>OY998159.1:0-2762099 GCA_963921925.1 Sphagnum tenellum
CCCCTAAACCTAAACCCTAAACCCTAAAACCCTAACCTAAACCCTAAACCCTAAAACCCTAAACCCTAAACCCTAAACCCTAAACCCTAAACCCTAAACCCTAAACCCTAAACCCTAAACCCTAAACCCTAAACCCTAAACCCTAAACCCTAAACCCTAAACCCTAAACCCTAAACCCTAAACCCTAAACCCTAAACCCTAAACCCTAAACCCTAAACCCTAAACCCTAAACCCTAAACCCTAAACCCTAAACCCTAAACCCTAAACCCTAAACCCTAAACCCTAAACCCTAAACCCTAAACCCTAAACCCTAAACCCTAAACCCTAAACCCTAAACCCTAAACCCTAAACCCTAAACCCTAAACCCTAAACCCTAAACCCTAAACCCTAAACCCTAAACCCTAAACCCTAAACCCTAAACCCTAAACCCTAAACCCTAAACCCTAAACCCTAAACCCTAAACCCTAAACCCTAAACCCTAAACCCTAAACCCTAAACCCTAAACCCTAAACCCTAAACCCTAAACCCTAAACCCTAAACCCTAAACCCTAAACCCTAAACCCTAAACCCTAAACCCTAAACCCTAAACCCTAAACCCTAAACCCTAAACCCTAAACCCTAAACCCTAAACCCTAAACCCTAAACCCTAAACCCTAAACCCTAAACCCTAAACCCTAAACCCTAAACCCTAAACCCTAAACCCTAAACCCTAAACCCTAAACCCTAAACCCTAAACCCTAAACCCTAAACCCTAAACCCTAAACCCTAAACCCTAAACCCTAAACCCTAAACCCTAAACCCTAAACCCTAAACCCTAAACCCTAAACCCTAAACCCTAAACCCTAAACCCTAAACCCTAAACCCTAAACCCTAAACCCTAAACCCTAAACCCTAAACCCTAAACCCTAAACCCTAAACCCTAAACCCTAAACCCTAAACCCTAAACCCTAAACCCTAAACCCTAAACCCTAAACCCTAAACCCTAAACCCTAAACCCTAAACCCTAAACCCTAAACCCTAAACCCTAAACCCTAAACCCTAAACCCTAAACCCTAAACCCTAAACCCTAAACCCTAAACCCTAAACCCTAAACCCTAAACCCTAAACCCTAAACCCTAAACCCTAAACCCTAAACCCTAAACCCTAAACCCTAAACCCTAAACCCTAAACCCTAAACCCTAAACCCTAAACCCTAAACCCTAAACCCTAAACCCTAAACCCTAAACCCTAAACCCTAAACCCTAAACCCTAAACCCTAAACCCTAAACCCTAAACCCTAAACCCTAAACCCTAAACCCTAAACCCTAAACCCTAAACCCTAAACCCTAAACCCTAAACCCTAAACCCTAAACCCTAAACCCTAAACCCTAAACCCTAAACCCTAAACCCTAAACCCTAAACCCTAAACCCTAAACCCTAAACCCTAAACCCTAAACCCTAAACCCTAAACCCTAAACCCTAAACCCTAAACCCTAAACCCTAAACCCTAAACCCTAAACCCTAAACCCTAAACCCTAAACCCTAAACCCTAAACCCTAAACCCTAAACCCTAAACCCTAAACCCTAAACCCTAAACCCTAAACCCTAAACCCTAAACCCTAAACCCTAAACCCTAAACCCTAAACCCTAAACCCTAAACCCTAAACCCTAAACCCTAAACCCTAAACCCTAAACCCTAAACCCTAAACCCTAAACCCTAAACCCTAAACCCTAAACCCTAAACCCTAAACCCTAAACCCTAAACCCTAAACCCTAAACCCTAAACCCTAAACCCTAAACCCTAAACCCTAAACCCTAAACCCTAAACCCTAAACCCTAAACCCTAAACCCTAAACCCTAAACCCTAAACCCTAAACCCTAAACCCTAAACCCTAAACCCTAAACCCTAAACCCTAAACCCTAAACCCTAAACCCTAAACCCTAAACCCTAAACCCTAAACCCTAAACCCTAAACCCTAAACCCTAAACCCTAAACCCTAAACCCTAAACCCTAAACCCTAAACCCTAAACCCTAAACCCTAAACCCTAAACCCTAAACCCTAAAACCCTAAACCCTAAACCCTAAACCCTAAACCCTAAACCCTAAACCCTAAACCCTAAACCCTAAACCCTAAACCCTAAACCCTAAACCCCTAAACCCTAAACCCTAAACCCTAAACCCTAAACCCTAAACCCTAAACCCTAAACCCTAAACCCTAAACCCTAAACCCTAAACCCCTAAACCCTAAACCCTAAAACCCTAAACCCTAAACCCTAAACCCATTTCAATGATTCTTTTTACTTAATTGGAGGAGCTAGTATGTAGATCAAGTTTGAAGTTTTCCTTCTTTGTGATGTTTCTTGTCAACAGGTTGGTCAGAGGCTTTTGCAGCTTGAAGACATCACAGAGAAGCTGTCAAAGCAAGTTATGGAACATCATGAGGAGATGGGTAATCTTTATCTTGCACACTACCAAACAAGATTTATGAGCTGCCATATTGTTAAAACTGCACAAGTACCATGTGTATTTTGCACAATGCAGTTTGCTTGCCTTGGAATCATTGCATGTGTAGGATTCCTATTGTCTGATTGCTGATCCTCTTGCAGGAATATAGGGTCTTAGAAGTACTTTGTGTCGAGTTTAGGCTGCCTTTTTTGATCTAGAATGTATCTAGAATTGTGAGATTTGAGCCTTGGCAGATGCTGAGTTTAAGCCGGTTGCTATTGACATGACCCATGCAAATTGCAGTGAAGGGGATGCAACTTATGACAGAACTCATTAAATCCCTCTTTTGTAATCATGTATCTTGCTTCCATTGGTGCAGTTCCAACAAAATTTCTGCATTCTGCTAAAAGAAAGGGAGGCCAGATAACATTTGTTGTCACCCCATGGACTTTCTCATGATATGTTGTTTCCTGTGCACATGCTTTTTGGGTTAGAGTCTAAACATAGAGTTAGCTTGAAAACAGTGAATATGCAGCAGGAAAAGAATTATCATTGACCTGTTGTTGATGGTTTTAACATGGGGGTGAGTGCCGAAGCAATTGCTTTGTCTGATATTGGGTGTAGTATCCCCATGGCTTTCAAGTGCACTTTCCTTGCAAAGTGTCATGAAAAAGTTCTCAATTCACCTCATTTGAGCATTTGTGCAATCAATGAACTCCAGAGTGCTAATGTCCTTTTTTCTACAGTGCGGTTGTATGCTAACTGGCTCTTCTGACTAGCTTGTTTACAACTCAAAGTGATGGCTCCATGTGTGATGCTTGCAGCGCTCCTCGACATTGGCTTTGGCAGTCTTAGGTAGGCTAATGATTGCCTCTCCATAACACAAAAATCCCAAAAAATCAATACCAAGTTTGGTTGATCTCCTCTTTCTAGCTTCTCTTTCTGTCTTGACCACAAGGATAAAGCAAACCTTTAATCTTGAATTGACCATTTCGTGGTTGATCTCTCTACACAGTGGTCTCTAGTTGGAGATCCAACGGTTAGATCTCCACATGGCCAATACAATAGAATGTAGGACTTGAAATTATGTATCAACTACTGCCATCAGATCTGATGATGCCTTACTCTCTGACTTTCATCTTGCAAAATGATCACAAGAGTAGATTGTGACAAAAAGTATCAACCAGATATGTGCGGAAATAAGCAGGAGAAAATAGAAAGAGTTTGCAGCCTGTCTGCCTGCGAAGGAAGTCTTATCTAGGTCTGGTTCCACTATGTTTATGTACGGTGCTGGCTGCCCCCCCGCCCTTAAAGCTTGTGTTTTCACCTTTGTTGGAGTCTTCAACACTTTTCTATGGGGTCAGAGGTTGCAGTTCTTGGACTAACTGATTTCGAAAGTTATCACCTGTAGTCATTCTTTCCTTTTGTTGGTAGAGACCATATCTAATCTTCTTCCACAAGGAGAAGGTGCCTTGCAATATTAGGCTGAAGAGGTAATAACAGTTCATATGTTTGTCTGCTACAGCCAGCAAGCTTTGTTGAGAGGGGAGTGCAGACATTTATTCTCCTCGAGTTGTACTGGTCCTAGGATGCCGAAGTGCCAGCATTTGTGAAATCGGGTAAGTATTTCTGAAACAGGACGTGGTGTTATATCTTCTTCCCTTTCTTTTATGCTCTTTCTAGAGAATCGGCGAGTTCTTAGAAATACATTGTGTGAATGACCTTTGTCTTTTGAAGTGCATGTAAATGTTGTGTGTGTTGTGTGTGCAAAATTCCTGGTTTCTTCTTAATCTCATGGTTATCTTATTATGTTTACTGGTTGGTTGTGACATTTGTCTAAAAAATAAATTATAAATGAATAATTCTAGACATCCATTTCAAGAGGAGCTGGATTACATGCATAATTTGTGAGGTTATGACGGGAGGCCCCATGAACATTGTTTTTGAGCTGTTTGGTTAGGCAATGTTTGTGGGGGCCGGGTTCTACTCGGTGCTCGTGGGTGATTCGGTCGGCTGATTGGTCACCGAATTGTTGGCGAGCTCTCTTCTGCTGACCTCGATGCATGTGATTTAGTCACACTAAATCGATGCTCTACTGAAATGAATTCTTGGAATCTTGTCGGACCTATAAATGCCATGGGAATGGTTGTGTGCGCATGATTCCAGGTTTGTTCTCCATCTCATGGTTATCTTATTGCATTCACTGGTTGGTAAGGATTAATTCTAGGAATCCATTTCAAGAGGAGCTGGATTACATGCACAATCTGTGAGGTTATCAGGGGAGGCCCCATGAACATTGTTTTTGAGCTGTTTGGTTAGGCAATGTTTGTGGGGGCCGGGTTCTACTCGGTGCTCGTGGGTGATTCGGTCGGCTGATTGGTCACCGAATTGTTGGCGAGCTCTCTTCTGCTAACCTCGATGCATGTAATTTAATCACACTAAATCGATGCTCTACTGAAATGGATTCTTGGAATTTTGTCGGACCTATAAATGCCATGGGAATTTTTTGTTCTTAATTTCATAATTATATTATTGCATTTAACTGTCGGTCGTCACATTTGCCGGAAAAGAAAATTTTATAAGGAATAATATATAATAAAAAATGTCAGGATGAAACGATCCTTTCAATCCATCTGTCCGTCCCATCGTGCATCCGTCCATGCCTTCATCCATCAATTTACATTAAATGGTGACTGTCCGCCTCCTATAGGAAAAAAATAAATTGCCCTCCACCCTTGAACATTAAAAAAAAAGAAGGAAAAAAATCGAAGTGCACCCTTTCCCCTGTCCCATAATGACTTTGTAAAAAAAATTACCCCCGCTGAACCCTTCCCTAGCCCCTCCACAATAAAAAAAACATTTAACCCCAAAATGTACCCCTTCCCCCCTCCTCCTTCCACCTTTTCATATATCTACGGGGGAAAAAAAAACATACACCTCCACCCCCCTCTCCCTCAACAGTAAACAAAAAAAGAAAAAAAATCAAGGTGCACCCTTTCCCCCGTCCCATAATGATTTTGTATAAAACATTACCCCCTTCCTCTCCCTAGCCTCTCCACAATGAAAAAAAAACATTTCCAGAAAACCTTAAATGTACCCCTTTCCCCCCTCCTCCTTCCACCTTTTCATATATCTGGGAAAAAGAAAACATTAACCTCCACCCCGCTCCCCCTTAACAGTAAAAAAAAATAAAGAAAAAAATCAAGGTGCACCCTTTCCCCCCTTGCACAATGAATAAAATATAAACCCTGGGCTTCCTGGCCCAGTAAAAAGTAATTTATGAAAGTTACAAGTAGTAAAAAAAGTTTAAAAAAGTAACAAACTTTACCCCTGTTTCAGCAATAAAAAGTAAGTTATAAAAGTTACGAGCAGTAAAAAAAGTAACAAAAAGTAACAAAAAGTGAAAAAGGTCAACGAAAACAGCCCCGCACTACGGGACAACAGCCCCGCACCGCGGTGCTTTTTTGGTGGTCAAATAGCCCCCAGCCCCGCGCACTGCGAGCGTAGTGCGCAGATCATATGTATAGGGAAAAAAAAAACATACACCTCCACCCCCCTCCCCCTCAACAATAAACAAAAAAAGAAAAAAATCAAGGTGCACCCTTTCCCCCGGTGCACCCTTTCCCCCGTCCCATAATCATTTTGTATAAAACATTACCCCCTTCCTCTCCCTAGCCTCTCCACAATGAAAAAAAAACATTTCCAGAAAACCTTAAATGTACCCCTTTCCCCCCTCCTCCTTCCACCTTTTCATATATCTAGGAAAAAGAAAACATTAACCTCCACCCCCCTCCCCCTTAATAGTAAAAAAAAAGAAGGAGAAAAATCAAGGTGCACCCTTTCCCCCCTCGCACAATGAATAAAATATAAACCCTGGCCTTCCTGGCCTAGTAAAAAAGTAATTTATGAAAGTTACAAGTAGTAAAAAAGTAACAAACTTTACCCCTTTCAGCAGGAAAAGTAACTTACAAAAGTTACGAGCAGTAAAAAAAGTAACAAAAAGTGAAAAAGGTCAACGAAAACAGCCCCGCACCGCGGTGCTTTTTTGGTGGTCAAACAGCCCCCAGCCCCGCGCACTGCGAGCGTAGTGCGCAGATCATATGTATAGGGTTGCGCTTTACCTCATTCTATCGTGCTTTCTCTTGTTCATTGCACTTTGCCTCGCTTTCTCCTACTCACCATGCTTCGTCGTGCTTTCTCTGCTTACTGCGCTTTATCGCGCTTTATACTATTTATTGCACTTTATCTCGCTTTCTCCCCCTTACCTCGCTTTATCGCGCTTTCTCCAGCTTTTCCCGCTTTCTCTTGCTCACCACGCTTCATCGCGTTTTGTCCGCTTATTGCGCTTTCTACTGTTTATTGCACTTTTATCCCGCTTTCTCCCCCTTACCTCGCTTTATTGTGCTTTCTCCTGCTTTTCCTCGCTTTCTCTTGCTCGCAACGCTTCATCGCGCTTTGTACGTTTACTGCACTTTATCGCGCTTTCTCTTGTTTATTGCGCTTTACCCCGCTTTTTCCCCTTTACCTCGCTTCATTCCGCTTTCTGCTTCTTATTTCGCTTTACCCCCGCTCTCTCCCGCTTACCGCGCTCTGTCGCACTTTCTACTGCTTATTGCATTTTACTTCGCTTTCTCCCCCTTACTTCGCTTTATCGCGTTTTCTCTTGCCTTACCCCGATTTCTCTTCCTCACCACGCTTGATCGTGCTCTCTCTACTCGTTGCACTTTATCGCGTTTTATCCTATTCATTGCACTTTACCCCGCTTTCTCCCCCTTACCTTGCTTTATTGCGCTTTCTACTGCTTTGCCCCACTTTACCCCCCTTTTCTCCTGCTTATTGCGCTTGATCGAACTTTCTATTGCTTATTGCGCTTTATCTCGCTTTTTCCCCCCTACTTCGCTTTACCACACTTTCGCCTGCTTTACCCCGCTTTCTCTTGCTCCTCACCTTGACCGCACTTTTCCACGCTTTCTCCTGCTTTACCCCGCTTTCTCTTGCTCCCCACCTTGATCGTGCTTTATCGCGCTTTCTCCTGCTTTACCCCGCTTTCTCTTGCTCCCCAACTTGATCGCGCTTTCTCCGCTTACTGCATTTTATCGCGCTTTCTCTTACTTATAGCACTTGACGTTGCTTTCTCCCCCTTACCTCGCTTTATCACGCTTTCTCCTGCTTATTTTGCTTTACCCCGGCTTTTTCTCGCTTACCGCGCTTTATCGCTCTTTCTATTGCTTATTGCGCTTTATTTCGTTTTCTCCCCTTTACCTCGCTTTATCGTGCTTTCTCTTACTTATTTCGCTTTTACCCCCCCCTTTCCCCCACTTGCTGCGCACTTTATCGCACTTTCTCCCGCTTACAACACTTTATCGCGCTTTCTACTGCTTATTGCGTTTTATCACGCTTTTTCCTGCTTATTGCGCTTTCTCCTGTTCACCACGCTTGATTGTGCTTTCTCCGCTTATTGCACTTTATCACGCTTTCTCCTGTTTATTACACTTTAACCTGGGCTTTCTCCCCCTTACCTTGCTTTATCGCGCTTTCTCCTGCTTAATTCGCTTTACCCCCCCCTTTCCTCCGGTTATAGCGCACTTTATCGGACTTTCTCCCCCTTACCGCACCTTACTGCACTTTCTCACGCTTTCTACTGCTTATTGCACTTTACCTCGCTTTCTCCTGTTTATTGTGCCTTACTCTTCTTTCTCTTGTGCACCATGCTTTATGTTGCTTACCGCGTTTTATCGCGCTTTTTCCCACTGATCACACTTTACCCCATTTTCTCTTGCTTATTGCGCTTTATGGTGCTTTCTCTCGCTTACTGCGCTTTTCCCCCCTTACTGTACTTTACCCCGCTTTATTCCACTTGCTACCCTTTAACCCACTTTCTTCCGCTTATTGTGCTTTAAGTGGCTTCACCCCGGTCATGTTTGCTTTATCACGCTTTAACATCTTTTTGTCGCTTACCTCGTATTAATTTGCTTTTCCTGCTTTACCCTGCTTTCGCCCGCTTTCCCGCGGGTTAACTTGTTTTATCGCGCTTTACCCTGCTTTACACGCTTTAAATTGTTTTTCACCCCTTTACCTTGCTTATGCCAAACATATCCCTTTTTCCTCTCTCATGCCCATTTCTCCATTCTTTCCACCTTCTCTTTTTCTTACCCTTTTTGTTTTCGCCCTCCTTATCCTTTTATGCCCCGTTATGCCAAACTTCCTCGCGTTTGCAAACTTATGCTCAACTTGCCCCTATTTCTTATCCTTATGCCCAACTTAGTCGCTTTTCCTTATTCTTATCATTTCCCTTTCCCCCTCCTTATGTCCCATTACCTTATCACTTTTGCCCCGCTTGTATTATATTTATATTTATCGTTTCACCCAAAATTTCCCTAACAATTTTTAACATCTTCAAAATCATATGCTTATATCCTATGTATATGCTTAAAACAGCCTTCCCCTGCCGTAAAACAGCCTTGCACTGCGAGGCGTTTTTCTTGGTCAAACAGCCTCCAGCCTCCTACCCTACGCTCGCCGTGCACAGATTATATGTTTAGGTCCTCCATAAAAAATTTCTTCTTATGCATCACCCTTCTTAATAAGGATTACCCTTCCCAAAATGATCTATGATGGCTTCATAACCCATGACAAATCTCTTTTTAAATTTTTCCTGCTGTAACTCCTTTGAATCAAAAGTCATGTTAGCACTTCTCCCCATACCCCGAACGACTAGATGTTTGCCTAACCTATGCTTTTTCATACAAGTGCTCCCATGTTGTTGGTTCTAAAATATCATATTTTTCTTTTTTTTCGTCGTATTACTTGCATTGTAGTTTTTGTAAACAAAATGGCAAATCAACGCATAGTTTGAAGCAAAATGAGATTTCCTTTACTACCATCCTTCCCCACAAATAAAGGTCTAGAAAGAAACAACATATAATGGGGGGACCCATGTTTTTTTTTCAAGATGAGATCAACCTTTAAAACCTCTCGCACAATTTTTGCTTATTCCTCCGAGTCACTAGGTGTTACAATGTTTTCGAATGTAAATGGTTCGCTTAATGTTGAAATCGAACCGACTACCACCCTACATCCCATAGTTAAAGTCCCCGATTCCCAATGAACGTCGTCGTTAGCAAAACCCTTGCGCATATGCCCGTCCAATCCAAATGTTTTAATATAATTTATCGTTAGATCCTAATTTACCGTGGGAAAAAGAAAACTCACGAATCTCGTTTACAAACTAACATGCATGAATTATAAAAAAAATAATTTATGAACTTCACAAATTCATAACTCAAAATCAAAACCTTCAAACGATTCATGCAAATCTATTTCTGCAACACAATTTCGATGTTATGCATCTAATCCCATGCACTTCGAAGATGACACCTAACAAAATAAAGATCAAAACAAAAACAACGACAAACACCACCGATTCTGTCGTGGATCTTGTCCGGCTGCAAGCTGCGAGGTCTAGAATTTGCAAGTTGGGCAACACCTAGACCCGCTATGGGATTGGCCCCTCGGTGAAATTGCTGGAGCTTAGGTCCAGCACTTTGAGATTTGCAAACCGAGAGGGCCCCGCTGTAGGTGTGAAGTTTGCGAAACCGAGACGAATTTCGATCAGGTTTGTGAGGTTCCCCAGGCTGGATGGCAAAACTCCCGTAAAATTTGCTGCTTTGAGATTCCAAAGTTTTGGAGGCCGGTTCCCAAAAGCATCAGGCATTGGTCCAAAAATGCTTGAGTATGAAAGGTCCTGTGTATGGAGTTTTGTCGCCTATGAAATCCTTGTGGCTGAAAGACCTTCCATGTAACTGTAACTCCGGTTCCAGCCCCTTGGGTTGTAGTTGAGCAAATCGAGGGGACAGCTGCCACCCGAATTTGTATTCCCGGATCCGGAGTAGTAAGATTTCCTAGCTAGCTTGTACAACCCAAATGAGATCGAAGATGGCATTCACGGCTGTTTCTGTGCTTCACCGTTTCAAATTGCACTAAACCCCGTCTCCATTTCTCTGAAAAGAAGCAGGATGTATTCTCTCCCTCTGCACGTGCAAAACGATGATCTTCAACAAAGTACTCTCTTTGTGCTGCCTATCACATGCCCCACCTACCATGCAATATGCACCTAGCAATATTTGCACCGCAGGAAAAGTGGCTCTAAGTGTTACTAGTACCAGACTAGCCAGAATGCTATGGGTCCCCGGCACACTATCTATGTACCGTGAAGCTCAGAAATTAGATTATCAAAGCTGTAGTATGATATTTTGCCTCCTCTTTTAGTGGCAAAATTTAAATCCAAATTCAATGTTTGAGAACGTACCGTCGGTAGGACCGAAAGGAAGGATCCCCCTTCGAGATGATGCTTTGCACTTGACAACATAAAATAAGGACAAAACAACAAGATCGACCGAAAGTTTTGAACCGAATCAAAGTGCCGACTGGCCCAACCCTCCCACAGAAGCTCCGCACGATCAAAAAGACCTGTAGCAAGTAGAAAAAGTCAAAAGGGGAGATAGAAGGCATGAATTACAGTAATGACTAGACATAAAATTCAACGAATCACTTATCCCAAGCTGGAAAAAAAGGAAGAGAATAGATTGATTAAGAAAACTGACTTCAAGTTTTCGTAGTAGAGACATTCCTAGTGTTAAATGAAGCATCTTGACTGCTAAATTCCTGGTTGCAAGATGTCCAAAACTTGACGGAATTTTTTGACTCTACGAATTGTAGGGACTGGAGTGTGAAAACGACCCCTGACTGAATGCACAAATCAAACGCTCTTGAACTAGTTTCCTCGCGAGTGCAACCACAAAAACAAGAAGACCCATGCAAGCCCAAATGATAATGCAAACATAAAAACGGATCTGAAAGTTTTTTTTGTGACCGTAATAACGACAGACTCTTAGAAATCAATCACGACTTGAAAGAAGGACTCGACAAAAATTCGAACTTGCTGAGCCACCGTCTGAGAGCGCTGCACTGGAAGATTGCAAAAAAACCCATAGTTATACAAAGGATCTATTCAGATTCGGCTGCTGTGGAGTTGGAACTTCGGCCGAACTCACCTCGTACACCTTCTGGAACTTGGCCCGAGATATTGAGACCGAGATATTGATGGCTGTGACTGAGTCTCTTGTGCATGTCGCTCTTAAACGATTGTGAGGAAGGAGGTATGTGGCCACCCAATTTGCGAGCCGCTTGTTTGCACCTATTATATTGTTTTTGAGTTCCAACAATGCTCTTCACCCTCCTCAAACAGTCCCTGTGTTGATCCCTCCCTGAGCCAAATAGCCACCCGTAATAGCATCACCAACATGGCTTGTTGTAAAAAAAGCCTCAAATTCCGGACCTCCGTTGTGTTGCAGGAAGAAAATCTGTGAACTTGAGAAAGCCATGAAACAAAAGCTGCTTGTACAGAAGCTAATTTTCTCCTCCCTATGGCTCCATACAAGACTTGCATGCCATTATATTCTTTCCTTTTGGGGGAATGTCTTTCCAAGCTTTGTCTATTCTCTCCTCTTCGAACTCCTATACTCTTATGATGCTTCCAGATGTCCGGAACATTCGTAAAGCTGATCTTGACAAAATCCATCACCGCTAGGCTCCCCCCCCCCCAAGAAAAGTGAACACTCAAATTCTCATGATGTCGCTCAGAGGTGGAGAAGAACAACCGGAGGTATTTATGTTCAGGACTCGGAGACTTTCGACCCGAGGCACTGAGCAGCTTGTCAGGTGTCCACGATTCCTTTTCGTCAACTTCTTCTACAGACCTGGATCATGAACAGGTTTCGAGCACTCCGTGTGGGGGAAGAAGAAGAATGCTTGCAACACAGCACAAGAAACGGCAAAGAATTCGAAAAAGGACAATGGCGAGTCTATGGGCAACTTTAAATCCAAAGTCAAAAAAATAAACTCCTCCACGAGAACCCCGTTGCAATTTCTGAACTTTGCATTTCCTCTTCTTGTTCTTCCTCCCCCAGAGAATAAAAACTTCCCAGAAATAAGGAACCCGATCACAACACAAAACTTCGTCCACCACAACTGCCAAAAAAGAAAAAGGGGAAAAGGAAAAAAACCGGTGATCAAATTCTATCTTGAAAAGTCTTTTTGTTTCTCTCACAGACCCATATAGGATAGTCACGAAGCGTAACAAAATTCGGTGTTCACTTTGAGGTCCGGGTAGAGAATGAAAGCATCACGACTTCTTATTACAACTCCGATGGCACTAGGAGACGAAAAATTGTTGCCTCTGGCCCGCACGATCGACTCCACACCATCTACCGCAACAATAGAGTGCATAGTTGTGAGCGGCCACAAAAGTAAGAATCAAACAACGCTATTGTTGTTGTTGTCCTCGTCCTCCTGCACGTCCTAGTCCTTCTCCCTTCCCACCCTCTCTACTAAGAAGTCGTCTAGAAATCACATTTCGTCATGGAATCGAGAATTGTAAAAACTCAAAGAAAATAGACAGCTTTTTACACACAAATATGATGGCAATAACAACAAGAAGAAGTGGCAATGACAAGATTACTGCGACGACGACGACAGATCGCTAGATAGAGAGAGGAGATGATGGAGTGCGACGAAAAAGACGACGAATGAAGAGAGAGCGTGATTCTAGGGTCGACCTCTTGCCTGCAAAAATATGTTTTTATTTTCATCATCTGGCCCTACTACCCCTCCTTCTGCCCATTTTTATTTTCCCGGGTTGAGCCCGGCCAAAGCTCAAAAGTGATTTTTTACTCGCTGCCCTGTAGTGCCGACGACCCAATGCTCAGAAAATTTTCTTGAACGCCTGGAGAAGTATTTTATTAGTGTTGTTTTCATCTGCCCCTACCACAACCGCCCCCACCTTTTTTTTCCCCCAGCCCCGAAGTTCCAAAAAATATTTTGATTTTCTGCCCATATTTCTGCTAAAAGGAAATTATTCACTGCCCCAATAATTGCTCCAAAGAAAAATAAATTCTGCCCAATATCTGCTCAAAATGATTTGATTTGCTGCCCAATTTATTTTTTTCCTCCAAACTATTTAATTTTATGCCTAAAGAATTGCTCAAAAGTATTTTATTTTCTGCCCGAATTTTTTGGGGGCCAACATCCGACTCTTTTGGATGGTGTCCACTTGTTTTAATAATCTGCCCCCCCTTTCCAAAATTTTACCAACCCAAAGCTGAAATTTATTATTTTTTCTGCCCAAAGAAATTATTCTTTATCATGACCATAAATATTAACATGCCTAAGTTATCTTTTAATTCTTGTCATCTGCCCTAAACCACCCTTTATTTTCAACCCAAAACTAAAAAAAGTACTTATTTACTTTCTGCCCGAAGCTGCTGCTTTTTTTTTTTTTTGGTGGGGTAATACCCGACTTGGGCTCCGCGTGACATGACATTACCCGTGCGCAACTCATTTTATATATTTTAAAGAAATTCATCTAAAAAAAAGTTTCATTTTACATGGTCACATTTCATCCATCCATGCATAACTATATTTTTATGATCAGTCACATGAAAATCAACTACCTACCTTACCTACCTACCCACCTACTTACATACTTACTTATGGAAAATGATATTTTAAAAATTAGTTACAGTTTTTCATTATTATTATTTTTCCAATTCTAAAAAATTGATATTATTTTTGTCCACACCCCACCTATAAGGATTTTGCTGTGAATCCATCATCTACCCACACAACCACCTTCCATTTTTCTTTTCAATTTTTTGTGATGTCAAAAATCTGATTTTCTTTTTATATTAGCAAAAATTAGTTGAATTTTCCCTTAAATTTATTTTTTCCACATTAATTTCCAAATGTTTCTCTTTTTTTTTTGTTTGGAAATAGGAAAACAAAAGAATGCTTGTTCATTCATGAGAGTTTCCCTTTTCAAAATTCTCACTTCCATTTTATTTTTGCCCCTGATATCTGGCGGGTATAACGAGATTGAAAAACACCAAAGAAAAAAAGAAAATGGATGCAAGTCTTTAGATCAAAAAAAAAAAAGCCCTTGACCGGGGCTTTACCGATATCGAGTTCATGTTTGGCTCTAATTCCCATGGGCCCTTAT
Organism: Sphagnum tenellum; assembly: GCA_963921925.1. Classification (NCBI taxonomy): domain Eukaryota; kingdom Viridiplantae; phylum Streptophyta; class Sphagnopsida; order Sphagnales; family Sphagnaceae; genus Sphagnum; species Sphagnum tenellum. The sequence continues at coordinate 14,481 of OY998159.1, forward strand.
TCTGATAAAGCCCGTTTCCTCGGGCTTTACCCTAAGATTACATTATCCCTTTTACATTCCGCATGTCTTCTTGCTCAGGGTTTTATTTTCAGGAAAATTAAAATTTTGTGATATAAACAATTTGGCACTGTTTTTTTCCCCAAAAATTAGTAAAAGTAGTTGAAGTTATACTAGAAATAAACAATCTTTTCCCCAAATAATTCTTTAAAAAATCATTGGTCATGGTATGCAGATTATTTTCAAAAAAAAAAAATTTAATTAAAAAATTGTTTCCATTTTCACACTTTTTAAAAAAGATAGATCATGTACGGTAGGAATCGGTGGTACATTCTTAATCTTTTTTGAGATTTTGGTCTTTAGGCTTGGGCAAAATTTATTAAACCCTACCGAATGTACCGTGACTGACGATATTGAGCTTTTGTGCGTTTGGATCTCGTGGGATGAGCCGGCTTTTGCTCGTCTTTTATGAGGAGGAGATGGTTACGCAACCTCTCCGTCCATGCCTGGCTCCGATGACATGGTCACCTTGTCCGGAGCTCCACACAAAGTGAGAATTTGTCTTTGGAAAATGTACGAGGGTAGAAATGTTGGAGTTAGGGACGGGCAAGGAGAATTTTCGTTGTTCCTGTAATGGCAAAATTTTGCACAATTTGGCCGGGTCATGTTTGTCTCCTCTGAAAAGAGGAAAAAAGTAAAAAGGAAATTTTTTTCTTGTGTAAAATACAAAAGGTCCATGCTAACAATATTTGCGTTTATTTTACTTAGTGTTCAAACATAATTGCAAGAGAACGAAATATGTAACCGTAGAATAAACTTGTGCCTTTAAGCACAAATTGTAACATTCAATGCATTTTTGAAAGAGCAAATCATAAACCTCCTTTAACTTAAGTCTGAAATCCAAATTTCATTTTTTACCCAAGAAAAACCAAATTTATGACCACAAAAAAATCCTCAAAATTCCATATCTCTTGCACCTTACGTCTAAAAATTACAAAATTGCATCTATGTGACCCTATTCGTTGAGGGCTTTGGAACGACACCAAAATGTGCCTCGCCTCTATAATTTTTAATTTTCATATGTAAAAATGAGGCTAATTTTGACATTTCAACTTAGAGACCTAGGATGTACAACTTTTTACCCATATATGGAGAATATCAAATAAACAGGGAGTTTAATTTTGAATTTTTGATATCCTAGTTCCCAAAATATACCGGGAAGAAGCCTTTACTGTTGCATGCTTTTTGTATTCAGTAATAAGGAACATTTTTCTTAATGCACACTGTGGAGGTTACACAATATAGTTATCTGTAAAGTCGCGCAATTAGGGGTTGAGAACGGCCAGTTTTGCCATAATAGGGCATCAATTGTGTAACTGGAATGAAAATGATACAAAACGAAATAACTGGGAACCCAACTAGTTTGCCCACCGATTTTGGTGGTAAACTGAGATTCATCCTGTCTGTCCTTTTTCCTCAGCGCCTCCGTTCCACTGCTGCTGCACATATTTTTGGGGCGAGATCGAACTATTTCGTCATAATGGGGGCGGGGGGGGGGAGATGAGACGTACTATATCTGGGGACAACGTTCTTATGAAGCGAAATAACTGGGACCCAAATTGAGAATCGAAATGCATCGGAAAAAGTTCTTTCTGGTTACTGGGCTTCATTCTTGAAGATCATGGTGATGTAAAAAATTCCGGTGTTTTTTTTTAAAAACTTTTCTTTGGGATTGTGCTTTGTTGTAGACTTTGGAATCCACAAAATTTGCTTTTGGTGGACATTCTCTCTACCCCTTACTTTTTGTACCTCTCCCTGCAATCAGTGCCCTGATGAATTGAGTTTTTAAACATTTCAGAATTGTCAACAGAAGGAATTATTATGATACCTTAAAAGATATGCTGACTGCCTCATACATGATATCATTAAACCAAAAATTAATTAATTAATTAATATTATTATTTCCATTTTGGTAATTGAAATCTGGCTATTTTTTCTGGGTGGGGGAGGGTATCTCCCCTGAAATAATTGCAGGAATTATTTTTTCAATTCACAAAATGTTGTAAAGAAGATTTTGAATCTTTAAGAATATTGAAACTACTATGTGTAAGCAGCCCAAAGGAGGAGATCACAATATATTTTTTTTTGGGAATGTTCAAATATTGATTTTATTGTGGTGGGCCAATCAAAGATGCTCATCACAAAAGGAAAAAAATTGACTTTGTAATTAGTTGTGAGGACTCCCCGAGGACAACTTTGGGGGTTGGGAGGCTGGGAGTGGGTGCTTTCCCGTGCCCCCTTCTAGTGAAACAAAAATAAATTCCCCCAACAAACAAATCTAGAAAGAAACAAATGCGAAAATTGAAAAGAAATTAATTCGACGACATGGACAAAGGCGAGGAAAATGATGGTGACCCACAATTTTGGAAAGAGAAATTTCCTGCAGCTGATGGGAAGGCTTCGCATGCCCTCTTGATGCGCTTGTTTTTTCCCTTTTCGAGATGGGGTGGGAGGGATTTTTTTGTTCTTTCCCCGCTTCTTCCCTATTTGTTCCCCCAAGTTCTCAAAAGCTTCCCAAAATGTTCCTCATAACACCTAGGTTTTATCCCCCTATGCTTTGCCTGACGTTCCACTCCCTTTAATATAAACTATAATCTCACGCTGCACGTTTATTTTTATTCTGCCATTGGGGCTGCAAAGAGGTGCTTCCTTTCCGAGGTGCTCCATGTTCCCAAATAAATTGCTAATGGCCCCCTGAATATGGCTCTTTCCAAAAAAATAATGAGCACGCTTATGAACTAATATACGAATCGCAAGTAAGAATAGTATACTATGATTGATATTAATTAGTTGGGGGTGCCTCACGACTTCGACTTTCTTTTTTTACCCTGAGTTATTTTCATTGCCCATCCGACCAAAAAAAGAAGGTTTTAACCTCCCCAAAATAGAACATTTTATCGAAAAAAAAGGAATGCCTTCCCCTTTGGCCCCATTGTGTAAGTGGCCGAAACATCTGGGATTAAAGCGAGCTGCCACTGGGAATCTATCGGGAACCCATTGGGAACTTGAAAAGAACATGAAAGGAACATGTTGAGAATAAAAGAAAAATGAAAAAAAAATCCTCTCTCCCACCCCCAAATTCAAAAGAAAATAAAATCGAGGCACTTTTAGTGCATGATTCACCCTACCCATTGCTTGCATGTATTTTTCGTTTCCAAACCTCTGGGTCGCTGTTTTTCGCCTGGGCTAATTGCACGGGCCGAGATTGAACGAGGAAGAAAAACAGAAAGTAACCCGCCCCCCCCTGCCCCCCACTCCCGCCCACCCCGCGAGTGCATGTTCGGCCTTCCCGTTGGCTGCGTGAAATCCTTCTTTCCAAGATTGTTTGTCACTGTTTTTTGCTTGGGCGGTATTAGCCTGGGTGGAAAATGGTCACCCGCAGTTTTGGAAAGAAGAATTTCCTGCAATCCTCATGGACCCTGATTTTTTTCTTTTTGAGTGCTTGGGTGGAGAGGGATTTTTAGTTTTTTCCCCTCACTCCCCATGTGTTCCCATCAAGTTTCCAAAGGGTTCCCTGATATGTTCCCAATGGCACCTCGGTTTTATGGATATTCGTTTGCCAACGATTCAACTCCCATGTGCATAAACTGAAATCTAGGGGAGCGCGTTTGTTTCTATTTTGCAACTGGGGTCCGAAGACCTGCTTCTATTGGGGGCATGCCCAATGTTCCCAAAAAAATTGTTGATGGGCCGATCGATATGGCACCTTGAAAATATATATATATTTCATCAACAAATACCCGGTTCCGACAATTCACCATGATTCTCAAAACAATTCAACAACTCAAATAACCGCCCATAAACCACTGGTTCTTTTCCGGTTCTCAAGTTCCCAGCAGTTCTTTGAGGGTTTTTCGAAAATTAGCTGGAATCGGATTTTCTTTTAGTTTGCATTTGTCCAACCATGAGAACCGGTGGTTCTCTTTACTAAACCCTAAACCAAAACATCTGAAACTGACGGTTATTAAAACACTGGAATACCCGCCTGTGCACAATAAGTACCGGGCACCTACTGCAATCCTTCTTCTTCATGCCCCCACCCACCCCCCCTCAAGGTTTTTCTTTTATCCATTTTGTGATGTACCCAAAATGGTGATCATATATATCAATGAAGGTTTAGCCAAATATGGCTATAAATTAGATATGGAAATAAAAATATTATAACCATCTTCCTAGAATTTGTAGAAATCTGGAGAATTTTGTAGTTTTTGTGAAAAAGGGATCTCACAAATTTGGGCCATTTTTCCCATTAAAGGTTCATCATATAGGTAGTACAGAATTTGTGATACAAAATTCTCGTATTATATCCATTTTACTAAAAATCGGAATTTGAGGGGAAAAATTACACCTTGGTCTTACAGATCAATCGTTTCAGGTCGAAAATTGGCAAAAATCTGCCACCCCAAAATCTTACACATTGGGGCCCTAAATAAGTCATTATTTTGGATAATTGTATTTTTAAAACCCTAAAATTGGAAAAAATGTTGCTTTTCTGTTTTTCTGCTGGAAATTGGACTACCTACTATTCCTAATTCTTGGGAAATATTTGGACGAATTTTTTATATAACCGATGTCTCGGTTTTCTGGAACACGAAAAAATAAGCATGCTTTTTCTTCTTCAACCACAAGAAAAGGTCTTCTCTCTTGTTCGTGGTAGGGTTTTTAGTAGAGCCCCTCTGGCAGAGGGACCTATGATAGATGGTTTTGGTATGGAGAATCTGCCAGAAAAAGATATGTACGCTGTCCTTGTTCGACAACGAAAAAAGATTTCTGTGTTGTTCGTGTTAGGGCTTTTGGTGGAGCCGGCTTGCCAAAGGGACATATGATAGATGACTTTGGTAATAGAGAAGGCTTGCTGTGAGCGATTGAATCTAACGGTTTTTGTTTAGGGTTTTAGTCATATGACATGCAATATTAAATCAAAGGATTTTTTTGGGTAAAACATTCACATACTAACAAATAAATTTGTGGATTTTTAAAAAAGTGTACATGCCAACACTTTTGTTGAACTCTAATGAGATTTAAATAAAATATTTATGAATCAACACCCATGCATTCTCAAAAACATTGCAATAAAATTGCACCTTGGTTTACCAAATATTTTGTTAACATGCATAAGAATTTTAACATGCTTTAACTTTTTTTTCTATAAATTTTTTTTTACATGATTATTTTAGAGAAAAAAATCATAAAAAACATTTTGGATTAAATTATAAGCCAAAAAAGGAACATGTAGAAATTAAGGTTAAGAAAATGTCACCCAAGGAAAACTTGTAGTGATCAAAAACATTTTTTGTTTTATGATTAGTCTTTGATTGTGTAACAACCTTGAAGATTTTTTTGTTTCATTAAATGAAATTGTTAACCTAGTGCAAAATCTTATTCATGGAGTAAGAGGAAAATGATGGTCTAAAATCCTTGGTAAGAAGGAATCATTGTGTAAAGTCCTAATGAAAGGGAAATTAAGTCTAAAATTTATTATTTATTTCAGTTTTTATGTTTGGGGAAGTCTTGCTATTAAGACATTTTGCTTTAAATTTTGATCTTTGCTTTAATGCCAAGGAAAAATACCCCAATGATAAAACCTCTTTTATATGTAACAAATTGCACCAAATAAAAAAGTATATTAAAAAACCTAGTAGCATACATGTGGGAAATGAACTTGGGAAATAATTGTGAAACATTAAGAAAGGTTCACAATTTAGAGAAGATTATATATGAACTTGACAAACAAAAACATGGTGATGAATAATAACTAAATGATTTTATCGTTTTAACAACACATGATGTAAATTAACCATCAACTAAATTGCAAGTACAAGTTCACAACTTACGTTAATGAAAGTGGGGGGTGGTGCTTTATGGACCTTTTCTTATACTATCCAATGGAGCATTTAAAAAAATCATCAAGGCTTTTTTCACGGTTTCAAAAATTAAACATTTAGAAACTTTCATTAACCATGTCTTAAAAAAACTTTGAACATTAAAAAAAAAAAATCCTTTCATTACATCTTCTAAAAACTTTATCAATTATTGTACTATATATTTTTCCTAAAAATTTATGTTATTTTTACATTTTAAAAAAAACTATGAACATATTCTTCAAAGATTTTTTCTATAATGTTTTAGGCATTTTCAAGCATATCATTCAAAGATCTTTCTAGAAAAAATTAAAATATTTATAAGAATATTTTTCAAGGGTATTTCTAGAATTTTTTAAATATTTTCAAGCATGTTTTTTGATGATATTTTTGAAAACTTATACAAAATTTCCAAACATATTTTTCAAAGACCTTTTTAGAAACTTTAAAAAACTTCTCTTATTATTTCCTATTCTAACAAAAGTTTCATTATAGATCTTATGAGATAGGAAATATGATCTTTCACTAATCTATAAGATTATCTTCACCGTTGCATTTAAGAACATGTTTTCGATGTAGAATAACAAAAACTTGTTAATTTTGTTTTCAAATTTTGACTTTTAAACAATATATTTGCACAAGATGTATTGGTTGAAAAAGACATTATCTATTGTAGTGAAATTTACCTTTTTGAAAAATATGTAAAGTATCTATTTTAACAAAAAAATGTTTCATGATCTTCCCACTTATTTGAATTGAATTTAGCAAAAAATTTGTGAAACTCTATAACTTTCTTTTATGTTGCCATGTGAGATTCCAAATTTATTTTTCATCTGTTTTCAATTTAAAAGTCCCTTAAGTTCATGATACCATTTGTGAAATGAATTTGAATACAATCTCATTTATATCCAACCATTGGTTTTTTAATGCCATGGGACAAAGGCACCCAATCATAATGTAAAAATGGCCTAAGTTGAAAACATTTTGAATTGTTGAGTGTGGAATTTGTATAATTAGTGAACAACTACTTTTAGGCTTTGTTTTTAAAGACGTATAGTCTATCATGTGATGAATGATAGAAGATGTGAACTCTTTTTATGTTCATCAATGAAAATATTTTGAAGGTTATAAGGTGTCAACATGGTAAAATAAACAATTTGTGATCCATGCATTTTATTTGCAACATAAATGGAAAGTAGTCATAAATCAAGCTTTGATGTAGTGAACTTATGAATATTAATTATTTGAATGATTAATATGAATACAATCTTTAATTTTATTATGATTATGTTGAATAACACATGTTTAATATATAGATTTTCCAAAAATGTGTGTAATTGTTTTTCTACTTTTTAAGTTGTCTCAAACGTTATAAGATAGATTGAAAGTAAATAAAATAGTAAATTATTTCTATCTTGAAATTAATGTTGATGTAAAATTTACATGTATGCTTTCAACTTTTGCACACTATAATAAAAAATATATCAAACATTTAATGTAAAAGTAGGTTTGAAACACAATTTGACCAACCGATTTCAAACATACTTGTTATTTAATTATATTATACTAACTTTTTTCAAAAAATTTGTTCAACTTATTAGTTTTTTAAAAAAGGCACCATGTTGTGGTAATGTTACTTAATACGATTCTTAATTTAATTTTTTCAACTTGTGTAGAAAACTAAATCATTTAAAGATTACATTTTTAAAATTACTTTTTTGGGTTTACTTTACTATGATTTCACCTGATGTAAGTTGAACACATATATTTTGAATGTGGAGTTTTTATTTTATTGGAATTTGGACAATTATTTTCAAGATTGGATTTTGGAGGTGTATGCTTTGAGAAGGGGAGGCGGGGGGGGGGGGGGGGGGGGATGGGGTCACTTTTTGTATTTTCAAGGTACCCCCACTATTATTATTATTCAATTATAAATGAAATGGATGTTAATATATGCCCTTGCTTATTTATAAAATGGTATTCTTGGCTATTGATAAACATTTAAAATCATTTACAAATATATTTAATAATATTTTCAAATGCTTTTTTTTAATTTATAAATATTTTAATGGGGTTTTAAAGAATAATTGATTTCATGGGAAGGTTGATTTTCTAATTATTTTGAAGAAAAAATAGGGTTGATAATAAAATTTACTCCAAAATAATAATAAAATACCTTATTTTGAACTGATGTCCTTTTGTAAAAATGTAAATGACCTCCCAATGGGTGTGGTCTATCATGTGATGAAGCTAAAGGAAGATTCGAGGTCTTTTTGTGTTCATGAATGTTGGATTCTTTATGGTTGTATAAATTGAACACATATTCTTGGATGTGATTTTTTTTTTAAAATGGGAATTTAGACAACTACTTTCAAGATTTGTTTTGTACATGTTCCATACATATTATAGATGAATTCATTTGAAATAGTTCATGTTTGAACATGATTGAATGTAGCCAATCACCATTAAACTTTGTTATCCATATCTTTCTTATGTATACATAAACACATGGTTGCATAGACAAATATTTTCATTAATTATTATTTTTATTAAATATGCAATTATATTTCCTTTTATTGGTCTTGCAAGGAAAAGTGTTTTGTGGTTTGTAAACAAAACTTGTGATTGGTTCCATTGCAATTGTTTGATTTGACTTTGCTAGTGATTTTTACAATCACATTCAACAATTGTGAAAAGTATGAGAAATTTGTGTCAATTTGGGCCTTTTATTCTCATTGAACTATGTCCTTTGGAATTTCATAGCATGAAAGATGACACCTATTGAGCAATGTTCTAAGGATAATCCTCTAACATGAAAAGAAAGATAAAATTTGTTCACATTAATTTGAGTTTTGACAAGTAAAATATATTTAAAAAAAATTGTTGAAAATCTTCAATAGGTTGAAAATTTTTACTTTCTTTTTTATTCCATATTTGAGGTTTGAGGAATATGTAGTTTGAATGATATAGGTTTACAAAATTTTACTTTCTTCCTTATTCCATACTTGAGGTTTGAAAAATATGTAATTTGAATGATATATATATGTGGGTGTGTGTGTTTGCAACGTGCAATTGTAATAAAGATCAACAATTATAATATGTTAATCCCCACTATGAAGGAAAATAGTTTTTTCTGATATTAAAGGGAAAAAAAAATGCAAATTAAGACTTGTCATTATGTGTGTTTCTTTTTCCAATGTTGTATCAATCACAAGCATCCCCAAAAATAATGAAAAAAAAATGGCAATAGGTTAGTGAAATAAAAGAAGCTCCCAAACTAAAATTTGGATTGAAATGTGGTGAAAAAAAATTCCCCAGAAATTAAGGAATATGAGACCAATTTCATCACATTTCACTTGATTTTTTTGAAGTTTGACGTCAAATTTTCATCAAATTTCGATTGTTTAAACAATTTTTTTAAGAACCTCTTGTTGTTTAATGCAAATTCTTTCAAAGAATTTATTTTAACTAGACCTTCCAAAGAATTTATGTGTTTCATAAATAAATAAATTTAGTGTAGCTTAAAATTCATGGATTTCCACCATAGGCTGCAACAAGCCACAATAGAGAAGAATTAATGTTTTTTCGTACTACCTATAGGATTTGTTTTTGCAACCAAATATGAGTAAGTCTTGTTGTTAATGACTGCCAGTCTTAAAACATAATTTTTAAATAAATAAATAATCTAATAATAATCTAAGTAAATAATTTACATTTTATAATAATAATATAAAGAGAATTAAGAAAAAGAAAATGATATCATGGTAAAAAATGAAGATGTTTCCCCCATCCACCCCCCTCCCCCATACCGTCATTAACCCCATGGAGCACCGGGTGGCGACCGGGCATTCTGAAGGGCAGCCTGCAGCTAGGGTACGGACTACCCACAGCAGGTGAACGACAGCCTTGGAGTGCAACAAACTGCGTCTAGGATTCCGAGCAGAAGAACCTTTTGAGAGTACAGAGAATTGGGTTGTGTTCAAGGCACCGATTTCGAAGTTGGGTTGTTCTCAGATTGTGGTGATTCTTTTGGTTTTCTGAAACGGTTCTGAGCGATTGTTGTGTTGGGTAGCAGCTACAAGTGTGCGTGTGTGTTTTGACCTAGTTTCAGTGGTTGCTTGAGAGAAGGGGATTTGTACCTATGTCAGGAGCACAACAAGGGTATTACCCTGATAGGCAGCAGTATGGGACATTCCAAGCGCCGCCCTTCATGCAACAGCCACAGATTCCAAGTCCAGGCGGGATGTATTATCCATCTGTCCCAGGTTTTACTCTCTCCGTTCTTCCTCTTCCTCTTCTTCTTCCCAGCAGTTTGAGCTTCCTGTTCTTTTCCAGTATTGCTAAATAGATAGCATCATTAGAGTTTCTAGCAGTTTCAGTCTCATCAACAACTGTTAGATATTCAAGTTATTTCAAAAGTGGGGCATCTTCTTCTTGTTCCAGTCTATACCCTATCACCCAGATGTCTGTAGTTGTGCCCCAAGAATCGAAGTTGCTGAAAGAAAAATGAAATATCGTGAAAATAGATCTTGAAGCAAAGCGGTGAAATCATATCAGTGTGATCATCAGTGTCATATGTTTCTTGTGTATGTGGAGAATCTGGGATCACAACTAAAAATTTTCAGATTAGATAGACTATTAGGGTTAACATCTATCATGCTCCTAGTATAAATCAAGAGCATGTCCAAGTGTACAAGCCCATGACCATGTATAACAAACACCCATTTGGGGCTTTGTCTCATTCTGTGCAGCTTTCCCTCGGGTAGCAGATGGTATTCCCTTAAGTGGAAATTACAACTATTATCCAGGTGGCAGATTGGAGCATTCCATCCATGAGGGTTGCTGTCATCATGGAGACCCAAATAACCTTCCATTTTGCGGGCTTGGATATGGCTGGTTCTTGTAAGACTTTTGAACTTCAGCCTACTAAAAGCATGAGTATTTGTTTAATAATGTGGTTAGACATTTGATTAATTAAGAGACAAACACTAATGGATTACTATTCATGGATATGATTTGGCTTGAGTGCTAGGCAACATCATGACTGAGTCTTCCTGTTGCTTCTTTGAAATGCGAGAGAAACTCAGGATACAGATTTCATATAGTGGTCTGCCCAGAATTTTAGGCAGGCTCTTTTATGCTTATCTACTTCCACCATTGAGAGCTGATGAGGCCAGTGGGTAGTCATGGCAGCTTATCATTGCTATCTGTGATGAAACTGATGGTCTCACACTTTGTGAGTGACTCTCATAAGGGTATGGCTGCACTCATTGTCATGTTACCTTCAAATGGTTGTTGTTGCAATTTCACACATACGGATATGATTTGGCAGCTGGGAAGAAAAATTTTAGGGTTACAATTGGGTGAAATGGATGTGGATTGGAGAATAGCTTGTTGTCATCACATGCTTTTCACCACCTGCATACTCATGGGCATCAACATGTCAATCCAATGACCCAAATGGTTGGTACTCATGATTACCATGCAAGTGGTCATTGGCTCAATTCCGCATTAGGCCATGTGCTTGATGTTACCTACTATAGTGCACCCAAGCTATAATTGGGGTCATCTGGGTCAACCAGTCACTTGACAGAAATCCATGTGAGGAATGCGAGGCAAACCCTGAGGAGTGTTTGTCAATTGTGTGGGCATCAAATTGATCATCAAATGGAATGTGTCAAGATTGTTCCATAAGTATCTTGGATACATGGAGATTAGCACCTTATACATAAAGAATCACTGGAGGGTTGGTGCCTATTTAACTGCTGTATCAAATTTGTTCTGACCTCCATTTGCAATTTCATTGAACAGGTTCCTCTTGGGTTTTTTTTTCATTGGTGTTCCATGGTATGTTGGAGCATTTATTTTCTGTTGCCTTACTCACGTTTCCTCCTCTGGTTAGGGTTTCGATAAAAGAGCAGAACATGCGTGTTGGAGTGAATTTTTCAGACTTGCCCTCCTTGGACCAAATCTCTTCTTGGACTTGATTGCTTCCCTCCCTCTCCCTCTCTGGTTTGAGAAGCTGGTAACGTTTGTTTTGACTCAGTAGATTCTTTTCATTCTTCTTGCATTTTTTTATGTGCACACTTTGTGGGAATGATGTAGATATTCAGATGACCTTGTTGTCTGCTCCTTAGACCAAGTATGATGGAGGTTGCGGCTGCCTTGCAGCGTCTTGCTTGTTCTACACGAGGCAAAAGGTACGTCAAAGGTTTTGTTCTTAGCTACATCAGGTTCATAATGTTCAGAAATGGTTACATCTTTCTACTAGAGTGGGACTGGCCACTTTCTTGCCGATTACTTGTAAGCTAGAGGTGGCATTTTTGTGAACCATTTCTGAACTGTTCTTCTCTTTGCTTTTGCTGGAATTTGTATTGTATCACAGCTCATCTAGATGATAATAGTGGAAGCATTTTTATGTTTGATTTTCTTGAATCTGTTCTCTCCAAGTTGGATTGGTTCTAGATGGAAGTCTTCCCCAATTCCTCTCCTCTGGTTCTAGCAGCTGCTGCAAATTCCTATTGAGGACTTTGTATGGTCTTTGGGCATTTGGATACTCATGCTTCCCTCTTAGGGTCTTCGTCTCGATTCATGTTCATGTTACAAAAAGGGAGCACAAAATGGCTCACTGATTCCTGCAATCATGTTAGGTCTTTGGGGTCAGAGGTTGCAGTTCTTGGACTAACTGATTTCGAAAGTTATCACCTGTAGTCATTCTTTCCTTTTGTTGGTAGAGACCATATCTAATCTTCTTCCACAAGGAGAAGGTGCCTTGCAATATTAGGCTGACGAGGTAATAACAGTTCATATGTTTGTCTGCTACAGCCAGCAAGCTTTGTTGAGAGGGGAGTGCAGACATTTATTCTCCTCGAGTTGTACTGGTCTTAGGATGCCGAAGTGCCAGCATTTGTGAGATCGGGTAAGTATTTCTGAAACAGGACGTGGTGTTATATCTTCTTCCCTTTCTTTTATGTTCTTTCTAGAGAATCGACGAGTTCTTAGAAGTACATTGTGTGAATGACCTTTGTCTTTTGAAGTGCATGTAAATGTCCATAAATGCTTGTAAATGTTGTGTGTGTTGTGTGTGCAAAATTCTTGGTTTGTTCTTAATCTCATGGTTATCTTATTATGTTTACTGGTTGGTTGTAACATTTGTCGAAAAAATAAATTATAAATGAATAATTCTAGGAATCCATTTCAAGAGGAGCTGGATTACATGCACAATCTGTGAGGTTATCAGGGGAGACCCCATGAACATTGTTTTTGAGCTGTTTGGTTAGGCAATGTTTGTGGGGGCCGGGTTCTACTCGGTGCTCGTGGGTGATTCGGTCGGCTGATTGGTCACCGAATTGTTGGCGAGCTCTCTTCTGCTGACCTCGATGCATGTAATTTGGTCACACTAAATCGATGCTCTACTGAAATGGATTCTTGGAATTTTGTCCGACCTATAAATGCCATGGGAATGGCTGTGTGCGCATGATTCCAGGTTTGTTCTCAATCTCATGGTTATCTTATTGCATTCACTGGTTGGTAAGGATTAATTCTAGGAATCCATTTCAAGAGGAGCTGGATTACATGCACAATCTGTGAGGTTATCAAGGGAGGCCCCATGAACATTGTTTTTGAGCTGTTTGGTTAGGCAATGTTTGTGGGGGCCGGGTTCTACTCGGTGCTCGTGGGTGATTCGGTCGGCTGATTGGTCACCGAATTGTTGGCGAGCTCTCTTCTGCTGACCTCGATGCATGTAATTTGGTCTCACTAAATCGATGCTCTACTCAAATGGATTCTTGGAATTTTGTCGGACCTATAAATGCCATGGGAATGGCTGTGTGCGCATGATTCTAGGTTTGTTCTCAATCTCATGGTTATCTTATTGCATTCACTGGTTGATAAGGATTAATTCTAGGAATCCATTTCAAGAGGAGCTGGATTACATGCACAATCTGTGAGGTTATCAGGGGAGGCCCCATGAACATTGTTTTTGAGCTGTTTGGTTAGGCAATGTTTGTGGGGGCCGGGTTCTACTCGGTGCTCGTGGGTGATTCGGTCGGCTGATTGGTCACCGAATTGTTGGCGAGCTCTCTTTTGCTGACCTCGATGCATGTAATTTGGTCTCACTAAATCGATGCTCTACTGAAATGGATTCTTGGAATTTTGTCCGACCTATAAATGCCATGGGAATGGCTGTGTGCGCATGATTCCAGGTTTGTTCTCAATCTCATGGTTATTTTATTGCATTCACTAGTTGGTAAGGATTAATTATAGGAATCCATTTCAAGAGGAGCTGGATTACATGCACAATCTGTGAGGTTATCAGGGGAGGCCCCATGAACATTGTTTTTGAGCTGTTTGGTTAGGCAATGTTTGTGGGTGCCGGGTTCTACGCGGTGCTCGTGGGTGATTCGGTCGGCTGATTGGTCACCGAATTGTTGGCGAGCTCTCTTCTGCTGACCTCGATGCATGTAATTTGGTCTCACTAAATCGATGCTTTACTGAAATGGATTCCTGGAATTTTGTCAGACCTATAAATGCCATGTGAATGTCTTATTCTTAATTTCATAATTATATTATTGCATTTAACTGTCGGTCGTCACATTTGCCGAAAAAGAAAATTTTATAAGGAATAATATATAATAAAAAATGTCGGGATGAAACGATCCTTTCAATCCATCTGTCCGTCCCATCGTGCATCCGTCCATGCCTTCATCCATCAATTTACATTAAATGGTGACTGTCCGCCTCCTATAGGAAAAAAAATATAAATTGCCTTCCACCCTTCAACATTAAAAAAAAGAAGGAAAAAAATTGAAGTGCACCCTTTCCCCTGTCCCATAATGATTTTGTAAAAAATATTACCCCCGCTGAACCCTTCCCTAGCCCCTCCACAATGAAAAAAACATTTAACCCCAAAATGTACCCCGTCCCCCCTCCTCCTTCCACCTTTTCATATATCTACAGGGAAAAAAAAAACATACACCTCCACCCCCCTCCCCCTCAACAATAAACAAAAAAAGAAAAAAATCAAGGTGCACCTTTTCCCCCGGTGCACCCTTTCCCCCGTCCCATAATCATTTTGTATAAAACATTACCCCCTTCCTCTCCCTAGCCTCTCCACAATGAAAAAAAAACATTTCCAGAAAACCTTAAATGTACCCCTTTCCCCCCTCCTCCTTCCACCTTTTCATATATCTGGGAAAAAGAAAACATTAACCTCCACCCCCCTCCCCCTTAATAGTAAAAAAAAAGAAGGAGAAAAATCAAGGTGCACCCTTTCCCCCCTCGCACAATGAATAAAATATAAACCCTGGCCTTCCTGGCCCAGTAAAAAAGTAATTTATGAAAGTTACAAGTAGTAAAAAAAGTAAAAAAAGTAACAAATCTTACCCCTTTCAGCAGGAAAAGTAACTTACAAAAGTTACGAGCAGTAAAAAAAGTAACAAAAAGTGAAAAAGGTCAACGAAAACAGCCCCGCACTGCGGGACAACAGCCCCGCACCGCGGTGCTTTTTTGGTGGTCAAACAGCCCCCAGCCCCGCGCACTGCGAGCGTAGTGCGCAGATCATATGTATAGGAAAAAAATCAAGGTGCAACCTTTCCCCCCTCGCACACTGAATAAAATATAAACCCTAGCCTTCCTAGCCCAGTAAAAAAGTAATTTATGAAAGTTACAAGTAGTAAAAAAAGTAAAAAAGTAACAAACTTTACCCCTTTCAGCAGGAAAAAGTAACTTAGAAAACTTACGAGCAGTAAAAAAAGTAACAAAAAGTAACAAAAAGTGAAAAAAGTCAACAAATACAGCCCTGCACTACGCTCAAACAGCCCCACACTACAGTCTCTTTTTGGTGGTCAAACAGCCCCCGGCCCCGCGCACTGCGAGCGTAGTGCGCAGATCATATGTATAGGCTATTCGAAAATAAAACAAAATAGCCTGAGAAACTAAAATTTTTTAAAAAAAAGGGAGGAAAGAAAGAATTATCAAAAAAAATATTAGTAATCTTTTTCGTTTTGTCGAAATGAAATTTCACTTTCTAATTATTATTTAGAAAACCTTTTTGAAAAAAAAATTGAAAAAAGAGAAAGACAATGAATGCATAAAACACAAAGAAAAAAATACCCAAACAAAAAAAAATAAAGAAAAACCCATCTTATATTTTTATATAGTAAAGGACGTCGTGCATGAAATGAAGCTTTCCATCCATCCGTCCGTCACGTCATCCATCTTGTCATCCGTCTCGTCATCCATCCAAACACAACAATTATATATATTAAAAAGGGACCCTAAATGTACCCATTTCCCCATCCTCTTTCCACCCTAAACCCATATATCTACGGGTACCCATTTCCCCCCCTCCCCCTCAACAATAAAAAATAAAAATAAAAAAATGCATCAAGGTGCACCCCTAAAACCCCCCCCCCCCCCCTCGCACAATCAACCCAATATAAACCCTGCCCCTTCTCCACAGTAAAAAATAATTCATAAAACTTACGACCAGTAAAAAAAGTAACAAAAAGTAACAAAACTTACCTCTAAACCCAGTAAAAAGTGATTTACAAAACTTACGACCAGTAAAAAAAGTAACTAAAAGTAACTAAAAGTGAAAAAAAGTCAACAAACAGACCCCGGCACTGCGCAAAAAGGCCCCGGCACTCCTGTGTATTTTTTCCGGTCAAAAGCCCCGGGCCCCGCTGCATTACGATCATAATGCTCCGATTACTAAGATAGGTGCATCCTTTCCCCCCAGTGCACCCTTTCCCCCGTCCAATAATGAATTTGTAAAAACCCTAAACCCCCTTCCCCTCCCTACCCTCTCCACAATGAAAAAAACATTTCCAGAAAAACCCAATGTACCCCTTTCCCCCCTCCTCCTTCCACCTTTTCATATATCTAAGGGAAAAAAACATTGACCCCCACCCCCCTCCCCTTCAACAATAAAAAAAAGAAAAGAAAAAAATCAACATGCACCCTTTCCCCCGGTGCACCCTTTCCCCCGTCCCATAATGATTTTGTATAAAACATTACCCCCTTCCTCTCCCTAGCCTCTCCACAATGTAAAAAAAACATTTCCAAAAAATCTTAAATGTACCCCTTTCCCCCCTCCTCCTTCCACCTTTTCATATATTTGGGAAAAAGAAAACATTAACCTCCACCCCCCTCCCCCGTAACAGTAAAATAAAAGAAGGAAAAAAATCAAGGTGCACCCTTTCCCCCCTCGCACAATGAATAAAATATAAACCCTGGCAAAACCCTGGCCCAGTAAAAAAGTAATTTATGAAAGTTACAAGTAATAAAAAAAGTAACAAACTTTACCCCTTTCAGCAGGAAAAAGTAACTTACAAAAGTTACGAGCAGTAAAAAAAGTAACAAAAAGTAACAAAAAGTGAAAAAAGTCAACAAATACAGCCCTGCACTACGCTCAAACAGCCCCGCACTACAGTCTCTTTTTTGTGGTCAAACAGCCCCCAGCCCCGCGCACTGCGAGCATAGTGCGCAGATCATATGTATAGGAAAAAAATTAAATTGCCCTCCACCCTTCAACATTAAAAAAAAGAAGGAAAAAAATCGAAGTGCACCCTTTCCCCTGTCCCATAATGACTTTGTAAACAAAATTACCCCCGCTGAACCCTTCCCTAGCCCCTCCACAATGAAAAAAACATTTAACCCCAAAATGTACCCCTTACCCCCTCCTCCTTCCACCTTTTCATATATCTACAGGGAAAAAAAAAACATACACCTCCACCCCCCTCCCCCTCAACAATAAACAAAAAAAGAAAAAAATCAAGGTGCACCCTTTCCCCCGGTGCACCCTTTCCCATGTCCCATAATGATTTTGTATAAAACATTACCCTCTTCCTCTCCCTAGCCTCTCCACAATGAAAAAAAAACATTTCCAGAAAGCCTTAAATGTACCCCTTTCCCCCCTCCTCCTTCCACCTTTTCATATATCTGGGAAAAAGATACATTAACCTCCACCCCCCTCCCCCTTAATAGTAAAAAAAAGAAGGAAAAAAATCAAGGTGCACCCTTTCCCCCCTCGCACAATGAATAAAATATAAACCCTGGCCTTCCTGGCCCAGTAAAAAAATAATTTATGAAAGTTACAAGTAGTAAAAAAAGTAAAAAAAGTAACAAACTTTACCCCTTTCAGCAGGAAAAGTAACTTACAAAAGTTACGAGGAGTAAAAAAAGTAACAAAAAGTGAAAAAAGTCAACAAATACAGCCCTGCACTACGCTCAAACAGCCCCGCACTACAGTCTCTTTTTGGTGGTCAAACAGCCCCCAGCCCCGCGCACTGCGAGCGTAGTGCGCAGATCATATGTATAAAAACATTATTAAAAACATTTTTTACGTCAACTTGCATCATGACCCAATCAGGGTGTTGGTCGACGAAGACTCTCATGCCAAAAATGATGGTCTCCTAGCCTTCAGGGGTCAATATTCCAAACTGATGGGGGGATAAGTGCTTTTGAAGGGCCCCCTGAAACTATAGGACAATGGAATGATTAATAAATCAAATAAACACTTCATTTACGGCAATACGACAAAGACCTTCGAGTTTGGAGCCTAAAACATTATGCTAAAACAGCTTGACATTATTGAGTGTAATGCCCCGACCAAGAGTTTTGTATGTCACTTTATTGTTTTTGCGAGGACTGGACATGATTCTAGCCGGGTTGTGGATAGTACGACATGAATTCAGACCTTCTACCACTAAAAATCTAAACCCACTAAAACGCCACTAAATACACTAAGTGGTGACTCGAGGTTGTCACCCCTAGAGGATGAAAAAAAATAGTTAACTTAGAGATTGTCACAACCCGAGGATGAAAAAAAATAGTTAACTTAGAGGTTGTCACAACCCGAATATGAAAAAAAAACAGTTAAAATAATTTAACTTTGTAGTGGTAGAAGGTCGGCATGAATTCAAGATCTCCGAGTTTGGAGCATTTGACCGAGGTATGTACGTAATCTGCTACTTCTAGCGCTGGCCTGTTCACCGTCAGTGGATTCTAGATAAGAAGCACGTGCCCTTGCTACGGCACGCTTTACGTTAGTATAGGGGGCCCCGACCCCTTCGTCATCAAGCCACAACTGCACGTTCCGGAGCCCACATTGTTGGTTATCGTTGGGCACACTAAGCATATGGACCTAGGTCTGCTAGGCACAGAACCACAGAGGATTCGGAGTGGACTCCCCTACTCTATCATAATACTTGAGAGTTTGTTGCCACCAGAAATGCTCCCCTGGATACCTTCCAAACTCACCCGACACAACAAAAGTGCTTGTTGTTTTATTGACCCCCAATATTCCTCTCTGGAACATTTTGTGTACTTGTTCAACTTGTTACAACCATGTTGCCCTTGTACCACCTGTCCCCACCTCGCATGCATGGTTCGGTATTGGGCGTACCGATGAGTCGAGCAACTGGCACATTACTTCCAGATTTGTTTCTTGCTATTCCTTCCCTGCATCTTGCAAACCCAAGAAAAGGATCAAAGGATAAAAAAAATATACTACGACAAATTGAAAAAAATAAGAAAAGAAAAATAAATTATAAGAATTAAACAAATAAATAAAAATAAATGAATAAGTAAAACCAAGAAATACGACCAAAAAAACAATAAGAAACATTCGGTCAGAAGAAGAATACGGAAAAGGGTGAAAAATGAGGATTCCGAAGAAAGATGGGAGGACGAAAAAAGGGGGAAGACAATGCCTTTTAAAAGTCAAAGAAAAAATAGAAGAAAAAAAATGAAAATAAGATGAAAGGAAAAAATCCAAACTAGAATAGCCTGTGGTCTCATGATAACCAAAAAAAAAAAACGCAAAAGAAATTCCTTTGGAAGATGTGCAAAACAAAACCCCCAAAAAATAAAATAAAACTGTTTTTTCAACACAAAACCCCCTCGCCGAAATATATATATCTATCGTTGACCTCTCGCAATCTATGGAAAAAAAGTTCACTATTTCAACACCTCCGCCCATGCATTTCCATAAAATAACGTTCACCTCTTGTCCCACCTCTCTTCCAAAACCCAGAAAAAAAAACCGATCCTCACATACCTCCACTCCCTTCTAGTCAAATAGCCCAAACGTTAGAAACTTCAATATTAAAATTAATTCTTCTTCAAGGGGCCAAGAGGATGGAGAGAGAAAAATAAAAATAAACGATCACAATCTAATCCTAAACCAAACTTGAACAAGAAATTAATAAATCTTTTCATGACATCCCCCCCCCACGGGGTGTGCCAGCTTCCCATTGGTTACACTCGTGAAAAGTTGGACACTTGAAGCGCCTGGATGGACTTGGACGGGCCCCCTATTTTTTTCCCCTGCAATTCTTTTAAATATATATACCCATATATATATCTCCAAAGGCGATTATTTCGGTTTTTTATTCCTGGTGTAAATTCAAAAAACAAATCTTTTGTAAGAAAAATTTCCAGAATTTCTGGTAAAACAAACATTGAGCAAAAAAATGCTGGCAGGCTGCTAGTCGCTCCAACTTCCTTTTTTGCGCGCAATTTTATGTCCTCTGGCAGGTTTTCCAAAATAAAACCAAACATTCCCTTCCAAACTGCCCAAAATTGGGAAAACAAATATCCTAGAACATTCTCCTATTGTTCAAGCAAGTAACCAGGGCATAAAAGGATTTTTAATAAATTTAATAGCTTGTCTGTACCCCGATGTTGTTAAATCTCCTTATAGACAAATCAAACCTCGTCCATCGAACGTCGATCCGCGTGAAGAGCATCATCTGCCCCTACTACCCCTCCTTCTGCCCATTTTTATTTTCCCGGGTTGAACCCGGCCAAAGCTCAAAAGTGATTTTTTACTCGCTGCCCTGTAGTGCCGATGACCCAATGCTCAGAAAATTTTCTTGAATGCCCTGAGAAGTATTTTATTAGTGTTGTTTTCATCTGCCCCTACCACAACCGCCCCCACCTTTTTTTTCCCCAGCCTCGAAGCTCAAAAAAATATTTATATTTTCTGCCCATATTTCTGCTAATTGCTCCAAAGAAAAATAAATACTGCCCAATATCTGCTCTAAATGATTTGATTTGCTGCCCAATTTATTTTGTTTCCTCCAAACTATTTAATTTTCTGCCCAAAGAATTGCTCAAAATTATTTTATTTTCTGCCCGAATGAGTTTTTTTGGGGGCCCGCATCCGACTCTTTTGGATGGTGTGCACTTGTTTTCATAATCTGCCCCCCCTTTCCGAAATTTTACTGACCAAAAGCTGAAATTTATTTTTTCTCTGCCCAAAGAAATTATTCTTCATCAGGACCATAAATATTAACATGCCTAAGTTATCTTTTAATTCTTGTCATCTGCCCTAAACCACCCTTTATTTTCAACCCAAAACTAAAAAGATTACTTGTTTACTTGCTGCCCGAAGCTGTTTTTTTTTTTTTTTTTTGGGGGGGTAATACCCAACTTGGGCTCCGCGTGACATGACATTACCGTGTGCAACTCATTTTATATATTTTATAAAAATTCATCTAAAAAAAAGTTTCATTTGACATGGTCACATTTCATCCATCTATTCATAACTATATTTTTATGATCAGTCACATGAAAATCAACTACCTACCTTACCTACCTACCCACCTACTTACTTACTTACTTATGGAAAATGACATTTTAAAAATTAGTTACAATTTTTCATTATTATTATTTTTCCAATTCTAAAAAATTGATATTATTTTTGTCCATACCCCACCTATAAGGATTTTGCTGTGAATTGATCATTTATCCACACAACCACCTTCCATTTTTCTTTTCAATTTTTTGCGATGTCAAAAATCTGATTTTTTTTTATTAGCAAAAATTAGCTGAATTTTCCCTTAAATTTATTTTTTCCACATTAATTTCCAAATTTTTCTCTTTTTTTTTTCGTTTGGAAATAAGAAAACAAAATAATGCTTGTTCATTCGCATCACCCCGTAGAGATAGATACCCATTCGCTCCAAGCTTCTTCGGGTATCACCCCGTAAAGAAATCAGCTGGGTCTTTACGATGTGTAACGTCCGAGGACGGGCCCATAGTCCGAGTACGCACCCGTCCTCGGGCGTTACCAGGCCCACATACTTCCTGTCGTCCTAAAGTAGGGCTCTAGGGTTTGAGGCTCGCGATTTACCAGTCAATCCTTCTAACTCGAGCTGTTTTCCAGGGACGGGTTTCTTCGCAGTCTTTCTCGTGCTTGGATTTGGAGCTTCCTCTCTCTCTTGACTACATTCTCACCCACGATGCCAACAAAAGAAAGCGGCGGTCGTGTGTGTTTCTTTGGATTTTTCAATGCAGAGGAGAAGTAGGAGGCTCTATTAACGACGACGCTTGCTGCTGCTGCGTCCTTCGTTCTGGTTTTTCGATTTCTTTTCCCTTGTCAATCAACCAGGTTTTTTGTTGATCACTTTCTGGCTTTGTCTTCTCCTGCTATATTTGAACGTGTTGGAAGTTGGAAAGGGATCATGAGTCTTGCTGGGAGTCACTTTGAAGTTTGTAGAAGTCCCATGAGTCTTGCTTTGGAGACCATTGTTTTTCCCCCCGTAGAGGTCGTAGGACTAGTGGTCCCGCTCTAGGGAGCTTCAGGGCTCTACGCTGCAGTTTGTTGTGCAGAGCGAAGATCGGCAATCTTTCTCCCCCTATTGTTTCGTCTCTGGAATGGAGGCGTCCACGGAAAAAGCCACTTGGTATATTGCTGCAATGTCGATGGTTCTTCGTCTCCCATGAGAAAAATGTGCGCTCGTCGAGCGCCACGAGATCGAATCTGTTCCGTAATTGAAGCGGTTGCTGTTCATTGGTTCTTTACTCTGACAAGGGTGGCAGTACTCTGCAGTGTTGGCCAAGCCCGCCACCATCGCCCTGGTATGCCATCCGCTTGCTATATATAAACCTTTTCTGGCATCTGCAAAATCAGATCTTGTGTATGATGTCTACACTAGTTTGGTCGGATTGTGTCTCATCACACTGCACTCTTGTGGATGGTATGATCCGAGTCATCAAATCTTCGCCTGTAGCTTGATTTGTGCAGATTGGCGGGCCGTCCTGTACTTCACTTTGCAGTATCACTCGGAGTTCTAGTGATGTTGAGGGTTTTGTTCAATCACATTCCAGAACAAGTTTGACCACCTTCTTGTTGCTGAAGGCCCTTGAATCATTTGACCACTTTTCTTCTGCAGGTGGAATCCTCTGCAAGAGCTGGATTGAAATTCCTTGGATTTTTGTCCAATTTTTGAGGTACTCAGCCGAAGACCACGCTTTTGAAAAGATTGAAGTGTTGTTGCAAGAGATAGGAATTTTTTTAGTACGTCGTCTGCTATTTTTTTGTAAGGTGTTCCCAAGCTCTGAAACTTCAGATATTCAACATTTCCGGGGTGCAAGACTCCATTTCTGCAATAGGCAATTTTTGGTTGACCGTGGGTCTTGCTTGGGGTCTAATAATTTGTGAACTTTTCATCACATTAGAGTAAATCTTTCTTCAAAATGAAACAAAGGTTCACTGACAATCTCAGCAAACTCAACCACCCCAGGGTCAAAAATCAGTTAAGTACAAATGGCATAATGTTTTTATCCCCCCTTCAGGTTTTATTTGACTTTCACAGTTGTACTATGTTCCTAGGTGGTGTTGTTAGGTAATGTTTAGTCTAAAAAAGTGACTCCCTGTGGCTTGATTACAAGATGAGAGAAGAGCTGAACAACTTGAAGCAGGGTATGATATTTGTAGCTGCACATGTAGGTCAGGGACTTTCTGGCCTCTTTATTTTTAATCGAATAGTGGGTGGGACAATCTCAATCTGGTTCTAGTTGGCTACCATTTGACATGAGCAGTTGTTCCCAAAGCTTTGTATTGCTATACTAATTCTATCACATGTATTCTTTGGCTTGCTCCTTCAATATTCATAATGTATTACTCTAACTTCAATATGTTTGCAACACAGTCTTGCACTATACCTTTCAAAATAAGAAGAGATTTTATGTGGTTTGGGGCCCTACAGATACCACTAGCACGTTACCCGCCTACATGGAAGGGGAAAATTGTAGAGAGTGATGCAGAAATGAATGCTGCTCGTGTGACAGGCATGGGTCTTTCTCTGACTGCTGAAGGTGGCCCAGAAGGTGGGGAGCAAGGTCCTGGGCCCTTCCGTTTGGAACTAGATTGGATCAAGGCACTGAGAGTTATTTAGCAAAGTTCTGACCTTTTTCACTACCACAATCTACTCCATGCAGCTGGCCTTCAGGTCCCTCATGGCAGGTCATGATGCTTCAACTTAGAAGTTCTTCAGTTGCTCATGGTGTAGATGTCTTGGGCCCTTAAGCTTCTAATCCCGTGATGAGGACTTGGGTGTACAAGTTACCGTTTTGTGAATATTCCTATTGGTTCTCACAATTGGGCTATTTCTGTGCACATGGTTGTTGGTTTCAACGTAAATTCTAGCAAGACCTGAAAACATAAAAAAAGTTCAATGTTGGCTCTTGGATAGACACCAGATTTGAGCACAGTGTTGAACTGAAAAGACAGGTTAGGTTTTTGTCCTGTGGGATAATGTTGCATTTGTTTTTTATTTTATTACTGAAGTTCATGTTGTGTGTTTACATGCTTGCAATATCATCCACAATGTGAGAGTCCATCATCATTTATTTTTCTTCTTCATCACATTGGGAATTGTTGGATGGTGCATTCAACAGGATGGGACAGTGAGGAGAAAACTGCATATCTTTTAGAGAACAGAACAGATGTGCACTTTGTGAA
Organism: Sphagnum tenellum; assembly: GCA_963921925.1. Lineage (NCBI taxonomy): Eukaryota > Viridiplantae > Streptophyta > Sphagnopsida > Sphagnales > Sphagnaceae > Sphagnum > Sphagnum tenellum. The sequence continues at coordinate 39,153 of OY998159.1, forward strand.
TAGCCTTCTCTCAGAGGAAGGGGTGGAACATGTATTCATTCTTTTGCGATCTCAGCTGACCTTTTTAGCTCCCCTTCAACTCTGGTTTCTGAGTTTACTCAAATATTCTTTGAAGACATGTAGGAAACAGAATGAACTTTTTGGGTCTTCAACAACTCTTGCCTCCTTAAAGAAATTGACATCTGTAGATGTGTGAATGCTATTGGGTCATGGCTGTATGGCATAAGACTCCTCCTTGCTAATGGATTTATTAGTGTGCCCCTGTCTTTTTTGCAGGCAACTAAGGGTATGCGTTCATCATGGTTTTGCTTGCATCGAGCTGCAGACACACCATCATCAACTGATTCACTCTCTCTGTTCCCTGACACAAGTCTTTTACTTTTAAGGATACGGTCAAACCAAACTCAGTCTTTTCAAGCTGAAACAAGTAAAGTCTAACTCTGGACTCTGTGGTTTATGCTTCATCAATTGCCTCTTCATCTTTACATTCTCCAGGATCTCCAGATGAAGCTGGATAAATGCCTGGACCAACCAGCCCACAAGCTGGTCTCGTGGATGGTTGCTGCCCCCAAAGCACACTCAGGCTTGGTAGGCCTGGCTGGATGTGATGATCTACCAAGAGACCGACGTAGTCTCTAAAAGACAGCGTTAGGCCTACCTCCACTTCAGGTCCCATAAGGGACCAACTAGTTGTCACCTTCCTATGAGCTGACATTTTGTATATGCATATAAACCCTAGCTACATTATATTAGGAAATCACTGTGATGCTTGGGTTTTTGGTGCTGTGGACCCCCACAGTGGAAGAGCATCAATGCTAGAGGTCTAGCTTCTCAAGGGATATTTTACATGTCATTGTGGCAAGCTCATTTGAGCATATTGTGCTGATGAGTAGTGCCTCTAGTTGAATTATTCTGTTGTGTGCAATCTCATGTATATTGTTGGGTGGTGAGGGTAGGTTTCTATTCATGACATGGATTGGAGAATACCGACAGCAGTTTTCTTCAGTAATGAGCACAAGTTGGTCACACGATGCCCTCTTCATTAAATCCCTCTTTTGTAATCATGTATCTTGCTTCCATTGGTGCAGTTCCAGCAAAATTTCTGCATTCTGCTAAAAGAAAGGGAGGCCAGATAACATTTGTTGTCACCCCATGGACTTTCTCATGATATGTTGTTTCCTGTGCACATGCTTTTTGGGTTAGAGTCTAAACATAGAGTTAGCTTGAAAACAGTGAATATGCAGCAGGAAAAGAATTATCATTGACCTGTTGTTGATGGTTTTAACAGGGGGGTGAGTGCCGAAGCAATTGCTTTGTCTGATATTGGGTGTAGTATCCCCATGGCTTTCAAGTGCACTTTCCTTGCAAAGTGTCATGAAAAAGTTCTCAATTCACCTCATTTGAGCATTTGTGCAATCAATGAACTCCAGAGTGAGAATGTCCTTTTTTCTACAGTGCGGTTGTATGCTAACTGGCTCTTCTGACTAGCTTGTTTACAACTCAAAGTGATGGCTCCATGTGTGATGCTTGCAGCGCTCCTCGACATTGGCTTTGGCAGTCTTAGGTAGGCTAATGATTGCCTCTCCATAACACAAAAATCCCAAAAAATCAATACCGAGTTTGGTTGATCTCCTCTCTCTAGCTTCTCTTTCTGTCTTGACCACAAGGATAAAGCAAACCTTTAATCCTGAATTGACCATTTCGTGGTTGATCTCTCTACACAGTGGTCTCTAGTTGGAGATCCAACGGTTGGATCTCCACATGGCCAATACAATAGAATGTAGGACTTGAAATTATGTATCAACTACTGCCATCAGATCTGATGATGCCTTGCTCTCTGACTTTCATCTTGCAAAATGATCACAAGAGTAGATTGTGACAAAAAGTATCAACCAGATATGTGCGGAAATAAGCAGGAGAAAATAGAAAGAGTTTGCAGCATGTCTGCCTGCGAAGGAAGTCTTATCTAGGTCTGGTTCCACTATGTTTATGTACGGTGCTGGCTGCCCCCCCGCCCTTAAAGCTTGTGTTTTCACCTTTGTTGCAGTCTTCAACACTTTTCTATGGGGTCAGAGGTTGCAGTTCTTGGACTAACTGATTTCGAAAGTTATCACCTGTAGTCATTCTTTCCTTTTGTTGGTAGAGACCATATCTAATCTTCTTCCACAAGGAGAAGGTGCCTTGCAATATTAGGCTGAAGAGGTAATAACAGTTCATATGTTTGTCTGCTACAGCCAGCAAGCTTTGTTGAGAGGGGAGTGCAGACATTTATTCTCCTCGAGTTGTACTGGTCCTAGGATGCCGAAGTGCCAGCATTTGTGAAATCGGGTAAGTATTTCTGAAACAGGACGTGGTGTTATATCTTCTTCCCTTTCTTTTATGTTCTTTCTAGAGAATCGGCGAGTTCTTAGAAGTACATTGTGTGAATGACCTTTGTCTTTTGAAGTGCATGTAAATGTCCATAAATGCTTGTAAATGTTCTGTGTGTTGTGTGTGCAAAATTCTTGGTTTCTTCTTAATCTCATGGTTATCTTATTATGTTTACTGGTTGGTTGTGACATTTGTCTAAAAAATAAATTATAAATGAATAATTCTAGACATCCATTTCAAGAGGAGTTGGATTACATGCATAATTTGTGAGGTTATGAAGGGAGGCCCCATGAACATTGTTTTTGAGCTGTTTGGTTAGGCAATGTTTGTGGGGGCCGGGTTCTACTCGGTGCTCGTGGGTGATTCGGTCGGCTGATTGGTCACCGAATTGTTGGCGAGCTCTCTTCTGCTGACCTCGATGCATGTGATTTAGTCACACTAAATCGATGCTCTACTGAAATGAATTCTTGGAATTTTGTCGGACCTATAAATGCCATGGGAATGGCTGTGTGCGCATGATTCCAGGTTTGTTCTCCATCTCATGGTTATCTTATTGCATTCACTGGTTGGTAAGGATTAATTCTAAGAATCCATTTCAAGAGGAGCTGGATTACATGCACAATCTGTGAGGTTATCAGGGGAGGCCCCATGAACATTGTTTTTGAGCTGTTTGGTTAGGCAATGCTTGTGGGGGCCGGGTTCTACTCGGTGCTCGTGGGTGATTCGGTCGGCTGATTGCTCACCGAATTGTTGGCGAGCTCTCTTCTACTGACCTCGATGCATGTAATTTAGTCACACTAAATCGATGCTCTACTGAAACGGATTTTTGGAATTTTGTCGGACCTATAAATGCCATGGGAATGGTTGTGTGCGCATGATTCCAGGTTTGTTCTCCATCTCATGGTTATCTTATTGCATTCACTGGTTGGTAAGGATTAATTCTAGGAATCCATTTCAAGAGGAGCTGGATTACATGCACAATCTGTGAGGTTATCAGGGGAGGCCCCATGAACATTGTTTTTGAGCTGTTTGGTTAGGCAATGTTTGTGGGGGCCGGGTTCTACTCGGTGCTCGTGGGTGATTCGGTCGGCTGATTGGTCACCGAATCGTTGGCGAGCTCTCTTCTGCTGACCTCGATGCATGTAATTTAATCACACTAAATCGATGCTCTACTGAAATGGATTCTTGGAATTTTGTCGGACCTATAAATGCCATGGGAATTTTTTGTTCTTAATTTCATAATTATATTATTGCATTTAACTGTCGGTCGTCACATTTGCCAGAAAAGAAAATTTTATAAGGAATAATATATAATAAAAAATGTCAGGATGAAACGATCCTTTCAATCCATCTGTCCGTCCCATCGTGCATCCGTCCATGCCTTCATCCATCAATTTACATTAAATGGTGACTGTCCGCCTCCTATAGGAAAAAAATAAATTGCCCTCCACCCTTGAACATTAAAAAAAAAGAAGGAAAAAAATCGAAGTGCACCCTTTCCCCTGTCCCATAATGACTTTGTAAAAAAAATTACCCCCGCTGAACCCTTCCCTAGCCCCTCCACAATGAAAAAAACATTTAACCCCAAAATGTACCCCTTCCCCCCTCCTCCTTCCACCTTTTCATATATCTACGGGGGAAAAAAAAACATACACCTCCACCCCCCTCCCCCTCAACAGTAAACAAAAAAAGAAAAAAAATCAAGGTGCACCCTTTCCCCCGTCCCATAATGATTTTGTATAAAACATTACCCCCTTCCTCTCCCTAGCCTCTCCACAATGAAAAAAAAACATTTCCAGAAAACCTTAAATGTACCCCTTTCCCCCCTCCTCCTTCCACCTTTTCATATATCTGGGAAAAAGAAAACATTAACCTCCACCCCCCTCCCCCTTAATAGTAAAAAAAAAGAAGGAAAAAAATCAAGGTGCACCCATTCCCCCCTCGCACAATGAATAAAATATAAACCATGGCCTTCCTGGCCCAGTAAAAAAGTAATTTATGAAAGTTACAAGTAGTAAAAAAAGTAAAAAAAGTAACAAATTTTACCCCTGTTTCAGCAGGAAAAGTAACTTACAAAAGTTACGAGCAGTAAAAAAAATAACAAAAAATGAAAAAGGTCAACGAAAACAGCCCTGCACTGCGGGAAAATAGCCCCGCATCGCGGTGCTTTTTTGGTGGTCAAACAGCCCCCAGCCCCGCGCACTGCGAGCGTAGTGCGCAGATAATATGTATAGGCTGTCACGCTCTTGATCAATCTGTACATACATGTTTGAGTTGCACCTCTTTGATCTGCATATTCTTTGTGGACGATAAGAGGAACTTGGGGCCAAAACCTATGGAAGAAAAGGTGATGCTATTGGGAACATAGGGAACATACCAAAAACCCATTGGCCATTTGGTGGGAACTTGAAGGAATGGTAAGGAATACATTCATTTAGGAACACCAAATTCCAAAATTTGACCCCCTGTCCCTACCCACTCCACAATCAAAAAACAATATTAAAAATATATATCTATATATCCTTTTCCCTTCCTCCTTCCACATGTCAAATGAAGGCAAAAAAAAAAAACATTCACCTCGACCCCCCTCCCCCTCAATAGTAAAATAAAGAAGAAAAAAACTCAAGGTGCACCCTTTCCGCCGTCCCATAATGAATTTGTACCAAAGAAAACCCCAGTGAACCTCTCCCTAGCCACTCCACGATGAAAAAAACATTTCTACAAAACCTTAAATGTACCCCTTTCCCCTTCCTCCTTCTACCTTTTCATATATTTAGGGGAAAAAAAAATTGCCCTCCACCCTTCAACCTTAAAAAAAAGAAGGAAAAAAATCGAAGTGCACCCTTTCCCCTGTCCCATAATGACTTTGTAAAAACAATTACCCCCGCTGAACCCTTCCCTAGCCCCTCCACAATGAAAAAAACATTTAACCCCAAAATGTACCCCTTCCCCCCTCCTCCTTCCACCTTTTCATATATCTACGGGGGAAAAAAAAACATACACCTCCACCCCCCTCCCCTTCAACAGTAAACAAAAAAAGAAAAAAAATCAAGGTGCACCCTTTCCCCCGTCCCATAATGATTTTGTATAAAACATTACCCCCTTCCTCTCCCTAGCCTCTCCACAATGAAAAAAAAACATTTCCAAAAACCTTAAATGTACCCCTTTCCCCCCTCCTCCTTCCACCTTTTCATATATCTGGGAAAAAGAAAACATTAACCTCCACCCCGCTCCCCCTTAACAGTAAAAAAAAATAAAGAAAAAAATCAAGGTGCACCCTTTCCCCCCTCGCACAATGAATAAAATATAAACCCTGGGCTTCCTGGCCCAGTAAAAAGTAATTTATGAAAGTTACAAGTAGTAAAAAAAGTTTTAAAAAGTAACAAACTTTACCCCTGTTTCAGCAGTAAAAAGTAACTTATAAAAGTTACGAGCAGTAAAAAAAGTAACAAAAAATAACAAAAAGTAAAAAAAGTCAACAAATATAGCCCCGCACTACGCTCAAACAGCCCCGCACTACAGTCTCTTTTTGGTGGTCAAACAGCCCCCAGCCCCGCGCACTGCGAGCGTAGTGCGCAGATCATATGTATAGGCGTTTTTCTTGGTCAAACAGCCTCGAGCCTCTTACACTACGCTCGCCGTGCACAGATTATATGTTTAGGTCCTCCATAAAAAATTTCTTCTTATGCATCATCCTTCTTAATAAGGATTACCCTTCCCAAAATGATCTATGATGGCTTCATAACCCATGACAAATCTCTTTTTAAATTTTTCCTGCTGTAACTCCTTTGAATCAAAAGTCATGTTAGCACTTCTCCCCATACCTCGAACGACTAGATGTTTGCCTAACCTATGTTTTTTCATACAAGTGCTCCCATGTTGTTGGTTCTAAGAAATCATATTTTTCTTTTTTTTTCGTCGTATTACTAGCGTTGTAGTTTTTGTAAACAAAATGGCAAATCAACGCATAGTTTGAAGCAAAATGAGATTTCCTTTACTACCATCCTTCCCCACAAATAAAGGTCTAGAAAGAAACAACATATAATGGGGGGACCCATGTTTTTTTTTCAAGATGAGATCAACCTTTAAAACCTCTCGCACAATTTTTGCTTATTCCTCTGAGTCACTAGGTGTTACAATGTTTTCGAATGTAAATGGTTCGCTTAATGTTGAAATCGAAGCGACTACCACCCTACATCCCATAGTTAAAGTCCCCGATTCCCAATGAACGTCGTCATTAGCAAAACCCTTGCGCATATGCCCGTCCAATCCAAATGTTTTAATATAATTTATCGTTAGATCCTAATTTACCGTGGGAAAAAGAAAACTCACGAATCTCGTTTACAAACTAACACGCATGAATTATAAAAATAATAATTTATGAACTTCACAAATTCATAACTCAAAATCAAAACCTTCAAACGATTCATGCAAATCTATTTCTGCAACACAATTTCGATGTTATGCATCTAATCCCATGCACTTCAAAGATGACACCTAACAAAATAAAGATCAAAACAAAAACAACCACAAACACCACCGATTCTGTCGTGGATCCTGTCCGGCTGCAAGCTGCGAGGTCCAGAATTTGCAGGTTGGGCAACACCTAGACCCGCTATGGGATTGGCCCCTCGGTGAAATTGCTGGAGCTTAGGTCAAGCACTTTGAGATTTGCAAACCGAGAGGGCCCTGCTGTAGGTGTGAAGTTTGCGAAGCCGAGACGAATTTCGGTCAGGTTTGTGAGGTTCCCGAGGTTGGATGGCAAAACTCCCGTAAAATTTGCTGCTTTGAGATTCCAAAGTTTTGGCGGCCGGTTCCCAAAAGCATCAGGCATTGGTCCAAAAACGCTTGAGTATGAAAGGTCCTGTGTATGGAGTTTTGTCGCCTATGAAATCCTTGTGGCTGAAGGACCTTCCATGTAACTGTAACTCCGGTTCCAGCCCCTTGGGTTGTAGTTGAGCAAATCGAGGGGACAGCTGCCACCCGAATCTGTATTCCCGGATCCGGAGTAGTAAGATTTCCTAGCTAGCTTGTACCACCCAAATGAGATCGAAGATGGCATTCACGGCTGTTTCTGTGGTTCACCATTTCAAATTGCACTAAACCCCGTCTCCATTTCTCTGAAAAGAAGCAGGATGTATTCTCTCCCTCTGCAGGTGCAAAACGATGATCTTCAACAAAGTACTCTCTTTGTGCTGCCTATCACATGCCCCACCTACCATGCAATATGCACCTAGCAATATTTGCACCGCAGGAAAAGTGGCTCTAAGTGTTACTAGTACCAGACTAACTAGAATGCTATGGGTCCCCGGCACCCTATCTATGTACCGTGAAGCTCAGAAATTAGATTATCAAAGCTGTAGTATGATATTTTGCCTCCTTTTTTAGTGGCAAAATTTAAATCCGAATTGAATGTTTGAGAACGTACCGTCGGTAGGACCGAAAGGAAGGATCCCCCTTCGAGATGATGCTTTGCACTTGACAACATAAAATAAGGACAAAACAACAAGATCGACCGAAAGTTTTGAACCGAATCAAAGTGCCGACTGGCCCAACCCTCCCACAAAAGCTCCGCACGATAAAAAAGACCTGTAGCAAGTAGAAAAAGTCAAAAGGGGAGATAGAAGGCATGAATTACAGTAATGACTAGACATAAAATTCAACGAATCACTTATCCCCAGCTGAAAAAAAGGAAGAGAATAGATTGATTAAGAAAACTGACTTCAAGTTTTCGTAGTAGAGACATTCCTAGTGTTAAATGAAGCATCTTGACTGCTAAATTCCTGGTTGCAAGATGTCCAAAACTTGACGGAATTTTTTGACTCTACGAATTGTAGGGACTGGAGTGTGAAAACGACCCCTGACTGAATGCACAAATCAAACGCTCTTGAACTAGTTTCCTCGCGAGTGCAACCACAAAAACAAGAAGACCCATGCAAGCCCAAATGATAATGCAAACATAAAAACGGATCTGAAAGTTTTTTTTGTGACCGTAATAACGACAGACTCTTAGAAATCAATCACGACCTGAAAGAAGGACTCGACAAAAATTCGAACTTGCTGAGCCACCGTCTGAGAGCGCTGCACTGGAAGATTGCAAAAAGACCCATAGTTATACAAAGGATCTATTCAGATTCGGCTGCTGTGGAGTTGGAACTTTGACCGAACTCACCTCGTACACCTTCTGGAACTTGGCCCGAGCTATTGAGACCGAGAGATTGATGGCTGTGACTGAGTCTCCTGTGCATGTTGCTCTTAAATGATTGTGAGGAAGGAGGTATGTGGCCACCCAATTTGCGAGCCGCTTGTTTGCACCTATTATATTGTTTTTGAGTTCCGACAATGCTCTTCACCCTCCTCAACAGTCCCTGTGTTGATCCCTCCCTGAGCCAAATAGCCACCCGTAATAGCATCACCAACATGGCTTGTTGTAAAAAAAGCCTCAAATTCCAGACCTCCGTTGTGTTGCAGGAAGAAAATCTGTGAACTTGAAAAAGCCATGAAACAAAAGCGGCTTGTACAGAAGCTAATTTTCTCCTCCCTATGGCTCCATATAAGACTTGCATGCCATTATATTCTTTCCTTTTGGGGGAATGTCTTTCCAGGCTTTGTCTATTCTCTCCTCTTTGAACTCCTATACTCTTATGATGCTTCCAGATGTCCGGAACATTCGTAAAGCTGATCTTGACAAAATCCATCACCGCTAGGCTCCCCCCCCCCCCAAGAAAAGTGAACACTCAAATTCTCATGATGCCGCTCAGAGGTGGAGAAGAACAACCGGAGGTATCTATGTTCAGGACTCGGAGACTTTCGACCCCAAGCACTGAGCAACTTGTCAGGTGTCCACGATTCCTTTTCGTCAACTTCTTCTACAGACCTGGATCATGAACAGGTTTCGAGCACTCCGTGTGGGGGAAGAAGAAGAATGCTGGCAACACAGCACAAGAAACGGCAAAGAATTCGAAAAAGGACAATGGCGAGTCTATGGGCAACTTTAAATCCAAAGTCAAAAAAATAAACTCCTCCACGAGAACCGCGTTGCAATTTCTAAACTTTCCATTTCCTCCTCTTGTTCTTCCTCCCCCAGAGAATAAAAACTTCCCAGAAATAAGGAACCCGATCACAACACAAAACTTCGTCCACCACAACTGCCAAAAAAGAAAAAGGGGAAAAGGAAAAAAACCGGTGATCAAATTCTATCTCGAAAAGTCTTTTTGTTTCTCTCACAAACCCATATAGGATAGTCACGAAGCATAACAAAATTCGATGTTCACTTTGAGGTCCGGGTAGAGAATGAATGCATCACGACTTCTCATTACAACTCCGATGGCACTAGGAGACGAAAAATTGTTGCCTCTGGCCCGCACGATCGACTCGACACCATCTACCGCAACAATAGAGTGCAGAGTTGTGAGCGGCCACAAAAGTAAGAATCAAACAACGCTATTGTTGTTGTTGTCCTCGTCCTCCTGCACGTCCTAGTCCTTCTCCCTTCCCACCCTCTCTACTAAGAAGTCGTCTAGAAATCACATTTCTTCATGGAATCGAGAATTGTAAAAACTCAAAGAAAATAGACAGCTTTTTACACACAAATATGATGGCAATAACAACAAGAAGAAGTGGCAATGACAAGATTACTGCGACGACGACGACAGATCGCTAGATAGAGAGAGGAGATGATGGAGTGCGACGAAAAAGACGACGAATGAAGAGAGAGCGTGATTCTAGGGTCGACCTCTTGCCTGCAAAAATATGTTTTTATTTTCATCATCTGCCCCTACTACCCCTCCTTCTGCCCATTTTTATTTTCCCGGGTTGAGCCCGGCCAAAGCTCAAAAGTGATTTTTTACTCGCTGCCCTGTAGTGCCGACGACCCAATGCTCAGAAAATTTTCTTGAACGCCTGGAGAAGTATTTTATTAGTGTTGTTTTCATCTGCCCCTACCACTACCGCCCCCACCTTTTTTTTCCCCCAGCCCCGAAGTTCCAAAAAATATTTTGATTTTCTGCCCATATTTCTGCTAAAAGGAAATTATTCACTGCCCCAATAATTGCTCCAAAGAAAAATAAATTCTGCCCAATATCTGCTCAAAATGATTTGATTTGCTGCCCAATTTATTTTTTTCCTCCAAACTATTTAATTTTATGCCTAAAGAATTGCTCAAAAGTATTTTATTTTCTGCCCGAATTTTTTGGGGGCCAACATCCGACTCTTTTGGATGGTGTCCACTTGTTTTAATAATCTGCCCCCCCTTTCCAAAATTTTACCAACCCAAAGCTGAAATTTATTATTTTTTCTGCCCAAAGAAATTATTCTTTATCATGACCATAAATATTAACATGCCTAAGTTATCTTTTAATTCTTGTCATCTGCCCTAAACCACCCTTTATTTTCAACCCAAAACTAAAAAAAGTACTTATTTACTTTCTGCCCGAAGCTGCTGTTTTTTTTTTTTTTTGGTGGGGTAATACCCGACTTGGGCTCCGCGTGACATGACATTACCCGTGCGCAACTCATTTTATATATTTTAAAGAAATTCATCTAAAAAAAAGTTTCATTTTACATGGTCACATTTCATCCATCCATGCATAACTATAGTTTTATGATCAGTCACATGAAAATCAACTACCTACCTTACCTACCTACCCACCTACTTACATACTTACTTATGGAAAATGATATTTTAAAAATTAGTTACAGTTTTTCATTATTATTATTTTTCCAATTCTAAAAAATTGATATTATTTTTGTCCACACCCCACCTATAAGGATTTTGCTGTGAATCCATCATCTACCCACACAACCACCTTCCATTTTTCTTTTCAATTTTTTGTGATGTCAAAAATCTGATTTTTTTTTATATTAGCAAAAATTAGTTGAATTTTCCCTTAAATTTATTTTTTCCAAATTAATTTCCAAATGTTTCTCTTTTTTTTTTGTTTGGAAATAGGAAAACAAAAGAATGCTTGTTCATTCATGAGAGTTTCCCTTTTCAAAATTCTCACTTCCATTTTATTTTTGCCCCTGATATCTGGCGGGTATAATGAGATTGAAAAACACCAAAGAAAAAAAGAAAATGGATGCAAGTCTTTAGATCAAAAAAAAAAAACCCCTTGACCGGGGCTTTACCGATATCGAGTTCACGTTTGGCTCTAATTCCCATGGGCCCTTATTCTGATACAGCCCGTTACCTCGGGCTTTACCCTAAGATTACATTATCCCTTTTACATTCCGCATGTCTTCTTGCTCAGGGTTTTATTTTCAGTAAAATTAAAATTTTGTGATATAAACAATTTGGCACTGTTTTTTTCCCCAAAAATTAGTAAAAGTAGTTGAAGTTATACTAGAAATAAACAATCTTTTCCCCAAATAATTCTTTAAAAAATCATTGGTCATGGTATGCAGATTATTTTCAAAAAAAAAAATTTTAATTAAAAAATTGTTTCCATTTTCACACTTTTTAAAAAAGATAGATCATGTACGGTAGGAATCGGTGGTACAGTCTTAATCTTTTTTGAGATTTTGGTCTTTAGGCTTGGGCAAAATTTATTAAACCCTACCGAATGTACCGTGACTGACGATATTGAGCTTTTGTGCGTTTGGATCTCGTGGGATGAGCCGGCTTTTGCTCGTCTTTTATGAGGAGGAGATGGTTACGCAACCTCTCCGTCCATGCCTGGCTCCGATGACATGGTCACCTTGTCCGGAGCTCCACACAAAGTGAGAATTTGTCTTTGGAAAATGTACGAGGGTAGAAATGTTGGAGTTAGGGACGGGCAAGGAGAATTTTCGTTGTTCCTGTAATGGCAAAATTTTGCACAATTTGGCCGGGTCATATTTGTCTCCTCTGAAAAGAGGAAAAAAGTAAAAAGGAAATTTTTTTCTTGTGTAAAATACAAAAGGTCCATGCTAACAATATTTGCGTTTATTTTACTTAGTGTTCAAACATAATTGCAAGAGAACGAAATATGTAACCGTAGAATAAACTTGTGCCTTTAAGCACAAATTGTAACATTCAATGCATTTTTGAAAGAGCAAATCATAAACCTCCTTTAACTTAAGTCTGAAATCCAAATTTCATTTTTTACCCAAGAAAAACCAAATTTATGACCACAAAAAAATTCTCAAAATTCCATATCTCTTGCACCTTACGTCTAAAAATGACAAAATTGCATCTGTGTGACCCTATTCGTTGAGGGCTTTGGAACGACACCAAAATGTGCCTCGCCTCTATAATTTTTAATTTTCATATGTAAAAATGAGGCTAATTTTGACATTTCAACTTAGAGACCTAGGATGTACAACTTTTTACCCATATATGGAGAATATCAAATAAACAGAGAGTTTAATTTTGAATTTTTGATAAATATAATCAACATCCAGTTCATGCATGACTCCTAGTTCCCAAAATATACCGGGAAGAAGCCTTTACTGTTGCATGCTTTTTGTATTCAGTAATAAGGAACATTTTTCTTAATGCACACTGTGGAGGTTACACAATATAGTTATCTGCAAAGTCGCGCAATTAGGGGTTGAGAACGGCCAGTTTTGCCATAATAGGGCATCAATTGTGTAACTGGAAATGAAAATGATACAAAACGAAATAACTGGGAACCCAACTAGTTTGCCCACCGATTTTGGTGGTAAACTGAGATTCATCCTGTCTGTCCTTTTTCCTGAGCGCCTCCGTTCCACTGCTGCTGCACATATTTTTGGGGCGAGATCGAACTATTTCGTCATAATGGGGGCGGGGGGGGGAGATGAGACGTACTATATCTGGGGACAACGTTCTTATAAAGCGAAATAACTGGGACCCAAATTGAGAATCGAAATGCATCGGAAAAAGTTCTTTCTGGTTACTGGGCTTCATTCTTGAAGATGATGGTGATGTCAAAAATTCCGGTGTTTTTTTTAAAAAACTTTTCTTTGGGATTGTGCTTTGTTGTAGACTTTGGAATCCACAAAATTTGCTTTTGGTGGACATTCTCTCTACCCCTTACTTTTTGTACCTCTCCCTGCAATCAGTGCCCTGATGAATTGAGTTTTTAAACATTTCAGAATTGTCAACAGAAGGAATTATTATGATACCATAAAAGATATGCTGACTGCCTCATAAGATCATGATATCATTAAACCAAAAATTAATTAATTAATTAATATTATTATTTCCATTTTGGTAATTGAAATCTGACTATTTTTTCTGGGTGGGGGAGGGTATCTCCCCTGAAATAATTGCAGGAATTTTTTTTTCAATTCACAAAATGTTGTAAAGAAGATATTGAATCTTTAAGAATATTGAAACTACTATGTGTAAGCAGCCCATAGGAGGAGATCACAATATTTTTTTTTTGGGGAATGTTCAAATATTGATTTTATTGTGATGGGCCAATCAAAGATGCTCATCACAAAAGGAAAAAAATTGACTTTGTAATTAGTTGTGAGGACTCCCCGAGTCCCCCAGGACAACTTTGGGGGTTGGGAGGCTGGGAGTGGGTGCTTTCCCGTGCCCCCTTCTAGTGAAACAAAAATAAATTGCCCCAACAAACAAATCTAGAAAGAAACAAATGCGAAAATTGAAAAGAAATTAATTCGACGACATGGACAAAGGCGAGGAAAATGATGGTGACCCACAATTTTAGAAAGAGAAATTTCCTGCAGCTGATGGGAAGGCTTCGCATGCCCTCTTGATGCGCTTGTTTTTTCCCTTTTCGAGATGGGGTGGGAGGGATTTTTTTGTTCTTTCCCCGCTTCTTCCCTATTTGTTCCCCCAAGTTCTCAAAAGCTTCCCAAAATGTTCCTCATAACACCTAGGTTTTATCCCCCTATGCTTTGCCTGACGTTCAACTCCCTTTTAATATAAACTATAATCTCAGGCTCCACATTTATTTTTCTTCTGCAATTGGGGCCGCAAAGAGGTGCTTCCTTTCCGAGGTGCTCCATGTTCCAAAATAAATTGCTAATGGCCCCCTGAATATGGCTCTTTCCAAAAAAATAATGAGCACGCCCATGAACTAATATACGAATCGCAAGTAAGAATAGTATACTATGATTGATATTAATTAGTTGGGGGTGCCTCACGACTTCGACTTTCTTTTTTTACTGTGAGTTATTTTCATTGCCCATTGGACCAAAAAAAGAAGGTTTTAACCTCCCCAAAATAGAACATTTTATCGAAAAAAAAGGAATGCCTTCCCCTTTGGCCCGATTGTATAAGTGGCCGAAACATCTGGGATTAAAGCGAGCTGCCATTGGGAATCTATCGGGAACCCGTTGGGAACTTGAAAAGAACATGAAAGGAACATGTTGAGAATAAAAGAAAAATGAAAAAAAAATCCTCTCTCCCACCCCCAAATTCAAAAGAAAATAAAATCGAGGCACTTTTAGTGCATGATTCACCCTACCCATTGCTTGCATGTATTTTCGTTTCCAAACCTCTGGGTCGCTGTTTTTCGCCTGGGCTAATTGCACGGGCCGAGATTGAACGAGGAAGAAAAACAAAAAGTAACCCGCCCCCCCTGCCCCCCACTCCCGCCCACCCCGCGAGTGCATGTTCCGCCTTCCCGTTGGCTGCGTGAAATCCTTCTTTCCAAGATTGTTTGTCACTGTTTTTTGCTTGGGCGGTATTAGCCTGGGTGGAAAATGGTCACCCGCAGTTTTGGAAAGAAGAATTTCCTGCAATCCTCATGGACCCTGATTTTTTTTCTTTTTGAGTGCTTGGGTGGAGAGGGATTTTTAGTTTTTTCCCCTTACTCCCCATCTGTTCCCATCAAGTTTCCAAAGGGTTCCCTGATATGTTCCCAATGGCACCTCGGTTTTATGGATATTCGTTTGCCAACGATTCAACTCCCATGTGCATAAACTGAAATCTAGGGGAGCACGTTTGTTTCTATTTTGCAACTGGGGTCCGAAGACCTGCTTCTATTGGGGGCATGCCCAATGTTCCCAAAAAAATTGTTGATGGGCCGATCGATATGGCACCTTGAAAAAATATATATATTTCATCAACAAATACCCAGTTCCGACAATTCACCATGATTCTCAAAACAATTCAACAACTCAAATAACCGCCCATAAACCACTGGTTCTTTTCCGGTTCTCAAGTTCCCAGCAGTTCTTTGAGGGTTTTTCGAAAATTAGCTGGAATCGGATTTTCTTTTAGTTTGCATTTGTCCAACCATGAGAACCGGTGGTTCTCTTTACTAAACCCTAAACCAAAACATCTGAAACTGACGGTTATTAAAACACTGGAATACCCGCCTGTGCACAATAAGTACCGGGCACCTACTGCAATCCTTCTTCTTCATGCCCCCACCCACCCCCCCTCAAGGTTTTTCTTTTATCCATTTTGTGATGTACCCAAAATGGTGATCATATATATCAATGAAGGTTTAGCCAAATATGGCTATAAATTAGATATGGAAATAAAAATATTATAACCATCTTCCTAGAATTTGTAGAAATCTGGAGAATTTTGTAGTTTTTGTGAAAAAGGGATCTCACAAATTTGGGCCATTTTTCCCATTAAAGGTTCATCATATAGGTGGTACAGAATTTGTGATACGAAATTCTTGTATTATATCCATTTTACTAAAAATCGGAATTTGAGGGGAAAAATTACACCTTGGTCTTACAGATCAATCGTTTCAGGTCGAAAATTGGCAAAAATCTGCCACCCAAAAAACCCTTACACATTGGGGCCCTAAATAAGTCATTATTTTGGATAATTGTATTTTTAAAACCCTAAAATTGGAAAAAATGTTGCTTTTCTGTTTTTCTGCTGGAAATTGGACTACCTACTATTCCTAATTCTTGGGAAATATTTGGACGAATTTTTTATATAACACAAAAATTGACAAAAAAGTCCTTGGGCTGCCCAAAATTCCACCCTTTTTCTCTCCTTATATATAGCTAAAAGCCTAATATAAAAAATCTAAAAGTGATCAAATCCAGTGTTTCTTAAGATTTTCTACAGCCAGCATTCGTATTTAAAAAAAGAAAATTTCATTTTGTATACATCATTCAAGCAGTGCTCCCCACCCCTCTCCAATTTTGTGATGTTCCTCAAGTGGTGATCATCCATAAGTATATTTAGCCAAACTTCGCTATATTACAAATTATCAAGGTAGAAAATCATGATGTCGACCTTTTCATATTGCAAGCAATTGTGGCTATTTTCAGCTATTCTTTTAGAACAAGGCTATTTGAAAATTAAATAAATGAAAGAGAAACTAAAAATGAAAAAAATGAAAAACAAAAAGGAAAGAAAGAATCATCAGAAAAAATATTAGTAATCTTTTTCGTTTTTTGGAAATGAATTTTTACTTTCTAATTATTATTTTAAAAACCAATTTGAAAAAAATAAATGAAAGAGAAAGAAAAGTAATGCAAACGAGAAAGAAAGAAGAAAATTTTCCGAAATGGTCAAAACCACAGTTGAGAACTCTAACAACCACACTTATAACTGGTGGGCTCTATTTCAAGTTTGTGCATGATAACCAGAAAGTCTCTATTTCATGTTTTTCATAACTGTCCCACGCTGCAAATTACGGAACCGTCTCACCACGATTGCACCATCTCTCCCGACGATTTGTGGATGAGAAACCCGAATAGACCTTCCATCCGCGAGCCTCACAGCACAAGTTTGTAATGAATGTTCGGGAGCAAAAGCCGCCTCCAGAATGAAAAAGCCCGTTCGCGCCCTTCTCTGTGTTGTCGTGCCTACTCTTTTCTTCTGGTGCTGAAGCGCAACGAGGGGAGTGCCAGGATGGTGATGGGTCATCAGCCGTGGAGTGTAGCAGTAGTAGAACAACAACAACAGCGCACGCTCTTGTAGTTGGGAATAGCAAGGATCTGGGATGCTGGGTTTAGACTTGAATCGTGAGAAGTTGGTTTGTTTTGTTGTGGTTAAGTGGGGCCAGCAGCAGAAACAGCACTGGCAAGCAAGCAAGCAGCCAGAGTGGCCGAGATTTTTAGCATAGGGGAGAAATGGCTCAAGTCGGTCACCTCGTCTAGAACTCTCACTTGGTCTTCTTCCTCAGGGAGAGCAGAGGTAATGGGTTTTTCTTCTGTCTTTCGCTTCGAATCATGTTGGCTGATGATGGTTCGATTTGTGCCATGATGTACGGGCATTTTAGGGTTTGCAAGGATTTCATGGGCATTAGGGTTTTCAAGGACTTCTTCCCTGGTACCTCTACTGAAAATTTGCATTCTCTCTCTGTCCTTTGCAAATCCTCAAATCGAATGACAAAAACAACGAAGCCAAAAAATATTTTCTTCTTCAAGAATTCAATGTCATTAATTAGGGTTGAAGAAACATCCAGCTGTGATGATGACACACAGATTCAGTCCTTCATGTTTACCACTCAGAGTACTCAGTTCCAATCACAGAAGGGTTTATGATCTTTCAAGTTGCAGTAGCTTTGCAGATCTTCAGTTTTTTGAATTTGTAGGTTGTGGGCAATGTACACTAGAAAGTTGTTGTCAGTTTGTGATCTCATTCCTGAGAACGAGATGCCATCTGATGGAGTGAGCTCCTCCCAAGCTGGACTGAAATGCCCCTTACTTGGAACATATTTTGCTGTTTATGGATAAGCTTGAGTTAGGCAAGGAACTATCGATTGAAAATTGGAACCAACGGGTTTGAGAACTTGTTGGTTCAAAGTATGTTAGAGGTGTAGTGGCAGCTTGTAGTGGTCATCTGATTTGTTAGGTGATGGCATTAGGGTGAAATGGGCTTCCAAGCATGGGTGCAATACATCTCAGAGGTAATTGAGTTTTGAGATGCTTGGAGGTTCTCTCTGAGTGAATTTCAACTCATTTGGGATCAACCTACAGATCTAAAGAGTGTGTGCCTGGATCAAATTTGTTCATGGAACTTTCTTTCTGCATTGTTTTCTTGTGTGCTGCAGTTTTTGCCATGTGATGATGGCATTAGGGTTGAAGGACCTCCTGAGTTGTGGGCACGAACGTGTAAAACAGAACAAAAAATTGATCCTAGATATTTCAAAATTTGCTGGCTTAGTGTTTGTGAAACAAGACGAGTAGTTATATTTTCTTCCCTTTCTTTTATGTTCTTTTTAGAGAGTCGGCGAGTTTTTAGAAGCACATCGTGGCAATGATCTTTGCTTTGTCTTTCAAAGTCCTTGTAAATGTCGATAAATGCTTGTAAATGATGTGTGAATGTTTGTGTGCACTTGATTCTTGGGTTTGTTCTTAATCTCATAGTTATCTTATTGCATTTGCTAGTTCGTTGTCATGGTTGTTCGAAAAATCTTTTTCTGGTAAGGATTAATTCTAGGGATCCATTTCAAGAGGAGCTGGATTACATGCACAATCTGTGAGGTTATCAGGGGAGGCCCCATGAACATTGTTTTTGAGCTGTTTGGCTAGGCAATGTTTGTGGGGGCCGGGTTCTACTTGGTGCTCGTGGGTGATTCGGTCGGTTGATTGGTCACCGAATTGTTGGCGAGCTCTCTTTTGCTGACCTCGATGCATGTAATTTAGTCACACGAAATCGATGCTCTACTGAAATGGATTCTTGGAATTTTGTTGGACCTGTAAATGCCATGTGAATGGCTGTGTGCGCATGATTCCAGGTTTGTTCTCAATCTCATGGTTATCTTATTGCATTCACTGGTTGGTAAAGATTAATTCTAGGAATCCATTTCAAGAAGAGCTGGATTACATGCACAATCTGTGAGGTTATCAAGGGAGGCCCCATGAACATTGTTTTTGAGCTGTTTGGTTAGGCAATGTTTGTGGGGGCCGGGTTCTACTCGGTGCTCGTGGGTGATTCCGTCGGCTGATTGGTCACCGAATTGTTGGCGAGCTCTCTTCTGCTGACCTCGATGCATGTAATTTACTCACACTAAATCGATGCTCTACTAAAATGGATTCTTGGAATTTTGTCAGACCTATAAATGCCATGGGAATGGCTATGTGCGCATGATTCCAGGTTTGTTCTCATTCTCATGGTTATCTTATTGCATTCACTGGTTGGTAAGGATTAATTCTAGGAATCCATTTCAAGAGGAGCTGGATTACATGCACAATCTGCGAGGTTATCAGGGGAGGCCCCATGAACATTGTTTTTGAGCTGTTTGGTTAGGCAATGTTTATGGGGGCCGGGTTCTACTCGGTGCTCGTGGGTGATTCGGTCGGCTGATTGGTCACCGAATTGTTGGCGAGCTCTCTTCTGCTGACCTCGATGCATGTAATTTAGTCACACTAAATCGATGCTCTACTGAAATGGATTCTTGGAATTTTGTCGGACCTGCAAATGCCATGGGAATGGCTGTGTGCGCATGATTCCAGGTTTGTTCTCATTCTCATGGTTATCTTATTGCATTCACTGGTTGGTAAGGATTAATTCTAGGAATCCATTTCAAGAGGAGCTGGATCACATGCACAATCTGCGAGGTTATCAGGGGAGGCCCCATGAACATTGTTTTTGAGCTGTTTGGTTAGGCAATGTTTGTGGGGGCCGGGTTCTACTCGGTGCTTGTGGGTGATTCGGTCGGCTGATTGGTCACCGAATCGTTGGCGAGCTCTCTTCTGCTGACCTCGATGCATGTAATTTAGTCACACTAAATCGATGCTCTACTGAAATGGATTCTTGGAATTTTGTCGGACCTGCAAATGCCATGGGAATGGCTGTGTGCGCATGATTCCAGGTTTGTTCTCAATCTCATGGTTATCTTATTGCATTCACTGGTTGGTAAGGATTAATTCTAGGAATCCATTTTAAGAGGAGCTGGATTACATGCACAATCTGTGAGGTTATCAGGGAGGCCCCATGAACATTGTTTTTGAGCTGTTTGGTTAGGCAATGTTTGTGGGGGCCGGGTTCTACTCGGTGCTCGTGGGTGATTCGGTCGGCTGATTGGTCACCGAATCGTTGGCGAGCTCTCTTCTGCTGACCTCGATGCATGTAATTTAGTCACATTAAATCGATGCTCTACTGAAATGGATTCCTGGAATTTTGTCAGACCTATAAATGCCATGTGAATGTCTTGTTCTTAATTTCATAATTATATTATTGCATTTAACTGTCGGTCGTCACATTTGCCGGAAAAGAAAATTTTATAAGGAATAATATATAATAAAAAATGTTGGGATGAAACAATCCTTTCAATCCATCTGTCCGTCCCATCGTGCATCCGTCCATGCCTTCATCCATCAATTTACATTAAATGGTGACTGTCGGCCTCAGACAGTAGAGTTTTTTGTACATAATTACAACAGTGCTTGTGCGTCCGACGACGGTTCTGTGTTTCAATGGACCTGCGGAACCGGCCCGGACAGTCGGATTTGGAAAACCGGATTCGGCCCGGACAGTCGGATTCGGAAAACCTAACATGACACAAATAATGGTGAATTATTGAAAACCATAAGAGAACATTAAAAATAAAATAAAAATTGTTAGTAATGTACGAAAGAGCAATTATATTTCTAACGTACTCTAATTAAATTTTTTTCCAGTTGGTAATAAACATAAAAAATTCTTGAAATTCTTATAATTGATAGGGGGCGAAAAGATGTGTCATGTAATTTTGCACTACTTTAAAAGCACACTTGGAACATCGAACTTTAATTGCAGATCGACGTTTAATTGTTGTTCGAAAACCTTTGCAATCGAATGAGATGTGTCGGTTGTTGCTGGGAATTGGATCACAACGTGTTGGTTCTGCACTGATGACGAGATCGTCGTTGATATGGCAGCTAGCATTTCTAAAAGGACTCGGCGTTGCAGTTGGAAGACCAAGAATAGCGCCCCAGCACTCCGGTAAAATTTGACGTTCAATTATTATGCATATTCGGTGTCTCTGACTTTGATGAGTAAAAAGCTGATGACCCTAAGGACTTCCGATTGATTCGTTGACAGAGGAATCAGCTCACCACTCAAGTTTGATGGAGAGAGGACCAAACCGATGACCCTGAGTCATTCCTCGCAAACTGAATATGACTGGCATTGATTCGAACTACTTCTCGTTGCTTATCTCCGTTGATGTTTGTTTCGGTAGTCCGGTGGCTGAACTTTTGGGCTCACATAACATCGAGGAAGAAGTAGCCCGCTACCGAAATCATGCACGAGTTCCTTGGGCTCTTTACCTGCAGCTCGATCGATCAAGTTTTGTTCTTCCTCTCTTATTGTCTTTGTACCCCTGGCTTAGTATGGCCAGAACCCTCGTTGCTTCAGGTTGTCTTCTCGACCTTCCTATCGTGTGCTGTGGTCGTTGCGGCCTGCATGAACCCTGCGAGCGTGCGTTCAAATCTGCGGAGAGATAAAAACAACGATCAAAAAACACTTACACTTCATAAATTATTTCTCGTTTTGTGGTTATTATTGAAGAACAAGGCTATTCGGAAATTAAAAAAAATAGCCTGAGAAATTGAAAAATGAAAAAAACAAAAACAAAAAAAAAGGAAAGAAAGAATCATCAAAAAAATATTAGTAATCTTTTTCGTTTTGTGGAAATGAAATTTCACTTTCTAATTATTATTTAAAAAACCTTTTTCAAAAAAAAATTGAAAAAAAAAGAAAAGGAATGCAAAAAACACAAAGAAAGAAGAAAGAAAGACCGAAACAAAAAAAAGATAAAGAAATGGGGATCTTATATTCTTATATAGTAAAGGACATCGTGGACGAAATGAAGCTTTCCATCCACCCGTCCGTCGCCTCATCCATCTTGCCATCCGTCCCGTCATCCATCCAAACACAACAAATATATATCTTAAAAAGGGACCCTAAATGTACCCATTTCCCCGTCCTCCTTCCACCCTAAACCCATATATCTACGGGTACCCATTTCCCCCCTCCCCCTCAACAGTAAAAAAAAAATTAAAAAAATGCATCAAGGTGCACCCCTAAAACCCCCCCCCCCTCGCACAATCAACCCAATATAAACCCTGGGCTTCTCCACAGTAAAAAGTAATTCCTAAAACTTACGAGCAATAAAAAAAGTAACAAAACTTACCCCTTTTAGCAGTAAAAAGTAATTTATAAAACTTACGACCAGTAAAAAAAGTGACTAAAAGTAACTAAAAATGAAAAAAAGTCAACAAAAAGTGCCCGGCACTGCGCGAAAAGAGCCCGGCACTCCTGTGTATTTTCTCCGGTCAAAGTGCCCGGTGCCCTCGGCATTACGATCGTAATGCTCCGATTACTAATATAAGGCCCAAAAAAAAACATTACCCTCCACCCCCCTCCCCCTCCACAATAAAAAAAAAGAAGAAAAAAAATCAAGGTGCACCCTTTCCCACGGTGCACCCTCTCCCCCGTCCCATAATGAATTTGTAAAAAAAATTACCACCGGTGAACCCCTCCCTACCCTCTCCACAATGAAAAAAACATTCCTAGAAAAACCCAATGTACCCCTAAACCCCCCCTTCCTCCTTCCACCTTCTCATATATCCCGGGAAAAAAAAACATTAACCTCCATTAAACCCCCTCCCCCTCCCCCTCAATAGTAAAAAAAAAAAAAAGGAAAAAAAATCAAGGTGCACCCTAAACCCCCGTCGCACAATGAATAACCCACAAACCCTGGCCCTCCTGGCCCGGTGAAAAGTAATACATGAAAGTTACAAGTAGTAAAAAAAGTAACAAAAAGTAACAAATCTTACCCCTTTCGCCAGTAAAAAGTAACTGTTAAAACTTACCACCAGTAACAAAAGTAACAAAAAGTAGCTAAAGTCAACACAAACAGCCACAGCATTGTGCTCAAACAGCCAGGCACCGCTTCGTTATTTTCCCGGTCAAACAGCCACCAGCCACCGGCATTACACTCATAATGCCCGGATCATACCTACAGGAAGGTGGAAAGCATGTCTCTTAGGAGTATTAGTAGTTAGATATGCAGTGGCTTGGTGAGCCTCAATTCGGCTCTGTCCATAAGAGATGGAACCATCAAACACCATGCAATGTGAGTTGTAATCATACCAAAAGCAAGCATTGCATTGGATGACACAACTGGAAATTGGTCTCGCAAGGGAAGATGCTGCTGACACCCTTCATCCATGTTGGGAGGCATATCATCTTGCTGAAGGGTATTCATCACTCCCTTTTTTGTCATATGGAAGTAGGGCTTGGAATGGCTTTATCTAGTTATGTACAGGATGTTTTTTGTTCTTGCGTATATTCTCCATCAATTTACAATGGACTTCATTCTTGTACATTTGACTGCAAGTCAGAGCTTGCATTTTAACTCAACTTGTTTTCTGGTGAAGCAACTCTGGATTTCCCAAGTGCTCTACAGACAGCACTAGGAGGGGTGAGAATCTGTTTCATCATTTCCTATGTAAACTCATCAGCATGTATTTCTTCCTCTTGCACTTGTAACGACAATCAGACACACTGCAATGTAAGGGTACCCTTGTTTGTGTACATGGCAATTGTTTAGTATTTGCCACTGAGAATGTTTCAACACCCTACTTCCTATGCTTGCATGCTTTGAGAAGGTAGTTTTCATTGGCAGTGTGTGAGGGTATCTAGCATTTTCATTCTCAGTTTGGCCTCTCTAAAGTGCCATTAGTGCTTGAATTTCTCTAGATAGATTTGGAAGTGAATTTGGGCAACTGTGTCTGTTCTAAATCATGACTTGAGATAGAGATAGTATGCACGGTTGTGGAGGCAGGTGACCTAAATGTTTCTTTTCTCTTTCAGATTCTTGCAGATGCTATGGGCCTGGGAAAGACTGTGATGACAGTTTCACTCATCCTAGCAAATCCTAGTAGAGGAGGAATGGATCTCCCTAAGGTTGCCATACCATCTCAAGAAGATCCCAATTCACCAAGTGGTCTTCAATTGTGTCTGCAAGTCGAATCAAGTATTCAATCAACCAATGAGATCAAGGATTCAAAAAGGTCAAGAAGCAGTGCACAACATGGAGGTGGCGCACTCATTGTTTGTCCTACGACCCTACTTGGCTAGTGGCAGGTGAGATTTCAGACAAGCCAATAAAGTCTTTCTTTCACATGCAGACCTGGGGCTTCATGTGGACCATAATTCTTCATGTAGCTTTGCTGGGCATTGGAGCTTGTTTGCAATGAGGAGGAAACAGAGGATGGTGTTGCAAACAAGATGGGTTTAATTTCAAGTAGTAGACACTTTTGGGGGCTGCAGACAAAGTTTGAGACTCATGTGGTGAGAGGACTGATGTCTGTCTATGTTTACTATGGACATGATCACCTTCGAAAAGATAGTGTGCTCACTGACCATGATATTGTCTTGACCACCTAATCACTGGTAATCACCTAATTGGCGGTATTTGGAAGCTCCACCAAAACAATGGGTGATCAGAAACTATGGGGGTGAAAACATCGGACTCCTGGGAGAGCTTGGCGCCAGAGCTCCTCGCGCTGGTGTTGCGTAGAGTGCTCCAAACGAGGAATCGAGAGATAGGAAAAAGGAGGTGCATTGTGGCGGTAGCAGGAGTGTGCAGGAGCTAGCATCAGGCGATGGAGTTACAATAGGAGGAGTTACTGCTGGAGGAATAAGAAGCAGCATCCCAACAACAATCACAATCCGCATCCGCTGTGTTGCAGTACTTTACAGCTTCTTGTTTTTGTTCTTCTACACTCATTCGTTTCCCTGCTTCGATCCGCAAACAACCAGCTGTCGTGGATCTTCCGCTGCTGTGCGTGTTGAAGGAGGAAGGGAGCTCCTTCTTCCTTTTCCAAACATTTGAAAACTCCGAGTATCTTCTCTTCGGGGCTCGTAAGCGTTACCTGCCTTCTTGCTCCTCCTTCGAGCTTAGTACTAATATCTGAAGCTTGCAAGGTAAGGAAATAGGAGTTGCTTCTGCTGGTGCTTCTTCTGTGATGATCAAGTCCAACTTCACAAGGTCGGAGTTCGTCATACTAGGCAGCGATCACTCGAAATCTCCTGCTCTTTCTCCATTGGTATGCACCAAGTATCGCGAAGAAATCGTGGCTGGCGTACGCAAGCGCAAGCTCATGTGGCTTGTAATGTCCAGTTTCATCAAGTTCCCACAACATGGGGTGGTCTCTTGGTGCAAGGAGGGGAAGAGTAGCTCCAGCTACAGCGAGTCGCGCAAGTGCAGCGGCCAAGTGATCATTCGTTGCATGAAACTGCTTCTTGAAAACTAGACGCCTTTACAACACTACTCTCAGTCACCACAAAGAAGAAACTAAAGAAGAAGGAAATGGGGATGGCGTTTTGCATGATGGACAGCAACAGCTGGTGCAGGTACTTGAAGTGCAGGAAGCAGAGGAGGAGGCTTTTGCTAAAACGCAGCGGTGGCATGGAAGCTGGCTATGGTTCAAGAGCAGGACACTGGAATGGAATCAAGAGCGGGCTTACTGGTGGCTAGACTCCAACGGATTACAACTTCCAACTAATCTCAAGCTCAGATTCAAGTTCCTCGGAAGAGGATGGCACGAGTCCTACTGAGTATCCGGGTGTTTTGAGAATGGTGTCACCTTGCCTAGGTTATTTTTAGAGGCTAGGTGTTGAAGAATTGAATTACACCACATGTACCAATTTTTTATGTGAAATAATTCAGAATTTTTACTGTTATTCATGTGAGTCAATTACAATAATTATTTGTTAGTGAAAATGGGTGGGATATTTTGTGTTATTCTTGCATCATTTACTTGCAAATCAACATAGCAAATGTTCATATTCTATGATATGTGGAATTAACTTTTTCTACCCCATCCAAATATCAATGGGAAAGGATACGGGATTGTGCCATTAATCCCTAATGGCCTGCATTCCCTCATTAGTGTAAATGAGATGGGAATCTAATGGGGAATTCTTTCTTTTCACCTGTGGGAGCTCCCCATAGGGCCCTTGTATATGTCTTGCTATGGCGGAGAAACTAAGTTTGTATTCCTGAAAGCATGCGACGGTATTGGGATCGGAGTTTGTCAAGCAGTGAACGATTAGAAGAAAGGCATAACGTCCATAGCCTAACCAATAAAACCAGGCATTAGTTAGGTTCATTGGATCGCAGGGGACCTGCACTTGAAATCCACCCAAAAATACATCCAACTTCCACGTCTTCTTTGACTTGGCAGAACTTGCAGGTATATGTGTCTCGCACACCAGTACGGCTATGATGCCGAGCCCGATATGTCTTGTAATGTCGAAACTGAGCCTGTGTTCCTAAAAACAATGTGACGTAGATCCAGAGATCAAATAGAGTGAAGTATGTGCAGTTACCGCTAACTGGAGCAGTGAAGGATTAGAGGTTGAGACGACGGTAATAACCAAACCAGTTCACAACGGCCATGACTTATCGTCATTGCATAGCCGTCGATCGCCAATGCTGCACAGAGAGATAGAGTGCGTGTATCCCTGGTCCAAACGAATCGTTTACCTTTCGGAAAGAAAGGTTGCAGGCAAAGTACATACGCATCCATGGCCGTATAAGAACTTGGAATCTTGAACAGTCTCAGAGTTTGTAAGGACAGCGGAAAAAGTCTGCACATGTTCCTGGAGTTGTGCAGTAATGTATGGCAGAGGGAAGCCTGGAGGTGGGAATTGCGAAAATCTTGATCTCGCCTGTTTTCTTTGCTGATATGTGGTGTGCTTCAGCAGTGTGTAAGAGTAGGTATGTGGCGAAACTATATGGCGGCCTTTGGTCGCTCTTAGTCTCATGCTGAGAATTTTTTATTGAGCTTGAAGTACGCACCACTGCAAACAAGATGACGTTAATTAATATATACAGTTTATAGTCCATTAGACATTCGCACAGTGATGACGACTAGAGATACTGCTATCATAGCTGAAGTAGTTGTGGTCGTTCTTGTTTGGACAGATGTTAAGAGAATTGTCGTGGATTGTCTGACGTACTAGAAGTATTAGCGTAGTCTTGACAACAATAATTATATAGCGAACTGATAACTTTATAACCTTTTAGAGCCTGACAACTACCGTGGCATTTCTTACTTATCGTACTCGGAGATTCCTAACAATTGGGAACGCTGCTTCGGATAGCGGTGAGCAGGACGCTTATAACGTTATCCGTTGGATCCCAGGAGCGGGACAAGTATACAGTGCAACTCGTGCTATCGTGTATGCCTCGAAGGGGGACGTTCAAGACGCAATAGATTCTCTCTTCGCCATATTTGGACCAGCAGGGAGTGCAGTAAGAACAATAAGAGATTCCGGTGCGTTTGATGAACAAGATGTACATACTAAGGAATGGGTTGGTGACAAGAGAAGCGCTTACGGTATTCCTGAAGACTACTTTCAGGGACATTTGTTTGATACGAGTAAGTTTCTATACTTGTTCAATGACGTACCTTCAGATATTCTCTTTCTTACATATTTAACTATTTGTAGTACAAGTTGCAGTGTTATGGTAGCATCCTATAACACTATTATCATGTATGGACTATTTGATATTAATCCAAATGATTCAATGCACCCCAACGAATCTTACTATTATTTGGATGAGCTTAAGTTTCAATGTTGTAATTTCTCAACGTACATGTCATCACAATCTCTAGTCAATTTACAATACATACTATTTGTTTTGACATGATGTAAATGATTTGGATGTTTGTGACCATCTCAAATTCTGACTTGAACAATATGATTTTGACACATACAAAACATTTTGGCGAAAATAGCCCTAAATAGACAGATTTCAAGGAAGTTTATATTTATATCACAAGATTTCTTCAACAGGTTCCAGCAAGGAGCCAAATTGATAAACACTTGCCTTTAATTCTTAATAAAAGTGTTTGGCTATATGTAGCAAAAAAAAAACATGGTCACAAACACACTTAGGAATGGTAATTATGTTCAACCAATGAGATGATGCAATATGCACCCAAGGGCCTTTTGTTTTCCTTTTGGAGAGGGTTGGGGGATGCTGGATTTCTTGGGTTTTCTCCTATTCCCCACCAACTTTCCATTGTGTTCCTATCAAGTTCCAAATGGGTTCCTCAACATGTTTCCAAAATTAGTAATGTGGGTTCCAACACGTTCCCAAAAGCACCTCACTTTATCCCATCGCTTTGCCCAACGTTGTCCTTTTTAAACGATTTCCCTTCCTCAACATGGATCACAAAAATCCTGTGCCAACCCAATACTTCTGAGCAGATACCACAATTTTTGTAGGAGACCAATAGAAAAAAAAGCTTTTGCCAAGTATCTAAGTCCACGAATCATGGGAAAATAAAATGAGCATAGCACTAGCCAAGTGGCATTTAAACTTAAAAATGTAACTAGTAGTGCAAAACAAACACAAAGCCCTGAGTCTACAAAACATGGGTATCAATATTTGTCTTTTCATATCCATGTAGGTGGGTAGGAGAAAAGAGTGAGGTAGTTAGTTAGTCTTGGAGGAGGTGGGTATGAACTATGAACAACATAGACAAACAATATTTTTACTATGTAGAGTATTATCCTTGGGCCTTAAGGTTTAAGATTTATTAGCTTATAGCAGTTTGGTGTAAGGAGCTACCATTACCAATTGCCTTGGATTTTATATTTATTCTTTGTGGGGTAAATCATTGTTAGAAAAAGTGGGTACCCGGTGCATAATGCACCCGTCAAGCTCCGACCTTGCCATTTACATGAAAAAGGTATCTTAAGGCAAAAGAAGAATTATGGAAACTCAAATATGTCCATCCGTATGTCAATGGGTACCCGCGACCTTCAGTCACTGTGAGGCACCTTTGCATTGTTTTACTAAATTCGTCATTTTATTTTTTTTTAAAAATGCTATAGCCTGAGTATGACCGTCATCATTTAATGCTAATTAATGCTCGAGATCCTCGTCAATGGACCTACTTGAGAAATTTGCCCAAAAAAAAAAAAAAAAAACCTTGGTATTAACCAATGTGGGGAAAAGGGCGATGGGGGGGGGGGCGTATTACATACCCTTCGGATCTGTGGATTTGAACAATTCAGAACCAAAAAATTAAAAATTAAGATCCGAGTATTTGAAAATTAGCAAAATCAAAAAGAGCCCCCAGTTTGGGTGGGTGAAAAAACTTCAAAGAACCGTCGGGTTCCAGACAGTTCGAGGTGGATATTTGGAACACTGTTTGAAAACCACATCCACAAAGATATATGATAACCATGAATATCAACCTTGATACCCATCGTCACAGATAGACTGACCGCTCACAGACAAACCGACCAGCGAGCGTGGTCAAAATTATACAGAGGCCGTCTGTCCGTGCTGGTTCTCCCATAAAAAATATGTCTGTCCGTCCGTCCGTTCGACTGTCCGGGCCGATTCTGCCGGCGAATTAAAACACGAAACTGTCGTGTCACGCATGCATGCACTAAGTGAATTTATATATAAGATTGACGCAGGGCGCTAAACACCCTCTAACGAGCTCTATCCGACGCTGGTTTCGGCCTGACAGTGCAGCCTTGCGGAGAACTGCGTTGTTCTGCCGCAAGGTTTGATTTTTTGATTGTAGAAGACAATTAAATAGAGAAAAATCGCACTATCCCCGGCACCTGAATCTGTGCATGTGGTTAGTTCCAAGTTCTATGCTTGGAAGGTTTAGATTTCCAATCTGGCATCTGAAATACAAATAGAATAGAGGGCTTCTAAAACTTCAGTGGAAAAAGTGATTATATTTCATTGGTCAATCCCAGTGAGTTGCTCATGTGGTGTCATTCAAATGATCTCTCAGTCCACATTGTCCAACCTTTCATGTTATGGCTGGGGAGAGGGAAAAATGTCTATCTATGTTGGAGGTAATAAATATTAATAGGGTCACAGAGCACTCAGAGAAATTTACTAATGCATTTGGAGGCCACATTGTAGCCATGAATTTCCCTTCTAGAAAGGGGGAAGGTTCTTACACCTACCACTAAAATAGGCATAAGATTCCTCCCCCATTGTTGGGGAGGAGGGGGTAAGAACCCTCCTCCCTCTCTTCGGCCTCATTATCTATGTATGTTTAGTGTTGTGATAAAGTTCAACACGTACTTTACATTGGGTAAAGGTCATGGGTGGGAGATATTCACAAAATGCAGGGCAAGACTCGGCCACTGGCTTGTCCTAAGTCTCTTATCTGAAAAGGTGGCAACATCTGTAAAAAAAGCCTCAATTTGCACCCTTTTTTTTGAGAAAGATGTCGCCAAATGGTGAAATTTGGACCCAGCATGTGACCAGCGTTTGTTAATGGGTCCAAATTTGGACTAAGTATGTGTGCAAAAAGTCACCCTCAATTTCACTAAGCATGTGACTTTTTAGTTAAGTTGTCCCCTGAGGTCATATCTGTTCGCAGCTTTGTTACAAATCTTAGTTATAGCGACTGCCATCAAAAGAATAGGTTGGTACCCAGGGGTGATGGCATGCATGAGTCCAAAAAGTCACCCTAAAAACGCTGGTGCCAACGGGTTGTCAAGGCGGGTCTGCCGTTCTGCTCCACCAAAAATTTAAAAAATAGAAAAGGAATAGGCTGAGGTTGGCCAGGCCTACAGGCGATCCTAGCGCTCGCAATTTCATCTTGATCTGCCAGAGCAATCCAAACAATCCAAAGCCCCAAAACCCAGAACTAATTCAGTTCTGCCCAAAACTTTCCTCGCTCATTTACAGTAAACGCATCTGTGATCGCTCACTCAACCCTGGCCCATGCAAAAATATCTGTCAACAATTTCTAGACAACCCCATCACGTGCCAAGTTCTCGAGCACTCACATTCCACGTCACCTTCGCTGCTTCACCATCGTCACCTTCGCTCCTTCACCATCGTCACCTTTCGCTACAGACTAAGAGATTATATAACAAAAGGTTATGCTGCAACCCGATAGAATCTTTTGAAATTAAAATTCCTTACTCTGATTTTCGAAATCCAAATAGGGGTACTTCCCCATTTTTCATTGGTTAGTAGGTCTTATGGTTGTCGGAAAAAATTGATGCATATTATTTGTGTCCCAAAATTTTGTTAATTTTCCCAAAATTATATTAGTTTTACAAAATTTATTTTATTTTAGGTTAGTTTAGCTTAAATTAACTTAGTCGGGTTGAATTTAATTAGGCAAGTTAGGGTTAGTTTATTTTAGCTAAAATAAAATGAATTAAAAAAACCCTAAAAAAAATCAACCCCTTCCCCCTCCCATCCCCCTTCAACATATCATATAAAAATATTTGTTGACCCCCTTCCTTGGCCACTCAATAATGAAAAAAAAAAATTACGAAAAAACTAATCCCCTTCCCCTCCTCCTTCCACATGTCAAATGAAGGAAAAAAAAAAATTAACCTCCACCCCCTCCCCTTCAACAATAAAAGAAATCAAAATAAATAAATAAAGGCGCACCCCCTCCCCCTGAACAATCAAAAAATAAATTAAATCAACTCACCTTGCTAAGGCCCCCTTAGCAGTAAAAAATAATTTATAAAAGTTACAAATAATAACAAAAAGTAACAAAAAATGAAAAAAGTCAAAAAAAAAAAAAAATTGGACATTACACTGGGTTTTTGGTGGTCAAACAGCCTCCAGCCTGCGACCTTATGGGTGTAATGCCCATACCATATGTAGAAGTTATTGGATAACAAGGGGGCAAATCTATTGGGCGACAAGGTAATAATTCTAATACTGTAATACATAGATGGTTAAGCACAAATTCATTATATTTCGAATTGTTAATTTTTTGGAAAAACACCTACTTCCTTGTTAAAGATATGAAAGAAATTATAAGCACAATAGCTCCATTCTTTAATATAATGCCAAATGGTAAACCTTAAACCCTTAAAACTGACGTTGTCTCAGAAATCAGCTTTCTAATCAATGGCTATCTACAATGGATATTCCAAAAAAATTGTCATTTACTTAAGAATCCTATAACAATCAGAATCAGTGGTCCATTGGTTTTTATTTTTTGACCAAAACTTATTAGTTTTATTTTCAAACATGTGCTCAAACTACCCATGTCCTACGATCAAAAAGAACTTGAGAACATAACATGCACATATGTCCTAATCTTAAACCTCTTTATTTTTTCTCCGCGTTGTAGGAATACGATAAAAATATATATTAAACATTCAATTAATGATATATCTATTTTAGGGTCTAGGGTTTAGGCACAATGAACTAGCCTTTGACACAATTGTTGTTCATTTCCAAGTAACCTTGCTTCATACGAACAGTCGTTTTTTTGGAAGACCTTTGTTGTGAAATACAAAATTTTCTTTTAAGGAAATAAAAAATAGGTCAAAGAAAATGGATAAAATATAATTGTCGAATCGAAAATTTCTACCATTAAGTAGGTGTTTAATATAATTTGGAACAACTTAAGCCCTATCACGAAATAAATCAATAATTATTTTTTATTAGGACCGAATAATAGCTAGGCTTGTTTTGCTAAAAGGAACATTATGGCAATGGGTGAGGGGGGGGGGGGGGGGGGTGCAGGGGGCATCCGTGCTCTTAAGTATGTTATCGCGTCGAATTCTAGTTCATTCTAATCAACAAACATCTTGGGATATTTTTGGTAAATTGTGCTAGGGTTTCACACTTCCATAGAGTTTAATATATCACATATCCTTTTAATTTATAAGCATTCATTGCAACAAAGATTTGTTGGGATGGAGGATGAATTAATATTTATTGAACAATGAGAACAAGGATTGAATCTATTTCCCACCAAATATACAAAAGATAAATTAGCCATTAATCAGACATGTCCGTAAATGTTATGTGATTGCATATTTGATGGATCCTCTTATTACAACACTTTGCATGATGCGCCCCCAAGTTCTTCGTTAGACCCAAAAAGGGTCCAACTATGTTAAAAAACGGAAATAGTTGGAACTTGGTGCCACTCCCAGCTTCTAGCACTAAAGGGGGTGAAAAGGGCATGTTGAAAGCTCCGAGATTAAACTAGGAAGAGGGACAATTATTTAGTTACTTGGTCCTGCATCAAAACCAACCACAAGTTGGTTAGTTCACCTTCGGAAACACTCTTGGTGTTGGGATAAGCTACAAGCAACATAGATTCATTTGACCCACCACGGCCCGGACTCGAGGGAAGCCACCACCTTCCCCCATATAGTATTCTTTGCGTTGCTTCGTCGCACCCGCATCCAAATGGCTTTTAATCCCAGGCCTTCCAAGGAGGAGTCCCAAAATTATCCCAAATTGGACTCCCTCGACTTTGGGAGCTCATAAGTCCCGGTTCAAACCTCTGATTGGGATGAGGTCTAAAGCAAACTTGTAGCTCTCCTCAAGAGCTTTCCAACGTTGTGTCGCACTTCACCTGCACACACCAGGGTTGGGTTGATTCTCAACTTTTAAGGGTCGGGAATCAAATTGCCAATTTGACTCCCGGCCTTTCTTTCGACCATAACTTGTGTTGCAGATGTTCGAATGGTTCATGCAAGCCATTTTCGACATCTACAATTCAAGACCTTTCCAACGGTATAAAAAACACCTCAAGGCGAGGTGTTTTGACCTCTGCAATCAAGCTCTAAAGTTTTGGGAGTCCCGAAGGACTCCAAGTTCCCACTTTTGGGAGCGCAAGTCTCATCTTCACACTTGCCTCAAAGTGGGGTTGCGACATTGCAACACGTTTGTAAATAATGTTCACGAGGCCACCAAATCCCACACCTCCCCCAAAATTTCCATTTGCTTCTCTAACCTTGCCATATGGCCCTCGTAAGCCTTTCAGTTCAAGGTTTTTTAAAAGAAATATTCTACAAAGTTGTTCCAATGGTGACATTTTGATGGGTAGTCAAAAGCCAAATATAATGCCAACATAATTATTTAAACTACATACAAAAACAATTCAAACCATGTTACATTATAATTGAATATAATGAAAAAGAAAGAAAAAAGAGCCATTTAACGAGGCACTGAATGAGCTCGCTTTGAAAATTACTTGAAAAATTCTATGGAATGGTAGGAAGACCCAAATTTGAGCCGAAATTTGGTGATTGTTTGCCATCAAAAAACTTTGGTTTTCATTATAATGTGTGATATGCCATGATACAAAAAAATGACATGTGATAGCACCACAGGGTAATATCATCTGGGTCAATTTATGCAACATGATTTGGAAAATCTTCCATAATCTAGTATTCAAACACCTCAACGTTTCATACACAAAATCCAGCTCCAAATTGATTTGGTGTGAAAATATGGTCAAGCCAACATTAATTAAAGTGTTCGTCTAAGAGGACTTCATAGCCTATTAGGCAGATGGTAGTGATGACATTTAGGGAAAAAAAAATTTGTATCACTACACCTGATATCTTTGTAGTATTTTTTGATGGTTCAAAGATGTAATCAATGTTGGCGAAATGAATGTTTGTCACCACAACACTAAGTTAGCATGGTGTGCAGACATTGGTTCAAGACATGTTGGTTTACACAACTCCAAACATTTGAAGTGTGTGCGTTTGGAGTTTGAGCAAATCGAAGTATCAAAATATCAACCTATACCATCATCTACATTTGTTTCCCTCTCAATGTTTGATTCAATGTCATTGTCATTGTGGCTTTGAGGTGCAGTGAAAAATCGTTCGGAATGGAAAGCTCTGGTGTGAACGATGTAGCATGTTGCAAAATTGAGCTTGTTTTCATGGATAAAATCATGAGATCTCGAAAAAAATTTGTATCACCACACCTGATACTTTTGTAGTATTTTTTGATGGTTCAAACATGTTATTAGTGCTGGCGAAATGAATGTTTGTCAACACAATACCAAATTAGCATAGTGTGGAGACATATGTATAAGATGTATTGGTTTACAAAACTCCAAACATTTGGAGTTTGTTGTACATATAGAATTTGTGTTGTTTCATCTTTCAACTCCTACACTGCCATGTTTTGTAGGAGCTAGGAAGCAGAGAACACAGCAGTTGGATCACATTGCAAATTCAACTCCATACATGTGCAAGCTTATTTTAGCAATGTGACCAAGTAAGCTCATGTACCAAACATTTTTGGTGTAAGCACAAATTCGAACATTGTCATCTTATGTAAACGTTGGGTTGGGAAAATCACTTCGTAGACTAACATCAAAAATTCAATTTCCTATGTGTGCAGGTTTAAGGTAGGTTTGACAAAGCTTGAGTTATTAATATATGGACCTTTGATTGTTAGTTGCAACTCTGATGCCTTCACAAACATCTGTTTAAGCACAACAAGCAATATGCATAGGTATCAAAATATCAACCTACACCATCATTCGCATTTGTTTCCCTCAGAAAACTTGATTTGGTGTCATTCTCATTGTGGCTTGGGAGCATAAAATCATTAGGAACAGAAAGTTCTTGTGTGAATGATGTAGCATGTTGTAAAATTGTGCTTGTTTTCATACATAGAATTATGAGATGGTGGAGAAAATTTGTGTGACTCCACCTATGTCGCAACCCCACTTTTGGAAGAGTGTGAGGATGACACTCACTCTCCTGAAATGGGGACTTGGGAGTCCTATGGGATTCTCGAAACTTTAGAGCTCAATTGCAAGGGTCAAAACACCTTGCCTTGAGGCGTTCTTCATATCATTGGAAAATTATCAAAATGTAGATGTCGAAAATGGCCTCGCATGAACCACTTGGGCATCGCAGCACAAGTTATGGCAAAAAGAAGGGTCGGGAGTCAAATTGGCAGTTTGACTCTCGACCACTAAAAGTCAGGAATCGACCCGACCCCGATGTGTGCAGGTGGAGTGCAACACACCATTGGAAAACTCTCAAGGAGAGCTACAAGTTTGTTTCAGACCTCATCCTAATCGGAGGTCTGAAGAAAGGGTTATGAACTCACAAAGTCCCGAAAGTCCAAATCAGGACAATTTTGGGACTCCTCCTCGGGAGTCCCGAGACAAAAAAACCATCCGGATGTAGGTGCCGTGGAGTAACGCAGAGAATATAATATGGGGGAAGGTGGTGGCTTTTCCTGAGTCTGGGCCATGGTGAGTCTTGTGAATCCAAGGTTGCCCATGGCTTGTCTTAGCACTACAGGTGCTCTAGAAGTTGAACTAACCAACTTGTTGGTTGGTTTGATGCAGGTCCAAGTAAATAATTAAAGCTTGTCCCTCTTCCTAGTCCCATCTTGGAGGTTTAGCACACCCTTCTACCCTTTTTAGTGCTGAGAACTGGGAGTGTGCCCTCAAGTCCCCATAATTTCATTGTTTTAAAAACCAAGACCCATCTTGGGTCTAACTTCGGACTTGGGAGTGCGTCAAACACTTACACTTATTTTTTGAGCACCCAAAGTCCTTTAGACAACTACTTATGACTCCTTTTCAATTATGTGGTCTAATGAAATTGGGACCTTTTGACTGTTTTTCCAACATTTAATTGTATGCTTCTTAAAATCATTTGTTGTCCTATTGTGACCGAACTTTGGGTAACCGAACAAAGATCCTATGAGCATGATCTGTGTGAATACGGATGTATAGATTGAGGTAATCTGGCCGCCACTCTTGATTAGTGGCGGCGGATGTCTCATTCTTCTGTTTTGGAGGATGATCTGAATTGCATGGAGTGCATGGGGGACTGGAGCACTGGGAGAAAATGGTGCATTTAATGAATGGGAGCGGCGCCATTGATTAGGTTTTGGGTGAGAAAAGCGAGGAAGGAAGCTTGGGAGAGAAGCTGGAGCGAGAGCTTAAGAGGAAAGGGGTAGAAGCAGGTTTTTTTGGGGAGTACAGGAGAGAAGCTTAGAGAAGCTGGGAGGGGTTGCTGGTGACTTCTGTTTTCCTCTGCGTTTTAGTGATCAGTGTGACCTCTGATGTAGGGATCGAGGAAGACTAGGGAGTAGATGTTCAGGCTGTATGATTGCAATAGCAACTGGGTAGCAATTCTGAATGTAGGAAGCCTGCATTGTGAACAGCATCAGGTTATGAGTAAAGAGGTTGAGGAATTCTGTCTTGGGGATCCTTTCTTCTGTGGTGAGTCAGTGCTCTCGAATGTGTGTGTGTGTGGCAACTCTGTCCAGTCTGAGGCAAGCCAGTGCATAAAGTTCGGGTTGTCAGCAATGTTGTCTTGGTTTTGTGGAGTCGTCCTTTTTGGTTACACTATGTTGAATGCTTGAAATGGAGTCTTGGGATGAACATTAGAGCTTAATAATTCCCAAGTGATTTAAATACCAATTAATTATTGACAAACTTGTTGTCCATGGTGTGTGGATGAAGGTGAAATGGCAAGCCAAAGATTAGTTAGATAGGCTTGGGCAGAAGGGTCACATTGAGGGCAAAACCTTGTATCAAGTTTGTTGCAAAGGAACCTTTGGAAACATAGTCAGATGTTCAAGATGAGGAGTAACATAGGAAGGAAAGAAATAGAAATTGCAAATGAAAGTCTCGAGGATGGTTGGGTACTATTGATGGAAATGTCAAAAGCATGTTGCTTCCAAGGTGTATATCAGCATAATCAACAAGTAGTGTTTAATGTCACCTCATATGCAATAACAAGGGGATACATGGTTGATATTAATGAAAGCTCGAAGTTGTGTTTTGTAATTAATAGATTCATTTCAAGGTGATGATGTGGGATTTCAACAAAAGATGGTTGATAAGATGTTTGTCCATGATGTGATGAAACCATTGATGCCAAAATGCTTGTCCAATTCCTACATGATTCAATAAATAAATAATTCATTTTTTAGAGTATCAAGTTTGGTGTTTCAGCACACATGGTAGGGGGATGTACAACCAACATGTTAACACCAAAGAACTTTTAGGCAAGTTGGTAGCATCTACCCGGACAAGTGGCAAAAAGGTTGCCCAACACCTTGGGTTATCTAGAAGGTCTGTTCTAAATTGCAAACATCATCTTCTTGTAGATAATGGTGATTTGGATTTTTGG
Source organism: Sphagnum tenellum (assembly GCA_963921925.1). NCBI lineage: Eukaryota > Viridiplantae > Streptophyta > Sphagnopsida > Sphagnales > Sphagnaceae > Sphagnum > Sphagnum tenellum. The sequence goes on from OY998159.1 coordinate 77,275, forward strand.
TCCCAGACAACCAAAAGGCAATGGTCAAATGCATTTTCACCTGAGGTAAGAGCTCTTTGTGCTGGAATGGTGGACCATATTTCCTAATCAAAAAAAGGTTTGCAAAAAATGATTAAAGGTAAAACAAACTATGGAACATCCCACCCACTTCTTGCAAGTTTCTTAAGTAAGCAATCCATTTTTTTAACATGCTTTGAATGACGCATTCTTGTGCAAAATACATTGCTAATGAGTGCATAAATTATACTTATTTCTAACTAATGAATAAAGATTCACGAGTGTAATCAGTAATTTGTCAATTATTTTTAAGTGCTCACATGCAATTTAATCTTGAGATACATTGCATTGCAATTGGAGTTCTTCACTAGATTCAAGGAAAAACATCCCAATATGTTGATCCAACTCACAACCTTCTCTGACTTGAAACTATGGTTTTTGTGACGCATGAAAGTTGGAGCACACGTTGTTACTACCACAAAGAACTTGTGGAACTTAACATTGGCCTAAATAATATGCGCTCCAAAAGTGGGGGTGTCCATCACCATTATTCTTGTAGGTGCATAAACATTTGCAGCCCACTTGCCACTCAAGATGTGGGGTAGTGTTCTGCCCATCAAACTGCATTTTCACGACTATCTAACTTGTAGAATTCTATTTTATGTGAGAAACCAGATGGAGAGGATTGGCACAAAAGAGCTTGCTTAATGGGTGATTGCATCTCATGTGGAATAGAGACTTCGAAGGTGTGCCCTATTAAGGAGACATAAAGTATCAAGATTGTCCAATGGTGACGATATGCTAAAGTGGTGGTTGGACAAAAGGACAGTGGAAAGTTACATAATTACAATACATGGATACACCAACCCTGGAGTTGTTGGAATACCTTCGTCCTAGATTAAACGACTTTGTGACCCATAATTTTGATGCCAAATGGTAGGCCAAGGTGCTTCAAAACACATCCTAAATTTATTTTCATGTAACTTGGCTTTAGATTACAAACAGATCACCAAACCTAAAACTGAGCACTTGCCATTGTTCTCAATGAAAATGATGCATTGGTCATCAGCAGCACACAGGTGAGCAAGAGTGGTGGCAACCCTTTTCTGTACAATCTTGCCTGCTGACCGCGTGAGGTATAGTAGATGCTACAGAAAGTACATGATACATTGGCAACATCAGCAGCTTAACACCTTCACTTCACAAAGTGTGCCTCTGATATTTTCATCTCACCAACATAGAAATTTTGACCTATTTGCTTACCCGTCCATGGATCTTCTCTTCCAGCCTCTTCAATGTTTTCTGTACAGTCCTTAGAAACATGAAATCACAACTTCTTGAACTGTTCATTTCTGAGAACCAGACTGCTTACTGCCACACTTCTCCACCATATTCATTAATCCAGCACAGAAAATAGAGTGATCCTCAGCTGATAGGTTCTCAGCACTAACCTAGCTATATGGTTCCTGCTAATAAATCAAACAACAGCTAGATCCATCAAGACATGCATATTGCAGACACAGAGGAAGATAAGCACCACAGAACTACCTGCACAATAAGTGCACCATCAAATAGCCTTTGGACACCACCCTCCCTGACTATGTCAGAGACATTATCCTGAAAAACACATCCACCACCAGTTTGTGCATATAGAAATTGTTAACAAGAGTCAATCATTGATTTCTATCAACATGTTAGATATGGGACTTCAATTGGCATTTGTCATTATGAAAGTGATTTAATAAACCATGTCAATAGCATGTGTGCATATTCAAATTCACATCACACATATTTTCAATAATTGGTTCTTTGTGGTTTAAGTGGCAACATTATGAGCCACTTGTGTTACTATTGATTAAGTACACAAAATAAAATAACATAAATCAAATGTGGTGTGTCGCAATTTTTTGTAATGTAGTTTACTTTAGACTCATCAAACATGCATTATGGCATAACCTTCATACATTACGTCGTAATATAAATTAATTTGAGGTCTCTTGTAAATTGCTACCAATATGAGTTGTTTAAAGATTTTTTTAAACAACTCATATTGTATTTTTGTGGTCCATTTGTCAAATTTTTGTTACATCTTACCCCATTTCAAGGTTGTTAATGAGGCTAATGTAAAACCTTTGCAATTAAGGGGATCGTGAAAATTATGCACATGCAACTTATAGCTCTTACATAAATGAAAGCAAGCATTCTAATTCACAAGTGTGAACATACAAGGGATTTTGAGAAATTTAGAAATCAATGCATTTTGCGAACCAACTTTGAAAAAACATTTTTCAAAGATGCAAACAAAACAAAAGTTGGTGATTGTTTGGAATCTTTCCATCTTCCCAAAATCAATATAAGAGACAAGCATGAATCTATTACTCAAGTGTTGGAAAATGTGATTGTTTTCCTACAATAGTGGCAATACACTTTAAGTGCAATTTCAATCATCACATACCAATTCTTGGCTACATATTAGGTCATTTTCAAGGTTGTGAATAAAAGGAAAGTGACAATGGTGGAAGAGGCTAGACCTTCAATTGGGCTCATCTTCTCACCATTGACGTCTCTATGAACAAAATTTCTTATACATCTAGAAAAAAGCTTGAACCATGCACAACCTATTATAGCAAAATACTATTCCTTTTGTTTCTTCTTTAGTCCATATCCAAGATGGCATGGTCTATCCCACTTTCATCACTTTGTTGTTGTAGTTATTTTACAAAAGGTTTTCTCATTTGAACTTTTGTGATGGGTGTAAACAATAGTGGAGAGGAATAATGTGATTAAGAATACAAATTAAAGACAAAGCTTGATTCAAAGCTCATGTTTTACATATAGAATCCAAATACTCGTATCTTTAAAGTGTCTTATTGCCATCCCATCCCAGCTATTAATGCTAAAAATAAAAACATGTGAGGTATTTATTTGTCAAGTCATTAAAAGAGTGTTGGGTTAATGGCTATTCCAATTACAAAAATAAAAATAAATTGACCATGTCTCAATGTAATCTATGGTCTATTCATTCATTCACACATAGTTGACAAGTTCTAATAAAGGAAAATGTTGAAAATTTTTACATTATCTAATTCAGAAGGCAAAAAGAAAGGAATGATGAACATTGATGAAACCTTTTATATTTTGTTACAAAATTCACGAATACAAATATACATCTTAAGACCAACATGCCAAGCAGGGTGCAACCCAAGCTTGTTGACACATCATTGTGGGTTCAATCCACAATTAGGTTAGTCCAAATTTCACCTAAGTATGTCCAACTTAATTGTAAATTAAAAGGGATCATCACTGAAATTGGTCACTAAAAACACCATGTTATCCTTGGATCATAAACATCCTTAAATTCATATCTAATTGATGACTGAATTTCCATCCAAAATTAGATTAATAGTGCAACTTGAATTTCCAACAGACTATTTGGATCTTTTCTTTCTTATGACATACTTGTATGCAAAGGATTTAAAATGTTGACAAATGTAAAACATAAAAACTCAACACTCAATATGCAACTAGGCATAAAATTTTAAAGACCCACTATCATCAATTAGTTGGGTGGAAAACATCACCTTCAAAAAGCTTCATTCCACCAAGACTCCATCAAAAATTGAAATTCCTTGTTGCCACCCCTTGATGCATCTTCCATTGTTAGAGTTGCTTGAACATGCCATAAGAATTTTTCAGTCTTTTGACCGAATTAGAATCTCCCAAAAGTTCATTACTAATGGGTGTCTTTTGACCGATCACACCTGTGAATCTTCCAACCGAGAGGTGTGCAAAGGTTCCTGAAGAAAGATCATGAAAAAAGATGCTGTTAGTTGATAGGGAATGGGATTTGCAAAAACATATTCCAATCATGATTCAAATGTGGAAGTCTGCTACAAGAAGTTGTGATAAAAATGGTCTGAGCTTGGAAGGGTTGGGAGTATTTCAGTAGGAACAAGAAATCAATATTGGATAAAGATTGATAACCAGGTGGTCAGCATCATAGCGAGCGAGATAGTTGCGTGCTTCTTCTTCCGTAGCAGGTAGCACTTTTCGGACTAGATGCTCTTTATTACCTTCCAAATCTTTTGGATTCAGAGTGAATGTGAAATAAAATGTGTTAGAGACCTGCCAAAAAAAACAGGAAGATTTAACATTAGAAGATTCTTGCTTGCTTGTCTCCTCATTCTGTTTTGGCCTATGCTATGATTTTTCCCCCTTCTGAACAAGGTACAATGGCAACATGGTTCCTTGACTTAGTAATCCTGATTCTACAAGCTAGGATACTTTTGCTCACAGTGAATTGATGAACTTCATTGTTGTTATGATTTCTAAAAAAGAGGTCTCTCAAGATGTTGAAGGGAAGTTCATTGTTGTAATGCAAGCTTGTAAACTCCATACCTCACTTGACCGATTCTCAGGCTTGGTTACATGTGCAACAACTTCAACATGGATGAGAGGCTGCTCCACATTCTCTGTCTCTGTGTACAGCACACATGACTTGAATCGAAGAAGGTCCCCAACATCTACCTATCAACCCGACCATAGCCATCTGTTAATTGCATTATTCTGGAGAGTATGCTTGTCAAAAGGACAACACTGATATATGTATTTTTGTCACCATCTGATGCATACCAAGTCACTCTTATCATTCTAGCAATTTGTCTAGGACAGAAACTGGCGCTACATTGTCTTCACATCTCATATCCCATACAAATGTACAAAGAGAGCATCTGGAACCCATGACATGTGCATAGAGACAATAAGTGCCTACCGGCCGTCGGAAGTCCACATGATCTACTTCCAAGAAGAGGGGTGTGATTCCACCAAACACATAACATGTTGAAAATGCCAGCTCAAATGCCCGTCGCATCAAAAAGCCTCCAAAGATTCGACCATGTATGTTCCTTTGTTGGGGATGACAGATGATTGTGTTTTCCAATCGGGTATCCCTAATCAAAATGCTATTCCGGTCTGCAAGTGCTGGCATCTCAGAAAATACCCGCCCCTGCCCAAAGAGGAGAGACATGCAAAGCTTTATACCCAACTGCCGGGGAGTGTCCACAAGTAGGTAAAACCTCAACAATAGCATATCACATATATCCATGAACAAGATCAGAAGAAGCAAAGTGGAGTGAAGTCAAACACAAAACAACATCAGTGAATCACCATAAGGTGGAAAGAATTCAACATGCCTCAGTAAGTAAATTCCTCAACTGTTCACTAGTGGCAGCAGTTATGTAAGAAGAGTGTTGTTGTTGCTGCATACGCTGTTTCTTCTTTTCAGCAGCACGGGCCTCACCAAGGGCATACAAGTGCTTTTCCTCCTCTCTTTCAGGGACCAGATAGTTCACTGGAGCAGCTTTTTGAGTCTGGGAATCCCGTGCCACAAACGTGAAGTTTGCAACCAGTGCTACGTTGTCTTCACCTGTGATTGCTGTCATTGAAGATTGTTTTTTGCCATCATTCCCAGAACATATTCAAGAACCAAACTTACAGATTGCAACACACAACAACACCTGAATCCCACACATAAGATGAGGATCCACACATCATAACATTTGATTTCTGATTCCAGCCAAGGCAACAGTAAGCTCTGAATTTTGCATTTCCTGATTGACCACAGAATTTTCCTGCACAGATAATTTGCAAGTGGCAGAACCTGATTGTGTTCTGAAGAATTGGAGATAGAGACAAAGATGACACAACTAAACAAATTGAAGAAAGCAGAATCTGAGGAAGATGAGTGTCTCACCATCAATAGGCTGGTTGACCTCCATCCGAATCTCCATGGAAGATCGACCTACCCATGCAACGGCACCTCCGATCTTGAGATCCACATCAATAAGCATGGGCTTCTTGATGCTGATTCGATCCACCGATGCCGTGACAAGCAGCAGTGGCCTAGTCAAATGGTCATCATCTGTGCAGTGCTGCAGATCAACAAGGGTGGGTGGGTTCAAAACTCTTTGGGAAATCGCAAATGGGTGATGTTTCAGAGATGCAATTGGATGGGTGTTGTTTCAGAGCTTCATCCTTCTTGCGCTTCAGAGCTCTCCCTGTGTGGCAAAGGAATGCTTCTGACATGCTTTGTTGCAAAAACCTTCTTGATGCTTCTGGCATGTTTGTTGAATAAGCTTCTTCACAAGAATGAAACAGGGTTACTCTTGAGCTCAAGAAGAACAAGAACAAGAAAGGGTTTTGTTGACGTACCTTCACGGCAATGGTTCCAGCCAAAGCATCCAGGTCTTCAAGGAGCTTGCCGATGCGGATGGAATTCCAAGGATCGCGGTAGTGTTCTCTGAGAACCAGATCCGACGAGAAGCCATAGCTCACACTAGTTCGGCTCTGCGCCGGCGTTCGATTCAGCAACCTGGACTGCGCAGGTCCATCCACAGGAGAATTCTGCACGCGCTGCACGAAGCTGGACCTCGCATGCCACAAAGCCTCTGTGACTGGAGACCGATAAGTCCCTGGCCACAGACTGAAAGGCTTCTCGATCGGTGCCGGAGGAATCACGATCTTCTTCTCTAGTCCTCCTCCTCTTGCGCCATGCGTTTCTTCTTCTTCTTCTGTCACACCTGGAGATGGAGACGGCGAAGACTTCATTGTCCCAAGGGCTGAAAGAAAGAAAGAAGAGCAAGCTCAAGACGAAGAAGAAGAAGAGACTCTTTACAGCAACCCCTGCAGCAGAAACTCTGAAACTTGTAATTGGGAAAAATACAAGACCCCAAAAACAAGAGTAAGAACGAAATTGGAATGAGAGAATCAAACAAACAAAGGGTCTGCAGAAGAATTAGAAGAAGCAGAATCTTCTTCTGCTGCTGCTGCTGCTACTGCACTACTCTTCGTTCCAACTTCGTCCACAACGGTCAACGAGAGGGAGGAGGGGACTCTCTTCGACACTCGGGATACGAGACCCACGAGACGTGACGGAACGTGAACGTGGAGCACAAGGGCTTTTTTGATTTTCTGTCTCCGGGTTGTTGTTGTTGTTGTGATTGCTTCCTTGCTGGATCCCAAAGATTGATTTCGGGGAGAAGATCAAGACAAGAACGGAAGAAGAAGAAGCTCATACTCATGTGAGAGGGAGGAGGGAAGGGAGGGAGAAGCGTGTAAAGAAGGAAGGAAGCAGCGATGGATTTCTAGCTCATTTTTCTCCTACTACTTGCTCACTGCCCTTGTGGGATCCTTGCTCGTCAGAGTCTGCTACAGCAAATGCAAATCCGCTAACATGTAAGAAGATGATCTTTAGGGTTTCAATTATTCTTCTTCTTCTTCTTCTTCTTCTCCAGCTGCTCTTCTGCAACTCCCTCTCCTTTTTTCCTTCTCAAATTGTTTCTAGTGTTTGTTATTATGGATCTGGTTGCTTCTTGCTTCAAATTTCTCCATGGTGCATTCTCTTCAGATTTAGGGTTTTTTTCGATCTCCTCCTCCTCTTTTCTTCAGTACCGAAATATCATTCTCTTCGGATTAAGGTTTCTTTTTCCATCTCCTCCTCTTTTCTGCAGTGTGGAATTTCCTTTTTGAAGGTGGATCTGGTTCTCTCTTGCTTCTCCTTGCTTTAGATTTCTCCCATGTGCATTCTCTTCACATGTAGGCTCATTTTTCCAATCTCCTCCTCCTTTTCTCCAGTCTGGAATTTTTATTCTTCATAGTGTCTTGACCAGGAGCGCATGACTGTGAAGAAGAAGGATTGATTATGCTCTCTCAGTATGCAGCCGGTCTTGATTGTGTTCATCTTCAATCCTGCTGATTATTTCTTGCGCTTCCATACAAGCTGCTTGTTTGTTTGTTTGTTTGTGTGGTATCTCTGAATTGAAAGCAGCCTACATTAAGGGTTCGTGCCATTTTGAAACTTTCTTTGGTGCAATTGCAAAGCTGATGTTAAGCAGCCAACATTTAGGGTTTGTGCTCCATTTTGAAACTTTCTTCAGAGCAAATTGCAAAGCTGATGTTTATCTTTGCTGCAAATAAGGTTTCTGCTGAAATCTTGATTTCCATTTCTGATTTGTTTTGGGAACTTTCTGTGGAATGAATGTGTGCAACAGGCTCCACATTACATTCAAGTAATAGTCTTGGCATATTGTCTCTGCTATTTCATGATGAAGGTGGCAATGGTCTGGCACTTTGTGAGTGACTCTCATTAGGTTACCACTGCACTCATTGTCATCTTAGTCTTCAAATGGATTTTGCGGAAATTGCTTTGCATTATATAGATATGATTATTATGTACTTATATATACCCACCTTCAGGAGCTGATGAAGTCAGCAGGTAGTCATTGTAGTGGCTTATTGCTGCTATTCACCATGAAGAAAGATCTCTCTGGAATTTCATGGATCTGGTAATTATCTGTAACATATGAAGGTTTTGACATGTAGCTAAGGAAACAAAAATGCAAGTGGGCAATTGTATGGCTATCCCAATGTTAACCCCTTCTCAATCCTGTACTGAAAGCTGAAGGTGAATAGAGAGATGACGAGGCAAAAGAAAAAACCTTTTGCTGGTGTATATCTGACAAGTTCTGAGTAGAGCATTGTACACTTGATTTACAACAGGAGAATAATTGTTTTGTAATAGTAGAATGTTGAGACTTTGTCATTTTGTGATTTGGCATGCTTCACTTCCAGCACTCATGTTCATGTCATGCTAAATCTTGTTCTCTTCGACATCCTCAACACTCCCATATACTCCAAATTCTTTCCCTAGTCTCAACATAGGCAAACCAAAAAAGGAAAAAAAATGTGATATTCAATAAGAATGTCTTTGCAGGATTTCCTGGATTTGTCTTTGGAAGTTGTCCATTGCACTGTCCCTTGTCACCTCTAACCTTGATTGATGATCAAAAGTCTCAAATCCAAGATTTGAAACAGTGTTGGCCAAACCTGCTTTCCAATGAGAAACAAGATCAGCCAGATGGGTGCAGCTTATGCCACCTCCTCCTAGCAAAAGCTGCTGAAACACAGTAAGTAATGATAGACGTATTTCTGATTCAAACACTGATGATTGCGTTGGCGTGTTCATGGTTGTCTTTGTAGCCTCTGAATTGAGATTACTTCTCCATGGGCTATTGAATGACCTGGGAACATCACAAGCAGGGAAAAAAAACCTTTAATAACATCCAAGTAGCACAATTAACCCTTGCCTGTTCTACATCCATGATCTTGGTACATCCCACCTGTGTGACCCATTTGAGTACGGGATAAAGAAAAAATCACAAACTGGGAGTGAAGGATAGAAAAGAAAAGGGTGGCTACTTTCTTACCATCGCCACAATGAATTGGTTTCCTGAGGAACAGGAAGGTTTGAGAGAAGAAATTGCAATAGATGTACAATAACGCACCAGTTCTCTTCCCCTGTGAAAAGGAAGCACACACAAAAGCTATCAGCATGCTGACAATCAAGGTAGAGCTGAATCTAAAGCACTGTGTGCCATCATAGTTCAAAAGCATGTGACAATGGCAGAACTGCATCAATCTAAGAAGCCATACCAGAACTGAGATTTCCTTATTTGTGAACCAAACATCATCTCTTGAATACATGCTGTTTAGTTAGAGGTTTAGGGTTAAGGGTTAGGGTAGGATCTGATGTTAAAACAATACCTTGTTGGGCTTCTTGCTCTGATAGTAATTTGTTGAAGGGCCAAAGGGCCGTGAGAGCTGTTATGAGTGAACCTAATGAGCTATCTCCAGGGACAAGTCTTTGCAGTTCCACCATCAAGCTGGCCAGCCTCCAATTGATAGAAGCTGATGAATCTGCGACAATTTGGCAGCTGAGATCATGCATAAGAACAGACCAACATGTGAAAGGAGTTTCTGGAGCCATAGTTGTTGCTGCTGCTGATCTTTTGTAGTTTTTTGCTTCCATTGCCTTCTTCTTCCCAAGCACAAGAGATGCCACCAACCAACGCAACAACTTTTCACAAATGCTATCAATATTTTTGCCTGATTCAGCTGGCCCCTTTATATGTCTATGAAAATCCTCTCGATGCACATCTGGGGACATCATTTGAATTGCAACTGGCACTGCCCAGCTAGCAATTTGATAAAGTAGCTGCTTATCCTGTGAAAGGCATCCACGATTAACTCTGTTGGTCAGAAGCTTTCAGTAGCCATGATGCTGGCTGGGTCAACAAGACATGAAAAGAGGAAAAAAAAAGGCAACTAGCAAAAGACAGGGAAACAGGCAAGAACCAATAAAGAACCAATAAAGAAAGGAGGAAACCTTAAATGTGCATACTGCTGGTGGTGAATTGTGAAGCAGCAAGAGCAGAGCGAGTGCTCTAGTCTCTTGGGTTGTCTCAACCTTGTTCCCAGTATCCACCCCTTCTGCCTCGGACCACTGGATCATCTCAAGTAATCCACTCAATGTGAGTGTGAAATGAGTTTGATGCGTTTTCCTCCTTTGTGATGCACAGAGGACAAAGGTGATGATACGAATTGTAGGCTGGCGAAATACAGCATGAAGTTTGGGCATTGTGTCATCACCATGCGGGGTCAGAAAGTGATGCAACTCAAGGGCAACAGTAGTCAACTCTTCCATGCCCTCCCCAAGGCCACGCTTTTCCACAAATCTCCACCTTAAGACATTCTCAATCATCTGTGTGAAAAAGAATCACATCCTTATGTCAGTGTAATAAATCCTAAACCATTTTTGCCACCAAGCTTCAATTTTTTGTACACCACCTAGAGAGATACAAAACAGACAAATTTGAGTGTGGAGTCTATAACCTCTAGCACCATTGCTGCCATGTCGCTGGCATCCTTACTATCCTGAAGCTCCCAAGTTGTGGATTCTCTCAAGTTTACAGCAGTGGACACAAGCCATGGCAGAAATCCAGCATGCTCAACTAGAGCCTGAGCACATGGACCTATCCTTGCAGCTTTCCGCAGAACCTGCCATCACCAAGCATACCCTCCCCAATCAGTTTCAAGAAACTTGTAGAAGGCAATAGGGGTCTTTTTTTCAAACAAAACAATATGTGAGAGAGACCATGCACACCTGCAGTACCCATTTTCGTGTGAAAGTATCTGCAAGAGGGGAACCATAGAAGCTCATCAGAATCTCCAGCACAAACTGACGGCGATAGATTCGCGCATCATGAACTGACGCCAAGCCAGATCCCAGAAGACGAAGCATCCACAATCGTTCACTACGATACCGAGGTGACCCGCTTCCAAACATTGAGTGGAAAAGAGGAATATACTGTCAATCCAACATTTGAGATGTTAGCAGCAACCATGGAAATCCATTTTCAAGAGCAGGAGGAAGCAGAAAATGCCACTTCCAAGACCAAGGAATCTTTCATGAGCAAGAGGAAGCAGAAATGGCACTTCCATACAGAGGAAAAGATGCACAACAATAATAACTGTAACCTCAAGATCCATGCTCGGTCCTCGTAGAAGATAGCGAGTGATAATTGGGTAATGAGGATTTTCAGGATGCATCAAGATGCATGAAGCCTCTGCTGCAAACAACACCAGCACGTATGGAAGCTGCTGCCAGATCTCTGTGACAGTATTTTTCACATACATGAGTAGTAGGTGAATCTGCGGTTGTCCTTTGAAACTTGGTCCATCCTGCACCCAAGAACGCTTTGTAAAGTGTTGATTCAATTGCTTATGATGTTCAAACATCAGGAAAGAACAAATTTGGATTGATGATTTGCAAATGGGACGAGCCATATTATGGAAAGAAGTTTCTGTACCTCCAATGCAGCCAGATATCCTGCCAAGACCTCATAGCCCAATTTTCGCAGGACCTCATCACTGGAACTGATTGAAACAAGGGCCACCGCAAGCAAACCTAGGTGCACAAACTCCTCAGTGCTGATGCACCCCTCTGAAATACCATGTAGTGCGAATGGCAGGATGAACGCAGGGTCATAAGCAGCTGCCCTCAATCCTTGCTCTTCCACATCATGAACCCTTCCATGAGACCCCTGAAAAAAGATGGCAATGATGACATTAGCAAACCTTGAAACACATGCAAAAATTTAGATTCATTGCAAGCCTGTAACTATCTGCTGATTTTTGGAGTTGTAGGAAAAGAGAGTGCCAGCACCTTGTTGAATACCTTGTTAGCTGTTTCAAATCCTGTGGACCTGACATCCACCTTCCACTGATGTTCGCTGTTTGCAGGAAAGCCCAAGACACACAGGCCACACCTACGTGGGTCTATTGCTATGTCCTCCCGAAATGTTCGTTTCCAAGCCTCTGTTGCTGTCTCCTGATGCCCCACTGCAGTGCCTTCTTCATCACTCAACAGTTTTCTTTCTTTGGTTCTCGCCCTCCTCTTGAGAGCAGCTTCCCCCCACAGATAATCCATGCCCGCCAGACCCACAAATCCTGAAAGCCCACAAAACTTGATGTTTCAAAAAAGTCCAGTACCACCCATTCAGCAAATAAATCCACATCAGGGGATCCTGTCCATAACTAGACACGCCCAATGAAAAGGAAGAGATGGCAACACATACCCGGCCCTCCACATTTCTCCACTTCATGCATCAGGTCCAGTATTTCTCGATCCACTCTGTCCAATGTGGCACTGTATGCCGCAAGTAGCAGAGAGAGGAGTTCCTCCAATGTCACTAACTCCGCGGGTGAAGCAAGTGCACCATCTGGGTGCCTCTTTAACTGGAACAGGAGTTTAACAAGCTTAACAAGCTCAAACTTTCTCTGTTCCATAAGCTGCAGTTCCATGTCGTTGCCTGCATCTCCCAATTGGTTATTTGAGGCCTCAGGTGCTCTTGAATCTTTCTGTACTGTGAGCCCAGAGGAGGAGGAGGAGGAGGTGTCATCATTGGACAAACAAACGACAAGAGGAGACCCAATCAATGACAAAATGGATGGAAGTGAACTCAACACTGTGCCCTTTCCAGCATGTCTCCCAAGATTCAGGGGAAGTTTCTTGGGAGCTGAGCTACATGAAAGTAGCAATGGCACAAATTGTGAGTGAGCTATGACCAAGTCTAGCACATGTACTGCAGCATCTCGCACATCTCCCATTTCATGCTCCTGAGTGGCAGCAGAATGATGAAGATGCATGGCAAGGGCTTGGAGTGCTTTCATCACCATCGGCTTACCAAACCTGAACCGCAGTGCTGTCTTTGCAAAAGATTCCAGTAGGAGTATGATTGTAGGTTGGAATTGAGTAACATCAAGCATTTGCACTATCTCAGAAAGTTGGGTCAGCAGATACTCTTCAAGGATTGATACCATCTGCAACCTAGAATCACAGCTACTTGCACCACCCATCTCTTGGGTTACTTGTTTGAAGATCATGCCCAATGTAGTCACTATAGTAGAAGTGTATTTTGTGCAGACATCTGCTGTTGCTTGTCTCTTCTTGTCTTTCTTTGTATGTAAAGGTGCAACTTTCTGCTTCTCCTCCTCTTCCTCCTCCACCTGGATATCTGGCTTCTTGTCAGAACGAAGAACTTGAAGAACATTCCACAACAGTACCTTCACTACAGCAGCTTTTGCATACACCTTCAGAAGCTGCATGAATAGATCTGCTTCACTATAGTTTGGGGATTTAAGATCCAAGAAGCCAAGGGGAATGCCATCTTTTGGTAACAGTTGGTGAAGTAGTGCTAGCTGCTTCTTCACACTAACATTACAGATCCCAAGACACTGTTGCAACATTTTAACCAGTTCCTGCATTGCTGAGCCAAGGTTGGATCCTGAAATTTCCAGAACATTGCATGATGACTCTTGTAGGTACTCCGTGACAAACTTGTCCCAAGTTCTGAGATGCTTTGTCAGCAAAACCCAATATGCAGTTGCCACATGATGTGCCATATCATTGGCTGGTTCCCTCAGGGATCTGACAAGGTATGCTTGAGCAGCAGGGAGTAACAGCAACAAGTCACTATCTGAAAGGAGTGGTACTTTACTCATGGGTGAAAGATCACCAGCTGCTGTCAAAAACTTACCTGCCAACCCCACATGCACTAGGCTCACACCATCAACCTCCCCCCTGTCGGTTGTTCCAGCCACAAGCAATCGTCCAAACTCAGCCATGTGGATCTGGCTTGCCTGTACTAAAAGGAGTGCAATTTCTGCTCGCACTTTCGAAGGACTCCTGACACAATGGTGGATGACTTCAACAGGAGTGAAGCTGATCAGCTGTGGCAACTGGGCAGCTACTGTTTGGGAGGAATATAACCCCATTGCTGCCACAGGTGCAAGTCGCAGGGCAGAAAGCAAACAATGGCCTCCAGCCTCCAATGGGTCCTCCTCCTTAAATGTTATCTTCATTACTATTCTATAGATATCAAGTAGAGACTGTCTACTCACAAGACTGGCACCAGTCCACATCCTCTTACCCTCACTACTCCAAACTGATGCTTTTTGCCCATTCACTCTCAAAACTGCCTCAAAACTGGAGAAAAAAATATTGACAAACTTGAGCCACTCTGTTGGGTGTGATATACCAATTCGTGAAAATAAAAGCAGCAAAAAGTGGAGCAAAACTTGGGGTTCTGCATAGGGGGCTAATTCCACAACAGAAGAAAGAAATGAAGAAGAAGCAGAAGAATTGGCATTTCCAAACTGAAAATCATCGAGAATCCCACTGAATTCTTCCATCTGAACTGCAGCAATTGCTCGCCCAACATGAGCTCTGCATGCAGTAGCAATCTTTGCTTGAAGTTGCAATAATTGCTTGGCTGATACTGCAGTGGATTTCCCATGTGGATCCCATGAAGTGGACATCTGAATCAGAAACTTCAAGTAATGGAAAGTGTGATGGGTCAAAGCTCTTCTACTCCTTTGCCTCTTTGGGTCTTGAAGATTCAGGGAGCTGGCCCATATCCCAGTTTGCATTGAATTAGAAAGCGCAGGGTGGGCCAGCGATTCACAAACCATGTTGTTGCAAACCATAATCCTCTCATCATTACTGTGCTCACTGCAGTCACTTTCTCCTCCACCATCCATGTTCCACTCTTTGGGAAGGACCACGTATTGCAATAACCCAAAACATTTGTGCAGTTGCTCATCTAATCCATCAGGTGACAGAGCTGCCAATCTGTGAATCCAAGTGAGAATCAACTGCATAGCTATAGGTCGATCCTCAAGTTTTATTCTTGTGGCTGCATCCTCAAGATAGGAGGACATGAGTTCTGACATCAAGAGCTTTCCTGCATGACTACAGACAGCTGCTTGAAAAAGCACTGGAAATGGAAGGACTTGTAGAAAGAAATCCATGGAAGTCAAGTGTTTCCATGACATAGAGACAGGAGAAATCACTTCTGTCTTCTGTCTCTTCATCACAGTGGCCACTGTATCCAACAGCAGCCCTTGATCAATTGCCTGCTCAACAACCTCGGAGAGCAAGCCATGGTACACTACAACAACATTGATCAGTACTGGAAAATTCCCCCTAAAGACCTTTGCACACATCTCTACAAGCAATGAAAAATTCTTCAAAACTTCTTGTGGCATTGCACAAAGGATAGCAGAAGCCAACTCCAATCCTTTCTCTGTTACACCCACCTCCTCCTCCTCAATCTTCTGGCAAGATTCAATCACTGCTGCTAGTTGCCCATCATGATGCATCATTGTCTCTGACAACCTGATGTGCAAGGGAAGTGTATCTTCTTTGTCCAAGCTGAGGACAGTATGGGCCTGCAATAAGAGTGCCCAAAGAGGTGACCATTCAGCCTGAGATGATCGTGCGTCTGCTGCACCACTGGGCTTGCCAAGTGGCAAGTCAGCAGACAACAGAGATGTGATGACTACTGCCAGTGCTTGTGCATTCACCTGCATCCATTACCACCAACCCAAACATAAAATTCCCATAGTTCATCAAACCAATTGCAAGGTCTCTTCCTTCATTTAGCCTGGAAGAGCAACAGGAAGCACCTCTGTCCAGGAGCTGATTAGACCTAGAAGGAAACAAAATGACTGGAATATACCTGTGTTTGCAGCAGATGGTGAAGCACGCCAGAGACATAAAGTGAAATTGCAGCTTGCTGAGGGCGTGGCATAGCTGAATGGGCCACTCGAAGTGTGTGCTCTAAAGCACAAACTACAAATGGGCCAAACTTGGGAGCTGTGATACCTGAGAGAGGGAGAGAGAGAGAGAAGGTTGCTCAGAACCATGGGTGAGTGCAAAATCCAGAGAGGACCACAAGAATGATGATGAGGGTGGGACACAATTTCTATGTCTTATTTTCATTGTGAACTGCAGCATAAAACTCATAAAAACAATGAAGGAGTTCTTTGGGAGTCCACCACCAATCACCTGGTCCTTGGTTGTAATGATCAGATGAGCTCTCCTTCAAAGTGTGAGCAGAAAGAAGAGAGTACAGTTGATCCAAATACTTGTAAAGACCACGACCAACGTCAAGCACTGCCCTGGTAAGGAATTCCACAACACTTTCCCCAACAACAGTGCCCAGAAACTGTGGAGCAGGTACTTCTGAATCCATGTTCTCAGGAGAATAAGAATTGTGCACACTACTTCTTCTACCCTCCAACATCAGGAGATGATCCAACCAAAATGTCACCTCATGGGTATTGCTTTCAAAAGCACCTGTGCTCAGGAGGACACAGGAGGCAACCATGTAGGCTTGGTTTCTCATTTTCCCACTGTCAAGACTGACCAGGAGAGTCAGGAGTGGCTTTGCATGCTTGTAAATGAGGCTGAGAGTCACTCCTGCTGCCTTCATGTTGCTGGAACTACTATGTAACCAAGGAATGCAAAAACTTTCGGGACTGCCTGTTGTGGCTAACAGAAGAGCTAAAATCGCTTCTTGTTGTAAACGAGATATGTCAGCTGGACTACTCGGCAACAGTCGGAAAGGGTCAAAGCCTTTCTCTGCGAAAGCCACTGGAAGAACCCTCTACATCAATCAATCAATCACGAAACACCCACATGAACATTTAGTCCTGCTCATACTCATGCTCTTATCAGTACAGGATCTTGCACATATCCATATCTATCTTGCACACATTCCTTCAGTGTCTATCATGCCCAACGAGTTCCACATGTTACAGTACCTGATATGCAGCTAGCACGTGCAGGATTTTTGCGTGAAGCAGACATTCAATATCACCTCTCCAGTGACTTTGCTGCCCAAAAATCAGCTCTTCTCCCCAGATTTGTGCGAGTGTTATCATTTCTTCACTGTCCAACTGATCCTCTGACTCAATGCTACTTGAACTGGAATCACTCTCTGAATCTGAGCTTATATGAGTAACACTGCCCTTGCCTTTCTCCTTCCTTCTCCTCTTGCTAGGGGGCTTGTCACTATCTACAACATGGCTTCTTTTGTGACAACCCTTGACAGCAATTGATTTCACTTCTGTATCAACCTTCCGTAGCATTGAAAGCATTAAGAGTAAGACATTTGGGTCTGGCAAAGCTGCCCACATTGTGGTCTGGATACTCTCGGCCAGTTGCAACCACTGTTTCCTAGACACCTCCCTCCCTTTCAAATTGTCTACCACAGTGCCACTGCTCTCGGCTTCTTTGTTGTGACTTGTTACATCATCACTTGATCCTCTTGATTGGATTTTCTTTACATTTGTCTCTTGAACAACACTGCCTTGCCCAGACAAACTTTCTGGGACAAGCCAATCCAGTACATCCCCAAATCCCATCTCTGAGCGTTCTGCAGGAATTTTCTTGTATAGATTCTCGTCAGCAGCAAGAGTGGCTGCATTGAGAAGTCGTTCTAGAGACAGTAAAGCCTCCAGCAATACTCGCAAGCTTCCATGCCTAACCAGCACACTTGCATGTTGTAGACCCCTGTTGAAGGTCACTTTAGATAAAGCTCGTGGAAATAACCGTCGCAAACTACTCTGAATCAGTGGCCCCTCCATTCTCGGGGGAGGAACACCCTGTTGTGCCATTGCAGGGAAGGGTGGTGGTGTACTTGCAATAGATATCAGTTCCACGACAATTGACATGGCAACAAACCTGAAGAAAAAGAGAGATTCAGCGGCTTATTTGCATCTCATGTGCTTGACTCAAGCAAGCCTCCCTCAATGACTTCTGATTTTGCTCCATGGGTACATGCACTACTAAGTCTGATTTATTTTTTTCTAGCTTTCATTGAGCACAGAACATGCACCAACAACAGATATATGTCAAGCCAGAGCGCATCACTGACACCAAATGAACATAAGTCCAAGGATGACTTGCTAAACCAGTGGGTTGAACTCCTCACCAAACAGGAGCAGGTTGAGGTTCCACAGAAAATGGGACAGAATCCAAGTAGGCAGCAGCCAGCCTTGGTGTTGCTCGTGCAGTGGCAAGCAAAATCTCTCGGTGTTGAACTACTTTAATTGCCTGTAGTCTGCACATGAATCGTAGTAGCCTACCCTGACCCCCACCAAAGGCACCTGTCTTTGCTCCAGGTGGTGGTCCCCAAGCTGACGCACTTTCAGGACACAGTCCATGTGCTGGATTTGTACAAAGAGACATCAACATTCCATACGCTACCTCCTTGGAATCACCCAATTGATCATCAGCCACAATCTGTGCTAACTGTTCGAGAGCAACATCTCCAAACAAAGCACTCTGGAGGCCTGTTGGCACAAGAGCAGCATCACTCAGCACCTTCTGCTGTAGAACATGCAGAACTTCAATGATTGTGGAGTCATCATCACTTGCCAGGCCATGCAATACACTGGCATACAGCGGCCGCTTTTGAAGAACCCATCGTAGTAGCCCTGGATCCCCAACCACAAGGAATGACAGTGCAAACTCGATGAAGTATGACCTGCACCAAGCAAAACTACAATTGTGTTATGCCTACTATTCCAGATAAAATGATGATGCATCAAGCTAGCATCAAGCACAGAGAGAGATAGAGAGTGATGGATAACAGAAAAAGAAGCTTGACCTCATTGTCTGGCTAAGAAGACCTTGAGATAGGCCTTTATTTAGTGGGGCTCTAGAAGCCTTGCCAATCTTCCTCAATGCTTGCAGTGTAAAATCAAAAGTGGTTGCGACTTCAACTGCAAGAAGCCTTCCTCGCAATACAATGCTAGCCATGAGTCGTAGTGCAGCTTTTTGCCTACTTCTCTGTGATGAAGACAAATGGGAGTAGATATCTTTCATCCTAGTACGGACAATAGACCGTGCGAGCTTGTCCAGTCTTGCCTGCACACCATCAGTTGCAATGAGAAAGCAGAGCTACCAGATGAGAACCAACAGCAGCCCTCCTTTCTTCCACTGTCAATGCTGCTAGTGCCATGTTCACCAAATGTTGGCAGCAGCTCAAAAACCTCATTGTGATGATGTAGATTGTTGCAGTGAAAAAATCTCTGAAGCAGACAAGATCTTTCACACAAAGGTTCTCTCACATTGCAAGGAATTCTGGCAAGGATCTTTCAGGTTGCAGTGTTTTTTGCACACACCACAAGGAAAAGCAGGCTATGAGAGGTAAAACAAAGTCTCACCTGGACTACCATCAGACCCTTATGCTTCTTTGATACCAGATCGCCACCTGAACCTCCAGTCCATTGTCCTTTGCCAATGGGATGCCGCAACAGCTGAGAGAGAACGAGCATAAGAGGAACAGCTGTGGTGGTTGCTCCTGCACCTGCTTCCCATGCAGACACTAATTCCGCACATTGTGGTGATGCCAGAACATACTGCAACAACACCTTGCTACCCTTTGGAGTAGCCAACAGTGTGAGGAACTGATGCAGAGCTTGCTCTAGCTCTCTGCTGCTTCGGGAAGCTAAACCTGCTGCCAGATTTAATGTCTCCACATCCACCTGCTCTGTAGCCATAAACTCGTTCACTCCTTCCTCCATGCTCCATTCCTCCACATCTGCAACCCAAATCCACCCTAAAGCTTTAGGACTCAGGATTCAGGGTTTAGGGTTTAGTGCTTTGCAGTCTAGACATTAAACCCTTCAAAACCACACCCAATTAGCCCAACCCGGCAAGCCAATTTTCCAGACACAGCAAATCTTCCTTCACCTTGAACTCTTGAGACACAAAACATCAACATGGGTAGAAGGGGAAAAAACTTTGTGGTGATCAAAGTACCTTCTTCTTCAGCATCAGACTGTACAATCTCCTCCCAACTTGTGTACTCACTGTCATGATGTAAATCTTGTTCCTCCTCTTTATCACCGCTTCCAGCTTCCATTTGGGCTTTCATCGGAGAAGACTCTGAGCCTTTCTTCTTGTGTCCCATCATAATCTATTCCAAGTTAGAATCAGATTTCTATCATTGGAACTGCCGCCTCTCTTCCTCTTCTTCCTCCTTCTCCATCTCCTCCTCCTCCTCCTCCTCTTCCTCCCTTACTCCGTTGTTTATCCCAACCGCTTCTGCAACATGTAAGCGGGTGCTAATCTGCATCCAACGAGCTCCTGCCGATTTAGGGACATGCAGCAACACCCACTAAACCCTAAACCCTAAAAACCGCCAATGATCTGTCCACCAGGCAAACCCCACTAAACCCTAAACCCTAAAAACCGCCAATGATCTGTCCACCAGGCAAACCCCACTAAACCCTAAACCCTTAAACCTTTGTAATTCTTTTGAACCTCAATCTCTTCAAAACCTAATAGTTGAACTTTTGATTTATTAAGATTTTGCCATAAATAAATTTTCAAAAGTTTGGCAAAACAAAGAATAATTTAATTTATGCCAAAATGGTAAAGGTATTACAGTAGTGTTAAAACCCAAATGAAACACAAGTTATTGAATACCCCACCAATTAGTGTTTTTTTTTTTCTTGACAAATTTTTTTGTTTTTTAAATATATATATATATATAAGATTGGGAAAACTTGAGAAAAAGAATTAGTGCAAATTTGACTAATTTTGCTGAAAATTTTGATATCATAAAATTGAAGGAATCTTTTTAAAACCCACCACCAATGGTAGTTTATTCCTTTAAACCCTAAAGTTTTGAATTTATAAAGCACTTGTTAGAATTTTGTTTAATGTATGTGAAGGGCACCTTACCTTTATTAAGGGGAGGGAGATTTTTTGGATATTTGTTATTCCCATTGTGTTCCCTTCAAGTTACCAAAGGGCTCCCCAAGTTTTCAATGTGTTCTACAAGATGTTCCCAATGGCACTACATTGGGACTTTTATCTTGTATCTTTTGCTAATACGAGATTCTAACGAACCTTGAACCTATTTACTCTATAGGTTAATTGAAGTCTTCAAAATTATATTGTGTTGTTTTTAAATTAACTTAAAATGAAAATTATTTTAGATTATTATCTCCTTTGGTTGTGGAGAGGTGTATACAATGCAAAATTGTTCATGATTTTATTTTTATTTCCTTATAAGGCCTTTTTTTCCACATTATCATGAATTTTCATGGAGTTGTAAATGCCACAAGCATATCTTCAAAGTATTTTCAATCTCCCTTTTTTATTTTGATATGGTTTCTTGAACAATCATGGAATTCAACAATTCTTATGTAACACCTCTTTCAACTTCGTTTTTTTTGGGCGTTGTTTTTCTCTTAGATGTAGATAGTTTTTTAGATTCCCAAATGCCCCAAAAAAATAGACTTTCAATTGCAAATTGTTTTTACAAACTCCTTTCAAGTTATTCGTGTTCTTATGTCATGTAAAAATGACGCTAAGACTCTAGCATTCATGTGGGCAATTAGCCTAAACCACAAGATCCCAAATTGCAACTTCAATTGTAAAAAGAGAACCCAATTAGGAGTCCCCACACTAGGACCACACTTCACAATTGGGAGACACCAAAGTAAGACCATGTTTATAGGAGGAAGAGGACTTAATTGAGAATCCCCATATTGCAATTACATTTAAATAGAAAGAGCTGATGGTGGAAAGTCATAATTTAAGAATTAAATTTCTTTCCTTGATCCCATAAGAAACCCAAATGCATTTTTCACCAAAGTTATGATGACAACAAGGTGATGGAAAATGATTGAAATCCATGTTGTAGGAACATTCACTTTCCATTGAAATGTGCAACTATTTTGGAATGCATATGTTATCAACGTTGGGAATTATATTTGGGGGTTGTTGCTAGGGAACCCTCTAAAGAACTTTAAGAATACATATACATGTTTCAATTAAAAAACGATAGGTGTTAACATCTAATGAAAGATAGTTGGATTCACAAATGTGTGCTTTGGTCAATGTTTGACCAAGAGAGTTGTCAACTAAATGTGACCATACTTAGAAGGCAAATTATATTAATGGAAAGTCGTTGTTATAGTTTATAATGTTATCATCGTAGATGACTCAAGGAAATATGTCATAAATGTACAAAAAAACAATTTAATTTTTTATTTCAATAAATAGATTTTTCCTACATATTGATGAAAAATCCCAATTTTTTCATAAAATAGACTATTTTTTCTTATTTATTTTATCATGCTTGCATCCATAAGAAATAATATTTCAATTGTTGTTCATCAATTTAGTTAATTGCTAGTCCACATTAAAGGTTACTACCATATACAAACCAATTTGTATAGGAAAATTAATGGTGTTTCTCCATCCTAATGGCCCTTTTAATTCAACCTATAAAACATGTCCTTCCATCTTATACACATGATAATGAAATTAACATGTTTTTGATGTCTAAATAATATGATGAATTTCAATTGAAGAAGTTATAGTTATTTTGAATGTAAGTACCAAAATCTTTTATTTTAAATGTTCACAAGGGAGGAAAAATTAAATACTACATTGTTTTGTGGGAACAAAAACAATGTCCTCTTTAAAATTGTGTGTTTTTATTAACAATCTAGTTTTAAATAATATATTATTAAGCCACAATCTATTCAATCATGAAACGATAATTAACATGAATAAATAGATGGTGATGTTTTGTGAGATAAAATAACATCATCTTTGAAACACATGTATGTTCTTGGTTGTAGTTTCAAATTAATCTATTGGGCTACAATTAATTCATCTCACATTTTACACTTTAATCATTTTTTTTTTGCTTTGTAAGGTTGGATGCAAAGTGGAAATGGATGACCATGTAATATTTCAAAAAGTTTCTTAAGGTCCCATGGGGAAAAATAGTGTGTTCCATCTTGTGCCATTGTAAAAAGAAATCATTCACAAGGTCAACAAATTGATTTTTATCAACATGTTGTAGGATATGTGATCTCAATTGGTCACTTGTTATTTATTTCCTTATTGTCCCATTATTGAGGTTTTTGATTTTTTCTTATTTACAAGTTCATTTTTAGCTAAATGTTGAAAACCCTTTTTTTATTTCTTATTGTCATGCATACTTGATTATTTTTCTTGTGAGGATTGATTTTTTGTCACATGGCTTTACATCACACATTGATCAAAGATTCCATAAATAGTTGTTGAGAATATAATACGACTCATTTTATAAACAATAATGCATAAATTTTCATTTAATGTGGCATGAGAACCCCCATGTAATATAAGGTGAGGCTTCCCTTAAATTTTGATTTATGATTTTTACATTTTTGTGAAGGTAGTGATTTTTCATATTAAGGATCATGTTCAACATCAAATTTTAAGGATAAATCAAACATACACATTTTGACAATTTTTTTAATAAAAAAAACAAAGCTTTTGTAACTTGTCTTTTGGTATACCTTATAGAACCTAGCCTTATAGTATAAAACATCACATTTTATTTAGGTTAAACCACAAGGATTATGGTACACTTTGTCATTTTCTCCAAATCCAATTTGCATTCCATCCTTTTTTTGCTTTTAGTACATCTAAACTATCTAACATGTAATTATGGCACCAATATAATGTCATTTTTCTCAATGTATAATTGAATGCATTGATGATGTATTTTTCGTATGTTTCTTCATTTGCTATTACGATTGCATGAAATATCCTCACATGAGAATCTAAATATGCATCTTTCTTGTAATATGGGTATTTAAAAATTGATCAATGTGGCTTGGCTACTAAACACCCCATTTTAGGATTCACCATCGATCCAATTTTATGTCCTTCATAGTTTATTAGAATTGATGGTGGCCATCCCATATATCTTTTTGTTTGTGTCATCATGATTGGCGTTATGTAAACCATTTTAGGTCTTGGAATGGGTATCGTTACCTTATTTTTCAATCCATGAATTTGGTTTACTTTTCCTCCAGGTTGAGTACTCACTAATATTTGGTATGTATCTTGACCATTCTCAAAAAATAAAATAAAATTATGGCTTAGACTGTTGTCCAAGATTACAAGCTATTATAGTTGTATCTAATATCACAAATTTAATTTATTATTCTTGTGAAATATTGACTCATATATGAAGTATCCCACTTATCATTTTAGGCATTTTTTTATGATGGTGTTATTTTTTAAATGACCTAGCTTCCAACTATACAACATTTATCTATATTCTTCGTGACATAAACTCCAGTTTTTCGAAAAATGGTTTTACTCTATTCACATTAAGAGAATTATGAACCTTCAATCTATTTTGTACAAATTGTCCTTCACCCAAATAATTTCATGCATCCTTTCGTTTAAGCTATTTTGAACTTAATCTACATAATCTATTTCTAACATCTATTGTCCGACATATTTAACAAATCCAACCTTCACTTCATTATCAATATGTGGACATTTTGTGATCATGCATCTTCTAACTATATAGAAAGCATGGATATTGGAAAAAGTTTGAACCAACCTGGTTGAATCCATAAAATCATAATTTTTATGTTTTGGATTCCTTCTTTCTTTTCCAATTCCTTTACTTATGTGGTCCATTTGAAATGGTAATGCCTCCTCCAAAACATTCACCTATGCATCATCATACATAGATGTTCTTGGGTAATTTGCATCTACCTATTCTAGAATGTTAGTATCGTAATTCTTTTCCACGTCCCAATCCTTTATTGGTTCATGATATTATAGTGATGTTAATTAGTTGCAAATGATAAGTTTGTGCATCTATTGTAATCACTCCTTTGACTATTCATAGATTCTAAAATTGAAGAATTTTTAGGGTCCATTAATAGCAATTTGTCCCTTGGATTTCTCTCTTCTTAATGTTCTTGAACAACATATAACACTTGGAAAGAATGGATAATCCCTTATCTTGAATTTACTTCAAATTGAATCCCCTTCACTAATATCACCTTTTGTAACTAGGGAGTTTCTACACACCCCATATCCACACTTCTTTTTTCATGCCAACTTTGACTAAATACATACAATGTCTTACATGTTATTATTTTATTCACAATTTTTTTGTTCCAAAGTTGTACCCATGTTTCATGTTTCATACATTTCTTATTCTACATCTTGATTTTTTCCAACATTTGAATTCATGTTTTGGTGTTTAGCTTTTTGATCCATTTGCCTTTATAAACTTCAAGTTACCATCTAATTCATGTTATTTTATTAATCTTTTATTTCCTTCAATTTTTGGTATTTTTTTTACTTAGGTCCTTATAGCCTTTACCACTTTTGGACCTCCATTCTCTATTTCCAAAAAACTTAGAAATCAAAATCTATAAAAAGTAATACATCATTTTTCAAAATTTGAGATCTACAAAAAATAGTTTTTCAAGAAATCCAAATTGATTGCAATTTTGTTATTTTTGAAATTCCAATTTTATTTTTTAAAATTCTTTGAAATGGTCACCAAATGGTAAACATACATTTTACTCAAAATTAATCTTTACCTACTAACAAAACAATACAAATTACATTCTCAAAAGTATTTACAACATTCACAATCTATGATTTTATTCACTATAATTCCCCAGTAGATTATATTCACACAATTTTTTTATTACAATTACAAAAAAATTATTTCCCAAATTTTTTATTATCCCTAATAATCAAAATATGTGATTAAGATTCATAATTCAATTAAGAAAACAGAACAATTTCAAAGTAGTCGCATTGTTTCCTCGTCAATATGCTATTGTTTTATTTATTCAAACTTGAATATATTAAACATTTGTAAAAAAATGTAAAAATCCATAATGAAATATAGGAAAATCTATATTTCAAAATCCAACAGAACTTTAAACTACTTATTGTGTCTCTATTTTATTTTCCAACAACTTTTTAAAAAATTCTATGTTTGAAAAAAATAATCTTTTAATTCAATTCAAAATCCAAAATTACATCCTAAGTTTTTTCCCTCCAAAAGTAAATTGAACATCAAACTAATAAAATGTCTTCAACTTATCCAACTAACTAATCACCTTCATTATACCTTATTACCTAGGGGGTGAAGCCATCTAGGTTAATTAATCTAAGTGGATAAGGGATGGATGGATTTCTATTAACTAGAATGTGTGGAAGGGATTAGGATGAGGAGATTTAGAAAAAGATCTAAAAGGATAGTGAAATCTATGAAAATAAAGATTCAACCCTTGTGTGGTGAATATGTTTCTTGGGTTTTCTATCTATCCTTTAAGGAGGAGTATTGTGGATCATTCTTTTGTATAATTCTAGTTTGGTGGTGGTTAGGACAGTTCTTTTGGGGAAGAAGTGTGTGTGTGCCATTAGAGATAGAGGTGGAAAATATGGAAGTATCTTGAACTTTGATTCTTGCAATGGAAAAATGGTTGAAAGTAATTCATATTGTTTTGTTCTACTTGGAGGATGTTAGATAGTGGGTGAAGGTATTACACATTAAAATTGCATAATGTTTTGTTATATTTTTTTGTAGTAGTGTCTTATTTTTTCTATAAAAAGAAATAGGATTTTATTTTTCTGTTTTTGTTCTTAGAATATAAAATATTTTCTACCATAAAATAGTAACTGCCAATAAAAGGTAGCAACAAGGAGGTAGACATGAGATTTGGGGTTTGCAGGGAAGGTAACATTATTATAGATGGTATGTAACAGCCACCAAGGGTTTGCATGTAGTGTAAATAATAGGGTTTATAGGTGTTATAGATGGTAAGCAATAACTATAAAAGGGTCTACACATGATTATGGATCTTTTTTCAAGTCTGCAAATGATGGTAGTTATTACATGATGATAGTTGTTGGAGGACGATAGTTGTTACAAGATAATAAACAAACAATAAACAAGTCTTACTTTCATGTGTTTTCATTTTTTTTTCTTATTCTTTTTTAATTTGGCAACATTTTTCTTTGATAGTAATTAAGTAGATTGTTGAATTCCATGGTTACACATGTAGCAACTTCAACATGGATGAAAAGATGTTCCACATTTTTTCTTTCCATGTAAAGCGCACATGATTTGAATCGAAAAATGTCCCCAACATCTATTTGTCCTAACTATAGCCATCTATTAATTGCATTATTCCAAAAAGTACGATTGTAAAAAAAAACAACATTGACATATGCATGTTTATCACCATTTCATGTATTCTAAGTCACTTTTATAATTCTAGTATTTTTTCTAGGACAAAAACTAGTGTTACATTGTTTTCACATTTCACAACTCATATTAATGTACAAAAACAAAACATCTTGAACTTGTGATAAATGCCTAAAGACAAAAAGTATTTGCCAATCGTTGGAAGTCTACATGAACTACTTCCAAGAAGAGGGGTATGATTCCACCAAACACTTAACATGTCGAAAATGTTAGCTCAAAAGTTTGTTCCATAAAAAACCTTCCAAATATTTGACTATGTATGTTCTTTTGTTTAGAATGACAAATGATTATGTTTTCCAATTGGGTGTCCTAATCAAGTGTTATTCCAATTAACTAATGTTAATATTTGATAAAACATCCATCCTTACCAAAATGTAAGGACATGCACCCAATAGTTGAGGAATGTAAGCAAGTAAGTAAAAGCACAACAACAATGTATCATGAATATCCCAAGCAAGATCACAAGAAACAAAGTGGAGTGAAATAAAAACAGACAAAAATAACAACTTATCATTAAATATGGAAATAATTTGACTTGCTTTAGTAAATAAATTCCTCCTTTGTTTTAGGGCCCAGATAATTCACTAGAGCAACTTTTTGAGTTTAGGAAGTGCACACCACAAATGTGACATTATTTTACAACCAACGTTATGACCAATGTTATGTTGTTTTTACTTGTGATTGTTGTCATTCAAGAATTGTTTTTTCATCATTCCTTTAGAGAAAAACACAATGTATTCAAGAATTGCACTTCAAACAAATCGCACAACAACATCTAAATGCACACAAAAAAAGAGGAGGATCCACACATCATTACACTTTTTTGTATTCTAGCCAATGTAAAGATGAGCTTTGGATTTTGCATTTCTTGATTAACCACGAAATTTTCCTTCAAATTTTTGCACATATAATTTAAAGTAGTAGAATTTTGATTATGTAATTATGAAGAATTGGAGAGAAATGAAGATGACACAAACAAACAAAATTGAAGAGAACAAAGTTCAAGGAAGATGAACGTCTTGCCATAAATAGGTTAGTTGACCTCCATCTAAAATTCCATGGAAGATTAACCTACCCATGCAAGATTTCTTTTGATTGTGAAATCCACATCAATAAGCATGGGCTTTAGCTTGATGTTGATCTAATCCATTGACATTATGACAAACAATAATTGCCTTGT
This sequence comes from Sphagnum tenellum, assembly GCA_963921925.1. Lineage (NCBI taxonomy): Eukaryota > Viridiplantae > Streptophyta > Sphagnopsida > Sphagnales > Sphagnaceae > Sphagnum > Sphagnum tenellum. The sequence continues at coordinate 105,751 of OY998159.1, forward strand.
CAAATGGTCATCCTTCTTGTAATGTTATGGATCAACAAAGGTGGATGGGTGGGTTCCAATTTTTTTGAAAAATCATAAATGGGTGTTGTTTCAAAAATGGAGTTGGATGGGTGTTCTTTCAAAGCTTCATCATTCTTGTCCTTCAAAACTTTGGATGACCTATATGGCAAATAAAAGCTTTTGGCAATTTTTTGGGGAAAAAACCTTTCATGGTTTTGGCATGTATCCTAAAAATGTTTTTTCATGCTTTTGGCATGTTTATTGAAAAGTTTATTTGTTCAAAAGAATGGAACAAGGTTGCTCTTGAGCTCAAAAAGAAGAAGAAAAAGGATGTTGTAAACAAAAGAGGAGGAAAAAAAAATGCAAAATAAGAAACAATTTATTTACTTCTTTGTAATGGTTTTGGCCAAACCATCTAGGTCTTTGAGGAGCTTCCCAATGTGGATTGAACTCCAAGGGTCCTAATAGTGTTCGCCAAAACCCGAATTTGACAAAAAAATATAGTTGAGGTTTAGTTGTACATTGGCATTCAATTCAACGACTTGGATTGCACATGCCATCCATAGAAAATTTTTGCACCCATTACATGGAGTTGGACCTCACATGCCACAAAGTCTTTATGAGTGGAAATTGATAAATCAATAGCCAAAATTTGAAAGGTTTTTCAATTGGTGCCAAAATAATCATGATCATTTTTTTTTCTAGTCCTCCTCATTTTCTCATGCCATGTGTTTTTTCTTCTTTTGTGAATCCTAGAGATGGAGATAAAAATAATGAAAATTCCATTGTCGTAAAAGTTGAAACAAAGAAGAACAAGTTCAAGATGAAGAAGAAGAAACTCTCTTTCAACTTTTTTTATTATCTTTCTCCCTTTTTTTCTCACCTACAAAAGTGGTTCGGTTGCAGTTGGTTACAATTTCTTTCTCTTTGCAAATAGAATAAAATGAATGTGTTTCCAAATGTTAGGATTTTTGTGGAACCCCATGTCATTTTGTCCAATGATATTTGTTGTGAATTGTTAATAGATTATTAATAGATTTAGATTTTAAAAAGGATAATGAACAAGGAGATTGAAAAGAAAGGAAAATAAATCAAACAAACAACAAATCGATTACCACTAGAAAAAAATTTATTATTTGACCTACAACACAAGGATAAATAACACGAGAAGAGGAAGAATAAAACTAGTAGTTCGATTTGGAGAAAGAAGAAGATTAAGATCATATTGGTTTGGAGAATGTTTATAAGAAAATTGTAAGCGATGATGGAGAGTGGTGGAATGGGAAGTCAAAAGACGAAGAAAAATAATAAGAATAACAGGCAAAAGGAAAAGGAAAAGGAGATGTACAAGGTTGATGAGGAGTTAGATTCAATGTCACCTTTTGATGTGCCTTTGCGACTACGAGCAACACAAAGAAGGGGGGGGCAATCTCCTACACAAGAAGAACTCTCTTCCACTTCCCATTATAATCATGGTTTAATTCTCTCCAAATTTTGTTTTATCCCTAATTGAAAAACTTAAGTAGAATTGGAAAAGAACATTTTGTCATATCTTTTGCTTCTATGTCTTATCATTGTTGTAACATCATCATTTAGGTCTTTGGTCTTGTACTTCTTTTTCAACTCCTTAAAATTTTCTTCAGTGTTTTTTTGTTGAGATGTTTTTCTACTACTACTACACATTATGTCAAAGATATTTGATTCAATATTTTGTTCAAGCATGTGAACAAAAGGTTAAAGTTTGAATTTGTTTTATGGTAGTGAGAAAAGATGAATGCAAACATAGAACAATTGATGAAAATGAAAAACTTTCAATAAGTCTTTGCACACCATCATTAACTACTCCAACTTCACCATTGATGACGGCTTTTGAGGTAAGTTTGTGAATTTATGTGCTATAAGTTTATCTTAATAGGATTCATAAATACATGATGATGAATCATAAGGCAAACATGATAGTGTTATTATGAATGTAGTAGGATTCATCACAATGGGTAACAACCTTGAATGTTACAACACCCACACCTTTTTTTCTTTTTCTTTTGACTAATTGACTAACTTGATGAAAGCCTAACTATCATGTCATGAAATCAATCAATTTCATGACAATTGAACCAAATTGATAGCGATAAAAATGAAAATGGGTTGTAAGGTTTATCATTTTTTCATGAACTCTACAAAAGGGAAAAAGGGGGAAAAACACAATGGGTGAACTTATTGTTTATTCAAATCAAGCAATGATGAATCACAATTATGGATATGGGATTAGGAAGTTAGAGCAATTGTGCAAAATGATGGTGGTGTAGAGGCAAATATTCAACATAAAAAAAGAGGATGCTCCTTCTCATGTACAACATTAGTTGCCCCCCATTTTCCCCTTTGAAAATTGAAATTGAATTAAGGCATAAAAAAAACAACAAAATCAAACAAACTAAAAATATAAAATGTTATGACATTTGGTTTTTGTTTAAGTGCACACATAATTTACAAAATGTAAATGTATGCTAGATGCTTTAAGCAAGTCTAGTGATGAGTAACAACTTTTTCATACCACAACCATTCACCAACCTTGAAGTATTCTCCCCTTCATCCTCTAAAAGGTGAATGTTTTCACAAACCTATTTTTTTTCCAACGTTTCAATGATTTTCAACTATACATCACAATTTGTTGAAACTAATATTTTGTGCAAAAATAAGTTAATCATGACACCTAGCTCCAAAAAAAAAACTTATTCTTTAATGTCCTCATTTTATTTAATAACTTTTTTGGTTTTTTTTCTCTTGAACCCATTTGCAATTAGCATTAGATATCAAATGATTTAGAGAAAAATAAAGAAAGGGATTGTTGTTGGAAATGTGGATTAAAACCTTTTTTTTTTTTGGTTTTATTTGAATGTTAGGGACATGGTATTGTTACAAAGTCCTAGAAAGGAAATCCTTCCTGATAGCTTAAGAAGACAATATACAACAAACCCATTTTCAAAGGTGTTCATTTTAATCTATTTCATTTTTCAATCCATTTATTTAAAGGGGGATGGGAAAAAATGTTAAAATAAAATTACCTCTTCATTTTTACTACAAAGAGTGTGGATTGATTATGAACCTTTTATACATGAGGTTTTGAGCTTTGAAACAATAATTTGTAGATCTACATTTGATTAGAAAGTCCTTTTGCAATGTTTATTATATCAATTATTGTTTACTACTACATGGGTTTCGATCACCATTAGGTTATCTTGTTTTGAACTAACCATACCTATGCTTTTAAAAATGTATTGATGCAGCATGTAGGGTCAAATATAAAGAAAAAAAAAAATTGGGCTAGTGGGTTTTTGGAAAAAACAATCAAAATTAAAGAGCAATGCAATGGTCATACATTACAACAATGGTCTTTCTCTCAAGCTCACAAGTTGTCGACCTTCACAGAGGGTGGACTCAAAGATAGGTCAACAACAGTATGTGTCAAAGTTTTTTCCTCACTATTTACTTACATTTCTATTGAGGGATGGGATTAAAATCAATTGTTATTTATCCATTTAGCCCCATATTCTTTGTGAAGGCAAGGTGAAGTTTAGTTGGTGAGGATAGGCAACTATGTTAGTGTATGTTTGATATTTTTTATGATATCATGTCACCTTCCAATGGCAGGAACTAGAAATGAAGCTTCGAGAACAAGGCATGGCACTTGTGTATTACCCTAAAAAATGTGTAAACATTCAATCTACTAAGGTTTTGGCAAGTTTGATAGCAGATCTTCGTGTGTTTCTTATCCACCCTTGCCCTAAAGGTTGTGGCCCTATTGAATGCCATATAAGGAGACATGTCAATGCCAAGTGGTTGCTCCCAACGTAAAGTTTGTGTTATCCTTTGTGATGCACCTTCCTTATTTACTTGTTTTAAGTGGCTATAAAAGTGGATGCTTCTTGTTGATTTTTTAATTATTTTTTGTGGGATTTATGGACAAAATAGGTATATGTTGCATTTTTCAAATGGAGACCAATTCCTTCTATCTGCTAGAAAGCATAAAAAAAATGAAAACAATTATGTTATATCTTTGGATGAAGACGACATGTCAAAGAACACTGGGAATTACTTTGGAAAGGTATCATGCTTCCTTTTGATTATGTCCCCCTTACATTTCTTGATATGTTTATCCCAACATTAAAAAATATAAATAAATTTTTCATTGGGTTTTGTTGGTTGTAACCTTGTTTATGTATGTTTTGCAAGAAATATTTGGTAGCAAAAAAATGTCAAACCTAGAGAGCAACTAAAATTGTCAATTTTGTTCCTTCATGAAATTTTCTTCAACTAAGTTGTGAATTGCACATTACATTGGGCCTTGGTTTTATAGTTGCGATTTAATTTCATGGGTTCTGAATACTGGTTTTATGACAAAGGAGCAACTTTAGTACATGGAAACACGTTAGTCACACAAAAGCCAAAAACCTTTTTTCATTGAGTTATTACTATGTATGAGTAAGAATAACTAACTTGCATTAGAAGCCCAAAAGGTGCTTATGTTGAAACAAGTTAAAAATAAAGACAATGTGAATTTTTGGGTGGCAAAGTTGATGTTTATGGAAGAGAAAATACTTTGCGATATTTTTGATAAATGTTGTTTGCTCTAACATATAATTTCCTAATGTTAAATTTTGTTGGTCGTTGTAGTCCACGACTTCCCATAATAAATGAAAGAAAAGAGATGGGTGCAATTAAGTATCATTTGAATATTCTTGGATTAGGAGGGCCTCGCAAAATGACAGCCATCATTCCTTCTCTTGACAAAGATGGCAACCCTCATATATTTCAACCAAAGCCTTGTGGTGCCCCTGTCATTTTGGACATGTTCAAAAGAAACAAAGAAAGAGAAAAGATGGTTGTTATGCAAAATATGCATCCCCATTGGAATAAACAGGTTACACACTTGTAGTTGATAGTTATTTACAATTGTGTGATGTGACAACCAAATGTACCCACAAAATTACGAGTGCCAAAAAAGATGCATCAAATGTAATTTTCAATTGAAGCTTTAGATGTGTTTATTAATATTCTTAATGTGGGTGTAATAGTTAGGAGCTTATTGCCTCAACTTCAATGGTCGTGTCACAAAACCATCTGCTAAGAACTTTCAGGTAATATTACATGAAAAATGTCATTTTTTAAAAATGTGCATTTTACCCAAATTCAATAACCTACCTATAGTTTTAGCCACAAGATAAATCGGTTTTCCCTTAAAAAATGGCCAAAATGCATAGTTACATTTATGAACAATAGATGTTTAGGAAAGTCATCATGCATAACATAATTGATCTAATTATGGGTCACACCCATTGTTTCTTTGGTGTAGCTTATTGCAGATGATTACAATTACATCATCCTCCAATTTGGCAAGGTGATTTGTTGTAATTTTTTTCAAAATCTAGAGCAATGTTTTATAACATGATAATAGAATTAGTCATAATTAGTCATATATGTTCAATTTCATAACAATGTATTTGGCAAGATGTAGATTGGAAGAAATTTTTTCACTATGGATTATCAACATCCTATGTCAGCATTGCAAGTACGTGCTATTTTTCTTTGACACTTGAACAAGTTAAAACAATCATGGAAGAAGAAACTTATCTAGTTCAACTACTTGTCCTTAACTTTTAGGTAATAACTATTGCAATTATTATTGTACATGAAAGATACATGATGCAAAGTTCTTATACAACTTAATTTTAAATTTGTGGTTTTGTCATGTGCAATGTTAATCATATTGTGTGGCTATTTCCAATGTTGGCCAATTTGATTTTTTTTCATAACCACCAAGAGGTTATTTAAAAAAAGATTTGGTTGTCGGCTATATTATTTATATATATATATATATAATCAATTGGTTGTCAATTAGGTTATCAATATTGTTTTTGGTAATAATTATTAGTTTTGCATAAAGGTAGGTTTTCAAATACTTAGTTGATAATTGTTTGTCAATTTGCTAGTTATAAATTGGTTATAAGGTTCTTAAAAAAAATATAAATAGAATTATATGTTTGTTTTTTTGTTTGAATTATCATAAAATGCATAGTGTTTTAGTATTGATAATCTAGTTGGATGATAACCAAATCATCCAATATGTTATTAAATTACATTAATTCAATTTCATGCAATTAGGTCATTAGTTGGTTATCAAAAAAATGAATAACCAAATGGTAGGTTTTTAATAACTAGGTTGATAATAAGGTCAAAATTCAATAATTGGCCAACATTGGTAATCTTTTGATGATATATATGTTGCAGGCATTTGCAATTTGTCTTTCGAGTCTAGACCCCAAGTTGGTATGTGAATGAAATCTAATGAAGTTGATCAATGCAAAGGGAAAGATTCAAATGTCTATGGTTTTGTTTGAACTTGCCATTGAAAGTAAAACCATTACGCAATGAGTTGGTTGTTTTGAATAATGTGTAAAGAAAGGGTGGGTGTGTATAAACAAGATGAAGTTCAAATTATGCATCATGCACAAAATGTGATGGAAACCTATATCATGCATTAATGGATGTCAAGTATAGGTTTCTTTACACCCTTGTGATAAATTGTTCTCCTACATGAAAACCTCAAAGGTGCAAACAAACATATATGAGAACTTGAGATAAAGTTTATATGAAGTTAAATAGTTTTCAAACCTTATGAAAAAGGACTCATGTGTATATCAATTTTATGTTGTTTAATGACATATAATCAAAAAATTATTTGAAAGCAAATGTTTTACACAATATGGCGGAATTTGTAATGTGCATGGCCTTTAATACCATGGTACATGAAAAACTTATAAATAAACATGTTGTAATCATAATTTGCAATCAAATAACATCTTTCCTCTAAATTGATTAAACATTTTTAACAATTCAAAATAGGACTTTCCAAACCATTTAACCTAGCTTGAACCTTTAGAAGATTTTTTTAAGTAATAGAACTAAAGAAAAATGACAAAGTCCTTTATGGCATAATATTTGTGAAATTTATATTATTTTTTTCACACGTAAAATAATCATGGGATGTACTAAAAGGTGGGATGAATATACTTTCTAACATTGTCAAAATACATCACAATAAAATGCTATTATACACCCCAAAATTGTCAAATATCAATCATTCTTACAAATACCTAGTAGCCCAAAAAGGGCCACATTAATTTAGTGTTTCTGTTGAGTACAAATGTGGCCCCTTCCATAAATGAAGTTCATCATTTATTGCAAAGTTGATGGAATAATAACAAAAAAATAGCATTACTTTTGGAGAAAAAAAAAAGACCAAAAGATGTAGCTTGCATTGAAACTAATCATCAAGCACAAAACTAATGAAACGTCTTTCAAAAACAACAAGAGCAACCGAAGCTATGACAAATTGATTCATGAAGACAATAAAACAATGATGTTATAACAACAAAACAAAACCCACAAAAAATCATAAACCTCGAAAAAACAACATAACAACATTATAATTAAATTGATTAAATTATGCAATCACAATAGAAGAGGAAAAAACCAAAATTATATATTATTACATTCCAAAAAAAACTAAAGAAATTGCAAACAAAGGACATGAACAATAGTAATTCTAAACAAAACATTAAAAACATGATGTGCCCACAAAGGCTTGTCTCAATGTATTGTAATAAATTATTTGATATGATGTGCTATGAAAGACATTCATGTCTTGGGAAAACTCCATACTTCACATTAGAACAAGTGTAGAATGAAGTGGTGCTCCTCGTAACCACCTTTCAATCACATCAACTACATAAACCAAACACTTAAATGGTTGTTATTTTGATTGGAACAATATTTGGGACATGGATTTACCATAGAATCACATTGGATTCACTATGGCTTTTAATATATTTAAAAAGTCACTATGAAATTTACATCAAAGAGGCAAAATTCCAAGGATTTTCGAGATTCATTATTGACTTTCAAAACAAATGGTGTCCCAAATCTTCAAATGGCCAAAACTCCTTTAAAATGTAATCCAATGGGACATACAACCACATATATAGATTATAATAATTGAAAATATTTTTCCAATGTTATATCAAACTTTCAATTTGGATATGCTTTGGTCCTTCAAATTGCACTTTGAATGTGTAGGACACGTACATGCACTTGGAAACATTTGGGAGATTTTTGTTTCAAATTTTTAAACATTTTATAGGATGGGATTTTTTTTTTTTTGAATGTGGGAACCCATTTTATTATAGTCCCTTTCAAGATTTTTCAAATGATTAAAACTAGATAATTCAATTCAAATAATGTTTGGTACCCCAAATGTTGGTCTAACTTGAAATCAAACATTTGACTTTAAAAAATCCCAACTCTTAAAGTGGGAATGCATAAAAAATGTTAAAGGTTTCTCCTTTGCAATTTCACATACTTCTAATTCACTATGGAAGTGTGTTTGAACATGTCATGCCTTTGCATCATTCTTGACTTGCTTCCATTGTTTTATGCTAAACCTATGTTGTGCATAACATGATGTCGTTTAAAAAAGTGACTTGGCAAATATATGTCAATAGTGCAATTTGAGATAATCATAGTAGAAATGTTGAAAAATATTCTTGGATGAAAAATCCAATAAGTTAGTCAATATGGAAACATGTTCAATTTTGTAGTTGCACCATAGTCACAAAAAATAGTAGCAAATTTAAAAGTGTGGCGAGTAGTTGTAAAAATGATAATACATAATTGCAAATGATAAATAGTTGCATATTATCACAAATTGGACAACAACATAACACAAAAAATTTAATGGTGTTTTGTAATTAATTGCAATTTGTCACATCACCATAGCGAACAAACCCATTTTAAAAAAAATAATCATTGTAATTAGCATGTGTGGCTCTTTTCATTATGTTTGCACCCATTATACTAAATGGAGCACACAATGGTTGCATAATGAAATTTAATTTAAAATTATAGATAGTATATTTTTTGTATATTTTATTATGCTCACCTTGATAGATATGATGTAACCTTATTTAACACATCATCATATGCATGAATTGTTGTTTTTGATGTTAGCTATCATATCATGGTTGATGCCAAATTCAACACACAACATAGAATTTAAAAAGAAGGCAAGTAGGTGTTAAGGTACTTCTCACTAGGGTCCTTAACATTTGTGTTTGATTATAATATAAAGGGTACTTACATTAACCACAATATAATTCTTTTGGTGATTTAAGTGAAGGAGAATATAAGAAAAACATTTTAAAAACCCTTTTAGAATATATGTCATGAGGTTGGGGGTTGATATGAAGGTATCCCCTACATTCCAAAAAGGAATAGTCATCTACGTTTTCCAATATTGTTTTAGGAAAATATATTGTTAATAAGTTTTGAATTTCAAGTGGCCAAATTTCTCCCCAATGAAAAGTTATTTTTTTCAAAACTTTCTTCAAGTTCTTGTGCTCTCATGATTACAACCATGAAACTTTTGTTTATAGGAGTAATAAAAAAATTTGTTCAACGTGAATTGTTAAATAATCTTTGAATATGTTAACTGATTATGCCCAAAAATAATGACCACATTGAATTAAATAAGTTCCACTATAGCATACATGCTTCAATCTCAAAAAAAATCTTTTTCTTTCTTTTTAGTAAAATTCTTATGCAAAGTTCATGATTCACATTAAAAACACCATAATTATTTCCATCACTAAACTATTTGAACATTTTTCTTGTGAATATAATTGATCAAGACTAGTGAATTGTAATGTTAAAATCTATGTCTTGCACAACTTGGATTTTTTTTAAAAATAAAGGATTTAAAAATAGTTCATTTATAAAACATCAATTCAAAATTGAGATACTAGCATTCATTTATTCATTAAAAAACAACGTATCATCAATATACCACAATACCTTGGTACCTTTGACACTAATTATATATTTTTTAAATGCTAAGATTTTCAAAAATAGTTTCTTCAAACCAAAATTTTATGAAGGAAATTAAGAATCTTTGAAAATATTTTGGAAATATTTTATTTTTGGGAAAATTAATTAATTATTCAATAGACATGTGTTGAAGTTGGTTTTGTATTATAGTATACAATGGCAAAATTGCTTTCATTGCATAAACATTATGATTTGTTTAACATCTTTTGAAACCTTTTACTTTAAACACATGTCAACCTTCTTGTGCCACACTTTCAATCACCACTTCAAGTTGTAAATAGTTATATTTGTGTCTTAACAAAAACATTTATGTATCTTTTGGTTAAACATAAATCCATAAATTTTTGTGGATGGTTCCATAGGTGTTTTTGGTCACATTTCAAAATGCAAGATATTTTGTATATTAAAATTGTTTGTGGTCATAAAAAAAAATCATTATTATAAGATCTTGATTATTTATATGTAATAAGAGGTAAAATCATTTGTGGAAAGGTTTGAAAGATTATCATCATGGTAGGACTTCACGTAAGTGAAACATAATGTTCCAAAAAATAGATCTTGAAAAATTGAAATATTATATTTGAATCTTGATATGACCTTTCTAAAAGGTCAATCAAATGATATTGCATACATTTAACTATGATCTACCATGTTTTAAAAGCTTACACCTATGACAATTCGAAATGGACATTATTCAATAAATTTTTGTAAATAACCACTTGACACATAGGATGTTGTTCAAGCTAACAAGGAGGTTTTTAAAGATGTTCTTTTGATTTGTTTATTTACATCCAACCTTTTTGCACCCTTACAATAATACATCGGTCAAAATATATTTTAGTTACTAATTTTTTATGTTTTATTGAACAAACATGAATTTGTACAACCCTATCATGGGCACAAAAATAACAAAGTCTACAGAATTTCATAATGAAAACAAGAACAAAGGCAAGTTTAATCCCAAATCTAGATCGTGAAACAATAACAACAAGAATAAAAATATGACATGTGCAGACAAAAATCCAATAAGATTTTATTGAAAGAATAAACAAAAACACAAAACAAGGATATGAAAAGAAAACGTATCCAAAACATGTGTTGAACATATTAAAAATAATGGGGAATTTTACTTATATTTATACCCATTAGGCACCTAGTTCAAAGAACTTCCAACCCACATGTGGCCCAGATTCACCCATGTGTAAACCTAAACCCTATTCTTCATCGTGCGCTGGTGGGTGCTGGTTCACTGTGGCCCTGCCGGTCCTGCCTATCACCGACCATGAGATTGTGTATGTTTTAGTATTTGTTGTGCCGTCTTCTGGACCCGCTGTTTAGGCTTTTTTTTAGTTCTTAATTCTGCAAAACCTGCTCCCTTTACCGATTGTGCGGCAGGTAGATTCTGCGACGTTCTCAAGTGTTCCCTCCTGCATTTTCAACGGTTCCCTATCAATTAACGGCATGGAGCGGGCCATTATGGCGCATTCCATGGTAAAAAATCTCAAAATCTATTTAAATTATTTCTAAATTGTACAAATATCCAATACTTAGACTAAAATTTCAGGGTATCTGAGTTCAAATCTAAACATTTTCTGGGCTTAAATATGGCCACTAAGAGGCCTCGATCGTCACTCAAAGAGGTGAAGGTACCAACATGGGTGCTGGTTCACCCTGGCCCAAGCACTGCAATCGGAGAGGAGTGGTTCCCAATGATTGTCCAGAGGGAGGAGTGCAATAATCCTGAGGAAAGGACGACTGCACATCCATATTATTTCTATGAAATGAAGGTAGTTGGTTTCGTGGAAATCTCCAAATAGCCTCAAGTTTCTTTGTCGACAAACCGCGTGCACCATTGCACAACACGAGGAAACACATCTGCCTCCCTCTTCGGTCAAGTTAGAATGTAGATTCGAGACTGCACTCACACCCAAATTGTCATCCGTTCTCATGTTTATAGATCTGGGCTTGCCCTCAAGCTGCTCGCTGGTGTAACGGTTTTGCACATGCCAAATCGTATTCTGGACCGGCTTGCTGATGATCGCTTTCACTTTACTCGAAGTTTTTCTATGTGCGATTCAGCCTGCTTTGATGGCAAGGTCGGTCCACTTCCTACTGTTAGCAAGAAGTAAACGTTAGTCGAGAAAACTGGTTCAAGGAAGCGAAAGGGAAAACCAACGACACTCTCCCAGGTATCTGTTTCCCACCAGCATGCCTTTTAATCCCCAAACTCGGTCGGTCACTTCCTATCGTTGCCAAGAATCAGTGCTCACCATGAAATTTGTTGCCCGTGATTGTTTGCAGAAGCTTCTTTTCATGAAAACGTTACGTGACCTCTACTGTGTTGAGCAGAGGCAGCTTATGTATGGTGTGATGTTGTAGAGCAATATCATTGTGATATTTTTTTTTTTGCAGCAGTTGTTGGAAAATGGAACCGGATCCTAGGGATGAAGAGCTGGGCGTGAAGAGCCTGCCTTCTAGCTGCAAGGACGCTTGGGGGAAACATATTCCACCAGAACCTCCCCCATTCAACATGATCAGCTGTATTGGCGAAAGATCTCATCAGTCAGAGATAACCATGGTCGAACAAGAACCGAAAGGAGGGGAGAACGTCAATGATCCCTCGACAATCCTTGACAACCCGAGTTCTACCGAGACACCCATCTCTTCGGAGCAAGAGCATCAACCGATATTGCTTGAACCTGACCCAATACCAGAGGTAACCTTTGATGGCCTTTTAGTGCTGTCTTCCCTTGCTAAGAGCTCCTTGTTTGGTTCATTTCGATGTTTCCTGCCCTTTGTGCCCCCCCTTTCTTCGTGGCTTCGTCTGTAACTTCCATCGTTTTCGTGCGGTTCTTGTTACTGTGTTGTCTGTCTTGTAGAAAGTAGAAACCAGCATTGCACGGTTGGCGGTAGAAATCGTCAGTTCCCCATAGAAAGAACCGAACTGGAATCTGGTCTGATTTTCAGAACTGAAACTGGCGCTTAATTATAGGACCTGGAATCGGTTTCTCTGTTCTATTTATGTATGGAGCCAGAACCGGGATCAGAACACAAGTTTCTGAAGAACCAAGGGAGGTTACTTGGAGTTTAACCAGTAATCACCCCTCAGTTCCAGTTCGGGCTACTAAGAACCAAATCGGAATTGGATCTGATATTCAAAAACCAAAATCAAATTTCATTAAGAACCAGAATCCTGATTCTTTTTATGTCTGAAAGCAGAACTGTGACAGTTTTACTTTATTTTTTAGAGCTGGAATCAGATGTTCTTCATAAGAGTAAAGAAACTTGTACACTGGTAGAAACCATTGTTGGGCAATTCTTTTGATTTTGTGAAGAATTGTGTTCTGGGTTTTTAAACTATTAGAAATCAAAGAACCTTCAGTTCTGGGTTCTCTAACTGTTAGAATGAAAGAACTTTCAGTTCTGAGTTCTTTAACTGTCAGAATGAAAGAACCTTCAGTTCTCGGTTCTTTAATTGTTAGAAATGAAAGAACCTTCGATTCTGGGTTCCTGAAATTTTTTAGAATCATAGAACCTCTGGTAGAAAGAACCTTCGATTCTGGGTTCTTGAAATTTTTTAGAATCATAGAATCTCTGGTAGAAAGAACCTTCGATTCTTGGGTTCTTGAAATTTTTAGAATCATAGAACCTCTGGTTCTAGTTCTTCAATACTTCCAGAGCATCAGAGACCCTTTTGGTTACAGTTTTTTTCTACATAAAAAAACTGTTGATTTTCATGAAAGAACTGGCAACAAACCAAACAGGTTAGTAAGTTCTTTGATTTTTTAAGAACCCCAATGAAGGGTCAAAACCAGTTCTGTGATTTTTTAGAACCTCCGATCAAGGGTCAACACCAGTTCTTTGATTTTGAGAGCCATCAATCAAGGGCACACATATATCTTATCCTTGTCAATCCTAGCTTTCAAAACATGAGAACTATCCAATGCTGTTAGAAATCAGTGTTGGGTGGGTATCACCAGACCCCCCTTGGTTTCAGGTCTTCAATATTAGAATTGTCATTCTCAAAAATTAAAGAACGTGTTCAGATATGTATAACCATGGTTCTCAAGCAATCAAAGACTCAAAGCTAATATATATCTGTGATTTCCAATAAAATCAAAAACTGATCAAATAACGTTCTACAAAACTACTAGGATTAACTGGTTGTTTCATTAAAATTGCAAGTTCTTTCAGGGGTTTAAAAAAACCAGAGTAGGATGTTCTTTGATTTCTAAAATTAAAGAAATTAGAACAGAAGTTCATCAACAAAACCAAATAACTGCCCAAGGGGGCCAACACTGATAAAAACTTGGCAACTCAAGTGGTGAATATCCCACTTTTTGGAATTGATAAAATTGGTGGGGAGGTAGTGGGTATCTACTTGGTACTAAGTAAGTTAGTACTGATGTTATTTAACATAAACATGTAGTGATTGAAAATGTGAGAGAGCTTTAGTACTGATCGCACTGATCCTTGAGTCTTCTTCTGTCTTCTAGTTTGGGATTTTCGGCCATTTTGTGCTTGGGTGGATCTGCTGTTGGACAATAGAGCCCCAAGGTTCCAGAGAAGTCGATCAAGTCTTATGGAAGTGGCCATCCTGGAAGTGGCCAGTCAAGATGCCCTTCCAAGGCACCCGACATGCCAGTGACATAATGGTAAAACATGTTCCCCAAGAAGCTTCTTCACCAAGGACAAAAACAAGTGGCAAGCCATCTCATCATCAATCGGAGATAACTATGGAACCAGAATTGGAAAGAGGGCAGAGTGGTGGTCCGTTCATAGTCGATCAGCCCAATGTTAATGAGACGCATACTTCTTCGGCTCAAGAGCATAGGTTGACATCACTTGAACCTGAGCAAATACAAGAGGTCAGTTTTGATGACTTTCTTGCACCTTCAAATTCCACTTACTTTGGTTTCACTTTTCCTTCTCCCTTTTGTTACAATAAAAGAATTCAATATATATCCAATACATAAATAGTTTTCGTCATTATTAACATCATGTTGGAAACAATTGAATGTGTGAACTTCTTCCTTGAGTCATTTAGCTCTTAATTTTAATTTTCCATCTTTCATCATTATTTTGAATTTTTAAAAAGTTGTTAGACGTCCTTTTTTTCCCTTGCGTTTGGATTCAAGTGGAACTCAATTTGTTAACCTTTTTTAATAATATGAAATTTCTGGAATGAAAATGTTTCATTTGGAAAACCCGAAGGTAATTATTTTGGACCCTTTATGACCTCAAATTTTTTAGGAAGTTTGCAAGATTTATTTCTTTCCAAATTTCTTCTTATGATGCTTTTAATTATGCTGATGAGTTTTATGAACATGAAAATGAATCATATGTATAAAATAGTATGAGTTTGATTTTACCACAAAACAAATTTCTTTAAAAAGTAGGATGTTATTTTGATCTAAATGGATGAATTGTTTTAGGGTTGAAAACTATGAAAGAGAAGTTGATATGTTTTACAAATTGTGTTGTATTGATCATCTTATCAATTGCAGATAAATCCGGTTCATAATGTGTATCCAGATCCCATTTTATCACACCCGGAATTGGTTGTCATTTTTTTTCACGGCATTGTTTCTAGAAAGGACATTGCCAAGGCATGGAAAGAAACATGGACATCAACTACCCACATCAATGGAGAGGAACCTACATTTTGGATAAAAGAATGGTTGGTTGAGGACATGGGAGAAAATATCCAAATCCTTTCTCTTTCATATGATACCAATATTTATGGGGTCAACGGTGATGTAACAGATATTGGGAAGAACCTTGTACAAAGTTTGGTGGTGAATCGAAGGTGAAACAATGTCCTTCCCAACTCTAATATGTGAAAGTTTTGTGTGTTTAAACATGTGTTTAACATAACCTTCCATACTTCAATGGATTTCAAATTTCATAATATTTTTCATTACTAATTTATTTATAGTAATTATAAAGGTTACAAAAATCTCTTTTAATTTGGGATAATATGTTAATAGAAAATATTGATAATGCATGTTTAAATATATTTCATTAAAATCTTTTTATGAGATTTGAATATCCTTACATTATGCCAGAAATGGAGTTTAAATACAACAATGATGTTGAAACATAATTTAATTATAAAAATTGTTTGCATCTACAGCTATGAAAACCTTTGGTGTGCTCCAATTGTATTGGTTGGTCATAGCTTTGGTGGCTTGATCATCAAAAGTTTAGTGGTGGAAATCCAAAGATACATGAATCAAAAAACATCAAATGATATAGAGTCAACCATGAATGCAAGATCCAAGAATTTTTATGATAACCTTACCGGGGTAATTTTCTATGGTGCTCCACATGAAGGTGGGACAAAAACATTTTCAATGTATTTTGCAGAAATATGCCAAGAAGTGGGTTTTTTGAACAAGAACCACTCAAGAACACAACAAAGCTTCCTTCAGAATGTTCAAGTTTTAGATCAAAAAATGGAACAACTTTCGGTGGACTTTGATCAAACCAAAGAAAATCTTAACATATATGCTTTTATTGAAGGACAACCCATTAACCAAAATGAGGTAATTTTTCAATACAATGACCTTCAATAAATATGCAAATTGGTATTTTTGTAGAAATTAAAATTTTCTGCAATTTTCTCTTTTAATTCTTTGCACAAACCTTGTGTAAAAATGTGATTAAATAAATGTGCTTGGAATTGGTGTGTATGTCCTTATGTTTCAAGCTTTTCATAACATTTTTTTAATTCAAAAAAAGATTTATGTTGACAAAATATTTTTAAAATCAATGAAAATATGTCTAACTTGTATTTGATTTCAATTCTCATTAAACTATGTGCAGGAAATTCTTGTTTCATGTGCATCAGCCCAACGATTATCTCGTAAGAATTATTACAAAATTGAAGATGCAAACCATTTGACTATTTGCAAGCCACCTACAAGGAACCACATAAGTTATTCAAAATTGGTGGATTGTTTAAAAATTTGTTTAAAGGTGAGACATCAACTTCAATGCAAAAGTTTTAATTAGTCATTATATGAAGAGGAAACTAAAAGGAATTTTTAGGTTGTCATAATGCACATGACACTTTGATTTTGCATCAAGTGTCATATCCACATGAAATCCTAACACACCTATCAAGTCAAATGCCCAATGTTTTTTCAAGAAAAGGTGATATGCCCATCCCCAAAAATTATGATTGAAATGATAATTAATACCAAAAGAATCAAATGATTGAAAAATTACTCAAGCAATCAAAATTAATTAGTCATTTTGCTTTGTGATTAAAAAATCTCAATCGTAAAATCAATGGTCGAAATCAACCCTGTTATTGATTAAACAATCAAACTTGGTTGATGAAAAAAAAACTTAAAAAGAATTGGTTGCAATTTCTTTAGCAACCAACAATCATTAAGGCAACCAAAAAATAGTTAATAGGTATTTTATTTGACATGTTCAATCATCAATGGATTGATCTACAACATTAATTTTGCAACCAAAATTTTATGATCGTTCATTTTTTTCTTCTCTAATTAGGTGATTGAAACTTTTTTTTTTAATTTATTGAATTTCAATTGCCCAACAACAAAAAATTTTTTTTGGGGGTCACTCAACTGAACTTTTAATCACCAATTGATTAAATGTTGTTTCTTTAAATTAGCATATTAATTTGCAGTCATCCAATCAATGGCAAGGTTGATCCTCCCCATTGATTTGGCAATCAAAATTATTCTGGTCACCTAGAAAAAGTAAATAAACACATAACCAAAAAAAATCGTTTGTTTCAATTTTTCTCATTTTTCAATCATTTCAATATTTCCCTTTTTTTTTTCATTGTTTCATTTGATATAGATTTATTTATTTTACATTAAACCCTTGTTCTTGACAACCTTATTAAGGTTTTGATTCAAGTTAACCTTAAGTTGACCCTATTTTGATGTAAAGTTAGGTTATGTCAATGTTCAACATGACATGCCATGTTGTGAGGGACTTAATAATGCCATGACAACCCTGGGAAGTTATGTTCATAACACTTTTGTAAGATCTAACATTAAACATATAGGTGACAAAAATTTAATCTATTTTTTTTTGTTGATTCATATCATTGATTTGTGTTTAGTTGAAATATACAAAATTGATAAGATTTTAAATTACCATAAAGACATATGACGTAATAGCATGGGACTTTTATAATTTATATATTTTTAATAATTTATTTTTCTTTATTGTGTTTAGAATGATTATGATATGGCATATATCTCTTTCAATCCAAATATTGATATAAGATTTGCATGATCACAACAGAATCCACGACAACTTCCATCACTACCATCATGGCAAGTGAGCTTAGAAAAAAAAGCAAAGGATACTCATAAATTGTTACAAAAGGTATCTATCATTGGTTTGGTTGGAATGGGGGGTATTGGAAAAACAACTTTGAGTAAAAAGATATACCATTTGTTCCATGAGCAATATGATAAATTTAGTTTCTTGGAGGACGTGAAATCAAAAACTATTGAAGATTTGAAAAAACAACTTTTACAAGATTTGTGTGGCCGAAAAAAATATTACGGGGAAGTTATAAATGGTGATGATCTTAAGCGTATTGAGGAGACCATGATTTCTAAAAAAGTGTTAGTGGTCATTGATGATGTTGATGAAAAGCTTATCAATGATTTATCAAAAGTTCTTGCTTTTCAAGGGAAAAATAGAAAAAGCAATGTAATTATGACTTGTCGAAATTGGGGAATCTTGGAGGATCATTTAGATCCAAATGGAAAGTTTGAAATGCCATATCTTAACAAGAAACAAGCAACAGAACTTTTTCTATCACATGCATTTCAAAATACAAAACAAGTGGAAAAAGGTTTTGAAAAGATTGTTGAGGAGATTGTGGAAGCATGTGCTGGTCTTCCTTTAAGTCTTGAAGTCATGGGTGGTTTTTTACACAAGAAAAAAAACCAGGATATGCAAAAAAAATTGAAAATTTGGAGAGGAGCCTTGGAAAAGTTACAAGCAGGGAACAATTTGGATGGGGGTATAGAAGACATACTTTGGAAAAGCTTGGAGATTTCTTACAAAGATTTGGACCAACCAGAAAAGGATATGTTTTTGGATATTGCTTGTTATTTTAGTGGTTTGAAAGAAATTATAGCCCTTCGAATATGGGATTCTGACTCTTCGACACTTGAATTGCAAAACTTAAAAGACAGATCTCTTGTGAAAATCACGAAAGATGGAAATTTATCTATCCATGACCAATTGCGAGATATGGGTCGAAAGTTTGCAATACGAGAAAAGAATCGAATATGGGATCTCAAAACAAATTTTAAATATCTTCGTGAACAAGAGGTTATCATCACTTTGTCAAATTATTATCTTTTTAAATATCTATAATTAAAAATTAATGTATTAGAAAACGCATCAAAATTATTGCATAATTTAAAAATTATGTGTTAACTCATATGTTGTAATTTTTCATGTGATAGGTGGCCTCAAGACTACAAGGTTTATCATGGGAAGGAAATGAAAATTTGGTTTTAGGGATTTTCAAGAATGTACCCCTCCCCAAATTAAGGTTATTTGACATGGCTCAAGTTTCATCAAACATCGTGGAAGATTTCTTACATGACCGACATGTATGTGAATTGCGATGGATACATTGGCAAGAAGCCAAAATGAAAGAAATACCATTTAATTTTGGTCATTGTCCCAACTTGCGTGTGCTTGATTTATCACAATGCATCAACCTAAAAATACTACCTACATCTATTGAAACATTGACTACTCTTCAACACTTCAATTTATCCATGTGTTCAAAATTACAAGCGTTACCTACATCTATTAACAAGTTAATTGCACTTCAAGAGTTGGATTTGTCCAATTGCTCACAATTGAAAGAGTTACCTACATCTATTGACAAATTGACTAGCCTTCAATTGTTGAATTTGTCTAACTGCTCGCAGTTGAAGGAGTTACCTACATCTATTGACAAATTGACTGGCCTTGAAAATTTATATTTGTCAGGGTGTTCGCAGTTGAAAGAGTTACCTATATCTATTGACAAATTGACTGGCCTTCAAAATTTGGATTTGTCAAGGTGCTCGCAATTGAAGGAGTTACCTACATCTATTGACAAATTGACTAGCCTTCAAAATTTATATTTGTCATGGTGCTGGCAGTTGAAGGAGTTACCTACATCTATTGAGAAATTGACTAGCCTTCAAAATTTGGATTTGTCATGGTGCTCGCAATTGAAGGAGTTACCTACATCTATTGAGAAATTGATTGCCCTTCGATCATTGAATTTGTCCGAGTGCTCGCAATTGAAGGAGTTACCTACATCTATTGACAAATTGATTGCCCTTCGATCATTGAATTTGTTCTGGTGCTCGCAGTTGAAAGAGTTACCTACATCTATTGACAAATTGACTGGCCTTCAAAATTTGGATTTGTCAGGGTGCTCGCAATTGAAGGAGTTACCTATATCTATTGACAAATTGATTGGCCTTGAAATTTTATATTTGTCAGGGTGCTCGCAATTGAAGGAGTTACCTACATCTATTGACAAATTGACTAGCCTTGAAAATTTATATTTGTCAGGGTGCTCGCAATTGAAGGAGTTACCTACATCTATTGACAAATTGACTGGCCTTCAAAATTTGTATTTGTCAAGGTGCTCGCAATTGAAGGAGTTACCTACATCTATTGACAAATTGATTGGCCTTGAAATTTTATATTTGTCAGGGTGCTCGCAATTGAAGGAGTTACCTACATCTATTGGCAAATTAACTGCCCTTCAATCATTGTATTTGTCAAAGTGCTCGGAGTTGAAGGAGTTACCTACATCTATTGACATATTGACTGGCCTTGAAAATTTATATTTGTCAGGGTGCTCGCAATTGAAGGAGTTACCTACATCTATTGACAAATTGACTACCCTTCAATCGTTGAATTTGTCTGAATGCTTGCAGTTGAAGGAGTTACCTACATCTATTGGCAAATTAACTGCCCTTCGATCATTATATTTGTCAAAGTGCTCGGAGTTGAAGGAGTTACCTCCATCTATTGACAAATTGACTGGCCTTCAAAATTTGGATTTGTCAAGGTGCTCGCAATTGAAGGAGTTACCTACCTCTATTGACAAATTGATTGGCCTTCAAAATTTGTATTTGTCTGAATGCTCGCAATTGAAGGAGTTACCTACATCTATTGGCAAATTAACTGCCCTTCGATCATTGTATTTGTCAAAGTGCTCGGAGTTGAAGGAGTTACCTACATCTATTGACAAATTGACTGGCCTTCAAAATTTGGATTTGTCAAGGTGCTCGCAATTGAAGGAGTTACCTACCTCTATTGACAAATTGATTGGCCTTCAATTGTTGGATTTGTCTGAATGCTCGCAATTGAAGGAGTTACCTACATCTATTGGCAAATTAACTGCCCTTCAATCATTGTATTTGTCAAAGTGCTCGGAGTTGAAGGAGTTACCTACATCTATTGACATATTGACTGGCCTTGAAAATTTATATTTGTCAGGGTGCTCGCAATTGAAGGAGTTACCTACATCTATTGACAAATTGACTACCCTTCAATCGTTGAATTTGTCTGAATGCTTGCAGTTGAAGGAGTTACCTACATCTATTGGCAAATTAACTGCCCTTCGATCATTATATTTGTCAAAGTGCTCGGAGTTGAAGGAGTTACCTCCATCTATTGACAAATTGACTGGCCTTCAAAATTTGGATTTGTCAAGGTGCTCGCAATTGAAGGAGTTACCTACCTCTATTGACAAATTGATTGGCCTTCAAAATTTGTATTTGTCTGAATGCTCGCAATTTAAGGAGTTACCTACATCTATTGGCAAATTAACTGCCCTTCGATCATTGTATTTGTCAAAGTGCTCGGAGTTGAAGGAGTTACCTCCATCTATTGACAAATTGACTGGCCTTCAAAATTTGGATTTGTCAAGGTGCTCGCAATTGAAGGAGTTACCTACCTCTATTGACAAATTGATTGGCCTTCAATTGTTGAATTTGTCTGAATGCTCGCAATTGAAGGAGTTACCTACATCTATTGGCAAATTAACTGCCCTTCGATCATTGTATTTGTCAAAGTGCTCGGAGTTGAAGGAGTTACCTACATCTATTGACAAATTGACTGGCCTTCAAAATTTGGATTTGTCAAGGTGCTCGCAATTGAAGGAGTTACCTACCTCTATTGACAAATTGATTGGCCTTCAATTGTTGAATTTGTATGAATGCTCGCAATTGAAGGAGTTACCTACATCTATTGGCAAATTAACTGCCCTTCGATCATTGTGTTTGTCAAAGTGCTCGGAGTTGAAGGAGTTACCTACATCTATTGACATATTGACTGGCCTTGAAAATTTATATTTGTCAGGGTGCTCGCAATTGAAGGAGTTACCTACATCTATTGACAAATTGACTACCCTTCAATCGTTGAATTTGTCTGAATGCTCGCAGTTAAAGGAGTTACCTACATCTATTGACAAATTGATTGGCCTTGAAATTTTATATTTGTCAGGGTGCTCGCAATTGAAGGAGTTACCTACATCTATTAACAAATTGACTGGCCTTCAAAATTTGTATTTATCAAGGTGCTCCGAATTGAAGGAGTTACCTACATCTATTGACAAATTGACTGGCCTTCAAAATTTGGATTTGTCAAGGTGCTCGCAATTGAAGGAGTTACCTACATCTATTGAGAAATTGACTGCCCTTCGATCATTGTATTTGTCAGAGTGCTCGCAGTTGAAGGAGTTACCTACATCTATTGACAAATTGACTGGCCTTGAAAATTTATATTTGTCAGGGTGCTCACAATTGAAGGAGTTACCTACATCTATTGACAAATTGACTGGCCTTCAAATTTTGTATTTGTCAAGGTGCTCGGAGTTGAAGGAGTTACCTACATCTATTGACAAATTGACTGGCCTTCAAAATTTATATTTGTCAGGGTGCTCGCAATTGAAGGAGTTACCTACATCTATTGACAAATTGACTGGCCTTCAAAATTTGTATTTGTCAAGGTGCTCGCAATTGAAGGAGTTACCTACATCTATTGACAAATTGACTGGCCTTCAAAATTTGTATTTATCAAGGTGCTCAAAGTTGAAGGAATTACCTACGTCTATTGATAAATTGACTGCCCTTCGATCGTTGAATTTGTCAAGGTGCTCGCAGTTGAAGGAGTTACCTACATCTATTGACAAATTGACTGGCCTTGAAATTTTGTATTTATCAAGGTGCTCAAAGTTGAAGGAGTTACCTACGTCTATTGACAAATTGACTGCCCTTCGATCGTTGAATTTGTCAAGGTGCTCGGAGTTGAAGGAGTTACCTGCATCTATTGACAAATTGATTGCCCTTCGATCATTGAATTTGTCAAAATGCTCGCAGTGGAAGGAGTTACCTACATCTATTGACAAATTGACTGGCCTTCAATCGTTGAATTTGTCAAAATGCTCGCAATTGAAGGAGTTACCTACATCTATTGACAAATTGACTAGCCTTCAATTGTTGAATTTGTCAGAATGCTCGCAATTGAAGGAGTTACCTACATCTTTTGACAAATTGACTAGCCTTCAATCGTTGAATTTGTCAAAATGCTTGCAGTTGAAGGAGTTACCTACATCTATTGACAAATTGAGTGCTCTTCGATCGTTGAATTTGTCAAAATGCTCGCAATTGAAGGAGTTACCTACATCTATTGACAAATTGAATAGCCTTGAAAAGTTGAATTTGTCACAGTGCTCAAAGTTGGAGTTACCTACATCTATTGACAAATTGATTACCCTTTCAATTGTTGGATTTGTTAGGGTGCTTGGAGTTGATGGAGTTACGTACATCTATCAACGAATTGACTAGCCTTGAACATTTGGATTTGTCAAGGTGTTCGAAGTTGAAGGCGTAACTTACATCTATTGATAGACAAACTACCTTTGAAAAGTTGGATTGGTCAAAATGCTCAAAATTGAAAGAGTCATCTATGTATATTAACAAATTGATTGTTCTTCAATATTTGCATATGTCATATTGCTCCCAATTGAAGGAGTTACCTACATGTATTGACAAATTGATTGTTGATGTAAAGTTGAATTTGTCAAATTGCTTGTAGTGGAAGGAGTTACCCACATGTATTGACAAATTAAATATTTTTCGATATTTGAATTTGTGAGGGTGCTCATAGGTGAAAGAACTACCTACATTTATTGATAAATTGATTGCCTTTGAAAAGGTGGATTTGTTAAAGTGTTCATAGTTGAAGGAGTTATTTACATCTATTGAAAATTTAATTACCCTTAAATGGTTGTGTTTATCAAGGTGTTCACAATTGAAGGAGTTATCTACATTTGTTGATCAAATTGACTGCCCTTGAAAAGTTGGATTGGTCAAAGTGCTCGTAGTTGAAGGAGTTACATACGTCTATTGATAAATTGATTGCCCTTGTAGAGTTAAACTTGTTAGGGTGCTTGTAGTTGAAAAAGTTAGTTGCATCTATTGACAAATTGAGTGCTCTTCAATATTTGGATTTAACAATGCGCTCAACTAAATGAGTTATTTATACATGTTAACAAATTGAATGGTTGGATTTGTCAAGGTGTTGAAAGTTAGGAGGTTTACCTTTTTCTATTGACAAATTATTGCTACTAAACATTTGAATTTGTAAGGGTGTTCATAGTTGAAAAAGTTACATATAGCTATTGATAGATTGACTACCTTTGAAAAGTTGAATTTGTTAAGGTGCCTATAATTGAAATAGTTACATACATTTATTGACAAATTAATTGCATTTTTTAAATAGTTACAATTCATCTAACTCCTATAACTTTTTGTTCTTTTGCAATAATAATCTTCACCTCAGGTTTAGATGTTTTTTTTCCCATGTGCTATTCACATTCTTTAAAATTGCTTATGCTTTCACACCTTTCTTCATTGACTTTTGTAATTATTGGTTCTCTTACTTTGCATTAAGTAATCTATTTTTTAAGATACTAATGTGTAATCCTAGATTGCCCATCTTGTAATTAACTACTACCATAACCTAAAACATTTTTGTAATCTTGTTTGCTTCCATGATTTTTGCAATAAGATCTTCTATTGATTTTGATTTGAGGTTATGTGGTGTTGGCTTCTTAGATCCTTCTCTTGAAGATATTGCATGTTTTTTCATAAACACATCTAACCTAAAGATTTCCCTTTTGCAAATCCCAACCTATTATCCCATACATGTATTATTCGTGGCTTAAATTGTGTTGGAATCTATAATGTATCCACCACTATATGTTGCATTTGTTTCATTACATTCTCTGAATGCTACTTCTATCTTTTTTATTGTTGTAGATGTTGTTATTGTGTTTATTTTAAAATGTTTTAAGAAAATTGTACTTCTATTGGTTCTAGAGGGACTATTTTATGTACTTCCATTTGTGCTTGATATCCATACCACTAATCCAATAGATAAACTTGATATTTTTGTCATTGTTCTCTAGTACTTGTTCCAAATTTTGAGTATTATTCTCCTTTTTTTCATAATTATTTTTTCACCCTTTCTTAAAGCAGTGGAGAATGTACATCCTTATGTACATTCGCAAATATGTACCTCCATGCAACTCCTAGAATTATTGGTACAAATTTTCCAATGTTTCTTCTCATCACCTTTTTTCTTCCTTCATCTTTTGATGTTGGTTCCACATTTTGTCTGGATCTTTCTCCCACCTTAGATTTTAGCTTCCCCATTGACTTCGTGAGCTCCATACAATGGTTTAGGTCAGTATAACTACTAATGCTTACTAGTTTCTGTTGCGAGTTTAGAATCAATGAGTAGGTGAACATGCTCATGTGAATAGGAAGGAATATTTTTAAAATATTTTGTGCCACATCATAGAATATTTTGAACAAGTCATTTTCCATGTAGATAATTTTTGGGACATGGAAAAATATTCCCTTGACTTGGAATGGAATATTGGTCCATGTCACCCAACATCTTTAATGGAGACAATAATTGTTTTTTCATTTTTGACTTGTTCTTTTACCAACAAAAATTGTACCATTAAGGTGGTGTATTCATGTTAATTATAACTATTATATATTCACATCAATAATGAACATCTTGCTAGAATGATGATACAATAATTAAACCTCTTACTTGTGTAATTAAAACTAGTTTTTTACGTGAAGTTTTTTACTAATGATGTCATAGTCTTTTGTACATTGCACACCTAACCTCAAACTCTACGAATGAAAAAATCACAAAAATTGATGCCAAAAGAGCCATGTTATCCATTTTTTTTTACATATTCCTTTGAAATTCTATGTTAATGATGACATAGTCTTTTGTGCTTTTCCACACCTATTCCCTTGAACTTTACAAATAAATCTAAAAATGTGATTAGTTGTCAAAGGCCTTAGTGCAAATCAACAAATTAAAAAACTCCTCCCAAATTTACATGCAATAGTGAATGAAATCTTTTATCAGCCCACAATACATGATGGTCAATAGGACATGATAGATGTGCTTACATTGAACCCATGCCCCACAACCACCCAAAGAATGTGCGACCATTTTCACAATATTTAAACATGAACAACTAGGGTAATTTCCCATAGTCACATGGTAACGTTTTCATTGGAAAATACATTGTAGATTCATCCATATCCTAGTGGAAGGACATCAACATGAAGGAACATGGTACAAAGAAAAAACAATTTTCTAGCCTCCCAAATGTTAGTGTGTTGTTGTGTTAAATTAAGCTTGGAAGATCATCTCACCTTCTTACCACCATGAGTCATGGGCCAACAAGCCACATCTACTGACTTGACAAGGTTCTACCAACAAACAATAAACACTTGACAATTACCTACACTAGACGGTTCGCCTCCAAACAAATTGCAAACACTATTCTTACGTTGGTGGTCAAAGAAACACCTTGCCTTGTCCAAACATGTAACCTCCTTTTGGGTTTAGTTAATATCTTCTTGAATTGGCCAAAAACTTGGAACTTGAGGCTTAGCAATAGCACATTTTCACACTATCCCACCCACACAATGGTTAAGGTTATCAACACAAAACCAATGTTTTTGATCTTCTAATGTCCGCTTCATAATGCAACCCAGAAACCTAATTAACATG
Source organism: Sphagnum tenellum (assembly GCA_963921925.1). Classification (NCBI taxonomy): domain Eukaryota; kingdom Viridiplantae; phylum Streptophyta; class Sphagnopsida; order Sphagnales; family Sphagnaceae; genus Sphagnum; species Sphagnum tenellum. Next base: position 132,832 of record OY998159.1, read on the forward strand.
GAGTTAGAATTCCATTTGTTGTTTTAGATACATTGATTTTTGTTATGTATTCGACCCATATGCTTTTTTGAAGTGTTGAACATTGGATAAAAGAATTGGTCGCACATTGTTCAACGTGCCATTATCCATTGATAGAAATAATCTCCTTTAACTCCAACCCACCGTAAGAGAATATTGGAAGAACATAATGTGAAGTGAAAGGCATTGGGTGGGTGGGAACATTTTGAACATTATTGGAACCAATAGCGGAGAGACCACTCACAAATGAGAAAAATTCACATTGTTTGGTTTATGGGAATCACCATTTGCCCCATGAAGACAATTAACACAATGTTTGGCCAAACCAAAAACCTTTTCACCCTTAAGGTGCAAAATACGAATCATGAATGATTATCCATCCCTATAGTTTTCAATTGTTATTACAAGTCAAATAAGTTCATGTGACACTTAGGCCCTTCTCAATAATATTTCATTTTTGTTAAGACCATGGCCAAATGGGCCACCTTGCAAGTATTTTCTATAAAATGTGGATTGTTTAAAAGCTCGTACATAGTGATCAAATGTGGCTATGAATAAGCAAGCGTTGTCACAACCCTAGCCTTGGGCTTGTGACCAAGGTAAGGGCTTATAGGGGTGCGGGCCAAAAGGGAAGCCCGAGAGTCACATCTCATGTTCTTGGGAGTGTAGGAAAATGTGAGTGAATGAACCCTCACATTCCCAAGTAACTCCCACTTTGGAAGTGGGAGTCCCGATGGACTCCCGAATTTTCAAAAAGCGATTATAATTTTTAGAATTACAAAGTATACCTAAAAACACCTAAAGCTTATTATAGATTTTAACGATGGATTCATTGTTTTCATTGTTGTCAATTATTTCCTTAAATTTTTCCTCAAAATTCACATGGATGATGAAGCTAGGGTTTAGGGTTTTGAATTATATATTTAAAATTATGATTGAGTACATAACAAGGCATAATGTATTATAAAGGTTTGGAGATTTGGACCATAGTTTCAATTAATTTATGATATTGGTGAAAGATTGGTAAGGTACTTGCATGGGGAGTGGGATTCATCCGTTATAGTGCCTTCTCCAAGATTGAGAGGGACAATGACCTTACTACACTTATTTGAATGAGCAAGGTTATTTATGCCAAGGACGTTAAGGTTGCATGAAATGTTTAAAATTGAAAGATGACATCAAACACGGCCAATTACACAAAGAGATGCAAGTAGTTGTATACTAATACATCCATGAATTAGAAATGATTCAAGACCAATACATTTATGCACATTTTATTTTTCTTATGAATGCAAATTTCAACATGCAATTGATTCATACTAATTATTGTTCTTATTTTTTGGACTCTAAGGCATAAACAAGGAGGGGTTTGTGGTTAATATTGAGCTCGAATTGATGATTTGCTAATTGTTCACACAACATCATGTTACAAACATTTAAAAAATAACAAATATCTTGCTCTAGCCAATGTTCTCTTATGGGGACAAAGGTTTATGACATAACATACTTGATTTTGCATCTTATCATGGATTTGATCCCTAGATGTTATTATTAATTTAGATTTCACTTTGCAACATGGTTGTTACCTTCATCTTTGTACATTTCCATGACCCATTCTTTGTCTAATGAAGCTTTAAAGATAAGCTTCATTGACCATTGCCCTTTGAAATGAATGGATGCAAGGCTATTATGTGGGTATTCCATAGCAAATTGACTTTTGATAATACAATAGAATTTCTAAATAGTTAAAAGGAAGGTTTGAATTTCATTTGTGACAAATGTGATAAAAAAATGTATATGGAATGCATGTTTAATGACAAACATCAACATGTTTTCTAAACTATTAAAGCAAATAGTGTAATACATGTAATGCAATTAAATGATATCCTTCATTGAGGTAAAACCTTATATCAAAAGATGGCTAAATTTAATATGACCCCATATGTAGGTATTTCAAAAATCCATAAGTTGAATTATTGGAATACTCAAAATTAGGTTGCACCTCAAACTATTATTGATTTTCTTGAATAAACTTAACATCAAAACAAAAAAGTTGAATTGTAGTACCCTCATGTGATGGTATACCTTTGGTGTGTAGGTCAAAATTGCAAAACTAACACATTTGACAATAGACCCTCACTTTTGTGATTTGTAATGAAAGTTATGGTTAACAAAAGGGTTGAAAATCAAATTGTGAAAATGAATTCTAATTAATGTTGGGATGTTTCAAGTTTTCAGTTGGGTTTACATCGAAATTTAAATCCAAGTTTAAGAATTAAACCTAGTGGGTCTACATGGACCCAAACTTGGCCAAAACCATATTTGGTAATTATACATGGACATGGACCTAACTTTAGATCTAGACTTGAAAAATTCTCACAAATTTGGATTTGACAAAACTGACCTAAAAGGTCTTAAAGGTTTTTTTAAAGGTCTGGTTCTTAGGGTTAGGTAGGGGCTAGGGTCTTAGGTATATATAATGTTTAAATTTTATACATCTTATGTCTAAGTTTTAAGGTTCTAGAACCATAGGTCCTTTTAAAATTTTAATATATGAAGGCATCTCCAATGGTACCATTAAAAAGACCTTTACACAAATATGTTGGGATGTTTTTCAAGTTGTTCCCTATGGGAACAACTATGGGTGGAGACCATTGTTGCTATTTGATTGTATAGCTATTCAAACCCATCTTATATATAATTACAACAGTGTGTGCGTGCGTGCGTTCGTGCATTTTAGTGGACAGTTCCGCGTTTTAATGGACCGGCGGAACCGTCCCGGACAGTCGGATTCGGAAAACCGGATTCGGCCCGAACAGTCGAATTCTGCCGGTGAATTAAATAGGTACCCTATCAAACTGAGTTTTTACTCCTGCAAAAGCTAGCGGGTAACTTTACCAAACGGCAGTAATAAGTAAGTAGTAAAAACAAAAAATCCCCCATCGTTTGTGCCTCTTGCTGTGTCATGCTTGAAGACCAAGAGGCGGAATTCTCGGCGTGCTGCATTTTCTGGGGCAGGGGCAGGGGGGCAGGGCAGGGGCAGGGGTAGGGTAAGGGAGGGGAGGGGAGGGGAGGGGAGGGCACGGGCAGACAATAAAGCTTAACAGAGCGTTCAGGGTGGCTGGAGTGGCGTAGCCATGGGTTACCCACTACTCGTCTTATCTTATCTTATATATAATTACAACATGTGTGTGCGTGCGTCCATCCGTGCGTTTTAGTGGACAGTTCCGCGTTTTAATGGACCGGCAGAACCGACCCGGACAGTAGGACAATTCCTCATTTTAATGGACCGGCGGAACCGAATGGAATTTTCAAGAACCGGACAGAATTTAATGGACCAGCAGAACCGTCCCGGCCAGTCAGACAATTTCGCATTTTAATGGACCGGCGGAACCGGACAGAATTTTCAAGAACCGGACGGAACTTAATGGACCGGCGGAACCGTCCCGGACAGTCGGACAGTTCCGCATTTTAATGGACCGGCGAAACCGGACGGAATTTTCAAGAACCGGACGGAATTTTCAAGGCGTGTCGCACTCCAGAAAAGAACTCTTTCTCCTCTTGCTCTTGCTCCTGCTTCTGCTTCTGGGGTACAGCGAGTCCAGAATTCTTCATTTCACCATATCAGAATCATTTCAAAGTCTGATTGTTTGGTGTTTTTTTTTGCTGGTTGTTTCTAGGAAACCATTGAGGAGGAGGAGGATTTTTTCAGAAGATCTATCCGGCCCGGCAGAATCAAAATGCGCGGACGTAATTCTCAAGGCGTGCCGCACTCCACAAAGGAACTTTTTCTCCTCCTGCTCTTGCTCCTGCTTCTGCTTCTGGGGTACAGCCGAGTCCAAGAAAACTACGAAAGTCGCAGAACCCACTCAAAGACGAACAATGTTGCATCCGGACTCTAACCCCTCGCCTTAAAATTACACAAATAACAGCCAATAAGTGCAATGTAGAAATAAGCAGAGGAGAGGAACAAGTGACAACAACGAACCTTCAAGGGTAGTGGAGCATTGTTCCGGAGATACTCGATTTGTGCGTGAAACCAAGTTGGAACAGCGCGCGCATCCATGACTGTAGCTGCTACTCCTATTGCCGCTACTTAGGAGGTAGAATTCGTCCCAGCAGCGCGAGCATGTGAGTGCCTGCGCCCTTCCGTCTCTTGCTCTCTCCTCTCCGTCCCTCTCTGCTTACCAACGCTTCAAAACCCTAAAAGAAGCCACAACGAGTCCCAAACAAAACCACTAAAGAAACAAAACCAACGACTCAAGAAATCACTAAAGAAAATTAAATAATCAAACATTAACAAATTCATTTGTGTCATCATTTAATTTATAACAAATTCAATTTTTTATTGGAGATTTATTATCTTCGTTTGTTGGAGTTGAGATGTAACAGTAAAGAATCATGAGGTTAGAATCTGAAATTCCCTTGATTTTTTTCTGGAGGTTCTGTTCGTTTGGTGGAGAGCAAAGGTGGTTAAGCAGGATGTGCTTTGCTGCAATACGCTGGACTTTAAAATGTGGTTGAAGGATTTGTTGTGTGGATACAATGCTTTCATGAAAAACAGGTCTTTTGGACCTTGCATTTTTGCACTATTGCGTAGTAGACAGATCAACTTAAGAAAAAGAATAGATGACAACAGCCTATAGGGATCATCCAGGTACAATGTACAACCTTGGTGTTTTTTTCCCACAAAATTAGAGAAAAGAGCAATGTAGATAATTGATTTCAACCCAAGAAAAAAAAAAAAAAAACCCAACTTTCAATCTGTAAGACTTGCTCAAGAATTATAAAATCAAATCTGTTATAAGGAGGGGGTTGTCGGGTGTGGGTGTGGCTTAGGTGTGTCACGGTTCCCGAACTTTGTGTATAATGCAAAGAACTGAACAACAGCAGGTAGTCAGGGAACAGAATGCCTCTGCCACACATGCTGCTAGGGCAGCCCAGTCTGTTGAACAACAGCAGGCAGTCAGGGAACGGCATGCCTCTGCCATGCGTGCTGCCAGGGTAGCCCAGTCTGCTGAACAACAGCAGGCAGTTAGGGAACGGCATGCCTCTGCCAGGCGTGCTGCCAGGGCAGCCCAGTCTGCTGAACAACAGCAGGTAGTCAGGGAACGGCATGCCTCTGCTAGGCGTGCTGCCAAGGCAGTCGAGCCTGCTGAACAACACCAAGCAGTGAGGGAATGGCATGCCTCTGCCATGCGTCGTACCAGGGCAGTCGAGCCTCCTGAACAACAACAAGCAGTGAGGCAACGACATGCATCTGCCATGCATGTTGCCAGGGCAGCCCAGCCTGCTGACCAATGACAAGCAGCCAGGCGAGGGGTTCGCGCCCGGCGAGCTAGAAAGCAAGCCCTCCACACTGCGGATGAGGTGGAGGGGTTGGTGGTACACTCATTGGGTGCCATGTCACATAGGTGCACACATTGCAATGCACTCCGCTTTGAGCACGAGAAAACGCGCACCACTTTGTGTTGCAGCGGTGGCAAGATGTCTGGGTTGAATAGTGCTTTCCCCGCCCCTGCACCTCAGCCACTTAGAGATTTGCTCACCAGTGTGCCCAGTGAGCACCAGCCTTTGCCACCTACCATTAAAGATTTTAGGCAGAACATTCGTGCATACAATTCTGCATTGCAGATGGCCTCAACGGGCCTGCACATCCATTCCCCGGAATAAGGGATCAGCATGATTGCCATCAAAGGGGTTGTGCATCACTTGTTGGGGCCTTTGTAGCCCACCGAGCATGATGTGCCATAATTTGCCCAGCTGTACATCATTGATTCCATGGATGCACAAGTCACAGCACGCCTTGCAGCTTTGGGTGCTACAGGCGCTACTTTGCATCAGCCAACTTTGGCGGGCCTACAACAGATGTTGCATGATCACAACACATTTGTGCAGCGTTTCAAACAAATCATGGACATGCTCGCACATGACTTGCCTCAATGGGAAGTTATCATCAGGGTCGATGGCAACGTTGACAAGCGCCGCTACAATGCTCCTACCGCCCCCGAAGTGGCTGGGCTGCTGCCAGGTGAGGTTCTTCAGCAACATGTACTGCTGTGCTATTTTTTTGTTGCCATCGCTCACTTGATGTAATGTTCCTCATTCATTGACATAAATGTTGCTGCTTTTGCACAGGCGGGGGTGACGAGCCGATTATAGGCAGGGTGTCGCAACCCACACTTGGCCAAGTGTGGGGGTGAAGCCCAACACTTGGAAAAGTTGGGGACTTGGAGTCCTCCGAGACTCCCGAATGTTTAGAGCTCCACAGCAGGACCCAAAACACCTTGCATTGAGGTGTTCTTAATGTCATTGGAAAGGTCTTGAAGCATAGATATCGAAAATGCCCTCGCATTGGCCATTTGGACATCTGTAGCCCAAGTTATGGGCAAAAGAAGGGCCGGGAGTCAAAATGGCAGTTTGACTCCCGACCACTAAAAGTCGGGAATCGACCTTGTTCCGAAGTCCGAATTGGGAGTGCGATACGTCGTTGGAAAGATCTCGACGAGGGCTACAACTTTGGTTTAGACCTCGTCGCGATCCAACTCTGAAGTCGAGAGTTATGGCCGTTCAAAGTTCCGGGAGTCCCGCTTGGACGATTTCGGGACAACTTCGGGACTCCATTTCGGGAGTCCCGGGAATTTGTGCCATTTGGGTGTAGTCCCCACAACGTGGCGCAAAGAATACTATAGGGAGTATGGTGGTGGCATACTCCCGAGCTAAGGATGTGGTGAGTCAAAGTGAGTCCGGGTCCCCGTGGCTTGTCCCAACACCAAAAGAGTGCAAATGGATTCTAACCAACTCGTGTTGGTTTGTGATGCAGGTTCGTGTGATCTAAAAGCTTGATCTCTTCCTAGTCTAACCCCTGGGCTTCCAACTCGACCCTCTACCCCTTTCTAGAGTTGGAAGTCGGGAGCGCCTTCCGAGTCCCTCCTTTCCGCAACTACCTTTTTGGTGAACTCTTAAGTGAGTTCACCCCGGGACTTGGGAATGCGTCACAGGGACATTAGAGTGCATGCACGCGGCGGCGGGCTATGGAGGATCAGTGACCTGCACCCTGCTTACGATCCGCTGCACTTTGTGCTGTTCCATCCTCATGGTGAGCCCGGCTGGCAGCCAGGCATGCCCCATGCTCCTGTTGCCCCTGTCCACCGGCGGGCTGCTACCATAGAGGAGGAAGGTGATGATGGGCATGTTGTAGCAGATGCAGAGCCAGCACAACCTACACAGGATGATGGCAGCGAGGAAGAAGGTGATGTTGAGCATGTTGCAACAGATGCAGGGCCAGCACAACTTGCACAACACAAAAAAATCACTGCACAGGAGTGGGCTTGCTATCACACGCAAGATAGGAACCCGGCATCGCACGCCCTCTTTGTGTATGGCAAACGTTTGTATCAAGAGTGGGTTGTTGACCAATACAGCAAAGTGGAGTCACAACGATTGTTTTACATACGCAACAACCAGGGCCCTTTATGTGCTGCAATTTATGGTGGCGTGGCTGATGCTGTTGCCAATAACGACGCCAACATTGACAACATGGGCAGGCTCATTGAATTGCCATCCTCATTCACTGCTGGACAACGACACATGGCTCAGTTGTACCAAGATTCCATGGCCATTGTCCGCCAATATGGCAAGCTTGATTTATTCATTACCATGACCTACAACCCCAAGTGGGAAGAGATTGTCAGCATGCTGAAGCCCGGCGAGATTGCCAATGACCGCCCTGATTTAGTCACACGCGTTTTTGTTGGAAAATTACAGCATTTGCTGTACGAGCTTTTGAACAAGGGCGTTTTTGGCAAGGTGGTGGCTAACATTCATGTCATTGAGTGACAGAAGAGAGGCCTGCCCAATGCACACATTTTGCTCATTCAGCACTCCGATGACAAACCACGAGGGCCCGATGAATACGACCGCATGGTGTCTGCAGAGTTGCCTGATAAGGATGCACACCCCACTATTTTTTAGGTCGTTACAAGATGCATGGTGCATGGCCCCTGTGGCACCATCAACCCACATTGCATTTGCATGGTTGACGGCGTTTATTCAAAAGGCTACCCTAAGGCCTTCACAGAGCACACCACTGACACCACCGGCTCCTACCCAACATACCGCCGCCGGAATGATGGCCGCACATTTGAGCGGTAAGTGTGCTAGCAGTAGGACCATGCATTTGGACTAACAACATGCACGACTATGTTGCCATGCTTGCGTTTATTGACCTGTGGCACCGCTAAAGTAACAATTATTATTTGGCTGCTGTTGTTGCAGGGGTGGGTTTGCCTTTGACAACCGCTGGGTGGTGCCCTACAACCCGTACCTGTCCCTGTTCTTCAACTGCCACATCAACGTGGAGGTCTGCACCTCCGTCGCGGCTGTCAAATACCTCTACAAGTACGTCTACAAGGGCCACGAACGTGCACATGTGGACGTTGGCTCGGTGGATGCTACTGCACCTGATGGCGCTGCGCCCGCTCAGCCACGCATGCGCGATGAGATCAAGATCTACCAAGACGACCGGTATGTGTCGGCTTCTGAGGCCTACCACCGTCTGTATGGCTTTGATCTCCACAAGGAGCACCCTAATGTCGTTCGGCTTGCTATGCACTTGAAAGGGCAACAGACCATCCTGTTTCAAGAGGGAACTAATGTTGCGGCCGTACTTAACCGGAATCCTCACACAACTCTGACTGCATGGTTTGCATTTAACAGAACAACACGGGAACATCTCAATCCATTTACACCATTGCGCTTGGCTCTCAACACGCTTTACCATGACTTTTCACGCATTACCACATGGAAAAAGAAGGAAAAGCAATGGGCACTCCGCACACGGACGCCAAGTCTGCTGCTTGTCGGCCGCATGTACTTTGTGCAACCCTCCGAGGGGGAAAGGTACTTCTTGCGTCTTTTGTTGCATCACGTGCATGGGGCTACGTCTTTTGAGGACCTTGCGTGCACCAACAGGCATTTGCAACATCCCACGTAGCACGCATCTTTCAAAGAAGCATGTCAGCAACGTGGTTTACTACAGGACGATGCTGAGTGGGCCCAGTGCATGGAAGAGGCTACAAGCATGGCCAGTGCCTCATGCCTCAGGGCACTGTTTGCTGCTTTGCTGGTGTTCAATGATGTTGCAAACCCAGTAGCTCTGTGGGAGCGCTTCAAGGAAGACATGGCAGAAGACTTTTTGTATCAAGCACACCAGGTTGGTGTTCAGCTCTATCCGTGTATGGCTCTGCATGTCAGCCTGCCTTGCCGTTTTGCATGGTCATGGTTTGCATGTTCTGCGACGCTCAATGCTCACTATGTCCTGTGTGTGCTCCTATAACGTGCAGGGCGACCCAGTGCGACAATTCCATGCTGCCATCCGGGACATGGTGCTGCGGGAGTTAGCATTACACTTGACACACCTCAACAACAGCCAGGACTTGGCAGCATTTGGCTTGTCAACGCCTGCAACCCAACCTGCCAGTGCTGTGGTGGCAGACGAAATTGCCAAGTATGATGTGGCAACGCAAGCAGCCATACGAGATGAGCGTGTGCCGCAACTTAACCCTGAGCAACGAGCTGTCTATGACAATGTCATGGCCGTTGTCGACCGCCGTGCATTTTTTGTCGATGGCCTTGGCGGCACTGGCAAAACCTTTCTCTACAGTTGTTTACTGAGCATCATCCGCGCATAAGGTCGGGTCGCTATTGCTGTGGCATCGTCTGGCATTGCTGCATTGCTGTTGGACGGAGGCCGCAATGCACACTCACGTTTCAAGATCCATGTGCAAGGCCTCAATAGCACGTCCACATGCTACATCAGTAGGGACTCTGAGCTGGCAACACTTTTGCAAGCGGCTGCACTCATTGTGTGGGATGAGGCTGTCATGATGCACAAGCATGTTTTTGAGGCTGTCAACAGGTCTTTGCAGGACATCATGGCTGTCATTAACCCAGCATTCAAGTTCCTTCCCTTTGGCGACTTGGTTGTGGTGTTTAGTGGCGATTTTCAGCAAATTTTACCTGTTGTGCCCCGCGGCACCAGGGGAGATGTCATCACTGCAACTTTGAACCGTTCCAGCATATGGCAACATGTACGTGTATTCAAGCTATACACCAACATGCGCGTGCAGAGGTTGTTGGCTCAGGGTGGCGCGTATGCACAAGCAGATGCCACACGGTTGCAGGCATTTGCTGATTACTTGCAACGTGTGGGGGAGGGCGTAGAGCGCGTGTATCCCTCTATTGGTGAAGACTCCATTCTTATTCCTCATGACATGTGCTACAATGGCCCTACTGTGACAGATTTGATTGAAGAAGTGTATGGCGCTCTATCATCTATTGTTGAGTATGTTGCAAGATCTGCATACATCATTGAGCGTGCAATTCTTACACCTTTGAACGAAGATGTGGATGCACTCAATAAACTCATCAATGACAAATATGCATTCACAAAACACGATGGTTCGCCCGCACAGCACCGCGTGTATTACAGCGCAGATTCTGTGGTGCATGGGGAGCAACATGGCATTTACCCCATTGAGTTCTTGAACACACTCAGTTTTTCGGGTGTACCACCCCATGAACTGCACTTGCAGGAGGGTTGTCCCATCATATTATTACGCAACATGACCAACGGCCTGGCTAATGGTACTAGGCTCATTGTCATTCAACTCATGGAGCAAGTCATTGAAGCAGAGGTGGCAACAGGTCCTGCAAAGGGCCAACAAGTGTTCATTCCACGGCTAAGCATCACACCTTCCAACACAGAATGAATGCCTTTCACTCTGCGCCGTCGCCAGTTCCCTGTGCGCCCTGCATTTGCCATGACCATCAATAAGGCGCAAGGGCAGACATTGAAAATGGTCGGCATTTTTCTGCCCAAGCCTGTATTTACACATGGCCAGTTGTATGTCGCCATGTCGCGCATTGGATGCCCCGAGGGCGTGAAATTGCTGGTTATAGATGGGTGGGGAGAATGCTCATGAAGATGCACCTGCCGGTGTGTATACTCGCAATGTTGTTTACACAAAGGTGTTTTAACATGATTGTGCAAACAATAAAGCTTAACAGAGCATTTGGGGTGGCTACTGTGGCATAGCCACGGGTTACCCACTAGTTTCATTTGGGTTGTAGGTATGTTTTTTGAATTGTATGTTCATATGATTATATCTAGCTTCCCTATGTTTTTATTAACTTTTTGGGAACATGTAACCCATTCGAAATTGAAAGGAACACCATACAAACACCATGAGCACCTTTTGGGAACATCGTAAACACATTTGGGGAATACCAAAGTCCAAAAAAATCAAAATTATTTGGAAATAAAAATTTGAACCATCCTAATAATAAGCATACATTGGCCCTAATTTGAACCTAGAACTAAAGGTCCTTATAAAAGTGGGACCCATGAGACCGGAAACTATTTATAATTATTTTTTATTCGACCTTAAAACCAATGGGTTAAATTTTTTGAAAATATCTCTTATACCCATAATTAAGGAACTTAAAATATTTGTAGTCCATTGGAAAGATTCAAACATAAGTTATATAATGGTGGATTACATGTTCACACAAACAATTTTGTAGGGGGTTACGATCCAAGGTCAAAGATTTTGGACACTATGTGTCCTAGTTTTGGCAATCCATTTTGGGATTCCTAAGAATTTTAAACATTTCCCTATGGACAACTCCAAAGTATATTAAAAAGAGAGGGGTGGTGCCTCTTATCAAGTTTGAGTTGTGTGATTTTAAGTGACTTTAATGTAAGTCCATGACCTAATTTGGTTCCTTTTGCATTAACTACTAGCATTGTCTACATTCTGTATGTAAATTGACCGAAAGGTGCATGTAAATGTCACTTTATCCTTGTCCCATCTTGGAGTTCCCACACACCATTCTTGTTCTAGTGTGTGGAGTTAAAAAAAACTCTCCATGTTTTTCTTTCTTTCCATCACTTTGCGGAGTTACCACCAATCATTTGATACATGTTTAATAGTGTGTCATTCAAGGTCATGTTTTCCATGTTTGGAATCTCCATTGTGCTAAGTGTTTGATTGATGGTAAAAGGTTATTTCCAATACCTTGGGCCATATGTATAATCTTTTAATTGAAAATTGAATTATACAAACATACTTGATATATCAAAATTGGTTAAGTTGGTTTGGGTTTTCATATTGGTCAATTAGTCCATATTCACATTTGTAGCCACAAAACATGCATTCAATTACGGAACTTAGGTTTGTGTAAAATATAATTCACAAAATGAACAAATAATAAAATTGAGGGATGTCACATTATACCAAGAATGTTTAAGGGCGGTTATGGTTGTTGGGCTCTTGATGTCCTTTTATGGAGGCAAGATATTGTATTTGTTCCATTCCACCAAGGTATGCATATCACCTTATTCCAGGCCTCATAAAAGATGGTAGATTCCACTTTTAGCACTTTTAGCTTAAAAGTGGTATGAATCGACCTGTTAAAAGTGGTATGTCCAAATAAGGCGCTTTATGAGTCATTTTCAGGGTCCAGAGGGGGAATTTATTGCGATAGGCCAAGTATGGGGGTCAGAATGCACCCAATGCTGTCTAGCATCTCAAACTGTTTTGCTTGGAAGATTCCCTCCAGGGACAAGTCCAGCAAACTCTTTCGAAACTCGTCAAGCTCCCATTTAAAAATCGAGAAGTCAGACTCGACTGACGTCGAGTTGGGGAAGACAGTCGCCAGCCCGGCGCAGAAGCGACGCAACTGGTCGAATCACGCGCCATCGAGCGAGTCCTATGCCTCGTTGAATGACGTCGTGTGATCGTGCTGGTTGACGATTGACGAGATGCCGTTCTCCCTACGGTACGCTTTGAGTAGTTTGCGATGATCGTTCTCGATCGCGTTGATCTGGTCGTCGGTCCAGGCAGTCGCTTGCAGCTCCGCCTTACGCGGCTGAATCACCTCAGAGATGAAAGTTGAGGATCGCATTTTGACGAGGTCCATCGGCATGACAAGCGGCGCTAGGTTGATGGCCGCGTTGTTGGCCGGGTCGCGCTCGGCTTCAACCTTGATGATGCCGTCCGATAGGTCGATTGCAAATTGGGCAATTGTCTCCAGGACGATCGTCTTCTCGTTGGCGTCGATTGCTAGCCAGTGCGCTTGTGCGCGCGTCCCGAGGTCGTCGACGTACTCACGCAGTGTCACCAGCAGCACGAATGAGTTGTCTCGGCACACGTAGTTGGCGATCTATAGGTCGTCCAAGGCGTTGTCCACGTCATCGTCGATGTGGCGCACCTTGAACATGTCACGAATGTCATTGGCGAGAAGCACCAACAGCTGGCGTTGCTGACAGATCACCAAATCGCGTGCTTGTAGCTTCACGACCGTCTCGATGATTATGGCGATGACTGGGGTGAGCGCGTATGTCAACAACCACCAGGACGACGTTAGGAAGGGCGGCGCGGCATTGCCGACCTGCTCGCGGCGCTCGTCAAGGAACACGACGATGCGCAGCGCATGGGTGATGTAAAACTTGAGCACTGATCCAAGCGCGAGCCACCGATTCGTTTTCTTCGGGCACGTCTCGCCCATTTCGGTGATTAGGTTCGATTGCTTGCGGAGGTACATGGACAAGGTGTAGGCGATCTTGAGCCAGGTGCCGCTATCCACCTCATCGATCGCTACGTGAACGACCAGGTCGAGTTGGTGAAGCGCGCACCAGATCTGAATGACTTTGAACTCGGCGCACCGCACCATGCGGACCTGGACGTCGTTGATGTGACCCATGTTGGTCTTCTCACCGTCTGTTGTGACGCCGATCAACTTGCGCGTCCACCCGACGAACAACGCGCCAAGCAGCTTGACGAGAATGGCCTCCTGGTTGGCGGCCGTGTGGCGGTCGAAATGCAGCATGGCGATCAGGTGCAAGTTGTGTAGGAAGCCGTTCACACTGACATGGATGCGGACGTCGAAAAACGTTGTGTCGCGATGTTGGCTACCGTCAAATGATATTGCAAACGCCCACACATCGTCGCTGGCTAGGATGTTGCTAATGACTTGTAGGGCGTGGCCGACCAGGATTCGCACATACTGCCCGACGATCGTGTCGTTGAGGCCACCGAGCTTGGCAATCTTGCAGGTGTTCTTGGTCTGCTCGATCGTTGTTGCGACTTGCCGGAACGATAAGCCACATGACACATGTTGGATGGCGAGCTTGAAGCGCATGACCTTTTTAATGTTGACAGTGTAGCCGTCCTTGTTCTCGTTCAGCTTGAACAGCTACAGTGCATTACGACGTAGCTTCTCGATATTTCGATTACGGTCACTGATGCCGGCCAAGTCGTCGTCGTTGGCAGCGTCAAGTTCGTCTTCGGGACGGAACAACATTTCGTCGATGATCACATCGACGATCTTGGTAGACACAACCAAGTTGATCTCGTCGCCCTCCATGTCCATGTAGTGGTACATGGTGTTGGCGCGAGGCTGCACCAAGTTGAAGAACATGTCCTGCTCGCTGGTCGACATTGCGACGTATTCAGCCCACTTGTCCGTGTGCTGCCCCTCCAGGTGCTTGACAATGAGGTCGGCACGGAATGGGACCGTGTAAAACTGGTCAGTCTTGCGTGGGCCACGCTTCCGATTGCTCAGCGGGACTTGTCGATCGTAGTATTTGCAGAATCTACAGCGGGCCGCCTTGACGCACGCGCCTTCTTGTTCTGTCACTTCGAGGCCGTACTTGCGCGGGTAGGAGCGCTGCCACATGTCGCGCGACTTCATCATAAGAACAGAGAGGCCGACGCTGGCAGTCGTGTTGCTCTACCGCATCTTTTTGTGCAAGTCCGTGACTCGCATTCTGATAGGAATAATTAGTTGTTCATAATTACATAATCTCAGGACAAGTCAGGAAGAAACTCGATCTTGTCCCCAAGGTCCCGAGAGCCGTCTTGTTGTCCCTGCCGATGTCCAACGTGCGCATAGCGTATGGAGTCGATGTTGCTGAAATACAAAGAAGCAGCTTCGAAAATGATACAGTGACTGCTCTGATTCATGGCCATGTCGAACAGGAAACTGGTTTGGCTGCAACTGATGAGCAGCCTAAAGTTATCGATGAGACTAACGTTGAAATTCCAGCTGTTGAAGAAAAGTATAGTACCGTTGAAGAAGATCGGAATGGTGGTGTAAATACCGGGGGTGTTAGAGATGATGGCAGAGATTCGACGGAAGTTGGTGATGGTGGAGCTTCGACGGGAGTTGGTGATGGTGGAGCTTCAACGGGAGCTGGGGATGATGAAGAACCCAGTTTCAAAAAGGTGACTAAGGCAACTAGCTATGGCGAAGAGGAAAAGAATGTAGTACCACCAGCAGCAACAGCTGCAGCTGATGAGCAGTAACCAATGGAACGGACGTTGCTGAAACTCCTGCTGCTGAAGAGAAGCCAACCGAGACCGAGACCAATCTTGTTGTTGTTGATCATGAAGAACCCATATTCAATGAAGCAACGACTAGGTGTGACGAAGAGGGAAAGACCGCGGTACTAGCAACAGTAGGAGTTTTGGACAGTTTCCAACAAATTTCTTAAAAGTGGTACACATTTGACCCTAAATGTGGTAAAAGTGGTATCTATTTTTAGATTACCACTTTTTATAAGGCTTGCCTTATTCACTTTTCAAGAACTCAAGGATGAAAACATGTGAGATATATGTGTATTCAATTAACAATTAATGAGACTATCAATATCTATTGTTGCATCATATAGTGGCCCTTAAATCAAAATTTCTCTTCAAAAATTTCAATTTTCAAAATGATAATTTGTTAATTTTGGACTTTTCAAAACTCTTGAATTAACTAACCACATAATAAAAGTCTTAAACCTTCATTTTAAACAAATATCCTTTTTGTTCCATCCTTAAGTTTATACATTTTCATTTTGTTCAACTTAAAATACTTGAATCACATTTATGTAAACATTACAAGTATTAGTGCATGACCCTAATATAAAAAATAATTTTTTTTAATATACCATAAATAATGTAAATATTATAACTATTAAATGCACAAAATTAATTTAAAACCAAAAAAAATATTCAAATGACAAAAAAATGAAATACCATGAACCCTAATTATGAACAAAAATTTTCACCTCATAAAATTCAAATCCCAAATGAATGGAATGGGTTGTATTGCTCTTGCATTTTGAATTTGAGTTGTTTTCATTTTCCTTTAAAAGACCAAAAAAAATTCGAACTTCTTTTTATAAATGTTTTGGAGGATATTTAAATGCTACCTAAATATTCCATGATTCAATAGGTTTAATAAAACCTATAGTAAGCAATTTGTCAATATCTTATTTGACAATGGTTGCATAATTAGGATTTAACTAGTACCTTACTTGGTGAGTAGGTGGTATTGATGTGTCCAACTCAATCCAATATTGAACAACATCAATTGGTGTCCCCTTCAAATCTTTGTAAGTCTAAACGAAGATGCTCTTAAACTCTTTTAGCAATTCAATCAATTGATAATTGACAATTGGTTCCAACATTAGTAGAAATTGGCCAAAATGTTATCACTTTATTTGTGACTACATGCAACTATTAGTTATTTGCACCTACATTTGGACATTTTTGCAACTATTTTTTGTGTTGGTCATATTCATAACTACATTACAACCAATTTGCAACTATTTTAGTTTCATATTTCCATGTAAACAACATTTAGTTTGGTTTTCATCTAAGCAAAACAATTTATGTCCCATTAGTTGCAAATGTGACCAATTTAGTTACAACCCTATGAATATACAAAGGTGTATTTTGTGAAATTTAAGGAATAAAATTGGGTATATTAATATTTATAAATGTATATTTTGAATGTATCTAAACAACCATATTACATGTGTATTCAAATAATATTATTAACATAAATAACTTCAATATAATGGTTACATTAATTAGTGTATATTTTGAGTATATTAAAATTTTATGTAAAATATTTACTAAATACATTGTGCCCATATTACAAGTTTATCCAAACCATCTCATTATAATTCTTAAAATTATTAAAAATAACATTTATTAATATTAATATTTTATTTTATATTGATTACATATAATAATAAATTAAATTCTTTGAGTTGTTGGTTGAAAATTGAGTGCATGAAATTCCACTCACATTGGTTTATTTTAATAAAAAATTCGACAATGAAAATTGGTGGTTGTTTAAAAAAAATGTAGTTAAAAAAAATCAATCAAAAGGATTTAACGCACTTCACATATGTTAATAATCAACCATTAAATCTAAAAACCCATACACAAAGCATGTTCCCTATGTCCCATAAAGAAAGAAGGCATAGGATCTCTGGTCAATACCAATGGTGTAAACTAGGGTTGGGGACAAGAAAGAAGGCATGGGATCTCCAATCAATACCAAGGGTGTAAATTAGGGTTTGGGACAAAAAAGAAAGCATGGGATCTTTGGTCAATACCTAGGGTGTAAACTAGGGTTTGGGACAAAAAAGAAAACATTGGATCTCCTATCAATGCCAAGGGTGTGAATTAGGGTTTGGGACAAGAAATAAGGCATTGGGCCTCTTAAATACCAAGGATGTAAACTAGGGTTTGAAACAAGAAAAAAGGCATTGGATTTCCTATCAATGCTAAGGGTGTGAACTAGGATTTGGGACAAGAAAGAAGGCATTAGGTCTCCTAAATATTAAAGGTGTAAACTAGGGTTTGGGACAAGAAAGAAGGCATTGGATCTCCTATCAATACCAAGGGTGTAAATTAGGGTTTGGGACAAGAAAGAAAGCATGGGATCTTTGGTCAATACCTAGGGTGTAAACTAGGGTTTGGGACAAAAAAGAAAACATTAGATTTCCTATCAATGCCAAGGGTGCGAATTAAGGTTTGGGACAAGAAATAAGGCAT
The DNA here is from genome assembly GCA_963921925.1 of Sphagnum tenellum. Taxonomy (NCBI): domain Eukaryota; kingdom Viridiplantae; phylum Streptophyta; class Sphagnopsida; order Sphagnales; family Sphagnaceae; genus Sphagnum; species Sphagnum tenellum. Next base: position 150,753 of record OY998159.1, read on the forward strand.
TGTGTTTCCTAAATAGCAAGGGTGTAAACTAGGGTTTGAGATAAGAAAAAAGGCATTGGATCTCCTATCAATGCCAAGGGTGTGAACTAGGGTTTGGGACAAGAAAGAAGGCATTGGATCTCTTATTAATACCAAGAGTGTAAACTAGGGTTTGGGACAAGAAAGAAGGCATTTGACACACCCCAAACTCCTTGATAGACTCAATTGCAAGTCCAAAGGTGTAAACAACATAAGGATAATGAGTTGGGGTATGTTCTGTGGTTCACAACATTTTGGGGGTAAATGGGTGTGCTGGAGCTTTGAGATGGGGATTAAGACAAATGACAAGTGGGTTAATTATTTGCACAAACCTACACAAACCAAACAACAAGTTGGTTAGTGCATAGTTGGAACACTTTTGGTGCACGGACGAACCACGGGTAAACACGAATTCATAACTTGGACTTGAAGGGAAGCCACCACCTTTCCCCTTATAGTATTATTTGTGCCTGGCCATAGGGCATGCACCTAAATGTCATTCTGTCCTAGGACTCCCAACTTGGGAGTCTCATAATTCCTGAAATTGAATCTTTTGCGATTTTGGAGGCCATAACTTTTGGTGCAAACCTCCGATTAAGGTGAGGTCTAAAACAAATTTGTAACCCTCATCGAGAGTTTTCCAACATTATGTGGCATGCCACTTGCACACAAGTAAATAAAGGAGAATCCAGACTTTTAATGGTCAGGAATGAAGTTGACAATTTAACTCCTGACCCTTTTTTTGATAACATGAAATGTGATTCTCAAGCTTCATTCTTGGCCCGCACCTTTACAAACCCTTGCTTTGGTCGTGAGCCCAAGAATAAGATTATGACAACATTGGATCTCCTATCTACCAAAGGTTTGAGACAAGAAAAAAAACATTAGGTATCCTAACTACCAACATTAGTGGGTGCCCGTGGCCGAAGGCCACCTTGAAGTCCCCCGTGGGTGCCCGTGACCTTGGGCCACTGTGAAGTTTTATACGTGTTATTTTTTCTTATCTTTTACTCTTTATTTGGCCCCTGCCCTGCCCGCCCTTTTATTTTTGCTTATCTTTTACTCTTTATTTGGCACCTGCCCTGCCCGCCCTTTTATTTTTCCTTATCTTTTACTCTTTATTTGGCCCCTGCCCCCTACCCCGCCCTACCCTGTCTGGTCGCCCGTTTTTCCGAATCCCGTTTTCCGAATCCGACTGTCCGGGCCGAATCCGGTTTTCCGAATCCGACTGTCCGGGCCGGTTCCACCGCGTCAATTAAAATGCGGAACCGTCGTTGGACGGACGGACAGACAGGCACACTGTTGTAATTATATAAGAGACTGTCCGGGCCTTGGTTTTCACGCATGAGGCGGCAAGAGGCACAAACGATTTTTTGTGGGGGATTTTTAGTTTGCAGAATCCGACTGTCCGGGCCGGTTCCTATTTTTGGAATCCGACCGCCTGGGCCGGTTCCGCCGGTCCATTAAAACGCGGAACTATCAACTAAAACGCACGAACGCACGCACGCACACACATGTTGTAATTATATATAAGACTAGTGGGTACCCGATGCATAATGCACCCGTCGAGCTCCGACCTTGCCATTTACATGAAAAAGGTATCTTAAGGCAAAAGAAAAATTATGGAAACTCAAATATGTATGTCCGTCCGGCCGTCAGTGGGTACCCGCGACCTTCGGTCACTGTGAGGTGCCCCTGCATTGTTTTACTAAATTCGCCATTTTATTTATTTTTTAAAAAATGCTATAGCCTGAGTAGGACCGTCATCATTTAATGCTAATTAATGTTCGGGATCCTCGCCAATGGACCTACTTGAGAAATTTGTCCCAAAAAAAAAAACCCTGGTATTAACCAATGTGGGGAAAAAGGCGGTGGGGGGGGGGGGGGGTATTACATACCCGAGTCCGGATCTGTGGATTTGAACAATTCAGAACCAAAAAATTAAAAATTAAATTCCGGGTATTTGAAAATTAGCAAAATCAAAAAAGAGCCCCTAGTTTGGGTGGGTGAAAAAACTTCAAAGAACCGCCGGGTTCCCGACAGTTCGAGGTGGATATTTGGTTTATTTCCAAAACCCGTTTGAGAACCACAGAGATATCAACCTTGATACCCACCGTCACAGACAGACTGACCGCTCACTGACTGACTGACCAGCGAGCATTGGTCGATATTATACAGAGGCCGTCTGTCCGAGCCGGTTCTCCCATACAAAATTTGTCTGTCCGTCCGTCCGTCCGACTGTCCGGGCCGATTCCGCCGGCGGATTAAAATGCGGAATCGTCGTGTCACGCACGCACGCACGGACGCACTACGGTGATGGCAGACGACAAAGAAGAAGAGTCGGAGAGGAGAAGCGGCCGAATCCCGTTTTCCCCGTTTTTGGAATCTCGTTCTCGGGCAGAATCCCGTTTTCGGAATCCGACTATCCGGGCCGATTTCGCCGACGGATTAAAACGCGGAACTGTCGCGTCGGACGGACAGACACACGCACGGACGCACCAAGTGAATTTATATATAAGATTGTAAACTAGGGTTTGGGACAAGAAAAAAGGCATTGGATCTCTTATCAATCCCAAAAGGTGTAAACTAAGGTTTGGGACAAGAAAGAAGGCATTGGATCTCCTATCAAGCCCAAAGGGTGTAAATTAAGGTTTGGGACAAGAAAAAAGGCATGGGATCTCTTATTAACACCAAATAGAGTGTAAACTAAGGTTCGGGACAAGAAAGAAGGCATGGGATCTCCTATTAATACCAAATAGGGTGTAAATTAAGGTTTGGGACAAGAAAGAAGGCATGGGATCTCCTATTATTACCAAATTGGGTGTAAATTAAGGTTTGGGACAAGAAAAAAGGCATTGGATCTCCTATCAATCCCAAAGGGTGTAAATGAGGGTTTATTGAAGACTATACAAGTCAATACCAGGGGTGTAGGTTTGGGTTTATTGAAGATTGTACCAGTCAGTACCAGCGGGTGTAGATTCGGGTTTATTGATGACTGTCCAGTCTGAAACCCTAATTGGAGTAGGGTCTAGAGCTAGGTGAGATTGAAGGCTCTGGTGTTTCCCGAATGTTGTGCAAACGAGCGTGGGAAAAAAAAAACACAACAAACTTGAAAAATTGTTGGTGGATTGATTTCACGGAGGGATTTTTGATGATCCTCACAAAATCTCGATCAAGTTCGTGATCAGCCAGAAGCTGGAGGTGCAGATGATGGTGGAGATAGGGGTGGAGGAGCTGTTGGATGGTGATGATGTTTCTTCTTATTATGCTCCTCGGGTGGAGGTGGTGGAGGTGGAGCGCGCCCGGAATTAAAAGGAATAACCGGGGGAGGAGGACGGCCTTTGGGAGCTTTCCTCCTGATGAATTCCAAAGAAGTGGACGACGACGTTGGGTCCCACTGATCGAAGCTTAGAGCATGTCGTGAGAGCTTCATTCGCGAGTCTAGCTGATCTTCTTCTTCATGCTCCTGCTGTGTAATTCATAGCATTCACCAGCTGCTGCTGTTGTCAGGGCCGTTTATTACTAGTCCCCCCAGCTCTAGAGCTTGAAGGAATCTCTGCAACAATTTTCTAGAGACTGTCGAGGGGACTTGGAACTGCAATGTAATTAATTGCTATATCTGTCAGTTTGGGACCACTTCATAACCGGATTAGGTGGTGGAAAGAATCCAGTGTTTGCTGGTTACTGGCGGGTGTGAAACGGTTATCAAACCGGTTACCATGAAGGGTATTAATAATCTACCCAGTCGATAATCGATTATTTGATAACCGGTGAATGAACCTCGACCGCTTGGTATGTAGTATTGAACGTCCAAAATCTAATAACCTGCCCAGAAATAAACTGATTATCATCCAGGAACTAGGTTGTCAATAATCCTAAACAATTTTATGATAAGAAATACAAGGAGCAGAAAAAAGGTAATACCTTTTATTTTACTTTATTTTTTCAAAATCTAAAATTGATCAATGTATAACCGACAGTTGAATTGGCAGCCATCAACCGGGTATTTGATTACCTACTCTTTAAACACACTAAAATTGATGCATAACCGACAGTTAGTACCAAAAAGATTGATAACCGAATCAGCATGTAAAAAAACAATTTCATATAAAAAATACAGAGACCTACCCAGAGATTATGAAAAGAAATGAACGACTGGCCGAATACTAGTAAAATCCCACCTTAAGGTTTGATCTCACGGCAAGCTTGCTGCCATGTCCATCTGGAGATTGAAAACCTCCAAGAAAAACAACCTCCCAAAAGTTTTAAGAAGTAAAGTTATCGGTAAAGTAGACGATTAGGGGGGTGAGAACGGTCAGTTTCGGCTTAATAGGGCATCAAATGCGTAACTGGGAATGAAATTTTACAAAAGGAAATAACTGGGACCCAAACTAGTTTTCCCACCAAAATCATCATGGCTGTAGCATGGGATTTTTTTGAAGAAAAACAGATCTAAAGTCACCATATTTAGAGAATAGGTTTCAACGAGTGGCCGAATTGTAAGAGGAATCCTAAATTTTTCTACTTCCTCCTCTGAACTCTAAGCAGCAAATTTGGCTAAGTCCTCTTGTGCATGATCACCAACCCACCTACTTCACAAATATGAAGAAAAAAACCAGTGAGAAAGTGTTGGATATCCTTGATTGATTGGTTAGCCTGGTCTAATTCAGTTATCATCTGCAAATACACAAGGTTCAGATCTCTCGCTTGAGGAGGAATGCCCAAGTTCCACTTGTTCAGTACACACAACAAACAAACAAACAAAAGACCAGCTACTTGAAGCGCAAGACAAGTAAGACGAGCCAGGAGGCAGTGAAGAAGATATCAGCAGGCAAATAGTACTGAAGATCTAGCAATACTTTGTAGGACAGCATTTAGACACAGAGACAGACAGAAAGACAAACCTTGAGAATTTTCACTAGTGTCATGCGTTGCAAGTGTACATCATCTCCAGCAGCGAAGATGACACAAAACTGCAGTAAAACTAGGTGTAGAACCAAAACCACGCAGTAATATGAGAATGGTGTCGAGAAAACACCTTCTCCTCCTCCCCCTCCTCCTCTTCCTCCTCCTCGCCTTGCGGAACGCCTGCTTAGATCTGTCACTACCGGCATCGTCATCATGTCAGTGCCACAGCAACAGTCCCCGGCACCCAGAAAACCAGCTAATCATGAACTGAAATCATATCAAGATACTAATAAGGCCTCTTTTCATTAGGGCGCTCTCATCATCACATTTTCTACCCCCAATAGCAAGCTTTCCATTACATTTGTTTCATCTAGCTAGCTGTGCTCACAATCATCACCTCACAGCTGCTGCTATTGACCAAATTGACCAAATGCATAGCTGAGTTGTTTGAGCTTCAAATTTCTTCAGCTTCTTCTCCAAGTAACCAAAATATTCTATGGGAGACTTGATGATCGGGATATAATTTTCCGTACCTCCCAAAACAACAGAGAAGATTCACGCTTGATCAAGAGATTGGACACAAAAAAGAAAATCCAGTGCAAAGCGTACTGAGGACTCTTTTGGAAAAAATTGCACCCAAAGACATCAATTACATTTCGGAGGAAAAAAAAACAAAACCTCTGAAGTTTCCATATTTAGACAATAGGTTCACAGAAGTTACCAAAACATAGCATGATTCTTTGAAATGCAATGCTTTTCTTGGGAATATGTTATAAGCTAACTACCCAAATCATTGTGTCACCTTCTATCAATGTTATGGTCTCTAAAACATTAGAATATCTACATGAACTTTCATTCATTCAGACAAAGTACAAATTTTCAATAGGACCAGTTGGTGCTCTTTGTTTCCTTGCATATTTCATTTGTGTCGAGGTGGGGACTACAGAATATTATGAACAAGCTGAATCATGACCTAGCCGACAAGTGCAAAGTCAATGGGAACTAAAGAGAGTCACTTCCTCTATGAAGGAAAGCAACTTGGTCTTTGTGCCGTTGTTTTAGTGCATGTGTCCCATAAAATGACTGCTTTCATCTAATAGGAATCTCTATATATTGAGATTGGTGTTTGTTTCTTTAGTTTTGTCACCACACTTTAACCCTCTCCAACTATAGCCCTCATTATGTTTGTTGGTACCTTGGGTAGCCCTCAACAAGGCAATGTGCATGTTTTTTATTGCACAAGTTTTGACGAAAATAAAATAAAGTAGAATTTAGAGCAATTTTCATCATTGGATATTAATTATAAATTTTAAGTTTGATCTTTTCAACCAATCAATATCTCTTCATCATGTTGACTGTTTTGTATGCCTTTTCACATGCCCATACTTGCCCCTCACTTGGGCCAATGACATTTGAGTTCATAGTTGCACCAATAAGGGGTTGTGTTCACACTTGCTCCAACACTTTGACCAATTTGGTTTTTTAGTTTGCCCTTTCATATCACATGGAAAAGTTTGCACGAAAAATTTCTCATTGGCTTTGCCCTTTCCTACAGAATTATAAAAAATATTCATAATTGAGTTTTTTTTGGAAAGTCATATCTTGAAAAGACTTGGAAAAAGTTTTTTTGGGGGTGTGATTTCACTACTTGACAACAAAAAAGAGGCAACTACAAATCATACAATCTTTTTTATGGGGAAAAAAAACCAAAGTCGCCATATTTCAAGGGAGGAAAAAAAAATTTGAAATTTCTTTATTTAGATCATAGCTTCTAGCATGTCACCATAGTATAGTGGGGTTCCCAGAAAAGTCTACTTTCTTTGATGACATATAGCTAAATTTGGCTAAGTCATGTTGTGGATGATTGCCAATGCACATAACTCATAAAATTGGGGGAAGAAAAACCCTACTTGAAGATGATTGCACTTGTGCAAACCGCACAAGGGCCCATTAATTGTTATTGAAGGAAGACACAAGACACCCCTTGTATATAATGTTGGGTCGTCTTCCTCTTCAGTAACAACTAGTGGGCCCTTGTGCCTTTGGCCTGAGTATAACGTGCATGGTGCATTCACACTTGATGTTAAGTCAGTGTTAAATGAAAATCTAGGTGGCATCCTAGGTGGCACCCAATGTTAAATGGGCAATATCTTAATCTTAATGTTAACTCAACATAACATGTTAATTGTAAGTAGGTGTAAGTCCTAAATGACTAGCATGGTATAAGGGGACTCAACACTAGAGTCCCGAACACCAAGTGTGAATGCACCTTAATAATTCAGTCTCCATGGTGATCTTCCACTGCTGCCAACACTTTCAACTCCAGCCTAATGACTCCCTTGCTGGACCTGCCTCTCCTGTGCCTCATCCCTCTCTGGCTCCAGTCCTTGATAGAACATAAAGAGAGGGCAATTTTTTCCTTTCCCACTTGGTGGAAGAATTTTTACAATGTGTTCAGTCACTGCTCTGAATTTTTCCATTGATGAAGAAAGAAAAATATGGATGAAAAAATGTGTTCAGATGAATGAACTTTTTTGCCCCTTCATTATGCTGGATAATATGGCAGCCCTAGAGGCTCTTCCATGTTTTTTGGTCACATTGCTTGGGCTCCTGCCCTCAAACTGGGACCTCAAAACATATGTTGTCTCTCCCGCCTCCTATTCATGCTTGGCCATTGCACCCACTCACTCAATTACTAGGAGCAGCCTTTCTCTTATTGGCAAAATTTTGCCAAAATGCAATATAAAAAATCAAAAAATCAAAAATGAAGTGATTTTGGCGTTTTAATCACCAGATGTGAGGAGGAAACAAAGTAAAAATCACCATATTACTATATGCGGTTTTCTGGGTGTAGCCAGATTTATAGAAGGTTGATAAAAAATTTGTGCTTCACACTTGGTTTATAGCCAGACTTGGTTAAATCTTCCTAAGGATGATTGATGTCTTTTTTACATCTTCATATGGATGATTGCCACTTAAAGCTACATTTTTAAAAGAAGGAAAGAAAAGAAAAACAAGACACTTTACATTGCCACTTGTATTGCCACATCATCATGTTGTTGGCTGGCTGGTGGTTGGGGGAGGGAGTGTGTCCTTGTCTGTGGACACCAATGGTGAAAGGTTGAGTGCAACAAAGCTTGATGCCCTTTCCCCACCATTGTGAACTCCAAAAACAAAGGATTGTAGCTTGCTTTACTTTCTTTGAGTGCATTTGAGTACCACTTGGAGCTTCGTGTTTCCATTGTTCTTATTTATTTGAATGTGCAAACGCACATTTTGCAACCTTGCAGATTTCTTTGCTAGAGAAATTGACATTGTCAAATGTTGATATTTCATAGCTTGCGGTTGTAGAAGCATAAGTTGTAGCTTAGAGATCTCACAATTGCATGTTTATATTTTGGGGATTTTTACTATTAATGATGGTCTACCTTTGGATTTGGTGAATTTGCAAATATTGTGATGCATAATATGTAAATCTGAGCAAACATCTAATGATGTTTTGGTTCAAAAATCTATTATGCACAAATGTTTATTAAATACATTAAAATTAATGGGATAACGCTTGTGATTATTCATGTGCAAACTACACATCCAAAATTGTTTGTTATGAGAAAAAATATATATCAAAATGCGTTTTAGTTCACTTTGGGTTTCATTAAATTTTGAGTGAATTTGGACATTTTTATCATGGTGAAACTAAGCAACCCCCTAGTGAATAGGGACTAGTTGATATAAACAGTGAATTAATCCACTAATACTTAATGAAACAAAGTTATTTTCAAATGAAACACAAATTTACCAAGCCATTTCACTTGTTAGTTAATTAATTAGGCAACACAAAAGTCAATTAAATTTAAATTATTTAATATTTAATTTAATATTTCATATTATTAATAATTTCATGATTTTCAGCATATGAATTATTAGCACATGTCATTACCTATGCTAGGTAAAAAACCTAGCCTAGGTACGTAGGCCATACAATCAACTTAAATAAGCACCTATTTTATCGAACTATATTAAAAAATATTTGATCAACTTACCACTATTGATTACAAACACATTTGTGAAGTTTGATCCTTTGATTTCTAGGATGGAAGCAAACACCCTTACTATCAAGTCATCATATTTATTGTGATGATGTGTTACATTGCATTCTATTTATCAAATATTTCATTTTAAACATTACAAAAACATTTATTCTCAGTTTTTTTGGGTTATTTTTAATTATTTCACCTTAGGTTACCTTCAATTATTTTTGGTTATTTTTGGTTATTGCAGGCTATTTCATTTTAGATTATTTGTTGTTATTATAAATTATTTTCAATTATTCTAACTTATTTGATCTTAGGTTATTTTTTATTATGTGAAGCAATTGTTGGTTATTTTTAATTATTGAAATCTATTTCACCTTGTGTTATTATTAGCTATTATTGGTTATATTATCATAGGTTATTTGTGGCTATTCTATTGGTGGCTATTGGTTTGGTGTATATTTTAAGTTATACTACCAAAGGTTATTCATGATTATTATATCGGTGGCTATTGGTTTGGTGGTTATTTTAGGTTATTATATTGGTGTTTATTAATGGTTATTTTGTTAATGGCTATTGGTGGATTTTTTATTATAATTTATTGTTGGATATTCTAAGTTATATTTTCGTAAGCTATTGATAGTTATTTTATTGTAGGTTATTCTAAATTATTTTTCATAAACCATTTTTGACTATTAGAGGTTATTTTACCTAAGGTAGTTATATTTTATTTTAAATTATTTTGAAAATTTATATTTAGGATAAAATAACTTATAATAAGTTAAGGTATAAGTTTAAATAACTGAAATAACCTAAAATAATATAGGGTATATCATAAATTAACATAAAATATTTAAAACAACAACATGAAAATAAACATGTTCACTACAATAAATTATAGTAGTGAATTATGTCAACTACTAATGAAACACAATGTTTACATAATGATATTATAGTAAAATAACTTTAAACAGGATGAAATCACTAAAGTGAAATGAACTTCTTTCATTTTTAAAATCCCATAATGATTTAAGCTAATGAATTACACCTCACTTTTGTACTAATGAAAAGTGAAGTGGCAGAACATGTTGAAACTCATGATTGACAACCATTTAGAAAAAAAAGACAAGTATTTCTAGCTATGCAATTATTGGATTTTTAGTGCCACAAACTTGTACAAAAAAGTGATGAGCAACAATAATAGTTTTTTGAAGATTTGGTGTTTTATATTTATAAGGGTTACATGCATTTATCTAGTTGTGAAAATGTTTAGCTTTAGAGGTTAGTTCTACCTCAATGTCTTTGTGTTGAATTTTCATTTTAATTTTTTTTTGTGGAAGAAATGTTGCCTACCATGGTCAAGAAAATCATGGACCAACATGTTTTGCCAAGTTTTGCATCTATAACAATAGTGTCTACTAGTTTTGATTTATGAATGTACCATGACGGTATGGATAGTTTTTGTTTTGGTTATCAATTTTTTGAATGACACTCGAATCCCCATGCTTATCATTATGGGGTTGTTTTGAAGTGAACAACATGACAAATCAATCCATGGCTGCACAACTCCAATATTTGTTGGAAAAGTTTAGTCTTATTGTAGTGTTGATGGTTTTAGGGCACTGCCACTTGCAAGTGGACAACATGGACTAGATTACTACTATTGTGAAGAATTGACCTAATGATCCACATGCCAATTGCAAGCCAAATTCAAAGTTTAAACAATACTTAAAAACAAAAAACTTCTAGTAGAAGATAAGTACAATTTGACTGAAGAGCATGATTATTTTGAAGAATTGTAGTTGATGGCTACTAACTTTGTGGGCTAGGATGGGTTTGTGTGGGAGTGTGGTTGGGTGAAGGAACTTGTGCTACAATTTGGCATCTAATTCTTCATAACATTGGGGTTCAATTGTCCCACAAGTTTTGGTTTGTTTCTAGGAGTTTAGGTTTTTTGTTCTTTGTTGCAATTTTTTTGTTGGCTAACCTTTGTGCATATCCTTCATTTTTTTAAAATTGAAAATTGGCATATTCATAACTGGAATTTTTGAAATAAAGTAAAATAATGTGTAACCGGATGGTGTAGTAAATTTCAGATTTTTTTGAAATACATATCCTTCTTCCTTAAAAAAAATGGGAAATATTTTAGTGGTATCCACAGGATAGGCCAAAAACAAATAACCAGACAACACAGGACCAAACCCTACCCCCATGCCTCCCTCCCCCAAGGACTCAAAGAGTCAAGGGAAATTTCAAGGTTTCTTTTTTCAGATTTCTAAGGTAGCACCCAATGATTATTTTCTCGACAAATTTTGTTGTTGCTTTTCCACAAAAACTTGAGAAGTTTGAGAAAGTTTTGCTTTTATAGGTGAAATTTGACTAATTTTTCACAAAAATCCTTTGTATGTGTTGAAATTATATTTTCAGGTCACAAAAATGTGAAAATTTGCCCACAAAGAAAAGACAGAGAGAGAGAGAAATAAAAAAGTGTAGGGCTAAGCCTCAAGGTGGTGATACTCCAAGGACAAGGGGCCCACAACAAGGCTACCATGGTAGCCACGTCTATTGCCCATTATCACGACACCCTCTTCCTAGGCCTTCTATTTCGGGAATGTGCCTCACATATGGACTTTACCCATTGTAAGACACCAGACAACTGTTGTCATGAACCTTAAAACATGCGTAAAGCCTTGGCCTGATTTTTTACACTTTGATCACAAGGCCTAGGAGGGGGAGGGCTCTTAGACCTACTCCTTAAGAGTGGAATGAATCTCTTGGCTATTTATTGGCCTACAATCCATCCTGCTCTTGAGGAGTAGGTGTGAGATCCCATCTCTTTTATAGGGACAATATTCATGTTTATAAGGTCCCCTCCAAATACACACTGAGTCTTTTCCAAGTGCTTTACAAACATGAGAGAAAGACAGAAAATAAGTGTCTTTGTAATTCTTTTAACTAGAGATTTCGTTGCAACTACATCTTTTTGGGCTTTTGCCAAAAACATTGAAAATTTATGGCAGAGTGTAATTTGAAGTGGATTTTTTCTTTCGTCTCTTCAAATTGCAAAAAATCTATTATGGTGGATTTTAACTTGCTTGTACTCTCACATGCACAATATGATTGGTTTGAGAACCTCAAATTCCATGAGGTTCCACCGAACTAGCAAATTAACCAAACCTGGAATGGGAGGTTCACTTCAAAATCTTGGAACAGAAAACACTGGTTTCAACTTGAAATCACAAACACCACCTGGGTATGTATGGACTAGTGTTGTGCAAGTATATCTTTGGCCCAGATATACCTTGTCAGGTATAGAGAGAGATATATTACCTTAATCTATATTCCTCAAATCAACACACATTAATGAAGCACATTTTCAAGAGTATGTAAAATTCTAAAATTATGTCCTATTTGTAACCTTGAATATAGGTGAGAAATATTCGCACCCATAGTCAAATATATCTCAACATCTGGGTACAAAAATTAAAATTGAGGATTGTTAACCTGTGATAAAAGTGCATATGCTAAGAGTGATCAGTGTGTGTGGTAAGGATATATTTCAAATGGAAGACTCCCCTTATTTTGGAAAGTCATAAACTTTCACAATACTTCACTGAATTCCGTGATCCAAAAGCTTCTTAGAACACTGAGAGATGGAGCTACAAATCACCTTTATAATACAAATCACCACTTGAATGTCAAACCTGAACACCATTATCTTTTAATAAATTGTCTCTTAATACATTAAGCATTCAAATGGAAACTTGTTCATCCTAATCAAAGATGAATCAAACACTTTGATTCTTGTGTTTTGACATTGCTTTTCACCTCTGAAAATTGTTTCTAAAAATTCCTTCATTTTTAAATATATAAATAAACATATATATACATATACCCCTTTTTTACCCCAAAAAAAGGGTATATGATAAAGGTATACCCAGACCTTACCCATCTATCAATTTTTAAAAAAAATTACACCAGACTCTTACCTGAATGAAAATTTTGAGTGTTAATATACCCTTACCCAATTAGTAAATAAACTGGAAAAAAAACTACATAACCTTATCCAAGGATATATCAAAAACAATATAGCCACACAAAGACAGTAATGGACAGTGCAATTTTGATAGGGGAGACCTGATACAGAGCCCAGCCATCACCTAGAGATTCTCCATAGATATCCTTTTTTATCTGATTGTTAGATCAAAAGCACACAAGTTTGGAGGCCAAAATCTCCTGTTCCATGCACAGATATTGTCAACCCTTCAGGCTGAAAATAAAGTTTTTGAATACTTGGGCACTATCAATGTTACAAATCAAAGCCAGACCATTGATGTGGGTTTCTTAGAGCAGAATTTTCCTATTCATTTCTTTAGAGGATCATATGCCTAAGACAAGAGGTTGTAGGGATCCAGATCACAAGGACTTGTCTAAATGACTTTCTAAAACAAATGTTGATTAAGACTAGTTTTCCATGAATGCTAACCATTCCCACCATTGTTTAACAAAATTGAACAAGTGCACACAACTAGCTCCTCAAGTCTCTTCTCAGCCATTTGCAATTTTAGGAAGGGGAGCCAAAAGGGTGACTGTGACCGAGATCAAAGGCCACACCTTTGGTTACAAAGCCCAATACTTTTTCACTAACTTCATCTTCCTTGTTGGGGAAGTATGTAGTTCGACTATTAAGTACCACGAGAATCTTTGTCTGGGGATCCAAAAGCAAAGTAATTGCTTTAGATATAGGGGTTGAGCTTGTCACCATGGGTGGAGGCGGTCGCATTATGTCTTTCAATTGAGCATCCATCTGTAATCAATCAGCAAACCAGCAAACTGGTTCAGAAATCAACCTCCAGAAAAACCTCCAGTGCCAGAGAGAAAACCTGTTGATAAGTTCAGTGTCCCTCTTCAAGCATTTACAAAAGGTTCCTCATAGCATCACATTGCAGAAAATCAGAACCCCATGCATGATTATTTCTGCAATTGGTTTTAAACTGTCTATCTTGCACTATCTGGTTCCTTTAAGGCAATGATAGAGACACTTGTGAACGATTGGATTCCAAGGAAAGGAAGGGAAGGTAAGCAACATAAAACCTCTGAGCAGTCTTCAGCAAAAACAACACCAATGCAAGCACCTCTCTCATCCACAATGGGCAGCACTTGCTCTCTCAAAAACCGTAGTGCCACTTTTCGCACTTGAATGTCACCTAGTGGTGGCCTTGCTTCATCATAAGGCACCATTATACTCTCAACACCTTCATTTGGTGACACCTGCTCCACATACAGAGGAGAACTGACTGATAAGGAGACAATCAATAGGAAAGACCAGTAATGAGAATGCCAAATCTAATGGTACATGTGAGTTTACCACATTTTCATTCTTTGTGGCTGGCAAGACCAAATGCAAGGGCTAACCAAGCAAAAGAATGGAACAGAAACAATAATTCACACATTAGCCTTATAAATTACAATGAACAGCAGAACCAATAGGGCCAAGACATTTGTGGAAGGAACTATTAACATAGTCAACACAGAAATGGATCTGCTTTAAAAGGAGAAAAAAATTACAGTCACCTACCCCAGGCCTTAGCTTGTAAGGGCTGAAAACATCTTCAGAAAATCCTGTCAACACCTGCAACCGCACAACAGCCTGCACCAAATATACTCCATATGTTACCAACCAACTGAAAGAAAAGGGTAGTATTTGGAAAGCAAGAAAATCAGTATTGACCTACACAATATGTAATGAACCTCTGAAACTGGTGATATTCCACACAAACTATCATATACCATGACAATTGAGTGAAGATGGTTCAGTAATTGTTATGTTGAGAACTTCCCAAATGGCCTCAGACTCATGATGAACTGTAGACTTCAATATAACTTTGATTCCCATCCTTCAATGCATAGATCTAGGTTTTATCCGTATCTCATTCTCATCTTGGACTTCTTCATAAGTATTTCCTGACAACTAAACCCTACATGCTTAAATCTTCAACCCTTCAACTGTCAACCCTCGACCCTCACCCAAAATCCAAATTCTAAAGCCCTCAATAAAAAATTCAAAGCACAACAAAAAGCTATTTCCAGAAGGCCACTAACCAGGTATGCTCGCTTGCTTAATGGAAGGCCCTTCTTCAAGCCCACCATATTTTTCAATGTCCGTTTTGCCAAACCAAGCTGCCACCAAAAGCACTCATGAGAGGGATGGTTTTGTCAGCCTAGCTTGGAAACACACCATATTTGTCATATTGCTGAAACCTATTTGCTTGGGGAATACCTGTATGTGATAATCTTTGTGTCACATGGATAGACAGCATTCCATTACTGTCACAAATATAACAACCAAAGAACTCTCAAAGTGATTCATCCTAGACTCTACGGCAAACTTAGCAGACAAAAAAAGCCAACAGATCAAATGATTATGAAAGTTCACTTTTACCTGACCAGCAAGCACAGCAGCTTCAATGTAAAGCTCATCAGCTTCTGCTCGATCTTCTGGCCAGACATGGCCAGCAGCTTCAGGAATTAAGCGTGAACGCAATGAGCCCACCATGGTGACATCCCCCCTCTCTGCAAATGCTCTCATCAATGCCAAGAATACATGTGCACGTGGTCTTAATTGAACGTCATCTTTAGCATTCCTTTGCATCTCTTCAGCATACGCTAGCCCTCCTGTGACCAACCCATTGTCAATGACATATCCACCGGGTTGAGTCCCACAACTCAGTTAGAAATCCAACACATCACTGGGTCCAATAAGGTACATCAGAGCCCTTTGGAGTTAAAGAGGCTCAGAGTCATTATCTTCTGTTATTTTTGTGCATTTATGTTCTTTGCTAATTTGGCTGAATCATCCACAAAGTAC
Source organism: Sphagnum tenellum (assembly GCA_963921925.1). NCBI lineage: Eukaryota > Viridiplantae > Streptophyta > Sphagnopsida > Sphagnales > Sphagnaceae > Sphagnum > Sphagnum tenellum. Next base: position 166,581 of record OY998159.1, read on the forward strand.
TTGGGATGAGCTCAGTAACAGCTCTTCAAAAGATCCAAGTCCAAATATTGCTGGTGCCAAGTTTGCAGTATGTACTCAAATTTCCAGAATAAAGATCTGAAGCCTATTTATCTTTACATAGTTTGTCTTCCTTCTTTAGCACTTTTGCTTCTGGGCAAGTGATACTTACGCTCAGGAGAACCAGAAGCAATACAAGCATCAATGATGGCAGTGTAGGCAACACGATCAAGAACACATGTTGGCATTTCCTTCATCTCTGTAACCATGTTGCAAACACCCTCCAAGTCTCCAACATCTGCCAGGCCCTGTCCCATCTGGTGTCTCAATACCCATCTCTAAATTGTCTTATTGATCAGCAATTGTAAAAGTAGATCCTGGAGTTCACACCAGACACATATCCAGCTGCCAACTGCTGCCAATGAATAACTCAGCAAATCTTGGTTAACAACAGAGTGTCCTTGTAAATCAACTTGTGAGGACCAAACTGCTGAATCCATTCTCACTCATCCCTGGTAAGATTTGACTGAAGACAGCATTGATTGCTCTATGTGTGGGAGTAGCTCATCTACTGCACTTAAATCCAATGAGGAAACAATCAAACGAGTGTGGGGCATAGCGGTACCCTGAGGAGAGTAGTGTAACTAACAACATCTGGGAGTAGCCGTGATGTTTGCAGCCTCTTGGCATCTTCCTGCAATAGAACATAATCCCTTTTCAAAAACAAACCATACTAGTTTACTCTATATACTAGCATCATTTCTTCATGTTTTTAGATTGATGCTAATGAGCAGCTTATCTTTGAACAGTTTTCTATATTGTAAAGGCACTGATCTTTAAGTGATTCTATGCATCTGCTCAACAGATTAACTTGGATAGGTCCTGTCCTCCATTTCAGATTCTAGTTATTTTTGGGCATGGCTGACTTAGAGTCTAATGGGTGTTCTGTTCAAGACAGTTAACAAAGAGGGAAGTGTTAAGAACCTTCATGGCAGTGAGAAGCTCAAAAGCACGGGCCATGTCACCACCACGCACACATGCTAAAATGAGGGAGTTGTAGGTCAAGCGCTGCAGCTGAAGCCCATGTGATTTCATCTCATCCATCAGCTTCAAGGCCTCTAGTGGATTATCAGACCGTGCATAGCCCTGCTTGATTTTTGGTGCTTGTCAGTTTTGTTACACAAGGGAGTTCATTTGGAGTCCTCAAAACAGGCTGTGCTATATCTATAACATTCTTCAAAATGATGGCCCATAAGATATTTTGAGAGGCACTTGGTACTGAGACAACATTCATTCGACATGCTGGCAGGGCATCACTTCTTATGCAGATTGCAAGATGGTACAATAATCTTATCTCTGCAGTTTGACTAAAAAAGCTTTCAGAATGGGAATTCAGATACATGTAAGGATAAGAAAGTGACAGGGAGTACCTTAATGAGAAGATTGTAGGTGAAAGTGGTGAGGCCTGATTTCCTGACCGATGACCGATATCGAAGCAGCACACCCCGTGCTCGAAGTGCTTCCCCTGCAAGCAGACTCAATTTCACAATGGAGAAACAAGAGTCTTCTTGCAGAAACTTTAGCTTTAGGAGTTGTCTCCAAATATATATGGAATTATACCAGAGCAATTAGCTAACTGAGGGTCTTATAGTTTCATGTTATACAACAAAGTGCTACAGTCATCCTTGCTCATCTGTTGATGTCAATGTCATGCCTCTTACCTACAGTACACCAATCCTAAAGGCCATTATGTATATACTTGAAGCCACCACTGTTTTGGATATAACATGACAGTTGTCTCAGTGCTTATAACAAACAGGTTCAGCAACAATGTTTAAGTGTGGCTGATGAACACAGACCTGCATCAGCACATGCATTAACTAAAGTGTTCAGATGGACGTTGGTTAGTTCTGGCTGTCCAGGGGCAGTTCCTGCTTCCATAGATTCGAGAAGTTCAAATGCATCATCTAGCCTCCGAGCCTCCCCCAAACCCTGCCCCAAGCAGGCAACAGTACATGGCCACATTGAGTACACCTCACATGTCTTTTCAGTTAATGCTCAACCAATCCAACTTTTTGATCCATTTCCTCCCTTGATGTTGTCATACTATTTTGCAATGGACCAAAACAAACATTCTCTGCATCACACCACCAGAGCATAAAGTCAACAGTCGGTAACTTCTTCTCAACTTGCTTTAGGGTTGTGATGGAATACCTTCAACAGGGTTCCATAGGTGACATTATCTACACCAGTACCACCGGGTGCCGCCATCTCATTGAAAACACGAAGTCCATAGTCAATGTCCTTGCAGTTTACACAGGCCATTAGAACTGCATTCATTATGATGTGGTTCAGCTTTCCATTTTCCTTCTTAGCAATCTCGAGCTCTTCAAATACCTGTCCCAACACACCAACAAAGCAGCTAAAACAATATGAAGCTCCCAATCTGGAATGTCAGTTGAGGAATGTCAGCCTCATTCTCAATAATGGTCTCTCTAGACAGAACTGGTCCATTGAAAGAGGACTGATGAGCATTATGTGCCCAAGTACCAACAATCAATGTTTGGGGGTAAGATTTTGTAGTAAGCTATTTATGGATTTGGATTGAAAGTCTCTGGGAGATTCAAAATAACATGAACACTTACTTTGCCAAGTTGTTTTCGATTACTAAGCTCCACAATTCTTCGGGTCAGAGCACGTAGTTTGAATTCCTTTTTCCTCCAGAAAGGCCAAATTTTGACAGTACTCTCATCTTTCACTGTCTCAGCTTGAGAGGACATTTGCTCCCGTTGCAACATTTCCAACTCTCTTCTTCTTCTTACCTGCCAAGGATGTGCAGTCTTCATATACCTTTGTTTCTGTGAGCAGCAGGTACTATGCCAAAACCCATGTACATCTGTTGGTAGGGTATACCAAAGCCTCAGACAACCTAATGTCGGAATTTTTAAAGATGAACAAGGCACTATTTTGGGAAGAACATGAAAAGGGCTTCAAATTAGATTATTCACGGGGTTTCTACCTCTGCAAGAAGCTCCAGTTGCCGTTCCTGAGGTCTTTCTTCTTTCGGCTTTCCCCGCCTCCCTCTGCTATTGCTCTTTCCCCAGTTGTCACCTGCCAGAGATTCAGAAATTCCAGTATCTTATTGTTGAACATGGTTGAACAGGGAACATGTCTGGTTAGATCATATGACAAGATTCATGGCAATGGTTCTGTGTATCAATGATGTAGTACTGGTCAGTGTGTGCTGTGACCATGATGCACCTAGAGCTGTCTGATGAGTGTCACAATTGCCAGTGGCAATGGCCAATAGCACCCTTTCAATCAATCTGCATATTTTAAGGAACAGGCATTTATGGGGTGTAGCAAATATTTTCTTTTCAGCAATAAGCTCTCTGAGGCCATGAAGAAGCTCAGAAATCAAAATATATATTTGATACTTTCAAATTGGGGCCATCGGTAAACTCTGGAGAAAAAAAACAACATAATAATCCCCATTGACAACAGTAAATCTAGAACCTTATTCACTCCAAATTGAGACTTGGCACAAAAAATCACAAACATTTCACAGCCAAAACTATGAATAGATAGTGAAACCGGGTGAGTACCTGTAGTTGAGATGGCATGGCAAACACCACATTTTCTTCTTCTATGTGAAGCTCCTGGATGCAAGAATATATTTCCTAACCACAGGACGTTGTCTACAGTTTCAACTGTGTCAATTCTGTTGCTTCCTAATTTTTTGTTGGCTTGTGTAGATTGCAAGATAAATTTCTGCCATCCTTTGAAACCCTCCTCCCTACACTTCCTTCTTGCAGAACTTGATCCTTGCAATCCTGCACAATGTTCAAAAGAAAACCAACTCTTGTTTTGGATGAGCAGAAATGTTTTGCACTGAGCAGAAGGAGGTTCATTTCTATCTGTTACAAAAGAATGATACCAATCCATTAAGCCAGGAGAAAAATTCACAACAAAAATTCACCTACTGTGGAAAGTCTGCCAAAAAAATTGTATGCCAGATCAAAGCACCTGAACAATGCTGGGATTTGCCGCCTTAATAAAATGCTCCAAATAAAATGCTCCACACATAGGTTAGTATCATGTCAGCGCAGAGAGTGCTGTCTTTGGCTACTTTGCAGCAGAAATAAATTAGGGTTTCTTAGGGTTTCTGAGAAGAAGAAGAAGAAACAAGGGTATGTATGTGTATGTATGTTACCATAGCTGCAGCTGGGGGGGAAGTCTCCTGCCGTTTCTCCTTCTAAGGACCTAGCAACCACCAGCTCCCTCGCGGCGTTGCTGTTCCTGCTATTGTTGTTGTCCCTGCAGCTGCGTTTCCCTGGGGATGGAAACAGATGTATACAGGAGGCCTGAATGCATTCCATCTCCACACCGCAGCCTCCTCCTTCACAAGAGAAGAGCTTCACATTGGGAAACCATGCACACAAACTAGATACCCCCCAGATTGGCAGAGAAAGTCTTCTCCAAAAAATCAGAGAGAAGAAGAGAATGCGAAGGGGTAGGAAGCAAAAGCACGCCCTCCGAACTCCAAAACTCCTTAGAGCCAAAAGAAAACAAGAAGGGATGGATAATGGGAGAGACGAAGAACGGGCAGACTAAAAAATTAAATTCTGGCAGAAACAAAATACTTTCTCAACTCCAAGAAAATCATTTTCACTCCTCCCCCCTGCCCCATCCCAAAAAAGGTACCTACCGTACAGTTCACAACGGGTAAATCTTAAGCCTAACAGGGTAACTGTCAGATCAAAGGTAAATTTTTAACGTAAAAGGGTATGTATCTTACCCGCAGGGTAACTCAAAATATGCGTTTTATTTACCCTTCAGGGTATTTTTAAATTTATTGCAGGGTAAAATATTATTTACTTGCTCATCATCGCCACCATCTTTTCTCCCTCTTTTACTCGGGCTGTAGAAAAAAAAATCATGTTCGGTCTGGTGTGAAACGTGAAATTGAGAAAAAAAATTCCTTCTGACCGTTAAGGACCTCGACAGACCTTGCGCTGTATGCGAAGCTTTTTCGCAACGGAGTCGTTGCGCGCGCGTGTTTGTGACAAGAGTTTGTGTGTGTGTATGTGTGTGTGTGTGTTTTTGTCCATCTCTTCCCATTATTTGTATGAGTGGAGATGGAGTGTATTCGGGCTTTATTTTGTTTTCATCTCCAAGAAAACAGAGTTTCAGGTATAACAGAATAGTGGGAGCAGAAATGAAAGAGAGGAGCTGGCCACCAAGTGTGACATAGAATGAGAAACGGTAGGAGACTTCTCCTGCTGCAGCTATTGTAAAATACACATTATCCAATTCTTCGTTTATTCATTCTACGACAGTAGACACCCTAATTTCTTTTTTCGCTGCAAAGTAGCCCAAAAGATAGGAACAGTCTCTGGGGTGACACTTTGAAATTCTCATCATCGTTGTTTTTACAATGAGTAAGAATGCAAGGATCAAGTTCTGCAAGAAGAAATGTAAGGAGGGTTGTGAAAGACGACAGAGATGTATCTTGCAAACTACACAAGCCAACAACAACAACAACCTACAAAGAAACAGGATTGACACAGTTGAAAGTGTTGACAATGTCTTGTTGTTAGGAAATATATTTTTGCATCTAGGAGCTCCACATCAAAGAGAAGGTGGTGTCTGCCATGCCATCCCAACTACAGGTACTCACCAATTTCACTATCTATTCATAGTTAAGGGTTTAAGCAATTGTGCTTTCTTCCGTGGTAAGTCCCAATGTGGAGTGAAGAAGGTACTAGAATATCGGAGCTTCTGTAGAATCTGATCACCAAGTCCTCTGAACACAGTCTGACAGTGGTGGTGAATGGCAGATGGTTCCTGTACATACATCCAGGATGGGATGCTCATCCCACATAAATTCCCAGATAGAATTGGTGAAGGATCACTGTATCCAGTAATGGGTTCTGGCTGACAATATACTTGGAATCTTCAAAACCAGCTTTTAACCTCACAGGAATGGGGATGCAGGCAACAAGTACTGTGCAAGCATTTGGTGATACTGAGTCCTCAGGAAAAGCTTCCAGTCATTGGGTATGAGGAAATGAATATAGAGGAGGGCAGGGTTTGAATCTCCAACTTGTGAATGCCGTGGATGCTGACTCTATTCTAGCAGAGGTGGCAGAGGTGCTTGCCAGATCCGGCGGTCAGCAAGATTGCTTTTGAGTCCACAGAACTCCACCAAATTGCAAGGCATATGGGTCAGGCATACATGTCCAAGTTTGATCCACTCACCTTTGCAAGAAGGAAGGAGATGATGGAGCTCCAAGATGTTGCCATCAAAGCTCTGCCTGAATCCTCAGTCCATGGAATCTCAAACATAGCTTGGGCTTTATCAACAGTCAGTGGCAGTGCAATTTATTTTGGGGAGACGGACCTCATGGCTAAGACAGCTTCAGATAGTGTAGAAGAGTTTAAACCACAAAATCTTGCAAACATGGCTGATGCCTTTGTTTATAAATCTATGCAGCATTTGTCCTCTCCTTTTTTTTCTCTATGTCTCAACAGGCAAGTCTGGTGCCCACAGATTTTCAGCCCCAAGAGCTTGTCCAGTTTTTTTGGGCATTTGCAAGTATGAATCATCATCCTCTAGATGATTTCTTTGACAGTCTCAACTCCCTTGTAAAGAAGGAATCATTTATGAGTACAAGTCTATTTAAGAACCTAAGTTGACAACATCTTGCCAGCATTGCTTGGTCATGTACTGTGTTGGCCCAACTAGAGCATCCCTGATTTGCTCATTTCTGGACTACCCTAGCCAACCACACTGATGGGTGATGGATGTGGATTATTGGCAAGTGAAGGGTGCTCAACATTTGTCACAATTGTATCAAACAAATTTGAGTTCGCAGTTAGAGTATCCAAATCTAGACTTGTTCATTGGGACAGAGCGGGAACAAGTTCTGCCTGAGGCATGGGAGAAAGAGAAAGTGAGCTCCAAGTGTGGTTCATCATGAAGAAGTTAACCGATTGCTTGTCGGAAGAGGATGGGAATGGGTATGTGAGTACACAGGTGCTGAATACTCAGTAGATCTTGCGTTTGTGGATTCTAAAATAACCCTTGAAATTGATGACCCAACACATTTTGCTCATAATGCAGGTGCTGTATACTTTCCACCTTATTTCTCATGTTCTTAAAGAGTTCTGAAGCATAAAAACATACTCTTCAATGTTTCTATTAAGATGAACCAGAAGTTTACTGAACAAGGAAAGCATTGTGTTTGGTGTGGAAGCTTCCGGAATCTTCAAAATGATTCTCTCAAAGAGCTTCTCAGTTTCAAGTGGGAAGCCTTCGAAAGCCCACTTTCTTGTTCTCACAAGAACATGCTCATTGAGCTTTGAGCATTGTTTCTTGCTTCTCTTCCTTATTATTTTGTGAGAGAAGCTGGGTGTAACCTTTCCAATCAACTTGCTCACCATTGCTTTCTACATTTTTTTGGCTCTTTGTAGGTGTAACAAGTTTTTTTTGTCTTTCAGATGGTCAACCTAATTGTCCTTCTGAACATAAAAAAGGTTACCTTTTAAAGATTCTTCTACAGAGAATTAAAGGGTTGCTTAATAAATTTATTTGTTTTCTTTTTGGAATTTCAGCTTTTAAAATTTTCAAAATGATTTTGTCCTAATAACAATCATTATTTTATTACAATATTTGTGCATAATTTTAATAAAAATAAAAGTTCTAACATTTTAGTTGTTGGATTGTTATTTTTATTGTGCTTATTATGAAGTAGTTATGAGATTATTATTATAAGGGTGCATAATTTTAAGAATAAATAAATATTCATTTATTTTAAGTGCTTGATTTTCATTTATATTATTTTTATTATCAAATAATTATGCGATTATTATAATGTGTGCACAATTTTAAGCATAAATAAGTATTTATTAATTTTTAAGTGCTTGATTTTCATTCATGTATGTTTATTATCAAATAATTATGAGATTATTATAGTATTGGTGCAAACATATTAAGGTGGAATACATAATTTTTTCATAATTTGTTAGATTATTAATGATGAGCATAAAAGAAAATATAAGTGAATTATTTTTTTTAAAAGTTTAAATAATGTTACATATGATATGATTACATTCCATAAATTTCATGAATTACAATAACATATTGAACTTTTTAAATTTGAAAATCTTGCATCATAGTTTATACCATGTGATTATAGATTATGTTTATTAAAATGTTTAGTTAAGTGATTTTTTAAATATAGAAAATAATGTGATGTCATGATATGAAAGGAAAACAATTCTAAAATATTTTGAAAATCATAAATTGATATATACAATGAAATATCTAAATTTTTATAAATATTTTTTCATTTGAATTAATAATTTAATCTCTCTTTCAATGCAAATTTTGATATAAGAAAGTCTAGAAGTTTTTTTTAAATTAACCTTGTCATATGGCTTGTGCAATATAAAATATTTTTTTACAATGTATATAGATTTTTATTTTAACATTAATATGGAATCCACATATTTTGAAAAGTATTTCCCTTTAGTGTGTTTTTATTATAATGTGTGCATAGTTTTTTTTAAATATAAAAATTCATAAACTTTAAATCTTTGATTTCGTTTATTTTATTTTTATTATCAAAAATTATGAGAGTATTATAATGTGCACAATTTTAACAAAATTATAAATTCAAAAATGCTAAGTATTTGATTTTCAATCATATTACAACATTTATGCATAATTTTAACATCAATATAATTCAAAGATTTTGAGTATGTTTGATTTTCATTCTTGTTACATTGATTATTCTAACAATATAATTAATAATTAAACATTTAGGTTTTGAATCAAATTTCATAGTTAAAACAAAAATATATTTTTTGAAGGTTATTGTTAATTTCAAACTTCAATTTTTCATAATGGAATATCTTTGATTGAATTCACATGATTAACATTTAAATAGACATTATTAACATCACCATATTTTTTTAACTCGTCAAATGATAAAGTACAAAGGTTTTTTGAAAAAATATCATACCAAACTGATGTTTTATTTGATTTTTAATTGTATCATGCAAAATTTATTAATTCAAAAGATTATACAAACCCAATTATTTATTTTAAACTTCGCCTCAAATTTTGATAAACAAAATGTTATTTCATCATTTATTCCCATATTTTAATTTACATTTTTGAGACATTTATGGGACATATACATATGGGCCCGGACTTGGGGGAAGCCACCATCTTCCCCATTATAATATACTCTGCACCTCTCCACGAGGCCTACATCCAAATGACTTTTTGTCCTACGATTCCCAAGTGGGAGTGGGAATCTTGAAATTGCCCAAATTAGGACTTCTAGGACTTTGGAGCCCCATATCTTTGCGAGCAGACCTTGGATCGAGATGTGATTTGAAGCAAAGTTATACCGTTTGTCAAGAACTTTCCAACGGTATGTCGCACGCCATCTACAAACAAGTAGTCGAGTCGATTCCTGACTTTTTTTGGTCGGGAGTTAAATTGGCAATTTGACTTCAGACCCTTTTTTTGGCCATAACTTTTGTTTTAGATGTCTAAATGATCAATGCAAACTCATTTTGAATATCTATGTTCCAAAAGCTTTTAATGATATAAAGAACGTCACAATCCATTGAGTTTTGACCACTAAAATCACTTTCAAAACATTAGGAGTCTATCAGGATTCCATCTCCCAGAATGGGAGTTGCCTTGGGAGTGTGAGGGTTCACTCCTTCACACTTTCCTACACTCTCAGAGTATGTGATGTGACTCCCAAGCTTTCTCTTGGCCCGCACCCTTGCAACCCCTTTGCCTTGGTCACGAACCCAAAGTTAAAGTTGCAACAATAAAACACACGAAATTCAATATTTTGTAATTATTTTTGAATGGTTTGACAAGTTTTTTCACATTTTTTGAACCATCAACATCTTTACATGAATTAAACCATCCATTTTGAATTTATTAAAATCATTATTCAAATGTTGCATATTGTATTTACTAATATATATTGGAACACACACAACAATTTAATATTTCACATTTATATTTGAAATATTTAATTTTTTTATAATTTTTCAAATTATAGCATTTGCACATGAATTAAATGCATTATTCATGAATCGCATTTTACATTCACCGCAATTTTTTGAAATGGATATATGAAAACTTGGCAATTCTCACATTTATATTTGAATGGATTACTGATTCTATCAAAATGTTCCTACATGCAAAATTTAAGATGCATGTAAACCTTTAAATTATAATATTTTTATATCATATATTTATGTAAATTAAAATGTATGTTTTGCCCCTTTTTAAATATCATAAACAAGTTTTTATTACAAATGTTCTTAATGCCACAACAAAAAAAACCCCTAAATAATCTTTTTTTTCCATTTTTTTCTCTTGGTGTATTTTTTCTTATCATCATTGCCAAAAAAATCCCATCAAATTTTATTGAGTAAAAGAGTCCTTAACTAATGATTATAAAACTGATTTTGGGTTGTTAAAGTTCAAAAGTATTTTATTAAAACCAAAATTCAATTTATTAAATTATATATTTTTTAAAAAATCAACATTCATATAAATCATTTAACACAAATCTCCTTGATCAACATGACATTAAAATGACATTACATAAATATGTTTGAAAATATTAACAATTTTTCAATTATCCAACATGGTTTCAGCTTGTTTAACTATTATCACACCCAAAGGTGATCATAAGTCAAGTTCCTTCTTAATATTGATAAATGCATGTGGATGTAATAATAGGCAACCAATTTAATGTTATTTCTTTGATTAAATTTCATAGCGATGTTGTTGATAACCTATGATTTGTTAACCAAATACGAGTGAAAGTCATGATGTAAGGATTTATTTTTTAAATGTCAAATCCTAATTTTTATGTCATCAAACTAATTTTTTGAAATGTTTTTGTAAAGGGTCACGTGCAAGACTTTATGCCTTCCTATCGTTGTGATAATGAAGTATGTTATAAAATTATCACTATAAACACGATGTTTAAAAGTTCATTTATTGATATGCAATCAAAAATCACAAAACATGGACAATGTATAATAAACATTATGAACATAATTTATATTCATTGTGACACCATGGATCCTATTAGTTCCAAGGTCATAAGTAATGTTTAAGCTCCCCCCCCTTGGGTTGTGAAGTTTTTTAGAATTCCCAAAGAAGGTCATTTGACTCACTTGATATGTGTTTAGATGTTATATTTCTAAACATGTATTTAGTTAACTATGGAATAAAATATTAATTATCACAATGCCAAAATGTGAAATTTATAACCAGAACATCTTATGATTAATGAATGAAAGGGAGTGAATTCCAATCCTCCCAAATGAGAGTGGACTCCCACTTTGGGAGTTGAAATCTTGATTTGTTCTGAATGTTTTAGACAATATATCAAAAGGTAAACAAGCTTCAAATGGAAATTTTAATATGTCAATGGAAAGGTTTTGAAGTGTAGATATTGAAAATGCCCTCATGTTGCCCATTTGAGTTTGTGTAGCATAAGTTATGGGCAAAAAAAAGGATGGGAGTCAAATTAGTAGTTCAACTCCCAACCATTAAAACTCGAAAAATTGATAGTAAATGAAGTCCGATTGAAACATGCAATATTCAGTTTAGTAAAGAAATCCAAATATTACTATTCCATTTAATTGATGTAAAAGTTGCAACCTTATAATAGAAACAAAATGAACAACTTGCTGCAATGGTGAGGATATTCGAAGATGGAGATGATGAAAATATGAAGGGTGAAGTTGTTATGTTTAAGGCAAATCCACACACAACAATAGTATGGGATTCACCAATGTGTGCCCTAGACATAAATAGTGTAGTTACCAAGGACGTAGTAAAAATTTCTTCATAGAAGTATGTTTGACATGTTGAAACAAGTTGACATGGGAGCCCAATCTTCTCACCAAATAATAATTGGGATCATGTTTAAAATTAACACCAATAACAAATAATTTAGGGATGAAAGCCCCACATGAATAAATAATCCCATAGCAAATAAGGATGGTGAAAGTAGTTATGAAAGAGGTCACAAAATGAAAATTAAAGGTGTTTATGCAAATGAAGGTGATAAACAAATTTAGTTTGATGGGGAAACACATGAAGAAGGGTGCATTGGAAAACTATGGGCGTCAAAGGATGTTGGTAGTTGGAGAATGTACATTCCTAACACATGTGGACATGCCAAGTCGTCCTCAAATGATGATGATGACCCATACTCTTAAATGAATCACCAAGAAATTATAAAATTTTGGTGATTCATTTGTACCTATAAATGTGAGCATAATTGTTCCAAGTTATGGGAAGTTGGAACTATTTTGAATGGGAGGAACCTTCATATGATAAATCTAAAAGTAGAGAAATGGTGAAATTGGTAACTTTGTCAAACAAAAGTTTAATAGGTGTTTGTTTTCTTTCTTTCCAAGTATAAAGGTTAAGATGTTTTGAATGTTCTTTTTGTTAGGTTTGGATTTTGTGGTAATTATGTTTGTACAAATACAAAACTTTGGTAGTAGGTAATGGTGGGTAAAAGCATCGTTAGGTGGCTCATGCTTGACATTTTGAAAAATGCACATCTTACACTAATTACAATTCATGCATTTAAAATAATTATCAAATTATAAATCCTATAATGATCCCTCATGATTTTGGTCACAAATATTAATAAACCACCCTTTAAATATTTTTAAACATGTGATTGGTCAACAAATTCAGAGAATTTTTTTAAAAAACAATGTGAAATGGGATATCAATTATTCAAAAGGAGGAAAAATTCAATGCATCTTATGATTAAATTATTCATTTTATGGTGGTTTTAAAATTTTAAAATTTTGATATTATTATAACATATTTTTTGAATTCACATTTTTTATTTTTTGTGTGTGACAAACATAATGTCATCATTTCAAAAGTTCACAATGAATCCACTCTTTTCTTAAAAGTCATCCATAATTTTTAATAAGATTTTCACTAAAGTCTATTGCAAACATGGATAATGAAAAAATTGAAAATTTTATTGTTTTATATGATTTTACATTTTCAGTTTATTTATAATCCAAATAAATGTGACAATCCAAACAATCCACCTCATTGTGCTTTCACCCCAACATTGACTACTTGTGTGTGCCATCGCATTTTAATAGATGTTCCTACTATTATAAGTATAGTTAATGTTTTTGATGAATTGAATTTTCATCTAACACCACATACATTATAGTATATATGATTCCATTGAAATGTATATCTATATCAAATCTCATGATTTTCCCACCATTGGTGTTCAACCCCCTTGAAATGTGAATGTAAACCTTATTATGTGACATTACAACTTTTAAAGGCAAATGCGATAATGATTTTTCAATGTAAGGTGAAATTTAGAAGGACTTAGGACTAAAGTAGTGTGGGGTTCCAAGTTCCAAGCACACACAACTTGAAGGTTGCAAATGAAATGAAATGCAAAATGGATTTTTGTTAGATACAAGCCTCATCATCATTGGTCAAACATGTCAATCAATGTAGAATTATGAAGAATGCATATTTATTATGCTAACAATTATGATAGACAAAGTGCAACAATGAGACATTGTTGTCACCCTTGCAATGCAAGAACCAGAAATTTCCATGAGGTAAAAATACATCCAAAGGAACTAAAAACCATGTTGGATAATGGTGAAAATTGTAACTTTTTTGCATATATTTTTGTCTTGATATTTTGAAATTATATTTATCATTCCAAATTGTGCTACATGATTAATATGAATGTTGAGGAATTCAAATTACAAATTGATTAAACTTAATTTTGCGTTTTGGTTTCAGTAAAAAAATTTGAACTTGAACAATAACTTTGTTGGATGTAGTCAATTTTGCAAAGGACTAAGTAAAGGACTTTTGTAATACAATAACTTTGATGATAAAAAAATTTAGATGACAATAACCTACTACCCACACTCAAAAACACTTGTAATTAAAAAGTTACAGAAGTCAAAAAATTTAGAAATTTGAAGGATGTTTCAAATTTTCAAGAATGATTTACCACATGTAAATGGGGTGTAATGTGCATGACATATAAAACAAAGTTGTAATTTATGATATAAGAAAAAAATTAAAAATTAAAAATATTTTGATATGAATCAAAATTATGATAAATTTCCAAAACAAAACACAAAATCTAACAAAATTTGCACATTTTTGAAATTTTCATATTTGTTCAACAATAATTAACACAAATCATGTCATAGATTGGGCAACTATATGTATTTAAAAAAACAAGTTGCAAAAGATTTCACTCAAAAAAGAATTATATGAAAAAATGAAATGACTAAAAAAAAGGACTACCAATCCTTTTGTAAAGTAATCCCGTTGGCTGCTTTGAACTAATTTTGACCAAACAACACTTCTTCAACAACTCTAGGATGCCCAAAGTTAGCAAGGTGGGTAATTAGTTTTCTTTCATATGGAGTCCAACATAAATTTGGCCTAAATTTAATTTCAAGAAATGCATTAATGGGGTGTTGCTAGAAAAATTGGCATCCTATTATTCTCAATATGCTCATTCTTTTTTCAAGATCACTTGGATTTTTAGGTTTCATGTCCATGATGTACTACTCTATATGACACCATGTCAATGTGTTGATATTTTCACTGGTTTTGAGTTTTGTTCATTTTCTACAAGACCATTTTGAGAGTTTAATATATCAACTTCAAGGATATGGAGCTCTAAAGCTTACAACTATATTGGGTGAGTGTAGTGGGTCATTCTTTTGTGTTGTACTCATAAGGTTCAGACTACGGTGAAAGTGAAGCTTGAGAATGTTGTCCATTAGGAGTTCTGCACTCAATCACAAGGGGGGTAATAAACAATTATGTATATTGCATCTTCTTGCATTGTCTCGCACTTTCTTGACTTAGGGGATTGTCCCTTGGAACAAGAGGCACTTGAATTAGAGCTATGAATTATGCAAATATGGGAAATATGATTTTGCTTTGGAATATGCCAAATTCTTTGTGGCTACATTTTCAAATTATCTAATTTGACATTGGATATACATTATATTTGCCTATTCATTCTAAGTTCACTAGGCAGATATGAATGTTGTGTTGCAATTGTGGAATGCCAAAATTGCAATTAATTACATTGTTTTTCCAAAGTTTGCTACGATTTGGGAATAGGTTCTCGTCTAGTTAATTGGCAACCTAATCTTATATTTATGATTCTTGCCTACCAAATCATTACTTAATGATTTAGATGCGTGAATTGCTAGCTTTACCTCCACCTTTTTGTTGAAGAGAATGATGATAGAGGAGCCACAAGTATATCAACAAATGTTTCACAACCTCATATGAATTTGGTTTAAAAAGAATAGCCCATAGAATAAAACTAGGTCTTTAGCTATCACTCACACATTGGTTTCAACTTCAAGCCAAAAATTTACCTCAAAATCTTGCACTAATGCAAAGTTTCATCCCTTTTGATATATCCAATTAACAATGAAAAGAAATCATTTAGTTATCATTTTAAATTGATGATAATGAAAGAAACAACCTTCAACCTGGAAATAGCAACTAGTTGTTTCATGTAACTAATGTTATCTAGTTTTAGATTTTGAAAAAGACTTTTGGTACCAGTTCTAATTATTTCCTTTAATTTTGCAGAACTTTTAATTTTAATCTCAATTAATTTTTTGAATTTAATTGAACTTGCATGATAAAAGCCTAAGTTTGTAAATTGGTATTGGGGGCAATGTACCAATCAATTCTTATTTTTGCTATGGAATGCAATTTAGGACACACTTCCTAATTCTCACAAAAGTGAAATAAAAATGAAAGCTTTAACATGGAATTAGAAAAAAAACTCATAAATAAAAGTTCAAGGTGAAGTCAATCTGCAAAATCCAAAGAAAAATACGACTCTCACAAATTAAAACCAAAATGATGCATGAACAAATCACAAGCAACCCAATTGCCAATACACATCACAACCCCACCTTGCAAAGAGCTCATCACTCTCCTCCCCATAGCAATTGAATCAAGCTCCAATTTGTTAAGAAAGATCAAAACTACAGGTTTTAAAAAACCCAAAGAATTAATTTAACAATGAACTAAAGGTTCCATCAAAAACTAAAAAAGTTTCAAAATTGAAACCCAAGGTTCTTCTTAAAATCAAGCACCAAACAAAATTGGTGCAAACTAGCAGCAACTAAAGATTAGAGATGTTCCTCAAATTCAATTCATGAACAAGCAGCTCTTTGCCTAATGAAAAAAAGAAAAGAAAATGCATCTTCAACTACTTATTGAGCTATAACCAGACCCATACCAAAATCAAAATTGAAGGGCCTTAGAAAAAATTAAACTTGTCAGACCCAAAACCATTGGCCAAGAACTTTTTTGAGTCTCAGTTATTTTGTGAAAATATTAACTACATGACTTGGAACCAGAGGGTCTTCCTTTTTCTAAAAAAACCCTAGACTTAAACCCAACAGTTTCAATAAAAACCAAAATCTGACCAGCATTGGTCTATTTCTACATCTACTAAGACACAACCTGAGATTGATGATTGCATAGGTACCAAAATTGCACAACCAATAACAAAGTCGCCACTTAGACAAACAAAAAACACATCCTGCCTTTAACCTTTTCAAAACAGTAGTACTTAAATGCAGAAAAACACATAAAGCTTTAGTTTTCTATGCAAGGTAACACTTGCATGCCTAGCAAAGATTAGTACTTGGTTACATAGAAAACCAGGACCCATATACAAAGGTAGGTTCTGTTTCTTGCTAACCTGTACTAAGATTTGCGGGCAGGTTCTGGTTCTAGCACAGGCCTGGTAACAGGGTCACTTCCTTTCCCTGTGAAGTCCCAGCAAGAGGCTAGTTCCAGGCCTAGAACATTTGTGTAGGTTGAAATGGCATGCACACAAGTCAACATATTTCTTTGTATCCTTCCCCTTCGGACAATTCAGTAACAATTCTTGTCATGTATTTGATTCACTCAATGACTCACAAAGCCATCCTCACTGGAGCTGTCCAAGGACCTCCCCTCTCCAGTTGGGCAATGTGAAATGGTTATGTTTCCAGTCTGATTGTACACATCCCATAGGTTATTCAGCTCTTCTTTACCCTTTGAGGTCCCTGACATTTGAGTTGCACGCACTGGCACATTATTACAGACAATTCTTTACACCACAGTAAACAAGGCACCTGCTAAACACACTCACCAAGTTATTGGATTGAGAGACAAAAAATGTTGAGTCCACTTGGAACACAAAGAGAAGATCCTATCCTACAACTGTGCCTTTTGCTTTGCCTAGATGTTTCAAAGCGTCAATTCCTGGGGGAATGAACACTATATCTCCCCAACCTGTCTCCTCCTCATTGCTCTGCAAAGACCCTCAAAGACCCCAGAACACATCATCATTTCACTGACAAGCTGGCCAAGAAGAAGTTGTTTTGTTCTAATTTCTGCAATCTCCTGCATCATCAGAATAATAGCAAGTTGAGCCTCAACTTACAGTACTTCGCATGCATGTGACTCTTCTTGGTTATGCTTCACTTTCTTGAAAATATGTTGGAGACAGAGCAGATCTCATAAGAACACTTTGAGTCTTGAAATAAACATCACAGATGGCATATAGCAAAGACACTATCCAAAGGGCTGAATGGCATCTGATGATCCTGGGCCAAGGGCCTTCTAAGCTCGCAGATACTCAATTGGGGTCTTTATAATTGGGTGGAAGGGAAGAAGAAATTGTACCTCCATCCTCTTGAGCACATCCTCGAAGCTACCAACCTGCGCACATACCCAAAACATATGCTAGGTCAGTCAGCCACTTGCACTACATCTGCTTAAGAGTGTAACAGAGGGCAAGTGCACAAAAGAGAGTTGCCTTTCTTATTTTGACTATCCTGATTTCCTGGAGCTCCTGGTGGTTGTTATTGCAATTTTCATAAGACAGCTGTGACAATCAGTCATTTACATTGCTCTATATCTAAGTACCAGGCCATGCTCTGCCTTGGAGTACTGCTATTGTTCTCTACTTTTCACATTCATACATGAAGGGAAAACATTACATGTATATCTGTATTGGCTCGCAGACTTGGGTTCACTCTCTGCTGCTGTTTGAATGCTCTACTGAGAGCATTCTCCAAATCCTCCTGTTCATTGCAGAAAGGTAACCACAATTGAAAAAACCCATGAGGCTGAGTGAGGGTGAGCTGTGTAACATATATATGCCACTGTCTATTTGATTGACAACTATTTTGGGCAAAAATACTAAATTCATTAGATTACTGAACTTAGTATTGCAAGCCTCCAGTTGTAAGCAGAACTCAGAGATCCAGCAACATATTACAATAGAAAAGTTCCAAGAACACAGCATACAGAAAGCATCACACCTTGGAGAAGAAGATTGGACAGTATCGTCTGTTGTTAGTCCTCAAAATTAAGTTGTCAGACTGCATTTGAAAACAACTGTTTGAAAAATTAGTCAAGACCTTTGATGGTTGAGAGTGGCAGGATAACTGGCAAATATGTCTGTGACTCTAGGGTATCATGCAAAAAGTAGCAGAGAAATTCAGTCACACCTATTATTGAAGAAAGGGAGGATCAAAGTAACATTCAATTGAGAGAATCTGTCAACACATGGAGACTGAGCACCAAAACAAAAAAAACTTTCCAGCTCTGATGGTGACAATAGACGAGCGAAAGGTAATGCAAGCAGATCTTGATTGGCTGTGACTCTGCCTACACTAAATATTTTCATGAATGGTTTTAGCATCCAATAATGAGAGAAAGGCTATAACTTTGTGGACAAACAAAGGGACGCAAGCAGTATTCAACAAGGCAAGTGAAAGTGCGGCGTTACAAAACATGCATCTTCTCTTTATATGTCAACACATTACACATATCTCTACTTCATGTCTGGGTACCATTTATGTGGTCCTCAAGAGCAAACCAGCTACAATGTAAAAGTCACACCAAAATACAGTTACAATGAAAAAGATGTCTTTCCACACACCTGAAAGACAGGTACACCATCAAATGCTTTTCTGGGATCACCTGCCTTTGCTCGTGCCTGTGGACAAGATATGAAAAGACTTAAAGACATGGTCAACCTGTTTTTCTCTCAACCTCCAAATTGTACAAACTTTAAACATATTACAAGGTAATGCTCTAGAGGAGGATAATCAACAAAGTCAGCTTACTTCAAGGGCATTCTTTATTTGTTGTGGATCTGGAAGGAACCGAAATGCAATGCCCTCCGCATTCAGCTCATAAACCTGTCAGTTAAAACAATAGAAAGACCCAAGATGAAATAGCTAGTTTAGGGTACCCTCTTTTGCATTTGTGTCAAAACAGCATTACACTTTACTGGCTTACCAACATGTAGGTCATGTGCAACAAACAAATGACATACAATGATAAGGTTTCACTGATGAAAAGAGACCTATGAAATTGCAGAGAAACCCCCACAACAAAAAAATTGAAGGCAACATGACAATGAGTGCAGTCATCACTGTGTGAGAGTAGACCATTGCCTTCATCACAAATAGGTAGCAGTGATGAGCTGCCATGACTACCACTGACTTCATCAGATCCCAATTGTGGATGTAGAGAAGTACACAATAATTCACCCACAATCTGGCACAAAAACTAATGCAAAATCCATGTCCTGATTTTCTGCTGCATTTCCAGCATTTCGAGTAGCAATGCGAAGAGTCAGTTGTGATGTTGGGTAGTGGTGCTCATGACACATAGCTAATGAAAAAAAATAGCCAGTAGCATGCTCCTTCAAGCTGCAAAATCAATCTTACCTTATCAAGAGACACAGCCACGACTTTGGCTCCGTGACCTAAAGTGGGTTCTCGATCCTTGATCTGGATCACAACAAATTCTTTTGGTTAATGCTCTCTTTGTGTAAGTATTATTGCCACATCAACTGAGCTACATGCCTTTGCAGAGCCCCAAAGCTCAAGCCAATTTCTTTTGTGATATGCTGCTATAACCCTGGATCCATTTACTGTAACAGAAGAAGGAATGTAGTGCTCAAAATGGCCATGACTCAAGGGTTTGAGCAAGGGTTTGAGTAAGGGTTTAAGAAAGGGTTTAAGAAAAACCTGAGCAAGAAGAGCGCTGGCGTCTGCTTCTCTGAAACAGAAAAGTCCTAAGGACTTTGAACTATTCAGGTCCGAAACCAACACAAATTCGTTTGCAGAGTTGCTGACGGTGTAAACAGGCACGCCGTCTAACCTCCTGGCCACCTGCTCCGTGCCCATGGCAATGTCGAACAAATGCTTCGTCTCCAGTGGAGCAGCAGCAGAAGAAGACAGTGAAGCCAAGAGAGGACGAGGCACGCCACGGCTCACCTGGTTCTCCACCAGCCGCCTCACCGCCCTGGCCACAAACTCTGGAATCTCTGACCTAATTCTTCCCATATTCTTCACCCTCGCCTCCACTAAGCTTCCCAAATTCAGCAAACCAGGTAGCACCAAGGATCCATACGACGCCCGCCCGGAAGAATCTCCCACCCTTTTCGCCCGCCCCACCAAAAACTGCACAAACCTGCCCTTCTTCTTGCTTTCCTCCATAAACTGCCCCAACTTCCCTCCCACTCCCGCCACTTCCCGCCGAATTCCCGACACGAAAGAAACCACATTACGCACATGAGAGGAGGAACAGGACGCTGCCACAGACGCCCATTGCAACCCTTCTTTCCTCTTCTGAAATCGTTGCAATGAAACCCTAGCGACAAGCTCCTGGGCTCCTTGGGCAGCGCTGCTCAAGCTCGCTTCTTCCTCCTCCTTCCTGCTCTCGTCATGATTGTGAACACGGGACGACATTGGTGCGCAACAATTCCGCCAGCGACGGAAAAACGCGCTTGCGGAAATGAATCTCCTCCCGTCGTCTCTCTCTCAAGAACCCAACTCTTCAGATGGCGAGGAAGGACAAACCCCAGAGCGCTGGAATCCGTGATAAGAGGAGCGGCTGCAACGCAGAGCAATGCGCTTGCGTCTCCTAAAACAACACTTTAATGCACATTTGTGTCGACAGAAGAGACACATTAAATGGGCTTTGTGACCCTAAAACAACAGTTTAATGCGCATTTTTGTGTACAAAGGAAACACTTTGAAGAGATTTGTGACCCTAAAACAACACTTTGATGCTCATTTTTATTTGTCTACAAATGAAGCACATTTATTCTCTTGTGGCCCTAAAACAACACTTTGATGCACAGTTCGTTTTTGGTCTACGAAGGAAACACTTTAATGCGCTTTGTGACCCTTAAAACAATACTTTGATGCGCTTTTTGTTTTTTGGTCTACAAAGGAAACACTTCAATGGGCTTTGTGACCCTTAAAACAACACTTTGATGCTTCTTTTTTTTTGGGTCTACAAAGGAAACACTTCGATGGGCTTTGTGACCCTTAAAACAACACTTTGATGCGCATTTGTTTTTGGACTACAAAGGAAACACTTTAATACGCTTCTGACCCTAAAACAACACTCTTCCTCACTTTTATTTGGATGGAGAGTTTTTGAGTTTTTGGTCCAACACTTTAGTGCATTATTATCTGGTTTTTAAATTAAAGAATATTTTTACAATCCACATGAGGAATTAGCCAAATTTGGCTACAGGTCAAAGAGGAAAAATAGAAAAGCTTAAGAATCTAGCTATATTTTTGTGACATGCTAAAATCTATTGTCTAAATATGATGATTTAATATATATTTTTTCCCCCTCAAAAATCTGGTGACATTGGTGCTTCTTTTCATAAAAATCTTTGCACAAGTTGTGCTGGATATTGTTGGGTTGCCAAGTGGTGAAAATTTGCCAAAAAAGAAATGCTGGTTATTATCATGGTTTTTTTTGTTTTTCAATTTTTTGAGGTAGGTGGATTGATGATCAGCAACAAGAGGACTTTGCCAAATTTGGCTACAGATGAGATGAGGTGAGAGAGGAAAGTAGGAAAAAAATGGGAACCCCTTTATATTTTGGTGACATGCTAGAACTATAATCTAAATTTTGCAATTTCAAAAAATATGGTGACTTTGTATGGTCACAAGCACCCTTTTTTTTTTGGTCACCAAGTAGCAAAACTTTGATCACCCAATAAAGAAAAAAGGGTGGTAATATTATTCTTCAAAACAAAAGAAAACAATACCTATAGAATCATTCCATACATGATAAGGAATATCTCAAATATGATAGCTTAAGAGGATCTCCATTGAATTTAGTATACATATTGGCGTGTATGTACACAATGCTTTATATAAAGTACAACCTTTGAAGGTGAAACTGAGTTTGGACATGTACATATGCAAATTGTACATCAAAAAGGACCAACAAAAGAAAAATGATTATTTTTATTATTGGCTTGCAATAACAATCGGCCTATGTGAAACAGAGAGATGCAGATGTGAAATACTCTCTCACTTTATATTGTCCAATTTTACATGTTTACATTTGGGGATGAGGATACAATTAATGTAGTATATGCTCAGCCCAATTGTATGGGGATGCTTGAGATCATGTTCTTGGTGTCTTTGGAAAGCTTTCAATGAGGAGGGGTGCATGGGCTTGATTCCATGACATTTGGACTTGCAGCGGTGCAAAAGTTGTTGAATATTGAATGATTTCTTCAGTGAAAATTAAATTAAATCGTAGCTGAAAATTTCAGAGGAATTGGAATGTGCGTTTGGTGTTGTTGGAAAGATCTTGATGAGCAGGAACCTCAACTCTCAAACCCTTAGAGAACCCCAAGCACTCCACTTTGCATTTGAAGGGTTGAGGTTAAATGCTTTACATTAACATCAAATTTACCATATGGCACTTTTAGCCAGTAATCTAATGACTTCTATCTTTTCCTTCTCACTTATCATGTCTTCTTAGTTCTAGTGCTTGCATGGAATAAACTTTGGCAAACAAACAATTTCGTGGGTGGTGTTGAGTTTTGATTGCCTTCTTTTGGGGGGGTTGGGTTTTATGTATAGGGTAAGGGCAGGTCCAGAGGGGTTATGTTGTTTGAGGGCATGGCAATGAGGGTGATAGCAAAAATTCCCAAACCCAAGAGCAACATAACCCCCCAATGTCATTGCTCTTCCACTACATTAAATCATGACCCGCAAATTGAGGAACATTACACTTTTTGTGTTCACCAATTCAGAAAACTCTCATTTTTAATAGAGCTACCAAATAACAAGATTCTATGGATGTATCAGGATTGCAAATTTTCTAACCTGCATGACTTGAACCCTCTTTCTAACTAGCAGTGCTTGTTCAAGCTTTCTTTGACAATTTGTTAACAGTGATCATTGAAGCAAAGCTTCAATGCTGTCATTCAATTGATATTTCTATCTGATTTTGGGAACGGTAGTTGCCTACATACATGCCATAGGATAATATTCAACATTCCAAAGGTATGAGGTCTTTGTTATATAAACCCATATTATATAATGTCACAACAAAACATAAACAGAAATCAACACATTCGTATAAAACTTGATAGCATACAAGTTTTGGCACACAATCCCTTCAACCTCTCCAAAAGGAACTTTTGCTTTCCCCAACTTGACAAAAGGATGAACACTGGAGAAAGCTAATTCTTTTACAAGCTAGAATGGTGAACCAATTTGTGCAGGGTAAAGCGCAGCAATAGAAATCACCACCCATTTTCTGAATCTACACAAAATACGCTGAGTGAAAGATGATACAAAACTTACAGGGGAAGCAAAAGACGGATGTGGCCTCAACTTTCAAGAACCCCAACCAAAAGCATATAAGCCATCCTGGCGTACTCCACAACAAAACTTTGAGTTTATGACAAACATAAAGTTCCACAAGTTTGCTTTGAGTGCCCAATAGAGAATGCAACTGAAACATGTCTGGATACTCTTAGTGATGTGTGGTCATTGGTACCAAATCTGGGATATTATACCTAGCGACCTGAGACACCAACCTGCATGCGTAACAAACTTCTCCAATTGTTCCGGCATACAGACTACAGAGCTTCTTTAGCAATTCATCATTGCACATTTAGATGATGTTCAACATTCTATATCCAGAAAAAGGAAGGCAAAAGCAAGCTCAAAGATTGAACATGACCTTGATGGAACTGCCCCCATTGGCACTTCTCTCAAACGCATTCTTAGCCTCTGTTTCTGAGAATCCAAAGCGGTCAGTGATGAGTGGCTTTACATTGATCCGTCCACTGCTGATTAGATCCAAACACAAAGGATATGTGTTGCGGTATCGGAATACACCCAAAACATTCACTTCCCTGCACCACAGGATCTTCAAAATGAGTGTAACAGGGAGAAACACTGATCAGGGGTGTAGATTTCCATGTGACAAGATGCAACAACACAAGAAACTAATCCCTTTTAACAAGTAACTTTTGCTAAACTTGCAACTGCCTGCACAGAACACTAAAGAGACAATTTCCTGGCTTTTGACGCATAAAAACTTGTGGATGATCATTAGGCTTGGAACTCAAACTTGGTGTCATGTGGCTTTGCAGATGACAAATCCAATGCCCAGTATTCACAAAACATGAAGAGCTACAACTAGCAACAGGAGATGTTCCACAGCATCCTGTGTTTGGCAGGTGTGCCACCTTTCCATGTGCAAATACCTAGGTATAAATCACCACCACACCCAAGACCATTAAAATGTTTAAGGACAAGCAGAGTAGAATTCCTTTGTTGTTACCGTGCAGCAGCAGGGGTGAGAGGTACAGTCATATCGTGATGCCCCATGCCTATAAGACAAATGTTACCACCAGATCTGGTAGCCTTCAATGCTGTTGTCATGGTTTTTGTCACCCCCGCACAATCACATGTGACATCAATTCTAGCCCCCATGGCCTCCTGTAATGCAGTAACTTCTTTGTCCACATCCTGTTCCACCACATATAGAAACTCATTACACCACCATCTCATTTCTCTAGTAGAGTCAACTACACCTGTATCTTATCAATAGAGAAGGCCTTGTGGGAAGAGTTTACAAAATGATTCTGCAATGTGTCCTCAAACTCAGACCATATGGTTATAGAAGAATCATTTGAGATATACAAGAGTTGTAAGAATCTGATTTGTGCCCACCAGCCAATTCAACAAGAATGATACTGAATTCTTACCTTTACATCTGTTGACACCAAGACTGTAGCATCTGCTCCCAGCTCTTTAGCAACTTTCAGTCGTTCAGGGGAAATATCAGCAACCACCACTTTAGGACTTCCAAAGGCATGTGCAGATAGCATTGTTACAAGGCCAATAGGTCCAGCTCCCAGGATTAGCACTTTTGTTGGGGGCCCAACACCTGCCCGACGGCATGCATGCACACCGACACTTAGAGGCTCACACATGGCCCCCTCCTCCAAAGTCACATTCTCAGGCAGCTTGAAACATAAATCTGCAGGATGTACTACCTGTTGCATCCCAACATTGGGTATAATTTTAAAGCCAACATGAAGACAACCCAGAAGGAATAAGGAAAGTTCCGTGTCATATGGAACAGAATTGACTGTAAAAAACAAGCGTAGGATGGATCATCGGATGAAAGAGATCTCTAGAGTTAAATGTGCGAAATCATCATGTACAAAATCACGCAAGCATACCTAGGACAGAAACTACACTGCCATATGCCTAGCATTTCTCAACTGACATGCAGCAATTTTGAGCTGTACCTCCTGTGCAAGGGATCCATGGACAGGTGGAGTTGCAAAAAACTTCATTTTGGGACATAAGTTATAACACCCCTCTTTGCATAGGTCACAACGGTGGCAAGCAATCCCAGGCTCCAAAGCTACGCGATCCCCAACCTTCAAATGTTCCACATCCTTCCCAATTTCTTCCACAATTCCAGCACACTCATGGCCTATGACCATTGGCTCTTTCACGATAAAATCACCACACTGGAGATGCTGCATTCATTCCCCGTGCAACCCATCACTCATACCAGATCAAAAAGAGCTTGCTTTACAATGATAAGCAAAACGAGTCACTCTTTTTCTAGTTGTTATTGTCAGTAGCTAGGGTATACAGTTTTGCCACTCCTACATACATAATAGCAACTCTAGCGGTGCTCAGTATGTGACCCTGTGATTTAGAATTGGATGAAGAAAAGTCAAAACATGCCTGTTTGGCTTAGCAAAATGGTTTTGGCCCAGCACTTTTGCACAGTTTGTTGAGATTGATAAAAGGCACATGAAATCCTAACACCTGCTGTTCATTGACTAGATAGTTTCATTGGTCCAGGTTGGGTTGCTATTAGTAGTCTCCCATCTATTTGCAATCCCAGTTTTAGTTCTATGGGTGTGCTTGGAAAAAAGTAAACTCAGATGTGAGAAATATTGTTGCAGGGTCACAAACTTAGCACCACTGGATATGCTCTAAGGAGCTATATTCCTCATCAGATTGCAAAAATCTGAAGAATCGTCAGATAACAGAATTCTTCTGGTTAAGAAGAACTTGCTTGTGCAAGAATCGAACCTTGAGATAATGCACATCACTGCCACAAATGCCAACTGCCTTCATCCGCACTCTCACTTCATCGTTGCCTGGATCCCCAATCAATAACATGCACACAGGAAATAAGACTTTCCCTTTTGAGAAAAATGGTGACATCATAAATGGTCTCCATTCTATACACAAACAGCAAGAAATTGGGATGTTAAGACTGACAAGTCTTAGAGCACTTAGAACTGCGACATGGAGGAAAAAGAAGCAGCCAAAACGCTCTTGAAACCGAAAAGTCACACCTGAAAGCAAAAACTGAAGACTGGACACTACGCAAAACGAGAAAAAAATTGCCTCTACAGTCTCGCGCTGGAAAACAACCATCCAGAAAAATCTGTCTCGAAATTCCGCTTCATCAAGGACAACGCCACATTGCACAAGAAGCACAGAAATTTGTGACAAGGAGAATCGTGAAGAAAGAGAGATGTTGAGAGAGAGACAGAGAGCGACAGAGAGATGATGAGAGAGAAAGATAGATAGAGAGAGAGAGAGAGAGAGAACCAAGAGTAGACGGCAGTTTGAAGGGCTTCATTTTCAGGTCATCGATGCCGCACACCCAGACTGCCATATTCTCACCACTGCCGACCTCTTCTTGTGCTCCATTTGCTGAAAGACCTTGCTCCGTCGCAACAGATTTCGTCTCTCCCTCCACTCCCATGGTCTAGGGATGGCTACTTTCTCTGATCAAGAAACAGAAATTTCTAAGTCGTTCAACAGCTGGTGAACACACAGAATTGTTAGCACCTTCCTTGGAAACTTAGATCGCTCCAAGAACGCAAGAAACGCGAAAAAATGCTCTCCGTCACTCCGCAAATTCTCGCGAGACAAAAAAAAAAAACAGACACAGAATACAAAGCGTCCGTGCAAGCTTTTGCGTTCCGACGCGCATGGAAAATCCGCCGGGCAGAATCTGCCATTCTCTGAACCCTGGGCGGATATCTTTAGGATGAGATGGCGGATATCTTTAGGATCTGTGACGATGGAATTAAAATTAGAAAGACAAAGGGACCCAACACGCATATATTATTTCTTTGTCATGTCAACACACCCGATATCATCATAACACGCCAACCTGACACTTGTCAGCATGTGGATCAATCTCTGGGATTGATTTTTTTTTTAAACAAAAACAATTTAAGAATTGAGAGATTGAAAAATCTAAAAAAAATTAGTGTGAACTCGATGCATAATACATCCCATTTGTTTGTGACAGGCCTAACGTTTAGGTCGACCGAGTTCGACATGGGGTGGGGAGGGAGAAGTCTGCTGCAGACAGACCCGGCCCAATGTTTCGTCCGCTGTTTCACTGGCCTCTCTCTTCCCCACTCCCAAAACCTTTGTCACAGACATAGAAACTTACAAAAATCTAAAAAAAATTATGACAAATCTTGTATAGAAGAAAGGACCTGAGTATTTCTGCGATTTGATCTCTGTGCCTGAGGCTGGTAACAGGTCGTACTCAGGTCCTTTTCCTACATAAAGCAGAGCTGGGATTTTATTTTTTTCACTTTTTAGAAATAGTGACAGGTTGGGTGGTGGTACCTTCGGGTGGTCAAAAGATCCCACTTGCTGAAAACAGGTTTCTTTAGGCAAGTAAAGGGAGCTGAAAATACAAAGGAAAAAATCCAGGCAATGCTTTTACATATAGGGTAAGGCCCCCAGGTGTTGTGGGCTACGAAGGCCATCATTGAATAAGATGTCTAGGACATTACGGGGTTAGGCCCATATTTCAAGAGGTTTTATGCATTGGATATAGTGATCATACATGTCAATTCTTAATTGTGAAATTTTCTTTGCCAAATATCTCGTAGATTGGTTGTCACTCACTCACCATAAAGAGCTCATAGGATTATTTTAGTGTATTTGGAGGGGCACATTTCTCTGCCTAACTTATCGACCACAAAGGGTGGGCATTTTGAAGATGCCCACCCTTTGAAGAACCAAATGCCTGTCCTCTTTTTTCTTTTTTTCCTTTTTTCACATGATGCATACACATTAGGTATCACGGGAATTTTTTTTACAACAAAATCGTACACATCGTTATGCTTCTGCCACGGGCTTCACCTACCGCCTAATGCTGGACTCCAAGGTTGAAGCTGCCCAGCACCATGGAATCAGTAACGCAAGTTTCCAACCAATTGTAACAAGGGGTGTGTCACACTACGGCCTTGCCATTTACATTAAAATTTCTATATTTGGTTTGCATTGTGTAGCAAAAAATACAGAAATAAATATTTGTACTCCATATCTGGTCTATAGCCAGATGTGGCTAAACCTCCTCATGGGTTATCTTGGAACATGATTTGTTCCTTTGCCCATTAGTGACCCACCTTGGCTTTTTCTCTTCTGGCTTTGACTCAGGTCCTCTCTCTTTGTTCCTTCTTTTCCCCTTTTGTTGAGTGCTTTGTCTAATGGAGTTTGCCAGGGTTTCATCATATCTTCTTCCTTTTCAATCATTCAGCTTTTTAGCCTCCAAATTTTCCTCACTCATCATGGTAAAGAAGCTTTGCATCATTGCATGGAGAAAATGGTGGAATATTGGGACTCATGTTGAACTAGAAATAGAAAGAGAAGAAAAGGTGAGTAACATCAAAAACTTAGTCACCTTTGTTCCTTGTGAAACCCATGTGATTAAAGCTAAAGTAATTAAAGTGAAATGCGAGTTGTGTTCGTGGGGGCAAGTTGTTTTTGTGACTTGCATTAATTAGTTGTGGGGCCTTCCAAAGTTTTCTTTTGTTGGCCTTGCCTGCCAAGTCACGGATATTATGTTTAGATCAATGTTTTTCTTTTTTTTGCGGGGCAAAAAATTGCAAAACTTCTCCAAAAAAATTTGGGTGGCCACCTAGAACCATAGCTTTTTAAGGTGAAATCTGGCACTTTTCATCTAAAAACATCTTGACACCTTAAAATGTCACCTAAAAATCTACTCATTTGTGAAATCTTTCCTTGATCCAATGATGGAACGTTAGCAAATCGTCATAATAAAACCTTAAGTTGCCTACCTAGTTATGTAAATTGTTAGATTTTCACCAATTTTTCCCCTTTCATCTTGGTTGTTTGCTAAACCCTCCTTCTCCCACACAGAACCCTTTGCCATTATTCCTCTTTCTCTTTCATCTATGTTGCCAATGGCCATTGTATAGATTCAAAATTGACAAGTATGGATTCTAGAATTTGGACTCCAAAGTTTAGAAGCTTGGAATTGGAAGCTTAAAAGGCCTTGAGCTTGCAGGTCATTTACAAATTAGAACTATCACTTTGTTTTTTCAAATTTTTGTGATCTTTTGGCTGCATGGGCCTTAGAAATTGGTAGGTTGTTGCCTGGTTTTTACTTTTTCAAACTTTAAGGTTTGTTCTTCCACTCTTCAAAGGTGAATGTGATGTTGAAATTTGTTGATTTTAAATTGCATCATATATGTGGATTGATTTCCTTTGGTCATTGAGCATTAAGCATGGCAATTTATTTCAAGTATCAAGATGATTGATATCTTAAATTTTGGAATGATCAAATTTGTGGGTGTGAAATACATTGCATCATGGGTGGGTTGAAATGCATTTATAATTTGTGTTGGAACTTGGAAGTTGGAGTTTGAAATTAAATTAGAATCCCAATTCGCAAGTTCTATCAACATCATTATGTTACAAGCACTTTACCACATTTTTGTTTAGGTATGTATAGTACAACAATCGATTGTAGTTCCAACACATCCAACCTATCCATATGGTGTAAATTGCATTCATGATTATACACAATGCATAATACGTTAGTCCTTGTCTACATTCCATCGTGTGCATGAACATTTTCAACTTGTGAAGCTTGAACATATTTCAAAGTTTTTTTAGTATTTTTCGCACTTTGGCCACATGTAGATCATTGTGTGTCATTAACTTATCAATTGTAGTTTTTTGGGGTTTTTCTTTGCTTTCATGGGTTTGTTGTGCATGTTTGTGCTTGTGCAAAACTTATTGTTATTGCCTTTTTTTTCTACTTGAAGATGTCACCCTTTGAACCACCCCCAAACTTCAAAATTCAAATATTTCTAAAAATCCCACCACCCTAACAATGGCACCTTTTCTACTACATGTGATGTAGTTTCCAATATTAAGAGTCAACATCAATCTTTTTGTGAATTTACTACCTTGAAAGATGAGCAACCTGATACTAAAGTTCTTGTGATATGTTTAAATGCATTAAATTCTCCTACAACTCTTCTTAGCATTGATTATCCAATGTTACAAAAAGGATTGGATCAAAGCTCAATGTCACCATTAGAGGTTGATAAAACACATGTTATATATCAAAAAAGAAATTTCAGGTTTCATGGGCAACCAAGCTCCCTTGGGTTAATTTGCAAGTGGGGTTTAACAATTATGTGCATTAAGTGAAATGCAAAATTTGCTAAGAGGTTGAGCATAAAGATAAATTACTAGCTATTTAATGGGATTCACTCCATAAACATGCTGACCAAAAAAAGGCTTATAAAGCTATGAAAGGGGTGAAAAAGTGAATAATATATTAGTAAGGATTATAAGCATAGCGAGAATGAAGTTGCTGATGTTTCCAAAGGCAAAAAAATTGTTTTGCAACAAGTGACCAATGGGCTAGCTAATGAGAAATGCAAAAAATTGGTTCAATTTGCCTCAATGTTCCACACATTAAAGCATGGTAGGCCTATGCTTGAATATGAGGCTCATGAGGACATATTTGATTTTTTGAATTTTGAAGAAAACCCCAAAATGCATTGGATAGACACAACAAATTAAGCTATGGCTCAACAAATGCATGACATTGTTTTGGAGGCCACAAAATCTATTGTTGAAATAATTAATTACTTTTCACTTACGTATGATGAAATTAGTACAAAATCTATTGTTGAAATAATTAATTACTTTTCACTTACCTATGATGAAATTAGTACCATTGACAACCAAAGCTGGTTGTTAATTCATGCATATGTGGTTCAAAATTGGTTGAGAATACCAATCTTCATTTCCTTCGAACATGTGGCGGTGGGATTAGGTGTTGATAATTTAATTCAAATCCTAATGCATGAAAGAGGTCCTATGAAAATTTTGATTGGTAAAAGGCTCATGAACTTTGGTGTGGATGGGGTTTTTGTTTTCCAAGGCACCAGGTCAAGTGTTAATGGTTGGGTCCCACATTTTCATGGGGGTGCATTATGTGGCTCATAGAACAACCTTATGGTTTAAACTTTGTCACGTTATTTATGAAACTTATGGAATTTGGCAATTGATGACTATTATATTAATGGCTATTGGTGGATATTTTGTTATTAGATATTGGTGATTATTAATGGTTATTACATTAGTGGTTATTGGTGGTTATTAATGACTATTATATTAATGGTTATTGGTGAATATTTTATTGTGGATATTGATAGTTATTATTGTTATTACACTAGTGGTTATCGGTGGCTATTATATTAATGGCTATTGGTGGTTGTTCCGTTGTAAGCCATTGGAGGTGATTAAAATTTATTTTTGAATATTATATGTTATAATATCATAAATTATTCGTAGTTATTATATTGTAGGGTATTTAAAATTATTTTTCATATTTTTATTATAAATTATTTTTACTTTAAATAGTTTTATTTTATTTTAAATTATTATACTTATGATAAAATAATGTGTACTAATATAAAATAAAATGACCTTGAATAATTTAAAATATAACTTGAAATAATATATATTAATTTAAAATAAAATAACCTAATGTATAACCTAAAGTTAGTTAAATAATTTAATTTATAATAACTTAAAAGCTTATAATGAATTAAATTAAGGTACCTTAAGGTAAAATAACATATAGTAATTTAAGGTACGATAATTTATAATTTCTTATAATAACGTAAATTAAAATAAATAAAATAACTTAAAATAATATTGGATATATCATAAAATAACATAAATAAAATATTTGTAAAAACATAAAAATAAACCTATTTTCTATAGTAAATTATAATAGTGAATTATGTTAAGTCATAATGAAACATGATGTCTACATAGTGATATTATAATGAAATACCTTTCACTAAGACGAAATCAATAAAATGCAATGAAGTTATTTCACTTTTAAGGTCCCATATGATTTAGGCTAGTAAATTGCACCCCACTTTTGTAATAGTGTGTGTAAGTTTTATTGGGGTTTGCTACCATTTTCCCATTATTACAATTTGTCCATAACATGATCAAATTTAGTTAATTGCCAAATGTTTTCATCTATGATTTGTGGCAACAACGAAAATGTGCCACTTGACGAAATATATGATTTGTACACGGACTTGAACACGAGGTTCAAGTTTGATGCATTTAAATCTTATAAATGTTTGTTGTGTGTTAGGTGTGATTCAATAATCATGTGTTGGATAATAGATTTGAACATTAGAAGGTCCAAACATGATTGGGGTACCACATTTGAACACTAAGGACTCCCAAATTCACCTTTTTCATTTTTTTTCCCATGACTTGTTTTACATTTCACATTTTATTGAAATGAAAAATTTTGTTCCAATTTTATATAAGTCTCTAAAGTATGTTTTTCTTTCACTTATGAAAATGAGAATAATAAAATTTATCGAATGTGGGCCATGTTTTATCAATGGCCCAAAATTCTCAAAATTTTGATTTTTTGAAAGTTTTTACATTATAATAGGGCATTTAGCTCTTGTCACATTCACACATTTTATACACATAGCACATAAAATGTTTGTGGTAAAAACTTTGGGCCAATTTTTTTAAAAACATTCCTTATGAATCCTTGAATTTTTTTTGTCCTCATGGGACAATGCCTTAGATATTTTTAAAGGACTTGGTAGGAATCCTTAAACTTGTTCAAATTTGGCATTTTATGCATAGAATAATACCTTTGTAATGTATTTATTTATGAATAAAATCAAAATTTTAGAGTGGATGCACAATACAATGGTTCAATAACAACACAAAATACACTCCTTATAAATCCATATAAGCTTTTTTTAAATGATTCAAGTGGACATAGTTGTTACTTTTTAAAACATAAATACTTTAATATTTTGATAATACATGTTCAATCACCTATAAACCTTCCCAAATTTGTGTGAAAACTGGTATTTTATGTAGTTATGTCATTTTTTAATTTGGTAGTCCTAAAAGAAAACCCATAAAGTCCAAAAGAATAATGCCCCATCTAAAACTTTCAAAAAATATGTTTTTGGGACAAAAATTGAAAAATAAACAAAAATTACAACTCATATGGACTTATGAAAATATGGTCAAATTTTAACCATTCAAAAGTCCCTAATTATCGAATGGTTGAAGTTTTCAAATAAAATATTTTTCATATGAATTTTTCATCTTGTATTACATTATATATTGAGTCCCAATAACAAATTCGGAATGTGAATCAATATAAAATTTTCCATTTTGTGATGTTCCAATCAAATGACCAATCCATTTTTTTTTAATTTCAAAAATCCATTATTACTAACAAACATTTTTTTTTATCAATAAATAACCACACAATTCTTTTCATAATGAAGTTTTTTGTTTAAAGCCAAGTCCCAATTAATATATCTAAGGATATATTAATCACCACAAGCATTTGAATAAATGGTATCCAAGGGGAAAAAAAAACATTGGTTTGTCACAAAAGTGAACCGCCATAGCTTGCATATACCGTTCAACATGAATGTGCCATTAAGTTTCAACAACATGTTTAAATGAGAAAGTTTAGTGAACATAAAATGAAACAATATTTTTGGGTACCCCAACCATGTTTTGATGCTAGAATGGAACATTTGGTATTTGATGTTCACCAACACCACATTTAAGCTATTCGTTTTAATATGTAGACTCGTGAAGTTTTTTATGTGACAAGGGAAGTCTACTAAAAATGTCATTTAAGTGGAAGTAGAATGTTCAAGTTAAACCTTAACCCACTTTGTATTTTACTTCATGAATTTTGTTTTTTTCCATTTTCTTTTCAATTGAGTTGAATTAACAAATTATATGTTATAACGGTTGTTGAGTGCCTTGTTGAAAAGTTACAAGGCATATTCCTTATTCATGGTGTCATGCATAATTTGAGTGTGATGTACGCTTAATATTGGTTGTAGTCTGATGTAAAGAAATCTTCACTAAGCATTTTGATGTGATTAAGGTTGACTTTTGCCACCCCAAAAAATTGGGCAGTAGTGATGTATGGGTACTTGAAGTGTTGTCAATAGCTTCCCTTGACATTCAACAATATTTGTTTAAAAAAGCCATGATATCAAGTGCATGTGTTGCCATGGTTAAGCCATTCGATGTGAATCCATTGACACATCTTTGGCGGACTTTTTCAACTGGGGTGATCAGGCTGCCACATTGGACGCACGAGCTGCATGAGGACCGTGCATCTCCACCAATATACAAGAATGGCTATGGGACCTGTCACATGTCGAACATGTTCGAAGGCAACGCTGGTTGATGGAGGGTTCGACTTTAAGCTGTTCACAATCAGGAACCTCATAATTGGACACCGATTTGTAGCCCATGTGGAACGACCAGACACATCGGCGGTCGACAAATGTGCAGCAACACCGTGTGGATGTGAATGAGATCTTCGTTGGCCATGTCTACATCTTGTCGACCTCGGATGTAAGAAATGAGACTGTCGAGCGCATCTGCGAGATCCGAATGCAATTCACCAAGAACATTGACAAATGGCTTATCATCCGTCGGGCTGCTATCTCTGGATCGGACCATCGCAATGAGGAGCTTGGTCATCAGCGCACAATATTTGCTCACTGTGGATGGCACCCAAAGCTGGTTGGGCCCCACCGTGGCCACGAGGGAATCTTCGACAGAAACTACCAGCCGCCTGAGATGATATGGCACATGACCAATCATGGTCTGTGCGTTCTCCAAATATGCTCGGATCATCGAGGGCAAGCCGTCCAAATTGAATTCCCCATTCATCGAGGTCGGGAGCACGCTTGCTTGCTTGATATGGTCCAAGGGCGTACCAGCTGGAATGATGTGGTTGACGGCTAGCTCGTGCCAACGAGACACCCTGAGCCATTGCAACCAAAGAAAAAGGTTGTCTTCCATGTTTACAATGGGTGAGCTAGGAGCTTATCTATGCCCATTGTCCCTATAAGCTACAAGCTATAGAAAGGTAATAGGTAGACACTTTACATACTAAGGGCAATGTGGGGAGAATTACAATATAAGGGAAAATGTAAGCTATCCATCCATCTATCAAGTGTACCCACAAACAAGGTTCCAATTCATGAGTGGTCAATGAGGTTGTTCAAGAAGAGGACTTATTAGGGCACCCATCATTTCATGAGGAGTTGAAATCAAGGGTTTAGGGTTATGCTTCATGGAAATACACACAAGGGAAAGCCTAGTTAATACCTTGCAAAATAATACTCATTTCCACTATTGCTATTACCCTCAACTACTTTCTTGGGGAGTTGGGCAATAATTATTTCATCCTTTGCCTCTTAGTTTCTATTTGATTGTCAACTTTTTTTTGGTTGGATACTCTAGTTCACATCTATTATGGTTCCCTCCCTTTCCAATTGCAATTGAAGATAGTGTGTGATTTCCTTGTGTGCTTAGTGAATCTCAAACACATTATCAATAATTTTTTTTTGAATGATTTCAAGATCCCATATGAAAATGTTTGCACCAACACACCTTTTCTACCATTAATTTTTAGTGGGATATTTGATGTCCATCAAACTTGAATCCTTGCATCTTTAAGGGTTCCTACTTTCAGTCCTAACCACTTACTTTTGACAAAAAGGGTTTCAATTGTTGCTCCAAAAGATGTAGACCTTTGCAAATCCTAAGTCAAGCTTTAGCTATGGTGGGTTGGTTGCCTCTTTGCTCCCATTCCTTCCAAACCTTTCACTAATGACTACCAACTCAAAATATTTTTTTATCATGGTTGATAGTTGAAAGATGTTTGCTACTTTTTTCTTGAACATGGTGATTCACCAAATTTCACCTAGGCTAGATAATGAACCATGACAAATCTTGCCTTGCCTATATAGATAGATAACCGTGACATTTTCCTTACATCTTTCTTTTTCCCTCCATTGATCTCCATTCCTTTGTTTTACTCCCCTTTTCTTCCTCGGAATATAAAAGTCTTTTGCACGTTCACACCATCTTTCTTTACTGACTCTATTACATTAACTAACTTTATGTTACACAAATTTAGAAGGGTGAACTCAAATTTACGCCAATTAATTAATTATACTCCATTTTACTCCTTGCTAATGGAGTATAATTATGGGCAGCGCAGCTGGACGTCATCCTGGCGGATGTGGATCAACAGGCGCTGCAACGCGGCATGAGAAACATCACTTCTTCTCTTTCAAAGTTCGTAAAAAAACAAGTCTTATCGCAGGTAAGAACAAGAATAAGAACAAGAAGAAAAATAAACTCAGGTTTCCACCAGAATTCTCAATTCACAAAGGCCCCCACAGTAAGATTTCTAAAAGTTGCAATAATGATTTTTCTGTCCTGTTTTATGCGATACGGAATCCAGTTTGCCCGTCGGTCAGTGGATTCTGCGGAATTTAGGGTTGAAGGATATGCGGATGGAGTGTACTGGTGTTATAATAAGTCTGAGTTGGACTAATTCTTCTAATTTCAGACAGTTCCAGAGTTTCATGAAAATGCACAATGGAAGAAGTTGTTGCTGGTTTAGGTCATCTTTCCATTAGACTGCTGTGATCAGAGCAGCTTCCATTATGTATTTTAGCTAGCTGTGCTCACAGTCATCTCACAGCTTTACTGGTCAAGCGTTGACCAATTGCAGGAGCTGTGAGTCAAACTGTGACTCACCATAAAATGACATCTGTTTGAGAACATGTGTTCCTAGAGTTCCTAACATGATTAACTACTTATTTTCAAAGCACTTGCAACTTTCAAATGGAAAGTGACTGTCCCTGCAGCAAGAAACAAGGCTATATGTCAGTGGTTTTCCATTAGGCTGCTGTGATCATAGCAGCCTAATTCAAAGAGACCCTTAGTGGCCAGCAATTTTGGACTCAAGTGTTTTGTGGAATGGGGGTTTAGCTCCCAAGGTTGTGGACGTGTAACATCAGAGGGTTAAGTCTTGGAAAAAGCATTATCCCCAGGTAACACTTCAGTTGTAGAATCTCAGGACAAATCCATAGTGGAATAAGTTGCTGTTGTGATAGTGATCTGAAATCTGGTGGTTTATCTGGAATTGGGGTTTAGATTCTGCAATCGGGTGACTTTCTGGATTCTGCATGTAATGGTTTAAGGTGGGGGAGATGGTTAAGGATTGCAGGAAGAGGCAGATGCAACAGTGGCTCGAGTGAGGACAACAACCTCGTTGTCAGACATGCGGGATGTGAATGTGGTGATTGAGTGTGTTTCAGAGAATGAGGCTCTCAAGAAGCGTATCTTTGGAGAACTTGATGAAATTCTTCAACCGAAAGCAATTTTGGCCTCCAATACTAGCTCAATTTCCATCACTCGCCTTGCTGCTGCCACACAACGACCAAAGCAGGTTTTTCTTTCTCCTTCAAATCAGACATTGTGTGTTGCATGCCATAATTAGAAGTTGACACATAGATGCTTTGGGATGGTCATCATGAGGTCATGGCCAACATCTGCACTGCATATGTGAAGTAGGAGCTTCAGCGTCAAGCTGCCATTTACATGACAAAAGATGACTATTGTTAGAAGTGGAGTTGCAGGTAATAGGGATGCATTTCATGAACCCGCCACCCATTATGAAGCTAGTGGAGATTGTCCGAGGGATGGCCACTGATGACAATGTATTTGCAACTGTCAAATGCTTGGCTGAAAGGTACTGTTAGAGCTACTCACATGCTGCACAACTAGAATTGCTAGGACATCATGAAGAAATGAAGGCAGTATAGATGCAGAAGTCTCATGTGTGAAGTTTTGTTGAGGATGAGAGGTTAGGATGCTGGAGGGCTTCAAATGTTTAGTTAAATTGAGCAGTTCTGATTCATAACTCGGTATCATTGAAATAGCACCTGGAAGACTTGACAAGCTAGAAGTTTGCATGGTGGTTGAGATCTCAAAAGTTGATTGCAGGTTCAATAAGGTTGTAATCTGTTCTCGAGATTATCCAGGTTTCATTGTGAACCGGGTGTTGATGCCAATGATCAACGAGGCTTTTTTTGCCCTGCTGGAGGGTGTGGGCACTCCACAGGACATAGACACAGGTATGAAACTGGGAACTAATCAGCCAATGGGGCCACTTGCTCTTGCTGACCTCATTGGGCTTGATACATTTCTATCCATTATGCACACACTCCACGAGGGACTAGGAGACTCCAAATACCGACCATGCCCACTTCTCATTCAATATGTCGATGCTGGTTGGCTGGGATGCAAAACTGGGCGTGGTGTGTTCCAGTACAATTCCGCACTTTGATGCAAACCCTAAACAACACAGATACTACTCTTGTGCTAAAATCTGGCACATCTCTGTATTGAATAGTAGATCCAAAAATGGGACCACAACAGGTGTTCAAAAATGTAGGAAATTGATGCTAAACTGTACAAAGAAAAGCATGTTCCATGTAACCCTGCAGATGAATGTGGGCATGAGAGAAGAAAGCTTGTGAATTCTATAAAACCTAACAGTTCAGCTAACAAGACTGGCAAGTAACTTTTCAACG
The DNA here is from genome assembly GCA_963921925.1 of Sphagnum tenellum. Lineage (NCBI taxonomy): Eukaryota > Viridiplantae > Streptophyta > Sphagnopsida > Sphagnales > Sphagnaceae > Sphagnum > Sphagnum tenellum. The sequence continues at coordinate 205,835 of OY998159.1, forward strand.
CCACAAACTCCTACTTGTGTGCAGCATATAACAGACACCAGTCATGTACACAGGGGAAACAGTCAATGAGTCCTCCATTGGACTGTCCCAGTGTGCAGCACTTTGAAGAGTTAACTCTGCAAACAGTATAAAGTTGCCATTTGGTCCTCTCCAAAGTTCTGTCACGCTCCGAAAAAATCCTAATGGTGAAGACTTACAAAGCAAGGCACTTTGCTCCTGGATTTTCTTCTTGGAGACTACCTATGTCCACCTGCTGCCAACCTTTGGGTTGGGAGTTGAAGCCCAAGATCCATCTTTTGTTGTTGTAGGATAACCCTGCACTTGTAAGCTCTCTCTTCTCCAGTCAATTCCCTGGTTCATACTTTGCCATTTTCCACTGTTAAAACTCATGCTCAAGTGTTGACTGTCATAACTTGGTATCTCTTCAAACCCCAGTTCATTCCTCCTGGCTTGATCCACAGGAGGCACAACCAGGAATTCTTTTACTCCCTATGGCAATCCAGAAAATGTATCTTGACAGCAATGCTTGCTTTGCCTTCTGTGAATGATCACAACACCATTACAAAGTGGAGTGGGTATGAGTTGCAGTAGCTGGTTAATTACTCCTTGGCAATGGTGAATAAAATTTCTTGTATCAGAACTGGGATGATTGCTTGATTCAACTGACCTATGGCTGCTGTGCAAGCAGGCACTCAGCCCAACTGGGTAGCACAAGATTTCTGTGCAATATAAAGACAGTTGAGAGAAGGTGTGATGACTTGTCAAATGGTAAAAGACTGGAGATGGCACAGTTGCAGTACAGAGTAATAGACATATATGTATATGTTCTATGAAATTGCAGAGAAATCTCCAGTGAGTGCAGTCATAACATTATGAGAGTTGTTCACATGTGTTAGACCATCACATTCATGGCAGTGACGAAGCTGTCGTGACTAACCACCAGCTTAATCAGCTTCCGACAGTGGGTGTAGATAAGTACATTATCACCATACAAAATTACATGCAAATCACTATACAAAATCTGTGTCCTGAGTGTCTGCAGCATTTCCAGAAGCAATGGGAAGAGACTCAGTCATAATGTTGGCTAGCACTCCCAAGAGGAGAGACACAATAATGGACATATGATACTTTGAATCGACAACATCAGAGGACAGGTACTTCTACAGGAATTGCACCTTTCTTGTGCTGTGCAAAATTCTGCCTGTTGAAGAGATTTTCTGCAATTCACCATTGGAGGTATGGATGGTAGAACTCAACATAACATGCAAAAAAGTACATACAAAAGGGGATTATAGAAAATAAGCCATGAGTCAGTTCAACAAGAGAAATACAATGATTGTTGGAGATCTGATTCACCAGCTGTGGAGTTGCAGGCATTGCTGGTGGAGGAATTGCAGGAGTTTCTATTGGAGGGAAGGTTTGCCTGTCCTTTGTACACATGAGCAAGCTCTTTCCATCACCATCAACATACGGATGTATATAGGTTGCACTTCTCATGTTGCCATGCTCTCCAAGGCAAACAGTCAATATCACATCAATGCTATCTGCACTAAACAAAAGATAATATTGGTGAATGATTTCAACAGTGAAATCAAAAGTAAATCTTTGGTTGAACTGAAGGAGAATTGGAACCCTTACACCTAAATCTGTCACCTCCACCTGGTACCCGTTCAATATTCCTGCACAAATAGTGACTCTTATCTATTAGTAAAATCTATGAAATCACAGAGAAAAATCATAAGTGTGATATCAAAGAGAACCCCATCACCTGCAAGACAGAAGTCTGTGTTCTTACTCAAAAGACAATGACAATTGTGGGTGGCAGTGGTGGTGCAAGTAATTGAATTGCTGCTGTGGATACATTGGAACATGAATTGCTGCTTGCTGCAAAAATCAACACCCTGAGTTGAGGTAAGGAAATGGAAAAAACACACACTCACACACAAATCTTGAGTATAAGAAGCTTGTAGATCAAAATCTATGCTGTTGATACAAGTTGCTACAAATCTACAAGATTGTCCCCATTCTCTGCCATGTGAACAGGCAAGTCTATGTCGATATACAACAGAATTTTCAACTTCAAGAACCTAATGATCTGAGGGAATTTTGCTAGAAATTGTACCCATCTCTGGGTTAGAATTGGCAGCAAGTCACAAATCAAGCAAGGGAAAGATGGATCAGTGGAAACAGAGAAAGAATCTTGATGAAATTCTCTCATTGTGGTGAAGAATGCTAAGCTGCATATGGTAAAAGAATCTTAATGAAATTCTCTCATTGTGGTGAAGAATGCTATGCTGTAGATGGTGATTGCTTTCTGATGAGACATACTGCTTCACCATAGAAGACAGGGATTGACTCTTGTAGCCACCATACCGCAGGCTGATAGCTCTGGTCTGCATCTTGTGCATACACAAAATTGCGATGAATGGCCTCTTCTTCATAGTATCTGCAACAACCACTTGCATAAAGCCACTCTCCATCTTCCACCTGCCGACAATTGGGGCATTGATGGTCCCTTTGGAATTGAAGACAGATCCAATGCAGTCTAAAAAAACAACCACCACAGCAAGCGAGCAAGAGCTCAAAATCTGTGCAAAAGCACTTGTAAGCATGTTGCCAACAGGATGATGCATTGATTGGTAGTTGTAAATGGGCATTTGAGTTCTGAGCTTCTTGTCATGAGAAACTTACCGAGATGGAACTGGTGACCACATTTCAACTCTGCAATTGCTCTTCCCCCACCGTCATACTGACCATTTCCAGACAGAAGGAACACAGGGGAAGCGGACCTGCACACAACATGCTAGGAGTAGTTGCAGCATGCTACTTCTGCTGATCATGATGAGGCCATTGCTGCTTGAGTGCAGCTGTGCAGGTCATGCGAGCAGCTCCTCCTGCTGATGCTCCTCCTGGTCTCCAGCACCCACACCCACAAGCTCCTCGTCAAAGCAAATCAAGAACCCAAGAAGCTCTGTGGCGCTCTGTGGCTTTAGGGCTCAGGGTTTGCGAGGGACTCAATTACGCCAAAAAACAATTTAGCATCGAAGAGAAATGAAAAAAATTCAGCTCGTCACACCCAATTCTCTCCTATCGCCGGCGCATTTGGCAGGAAATCTTTCGCGACGAAAAACCCGAATCCCTTTGAATTCGGAAAGCGCTACATTTGGAATCTGCGGACACGCCTGGTCTGCGGAAACGGTTTCCTTATTATTAGGGTTTGGGACGACGGAAGCGTTTGGCGGACGATTCCAGACGGTGGAATGGTCGTCCTCCTGAATATTTATTTATTTAATTTAATAATATTTATCAGTGTATGTACGAGTTTCTCACAAATGGCTGGAAATAAAATAATCAAAAATTTCCGAATAATAATAAATTCTATGCTTCAAGAAAAACCCAAGGTCCAACTCTTTGGGCAAATTTGGAATTTTGAAAATAAAATAAAATAAAAATCTGAACATTGAAACAAATCCCTCCAATTTTAAATAAAAGATTGGGTTTTTAAATATATATTCATATCAAGATATGTGGAAAATATATATAAATATCTCACCCACTTTCATAATGTGTGACACTTTTTTGTCTAATTTCTTTTTAATTGAGAAAATAACCAAGTTGGTGTCAATTTTGTTTGGGATGATTATATACGTACCTCTTGAAAAATTAAGGACATTAATCCAACATTACACCTCTTGATGTTTTTCTAGAAAAAAAATAAAAATTACAAATGGTCATCATTATCACAACTTCAAAAATAATCATATTAATTATAAAATTGTTGATTTTTTCAAAAAGTATGGAAGAAACAAATAAAGGTCTTTTTTTACATTGCAACAATGTGAAAATTCACTAAAAAAATCAATTGTTGATCACTACCTTGTTTTAGCATGAAAATAAGTCTAAACTAAATAATGATTTGAAGAAAATCAATTAACATTGAGTCACATCTTTCTTTTGACATTACAAATAATACAACCAAAACATTGCTATAAATGTTAAATCCAAATAAATCACCCATACATGTAACACTTTGTATAAAGGCTATACATATCACATAATTAAAAGAATCATAATTTTAGGTTCAAAATAGTATCTAGTTGTGTTTGGCCCATACATATTTGGTAATCCCTAAAATCATACATGCATGTCTATTATTTTTAGGGCAATAAAAAATATTCATAACATAAAAGGCAACAACAATACGAAAAAAAAAAAAAAATCAATTGAAAAAAATAGTTTCATTATGATTTTTGTTATAAAATTTCCATCAAAGCCTTATTGAAGTTTTTAAAAATAACATCAAATTAAAAAACGCTTATTCTCAAAAACGAATTTCATATTAAAAATTTTATTTATTTAAAATTTTATGTGTTTTATTTCAATCAATTCTTGCATAAGTTTTCAAATCAAAATTTTAATGAATTGAAGTTAATTATTTGTATGTTTATCATACAGATTTCATTTTAGGAATTAGTCATATGAATTGTTTTTTACATTTCATAGTGATATGAAACCTCATGATACAAAAAGGCAAGTGACAACCCTAATTTTTTTTTGATATAGAAGAATGATAAATCAATTACCCAACATTCATATTTTGAAAAGAAACCCAACAAGTAGATGGGTAGACATCAAAACGACCCATCAATTGGATGGAGTGCACTCAAAATCTACACATGTTCATCCATTAGCTTGGGGGAATAATAAAACAAGAGAGCATGACTTCCCAATGTTTACTTATATGGAAGTAAGGATTAATATGACATTCAACCTACAATCTAAAAACAACCATATGTAACAACTAAAACTATCTTATGTTTAATTAAAAGTTGTGTAACATTCATTAATGTGCAACATTCACACCTCAATTCAAAAAAAAATTGATGCCTTCAATTTATTATGAAACACTTTCGTGTAAACACAAGTGATTGTTAATCATTGTACAACTTTTTGTCATAACTTTTGTTGCAACAAAAACCTTGGGTGACCACAACAAAATTTTGGGACAAAACAAAGCCAAATGATTTAAGAACAAGTTCATAAACATGCTTTTAAACAAATGATTGATGGACACACTTCCAAACCAAGTGTGTGTAGAGATGAATGGGAAGCATTTTCAAAACTTTCAAATTGTGCTTTCAAAACTTTTGAATACTCATAGTGAGTATTCGTAGTGAGGCATTAAACATCAAAGTATTGAGAACTTCAATACAATGGGTTCATGTTACGAAATCATTTGTTCTTCGATAATTTGAATTGTGTTACAAAATTATGTTTTAAATGATTCCTAATCATTCTAATTTTGAGTTGGGAGGGACATCATGTTAATTGAGGAGCTTGACATTGCTTAAAAGTGGTGTCACACATTTAAATCAACATGTTCATTAAAAATTTCTCAAAATGTATTTATTTTTAAATGTCATTTAGACCTAATTCACCTGTGGACCTTTAAAATATATTATAAGGGAAATATGGTCCTCTTAGGAATTCAAATTGGAAGTGAATTTTTGTGAATGTAAGATAGGTTTGTAGCTCAAGTTTAGTTTGAAACTACCCAAACCACTTAGTTTAATTTATTTGTGTAATTGAATTGATTGAAAAATGTCTTGAATCATGATTTTGTCATTATTATTGAGAAAGGAGAATCGACCACTGATAAGATTTAACAAGCTTTTGGGTGCATCAAAATTGAAAAGCTAAACACCAAAATTCATAATGAAATCAACATCCAACAAAATGAACTACAATCCATGACATGGAATAACATGGTTCCCTTTTTAAAAATTAAAAAATACCCCAAAACATTAATTCAATTCACAATTATCAATTGACATATATTATATTATATGATATTATGCCAATTTTTTGAAAAAGTATTTATTATTTGTGCCAATTTTTTTATATAATTACTATAAATTTTGAATCTACAAGTTTCAATTGAGACAATCTAGACACATTAGACTATCCCATCAACATAACAAGAATGTGTTTATTATTTTTATAATTATTACATGTTGAAATTTTCAGAACTAAAAAACTCAAGTGCCAAAGTTAAAATTTTAATTTTAATTAATTATTGGATTTTATTTTTTATTGAATCTGATCGGGGAGTACGATATGTCATTTGTAGAGCTTTTGAATACAATAAAATTCCATTGGATTTGTGAAAATTACATACCATACATGTTGTTCAAAACCCTAATCAACCATGTTATAGTCCTTAATCACTCAATCACTAGGTGCTCAAATAAAGGGTGTGAATGGACATGCTAGACTTCATTTAATAATGGTCATGAATGGACCACTAGAATGAATATGAAAAGGCCAAAATTTTTATGGAGCATTTAACCCAAGCCCAATAGGCTTAGCTTCAATTTCCATTCGGCCCGCCCATTAAAATATTTTTTGGAACACCCAACTAAGGAATTAGTGAAAATCAAATGATAAAATGTTCACATTTCATTTCAATTTTTTCCACCATATTTAAATTTGATTTTTTTAATATTTTGAACACATGGTAAAAATAAGAACGTACCATAAATAATAACATATAGTATCGAAATTCATTGGGTCATGAGAGGACCAACTAAAGCCATCATAGACCTCCTAGAAAATAGTGGTTGAGTAGGTGCCACTATTGATACCAAAACCCCATTCAACCACCATTTCCCAAAAAATTAAGGGTGGCTTGGCCATATGGAAATTGATGCTTAATGAATTATATATATATTAAAACTTGTTTATGGAAGGTTAAAGACAAAAGTGAATGCATAATATTTAATAAATTGAAGCTCAAAACTTAAACAAATACAAAATGTTAATTAAACAAATTTAGCAAATATAGAATGCATGAAATTTCTATAATAGTCACTAACAAGAGCATCTCCTCTTTATGTTAACTATTCCCCCCCATGAACATGAAAATTTGAATAATATTCAAAAAGAGATTATCAAAATATTATCACTTGGGCCATTCATTATTATCAGCCAATTAAGAGTCATTAGCCCTCTTGGAGATAGTCAAATAATTACATAGTGCTATGGGTTTTTTTCCCTTAAATTTTTTTTTTAATTTTATAAATTTCAAATATGTGGCATGGAAGATTTGGTGAAGTTTTCTGAAAAAATAAACAAAACTATTGAGTTTACATGAGTAAAACACATTTATCCAAAATTTTGCCTTTATTCATGAGAAAAAGAAAAAATTTGTCAACAAAACAAATCATTGGTCCCCATACAACTACAATAGTACCTAGCCTAGTTCAACAACAAGATGCCTACAATAATACTATGGGTGAATTTGATATTAATTTTCTTTAATTGTGAATTTTAAAATAAACTTTCTATAAATGTGTTGAAAGTTATGGGAAATTATATATATACAATTTATCTTTTTTTTTTGTTTAATCATGTTTTTCCCTCATACAATAGGGCTTATTCAAAAAGAAATCAAACCATTGTTTAATATGTGCACATGAGAAAGTTGACAACTTAATGAGTCTTTCATTGCTCTAAACTAGATTACATGCAATTGCCATCACTTTCTAGCTAATCAACACTCAATCTTTGTTGATTTTTTCAAATTAATATCTTAATAGCCAATACTAGCCAAATATTTAAAAAATTCTTAAAAAATGAGCGTCACATTGAATTTTTTGAAAATTAATTAAATATTCAACAACAAATTGTCAACTTGACCCTAATACTATTAGGGTTTGTTTTTTGGGGGTAATTTTGCATTTGGCAATACAAATAATAATACGTTATAAATTGACATTATACTATAGAATGGAGCTAGTATGCTTTCAATTTTTCAGCATGGCAACCATCAGCATTTCTTTAAAAAGATTTTGTGATGTAGTCAAGGTGGTGATTGTCCAAAAAAATAATTTAGCCAAATTTGGCTACTAACTATTTGAATTATTTTTTGGTGGCAAATTTTCACAACTGGGTAGATGTTTTTCAAAAAATGAAAATAATAATAATAATAATAATTCTTTTTAGGGATTTTCGCCATTTTTCAAAATAAAGATAATTAAATTAGCCACATCTAGACCTAGCTACTTCCAAGGTTGCCACTTGTAACAATACTTTTATAAAAAAATGTAGTAGCCTAGGTAGGATAGTTGCCATTTAATGCTAATTAATGCGGAGGATACTTGCTAGTGGACCGACTCGAGGAATTGGAACCAATTTTAAAATTGTAAATATTTCTTATTATTTTTAATAATAATTTATTTTTAAAAAAACCTTCCATACTACATACGAAAGTAGAAAAATAACAAAAAACCTTTCTATTTTCATGGCTATATACCATAGTTAATCATAAATGTTTTGGGGGGTATTGGAATTTATATATATTTTTTAAACTGGCAAAAATAGGGGTTTGTATAGAAGATCTTAAGTTAAGGGGTAATTAAGAAATCATAACCCTAAACCCTAAACCTAGATACGTCCTTAGGTGTCTCCCTAGGTAAACCCTTAGGTAGTCCCGTAAGTAGATATGTCATTGGAGTTGCATCATATCATTAAAACAAAGATATTCAAGTGATTAACACAAAGTTAGGGTTTTCTTTTCTTTCAATTGTACAATCTAAAATATTTGCCTATTTACTTTTTCCAGCAATTTAGCAAAATATTAGTTGATTTTACACTAGGGGGGCTAAAAAAAAAAATTAAAAGAAAAAAAAAAGACTCCCAAATTTATTTTATTTTATATTATTTTATTTTTCTCTCTTTTTGATAAGAAAAGGACAAAAATTGTTGAAGAAAAACAAGGCACAAAATGGCTTGTTTCGTATTTTGCTCTTTAATCAATACACAAAGCCTAAACCCTAAACAACTCCTCCCCCTTTTTAAAAAAATTTCTATGTGTAGTATCTCCATTTTTATTTCTATGTGTATTTTGAGGGATTTGCCCTAGCAAAAGAACCCTAGGGCTTTATGCTTGGAGGAGCTCCCCAATTTTATAATAAAATTCCATGTTAAAAACAATGATTTTTTTTTAAAATTTAATTTAAACCTTGAAAAAAACACAACTCGAAAGAGCAAGAAAATATGACTTGGACGATTAATTTTAAAATTTAAACCTTGAAAAAAACACAACTCAAAAGACCAAAATTCGACTTGGACGATTTTTATTTATTTTTATTTTTAATTTAAACCTTGAAAAAAACACAACTCGAGAAAGCAAGAAAATTCGACTTGGACGATTAATTTTTTTCTTAAGTTTTTAATTTAAACATTGAAAAAAACACAACTCGAGAGAGCAAGAAAATTCAACTTGGATGATTAAATTTTTTTCTTAAGTTTTGATTTAAACCTTGAAAAAAACACAACTCGAGAGAGCAAGAAAATTCAACTTGGACGATTAATTTTTTTAAAAAAATTTCATTTAAACCTTGGAAAAAACACGACTCGACAAAGCAAGAAAACTCGACTTGGACGATCGACGCAAAATTGAAATTAAAACTGTGATTTGGGTGCACAAAGATGGGTTCGGATCGGATTGGATTGGATTGCCCGTTTTCTTTTGTCAGTTTCAGGCAAGGAAATTGTGAGCCAATTCTCGTTCCATACAGGGTGGGTTGTTGAACCCTCCTCACCGCCTTTTGGCAAGTCGGTTTTTTCATGTGGCTTGTTCGGCTTCCTACTTGATTCCGTTGTTGTTCTAATAAATAAATGATTATTATTTTCTCAACTGAGAGAGAGAGATGCCATTTTGAAGCCCATTTGGACCCAACCTCCATTGATGATGAGATAGCAATAATATTTTTTAATTTGTTTTTAAAATTTTGGCTTGTTGTTGTCTATTCTCAATGATTCTAGGGCTTTCTTCTTTTCTTTGTAGTTTTTTTTTGCCTTTTGCTCCGAAAACTCTTCTTTGCAAGATCACATTTGATTGTGTATGTGGAAGAGTGAGTGCAAGAGACAATGATGTGGAATGTGAAATTGTGATGGTAGAACATGAAGAAGTGTTGGTAGTAAAGCTTTTGGTGATAGTGAAATGTCAAGACATGAGATAATTGTAGTGTATGAGGAAGCATTGTCAACAAAGCTAATGTCATTTGATAAAATTTAATGATGGATTTGTGAATTGAGGATTTTGAAAAAGGGTTGGCAATAAAACTCACAATGATATCATAACTTGATGATGAACTTGTGAATTGACACAAACATGAATAAAACAAAAAGGCAACGGTGAGATGAGAGTGAAGTGTTTGTGCAAAACATGGGAAATGGTGAGATTTGGGTGTAAAGATGTCCCAAAACATGGGAATGACAATGAGGCATGGGAGAGCAAACCTTGTCAATCTCATCGATAAACTATTAGTTAGAATTTCAAGCTATTAAGTTATTGGCAATGTTAAACATCAAAATGTTTAATTTTTGAAGATTTTTAACATGATAGCATCAAATTAGCAACTTCCTTAATTTATAAAGTTGCTCGGTGATAATGAAGGCATGTTATTTGCAATTTCAACTATCTAAAAACAATTTGCTTCAAGTTTGAATATAGTTAGTTATCATTCAAATTATTAACCATGTTATCTTTGTGTTTGAACAAGTTCTAAGCTTGAATGTTACTTATGATTGTCCTTACATCATTCACAATGTTTATCATCATTTTTCAAATATGATTATTAAAAATATTTTTAATATATAATATATTTTTATTTTTATCACCAATTGTAAATGACAAACAATGATGATACTATTGATGAAAGATTCCAAACTAGGTGTAAGGAGGATCTTTCATATGATCCTTTGCCTTGGTAATTTCAAATGAAATATCAAGGACCATGTGAAGGATTATGCAAAGGTATTTTTTTGGAATAATTTCTTTTCAAAATTCTTTAATTTTAATAACACAATCATAGATGATGGAAGCGACAAACATATTTTCAATACATTTTGCAGCAACTTGTATATCATTTCTCTTTAATTGAATTTGAATTGAATTTGACTGAAAATAAATTCAATTGAATTTGAATTTAACTCAATTGAAATGTATATTGACTTATGAAATTCAATTCAATTTCAATGCAATTCAAGTTGCATGCAATGTCATACAACATTTTTTATTCAAATGGAAACTTAATTTTCACAAATCAAGTCATTTTTTCATCATTTCATTAGCAATGATAGGAGGCAATATGGATTAGTTCATTGATCACTAATTTTTTGGACCATGTTTTGGCGATAATAGTTGTGTGAAATCAATTCTTTCATAAGTTCATATTGTTTAAACATGGATATTGTGTATTGTTTAAACATAACATTTGTGTTTAAACAATACAAATAGACATACAATATTTGATGTCTACATAGCATGAATGTATGTACGATATTTTTATGTAGACAACGAATATAATATCCATGTCTAAACAATACGAATAGATGTATGATGTTCATGTCCAAATAATATGATTCTGTGGAACACACATTTTGCATAACTATCTTTACCAATTTGTGATTTAAGAAATTTTTTATTAACAAATAATAATTATGCACTTTGTTGCAAAATCAAACTAAAGGTGAGGCCACATACTTAGATGTTAATCCTTTTTACATTTTTCCTCTAACATCTAAAAAATTGTTAACTATCACCTTAAAATTAACCATTGCCCAATTTTTACCTACCTCCTATCTTTTTATCTTTAGCTTGTCCATACTTATGACGTTGGAAAAGGGGTTAACTTACCTTTTTCACCTTTCGACAAAGTAGCTTTTCCATTGCCACCACCTTAAATCTTTTATAGCTTTATTTTCTTTTCCTTCATAGTTTCACCTTTTGCCTTCCAACTTTAGATTCTCATTGCCACACATGTTTTGTTTGTTGTTGTTACTACATTAGACACTTGCTTTGGTTTGCTCTTGTTATGACACCAAACACCTAGTCCATGCTTCTTGTTGTTGAAATGTCGAACCTATTGAAAAAACGCAAAGGAACTTGGAAATTGAGCTTGCTTGTTATGCCAAAGGAGAATGCTACTACATTTGGGTGAATTTTGGGTTGCTACTTGAATGGATTTTTTTTGAAAATTCAAAGGTTGTAGGTGAGAACATTAAGTTAGTGCGGATTTATCTAGACATTTTTTGAAAATTTTGCTACCTCAAAATTTTTGAAAAAAATCTCAGATTTTTGTAGATTCAAAGGTAACAATTGGGTTAGCTACCTCTTAAGTTAACTTCCCGTGCCACGTAAGCATCCACATAGGATTTGGAGGTAGCTACATTTGCATTCATCGACACAAGGTTCATTTTAAACTTTTCTAACTTTGTGTTTTATCTCTAAGTGTGGCCCAACCCTAAGTCAATATTTTATTTTTCAATTTTTTCAATGTTGCTAGAATGGCAATCATTAATAAAAAGATTTAGCCACAATTGGCTAGAGAACAAATTTAACAATTGAAAAATTATATTTTCTTAAATTTTATTATTATTATTATTTTTTGACACTTGAATAATTTAGGTTCTCTTTCCAAAAAGATTCTTTGTTGATGTTTCTAGGCCTTTTTTTTTTCCCCCACCAAATGGAAAAAATTGACCACATTATAAAAAAAAACTCGAGACTAAGTATCATGGTATCCATGTGATATTAATTATTTTCTGAAAAGCCCTACCAATTTAATCTGAATTGACTTTCACAGGATTTTAATATTAAGAACACGAGACTTTGCCTTCATGGACGAGCAGATGCATCCTCCGTCATCGACCGTGACTTTCATCCACGAAGGCACAACTGTCTGCCTGTAATCTGTCCTGGCGTTCTTTCTCAGCAGTACACAGTCAATCTCTCTCGCACTGTCGCTCGCTAGCCCGCCCGTTGTCTTTGTCTCTCTCTCTCTCGTCAATTGCGGGGATTCAAGCTTTGGAGATCGCAAATGCTGGGAAGTTTTTGAGGAAAGTTAGCGGATGTGCGAATGGCTTCATCATCTGCTACTTCCCGGTATGTTTTTTCTTTTACCCCCCTTCTTTTCTTTCTTTCCCGCACCCTCTGGTTTCGGATTTTCTGCTCGGAAAAGAGACAGACAGACAGACAGACATGAAATGGGCTTAGCAAAGAAATCTTGAATTCCTTTTTTGAGGATTTTTGATTCGCACTTTGCAGTTGCCTCTTGAACAGTTAGCTCCCCTGGTGAGAATTCGTGCATCGGTGTTATTATTGTTCTTTTTTCAGATCGTACGATTGATGGATTACTTGCGTTTGCCGGAGCTGCTTTTGGTAATCGGGCATCTTTGTGAATATAACACAGTTTTTGGGTAAGATTTTTTTGGGTTTTTTTCTCCGTGCAATTCACGATCGTATGTGGGGGCGGATCTCACAGCTGTGAACAGATTCTAGGGTTTCATCATCAGTATGTCTCACGAGCTTCTGACAGCCATGTACCTTGTTGCTGAAAACCAACGGATTCTAGGGTTAACAGATTCTAGGGTTTCACCATCAGTATGTCTCACCATCTTCTGACAGCCATGTGCCTTGTTGCAGAAAAATAACAGATTCTAGGGTTAACAGATTTTAGCATTTCATCAGCAGTATGTCTCACCAGTTTCTGACACCCAGCGACCTTACTGCAGAAACAAAATATAGTCATAGTTTCCTGTTCCAAGTTTTACTTGTTCAGCTCAGCACAGCAGCAATAGCATGTCATACAGAGCTTCAATTCATTTCATGCAATGCCAGTGGCCAAATTTCCAGTTTTCTCTATTTCTTTGATTGACCATGCTAATCGTTGCCTCCTCTTACGAATTGCAGAGAGGAGGAAATAAAGCAGGAAGAAGCAGCAGAGATGAAGCCTGCCTATGAGACAGACCGAGTTGCTGTCAACAGCATAGATTGAACCCTCAGTGAAACTTTGAAAAAAGTTTCTGGGTGCATTTTTCTTTCCTTCCCCTTGCTCAAATTTTGCATTCAATTGGTTGCATCTGTTGCCGTAGATTTGTAGGAATTTGTGTTGTGTCTGTTGCCTGATTTGTAGGAATTTAACACAAATTCAAGGTCAATGGGGTGCTGTTTTTTCCAATGGCACACTTCTCACTATTTTGTATGTTAAAGATCATGCCAGCAGCTTTGTTGTCAGAGCCTTGCAAAAGTGGTTGTGTGTCCAAATCTGGCCAGTTGAATTCTTTGATGACATGTTTTATTGTTGACATCTGTGGAATTTCACTCCTTTAGTTGTCATACAAAATGTGCAAACCTTGTGGGCTCTAGTTGACAAGACATCAAGCTTCCTTACAGAGTGTGGCATTTGGAGGGAGTTTTGTTGGTCCAGATGCTTAGGGCTTCCTCACCAGCATATCTTGTCTCTCTTGAGTTTCTGTTGCTTTCTTTGTTGCAGGTTGCTTGGTGTTGGGAGGATATTAGGTCGAAGCTATTCTATTGACCTTGTGTGCATCCAAGCTTTATCATGGGAAAGAAAGGGAAGAAGCTTCGGACACAGAAGGTAGAGGATCTCCCTCCTTTGACGCCTCCATCAGGATCCCCCCGGTCTCCAACAAAGAACCAACTCTTTGCTATGATTAGCAAGCTCGAAGGAAACATTGAGGAGCTTAAAAGAAACCACGAGGGTAAGATTACTAAGCTCGAAAGAAACATCGAGGAGCTCAAAGCAAAGCAGGAGGAGCTCAAAGCAAACCACGAGCAATTCAAAGTGCTCGAACATCATTGGAGCAGGATTGACCTAATACTTTGTGCAGCAGAAATCTTAAAATGGAGTGTCAACCTAAGAGAAGCAAACGGCAGTGATGGAAGGCAATTCTTTCAGAACGACTTGTTAATGCATGTGGTGGTGAGTATCCGATAAGCAGTAAGACACTACAACAATATTACTTAATAATGAATTTTTAAGATGTTGTTTTCAGGATGTTCTAACTGCTTGAAATTGCTATTCAGGTAGGTTCAAAGGTTATGGGCCTGTCACTGCGAGAATATCAGGAGCTTTCTCGCCGTTGCATTAATCTGAGAAACTCAACTCCATACTTAGCAACTATTGAGGCGCTTGAAGTTGTTGTTGCTCACTCTGCACATGCCATCAAGATCTTTCCTGACTTCTGGACTCAACTTCCAGACTAGTGTGGGGTCATTGAGCGGTACCAAAATTTCAAAAAGGCGTTTCCTGATAATTTCATTTAGAAGGTAAAGATCTTCTTTCATTTGACATAGCTCATGTTGGACATTGAGAAGCTACACCCATTGTTGCCACTGGGAACGATTGAAGATGGGGGATGTCCAAGTAGGTGATCGATACCATACTTAAAGACAAGTTGTTGTTGAAGGTTCCTTGAACATGTGTCTAATTGTATCTATCACATATGCCATGTTTGCTGGTCCTTGAACGTCTATGACCATATCTGTCATCCAAATCATTAAATCATCTTGTTTTCTCTTTTTCTTTAGGGTTCAAGTCACTTGTTTTCTTTCATGCTTTCCACATCTGATTTTTTCTTTTTTCATCTTTAATTCTCTTTTGTTTTAAGTGTTGGGGTTCCTCGTTTTCTTACTGCTGGTATGTTTTTAGATCTTCAAAAGTTTCATAACCTTATTATGATCAGATCTCCTTTTCTTCAGGTTGAGTTGAATCATAAGTATTGAGAAAAATTTCAATTCTTATCAAGAAATATTTGGTCCTTTAGACCATGAATGAATTTTAACAGAATTGGTGTATGTGGTTATAGTTTCCAGTGTTTTGATTAAAAGGTTAACATAGAGTTTTGTCCCTTTTCTCACAGCCATCTAGTTGTTGATAGTCAGGCAA
This sequence comes from Sphagnum tenellum, assembly GCA_963921925.1. Taxonomy (NCBI): domain Eukaryota; kingdom Viridiplantae; phylum Streptophyta; class Sphagnopsida; order Sphagnales; family Sphagnaceae; genus Sphagnum; species Sphagnum tenellum. The sequence continues at coordinate 221,593 of OY998159.1, forward strand.
AATGCACAATAAGTGGGTGATTCATAGTTGCAGATGCTGGTGAAATGGGTCTTTGAATGCCTGAAAGAACAAATTTATGTTTTCTCTTCCATGCTGTGCTGCTGCTGCTCCTGCTGCTATGGTTATTGTTACTACTACTATTGGGTTACATGATTGGCACCACGTAATTGGTACCAAGGAGAGATACAACCCTTCACTCTAAATTTCTTTCAGTTAACTGATATTTCAAATGCATGCAGCTAGCATAAAAGACATTGTGAGGACACAGTTCCTAATGACATAGCAGATTCTCTCTCTTGAGTGCTGATTATGTTAGATAATGACCATTCTGTTACACCTGGCTTGAGTGCCAGTTACAACAGATAATGGACACTTGTTAAGCATGGCTCATGGCCACCTCTATGTTGGCTGAGTCCACCTAATGTACATCAAACAAATACATTCACTTCCAATTCCGAATGATGCAGCAGATTCTCTCCTAAGTACATATTTGCGAGTTTCGCTTCTTTCTTGCATTTGGAATGGACTCTTGTACATCTGCTGCTACTGCTGCTGCTGCAGTTCCCAGGTACCATCATCTGCAGATTGATCCCCATAGAAACAAACCGATATACACTTAGACACGATCTGCCATTTCAAACAGAACAAAGCCAACTGTACAAGTTTTCAAAAACACATACACCGTTTTCAAAAATCAAACGAGCCAAAAGAAAAAAGAGGCGAGCGGCTCGAGAAAACAAACCCACCGATTAGCTTAGATCTTAGATGTCGACGCACACAAAAAAATAAATTGTGCAACCTTCATTCGTTGTCATCATCGGTTGCAATTAATTGCACACATCAAAAGGTATGCATAACATGTGTGCACCGATTCCAAAAAATATATATATATATATATATATATATATATATATATTTATATATAAAATATAACCTTGTCCATACCCAATGGGTATATATATATATATAGGTTGAATATATACCCACACAACACTAATCCAAAAAATTTATAAGCTTATTGAGATGTTTCCCATGATCTAATTTTGTGTGAGGGTTTTTATGTGCATTTAAGGTTTAGGGTTTAGGGTTTTTATGTGCTATTTTGTCTAGAGAGATCCTTTTCATTATGATTTTCTTTTTAAATTAGGATTTTCTTTGATGTTCTATTTTTTCTATATAGATTTCTTAAGCTTTTCTTGAGTGTGTGTGGACTTGAGAGCAAAGTTGATCTTGCATTGTGATCCAAATTCTTGAGAAACACGTTGCAATGTTTTGGATGTTCCACTCTTTTCTTTCTATAGAGATTTCTTAAGGCTTCTCTTGAGAGTGTGGACTTGAGCAAGTTTTATCTTTGCACAAGTGATCCAAATTCTTGAAAAGCACATTGCAATCTAGATTTCTTGACAAACGTTTCACACTCTTTGTGCCTTGCACAATGAAATGTCATGCCACTCAATGGGACTCAATGTGTGATTTTAAGCCCTTGGAAAGTTAACACTTTGATTCCAATGCTTGGAAGCGTTTTTCCAGCAAAGTTGACAAAGTATTCATCATGTATATAGTTACACTTTGGGACTCCATGCTTGGAAGCGTTTTTTCAGCAAAGTTAACAAAATATTCGTCACGTTTATAGTTACACTTTGGGACTCCATGCTTGGAAGTGTTTTTCAGCAAAATTGACAAAGTATTCATCACGTTTATAGTTACACTTTGGGACTCCATGCTTGGAAGCGTTTTTCAGCAAAGTTGACAAAGTATTCATCACGTATATAGTTACACTTTGGGACTCCATGCTTGGAAGAGCTTTTCAGCATAGTTGACAAAGTATTCACGCCTCTATAGTTACACTTCGATTCCATGCTTGGAAGAGTTTTTCAGCATAATTGACAAAGTATTCACGCCTCTATAGTTACACTTCAATTCCTTGCGTGGAAATGTTTCTCAGCATAGTTAACAAAGTATTCATATATATAGTTACACTTCAATTCCATGGGTTAAAAAGTTTCTCAGCATAGTTTGGCAAAGTAGTCACGGATGTAATGTATGTATGTGTGTATGGTGCCCTCCAAAATCAACCAGGAAATTCCTCCAGAGAGCTTTATGTGCATACAACAAAAGCCTTTTTCACCTACGTCTGGACTTTGTCAGCTAGTGCTGAAGCAGAACCAGAGCATTTTGCAGATGATCAGTATAATTCCTTCACCACCCAAGCATAAATTTTCACACCAGTTCTTTCAAATCATGCTGCAAAGTACTAATGGCAGATTGGGTGAGGAGCAAAATGACAAAAGAAGTAAAGACCCTCCACGAGAGTATAGTGTGCCTACTTTAAAGATCATCCCCACCCACAAGAGCAAAAATTGGCTTGTTCACTACAATTTAGGATGAGGTCCAAATTAGAGCCATCTCCAGTGAGTGCTCGGTATGTTGATCCTGCATAGTAAAATTGGATGAAGAAAATCCAACTTATGCTGGTTCAGCTCAGGAAATTGGTTCTGGCTCCATATAATTGCATGCTTTGTTGCCATGTCTGGTAAAAGGCGCAACAAGTTGGATAAAACAAAATGACATTCTTAGTCAAGATGGACAATGATGTTCTAGTCAAATGGGACATTAGCACTACAAAATGACATTCTTAGTCAAGATGGACAATGATGTTCTAGTCAAATGGGACATTAGCACTACAAAATGACATCCTTAGTCAAGATGGACAACGGTGTTCTAGTCAAATGGGACATCAACACTATGCATATGCATAAAAGAGTGTAATAAATTGGATCTAACTGCTGCTCAGTGTTTCTGATTGGTCCATCATAATGATTGATTGGTCCAGGTGGTTTGCTATTAGTAGTCACCCACCTATTTGTTGTCCCAGTTTCAATTTTTATGTGTGGGGTTGCAAAAGAGTACATACCTAAACTTGGATGCGAAAAATGTTTTCGCAAAGTCACATACTCAGCACCATTGGAGATGCTCTAAGATGCTCTAACAGTGAAATAGTGTGAAACTCAATTGGGTCCTGTACATATGTGTATATATATACTCATTTTACAGTGCCCTCTAAGTGGGGCTAGTGAAAGAAGATCACTCTTTTCTTAGTAGCCAGCCATAATTATTAACCCAATTGGTGATTAGGTTTTTCTATTAAAAATTTAAGAAAATTATTATTTCAAATTTGTCATGTATGATGTGGTCTGGTCATCATTCAGCAGAAGACTTAGCCAAATGTGGCTATAGGTTAGAGAGCAAATTTTAATATTTAAAAAGGAATCATGGCTATATTTTGGCAAAATGTTGGTACATATTATTGTTGGGTGGGTATCAACTTTTGAACATACCGGCTTACTTACTACTGGGATCAAATCTCTGGCACTCGCTCAAGTGACAACACACAACACCTTATTATTGTTATTATTACTTGCGAGTTTAAAAGATTATATATTATTTGTACCCTTGGATATATACAAGATGTATCTATATTCGGGAAGGGATATGTGCCAAAAATCCAAGTAGGATTTTATATATATATATATACATATAATTGGTTTGTGGGTGTTTCCAGTTTTACCAATATGGCAATGTTTCCAATTCTACCAATTTCTTGGAATGTGGATCACAAACTATTTGGCATGATGATCGATTGAAAACACATAATTAATGTTTGATTCACAAAAGCTTTAGAAATTTCCTTAGTTGCAATATTTTATGTGTGTGTGTTTAGCATTAGGCAATTGAGTTTCATGTTTCACCGAGCAAAAAAACATTAATTTTTTTGCTTGTTCGTGTATATTGATATTCTAGGATGAATAAGAAAACTTTGATTTTTACATTCTAATATTGCAAACATTCAATAAGTTTGGCCTTAAAAATTTGTTTCAATTTTTTTCAAAATGCTGATTTTAAAAAATAATAAATTAAATAAAATACTTTCTCTGTTTTTAAACCCCAAATATGGGTATATGACAGGGAATCACTTAGACCTTATCATGATGGATTTTTATTTTTATTTTTTATAGACTTACCCAATGAATAATCCATTGAAAAAAAAATACCATATTCACGAATATATAAAAAAACACCACGTTTGCACAACATTTATTTGAATTTTGTGCTCACAAAAGTGCTTCAAGCTCGACTTCAATTCTTTCCAAAAAATATCTGAAGACAAGAGGGTACAAATGAAAAACCTTTAAAAAGGCTTCAAAGAAAGAAAGGTAGGGAGGCTTCAAGAGAAGTATGAAGGAGAAGATTTGAAAGTTTAAAAGCTTATTTCTAATAAGCAAATATCAACCAACTCATAAGCCACTTCACAAATAGAAATGAAATTGACAATCCTTCAACAAAACATATAGGGGAAGGCATTAATGTTAAAGCCTTGCACCTCATGAACTGATGGTGAGGATTGAGGTCTAGCTTGGAGCAATGCCTTCCCTTTCATAACAACCGAAGAATAGCATGTAACATTGTCTTACATAAATTTTGGTTGTCATCTAGGGGTCTTATGACCCTCCTCCATGGATCTTTTTGCAAAATCTCCCACTTTATTTAAACTTGAAAGGGAAGTGCTATTTGGTAAAGTGCCCTCCAAATGGTCTACCAAATTTCTTCGAAATTGTTATGTAACTTATATTGATGTCATAGAGGGGGTTGTTTTGTGTTTGCAAGGTGGGTGCAAAAGCTTTGAAAGCATGAGAAACTTGTAGGAGCTTGTAGAATGACCTCTACCAAGGTCCAAGTTGGGATGGAAAAAATTAATGACATACAAAGCGTCATAGGAACATGAGATAACAAACCTTTGATAGTCCATGAGGGGGGCTAATTTAATCATGCAAAGTAAAATTATTTTTGGTGCCCAAAAACACCCACATCAAATTGGTTTTACCACCTTGAGTTTTTGGTATGTTGTAATTTCTCATGTGATAGGTGGCCTCAAGACTACAAGGTTTATCATGGGAAGGAAATGAAAATTTGGTTTTAGGGATTTTCAAAAATGTACCCCTCCCCAAATTAAGGTTGTTTGACATGGCTCAAGTTTCATCAAACATCGTGGAAGATTTCTTACATGACCGACATGTATGTGAATTGCGATGGATACATTGGCAAGAAGCCAAAATGAAAGAAATACCATTTAATTTTGGTCATTGTCCCAACTTGCATGTGCTCGATTTATCAGAATGCATCAACCTAAAAATACTACCTACATCTATTGAAACATTGACTACTCTTCAACAATTCAATTTATCTATGTGTTCAAAATTACAAGCGTTACCTACATCTATTAAGAAGTTAATTGCACTTCAAGAGTTGGATTTGTCAAATTGCTCACAATTGAAAGAGTTACCTACTTCTATTGCCAAATTGACTACCTTTCAATCATTGAATTTGTTAGGGTGTTTGGAGTTGAAGGAGTTACCTACATCTATTGACAAATTGACTAGCCTTCAACATTTGGATTTGTCATGGTGCTCGCAGTTCAAGGAGTTACCTACATCTATTGACAAATTGACTAGCCTTCAAAATTTGTATTTGTTAGGGTGCTCACAATTGAAAGACTTACCTATATCTATTGATAAATTGATTGCCCTTCAATCGTTGAATTTGTCAGAATGCTCGCAATTGAAGGAGTTACCTACATCTATTGACAAATTGACTAGCCTTCAAAATTTGCATTTGTCAGGGTGCTCACAGTTGAAGGAATTACCTACATCTATTGACAAATTGACTAGCCTTCAAAATTTGTATTTGTCAAGGTGCTCACAATTGAAGGAGTTACCTACATCTATTGACAAATTGACTGCCCTTCGATCGTTGAATTTGTTAGAATGCTCGTAGTTGAACGAATTACCTACATCTATTGACAAATTGACTGGCCTTCAAATTTTGCATTTGTCAGGGTGCTCGTAGTTGAAGGAGTTACCTACATCTATTGACAAATTGACTGCCCTTCAAAATTTGTATTTGTCAAGGTGGTCACAGTTGAAGGAGTTACCTAAATCTATTGGCAAATTGACTGTCAAGTAAAATTTAATAGAGTTGATTCCATAACGTCAAGGTTAAGGTGTGGAAGTTATTGATTTTTTTGTGGATTTTGTTGCTAAAAATTCAAACAAATTGCAAAAATTGGGTTTGGAAGGAAAAGTCAAAATGTTCACATTTGGTCTAGCGGCACATTTGGTCTAACCATGCTTTTACCCAAAGGAGGTAGGTTGAAATTTGGTGTTTTGATATTCTTTTAATGTGATTTTCTTGTGTTCTTCAACTTGCACCCAAGAAAATAAATTAGGAAGTTTCAACCATGAAGCTTTAGCTTAAAGCTTATTGGAAAAGACAACAAACAACACTAAATCGGAAGGGATGTTTGCCTAAATGTGGCAATGGAATTTGAGGTTGGCAATGAAAATGAACTTGAACAAAGTGAGGTAGGTTGTTCCCAAGTAACTATTTGGTCAACTTTGTTCAAGTTCATCCATTTCACCAATTTGCCAAATTGTTGTCAACTCAACATTGGAAAATGCTGAATTCCACATCCTAAAATTGTCAACTTCCATTCATCAATCTCCAGTTAATTACACAAAGGATATTCCACAACAATTTTCACATTTCTTTTTTCAAAAGATTGATAAACATTTTTGGATTCCAAACAATATTGCCCATTTTTAAGCATTCAAAATTCCCTTTCTTAAAAAACATGTCTTGCCTACCTAATTGATAGAAAGTGCAAAATAAGGTGCAAAAAGAACCACTCCTTTTGGTATGGTCTTTTTGAAAATTCAAATTATTGTTCATGTATAAAATGAAGTTTTTGTGGACATTTGATATTTATAGCTAGTGGAACAACTTGCACATAGGTTAACATCAAGATAAATTGGAAGAACCACACGTCTTTTCCAACACATTTTGAACATAGTCATGCATTTGAAATCCTTGGCTCTAGAGATGCGATTGTTTAAAATTTGTGTTAGACAATAAAGATAATGATAAATATGAACATGCTAACATAGCAAAATTCAACATTTGATTTCACCATGACATGAAATTCACTTGTTCATAAAATATAATACTACTTAAGGTTTATTTTCCAAACAATATTTGTCTTTTTTATTATTATTGGTTGTGCAATCAAAACCTTGCAACACTAATGACCAAATGGCAAGGCAATGGGTTAGAAACAATGATGTTTTCGGGGGCAAAATCTTCACAATTTGTTCATTTCAAAATTATGATTTAAAGCTACACAAAGGATTTTTCAATGAGAAGAAATTATAATGAGCCTAAATTTTCAGATTTTGAATAAAATCAAATAGAGTCACCATATTTCCATAATAGGATCCAACATATAACAAAAAATGTAGAAGGATTCTTAAAGGTTTGTTCTTTTGTACTTCAATTTCAACCAAATTATCTAAACCTTCTTAAGGATCATCACCATTTCGATTACACCACAAGATTGAAAGAAATTCAGCCATTGGAAAGATGGTAACATGTAAATTATTTGAAGTCATCACAATTTTCAAATACTAGTGAAAATTATGGGGAAGAATAAACATCTACATTGACCCATTATAATGGTCAAAAGTGTCTTTTTTTTTAAGGAAACAAAATTAGCCACAAAGTGAAGGAACTTTTTGTCACATTTCAACTAGCAAAATTCACATCATTTTTTCATTAAATGCATTAGCAAATTTATTTATACCAAGACCTTTACACAATATGTTTGGGATGAAGAACAATAAAATTGATTCCAATTTGGGACCAAAAATGGCTTTGGGCCAATATTTCTACACATGATGTTGCATTGAGAAAAAGCAATGTATTATCCACCCTATTAGAACACTACAATTTAGTACATTGTGTGACATGAGAATGTTTGTTCCAATATGTGAATTCACATTTGAGCAAGTGCTTGCTTCAACAAAGTAACAAGTGGAGTTTCCCACCACAATTGACAAGCAATGCCAAGAAATTGTTATTTATATGTGGCCCCACTTACAGATGCACAAAGTTGCATCCATAGGAGATTTAATGGTAGGTTTGTGATTTGATTTGTTTTAAGTTTTTTTGCAAATAGAACCCATGCTTATGACAAACCTCAACCCCATCCTCCTTCTCCATGAGAAAAAAATGTAAGGATTTTAAAATAATAAACCCAAATTGTTTGTGGTTCATTTTAAGTCTTTGCATGCAATGCAACGCCATAAATTAATGTTGAGGCAATGGCCATGATATCCATATAAAACCTTCATTGCTTGTAGCAAAAAGCCCAACACTTTTGTAAGAGGGGAAGGTTTGGATGGTTTACATTACTTGCAAGTTTTAATTAACTATAGGTGTGTGTTGTAGGTGAAGAACAATTGTTGCATTTGATGAGGCAATTCCATGGAACAAATACCACAAAATGCTAACAAAAGTCATGAAAGAAATGGGGCTTGCAATTCACAATATTCCATTATTTAAATCATTGATACATGATTTTCATTTGTGAAAAATGGCAAGGTAAAATAAGCATATTATAGTGAAGATTTTTTTATGTGGATTCCTTAAATTTCAGCCCACCCCAGTTCAAGGTGGCAGTTTCTTTTTGTAAATTTTTTTATCTACAATACCAAGCCATGATTTATGGGGCATTTTGTCATTTTTATGTTTGTACTACTTTTATGTGCATACATTATAGGTCATGTTTATGTATGCAACAACCTCGTATGTCTGCACCAAATGTTCATTTGATATTTTGCTTGTTTTGGAATTATAATAACAAAAAATAAAAAAGATGAAAGTATCACATGGTTGTTTTTTTAGTAATAAAAAGGATTAAAATTGCCCAAATATTACTGTAATGGTAATTTTTAAAAATGCATTCTTTTCTATGAAGTAAATTATTATTCAATAGATCCTCATTGAATCACATTTAAATTGTTTATATAAACCCAATGAAATATTTTAGAATTTTTGTAAATAACAAATCATAATTTGTAGAAAATTAATAAGTAGTTGTCAAGGTCACTTAATAATATCTTGGGTTTTATATCAAATGAAGTAGGAACAAAGGTGAAATACACACCTAACAACTTTGAAATGACAAATAGTCGAGGACAAACAAATCAGCCAACAATAGTTCAAATAAACTTATATATACATGAAACAAGCTTAGAGAAAAACCTAAAATTCAAAGGTGTGAAATAAATATAACTTCAAAGACAAATTACACTTTGAAATAAAATTACAACTTTAGCAATAAACAAATACAATTTCAAAAAAATATTGCACCACTCCCTGACGGAAATAATGATTTCAAAATTATTATTTTTGCAAAATTACTCCACATCAAAAAATAAACACATAATGAATCTTCACACACTTTAACCTTGAACATCAACCTTTAAGGTCCTAAGTAGGTCAAAGGTAAGATAAGGGTCACAAATGATGTTCCCACTAAAATCAAATGAAAAGCCCTAAAATTTGTTTAAAACTAATAAAAAAATCTTATTCTACATTTAAAAACCTAATTTGAATCTCTTGTTACATACCAAATTTATTGATTCAAAACAAAAAACCACTTTAGCATTACATTTTTGATAACGAAAGGAATTTCGATATAGAAACAATTTTCAATGAAAAAAAGACTTTCAATATTATTTTTTTAATTACAAAATATACCCAAAAACACCTAAAGTCTATTATAGACTTTAACAATGGACTCATCATTTTCATTGTTGTTAATTATTTCTTTAAAAAATTCCTCAAAAATCACATGGATGATGAAGCTAAGGTTTAGGGTTTTAAATTATGTATATAAATTTGTGATTGAATACATAACAAGGCATAATGCATTATAAAAATTTGGAGATTTGGACCATAATTTTGATTAATTTATGGTATTGGTGAAAGATTAGTAAGGTAGTTGCATGGGGAGTGGGACTCGTCCCTCATAGTGCCTTCTCCAAGATTGAGAAGAACAATGACCTTACTACACTTATTTGAATGAACAAGGTTATTTATGCCAAGGACATTAAGATTGCATGAGATGTTTAAATTTGAAAGATGACATCAAACAAGGCCAATTACACAAAGAGGTGCAAGTACTCGTATACTAATACATGCATGAATTAGAAATGATTCAAGACCAATACATTTATGCACATTTTATTTTTCGTATGAATGCAAATTTCAAGATGCAATTGATTCATACTAATTATTGTTCTTTTTTTTTGGAATCTAAGGCATAAACAAGGAGGGGTTTGTGGTTAATATGGAGCTCCAATTGATGATTTGCTAATTGTTGACATAACATCATGCTACAAACGTTTAAGAAATAAAAACTTATTGAAGAAATTGTGGCATTTTAGATGACTCATCTAACTCTATCAATTGTTCTCTTATGGGGTAGGTTTATGACATAACATACTAGAGTTTGCATCTTGTCATGGATTTGATCCCCAAATGTTGTTATTATCTTACACGTCATTTTGCAACATGCTTGTTACCTTCATCTCTGTACATTTCCATGACCCATTTTTTTGTCCAATGAAGCTTTAAAGATAAGCTTCATTGACCATTGCCATTTGAAATGAATGCATGCAAGGCTATGATGTGGGTATTCCATAGCAAATTGACTTTTGAGAATACAATATAATTTTTAAATAGTTAGAAAGGAGGTTTGAATTTCATTTGTGACAAATGTGATAAAAAAATGCAAATGGAATGCATGTTTAATGATAAAGATCAACCTATTTTCTAAACTATTAAAACAACTAGTGTAGTAAATGTAGGTAGTGAAATTAAATGATATCCTTTGTTGACGTAAAACCTTATATCAAAAGATGGCTAAATTTAATATGACCCCATATGTAGGTATTTAAAAAATCCATAAATTGAATTATTGGATTACTCAAAATTAGGTTGCACCTCAAACCGTTATTGATTTTTTTGAACAAACTTAACATCAAAACAATGAAGTTGAATTGTAATACCCACACATTTGACAATAGACCCTCACTTTTGTGATTTGTAATGAAAACTATGGTATAAAAAAAGGGTTCAAAATCAAATTGTGAAAATGAATTCTAACTAGTGTTGGCATGTTTCAAGTTTTCAGTTGGGTTTACATCTAGATTTAAATCCACGTTTTAAAATTAAACCTAGTGGGTCTACATGGACCCAAACTTGGCCAAAAACATATTTGGTAATTATATATGGACATGGACCTAGCTTTTGATTTGGACTTCATAAACTAGATTTGACAAAACTAACCTAAAAGGTCTTGAAGGTTTTTTTTTACAAGGTCTAGTTCTTAGGGTTAGGTGGGGGTTAGGGTCCTATGTATATACAACGTTTAAAGTTTATAGATCTTATGTCTAAGTTTTAAGGTTGTAGAATCATAGGTCCTCTTTAAATTTTAATATACGAAGGCATCTCCAATGGTACCATTTAAAAGACCTTTACACATATGTTGGGATTTTTTCAAGTTGTTCCCTATGGGAACAATTATGGTGTGGAGACAATTGTTGCTACTAGAATTTATAGCTATTCAAACCCATTTCATTTGGGTTGTAGGTAACTTTTTGAGTTGTATGCTCATATGATTATATCTACCTTCCCTATGTTGTTTATTACTTTTCTTTTTGGGAACATGTTGAGGATTTTTTTGGGAACTTGGAACCCATTCGAATTTGAAAGGAACACCATACAAACACCATGGGTACTTTTGTGAACATAGAAAACACATTTTGGGAACACTAAAGTCCAAAAAAATCAAAATTATTTGGAAATAAAACTTTGAACCATCCTAGTAATAAACATACATTGGCCCTAGTTTAAACCTAGAACTAAAGGTCCTTGTAATGGTGGGACCCATGAGACACAAAACTATTGATATATATTTTTTATTGGAGTTTAAAACCAATGGGTTTTAATTTTTGAAAATTTATCTTATACCCATAATTAGGGAACTTAAAATGCTTCTAGTTTATTGGAAAGATTTAAACACAAGCTATATATATTGGATTACATGTTCAAAACAAACAATTTTGCAAGGGGTTACAATCCAGGGTAAAACATTTTGGACATTATGTATCCTAGTTTTGGCAATCCATTTTGGGATTCCCAAGAATTTTAAACAATTCCCTATGGACAACTCCAAGGTATATTAAAAGGAGAGCGTGGTGCCCCTTATCAAGTCCCAGTTGTGTGATTTTAAGTGGTTTTACTGTAAGTCCATGACTAAATTTGGTTCCTTTTGCATTAATTACTAGCATGTTTACATTGTGTAGGTAAATTGACCGAAAGATGCATGTGAATGTCACTTTATCCTTGTCCCATCTTGGAGTTCCCACACACCAATGTGTGGAGTTAAAAAACACTCTCCATATTTTTCTTTCTTTCCACCACTTTGGGGAGTTACCACCAATCACTTGGCACATGTTTAAGGGTGTCATTCAAGGTCATGTTTTCCATGTATGGGATCTCCATTGTCCTAGGTGTTTGATTGATGGTAAAAGGTTCTTTCCACTACCTTGGGCCATATGTATAATCTTTTAATTGAAATTTGAGCTATATAAACATACTTGATATATCATAATTGGTTAAGTTGGTTTGGGTTTTCATCATGGTCAATTAATCCATATTCACATTCATTCCCACAAAATATGCATTCAATTACAGAACTTAGGTTTGTGTAAAATATAATTCAGAAAAAGAATAAATAATAAAAGTGAGGGATGTCACATTATAAGAATGTATAAGGCGGTTTTGATTGTTGGGTTCTTGATGTCCTTTTATGGAGGCAAGTTATTGTGTGTGTTCCATTCCACCAAGGTAAGCATATCACCTTATTCACTTTTCAAGAACTCAAGGACAAAAAACATGTGAGATATATGTGTATTCAATTAACACTTTGTTTTGCTTTCCGTGTTAAACACCGTATTTCCACACTAAATCCAAGTTGGAAAAAGGTGACCTTGAGGGGTTTTGGATCTCTATAGATTAAATCATTGGAGTTCCTTCATGTTTTTAAACATAATAAGAAGTGACCTTACAAGAAAAGATGCCCCACATTTGTGAATATACTAAAACATAAAATGCCATCCAACTCTCAATTAGTAATCAATATGAGTTGGAAGTGCAATTCTAGACATAAAAATTGAAATAATAATTATTAAAAATCAATGTGATAAATATTTAATTTTGTGTTCAAGATGGAAGATGGACAAAAAAAGCCTTGTAAAACTTGTTTTATCCCTTTATTAGTCTTGCACATTGTCATTTTGATGGCAAACAAGTTATGATACTTTCACATTTTTGTGAATTCTTATTTTCCATATTAGTGCACAATGTATACATTACAAGTATTAGATGCACAACCTTCATTAAAAATCAAACAATCATATACATATGTCAAAAAATATAAAGATAAATAAATTATGGACTAGAATATTAGTTATGGAGATTTTTAATTTGGTGGTTAAAATAAAAATATTATTGAATTTGAGGCAAAAATTTGGAAATATCTATTCGTTTGGACAAAAATATTATCGATATCTACTGTTGTGTCATACGGTGGCCCCTAAATAAAAGTTTCCCTTCAAAATTTTCAATTTTCAAAATGATAATTTGTTAATTTTGGACTTTTCAAAACTCTTGAATTAACTAAAAACATAATAAAAGTCTTAAACCTTAATTTTAAACAAATATGCTTTTTGTTCCATCCTTAATTTTGTATATTTTCATTTTGTTCAAGTTAAAACACTTGAATCACATTTATGTAAACATTACAAGTATAAGTGCATGACCCTAATATAAAAACTAGAAGTCCTAAATATACCATAAATAATGTAAATATTATAATTATTAAATGAAAAAAAAAATTTAAACCCAAAAAAAAACTCAAATGCCAAAGAATGAAATACCATGAACCTTAATTATGAACAAAAATTTACACCTCATAAAATTCAAACCCCAAATGAATGGAATGGGTTGTATTGCTCTTGCATTTGAAATTGAATTGTTTTCATTTTCCTCCAAAAGACCAAAAGAATTTGAACTTCTCTTATTAATGTTTTGAAGGGTGTTTAAATGCTACTAAAATATTCCATGATTTAATTTTAATTAATAGCAAGATAGTAGCTTGTGAAAACCATTTAATGACATAAATGTGTGGGGCATTTCCATACTCCCATCTCTTCTCATTAAAGACTATGTCCCCATCACTTGTTTGGCCAAAAAATGAATAAGCATATTTGTATTTCATGTACTTAATGTAAGAAAGTCAAGACATAGTACATATTTGAATGGCCAAAAAATCCCCAATTTCAAATTTTTATTAACATTTCATGTAAATACCATCCATGCATTCATTCACATGTTACAATACTCACATTTGGGGTCTCTTGTATATTGTTATATGGGGGCAAAATGAAATATCAATGATGATTTTTTTTGCAATACCTTCATTTTATTTCCTATTAGCATTGCATTGTAGGCTTGATTTGTTCTTAGACTATACAATAATTAGAAATAATAAGCACAAAGAAAATCTTAGGTACGTAGGAGGGTAGGCAAAAAGGGGGATAGTTCAAAACTCTTTATGTAGGTAAGTGGGTAGTGACCACTTAACCCTAAAGTTAGTTTTTTCATTAAATAATCCTCAAAATAATGAAATGAAAATTTGTGAAAATATGAAGTTGACATGTTGAAAATCATCATAGGCTACACTTTGAATAATTTCATTATTCACATCACAATATTATAAGAGATGTGGAAAATATATAATTTCAAATTTAGAAAATGAATTCATTTTTTGAAAAAAAATTTATTCATTTTCTCAATGTGGAAATTGACCTTAGGCTATGGTATGTGAACATGTATGGTAGTGTGACGAAAAATCCATGTTTTTGTTTGGGGGGGGGGGTGGTTTGGGTTTATGATGTTCCCAATGTGTTCCCATCAAGTTCCAAAAAGGTTCCCAATATGACCACACTTTTAACCAAGGCTGTCCTTGTTTAACCTACATAGGTAGTCCCAAAGATAGGCATCCCGTTGTGTAACACAAAAGTCTATGTTGAGGAGAATGTAAAGTTTCAATTTCTTTTTTGATGAGCGAATCAAAATGACTCATAAATAAAAGTAAAAATAACTAGGACTTTTAATAAAACTTGGGAATAAGCTCATCTAATCAATAAAAAGATGAATAAATGCCCTCAACAATGACTCATGTCATGAATAAATACATCATTCATTGCAACTAAAGAAAAAGGTTTTCTTCCATGTCTACAATGGGTGAGCTAGGAGCTTATCTATGCCCATTGTCCCTATAAGCTACAAGCTATAGAAAGGTAATAGGTAGACACTTTACATACTAAGGGCAAATGTGGGGAGAATTACAATATAAGGGAAAATGTAAGCTATCCATCCATCTATCAAGTGTACCCACAAACAAGGTTCCAATTCATGAGTGGTCAATGAGATTGTTCAAGAAGAGGACTTATTAGGGGACCCGTCATTGCATGAGGAGATGAAATCAAGGGTTTAGGGTTATGCTTCATGGAAATACACACAAGGGAAAGCTTGGTTAATACCTTGCAAAATAATACTCATTTCCACTATTGCTATTACCTCAACTACTTTCTTGGGGAGTTGGGCAATAATTATTTCATCCTTTGCCTCTTAGTTTTTATTTGATTGTCAACTTTTTTTTGGTTGGATACTCTAGTTCACATCTATTATGGTTCCCTCCCTTTCCAATTGCAATTGAAGATAGTGTGTGATTTCCTTGTGCTTAGTGAATCTCAAACACATTATCAATAAATTTGTTTGAATGATTTCAAGATCCCATATTAAAATGTTTGCACCAACACACCTTTTCTACCATTAATTTTTAGTGGGATATTTGATGTCCATCAAACTTGAATCCTTGCATCTTTAAGGGTTCCTACTTTCAGTCCTAACCACTTACTTTTGAGAAAAAGGGTTTCAATTGTTGCTCCAAAAGATGTAGACCTTTGCAATCCTAAGTCAAGCTTTAGCTATGGTGGGTTGGTTGCCTCTTTGCTCCCATTCCTTCCAAACCTTTCACCAATGACTACCAACTCAAATATTTTTATCATGGTTGATAGTTGAAAGATGTTTGCTACTTTTTTCTTGAACTTGGTGATTCACCAAATTTCAACCTAGGCTAGATAATGAACCATGACAAATCTTGCCTTGCCTATATAGATAGATAACCGTGACGTTTTCCTTACATCTTTCTTTTTCCCCTCTGTTGATCTCCATTCCTTGTTTTACTCCCCTTTTCTTCCTCGGAATATAAAAAGTCTTTGCACGTTCACACCATCTTTCTTTACTGACTCTATTACATTAACTAACTTTATGTTACACAAATTTAGAAGGGTGAACTCAAATTTTCGCCAATTAATTAATTATACTCCATTTTACTCCTTGCTAATGGAGTATAATTAATTAGTGTAATTCTTTTGTTAACCCAACTTACTTATTAATACCCCTCATGACATACACAAATAGTTTATTGTTTTTAGGAAACAAAATCTAAACTTATAACAAAATTATTCTTGTTTAGGCAAAGAATCCACACCTAAATCTGAGAGAGGTAGTAGTACCTCATGGAACCTAATCTTCACTAGTTTGTAAGATCTCTGCTAATTGATCTTGAGCCATCTTGAGCAACTCCAAATTCTAGTAGTTATTGGATGGCACACCTTCACACATGTCCAAAGCAAATCCTCAAAATCATGATCTACAATAATAATATAATAATAATAATATAATAATAAGCAATATTATTATTATTATTATTATTATTATGTACATCTTTTGGTGGGTCTTTTGAGGGATAACTTCTGGTTTCACTAAGTGTTGTAATGAGGGAATTTTTTTTTAAAAATGTAGATTTAAGTAGTGAGATTTAAGTTATCTGTAAAGTCAGGCGATTGGGGGGGCGAGACCAGCTAGTTTCGGCATAATAGGGCATCAAATATGTAACTGCTGGGAATGAAATTTTACCAAAAAAACGAAATAACTGAGACCCAAACTAGTTTTTTTCCAACCAATTTTGGTGGTAAACTGAGTTTCATACCCTCTTTCCTTTTTCCTTAGCTCCTACTTGTACAACTACTATGATTACTCTCAAACCTTGTGCATTAAATGCTAAGTTTCAGCATTTCATTTCATACTGAGAGAGTTCATTAAAATTTCCTTACTTTGTGGATACCACTGAAGAGAGGGGATAGGGGGTGAAAAAGAGGCAAAAGAAGCATTTTAAGGCAAAAGAAGCATTACGGAGATTTCAAATATTTCACCATGCAAAAAATATAAATCTTCCGAAAACAAGTCCTCCAAAAGAAAGAAATCCAAAATCTTTCAAGATATCATACTATACTCTATAATGAATCTGAACACAATATCCTTGCCTTGGTAGGCAAGGCCAACAAATGCATGGGGGGATCACCCCTCAAAAGATTTAACCAAATCTGAACATAAACCAAATGTGAAGTACAAATCTTTGATCAAACCTTTTATATTACCTACCTAAATGGCTGCACATAAATTTTTAAAATAAAAATTGTCATTTTTATTAATTTTTATTCTCACTTCTGGCAATTTTAAATCGGTGTTGGGTGGTTCTTTGAATTTTTAAAGAGCACAACAAACCCAAAATCTTGGGCTTTTATTTTTTTAATTTAAATTTATTATTATTATTATTATTATTATTACGATTTTCAAAAATCAAAGAACCATCTGTCATGGTTATTTCAAAAACCTCAAGGGATCAACAATACATACTCAGGTTGATAACCATTGGGTATCTATCCCTCATTTTAAGAGCTGCCCAACACCGATTTAAACTGTCCATGATGTCTACAAAAACCATTTTTTAAAAAATTTTGAAATTTTGTTTATTTGGTGAGATTTCACCACCTTAAGAAGGGTGGTTTTGGATTGATGGTGGGATTAAAAGTATCTTAAGGAAATTTTTTTTATGGAAATTCAAATATTTTACGATGCAAAAAATATAATCTTTAGAAAAAAAAATCCTCTAAAAGAAACCCAAGTGCTTCAAGATATAAAAAAATAATGCTATTTTTCAAAAAAAAAAAATCGCCAAACTTTCAAAACTACCAATGTTGGTTGATTATTGAATTTTTTTTCATAATTGTTGGGTAGCTTTAATTATAATTTTGTGTGAGGTGGTTAGGTTTATCAATATTGATTTTCTTAATGGTCTAATTAGGTTATCATTTTTTGTTGTTGTTGTAATAACCAAGATTTTTGATGATTCAATACGAACCAATTAGGTTATAATATCGCATCATTATTGGTCCCAAAAATTGAAGAAAAAATCGTTGGATATCTATACATGGTTCAAGTAAGTACCCAAAAATATAGAATGGTGCTGTAAAAGAAATTACTTCATATTTAACTTGTAGCCAAATTTGGCTAAATCCTCCTATGCATGATCACCACTTTGACTATAACAAATAATTAAAATTTTGAAAAAAGAAACCATTGCTACCAGGCTCTGAAAGGTGGGTATACCTAATAAGACTGGCGAGTTTCATATCTAGTATGTAGCCAAATCTGGCTAAATCATGTGATGGGATGACTGCAAAATTGTGAGAAAAAATAAATTGCTACCCAGGCTCTATAAATAAAGGTGGTATACCTAAGACTGGTGAGTTTTCATATCTAAAATATAGCCAAATCTGGCTAAATCATCCGATAGATGGTCACCACTTCAAAAAGATTGTTAAAAAAAAAAAAGAAAAAAAAAACCAATTGGTGCCCAGGCTCTCTTCTAATACTGGTAAGTTTTCATATCTAGAATGCAGCCAAATCTGGCTAAACCATCTGATGGAAGATCGCCACTTCAGCTACCTCACAAAATTGCTAAATTAAATTAAAATGATTGAATCTAAAAATATTAAAATAAAAATATTTTTAAAAATTAAAAATATAAAAAATATTAATCAATTAATAAATAATCTTTTGGAAGAACCCCTGCTTATAGATTACCATGCACAAGAGCAACACTGGTTTCCAATTTGAGAGCTGCTGGAGGAAAGGGTTTAGGGTTTAGGGTCCAATTTGAGAGCTGCTGGAGGATAGGGTTTAGGGTTTAGGGTCCAATTTGATAGCTGCTGGAGGATTGATGGATGGCATCATGGAAGAAGCAGCAGCAGCAGCACTGTAATAAGAGTAATGTTAGCGGTAATGTTGTAGAACTCGCTAGCTCATCACTGCTGAGGCACAAGTGGGGACGAGCCGTGAGCAGGCCGGCAGCAGCAGCAGCAGCACCACAAACAGCAGTACGAAGGAAGGAAGGAAGGCAGTGGGCGCCCTTCTCAAAATGGCGGCTGGACAAGAAGCGTGTCTGCAATAAAGAAATGGGAATCCTTCATCAATGAAAACCGTCGACATGGGACATGCACCCATTATTATTATTATTATTATCCTGATGCTGCTGATGGCTGCTGGCTTCCTGTCAGCTCTTCATAAAGATCGTATTTCATATATTACAACACTAACTAGCTGCTACAAGCTCAGCTACGTCTCGCTTCCTACAGCACAATTCATCAACGCAACTTCCTTCCCTAGTCTGCGGCTCTACCGCTTAATCCTCCCAATTCCCAAGATGGGTTCAGTTATTATTCCTCGCCCCTTCCTTCCTTCCTTAACTTCCTTTCCTCGGCTGCCGCCTGCATTTGTCCCCAGAACAGATTTCGCTGTGCAGTAAGTAATACTGCCCGCAGACACCGGCCATGTACTTTTGACTCAGCAACACGTACTAAAAGTCAGTCAGTTGTAGTCTTAGAATTTTCTTGAAAAACCAAAAAAAAACAAAAACAAAGACCAGCTTGGGATTCCCGCGTGGGATGCCTTGTTGTTGTTGATTGTTGTTGATTCTTTGAGAAAACCGTGGGATCCTTGTAGAGCAGTGAGAGGACTGGTCTCTCATCCCTTCTCTCCCCAATCCTCCGGCGCTCTCAATCCATTTTACACTCCCGGAAGGGAAAGAAAGAAAGAAAGAAAGAAAGAAAGAAAGAAAGGTATTTTCTGTTCTAGTGCAAAGACGAGCGACCAGAGCAGTCGCGACGGAGAAGAAGAGTAGGGTCCTCGTTCACATGGTTTAGGGTTTAGGGTTTTCACCCTGAACCCTAGGGTTAAACCCTAAACCCTAAACCCTAAACCTGCCATTTGCAAAGTGGGCTGTTGTACAAATTATCTTTTTTTTGTTTTTTTCCCCCCAAATTCCTTTTTTTTCTTCAAAATGAGGTGATCACAATCAGGGTTTTTTGGGGTTCAATTTTGTCATATTAAAAAATTGGATTCCCTTCCCCGCCCCCCCCCCCAGTTGAGCAAACCTTAACCTTACTTGAATTTGCACGAACAGACAAATTCCAATAATTTCCCAATTTTTTTGGATTAAAAAACATGATAATTTTTGTTGTATTTTTTAATCCAAGAATTTTGACCGTTAAAAAAACCTATTGAAGTGATCGCAACTGGGGTTTTTTTTGGGTTCAGTTTTTTTGTATAATGAAAAATTGGTTTCCTTTTTCTCCCCCCAAAAAAGAGTAAAATTGGCTGAATTTTGCATTTAAAAAGATAATTTCCCATAATTTCCCATTTTTTTGGATTAGGAAAAACGACAAATTTGAATGCATAATGGCGTAATCACAATCAGGGTTTTTTTAATTCAATTTTGTCATATAACACAAAAATTGGCTATTTTGCTTTCCCAAACAATTGAACAAACTTAGTTGAATTTGCACTAAAAGAAAATTTCCAATAGTTTCCCAGTTTTTTGCATTTAAAAAAAAACGACAAAATTTGTTGACTTCAAAATGAAGTGATCACAATCAGGGTTTCTCTGGGTTCACGTTTTTCATATAAAAATAATGGATTTTTTTTGTTTTCCCCAAAAATGAGCAAACTTAGTTGAAATTTGCACTAAAAGAAAAATTCCAATAATTTCCCAAATTTTTTGGATTAAAAATAACAACAAAATTTGTTGGAAAAAAAAATCACCAACCACAATTTTTATTAGTCATTACTTATTTTGTTATATTTTGACAATCTTTTTTGAGAAAATGCTGGAAAATGATTTTTTTTTTCCCTAGTGTAAAATGGACTTACATAAATAAGGGGTTAAACAAGAGAAGCCAAAGAGTGATACTTAATCAAATGAATTAGACCCCCAAATTTGGACATGAACTACTTCTACTACAAAAAATATTATTAAGACCCAATTTCAGGTGTTTGTTTTTAGGGTGTAGGATTTTTTTTTTTTTGAGTAAGGTAGTCCCAATTCCCTTGTTTGGTTTTACAACATTTAAGTGCTAGTTGAAAAAAAAATTCGAAAAAAATTGGGAAACTTATGGATTTTTTAATTTTCCCCTAGTGTAAGTAAGTACAACTAATTTTGCTAAATATTCGAAAATAATAATATAATATAATAATAATAATTATTATTTATTTTTTATAAAAAGAAGCCTATTTTCTACGTCCCAAAAAGGTCAAAAATAAAGTAACTTATTTGAACTTATTATTTCTGGTGGGTCCATTGTAAAACATACTCTCTCCTTTTGGAAATTAACAAAATCCACGTTCATTAATTCCACAAGATCTTGGAGTACTATGACACACACATCAAGGGAGGAGGCGAGGGGACGGGAGGGGGTGGCCTTTTATGGTCACTTTTCTAAGTCCCCCGTAAGAGTGTGAAAAGGTCCAAGTGACCCCAAAAAAAAGTATCTTACGTACACAAGTGTGAAAAACCCCAAGTGAAAAAAGGCTTTTTATTTTTAACAACCTCCACAATAGTAAAAGCTCCACATGGAAAAAACAATTTCTTACCTCCACAAGTGTGAAAAAACCCCAGGTGAAAAAAACGGTTTTTAAGCCCCCACCATAAGTGTGAAAAAGCCCCAGGTGAAAAAAACGGATTTTAATCCCCCACCATAAGTGTGAAAAAGCCCCAGGTGAATAAAACGGTTTTTAACCCCCCCGTAAGTGTGAAAAAGCCCCAGGTGAAAAAACCGGTTTTTAACCTCCCCCCCCTATAAGTGTGAAAAGCCCTCAGGTGAAAACAGTTCTTTTACCCCGCACAAGTGTGAAAAGGCTTAGGTCAAAAACGGTTTTTACTACTACCCTCACAAGTGTGGAAAGCTCCAGGTGAAAAATACGTCTTTTTTACTTTTTTAACCCTAAAACTTGTGTGAAAAGCTCGAGGTGAAAAACGTTTTCATCCCAAAACTTGTGCGAAAAGCTCCAGGTGGGAAAAGGAAAAAGGATTTTTTTTAACGCTAGCACTGTGTGAAAAGGTCAAGAACCCGCAGAAAAACTCCCTTTGTTCGCGAGCAATGTTGAGCATTCCATTGCGTGTCCCGCATCGCCATCTCTTTTCTTCTTCTTCTGCTCGAGTCTGTCCCGTGAGCGAGCGAGCACGCGCGCGCTTACGATTTTGTGAAGACGGTTGCGCTTTCCACAGATTTCCGGATTGCTGAATTGGAGTTCAGAAACGATCTCGCATGCAGCAAAAGAGGGGCTAATTTTGTTGTATCTCAATTCAACACTCGGTGAGCTATAAGTTTCCTGATTGTTTTGCAAGCTTCCTTTCTTCACCCCTGGCTCTTTCTCCCCTTCTCCTAGATTTTTTTTCTTCTTCGTCGTCGTCTTCTTTCATTGCACAGCTACTCGCAGTGTCAATGGCCAAAGATAGCTTCGTGGTATAATCGTTGAGCTGCAAAGTCTTGGGAGTTGTAGGAGCCGGCCTGCAACTTGTCTCTGACCTGTGTCGACTACTCTCGCAGCTCAATGTAGCTCTAGCTCTTACATGCATGTTGATCTACCCACATTTTGATGCTTGCTTGATTTCCTAGTCTTTTATAAGCTAGTATATGTGATCGTATGATCACGAGCCAGTGCTACTCTTGATGATCATCGGAGCCCATGCATTTCGATCCTGCCACGAACGTTGCAGCGCGGTGGAGCTGATGGACTCGATGTTGATGGTGAGCAAACCAAATTATTCTCCGATCCAAGTGCAGCTTAGGCCCGTCCTTATACGACTAACTCCGTATTCAATTCCTGCACAGACCCCATTCCTCGAGGAGATAAGGAGATAAGAAGAACTGAAGAAGCTTTAGATCAGAACGTGCAACTGCTGTTGCTGAACGAAGCCCCGCGGGACCATCAGCTGCTTCCCATAGATTGTCCGCATGTCATGCAGTTACGATGCTGATGTGATCTCGCAATTCCAGTGCAGCCTAGCAAAGAAAGAATCAGCACCAGCAGCAGCTAGCAGCTGGCGTGAGGAGGATTCTGGCTGTGCCAATGTAGTACGCGCCCTCAGTAGCTGATGGTCTGGTCTCCCGCGAGCATGCAGATGATGTTTACTGTACCATTTTTCTGCTACCTCTTCGGTCGAAGGCAGACCTTGAACTGTGACATGATGCACTGTAGTAGAAGCGCTAATTGCTGGGAATCGTGCCCCGGAGCCTGACGAGTAAGGTATCCATATATATGCATATTCTTCGAACGACATCGACTGCGAGAGTACCTTGACTGCGACGTCGGGCGGAAGCTGTTGGGCTTACGGGGTGGTGGTGGTAGTGGTGGGCATGGCGAATTTTTGTTGGAGTTTTGCATCGCTTGTAATGGCACTTACGACGTTAGTAGCTCTTGTTGCATTCATGAAAGAACCCGACGTTTTTCGAGGACCAGGTGACGAGACTGACGAGACTTTTGACTGCATTCGTGCAGTTCCTCCTTTCTTAGCAATGATGAGTCATGAACACTCATGACCAGCTGCTGCTTCAATTGTCTGACAAATCTCGATGCTCGTGATAACTGCATTGTTTGCAGGACAGCATCACCACAGACCCAGCAGAGATCAATTGGCATCCGCTGCTTCAACTACGTCTGTTGTGCGAAAGCTGCTGCCACTTTACCAACAGGAGCTGCTGCTTGACAGCAGCAGCAGCATTGCAGCTAATCAGGTGATGAATTCAGCGACTCATAATCTGCAGCTCGATCAATAGTTGAAGTCTTCTTCTTCTTGTTCTTCTTCTTACAGATCAAAATGCATCTTTGCAGCAACCAAAAGTTGGGAATCGATCTGGTGCAGAGTTATATATATATATATATATCAGTCCTGAATCTGAACTGTTGCAAATGTTTTTTTGTCTTCTTTCATACCCAACAAATGCAGTTGCTCATGGATTGATCACTGACCCAGATGCTATGTTTGTTTACTAGTGCAGGTGAGTACTAGTGAAACAACAAATAGTGTAGATCAAGGTTCAGAGCAATGGCAGCAGCAGGTGGTTAGTACTACTAGGCAGGATAGACATCACAGATCAAGCCACAAGCTGCTCTTAGAAAACCTCAGCAGCAGCAGCAGGACCAGACAAAAGGATTCTAGTCTACTGAAATACCGCTTGCCTCCTCGAAGGTCAGTGACAGTGTTTGAGACAGAGAGATTGGTACCTACTGGACCAAATCCTTTTCATAACAGCAATAGTACACAGGTCTGGTATCCTTGAGCTTGGAAAAAGCAGCAATCGTAGCAGCAGCAGCAGCATTAATTCTTCCAAAAAACACAAAACACAACAAACAATACTCAATGCTCAATTATTATTATACCTTATCTCTCAAGGTGATCTCTGAATGCTCAGACTTATCCATTTTCTTTTTTCTTTTGGGTAAATAAATTACTTTTTCGGTCTTTGCTTTTATTATCAACTTCTTGAGAGTGCAAGAAACAAAACTCTCTTGAAAAGAGTTTTTTAAGAAATTGGTGCAACAATGGAGGAGTCCTCCATTGTTGCACCACCATGTTGGAGGACTACTTTGTGGCTCTAGTTTTGATTAATTAATTTGTGAGCCATTGTTACATTATTACAATTTTCACATAGAGTTCCTTAGACTATGAATGAATGAACATAATATCATGGGTGCAATTTGTATGATAAATTGCAAACTTTAGGTGCAATATGTGACAATCCATGACAAGGTATTGCTTGCTTGAAGCAGCATGCAAGCAATAGATCCTCAAGGATGTGAATAAATGTGGGTTGAGCTTTTGCTTTGCTATAAAAATTAAAGAACAAAAGTCATCGATTAGCATGGAGGAGTAAATACATAAGTGAGAATGTGTGGAGGGGTGTGCAATGGGTCAAAGTTGAAGTGAACTACTCCATCTATGGTACTGCAAAAGGTATCCTGAAATACATCTCAAGAACATTAAACTTGCATTTTTTTTCTTTTATTTCCTCTCTCTCAGAAGGAATGCAAATGAATAAAAATATTTCTTTAATTGTTTTCATATTTTTTACCATAAGTAGAAAACAAGTATGCTCTATGTAAGAACATAAAACTTAAATAATATACAACTTTGTTTTAGAAAAAGTGAAACTACAACCTCGAAACTTTAAGCTTGTTGGGCTACAAAGACAAGGATATATACATATATGTAAGTTTGAGTCCTTTTTCAAATGCTTGGTAAGAAATTGGATGTGTGTGAATACTAGAAAGGGCTTGTCATTTGACTTTTAAGAAAACCTTTTGCCATTTAGAAAGGAATGATATTAAGCTACAAATGTTATGGAATCCTTAAGTCTTGATTTATAGAATGGATTTTGACATGTCAAAATCATTCAAATAACCTTGACTGATTCTAGCACATATTAATGAGTGAATTAATTGAATGTCTCAATTTTTCATTTAAAAAGTTGTGTTTACATGGGTTTTTGTAGGGTATTAAAGCAATGAAAAGATTGAGTAGGGTTCTCTTATTCCTTGTTCCCTTTGTGGTACCTTAACTGAAATGTACCCAACAACAAATTGAAGAGTCTTAACATTGAATGTGATGAACCTTTGCAATTTTTCACAAAATTGCAATTGTATTGTTTATTTAAAGGTATGATCACATTTGGTGTTTAGGGCTTGCAACTAACACCATCAATGGTACTTTGTTGATGTTAGTGCCATGAATCATAATATCACAAGTTAACATTCCAAGTTACCAAATTTTTTTACTTTGTTTCAACATTTTCACGCATGATGTTAATTGATAATCAACATTGAGTTTGTTTTTAGAGTTTATGATTCAATCCACCTACAAAAATAATATTTCCCCATTTGTTTGAAAGAGAGAAAAAAAAGATAAGCAAGGATGCATGCTAAACATTGGGCTAATTTGTCGTTTTTTGAGACTTTGATTATCATCAAGGTTTAGCTTTGAGATATATATTTTTCAAAGATCTAATGTTACTTAACAATGATTGTACTAACACCATTTTTAACATCAATGCCATGTCATATGCCACCTAAGATTTAATGTAGTTAACATTTTATTTGTGAATTAATCATTAATTTTACCATCCTTAACATTGCTTGACATTGGAATTAACATCAAGTGTGGCCATACTTTAATATTTTAATGTGATTAAAATTGATGCTTGCACTTTAATGCAGTAACCATTAAAGGTTTGATCAATTTGATTTTCAAGATGATTTGGATGATTTCATAAGAGCCCTATAGGTCATTATCATGTTTAATCATGTTCATCTTTAGATAGATTCCCCCAACAAGATTGTTATATTGATATTTTTAATAATGATTGTTTATGTGTATAATTCAAATGGGGAATTGTTTTAGTCAAATTAGTTATTCATTATATTATACTAGTCAATTATTGGTCACATATTGATTCATTTTTTAAAAATTTTGAATTATTTTTTACAAGAACAATTTTGGAGATTGATTAGAACTTGATTGAAAATGATCAAGAAAAAAGATTTTAATATTTTTGTAGAACTCAATTTAAAAGTTTTTCATGTGATTTTTTTTGCTTTTGCATTCTTTGATGTTTTGTAGTAGAAATGATTCAATGTTGAGCAGAACATAGAATAACTACATAATAGAACATAATCAAAATAAGGAAAAAAATTTAGAATATGAACTATATTATGTTATTGTTGTTGAATTTTTAAAAAATTACATAAGAAATGTAAAAATTATGAGAAAGAATAGAATAGAACAAGTGAAAAATTATACAAATGTCTACCAATCATCCAATTTCTGAAATGTAATTATGTCAACTATGATACCTCTAATCATAACATCAATGGAAAATGGTATAATCAACTCTTATTAGTGGAATAAGCTCTTTAAGGATTAGATTTTCCATTGGTGTACTATTATTCTTTGGTCTCTTATTTTTTCTTTTCAACAAAATTTGACACAATAGATTGCCACAAATTTTATTATGTAATCCAAATTCACAACTTTTGACTTCCACTAATAAAACAATGGTCATTCAAACAATTCAGCAACGTTGATTAATGCCAACATAACAATCAATCACAACTTTTGTTCAACAATCATTCCAAGGCTTTTGCATTTCTTTTCACACAAACTAGAAAGTTCCCAATAATTCACAATTTGTTCATAGACACCAAATTCCCTTAGCATAACTTCTTCCATTCATATTTTTACATTGCAATTACTATCAATGTTGTCATGGCCATCTCCATAATCACAACCCAACAATTCTTAATCCAAAATCTCATTGCCAAGATGTATCAAATTCTCTTATTGAACCAATCAATTGGATAAACAAAACCACTAATATAAAAATTTCAATAGAAACACCATCAATCACCCAACATTTCACCAAAATTGAAATCCCCCAATATCCCACATGCACAAACTTGCATTCAACCTTCAAGGTTGTTCACAATGAACAATTTCATATACATGACAAAACTATCAATTGGCATACATATTCCAAATAACATCTTTCAACAACACATTCAGTTGACCACGATTTGAACCACACGAAAGGATTTCAAATTTCGCATGAACAATCTTACAAACCCTCAAGGTTATTTGAAATGGACAAACTCCTAATATCTCCTAACCAAAACCCTAGTTATACCTCACTTTTATTATCATCTCGCATAGCTGTTTTGTTTATTATTAAAATGATCTAGTCTTATAAAATACACAAGTACAATAATTGAACTTTGAATATTGGATTCCCACATTTGCAACCTAACAACCCTCTACAATTCTAACTATCAAAAGAAATGTTACATTATTGGCAAACACTCTTGGAAGATATGCCCTTATTGCAATGTTGTGCTACCTTTCATATGCATCCACACCAAGCCATGTTAATTTGCAACCGCACATTGAAAAAACCAAACATCCAAAAATCCACCTCAAGATAACAAGCTCACCAACACACATGTAAAAAAGGAAAAAAACCAAAAAGCTTCCACCATTCTTGTTTGCTACCAACACAACCCAATAACACTAACTCAAACTCCTCATGTTCCTTGTTTCTCATTTGACCCAACTTCCACATTTTCAAGAAATTTTTGAATTGTAATTCAAATTCAAATTCAAATAAATCATTTTTTTTGTGTTAAAATAAGACTAACATGAATTGTAACTACAAAAAATGATGAAGTGTCATCTCTTTCTCAACTTCTTTTCAGGTCATAAGGTTTCATTTATTATCTTACAAAGAAAAAATTACAAGATTTGAAGATTGTAACCTAGCATGTCAATTGGGTATTTAGTTTGGAAGGAATGAGGAGAAACAATTAAACTACATGTAATGATTTTTTTGTTAAGTATTTATTACACAACATTAGTTTTTTTGTAGGACCCTATTTGTTGTTGTAACCTAATTCATTGTTAACAAGGTTTTAGTTTTTTCGATGTTTGGGAGGATTTATTTGATGGTGTGATTTTGGAGGTTCATCTTTTGTGTTTTGAGATTCCAAAACACATAAGAGAAACAAAATCTTGCAATTTGCAAAGGAGTATTTGTTATTCATGTGCATGTTTTTATGTGTGTGATTTTGTTAGTTTCAATAATGTTGGGTGCCAATCTCAAAACACAAAACACCTTTTTCCTACACGTTGGTTTCTACGTACATTTGTTCTCAAACCATTTTCATGTGCTTAGTTTTTAGCACAAAGGATGACACTCTTATTTGACCTTACAAAATACATGAATCAAAATATAAGGTTTCATATATTAATTGTTAAGTAGTTCCAAAATTTGTAAGGCTCATTTTAAAAAACAAAATTTCACATAATAGTTTCAAAAAGCGCCTTGTTTGATGTAAGCAATATAAAGAATTTAACACTTAATGTCCCCTTAGGTTTCTTGCTCATCTTTCACCATATTGCAATGTCAATGTTTGATCTTTTAATTGCTATCACCTTAAAATGTCTGTTTATTGCGTGAACTAGTTAAATGTGACATCAACCAAATTAATAATCACTTCATATTTCACTCTACTAATATGATATGGAATTTGGGTCAAAATTGGGATTTTCAACCTTGTCCATGTAAAGTAAACCATGAACATACATTGGCCAACATTCAATCTTTTTCAGTTTAACCACTTAATTGCATTCAATATTTGTGTCCAATTTGCACATGGTGTGTGTTTAGGGCCTTCCAGTTGGGTTCTCTAAAATGCTACATCAAGAAGACAAATGAGACTTTTTGAAGTTAATTTTCAAATTTTAACTTGTTTTTGTACCCTTAGGGGCTAATATAGAAATTTTGTCAATTCTTCTATATATTTATTCTTTTATAATTGGTTCGTAAAATGGAAGTGAAAAAATTGAATTTGACAAGTTCCTTGAACCTTGAAACCACAAGCCCCAACAATGTGTTTTCAGGTGAAAGATATTCCATTCAACAATTCAAAAGGATAAAAAACTCTTTAACTTGTAAAACTTCTAATTGAACAAATTTGTGACTTAAATTTCCATTCGGTAAAAGCAACTGCTAACAAGCACTCAAGAGCTTTGAACCATTTTTCAGGAAAAAAAAAAGAAAAAAAAGAAGAGAACTTTGGATTTCATAAAAACAAGCTTGGTAAAGTTTTAGGGTCACAGTCCGGCTCAAGTTTCATCCATTCATCATGGATGAAACTTCTTATGGATGGATGAAACTTATTAGATGATGCAATTCTTTTTTATGAAGTCACTTGTACAATTGAAATTCGGTCGGATCACCAAAATCCTCTCTTTCTGCAATTTGGTCATGTACATAATAGCTAATTCACATGCAATGACAAATTTTGGAAAGTCTTGCCTTGCCTACGAGAAACTCTATATATCTGTGAACACAACAAGCATGTGGAGTTTGGTTTTACCTTGTACATTGGGCAATACCCTCAGCATGATCTTGTTGCTGCCACCAGCACATGTTTGCACTTGGTGCCCACATAAATACAGTCTTAGGTTCTTCTCCAGCCATGTATGTAATTGCTTTCGATAAAAAGTGCACGACAGGTTGTAGAAGTCCTGTTGTTAAGCTTTTACACTGAAATCTGCAGGACCTGCAAGCACAATGGATCACACTCTTCAAACCAAAACTAAAATCTCCCTCATGTACAATACCCATGAACTAAGCCTTGACAGACAAAAGCAAGCCTTTGATGAAGACAAAAAGGTAGACAAGGTTGTACAAGGCTCCATCAAAGGTTGTCAATTATGTAGTTGTGGAAGGTTTGGAACCATGTGGACGAAACCAATGCATTTCTGTCTTGACTCAAAGCTTACACTCCATGTTGTGGAAAGTTAGTCAGGCTGAAATTGGTCATGTGAAGACTAAATTAAAAAGGGCCAGGGCCATGAGAGAGGATATTAACTGCAGACTGTATGATGCACATTGATCTGATGATTGGATTCAGCTGTTTCCCAAAAAAAATGACAAAAACTAAGTCTATTGAAAGGCATGATTCAAATGTGAGTGGGTGACCTTACATTCACACTGCTTATGGCACTCGGCATTCCTGGATGTTCCAAATGTCAGTAGCATATTGTGAAATAGTGCGGTCACTGCTGAATTTCCCAGAACCAGCTGTGCTCAGAATGCTGCTGTGGTTCCAACGTCTCCTGTCCCTGCTCACAAACAACAAAACAATACACATAAGAAATTATGTCAAGAACAGATGACTCCCAAGTGCAACTTAGAAGTGTCACAATTAGGAGAGGAGATTTAAGCTGTTTCTGTAAACTAAGGGGTAAGAGTGTCTTCTGAAAACTGAGATAAAGAGAATGCATGGGTTTTCCAAAGCATAGTTCATTAGGAACACTAGCCAATTGTAGGGTGAGAGATGTATGAGCTTACTTATATGCAATATCAATCTCCTTTTGAGCTTCAATATAGGAAGGGAAGTCTACTCCAACCAGGAAGTAATCTCCACGGCCATACCCACTGTTACCCTCCAGTGAATCTAACAAAGGTTCATAGTCAAAATCACCAAAAGTCTTGCTCCTGATCATCTGTTTGGCCTCCTCAAATCGAGGATCTGGAGTAAACTGCCAATTCATGTACAAGGTTCCAGGTCACAGAAGAAATATTGTCAGAAAGCTTTGAACTGAACTTGGTACACTATCATTTGGACAGTTGTGATCAATACGAGCTGAGTGAAAAAGCACGTCCAAGAATTTTTCTCAAGCACTGCTCCAAAAACTAGCATCACTTGCCATCTCTGAACTGAAGGGAGAAAAAAGATAGAACACACATGTCCTGCCATTCTCTCCTCTCGGCAGCGAGGCACATCATCTGCTTGCACCCCAAACAGGAAGAAGTTTTGATTGCCAATTTCCTCACGGATCTCAACATTTGCACCATCAAGAGTACCAATGATCAGACATCCATTGAGTGCAAACTTCATGTTGCTCGTGCCACTGGCCTCCATGCCTGCAGTACTGATATGCTGTGACAATTCACTGGCCGGAATTATGAGCTCTGCTGCTGTTACATTGTAGTTGGGGACAAACACCACCTGCAAAGAGAAAAGAATGGTCAGTTAGTTTGCTAATACTCACAAGATGCAGAATGTGAAAACAAAACATATGTTCTCCATGGACATTTGGGTAAATGTCCTAAACCTGTGCCCTAATCAGATCTTCCAGAACTTAAGAGTGGGAGTTTCAATTGGTGAAGGGAGTACTCCTGATAACAAAAATCAATTGGATGGAAGGAAATTTGCACATGCACATCAGTCTGGCAATCTAGAAAGGCTGCTGCTCCTCAAACCATCAGGGAACATTGGAGCTGACACCAGGATAGGGAGAGAGGGTCAATGGTCGAAGACAGACTTATCAGTTTCAGGGTTTGTGAAATGATAACCTTGAGAAGGTTGCCAATGTCTGGATCATTGTTGACAACAGAACCAACATCTGTCACAAGTTTCACAATTCGCTTGGCCTGGGCATATGTGGCAAATGCCTTACCACCAAACATGACAACTCGAGGCACCACCCCCTTCCTCTCCTCAGGGCCCATCTCCTGTCATGCAACAGCTTTCCCAGTTTGAGTAGCATATTTCTCCTTTCCATCATATACAAATGTGTATAACCATGATGATGGAATAACAAAGGTCCATTTAGAATAAAAGAACACATTGGGAGGTTAGTAAACAAGGGAAATTAAATTTGACCTACAAATGGAGTCATGTATTCTTATCCAAATTATTGTGAGAGCATCGTAAACAATTACAACTTTGACAACTACCTCTCACATTAGAGGTCCTTGCAGTCATGTATCAAATGATCTTCCTGGCAGGTGGGGTGGCCCAAACCAGGCTTACTCCATAAATTTACACCTTCATTGAGAGGCAGAGATGTCTTCCACCTTTTGCTGTGCAAGATCCTCTACGATGTCTCTCTCAAGTTAGATTGTAATGGAATAGAGAAACAGAGAGCTCTGGCAGTACCTTCATCTTCTTGTAGCGGTAAATTACACCCAGTATGTTCAAAAATTGCCGCTTATACTCATGGATTCGTTTGACCTGTGTATCGAACAGAGATGTTGGGTCCACTTTTACACCTGTCACCTTCAACAGGTATTCTGCTAGACGAACTTTGTTTGCAAACTTTGCTGCCTCCCATTCCTTATGTAGCTGTTCATCATCCGCAAACTGCAAAATCGGCACAAAAGTGAAGTGAGAAGAACTTTAGCAAGTGGGTGGCATGGGGAGAGAGATCTAGAAACTTTGCATACCTGACGGAGGCCAGCTAGAAGATCAAGATTTGTGACCCATTTGTCAGTTTGAAGCCATTTTGTGATGATTGCACTTAGTTCTGGGCTGCAGAAGCACAGCCACCGACGTGGAGTCACACCATTCGTCTTATTTTGGAACTTATTAGGCCACAAGGAGCAGAAATCTGAAAACAGCTCCCTCTTCAAGATGTCACTGTGCAGCTCAGCCACACCATTGACCTATGACACCATCCCAACAGGAACATTCTTCTTGCTTAGTATAGGCTCCCATTTAAATAGCCTCAATAAGACATTTCAATACAGCTGGGTTCTATCACATGACACAAAATGTCAAGAATACTGCCACAGTTAACTGAAAAATAAGCAAATTGTGAAGGAGAGCTCTGGGTAGTAGAACCTACAGTATGAGAGGACACAACACACAAGTGAGCCATGCGAACAAGTGGCTTATGAGGATTAGAATCCAGAACTCGCATTTGCTCAAGCTTGCTTACTAGGTCAGGTCGACTGCTCTTCACCATTTGGCAAAACTGCAACACAAAGACAACATTTGAGCTATGCATCAAAGTGAAACTGAAATTTTGCAGACATTTTAAGAGTTATCATGCCATGAGTATTGTAGTAAGCGAAATTACCCAACTTGAACTTCATGTAGACAAGATCCCAATGTTAATTGGTAACTTCTCATATGATCAATGTCAACAGAGATCAAAGTAACCGAATCTACAAATAATTGTTCATGTGGTAAGATGAAGTGATCTGAAAGGAGGATGACTCACTTTGGGGTCCTCTGAAGTACCACTCAAGTAAGCTGTTGTTTAGTAAAGAGTCTGAGCGCTGAGAGCAAACCCCCATGAAGGAGTTTCTAGACATGTGCTATTGAAACCTTTTGCTCTAGCAGCAGCAAGAGAAGCAAATAGACAAGAGACTTAGGAGACTGCACCTGCTTATCAATCTCTGCTATAATCTCCATGTGTCTTGGGAGTAGCTTGGCCATGACAACCTGTGACCATTTTTCCAGAGCCTCTGGTAGTACTGTATGATTTGTGTATGCCACAGTGCTGTCACAACCAATGTGTTTTTCAGACTTGTGAATCTTGCCACAAGCAAGAGAAACACAATATATATCCTACCTTAAGATACCTCAGCAGAGAGCTTAGAGGACAAACATTTTTCTTGTATCCTCAGCTGACAGGATAGATGGACTACAGAGCTCCAACAACTGGAAACGTGAAGGATCAGGGTACCATGATTCAAACTCAAAAGCTTTCTTAGACACAGTAGGTTTGCAACAGACTGTTCTGTCACTCTCCTGCATCCACTGCTCTCAGTACAATCAGAAATTTGTGGGAAAGAAAGATGCACACCTGCCAGTGATTGCCCAAGCTTCATCCCAGCCCAATCCCTCTTCATCCATGAGTATGCGCATGAGCTCAGGTATAGCAAGTGTAGGGTGTGTGTCATTCATTTGTACTGCAACTTTGTTTGGAAAGTCAGTCCACTTAATAGCATGCTTAGGTCGCCGTTCCTTGAACCTTGCTATGATATCCTGAATACCCATAATAAAATGTTCTCAGTTCAGCACAAGACGTTGCAAGTTGAGGTAGGAGACTCTCTTGTGTAACTTGAGGTTGACTCCTACCTCAGGTTGACTCAAGTTACCTCCTTCCATCTCCACAATAATATCACTTACATCCTTGCTCTCAGACCCACACCCTTGGAAAATTCCAACCATTTAACCTACAATGACATCTTTTGCATGCAGCAAGCTGCCAAGGTTCAAGGGTTCTTACTTTTAATGTTCTCTGTTTTACACATCTGCTGTGTGGAAACTTCACTTTCAAGTTACTGATCCTCAGAAACTTGACATTTTGACTCTACATTTTCAATCTCCCTAAGGGTGGTCACCTATGGTCCTGGTGCATAATCTTCAACCTTTGCTACTATTCAATGAGGTCTATTGAGGTAGGAACTCAAGGCCAATAATAGACCTGTAGTGAGGCACTGCAGAGCAGATACTGCTGCTTAAGACGAAGAAGCTTTCCATCCTCAGTGGCATCACCTGGATAAAGAACAGCACAAATCTGCACCCCCAATCACAACATCTGTGAATGACAGCTTTGTATAGTTTGATTATGACTATATGAACATGTCAGACATGGTCAGTTGATTTAGGACACACTTAAAAAGTTCCACCACTTAACCAAGACTTGGTATGCCATGAGGGAATATTTGAAAAAAGAAAAGAAAGTTCAATATGCTACAATTTAGTTTCTAGATTCTCTAGTCCAGCAGGAACTTCTATCTTTTGCAGGCAAAACATGCATGGAACCATGTCCCTCAGGAAAACAGCTACAATGTCTATGCTGGTGGAGTTTCAATCTTCTCATGCTTCAAAGTCAACAGCGCACTAAGAGATTTACCTGGTTAGCCTTGGACTGCAAGATGGCTGCCTTTTCATGCTCCCCTGAATTGAAAGAATACAAATCGAAGTCCTGTGGTGGTGCCTTTGCCTCCCAAATACGAAGACTGATGGTGTTCTTTGTCATGTAACCTGGGATTGGGACATCATAGGCCAGAGCCTGCATAACCTCTCCTCCCACCCATTTGCGCCTGATAGGTGAACATCATTACCTCAGGATTAGTTCACAGACATGCATGACAGTTACAGGACCAACCAAGGCAAACTCATGACAATGTGCACGCTCAGGATATGATGCAGAGGATTTACTCACGAGCCATCTGATTCAGCTTGAACTTTGCCAAAGAATCGAATTGGATAAACAACATCATGTCGCACAATCTCCCAAGGGCTAAACTTCTGCAAATTTTTCAAGCCACACAATAGCTTAAGAGAGAAGCATTGCATAAGGCTGACAAGTAGCACAGTGTTCCATGAGCATGATTGTAAAAGGACCAACCTCATCCTCCAATGTAACAAAATAAAGTATTGGCTTCACACAAAGCTATGAAATCAAGAAACAGCACACAAGGAAGACAGTCTGTTAGATGCTACCTTTAAACATGGCACCCAGGAGTATGAAGAAGGGTCCAGGGAAGACATAAACTGAAAATGGAACTGATAGCCATAATTTCATTATAATTGCAACTCTCAAGAGGACACTCTAGATTACGCCACACCTATAGTCATGTATACCAGTTGTACGAATCAAAATGACAAACCTCCAGCCAGTCTTCAGCATATTCCTCCTGGCCCTTCTTGGTTATGCGCTGTGCAAAGAGGCCATACTTGTATCGCAAGCCATAACCCCATGCAGGTAAGTTGAGTGTTGCCAGAGAGTCCAGGAAGCAGGAAGCCAGCCGACCCAGCCCTCCATTGCCTAATGCTGCATCCCGCTCCTGTTACACAGTAATCTGATACAAATCAAGCAAGGAGAAAGAAATAGATGATGAGGTACTATCATCTAGAACTGCTTTATAATTCTGCCAACACATGGCAGCCACATGACGTGAGAATAACTGGAGAGCAAGTGGAAAGAAAGGAGATGGAGGGTCAAAAGGGTAACCAAACAGTGAGTTGGATTCTGGACGCATGGCATGTATCTAGAATTCATGACTCTTGAATGCAGAATACCCTGCATCAAGCTTGCAATTGAAGTCTTACACAAATAAAAGCTCACCATGGAAAAGAGTTGTACATGATGAAAAACCTATACCTGCTCCATTATAATTTCAAGGCCATGTCCAAGTTTTGAAAGGGCACCAGCATAAGCATCAGTCAGGTTGAGATTTCCAATGGCATTGGTGAGTGCCCGACCTTGCAAGTACTCCATGGAGATGTAGTAGGTTTGCTTTGGGTCAATCTTGTGGAAGTGAGCATATGTATCATTCCATCTCTGCCATTGCCAAGGAGTACAATGTTAGCATGGTGCACTCTTTCACAAAACTCTGTGTTCAAACAGTGTTGTCCACATGGTCTTGATGAACTGCAAATAACAGTGATTACAACCTGTGGGCCAGACCTTTTGCACCATTGTTAACTGATTCAAATGCACAGAAGGCAAACACAGGAAATGGAAAAAAAAGGGGCACTAGGTCAGCATAGAAAACAAAATGAACATTTCTCAAGAAAAATGGGTACTTGTTCAGTATAGTGCTATTTGGATAGGTTTCCCAAACCAATATATTATAATGTCAGAATTGGATAAGAACATTCGCATCAGTCTGTGTGTGCTGGAGTGAGAAACTGGAACAATTCTATAAGAACCAGAAAAGAGAAATCCTCACAGAAGAAGTAAAATGGGGCTTCAGAAAATGGGTCTTCTGGAAAATTGGTGATACGTTTCAAAGAGAAAACTACAAAGGCTCTACACGGGTACCTGGATCAGAGTATCTCGGACACTCTCAGCTGTAGAATAGAAGGCCTGTTCTGGGTCAAACTTGAATGGTGAGAAATGTGGAGTGTATTGAGCGTGGTACTTGATGTTGGCAGCAACCCCAAACGCATCTTCAGGGGTCGGGTGAGCGATGGCAGGTACAGATCTTGTTGGAGGAAGAGTTGTCGTCTCCGGCAGAGGCTCCACTTGCGACTCCGTTGCAATAGTGCCTCCATTGACGCTTGCCGGTAAGTTAGGCGCCATTTTTTCTACCCTCTTCGCTTCCTGTACAATGAGACCTTTATCACGATAATGAGAATTTTGAACGAAAAAAGCTTCTGTTTCTGAGCTAAAGACGCTTCTCCATGAAATTCGCGACCGGACTTTCACGAAGCCGGAAAGCGACAAGGTCCGTAATTCAAGAAAGATAATAATCCGCCGGTCTAGAATTTTATAGATCAATTCCCCAATATAACGGGTAAGGAAATTGCAAACCCGCGTTCTCAACTGCGGTTTGATAAAAAAACAGCTGAAGAACGAAGCTAATACAATTTGTCCTGATGAGCAAGGAAGACCATATTAAGAAGAAATGGCTTCATAACGAGGCAGCATCCCTACTATTTACAGCAAATCCTCCCTTTCAAGAACACCAGCTAAAGAACGAGAAACCAAAAAAAAGAAAAAGAGAGAGATACTGACTATATCCAAAACTTACTATGGAAGAAGAAACGATGCGACAGGAAGCAAAATGCTAGGTCCTTGTTCCTTCCTGTTATTGTCGTCTCTTCTTCCAGACACTCTCTGACGACAAACCTCAAGCATAAAAGAGCATCATTGTATCTGTTCACGTAAACATTTACAAATGCAGAGAGCTGACAAGGGAGAAGAGAAATTGCAGGTGAGCGAAAAAAGAACAAAAACACAAGAAAGCCCAAAAAAAAATGCCAATCGCATATACTACTACTTATAGTCTGCTGCTGCTGCTACTACTACTTCCCTGATCTCTTCCGATTGGAGTTGACTGTTTTCCTGAAACCAAAAGCAGTGACTACATCTTATTTATTGTCGTGTTCAAAGCCACAAGAGAAATAGAAGAGAAACAGTACCTTGCGATCGTGCGGGCGGGCAGGCGCGCGCTCTGCGACGAAGAAAGTCCGACGAGACGCCGCACGTACACAGAACGCAGTGGAGCCTGCGTTTTGCTGCCGCTCGGGCAAAACACTCAAGAGAAGAAGAACATCACTCACTAACTAACTAACTAACTAATCAACTGACTGACTAACTAACTGACTGGCTGACACTCAAGAAAAGAACGTCACTAACTAACCAAATAACTAACTAATCAACTGACTGACTGACTGACTGACTGACTGACAGCTCAAGACAAGAACGTCACTAACTGACTGACTAATCAACTGACACTCAAAAGAAGAGCATCACTAACTGAGACTTAAGGGAAGAGCATCACTAACTAGTTAACTAATTAACTAATCAACTAACTAACTAATCAACTAACTAGCTGACACTCAAAAAGAAAGAGGGTCACTAACTAGCTAACTAATCAACTACCTCAACTAACTGATTCAAAGAGAAGAGCATCACTACCTACCTAATCAACTAACTAACTAACCACTGACTGAGTAACTAATCTACTGACTGACTGACTGACTGACTAATCAACTAACTAACTGATTGCATCCTTCACATTACTAAAAGGGGTTTCTTTCTTTGGAAGTTACAAACGACGCCAAAAACAAAAACCCTAAAGAAAAGGACGGTGGGGTGGGGTGGGGTGGGGTGGGGTGGGGTAAGGGGCAGGGGGAGCCAAATATCTCTTCACGTTATCATCGATTTGCCAATCAAAATGGTCATTTTAATCCCTAGGGTCAGTCTCCAAAATTGAGAAAGCGAATAAATATATTAATTTTCAAAAAATAAATTCTTTTTAAAAAAAATTGGAAATAATATTTAATTTTTCATCATCTTCTATATAATATTGTGATATGAGTAGTGAAAATTATTCAGAGTGTAACCTACAATAATTTTATGATTATTTTCAACATGGCAACTTCATAATTTTTTCACAAAATTTCACTTCACTATCTTGAGAATTATATAATGACGAAAATGACGGTAAGGTAAGTGTATGGCCTTGCCATTTACATTAAAAAAGTATCTTAAGGCAAAAAGAAGAAGTATGAGAACAACATATGTGACGACAAAGAACATAACAATCACGACATCACTAATACACTAATAAAATAGAAGATCATAAACTAAAAAGGGGTCTTTATTCTTGTGGGTAGAGATTCTCTTCATTTTCTATGCCTTTAAGTTTGTCCCTTGGTAATGTAACAGGTGATTAATGTGTGTACACGTGTGCTTTTTTTTTAATTTAAAAAAAAAATGTGACATAAGTAGTGGAAGTGGCAATCATTGCTAGGAAGATTAGCCAAATTTGGCTATAAATTAAAATTTGAAAGCCCCAAAAAACTCTTTTTGATTAGTCGAATTTGGTTGTAAATTAAATGTAAAAGTCAAAAATCTATATATTTTTCTTTTGATTAGCTAAATTTGGTTATAAATTAAATTTGAAAGTATAAAAAATTTAAGCAACTTTCTATGTTTTCAACTAACTACCAGAACCAGTTATAAAAATCTAGCTACTTGTAAGGGTTTTTTTCTTTTTTTTAATCTAGCAATTTTGGGCCATTTTTATTTGATGTAAAGGTTTTTATTTCTAGGAGGGAGACACTTTTCTTTGATTTATAAAATACACAAATAAAATATTAGGTCCCATATATTAGTTGTTGAGTAAAACTTATAATTGAATTGATATAAAATAGACATTAATCCATGATATATATACCATGTATGAAATATTTTAACTCAAAAACTTATGTATCATTTTTCATTTGTCTATTAAATCCCTAAACCCTAAACAATGAAAACTACATTGGTCACAAATTTTATTAACTTTGCATGTAACAAAACAAATTGTTAAAAGACATCAAGGTAAATTACTTTTGCATGTCCCAACTCGTTTCCGCAAGTGATTCATTTTTTAAAAAATCAAACTAGATTTCTTTTCTAGCTCCAAGTTTAACTAGAATTTTAAAAAATTCAAATAAATATTAAAATTAGATGCAAAAATTTAATTATAATTTAATATGAGGTGAATAAATTAAATTAATTTTCTTTTTGCCAATTTTTGAAATGTTATTTATTACTTATGCCAAAGAAAATTATAATTCTTATAAAATAATGGATCTGCAAGTTTTCAACTTTAGGTTTTGAACATTTTAGGGTTGACAATCTCAAGTCTCATAAACATGACAAGAATGTGTTCATTATTTTTTTTATAATCATTATTTGCCAAAAATTTCAGAATTAAAAAACCAAGTGCCAAAGTTAAAATTTTGAATTTAATTAATATTTGAAAGTTTATTGCTGAATCCCATCAAGGAGTATGATACCCTAGTACCTAAGCTAGTTAGGCACTAATTAAATTTTTTTGGAATTTAAAAAAAATTGCTGAAAAATAGGTGCCTAACGTGCCAAAATTTGAGTGAAGCTATCAAGCATAATAATTGCATTATTTAGTACAATGTTGAGTCGTAAATTATTATTTATGATTATTACTGCCAAATATCACTAAATTATTATAAGATAAACATAACTCAATGGTATGAAATTTCTTTGAGGAAATAAAAGTGAAAAATAAAAAATAAATTTGTTCTTTAACAAAAAAAAAAATTGGAAACCTCAACTTTGAGATGTCTCATAGATTGACATGTGGTGGTCCAAAGGTCTCTTCATAGGTACGTTAATAGGCTGTTTTGTGTTTAGACCCAAGTGAGGCGGGTATTAGAAAGTTGCACCAAACTCTCGCTTGATATCAAAGTTGATAACCATGGTTATATCCAAACAAAATCAAATACCTTTGTTTTGATATATGACTATGGTTGTAAAAATGAAAGACTCGGTTATTTTATATAACCATGGTTCTCGGTCTCTTTATTTCACTATTTGAAATA
The DNA here is from genome assembly GCA_963921925.1 of Sphagnum tenellum. Taxonomy (NCBI): domain Eukaryota; kingdom Viridiplantae; phylum Streptophyta; class Sphagnopsida; order Sphagnales; family Sphagnaceae; genus Sphagnum; species Sphagnum tenellum. The sequence continues at coordinate 263,029 of OY998159.1, forward strand.
AGTTTGAAATAGTGTGTGGGTAGTAGCCCTTTCATGGAAATGTACCCTCAAGCCCAAGGCACACCTAGTGCATAGGCTATGCCTAGGGTAGGCTTAAGGCCATACCTCACCTAGTGGTAGTCTTAAGGCTAGGCCACAACTAGTGCAACTTGTTATGGCAAGTGTTTTGCCATGATTTGAAAATAATCAATCCATACCCATACTTTTAATGAACACTAATGCTCATGTGGCATATGACATGGCATAAGAGTTAGCCCCGTGTCAACACCCACTATTAGCATAATATTGCCATTGATAAAATTTGCATTATAAAATCAATGTTGCCTAATGTTTAAAGTGGGGCTAGACTCAATTATCACCTTATCATAAACCTTTTTTTTTTGGGGAGAAGACGTTAAACACCTTTTAATGAACACTACCTTAACCTAAGGTCAATTTCATCAATTAATAATCTTCAAAATAGTGAAATGAAAATTTGTGAAAGTATGAAGTTGACATGTTAAAAATCATCATAATTATCATAGGCTACACTCTGAATAATTTCACTACTCATATCACAATATTATAGTAAATAATGGAAATATATATATATAATTTCAAAACAAAAAAATGAATTGATTTTTTGAAAAAAAATAACTATTTGTTTTTTCAATGTGGAAATTGACCCTAGGGTATGGTATCTAACACACTTTGTGGCCGACAATGTTTAGTTACTTCATTTCTTTTTGCCACATTGTTTGATTGTTTTGACTTTGCATATATGTCAAATTTAAAAATTGTTTCTTTTCCGTGATGCAATTTATGTTGTCAATTAATTGATATTTTCTCTCTCAACAAAAAGTTCCCAAGTTTGAATTTTACCTAGAATAACATAACAATTAAATGATGTTTGTTTTACAAAACATGAAAAACAATGCAACAAAAGTCAATGTAAAATTGCATATACCATGAGAACACAAGCCCAAAAACATGTTGAACATAACTCATTATCATGTATTTAGCATCTTGTGTTCTTTTCAAAATGCCCCACTCAAAAAAATTATCCTACACATTTTGTTGTAGCTTGTTTTTGAACAAGCAAACATCTAAACCCAAATCATCTAAAGAATAAAAAGGCCCACACATTGGGTAGTGGTTAAGGCCTTCTATGCTCTATGAACATAAGGCACACCCTTGTGACTACTTGGATGCAACAAAAATTCATGACTTTGCAAAGAAATTTTCACCAAAACATTTCGAAGTTAACAAAAACAATGAAGGCAATCGTAACCCTATGAGAGTTGTGAGGTTGGTTATAATTATCACGAGTTGACTTTCATAGGAACAAATTATTAAAAAATAAAATCATTAAACATTTCATTATTTTTGTTACATGCGCAACAATTGAAATGTGCAACAATGACATATAATCAACCACAAGCATATATTAACACAATCTCCAAAAGAAAATAAAATCATATAACAAAGCAAACGATGGATCCATGCCTAAACAAGAAGTAAATGTACATAACAATTTTCTTTTTTTTTTGACTTATTTGTAACTTGAATAAGGATTTTTATTGATTTTTTGGTTGATTAGTTTGTTTCTTGAGTGTTAAGGTCAACATCATGGAGCTAACAAAAATTCATGATGCATATGTATTGAAGCTTTCCCTTTTTTTTTTGTATTTTGAATAAGGTCAATTGTTGTTGAATTTTTTATAATTAGTTTTGTCTCTTTGAATGCTAGCCATTTTATCACATGGTTGAAAGAAATTCATCTCATAGATGTACTAAATTTATTTTGTCCAAGCATTGTTGCAACTTCAATCGTGAGGATTGCTATTGGATCATATCTTTCAATTATTGTGAATTTGCTACAATTGATATATGCAAAAGGTGGATACCTCTGGAATGTTCATGTGTGTGTGTGTGTGCTTTATATATAATCCAATAGATATTATCACAAGTTTTTGTTGATGGTTCTTGAAAATTGACTTTGTTTTGTATTTTTGTTGGATGTGAAATCAAACAAGCCAACTAAAGTATGTGTACGTATAAATTTTAATGCAATAAAACTTTCATGTGAGATGTTTCATGCATGAAAGGTTTTCAATTACAAGGTTCAACCTTCAACAATTGATCCAACCATATCCTAAGAAAGTCATTGAATTATTGTGGCTTAATACCATTGTCATATTAAGATTAAGATTTTTAAAATAAATATATATGATACATGGAACAATTGTCACAAAACTTTAGTCTAGATTTGAATTCACAATATTGGAATGGTTTGTATTAGTGGTTATTGTGATGTATATTTCAACCATGAAAACTTCATATTGCTTGAATGGACTTTATGAGCAAATTTCTTCAAAACGGGTGACATTGATATGTTTTTCTTGTCTTTTTTGGTAGGCACAAGTTTGTTCAAGCATTTCCAATAGGATGGTCCAACCCAACATGAGCAAACCATTTTGTCAATGAATTTATTTGGTTGTAGAATTGCTTTCCTGTTGCTTCATTTCTTTTTGTAAAAAAGAATGCAAAAATTTCACCACCTTTTTCCTTTTTGTGAGAAAGTTGGCCTTATTATTTATAACTCAAATGCTCATACATTCAATTATGGTTTCACTTAACTAAATATGATCATCTTCCAAATAAACAATCTTCTCATATCAAGCCTAACTCCATGTAACAATAAATTCTAATGATGAATAATCAAAACTAGCATATGGGGGATTTTTGGGAATCCTTTGTATGGTTGTCCATGGACCATTCCAAAGACAATTTCAAAAATAACTACCTCATTTTCAAGTTTAACTACTTTGTTAAAATCTATTAATTGTTTAATAACTATTTTTTTTCCTACGAACTTTCTTAATAACTATCTCCCACCTTTCTTGATAAATACCTCCATTATATAACTACCTCACTCTTTTCCCCTATCTACCAACATGGATATGAAAAAACAAATTAACATGTGTCTTTTCATGTCCATGAAATGTATATACATTTAAATTGACATTGACATTGACATAAATAATGATGAATTATTGAAAACCATAAAAAAACATAAGAAAAAATAAAATAGTTGATTGTCATTGGTAGTGTGCAACAGCACAAAGCTCAAATCGGGTTACTATCAAAAACTACCCAAAATTAGAAATGAAATATTAATTTATCAATTATGCCAACAACCCAATCTTTGAAGACATGCATTCTTTTAAAACGTGCCAAAATTCAATCAAAATCACCTATTTTGAAAAATATTTAAGAAAGTAAACCCATGAGTAAAATTGCTCTCAAGGTAGCCAAAATGCAATTGAAATCATCGTTTTTTGGAAAAGCTTTAACAAGTATGAAAGTTTCTTTTGACTCTTCCCATGGAAATAACTTTTTCTTGTGCAAATAGAAGACAACACCTACATGTGTGAAAGATGTATCCTTGGAAATTGATTCCACCATGTTGAAATCATCACAAAACGTGCATCAATGTTGGTTTTATGTTTGCACCCAAAAATCATAAAAACCTCCCATAGAAATAATTTCTTTCTTGACTTGATAGCTATGTTTTGTCTAGTAATCATTTGCCAAAATTGTATTATGGACAAAATGTGGTTTATGATTTTCAAAACCTATCCTTCTTTTTGTTATATGGATCACTTTAGATGGAATCCCAACCTTTCAAGTATTTTGGCAAGATGTCACCATATGGAAAATCCTTTATATGTGCTTGTAGTAGTTGTTACAGCCTTGTGTTATTAACAACTAGGTCACATGTTTCAAAAGAATAACTTACAATATTTGACAAGTGTTTTAATTTGTGCTTCTTCAAGATGAAGTTATCTTCTTTGAATGTTTCAAGCGAGTTAATATATTTTATGTGAAAATTGCTAGTACCACCTTGTGAGGAGCTTAGGGCTTTAATCCTTCATCAACATAAAATTCTTTGACTTGCTTTGTATGGCATATTTTGATGTATGATTTTTTTACCCCATCAATTTGAAAGTTGATCATCACATTTGAAAGATATCCTCCTTAACATTTGATTCCTTGATATAATTGACATTTTAAAATTTTAAAAATTATAACAAAGGGGATTTGTGCAACTTCAATGAATATTTGCTTAAATTGAACTTTTAAATAATTTGAAATGAATGTAAGCTAGAATGTGGGTTAAGCTTTAAGACACATGACTTGTTTACTAAACATTGTGGTTGTTAGGATTCAAGAAAGATGCATCATATGTCCTTAAGTTTCAATGTTTTTAATTTGATGTTTCTATTGAAACAAATGTTAACCTTAAATTATATTGCTATTATGTTTAGTTTTGTGATTCTTGTATATGAATATTTGCATCCAAATTTTATGTAGGCTTGGGATTAATCTACAATTCTTGTCAACTTTGGTTTTGGATTAAATCTTTTTTCTAAACATTGGTATATTAAGGTGTCCATTTTTTTTGTGTCACAAGGGTAAAAAGTCCAAACCTTCAAGTTGTTGAATGTTTCTTAATTCCAATTAATAAGGATATATGTTAAAAGAAAAACATATTTGTCCTAAGAAGTTAATTAAAAAAATAAAGACCATATGATCATTTTAAAATTTTAATTTCAAACATGTTTAGCATCTTTGGTCACATTCCATTTTCCTAACAAAAATTGTACGTGGAATCAAACTCTTAAAATATTAAACAACTTATGTTTTATTTAATGTATTTTCTTATAAATTTTGTGATTGAGGTGAAAAACAAAGTTTGTATTGAAAATGTTATTACAAGTGTGAGTATCCATTCATGTATTCTTTGGGAGGTCAAAACTGTTGAGATTGTATTAAGTCTTATTCAATATTAAAAAATCAAATTTGAAATGTCTCCATCAAAAGTGTTGTATAAGGTATGAAAAATGGTGGAAAAAACATAATTCCTAGATTTAACAAAGGATGGCTATTCAACAGTTTTGTGGTTTTGCCCTCAAATTTTAGCTCAAAAATGGACTTCTCGCATCTCATTTTTGTTTCACCTTATTATGCCTAAAACTTTTTGTTGACCAATTTTTTATACAATTAGGTTAATAAAATTTTCATTCTTGATATGTTTTTTGTTATTTATAAAATATGCATGTTTTGATGTCTTATTATCCATGTGGAAATGTGATTCTATAAAGGATTGAAATCCATACACATAATTGATCCAAATGCACATCTAGTTAGCGTGATGCATTAATGTTTTGCCCAATTGGGCATAATACTCATGTTATTTATGCATCTTGTTGTTTAAATCTACCAACATTTCGAGCTTATAATCTACACAAAAAATTAGTTAATAAACCTTAAAATTTTCACCACACATAATTTGGAACATTCACATATTATGTGCATGTTTGTAGTTACTATTTATTTGAAATTGGAGCTCCTATTTTTACTCTTTGCAACTACAAATGGCAATGAATAAGTTGAAATGCCCAAACCCTACCATTTTCCCATTGTCTAATGCTACTGGTAAAAATATATAGTTGTAGACATTATTCTAGTTTTTAAATGTTGTTATTAATCACATTGACCTTGAAGGTTTTTCGATATTTTTTTCCCAATGGTTGCAAGATAAGGTGGTTCATTCCAGTGGATGCAACATTTCCAATGTTCATATTTTAGCACATTTAAAATGGAAAAAACTTTAAAACCTAATGCTAAATGCAAATTATGTGATGATTAATGGACAAAAAAAGTCCAAATGAATAAGAGCTGAACTAAGAAATTCTTGGACATACATATTATGAAAAAAAAATCAATCCAACCATAAAAAAAATTAAAATAGTGATTTAAAAAAATAATGTGCGAATATCATCATTAACATTTCATAATTGTTTGTTGATTTAGATTTTTGTAATTTTTTTTTGAATTCATGTGTTTTTTGACATGTATCACATATTGAGTCTTTATGAAACATCTTCAAATGAAAAGATATTGAAAAGTGCAAATTTAAGACCACAATCCATGATTCTACTTCAAAAGCCCATTATAATATGTTTGGTGTATATTTATTGAATTTCATTACTATGTACATATACTTATTCAAGTTGGCAACTTTATTCCATATATATTTTTTATTGCATTGATGATTTTACCACGCATTTATGGCATTTGAATAGAGTACACTTTATAAAAAGTTCAATGTGACACAAAAAGTGACCCACCGTACCTTGTAACTTGTTTGTCTTATTGGGAAATGTTGCCATAAGAAGTTGTGGCCATTGTATGCTTATTTGTGGGAAATAGTTTGTGGTTGAACATGTAAATCTTTATATTAATTAATGTTGAGACTAAAATACCATCTTTGTTCATTTGATGATGGATTACGAAATAATAGATCAATAATAAAGCAAATGATTTCTTCATTAAGTTGAAGTCCATGTGAAGAAAGCTTAATAAATTTTTAAATAAAACAAAATTTGGATTAGATTTTTGATTTCAAATCAATATTAATTATTGGTGTCTAATGTTTTGTATTTGTTGTTGATGAGTAGTACAATGATTTTAGTGTTAATATTTTTTAGTTATGGTCCATTTCAAATATAAAGTGAATTGTTTCAAACTCCAACTCAAAGTGTTAAACTATGAGTATTATTCACATAATTTGAAGATTAGGTGCGAACTTTTAACAATTATCTACCCAAAAAAACCTTATAGCTTTAATTCAAAGTTTGTTTATCAAGTTAAGATTAGTCTAGTACAAACCAACCTAAATTACTATGCAATTGTATGGAAATATATGGGTATATGATAGTTCAAAATTCTTGTTGAATTGCGTTCACTTTTCATTGTTGGTTGTAGTGGGTGCTACATATCTCAAATTCAACCCATCTAAACTTTACACAATTTGATATATTTGTTGTTGTTGTTGTTGTTTTCTTATGTTAAAAGATTAATGCATCCCATGTCCTCCTAATTTCATGCCTTCCTATGTACTTTACCTATTTTCAAAATAAAATTTAAATAATTTTCCAATTTCAAATGTATACCGTACAACAAGAACTTTGGTGACATGCTCAAAGTTTATTTGATTCAATTTAAGTTTGGTCAAGTTTAATCAAATGGTTTTCATTAGCTTTAATTTGTTATGACAATGATTACATTATGCAAAGTTTCAAATTTGTAAAATAAACAACAATGTTGATTTTTTTGCAATGACTCCAGTTGAAGCAAAAAATTAGGAACATACATATTTGTGGCATGCTTGGATTCATTTCAAACAAAACCATAGATGTGTATATAATGGGTGTAAGATTACCATTAGGCCAAAGTGGTGCAAAAGCTTTGGATTTTGAAATTTTGAAGAAAAGATGTTGGAGATTGAAAGTTTTGAAGGATTCAAGGAATCTTATTTGCATAAACTCAATCTACAAAAGCAAATTGCATTAGCAAATTGCCCCAATGTTGATAAATTTTTCCTTTATATTCATTTAAATCTTCCATCTTTGAACACTAATGTTATGCATAGGATACTTGTTTAATAAATTGAGCACCTAACAACTTGATTACATTCAATTTATTGTGCTAAACCATTTTTATAGAAAGTAGATAAACACGTTGGCCTTTGCTACAAATGTTGTCATCATGTGGTTATTTGAGTACATAACAACAAACCGATTTGTTTTAAAGGTTTTTTGTAATGAACTACGTATGAAGATTGAAATTCTATGAATTGCAATGTAGTAGTTTTGGAACCATAACATTTCCATACACATTCATCTAGAGTATATAAAGTTGATAATGTTATTTCAACATTACATACTAGTAATGTGTTATGATGGGTTTTTGTTGTGGTGTAGTATGCCTTAAATATTTTTATGTGTTGCATTGTTTTTGGATTATTTTTTTGTAGATGTTATTTGTCATTTGTTTTTGGGTGTCCCACAATATGTTGTTCATGTTGGTTTTGTATTATGTTGACTAGGTTAGGTTTCAAAGTATGCATCATGTGTTTCTAGTTGTTTGTTTGTATGTTTTGTAAATATTCGTATATTTTGTTGTTGTAATGCAATAAGATGGTTCATGTTATTTTTGTATTATGTTGACAAGGTTAGGTTTCAAAGCAAACATCATGTGTTTTTGGTTGTCTTCTGTAGGTTTTGTAGATACTTGTATATTTTGTTGTTGTAATGCAATAAGATGTTCACATGTGCTATTTTTGTACTATGTCGACTAAATTAAGTTTCAAATTATGCATGTTGTGTATTTGAATGTCTTGTTGTACGTTTGTTGAAAATTGTCACGACCTTAACCTTGGGCTTGCGACCAAGGCAGAGGTGTGGAAAGGTGTGGGCCAAAAGTGAAACCTAATAATCACATATGCACTCTTAGGAATGTGAGAAAACGAACCCACAAACTCCCAAGTGGACTCCCATTTTGGGGGTTGGAATCCTTATGGAATTTCAAATCTTCAAAGAGATATTTTAGGGGTCAAAACTCATTGGATTAAAAAGTTATTTATATCATTGAAAATATATTGAATCGTCAATGTCTGAAATGGGCTTGCATGACCCATTTGAATATTTAAAGCACAAGTTATGGCCAAAAGAAGGGCCAAGAGTTAAAGTGCCAATTTGACCCCTAAACATTAAAATTTAGGAATCGTTTTGAAATACATGTGTGTAGGTGAAATGCCACATATCGTTGAAAAGCTCTTGATGAAGGTTACAACTTTGGTTTAAACCTCACTTTAATCAGAGGTTTGCATAAGAAGTTACGACATTCCAAAGTGTTAGGAGTCCCAATTTTGGGAGTTTTGGGATTCTCAATCCCAGGACAAAAATGACATTTGGATGCAACCCCCATGGTGAATCACAAAAAATATTATAAGAGCAAAGGTGGTGGCTTTCGCCAAGTCTGAGCCGTGGTGAGTCTTGTGAGTTCGTGTATGCCCATGGCTCACATGTGCATCAAAGGTGCTTCAACCATGCACCAACCAACTTGTTGTTTAGTTTGTGTAGGTTGATGCGAATAATTGACCTGCTTGTCTTTCGTCGTAATACCCATCTCAGAACTCTAACATGTTTTTTCACCCCCAAAGTGTTGTGAACTAGGAGTGTACCTCAATTCTTTCATTTTTCATTATTTTCATTTTCAAACTCACATTTGAGTATTTCCAAGAGTGTGGGGGTGCATAAACTATGTTTGGTTTCAAATTATGTATGTTGTATATTTGAATATCTTTATGCAAGTATGCTAAAGTGGTCACATTGTTTGTTGTAATTTGGAATAAGATTTTCAAGTTGTTTTTGTATTATTGTATTCCTTGAACAAGTTCATATATATATATATATATATATGAAATTCTAATTAAAGGAAATGCTAAAAATTTATAAACACAATATTTGTTTGAACCCACACTAATGAATTAAAGTATTTAATGAAAACTAGGTTTAAATGTAATGGGATAGTAACACATTTGTTACAAAAAGGTTTTTTCGTTAATAATATTATTTATGCTAAAAATTTTAAAATTCAATAATCTAGTGTTGAAGATAAATTCTTAAAAATAAACAAATTATTTTGCAAATTTTTGCCAAATTTATTCAAGATTACAACATGTAGATTAAGTTAGGTTTCAAAGTATGCATCATTTTTTTTTAAATGTCTTTTTGTAGGTTTGCCAATATTTTCCATACTTAATTGTGAACTACAAGATGATGTTAAAAGTTTATCAAAAATGCCCATCTATTATATAATTACAACATGGTGTGTGTGTGTGTGTGTCTGTCTGTTCGTCTTTTATTTATCTTTTACTTATTTCTTTTTCTTTGATGTCATTTCGCTTTCATTACCTCTCTGGCATAATCCCATTGGCTCCCGTTCCCTGTGGAGTGTTTTGGGGGGTGGGGGAAGGGAGAGCCCGGTGAAGCACGAGGCGGGGGGGGGGGGGGGAGGGCAGGGCAGGGGAGGGCAGGGCAGGGCAAGGGGGGACCTATATCTAATCAAACAAAAATATAAATTTTTAAAATATTTTCATTATAGAACATATTAAAAAAACTATAATCTTTTTGAAAAGAAAAAAGAAAATAAATACATAAATAAATACATAAAAACAAAACAATGAAGATAGACAAAATAAGAATAGAAAAATAAAAACATGAAACAAATTAAAAACTATAAAAAAAGAATGGAAACAAATGAAACAAGGAAAGGGAAATACAATAAAATAATTTTAAAAGAAAAAAATTCCAAAACCAAATAAAGAGTAAAAAATAAGAAAAGCCCTACTTGAAAAAAAATGAGGTGTGTCTTCTTTCTCCAAACTTCAAACTTGCATCCAAATAAATATATATATAAAACATTATTAAAAATAGAAAATACATAAAAATAAAAATAAAAAAGTTAAAAGTTTCTAAAACATGAACCAAGGTGGCCGAAGGCCACGGGCACCCACTAGTCAAAATAAAACTAACAAGGGATGTGTCACATGGTGGCCTTGCCGTTTGCATTAAAATTTATCTTAAGGCAAAAGAAGAATTATGGAAACTCAAATATTTCACCCTACAAAAAATAGTCTTCAAAAAATCTTTTAAAAGAAACCAAAATCCTTCAAGATATTATAACTTTATAACTAATTTCAAATTCAACACAAGCCATCATCTTTCAAAAATCCTCCTATAAAAATAGACATATTACTAAAGGCCAAAATCCCTGAAGCTATGATACTCTAAAATGAATATAAACCAATGTTCTTTTTTGGTTTAGAAAAATATGAAATTTGGCTATTGATTCAACCCTTGTGGTGCTAGACTGGCTATTAGTTAAAATAAGCTCCAAAGATCTAACTAACTATAAAATTTTTTTAAAAAAAAACTTTTGATGAAAGATTATGTGGGAATGGTGTTCAAATAAATAATTTTTTTTCAAAGGTGGCTATTTATGGCTACAAGGGTCAAATTGTTGTAGGATTTATGGCTACTACTAATTTTTGAAAAAGAAAGTTAACCAACCTTTTAGTGAATTATGGAGATTTCAAAGTCCAATTTCAATTTCCATTAGTTCAAACTTCAACAATCAACCAAATGGCCCAAGGGTACACTAGTAAAAAAAGAAAAAAATACCTAAGTAAAAATATAAGGTGCAATATATTGGTTGTTGGGTAGAAATTATAAGTGAATTAATTTAAAATGGTAAATTTTATTCAAATAATTAATTTAATTATATTATAAGGTACGTAATAATCTAAAATGATGGATTAATTAATATAAGGTGGTTTTAATAGGTATATATTAGAAAATTAGATAATAATATGGCACTTATAAAAAATAAGTTGGACAATTATCTAATACCCCCCCTAAAAATGGTTGTTTAATGATGTGCGTAAATCCCAAATTTTACATTAAATGTCCCCCCTAGGCCAAATTGATAACAAAAAGAAGGACCATGTAAATAAAACTTAGAAAACATACAATTTTGAATTTTGAACAAAATCATAATGTTCAAAATTCATTACAACAAACTAATGACCCATTGACCACATGAACATAAGTTATAACACAAACTGGAAACAAAAAAAAACAATCATTTTTTAGGGAATTGAACCCTTTAAGTTGCCCACTACATCATAAGTGGCCTACAAAACAATGTTAATAAAACACAACATAAAAGCCACGTTAGGATCATTTCATGAAAACAAAAGAATGGAATATAAACTTAGAAAAAAAAAGGTGAATTGCAAATAAGAAGTGGTATCCATGTGGGATTCACCAATTTCATTTACACAAAAAAACCAATAAACAATTGTAGCTTGCAAGGCTAGTGTAACCCAAGGACAATACCAACTTTTGCATAAAAAATTGTTGTGCTAAGTTGAGACTCAAGAACTTTAAACCTAAGCTTCCACACCATATTGAAGATGTTTTGCACATCACTGCTCATATGGTTTTGCATATGGAAAATCATGCAAGGTGTAAAATTTATGGGAAAACAATTTAACCACTAAACCCAAGTCGATTGTGCAACTTGGATTTGCAGAATGGCAAAGAGTTGAAGCACCATTCAACTTCCACATTACTAAGGACTTGTACAATGGCAACTTCGCCAACTTGAAATAATATGGAAAGAATAGGTAAGCATTATGGATTCATGACATGAGTCATTTGTTGATGGCATTTATTCATCTTTTTATTGATTAGATTAGATTATTCCCAAGTTTTTTTTAATTCCTAGTTTTTTTAATTTTTTGATTGGCTCATCAAAAAAGAAATTGAAACTTTACCTTCTCCTCGACATAGAGTTTTGTATTACACAACAGGATGCCTACCTTTGGGACTACCTATGTAGGTTAAACAAGGACAACCTTGGGTTAAAAGTGTGGTCCTATTGGGAACCTTTTTGAAACTTGATGGGAACACATTGGGAACATCATAAACCCAAACCACCCCCCCCCCCCCTCCCCCACCAAACAAAAAACATAGATTTTTCGTCACACTACCATACATGTTGACATACCATAGACTAGGGTCAGTTTCCACATTGACAAAATGAATAATTTATTTTTTCAAAAAATGAATTCATTTTTTAAATTTGAAATTATATAGTTTTCCATCATTTATTATAATATTTTGATATGAATAACAAAATTATTCAGAGCGTAGCCTATGATGATTTTCAACATGTCAACTTCATATTTTCCCAAATTTTCATTTCACTATTTTGAGGATTATTTAATGAAAAAACTAACTTTAGGAGTAAGTGGTCACTACCCACTTACCTACATAAAGAGTTTTGAACTATCCCCTTTTTTGCCTACCCTCCTACATACCTAAGATTTTCTTTGTGCTTATTATTTCTAATTATTGCATAGTCTAAGAACAAATCAAGCCTACAATGCAATGCTAATAGGAAATTAAATGAAGGTATTGCAAAAAAAATCATCATTGAGATTTCATTTTGCCCCCACATAACAATATACAAGAGACCCCAAATGTGGGTATTGTAACATGTGAATGTATGCATGGATGGTATTTACGTGAAAATGTTAATAAAGTTTATTCATTTTTCTTGGCCAAACAAGTGATGGGGACATGGTCTCTAATGAGAAGAGATGGGAGTCTGGAAATGCCCCACACATTTATGTCCTTAAACGGTTTTCACAAGCTACTCTCTTGCTATTAATTAAAATTAAATCATGGAATATTTAAGTAGCTTTTAAACATCCTTCAAAACATTTATAAGAGAAGTTCAAATTCTTTTGGTCTTTTGGAGGAAAATGAAAACAACTCAATTTCAAATGCAAGAGCAATACAACCCATTCCATTCATTTGGGGTTTGAATTGTGTGAGGCGTAAATTTTTGTTCAGAATTAAGGTTCATTGTATTTCATTTTTTGGCATTTTTTTTTTTTGGGTTTTAAATTAATGTTTTTCATTTAATAATTATAATATTTACATTATTTATGGTATATTTAGGACTTCTAGTTTTTATATTAGGGTCATGCACTAATACGGGTAATGTCTACATAAATGTGATTCAAGTGTTTTAAGTTGAACAAAATGAAAATATACAAAATTAAGGATGGAACAAAAAGCATATTTGTTTAAAATTAAGGTTTAAGACTTTTATTATGTTTTTAGTTAATTCAAGAGTTTTGAAAAGTCCAAAATTAACAAATTATCATTTTGAAAATTGAAAATTTTGAGGGGAAACTTTTATTTAAGGGCCACCGTATGACACAACAGTAGATATTGATAATATTTTTGTCCAAACAAATAGATGTTTCCAAATTTTTGCCTCAAATTCAATAATATTTTTATTTTAACCACCAAATTAAAAATCTCCATAACTAATATTCTAGTCCATAATTTATTTATCTTTATATGTTTTGACATATGTATATGATTGTTTGATTTTTAATGAGGGTTGTGCATCTAATACTTGTAATGTATACATTGTGCACTAATATGGAAAATAAGAATTCACAAAAATGTGAAAGTATCATAACTTGTTTGCCATCAAAATGACAATGTGCAAGACTAATAAAGGGATAAAACAAGTTTTGCAAGGCTTTTTTTGTCCATCTTCCATCTTGAACACAAAATTAAATGTTTATCACATTGATTCTTAATCATTATTATTTCAATTTTTATGTGTGGAGTTGCACTTCCAACTCATATTGATTACTAATTGAGAGTTGGATGGCATTTTATGTTTTAGTATATTCACAAATGTGGGGCATCTTTTCTTGTAAGGTCACTTCTTATTATGTTTAAAACATGTAGGAACTCCAATGTTTTAATCTATAGAGATCCAAAACCCCTGAAGGTCACCTTTTCCCAACTTGGATTTAGTGTGGAAAAATGGTGTTTACATGGAAAGCAAAACAAAATGTTAATTGAATACACATATATCTCACATGTTTTTGTCCTTTAGTTCTTGAAAAATGAATAAGGTGATATGCATACCTTGGTGGATTGGAACACACACAATAACTTGCCTTCATAAAAGGACACCAAGAACCCAACGATCAAAATCGCCTCATACATTCTTGGTATAATGTAACATCCCTCACTTTTATTATTTCTTTTTGTGAATTATATTTTACACAAACCTAAGTTCTGTAATTGGATGTATATTTTGTGGATATGAATGTGAATATGGACTAATTGACCATGATGAAAACCCAAACCAACTTAACCAATTATGATATATCAAATATGTTTGTATAGCTCAATTTTCAATTAAAAGATTACACATATGGCCCAAGCTAGTGGAAAGAACCTTTTACCATCAATCAAACACCTAGGACAATGGAGATCCCATACATGGAAAACATGACCTTGAATGACACCCTTAAACATGTGCCAAGTGATTGGTGGTAACTCCCCAAAGTGGTGGAAAGAAAGAAAAATATGGAAAGTGTTTTTTAACTCCACACATTGGTGTGTGGGAACTCCAAGATGGGACAAGGATAAAGTGACATTCACATGCATCTTTCGGTCAATTTACTTACACAATGTAGACATGCTAGTAGTTAATGCAAAGGGAACCAAATTAGGTCATGGACTTACATTAAAGCCACTTAAAATCACCCAACTGGGACTTGATAAGAGGCACCACACTCTCCTTTTAATATTCCTTGGAGTTGTCCATAGGGAATTGTTTAAAATTCTTGGGAATCCCAAAATGGATTGCCAAAACTAGGACACATAGTGTCCAAAATCTTCTACCTTGGATTGTAACCCCTTACAAAATTGTTTGTTTTGAACATGTAACCCACTATTATATAGCTTATGTTTAAATCTTTCCAATAAACTAAAAACATTTGAAGTTCCCTAATTATGGGTATAAGATATATTTTCAAAAATTAAAACCCATTGGTTTTAAACTCCAATAAAAAATATATATCAATAGTTTTTTGTCTCATGGGTCCCACCATTATAAGGACCTTTAGTTCTAGGTTTAAACTAGGGCCAATATATGTTTATTACTAGGATAGTTCAAATTTTTATTTCCAAATAATTTTGATTTTTTTGGACTTTAGTGTTCCCAAAATGTGTTTTCTATGTTCACAAAAGTACCCATGGTGTTTGTATGGTGTTCCTTTCAAATTCGAATGGATTCCAAGTTCCCAAAAAAATCCTCAACATGTTCCCAAAAAGAAAAGTAATAAACAACATAGGGAAGGTAGATATAATCATATGAGCATACAACTCAAAAAGTTACCTACAACCCAAATGAAATGGGTTTGAATAGCTATAAAATCTAGTAGCAACAATTGTCTCCACACCATAATTGTTCCCATAGAGAACAACTTGAAAAACATCCCAACATATGTGTAAAGGTCTTTTAAATGGTAACATTGGAGATGCCTTCGTATATTAAAATTTAAAGAGGACCTATGATTCTACAACCTTAAAACTTAGACATAAGATCTATAAACTTTAAACGTTGTATATACATAGGACCCTAACCCCCACCTAACCCTAAGAACTAGACCTTGTAAAAAAAAACCTTCAAGACCTTTTAGGTTAGTTTTGTCAAATCTAGTTTATGAAGTCCAAATCTAAAGCTAGGTCCATGTCCATATATAATTACCAAATATGTTTTTGGCCAAGTTTGGGTCCATGTAGACCCACTAGGTTTAATTTTAAAACGTGGATTTAAATCTAGATGTAAACCCAACTGAAAACTTGAAACATGCCAACACTAGTTAGAATTCATTTTCACAATTTGATTTTGAACCCTTTTTTTAAACCATAGTTTTCATTACAAATCACAAAAGTGAGGGTCTATTGTCAAATGTGTGGGTAATACAATTCAACTTCATTGTTTTGATGTTAAGTTTGTTCGAAAAAATCAATAACGGTTTGAGGTGCAACCTAATTTTGAGTAATCCAATAATTCAATTTATGGATTTTTTAAATACCTACATATGGGGTCATATTAAATTTAGCCATCTTTTGATATAAGGTTTTACTTCAACAAAGGATATCATTTAATTTCACTACCTACATTTACTACACTAGTTGTTTTAATAGTTTAGAAAATAGGTTGATCTTTATCATTAAACATGCATTCCATTTGCATTTTTTTATCACATTTGTCACAAATGAAATTCAAACCTTCTTTCTAACTATTTAAAAATTATATTGTATTCTCAAAAGTCAATTTGCCATGGAATACCCACATCATAGCCTTGCATGCGTTCATTTCAAATGGCAATGGTCAATGAAGCTTATCTTTAAAGCTTCATTGGACAAAAAAATGGGTCATGGAAATGTACAAAGATGAAGGTAACAACCATGTTGCAAAATGAAGTGTAAGATAATAACAACATTTGGGGATCAAATCCATGACAAGATGCAAACTCTAGTATGTTATGTCATAAACCTATGTCCCCATAAGAGAACAATTGATAGAGTTAGATGAGTCATCTAAAATGCCACAATTTCTTCAATAAGTTTTTATTTCTTAAACGTTTGTAGCATGATGTTATGTCAACAATTAGCAAATCATCAATTGGAGCTCAATATTAACCACAAACCCCTCCTTGTTTATGCCTTAGATTCCAAAAAAAAAGAACAATAATTAGTATGAATCAATTGCATCTTGAAATTTGCATTCATACGAAAAATAAAATGTGCATAAATGTATTGGTCTTGAATCATTTCTAATTCATGGATGTATTAGTATACGAGTACTTGCATCCCTTTGTGTAATTGGCCTTGTTTGATGTCATCTTTCAATTTTAAACATCTCATGCAATCTTAATGTCCTTGGCATAAATAACCTTGTTCATTCAAATAAGTGTAGTAAGGTCATTGTTCTTCTCAATCTTGGAGAAGGCACTATGAGGGACGAGTCCCACTCCCCATGCAACTACCTTACTAATCTTTCACCAATACCATAAATTAATCAAAACTATGGTCCAAATCTCCAAATCTTTATAATGCATTATGCCTTGTTATGTATTCAATCACAAATTTATATACATAATTTAAAACCCTAAACCTTAGCTTCATCATCCATGTGATTTTTGAGGAATTTTTTTAAGAAATAATTAACAACAATGAAAATGATGAGTCCATTGTTAAAGTCTATAATAAACTTTAGGTGTTTTTGGGTACATTTTGTAATTAAAAAATAATATTGAAAGTCTTTTTTTCATTGAAAATTGTTTCTATATCGAAATTCCTTTCGTTATCAAAAATGTAATGCTAAAGTGGTTTTTTGTTTTGAATCAATAAATTTGGTATTTAATAAGAGATTCAAATTAGGTTTTTAAACGTAGAATAAGATTTTTTTATTAGTTTTAAACAAATTTTAGGGCTTTTCATTTGATTTGAGTGGGAACATCATTTGTGACCCTTATCTTACCTTTGACCTACTTAGGACTTTAAAGGTTGATGTTCAAGGTTAAAGTGTGTGAAGATTCATTATGTGTTTATTCTTTGATGTGGAGTAATTTTGCAAAAATAACAATTTGGAAATCATTATTTCCGTCGGGGAGTGGTCCAATATTTTTTTGAAATTGTATTTGTTTATTGCTAAAGTTGTAATTTTATTTCAAAGTGTAATTTGTCTTTGAAGTTGTATTTATTTCACACCTTTGAATTTTAGGTTTTTCTCTAAGCTTGTTTCATGTATATA
Source organism: Sphagnum tenellum (assembly GCA_963921925.1). NCBI lineage: Eukaryota > Viridiplantae > Streptophyta > Sphagnopsida > Sphagnales > Sphagnaceae > Sphagnum > Sphagnum tenellum. Next base: position 281,134 of record OY998159.1, read on the forward strand.
TAAGTTTATTTGAACTATTGTTGGTTGATTTGTTTGTCCTCGACTATTTGTCATTTCAAAGTTGTTAGGTGTGTATTTCACCTTTGTTCCTACTTCATTTGATATAAAACCCAAGATATTATTAAGTGACCTTGACGACTACTTATTAATTTTCTACAAATTATGATTTTTTATTTACAAAAATTCTAAAATATTTCATTGGGTTTATATAAACAATTTAACTGTGATTCAGTGAGGATCTATTGAATAATAATTTACTTCATAGAAAAGAATGCATTTAAAAAAATTACCATTACAGTAATATTTGGGCAATTTTAATCATTTTTATTACTAAAAAAATAACCATGTGATACTTTCATCTTTTTGATTTTTTGTTATTATAATTCCAAAACAAGCAAAATATCAAATGAACATTTGGTGCAGACATACGAGGTTGTTGCATACATAAACATGACCTATAATGTATGCACATAAAAGTAGTACAAACATAAAAATGACAAAATGCCCCATAAATCATGGCTTGGTATTGTAGATAAAAAATTTACAAAAAGAAACTGCCACCTTGAACTGGGGTGGGCTGAAATTTAAGGAATCCACATTAAAAAATCTTCACTATAATATGCTTATTTTACCTTGCCATTTTTCACAAATGAAAATCATGTATCAATGATTTAAATAATGGAATATTGTGAATTGCAAGCCCCATTTCTTTCATGACTTTTGTTAGCATTTTGTGGTATTTGTTCCATGGAATTGCCTCATCAAATGCAACAATTGTTCTTCACCTACAACACACACCTATAGTTAATTAAAACCTGCAAGTAATGTAAACCATCCAAACCTTCCCCTCTTACAAAAGTGTTGGGCTTTTTGCTACAAGCAATGAAGGTATTATATGGATATCATGGCCATTGCCTCAACATTAATTTATGGCGTTGCATTGCATGCAAAGACTTAAAATGAACCACAAAAAATTTGGGTTTATTATTTTGAAATCCTTACATTTTTTTCTCATGGAGAAGGAGGATGGGGTTGAGGTTTGTCATAAGCATGGGTTCTATTTGCAAAAAAAGTTAAAACAAATCAAATCACAAACCTACCATTAAATCTCCTATGGATGCAACTTTGTGCATTTGTAAGTGGGGGCACATATAAATAACAATTTCTTGGCATTGCTTGTCAATTGTGGTGGGAAACTCCACTTGTTACTTTGTTGAAGCAAGCACTTGCTCAAATGTGAATTCACATATTGGAACAAACATTCTCATGTCACACAATGTACTAAATTGTAGTGTTCTAATAGGGTGGATAATACATTGTTTTTTCTCAATGCAACATCATGTGTAGAAATATTGGCCCAAAGCCATTTTTGGTCCCAAATTGGAATCAATTTTATTGTTCTTCATCCCAAACATATTGTGTAAAGGTCTTGGTATAAATAAATTTGCTAATGCATTTAATGAAAAAATGATGTGAATTTTGCTAGTTGAAATGTGACAAAAAGTTCCTTCACTTTGTGGCTAATTTTGTTTCCTTAAAAAAAAAGACACTTTTGACCATTATAATGGGTCAATGTAGATGTTTATTCTTCCCCATAATTTTCACTAGTATTTGAAAATTGTGATGACTTCAAATAATTTACATGTTACCATCTTTCCAATGGCTGAATTTCTTTCAATCTTGTGGTGTAATCGAAATGGTGATGATCCTTAAGAAGGTTTAGATAATTTGGTTGAAATTGAAGTACAAAAGAACAAACCTTTAAGAATCCTTCTACATTTTTTGTTATATGTTGGATCCTATTATGGAAATATGGTGACTCTATTTGATTTTATTCAAAATCTGAAAATTTAGGCTCATTATAATTTCTTCTCATTGAAAAATCCTTTGTGTAGCTTTAAATCATAATTTTGAAATGAACAAATTGTGAAGATTTTGCCCCCGAAAACATCATTGTTTCTAACCCATTGCCTTGCCGTTTGGTCATTAGTGTTGCGAGGTTTTGATTGCACAACCACTAATAATAAAAAAGACAAATATTGTTTGGAAAATAAACCTTAAGTAGTATTATATTTTATGAACAAGTGAATTTCATGTCATGGTGAAATCAAATGTTGAATTTTGCTATGTTAGCATGTTCATATTTATCATTATCTTTATTCTCTAACACAAATTTTAAACAATCGCATCTCTAGAGCCAAGAATTTCAAATGCATGACTATGTTCAAAATGTGTTGGAAAAGACGTGTGGTTCTTCCAATTTATCTTGATGTTAACCTATGTGCAAGTTGTTCCACTAGCTATAAATATCAAATGTCCACAAAACCTTCATTTTATACATGAACAATAATTTGAATTTTCAAAAAGACCATACCAAAAGGAGTGGTTCTTTTTGCACCTTATTTTGCACTTTCTATCAATTAGGTAGGCAAGACATGTTTTTTAAGAAAGGGAATTTTGAATGCTTAAAAATGGGCAATATTGTTTGGAATTCAAAAATGTTTATCAATCTTTTGAAAAAAGAAATGTGAAAATTGTTGTGGAATATCCTTTGTGTAATTAATTGGAGATTGATGAATGGAAGTTGACAATTTTAGGATGTGGAATTCAGCATTTTCCAATGTTGAGTTGACAACAATTTGGCAAATTGGTGAAATGGATGAACTTGAACAAAGTTGACCAAATAGTTACTTGGGAACAACCTACCTCACTTTGTTCAAGTTCATTTTCATTGCCAACCTCAAATTCCATTGCCACATTTAGGCAAACATCCCTTCCGATTTAGTGTTGTTTGTTGTCTTTTCCAATAAGCTTTAAGCTAAAGCTTCATGGTTGAAACTTCCTAATTTATTTTCTTCGGTGCAAGTTGAAGAACACAAGAAAATCACATTAAAAGAATATCAAAACACCAAATTTCAACCTACCTCCTTTGGGTAAAAGCATGGTTAGACCAAATGTGCCGCTAGACCAAATGTGAACGTTTTGACTTTTCCTTCCAAACCCAATTTTTGCAATTTGTTTGAATTTTCAGCAACAAAATCCACAAAAAAATCAATAACTTCCACACCTTAACCTTGACGTTATGGAATCAACTCTGTTAAATTTTACTTGCCAGTCAATTTGCCGATAGATGTAGGTAACTCCTTCAACTGTGACCACCTTGACAAATACAAATTTTGAAGGGCAGTCAATTTGTCAATAGATGTAGGTAACTCCTTCAACTACGAGCACCGTGACAAATGCAAATTTTGAAGGCCAGTCAATTTGTCAATAGATGTAGGTAACTCGTTCAACTACGAGCATTCTGACAAATTCAACGATCGAAGGGCAGTCAATTTGTCAACAGATGTAAGTAACTCCTTCAATTGTGAGCACCTTAACAAATACAAATTTTGAAGGCTAGTCAAATTGTCAATAGATGTAGGTAATTCCTTCAACTGTGAGCACCCTGACAAATGCAAATTTTGAAGGCCAGTCAATTTGTCAATAGATGTAGGTAACTCCTTCAATTGCGAGCATTCTGACAAATTCAACGATTGAAGGGCAATCAATTTATCAATAGATGTAGGTAAGTCTTTCAATTGTGAGCACCCTAACAAATACAAAATTTGAAGGCTAGTCAATTTGTCAATAGATGTAGGTAACTCCTTGAACTGCGAGCACCATGACAAATCCAAATGTTGAAGGCTAGTCAATTTGTCAATAGATGTAGGTAACTCCTTCAACTCCAAACACCCTAACAAATTCACTGATTGAAAGGTAGTCAATTTGGCAATAGATGTAGGTAACTCTTTCAATTGTGAGCAATTTGACAAATCCAACTCTTGAAGTGCAATTAACTTCATAATTGATGTAGGTAACGCTTGTAATTTTGAACACATAGATAAATTGAACTGTTGAAGAGTAGTCAATGTTTCAATAAATGTAGGTAGTATTTTTAGGTTGATGCATTCTGATAAATCGAGCACATGCAAGTTGGGACAATGACCAAAATTAAATGGTATTTCTTTCATTTTGGCTTCTTGCCAATGTATCCATCGCAATTCACATACATGTCGGTCATGTAAGAAATCTTCCACGATGTTTGATGAAACTTGAGCCATGTCAAACAACCTTAATTTGGGGAAGGGTACATTCTTGAAAATCCCTAAAACCAAATTTTCATTTCCTTCCCATGATAAACCTTGTAGTCTTGAGGCCACCTATCACATGAAAAATTACAACATACCAAAAACTCAAGGTGGTAAAACCAATTTGATGTGGGTGTTTTTGGGCACCAAATTTTTTTTTACTTTGCATGATTAAATTAGCCCCCCTCATGGACTATCAAAGGTTTGTTATCTCATGTTCCTATGACGCTTTGTATGTCATTAATTTTTTCCATCGCAACTTGGACCTTGGTAGAGGTCATTCTACAAGCTCCTACAAGTTTCTCATGCTTTCAAAGCTTTTGCACCCACCTTGCAAACACAAAACAACCCCCTCTATGACATCAATATAAGTTACATAACAATTTCGAAGAAATTTGGTAGACTATTTGGAGGGCACTTTACCAAATAGCACTTCCCTTTCAAGTTTAAATAAAGTGGGAGATTTTGCATAAAGATCCATGGAGGAGGGTCATAAGACCCCTAGATGACAACCAAAATTTATGTAAGACAATGTTACATGCTATTCTTCGGTTGTTATGAAAGGGAAGGCATTGCTCCAAGCTAGACCTCAATCCTCACCATCAGTTCATGAGGTGCAAGGCTTTAACATTAATGCCTTCCCCTATATGTTTTGTTGAAGGATTGTCAATTTCATTTCTATTTGTGAAGTGGCTTATGAGTTGGTTGATATTTGCATATTAGAAATAAGCTTTTAAACTTTCAAATCTTCTCCTTCATACTTCTCTTGAAGCCTCCCTACCTTTCTTTCTTTGAAGCCTTTTTAAAGGTTTTTCATTTGTACCCTCTTGTTTTCAGATAATTTTTGGAAAGAATTGAAGTCGAGCTTGAAGCACTTTTGTGAACACAAAATTCAAATAAATGTTGTGCAAACGTGGTGTTTTTGATATATTCATGAATATGGTATTTTTTTTTTCAATGGATTATTCATTGGGTAAGTCTATAAAAAATAAAAATAAAAATCCATCATGATAAGGACTAAGTGATTCCCTGTCATATACCCATATTTGGGGTTTAAAAACAGAGAAAATATGTTATTTAATTTATTATTTTTTAAAATCAGCATTTTGAAAAAATTTGAAACAAATTTTGAAGGCCAAACTTATTGAATGTTTGCAATATTAGAATGTAAAAATCAAAGTTTTTTATTCATCCTAGAATATCGATATACACCAAAAAACAAAAAAAAAAATGTTTTTTTGCTCAGTGAAACATGAAACTCAATTGCCTAATGCTAAACACACACACATAGAATGTTGCAACTAAGGAAATTTCTAAGGCTTTTGTGAATCAAACATTAATTATGTGTTTTCAATTGATCATCATGCCAAATGGTTTGTGATCCACATTCCAAGAAATTGGTAGAATTGGAAACATTGCCATATTGGTAAAACTGGAAACACCCACAAACCAATATTATATATATAAAATCCTACTTGGATTTTTGGCACATATCCCTTCCCGAATATAGATACATCTTGTATATATCCAAGGGTACAAGTAAAATATAATCTTTTAAACTTGCAAGTGATAATAACAATAATAAGGTGTTGTGTGTTGTCACTTGAGCGAGTGCCAGAGATTTGATCCCAGTAGTAAGTAAGCCGGTATGTTCAAAAGTTGATACCCACCCAACACTAATATGTACCAACATTTTGCCAAAATATAGCCAGGATTCCTTTTTAAATATTAAAATTTGCTCTCTAACCTATAGCCACATTTGGCTAAGTCCTCTGCTGAATGATGACCAGACCACATCATACATGACAAATTTGAAATAATAATTTTCTTAAAATTTTAATAGAAAAACCTAATCACCAATTGGGTCAATAATTATGGCTGGCTACTAAGAAAAGAGTGATCTTCTTTCACTAGCCCCACTTAGAGGGCAATGTGAAATGAGTATATATATATATACATATGTACATGACCCAATTGAGTTTCACACTATTTCACTGTTAGAGCATCTTAGAGCATCTCCAATGGTGCTGAGTATGTGACTCTGCGAAAACATTTTTCGCATCCAAGTTTAGGTATGTACTTTTTTGCAACCCCACACATAAAAACTGAAACTGAGACAGCAAATAGGTGGGTGACTACTAATACCAAGCCACCTGGACCAATCAATCATTATGATGGACCAATCAGAAACACTGAGAAGCAGTTAGATTCAATTTATTACACTCTTTTATGCATATGCATAGTGTTGATGTCCCATTTGACTAGAACACCGTTGTCCATCTTGACTAAGGATGTCATTTTGTAGTGCTAATGTCCCATTTGACTAGAACATCATTGTCCATCTTGACTAAGAATGTCATTTTGTAGTGCTAATGTCCCATTTGACTAGAACATCATTGTCCATCTTGACTAAGAATGTCATTTTGTTTTATCCAACTTGTTGCGCCTTTTACCAGACATGGCAACAAAGCATGCAATTATATGGAGCCAAAACCAATTTCCTGAGCTGAACCAGCATAAGTTGGATTTTCTTCATCCGATTTTACTGTGCAGAATCAACATACCGAGCACTCACTGGAGATGGCTCTAATTTGGACCTCATCCTAAATTGTAGTGAACAAGCCAATTTTTGTTCCTGTGGGTGGGGATGATCTTTAAAGTAGGCACACTATACTCTCGTGGAGGGTCTTTACTTCTTTTGTCATTTTGCTCCTGACCCAATCTGCCATTAGTACTTTGCAGCATGATTTGAAAGAACTGGTGTGAAAATTTATGCTTGGGTGGTGAAGGAATTATACGGATCATCTGCAAAATGCTCTAGTCCTGCTTCAGCAGCAGCTGACAAAGTCCAGACGTAGGTGAAAAAGGCTTTTGTTGTATGCACATAAAGCTCTCTGGAGGAATTTCCTAGTTGATTTTGGAGGGCACCATACACACATACATACATTCCATCCGTGACTACTTTGCCAAACTATGCTGAGAAACTTTTTAACGCATGGAATTGAAGTGTAACTATATATATGAATACTTTGTTAACTATGCTGAGAAACACTTCCACGCAAGGAATTGAAGTGTAACTATAGAGGCGTGAATACTTTGTCAATTATGCTGAAAAACTCTTCCAAGCATGGAATCGAAGTGTAACTATATATGTGAATACTTTGTCAATTATGCTGAAAAGCTCTTCCAAGCATGGAGTCCCATAGTGTAACTATATACGTGATGAATACTTTGTCAACTTTGCTGAAAAACGCTTCCAAGCATGGAGTCCCAAAGTGTAACTATAAACGTGATGAATACTTTGTCAACTTTGCTGAAAAACACTTCCAAGCATGGAGTCCCAATGTGTAACTATAAATGTGACGAATACTTTGTTAACTTTGCTGAAAAAACGCTTCCAAGCATGGAGTCCCAAAGTGTAACTATATACATGATGAATACTTTGTCAACTTTGCTGGAAAAACGCTTCCAAGCATTGGAATCAAAGTGTTAACTTTCCAAGGGCTTAAAATCACACATTGAGTCCCATTGAGTGGCATGACATTTCATTGTGCAAGGCACAAAGAGTGTGAAACGTTTGTCAAGAAATCTAGATTGCAGTGTGCTTTTCAAGAATTTGGATCACTTGTGCAAAGATAAAACTTGCTCGAGTCCACACTCTCAAAAGAAGCCTTAAGAAAATTGTATAGAAAGAAAAGAGTGGAACATCCAAAAGATTGCAACGTGTTTCTCAAGAATTTGGATCACAATGCAAGATCAACTTTGCTCTCAAGTCCACACACACTCAAGAAAAGCTTAAGAAATCTCTATAGAAAAAATAGAACATCAAAGAAAATCCTAATTTAAAAAGAAAATCATAATGAAAAGGATCTCTCTAGACAAAATAGCACATAAAAACTCTAAACCCTAAACCCTAAATGCACATAAAAACCCTCACACAAAATTAGATCATGGGAAACATCTCAATAAGCTTATAAATTTTTTGGACTAGTGTTGTGTGGGTATATATTTAACCTATATATATAATATATATATAAATATACCCATTGGGTATGGACAAGGTTATATTATATATATATATATTTATTTATTTTTTGGAATCGGTGTACACATGTTATGCATACCTTTTGACGTGTGCAATTAATTGCAACCGATGATGACAACGAATGAAGGTTGCACAATTTATTTTTTTGTGTGCGCCGACATCTAAGATCTAAGCTAATTGGTGGGTTTGTTTTCTCGAGCCGCTCGCCTCTTTTTTCTTTTGGCTTGTTTGATTTTTGAAAACGGCGTATGTGTTTTTGAAAACTTGTACAGTTGGCTTTGTTCTGTCTGAAATGGCAGATCGTGTCTAAGTGTAAATCGGTTTGTTTCTATAGGGATCAATCTGCAGATGATGGTACCTGGGAACAGCAGCAGCAGTAGCAGCAGATGTACAAGAGTCCATTCCAGATGCAAGAAAGAAGCGAAACTCGCAAATATGTACTTAGGAGAGGATCTGCTGCATCATTCGGAATTGGAAGTGAATGTATTTGTTTGATGTACATTAGGTGGACTCAGCCGACATAGAGGTGGCCATGAGCCAGGCTTAACAAGTGTCCATTATCTGTTGTAATTGGTCTCATGAATTTCCATTATCTGTTGCAACTGGCACTCAAGCCAAGTGTAACAAAATGGTCATTCTCTAACAGAATCAGCACTCAGGAGAAAGAATCTGCTATGTCATTAGGAACTGTGTCCTCACAATGTCTTTTATGCTAGCTGCATACATTTCAAATATCATTTAACTGAAAGAAATTTAGAGTGAAGGGTTGTATCTCTCCTTGGTACCAATTACGTGGTGCCAATCATGTAACCAAATAGTAGTAGTAACAATAAGCACAGCAGCAGCAACAGCAGCAGCAGCACAACATGGAAGAGAAAACATAAATTTGTTCTTTCAAGCATTCAAAAACCCATTTCACCAGCATCTGCAACTATGAATCACCCACTTATTGTGCATTTTGCCTGACTATCAACAACTAGATGGCTGTGAGAAAAGGGACAAAACTCTATGTTAACCTTTTAATCAAAACACTGGAAATTATAACCACATACACCAGTTCTGTTAAAATTCATTCATGGTGTGAAGGACCAAATATTTCTTGATAGGAATTGAAATTTTTCTCAATACTTATGATTCAACTCAACCTGAAGAAAAGGAGATCTGATCATAATAAGGTTATGAAACTTTTGAAGATCTGAAAACATACCAGCAGCAAGAAAACGAGGAACCCCAACACTTAAAACAAAAGAGAATTAAAGATGAAAAAAGAAAAAATAAGATGTGGAAAGCACGAAAGAAAACAAGTGACTTGAACCCTAAAAAAAAAGAGAAAACAAGATGACTTAGTGGTTTGGATGACAGATATGGTCATAGACGTTCAAGGACCAGCAAACATGGCATATGTGATAAATACAATTAGACACATGTTCAAGGAACCTTCAACAGCAACATGTCTTTAAGTATGGTATCGATCACCTACCTGGACATCCCCCATCTTCAATCGTTCCCAGTGGCAGCAATGGGTGTAGCTTCTCAATGTCCAACATGAGCTATGTCAAATGAAAGAAGATCTTTACCTTCTATATGAAATTATTAGGAAAGGCCTTTTTGAAATTTTGGTACCGCTCAATGACCCCACACTGGTCTGGAAGTTGAGTCCAGAAGTTAGGAAAGATCTTGATGGCATGTGTAGAGTGAGCAACAGTAACCTCAAGCGCCTCAATAGTTGCAAAGTGTGCAGTTGAGTTTCTCAGATTTAATGCAACGGCGAAAAAGCTCCTGATATTGTCGCAGTGACAGGCCCATAACCTTTGAACCTACCTGAATAGCAAATTCAAGCAGTTAGAACATCCTGAAAACAACATCTTGAAAATTAATTATTTAGTATTGTTGTAGTGTCTTACTGCTTATCAGATACTCACCATCACAGGCACAAACAAGTCGTTCGGAAAGAATTGCCTTCCATCACTGCCGTCTGCTCCTTTTAGGTTGACACTCCATTTTAAGATTTCTGCTGCACACAATATCAGGTCATTCCTGCTCCAATGATGTCCGAGCACTTTGAACTGCTCCTGGTTTGCTTTGAGCTTCTCCTGGTTTGCTTTGAGCTCCTCCTACTTTGCTTTGAGCTTCTCCTGGTTGGCTTTGAGCTCCTCCTGCTTTGCTTTGAGCTCCTCGATGTTTCCTCTGAGCTCGGTAATCATAGCAAAGAGTTGGTTCTTTGTTGGAGACCGAGGGGATCCTGATGGAGGCGTCAAAGGAGGGAGATCCTCTACCTTCTGTTTCCGAGGCTTCTTCCCTTTCTTTCCCATGATAAAGCTTGGATGCACACAAGGTCAATAGAATAGCTTCGACCTAATATCCTCCCAACACCAAGCAACCTGCAACAAAGAAAGCAACAAAAACTCAAGAGACACACAAGAAATGCTGGTGAGGAAGCCCTAAGCATCTGGACCAACAAAACTCCCTCCAAATGCCACACTCTGTAAGGAAGCTTGATGTCTTGTCAACTAGAGCCCACAAGGTTTGCACATTTTGTATGACAACTAAAGGAGTGAAATTCCACAGATGTCAACAATAAAACATGTCATCAAAGAATTCAACTGGCCAGATTTGGACACACAACCACTTTTGCAAGGCTCTGACAACAAAGCTGCTGGCATGATCTTTAACCTACAAAATAGTGAGAAGTGTGCCATTGGAAAAAACAGCACCCCATTGACCTTGAATTTGTGTTAAATTCATACAAATCAGGCAACAGACACAACACAAATTCCTACAAATCTACGGCAACAGATGCAACCAATTGAATGCAAAATTTGAGCAAGGGGAAGGAAAGAAAAATGCACCCAGAAACTTTTTTCAAAGTTTCACTGAGGGTTCAATCTATGCTGTTGACAGCAACTCGGTCTGTCTCATAGGCAGGCTTCATCTCTGCTGCTTCTTCCTGCTTTATTTCCTCCTCTCTGCAATTCATAAGAGGAGGCAACGATTAGCATGGTCAATCAAAGAAATAGAGAAAACTGGAAATTTGGCCACTGGCATTGCATGAAATGAATTGAAGCTCTGTATGACATGCTATTGCTGCTGTGCTGAGCTGAACAAGTAAAACTTGGAACAGGAAACTATGACTATATTTTGTTTCTGCAATAAGGTCCATGGGTGTCAGAAACTGGTGAGACATACTGATGATGAAATGCTAAAATCTGTTAACCCTAGATTCTGTTATTTTTCTGCAACAAGGCACATGGCTGTCAGAACATGGTGAGACATACTGATGGTGAAACCCTAGAATCTGTTAACCCTAGAATCCGTTGGTTTTCAGCAACAAGGTACATGGCTGTCAGAAGCTCGTGAGACATACTGATGATGAAACCCTAGAATCTGTTCACAGCTGTGAGATCCGCCCCCACATACGATCGTGAATTGCACGGAGAAAAAAACCCAAAAAAATCTTACCCAAAAACTGTGTTATATTCACAAAAGATGCCCGATTACCAAAAGCAGCTCCGGCAAACGCAAGTAATCCATCAATCGTACGATCTGAAAAAACTACAATGATAACACCGATGCACGAATTTTCACCAGGGGAGCTAACTGTTCAAGAGGCAACTGCAAAGTGCGAATAAAAAATCCTCAAAAAAGGAATTCAAGATTTCTTTGCTAAGCCCTTTTCATGTCTGTCTGTCTGTCTGTCTGTCTCTTTTCCGAGCAGAAAATCCGAAACCAGAGGGTGCGGGAAAGAAAGAAAAGAAGGGGGGGAAAAGAAAAAGCATACCGGGAAGTAGCAGATGATGAAGCCATTCGCACATCCGCTAACTTTCCTCAAAAACTTCCCAGCATTTGCGATCTCCAAAGCTTGAATCCCCGCAATTGACGAGAGAGAGAGAGACAAAGACAACGCGCGGGCTAGCGAGCGACAGTGCGAGAGAGATTGACTGTGTACTGCTGAGAAAGAACGCCAGGACAGATTACAGGCAGACAGTTGTGCCTTCGTGGATGAAAGTCCCGGTCGATGACGGAGGATGCATCTGCTCGTCCATGAAGGCAAAGTCTCGTGTTCTTAATATTAAAATCCTGTGAAAGTCAATTCAGATTAAATTGGTAGGGCTTTTCAGAAAATAATTAATATCACATGGATACCATCATACTTAGTCTCGAGTTTTTTTTTTTAATGTGGTCAATTTTTTCCATTTGGTGGGGGAAAAAAAAAAGGCCTAAAAACATCAACAAAGAATCTTTTTGGAAAGAAAACCTAAATTATTCAAGTGTCAAAAAATAATAATAATAATAAAATTTAAGAAAATATAATTTTTCAATTGTTAAATTTGTTCTCTAGCCAATTGTGGCTAAATCTTTTTGTTAATGATTGCCATTCTAGCAACATTGAAAAAATTGAAAAATAAAATATTGACTTAGGGTTAGGCCACACTTAGAGATAAAACACAAAGTTAGAAAAGTTTAAAATGAACCTTGTGTCCATGAATGCAAATGTAGCTACCTCCAAATCCTATGTGGATGCTTACGTGGCACGGGAAGTTAACTTAAGAGGTAGCTAACCCAATTGTTACCTTTGAATCTACAAAAATCTGAGATTTTTTTTCAAAAATTTTGAGGTAGCAAAATTTTCAAAAAATGTCTAGATAAATCCGCACTAACTTAATGTCCTCACCTACAACCTTTGAATTTTCAGAAAAAATCCATTCAAGTAGCAACCCAACATTCACCCAAATGTAGTAGCATTCTCCTTTGGCATAACAAGCAAGCTCAATTTCCAAGTTCCTTTGCGTTTTTTCAATAGGTTCGACATTTCAACAACAAGAAGCATGGACTAGGTGTTTGGTGTCATAACAAGAGCAAACCAAAGCAAGTGTCTAATGTAGTAACAACAACAAACAAAACATGTATGGCAATGAGAATCTAAAGTTGGAAGGCAAAAGGTGAAACTATGAAGGAAAAGAAAATAAAGCTATAAAAGATTTAAGGTGGTGGCAATGGAAAAGCTACTTTGTCGAAAGGTGAAAAAGGTAAGTTAACCCCTTTTCCAACATCATAAGTATGGACAAGCTAAAGATAAAAAAATAGGAGGTAGGTAAAAATTGGGCAATAGTTAATTTTAAGGTGATAGTTAATATTTTTTTAGATGTTAGAGGAAAAATGCAAAAAGGATTAACATCTAAGTATGTGGCCTCACCTTTAGTTTGATTTTGCAACAAAGTGCATAATTATTATTTGTTAATCAAAAATTTCTTAAATCACAAATTGGTAACGATAGTTATGCAAAATGTGTGTTCCATAGAATCATATTATTTGGACATGAACATCATACATCTATTCGTACTGTTTAGACATGGATGTTATATTCATTGTCTACATAAAAATATCGTACATACATTCATGCTATGTAGACATCAAATATTGTATGTCTATTTGTATTGTTTAAACACAAATGTTATGTTTAAACAATGCACAATATCCATGTTTAAACAATATGAACTTATGAAAGAATTGATTTCACACAACTACTATCGCCAAAACATGGTCCAAAAAATTAGTGATCAATGAACTAATCCATATTGCCTGCTATCATTGCTAATGAAATGATGAAAAAATAACTTGATTTTGTGAAAATTAAGTTTCCATTTGAATAAAAAATGTTGTATGACATTGCATGCAACTTGAATTGCATTGAAATTGAATTGAATTTCATAAGTCAAGATACGTTTCAATTGAGTTAAATTCAAATTCAATTGAATTTACATTCAGTCAAATTCAATTCAAATTCAATTAAAGAGAAATGATATACAAGTTGCTGCAAAATGTATTGAAAATATGTTTGTCGCTTCCATCATCTATGATTGTGTTATTAAAATTAAAGAATTTTGAAAAGAAATTATTCCAAAAAAACACCTTTGCATAATCCTTCACATGGTCCTTGATATTTCATTTGAAATTACCAAGGCAAAGGATCATATGAAAGATCCTCCTTACACCTAGTTTGGAATCTTTCATCAATAGTATCATCATTGTTTGTCATTTACAATTGGTGATAAAAATAAAAATATATTATATATTAAAAATATTTTTAATAATCATATTTGAAAAATGATGATAAACATTGTGAATGATGTAAGGACAATCATAAGTAACATTCAATAGCTGAGAACTTGTTCAAACACAAAGATAACATGGTTAATAATTTGAATGATAACTAACTATATTCTTTGAAGCAAATTGTTTTTAGATAGTTGAAATTGCAAATAACATGCCTTCATTATCACCGAGCAACTTTATAAATTAAGGAAGTTGCTAATTTGATGCTATCATGTTAAAAATCTTCAAAAATTAAACATTTTGATGTTTAACATTGCCAATAATTTAATAGCTTGAAATTCTAACTAATAGTTTATCGATGAGATTGACAAGGTTTGCTCTCCCATGCCTCATTGTCATTCCCATGTTTTGGGACATCTTTACACCCAAATCTCACCATTTCCCATGTTTTGCACAAACATTTCACTCTCATCTCACCGTTGCCTTTTTGTTTTATTCATGTTTGGGTCAATTCACAAGTTCATCATCAAGTTATGATATCATTGTGAGTTTTATTGCCAACCCTTTTTCAAAATCCTCAATTCACAAATCCATCATTAAATTTTATCAAATGACATTAGCTTTGTTGACAATGCTTCCTCATACACTACAATTATCTCATGTCTTGACATTTCACTATCACCAAAAGCTTTACTACCAACACTTCTTCATGTTCTACCATCACAATTTCACATTCCACATCATTGTCTCTTGCACTCACTCTTCCACATACACAATCAATTGTGATCTTGCAAAGAAGAGTTTTCGGAGCAAAAGGCAAAAAACAAATTATAAAGAAAAGAAAAAAGCCCTAGAATCATTGAGAATAGACAACAACATGCCAAATTTTTAAAAACAAATTAAAAAATATTATTGCTATCTCATCATCAATGGAGGTTGGGCCCCAATGGGCTTTCAAAATGGCATCTCTCTCTCTCAGTTGAGAAAATAATAATAATTTATTTATTAGAACAACAATGGAATCAAGTAGGAAGCCGAACAACCCACATGAAGAAACCGACTTGCCGAAAGGCGGTGAGGAGGGTTCAACAACCCACCTTGTATGGAACGAGAATTGGCTCACAATTTCCTTGCCTGAAACCGACAAAAGAGAACGGGCAATCCAATCCAATCCGATCCGAACCCATCTTTGTGCACCCAAATCACGGTTTTAATTTTAATTTTGTGTTGGTCGTCCAAGTCGAGTTTTCTTACTCTTTCGAGTCGTGTTTTTTTCAAGGTTTAAATGAAAATTAAAAAAAAAATTAATCGTCCAAGTTGAATTTTCTTGCTTTCTCGAGTTGTGTTTTTTTTCAAGGATTAAATTAAAACTTAACAAAAAAATTTAATCGTCCAAGTTGAATTTTCTTGCTCTCTCGAGTTGTGTTTTTTTCAATGTTTAAATTAAAAACTTAAGAAAAAAATTAATCGTCCAAATCGAATTTTCTTGCTCTCTCGAGTTGTGTTTTTTTCAAGGTTTAAATTAAAACTAAAAATAAATAAAAATCGTCCAAAACGAATTTTCTTGGTCTCTTGAGTTGTGTTTTTTTCAAGGTTTAAATTTAAAAAATTTTAAAAATTAATCGTCAGAGTCATATTTTCTTGCTAACTCGAGTTGTGTTTTTTTCAAGGTTTAAATTAATTTTTTAAAAAAAAAATCATTGTTTTTAACATGGAATTTTATTATAAAATTGGGGAGCTCCTCCAAGCATAAAGCCCTAGGGTTCTTTTGCTAGGGCAAATCCCTCAAAATACACATAGAAATAAAAATGGAGATACTACACATAGAATTTTTTTTAAAAAGGGGGAGGAGTTGTTTAGGGTTTAGGCTTTGTGTATTGATTAAAGAGCAAAATACAAAACAAGCCATTTTGTGCCTTGTTTTTCTTCAACAATTTTTGTCCTTTTCTTATCAAAAAGAGAGAAAAATAAAATAATATAAAATAAAATAAATTTGGCAGTCTTTTTTTTTTTCTTTTAATTTTTTTAAAAAAGCCCCCCTAGTGTAAAATCAACTAATATTTTGCTAAATTGTTGGAAAAAGTAAATAGGCAAATATTTTGGATTGCACAATTGAAAAAAAAGAAAACCCTAACTTTGTGTTAATCACTTGAATATCTTTGTTTTAATGATATGATGCAACTCCAATGACATATCTACTTAAGGGACTACCTAAGGGTTTACCTAGGGAGACACCTAAGGACGTATCTAGGTTTAGGGTTTAGGGTTAGGGTTTAGGGTTTAAGGTTTAGGGTTATGATTTCTTAATTACCCCTTAACTTAAGATCTTCTATACAAACCCCTATTTTTGCCAGTTTTAAAAAAAAATATAAATTCCAATACCCCCCAAAACATTTATGATTAACTATGGTATATAGCCATGAAAATAGAAAGGTTTTTTGTTATTTTTCTACTTTCGTATGTAGTATGGAAGGTTTTTTTAAAAATAAATTATTATTAAAAATAATAATAAATATTTACAATTTTAAAATTGTTTCAAATTCCTCGAGTGGGTCCACTAGCAAGTATCCTCCGCATTAATTAGCATTAAATGGCAACTATCCTAGCTAAGCTACTACATTTTTTTATAAAAGTATTGTTACAAGTGGCAACCTTGGAAGTAGCTAGGTCTAGATGTGGCTAATTTAATTATCTTTATTTTGAAAAATGGCGAAAATTCCTAAAAAGAATTATTATTATTATTATTATTATTATTATTTTCATTTTTTGAAAAACATCTACCCAGTTGTGAAAATTTGCCACCAAAAAATAATTCAAATAGTTAGTAGCCAAATTTGGCTAAATTATCTTTTTGGACAATCACCACCTTGACTACATCACAAAATCTTTTTAAAGAAATGCTGATGGTTGCCATGCTGAAAAATTGAAAGCATACTAGCTCCATTCTATAGTATAATGTCAATTTATAACGAATTATTATTTGTATTGCCAAATGCAAAATTACCCCCAAAAAACAAACCCTAATAGTATTAGGGTCAAGTCGACAATTTGTTGTTGAATATTTAATTAATTTTCCAAAAATTCAACGTGACGCTCATTTTTTAAGAATTTTTTAAATATTTGGCTAATATTGGCTATTAAGATATTGATTTTAAAAAATCAACAAAGATTGAGTGTTGATTAGCTAGAAAGTGATGGCAATTGCATGTAATCTAGTTTAGAGCAATGAAAGACTCATTAAGTTGTCAACTTTCTCATGTGCACATATTAAACAATGGTTTGATTTCTTTTTGAATAAGCCCTATTGTATGAGGGAAAAACATGATTAAACAAAAAAAAAGATAAATTATATATATATAATTTCCCATAACTTTCAACACATTTATAGAAAGTTTATTTTAAAATTCACAATTAAAGAAAATTAATATCAAATTCACCCATAGTATTATTGTAGGCATCTTGTTGTTGAACTAGGCTAGGTACTATTGTAGTTGTATGGGGACCAATGATTTGTTTTGTTGACAAATTTTTTCTTTTTCTCATGAATAAAGGCAAAATTTTGGATAAATGTGTTTTACTCATGTAAACTCAATAGTTTTGTTTATTTTTTCAGAAAATTTCACCAAATCTTCCATGCCACATATTTGAAATTTATAAAATAAAATAAAAAATTTAAGGGAAAAAAACCCGTAGCACTATGTAATTATTTGACTATCTCCAAGAGGGCTAATGACTCTTAATTGGCTGATAATAATGAATGGCCCAAGTGATAATATTTTGATAATCTCTTTTTAAGTATTATTCAAATTTTCATGTTCATGGGGGGGAATAGTTAACATAAAGAGGAGATGCTCTTGTTAGTGACTACTATAGAAATTTCATGCATTCTGTATATGCTAAATTTGTTTAATTAACATTTTGTATTTGTTTAAGTTTTGAGCTTCAATTTATTAAATATTATGCATTCACTTTTGTCTTTAACCTTCCATAAACAAGTTTTAATATATATATGATTCATTAAGCATCAATTTCCATATGGCCAAGCCACCCTTAATTTTTTGGGAAATGGTGGTTGAATGGGGTTTTGGTATCAATAGTGGCACCTACTCAACCACTATTTTCTAGGAGGTCTATGATGGCTTTAGTTGGTCCTCTCGTGACCCAATGAATTTCGATACTATATGTTATTATTTATGGTACGTTCTTATTTTTACCATGTGTTCAAAATAATTAAAAAATCAAATTTAAATATGGTGGAAAAAATTGAAATGAAATGTGAACATTTTATCACTTGATTTTCACTAATTCCTTAGTTGGGTGTTCCAAAAAATATTTTAATGGGCGGGCCGAATGAAGCTAAGCCTATTGGGCTTGGGTTAAATGCTCCATAAAAATTTTGGCCTTTTCATATTCATTCTAGTGGTCCATTCATGACCATTATTAAATGAAGTCTAGCATGTCCATTCACACCCTTTATTTGAGCACCTAGTGATTGAGTGATTAAGGACTATAACATGGTTGATTAGGGTTTTGAACAACATGTATGGTATGTAATTTTCACAAATCCAATGGAATTTTATTGTATTCAAAAGCTCTACAAATGACATATCGTACTCCCCGATCAGATTCAATAAAAAATAAAATCCAATAATTAATTAAAATTAAAATTTTAACTTCGGCACTTGAGTTTTTTAGTTCTGAAAATTTCAACATGTAATAATTATAAAAATAATAAACACATTCTTGTTATGTTGATGGGATAGTCTAATGTGTCTAGATTGTCTCAATTGAAACTTGTAGATTCAAAATTTATAGTAATTATATAAAAAAATTGGCACAAATAATAAATACTTTTTCAAAAATTGGCATAATATCATATAATATAATATATGTCAAAATCATTCATGTATTATGATAATTGTGAATTGAATTAATGTTTTGGGGTATTTTTTATTTTTAAAAAGGGAACCATGTTATTCCATGTCATGGATTGTAGTTCATTTTGTTGGATGTTGATTTCATTATGAATTTTGGTGTTTAGTTTTTCAATTTTGATGCACCCAAAAGCTTGTTAAATCTTATCAGTGGTCGATTCTCCTTTCTCAATAATAATGACAAAATCATGATTCAAGACATTTTTCAATCAATTCAATTACACAAATAAATTAAACTAAGTGGTTTGGGTAGTTTCAAACTAAAATTGAGCTACAAACCTATCTTACATTCACAAAAATTCACTTCCAATTTGAATTCCTAAGAGGACCATATTTCCCTTATAATATATTTTAAAGGTCCACAGGTGAATTAGGTCTAAATGACATTTAAAAATAAATACATTTTGAGAAATTTTTAGTGAACACGTTGATTTAAATGTGTGACACCACTTTTAAGCAATGTCAAGCTCCTCAATTAACATGATGTCCCTTCCAACTCAAAATTAGAACAATCAGGAATCATTTAAAACATAATTTTGTAACACAATTCAAATTATTGAAGAACAAATGATTTCATAACATGAACCCACTGTATTGAAGTTCTCATTAATACTTTGATGTTGAATGCCTCACTACGAATACTCACTATGAGTATTCAAAAGTTTTGAAAGCACAATTTGAAAGTTTTGAAAATGCTTCCCATTCATCTCTACACACACTTGGTTTGGAAGTGTGTCCATCAGTCATTTGTTTAAAAGCATGTTTATGAACTTGTTCTTAAATCATTTGGCTTTGTTTTGTCCCAAAATTTTGTTGTGGTCACCCAAGGTTTTTGTTGCAACAAAAGTTATGACAAAAAGTTGTACAATGATTAACAATCACTTGTGTTTACACGAAAGTGTTTCATAATAAATTGAAGGCATCAAATTTTTTTTGAATTGAGGTGTGAATGTTGCACAATTGTTAATGAATGTTACACAACTTTTAATTGAACATAAGATAGTTTTAGTTGTTACATATGGTTGTTTTTAGATTGTAGGTTGAATGTCATATTAATCCTTACTTCCATATAAGTAAACATTGGGAAGTCATGTTCTCTTGTTTTATTATTCCCCCAAGCTAATGGATGAACATGTGTAGATTTTGGGTGCACTCCATCCAATTGATGGGTCGTTTTGATGTCTACCCATCTACTTGTTGGGTTTCTTTTCAAAATATGAATGTTGGGTAATTGATTTATCATGCTTCTATATCAAAAAAAAATTAGGGTTGTCACTTGCCTTTTTGTATCATGAGGTTTCATATCACTATGAAATGTAAAAAACAATTCATATGACTAATTCCTAAAATGAAATCTGTATGATAAACATACAAATAATTAACTTCAATTGATTAAAATTTTGATTTGAAAACTTATGCAAGAATTGATTAAAATAAAACACATAAAATTTTAAATAAATAAATTTTGTAATATGAAATTCGTTTTTGAGAATAAGCGTTTTTTTATTTGATGTTATTCTTAAAAACTTCAATAAGGCTTTGATGGAAATTTTATAACAAAAATCATAATGAAACTATTTTTTTCAATTGATTTTTTTTTTTTTTTTTTTTTTTTTTCGTATTGTTGTTGCCTTTTATGTTATGAATATTTTTTATTGCCCTAAAGTAATAGACATGCATGTATGATTTTAGGGATTACCAAATATGTATGGGCCAAACACAACTAGATACTATTTTGAACCTAAAATTATGATTCTTTTAATTATGTTATATGTATAGCCTTTATACAAAGTGTTACATGTATGGGTGATTTATCTGGATTTAACATTTATAGCAATGTTTTGGTTGTATTATTTGTAATGTCAAAAGAAAGATGTGACTCAATGTTAATTGATTTTCTTCAAATCATTATTTAGTTTAGATTTATTTTCATGCTAAAACAAGGTAGTGATCAACAATTGATTTTTTTAGTGAATTTTCACATTGTTGCAATGTAAAAAAAGACCTTTATTTGTTTCTTCCATACTTTTTGAAAAAATCAACAATTTTATAATTAATATGATTATTTTCGAAGTTGTGATAATGATGACCATTTGTAATTTTTATTTTTTTTCTAGAAAAACATCAAGAGGTGTAATGTTGGATTAATGTCCTTAATTTTTCAAGAGGTACGTATATAATCATCCCAAACAAAATTGACACCAACTTGGTTATTTTCTCAATTAAAAAGAAATAGACAAAGAAGTGTCACACATTATGAAAGTGGGTGACATATTTATATATATTTTCCACATATCTTGATATGAATATATATTTAAAAACCCAATCTTTTATTTAAAATTGGAGGGATTTGTTTCATTGTTCAGATTTTTATTTTATTTTATTTTCAAAATTCCAAATTTGCCCAAATGAGTTGGACCTTGGGTTTTTCTTGAAGCATAAAATTTATTATTATCTGGAAATTTTTGATTTATTTCCAGCTATTTGTGAGAAACTCGTACATACACTGATAAATATTATTAAATTAAATAAATAAATATTCCGGAGGACGACCATTCCACCGTCTGGAATCGTCCGCCAAACGCTTCCGTCGTCCCAAACCCTAATAATAAGGAAACCGTTTCCGCAGACCAGGCGTGTCCGCAGATTCCAAATGTAGCGCTTTCCGAATTCAAAGGTATTCGGGTTTTTCGTCGCGAAAAATTTCCTGCCAAATGCGCCGGCGATAGGAGAGAATTGGGTGTGACGAGCTGAATTTTTTCATTTCTCTTCGATGCTAAATTGTTTTTTGGCGTAATTGAGTCCCTCGCAAACCCTGAGCCCTAAAGCCACAGAGCGCCACAGAGCTTCTTGGGTTCTTGATTTGCTTTGACGAGGAGCTTGTGGGTGTGGGTGCTGGAGACCAGGAGGAGCATCAGTAGGAGGAGCTGCTCGCATGACCTGCACAGCTGCACTCAAGCAGCAATGGCCTCATCATGATCAGCAGAAGTAGCATGCTGCAACTACTCCTAGCATGTTGTGTGCAGGCCCACTTCCCCTGTGTTCCTTCTGTCTGGAAATGGTCAGTATGACGGTGGGGGAAGAGCAATTGCAAAGTTGAAATGTGGTCACCAGTTCCATCTCGGTAAGTTTCTCATGACAAGAAGCTCAGAACTCAAATGCCCATTTACAACTACCAATCAATGCATCATCCTGTTGGCAACATGCTTACAAGTGCTTTTGCACAGATTTTGAGCTCTTGCTCGCTTGCTGTGGTGGTTGTTTTTTTAGACTGCATTGGATCTGTCTTCAATTCCAAAGGGACCATCAATGCCCCAATTGTCAGCAGGTGGAAGATGGAGAGTGGCTTTATGCAAGTGGTTGTTGCAGATACTATGAAGAAGAGGCCATTCATCGCAATTTTGTGTATGCACAAGATGCAGACCAGAGCTATCAGCCTGCGGTATGGTGGCTACAAGAGTCAATCCCTGTCTTCTATGGTGAAGCAGTATGTCTCATCAGAAAGCAATCACCATCTACAGCATAGCATTCTTCACCACAATGAGAGAATTTCATTAAGATTCTTTTACCATATGCAGCTTAGCATTCTTCACCACAATGAGAGAATTTCATCAAGATTCTTTCTCTGTTTCCACTGATCCATCTTTCCCTTGCTTGATTTGTGACTTGCTGCCAATTCTAACCCAGAGATGGGTACAATTTCTAGCAAAATTTACCTCAGATCATTAGGTTCTTGAAGTTGAAAATTCTGTTGTATATCAACATAGACTTGCCTGTTCACATGGCAGAGAATGGGGACAATCTTGTAGATTTGTAGCAACTTGTATCAACAGCATAGATTTTGATCTACAAGCTTCTTATACTCAAGATTTGTGTGTGAGTGTGTGTTTTTTCCATTTCCTTACCTCAACTCAGGGTGTTGATTTTTGCAGCAAGCAGCAATTCATGTTCCAATGTATCCACAGCAGCAATTCAATTACTTGCACCACCACTGCCACCCACAATTGTCATTGTCTTTTGAGTAAGAACACAGACTTCTGTCTTGCAGGTGATGGGGTTCTCTTTGATATCACACTTATGATTTTTCTCTGTGATTTCATAGATTTTACTAATAGATAAGAGTCACTATTTGTGCAGGAATATTGAACGGGTACCAGGTGGAGGTGACAGATTTAGGTGTAAGGGTTCCAATTCTCCTTCAGTTCAACCAAAGATTTACTTTTGATTTCACTGTTGAAATCTTTCACCAATATTATCTTTTGTTTAGTGCAGATAGCATTGATGTGATATTGACTGTTTACCTTGGAGAGCATGGCAACATGAGAAGTGCAACCTATATACATCCGTATGTTGATGGTGATGGAAAGAGCTTGCTCATGTGTACAAAGGACAGGCAAACCTTCCCTCCAATAGAAACTCCTGCAATTCCTCCACCAGCAATGCCTGCAACTCCACAGCTGGTGAATCAGATCTCCAACAATCATTGTATTTCTCTTGTTGAACTGACTCATGGCTTATTTTCTATAATCCCCTTTTGTATGTACTTTTTTGCATGTTATGTTGAGTTCTACCATCCATACCTCCAATGGTGAATTGCAGAAAATCTCTTCAACAGGCAGAATTTTGCACAGCACAAGAAAGGTGCAATTCCTGTAGAAGTACCTGTCCTCTGATGTTGTCGATTCAAAGTATCATATGTCCATTATTGTGTCTCTCCTCTTGGGAGTGCTAGCCAACATTATGACTGAGTCTCTTCCCATTGCTTCTGGAAATGCTGCAGACACTCAGGACACAGATTTTGTATAGTGATTTGCATGTAATTTTGTATGGTGATAATGTACTTATCTACACCCACTGTCGGAAGCTGATTAAGCTGGTGGTTAGTCACGACAGCTTCGTCACTGCCATGAATGTGATGGTCTAACACATGTGAACAACTCTCATAATGTTATGACTGCACTCACTGGAGATTTCTCTGCAATTTCATAGAACATATACATATATGTCTATTACTCCGTACTGCAACTGTGCCATCTCCAGTCTTTTACCATTTGACAAGTCATCACACCTTCTCTCAACTGTCTTTATATTGCACAGAAATCTTGTGCTACCCAGTTGGGCTGAGTGCCTGCTTGCACAGCAGCCATAGGTCAGTTGAATCAAGCAATCATCCCAGTTCTGATACAAGAAATTTTTCACCATTGCCAAGGAGTAATTAACCAGCTACTGCAACTCATACCCACTCCACTTTGTAATGGTGTTGTGATCATTCACAGAAGGCAAAGCAAGCATTGCTGTCAAGATACATTTTCTGGATTGCCATAGGGAGTAAAAGAATTCCTGGTTGTGCCTCCTGTGGATCAAGCCAGGAGGAATGAACTGGGGTTTGAAGGGATACCAAGTTATGACAGTCAACACTTGAGCATGAGTTTTAACAGTGGAAAATGGCAAAGTATGAACCAGGGAATTGACTGGAGAAGAGAGAGCTTACAGGTGCAGGGTTATCCTACAACAACAAAAGATGGATCTTGGGCTTCAACTCCCAACCCAAAGGTTGGCAGCAGGTGGACATAGGTAGTCTCCAAGAAGAAAATCCAGGAGCAAAGTGCCTTGCTTTGTAAGTCTTCACCATTAGGATTTTTTCGGAGCGTGACAGAACTTTGGAGAGGACCAAATGGCAACTTTATACTGTTTGCAGAGCTAACTCTTCAAAGTGCTCCACACTGGGACAGTCCAATGGAGGACTCATTGACTGTTTCCCCTGTGTACATGACTGGTGTCTGTTATATGCTGCACACAAGTAGGAGTTTGTGGCGTTGAAAAGTTACTTGCCAGTCTTGTTAGCTGAACTGTTAGGTTTTATAGAATTCACAAGCTTTCTTCTCTCATGCCCACATTCATCTGCAGGGTGACATGGAACATGCCTTTCTTTGTACAGTTTAGCATCAATTTCCTACATTTTTGAACACCTGTTGTGGTCCCATTTTTGGATCTACTATTCAATACAGAGATGTGCCAGATTTTAGCACAAGAGTAGTATCTGTGTTGTTTAGGGTTTGCATCAAAGTGCGGAATTGTACTGGAACACACCACGCCCAGTTTTGCGTCCCAGCCAACCAGCATCGACATATTGAATGAGAAGTGGGCATGGTCGGTATTTGGAGTCTCCTAGTCCCTCGTGGAGTGTGTGCATAATGGATAGACAGGTATCAAGCCCAATGAGGTCAGCAAGAGCAAGTGGCCCCATTGGCTGATTAGTTCCCAGTTTCATACCTGTGTCTATGTCCTGTGGAGTGCCCACACCCTCCAGCAGGGCAAAAAAAGCCTCGTTGATCATTGGCATCAACACCCGGTTCACAATGAAACCTGGATAATCTCGAGAACAGATTACAACCTTATTGAACCTGCAATCAACTTTTGAGATTTCAACCACCATGCAAACTTCTAGCTTGTCAAGTCTTCCAGGTGCTATTTCAATGATACCGAGTTATGAATCAGAACTGCTCAATTTAACTAAACATTTGAAGCCCTCCAGCATCCTAACCTCTCATCCTCAACAAAACTTCACACATGAGACTTCTGCATCTATACTGCCTTCATTTCTTCATGATGTCCTGGCAATTCTAGTTGTGCAGCATGTGAGTAGCTCTAACAGTACCTTTCAGCCAAGCATTTGACAGTTGCAAATACATTGTCGTCAGTGGCCATCCCTCGGACAATCTCCACTAGCTTCATAATGGGTGGCGGGTTCATGAAATGCATCCCTATTACCTGCAACTCCACTTCTAACAATAGTCATCTTTTGTCATGTAAATGGCAGCTTGACGCTGAAGCTCCTACTTCACATATGCAGTGCAGATGTTGGCCATGACCTCATGATGACCATCCCAAAGCATCTATATGTCAACTTCTAATTATGGCATGCAACACACAATGTCTGATTTGAAGGAGAAAGAAAAACCTGCTTTGGTCGTTGTGTGGCAGCAGCAAGGCGAGTGATGGAAATTGAGCTAGTATTGGAGGCCAAAATTGCTTTCGGTTGAAGAATTTCATCAAGTTCTCCAAAGATACGCTTCTTGAGAGCCTCATTCTCTGAAACACACTCAATCACCACATTCACATCCCGCATGTCTGACAACGAGGTTGTTGCCCTCACTCGAGCCACTGTTGCATCTGCCTCTTCCTGCAATCCTTAACCATCTCCCCCACCTTAAACCATTACATGCAGAATCCAGAAAGTCACCTGATTGCAGAATCTAAACCCCAATTCCAGATAAACCACCAGATTTCAGATCACTATCACAACAGCAACTTATTCCACTATGGATTTGTCCTGAGATTCTACAACTGAAGTATTACCTGGGGATAATGCTTTTTCCAAGACTTAACCCTCTGATGTTACACGTCCACAACCTTGGGAGCTAAACCCCCATTCCACAAAACACTTGAGTCCAAAATTGCTGGCCACTAAGGGTCTCTTTGAATTAGGCTGCTATGATCACAGCAGCCTAATGGAAAACCACTGACATATAGCCTTGTTTCTTGCTGCAGGGACAGTCACTTTCCATTTGAAAGTTGCAAGTGCTTTGAAAATAAGTAGTTAATCATGTTAGGAACTCTAGGAACACATGTTCTCAAACAGATGTCATTTTATGGTGAGTCACAGTTTGACTCACAGCTCCTGCAATTGGTCAATGCTTGACCAGTAAAGCTGTGAGATGACTGTGAGCACAGCTAGCTAAAATACATAATGGAAGTTGCTCTGATCACAGCAGTCTAATGGAAAGATGACCTAAACCAGCAACAACTTCTTCCATTGTGCATTTTCACGAAACTCTGGAACTGTCTGAAATTAGAAGAATTAGTCCAACTCAGACTTATTATAACACCAGTACACTCCATCCGCATATAAACCCTAAATTCCGCAGAATCCACTGACCGACGGGCAAACTGGATTCCGTATCGCATAAAACAGAACAGAAAAATCATTATTGCAACTTTTAGAAATCTTACTGTGGGGGCCTTTGTGAATTGAGAATTCTGGTGGAAACCTGAGTTTATTTTTCTTCTTGTTCTTATTCTTGTTCTTACCTGCGATAAGACTTGTTTTTTTACGAACTTTGAAAGAGAAGAAGTGATGTTTCTCATGCCGCGTTGCAGCGCCTGTTGATCCACATCCGCCAGGATGACGTCCAGCTGCGCTGTCGCAGCTAACTGCGCAATTCCAGATCCCATTTGGCCTCCTCCCACCACACCCACCACCCTCACCCATGCACTTGCCATAGCTCCGTCGAACAAGACCGCGAGAGACGACGACGACGACGACGACGAGGCTGTCTTCTCTCTTGTGTTCCTCCCTTGTTTCCTGATACCCTGATATACCTTGTCGATACCCTTTTCTAATACCCTAAAATACCTTGGTTGTCCGGGCAGGCAGGGTACCAGTCTTGGGCGGGTACCCGGTTTGGCGCGTTACCACCTAGTTTAGGACCTGTCTTCGGATTTTAGCTCCTCTTTTGAGACCTCTATTGGCACCTACTTTAGGACCTGCGGTCGGACCTTAGCTACTCATTTGAGACACCTCTATTGGCACCTAGGCTAGGACTTAGGACCTGTGCTGGGACCTTAGCTCCTCGTTTGAGACCCTGGGTCACCGCCTCTATTGGGACCTTATCTCCTCTTTCGAGACCTGGATTGGTACCTATATGAGGACCTAGAATCGAACCGCAGCAGCCCGTCGTATTTGAGACCTGGATTGACACGTAGGCTAGGACCTCCATCCAAATCTTAAGTACCGCTTTTGAGACCTTGAGTGGCACTCAGGTTGTGATTAGGACCTGAATTGGGACTTAAAGCTAGTTGTTTGATGTCTGGATTGCTACCTCGGTTAGGAGTTGGGACCTGTGTTGAGAGCTGAGCTCATTGTTTGAGACCTAGGTTAGGACCTGTATTAGGGTGCTGAGCTCATCTTTTGAGACCTGAGACCTGGTTTGGGACCTAGGTTTACGATGTGGATTTGAGACCTGGATCATCGTCTCTCTCATGCAAAGAGGCGGCGCTTCGAAGTTTGTCCTTATTTCTCTCTTGTTCGGCGCTATCCGTCTCCCGGTCTCGGCGAAAATCTGCCGTCGCTGCCGTCGCTGCCGTCGCTGCCGCGGCCTCGCAAGTCCGTTTTCTAAGCGTCTGCCAACATGCAGAACGAGGAGGGCGAGAACGTGGATCTTTACATTCCAAGGAAGTGGTGAGTTTTTTTCTTTTTTTGCACTGTGCCTGTTTGGACTCTAGGGTTATGGATAGGGGAAGCTTATGAAGACGGAAATCTAGCCATTTTCTCGATTCCTCGCCAGATGCATATTGAAGAGATAGTTTCTCGCGATATGGATATGGAAGTATTTGTTTTACTTTGACGGCCGGTTTTTGTTTTTTTCTCTTTTTCTGGGGGGTTTCTTTTCTTTGTTTCTTTGGGGCCCTTACTACACGAGTTTTGGTTTTCCTTCGTATGCAAAGCTTGCGTATGTAATCTCGGGCATATGGTCTCTTTGTACGTAGTCGTGGCTACAAGTCCCGCTAGCTAGATTGGAAAAAAATACGGGCAAGATTACTTGAGGAGATAGACGTGCATGGACGGTTGTGACAATTCCTTCTTCTTTGTAAGTTGAGTCTAGGGAGAGTTTCAAGGCGGTGTCTTCTCATCCAACACTCCGGAGGCCTTAAGAGCAGAGTTTGTGAAATCTCTCATGGAGGATTCTTGTCCAGGTCAAGCAGATTTTCATAGTGAAGGCAATAAAATAGAGGAGTGCAGTTCTACTGCTTCCTTTTGACTTTTTTGTGTCAGAGCTAGTCTACCTGTGTATGGATCAGGTTGCTTCCTTTGCAGCAGGCTGCCTAGGAAACTTGTTAGTGAGAAATTGCTTGGTCCTTTCTTGCTTTGTGGGTTTCGCAGATTTCTACATGTCATTCTTTAGAGGTTCCATTTCAATTGTGATTCTTGGCTTGATTTCAAGCTGAACAGGAAGGTTGGATGCAGAACTTTAGAAATGTTTGGCTTTCACTTTGGAGACAGAG
This sequence comes from Sphagnum tenellum, assembly GCA_963921925.1. Lineage (NCBI taxonomy): Eukaryota > Viridiplantae > Streptophyta > Sphagnopsida > Sphagnales > Sphagnaceae > Sphagnum > Sphagnum tenellum. The sequence continues at coordinate 310,362 of OY998159.1, forward strand.
CATATGTTTATTTCAGCTGATGCTGCAATTATTGCTACTGGAAAGGTTTATTGTGCACAGCACTGAGCTAGAAAGAAAAAAAGTTCATAAAGTGGTAGTGGTGGTGTGCAATCATGTCTGAGACATGTGGGCAGACTTGCATTCATCTTATAAACAGAAGGAGATGTGTCAGCCTGAACTCATTGTTGTATTTGTTTCTTGCAGTTCCTCGACAAACAGATTGATCACATCAAAGGATCATGCGTCAGTACAGTTGAATGTTGGACATCTTGATGCAAATGGCATCTACACTGGCCAGTTCACCACTTTTGCTCTATGTGGCAATGTACGGGCCCAGGTATATCAGTTGCATAATTTCCAGTTTTTGACTTTTGAGTATGGTCTCAGCAATGTGTGGTGGTGACTAATGCTTTTGAGAAAGCTTTGTTTGAAAAGAAACTACATGTAGGAAATCATGCCAGGAATATGGTGTAATTGCTATACAGGTTACTTTATCTGGTGATTATTTGCTATAGTTCTATCTCAATTTGTTCATGACAATTTTTGTGCCTTTGTACTATACATGTTTTGGAAATTAAACCTAAGATTGTACTGTACAGCTGATGGGAAATATGAATTTGTTGCTGCAGGGAGACGCTGACAGTGCCCTTGATAGGCTGTGGGCAAAGAAGAAAGCTGAGCTTGGGCAGTAAAGCTCATATGGGTTATCTATTTCTTGGGCTGGGGAGGTAGATGGAAGGGGAATTGCTAAAATGATCTTTGCAGGTTTTTAATGAGTTTTTGCTTAAGATTTCAAACAGTGCATCGTAACAGGCATGTCTAGGTCTAAGATGTTCCGGAACCTCCTCAAACCTGCATTTTGCAAGAACAAGTAGTAAAAACCATTCTAAGATTGTGTTGAGGTAGTTTATGGTGATGACGTCTAAACAGTTTCTATTTGATGATTTTCCAGCTTCCATTGGATTTACACCACAAACAACTAACTACAAGCAAATCTGGTCTTCTTCTCCTTCTGCTCCATCTTGTTTCACATATAATCTACATAAACAATGCTTTCCTTAGAGGATATGTCAAAGAAGTTACATCTCCCATTAAACTAGTAAAAATGTCCAAAAAACTGGAAGATCCTTGCAACTATAATCCCAGGCAAAAGCCCATTACCATTGGTTGTCTAGTCATTTGTCGAGGACTCAAGTACTTCACTGCAATTTGGAAGATGCACTTTTATGTCTCCAACAGTAAATTGGTTAATTAACACACCCCAGTTGAATCCTTGATTAAACTCTCCATCCCTTTGAACAATTCCGAATTTACACAAAGACCAAGGGGATTGCCAATTTCATTGGAAAAGAACTTCACTCTCATTTTCACATATAAAACACACCTTCCAACAAAACCTAGGACACAATTGGAAAGGGGGCATCATGAAGCTCCACAGACTTTTGTTATGCATAATCATGTTTATGCTTCTGTGCACATTCATAGACTTGTGGACTCTCCCTTCAACAAAGACATGCTTGGGAAAATCCATATCTGTTGCAACTCTGTTTTAAGAGTGCCAAATTTTGCACATTGCTTACACTGGTGACAACTGGAAAGGCATTGCTTGTGATTGTTCTCTGGATATCAATGGTCATACCTTGTGATTATGAGAATTTGTAATCACACAATTGTTGGGGCACATCCTTATCAAATGCAGACCTTTCAGTGAAGGAATACAAAGGAGAGATCCAAAGAAAATAAAATCCCCCATCACAAACCTCTCCAACGATATTTTTATTTATTTTCCCGCTCCAAACCTGATGAGAACATACTACCCTGGGCATCACACCTTCAGGACTGATGTAGTGATCACCATTCCACATCTCTGTTATCCATCCCTTGTCGCAGCACACACTTGCATTGGTCAGCATTTGCAGATGAAAGCATCTTTCTGTGAGTTGGGCCTCAAACTTGCAACTGCTATGAAAGTGGCCTCTTCCTAGATGACTTTGACCTGGGAAATCTGCTATGAAGTGATGCCACAAGCTCTGCAGGCAACAGACAAATAATGCTCTTCAGGCTCTCTGACTTCCAGTGACCTGTCAAAAGTTGTTGCAACAGGAGAAAACATAGAGTAGAGACAGAATAGAGAGATGATGAAGCCTGTTGAACCAGGTGTAACTCAGAGCCCCTTCCCTGAGGGAAACTCTCATTACTGTTGAGTCAACTGGAGTGGGAGCTTAGTTCAACATACTCCACTCCTACTTTCAATGAAAGCAAAGAATTTGTCACGAGCAAAACATCCCAAAAGAAAGAGATGTTAATCTAATCATGACAGAAAACAGAAAAGGGAAGAAAGAAAGGAAACTAATAAGAAAGTGAACATGAGACCAAGACCAAGGATTGGCACAGAGCATCCTCACTATTTGAATGGCTAGTGAAAGTTGCAGCATCGTTCACTGTAAGAGAATTGACCCATAACAGCCCAGAATGTTCATCTCTGCTGAAAATAACATGTCTATGAGATTGCAGAGAAAACTTCATGGGAGAAACTTTGAAGGTAACTGATGTGTCTGTTCCAGCAAAACCAATACTAATATGAAAAGAATGAGGGTGGTCATAACCTTATGAGTGTCATGCACAAAGTACAATACCATCACCTTCATCATGAATAGCAGTGATCTGCTGCCATGACTTTGAAATGACTTCATCAACTCTAGATGGTGGTTGTAGATAAGTATATGATAATATGCCTAAAACTTTGTGCAAAAAATTCTACAAAAAGTCTGCAGAAAAGAATGTGCATACACTACTCAAGCATTTATCCAACAATGACATGGAGATATGGAGCCAAGAAATTTCAATCTTGCATACCTCGATCTTGGATTCTGCAGCGTGGAAGATCTCTTCTTCACCAAGAAAAAAAGTGCTGCTGGAACTACTCATGGTGGTACTCATAAACTTTAAAGTCATTGTAAAGCAGAGAACCATCTGCATTATAGTGCAACATGTAATAACACTGCTCACAGAAAAAGCAAGGGCTAGAAGGGGCCAGTGTATCCCCATAAGTAATCTTTGCTGCCCGGTATATATCACAGATGCTACACTTGCGGATTCGTGCACGTGGATGCCATCTTAGCACTGGATAAGCAGCAACTTTCTGGACATCTTCAGGATGTATCAATCTTATGTCCCGAATTACCAGTATGTGCTTGCAATCTCCCTAAGAAAAAGGAAACATCATCAGACGATCAAATTTGCCATGCAGCTGACATATTTGCAGGTACAGAGTGAGGAGGGTACCAATTGGTCACAGGACTGTAACTCACCTGATGACAATATAGGTACTGTGATCCAATACGAAGTTGCAAGTCACTGAAGGAAGTGTCTGCCATGCTGGCTGTCCTGCAAGAAATCATTTACACCCACTTCAAATTTTGAGTCCAAACTGACGTGGTCACCATATTTGGCATCTTTCATTCGGGCCAATGTGGAGACAGATTGCACTGCCAAGATCAGAGCAAGTCTGTGACCCTTCTCGTACAGCATCAAAACTGGCAGGACAAACAGAAAAAACCAGGGAATACGACCTGAAAGAAGGGAGACTGGCACTGTCAGAATTTTGGTTGGTGGTTCCAAAACTTTTTCTCCCACCTGCTGCCCCTCCAACTGCCTTCCACCTTTCAGTTGCTTCCTTTGTCTCTCGAGTCCACTTTATGATAGGTTCACTATAATCAATTGCCTTTGGATTTCTCATGTCATTATAGAAGACATCCTGCAGGCATGACCAGCTAATTAATTTCAAAACTTCTAAAAAGTGCACAATTTTCTCTATTCAGTTGTGCATACTTCAACCTGAGCACAATAATTTCTCTAGCCCACAGCCCAGCATTCAGATAAGAGTGCATAACATAGACTATAAAAGGAAAATGCCAAAGAGCAGGAAATAACCTCAATTAGAAAGTAGCCAGATGGCACATTCAGCTTGGCTTCCTGAGCCAGTTCGTCAGTGAGACAGTAGAGACGGTCCCTCAGTGCTGTTAGAGGCTGACTTCCCAGAACCAGAAACTCTTGTGTCTGTCACACCCCATCTCATCCCACTTATGGTCTGTATTATGTTCAAAGGCTCATTCACCTTGAGGCTTCAATTTTGGATTACTGAAAGAGAATCTCTTGCTTCAGTTCTGTACTAACCTGAAACTTACACCTGCCAGTCCTAGTACTGTAACCAAAATCAGAACAATTGGACTTTGCTGTTGGGTTTTTGTTGAAAGGAGGAAGACTCCACTTTAAAGTTCCCAACTGACCAAGCATATGGTTATGGTGCTCACTTTCAAAACAACTCCTACTATTACCTCATTCAAATTGAGGGACTTCTCAAACACCCCCAAAAACAATGCACCCAGAAATACTGGGTTCAGAAAGCAATGCACCTTAGTATGCTTTTTGAGACCATGGTAGAGTTCCACAACCAGAACTATCTCAGTTGATTCCACTGCTTCCTCTTCTGTCACTTCTGGGGTGTTTGTGGTTGGGAACTGCATTTGAACATACAGAGGTCAGAGAATTACAGTGGCAGAGAAAGCAACAAGACATGTAATTTGTTTAAACTGATAAGAAAGGAATCCACTCTCAAACAAGAGACTAGAACAGCAAACTGTAGGAGCAATACCAACACAACTAGCAGAATAGAACAAGAAAGTTGTGTGAACAATAGCAAGAATCTTTCACATGGACAAAAGAGCAACCCTGATGCTACCTTAATTGCAGTGGTCAAGAATCTCAATTTACGCAGCTGATTTTTGTTTCCAGCATCTGCTGCCTCACGCTCCTGCTTGAATCTGAAATAATAAAAAATTAGAATTCCATGACTTTATGCCATAATTCAATGCAATGCTGGGAATGAAAGAAGCATCACCTCACCTGAGGTTCTAAACTTCCATTGAAGCAAAAAGGAACAAGTCTAAACTTTGAGGTCAAGTATTTTTTACTGGTTTTGCAATGTTAATTTGGAAATAAAATAAGAGGAGAATGAGATGGAGAAGAAAAGGTCTGTAGGGGTACCGCAGGGAATGCAGATTTGAGCTCTGCTTTGCAGCCTCCCTCTCCTGCTTCATCCTAGTCAAAATCTCCTCTCGTTGTATAGCTGCAGCATCCTGGACAAGCAACAATACACCACACCCCATCTTAAATTTCAAATGAAGAGCACTGCCTTATTGATTTTTAGAGGCAAAAATGTGCAATTCTTTCAGCCTTCTCTAAAGAAACTGGATAGAGTATCTGTGCACCAATCCAAAAGGCTCGAGTCCCACAAGGACCAGCAGTAAAGATGCAAAGCACAAAATACGCAAACTTCTTTCACGAGAAGCGACAATCATGCATGCCTGGATCCTTTTCCCTCAATTTTAGCTCCTGAGTTAAGTAGATGACAGCACCATCTCCAATTCTGCAGCTCGCACATCTCGATCATAAGGCCGCCCTCTCTTCCTCTTCTTCTCCTTCTGCTTTGGTTGGGAAGCTTCTATTGCCTGCAACTCTGCTCCTGGCTCAACTCTGGCCTCAATTAAAGCAACACTTCCTTCATAATGTTGCATTGCATTATCACCTACTTCTTGCATAAGCACAATTGCTTGGGATGTTTCTATTGCCTGCAGCTCAGCTCCTAGTTCAACCCCACTCTCAATCAAAGCAGCACCTCCATCATGTTGCCCTGCATTGTCACCTACCCCTACAAAAGGCACAATTGACAATTCTTGTGCAGTTGTTTTGTTTTTGTCCAATCCAGCTTCATGGGTGCACTCATCATCTCCCAACAGCAGGCCTGTGAAACTCTGACCTTCAAGACCAGCTGTACCATGCGCTCCCTCACCTCCTTGTGATCCACCATCCTCTAGTCTCCTGCAATCTAAGAGTGCATTTTTCCCCTGTTGCAGACAACATAGAAGAACAGTGTTCTATAAAATCCTGATCAAACTCCAATAAAGTCAAACCATTGGTAGTGCCCTCTGAATAGGGTTGGCTTCAGAGGTCTGATACTTGTTGCAGCAGGAGTCAAGAAGATAGGAGTGGTGGCCAAAGGGGCCCAGCAGCTGAGGAAGAGGAGAGAGGAGGCAGAAGGAGTGAGGACAAAACCCTAAACCCTAAACCACTTGAAGATAAAACAAGGGATAATAATTCACACCTGGAGCACTTCTGCCAATGCCTTCTCAACCAGCTCTGCATCTGTCACAATCTTGAGATCATCCACACTACAGCCGCAATGAAACAAACACAACACCAGCAGAAGAGCTTAGTGCTTACTCTTAGAACATAAAACCCCATTCAGAGAGATGGACACACATAATACCCAAGAACTCTCATTCAGAAAAAAAGGTTTTGCTTGCAACTTACACAATATCTGGATCATTGAACTCTTCCATCATAACATCACCCAAATCTGATTCCAGCACCTGCACATAAATATGCTTCAGAAAAAGCTCACAAGAACCAGCAGCCCACATGTCACAACATTCCGTTTTATGATGTAGAAAAACAGAATGAGATTCTTTCACATCTTGGCAACCACAACAACAATGTTGCATTGTTGCTGCATATTGTGCATTTCAAAGGGCTGGTGGATTTCAAAGGGATCATCATCCTGAGGAAGGGAGAGGGGTCGATGGATGCCGCAACAATGCAACATTGTTGTTGTGATCGCCGAGATGTGAAAGAATATCTTTCTGTTTTTCTACATCATCACAGAAGGAAATAGAATGTTGTAACATGTTTTGTCACATCTGTGATTGTGATCTTCTTCCACAACAGATGCATGCTCACCACGAAAGGATCTTGCTACCGAATGTAATGAAGCGAACAGGAGAGGCACCCTATGCATCGAGCAAAGAGATGGAAAACAAAAAACATCGAGGAGAGAAGAAGAAAAGCAAAACCTTTGTAGATCAACATCGAGACCAAAGGTCAGAGAGATACAGAGACAGAGACAGAGACAAACCGAGAGTAGAGTGAGCCAGGAGTGTTGAAGGTCGTGGACACGGATCGGGCCAGAGACAAATCCTGGAACAACAAGAGGACCGCCTGCTGGTGCACCACCGACTCCGCTGCTGCAGCCTGCTCTCGCCTCATCGTCCGCTTGCGCTTGTCGCACCGATCTCCACTTCCGCTCATTCCCTGGCATTCTTACGACCCTAATCTTCTCCTCCTCCTCCGATTCTCCTCAGAAACAATGAGAATCGGATCTCTCTCCCAAAGAAATCCAGAACCCTAATTGATGCTCACCAGCCAGAGAGAGCCCTAAACATTTTGCCGTGGCTCTTGTCACCGGATTCGGTTCTTTCGAAGCTCTTTCTTGCTGGCAGCAGCAGCAGCAGCAGCCACAAGGAGGAACTGGGCAAGAAGAATGGCAATGCTGGCAGTGGAAGCAAGCTTGAGAGCGCAAGGCGAGAGACAGATTAAAGAGGGAGATGTTGTGATTGTTTATGAGCGACATGACCGCATGAAAGCAGTGATCGTTGCAAGGAACGGTGAGCTACAGAACAGGTTTGGAGTTTTCCCTCACAATGAATGGATCGGGAAGCCGTTCGGTTGTCGAGTGGTAGGGAAGAAGGGAGGAGGCTTCGTGTTCTTGCTTGCTCCCACTCCCGAGCTTTGGACTTTGGTTCTGCCGCATAGAACACAGATCCTGTATGTCGCAGACATCAGCTTTGTGATCTCGTTTCTGGAGCTCAGACCGGGAAGCGTGATGTTGGAGTGCGGCACTGGCAGCGGTTCTCTCACTCATTCCTTGGCCAGAGCTGTCGCTCCCTCTGGCCATGTCCATACTTTCGACTTCCATGAGCAACGAGCTTTGGCTGCCAAGTATGTTCCCATCTCTCTCTCTCTCTCATACACACACTCACACACACAGAGCATCTTGTTTGCATCCAGATTGGTAAGAATCACATGTTTCTTTGGCCTCAAGAAAATTGCTCTCTTCCATTTGCAGTTGTTGGAGTTGTCGTCTTCAGCAATTGGTTTGGCAACACAATAACGAGTGCTGTGCTCATTGTTGTGTTAACCTTTCAAAGTGTTGTTCTTGGAGATTTCTTTGCAATCTCTCAAACATGTCTATTTCTTCTTCTTTGTTTGCAGACAGAGAGAAAGTTTGTTTTGCAAATGGTTATGCAAGTTTGTTTGTTGTGCTCAAAAACCGTTCTTTGCATTGCGCTCATTGTCATGTGACCCTTAAAGTGTTGTTGTTGGAGATTACTCTGCAATCTCAAACATATCTATTTCTTCTTCTTCATTTGGGGACAGATAGACAAGTTGTTTTGCAAATGGTTGTGTAGGTTTGTTTGTTGTGCTTGAAAACCGTTTTATACATTGCACTCATTGTCAAGTTGCCTCAAAGTGTTGTTTTTGTTGGAGATTTCTCTGCACTCTCAAAGATGTCTATTTCTTCTTCATTGGTTGCAGACAGACAGGTTGTTTTGCAATTGGTTGTGCAAGTTTCTTTGTTGTGCTCAAAACCTATTCTTTGCATTGCACTCATTGTCAGGTTACCTTCAAAGTCTTTTTTTAGTTGGAGATTTCTCTACAGTCTCAAAGATGTTTATTTCTTCTTTGTTTGCAGTCAGACAAGTTGTTTTGCAAATGGTTGTGCAAGTGTATTTGTTGTGCTTGAATACCGTTCTTTGCATTGCACAACCAGTTATGTGAGGAATGTTTCACAAACTATAAACAAGTTGATAAATGCACACTGAGAGAGACTACGGCAGACAATTCAGATATTTTTTAGGGTGCTGATGTAATTTTTATGTGCACTGATTTTTGGTGCGTGCCCAATTTTTTACACAGACAAGAGTTTGAGAGGAACGGAGTTGGCCACTTGGTGACAGTGACCATGCGGGATATACAGGGGCAAGGATTTCCGGAGGAGTTTGTGGGTGGTCAGGCAGATGCTGTGTTTCTTGACCTACCACAACCATGGCTAGCCATTCCATCAGCTGCTTCTTCACTTCGATGTGATGGGGGCATCTGCTCATTCTCACCATGTATCGAACAGGTTCAGCGGACATGTGAAGCTCTCACTATACCTGAATTTACAGGTTTGTGATTTGCTGCCACTATTAAACTGTTGCTTCAGTAGCTTCTCAAATATTTGTAAGAAAGGTCTCTGGTTTGAATTCTTTTTCTTCACCTGGTTTTTTTCTGTAGATATCCGGACATTTGAAGTACTTGTAAGAACTTATGAAGTTCGCCAGGAGTTTCTACAAACAACCTTGCAATGTGGTACACAATTTGCTAGTGATTGCCTGTTCAAACCTCCCCCACAAAAAAGGCAACGACCTCAGAAGGGAAGGAGTCAGCAGACAGAGCAGGCTGATGGGGAGGAACCACAGAAGGATGAGACCATCAATGGCAACAACAGCTTGTCTGAGACTGCAGGCAACGGATTGAAGTTGCAAGAGAATACTGATGGTTATAGGTTAGCTGTCACAAAGAAAGCAGAAAGGGAAACAAGGCCCGTAATAGCCAAACCATACCCAGATACAAAAGGACATACTGGGTATCTTACTTTTGCTCGACGCTCAACATAATTTAGAGTTCTTCAATGTAGATTTCTTAACCTCATTCGGAATGTGAGTCATTTCTTTTGTGATCTGGACACTGCTGGCTATTGTACAGTGAGAAAGGTATAGCAAAGTCAGTCCCTCTCTCCCTTCCCATTCATTTCATCTCTATGGCATCTATGTATCAGCAGGACCTTTGAAAAGGAACTCATGTGAGAGTCTAGAGCATTGCAGAATCAATTGGATTTGTGAATGCCTGAAGGGTGACTTGACAGGCTTGCTTGACTGCTGTGTGCACTATACTGTTTACTAAAACCTTGGTTAAATACATGCAGAGAAAAGTCAGCAGAGTCTGAAAAACACTGTCGTCATAATTGATCATCTGATGCCATTTCTTGCAGACTCTGACTAAAGCAACAAGGCCTTTTTGTTTGTTTCTCAAGGCTTAGACTTCACAAGTCCTGGTGAATGCAAGTTCTTGGGAAGATAGCAACATGGAACATTGTTGGTTGTTGGGAGGCTTTGCAAAATAGATTTTTAGCTCTCAATGCTGTTACCTCCAATTCTTTGCTTTGTTCACACCATTTTTCTGTCTTTGTACCTGCAAGGTGATGAAAGCAAAGTCCAAAACCATTGGGTGAAGTTTGATGTGGGTTCAGGGGTTAGCATTTTTGGGGTTTTGGATGTGGACAGGGAATTTTGCCAACAAGAGAAAGAAAAGGGAGTGAGTGATGATCAAACTAGTTCACAAAATTCTTTTGCATGTCATTAGCTTTGGAGACTATGCTTTGTGCTCCAATCCAGGCTTGCTCATTTGTTCACACTCCAAGTGTTCTCAAACTGTTACCATTTCTCCAGGGGAACTACTTTCCCTCCAAATGTAGGGTTTTTGAGTGTGTTAACAGTTTAAGTTGCAAATAAATGGAGACAATTCTTTGCTTTGGGTGGTATTTCTCAAATATGGTCAAAATAACTTTTTGTTTTGAACCATAACATTTGATTTCAAAAATAAAAACTTAGAAGATTTTGCAACATAGTTGCTTTTAAGATTAATTTTCCAACAACCCTATGCATGCTAGATTTAAAAAAATTATGAAGATATTATGAGGAATGGAACAAAAGGGGGTCAAACATTAAGTGTACATTGATTAAACATTAACATAATGTTTCTTCACATTTTATTATGATAAGCTTTGATTTTTTCAATATGTCTTGGTATCTTCCAAGTGAACACAATGCATTAGATTAGTTAATGAATTTCATTACATTTTATTAAATCACCCTAACTTGTTAAAATATAATTAAATAGTAGTTCCATCTCCAAATGAGTTTTGTGAGTGCATATTTTCATGTGGAAGGGTGTGCAAAAAACTTTCACATGTTATGTTAGACTTCGCTTTTATTCTGATTTTCACACACAACCTTTTTTAATTCATCTTCCCAAAACTCTTGTAATATATGTGTCGAAGGTTGTACATACCATAATATTGGAATAACCATTGTCAAACAAGAGCGACAATATAATGTTATCTATTGAAATGTTTGTTCAAAATTTAAGCTTAGTTCTAAGATCGGTTATATATTCTATCCAGGCAATTCCATCTTCTATGGGTGTTTTTATTTTTTGCATAGGTTTTCACATTAAATAATCTAGGTTGTAAGGATGACCTTTACTTTGTAATGATTGAAGCACACATCAAGGAAAATCAAAAGTTCCATAAATTGTCCCCACATAAAACAATTACTTCTTTAAGAAAAAAATTAAAACCTATTACTTATCTAAAAGATTATTTAATATATCAGTGCTTTCAACATAACCTCAAATTTTAAACGATTCTTGGACATGTTCAAGCAAACTATCCTTTACATCTATAAAATTCTACAAGAAATTTGGGTTCTTTGTGGTTGGAAAACCATATTGGCTTGTACACATTATATGGATGCCAAATAAAGATTATATGTCTCCTTTTTTTTTCTCAATGTTGCATTTATTTTAAAGAATATCTCTATCCAAAGTTCCAATCTACATGTTTTTTGGAAACATATTTCAAATAAAAAATTGGAAATGTTTATAAAAACTTTATGCAAATGTCGTTGATATCAAAATGGTTGTATTGATATCAAATCAAACTTTTCAATCTTATTAGTTTAACAACATGACACACAAACGTATATAATTATTTATACTATCAATATTGTAACAATTATTGTGCCTTACAATGGGGAATTATACCAAACAATACCTAAATAGTAAAAGACATTAAATAACAATACATAACAATTTCCAATTAAATTTGTGGTTACTTGATAACAAGTTTCACATTTAAATATGAAATAGCCACATCAAGAGATGAAATTACATTTTATATATTTATTGCAAGTGAGATCAATCTTGCGTGGAATGTGTTTTCCAATTATGAATATAATTTTAGTATATTTGAAATTAATTCTCAATTGTTTTGTTTTAAAAAGGTCATAAATATTTCATACATCCTTTTATATCCTACGTTGTGTTTGTGTTCAACATATCTTTATGGAATCATGTGTCAACTATTATATCTAAAACATTTTTAATATTGTGAATAGAATTTCCATCCTAGCTCAATCTAAATACAAATTTCCAAAATTATAGTGGGCAAAAAATAATTCAATTTCTAGTTGGATTTGTTAGTTCATTTGATGGTCTTGCAAATGACATTCTTATCGTTTTCATTTGGATGCAATTGTTCAAACAAATCAAAACTTTTATTTGTCAACTCTCGAAAGAAATTTAGTGATCTAGTTAATCATGTATCTTAAAATGCATTACTCCTCAAGCAACCATGATAAAAAAACCAAACACACATAAATAAATACACATATTGCACCAACTCAACTCCTCCATTTCAATAATGTTGGTTCATTTCATGGTGTTGCAAATGACACTCCTATAGTTATCTACTACTTTCTCATGGTTTTGAAATGTCATTGATGTCAATGGCTTCGTCCATGGTAGTGTTGTGGGGAGCCTTTGATGTTCGGACTTGTTTTGTCATCCATTCCCTTGGATGATTATACCATAGTTTTTGGTGTTTTAACGTCATCGTCATTCCAAAATCCTTGCATTCTAGGTGGAATATGAAGGCCAACTCTCATCAATGGCACCGTTACATTTGTCTCCTTGCAATAAACAAGTGTTGGTGATTTGTACTTGTCTTCCTCCGGGTAACTTTGGTTTTTTGGCCACTTTTTGTTGATTGCGATCTCAAAGAATACTTATTCAAAGACACAAATCCTAATAGATAATCAAATTGCCTTAAGAATCAAGTTCTATAGTTCCATTTTATAAAGTGTGTCAGCCACCAATTGTTTCCTAAAGGGTAAAGTAAATTGTTGAGAAAGTCCTCATCAAACATACATATCACCATCACATTAATTTTTGTAATCTTGCAAGTGGTTATTTGCTACCCAATATCCAACTTGTACTTGGTATTCTGCATCAACGGACTTCATCTCTTTCTTCCCAACAACATGGTACAAGTCTAAATCTTGAGGAGTTCAACAAGCCATATATGTTATATTTGTCAAAATGGAACAAAACAATTGAAAGTAAAAAACACGTGCAAAAAAACATTGCATGGCAAAAGAACAAGTTGTTTTTAATAATGTGTGCACTTGCGGATTAAATACCCACTTCTCAAATAATTAAAACATGTTTTTCATTGGATTATAATAATCTCTTAATATGTGTAACAATGGCCACAAACTTGTTGGATTTTATGACAACAACAATTAAATTTTATATGGAAAATGCCATTGTTAGGTTCCAAATAAATATTCATAACAATGTATTTGTCAATTTTTTGCATTCTCTTCTTACATTCTTACAATGATGCCTTCAATTACTTAACCTTTTATAGGATGCAAACTATGAATTTATTTTTCAGTTTGTTTTTAGATAGCCATTTCATAATAATGTTGTTAAAATGGTTGAAATATATATCATTAAAAAAAAATTGTATTGTATAATCAAATCACCTATGTTTTGTTAGGTTCATGTTCATGTTAAAGCTATGTTTAACTTGTCTCCCATTATAATGGATGACAACGACCATAAATAACATTGCAATGTAAAATATGCTTCTATTGACAAATAATATTTTGCCACATAGGATATGTCTGAAACCAAGGGACATGATTTTTCATAAATGTGACAAACAATTTTTTTGCTTCAACACATGGGGCACCAACCTTGGTATATTTTTGTACTAATGTTTGATTAAACAAAAAGATTATTGTCAAGTGTCCATGTGGCAAGTCCACATGGTAGTGATGACGTGTGAGTTATTGTTAACATGACAAATTATATTTTTGTCGAGGTATATTTTAACACGTCATCAAAATTTGTCAAGGAATATTCTAATGACATGGATGGAATATAATTGGAACATGCCTTTCGACTTTTGCTCACATGCTCATGCTCTTGCTTTCATTCACACATTCACCGAATAACAATCCCCTTGTTACAACAACCACATAAGTGTGTAGTAAATAAGAAAAACAAAAGAAGTGCAACTCATTCTATAAATACAATAAACAACATTCACAATAAATTCAAAACAAGTAAATTGACAGAAACATAATTGTTTTTTTCCTAAATAACTCCTCCTTACAAAAATAAAAATATTTCAAATTTGAACACAAACCAAAGTGCACATTGTTGTTGTCTTTTTAATCGATTTGATGTTATTCTCTCGCAACCTTGAGGATTTGATGATAGGTATTTTCAAACTTTTGCAATGAAAAATCAAAACAACAAAAACAACCAATTGGTGGTGGTTGCTTTAGAATGATGATCTCTCAAATAGAAAAAGAGGTTGAAGAGGAGAGAAAATGATAGATTGATTGAAGGGAGAAATGACCTTCTAGTGGTGCACATAAGATGCAATAAGGTTTAAGGTGTCTTCATGATTCCCTACTTTCATGTAAAGGTTTTCCTTGATGAATGGAATGAATGCATGTTGGTGGAGTGATGATGATGAAACAACTATAAGCAAGCACCTTGGTCACAATTAGTAAGTATTTTCTCCATATCACCTTGCAAACAAAATTGTGCAATAAAAAATTTCAACAAAATTTCAAAGTAAATGAAGATTTTTTTTTTCCCCTCTCTTTTCATTTATGCTTGCAAATAATTTTGAAGACGAAAAATATGATTGAAGGTTTGTGGCTTATGCATGGATTTGTTACAAAGATCAAAAGATTGATGAGATACATTGTGGAAAAAGGCGATTAATTCAAGGGGGATTCCACCATCTCCAACAACATGCATTTCCGATCTATCGCAGATATATTATTTAAGTGTGCAAAAGCCAAAATGCACTTCACAAACACACTATAAGTATGTGTTGTAGCAGTAATGTGATTTACAAATCATGGTTTTTCTTTGTATCAAATATTCAATATGATGATGTTATGTGACTTTTGAAATAGATACAACAAACAATGCAAGAAAACATGGTGCATGCTTTACAAGGATGCCACAATTGCATGTTATTAAAAAAGAAGTAATCGCAAGTCTTGCTTTCTTTTTCTTTATCTCTCTCCTTGATGCAACTTCCATCTTCCATTCTCTTAATTTTATTTTTTCAAAAGGAATTAGAAATGTTGGATTGATTTTGTCTATAAGTTCTTTCCAATCCTTAGCAACCATGGGTTGCTTATAATATTCCCAATGTTTAGCATCCCAAAAGCCAAATATCATCTCCAATTTGGCATGTCTCCATAACCTCTTGTCAACTTGAGGTTTTTCAAGAAGTTAAGGTGCGCCTAGCTCCACATTTACACTTAACCTTAAACTTTGGGAAGAAAGAGAGCTTGGTGCCCCCAAAAGATAGCCCATGAATGAACTTGGCAACCTCCCATCCATTTCCAACCTCCAAATCATTTTATTCATTTTTAACCATAATAAAAACAAAGATTAAAATTATTATTTTTGTTGATTTTGTGTCTTTTATGTTCTCTATAATGTATTTTCTAAAGTCATTAGATTATCCATGCTCTCTAGAGTGGGAATTGTTTTTGTTATTTGGACTTTCTAAACTGTGGGGGTGTTGTAGCAAGATTAGTAGTTTTTCCATTTTTTGCCAAAATTATTATGGGGTTGAAAGTTTACTTTCACCTTATAATTGGCATAACAACACGTGGGCCATTTATTTATGGGCGTTATGATAACAACAAAGAAAAGAATGCATAAACCTTAAATAGTTTGATGCACCCCCAAACTCCTTGAAAGACTCAAATGTGAATTCAAAGTGAAAACAACAGAAGAAGGAATTAGGGTATGTTCTTTATTTCATAACATTTAGGGGGTAAAAGGGGTGTGTTGGAGCTTTGGGATGGGGACTAAAACAAATGACAAGTGGGTCAATTATTCATATGGACTTACATAAACCAAACAACAAGTTGATTAATGCATAATAGTTGAAACACTTCTGGTGCACAGATGAGTCACAAACATACATGGACTCATAAAATTCACCAAAACCCGAACTTGGGGGAAGCTACCACCTCCCCCCTTATAGTATTTTCTATGATTGGCCACATGGGCTACATCCAAATGTCATTTTCCCTAGGACTTCCAAGTTGGGAGTCCCAAAATTCCTTAAATTGGGATTCCCGCCACTTTGGAGGCCCATAATTTTTAGTGCAAACCTTTGATTGAAGTGAGGTCCGAAGCAAAGTTGCAACCCTCATCGAAAGCTTTCAATGATATGTGACACACCACATGCACACACGTAATTTGGGGTAATTATTGACTTTTAGTGGTCAAAAATCGAATTGACACTTTGAATCTTGACCCTTCATTTGGCCATAACTTATGTTATAAGTATTCAAATCGATAATGTAAACTCATTTAAGATATATTCATTTAAAGATCTTTTCAATGGTATAAGGAATTTTTCAATCCAATGAGTTTTGACCCCTCAAATTACTTTCAAAAACTTTTTGGGCCCACTTGGGAATGCGTGGGTTCATTCCTTCACATTCACCTGCACTCCTAGGAATGTGAATGTGACTCTGAGGTTGCATTTTGGCCCACATTTTTCCATGCCCTTTGCCTTGGTCACGAACCTAAGGCTAGGGTCATGACATAATTTGCTACATGTGTTTGTCTAAAAACTAAATAAAATGATTGTTCTTTTGTTAATTTTAGGTTTTATTTTATAATGTAATGTTTTGTGATCTTTTTTATTAACTCACACACATGACACAAAAATAGGGCCAACAGTGGGCCAATGTGGGTTAATATTCTTATTATTAGTTTGTTAGTGTGGCAATCGCAAGGAAGCGAACCTTTCAATAGCTTTACGTTAACTTAATTATGAATGTGGTGAATGACATAAAGGAAAAAATATTCTTACCTTATGACTAAAAAAACATGAAACTTACGATGGTTATAAAAAATGGTGTAGGATCGATACCCATAGAAAGCCCACAATGTCCAAAAAATGAAAGACATTCAAGAGACCAAAAACTATTGAAAAAATCCAAAGAACACAGAAAGTTCAATGTTTAACACATGTCACATCATGAATTTTCATTGTAATGTCCTTATAGAAGCTCACCCACATTTAACAATTATTGTAGTAGTTTGCTCGTTTCTTACAATTCCACATTTCTCCCCTATGAATATGGGGGTTCATCTACTTGATATTTTTTTAGTTATTTGCTTAATGGGGAAGAAAAAATAGTCTTGCATCACATGTGGAGGAGACAAGGATTTAGTTCATTCTTAATTGAATTTTAGTTCATTATCAATTGAATTTTAATTCACTTATGGATGTACATGGATCACACATGGGTGCACATGGGCACAAATGGGTCATATGTAGATTGGAAGTTTTTAAAGAAATTTCTTTGAGTTAAATGCCCAATGGGTATAAATAAATGTAGGGTTTTCCATTACCTTTAGTCTATTCAACAACAATTTTGGGTATGTTTTATTGTCGTTGCCTTGTTCTGTTTTTGTTTCTTCTTTATAATAAAATCTTGTTTCGCACTTGTTGTGTTCATATTCTTATTTTTCTTATTCACAATCAGAATTTGGAATTAAGCTTGCCTTCGTTTTTGTCTTGGTTAAAAACTTGTAAGTTTGGTTGTTTTTGTGCCCATGATAGTTAGACTTTGTGCAAAACAAATATTAGGAATACAATTGCAAGCCATTTAAAGAGAATAATTGAAAAACATTCACAAATGTTATGAATGCAATTTTTTTGAATAACATGCAATGAAATTGGAAGGAAATTTGAAACAAGTGGAACAAAATGACAAAAATCTATGAAACAAAAGAAAATAAGATTACAGTAATTGGTGCACCTCCATCTAATTAGCCATGGTTTGAACATTTTGACAACATTTTCTAATATTATCAAAATAAGTGACATACCTGATGTTATAGAATAAGGTGTGCATGTGATGAATTTTGATATTGAGATTGTGAATGTTAGTGATGAAGAGGATGTCTAAACACCTCTAATGCCTGGTAGCCCTAAGAAACAAACTCTTGTGATTGGGGATAACAATGCAAATGTTGAAACTACCCCATCTATTAAATATGACAAGTTTAAAATGTAACCTAGAAATGCAAGGGGAACCTAATAAATAACTAAAGAGGAAAAAAAGGCGGTTGTCTCCAAGCTCATTTGCAGATTCCATTAGTAATATCACACATGTGGTGAAAGAGATTGAATTTTTAAAAAATGACAAAGTTCATTACATGTCAAGTGTTGCAAAGTGAAAATAATGGAAAACAAATGATGATACAAGGTCAATTGTAGTTGGATGCTATGTTTGCAAATGTGTTGAAGCCAAAGACCTAGATGATAATGGTAAATGCTAGTAATAATTTCACACACATGGTGAAGGAGATTGAATTAGAAAAAATGGAAATGACAAAATTCATTATATCTCAAATGTTGCAAAATGAAGAGAATGAAAAACAAATAATGATACAAGGTCAATTGCATTTGAATGCTGTGTTTGCAAATGTGTTGAAGTCAAAGACCACAAATGGTAGTGCTAGTAGTGGCAATTGATTAGAAGGAACTAGCTTTGACAATTAACTTTGATTTGTATTTCCATTTATGAGGATGAAAACTTAAATTTCATTTCAAAACTCATATTGTATTACTTTGTCATGATACAATTACATAATCCATCACCCATTGTTCAAAAGAGCTCTTCTTAATCTCTATCATTGGGCCAAAAACATTGGAAAGACATTGAATCCTATTATACCCCATCTAAATTTGAAAGCACATTACACACTTCAAATCTAGATGTTAAAAAATTCTCAAATGTAACAAAAAGAAGTAACATCCAAATGAAAAATCCTTACCCAAGTGAGGTCAGATTGATGAACACAAATTTTGAAAAAAGGAGAAGAAAAAAAAAGCCCTAAAGTAATGAAATGCACTATAATAGTCCCAAAACAATGTAATTTTCACCCCAAAAATCTGTTAAAAAAATAATTCTACAAACCAATTTAAGTGCTTTAAAAACATTCTTTATGCTCTTGAAGAAAGGGAAAAAAGAACAGTGACCAGAGCTAAACAAAGCTTGAGAGAATGAGAGCTCCAGTTTGGAAGCTACAATGATGGGCTTCTGCTTCTTCTTCTACTCCTCCTCCTCCTCCTCTTCCTGCTTAAACAGCAACAGATCCCGAGTGCAATGGGTTCTATATGTCTTTAGCTCCTCCTGGGTCATGGATCTTTTTGTATGGGTAGCTAACAAGCGTTGCCTTGTTTGCAGGGTGTGTGGAATGGACATGTTCTTGGGAGTTGGAGCTTGTAAGGGAGAGGGCTAAAGCGAGCACATATTTTTGGAGCTCTTTTGGCTGGTGGGTGGCTGAATTTTTGCCAAAGTGCACTCATACAGTGGGGGTAAGTAAACCACAATGCTGATCCAGCAACCAAACGGAACAACAGCATGGGTGGGAAATGGCTCCAGAAATGTCTCAGAGGCGGAGGAGGAAGCAGCAGCTATGGCCAATGATGATGAGGAGCAACAAGAGTTGGAACAACAGTCCCAGGCCTTCTTCCCACTCCAGCAGCAGCAGCGGCGGCGGCGGCAGCAGTACCGAGATGGTAGATCTTCTGGTGTTGAATCCTTGGGGTACTGCAAAATTACTCTCTGAGCTTTTTTTTTCCCCTCCTCTCACACTAGCTTAGAATATTTCTTCCAGCAGATCTGATGATTCTCCTCTTGACCTGTGAAATCTATCACAGCAACGTAACAGCTTCGTAATAGATTCTGCCTTGAGAGTCCTTGAGGAGAATCATGAACCACTTTGCAGCATCCCTTGTGGTTGTCTTAACAAGCATCTGTGTATCTTTGGAAATGCAGTTGTTGCGCTAGAAAGGCAAATGGGTATTCTTCTTCTACATATTCTTTGCCTTGTTCTTCTCATCTCTAAAACAGTAGGCAAGTCACACAGGTACACATCAAACACAGGTGGTGGTTCATTTTGTGGGTACTTGATGGACAATCTGCCTAAAGTGGTGGTTGTTGCATTCATCTTCCTCGGTGCATTGGTGCTCATACTTGCAAGAAACAAAGGTGGGACAAATGCTATTCTTTGTGTGGAATCTGTTGCCAACCAGCTCAAGCGGATTCCGTACCCAGATTTGAACCTGAATCGTGTTAGTCCTCGGGTGGACAAGGGGCGTTACTCTGCATTCAACACAGAGAAATGGATCATTGTTGCTGCATTGGGGTCACCGACTCATGAGCTTCAGGCATTGGCAAAAATTGAGGGCTGGCAATTGCTGGCTGTTGGTGGCTCTGAGACTTCAGCAGATTGGAAAGTTGATGGGGCGCTATTTTTGTCCTTTGATCAGCAAGCAGAGCTTGGGTACCGGATCAATGCATACCTTCCATTCAATTCCTACTTGCGGAAGAATGCTGGCTACTTGTTTGCAATCCAACATGGTGCAACAAGAATTTATGATGCGGATGAGAAAGCAACCATTCTGGGTGGGGATCTTGGCCGTGTTTTTGACATTGAGCTTCGTGGTCCAAATAGCCAGCGTGATTTGCTGCTGCAGTACCGCACTCTGGAAAATAGGAGTGTGGTAAATCCATTTGTGCATTTTGGCCAAAGATCGGTCTGGCCACGGGGACTTCCACTGGACATGGTGCAGCAAATAAGTCCTGATGTATCATACACTCAGGTGTTCCCAGGCCACCAGATTATACAGCAAGGACTTGCAAATGGGCTACCTGATGTTGACTCCATCTTTTACAGCACACGGAGAGCAGAGGATGTTGCTATTGACATTGAGTTTGATACTCTCGCACCCCCTGTTGCTCTTCCTCATGGTACAATGGCACCATGCAATGCATTGAATACCCTTTTTCATTCTGCAGGCTTTTGGGGATTGCTGCTTCCAGTATCTTTGACCCCAAAAGCTGCCGACATTGTAAGAGGTTACTGGGCTCAGCGAATTTTGTGGGAGATTGGGGGCATGATGGTCGTGTACCCTCCAACAGTCAAGCGTGCTGATGTTGCTGAGCCCTCATCCTTTGTGGACGAAGCAGACTTGTACAAAGAATCATCACGGCTGATAAAGTTCCTAGTGAGCTGGAGATCTGAGAAGGGCACCCTGTTTGAGAAGATTCTTCATTTGAGTCATGAGATGGCAGAACAACGTTTCTGGGCTGCTCAAGATGTTGAGCTGGTGGCAGCTTGGCTGAAGGATCTGCTGTCAGTTGGCTGGCGACAACCTCGACTGCGGGCTGTAGAGCTTGGTACAATCCCTGTTTACTCATCACCTGACGAACACAAACAGTTTATGCCTAAGGCATATCCATCAGTGCACTTGGGCATTGAAGATACTACAAAAATGGGGAGTGAATTTACTGAGTTCCTGAATTTGAGACGATTTTATGGGAACATGGTTCTTGTTCTTGAGTGTTCATATCCACTGAACCACACAGTGCTTGCATGGCGGTTGCTTTATGGTCGTCTTTTCAAGCATGTGGCAGTGCTATCTCAAGAGAAGGAAGCAGCCCTTGGGGTTGAGGCTACTGACATGTGGATGTCTTACAAGTAAGTCACCAACAAAGTTCAATGGGGGGTTTTCATTTTCTGGGCTTGAAGACTCATAATCTTCCTCTTCCTGCAAGGGTTCTGCACATGTGTCTAATGGTGTGGATTGTGCAGCATCAAGCCAACAACAGTCTAGTGGTAAAGGTCCATGGTCACCTTGCAAGTGGTTACTGATTCTAACCTTCCAAGTACATGTTAGTTGTCACCTATCAAGTCAAGCCAGCTGTAGCTGGATTAACCAGACAACCAGTGATCTTAAGGGCTATTTTAGGAGCTTGAGTTCTTAGGAGTGAACTCCACACATGGCTGGCCTTACCTGTACTTTCTTGCTTTGTGTGCAGTGTCCTGCCAAAGATATTTGAGAGGTACCCAAATGCAGAGGGTTTTATGGTAATGAATGAGGCAGTCGTTTTCAATTATTGGCATCTGACATCAGCAGATAAAACCAAGCTGTGGAATCTCCATGTGGTTTGCTTTCTTCCTTACCCTTTTCTTAATGAACATCTACCCATGATCACACAATTAATTGTTGCAATGAGCATCCCAGGCAGTAGAACCTAGTGATATGCACCTTGCAAGACATTGTGAGTTCAAACCCCTCTATGTGCTTGTAACTGTCATCATTTTACTGAAAACCATCTATTGGAACTGATTGGATTCCTTATCCATGAACCATAGCCACCTACTAAGGGTTCACCAGTCCTTGGATGAAGGTCTTGTCTGGTTTGATAATATTTTAGGTGATTGCAATCCCTCCTCCATCGTGGTCCAAAGTCCAAACCCCCAAAGTTGATGAGATAAGGCTGGTTCCATGCAATCTCAGATGGATGACAACTTTTTTGCAGGCAAAAGAAACCTGGAAAACAGCAAGTTTCAATGACGAGTCCTCAGCATGGTACCTCAGCAAAGGACATAAGAACAGTGTGAAGAAGTTGGTGAGCAGGTTGCCAGTGGAATACCGCACAAATTATCGTACTGTAATGGATGATGATCACTTCATGGTGTCCTCCTCAAAGGTATACTATGTTCCCCGCCGCTACATTGATGACTTCTCCACTCTTGCAGGACTTGCTGGAAAGCAGAAGCTGAACAGCGCCCTTGCGCTCCCTTTGTTCTTTGTGGCAATGGAGAATCCTGAAAACTTCGACACTAATGCTTTCAATAATACACGTTCCCTTTCTGAGAGTGAAGTGAAAGAGGGGCCCGCTTTGATTTATACACCCAACTGGCATATCATGTATCCATGGAAGGCAAGCAGTGAATTTGAGCTCTACCGCATCATTAAAGCTATGTCTGCAGGTGACCCATCTCTGTCTGAGATCCTAGATTCTAGTTAGTAGTGTAGAGTAATTTATTTTTTGAAGTGTCCAATAAGCTATACAGATTTAGCTGAGATATCTGGAGGTATATCTCTTGTATCTATAATTTTTTTTGCAGTATAACATCAAGGATTAAGTAAATAAGCCTAGTTTTGTACAGAGCATTGATGATTGTTTCCCCTTCTTCACATATTTCTGTTCATCTCTTTCTGATGGTTCTCAGTATTTCATTATGGGTCCAGCTTCCTGTGAGGAAACTCAAACAGAGATATGTACATTCTGAATGATTGGGTCATGCTCAATTTTTATGGTTTTGTAGCCTGTAAACATGATGCAATCCCATGTAGATGCCCTCATTTGGAAACCTCAAAGATATCAGTTTCAATTGCTCAGCAGATGCCCAAGATTTTGTCATTACATTAAGTGACAATCTTGATGCCTTGGCTAATTGCTTTGGTATTAGTGTGGTATAGGCATGTGGTATTAGCATGGTATTAACAGGGTTAGCATATCATTAAGAGGACAAGCACCCCATGCTTGGAAGCTTCAAATAAACCGTGTAGAACTTGGTAGGGTGAGCGATTGTACCATTGCGTGGTAGTGGGGTTCTACCAGGCCCTGTTTCAGGATGTAGCTGGTTTTAAGTCTGATGATTCAAATTTCAGTTGAGTATCTGAGTGATTCATTCATTCAAATTGAAATTGACAACCCAAAAAAAGGTGGAGCCAACTTATAGCTGCTCATCTTGCTTAGGAAAAGGGTTGTGATAGTGCCTCAATAGGGCATTGAAATTGGTTATTAAGTGAGCAAGGATGAAGGTTTACTGTAAATTTGGAAACTGTGAGTTCAAGGGAAGATGCCATAATCTACATCTTCATTCATAAAAAAAGGAAAAAAAAAAGTCCTATTATGATGGGATGGGTTTCATGTTCAATCTTAAGGTTTAAACAAGAGATGTAACCTTGCTAAAAGAAATTGAGAGTTTATTTTGTCGAATTGTAAACATAGAAATTTGTTGGACATTCGATTTAATTTCATATGTTACTGTTGTGGCATGTCTTGTTGGCCAAAGTGTGAAGTCATTACCCAACTAATTTCTCCTTTCAAAATTGGTTTTTTGGTGATTTAGTTGAATTTTGAATGATAAAAATTACTCGAAATTCAATACTTGTTGCACCGTAGGTCTAAAACTTAGAAAATCACCTCAGAGAAATCTCACTCATTAAGGGCTTTCCAACAATACCAAGAGTGCAAACTAATTTCTTTAAAAGAAATAGTTTTGATTCTGCTGAATTTTTTCTAACAAAATTATTCAATAATTCATGTAGGATAAGTTTTTAACCATTTAAAACCATCTCAACACACCCCTATTCATGGAAGGTTTTTGAACTATACCAAGTGCACAATAGGACACAACATGGTTTGGGAGATCTCAATGTGACAAACAAACCAACTACCTCCCTTAAAACATACACTAGGGTGGCATGTCTCATGGGCTCAAGTGTGAACATGATAATGTAATTGCTTAAAGTGTGAACAAGACCTTGATGATACCACACAATTGTGGGGGAAAAAAAATAGAATTAATTTCCTATGACAAAAATAATTCAAAATTCAATGTCTCCCCCCATTTAGGTCTAAAAAGTACAAAATCACATCAAAGAACTCACTCATCAATGGCTTTTTAGTAGTAACAAGATCTTGCCCTAACACCCTGAAAATATTAGCTTTGATTTTATTAAATCAACATGTTTTATAAAAATACAATGAAAAATTTCCCTATAATTAAAACCTATGTTGATATGTGCCAAAACATTTCCCAAAAAATATCCAAAAAAATTCCCCTTCCCTTTTTTGTGGGCAAAGATATAGGGGATTTGTAACAAAATGTTCGTGTTTTATTCTTGAGGTTGCAATTGTGCAAGAAATTGCCATAAAAGAAATCATTGCTTGGGAGGGATGAAAATAGGAATACAAATCAATTTTAATAATACATTATCTACTTCAACATTAATTTTTATTGTTTGCAAAAATGTTAGAACATCTTTAATTTTTCTTTCAAATAATTTTTTTTGTGAATGAAAATAAAGAATCTTCTGAAATATTTTAGAATGTTGATTTTTCAATATGCATGCAATCTTCAAAATTCATTAGTTATTTGAGTGACATGTGTTGATATCTTTGCTCTCTCTAGGCAAAGTGAACAAATGTGAGTTGAGTATTAGAGCAAGCTCCTTCATCCATAAAAATTATGATTTAAAAAAAATGTCCTTGTTAAACTCTTTGCAATCTAAAAGCTTACACAAAACGTGTTTCCTTAATTTTGTATATCTACATACCTAGTACCCAAATGTACTAGATCTATGTAATCTTTTTTTTGTGAATGGAGAGCAAAAATAAAAAAAGAAATTTTTTTTGACCAAATTGTGCTTTGTACACAAGGGATCACAGGCCAAACATGACAAAGCTAATGCAAAAATGACCGAGATTATAGATTTCTATGAAGAGAAGGCATGCTTGGTACAAACTTTCACTTGTATCATGACAAAATTTCAATCAACATATACACAGGCAAAATAATCTTTAGGATCTTCAAACTTATATACATTAACGTCCACTATCCAAGATTACTCATGACACACATTTGTCATTTTTTGGAGTTACATGGTACTTGCATTATGATTATACTGCAATGTGCATCAAACAAATGCATTTTGCTTCCAACTTAATGACCAATTATCCATGGTGACTCTCATTCAGTTTTTTTGTGGCTACTGTAACATTTAAACATGTATAATGAAATTGTTCAATTGAAAATGTTACAAACAACCCTAACAATTCTTTAATCCCAACTACATCTAAAATATGAAGTGAGAAAGCATAAGCTTGTGAACTCCACATCTTTTTTCATGCATGCATAGTTTTCAATGTCAAATTTGGGATTGATTTTGGGTTCGTGTTTTTGTACTTTCAAGATCTAACTTTTTCGTTGATAGTTAAGTGAAGTTTAAGTGTTGACTGTTTTAAGGCTATAGATGCATTTGTAGCGAATTGACTACAATTTTCAGTTTTACAAACATGGAATCCCTTTTCTTCCACTCTCAGTAATGAATAAACATTAGTGGAATAGATGTATTAGAAGACTATGTGCATTTACTATTATGTGTTTCTAGTCCTTTACGACGACAAAGGTCTCTCGTTGGATGCATTGTTTTCAAATTATTCATAGAACACTTGTGCATGATCAAATGTCAATAAATCTTGGACTTTGCTTTAGGAAATAATTGCAATTTCGATAGGGTGTTCAAAGGCATGTGAAATCATCTACCCTTTCTGAACTCCCTCTACAAATTGTAGTGTGAAATGAGTTTTTGTAAGGCTTTGTGAGCTTTCTAAGGTATGTGGAATTTAGATGTACTACTCATTTTGTATCCATACACCCACTCTTGATGCAAACATGATATACAAACTTGGGTTGGATTAATGCAATTTGGCCTTAAAATGTGACACCACCTTTCTTGCTAAAAAATAAGTACCTGCTATATGACTTTATTGCCAATATTCATGATCTAACTTTGGACCTAACATGACCACTTTAATGTGCAAAAAATCACCACATGTCCCCTTGCTAATTTGAATTAAAACCATAACTCTACTCAAAATCATTAAATTCTTTTATTCAAATCTTGTAAAACAATGGAGTCCTTTCAATTCTAGATAACTCTTCATCTCACAATGAGGAAAAACATTTACCTTTAAGTTAGTCTCAATGCCAATAGTGAGAGATTGAAGGATGATACAAAGACCTCCAAGGGTCCATTTATCAATACCCCACCCTTCAAGCCCCATAATGAAGTCTCCCAAAAAGTTTACTTGGCAACATAGAGTTTGGTCAAGTTGCTTTCAATACCAAACCTTTAAATCTGATGGGCCCATTGTATATAGACATGAAGAGTGCCCCTAACACACAAAATACTATGCCAAAAATTTCAGCTTGCCCATCCCATTGTTAATATCTAACTACTTATGTCTTGAAAAACGTACAATGATTGTATAAATCCTATGCACTTTGTTAGTTCTCCTAGTAATTCATTGGGATAGCAAAACTCTATGTCAAATATGAAATCTAAAATTTGTAGAAAAGAACAATTGCACACAATTTTGCACAAGATAATTTAACAAGATCCTAAAACAAGACAAAGTTGATGGGGATTACAACTTGGCACTAACTCGTAAGAGAAATCCATCTATAGAAGTTGTGTTCATCATGAACATGTTGTCAAAAAACCTAAATCACTTAATGCTCCCCAAAAAACAAAAAAAGGTAAGTAGCCTTGACTTGTTCGACCTCATTGTGTGTCTCTATTACAACTTTCTTAATTTACACACATTGCATTATGCACATTGATAGCATTTATCTCTCGTGACATTGACTCTATTGAATTCAAGGACCATCTTCCAACACATGCATTGTAAGCTCCTAATCGCTTATGTGATCATCTATGTATTAAGCAAAGAGAGGCCCACAAATACCAACAAGTCAATCTTACAAGAATAACCCTCTAGCATTGCACTTCACATAGAAAACATTTTGAGCTTTTGAGTTTCAATAGACACCAACCTTTTGCACCGCATCATCATCAATAAGTATTATGTGATTATGAATTTATTCACCATAATTGTACTAGTTGAATTTTTCAATTATTAAAAAAATTGAAAAAAATTGTTTGATACAGATATTTGCGTCATGCACTATGAATTACACCATATACAAATATATAGTTTTTAAAAAAAAACTAAAAAGAAAATAAAATGCAAATGCAATTATTATTTTCAATTGTGAGACTCTTGAATTGACATTAAATAACTTTTGATCAATCCAAAGCTTTTTTCCTCAATCAAGGGGTTCTAGTAGTAACAATAATTATTTATTATAAATAGGTGATTATAAATAATGGATAAAATAATAACATCAATTAATGTAATTAATAAGTAATTACTGTAATTAATACATAATTTCTCTTATTACCATACTTATTTTTTATTACTCAAAATATTAAAATCTTAGAGATAGTTTTTATGTTACAACCAGTGATTTTTTTTTTTCACGAATTTTTGCAACCTGGTGACAAAAAAAAAAGGGCTGGCAAATCCAAGAAAGGGATTTTTGAACTTTTAAAAAAAAAACATTCGCCATATCTTGACCAAAAAAAATTAGAAGTCGCCAGATTTAAACAATGTTTTCCTGCAGGTCACCAGAGTTAGGCAGGATTCCAAAAAAGATCTACTAGTCCGCCAGGACAGTCGCCATTTACTGCTAAATAATGGCGAGGATCCTAGCCAGTGCACCTACTTGAGGAATTTTATTAAAAAAACACTGGTTACAACAACATTTATGTTTTGAAATAAGTTTTTTTGGTTACACAAGAAGTAACTTTTAATTCCATTACGCCAATTATAGTATTTTTATTGTGAATATTGTAAATACAATTTAATAATTTAATTTATGGTAATATAATCATGGAATTACAATAATTACAATGATTTAAGAGTACTGAGAATATTAATAATTAGTATAAAATTTTATGTTATAATAATGATTTAATTTTAAATAAGTGAGTATATGTAACAAATACAATAACTTAGTGTAGTTAAATAAGTCTCATTACAGTAATTACATCAAATAATGGAGTTGGCATAAAATTACTTAAAATTTTATTAATACTAATTTAAGATAAAAATCGGAAATTATGAACACTATTCAGTTATAAATTATATAGTTAGTGCACTTAATGCATTAACTATTACAATTATTGTGATTTTACAATAAATTTAGATTAATTGTGGTAATTCTTTGTACTGTAATCACTGAAAGTTTTTGTATAATTTGAACAGCCCACTTTTCAGTCCTTGCCCAACACCTAAGATTTGCAATGGAGCTTGGCATTAAATCTCTTTTGTAAGACTACTCCATTCAAAGAAGAAGATCCAGAAAGAAAAGTAACTATCATATTTCTTCATGTAGAAGAAGCACTCCAAATAGCTCCATTGTCCATTCCTACCTTCGGACAAAGGCTGTTATGTTCTAACACACCAGAAGTGCTCATTTCCATGTGGAACACAACCAGAACACAAGGCTGTTATGTTCTAAGACACCAGAAGCACTCGTTTCCATGTGGAATGCCGCCAGAACACAAGGCTTGTCCCCATGTAGAATGGACACAGAAGACATGTTCTAGGGTCCAAAGGGCCCGTCCCTCATGGGTATGAGTTGACACACCAGTATGGCAAGACAATGTTCCATCAGGTGGTAAGGGGCTTTTACCAGGGCCTGTTCTGGTAAGTAACTGGCCTCCCCCACCATTAATTCACATCACAACTGGAACTAGCAGATCACCAAGTGGAACCTGTTCCACCTGGGAAAAAACCTCCAAAAAGTACCTGGATAAAGATCCACCAAACCAAAACTGGTTCAGGTGTTGAGAAAGTAAGAAGGGACCTATTCGCCGCTGCCTTGGGTTCTACCAGACCTGTTCCAGTGCATAACCAACATCCCCTGCCATTCAATCACATCACAAGTGAAATCGGCAAAGACACAAAGTGGAACTGGCAGAACCACAAGTGGAACTCACAGATGACCACCTGTCTCAACCAGGGAAAACCCTAAAAATGCACCTGAATAAGACACTGAAACTGGTTCCAGCAGTGAGCAAGTAAGAAGGAACCAAATGAGCCAAGAAAAATACAAGAATAGGATATTGGAAAAACCTGAATACGAGAAACCTGCAGTGCATGTGAACACCCCAAGACTAGAAAGCTTTGTTTATATAATCAATGACAAAATGAAAATTATCACAATTGCTGATCTATTTAAGGCTTTTTGAGTCCTGACACCCAAAAAGAGAGAGAAACTGTGCATTTTGCACTTGGTCCCAAGTCACAATTTGTATGGACATGCTTCCTGCACCTGCTAAAGCATCCATATAATGAAATGCCTCAGTGAAAAAGAAAAAATTGCTACACAGAAGAATGAGCCTTGACCCAAGAGTGCCACACTAACCAGCAAATAAGCACTATCACCTTATCCTCAATTGGCAAATGAGGAGCAGCTTTCCAATCACTCAAAGTGGTGGGATAAAAGGTAAAAGTTTCCCAAATGCAAACTCTCAATTACAACACCAAATGGACCCCCTACTTATCATTGAGTGTTCACAGACATTTTAACACCCTTTGATACAATAATTTTCTGAAAACCAACATGTGACAGGTTGAGACTTCTCCACAACATGTCATCAGTCAAGTTTCCAGAATTAAATGTCCTGGCAAGACAAACTTCCAACACAGTACTGGAAGACCTCTCAAGTTTCCAGATAGAAAATTGACACTTCAACTTAGGCACCTCTCTCTGGCTATTTTCAAACAAAAGTCACCCACCAAGTCCAAGAGGCTCCACTGTCAGTTATCTGGTGTCATCTTATCCACAGCTTCAGCCATCACCCCACGGCCCTGCAAGCAGATACAGTCATCAATACTTTGCAAACCAATGAAGCAATAGCCACCACTCATGCAAAACTTTGCATAATATAATGCTAAAACATGTGATACTCATTGTAATTCCCAAAGTAAATCAAGCAGGTTTGATCTTTGCCTCAAATCAGGTCCTGTACTATACCAGTACAGAAAAGTAACTTAAACTGTCTGCCAAAGCCTCTAAAACGAATAAGCCATTATAATCAGTCAAATCTTTGCAATTAACAACCAACCACTTGAGTGATCATGGACTTACACCCTTGGTGGATCTTTGTTTCAAGTTTAATCAAGCATCAAGAACTTGATGTTTTCAAATCCTTCAGTACTAATGCATTGCTATCTTGCTATGCTCTGGTGAGACATTCAGTTATTAGAGAGAGACAAAGATAGATTATTAAGCAACCCAAGAGTGCAATTGAAAATCTGCAAGTTTTCCACGTTGCAAATCGTAGAACCACCAACAAATTATTGCCCTCTCTGACACAAGGACAAAAGTAGGAACACCTATGCATAGTCATGTCGTGAATACTTGCATGAGAGTCAAAATTGCTGGAGCAGGTGGAAAATGCCAGACTTGCAGTCGTCCCATCAAACTGCCCATCACTTGAAGTACTGCGTTGCTCCATCAGCTCCACCTGGAAACCAGATTCCGCAGGAGGTAATAAACCCAAATCGGCACCTATCTGAGGCAACCTGTCCAGAGAATCCACGCCCTGTTGGCTGAGCTCCCCTTCACCACCAAGAGCAACAGTATCCATTTCTTGTAACAATGATGCTGAACAGCTAGAACTAGGTTGAGACTCCCTCTCAGTACCTCCTCCAGAACTTGAACCCCTTGTGTACCTTGCCTCCCCTACTTTTGGGTTTCCCAAGAAACAAGAGTCTTTACCCGGTCGCTTGGAGATTAATTGGGGACCTGAGTCTGGAAGAGGCCGTTTCAAACCCTTCTCTCTTTGGAATGGCTCAGGCATGTCAATATCCTCATCATCCTCAGCCTCCTGCATTGGCTCTGCCCCTGAACCTGAACTCTGTCCGTCAGCAGGCCTGACATGCAGGCTGCTACTTCCTGAAAGGCAATTACAGCAGTTCAAGAGGTGGAAAATGAAGAGGATCCCACAATAGGAGAGAAATCTGTGTTCACATCAACAGATGACTCCAGATTCTCATACTATTATCAACAACACAACCTGTGTCACACAGCAAGAGAGTTGTACAAAGAACACACCAAGGAACTTAGAAAGTAAACCAACAGATAGTAAAACTGAACAAGCTTCTCCAAACAACACACTTCTCCAGATAGCATGACCCCATAAACCTAATCCGCATACTACACACCCCACTCACCATTTGCAACAGGAGGGCAGGCTTTCAAGGACCTGGACTCTGGTTCCTCGTCATTTTGAAGAGGTACAACTTTCTGCTTTACCCTCTCAGGTGTTTTATCTGCAGTGATTTCAGAAGCCCGCTCAGCTCCTCCTGTCTTGTAGGGAGAAATGTGATGTGTTGTGAGCTGCAGAGAACCAAGTAAGTCGTTCTCAATCACATCATACCTGCAAGAAAACCACAAGCTGCATTTTAACAACCATTTCCTTCCAGTTTAACATACAATGATCTACAACATCACTACTCTTCATCCTGGCAGATGTCCAGCCAACTGATGATGTCAACAATAAGTATCAATGGGCCAACCAAATAAACTTGTCATATTCTCCATGCAGTTCCCTAGCAGTTCCTCAATCATACATCTTCATCACTTAGTGGAAAACTCTTGCATTATCTTTGAGGTTCCTTCTGCAGGTAAATTGACAGATGGGGGACCCATCTCCTCAGACAGATTGTACATCACTCTTGGAGGGAATAATTTGCACATGCCACTGATATTGTAATAAGCAGTGAAAGTCAAAGAGGGACAACTCGTGGGAGAGAGGACCATACATTCGTCGGCAAAGTGTGTCAGTAAGATGAGTAAGGTTGATAACTTGCAGACGCATGTCTCTTACATGAGAGTCATCAGTATGCAATACCAAAGGAATCTCCACCAACTTTGACAAGCGCTCCACAGTCTCTTCCAGCTGTTGTTGCTGATCTTCAAACAGGTTCTGATTGATAAGATTCTGCTCTACTGAAATGTCATCCTTGAACAGCTCATTCCCAAACATAAAGTATGCCAATGCAAATGAGTATGAAAGAGCTCGACGTGCACGGAATAGCCTTTGCAAACCATTGGTGAGCCAGCTATAGTCCTTGACTAAGTATTCACTGGCTTCTAGTGCTGTGATTTTCTCCTGAACTACCTCTCGCTGCTTCTGCTCAAACTTCAAAGAATCCATGTGTCCTTTCCAACGTGAATGATAGTGAATATATCGTTTCAAATCACGCTGTGCTCTTGCAGCTTCCTTCTCCTTCTCTTCCTTGAAACGACCACAACTGTGGCCCTCAATACTGCTCCAATTATGCTCTCGTCCAGTTGCAGCACCACAGAGCCAACTGCAACCAGCCATGACATAAGTTAAGAAAGCACAGGCATGGGGAATCTACACTGTCTGGAGATCATTTACAGTAAATCAGTCCAACAGGTTTAGAGCAAAGCAATGTGCTGGGAGTCTCAGAATGTCCAACTAAACAATCTTGCTGATGCACCTAAAGTTCCCATGATATGACTGTGGAAGGAAACTCAGAATCCCAATGAGGCATGACAGGCCAGCAATAAACATCAGTACAGGGAAGGAGGGAAAAACTGATGAGGCATATTGATATAGCTGCAGGAAGGCACTACCAAAAAGCCTGGCCGCATATGCAGCCAACCAGGTTGCAACCACCATTCTTTTCAACAGGCTTGTGGCATTTTGGGCATGGTTTGGTGTGGACTGTGAGCCAGTTTACAGTCTCAGACTCATCTTTGCACTTTTTGTCCCAGAGAGTCCACATATAACAGGAACAAGGCGAATGAGGTTCTGCCATGCAATTGAAGCAAAATTGCTGCCCACAAATGCACTCGATTTCACAGTAGGGTTCGCCTTCCACTCGAATGGCATTCCCACAGTGAGGAATGCTGGGGCACCACTTGACTTTTGCATTGTCTTCAATGTATGACTCAAGGAGAAACCGCTCGTATCGTTCAACTGATTCTGGGTCTTGTCCCCCCACCAGTTTTCGCACTTTGTCCTCATCACAAATAGCACCACACTGGTGCTCCATACATGTCACACGCCGACTCTGACCCTCTTTGATTTTAATGATGAAGTATTGAGTCCAACCTGAGAGAGAAAACCACTACTGCCATATTACCCATGTGTCTCATATATGTCTCACACATACATCACATACAACTATTTTATACAACAATTTGAAACAAGTTATTGGAAAGTCCTCTGTCATCATTGCAAAACTCACAGAGAACCTTTTCCATACTAGGAACGTTCTTCGTGGTTCACAATTCAGCATATGAATCTGAACCACAATCCTACAAATGAACCACTGGTGCCACATGGACAACAAATGGTAGAGAACAGATGCTCACAATCATTGCAGAAGGCATGGCCACAATCCATTCGGGTGGCCTTATTTTGTGGAGCATCATCTAGACATGCTCCACAACTAATGAAGGAGGTTTCACAAGCTGTAGGTTGATTGCAAAGGTCTTCTGGTGGGGGCAGGCCTGCTTCCAAGAATATTTTATTTGTTCCCTCCTCTGCAAGCTTCCCAAACAAGCTCTCCACATTCCATCGGTGATGTATGAGCAGGGTCCTTGCATGTCGTGGACGAATTGCCAAGAAATCTACGACCTTCTGCAAGTCCTCACTCTGCCCCCCAGTTCAAGAAGAAGAGAGTTATGTGTCTGAAAAGCACTCTAAGAGACAATGTACATACTGTCTGTGAAGTTCAAGATAACCTCGATGGTCATCACAATATTTTCAAAGTGTAAGAATGCCACAATCCCTTGCAGAACTGCTGCAATGGCTGAACATATATCTGAACAGCAAAGAAAAAACAACCAGTCAACGGAACTTCACAACCCCAAGACCTCTTTTCATGTGTCAATGAAAATAGCCAAGACAACATTCCCTATCAAAGGCTGCCACATTCACCAGTCATGGTCTTATCAATGCTATAGAGGATACTCCTAAAAACTAAGATCTGCAAAGGACATTTGGTGGTTCATGCATGGTGATTGTAGATAAAAAAAGGTTATAAGGTGACCTAAAGAACTGATAGCAAAGAGGCTTGGAAACAAAGGACCAACCTGAGCTGCAAGCAGGGACTCCCTGGTGATGACCTGGGGAAACAAACCAGAACAGAAAACTTCAGCAATGTGATGATACAATCTCTGGAGCATTATAAAGTGCTAAAATCAGCCCATGACCACAAAAATTCATCCAACCACAAAGTAACAAGACACCAATTGTCAACTACTGTCTTCTTCTCCCTTCACCCTACTTGATGACAGCCAACAAATTATCATGTGGGAAGCAAGAAGTTGTCCATCCTTTACATCATGACAATGAGAATGCCTCCTCCTGCACTAATCCCATAGATTTAACATAGGCCTGATGACCATGACACAGTCAATCACATGAGCATCGCATTGCTATTCTATGTCAGGATTCAAGCTTTCCATGGCATCCAATGGCAGTAATCAAAGAGCTGCTCTAACTATTTTGCAGAGCAATGTGATCGTGCCCTTTTGGATGGCAGGTGGTTGCTGTACTTCCTTATTGTGCAGTTTCAGCTAAAGGTAGTAATTGAGAACAAGGAACACATGTGCCATGAACTGCAGGCTAATGGCCATTGCTACCAAAAGAGGATTACAAAAACTGCAGTCACAACTGCTTTGCAAGCTTCATGAATGTTACCCGGTATGCAGGTGCAGTTATAGCAAACCCTGAAACAACCCAGGGAGAACATGATTTGGCCAAGCTTTTTCAGTAGGAGAAAGAGGGCGGAAACGTGTCACCTTATGGCAAACATCAGGCTCCTCCTGATGAGCTACAACATCTTCGTCCTCCCCTCCATAATCCTCCTCAGAATCTGTCTCGGCACACTCACTCGCATATGTAATGGATCCGTCGTCGCTCATGGCTTACTGTTGCTTACACACACAAAGCGCAGGTTCTGTCCGTCTACTATTTACCGACGAACGCTTCGCAGATTATCCAGAAAACACAACCAATTCTGTCTCCATCCGTCTCTGCATCTTCCTCTATCTCCGCATCGTCATGGCAAAATGCGATTTGCAACCAGGTCTCCACCAAATCTCACCTCTCTCTCTTTCTCTCCTCACTCACATAAGCTCCAATGCATCCGATAAAAGACAGCCAGATCACGGTGCGGACTCTAGCCATGCTCCGCAAACTGCCTTCTCCGTACCTTTCCCTATATCAGCACGGCAAAATCCGGACACCAAAATTGAGAGCATCGAACAAGCCAGAACAAACAAAACCACCACACCCGAAACAGCACTCCAGCGAAAGCATGCAACAAGAAAAAAACCCGAAAGACTCACCAATTCTCGAAGTCTCAAACAGAGAAGGACGGCTACCCCAGCTGGTTAGCGATACGCGCCCGCACGCCCGCACGCACGAACCCAAATACACGCCAACGAGACAGAAACCAAGTCGTCAAAACCCTAGACGATGTGCAAGAGCGGCAAGCGCGGCACCGGCGAGCTTCGAGACTTTAGATCGTTCTTGGTCATGAGGGGCAGCGATGGCGGAGCGGTTCTAAACGTTAAACATGAAGTAGCCGCCCACACGTGCGCGCGCGCGCACACACACAATCTCACACAAACACACTGGACGGACAGAATGAAAATCCAACAGCTGCTACCTACGACTCCTTCCACCCTGAGCTGATGACACAGAAAGAGAGATGGCAATGACAGGGGAGGAAAAAAAAAAAAAAAACAACAACAGACCACGACAAAAGATGAAGCCCTGCACACAAGAAAACCGCTTGCACCTCTGTTTCTGATATACTGCATATTACAAAACTCCTGTCTCCCGTAATTACAAGAACTCCATCTTGGCTCCTAAAAAATTCGCACCACGTTTGCTATTCCCAGAGCTCCGCAATCTCACGTCACTTCTCTCTCTCTCTCTCTCGTTCTCTCTCTCTCCCTCTTGCTCTTTGTCGCTTCCGTCGTCCCGAGCTTTGCGGCACTGCGTCAGAAGGGACGAAAGGGCCTGTGTGGAAAGGGAGTCCCGGGGGGGGGGGGGGAGGCAGGGGTAGGCAAGCGACCCGTTACTTCGTCGGGTTACAAAGCGAGGCACAAAAGCCCTTTCTTTCCGTGGTGACCAGCCAAAGAGCCGCCCCCCCCCCCCACCGGGTAAGTGAGTACATACCCGGGTTGCTAACTGATGGGGATTTTGTAGCTGATTCTAATACCCGCACGAACAGGGGTGCCAACCTTTGAGCTGTTGGGAATTCTAAATGGCATGGTAGTCTCTTTTGGGACCCCAAGAGACTCTTAGGAGGGTTTAGGGTTTGTTTGGTATTTGTTTGTTGTGTAGGGAAAGGATCTATTTTGAGACCTTTTGGGGGGAGTTTAGGTCTTTATGAATCATAACGACCTAATATTAGGAATGGCATGGAGCCCAAATTAGGGTAAGATAGGATTCCATCCACCTATGAGAGGTTCTATTAGGGCTTGTTTCCAAAGCATAATTGGGTGTTTTTGTTCCTCACCTTTGATTCACACCACAAGTCGGACAACCCAAAACCAATACTTGGACCTACAAAATAACCCCATGTAGGTGTAAGACTCAACCTATATGCACTTACTAACCTTGCATGGGTGGGTCTTCCATTTGGTAAAAGGCTTTGTTATATTGGCCCACCTCAAAATTATGTTGAATAGATTGCCTACACATAAAACAACATTCCAACCATAATTTTGGAGTTTTCACATTACATCATTAAGGTTTCAACCTTCAATTTTGTCAAGAGTGTTACTTTATTTACTTGGTTAAGTTACAACTAGTTTAGTTTAGAGAAAAAATTGGTTAGTGTAATTAATTGTGGTTTCTTTTGGGATTGGCTTAAAGTGTAAACATAGTTTTAAATATTTTGTTGATAAGGTATAATTTCAAGTGATGGGTTTTCAAATCATTTTGATGATTTGAAGTTTTAGAACATAATTAATTTTGTAATTTTGTAATTTTCTGTATATTTTATACAAAGCTTTTTTTTCACATGATTTTTTGAGTCATTTTATTTTATTTTATGTTTTGGATTTGGATTTTTTTTATGTGAGTCATATTTTGAATCATCAAAACCATTTGTAATTATTTGTGTTGCATTTAAATTTGATTATTGAACACAATGTTTTTGTGTTTGTCACAAATATTAGTTATAATCAGGTAAAAATTACAACTGGGGGTGTTTTTATTTATGTGATTCACTTAATGATTTTGATGATTTTAATATAATTTTTGGTTTAAAATTCCATGAGAAGTTCAATTTCAAAAGGGGCCCAATTAACTTAGAAATTGCTAGAAGAACAACCTTTGGTAGCTTATATTTTATTTATAATTCATCAATTAGGTTGTTTATATGTTATTGTGTGGACAACAATAAATGTAGGTGCCAATAATGTAGCACATGACAATTTGAAGGAAGCCATAAAAACAAGCATTTCCCTTATACATAAGGTACGTGTAACTTTGACTTCTTGTGATGTACAAATGTTTAGGCTCATGATAATATTCACATGGTGTTGTGAACATTGGATAAGGCTAGGTCTTGGGTCACATTCCCAAAACAAGGGTCGGATCTAAATGTATTACTTCATATTAGGCCTTTAACCATAAGACATTTTTAATCCATGACGATTTATGAGAGCTTGCCTATGTAAATAAAATGCCAATATAAAATTTTTACTATATTTTCAAGGCACCTTCTAGAATGCAAAGTTTCATTTGCATTAAATGTAAAATACCCATTCTTGGTGGGTGCTTCATTTTTCAAAAATGATCCACCTCATTTTTTTCATGCTTCCCACAATATTTGACAAGTATCAAAGGAAAAATAAATAAATAAATAAATAAAATCTACTTGAGTGTTTTACAAGCAAGGTAATATCCTTGCTATAATATTTTTGGTGAAAGGTGATTCTTCAAATAATTGCCTTTCAACTTTGTTCAAGGAAGAGACTTATTTCAAGAATGTCTTGTGCACAAGCTAGCATTATCCTACACAAAACTAATGCAATAATTGCCTACATGAAAATGAAAAGCTGTTATAAAATTCATTAACAATGGGTGTGGTCATTAATATAATCATTAATACAATCAATGTGTTCATCAACACGACAAATAATTATTTTTTAAGTTTGTGTTTACACCTTAATTGGACATTTAAGTGGGAATAAGGTTATAAGCCCACATGTAACCTATAATTGCTATTGAAACTAACAACAAGTTTTTAGTAAAAAAATGTTCATTTGTGATTTTATTAATATCCAAAATCAAGCTACCCCGACTAGGTATCCTTTTTGTATTTCAAATAACCTAACTATTTCAATTTGTTATGACAAATTCTATTTCCACACATACTTCATTTGTTGTCCAACCTTATTTTTCTCTTTTTCATCAAACTAAAATGTTTTAAACTTTCACCTCACCACCTTCATGTTATTATCATATTTATATTTACCATTTTGAAATGTATCATCTTAAACTTCACACATATTATCTTTCCATCACACAATACATTTAACATGCTAATGGTGTACAAAAGTATTGTCATATCGACAAGGACTTGACAATTCATAACTTAATATAGGTCTTTTAAAAATTTGCCACTCCTTTTTAAACTATCATGTGAGTATGTTACAAATTGAGGTTAACATGTAACAACACATCTCATCGTATGCCACATGTATGCCATGAGTTTTTTTTTATCAATGTCATGGCATGCACATAAACATGGCTAGTTTTGCATGTTATTATGATCCCCATGTGTAACCTCCAACCATTTAAAATCTTTCTTGGACCCCCCCCCCCCATAAATGCTTATAAAATCTAATATATTAATTCAATAAGTCTGTCAGTCTATGACGGGGTTTTGGGGGCTGGGGAGGGAGAGGCCGGTGAAGTAGCGGGCGACCAGTGTCAGTCTGTGACGGGGGTTGGACCACCACGGTTTCCGCACCAGCCAGGTGTACAAACCAGGACGTGATCTCCACAAAGCATCACAGCCGTCCGAAGGGAAGGAATGACGGTCGGATCGCATCCCTCTCCCATCGCACTAGAGGCAAATATAAAAACCTTCCCCTCCCTCCCCCCCACTACCGAAAAAATCGGCGGTTACATAAAAGAGCGTGTTTTCGAAAATTTCCAAAAGGTTCAAAATGTCAGAACCGGGGTTTTGGGTTTTCTCACCCCCATCGGGTAAAGGAGTAAATACCCGGAGTGATAACCTGAGGGTACACACAACTGGATTTGATACCCGCACAACGTCGGTCGGGACCATTGCGTTAAATCACAATATTGTTTTTATCTGTGGGGATATAAATGCCTTAGGGTGGGACCCATGAATGTTATTTTGGAAAAAATTTCGATTATGGCGACCAAACAGAACGTTCGGGGTGGCTGGAGTGGCGTAGCCACGGGTGTCCGAAAGTCACAAGTACCACTAGTGAATTTAAGGCACCTTATTAATTGAAGAATGCACCTATGATTGGAGGTGGGGGAGGGCCAAAGGTCTATTTGATTAATTATGGTTATCTTCTTGAAATTTTTTCCCATTGTGTAGTTGTTAAAATTCAAGTCTTAACCACATTTTCATTTCATTATTCATTTGAATTTGTGTTTTATACAATAAAATTGTGTGAACTATCAATGTGATAAAATGATTATATTTATTTTCCAAGGCAAGAGAAAATGAAATTTAACCATTGGAGTGGGTGCTGGCCATTTTTTTGGGTTCATTCCTGCTTTTTCTACCATTGTATCAATAATGTATCAAGGTTAACTTTTTTTTCATAAATTCATGAAAATGCAACATACATTTTGTCAATTTTTTTCCTCTAACTTCTAACATGTTTTGATATTCATCAATATTCTTTAATTGATTTTTTAAATTGTTTATAACACATAAAAAAATACACATATTACATTTAGAAACTTTAACATTGTAATTTTGTCTATAACTTGATTAAAATTACATGTAACGAGTTTAAAGGTCACACAATAATTCACATTTTGGTTCAAGCTATTTATTCAAATTACACAATAAAAAAGGTGGTTTAACAAAAGGACCCCCCCCCCCACTGCCCCCAAGTACCTTGGATTATAGTCAAACCTAATTTGTTGTTTTTAAACATGCCATCAATTATGGTATCAACATGTGATGTATCTTAAACAAAAAAAAGTTTGACTAATGATAACATTATTGGTTATTTGAACCTACCAAAATTTGAAGAGGATTCATGGAAGGACAAGATCAGTTTTTGGAAAAAGTTAATCACTTTTGTTAATTCTTGTCTATTTTGCCAACATTAATAAAACCACAAATGTTTTTCAACTTCATTCATATGTGGATAATTATTCAAGGACCTTAAAAATTGTGATCTATGTTTTCTGGAAAGCAATGATGTTATGTAGGTGAATCAAACTCCAACCATTATGTTTTTAAAAAACTTGATGACAATGCTAGAAAATTGGCCACCTTTTGCCAACATAACCTTTGTTTTTGCAATGTGAAAAACTTGAATCAAAGGCCTTGGATGAAAGCTTTCATTTGTCTAGGTATTCTAATTTTATTTTATTTATAAATATAGTTGCAATGCTCATTCCAAAGATGACATAATATATAATCAATCTTCATTAAATAAATAAAACTTGGAAATTGAAGCCATGCATTGAAAATTCTTAAATGTTCATGGATATTGAAAATTTTGCAAAAATAAATCTCAAGACATGTTTCAAAATATTAAAAAACCCTAATTTGGATAAATATTAACTACGTCAACTACATTTTATTTGGTAATAGATTCCTATATTTCTTTTTTCTTTTTTTGCAATGTTGATTAATATTTTCTTTTGGTTCAATGTAAGCATTTGTCATATGTAGTCATTGCTTCATATAAACAATAACCAAATTGTCAGTATAAACACATTTATAGCAAGTAGATAAAGTTATTATAACAAAGTCACTCATACAACATAATCATAATAAAGGAAGGCAAGACATGTAATGAAACATTGTTGCAATTGCTTAAATATAGATCATGTCCACATCCATTATTAAAAATGCATGGGTGAAAGAATTGACAAACATGTAACTACTTAGCAAATCAAGTTAGGAAGAAACATTACATGACACAACAATTTTCCTTATCATGATGTGTATTTTCACATTATTTGGATTTTTGTGCAACGACATTAGGAACCGAACATGCGAACTTACTCAAGTGAACAAGAAAAGATTGGTAGAACATATTCCATGTCATGTCATAAAATATTTTTAATATATATTTTTCCAAAAGGATTTTATTATGTGATGTGGCAAAATATTTTGCCACATCACATGGTATTCTTGAGATTACAAAATATTCTTTAACAAACCTTATAATATTTTGCCACATCACATCCATGGTTTATTATGAGATGAACAATGGTTTATTGACTCTAAACATGGGTTTAGCCAAAAAAACCATCAATAATAGTATTGTGTGAATGTTTGAAAGCATTTTTGTTACTTTAACTTTATGCATTTTATCATGCCTTGTGTAAACAATATTCCAAATGTCTAATGATTTTTTATAATAGTAACATATTAAATATTTGACAAACATGTGTTGAAATGGTTGAAGTATAATACATAAATAAACATTACTATGCAATGATTCAAAAACTAAAAAATGGATAACATAATGAATGGGCCAAAATTAATATCTAAATTTCTTAATAATCCAGCCAATTACATAAAGGTTTATCAATAAAAAAATTATGTACTATCACAAGAATTCAAAAACTTTGGCATGCTTCAACAAACATTGAACTTCATCCCAACTCCATTGGTAGTGATGAATGAACTTTTCCATGAACCCACATAACATGAACATTTGTAAGGCATGATACACATGTTTATAATGCACATACACCCCATGAGCACCCAAAGAACCTGCCAACATTTTGACAAAATAAACACATGAACATTTAGGGAAATTACTAATAATCACATCGTATTTTTAGTTATTTAAAATAATACTATAAATTCGTCCATACCTAGGTGAGGGGACATCAACAAGGGGGAAACCAATGCGTTGGGTAAGTAAGATATTAGCCTCCCAATTGTTGGTGTGTTGTTGTGTTATTTTGAAGACAAAAGGTCCTCTCACCTTCTTGCCACCACGAGTTGTGGGTTAACAATTTGCATCAGTTAGTCACACAATGTTGTGAGCATTCATAGAAGCCACATGCAAACTATTTGGATTGAACAATTGGGAACCAAATAAACTTCGAACACCACTTTAATCAAAAGGAAACCCCGCTTCTTCTAGAGTTATTACCATAGTAATGACATTCTTCATTTTGCACTTTAAAATTCGCGAATTTACGTGGTAAAGCACCTTGTCAAAACATTCTTCGACGCGAATTTTAACGAATTTTAACAAATTTTAATGAATTTTAACGAATTTTATG
Organism: Sphagnum tenellum; assembly: GCA_963921925.1. Lineage (NCBI taxonomy): Eukaryota > Viridiplantae > Streptophyta > Sphagnopsida > Sphagnales > Sphagnaceae > Sphagnum > Sphagnum tenellum. The sequence continues at coordinate 353,479 of OY998159.1, forward strand.
GAGATCTTTGGGCTTCCATAACATTCCCACACCAAGAATGTCATAACTATGGTTATTACCTCCTTGTGAACTAAGTCAATACCTTCTTGGATGAGCCATATAATTGGAACTAAAGGTTTAGCAATTACATATTTTTGCAATATTCCATCAACACAACGACTCAAATCATTAAGACAAAACCAATGCATATGGTGCTTTAGTGATCTAATATGAAATTATACCTAAAACCTTAAGTAATATGGAGCAAAAATTCCATTTGCAAATTTGTAAAAGTTGATATGTGTTTTACATTTAGGCCCTAAGGTTTTTTAGAGCACAAAACATTGAATTGCATAGTTGGGTGGGCAACGTTCAATCCGCCATTAACCATCAACACATGTTTTCTTTCAACTCCAAGCCATCTCAAAATACTAAAGGTGAACAAGCACTAAAACCATAAGGTTGTTGTTGCATGCCTACATTCTCAACAACATTCGGTTGAATAGCAAGAATTGTTATTCGTGGACGAAAGAAATTCACACAGTTAGGACAATGAAAATCATTGTTTGCACCAAGAAATCACTTAGCAAACCTAAAAACCTCCTCCCCCTCGAAGTGTGGAACTCGATACAAGAAGGAACATATAGACATGTAATTTGCCATAACAACCACTATTATAATAAAATCACTAGACCATTAGGCCTTCTTTAACAAAAAGTCATTCCAAGTCCATGACCAGATGAACCCCCTAATAAGTATTGTCTATAAAATGTAAACTGTTTGAAAGCCCAAATGTAATCATTACATGTCATTGTGTATTGACAAGTGTCGTTATTCTTCGATTATTGCAAGTAGATGTAATGCATAGTCTTGGGTATATTATAAGTGGGCATGTCCACCCACTTTTCATCATTTAACTTTTATAAATCAAAGGAAAGTAACCATCAAAAAAATTTGAAATGTTGCAACTAATAAACATATAAATTGTAAATGAAATTTCAATGAAATTGGACATATTACATTTTTGCATGCACAAAAGGTAAAAGAAAACATAGGAAGTTCATAAAAGAAGTATTCACATGGACCATGGCACCTCCCCATTATTTGACACAAAAATGCTAGAAGTTAAGCCAATTGTTAAACTCGTGGACACCTACCTCACAAGTAGCCCCAATTAAAAGCCACTTGGAACAAATGAAAACATATATAATGATTATTAGTATCCCCAAGTGATTTGGCATTCTTATACTAGTGGCAAATAGCCTTGTGTTCATCTTGCAAGTCAGGTCTAATTATCGAATGAATAACTCCAATGGAATAAATAAGTGCACTCTTTATCAACCATCCCATAACCATAAACAATTATAACAATGTTCCAATTGGTTTGTGTGTTATCAGCCATGATTCCCTTGAAATTGTGTTTTCGAAACTCATGCTTCAACTTTATTTCATTAAGTTTTGTCCACATAAGTCATTGAACTTTGGTGTCCTTACATTGCATATCACATACAACTATGGTCAACACTATAAAATAAACATAATTGTACACATGACAAACCATATGATGCACCCTCAAACTCTTTGAAAGATTCAAATGTAAATTCGAAAGTGAAAACAATGGAAAAAGGAATCGGGGTTTGTTCCTTAGCTCGTACCACTTCTGGGATAAGAAGGGCATGCTAAAACTTCAAAATGGGGATTACAATGAATGAAAAGCATGTCAATTATTCATATGGACCTACACAACCACACAACAAATTGGTTAGTGCATAATTGAAACATTTTCGTTGCACATATGAGCTATGGGCATCCACAAATTCACAAGACTCACCACAACCTAAACTTGGGGAAGCCACCACCTTCCCCTTTATAACATTTCATGTGATTAGACATGGGTTACATCCAAATGTCATTCTTCACATGACTCACAAGTTGGGAATCACGAAATTCCTGAAATTGGGACTCTCACCATTTTGGAGGCCCATAACTTCTTGTGTGAATTTCTAATTGAAATGAGGTTCAAAGCAAAGTTATAGCCCTAGTAAAAAAAAATTCAAACATATGTGGCACATCACCTACATGCTCATAATTTAGAGCGATTCCCAACTTTTAATGGTTAGGAATCAAATTCACGCTTTGATTCTCGACCTTTTCTGGGGCCATGATTTATGTTGTAAGTATTCAAATGGATCATGTGAGATCATTTTAGACATCTACATCTTAAGATCTTTTTAATGGTATAATTTTATTTTTTATTTAGTAGGTTTTGACCCTTGAAATTGTTCTTTAAACATTCAAGACTTCATTGGGATTCTAATTCCCAAAATGGGAATCCATTTGGGAGTGTGTGGGTTCATTTTGTCACATTCTTTCACACTCATGAGAGTGTGAATGTGACTCCTAGGTTACACTCTCAGCCCGCACCTTTCCATGCCCTTACTTTGGTCGTGAGCCCAAAGTTAAGGTTGTGACACCATAGTTGTCCATCAAATAACACACTTCACATGATCAAACATGGTCCAAACATTCTATAAATCCCTCGTGGGTTGCATTTGTGTGATGAGGCTGACTCCACTCTCTCAACACCATTTATCCACATTTTGAAAATGAACACCTTATGTCCATGAACTTGTCCGAGGAAAGAACATTCCTAGATGTAGTCATATCGACTTTTGAACTTTAATTGAAGTATGCTATCAATATAGCCACCTCTTGAATGATGCTTAAAAAAAACAACAAGGTTATGAACGTTGGAATAGATAAGTTCACATAACTTGTCCTGGATGTGCTCTAACTATTCACCCTTAAGGAGCTCCATTTATGCCATCGCTAGAATCATCAAACAAGTAACTTGCAAAGAAGGTCTTGCTAACATTGAGGGAAATCGAAGAATTTTTGGCATTAGGCGTGCAATCAACCTCTTCTACGATCAACCTTTTAATTTCCTTGACCAACTCCCGACACTTTCCATTTGCAATAGGATGGTTGTGAACATTAAGATGAATCGTCGCTCTTGACATAGATTGAAGTCTATGCATAACGTAATAAATTCACCCATCGTAATTGGTGTCATAAAAAGGAAGAAAATAATAAAATTTACATCCAAGCGAGGAAGAGGATGGAATCATTGTCATTTGACTTAAGACTGGAATATGAACGCATTCACCACACGAAAATGTTTCGTTGCAAGTGGCAAAGCACACGAAGTTCTTACAATCATCCTACACACACTGCAAGTGACCCAAGCAATGAGCCTTATTGAAATTAAACCTAAACATTTTTGTTTATATTGGTTGTGACCAACTTACTCCAAACATAGCCATCATACTTTCTATCCATGTTTTGCATTTGGGAAAGGTTATGAACATTCAAATGGATGAGCAACAATTCAAACAAGACATCCCCATCGAAAGTAATTGACAAAAATTGGACTTTTCATAAAAGGATATTGTCATAATCCAAAATCCACAACTCGTTAAAGGTTTGTCATGGCAGCACTATCATGTGTAAATAAGAAACAATAGACTAAGTACTCCCCACATGGGTAGATGGCTTTAACGACAAATAAACTTTAAATTGAAAAATGCATTTCGAGGATTTTGTCGATGAAGGAGGTGGTGTCACGTCCGTACTCACTAAGGAATCAAACAATTCAATGAAAATAAAGGATGTAAGATCATCAAAACATTGAAGGAAAGTATCATCAACTTTGAGTTCTTATTTCATAGTCTTGACCACAGAACTTGTGATTCTTACCATCATGATTATAAACTAAGTCATCACCAACAATGTAATAATGACCACAACCAACCACCCATTGTCTCCCTTGTGAGGAGGTCATAGGAATCTAATACACAGAACTTGAGATAAGATTATTATAATCATATGAAATGTCCTTAAATATATACAAAGAACCTAACTAAAATGTAAACATAATGCAGAAACAATGTTAAGAGACAATGGTTGTCCTTGATTCGTCTACCATGATGGTGAGGTCCGAACATCCAATAACATGAAATTTTGCCATGTTACAAAGGGCACAAGAGTAGTAGTGGAGGAACTCAGATGGATTTGAATTAGTAAAAGCATAATCAAACACCATGGTTTGAAGGGTTTGGCGAAAAGGACAAGGAATCGGGGAAATATAATCCATGCAAGGAGTGAATTGAATATGAAATTAGACAAATAACAACAACAATGAAAACACAAACAAGAAAATCAAGCAATGTAGTAACAAACATCAAACTAAAATTCTAAAACTTTTGTGTTTGTAACCAAACACAATCTTTGTTGATGGAATATGGTGCAAAGAACAAAATTTGGGACAAAGTGATCACTTTGAAAGTTGTTTAAGTGGAGACCCAACCTAAAATTTCTACAAACTTCGATGCATTATGTGAATCACATAAATGTGGTGCAGGCTTGGAAATAAATGAAAAAGAGAAGGAAAATATATTAAAAGCTATTAGAAAACAAAAATATGTGTCATTTCAGAAGGATTAGCTTTTAGAAGGATAAAGTGATGGGAAAAAAAAAGTGTAGAAACCAAAAACCTTTGATAGATTAGTGGCGGTAGGACATTAAAACCATAGGAATATGATATAGGAACTGGCAATTAGGTTAAACATGGTTTCTGTCTATGCAATGTGCAAAAATTAAAAAAACCATAAAAAATATTGGGTGGAAGAAGGCATAGTGTGATAGGGTAATAACCTCATGCAAATAGGTGGAGGACAACATTTACATCCTAGGTCAAAAGAAGCAAACTCAACCATGGGATTAAATGTCAAATAAATGATAAGATATGGAATCCATACTCATCATTAGTCAAATCATGTGAAATATTTTCGTGATGAGATCTTAATAGGAAAAGTGAAAACCATAGGGAATAATTATAAGGCATTGTTGGAACATGTTGGAACAAGGATCTAATTTATGTTTATAATATAAGATTCCATTAGGTGTTAGAGATTACAAGAAATATTTTCAAGAAAAAAAACTACATTATATTGAAGTAACAACATTCTTAGCAATTTACGTATTTCATAATAAATTAACAACATAGCAAACATAAGAATTCATCATTATCATATATTTAAAGAAAAGGGGAAAATCACTATAACTTAAAATGTCATTTTCAAGTTGGTGGATAGGAAAAAGAATTTAAAAGAAGTTGGAGATATATATCACAAAATGGAACTTGTTATAAGGAAGGAAGTGAAATATGTGCTATTGAAAATGAGTACGTTTTATCACAAATATTTGTGGGCCACGATGAAGTTCCTTTAAATTTGATATGCATGATGGGTGCTAGATTTCATTTTTAGCAAAGAGGTAAAATTAGGTTAAGCAGGTAAAATTAGTTTACTAGCCATATGAAAAGTTTGTTTGACTTAGTTACAAGTTACTAATAAAATTTTGAATGATGAAAATGTCGTGCTTGAAATACTTAAAACTCAATATAATTAATAAAGGGAGGGAAATTAGAAACCATTGGCCCATTGTGTCTGTGTGTATAAATATCCTCACGTGAATTTTGTGGAAATCATATATTCACCTTCCAAGGGTACAAGATTCATAACAAAAGTGTTTATTCATTAGCATCACTTTCTATTACACATAATACAAAATTACGTACAACAGTGCAATGTAAGTGGCATTCATTATCACAATGGACAATTACAATTATAATTGGTCCTTAGAATTACAGATCATAAATATCACAACAAATAAGGTCAGTGAGATCCATTGTAGTAAAAATAATGATTTTGATAAATGAACTAGGCCACAAAATTTTAAAAATCATTATCAAAACACCAAAATTATGAAAACACAAAATTAACAAGATTAAATAACCTTTCAAAATAAATTTTCATATGGTGATTTAACATATAAAAATATTTGAAATAAAAATTTTGAAAATATTAGCTGAAATACAAAGATTTAAATTCAATATAAAAATATTTTTATTAAAAATATATATCTAATTATGAATATTTGTTTCTAAATTTGAATTGTAACTATTAATTGAACCTTAATTACCTTCGCCAATTAATATATATTTTCATTTCCATCTCTATAAATATGTGTGTTCGAGTTTACAAAACAAGATTATAGATGCCATTTCTTGTAGTAGACGTTGAAGTTTATAGGAAAGGAAGAATTTGTTTTCATTGAACATTATTGTTAAAAAAAGAAGCTACAGTTTCAAATGTAGGAAGGTGTTGTTTTAGAGAACTCAATAACTCAAACAAAGAAGGCGAAAATAGAGTTTCTAGTGGACAAACCCAAAGCATCAAAGACAAAACATAAAAATGTTGGCCAATAAGAAGTTGCAACTAATGGAAGATATGTGATGCAACCCTTTTTCTACGAGGGATGATGAGGTTGAAGAGGCAAAAACAATTTTTTAAAAATGTAGTGCATATTTCCTAGTTTGCTTATAGTTAATATAAAAATGCAATTTGCTTGGTTTTAGTTGGAAAACACATTGATCTTTTGTTTTAGAGGCCTAGAACAAGCACATTTTGTTCTTTGATGCAAAATAAAACATCCTAGAACAAGTTGAAAAGATATAAATTGTCTCCGTTTGGCCCAACAATAAGAGAGAGTGAAAAAATATGTCTTGAATGAAGAGAAACTGATGGAATTGTGCTTTAAATTGCACAAAAAAATTGCATCAACTTTTTGTCTCCACTTTTTTGGATGTGTAGACCTTTGAATCACAAGCAAATGTAGAAATGGATGTCCATGAATCTCAATTGGTGCCACAAACCACCTCTACACAAGTATTTGCTATCCATTTTTCCTTTTGAAATATAATCGCATATTTTTCTTGCCTTGTTTAGTCTTGTGAATTGCTTCAAAGGTAACCTAACTCAATGATGACATTGTCTATTTAGGAGGTGGGTTTGACCTTTGGGCCTTTTATGCGATTGGGGGCAGTGAGAACAATTGGAGACAAGGAAATCCTTGAGGTCTAGATGGAACATAAGGTCAAGACAATCGAGGTGCTGGAAAAGCATAAGATTCATCCCAAGGCCAAGGCTTGGATGAACATACCCCTTTACCGCATGATTTTCAGGCCAACTTTTAAGATCAATGTGTTCAAGATGGAATAGTTGTTCCAAATGGGCTATCAAGAAGGTGACAAAGTTTTTTGTCTCTCACACAAATTAGCGGGGGGAGGAGGCATTTGTTACAAATCACATCCATGAGTGGGACGATCATTCGAAGGTTATGAATGCATAATTTGAGGAGGGGTTGAATTTGGATGAAGATATCCGGAGGTTCAATGGGAGAATGTTCTATGTGTGGGATGGCCTCCATCGGTTACAAACTTAGATCCCTTACATCTTTAGAGTTCACTTGCATGACCTCTCGTGGCACATTGCAATGGATTCCATCATGCTAGATATGAGAAAGGGCCTCATCCACCTCCTCATTGAAATGGTAGGCATGAATAAGTAATTACTTATAAGATTAAAACTTAACATTATGAATTTCACTTCATTTTTTGTTATTCGTATGTTTCTTCATGTTCCTTGTTTTATGCATTGATGTCGAATTTGTTCACGTGAAACTTAATTTGGTGCATGATTTCTTTCACATATAGAGCATGGGCATGATTCCACTAGTCTAATTTAAAGATGTGATTAGTCTTGATGTCTACAAGAGATGTGAAAACAAATCAAGGAAGACATGGTATTCTCTAACGCAAGAAAGTGTTTTTGACTATATGCACATGGTTTGATTGTTTCCTAGTCTTGCAATTTGGATTTGTTAGTTTTTCTAATTGAAACATTTGATTATAAAAATCATTTATTCTTGGTGCAATCTGAACTTTTGGTTGTAGCAAATGTGGTCGTGAAGTTTTATTATGAGGAAGTTCTGGACGAAAAATTGATGTCACCTTCCAAATTGTAAACACTTATGAATAATGTGATGGATCAGGTTTGGAAGGATCATACCTCCACTGACGCACTCCCAACTCCTTGAAAGATTCAACTCCTTGAAAGATTCAAATGTGAGTCCAAAGTAGAAAACAACAGAAGAAGGAAGAATCGGGGCACGCTCACTAGCTCATAACACTTTGAAGGGTAGAGGGGCATGCTGGAGCTTCGGCGTGAGACTAGGAAGAGTTGACAAGCTTCATTCACTCACACGGGCCTACACAAAACCCACACAAGGTGGTTAGTGCGTAGTTCGAGCAATTTTGGTGCTAGGACGAGCCACGGGCAACACGGACACACAAGACTCACCACGGCCTGTACTTGGGGGAAGCCACCACCTTCCCCTTTATAGTATACTCTGCACCTCTCCACGGGGCCCACATTCAAATGACTTTTTGTCTCGGGACTCCCAAGTGGGAGTCCTGAAATTGCCAACGTTGGGACTTTCGCAAGTTCGGAACCTCATAATTTTGTGAGTAGACCTCAGATCGAGATGCAATTTGAAGCAAAGTTGTATCCTCATCGAGAACTTTCTAACGATATGTCGCACGTCATTTGTAGACAAGTAAATCGGGTCAATTCCCGACTTTTTCTGGTTGGGAGTTAAATTGACAATTTAACTCCCAACTTTTCTTTTGGCCATAACTTGTGTTTTAGATGTCCAAATGAGCAATGCAAGCCCATTTTAGACATCTATGTTCGAAGACCTTCCAATGATATAAAGAACGCCACAAGCCATTGAGTTTTGACCCTTGAAATTGCTTTCTGAAGTTTCAAGAGTCCACCGGGACTCCATCTCCCAAAGTGGGAGTTGTTTTGGGAGTGCGAGGGTTCACTCCTTCACACTTTTTTACACTCTAGGGAATATGCGATGTGACTCCCGAGCTTTTTCTTGGCCCGCACCTTTGCAACCCCTTTGCCTTGGTCGCGAGCCCAAAATTAAGGTTGCGACATCTATAATGTGAAAATAAAAACTTGTGATTTCAAAATGTGGCAAGGATCATCCAAGTGACCAACTCCTTTATTAAATGCATTACTATGAAATGTGAGTACAATCCACTAATCCCTATGCAATGGATCAATGAATTCATTCGATTTTCACTAGGTTTTGTTCAATGCAACTAGTGAATTCATTCAAAATCCAATGAAACCACTTGATAAACAAAACAAACATTTTTTGTATTCGCATTAGGTCTTGTTTAGTGCGACTAGTGAATCCATTCAAAATTATTTCTTATATTATCATTACGTTGTGTTCAATGTGACTAATGAACTCATTCAAAATCCAATGAAACCACTTGACAAATAGACACATTTTTTGTATTCTTGCTAGGTCTTATTGAATGCAACTAGTGAGTTCATTCAAAATCATTTCTTGTATTCCCGTTAAATCTTGTTCAATGTGACTAGTGAATTCACTCAAAATTCAATGAAATCACTCAACATGACACATTTCTTTCAGTGATTTTGCTAACTAGCTAATCCTTGGCCATTTTATTTTGAGGAAATCAATGGCCCAATAAAACTTGAATGAGGTAGGGCATGTTGTAAATACCTATGGAAGGTGACAAATTGGCAAAATTTCACCAATTTAAAAGGTGCCCATGGAGTGCCACCCAATGAAAAGCTTTGAAAATGGGGTTTAAAAAAGAAGTATAAAGTATAATTTCATATTTAAAAAATAAATTGTAATATTATTTGTTTGGGAGTTTTGCAGATGGGAGTGCTGCCTAGTTTGAAACTCTGGAATGAGGTTTTTTTTGGGTAACTTATATTGTGAAAAATTTTAATTTATAATCTCTGTTTCCGGGGGCTGCCCATGGAGTGCTGCCCATAACGAAGAACAAAGATTCAGGTGGTCTTTTGTAATTTGCAATGTATATTTTCTTAATAGAAAGTAAACTTTAAATTTGTAGTTTATGTTTTTGGGGCTACCTATGGAGTGCTGCCCAGCTCAGGGTTGTTTTTGAAATATATAGTATATGTATTCTCTTAATAAAAAAGGAAAATTATTATTCTTAATTTATTTTTATGATCTGCCCGTGAAGTGGTGCCCAGTACGAAGCACCAAAAATGGTGGGGGGGGGGGGTTCTTAGTACTGAATAAAATTATAAATATGCACTTTAGTTTTTTTTTCTCTCCTTTCAATTTTGTGATGTAGCAGAAGTGGCGATCATCCATAAGATGATTTAGCCAGATTTGGCTACAAACTAGATATGTAAGTAGGAAAAAAATTAAAGTCTCTGTATATTCTTGATTAACCTATTGGAACTTATCAAATGAAATTGGCAATTCGGATTTATTTTTCTTTGAAATCTGGCGAATTTGGACCATTTTTTTCCATGGAAAAAAATCCTTTGCATAGGTCGAAATCATATTTTTTCAAGTCCAAATTTGGCGAAATTGCGCCTTTCCCAAAACAAAAAAACATTGGCACTGTACTCTCTTAATAAAAACAATAATATTTAATTTTAATTTTAATTTTTTTTCGAGGGGAGAGGGGCAGCTGCCCAGTACGAAGCTATGAAAATGGGGGGTTTTTTTGGGGCTTTTGGAAGGGGGGTTAGTTTCTTGTGTATTCTTGTCGTCCGTAGTTGCTCCTGAGCTTTCTCCTCCAAAGCTCGCAAGCTTTCCAAGCTCCCTGAATTTTCTTTCCATTTTTTAAAGCTTTTGATCGCAATGAGATGAGGAGTAATTTGTGGCATGCTCGATACCGAGCTCGCTTTTTTATTTTTTTTCTGGGCTGTAGTTGGAAATTATGATCGATCGCCCTAGAATGAGTGTTTTTGGAGAAAGAGTCGTCTGTTGTGGTGGTGGTGTCGGTGTATCTCCAGCCCTATTTAGTTGGGCTTCTTCTTCTTCTTCCTTTCGTTCGTGTGTATGTGTGGTTTTGATGTGAGTTTGTTGTATGTGTTTCTTCTTTTTTCTTTGGTTTAGATTTGGTTGCTCTTTTGGTGTTTTGGTATTGTTATTTATTTTTTGGGTTTTGGGATGAAGTGATTTCTTTTTCCATTTCCATAGGAGAGAGAGAGAGAGAGTTCAGCCATGGTGGGAATCTCTTTCAAGATTTCAAAAACTGGAACTCGGTATATTTCCAAGCAATGGAAGGCAACGGGGGAATTGCGTAATCAAGGAAGAGTTGGAGGAGGAGTAGGAGGAGGAGGAGTTTTGAATGGAGGAGCACCCAAGCGTTTGTTACCTCAACTATATGATGATGGCTATGGGATTGATGCTATCTCAAATCCTCGATTCAAGAAAAGACGAGGTGGCGAGGAGGTGATTTTTTTTTCCCCCTCTTTTGTTGTTTTTGGTTGGGTTTTCTTCCTTTCTTCCTCACACCTTCCAATTTCTAGTCCTTTTTCTCTGTTCACAAATCCTCTCAAAACAAAAACCCTAAACTCCTCATTTTCTCTTAAGTAGGGTTTTTCAGCAGTTTTCTGTCTTGCAAAATTGGAGATGATTAATGATGACTGCAGTTTTGGCACCCTATCCAATTCCCATTCTTTCTTCCCTGTGAGAAGGATTATGTGCTACTTTTTTTTTTGTTTTGCAAGCTTTTGCTTTATATCAAGAAGAAAATCAGCTTATCAAAAGAGAGACCAAGCATACTCTCAATCACCAGCTTTGATGCATTCCAGAACTGGATTTGTTGCCTGACCTAATTAATCCGATGGTACCATCTTCTTGTCACTGAAACTACTATCCAGTTTTGGAAAAATACCCAGATTTGATTTGGTTGTTTTTAGGGCTGTGATGAAGTCTCCTTTCTCCATTTTGCAAGTCCCACAAGTTGCGGATACTTCCTACAGCAAGTTTGAGATGCATATGGGAGATTTGGATGGGAAAGCAGCGTTGCAATCATCATTGTCTGTCCAAATTATAGTAGAAAAAGTTCATGTTTTCTGAGGGTCAACTGGGGTTAGTTTTTTTGGTGATTTGTGTTCTGGGGAGAGCTGTTTTGCAGGGTGCGCTGTCCAAGACAAGAAGTCCAGAACTTTTGAGACACTCACAATTTCTTGACCCGTTAACTGCTCAAGTTCCTAATGGTCAGCACATGATTACCCTCCTTTAATTTTGTGTCTTCAACACAGAAGATGTGAGCTTTGTTTTCTCTCTAATTTCTTCAAGCACACAAAAGTTATGCCTTGGGAGGAGGCTGTATATGAGTTTTCTGTTTTTATTGGGATGATGATTGAGCTGGTATTTGTTGCAAAGAGAAATTGAAATGCAAGGGTACAAGGCAGAAAACAGAAATCCCCCCTTGCCATGTGCAAGTGGAGCCACATAGCACACGAAGAAGCAAAATGAATGCTAAAGAGCTGGACTGCAGATTAGCACAATTTCATCTGCATGTCACTGTACCCAACAAAAGCCAAACCCAGGATTTGTTAACAAATTCAATAACTTCACTGTAGGAGAAGTTCCCTTGCGTTTCTTTGCTTCTTCTAAGCTTCAAGTTCATTTTTGGTGGGTTGTGTGAGGCAGATGCTGAAGCCTCATTTGCAGTGAACCTTTTCCCGGATGGATTTGCAATTGACAAACCCACTGAGGTACCAGTTGATGCTTCTTGTCATGTGCATGGACATTAGGTTTTCTACCTTTGTTTTCCTTTGCACCTCAGAATATCTTGTTGCCAGTGGAATTGGCAGTGGAGTCTTGAATGATCGAAAACATGTGTACGGCTGAAATGTGTAACTCAATATGGTGGCTTATCTCAGTAGTCATCTGTCTTTTGCAGAAGGGGAAACAGCCACCCCTTGCATTCGAAGTGATGGAGCTGCTACTACCCTATGATCGCACCAGTGAAACTTTTTTGCGGGTATCATTGTTTCCTGGAATTTGACCACCTCATGTCACTGGTGTCATTTTTGCACTTTGGATTAATTTTCATTGTTATCTATGAGTGAAATTCTTTCAGTTTTAAGGGTTTGTTTTTTTTTTCAAATTAACATTTGTCACATCTACTGACTTTGTTGACATTGTGCAGGCAATTGATGGTGGCTGGTTGCCTGATGATCTTCTAGAGGAAATACCATGCAAATACATCAATGGTTGTGTGGTTTGTGAGGTTTTTCTCTCAACCTGGTCTTGCTAGCAACTTTAAGCAAGGTCCTTTGCAGTGCATCATGGTGGTTCATGCACCATGTTCTTGGAGGCATTCAATGATTGTTGACCATGTTCACCATTTGTCAATGACCTTCTCACATGGGTTGACATTTTTTTACAATTCTATAGAATCTGCCCTCATATCCATTCCTTTGGAATGATGTTGACTGCAGCTTCGTGATTATCGTGATAGCATCCTGTCAGTCACAGGAGATTCAATGTCGTCACTCACTTGGAAAGACACAGGGAGGGAGTGGGTGCCCTTGGTGCATCGTGTGCTTCTGCAGCCTTCAACTGAAACAATAGTAAAAGACATATCTTCAATGGCTGATGATACCTGGACATATAAGGATTTTCTGGTGAGCTCACACAATTCATCTCTGGATTGCAAAGTAGTGGTGCATTTTAGAGACTTTGATGAGAGGTTGATGTTGTTGACATTACCTGTAATTGCAGGAGGTAGAAGCTAGAGTGCTGAAAGCAGTGCGGCCTCCATTATGCCTTGACCCAACTCCTGAGGTTGCAAAACAAGCCTACATAATCAACTACAATAAGGTTGGTCCTCCTTGCCAATTCACCATGACCCTTGGTATTTGAGAACATTCTGATAACATGTGTCCTCAATAAGCTGCTGTGCTTTTTATTTGTTCATGAAGTCCTGTTGACCCATACACCATGTTAACCCCTTTACTACATGCCATTTAGAAATGCTCTTGACCAAAGGGTATCCTCTGTTGTCTCATGGTCGTAATCCTAATTGGATGTTTTGAGTATGTGAAGTCTCTCTCAAGCCTCTCACAACAGAAGTGGGTCTCATGATCAGTTGAAGTGGAACATCGGCTGTCGGGCACTAGGGAGGTATCGAACACCTAAGGGAGCTTCAAGAGACCGTCAACTACGTATTGCTGCTGCTCTCAAAGCCCAGAAATTAGCTGAGGGTTTGGTCAAGCGCAGTAAACTCAGTCTTAATCATTTAGGCAGTGAGAAGGCTATACCAGAGCTGGCAATTCCTCCACCCTCCCTTGGAGAATCATTTCTAGCTGGTCATGATGTAGCAGCAACCTCCCTGTCACCAGGTAATGTCTCAAGGAAAATATTGCCTGTAATGACGAGTACATGTGGTCCAGTTGATGGTTTTGTGAAAGATGTTACAGAAATGATTCGATGGGTTCTGCTGCAGATTGCCAATTGTCAGAATAGCTACAATAGACAATTGGAGGAAGTCTAATACAAAACTGGAATCCTGCTGCACTCATGCCATCAGAATCTTGAATGCATGTACACATTCTGATTGATGTTGATATTTCCGTGCAGGCATGATTAAGTCAAGATTGTCAGCTCAAGCAGCTCCTGGATTGATTCCACTAATGCAAGCAAATTCCTCACAAGGATCTCCTGGACATCAGATGGCAGTTCCTCACCCGGGAGGGCTTACACATTCTCTATCGGCACTCTCTATTCCTTCAGTGCCCCTTTCTCCGAGCTCAAGCACACCTGCAACTCCTGCAACACCTTCCACTGTCACATCTGCCAGTGGGCATGAAGTGACCAGCAGCTTGTCAATGCTGGGAAGGAGAGAGAGCAAGGAGTCTGCTGCAATGGCGCGAGCAGAGACAAAGCGCCTTAAGGCTGAACAGGTGGTTGAATGTGACTTTATCTTTCCCTGTTGTCAGGGTAGTGCTTTATATGAGGATGGCAGTTTGTCATTGTTGTGCAGCATAGTAATTGCCATGTGTTTGCTGCAAAGTTGGGGAGTTTTTGAGGTTGTGAGGTGAGGATGAGGTCTGATAACTGGTGGCTGCAGGCAAAGTTGGAAAAGCTACAGCAGCACGAACGAAAGCAAGATGCGAAGGAACTTAAAGAGAAGCAACGTAAGGAGAAGGTACAGCAACAGCATCAGCTCAAGATGGACAAGCAACAAATGTCTCAATGCAATAGCCATGTGCCTCTAGTATCACAGCAGTCAGGAATTTTGTTACAGGGAGATGGAATGCATCAACTTCTTCAGGAAAACATAAGTGGGCACCCATTAGGTGACCCAATGGAGGTTGCTGATGCAAAACCCAAGATTGAGCAACAAGACAACAGTGTGCTTCTTGATCACCCTTTAACAAAAGGAATGGTGAGCTGAGTTGCATCTGCTTCTAGCTTCCTTTTGGCACTTGGTGAATAGGGAAGCACTACCTTGAGGGGCAAACATTTTGAGCTGTCATTTCTGACTTGATTGGTGGGTTGTTGAAGGAAATGGCAAAGGTGCAGCAGCAAGAGATAGAGGCACAGAAGCATGAAGCAGGCCAGAGTGGTCAAGATCAAGAAAATTTGCATGGTGAGAAAGAGCAAGGGCAACAACAACAAGAAGCTCCTCCACTGTTTCAGGAAGTGATGCAATCACCACAACAGCAGACTTTGCAGCAGCAGCAGCGGATGTTGTTGCCCCCACAGCAACAACAGTTGCCAAGGCACATGTCTATGCCAACTCAACCACAGTGGCAACCATTAGATTCTCCCCGACTGGGTGTTGATGTGAAGCCTGATGTGAAGGCTGAAATGGAACGCAGAATGAGCGAAGATCTTTTGAAACGCAAGCAGCTCTATGCAAGTCAACATGTCCAACAACCTGTGAACATGCTTCAGAAGTCTGATCCCAGACAACAGATACCTGGACCTGGACTTGTGAAACCGGGACTTGTTCCTCAGTCACCTCTGATGCAGCCATCATCTTATCCCTTTTCAGGAATGCCATTGAGTGCAGGTCCAGGGCCTTCAGGACTGGGGCTGCCAGGAGTGAATCCTGGTCTAGCTCCTCCACCACAATCTATGGCCATGTCAATGGAAAACACTCATGCTCTAATGGCTTCAAATTTGGTTTCTGGAGGTGGGCCTGGCCACATAGAACAGGTACTGTTATATTTTATCACGCTTGTTTGAGGTGCTTCTGATTCTCAACATATCTCCACCCTTTGTCAAGGTCTCCAGTGCAGATTTTAACATTTGCTACCGACTGTGTATTCATGTTGTTGTTGTGTGACTGTTTTACCCACTGGATGGCTATTTAGGTGATACAGATGCAGCATATGTTCCAGCCATCCCGGCGGCGGTCAAATTCACTTCCCAAGGTAAATCCACTAGGGGATATAGCCTCGCCTGGCAGTTTGACGACGGGATCAATACCATCTCCAGGGATGAACAGTCCAACAAGTGGGGTGGCAAGTGGAACTTTGCCAAGCACAGGCATCAAAGTGGAACAAATCAATGTCAGTCAACAGTTGCAATCTCTGAGCTTTCAGCAACAGCAGCAACAACAACCACAAAGAACTCCTGCAATGGACAGTTATGCAGCGCTGCTTGATGTCAGTCAACGGTATGTCAAGCTCTAATGTCATATTCCAGGATGCAGAAACCTATGGATTTTTGAAGGAAGATATATGCTCAACAACTTTTGTTCCTGTCCCTAGACCCCTGCATTATTAGGTGTAAAATATTAACCAGATGATCAACTGCATTTCTGTGTGGGCAGGCATGGATTGCACAAAAGAAAGAGACATTTGGAGGTTGTGCCATCTACAAATAAAACACCACCATCATGGCAGTTACTATCAGTGGCATTGTCTGATTCAGAAGACGAGTTGAAGGAGCCCAAAGGACAGCAACGCAGTATGGCTAATGCTCTTGTAGGTGGCAACATTAACTCACGCAAGACAAGGTTTTTACAGTTTGTGAAAACCGAGACAACCTCGCCAGGTACATCTAGCTTACTGTGCTCTGTGCATTTCACACCTTGTCTCCTGAGGTGTCTCAGTCACAAAACTGCCAAAGATACTTGTATTGGGTCAGTGTGACAATATATTGGTCATAAGACATGATGATGCTTAAATCCCATGAAGACATTGTAAGTCTGTTTGGTCATTTCTGTAGTAGGTTGTGACTTGTGACTTGTGACTTGTGGAAATGGGACCAGCAGGTGCAGGCTTTCCGCCAACTGTGCATCGCATGAGGAAGCGATTAGTGTTATGTGGACGTGCAAAGGATAGTCTAGTGGAGGCTATCATACAAATTGGGGATGATCAAGATGATGAAGGCTCCACCAACATGCCTCCACACCATGTGCTGCCAACCATGGCTAATGCTGTGAGTAATTCTTTTGTCATGTCTGATGTTGTACATATCATTGCACTTGCAGTTGAATCATAACCATCACTGTCGTCAGCCCGACATTTCAACTGCAACTTAATTCTGATGAATTGTCAGAACATGCACATGAGACACATAGCACCATTGTGGGTGCACTATCCTTTGCAACAGTAGCTCTGCTTGATTCAAATCCTGTCTCCTTTGTCTAGGCAATGTGCCTGATAACTGAAGAATTGTGAATTTTGCCAAAGTGCTCATCTACTTAAAATTTGCTTCGTGGCATCTCTCAGTGGAATCATTTGTATTTGTTGTGTCAGTTGGCAGCCTAAAAATGTGCTGTGTTTGCTTTTGTGCAGCATGTTGCAGATCGGTTTGCAAAGCAGTTTTGTGATTTGGTAAGCTTTCTGGCTAATTGGTTATCAGCGTAGACTAGTCATGTGTTTACTCATAGCCAACACCATGACTAAGTTTCCCCATCTCTTCCAGAAATCTGACAGAATCTCAGGACACAGATTTTGTATAATGGGTTTGCCCAAATTTTGAGCTGATTGTTATATACTTATCCACACCTGGTATAAGAAGTTCATGATGCAGCCAGTGGGTAGTCACCGCAGCTTGTCACTGCTATTTGTGATGAAGGTGGTGGTCTGACACTTTGTGAGTAACTCTCATAAGGTTATGACTGCACTTGTTGGCATGTTAGCTTCAAATTGTTATTGTGTAGATTTATCGCAATTTCATATATATATATATATATATATATATGTATTCTAAGGCAATCAATTGATTTTGTTGGTTACTTATGGGTGGGCCACTGCACAGCCTTATTTAATTGATATTGAGTTGTATGTGGTTGGTGACAGCTTAAAAAGGAAGGTTATGAGTTGATGGCAGATGAAGTCCAACAAAGTGCTCTTCGGAATCCAGTGGTGAATGCTGCATCAAGTGCTCGCCCAATGCCAGCAGGAGCCTCCACTTTAGGAAACTCACAGCTTGGACATCTGGGAAACACGCAACGAGCTTTACCCATAAATCAGCCACCCATGCAAGGCCAATTACCTGGCAATGTAATGTCATCACTGACTCAAATGCAACCATCTTCTCCAAGTCAGTTGGCTGCCAATCGTATGCCACCACCTTCAAATCCTCCAAGCCGCCAGCTCATGACTTCACATATAGGCCAACAGGGAGGAGTTGGAGTTGGGGTAGCCACATCAAAATCCTTGCAGATTGATTCAGCCACAGCATCACAGCTAGCAGTTCAACAACACCACCACCAGTTGCAACAGCAGCAACAAATGCAGCGGCAGCCACAGCAGCAACAGCAGCAGCAGCTTGCAGCCACATCCCAGTTGGCTGCCCAACTGACAGGCCAGGTATGAGTTGAGTAGATCTGGTTGGTGAAAGTTTTACTACTCTGAAATTCATGCCATTTTCTTGTGTATGTGGTGGTTTGATGAACTGGGTTTTATGTAGATTTTATTTACATAGAATGGTATGTGTACACGAACAGGCACACAACCCCGGGCAGCAACTAACACCACACATGGTGCAACCAAACCATCTCCACCAGTACCAGTACCTTCACCAACAACAGCAAGTCCAACGTCAACAGCACCAGCAACAGCTTTTACAGCGCAAATTGATGCTGCCTGGGAGCATGGGGAACTCACTTGCAGGTATGGGGAACATGGGAGGTGTGGGAATACCTGCCAGTGGTGGTGGACAGGCAAGCCTCAGTAACATGGTGAATCTTGGAGGTATGAACAATGTGGGCATGGGTGCCATGAGTGGAATTTCATCAATGGCAGGAATGTCAGGGTTAGCCAACATGGGCCAGTTAGGCACCATGGGTGCGATGGGTCAGGGTGGAAATTTAATGAATCGTCCTGGAAGCATTAACCAGGCTCAAGCAGCATTACAAGTATCAAAGGCCCAACAGTTAGCTGCTGCAGGAAGAGGACGTACAGGTCCTATCCCTACTAATTCCACAACTCGAAGCCCCATGGCTTCTCTCCCAGGCCTTGGGGGCTCGTCAAATCAGGTTCATGGATCCTCTGGAGCTTCTATGATGGGCCAGCCTTTGGCTAGGAGCAGTGTAGCTCCTATTCAACGCACAAATGTAACAGGTTTACCATCTTCAAAAGTACAAACATCTGGCATGGGAGCAGCTTCTGGACCGAGTTATTACATGAACTCTCCACAGCTCAATCCACAGCAGCAACTGAACTCCCAGCAACTTGGTGCCCAGCAATTGAATACTCAGCAATTAGGCTCTGTTCAGCAGTTGAATGCTCAACAATCAGGGTCACAGCAGTTAAATCCTCAGCAACTAAATCCTCAGCAGTTGAATGTTCAGCAGTTACGTGGTCCACAGCCAAATACACAGCAGCAGTTAAATGCCCAGCAGCAACTAAATGCCCAGCAGCAACTAAATGCCCAGCAGCAGCTAAATGCCCAGCAGCAGCTAAATGTCCAGCAGCAGCTAAATCCCCAGCAATTAAACACTCAGCAGTTGAATCCCCAGCCATTGAACCCACAGCAGTTGAATCCCCAGCAATTGAACCCACAGCAGTTGAATCCCCAGCAGTTGAACCCACAGCAGTTGAATCCCCAGCAATTGAACCCACAGCAGTTGAATCCCCAGCAATTACCAACACAGCAGTTGAACACTCAGCAGCTGAACACTGGAAGCCTAAGCTCATTGGTTGCTGGACCAGCAAGTCCACAATTGCCTACTCAGGCAATGGGATCAGTTGGAAATCTAACTGCAAGCTCAGCTGTGGAATTACAACATGCTACTCGGACGGCAGCTGCAGCAGGTCAGGGCCCAGTTGTGCCTGCTAGAAGGCCCGCCACAGTGGCCCAGGCTGGGCAAACTAGTCAGCCTGGGCAACCATCACAATGATGATAGGACTGGAGGACCTCAGAACAACTTCCTGCAAAACACTTCTTGATGATATTTCAGATAGGTGAACACCCTTTCACTTCTGGTCCACGAGAGATTTTAATGGCATCTTCACACCAGAGGGTTTCAAACAATTTTTTTGCCAATTAAATCTACTAATATTTTAGAGTTAACTTACTATGCAGCATGAGTAGGCAAGACACAAAAAAATCTCACTCTGTGAAACATTCATCTCTCACTCAAGGTCCTCTGATGAAGCTGTTGTTCTCTTACATAGGAGTTGCAAAAAGTGTGCCATGTTTTTCAGGTTTTAGAGTACTTTTCACTGCATCATGAGATGCTGATCAATGACCCAGTTTTTTCAATTGTGAAAGAATTATATGAAGATGTAAATTTCAGGGAAGCACTTAGTGATGATAACACTGTTACATTGTTATAGTCCCTTCACCTATATATTCTTTTTCAGTATCGAAAAAGGTTTGGATTTCATTTGCCTTTCGATGATTCCTGGCTCAGTTTTGAATTTCAAAATTTTAGCTAACTCCTAATGTGTTGGTGCTGTTTGTCTCATTTTGGTAGTGAAACTGTGTTGATGTTTTGGTTGTCTTGTTGCACATTATTTGATAGTTACTGCTTTGTCATCTTTTGTTGAGATGCTTTAAAATCCTGTTGCAGAGCATTTGGCAGTTGCTGTCTTGTCATCTTCTGTCAATTCTTTTTATCCTATTGCAGACCATTTGGTAGTTGCTGTCTCATCTTGTTTTTGTTGATGCTTTTGATCCTGTTGCACACCATTTGGATGTTGCTTTCTCATCGTCATTTGTTAGTGCTTTTGTTTGACAGCCATTTAAAAGTGGGGTGTGCTGCTGTGTACACTAGGCCAAGCCCTGAAGCCAATCTTGCTGCAAATTGCTCTGGCAAAGTTGCAGACAGATGTTTATCAACAATGTCCATTTGCTCAGTGGGTTCCAGCCAGATTTGCAGCATGTTGGTATGGCTCTAAACTCTAAACATGAAATCCACATTGCATTATTTTTTGTGGTTGAAAACTCCACAGAAAATGTTTAGCAGCTGCAAATCATATGCAGATCCTTAGTCACCAGTTACTGCAGAACATTTTAGCACTGCAAGTTTGTGAAATATACAAGAAACTCATAGATTCAGCTTGCCATATCACTGTGACCGAGTGTTGCATGGTTGTTCCAATGCTCTGCAGGCTAAATTTTCATAGGAGGCAGAAAATTCAACCCTCACAGATCATCAATTCATCACAAATGTGCGGGAAGTGAAGTCAGGGAGGTTGAGATCTTCACATCAATTCATCACAAATGTGCGGAAGTCAGGGAGGTTGAGGTCTTCACATCAACTCATCACAAACGTGCGGAAGTCAGGGAGGTTGAGGGCTTTGCATCAATTCATCACAAATGTGCAAGTCAGGGAGATTGAGGTCATCAAATCAATTCATCAGAAATGTGCAGGTGTTAGGGAGGCTGAGGTCTTCACATCAATTCGTCACAAACATGCACAAGTCAGGGAGGCTGAAGTCATTGCCCGGTTCACAAACCTTGCCCCCTTCCTATAAGCATGGTTTCTATGCTCCCTCCATGTGCAATAGTGTGCAAGAACAAGGACGTGTTTCATCATCATTGATGCACCTTGATAAAAAAACTAATGTTACTCCGCCCTTCATCCAATTGGGTGCAATCAAAATGAGTCAAAAATCATGTCGGATCCTAATGAATACCATAAATAATTAGAAATTATTATTTGCAAATCATGATAATTGTAGCAAGTTGTGTTAAATGAATAATGTGAATGTTGGGGAATTTGAATTAAATTTTCATTTACTTAAATTTTTTTATGTTTTGGTTTGAGTCCACCATTCTTGAAAGTGTGTAATTGTTGCATCAAATGATGTCCATTTTGCAAGGCCATCTTAATTACATCAAAATCAAATAGTGGAATATTGGGTCAATCCCTAACGCAATTAATATTAAGTTGCAAAAACAATACTTCAAAAATTAATTTTTGTGCAAGTTATTTTGGGATGAAACAATCATTCAATTTTTGAATCTAGCAACGTTTGAGCGTGATTTGATTTGACTAGCTAATCTAAATAATTGATTATAGTTGATCAAGTTTGTATCATAATTTTTTAAAATATAATTATTATTTGTTGTTGGAAACTAATCAAATGAAAATGGGGTTCTAAGTTCTTTTGTGTTTGGGACCTTTATTCTTGAGGAATGTTTGTGAACTCATTTGGGGAATGTGTAAGGATGGATGAATAAAAGAAATTTGGTTTGGAAAATGACAAGCCATGGAAAGTGGGCAATGGATGTGGGGTTGATGAAAACATTCATACAATAAACGTTAGTGTGAAAGGGTATCTATTATTGAACTTGGAAAGTGAGGGGCAAATGTCATGACCATGAAAATTACCATGAACAAAATATATTTCCAATGTACACAAAGTTTGTGAAAAACTATAGTAAATCAAGCTTTAAAATAATTCTAACCACAAACAATAAACATGAAGGATAACATAAGGTATGCAAAGAAATCCCTTAAAAGCGTTTTAACTCATAATTAAACCCTACTTGTGTAGTGCTCAACATGAATTTTAAAATACAAATCATTCATTGTTTGTTAATGAGCAATTTATGTGGATCCAAGGTAAAATGTTTCACAAACATGGCATGTGAGGGAATCTAACCCCAACGCCGCGCCTTGCCCATTATATAATATGGCTTACATGGATCCTACACAAGCAAATGAGAGTAATATTTTAAAGAAATAAATTGCCACCATTCAATCACAATGAATGTACCAACACATGGTAACAAGGGTCCTTGTGCACACACCAAAATTCTTGCAATGGAACAAAATGATCCAAAATCAAATCTATTGATCCCTTTCACATAAAGAAGTATCCAAATTGTAGAAGTAGTGCACCTTAACATAGATAACTTTGCACAATGTTGAAATTTGCCTCAACGAATATACGCCTATAAATGAAATTTATGGATAACACAAGGATATCATATTCTATTTCAAACTACATGGCACTCCTTCTTCTTACCATTACCAAGCCAAACAAGAAAGCCTTGGAAATTCTATGGAAATTGAATGTGAAAAAAGCCAAAATATAGTTGATTCTACCTAATTGTCACACAATTGAAAGTGCATGACTAAAAATGCTTCAAATTTTGTGAATATTTTTCTACAATTAGTGTTTAAAGACTTTAAGCATTCTCACCATACCACACATGATTTCATGATTTCCTTCCATTCTTGAATGGCATCATCAAATGAAATTTTTTAAAGGAAAATATGTGGATCTCTAAATCAAGCTATGTGGTAAGCTTATCCCTAAATTTTGATTTCATCACGCTAAAGGCACAAAAAATGTGTTTTCATCCTCGACTTATCTAATGAGTCGGATAACTAAAACCTTTGCCAATTTATGTATTATGGGATGTGGTAATTGATGATCTACTTTGTAATTAACCCCTTACAAAGTTGAGTCAATGGATTGATGTCATGGATGGGGGCCATGGTATTTTGGGAGTTGTTTTAAAAATACCAATTAATCTTTTAAAAATGTTTCCACCAACTAATTTTTCTAAAAGCTTTGATTACAAACTAATCTTTCTAGAAGCTTTTAAGCATATTTTCTAAATATTTTCTAGAAATTTTTATATTTGATATTTTTTGTCCATGACATTAAGTGACCCATCAAGTGATGCTTATTGTTTCATCCCATTCACAATCATAAAATAAATCTCACATGGACCACCCAATTACATCATTTGGAACCTTCCACAAAGATAGGTAGGTAGTGACCTTTAAGATAGTGTGAAGGGGAAATAGTGTAAAGGGGGGAGTAGGAGGGTTTATAGAATAGCTTATTTTGTTGAATTGAGTTTGATTGATTTTTTTTGCCAAATTGAATTGAATTGGATTGGATTTCAAATTAAAAATTTAATGGATTTTATCAATTGATTCAAACTCAAATTCAATTAATCCAAAATTCAATCAATAGATGAAATTGGTTGAATTTTATGAAATTCAATTCAGCTATTCAACCAACTTGAGTTCAATCCAATCCAATCGAATTTAATTTGATTTGATTTGATTTTTTCTGCCAAATTAAATTGAAATGAATTGCCAAACTAAATTGAGTCCAAAATTCAACAAATTTCAGAGCTCCCCGTTCCCCGGTAGTTCCCATGTTAGGTTTCGTGTTTTTCGTTCTCGAAGTTCCCCGTCGAAGAAGATTCTTCCACCCTAAACCCTAATTCCACAGCGCGCGAGTCTAGGGTTTGAGGATTGGCGTTCTTCTCACTCGCTGTGAAGTGCGGCAGCGGCTGGCGAGAGGAGGAGGAGGAAGACGACGACGACGACGATAGATCCATAGCCAGACGCGCATCCATCGTTCGCAGCCATGGTGGCCAACAAGGGAGAGCGTGTCAGGTAACCTATTACCATCTTCCTCCTCTGCCGTTAGTTCTTTGCTCGGAAACTTTAGTTGACTGATGCGTGTGTGGGTTTTTTCTTTTTTTTTCTTTTTCAAGCGTTTTCTCTTTGTTCTGGCTTCTTCCAGAGTTTTGTGCAGTTTCCTGAGCAATAATTATGTTTCTCTATTTCTACTTTCCTGCCGATGTGGTTTGCTGCGGGTTCTTTGTGTAAAAGGAAGAGCGTCGCGATTGTAGAGTAGGTTTTATGGAGTAGGAACTAAGATCTTCATGTCTGGAAACATATTTCATGCGTTGCTCTAAGATCTGCATTCCACTTTCTTTTGTGCAGGTTGTATGTGCGGGCAACTATCCTTGGATATAAGAGGTACATGACGACTGTCAGTCCTTTTGCGATTGTATTAAGGGAATCCTACCCCGTGTGCCCAGTCTTTTGCTGAAAATTCTCCTCCCTTACAGGCTTTCAATAGATTTTAGTGGCAAGAACTACTGATGGTATTGCTTGCCCGAATTCTTACAGATTTGGTGATGGCTCTGCAGGGCAAAATCCAACCAGTACCCAACCACATCATTGCTCCAAATTGAAGGGGTCAATACACCTGAAGAAGTGAACTGGTATTTAGGAAAGAGGCTGGCATATGTGTACAAGGCGAAGACCAGGAAGAATGGATCACTCTACCGGTGCACATGGGGCAAGGTGGCTCGACCTCATGGTAACAGTGGAGTTGTGCGAGCCCGATTCCGCAAAAACCTCCCTCCTGCTTCTCTGGTATGGAATTTTAAAACCTTTTTGCCTTCACAAAAATAGCATCCTTTTCTAATGTAGGAACTTATCAACATGAATGGCTGCAAACTGAGGGTTTTTTCCATAAGCTGAAAAACAATCCCCTGTTTTCATAGACTCAAAATTCTCTGTCACGATTGTGTGTGATTATTTATGTCAAGAGTACTGAAGAATGTTGGTGGATTGATGACAGGGTGCAAAAGTTAGGGTGTTCATGTATCCAAGCCGCATCTAAGCTGTAAGTACCAGCAATCACTGCTTTTCTGAACTTCTTTCTTATTCTTTTCCATGATAGGGTAGGTTGTCTGAACATGTGTTACTGTTGTTGTTTCTCAACCTCCTCATTAGGTTTGCTTTTGGTTTTCTCTGTTCTTTTATGGTTTTGTTTTCTCTTTTCCTGTTTGCCAATGTGTAGTCAGATCTGAAAGCTCAACCTTACTGTAGTGCAATCTCTCAATTCTATTCAGGTTGACCTAAATTGTAAGCATAAGAGGTTCTCAGTATGTCTGAAAATTTTGTTTTTCCATAATATGCTTGCTCAGAGCAGAGTTGAGTGTTCTGTCACCTTTGTTTGATTGCTTTCATAACTCTATATGTTTGTACCAGGACTTCAAGGAAAAGTTAGAGCCTTATTCTGGCTTTCATAATTGGCAGTATGGAGATTTCTCAATTCTCATGAGAGTTATTTTTTTAACCATGTGGTAGTTGGATTGTTACAACAATTTGTCTCAACATTCATGCACAGAGAGACAGAGAGAGAGAGAGACAGAGTTTTCTAATTAAATGCGGTGTGATGAATGCAGGTAGGTTCAACATTTGAGAGGCTCACAGATTTAAGATGCTGAGAATGGGAGTGAAATGATATCTTGTTACAATCATTGATATGCTTTCCAGCAGATTTTGGGGGGTGTTGAGACTAGAATGTTATCAATCTCTCTGGTTTTAACAGATTCCTACGTTTTTTTTGCATGGCAACAATGAGTTTTGTACTTTGTCAGAAGCTTTTTGGAAGTAGTGATTTGTGCATGGGTTTGGTTTATGGTTGAAGATACAGATGTTCAATGTTTGATCTTTCTGGACCAAGGTTTTTGGCATCATGTTCAAGGACCGTCAACCCTAAACCTCAACTTTTGTAAAATATGAACTCATCAAGAAACAAGAGCTATTGAAGTTTCCCATGCCCACAAAGCTTCTATATGACCAAGTCTGGATTTTTATTTACTTAATAGCCACTAAACATTGCATATTTTGGTTAACTTTGGTTAAGCACAGTTAGCACATAATTTGCTGTATCGACACATCCATATTTGACCAAAAGTGATAACAAGCAATTGGGAGCAAGTGAAGAATACTTGTGAATTGAGGAAGAGGAGAAATTCTTTTGGTAGGACTCCCTACTTGAAATGTTTAATGTTGAAATAGATTCAAATTTCCAATTTTTGAATTGACGAAATACCATTGTTTGAATGGGAGTTTTGGATGCCTTACCAATCGCATCAGCTTTTTTCGTTGGGGCTAGTTTTCTTGCTATGGCTACAGATGTTTTGTGGGAGAAATGTAACAAATTTGCCATATTTTGACAATTTTTTTTCTGAAATCGCCATATTTTCAAATTGAGTTCTAATAGGTGTTCAAAATACAGGAGGATTTTTGAAGTTCTATACTTTTCTCTCTAGCCTGAGCCAAATTTGGCTAATTCCTCTTGTGAATGATTGCCATTGTGGCTAGCTACATCACAAAATTATTAAAAAGAACCCCAGATCCAAATTTTTATAGACATTTGAGTATTAGAATTGAATTGAAGAAATTGCAAGAGCTATAGACTTTGTTGCTTGTGAAATAGTTTGATTAGTATGAGTTAAATGGTCCAAGGAATGTTTCTAGAAAAAGAATTCTATATAAAATAACACTAATTTGATCTCTTTGCAGTCATTAGTAAAACTTTTGTGGAAGTTTTAAAGGTGAAATACTTGTATAGAGTTTCATTTTTCCTTACTAAATGTTAATTTGATCAATATATTATGAATGATTTCAAATAAATAGATGGTTTTTATTTATTTATGAGTGCATGTCATATATTACCAAATGAATGGAACAACTCAGTTCACACTTAAGATATATCAATTTTAATTTTATTGATTTATGATTTGAGATCCACCTTACATCCAATTGAATTTTTAAAATTGTTTAGGCAACATTGTGATCCATTAGATTTGGAACACATTGTAGTTTTTAGTTTACTATGAAAGGATGCAACAGAAGACACAATTGTGAAATGAAATCCCATATGTTTGTAAATAATGCCTAATCCATTGACACAATTCATGAGTCTCCTAGTCCACTTTTGAACATAAAGTTTGTCCAATCAACATACATACTCACATTATGTGTAGGGTAAACCCTAGGTTGGGGCCATTCTCAAAATAAGGGGAGGTGATAGCCAAGTCCATCCCAAAATTGTGGAAATGTCCCACACCACTAGGCATCACCCATCATAAAGCACATCACAAAGGTTATCATGACCCTAAGCATAAATAGATCAAAGGCATAGGAGGGGGATGGTTCTACTTCTTATGCCTACTCCTTTAGAGTGACCTTAAGAGCGAGAGAGAGACCTTCCAAGGCAAAGATTAAATGAACCTAACATTGCCCCCACCCACTACCCTAGTGTAGGATACCCATATTGAAAAAATCTTATTTTGCCTTTCCATCTACTGCTGTTATGGGATGGGCTTGAAATAATTCTTGGAATACCTTACTCTAAGGTCAGTTTTGTCATTGAATAATCCTCAAAATAGCAATATGAAATTTTGTGAAAATATGAAGTTTGACATGTTGAAAATCATTGTAATTATCATAGACTACACTCTGAATAATTTCACTAATCATAGCACAATATTATAGTAGATGATGAAAACAATAATAATTTCAAATTTTCAAAAATGAATTTTTTTTTGAAAATAAATAATTTTTCGTTTTGTTAATGTGGAAATTGACCCTAGGCTATGGACATACTTTCATGGAACAAGTAAAGTATGGTATCATATGTTACAGTTCCCCTTTACTTGTGTGATTGCTTAAGTATATATGGTTACATCATTCCACCTATCCATCATACCCTTTTCCTTACTTTTGCTTTTATATGACCTTGATTTCAATATTTCAATAAACGTGTGAACCAATGTTGCGTTGTGCATGTAAGAGCATCGCCACCACAATACCCATGGGCACTTTCATATTGAACATGAGGAGCAAGGTGACATGAAAGCCCTTGCTAACTACAAATTTTGTCATTTTTGTAGGGTAATATTCAACCTTTAAAAAAATTAAAATGCTTTGGATTCATTGCAACATTTTATTAGTCCAAGTGTAGACTAGTAAATAGTATATCAATTTTGAAGTTGCACCTTTAAAAGTTTATTAATGGGAGCAAGCTGACATTTATCACTAAACTAATATAAAGAGAAAATTTGTCACATGTGATGGAGATGTTCTAAGTGTAAATCATTTAGACTTACACATCAAAGTTTTTACATTTACATTTCATGACATGTATATTTCAAGATTTACATTTTAACTTGCATGATGCATATGTATATATTCCTAAAATACATTTACACGACATCATGTAAAATATTTTCATCATGTAAATGTAACTCACAATGCAATACCTTGATGAGGGTTTTTGCAATACCCATTACTTTTACAACTTACGGTTTGTGATAAAATGAAAGTATTGCATTTCATACTTTTCATTAATAGCTTTTGTTTTTAAAAACAAGACAAGATTGTAATGAATTAGCAAGATGACAAAAGGCATTTCACTTGAAGCAATTTGCTAATGAAGCTTACAATAACGTTAGGAGCTACAAGATGACCATGATGTCATCATTTAAACTTACAAATATTGTAAATGGAAAAGAGCAACATAGAAGAATCCTAAACCCTAAACCATCCTTCATAAAACCAAAATTTGAAAAGGGTTGCAAAACAATCACACAAAAAATGAAACATGACAAAAAAGGTGAGTAAGAAATTCACCTAAAACATGTAGTTGAACTTTCATCAATGCAAACAATTGTAAGATCACATTTCACATTTATGAAAAAAATTGTCACATAATCAATGATTTTTATTTTTTTTGTAAAAGCCAAAATTCCAAAAAAATCTCTTAAAAATACCAAATTTTAATACATGGTCCAATTGGGTAGCCAAAGATATATAAGCATATTAACTTCTTTTTCTTTTATTTTTAATAGCCAAATTTGGCTAAATAGACTTCTAGATGATTGCCACCTTGGCTATATCACAAATTTGGAAAAGAAAATTAAAGAAAAATGTATTAGCATGGTCCTTCTATTGAGTTTAATAGTTACTATGCATAAATTCTACTCAAAATTATTTTCTACCTACTAACAAACAATGCAAATTGTACTCTCAATAATAGTTACAACACATACAATCTATTGTTTCAACCCATTCAAATTCATTTGAAGACTATATTGACACATTTTTCTCATTACAATTATTGTTCCCTTGTTTCCCATTAAATTATTCTTGATAATCATATCCTATGATTAGAATTTTAATTATTACAATTTTTAAAAAACAACATTTTTTGAGTATATTGGTTGTTTCCTCATCAATATGTTGTTATTTTAAAAATTTAGAATTGAACACATCAAACATTTGCGATATGAAAGTGTAAAAATAAAAAATTAGAAACAAAAAAAATTTATGGTATTCAGCCCGACAAAACTTTAAACTACATATTGTTTCTTTATTTTATTTTTCAACAACTCTCTAAGTTTGTTTGTGTGTGTAACAACAATCATCTCAACTTTCATCATAATCAAATATCAAATATTTTCCCTCCAAAAGTAATTTGAAAATCAAACTAATCAAACATTTTAATCTTGTCTTGTTAAATCTCCACCATTCACCTAATAACATTGCCCTCCCTCCACTTTGGATTTCATTATCGAAATCCTTGCAATAGTAAATGAAAAGAAATTCATTCAATTCATTGTGTCAACCAATTGTGGTTTTGCTTTGCTCCTTCTAAGTTGTTGACATCTTTATTTGCACCTCCATCTATGGTTTTGTTCTCACCGTAGCTATTGCATTCATTTGAGGAATTAAAACTTCATGTTGTGGTTATATTTTACCTCTTTTTACCCCTCATATATGAGTTCCACCACATGCTCTCACTACTACAAATTATGGGTGCAATTCAGTAGTCCCCATCCACTAAACTAATGAATTCATTGCATCTTTGCTAGGTTCCATTCACTAGGAGCTGTGAATTCACTCAAAATATAATGGACTCACTTGGCATATAGGGACCCTTTCTTTTGCAATGTCTATGCTTCCAATTAGGTCCATCTATAAACCAATGTCATTAGCTTTTATCTTAGTCCTTTTTGTAAAAAAAATCTATTTGTGCTCCATAACTTCTTCATCCTAATGATCATGTCCTATTGTTCTTTTTCCTATTTATCTTGTGTTGTTCCATTGTACTCAATGTCCTATGCCTATTTCATTATACTCAAAGGCTTTAAACTGTCTAAACTTTTGTACACAAAATATGGAAAGGTTTTCTTGAAAATAAACATGTACATGTTTTATATCCTTCTTCATCTCTCCTATGTGCAACCAAATTCTTCTAGATTTTTTCTCTAGTTTATGTTTATACTAACTCCCACCATTCATTTGGTTCAATATTGGAGTCTTCCATCTATTATTTGGTGCATAATATTGAATAATAGTATACCAAATCATCATATTCCTCCAATTTTTTCTTTACATATAGATGATCCAAATCTTTGTACCTTTCAAGTAGTCATCCAACTTTGTATTGGTTCCAAACACCTCCTTTTGTACCTTTAATACATCTAAAACCACCTATTCTTCTTTTTTTTCATTTTTTGTTTTCAAAATTCTTTTGTTGCAACCATAGATTTCATATGTATAATCTATATAAACATTTTGTCTATTGTGTTTGTTCTAATTCTCCTATTCCTGCAACTAAAGTTCTTTTTCTCTTTCCAAAACCTCCTTCAAGTATGTTTATATTCCAACAATTTTTTTGATACTATTGTTTTGTTTCATTCCATACATTTTATTTATTTTTTAGTTCTTACCATTCCTTTTGTTGAGCCATTTATCCCTCTAGCTTCCTCAACATCCTTTTATTCTTTATGTTCAGTTCTAGCCATTTTACATTCACCTTCTTTCCATTTAAAAAAAATTATAGCCACTTATTTTCTTCATGTATTTTTCATGTCCTTCTTACTCTTTCTATATTTGTTCAAATAATCTTTAATTTCTCTCCTATTACGGTTAATATAATTTTTAATGATTACACCTTTAAATCAAAATTATCAAATTTCAAGTTGATCATTGATGCACCCCCAAGTTCCTTGATGGATTCAATTGTGAGTCCAAAGGTGAAAACAACGAAAGAAGAAGGAATTGAGGCGCGTACTCTAGCTTGTAGCACTATAGGATAGAGGGGTGTGTTAGAGTTCTGGGATCAAAACTAAGAAGATTGACAAGTAAATCAATTACTCACACGGACTTACACAAACCAAACAATAAGTTAGTTAATGTGTAGTTAGAACACTTTGGTGTATGAATGAGCCACAAGTAAACACGAACCCATAAAATTCACCATAGCCTGGACTTGGGGGAAGAAACCACCTTCCCCCTTATATATACTTTGTGCTTGGCCATGGGACCAGCACCCAAATGTCATTTTGTCCCGGGACACCCAAGTGGGAGTCTCAAAATTCCCAAAATTGGGACTTCCATGACTTTGGGGGCCCATAACTTTGTGTACAGACCTTCGATTGAACTTAGATCTCAAACAAAATTGTATTAGCCCTTGTCAAGAGCTTTCCAATGGTATGTGGCACGCCACTTACTTGCAAGGAAGTCAGGGTGATTCTCAACTTTTAGTGGATGTGAGTCAAATTCCCAATTTGAATGACGCACTCCCAATTCCTTAAAGGACTCAAATGTGACTCCAAGTGAAAGACAGCGGAAGAGGGAGGAGTCGGGACACGCTCCCTAGCTCACAACACTTTGAGGGGTAGAAGGGCGTGTTGGAGCTCCGAGATGGGACTAGGAATAGTTGACAAGCTTACTCACTCACATGGGCTTGCACACAACCCACACAAAATGGTTAGTGCATAGTTGGAGCACCTTTAGTGCTAGGACGAACCACGGGCAACACAGACACACAAGACTCACCACGGCCCGGACTTGGGGGAAGCCACCACCTTCCCCCTTATAGTATACTCTGGACCTCTCCACGAGGCCCACATCCAAATGACTTTTCTCTCTTAGGACTCTCGAGTGGGAGTCCCGAATCGCGCCAACCGAAACTCCTGCGAATTTGGAGCCCCATAACTTTGCGAGCAGACCTCGGATCAAAGTGCGGTCTGAAGCAAAGTTGTAGCTCTTGTCGAGAGCTTTTCAATAGTATGTGGCACGTTGTCTACATCTAAGTAAATCGATCGATTTTTGACTTTTTCTGGTCAAGAGTCAAACTGGCAGTTTGACTCTCGGCCCTTCTTTTGGTTATAACTTGTGTTTCAAATGTCCAAATGAGCAATACGAGCCCATTTTAGACATCTATGTTCTAAAATATTTTCAATGATATAAAGAACGCCACAAGCCATTGAGTTTTGACCCCTCAAATCGCTCTCTAAAATTTCAGGAGTCCACCGGGACTCCATCTCCCAAAGTGAGAGTTACCTGGGGAGTGTGAGGGTTCACTCCCTCACACTTTCTTACAATCCTGGGAATATGTGATGTGATTCCTAGGCTTCCTCTTGGCCCGCACCTTTGCAACCCCTTTGCCTTGGTCGCGAGCCCAAAACTAAGGTTACGACATTGAATCTTGACCCTTCTTTTGGCCATAACTTGTGTTTTAGTTACCCAAATAGGTCATGTGAGCCCATTTTAGACATTTACATTTTAGACAAAAATAAAGCTTTGCAATGATATAAGGAACTCTTCGATCCAATGGGTTGTGACCTCTGCAATCGCTTTTTAAACATTCAAAAATTCATCTAGAGTCAAAAGTGGGACTTCACTTGAGAGTGTGGGGGTTAATTCCTTCACATTCTTCCACACTCTTGAGAGCATGAAATATGATTCCAAGGTTTCACTTTTGATAAACACCTTTGCAAACCTTTATTTTTGTCACAAGCCCAAGGCTAAGGTTGCGACAACAATAACCATGGCTTTAAACAATTATGTAGTTTTACTGCTCTCTAAGACATCAATTACCATATCTCTTACATATTAGGGTGTGAAGTTTTGTGG
Organism: Sphagnum tenellum; assembly: GCA_963921925.1. Taxonomy (NCBI): domain Eukaryota; kingdom Viridiplantae; phylum Streptophyta; class Sphagnopsida; order Sphagnales; family Sphagnaceae; genus Sphagnum; species Sphagnum tenellum. The sequence continues at coordinate 387,152 of OY998159.1, forward strand.
TGTCTCTTTTATAGGTGTATCCTTTAATGATACCACCTTATTACGCATCTATAACTCTTGGCCAACCTTTAAAAATTTTCCTTTTTACTAACCCTTGTCGTGACGTGTACAGTCGTGACGTACGGTGTCGTAAGGATGTAAATACGCAGTAAATTATACTAAACAAAAAGACTAAAGTCAGTCAAAGATATAAGCTAATCAACTCAAAAAAGGAAATGCATGCATACACACACATATATACAATGCAAGAGGGAGGCTGAGATGAAATTCTCATGTATATTGAAATGTAAAGAAAGAAAGAAAGGAAGTGTATGTAGACGGTGGTCGTGCAATGGCCACCGTGAGCATCTAGAAATCCTAGCTTATGATGGAGGAAAACTCATGGCAAAGAAATTCTAAAAAAATTAAGAAGAGAAAGAAAGGGTTGGCCCTTTTATACCGTCGCCAACAACTGAAACCCTAAGTACCTAATGGCGTACAGTCGCCTAAGACTGTGCATTAACCCTAAAAGCACACATGGGCATGCCCGTAACTGGCCATCATGTATGAGGCCATATACGGGCATGACAGCTGTCGTGACGTGTAGTGTCGTGACGTACGGTGTCGTAAGGATGTAAATACGTAGTAAATTATACTAAACAAAAAGACTAAAGTCAGTCAAAGATATAAGCTAATCAACTAAAAAAAGGAAATGCATGCATACACACACATATATACAATGCGAGAGGGAGGCTGAGATGAAATTCTCATGTATCCCCCCCCAGACCTGAGCCGAGAAAAGCATGGCATGGTCTGAGTAGGAATCAAGGTGTTGTAGGAGAACATGATGGACAGTACCAATTGCCAACGGGAACTTGAGTGAGCTCCGGCTTGAGGTAGAAAAGATGGTATCCACCATTACAGTTGTCGCAAAGCAGCATTTGATCAGCATCATCCGTCCTCTGACATACCTGACATGGATAATCAAGTGGAGGAATCCAAGTTGCCGTGATGATGGTAGGATCCAAGTTCGGCAGGTGGCAAGGCGCACAATTTTTGGAATGATCCCGAATTGTGCGTCCGTCAGCTCCTTGTAACTCCAACACACCTAAAGGTCTGATCGCCTTAATCCTCAGGATAGTGTGACGGAAGAAGTGTCTAGAGTGTCATTTGGTTGCCGCTGGAGATATACAAAATCACCAACATCAAATTGTCTCACCTTAGGTTTGTAACTGCCACCTCGTGTGTGTGCATACCGTAACGTGTCTCGATGTTGTGCAATGGACAGGTTTTCCATGGCCATGGGCATAACCCTCCTGAATAGAGCAGCCCTTTCTGCAATGACCCTAGCCCAAGTGGTTGGGGAGTCCAAGTCCATAACCTGGTCCATTTGAGTAGCAATAGAAGAAGGTGGAATGGGATGTCTCCCAAAAAGTAAAAAGTAAGGAGAGAAATGAGATAAAGAGGCGTGTTTGGACATCCTGTAACCCATGGCGATGTATGGGAGGGCCAGGTCCCAATCCTCTTTGTTCTTAGTGAGGCAAATCTTCCGAAGTCCTTTCTTGCATGTTTGAACCATCCATTCTGCAAGGCCATCAGCTTGGGCATGATCTCTTGAGGTTCGACGATGGTCAATGAGAGCATGGTCAAGTAGGTCTTGGAATTCTCCCCTGAATTCTGATCCTTGATCAGTAAGGCACTCAGCACAAGCCCCAAACCTACTTAGAACCTGTTGTAAGAAGGCTTGGCTAGTGCTGTGTGATGACTTATCCGGTAGCGCAACAAGCTCAATCCACTTTGAAAAATGTTCAATCATAATCATGATGTAAACATTATTCCTGGAGGTTTGTGGTAACTCTCCAGCTAAATCACATGACCAACGATAGAACATGCCCTGAATAGGGAGTGGAGAAAGCGTGAGCTGTCGAGAGGAGAAAGAAGTTCTCACTCTATCACATTGTTCACACCTAGCAATGATGTCTTGGACTTGAGCATACATACCTCTCTAATGGTAATGAGGAGCGAGAAGGCTATAAGTACGCTTAACTCCAAAGTGTCCAAGCTCCGAGTGTACTTTTTGAATAAGACCAGGTCGTTCATGGGGTGGTGGAACCACTATGTCGCCTTGTGGTAAGCATCGGACGAGGTGATTGTCCCTCCATGAATAGCGCTTAGACCGTTGTTGTATGCGATCTCGCTGACTTGATGTAACTTGGAGAGGGTATTCCCCATGTTGAAGAAACCTTAGAGTGTCCAAGTCCTCCCATATATTGAGAATGGGATGCTCAACCAAGTTACATTGCAGTAGTGCAAGATAACTAGATGCCTTAGATACAGGTAGTGCTGGAATCTGGTCAAAATCTTGCCTGGCTTCTGAAAAATCTTCAGAGGTAGTGAGGGGTCTTCGTGACATGGTATCCGCATTCTGATGTGTAATACCAGGTCGGTGAATAACCTTGAACTCATATTCTTGAAGTATAAGCGCCCAACGAGTTAACTTACCAGTAAGTTTATCATTGGTCATCAACCACTTGATAGGCTGGTGGTCGATACATAAAGTGAAATTGGTGCCATAAAGATAGGGCCTGAAATGTATGACAGCCCATACAACAACAAGGCACTCCCCCTTGTATGAGGAGTAGTAGCTCTCAGCCTTGTTGTTGCTTCGAGATGCATAGGCGATAACATATTCCTTGCCTTCCTCATCAAGTTGGCCAAGAATAGCTCCAATACCAAGAGCACTCCAGTCAGTGTGTAAAATGAAAACCTTGTTGAAATCAGGTCTTCTCAGAATGGGGAACTCTGAAAGCTTTTCCTTGAGTGTGTTGAAAGCTTCCTCAGCTTCATCTTTCCATGTCCAAGCAACATCCTTCTTCAACAATGCATAGAGAGGATGAGCAATAGTACTAAAGTCTTGGACATAAATTCTATAATAATTACATAGTCCGATGAAACTCCTCAAAGTGTGAACATCAAAGGATTGGGCATCTCCAAAATGGCTATTACTTTGGCCCAATGAGCCATAATACCATTTGGTAGGATTCTGTGTCCAAGATAGACCACTGAGGTGACAGCAAATTCACACTTCTTAGGATGGATCTTCATGTTGACTTCGTGGAGCCTCTTGAATAACTCCTCAAGATGAGCCAAATGCTGCAGGAGTCCCTTGCTATGCACTAGGACGTCATCTATGTAACACTTTAGGAAATTTGCCCCTTCAAGAACCTGGTCCATGACTCGTTGAAAGAAGACAGGTGCATTCTTCAATCCAAAAGGCATCACAAGCCATTCCCATAGCTTGTTGCTTCCATGGAATGCTATTTTCTTGCGGTCCTTCGCAGCGAGCATAATCTGGTTGAAACCTTGCCTCAGATCCACAATTGTGAAGATGTTTGAATCTCCAATGCTATCAAACAATTCTTCAGGGATGGGCATGGGGTACCTATCCTGAGGTGTAACTAGGTTCAAAGGCCTATAATCCCCGCACATCCTTTTCTCAGTCCATAATCCAGCTGAATCTTTTTTTGCTGGCATTACTGTAGCAGCTGCGAAATCAGAACGTGATGGCTGAATGAGACCAACCTCATGGAGTTCCTTACATCTTTCATCTACCAATTCCCATTCATGTTTGCTTAACCTATGCCTTTTTCGATAGACAGGTGTCTCATCTGTAAGGTCTATAGAGAATTGCATGGTCTTGCACCTACCTAAGTCTTTCATTGAGAATGCAAACACATTCTCATACTTAATTAGCAAGTTTGTGACTTGTTCTTTCTCCTTCTTGGTGAGCTGGTTCCCCATAATGAAAGGGTAGTTGGAGACACCTGGAATGGAGTTGGAAAGTGTGTTTGAAGAACCTGGTGTATTGGGTTCTCCGTTATCCAATTGCGTAGATTCGTAGAGGGTTGTAATTGCTTCTCCAGAAGTTGATGTATTCCAGGTGTATTACATGGTACCTCCTCCCCCCCAACACTGAGAATGAAATGTAAGGTGTTGAAGATAGGCAAATGTACTTGGTTGGGGTGCCATGTGGATGCATCGCTGGAACTGCAAGTTGATTGAATCAGTGTTGGTGTTGTGTACATTTGAAAGAGTACACAAGTTACCAACAACCAGGTAAGGGAGTTTAGGTCCATGCCTTTCCCTAGTAGAGCATTACGCTCCAATCTAGTCACCTTAGTGTGACTAGTAGTGCCATCTTGGAACCCCATAGCCCTTTCTCTTTCTTCTGGGCTTGGTTCATCCCAAGTGGCTGAAGCATGACGATACACCAGGCCTGGTCCATCTCCTTGAAAAGCATGCGCTCCTGGGAAGGAAACAAAGGTGGGCCAAGCACCTCTTGGTTTTCCTATTGTGTTCGCAGGAAACCAAGGAGGTTTTTCTTGCCTTGTAACTGGTTGGCAAGAACTTTGATCATCCAATATGTGAGAAACCTGTAAGTTGGGGTCTCTGATAGTGTATTTCAGAGCTAATTGCAAAATTGAAAGTGGTGCCAAGTTGGTCCACCAATTGCGCAGCTGGTGCGCATAGGAACCGCATTGTGCTGCATCAAGTAGGAGCGGCTCTCCAAGGTAATGCTTGACCAGTGTGTAGTGTTCCTGGACTTTCTCCCTTTGATCAAGTTGAGAAGGAGTGTTCTCAATTACATAGCCAAGTGTAGGAGAAATGGATTGAGCCCAGGTGATCAATCGTATCATGTCCGTGAAAAGACCAGATCTTGTGTCACTCAAGCCTTCTCCAAATCCAACTGCTGAAAATCCTTGACACTCCCAACCTGAAATGATGAGGTTGATAGGGCCAAGTAATTCCATATGCTTCTTCTGAATTAGTTGTATGTCAGAGGGCAAAAATGTGAAACTAGCCTTCCATGCAGTGGTTGCAAATTGTTGTGGAAATCTTGATGTGAACTCCTTCATTCTTGATGCCGCCACTTGCCTTGCAATAGGATCAATGTCTACGTAGAAATACCTCCGAACCACCATCCCTGACTGCAGTAGGGCTTCAAGACCTGTACCAATACCACCAAAGAGTTCTAGTAATGTAATCCCTTCCTTAGGTGGTGTCCAGGTGACTGGCTGACGAAGTAATGGCTTAATTGGTTTGCCATGCCTCTCCATGCTTTCAAAACTAGACAAAGCTTTGACCAAAGGCTGGTGGGCTACCTTGAACCTTTGTAAAACCTCTGGTCCATGTTGAATGTCAGTAGGAACCACCCTCAAGCTTTCAGTAGCTTGAGCGTAAGCTATCTCCTCCTCATCTCCTTCTATCCATTCGTGGCTAGCTTGTTGGATGTAGGAAATGGTGTGTGTTTCCTTGAGCATACAATGGTGAGCCATAGGACTATGGTTCCCATGCAAATCAAGGGGTATGTATCCCAAGTGGTGGCCATCGGTCTCCCAATCCACTCGGTAGTATGCATGTTCAAACCAGTTGTCAATTGTGAAACCTGGTGGAAATAGGGCCTCTTGCCCAATGAACACATCATAACTGGTGGCATTGGTGACTAAACATCTGACCTGTAAGCAAAGCTCCTGATCTGTACCTTCATTGAACTTAAGTGTAATCAAATCTGAACTTTCCCCAAGTACCTCCTCTACGCTCCCACTAGCAGTGCGAATCTGCCACATAGATTTTTGTAGATTGGAGTCAAGCATGCCCATCTTCTTGGCGAATTGAATTCCAAGAATCACTGGTTGGGCACCTATGTCAAGAAGTACCACTCTGGGTGTATGTCCTCCCACTTGGATTACTGGCCTAGTATTGTCGACAATGGCAACTCAAGTGGCAATGGAAGTTCTCTCACTAGGCACCACCTTTGGAAATGAGTGAGAGACTTTGTGGAGAGAATGGCTATCCACAACACCTTTACTAAGTAACAAATCCACAAGGGAGGTGTTCTGAACTCCCTTCTGATATGTGAATGTAGAATCAGAGGTAGGAAAACCCACTAGTTTAGCCATGCTAGAACTAGTGACCAGATTACGAACGCCATCTGCAACACGTGAGCCAATCGAATGTCTCTCCAAGGTGTTGGATGGAATCTCTGTAGCATGTGGTTCAGGGATTGGTAAAAGACCTGATGTAGTGTTCAAGGTATCGTCTAAGATTGCAATTATGTCCTTGGTGCTTAGCTTTAAATCTTGAAAACTAAACAATGGTGTACTCACAAGCTTTTGTGCCACTTCATGTATTTGAAGTTGGCATTCCATAAGCTGATCAATGGAAAATTGTGTGTTTTCCTGATGTATATGTACTCCTCGGACACGAGAATTGGATGCCCTAACAGCTTGTGGTGTAGTAGTTTCCTCCCCCCTCGCTAACAAGGTGCGTTCTTCTTCCATGTTGAGAGGACGAAAAGATTATGGCATGACTGCTCGAGCTCCTCTAGCCCTCGTAATAGGACTTGAACCAGATGCGAGTCCATTAGTCTGAATTACCTGCCTAGTGGCAGAAACTCTAGGTGCCACACTAGCTTTTTGTGTCGCGACATAGGAAGGGCAGAAAGAAGTAGAAAAATTTGGTGTGAGACTAGAGTTGTGTGGAGTGGAAAGAACATACTCCCCAACCATGGCATCGTGTGGAAGGCCATAGAATGATCTAGGAGGTCCCTCTCGTGATCCTGAATCTTGTAGAGGTTGGGCATGACTAGCTGGTTGGGAAGACTTGCCTTTGAGATTAGCAAATTGAGCCTTTAATGATTTGAGTTCATTTTGTAAAGTCTAAACTTGAATTACATGGGCTTGAAGCACCTCCCTTTTGTCAGCATTGTGCTCCTTCTTCTTAACATTCTTGTTGGAATTACCCTTGGTGGGTAAAGCCTGAGTGGAAGGATGAAGTGCCTTGGCTTTTGGTTGAGGGACAGCGGAAGATGCTGGCAGATTTTGCCGTTGTAATCGGAGTTGTTTTCGCTCTGGGAACTTGGCAAAACAAACAGATTCCTGATGTCCCTCTTTCCCACAATAATCACAAAAGAAATCCTCGGAAGGAATGTTGCACTCACTAGCTTTGTGGGCAGGATTGCCGCAGTAGTTACAAGAAGGTAGGATGGGTGTAGCCGAGTGCACCGCTTTAGTCTTTGAAGAAGAATGTGATGATCTAGTTGGCGCAGCTTGTGTTGAGGCCTTGAACGTGATGGAGGCCTCATAGTGCTGGCCTCATAGTGTGCATGAGCCAGCTCCAACTTTTCAGAAATGTTGTACACATCCAATAAAGTGTACAAGTCTCCAAATTCTGCAAAGACTCGTTGCAAAACCTGTGCATGAAGTGTTGGAGTACCTTCCAAAGAACGAAGATACTGGTGGGCAGCTTCCAAGTCGGTGATGCTCTGGGTATCCTCTTTGAGTTTGAGAAGCCTCCTGTAAAGCATCTTGAGGGTTTCATCCTTCTGCCGAGAGAAGGTGGCGAGTTGTAGAATTTTTTCGGAACTTTTGACTGGAAATTCCAGCTGAAGAGTTCGGAAGAATTCCCCCACTGAATCAGCAAAAGCTGGCGCATCGGTGGTGGGAGGAATGTTTGCAGTCGTAGCAATGAATTGTTGAAGAGAAAGGTTTACTGAAGTAGGTACTGGGTCTGGATTATTTTGCACAGTCCCGTGATGTGCAATTGCAGCTTGCAATGCAGCTTGAGAGGCGGTGGCACTGGCCATGGCGTAAGCTGGATTGGGAATCTGGGTGATGCCCAAAATCCTTGCAGAATGTTGCTCGTAGACATCCAGTGCCTCATAATGCACATAACGAGCCAACTGTTTGAATGCAAATGCCTCGGTGTAATTAGCGCCGTACTTGAGCTCCAATTCACAAACCACAGTTGAGAAGGTTGCCTTGAACTCCCTCAAAGAAATAGTACCTGGCCTTCCGCTGAACTTCTCAATTCTCCCAGAGGAGCTGCTGACCTCCATGGTGTATATGGGTGTTGAAATCACAGCTTGCAACGGAGTATATGGTGATGGTGTGAAAGCAGGTGCAACAATAGGCGTACCCCACTGATTAGCCCCTCCAAATGGACTTTGATGTACTGTTGATGTAGTGTAACCTGAATTCCTAGTAGGAGTTGTACTACATGATGATGGTGCTGCGGATGCTTGGTGGTACCGTCGTGAGGATCGTGAACTCAAAGATATTGGTTCAAAGGGTTGTGTGTTACTTCGTAACTGATACCTTGGTTCTAAATGAGTACTACTACTTTCATCATCCGACGACATGGTGTTGTCCCATGCCCCAAAATTTTGTGATAGTACGTAGCATTAACTACAAAATTCTAACACAACGTATAATTTGAAAAGTACCATGTGTTGTTGTGAATGATGCAGGACGCAGGATGGTAGGGCGCAAGACCACAGGACGGTAGGGCGCAGGGCGTCAAGACGGCAAGACGCAGGACGGATGACGTCAACAGTGACGTCCGGCAGGACGCAAGACGGATGACGTCAACCTTGACGTCCGGCAGGCCGCAGGACGGATGACGTCAGCAGTAACGTCCAGCAGGCCGCAGGACGGATGACGTCAGCAATGACGTCCGGTAGGACGCATGACGGATGACGTCAGCAATGACGTCCGGTAGGACGCATGACGGATGACGTCAGCAATGACGTCCGGCAGGACGCAGGACGGAAGTTCGACGGACGAAAGTCGGACGAAAGTCGAACGAAAGGCCGACGTCGAACGAAAGTCCGACGTCGAACGTGTAGAGTTCAGCTGCCGTTGCGGTGATGGCGGGCGGCGGCGTTACACTGCAGCTCCTCGCAACGCTGCAGCGATGGCCGGGAGCGTTGCAGCTCGCAGCGTTGTTGCGACGTTGGCCGGCAACGCACTGCAACTTGCAACGTTCTTCCGGCGCTGCTGCAACAACGCGCTGGACCTCGCAGCGTTGCTGCGATGGCCGACAGCGCGCTGGACCTCGCAACGTGTTGCTGCGATGTCTGACAACGCGCTGGGCCTCGGAGCGTTGCTGCGATGTCCGACAGCGTTACAACTCCGGCCAACGTTGCGCTGCAGCGTTTTTGTTTTTTTTTTTTTTTACCCGACAACTTGAAGAGAGAAAAAGAATGGGAGAAAGAGAGAAGTTTTGACACCTGCTCTCTAGTGTTTCAACTTCGTTTGTCCCTGCTTTGGTTGGTTGTAAGAAACGCAAAGCTCCCTCCAACAACACGAGTAGCAACAGCAGTAATGTGCTCCTTCCGCCAGTAACAACACAAGTAGCAACAACTCAAGAATTTCAAAAGCACAAGAAATCTGTTGCTTTCAACATGAAGCAACAAGGAATAGATTTTTTCTAGAATTGAAATGTAAAGAAAGAAAGAAAGGAAGTGTATGTAGACGGTGGTCGTGCAATGGCCACCGTGAGCATCTAGAAATCCTAGCTTATGATGGAGGAAAACTCATGGCAAAGAAATTCTAGAAAAACTAAGAAGAGAAAGAAAGGGTTGGCCCTTTTATACCGTCGCCAACAACTGAAACCCTAAGTACCTAATGGCGTACAATCGCCTAAGACTGTGCATTAACCCTAAAAGCACACATGGGCATGCCCGTAACTGGCCATCATGTATGAGGCCATATACGGGCATGACACCCTGGTCTACTATGTGATACCAAAATTGTAGGTGGTCCATGAACATTGAGTGGTGGTTTTGTTATACCCACTTATGGTACTTAAGGTTGTTATTGTTGTTGTTAATTCATCTATGCTTATAATGTATGTACATTTAATACTTCATCATGATGAACCTCCGTCTGTGTATGATATAAGTCATCTATTTCATCGTGTTGCTCATGTTGTTGTGCTTGAATTGTTGTTGCCAACTATGGTGATTCATTTGATATAGTTGTTATTTGCTCTATTATTTTTGTAGTGAAATGTTTTCCTTTTGTGGTTTAGAAGGAAAATGGTGTGTATCCACTTTTGATATTGTAAATGTAAATGGTCTTTTAATCCACCTTATGAGGTTTGACATCTTCCCCTGAGTTTCCTTCTTTGCTTTGATCTTTCCCTAATCTCAGATATATTATTCCTCTTCTCCATGGTTCACAAAAATCCTTTCAATGCTCCTCTCCTACCATCCAAACATGTTGTAGTTGCTCTTTGGTCCTTTTTGGTTTTATTTGGGTTTCTATTGTTTTCTTTTTTGTAACCACAAATTATCTTGAAACATGTATCTAAGTAGTGTTTTCAGAACCAACGCCAAATGACAAGCTTTTTTTTGGTCCTTTTGTTTCCCATCCACTTGCATCTTCTCGTGCATTTCGATCCATTTATCTAACTCACTACATAAATTACTAAACATAATTTGTGCCTAGGCCATTTCAATTCCTTCCTCGACTTTCATGAATGTGATGCATTATTGTTACCAATGTAATTCACCTTTTCCCTCTAGTGCACTACAAATATTACAATTGGGTATCTCATGTTAAATGGCATTTTGGATTTTTAACCATTGTTTCGATATGCAATTGTGCATGATGGCTTGATATCATGATAAAACAATAGCTCCTCCACCACCATTTTGTTCACCCAATTTGACATATTCCAAATGCATCAACCAATATATTTTTATTGATGACATACATTATGCTTCTTTTTTCAAAATAAATATCATATCCTTCAATCACAAAAGTGTTCAAAAATTCCATTATAGCTCCATGATATGGTTCCTTCCATTCAATGTCCAACAATGTGACTAGACCTACCTTATTAAACCCATGCTTCTTTTCCTTCTCCCATCTTCTTCCACATATATATTCTTTCAACTTGTTTGGAATAACTCTATTTTGTTGGAGTAAAAACCATTATCTTTTCATTTGGGATCTTAATCCCTTTTTGTTACAAAGTCTTCTACTCCATTGCCCAAACATTCTTTCTTTTTTCTTCACTTTTAGATCTTTGTGAATCTTTCAAACCTAGTTGAGATGGAGTGGTAAACATCATCATGTTTGATGTTGTTACATCACTTTTGATGCAATCATTAGAACTTCCTAAAGAACTAGCATTTCCATAATTAGTTATTGTGTTACACATGTTTTTTTTGTCACTTGAATCTAGAATCTCCATTAATTTTTTCATTGTCACACTTGGTCCTACTGCAACTCCCAATCTTTTGCTACAAATGCCTTTCCACAAACACTCTAACATGAATCAAATTAACTATTAAATGTCCTTTGCAAACCAAAATTGCTTCAAACCTTCTTCCTTCATCACACTATAATGACAATAGTAATTCTAACAGCAAAATCATTATTAATGGCAGAAGGTTATATATTGGTCCCCCTACCTATTTGTCCAATTTTTTTATGCTTCTTATTGTCTTTCAATAATTTCTTTTGCATACCTCTCTCTCTTTCAAGTTCATGCGTTTTCCCTAACTTTGCAAATTTTTATGCTTCTTCCCTCACAATTATTTGTAATCTTTCAATCACATTCTCCTCATTCATGCTGCAAAACACACTACAAATGCAAAACACGAATGCCTTACTAAGAAACGTCAAATGCCAAGAAGAAATTTGATGGCCACTCCATCCTTTTTCTAAAAAGGGCAACTTGCCATTTTGTATTAAATAATCATTTTTTTAACACACCCCATTCAATTCATGATGACTTTTCTCCTAAATGTCCATGTGGAAATAACTAATGTCCCTTTTATACATCAATTGTTGCAACCTTAGCCTTGGGCTTGCGACCAAGGCAAGGCCTTGCAAAGGTGCTTGCCAAGAGTGAAGCTTGAAAGTCACATTTCATGTTTTTGGAAGTGTAGAAGATTGTGAGGGAATGAACCCCCACAAGCTTGGATTTATTTTGAACAATTAGTTTCCCATGCAATTGTTTTCCTTTGTTCCATGGCCATCAATTGCCAACTTTTGTGACAGGAGCTTACTTCAAATTAACTTAGGCATCCTCAAGTTTCCTTTTCTTGGCAAATCCAATAGGGGCCCAAGGAAAACTATTAAAATACATAAATTAACATAATTGACAAATGTTTCATTTGGGAAGCAATTATTCAATCTTTCACCTCATGAAGAACTCAAGCCAAATCTAATTTTATTTGACATGATTTCTTTCACAACCTTGCACCTTGATCATAATAATCAAGTTTAATTAAAGGCATGTTTATCAAGGTATGAGAAGTGACATTAGGGCTTTGCAAAACCCAAATCCCAAGCTATGCAATTATAGTATGCAAACATGGCCATGACTTCACCACTATTACCACCAACTCTCTGGGATGCACTTTGAAGCATGTGCGTGTCCTCACAAATTCACCTTGCTTGCCTCCTCTTTGAAGACCAATTTTTTTTTAAACCCCCAAAGTGGGAGTCTAATTTTGATTTGAGCTTACACAAGGAAATTCCGTTTGTCCCATGCCATTTCTACAAAGTTTTCTAATAATATTCACTATGTTCATGATGCAATTTATTGGAAGTCTCTAGTCTTTATTTCACTTACAACTTGACATGATACATTTGTGTAATTTTTTCCCCCATTAAAAAGAAGGTGATGTCTTCATCGCACTCTATCTTTCCTTTGTTTTTTTGTCAATCTATTGTGGAATTCTTCTATGGTTGATTTGCCGCCACATAATTCCTTGGGAATTATTGGATAGCCAAATTCACCCTTTAAGTTTGCCCATCTATTTGGGGTTAGAATGAGGTGTTCATTTTGAGCTCTGGCCCCATGCGCTTCCACAAGGTTTATCAAAACTTATTTGTGAACTTGGGATTTCAATTTGACATAATGCCCTTGGGGAGGCCATGATGGTGGAACACATGCGTGAAGAACAACCTTCCCATCTCTTGGGTCATGGCACTTTCATTAGTGGGAATGAAATGTGTCATTTTGCTCAATCAATCCACCACCACCATGATCGCATCAAATCCCTTTGATGGTGGCAAACTCATCATGAAATCCATGGACACATTTTCCCACAACCATTTAATAATTGATAATGGTCGCAATAATCTTTCTTGTTTTTTTTTTTTTAGTGTTCAATTTTGTTGGCAAATCAAACAAGTCTTCATGTATTCCTTTGCATTGTCTTTCAAATTAGGCCAATAATAAATCTTATTGAGGAATGTTATAGTGTTATTTGCACCATCATGGCCGTAAAGGGCCCATCATGACACTCCTTCAAAAGCACATCCTTAAGTCTCATTTCCAAAACATAAAACCAATTTTGCTTGTACCACAACAATCTATTTCGCAAATGGAAGTGTGATTTGATTCCCTTTTGAATATATTGTTTTACTTCCTTAGCAAACTCATAACAACAACTCATTAGTTGAACTTCCTTTTGAAGTTTTGTTTCCCCCACTTACATCACCCTAAGTTGTTGTTTTCGACTTAACGCATTGAGCACCACATTATCCTTCTCGAGCTTATGCTGAATGTCCATGTTGAACAAGGTCGATGTGTCTTGCCATCTCACTTATTTTAATGACAACTTTGGTTGAATTATGAAGTATTTCAAGGTGACATTGTCAATCCACGCCACCACATTCTTAGAGCCTATGTAATGGCCCCAAGTTTTGCGGCAATATATCACAACCCACATTTTTTTGTGTGAATTTGCCACCTTTGTTATATCTCACTCAACTTCTTACTTTTGAACATAATTATCCTTCCATTTTTCATGAGGAGTCCACCAATTGCAAAGTTAGAGGCATCAAAATGGATCTCAAAATCCTTGTCAAAATCAAGCAACTTCAATAACAATGCCTTCACCAAAATGCATTTCAAGGTTTCAAAGGCCTCATTACACTCTTCATCCCATTCATAAGTTTTAAATGACTGCTTCAAAAGGTTTGTCAAGGGTGTGGCTATCTTTGCAAAATTTTTAATGAACTTGAAATAATAAGAGGCCAATTTTAAGAACAACCATAATGCTAGCACCGAACTAGGTGGCTCCCAATCCAAAATTGCCTTCACCTTGTGGTCATCCATATTCAAGCCTGCTCGGGTAATCCTATGTCTAAGATAATCCAATTCTATCACTCCAAATTTGCGCTTTTCAAACTTGGTATGCAATTTGTTTTATTTTAACCTTTGGAACACCCTTCAAAGGTGCTCCACATGCTCTTCTATATAGTTGTTATAGGCCAAAATGTCATCTATGTAAACGACTGCAAAATCATCAAGCCACTTTTGAAAAATGTTGTTCATGAGTGTGCAAAATGTGGCACGTGCATTGGTTAGTCCAAAAGCCATCACTAAAAACTCATAAGAGCCTTACCTTGTGCAACAATCGGTTTTCTTTTTGTCCCCTTCCACAATTCAAATTTTGGTAATATCACAAATGTAGGTCAATCCTATTAATCATGTAAACTATTATGTAGTCATCTTCTATAGACAATAGTAACCACTTAGTTATTGTCATTGAGACATGTGATTTGTTTATCAAGTAGAATAACTTGCCATATGATCTACATAAAACACACATTTACTTCCCAACAAATAATGCCTAAATTTATGCAATGCAAAAACCATAGCTAAGGCTTCCTTTTCAATGGTGCTATAATTCAGTTCAACATTATTAATAAGTTTGAAAGCATACACTACTAGTTGATCATTCTTCCTTGTGATGTTATGTAAAGCTCCCATAGCAACAATGTTGCATATATATGTGAACATAACACTCCATGTCCCAATTCGGTGGTATTAAAATTTGTGCCTCCATGTATTTCTACTTTATGAGCTCCCAAGCTTTTTGACATTCTTCTATCCACAAAAAACCTTATGTTTTATGTGTGAACTTAGTAATTGGAATCATAATTGTTGCAAAAATCTCAATGTAACATCTATAAAACTACATCATTCCATTGAATACATGAATCTACAATGAATTTTATGATATATGCATGTTCACTATTGCTTGTATTTTCTTTGAATCAAGTAGTTAATTACCTTCTTTTCAAATAAAAAAATCCAATAATCATTTTTTTTAAACCATAGAAATGCATTCTTATGGGTTTAAGTTAATTATGTACTCCATGCACTTTTGAAAGCAAAATATGAACTTTTATAAGTTAATTTATATGTCCATATATACTATGAAATCATCCAAGAATATTTTCATAAAATTTGTCTAGATATTTTTTGAATGTTTTTGTCATAGCTTTTTCAAATGTTGGAGGTCCAATCTTCAGTCTAAAAGGCATCACCCTCCAAATAAATGCTCCCTAATTTGTGATAAACAATGTCTTATATCTATATTTTGGAACTATGGATATATTATGGTACCTAGAATATTCATCCAAAAATGAATATGCTTCACATCATGTCATTGTGTTAAATACCTCATTTGTGAATCATAATGGAAAAGGACCATTTTTTTGTTGTTGAATTCAACTTTATGAAGTCTACATAGATTTTGAACTTCCCATTTTTTTTAGCACTACCACAATTAGTGACAACAATGTGGCCTCCTCCACAAGTTGTATGAAACATGTTCCTAATAATTATCAGTGTCTTATTTCACTACTATAACATAATTTGGATTTAAACTATACATGGCTTAATGTGCCAATGGTATGGTTATATCCAATTCAATTATGTGCTAAGTTAACTTTGGTGGAATGCCTTTCAAATTTTTGTATGTCCATGCAAAGACACCCTTGTATTATCAAAATTTCAAAATATCACATTTGATGTTTTCATGTAGTTCAAAAATACAATTTCATAAAGCATCACCTACTTTTGTTTTGTTTTCAAATCCCTCGTTACAAATTATATTATTTATTTTGTTATTTAATGTTTTCACATTAAAATACATGTGCCGTTTTGGGATGAACTTAAAAAAGCTTAACCCAAGGACAATACATAATATAAAATATATAATTTCATGGTTAATCTTTAGTGCACATAGTCTTGTGCTTTCCTACCTGCTTACTTACCTAGGTAAATATGTAGATATGTAGGTCCTAAACCTTAATACAATTAATATGCCATGTGGTAATTTTTTAATTATGCCACATGTCACAATTTGGGCCATCATTAATAATCATAATGGACAATGGAGATCAATATTTTGAAAAAAAAAGTAATGTTCAAAAATCTTCATAATGCCACATTTTCAATTTTAATAGATGGATGTTAATTAATGATATCAACATGAAATCATGTGTGCAGTTATAATGGAGTTGCATAGTAGTTGAAAATGAATTATTTTGATGAAGTTATAATTGAATTACAATGAGTTGCATCGTATATACGATGAGTTGCAATTTTGTACCTCGTGTAACTTGTCCATTAACATTCACAATGTATAAATATAATAATTTGCAAATGTCTTTTGCAACTAAAAAATGAGTTACAAGGCTAGTTGCAAAACACCTTTTTTTTTTCATAGTGATTATGTTTGCTTGTGGTATTATCATTACCAATTTTGAAAAAATAAATTAAACCATTGCGATTAAAGAGGTCACCTATTAGTTGGTCATTCACACATTCAAAGTTTGCCATTCAATTCAAAAATATATTTGTTGAACATTTTAATCTTCATTATTTTGGTGTGTCGACATGAAGAAGGTGTGAAAAACTAGTCCATAGGGTTCATGCTATGTTGGAATTGCATCCACATTGGGTGTTATTATAAGTGGACATCTATAATGCCTTCAATTTTGTATCATGGACGACCATTTTTCAAAAGTTACAATTTTTTATTAGTACTTTGGATAAGTTTTTCCCATTTGTCCAATGATTTTATGCATGCCCATCCCCATGATATTTATAGTTAGTTTTTTGGCACGAGGATTTCATAATCATTTCATTCAAGTTTAATAAACAAAAAGGAAATCTTTTAGGTGGAGTGTTGTTCGCTTTAACACATTTTCACACTCTTTGCCCTACTATAATAACCCACCTTACTTGGTTTTTTCTTTCACTTTCCGATGATACGCATATTGTTGTTCATATTTTAGATGTGGTATCCATTTTTTTACGATTATAGATGGAGTTTGCAACAATAGGACTTTCCATTCAGTTCATGAAGTGTGTAACTTGGTCTCCACATGGATTAAACTTGTCCATATCACTTCCTCCAAGTTTTTTTACACATAACATAAATTTTTTAATTTTAGGGGCACTAATGGGTTTTATGCCATTCGTGGAATTTTTTGTCATAGAGGCACTTCGAGAGGATCCCATCACCATAGTTTATGTCGCAACCCTAACTTGGCCAAATGTGGGGGTGAAGCCCAACACTTGGAAAAGTTGGGGATTTGGAGTCCTCTGGGACTCCCGAATGTTTAGAGTTCAACAGAAAGGGGCAAAACACCTTTCATTGAAGTATTATTGATGTCGTTGAAAAGGTAATGAAACGTAGATATCGAAAATGCCCTCGCATTCTTGATTTGGACATCTGTAGCCCAAGTTATGGGCAAAAGAAAGGCCGGGAGTCAAACTGGCAGTTTGACTCCCGACCACTAAAAGTCAAGAATCGACCAGCTCTCAATGTCCGATTCAGGAGTGCAATACGTTGTTGAAAAGATCTTGACAAGGGCTACAACTTCGGTTTAAACCTCGTTGCGATCAGAGGTCAGAGCGAGGAGCTATGACCTCTCAAAGTCCCGGGAGTCCAAAACCATGACACTTAGTTGAATTTCGGGACTCCAACTTGGGAGTCCCGGGAAAAATAGCCACTTGGATGTAGGTGCGGCGGAGCATTGCAGAGTATACTATATGGGAGATGGTGGTGGCATCCCCCGAGTCCGAGCCGTGGTGAGTCTTGTGGTTCGAAGTGCCCGTGGCTTGTCCCAACACCAAAGGGTGTCCTGGAAAGTGAACTAACTACTTGGGTGGTTTGTTTTGATGCAGATTCAAGCTTGATCATATAATATCTCTTCCTACTCTAATTCATGGGCTCCCAACTCGACCCTCTACCCCTTTCTAGAGTTGGAAGTCGGGAGCGTGCGCAAAGTCTTAACTTCCGCAACTTGACTTTGTGAAACCCTCAAGTTGGTTTCACCCCGTGACTTGGGAGCACGTCAGTTTAACCTCCCAATGTTTGTAAATCCACAAGCAACCTTTGTGATGTTTTTGTTTTGTTATGCTCAATGCCAAGGCTATTTATTGTGTAACATATTTTTGTCTCTAGGTATTTTGTAGCATTACATCATGTTTGATTTGTGTAGTATGATTTTATTGGGCATGGGAATTTTTAGCACTATAGTGGGTCATTTGGCTTGTCGACAAGTCATTTCACCTACTTTTTCATGGGGATTTGGCCTTCTTTAATGGTTCAACTTGTTGCCCTCAACTTCTTGGGATGTTGGGTTTTGATCATTTTTACATTTGTTAGTTATTTTTAGTGGAATGATCACCTTATTTTTCTCGATGTGGTAACACATGTAAAGATTGGCATTTTCCCCTTCCAATTGGCATTGTTAGATACTTGAACTTTATTACCTTAGGTTGTCCATTCTCATGTCACCTGTTTTGAGAATCTTGTGGTATAGTTGTATTTTCACTTATAGGTTTTCTTTATGAATTGCCTACATGAGCAAGAGTTTGTTAAACTTTTAGTTGATGTTCCTTTAGATACCACACATGCACATTTTTTTTCATGTGCATGTCCAACCATAGGCATTTGGTTGTTAGCCCATCCTACCACGCTTGCATTTCATTTGTCCTTTATTCACTTCTTCACAATGTCACATATTCACCTTGATTTGCCACATCTTATAGTTGCACATCTTTCATGTTGTCAATGTGGACACGCCATTGATGATTTGGGTATCCATGTGCTTTAGTGCCCATGTGAGAACAAGCACATTACAACCCATGATACTCTTTGAAATGCTATCACAACTATTGCTTTGGAGAGTGTGGAACATTTGTACCAAAAAAAAAATAATTCCCACCTTTTCCTTTACCTCATTCGGTGACAAGTTGATATTATTATAACTAGAGACAATTTTTGGACCTAAGCAAATATTATCATAGTTGATTCAACCTACTCAAATATGGTGCAACGTGCATAATTCACGACAATGCATGTAGTGATAGTTATCATTCAAAAGAAGGTACGATCATATGTCGTATGTGCATCATGAGACGATTTCATTCCCCTTACCATAGAGACTTATGGATGTTTTCATTTTCATTTTGATTCCTTTTTTACTACTTGTGTTCAGATCATTGTAGTTCATCATCAAAATCCTTTTAGTTATCGCGATGTTTATTTATTATTATATTGGGATGCATTCCTCATCTCTTCCACACATTGCAACTAGTGCACTTCTATTGTTAATCGATTTATGACAAACAACAACATCTTCATTTATGATTTTTTATTTTATTTGTGTATTAATGGTGTCTTGATTGTTATTTTTTTAATGGCTTGTGTTTTTGTACTTTTATTTGCCTTGTATTTCTTGTGGTTGGATTCCCTTCCTTGCTTTTTTATATACATGATATTTCTTCTTTTTCTTCTAATAAACCATACATAGGTAGCCATAATAAGAACCAACAACCATCAACACACCATCCATTAGAAGCCTTTTATGAACATTATGACTCCTCGATTATGGATGAATGCCATCCACGTTGGTGTTGAAAATCACTATGGTAACCTATCCAAAGGATTAAGGATAGAGTTTGTAGCTAGCTAGGATGAGTTAATAGGTTACTTAACTAGGTAAGGAGATGCTTGAGATGATTAGAACCTTAGTAAGGGGCTAATGGGCTAGAAGGTAGGTAGGTAAGCTAACCACTGTGGTAAACTAAGGAACCAGAACTGAATGGAAAAGTGTTTCCTGTCCATCCAGTTTTCATCCCTCATGGTAGCTGTTGGTTCAACCTGGCCCCTAGGGTAAGTAGCCCATGCACTTTGGTTGTAAGCTGGAAATTCAATCTGTCAAGAAGGAAGGAAGGGGTGCAACACTCCACAAGCAGGTGTCCTCATTCCCCTCTTATCCTCCACTGCAGGCATGCACACCAAATGGCTGCTTGCTTTGGTTGACAACCCAGCAGCCAAAAAGGAAAAGAAGAAGCAAAAAGGGAGGAAAGAGAAGAAGAAGCAGAGCTCATGAATAGTGGGCTCTGCCTCTTCCTTAAACCTTGGGTTCACTAGCACCCAAGTTGGTTCTATGGTAAAAAAATTGACCCAAAATCTTTCTTCCGGGGAATCAGTTTTTTCTGGTGTTGGGTGCAAGCTGGAATTGTTTGTTTTTTGATGCTCAAGAGTGTTTGAGAGCTTGGTGAGTGAGTGAGTGAGTGAGTGATCGATCCCCAGCTGCTGCAGCTGTGCTTTTTGTGGAAGTGGTTCTGAAAGGGTTCAAGCTTTTTGTGGGTTGGGTGCACAAGACTAGTAGTAGTAGGAGAAGGAGAAGAAGAAAAACAAGAAGCAGCTTCTCAAATGGCTCTTACTTTCGAGAAAGTGAAGATTGTGCGCAATGGAGATGGAAAGATTGTGAGTTGGTTTTTCTTTCTTATACTCAGACCTAATTCTGAGACTTTTTCAGGCGCCCCCTTCTTCTCTTGTTCTTGTTCTTCTGTGCAGCAACAAAACACAAAAACCTCTCGTTGATGGTCACAGATGTTGCAGAGGCATTTTCTATCTTTGTCATATTCAGAGGAGCATTTTAGAGGAACAGCAGTTCTTCTATCACAATTCTCCCACTGAATGAATTCTTCCCAATTTATTGTTCATCATCAGCAGTTTGCCTGATCCTGGGGATTGAATTTTTGCATATATTATTTGTGTGGGGATTAATGAAGAAGAATGTGGGAATTCTTTTCTCTTTTTCCTGTTTTGGCTGGTTGCAGGAGTTTGATGCATATGTCATGGGAAAAGAAGGTGCCCCTGGCATAGTAGTGATCCAGGAATGGTGGGGCATAGACTTTGAAATCAAGAAGCATGCAACTGACATCGCGAGCAAGGGTTATCGGGCCCTGATTCCTGAGTATGTTTAGAGCAACCCCTTTATTCCCCCACTCATTTTTCTTCTCACTTCTTGATTTGCTTCTCAATTAAAGCTTTCAGTATCCAGCTGAAGAACATTTTTTGGGGGAAATTCTCAGCTGCAGAGGAGGAGGATGGTCTCTCATCATCATCTGAACCAGCACTGCAGAATTTGATCGTCTGTTTTGGTTTTGTTCCTTGTTCTCAATGGGCTGAAACATGAGATTTCGAGCAGGCCTGAAACATGAAATCTCTGAAAGATCTGAAACGTAAGATTTCTGAGGGCTCTGAAACTTGCGATTTCTGGCAGATCTGAAAACATGTGATTTCTTTTGACAGATCTTAAAAAACATGAGATTCTGACAGATCTGAAAACATGAGATTTTTGGACAGATCTGCTGCTGTGCACATGAGAGGTAATTTCAGAGAGAATTACTGCTGATTTTATGTATGAGGAGTCTTAGCAATTCTGCTGAGTTGCGAGAGCTTCAAAGCAGCACTCGTAGTTAAGGATGTCAAATATTTGGCAACAAATGGTAATAGTAAATACTGAAAGGATTCAGGAGATTTTAAGCATTTAGAATTTGGGAGCATCTTCCTCAGGCCAGGCTTCCATTCATGGGTATAGCAGTCTTGAATTTATGTGTTTTACTATATGAATTCCAGTTGTTTGAAGAGTATGTGCACTCAAAAGTGTCCCTTGAAGCCCACTATTGTGCACAACTTTTGTTGCAATCTGATGGGTGCAAATAGTACTTTGACTACTGCAACTCTTGAATTGAGATAAAAATATGCCGTGTTATCTAAGATGTTAATATATGTCTTTGTAATAAAATCTCCAAGCTGACTGGGCCCCTGAAGCAAAAAGCTGAACTGGGGTGTGGAGCAGTTTGTATCGGGGAAAGGTTGGACTGGAAGTGGCAGAGGCACAGCACTTGTCACAAGGACTGGATTGGCCTGGAGCTGTGACTGACATAGCTGCATCTGCTAAATGGCTCAAAGAACATGGCTCCCCAAAGGTAATGAGAGGTGCCAAAAATGTAAGACAAAAAATGAAGCACCTTTGGTCACAATGTTCCAAATTAAATTGTCCTTCGAACTTACCTAGCCACCCATCCACCCACCCATCTACCTACTACCTACCTACCTATAGGACCTAGTTTTTACAGGATAGGTTACCAAGGTGAAACTACCCAACATCAATTCAGTTGTAACAGGCTTCCAATGGATGGTGTGCTGGTGGCGGTTGGTTCACACTGGCCCTAGTTGGTGATAAGGTTCTAAGAGTACTCCGCATGTGCTACTTTGTGTGTTTTTCAAAAATTGGGCATGTATTTTGGGCAGGTGGGAGTGACAGGTTTCTGCATGGGTGGAGCACTGTCCTTCGCAAGTGCAGTGCTAGTTCCAGGAATTGACGCAATTGTTGCTTTCTATGGAACTCCACCTCCTCAGCTAGCAGACCCAGCCGAGTCCAAAGTCCCAGTGCAAGCCCATTTTGGAGAAGAAGATACCATGATGGGCTTAGACAAAGAAGTAAGCCTCCTCCTTTTCTCACTAAAGCACAATATTGCAGCTAGAATTCAAATTACTGATTTACCAATGTTGCCCAAACCCTAGGGAAAAATTATGTAGCAGAATGTATCTTAGGGATGATGTGTTCTCTAGTACATTAACATCCGTTAGGTCTTGTTCTCCATTTTAATCAACTGATTCTCATGTTAACTTATTCAGCATGGGTACTGAACCTTGCTGATTCTGTTAGACCTAACAGCTGTTAGATGCCAGGGAGTGGGGAGGGTTTGGCTGATTCTGCCTCCTAGCTTGCCTGTGGCTGAGCCTGGCAAATTGTGTATCAGAAAAAGGCCTAGTTTGACCTCTTTACCAATTATCAAATCGTGATTTGATGAGAGTTGATGCAAGTAGACAAAATAGATAGAAGGAAGCACTTCTTTAGTGTAGAGAAATTTCTCTATCACACAAGTTTTTCTGTCCTGACTGTTTGGGAGTATATGGTTTTTGCTTGAAATTCAGACTGCAAAGGCTTTGGAAGAGAAGCTGAAGAAAGAAAATATCCCTGCAGAAGTGTACATATACCCAAAAGTGGGTCATGGCTTCATGAACAGCACTCCTGAAGGAATTGAGCGAAATAAGGCACTTGGCTTCGGGGAGCATCATCAGGAGGCAGTCAATTTGGCATGGTCACGGTTTGAGTCCTGGTTTGCAAAGTATCTGCAGTAGGTAGGCAGCAACCGAATGAAAGAGCCCATCTTTCAAAAGTGGGTTTGCAACATAACATGGCAGTTGACAATGTAAGCTAATTTCATGATTATGTGTGTCTAAGGAATCTGTGTTACCTAGAATGATTTATTTCCCAGTAGTGCTACAAATCATACCTTATACCAGAACATGGTGTTGCAAACTGCAACTATGAATTTTATAGACCATGGAAAATTGGCATACTTTGTTAAGGATTTATAATTTATAGACCATGGTGTTGCAAACTGCAACTATGAATTTTATAGACCATGGAAAATTGGCATACTTTAAGGATTTATAATTTACTGCCTGTGTATGAAATGCTGGCATGTAAGAAATATAAATCATTATCGGTTTGGTTCAGTAAGATATGCTTCTTTATAATCTACTATTCACAAAGAAAAATCATAGTGTCTGGAACTGTGTATGTTTGAGAGATGGCTCAAAGGAGGAAAATATAAATTCATTATGAAATACCTACACTATATATATGTACTATAAAATTGACCCAAACTCCCAGTTTTGTTTGACTACATACCTTGAGTCCCAGATGAGATCAAATTGTCTTCTGAAAAACAGTATTTGGGCACAATTAATACTTCAAAAAAACTCCACAAGGATGCATCATCAACATGGTGTCTTCAAACAAATTCTTTAGGTACTCATACATCCTACTTGCAACTGCAAACAACATTCCCACTTGCAGATTGCTATTAACAATGGAAAGTGTTGAAGGTTGTGTTTAGAAGTTATTATGAATTGGAAAAGAACTCATTTGGTCCCTATAGCCATCCTAAAATTGACTGACAGTAATCAAGGTTTCTCCCTCTTTGTTGCTCACGAAATATTGGGTTTATACAGATACATTTCCTCACATTTTGAGCCCATTTTGGGTAGCTGCTG
The DNA here is from genome assembly GCA_963921925.1 of Sphagnum tenellum. Classification (NCBI taxonomy): domain Eukaryota; kingdom Viridiplantae; phylum Streptophyta; class Sphagnopsida; order Sphagnales; family Sphagnaceae; genus Sphagnum; species Sphagnum tenellum. Next base: position 411,174 of record OY998159.1, read on the forward strand.
AATCATTGCTCCTGTCCTATTCTGTAGTAAACCCTTGAACTTCAGTTATGAAACTCCACAAAATGTCATGGAAACCCAAGCCTTTAAGGCACTTGGAAAAAAAATTCATTGGATTGTTACAAAAAATCCTGCCACAGTGTCTGGTGTGTCTAGTAGATCATTTCACAAATGGAGCTTCCAAGTGCATGCTATAATCTAACACTTGCAACATTCATAACTGACCAACTCCATTCATTCTTTGTGTTAAGCAGTGGAAGGGTACCTAACCACCTGAAATGTACATCTAGAGAACCATATCCACCCCACAACAAAGTAGCACTGTTTATCAAACAAAGGGGATGAGGATCCAAGGACCTTGTGGTAGCTATTTTCATTGTCAACTACTAACTTCCCACAATTTTTGCTTTCTCTTGACCAACTCCACCTTCAGCTACTTCCAACCTTGGGGCATAGGTGATGATGGATCAAAATCTTGAAAATGATCCATGCTTTGCACTAATGGGTGTTTATCAAGGATTTAGCGCTTGCTTAATTTTTAGGGTTTTTTTTTTTAACCTAACCCTTTTGGATTAGATGCCAAGACACTGTCAATATGAATCTTTAGATTACTGTTTCTTATTTCATATGTTTACACCCAATAGGATTATAAATCCTCAACCTTTTCACCAAACAAATAAAAAAATACAATAAAATTCTATGTAAAGAGACAAAACATGAATCAAATTCCACCAAAAGCACAACCATGTCTTAATTCCTATTTATTCCACATACCCACAACCTCCTTCTTGATATCTTTACTTCAACCACAAATTACAAGTACATGATTTTGTTTAACATGTCGAAAACTCCAAAAACCCTAATTTCAAGATTTACAAATATTAAAACATGATTTCTTCTCCTCATAGCTTCCTTCAACTAAGGAAACCTCAAATTACAAGGAGGTTCAAAGTTCAAATCCTTTAAGAACTTCCAAACCTTATGCAATATCTACAACTCCAAAAAAAAAAGTTTTCCTCTCCCTCCCTCTCCCTTTTCCTCTTTCAACATGACAAAAATTGAAGTAGAAAAACTCAAAAAAATTATCTACATATGCACATGGAGATATTCTCCTACTTTCCCCTTGCTCTACTCAAAAGAACACTCTCGAAAAGTTGTAAGTTTCTACTCTTTTTCTCTTTCTTCCCATTTTCCTAGTTTAAAATAAGAATAAAGTTGCCACCTCAAGAAGCGTGAGCAATCTTCCATCACACCCTTTTGCCTCCAAAAGTGTTCCATCATCATCTCCACAACCCCTACTCCCCTTTTTACCTCCAAAAGTCAACTTCACAAAATGCTTCAAAAGTGGGGAAACTCCATTCAAATGCTTGAATTACATTTAAGTGCTTGAAGAAGCTATCCCCAATTAGCTCATGTCACCCCCTAGTTCTTTTACCATGTCAACATTATGGTTGATGTAAATAGTTTACTATCAACACCCTAACAAAACCTTAACAATATGTTTGTTATCAATCATTTAACATTCTTTGTTTTGTTAAGTGTCATCAACAATTCTTTCACCATGTTGACAATTTGATTGTTCATAATTCTTCAACCCTATCTACAATTCAAATATTTAATTCTTTTTGTCTTATCAATACTCAAGTTAGGTTGTATTGGAAATGTGGAAAATCAATTCCCTTAATTGCTAATTTGATGCAACTCAAGTTGCATCAAAAAGCATTCCAAGATGAAAAGCTAGATCATTGACTTTGTGAGTGTGAAGTTTTGTTTTTTGACTAAAACAATAATAAAAAAGAGGTAAGAGAAAATAGGAACAAGTGGTTAGCATTTGATACATGGATCGCTACCATCATGAGTTTGAATTTACAATAAACTCAACTTTAGCTCCATCTGTGGCCACATTCCCTCTCATCCTCATGCATATAAACAATTCATATTTCACAATGGTCAAACAAAGATACCTCGATTGGATTGGCATGTAATGTTATTAATTTGTCACTTTTTGAATTAGGCAATTAATTTAAAATTCAATGAATTGAATTTTTAATATAAAATTCATGGTAGCATTCAAACCCACCTTTAAGATTTGTCTTCTAAATAATCATATGAAAGCAATACATTCTTGAAGAATCAAAACCAATGTCTTTTTCTTTACTTCCAACCCAATCTTCCACTTTTCCAAAAAACAGAATTGGTTTCATTCAAGACCCAAGTTCTTAGCAAGCAAATTTTATTATATTAGTCCTATAAAAAAGTGATGTGAACTTCCACATTTGTTTTGCCTCTTGCCTAAAAGGTGGCAAAACATAGTTTTGGGGCATAATGAATTTAAAACAAACATACTAGTTCATGTATCAACATGGTCGCACCAAATTTTGTTTGATTGATTATTAGCATGTGTCCTTATTTTACTTAAGAAAACAACATTTACAATTGTAAAATTCTAAACCCTTATGAAGTTGTGAATGTTGTTACGTAATTGATTTTTCCCCTAATTGCAAAGTAAACATGGCACCTATCTATATTAAGTCTCATGTGCATATATGTTATATGGTTTTCCATGGCAACTCAAATCATCATAACATTGTGAAGAGGTAAGAAAAACCACATGACCCAAAACATACAAAGGACATGGAAGAATCACTACACCAAAAAATGGAACCCATGATTAGGACATTTTACAACTATTGCTCATTTTTGATCATGTTGTCGCATGAGGTAATTATGTATGATTTTAATCATGATTGTGTGACATTAGTCTTATGTGACTATGATTTTATGACTACATGATTAGTAGTTATCTTCAAAGATGTGTACCTTAGGTAGGTAAATAGGTAGCTATGTTAGGTAGGTACCTTAGTTAGGTAGTTAAACTAGGCTAGATATGTAAGTAAATTAGGTACATAGGCTATGTATGCTAGGTATGAAAGGTATTAGGTTTAATAGGTAGGTTAAGTAGGCTTGGTTTTAGCTAGATAGGAAAGAAGGTTAAATAGGTAAGCTAATAAGTTAAGTAATTAGGTAGATACCTAGGTAGGTAGACTAAGTACCTAGGTAGGTTAACATAAGTAGGCATGCGTAGCCCTATGTATGCCCTAGGTACACCTTGGGTGGGTCCTAAATAAATCTAGGTAGCCTTTATGTAAGCATAATTAGACCCAAGGTAAGTTATGGGTGTAGGTAGGCCTAACTAGGCTTCATTAATAGCCTTAAACAAGCTTTAATTAAGTAGGACTAGCTAAATTTATGACTACATATACATTTATAATTCTTTAGGTCACTACTTTGGACTACATAACTAGTAGTCAATGAAAATTCATTGTTTTTAACACAATTGATATGCATTTTCATATTTGCCACTAAAGAAAAAGGATGCATTTGTCAAAATGAACATTCTTTGGAAAAGATGTTTAACAATTATGAATCCTACAATAATCAATGTGTCAATTATTCATAAAAATGTGTATGTATAATACACCAAATGTTAAAAGGAGGTGGTGGTGTTAAAGGTGGAAAAGTTTTCAATTGTGGATGATTGCTTATTAAACTTCACATCCATCTTTTATTTTTCTACATCAATTGTAAAAATATCTTCTAATTCTGGTGATGATAAATTTCAAGGAATTGATATACAGTATGGGTGATTTTTCGGAATCTATCATGTGGTCATCTTTAGAAAAATCTAAAAACAATTCCTATCGTGAGGTTGTCCTTAAACATTTCCAAAGGCAATTTTAAAGACAACTACATCATTTCCAAGCCTAACTACCTCCACCCTTATAATTATTTTTCCTTACCCACCAATATGGATATGAAAAGGAAAATTAATGTGTGTTTTTTCATGTCCATGATATTTATATTAATTCAAATTAAATTTGAAATTGACATAAATAATGATGAATTATTAGAAACCGTACAAAAACATACAAAATTTAAACTTAGTTGATCGTTGCTAGTAATGCATAGTTTTGCAAAGCCCAAGTTTGTTAAGATAAAAAATTGCAATTATTTGTTATCACTCAAGTCTAAAAATCATTTCAAATATCATTTTGGCATTTCCTTCATATCCAATTCGCAAAGAAATAACATTTGCAAATTGGGTGCACACGATTTGGTTGGGAACACATTTGAATTCATGTGATCCATCAACAATGATCTTTAATCTCCAATACATTTTCCACATTTTGTCATCCACTCTTGTTAAATAATCTTCCAAATCTTGACTTGGCTTGTAACTAACAAGTTGCTTTTGCACAAACACATTGTGTTGTAATATGTAAAATGCCAACTATATCATGACATCATGAATTTTACAATGTTTTGAATTGTTCAATTCAATCAATGATTGGCCTATCAACAACCCCATGACATATTACACATCTTCCTCATGATCATCTCCAACATGTCCATGCACCGAACCTTTTGTCATCTAATAATGGAATAATGTGTGTTGCCATATCTTCTCATTTCATGGAATGTTACAAATTAGGAAAGAAATTACTCTTTGGCATGGGGATGATCAACATTCATTAAATCGTTGTAATTTATTTCAAAATGTTCAAACAATTACTTTTCCACATATTAATTTATCATTTGCGAATCTTGTAGTTTTTTTAGGAAACCATGACATTGTCTATCATTTTCAAAACCAACAAAAGACCTTTACATTATTCAACCCCCAACCCAATTGATGATCTAATTCATATGAAACAATTGATGATTGTCCAAATATACACACACAATAAAAGCTAGACATCTATATTCTAGTGAAAGGTTGGCCAATTACATTTAAACCGATTGAAAATTGATCAAGTGCACTTTAGCCACTTTTACTATTCATGATACATATCTTGGTTTCTAGTGGTCAACAACATCACATTTCCAAGTCCTCTAGCTAAATCAACCCATTCAACAACATTTTTTTCCCCAAACAACATCTATATTAAAAAAAATGACCCTTTCTCTAAAAATCATGTGTACAAGTCATGTTTCATTCAACTTGAACAACTTAGTAATCTAAATGTGAAACACAATTTGTTGTTCAAGTTGCAATAAGGAGACATTATGTTGTGGATTTTGGCCCACAATGAGTCAAAGCACTTTTTGAAAGTGTTGTTGCACATATATGCTATTATGGACTTTTTGAGCTAGGCGTGTATTTCCAACCCCACCTTTTCCCAAAACTCCAACATATTGTAGACTAGGATCAGTTCCCTTTGATAATAACAAAATTTTCACCATCTTTGTAAAATTATCCAACTCAAAAACACTTGAAGGCACTTCACAAAGCTTCAATGAAAAAAATTCATGTGAATTTGTATCTAGTACATGAATTGATAGTGTCAATGGACCAATTTCTATCAAGCATGATTTGTTCATGAGGTGTGATTTCATTCGTTGACATGTTGTGAAAGGCAATTCAAATCACATGTGTTGCTTCATCAACATTTGATCAAATATCAATATCAAGATAATTATGTCATGTGACATTTGGCAAATGGTTATGTGATTTTTCATGCATTTGCATCATCATGTTTTGCATCATTTGATCTTATTGCAATATTGACAAACCAACATACAACCCAACAAGAAATTAGCCTTGATCCATGAGCTCATTGAGACTCTTTGTCACATTTAAAACTTGTTTGGAATATGCCTATACCAAACACGATAGTATGTTGGTTATTCTTTTATCCACTTATTTAATGTTATCTATTTTCACATCAAGTTGTTCTCAAGGTAATTCAACTATGTGTATAGTAAGCACTTTTCAAAACCTGTAGGATGATGCACAAGGGATTAATCTATAAAGGGTTGTAATTAAAAAAGTTGAACACTTAAACTCTTAAGATACTTGTTGTAATTGATGGTAGTTTATACAACATTCACCACTCAATTTGATGATGGTTTAATCATTGTTAACATAATATTGATAATGAATTCTAGCTCTATCATGATTAAACCTTTTTTCACTTTAATGGTACTTAAAGTTTCAAGTGTGACATGTGCCAAGCCACCTCACTTTTTGTTTGATATATTTGAGTTCAAACAATTATATTAAACAAATGAGGAGTTCAAGCCTCTTTTTTGGCACTCTCACATTCTTTCCCTTGTTTGTAACATGAACATATGAATGGTCATGTTGCTAAATGGGAGGACCTACAACAAACACATTATTCAAGCCATACACAAGTAGACCTACTTGAATGAACATGGCACCCCCTTCTCTCCTACACCCAAGAGGTTAAAGTAATCTTCTAATTAGAAACCATCGACTTACAGATGGTAGTTCCTTTATCTTCCTTTGAATTATTCCTTGTATTTGAACGTTCAAAAGTAATGACATATTAGACATCCTTCAAAAAATCCAATTACTTGTGGACAAACTTGGTTTTCATGTGATCCAAACTTGGAAAAAATTGTAGTGGAATCAACATAATTAAACACAATCCATGTACCTCTTAAAAAAGTTATGTCCCTCTTTGATTCCAAAACCTTTTTCTTATGGAACTATGTGAAATTATGTGTGATACATAACCAATATGATCACGATCTTGAAAATGCTAAAAAAGTGTTGAATTATGAAACATAAATTCAAAGCATGCATTGCACAACTATAAATATTCTTTCAATACACAAAATTGGACTAGTGATTTTTCAAAAAACTACAACCCATAAGGACCCCATCTCAAAACATATGTATATTATAATTTGCTACAAATCATAAAGAATGTAAGTTAGAACCAAATTTGTTTAACTAGAGTTGCCTCAATTTGAACCTTCACAAAAAATTCAAAGTGAACCAACACCCACCAGTGCACCATTAAAGATGGATCCTAGGTCATGAAACAATTCTTTGTTGGTTTCTAGTTCTTTAGCTAATCATGGTGGGTTAGCTCAATTTTATTACCTACACCTACTTGTGAGTTGCAAAGAGGTAGGTAGTAAAGACAATCCTTACCTATGTGTAAACAATCTACTTACACAATCCACTTAGTAAGACTATTTTCCTACCTAACAACAAATATATAGGACCTTTTTTCACATTAAACTTATATGTAAAAGACCTATAACTTGATGCCAAATGGGCTAATTCAAACCAAATAAGGCACAAACACAAAAATGCATAATTGGGGTTTACAATAGGAAAAAAACGAAAAGCATAACTCAATTTTCCACTCAAACCAAGGGTCAAATGAATTTCACATGTTGTATTTAAGGAACACATCAATTTGTGTGCATGTTTTTGAAGCAAGCGAGGTCACTTGAAAAAAAACCTTGAAGAACCAAGGATGTTCTTTAGAGGATTTGTTTGAAAATGATGAGGTCCTTGACATGATGATCAAGTGTATTGGCCATGATCAAATTACAATATAATATTAAATTTTTCTTATATCAAGCATTGTCAATTTCAAAATTAAGAAAAGAAACATACAAATTGTATCGAATTTTTAGATTTTCAGAATGCTTGGCATGAGGTTTTAAGAAATTGTGGAACTCTGCATCTCAAATTTTGAACAAAGTCCAAATTTTTATCAATTATTTATGAAATTGCCTTCAGTGTAGGGTTATATAGGACTAGCTTTTTACACAATGGGTCACCAAAGTGAAACCAAAATATTAACTCTGTTAACAGAGGTTCATCCACAGCTGAGTCATAATGGTCATCCAGTAGATAGTGCGCTGGCGGGTGCTGATTCATCTGGTGATTCACAACACGGTGTCCTAGTCATGTACTAGGCTAATGTATGTGGAGATTTTGTCTAAACCCTAACAAGAGTGGGTCCACAATGCACACCATTTCACATTCTAAAGAGTTTTTAAAAAAAATACTGGGAAAGTTTAAGCATTTTTTGACAAAGAAATTGCAATTTTTTTCCTAGTGTAAATTCGACTTTTTCAGCACGGAATGGATGTTATGCTTCCTAGTGGAAATTGTTGGATTCAATGACCCTACCTTGTGTTCATGTGCACTTTTGCCAGCATCTTTCAGCCAAATTTGTACTTTGTTCAATGTAGATAACCTTCAGATTTACTTGAAAGCCATCTCCTATTGTGCATGGGTTCGTTCTCAAAGCCAACCAACACTCGTGATATGATGGCACAGCTTCAAAGTGTGTTGACTACACCGAGAAAGTGCCTTGGCTCAAAGAACATGGTTGCACGTTTTTTGAAGCTGGATCAGTTGTTGGGATCAATAACTATTCTCATTTGATCCCAGGTTTACTCGCACCCACTCAGTAAGACCTAGCAATACAAGGACCAACAGCACATTGTCTGTCCCTAGTGAAAAACACAAAGCATCCTAACAACTTCACACCTGTTCATAAGGAAAAAAGTATCCTGCACATCCCTAATCCAAACACCTCTATGTGAGACGCATTCATTTACATGTCACTAAATTTCTGATACCGTCACCCATATCCCCAAGCCAGGGAACAAAGGTTACTCAGGCCACTTAATCCCAAAAACAAAGCAAAATCACAGGCACAGAAAAAGCAAGTGAACAAACAAGTCTGAAGAAATTACAGAACAAAGGAACAGAGATGTAGAGACGACAAGGGAACAGTGAAGAAAGGAGAAAGAATGGATGTTGGGGACAAAAGGCAGAAAGAGCAAAAGGTGTAGCTTAGCTTCACCATCCAACTGAAATTTGTGAATGAATACAACTTGTGTTTGGCTATGGGTCTATCACAAGCTGAAAACCCAAAAGCTATTACAAAAGTATTAAACTCTTGCAAGGCAGGAGAATTTTAGAGCGAATTTAAAACACTGTGAACTGCTGCAGCAATAAGGTGCCGCAATGAGGGATCATCAGCTTTGATGTGACTGCTGTTGGGACGAATCTCTATCCAAGCTTGAGAAGGTGATCGAATTTCTACCACTGCAGTTTCAACCTCCAGTTTCAAATCTCCTGTGGTGAAGTGTTCATTTCCTACTTCCTCACTGGCAGTTTCTTGTACGTGAATGTCGAACAACCCTCTGTCTTTGAGAGCAGTTAAAAGAGCGGTCACATTCACTTGACCCCATCTGTATTGAAAGCTTTGCAACCCTGGCAGCAAATCTCCAGAACTTTTGGCCATACTTGCAGGTTGTAATGACCAGATCCCATCCCTTGACCACAGGTCAGCATGGAGGAGAGCTGCTGCCACTTTGCTTGGCTTGACAGGTTTCGGCTGGACTTGAAGAGCTAGCTCTGCAGACATCTGTACTTCAAGTTGGTTCTCAAAATGGGGTACTCGGACAGTACATCCTTTTCTATAAGAAAGCAAATGATTCGATTCTGTTGCTTCCAGCTTCTTGTGAAGCAGGAACTCTGGTACCTGTGGCATTACCATTTCATAAAATGTCTTAGGGCTTTCACTAGTTTTTCTCCATATGAGCTGGAGCCATTTATGATCTGATACATATGTATACTGAGTCTGTCCTCACACATACAGGCATTCAAAAGGTCAGAGCAGCCTGAACAGAAAGATAAGGAAATTTGAGAAATTGGGAGGCTTTTGTATGAAACTTACTAGGGTCAACTGTGGCTGAACTTTTTGTATCACAGATATGACCTCCTTTGGACTGCAGACATAACAGGGATGTCAACTTCCAAATACCACAATTCTACACAGATCCCGAAGTTGAGATGAGCATAATGCCATAGAAGTTTACCTTAGCCTTGATTGAACAGGCAGCTCAAGGACCTGAATTGCTAGTGGCTTGAAAGGGGCAAGAATGAGCTCCACATCAAGACTTTGCTGCAACCATCAATACAATGACACTTACATCTTAACATGTCTGCATTTTCAGGCACAATCAGGAATACTACTTTGTCAGGATGCAGATGGGCCTTCACTAGTCAGACAGATTCAGACATAATGTACTACACCTGACTCCTCTAGGCATAAGAGGGTTGCTATTTGCAAAAGTAAAATGGCAGTACTAAAGGCATCTTGATAAGAACCTCAATGAGGATAAGCAAGCAAAGGGGGTTGTGCCTCCAACGATGAAGAAGATGCACAGCTGGTCCCATTCTCAAACTCCAGTGCGATGCAAAAATAATGCATGGCTCCTGCCACACCATTCTGCCAAAACAGTACAAGCTCAGACTGAAGTACATACATGCCCAATGAAATTTCACTTCTTCCCATGCTTAATGTAGGTATATTGTGTACAGCAATGCAGTTATATTTTAGTCTGAAAAATTAGTACATCCAGCAGCCAGTGTGATACTCAATATGCCACCTACATCGGCCCAAAGCTTGTAATTATCAACAAAAGTATGAACCATTAAACCTACTGTAAATCTGCAGAATGGAGAGCTTTGAAACCACGCAAGTGCTCCTCTCGCACAAGGTCTACATAGCCAAACAGAGGCTCCCCTGCATACAACTGTGCTGCCAAGTTGGTGCAATCAAAGGTTGGTCAAATTCTTTGGTAGAAGTAGCAAAATACACCATGCAAATAACCCAATTGACATGCATGGCTATCACCAATTAAACCCTAAGAACAGACATTCTGATAAAACCACCTTCTCTTGTCGGGATGGACAAAGCCACTCAGGAACAGTGTTGCCATAAGCCAGCATCTCCTCTGCTGCTGGAGATATATACTTCATTGGAATGTCCCTGTTCACAATCACATTCTTTCTTAACAACACTAACATACAGAAAGACTGAAGACTGCAAGAATCTAAGAAAAACAAAGTAATAGCTGTACTGATGGAACATAGAGGCACAGAATCCAAATATACCCTACTTTGTTGTATTCTGAAATGGAACTATAAAAATACCACCCCAGCTATGGTGGAAAACTTGCAGAAAAATTGCAACATGAAGGACTGACTATACATACGTCAGATTGACAGACGCAAGCTGGACAGCCATTTCATCCAGAAGCTCCAGCAAGATTGGAAATGGGCTTGATGGGATTAAGACAGAGCCCCCTCTTCTTACAGTTTCCACTGCTGCTTTACATACTGCTGCCACCTGAGGTCTAACATCTGAAGCTGTTGTGTCAGGCCGCAAGGCACCACTAACTTCACCACTGCCTCTATTTCCTCCTCTCTCGCTTGACAGTGTGGGAGGCCCAACAGGACTTACTGAGGGAGGCTTCACAGGTCCCCCAATGGCAATGCTTGATAATGACCTGTTGCAGGCTGTGGTTGAAGGCAGACTTCCACTTGTGGCTGTTGTCAATCTATGAGAACTGCCTGAGCCAGTTGATGACTGCCTGGCTGGTGCAGGCTGTTCAACTCCTATGACCCCGGAATCTATTTGTAAACCATCTACAACAGGCCTTATATCCACCTCCATGTCACCTGATGTCACTTTCTCCTCAACACTTGTGGATGATTCATCTGCAAGCTCTATATCACCAAAGAGAAGGATTTGACTTCCTTCCAGTGCAGGCAAATCAAATGCCTTCACAGAGTTTGCAGTCACCAGAGATCCAGCAATATAAGCAACACTGCGTCGAGCTCCTGAGATAGTCCAATTGGAGGCTCCAATTCCCAGTCCAGAGCTTGAGGGCTTGATTTTCAAGCAACCATCAATGTTGGCTTCTTCACCATAGTGTAACCTATGTACCATGGCCATGCAATCTCTGATGTCTGCTTTGCTGCCCCCATAATTCCAGTCCCACATCATGTGTGTTCTATGAGTCCTCCATGAACATAACAACACAGAACAAAAGAGAGCAAAAGCAATTGAAACTTCAGCACTCGTGATACTGCCAGACCTGCCTAAAGGCTAAACAAAGGGAGAAGGGACAAGGGGAGCTTGCAGTGATATAGTCATACCTATTCTAACACTTCAGGAGGAAACATTTATATGAGCTGATTGTGTATATAGTACACCACCACATGAGCTTTTGATCCCTGCAAATTAAGAGGAGAGCTAACGAGAGTATCCATACTTGTAAAGCAGATGCCAGTTTGACCTGCCAGCCAGACTTCTGCCAACAATTGAGTCCCTCAGGATAGCTGGCAATGTGTCAAGGGTGGAGACGTTCAACCAAGATGGCAGTTGTCCATCTCTAGACCTTCCATGCACCTGAATAAATTCTGCATGCATGTTTACCAGCTCCTCCATCATCAGCTGCCCGATCTTTGCTGTTGCTTCTGTCATATAGATCTGCATGCAACATACATTACAGTTTCTTTCCCTTAGTCAGATGATTTAGTCACACAATCAGCAGCGCAGTCACACAGTATTTCTTCTCATGTTCCTTGACGCACTGTGAGATACAATCTGCTACCTTCCCATACCTATGAAATTGCAGAGACATCTATCTCCTCAACAACAATTTGAAGGTAACATGAAAATGAGCATCATCATAACCTTGTGAAAGTTGCTCACGAAGTCTCAGACCCATCCTCTTCATCATGAATATTGGCTGTTTACCTTTGCAGAAAAGTCAGGATTCTTTGTGAGAAAAGGCAAGCCCAGTAACCCTAATGGATTTGATACAACAACAGCATCCAACAGAGCCACCTCCACAAGACCCAGGTCTGCAGTTTTGTACCATGGCTCTCCTTCAATCAACACCTGCCCACTATTTTCTTTCAGAAAGGACAAAGATGCTGACATAACATCAGTGTGGCTCTTGCGCTTCTGCTTCCCCTCTGTGGCACTGCCGGGACCTTGTGATTGCTGTTCTGATCGGGGCCGTTTGGCTCTTGCAGACACTGACTCAGATTTGACAGTACTGAGATTATTTATGCTGTCTTTCAGTGTCTTCTCTTGTTCAACTGTACGGGCAGCAGCAGCAGCAGTGGGTCTTGAACTGGCCAGCTCTTGTTCAGACTTCGAAGCAAGAACATGTGATATGAACCTGAGTGAAGAACTTGACACTGGTGTTGCACCATCTTGTACAGACTGGAAGGAAGGCAGAAAGATTGCCAACACAGAGAGGTCAAGGGGACATTCCAGCAGCACACGGGTTTGACATATCTCCAGCAAGTGGCAAGAAAGGACTGGGTCTTCCTCAAGGTGCTCCTGACAACTCAGTGCAGTCTGCAGCAGTTTACACAAAGCTCAAAACAGGATTCTAAAAAATCATATGGCAATAACAAGGTCCAGGCGATAAACTAACTACAGATATCCCCAGTTGTTCTTCTCTCTGTCTCTCTTCTGTCTCCCTTTCTTTTGAGTCCAAAGAAAAGATGTTGCAATGTGAATACAGAAAACCCTAACCACAGATGTTTGCAGAACTTCATGAAGCTGTTACAAGAAGCTTGGACTGTTCTGTTACAATTGGAAAAGCTTCACAGTGTGTGTGCAGTCAGGAGGATCCGAAGAAACCATGTTGTTGCAATGTGCATACAGAAAACCCTAACCACAGATGCATGCAGCTTCACTTCATGAAGCTGTTACAACAAGCTCTGACAGTTCTGTCACAATTGGAAAAGCTTCACAATGTGTCTGCAGTCAGGAGAACCCGAAACACTTCCAAAGAAACCATGTTGTTGCAATGTGTAATACAGAAAGCCCTAACCCACAGATGTATGCAGCTTCACTTCACGAAGCTGTTGCAACAAGCTCTCGTTGTTGTCTCAAAAAGAGCTGTCTCAGCAACACTATACATTTGATGACGTGCTTGTTGCAATCTCTCTCTCTCTCTCTCGCGAAGCCTAAGAAATCCCAGAAGAGGAGAAAATAAACTCAGGAAACTTACTAGCTTCATAGCTGATGGGCTGTCTCTATCTTGCTGCTTCTCTTCTTCAAGACAAGTGCATTGTTGTTGTCATCTTCTTCTCAGCAAAATCACAGTTTGCACACGACCCAAATTGCAAGAAGCATCGAACTGGAATTCCCCGTGTTACCAGGCGCTTCACACTCGAGGCTCGCACGATCAGTTTGTAGTTTGACGCCTGTGGGTGTGTCGGGTTGTTTCTCTAGATGGCTCTCTCCCTCTCTTCCAACGATGAAGATGCAGGAGCGGTTGAGGGACGCGAAACCGGGAGACAGGAAGATCTTTTTCCGACGTTTGTGGGAGATCTTCCTTGCCTTATTAGTGGCGAAGTTCATCAGATTCGGAAGCTAGGGCTTTTCTTCTGCAAGAAACCGCCTTGCCTTGTAAAATCTGCTCTTCACGATCCGGACGCATATGCTCCTCCACTCTTTGCTTCTGACAATCTTCCCTCACCTCCATTGTTGTGACAATCTCTATATGTCATATCTTTCGTCTGTTGTTTATTCCTGGTCCTCAAGCTGAAATCTTTCTGCAACAGACGACTGCAGGATGCAAAAAAGATGTATAGCACTCAGGCAGACAGAAGAGGGGGTTGCCATTGCTGCTACTGTTGCTGCTGCAAGAGTTGCATTTCATGAGCAGTAGTGTTGTAGATCCTACAGCACTTTTGAAGGCTCTTCTGTGCATTATTATTGGCTTCTTCTTGTGAAGCTGCTATTGCAATCTTCTGATGATCACAATTTGTTGCAGCAGTTTGTGAGATTCAGTTCTTCTTCATTTCATAAATAGGCCAACAATAACACCCATCATAAGAGCTTTTGTTGTGGCCACAGAGTCTTAAGGTCCTGCCAGCATCCCATCATGTACGTCATCACTCTCTTATTGTGCATGTAACAGAAGGACACAGAGACAGAGAGAGACAGAGTGTGTGTGTGTGTGCGCGCGTGCGTGTGTTTTGCACTTGCAGGTTTGTCCACGCAGACACGGAGCTTTGTCTGCTTTTGCTCTGTCGTCTTGCTCTTTGAGATCGCTTTTCTGATTTCTGGGCTTCTTTCCGCGGGATTTGAGGCCGGAAGCCGCGGAATCTCTGCGGGGAAAAGAGGGAAGAGACAAGAGAGAGAGAGAGAGAGAGAGAGAGAGATGACGAGCTAGCTGTCTGCAGCAGAAGTTTTGGCATCGACGAAGGAGTAGCAGCAGCAGCAAGAGCAGATCTTCCTCCCGATTTCGGAAAGCTGAGGAGAGGAGGAGGAGGAGTTTTGATATCAAGAGAGCTTCATGTCCTTTGTGCACTCTAATGATGCTTTGGATGACTTAGCTGGAGCTCTCCCCTGCAAGCAGTTGCAGCAGCAGCGGTAGCAGCAGAAGGGCGACAGAAATCAGGAAAGCCGAAGACTGCGGCGAGAACTAGGACTGGTGTGAGGCGTGTTTTCTGGACCAAGGGATTGTGTGTTCTCTTCTCTCTCCGCACTGTAAGAGACTGGTTTTCTCGATGATGCAAAGAAGCTTGTTTTCTGGTGGTGTTGTTGTTTTGTCGGACGTTTCCTCTCTCTCGCCCTCTCTCTCCTGGATACACTACTGGAGTGGTGTGTGGTACTTGAAAGAAAAATGTGGTTTGATTCTTGTGGCTCCTCGACATCGTGGAGGCGACGACAACGGCAATTCTGTTCAGTTGGCGGATCTTTGTGCCAGCAGGCAATCTGTGTATATTCTTTGCACTCTTGATTTTGAGTTCTATATCTTCCGTGTGCAATTCTCTTAGTTATCTGTCCTCCTGGATTGCTGCGGAGGCCGCCGCCACGGGATCTCTGCAATCGGGGAAGCGTTATGTTTAGCCTCTGGAAGAAAGAAAGCCAAGACTCCTCTTTGCAGTTTTGAGCGAATAGTCTCAGTCTGTCTCTCTTCTGTTGTGAGGAGGTGTTGGTTGGCGAGATCTTCTTGTGTAGGTACTTTCTCGAAGACAAAAGAAGCTTTCTTCCGCAAGTTCTTCACCCTCTTCTTCCACCGTTCCTTCCTTTCGTCGCTCCTGTGTGTCGTCGGTGCGAGTAATAGCCTCTCTCTTGCTTCAACTTCTAGAATTGCTTAAACTTCTGTCTTTCTCGCGTTTCTCTATTCAGTAGTGCTTTGTCGCTCCTTGCAGCAGTTGTTGCTTTGCTTGATCAGTTGATTGTTTCAGTCATAGTTTCCCAAGAGTTTTAGGTAGAGCTCCTGCTTCGTCTCTGCATCTTTTTTGTTTTTCATTCCTTTGAGACATTTCTCTCGCCTGGATTGCATCCTCTACCTCCTGTTTTCTTCCAAGAAAGAGCGAGTCACATTGCAGATTGTTCTCTGAAAATTGTGCAATGCAGTAAGCAGCTTCCTGCACCTGTCAGCTTCACATACTCTCACAAAGAGAGAGAGAGCTTGCTGCTCACGATTTTGCAATGTAACTTCTGTAACTGCCAGGATATGGGATCTTGTACTCTCCATAAACATGGCTGTAGAGTCCTTGATGTTCCAGAGAAGTCCATTTCCTTGTTCTCTTCATCCGGCAGTGTTCACTTGCTCACTTGGTGCTGCATTTTTGATAATGGAATTCATGTGCCACCTCCAAATCTGCTCTGACCTTGTGTGTTGTTCAAGGAGTTCAAATATTGTATCTTCCTTCCATTTTCTATGCCATTATAGCTCATCATCCCATGTGAAAGAGTTCTCAGAGTCCTTGTTGGAAGGAGAGAAGAATAGATGTTGGACTGTCTCTCTTTCTGGATGCTCATTTTAGGCTCTGATCATGAACCAGGATGTTTGGAACGAGGAGTTGATGATCCTGGTGAACCTGTGGAGTTCGTCCAAGGGAGAGCAGCAGCATGCTACGTCAGGCACGGAGCCAAGGGGTGAAGGATCCATCAGCAGGGACCATGGTTCGTGTTTTATGGTTTGCTGGATACCTTACCATTGCATTGGGAGCACTACTGCCAACATTTCTCCTCCCAGAGGCTTGGTCCATCCTGCATTCTGGGCATCATTATCTGCTTGATGTGCCAATCATGCTGCCTAAGGTGCTTTCTTTGAACGTCAATCTCTCTCCCCTCCCAACGTAGCTCTGGATTTGCAGAGGCTAACTCATTATGTCAAGTGAGCTGATTTTGGCAAACTGAGAAAATCGCCTTCGGAAATCTGTTTGTGATGGATGGAATGAGAAGTTGGAAAATTGAGGACTGATGAGAATGATGCCAGAGTATGTCCTCCTGACAAATGCTTGAGAAATGCAGCTCATGGCTGAATCAGTGCTGCAAATTGAATGCAGTTTTATGGCAATCTAGAACTTTGATAAGTTTATTATCAGACAGACTTTTGAGGGAGGATTTTGCACTGCTGTAGGTGGAGGAGCTGCTGATTTAATACATGCTCAGCTTAACTAGTATCTAACTTTTCATGCACCATGTGAAGACATGCTGAGTATATTGCTCTCATGAGTAATTGTTGCTGCTCTTTCTGCATCTGTAGAGGGGTGACTTTGGAGCGCAAATGAGAACTGGTGAACTGAGTTCGAGGCAAGAGCTTCTTCCTCTACATCTGTCTCAATTTGAAAATTTGGATATACATACTCCACAATTCAAAGTTCATCAGAAGGTGAGGGACATTTCCCCTAGCATCCCTGCATGGCCTGCAAAGTGGAGCATTGAGATGACACATTTGTTAAGACAAAACAAACTTCTTTTGTATGGAGGAGAATGTCTATTGGGTTCTGTCTCCCTTAGCAACTATCACATACATTTTGCAGGAATCTGTTGTTGTTTCTTACAATCAGTGACAATAGTTGATGTTCATAATTCCCCATGACACAATATCTGGGTGGTTTGTTCATTTTGTTGTGTTTTGGTGGAAACAAACTCTGTAATTACTTTTTGGGTCTCTTCTTGACCTAACAAGTCTCTTCACTGATTGCATGGGTCCAAGCAGCTGTGGAAGGCTCAACCAAACCAAGGTTTTGTGCCATGCACTGAGCCAAGTCCTTCATATGCAGGTCGGTGTCAAACCAGTCATGATCTCCCATTTGATACAATATTTGTTTCTATTTGTGTGTATTGTCATGACAATTGCACTTGGACAGTGATATAACTAGATGCAGCTGGAGTTAGATATATCCATGTCATATGCTTAGCATCTCAGGTATGGCTAGATGACATTATCCGTGTGAGTTGATTCGGATGCCAGTCAAATGCCAATAAGGACATTTTGGCTTCGTGAAGTGGTATAATACAGCTTCTTGTGAAGGTGGAACAATGATCCAATTGACAAGTATGTTAAGTGTTTCCAGAAAAGGCAGACTGGACCATGACAGCTCAAAAGAGTTTTCTTGCTTTAGTGGTTAGGCTAAGAATATGTCCTGACTCCCTCCCCTGCCCTTACACAATCTTGCTGCCCTCTGTTGTGCAGGTCCTCCAGTAAAACCAAGAGGCTATCTCATGGTATCAAGTAATGGAGGTCTGAATCAGATGAGAGCGGGAGTAAGGCTTTCAGAAGCATGATTCTTTTTTCCTAGTAGATATGTGCTTTTGCATTGGTCTGTGAAGTGACAATTGGACCTTTAGATTCATATTCAAGGTTTGGTTTTGTTTGTCTCTACTATTCCTTTGGTTAGTCTCTTCAAGAATCTTTGTGTTTGTGTGCCTAATAGATTTGTGCTTTCCCCAGCAATCAGTCTCTTTATTCAGATACTCAAGGTTTGGTTTTGCTTGTTGGTAACACCTTTTGGGTTGAAATATCAGATTTGTGATATGGTTGCTGTGGCACGCCTCATAAATGCAACACTGGTAGTACCAGAGTTAGATAAGAGATCCTTTTGGCAAGATTCCAGGTGAGCCACCTCCAAGACTGACTTACTTGTGTTTAGGGTCTTAATTGATTAAGTCAAAAAGAGTTAGCACAATCTGGGAGCAACTTGGCAATTGAAAATCACCCTTACCCAAAAACTATATCAAATCTGTTGCTAAATAAAATAACTATCTTGCAATTGATGCTCTAGGTTGGATTCTAGACTTCATGTCAAATGAAGATGTCAGCAGAACTAACAATATTGGAGCACACTTTTACTTGCCTATGTTGTCTTCTAATGGGCTCCTTGCACAGTGCAGCAATTTCTCAGATATATTCAACATAGGCCATTTTATAGAATCTCTTAAAGGAGATGTACCTATTGTTAAGAGGCTCCCTAAGGCTCTTTATCATTACCCCAAGGTTGTTAAGCAGTTCCGAAGCTGGTCTTCTGTGAAATATTATGAGGAGGACATTGTTCATCTTTGGCAAAACCACAAGGTTGATCCCACCCTACCCTTCTTCTGTTCTCATCATCATTCCTATCAGTTTCTCAATTCTTTCTAGTTCTTGATTAGTGATGTCTCTTGAGTGCTAGCCAACATCACATCTGGTTCTTCCCATTGCTTCTGGAAAGGCAACAGAAACTCAGGATGCAGATTGTGTATAATGGTTTGCCCAAGTTTTTGGGAAGATTATTACATGCTTATCTACGCCCACTGTTGGGAGCTGATGAACTCAGTGGGTAGTCATGGCAGCTTGTCACTGCCGTTCGTGATGAAGGTGATGGTCTGTCACTTTGTGAGCGACTCTCATGAGATTATGACTGCACTCATTGTCATGTTACCTATAATTGTTGTTGTGGAGATTTCTCTGCAACTTCATCAAGCTTCTTTCTAGTTCTTCTTGACTTACCCAACGGCAATACTTCAGAGTATCCCCCATATTAGGCTTTTACAGAACAATGACTGGTACACACAAGTATGTGGTTCCTTCATCAAAACTGCTCTCAAGAAGTAAGTTTAGGGTGTACTACATTCAGTTCTTCAGCCTGTACTGGTAAAGATCCTGGAATCAACTACTTACAGAAGTTTCATACTCACCACAAGGTTTTGGTGGTGCAGATCATCAAAGCTGCAAAGTCAGATTCACGCCTGGCAAACAATAACCTGCCTTTGGACATTCAAAAACTGCGTTGCCGGGTGTCCTATGATGCCCTTCGATTTGCTCCCAAGATTGAAGCCTTTGGAAAGGTATGTTCTTCCACTATAACCTGGTTTCCTGCTGTCCCTGCTTTGTGACCTGTTCTATCCGACAGAGATGTAAAAGAAAGTGTGCCTCCAATTCAATGATCAGTTTTCTTCATCCTGGTCATACATGGAGAGAAAGATTGGATCTTCTAGAGTTTGAGCTCTTTGTGTCAGATAACCAATGATAGAGACCGTTTTCATGGTTCTTCACAGATTTAGGGCCTCTTGTAAGAATCTGCTCCAAATGTGCCTGGAAACATACATCTTTATGTACATTAACAGTAATCTGCTTCGAGTTGTATCAGAAGCAGCATACCTTGCTATGAGTCAACACATGTAGAGTTGATGGCATCTCTTTTTCTCTTGATTACTGTCATGACACGAGAACTCCTGCTGTGAAAGCAGAAGCTGGTGGAGAGAATGAGGTCAAATGGACCATATATTGCATTGCATCTGCGGTATGAGAAGGATATGCTGGCCTTCAGTGGCTGCACATATGGTCTTAATAAAACAGAAGCTCTTGAGCTCACTACAATTAGGTACCTTTTGTACTCCTATTTTTTGCAGTATATTCACCTTATAAATGGTGACGTTCATTCTTGGTGCAGGTCTCTTGGGGTTGCTGTACTACAGCTAAGAAGTTAAGATAGAGTTTTGTTGACCATGTTGTTAGGAAAGTCTAGGTCTGTTCTCCAAATGTCAAAGTTCAAATGAATTTTCTTCATACTGGCAATGAGTTGTGAATCTGTTTTTGCTTGATTATACTTGTCTGTTTCCATTGGATTTGTACTGATTCATGGCACTAGTTTTTCTGGGTTGCTAGAACCCATGTTTACTGACCTGCCACCTGTGGGTTTCAGGCAGAACACCCCTCATTGGAGGATCAAGAAGATCAATGGTACTGATCAGAGATCGCGAGGCTTCTGTCCCCTCACTCCAACAGAGGTTGGAATCTTTTTGCATGCTCTAGGCTACCCAGAGAGCACTCGTATCTACATTGCTGCTGGGGAGATATACGGTGGCTATAAGCAGATGGCTGGCCTAGTTGCCCGCTTCCCTCATTTGATGAGTAAGGTAGCCACATGTTCTCCATTACAAGATAGTAGGATATACCTATCAGGAACTGTGATGTTTGACCTGATCCAGTGTTCATGAGACCTTCAAATAAATCTTAATTCACAGAGCTGACATGGAGTGGCCACCATTCGTAAAACAATTGGAGAAAATTTCTAGTGTATTTGGAGGGCACCTTATATCCATGAATATCACTCCTAGAAAAGAAGATGGATATTGCACCTGCTCCTTATGAGTGGGAGGGATCTTACACCAAGTAAGTGGAAGATCCCTCCCTCTTAAGACTAGATGTAAGAACCCTCCCCCTCCTCAGCTTCGTGATCTACATATGCTTAGGTTCATGATATACCTTGCCTCTTGCTTTATGATGGGTAAACATGTGGGGCCTGACTCAGTTACTGCCTCATCATAGGCCCCTTATTTTGGAAATGCCCCCACCCTGGGACATTACCCTACACTTCCACATCTCTTGACAGATAGATACACATTGAGGGCATATGATGACAGTAGTGTGACCTTGTGGTGATGAGGTAGGTTTTGTATTAGGTTGACCATGCAAATAGGTAATCCCAGGACTGATGAGGGCAGACTATTTATGACATGTTACTAAACTATGATTGTAGCATTGGCAGTGCCAACTTCTTGCTTAGAGAGTGTTGTTGCTGATAGTCTGCTTAAGGGGCTGTGACTTGTCTCACAAGCAGTGTTCTGTGTACCAGGAAACAATATCAACAGTGGAGGAGCTTGCACCATTTGCTAAGCATGCTTCACAGATGGCTGCCCTTGACTACATTGTGTCTGTAGAGAGTGATGTGTTTGTCCCTTCCTACTCAGGGAACATGGCACGAGCTGTGGAGGGGCACCGCCGGTTTTTGGGACACCGCAAGACCATTAGTCCTGATAGGTACCGAGCTCTGAACTCAGCTCCATTCATCTTCACCTCAAGTTTCCCGTAGGGTTGTTGACTGCCTTCTGCCCCTGCAGTGAATCAAGGATCACTAGAAGTGTGACTCTTCTTAACTTGCAAGCTGTTTATGGTGACAACCATGCAGGGAGAGCTGGTTGACCATTACAACTGCAAATATCAGGCATCTTTACAGTTTCTACAGATGTTCTTTTTGCATGTTTCAGCTTGCCTTGCAAATTTCCTTGGCTGTTTTCATACTTCTGAAGAAGAGATCAGAAGTATTAAAGGGTTTGTGTGGTTGAATCCATGTGGGGTGTCAGCTCTGTAAGGAGAAATACTGACCATATTGTGCCTAGAGCTGTTGCATCCAACTAACACAAAGTTTGGGTGTTGCTGGTGCCAGAAAACAGCTGGTAGCTCTATATGACAAATTGGATCGAGGAGATCTCCAAGAAGGCCCAGAACTTGCTATTTTGATCAATGAGATTCACCAGAAACGGTATTGTGCACCTGATCCATTTCCTTCATGACCTTCAAAACTTGTTTGTGTTGCCAGGTTCATCGAGTACAAAAAAATTATTCCAGCAAATCCCTTCTAGCTAGAAAGTGGCACTCACTGTAGACATTATCAAGAGGCTTTGTGAAGATGATAGCTCTGTTTTGTGATTATTTACAATTGTGTGAGTTTTTTAAAGTTTGCTCTAGTTGTCTGTGATATGAGACTTATGACATTGTGAGTTTATATTGCACACCAGTCAGTAGTACCAAAGTTTTTGGATTCTCTGTATTGCTGTGCAGGCAAGGAACTCCACGCAAAAGGAAGGGCCCTTTGAAAGGAACCAAAGGATGGGATCGGTTCAGGACAGAAGAATCATTCTATACAAACCCAAACCCTGAATGTCTCTGCTTTCAGTCACAGCATGCGGAGAAAACATCTGAAATTGTTGAAGGGAGGAGAACAATGTTTCCCTCCTCCTCCACCACCACAAAGTTGGACTGATGGTGCATCATCACAGACCAGCCAGAGCATAATCACTGGGCACCAGTCCCTAATGCAAAGACAGTAGAAAAGCACCTAGAAAAACATGGAGGAGGAGGAGGAGGACGAGGGTTCTGCAAGAAAATCTAGTTGTATAGTTTCTCAGCTTCACCAACTCAGATTGCTCACAATTGGTGGTGGAAAGTGACTGACCATGAAAGCTGCTGCTGCTGCTGCTGCACCAACTCAAAATCCCAATCCAGTGATGCTGCTTACCACCCCCTTCCCCTTTTGATGTTGGTTGTTGGGCTTAAGATTCTTTCTGTGCAGGGGAGGGAAGCTGAATGTCCTGAGATAGACAACTCATGCAATTCAGAACAAAAGTGTGGTGGGTCTTCAGGCATAGCCCTCCCAGATAAGCGATAGTCACATGTGTGTCTAATAACATCGTACACAGAGGAAGTATTTATAATTATATAAGCATGTGACCAAAGCAAAACATTTTGCATGTAATGGTAACATGCAAGGTGAAGAAGAAGGTGTAAATACCACCCATTTAATTGGTCTTCTCTTTCCTGAACTGATACACAAGTTAATGAATGCTGATGATACCAATTGGTTCAATTTGCTGTATACTCTTTGATGTTTCTTTGGGGGGTTATTTTGCTATTCACATTCCAATTTTTGTCTTGACAGTATTTCTTCACAACATAAAAGGTTAAAAAAAACATACACAAACTATTGATTCATGATTATGGTAAAAGAACTCTTTTGAGATATGAGATTTGATTGCATGGATGTCATCAAACATCAAGCTGTCTTCCCCAAATCTTCACCACCAAATATGAAGGAGAGCTCTTACTTAACTTAAGGAACCCCCTTTCTCACTTCTTTCGTTAAAAACCATAACAATGTCTTCACTAGCACCTCCAACATTCAAGGTCTGTTTGGACCATGAATCATGCAGAAATATTACAACCTGAACAAAACAAGAAGCTAGTTCTGTAGTGTCTCTGCCTTTGTACATGACTTTTTGGTGATGTGAAACACAGCTTGATTTTGCAAGAGAACTGGTTCCGTAGGAGAACTCTCCATCCCTTTCCAAAACCAGTACCACTTCAAATAGAAAATGTCCCTGGAAATGTGGGACAGAATGAACTCTAGTTAGCTGAACAACCAAGAAAGAAAAACAAGGGACTCATTGTGCAATGGCTCTACCCTTTATAGGAGGTTCACACCAAATCCAAAACATCATCAAACCACAAAAACAACACAGTAAAGCAAAATGGGCAGCTCATCATCTTGTAATGGCTTGGCCCTTATGTATGACACATGTTTAGCGGCTCGTTGCATAATGGCTCTGCCTTTTAAATGACATCCATCAACATACTAAATTGGAAACACATGGTGGTTAGCATGATGAAGCAGCCCAAGTGGATCTTTCAGTTATGCTGGAAATGTTTCTATAATGGATTCCACATGAGCTGAGATACCAAACTTTGGACCCTTCCTGGGTGCATCACAATGTCTCTACCCTAAAAGGGCAGAGCCAACAAAATAGCTGTTCTTCTCCAGATTCAACACACCAGTATTCACTACATAATTGTCACTTGGGAGAGATTGCACCCTTCATCATAATATGATTCTTAGAGTCAAATGTCCTTTCAGGTGCATGCTAGTGACTAGCATGTGAAGCACTTAAAGCAAATTTCCTAAGTGTATTTGGAGGGGCACCTTATGTCCATGAATATATCCCTCCAAGCAAAGAGGAGGGATCTTAAACCTATAAGTAGGCATAAGAACCCTCCCCTTTTACAGCTCATGATATAAATCAAGCAAAAAAAAAAATAGTATTAGGGAAAGGCTAGTTGTAAAGCAGAATTCTATTGTAGCAAAATTTTGGTCTCAAAAGAGGGTTCTTCCATTGTTAGAGGGATCTGCTTCTCAATTTGTGATAGGATCTTTATGGTGGGCAAGGCCCTTGGATAAGGGCATTTGCCAAAAGAGGGATCACTTTCCACCAATATGGTAAGGCCCTTGTCCTAGGGCTTTTTACCCTGCACGTAAAGCACCAGTGTTTTTTCTTTGTATTGTGGGTGCCCTCTCTTGCTCGAAGATTACCCATTTTCAATGACAGCCTGTCATGGGAACTTCCAGCGAGCAGAAGGTACCCCACCAGCCTGGCAGGGGAACTTCCACCCAGTGGAAGTTACTCGCCAGGCTGTCGTTATTATTATTATTATTTTATTTGTCATTTTTATCTTGTCTTTATCTCTTTTTTAAATATTTATTTATCTTTATCTTTATCTTTATTTTTCTTTCTGATACAATCAAGATAGATTTTAACATAAACAGAAATGACAATTTTTTTTAACAATAAAGGCAGAAATTAAAAAATACAAGTAAAAACACACAAGTAACAGAACACAAAATTAATTCTATATCAAAAACTGACATGTTGAATTCAAAATATCATATGCTGAATATAATTGGTCTTCAGCAGAAAGTATACAAAGACAAAAATTGTTGTTGCTACTCATATGTAAAATTCAGATGACATGTTGAATTCAAAATATCATATGCTAATCATGAAGAACAACATAAATTATAGAAAGACAAAAACTAACTTGCTACTCCTAATCACTTCTTACTCATTCAAAACAAATCATACAAAAACAAAACTAACTTGCATGTATTCTATACCTTGCACAAAGGATTGAATAGAGGAAACTATGAATTAATTCTCTCAATTTTCACTGAGTTGGCTTCCAATCGCCCAATTAAAATCCCAACCCTTCGAAAAATCAAAATCCAAAGCAATGTTCAAAAAAAAGCAAAACCCCCATTGATTAACCAACACCAAAAACACAAACCCATTGCAACCCAATCAACCAACATTGAATCAACACCCTCGGCATCATAATGAAATCCAACATTTAAACCTGATGTTTTCATCCTTTCCACATTTCCCCTACAAAACCTTTATTATGCAAGTGATACAAAAAATAAGGAAATGTGAATGAAAGTAAAAATGAATGAGTTTGTCTAAAGCATCCAACAAGCATATCGATGCTTATCTAATGCTACCGATGCTTCTAAACTAGGAATGGATTTTGGATCCACAACATATATAATGTTAATTGGACAATTTTGCGAATAGTTGAAGATGTGGCTAGAAGCAATGTTCAAATTGATAGCCTCAAGCAGACAACAAGGAAGATGGCTTCTAAGCGATCTTTGTACTTGGGAAGTTTTTTGTCATACAAATTATTCCAAAAATCAACCTTAGAATCAACTACAAAATCAAACCCCCCACACCCAAGATTAGTTGCTCCACAAGCTTATTTTGTTGGTGTAAATAAGCAATGCCAACAATTGATGTGTTGATCACCTTCTGTCAATCTATACAAAAGGACCAATAGAGATGTTGCAACTAGGAGAAGGATTGCCCATAACAACATTAAAAGAAGTGACTTTAGTAATTATAGCAACAACAAGTCCATCACCCTTGCCATGAATAACATGACTAACAAATATTCCCCCACCATTAGACATGACAACGAAAGCACCAACATCAATAGCTGCATCAAGAGCTTCATCATCTCCATGAAAATGGATATCTCCTTGTAGCAAACACATAATGTGAGACCAAAAAAATCTGAAGAACTTGGATGAAATTGGAATTTGCAAAATCAATAAATAGAAAAAAATGAAATGGAATATTACTTTTAACTTATAAAGGATGAGGCCCATATTTTTCATTAGGCAAGGTTTTAGGGTGACAACAAACAAGCTCCTTGCAAATGTTAATCACATCAAAAATAAGATAATCAACAACAAGTCAATCTTGATTTGCAAAACATTTAATGATGTCAATTTTTCAATTTTTAAAAATCTTTTGACAGTATTTCAAAACAACACTAGTAGCCAATGATAACAAACTAAATTCCTCAAGATCCACAATGTGAAGTTTAGAGCACCCCCTTTTGATGGAATTTTGCACACTAAAATATCCAAATCTCAAGTTTAGGCCAAATGGAAAGGTAGGTTAACACATCAGTTGTGCCAACAATCTATATAATTTTTCAATTGATAAAACATTTGATTTCCTTATAAACATGCCAAGACCAACTATTGAAAAACATAAGTTTGTTACATCACTGACAACCTTCATGTGATAATACTTCGCATACGTGAATATATTAAAAAAAACTGCATGTGTTTTATTTAATTCCACAATGTTCCATAATCATTATTGTTGTCATTACAGGTGTTTTTTCCTTAAATCAAAGATTGGATATTATAAAACACAACACAATCTAGTTCAATAAACAACACAACAAATCTATTAAACAAAAAACCATCAGAATAAAAATAAGCCAATACAAATGAACAAAATCAAAATATGAATAAGAATCAAGGTTTTAGCTTTAGGTTTAGGAGCTAAAACATCATATAGGTAAACACCATAAATACGCTACAATCATTACAAAAACAAAAGACAGTGAAATAAACTTAATAGAAATCAAATGTACGTTTCTAAATGGATTTTAGTTTTGGAAGATGCAAAAATAATTAAACCTTAAGAAACATTTGAAAAAACAAACAAAATTCAACACAAAACACTAAAAGGAAAAGGAAATGTACATGGTTGGAGGATATAGACAACCATTTCTTTTGGCAACTTGCAAAACAAGTTAAAGACAACATATCCACCAAGTTTTTAACAAAAGATCCATTTTCCAAAATATTAGCAATTGATTTATTATTGTCAAACTCACATAAAATTTTCCATTCATCAAAAGCAAATTTTGCCTAGAGCTTGGCATGCTTGTTGACTCTTTAGCCCCCCTTATTTACATTTTTTAGTTCCTTATCATCAATAGCAAGAAACCAAGATTTTAGAATAGGCTCAATGATAGGGATTCATGGTCCGTCCCATAGCCAACATTTGATCCAGAACACATAACATCATTACCATCAATAATTTCAAATTCAAGACACCAAGAGGAATAGTAGAGGTAGAAGGACATGTTAAAGTAGACACATGACACATGGTTGCATGGCTTAGATCATGAACAAAAGTAGATGGACATGGATTGACACAAACAATAAAGGATGACAGTGCAAAACACACGGTTTTTTGGTTTAGATAAAAAATAGACTCAAATGAATAAGGACCAACAGAAATATCAAAATTATCAAGGTTCAAAGATATGTAAAAGTCAAAAAAATGACCAATCACATTAGGATCTACTTCAAGACAATGAAAATAGGAAGGATCTAAAGCACACTCATCAATAGGGTAACCAACAATGAACTCACCACCTTGAGCACAATGCACAAAATTTCAAAACCTTCAATAGGATAGACCAAGTCATCAACACTAGAAGAAAAAGGATTAAACTAAGATGGTAGACCATTAGATACAAGCATAACATCCTTCAAAATTTCAACAACACTAGGAAAACAAGGTTTACATTATTTTTTCACTAACCTTAAATCACAAGGTATAGACATTGTAAGAATCTAACAAAAATAGACAAAGAACAAGATAAATAAGAAAGAACAAAAACTATACAAAATTAAAGAGGAAGAGGAATAATTACTGAACATCAAAAGAAAAGATGGACGATGTTGTTCTCCGTTGCAACCACACAAACACCTGCACCATGAAAAAAAATACAAAAAAATCCCAACATCTACAACAAAAAAACCATAGAAAAAACTTGCAAAACTATAAACAAAAAATATAATTAGAAACAAAAACACCAAAAAAACATGAACTATATATATATATATATCATTAAAAAAATTGTAGCAAATAGCTTCGAGATAATAGCAATGATGTAGGAATAGTTGTAGTCTAACAAAAGTTGTAACAAAACCATGAAGATTGCCAATGTAGCATCAACACCAAAACATGCATGAAGACCAAGATGGCAAGAGAAAAAAAAAAGCAAGTGGGAAGGAAGCGAAACAATGAAAACAAAAAGAAGGACCTCAAAACTAAAAGATGCGTGAAAATCAAGACAATAAAAGAAAAAAATGCAATTGACATGCAAGCAAAAAGGAAGCACGAAAATATGAGGAGCAGGATGAAGAGAAAGAAAAAATGCAAGCAAAAGGGAAGAGAGATAGAGAAGGGGAAAAGAACGAATGAATGCTCAAAACCAAAAATGAAGAACCTCAACACCAAAAGATGTGTGAGGATGGACATTGACATGCAAAGGACAAAAAAAGGGCGCCACATCTTGAATGCAAGATGTGCTTTAGGGCATAAGTCGACAGTAAGATGAAGAGATGACAAAAATAAAAAGATTGATGCCAAAAGTAAAAAGGGAAGCCATGAGGTTAAAAAAAAACTAGCACTTTACAAATTTTCAACCTTGATCCTTGGCCTATTAATCTCGGGCGGGATCTTAAATCCAAAAGGACCTATCCTCAAGCCCTTTTCCTATACATATGTTTGAGTTCATGATAACCTTCTCCTTGTGCTTTGGGTAAAACCCACAAGTTGGGGCATTTCTAAAAATGTGATTAGGTCAAACTTATATTATATTTGCCTTATTTTTGGATTGCCCTCAACCTTTCACTTTGCCCCACATATCAAATATTTTGATGTCTAACAAATGGTCTCCAACCATGAGGTCCAACAAATGGTTTTTGACATCTATTTATGAAGGTCGTTTGTTTGTTTATGTTTGTTTGTCATGTTGAAATCTCCCAAACCATGACATCTCTTGTCATGTTCTTGGTATCATTGGAAAGCTTTCAAGGCAGTTTGGTAATGTTTAGACCTTTAGTGCCAAACACAACAAGATTTTTTTCCTTTTCCACTACCAAAATCTATAAAGATAACGATGAAAATGATTATTTTTAATTTTTTAACATAGTTGTTTTTAGTGGAAAAAGACTAAATAATTAAAACATTTTTAATGGAATCATGTTTGGTCATTTCAAATACCATAGCCTAAGGTCAATTTCCACATTGGCAAAATGAATTTTATTTTTTTCAAAAACTGAACTCGTTTTTAATTTTTGAAATTCTATATTTTTCCATCATCTACTATACTCTTGTGATATGAATAGTGAAATTACTCGAAATGTAACCTATGATAATTATGATGATTTCCAACATGTCAACTTCATATTTTCACAAATTTTCATTTCATTATTTAGAGGATTATTTAATAGTGAAACTGACCTTAAGGTAAGGTAGTGACATGTTCCACTATGGAATTTCATACTTATATTTTAATTTGATTTTCATGGGCCAAAATGTTTTGGGGGCAAGGGGAATCTAGTCCCAATTTTTTTTAAACCTCAAGAAATCAAATTACGTGGCATTTGACAATCATCATGGTCACATGTCATTCATATTTTTGATATTAAAAAAAAATCATATGTATATGTATACATACACAAAATGCATACACACACTTGCACAAGTTTGGGCCCACAATCTTGTGAAAGAGGTGTCAACACCTTAAACATCAATCCACACAAGTTCTTTTGAACATGATAGGGCAAAGTTTAACTTTAATGTGTTCAATAAGAAACTTGCTAGAAATCCCCACTTTGATATGCATTTTCTTTATCAAAATGTATTTCAATGGAAAAAAAATGCACGATCTTGAAGATTATTCAAAGATCTATTCAAAAATAATTTTAAAAAAAAGAAGTTCACATTAAGGTGTCAAAAAATGATATTGAAATTATTATATTTTGAAAAAATCAAATTTACTGCTTTTACAGAATTTGTTTCTGAATTAATATTCAATCTTTTACATGATTCAATTCAATGTGAATTTAAAACCTTCATTGAAGATTCAAAAAGAATATTTTAATTATTAGCATATTATTATTTTTGGATGAATAGAAAATAAAAACTAAAAACTCCAACCCCGCCCAAAAACAATGATAACATTAAAATTTTACTTAAAGCTTTGAAATTATTATATACATAATACGTTTTTTTTTAGATTTTACAATAATTAGTGGTGATATAAGATTATAATCCTCCATTTTAAAACTAACTTATTTAATTTTATATTTTTAATATTTTATTTCTAACATTTTTCTATTCCTCTCCCCAATGGGAATATTTAAACATAGCATATATTTATATAATAAATATATATTTAGACCATTTGTGAAAGTTTTGGGT
The DNA here is from genome assembly GCA_963921925.1 of Sphagnum tenellum. NCBI lineage: Eukaryota > Viridiplantae > Streptophyta > Sphagnopsida > Sphagnales > Sphagnaceae > Sphagnum > Sphagnum tenellum. The sequence goes on from OY998159.1 coordinate 442,031, forward strand.
GCTTGCTTGTCATATCTTTGTGGCAACGACAAATGTAAAACATTTTCCAAGAATTTAAATTTTTTATTTACACATATAAACTTACATAAACTTCCAACTTATTGTTAATTTATGACCAATCAAAAATTCACATAAAAAATACATTTAAAAAGCTTGTATAATATGTTAATGAGTCCATTATCTTCCTATATATATAGAGTCTATGGCTTTGAAAGGCCTAGTTATGTAATGTTTTAATGTTCTAGTTATTAAATTACTATAAAAAAAACTCTTATTATCATTTCCTCCTAATTATTTTACTTCTTTCCTAATAACTACATCATTCTTTTCCCCATCCACCTACACAGATATACATGCATTTTTTCATGTCCATGTAATGTGGTAAAATCAAATTTGAAAGTGACATAAATAATGATGATCTATTTGGGAAACAATATATAAGAACATATGAGAGAAATAAAAAGCAAGGAGGGGATAGGAGAGGTTGGGCGGGGGAGATTTTGTTCACTTTGGAACCTTGCTCAAATATTACCCCCATGATCATAAAATAAAAATTTAGAGATAAATTTAAATATTAGAATACATTTCATAAAAAATTTAATGCTTTTGGAAATCTATAAAAATAATTATAGCTAATCCAAATGTAAAGTGATTTTAAATATTAAAATAAACTCTTTGCCATTGTAAATGTTAAAAAATAATAATTTATCTAATAACTTACTACTTTATTTTTTTACAATGTGTAAATCATAGGTATAAATAATGAAAGTAAGAGCTAATGCATGCGGCATGCATAGTAATAATCGGATATTTTTAAAAAAGCATAAATGATATTTTATTATAAATTTATTGAGTTGGCACTACATTACCTTGGATTCATTTAGAACTTTTCCCTCAACTCCAAGATTCTAGTAAATATAGGCATGATATTTATTTGTAAACTTGTAAATATGACATTATATAATAAGGTTTGCTTTAGGAAATTTCTATTGTAGCCTAAATGGCAATCATCCATAGGAAAATGTATTAAAAATGGAAATCATAAGTACAAATATTTAATCAACACTTATATTTATGGTTACATAGTGAAAACCATGTGTAAAAATTGTCAAATTTCTATTATATTTGTAAATGATTTTTTATTATTTGGATTAGGGTTGTCACCACGTTCATGCTTTTGTTACAATGCAATAGATGCATTTGGATGCCAACATGGCTTGGAGCCCCATCAATATAGGGTCACCTTAAGTCAAAGGCCACGCCATCTTGGGTTGTTTATGAATGACCAAAACTAGAGTTGTTTTTGTCATCTTGAACCCTATAGCAACAAAAAACATCTTTTGGTCATCAAAATTTCAATTGCCATAGGGTTCTAGTCACCACATTTTTGGTTTCCACCTTTTCAATCGCCACACAAATTTAGTCACAACTTTCAATCACCATAGGGTTTCGCTCACTACACAAATTCAGTCACAACTTTGGTGGCCACAAGGTTTTGGTCACCAAATTTTCAATTCCCATAGGGTTTTAGTTGCTAAATTGTAGTCACCAAAAGGTTTCGGTGGCCAAATTTTTGATCACCACACAAATTCGGTTGCAACTTTTAGTGGCCACATTTTTTGTCATCGAATTTTGACTTGCTAACTTTTCAATCGCCAACTAACTTTTTTGATTGCTAACTAGTGTTTTTGGTTGTAATTCTTTTGAATTATCAATGTTACTAATTGCCACACAACTCTTTTGGTGATAGACAACAAATGTTGTATGAATGTTTTCATCCAATGTTTTTAGGATGCCTCAAATTTGTTTTTGGTCCAAAAATATTGGAAAATTAAAAGATTTTTTCTACTTTAAAAAAAGTCAACAAAAAAAAATGCATTATGTAGTTTGGGTACGATATAAATCTTCACAAAAAATTTTCAATTGTGAATGGCTAGTATTTGCAATAAGAAATGTTGTTTCAAATGAATTTTTATTGATTTTTTTTCATTACTTGATGTTTATCAATTATTATGGGAATATTTATTGAGACACATTATTAATGGAAAGTTCAATAATCTATATTTGAAAAATACATGTGACAAATAGGCAATACTTGTGTAATTGATCATTCTATCCTATGTTTACAAAAATATATATTTTAGAACATAAATCCACAAAATTCAAATGTGTAAAAAGGATATACTCACAAATTTCAAATATGATTGCACATGACAACATGATTCCTTCACAAAACTAATTTTTATAAAATTTGTAAGTCCAAAACATGTCATTTGAAAGATCATGCAAATTAAACCAAATTTCATATGCAATAAAACTATCTATGGTTGCCTTTGATAACATTCATTAGGTGTAGTCCAATTTTATGGAGGCCCCATCAATGTATTCACAACATGTTCAAACTTTGTGCGTTTGAATTTAATTCATACATGTCATGGATGATTTAATTCCCAAATGACATTCTGGTTCAATCATCCACAAAATAATCTTCATTTCAATCTTCACCCCATATGACATTTGCCAACTTGCCCATCAAATATGCTTTAAACTTCAAGATGTTTCATGTCGTTTGGCCATTCATCAAAGGTAATGTGCAATTCCCAATTTGCCATAAACAAAAACAACTATAGGGCCATGTCCCACCAACACGTTATCCTTCCATTGATGGCATCTTACTCTTTGACAAAGCCATACAATGATGGTGTCACCTCTTGCAAGCACATGGCTTCACCCTGATTGCAAATAACTTTGTACACAACATTTAGTTTATCTAATGGAAAATGCAACAAAACGTTATCCTTGGACAAGCAATTGTGCAAAATTCTAGAATGGTGTACTACATTCACAATGTTTATGAACGCCCATGCTAACTTCACACAATTTCACCTAAAAGCAACAAGTCGTGTTCGCCCTTCCATATCCAAACCCCTTGCCATAATAAAGTTTGATTGTCCATAATGGGGGAGTACTTCATGTTGTAATTTCACCAAAATGTGTAAGCCTCCATGTATTTATGTGGACAGTGATAAACTTGATGACACCTATATGTTCACATGAACATGCCAAAGCTTCCATTGAACGTTATTTGCACGTCTCCCCCATATCATCCGGCATGTCTTCCCAACCAACTCAACGATGCTTGGGATGCGATCAAACCTTTTGATCTACACCTTATTATGCACCACACCATAAACATCCTAATTGTCTCCACCCAACAAAATGAACACATTTTCTATGCTTGGAATCCACAAGGCCACTTTTAATTAGGGCGATAAGGTTTTGAGTGTTTTCTTCCATCCATGGTGATAGTCTCGACTTTTTCTTTGAAAAACTCTTTGTGAATTTGGCCCCACCATGAAACTTTTTCCCACAAGTCCACCACTTCCGTGGTCCAATGTACTAGCCTTTTGTGGATAAATACTTCAAACCATTGTGACAAGTTTGATGTTGCATTTAAAATCTTACATTCAAACCATTCCAAAAACCGCTTAGCATTTTAAAGCTTCTTACATTGTGAACAATTGTCTAATTCCACCAAAAACCTTACTCTCCATGACCTATATGTACTTCTCCAAACCACTTCCTTACTTGCTTACAAAAGCACCATTGAGGTATGTCATTGTGTGTTCCGTCAAAAAAATTGTGATAATCTTTTGGAATTGTTGTGTGACAATTTGTTTAGGGTTGTTGTCCTCGAGCCTTTCATGTTTTGGGATTACATTGATGAAACCTTGCAAAACGTTTTTGTAACCCTTTTTTTGTGCATGGTTGAAAATGGGCCATTCAAAGGTCTCAAGGGATAATTACCAAATGATGTGTGAGATAAAAGGTTTGGGGGTTTCGGTCATATTGTCCTATGGATGGCTATCCTTGTGATTGGTGGATGGATGACATCATTAAATTTGGGATCCCCAAAAAATTGAAATATTTTATAAACATTAATTGTTATAAGCAATTAGAGTTTTGAAAGGTCAAAGTTTATGGTGTTCCAAAATTTTCACAAAATGTGAAAAATAATCACCCCTAACTAAGGACTTGACCACCTTAAATGGAACACAAAAGGTCTATGGACCTTCTGTTAGTGGGAGGAGAAGGCCTATTTGACAATGGTTGTTTTTTTGGTGAAGTGGTGACATGGATGGAAGATGCTTCATGTGTGCAACCCTATGTACATTAAATTTGTTACAAATTAATTGCACAAGAAAAAGAAAACGCCATTTACAAAATTTGCAACAATTCCAAAGTATGAAATTGAGAAATAAGGTCCATGGAACAGAGTAAAAAATCTTGCATTGAAATTGAATGTAGATGTATAGGGTCAATAAAATCAAAGGTGATGATTCCTAAAAACCAATTATAAAAAAAATTGGGAATTATTTTTTGAAATTTGTCCTTTCATAAGTTAAAATGAAGTCAATGTTCCTATGATTTTGGGGTGGGTGGTTTTTAGTGGTACCACCCAAGTGTGCCTTCACCAAATGGTAATGGGGAACCCATTTTATCATATAAATATTATGAATATGTACAAATTTGTATTTTACACCTTTGTATAACACTTTCACTAAAATTCCATACAATACGATATTTTACATATAGACATACGCCAACTATGACTAAACAATATTTCACTTACAACTAAATGGGACTTTAAATGACTACTCTTGGATGATAAATCTAACCCATATATAGATGAAAATATAATTAGTCGCAAGCTAGTCGCAGGTTAGTCGAAAATGATTTGACTGATGTCAGCACGATGTCACAATAGTCGTAGATAACAAAAATTTAGTTGCAAAGACCAAATAGTTGCAGGTAGTTGTAAATGTGATGGTCGCATATTGGTCTTTTCCTCCTAGTGGCTAGGATCCAATGTGGAAGCTTGAATGAGTGGCATTTTTTATGGTCTTGACATTGCCAATTCCCCATTTGGAAGTTCATCCCAATCATGGATGTCACATTCCATTCCATTCTATTATTGAAAACCCACAAGGTCTACATGTTTTAACAAGCACATTTGGAAATGGGAAAACTTTTTTTGTGAAATACATTACACAATATTTTCAAACACTTGGCAAAAACGTATTGTTATCAACAACTATGAGCACATAAGCACTTTGTTTGTGCTCCATTTTAATTATAGTACACATCACATTTCACATTCTAGTGTGAAGATATTTATCAGTTGTCCTTAAACCTAGCAATGTCATAAAAATAAAAAAATTGCGAATGTCATCATTATAGATTAAATGTCCATGATGATTAACAACATACTTTGTGTTGTGGAACAATGCTTAAAGCAAACAATGTTTGTTGCAAAAATATCTCCATTTGAAACAAAACTTGTATTATTAGTTGGTGGCCTTGCACAATTACCACCAACTTGTAAGCACACATTACGACAAAATGACATATTATGTAATAGGTATCATGTAAAATCTACCCAATGTTGGAAAATGGCACAACAACATATTTTGTCCATATCAATGTGTTGTGCCATATATTTAGAATACCTACAATTTCTTAACATCATTTGAAAAAGAAAACTAACCACAAAGGAAATTCATAAAGTTCTATCATCATTATTTTGCAAATTCAAAAATAAACTTTCACATCGATAGAACCACAACAATTCTTTCTACACATAAAGTGGATGTTGAAATATATAACACCATTGCTTTACAAAAACATTTTTCAACCTTAAAAATTTACCACGTAAAAATGGACACAAATGTTACAAACATAAAACATATTCAACCATGGTTGAACAACAAATTCTTCAACCACATACGTCATACCATTGCCATAGGTGTACTTGTCATGTTCACAAAAAACATCAATATACAAAAAGGAGATGTAAATGGTGCAATTGCAGCTTACATAACATCTATCATATTTGATACCGAAAACAATATCAGCCATACATAGAAGTTCAACTAACAACTAACTCCACAAAAATGATTTTGAAAAAACATACATTTCAACACAAATATACATATAATGGACATTATTATAAAGAGTCATTTTCAATCACATTGGCATATGTTATTTCTAACCATAAATCACTAGGCACAACAATTAGCTCAAAAGTTATTATCGATATAACAAAAGCTTTTGCACTTCACCTCACATATGTCATGATTTCGAAGGTCACAAATAAAAAGAATTTGAATTTAATAGGGAATCTTACTCCAAATGATTTCATACTTTGCACTTTGGAAGATGATTAATTTAACCACAATATCTTGCAAACAACCAAATTCCATTTTGATACATATTTCCCAAAATTTTAAAACTTTGCATCACATCTTTGTATCAATAAATCAACAAAACACACATTTCTGAGTATAACATTTCACATTTGAAATTAGTATAAATTTACATGCATAGATGCATACAATAATATGAGAAAAGTAAAAGTTGCATTTATGTATGTGTTTTTTAATGACTTTCTTGTTTGAATTTTTGGACTTCAAAGTAAACTCAAAAAAAAATTCAAAATGTCAATAATATGGTTTTTTGAAATTTTTCTAATTTCATGTAAATGAACATGCATTCATTACTAGGTGATGTTGTATGTTGTTTGTAGGCACATGACAACATGGTTGAAAAAAAAATAAGCACAACACCAAATATGCTTTCCAAACATGATGTAATGTTAACAATCATCATTCCCGCAAAAAAATAATTATCTTGTAAATAATTTTTTAAAAAAAAACTTTAAACTTCATTTTGGTGCACATTTAAATGCCATGTATGATATATATTTTTTTATCAATAGGATTATAGACAATATCCTAAAATTGAATATTTCATTTTCCTTTTATTTGAAAACCTTTAAAATCTTCTTTTTTTCAATGTTTTCTATCATCCAAAAATTATCAAATAATGCATTACTTATATGGAATGCATTCATTAAAATTTAATTTAAAATGTTTGTGAAAATATCATATTTGACACACCCCCAAACTCCTTGATGGACTCAAATGCGAGTCCAAAAGGTGAAAACAACATAAGGGTAAGGAGTTAAGGCACGCTCCTTGGCTTGTAACATTTCTACGTGTGCGGGGGGGAAAGGGGCGAGGGTAGAGGGGCATGCTAAAATTCTAGGATGGGGACAAGGAAAGTAAGAAGCAAATCAATTACTCACATGGACCTACACAAACTAAACAAGTTGGTTACTACGTAGTTGAAACATTTTTGGTGCATGGACGAATCACGGGCAAACACAGACTCACCATGGCCCGGACTTGGGGAAGCCACCACCTTCCCCCTTATAGTATTCTTTGTGCCTTGCCACAGGGGTGGCACCCAAATGTCATTTTGTCTCAGGACTCCCAAGTTGAAAGTTTTGAAATTAGAATTATTATAATTTTGGAGGCCCATAACTTCTTATGCAAATCTCCAATTGAGGTGATGTCCAAAGCAAAGTTGTAGCTTTCGTCAAAAGCTTTTCAACAATATATTGCACACCACCTATACATAAGTAAATCAGGGTGATTCCCAATTTTTAGTGGTTGAGAGTTAAATTGGTAGTTTGAATCCCGACCCTTCTTTTGGCCATAACTTGTGTTTAAGTACCCAAATGGGTCATATGAGTCCATTTTAGACATTTAAGTTCCAACAGTTTTTCAATGGTATAAAAAACTCTTCAATCTAATGTTTTGTGACCTTTTCAATCACCCTTTGAAGATTTGGGAGTCCATCAAAATTCCAACTCCCAAAATGAGAGCTCATTTGAGAGTGTGGGGTTCATTCCCTCACATTATCCTACACTTTTAGGAGCATGAAATGTGACTCCCAGGCTTCACTCTTAGCCCACACCTTTACAAACCTTTGCCTTGGTCGTGAGCCCAAAGCTAGGGTTGCGACAATATTTAAATATTCAATTCATGCAACCTTCTCACCATCACAAAGAGCAAGTTCAAAAACTCTTAATAAATATTGAATAAAATATATTAAAATAATGTTATATTTTCATGGAAAGTTGCACAAAACAACATTTACTCTCCCCTTTACAAAAGCAACCAAAATCCTATGTATGAACATGTGTTTTAAAAATTAATGGATTTTACTTGATTATCTTCCAACCACTTAAATTATGTGAGTTAAACAGTACCTCCCACAATGATACAAAATGTATAAGTTTATTATTATTATTATTATTATTATATACCATCAAATTCAATAATGTCATTGGTTTTTAAAAAATAAAATTAGGCCTATATGTAACCTTATTCTATTAAGCATTGAAAAAATGGTTTTTTCTAGCAATTCCATTGGTCCTCCAAAACTTCTCACAAATTTATCAAACCCTATTAGACAAGGTTAATGAATACATTTATAAACCTTTATAGTATACTAAAGTTTTCATCATTGGCAAATTTTCAAGGATAAGTGTGTTTTAGGGTTTGGGAAAGGTGATTTAGAAGTAATAATGATAATGAAATGGTGGCAAGTGGAACTATTGATACAATAGATATAATACATATAGTTAAAGCCTTTGAAGCAAAAAAATTGGTGAAGTTGCAATATGAAACAACCATTAATCTATCTCTATTTGTAACATTTGTGGCTTTTGCTGTAATCTTGTCCCATCCAACCATAGGTAAGGAGTAAAATCAATAAAAATAAACATGCGTTGTCCTGATGGATTCCTTAAACATGGTGTACATTGTTTCTTGTTAGAGGCATAACATTAATAAATTTTACAATTGCCAATGGTTAATTAAGGATTTTGGAAAGCCATGGCCAAACATAAGGTTTGAATATGTGGTTTGAGTTTTTATATTACTAGGGTCTACTATAACTTTGGGTATTGATGATGATTATGTTGTGTGTAGATGTTTAAGATGTTGTAGAAAAAGGAAAAGATGGTATTGGGAAAAAGGTTGGTGCTCATCACATTGGAATTTGATATTAACATTCAACATCTTTACAAGCCATTGGTGGTAGCCATGAGGAAGTTTCAAATGGCTACAAATACACTTGTGCAAGTTGCATGAAATTTTTTGAATGATGGGTAAGCAAACTTTTGCAAGAGCTTGGCCTCTTGTTAGCTAATATTACATGCTTGCAATCAAGTTGCAGCTGCATAAAATCAAAAGGGACTTGTATTTTGTGAAGGTTTGTTTCCATGATGTTCATACCGTGCTAAGATCTTAGCTTACATATGTGTTATTGGCCTTTAATGGCAATGCCAATTGAAAAGTAGGTCAAGAGGTGTGAGTTCTTAAGATTTTTTTGGCCCTTTTGATTATTGATTGCCCATTGTGGGATCAAAACATTTTCAAATTGCTGCAAGTTCAATGTAGGACAAATTTCCCTTTGATATTTAAACTATGATTCATGTGGGGTATTTCTTGGTATTACACACAAGGTCAAATTGGAATGGTAATTGATCATTGTGTTATATTATGGATTTATTTTAAATTATTGCAACCTTTCAAGATTCATTGATTTTCATCATTGAAGGGATGTTCAACAAAATCCAATTTTTACAATCTTTAAAAATGTCTAGATTTTTTTCCATATTTTTAAAACTAAATTCCTTGAATTTAGTGGAAATGTGGTTTAACGGTGTTTGTCTCGAGCTTCTTAGCGGAACCCTAAACCTTGGCGTTGGAAACCCTAATGGGATTTCCTTCATTCTTCTCTTGGTTGTGCACAATTTTTCATTTGCAGATTGGGCTTTGTTAAAGGAATTGCAGAGCCCTTTTTGCTTGCTTGCTTATTGCTTTTCCAGACTAAGAACTGCTTAGGTCTGGCTTGTTTGGTGTTTTTGGGAGAGTTCTAGGATGGTGGGAAACCAGTTAGAATAGTACTAGCGGATATTGTTCACGAGCTTTGGAGGAGGATGGGGTGGAGAAGTGCAGAGAGAAGAGGCTTCTTTTTGTCTCTGTTTCGGTAGAGGAGCAAGGCAGGAGCTTCTTCTTTGCTGTTGTGTGTGATTTTTTTTCCTTGGCAAGGATGATTTGATTTGGAGGTCATAGAAGAGGGCTCGCCGTGTTTTTGTACCACTGGTATTGCCGTATCCCGCACGCAACGCGATGAAATAGATCATCGCGTTGCGTGCGAAATACGGCAATACCGCGGCCGATGGCAGTAGATGGAGAAGAGCGAGTTCTAATCACAATCGTTAGGCACCACAGATATTGCAATGACGGACGACATGCTCCAAATTCTCTCGAACTTTGATCACAGATTCTCCAGCATGAATGATAAGCCCAAGAAGCTAGAGTTTAGTACCTCGCATGAAGTGGGCACAACAGCTACAGATGAGGATCTGTAGTCGAAGTGTTCTCGACCTTCTTCACGGGACGTGGGCCGTTCGAAGATGATCGAATTGCGCTTTGATCATGCGGAGGATGTGGTGGTTCGATGGCATCTGGGATACTCAGAGTGAGCCAAGCAGCAGAGGATTTTCGAGTGCCCGGAAGAGGAGGCTTCCCTGCACTTATCTGGAAGCGGTAGACGAGGTACAGAACCTGCTGGATCAATTGTCCGTGCAAAACAAGGAGGAGAAGCAGCAGCCTACAACCCTGGAGAGAGCACAAAACGTGATTCAGCTGGCGATGGAGAGACTAGAGGAGGAGTTCTGCCACTTGCTTGTGCAGAACAACCGATATGTGGACCCGGATTGGCTCTGACTCCATGGCAGTGGCTGGATCGTTCAGAAGCTCTTTCAATGACGATCATCATCATACCGTAGATGATGCCGCAGTAGCAGCGGGGATCAGCTCCTCCGGGGAGGAAGATGCCGCGGGAGATGAAGACGAAGATGTTCTCCTAGTGGCAAGACCTAGAGAAATTGTGCCGACGACAGTGGATATGATCTCTGAGAGAGAGAAAAAAAAAAAGAGCTTAGTGTCATTGTTTGTTTAAGCGTTTCAAATTCTCGTGGGTTGGGTTCCAGCCTTAGCTTCCAAGTTCAAGGGATAAGGTTTTGTAAATGAGAATTTGACTGAAAGTCCCAGGTTTAGCGTTTCTAGTTTTAGGGTTTGGGATTTTACGGTTCTTCTGACCCCCGGGGTTCATATGCAAAACATATGCGTAGGGAGGAAGGAGCGAGGGAAGAAGATAGACAGACAGAGATGCGACCTCCATTACAACTCCTGTCCGTGTTGTCTGCTCACTCTTCTTCATTCAAACCCTCTCTTGCTATGTCAATTGCCGGTAAGTTGGTCCATCTTGAAACTTTTTAAAATTGTGAACCATTAGAGATTTGCCTCATCAGAAGGCGATTCTGTCATTCTTGTAAAAGTACGCAACTATTTTTGTGTCTTCCAGAGTTTGCAATGCCATTTGAGATGAGCACTTGTTGCTCTACACGATTCAAGAGTGAGTTTGTTTGATGGGTTTCTGAAGGGGTTGTTTCCCCCCTATTTTTGAGATTTGTGTTCCTTTTTGAAAACTGCTTTCTAAGGTGGCGGGTTTCAGTTGTGACTATCTGAATTTTCTTTTGTATAGAATTAGTTGGAAATCATCTCACCATCCATCTCAAGCAGGGTTTCAATCCTTTCAAGAATTGAGCCTTCGGTGATTGTGGGGATTTGAATCTTAGTGGCTTTGATATATGCATTTGATGATTATCCATTACAGGTTGTGGGTGGATAAGAAGCAGTTTCAATGAGAACAATCAGCGTACACCACTACAAAGGGTGGAATTTGGAAGAAGGGACTGCATTCCCAATCATGGGAAAGGGGAGATGATGACTATTGGTTAAAGTTTTCAACTGCTCTACCTCCAATGTCCCGAAGAGGAATTTGTGCAGAGAGGGACTCAGTTTCATCATCATACCCAATGCAATCTGTTCGAATTGCCTGTTGTGGTGCTGTTTCCGTATGTTTGTTTCCTGCCTCCTTCAGTATATGGCAAACTATGTAAACAATGCATCTTCATGGTCTTGAAAATTTTCATAAAATGTGGAGAGATTGATTTCTTGAAAACATATGATAATGAGAATGCGTCAGGTGTTAACAATCATGACCTTAAAAACATCCTTGACTAGTGGTTTTCTGTGGGGTTTCCTGTATGAATGATCTTTTGAGTTTAATGTTGGCTTGGTTTGCTGGCTTTTCAGGCCATAGGGCCTGCGTAGGGTTAACTTCATAATGGTACAGCTGAGTGCAGACTTCCAAGGGTTTAGGGTTTAGGGTCTTGAATGAATTTTGATTCATGTTACCAATGATGAGCTCATTTATGGAAGCCTTGATGTGTTTTGGTGCGGGCTCTTGTAGTATTGAGGATGCACATTTGGGAGCACCCCAAGAATAGGAGGTGCATGTCTGATGTACCTCCCATCTTGTTGGTTTTACATGATGTTAATAGCTGTCAGGCATCTGTTCAGATCTTCATTTGTAGAGACATGTTGAAGCAATGTTTTGGTTATAGGAGTGCAAAATACTACACAATTTTTTGTTGTTGTTGAACTCAAAAGACCTGGACTTGAGTTGATAGATCACAACTGGAACTTCATCATGTCACTGAATGTGATGCAAGTTTTTTTAACTCTGACTAATTTTCTTGCTGTTTTGGAACTGCATATTTTTTTTCTGATGGCCCTATACCATGGACAGGTGATAAGCGACAATTATGGAATGAGGTAAAGATTCGCATCCATGGGTATTTGCCCTATGAATCTGGGACAGTAATCACATCTATCCTTTGTTTGATGTTATTTAAATAAATAATTCAAAAGTCCATGTTGCCAATTGTAGAGTCGCATGTCTGCATTGTTTCCGGCAGGTGAGGATGTGGCTAAGGCACTGGCTATGGCTGCTGACTCAGTAGGGCTGACAGAAATGCCACAGTATGAAGTTGTAAATACTAAAGAAATCGATTGGGTTCAGCAAGTGCAGGTGTTCAGACTCTTATTTCTGGCTGGTTTTTGAAACTTATTACCATCTTCAATTTTGCTTGATCACATGGACATTTCCATCTCATGATTTAGTTTTATGTTGGAATGCAGTGTCAGTTCAAGCCTATTGAGGTGGCAAAAGGCCTGTGGATAGTCCCCAAGTGGAGCACACCTCCTGTATGTCATGTGCTTTCCTGTAGGTTGGTCCTATTCTTTTGGTGAACCCCCTTATTTGTGCATGTGCCGAGACGTTGGCATTTATGGACATGAAAGAGCAGTCAAACTCACTGATAGCTCATCAGACCACTGCTAGACCACTCTAGACAAGAAATGGCAGATCTGTTGATGTGGAAAGATGTAGAACCAGATGATCAACAATGACAGAAGAATTGTTTCCAAGAGCTCTCAAAAAGCCTTGTGGATGTGTGTAAGGTCTCAAACAGGAAAATGGAATCAGGAATTGAACTTCACCATGACCCACTGTGACCATTAGCATTGTTTCAAAACACTGAACCATTTATAATTGTTTTGTGGTGGAAATAATACCATTGTATAGTCTTTTTGCTAGAACTTTTCTGGTGGAAATAATAATATTTGTTGAAAAGCTAGAATCCTTTGATATACTCCAACAATAGGATCTACTGTGTGCAACATGAAATTGGATGACAAAATAATTCATGCATTATCTGTAAATAAATGCATTGTTTAAAACTAAAATAAAAACTTAATTACCACATGTCATAATCGTTATGAGTAAAATCGAACGGTCCATATATACTGTAATTACTTAATAATAGAGTAAATACCATATTAAAAGCCACGTGTCATAATCCTAATGCTTGAATCGGACGGGTAGTATTATTAGATGTCATGAAGAATTTTTAAATCAAATATCCAATATACCACGTGGTCTTTATGCATTGGTGGAAAATAATAATCAAAATAATTGTTGAATATTGGCACCACATACGTATACTCATATTTTGTCATGAATTGGTATTTGTACGTTGAACAGTTTCCGTCCACCCCGTTGTTGCCTACGACTAAGGACGCCTGCGACTTGTCCAAGGCGACCACACAACTTTTAGTTGTAGATGTCGCCTGCGACTAGAAAACAGTCATAAGGACCAGTCGAAAAAGTTTACTTTCCTTCTAGTTGTATAGCCCAACATGGGGCACATTGATTGAGTTACAAGCATTGGGTGATCATTTGATTCATAAAGCTTGGCACATTTTATTGTCACCAAACCCACCAACATTCATGGATGTTGGTAATGGTCTACCAAGGTCGAACCCATTGGACATTAGGGTTATCAAGTGGGATATATTTCCAATGATGGGATACACCTACTAAAGTTGTTTGTAGGCATCAATTATGGTTTAATTGTAGTGTTATAATCAAGGACCCAAGTATGGCGATATCATTATGTGGAGCAAGATCCACAAACTAAACGTGTTTTTAGGTGTCATGTTTTGATGTTGCAACAACATTCCATTTTGTTACAAACATCAACTATTCACAGTTATCAACGTTCTCTGCCAAATAACATCACATTGTTGTGGGCAAAAGATTTAAATATGATCGGGCCAATAATGTCACAAGCATGTGAACTATGAAAACAGACAATGAAAATACAATCTTACATAGATGCAACTGTGTCTAGACATTTTGGAAAATGTCCCATCATTAGGAGATTTTTCAACCAATTGTTTTGGCCAAATGATATCATATTAAAAGTTGGATTGGTGAATTAATGTAAATGGATGTTGTAATTCATTCATGTGCCTATCAATTCCAATGATTGTGGATTAACCTAGCACCACCATAAGAAATCCAATGAACATATCAATTCATCCTTAGGTCGCCCACATGCTTGTTGGTGACATATTACATCCAAAACACCATTTATGCACAATTTGTCATGATGATTAACCACCTTTTGTTGTGGTCAATACAACAACTAACCTTCCATGAGTAGCCTTACCAACATTCTTGAGTTTTCCATGTTTTCATGCATTTAAAAATGGAAGCCTTAGGACAATTTGGGACTTTAATTCTTCTACTATATATGGAGGACCCAATGAGGATGAGTAAGCCTTGGGCCATGGGTTTTTGCGCTAGCACCACAATTATGCCCAACATTTCTAAAGGAATTCATAAGTTGATTTTGGGGCAAGTTATAGAACTTAACTGCCTCAAATGGATTTTTAATTGGGCCTTGGCCAAACAAGCACGTTTGGCCTGATGTATCCTAGTCACCCACCTTATTTATCCAATTGTTACATTGCCAATTGGGACAACCATGTCAATGCAAGGGGGGATTGATTGATGTAATAACACAAGTTGTACATATTTGGCATATGTGGGATGAGGACCACAAATAGGGATTTATGGTGTTGGGAGGGAGGTTGGTGATGTGGGGGTGCCAAAATAGGTTGGTGTCCCTTAGTATTGAGAATAACAACCACAAGTTATGCATTCAACCTAAGGCAATGGGGATAGTTTGTCATCCCATCCCAAGGTCCCCTTCATCACAACCACATGGGAATTGGATATTGGTTTAGTAGTCATATTAAAGGATGAGATGCGACATCTATTGTAAGATTATGTTGGATGTTTTGTTTTCACTTGGAAAAACTTGGGTCAATTGAAGGGACATAAGGTCCAAATTATATTGGAGGACGATAATCCAATTTTTAAAAGACCTTATAAGGTTAATGAGGTGGAAAAAACCTTAGTTTAGGCTCAAACAACATAATTGTTATCTAGGGTGAGTATGCCTTGACAAAAATGATGCTAACCAAGAAAGATATTTTCGACAATTGGACTTAGTGCCACATGTGCATGGATTACCATCAAATGAATAATAAATGGACATGGTTGGACAAATATGCCCCTATTGAAGGATATTTTTGATGCCTTAGGATAGGCCACGATTTTAATACCTTGGACTTGTAGTCTAGTTTTCATTAGTTACCACTTAAGGAAGGTGACAGGTTAATATGACATTTTCACTAGAAGAAATGTTTCAATTTGCAATTGTAATTTGTGATTAAAAGTAAGTTATAACCAATGTTTACAACTAAAATTCCATTAGTTACAGAAGTGAAATCACTCAACATTTAGTCACAAATGACAACATAACATGATGTTATCACATTCCACATGGATGGTGTATATGGTTAATTTATAAAACCTTCATTCATTGACCATACATATAAAACTTGCAACTAGTTTCGAACATTAAATGTCATGCGATAACATAATACTTTTTTTAAAAATTATATTTTGAAAATACATAGTGAATATTCATCATCTATATTAGATCGTCTTGGACTATGATACATGGCACAATGAAAATTTACCACATGACATATTAATTGAATTTTGGCCAAAATAAATTTGAATCTACATCTAAGTAAGTAGGCAATATTAAGTAGGTAAGTAGTATTAGGTAGGTAATATTAAGTAAGTAGGTAGGTAAAATTAAATAGATAGTTAGATAATTCAGGGGGTAGATTTGTAATTATTTTTTTAATATTTTGGACCTTTAAGATTAAACCTTTTTGATTGGTTTATTACAAATGACACATGTTTTTAAGACAAAACATTCTTTTCATATACCTTTACAAGATGGAAATGGAATATAAAAAAAATGGGATAAACATTTTAATTGCAACCAAGTTTGTGACTAAATTGCAACCAATAAGTTAATCCCATACCCTTTGTCTTTTTTTCCATTATGCAAACTATGTAAATAATAGGTAAGCAATTAATTAACTAGTTCACTAGCTATAATTAATTAATAGATTATTTAAAAATTAAAATTAAAATGAAATAAATAATTTATTTTGAGTTAAAGAACCAATATAATTATTAGTAATTATATTAAATAATAATTAATTTATGCTATGATTAATTAAAGTATATATTATTAAATAATTATTACTATTAATTAGATTTAATTAACTTATAATTAGTAGTAGTTATTGCTTATATTAAATAGTTTTATCTGCACATCTACCTAACTTGCTCATTTAATATTTAATTTAATTTTCTTTCTTATGTACCTACTTACCTAACTATCTAATTATTTACTTATCAATTTACTTAGTTTATTTAGCCAACCCACAATATATGCAAAATGTGTACTCAATATGTTTAAATATAACATAATTAAATACAAAAATATGTTAAAATACCCCTAATAGATTCCAAAACACATTAGTATAAATCAAACTTATAGTTACATCACATAGAAGTAACAAAGTTGTGACTATTTTTGTGACTAATTAGACATGGATTCCTCTTCTTGAATGAAAAGCTCAAAAATGTAATCAACGTCAAAGGATGGAAAACCTTAGAGTCAAAAAGTAGTTGCACCATACTTGATAATAAAACAATAGATTGAAAAGGATGGTGATTAGTTGTAAAAATGATAAAACATAGTTGCAAATGACATTTGGTTGCATATAGTCAGAAATTGGATGGTTGCATAATAAAATATTTCTTTTAGTGTTTGGGGGATTGATTATCATGGGAAGGATTATTTGTACCAATGCAGGTTTTTATCATTTGGTTTCAAGAACGTCCTTATTGAATTTCAAAGGATCAAGGGTTTAATGTTGGCGGGTCTTGGTTTTGGTAAGTGCTACATAATGACATCATTGTTTTTAGCTTGATTTTAGGAAACATGCATCATTTGTAAAAGGTGTTTGGAAAAATTGAAGAACATAACTTTATGTTTCATTTAAGCAAATGTTGATTTTTTCATACTTAAGTGGAATACGTGGGTCACATGATTTATTTAGGTGGATTGGGGGTTCAGAGGGTTGAAGTTGAGGGTTTAGGGTTTAGATTTGTAGGCTTTTCACATGAAACCTTGGATGTTATGGGGATGTATTTAAGATTAATAGGGGTGATGGGTTTCCCATGATGTGAATATTGAACAAGAAGGTGATGGTGCCTTGGACTTACATGTGGATGGACCTATTATTGCATATTTACAAACATATGGAGTTTCGATTAGATTAACACCCAAGGAGCAAGATTGAATTGTGCATAAGGTGTAGTTCAAGTGAAAGGTAATTCCCTCCTAAAGGTGTGGGCAAATGGATGAGTGCAGGTTGTGTTTCGCCCATCAACAAAAGAACCTTGTGAAGTATGCATATGAGGAGTTGGGTCATTTTACAGTTCAATTGGATTAAAAATTTGTTTCAAACACAATATTGGTAGCGAGGGATGCAAATTCAACAAAAGAAATTCAGTGTTTAATGTGTGATTAATTGTTATGTGGGTAATCTTCAAGAGTTGTCATTATGTTGATTTGTGATTAATGTTCACAAGGTTGGCATATGGGATGTCTTATGCCACATTTAAAAGAAGTGCCAATTAACAAATGATTTTGCTTTTAGTGCACCAAGTAAACCTAGGTTCTTAAGGTCAAACAATAGGATTAACCTTAAGGCTTTTGCTCATGGTGATTCACATTGAGTTGGGAATTTGGAGGATTGTAGTTAAATGACTAACATTAGGGTTCATATTTGCATCTAACCTACTAGTCCTTTCACTTCAAAATCAAAGTGTTCACATGTGGTGGATTTCCATTAAATAGTTCAACATGGCTATATGGCTCACATGCACCTTAACCCGAAATAGGGGGTCAATTAGGACATGGTGTACCATTTAGGGTATTTTCATGTTATGTTTGGTATGTGTGGTGATAAGAATAGTTGTAGGTGTTGACATCAAAGCGCATAACAATTATTAGGTGTGTTAGTTTAGTTGTTCGGTTAGATTTTAGTTAATTAAAGATAAAATGGGTTAAATTAGTTGGTTGGGTTTTTATATTAAACTAGTTCAATTGTGAACACAATCTGAAATATTATTTGGATGAAATATAATCTTAGTTTGTGTGATTTGAAATACACATTCTATTGTTGTATTGCAAGTTTTATTTTATTTTGTACACGATATTAATTTTTGCATTTTGTTGCGTGGAAATGTTGGGCTTGAATTCTTGTTTTCATTGGTA
Organism: Sphagnum tenellum; assembly: GCA_963921925.1. Lineage (NCBI taxonomy): Eukaryota > Viridiplantae > Streptophyta > Sphagnopsida > Sphagnales > Sphagnaceae > Sphagnum > Sphagnum tenellum. The sequence goes on from OY998159.1 coordinate 460,923, forward strand.
GTGAGTGACCATTTTGGTTTGGACATGGTGTATCATTTAAAGGTATTTTCATGTTTGGTATGTGTGGTGACAACTATATTTGAAAGTGTCAACATAGGAACACATGACAAAATGAAAAAGGGTTTAGGGTTTAGGGTTTAGGCCGAACATTTCATTCCAACGTTTGTTGACAAAGCAATCAAATTTCTTTCAATTAATTACTTGGGTCTTATTTCCAAAAAAATCACACCTCTATTGTAATTTGTAACAGAAATTTGATTTAATTCGATTTTGATTTATTATTATTATTATTTTTTGGGGTGGTTTCGTTTGGTATCTTTTGGTCAGGGCAGTGGGGGCCGCGGGGTGCGGTGGGGAGCGCGCACACGACGAAGCGTATTTTTTTGCGTTCTGGGGTTTTGCGGCTGGTTGAAAGCTCCGAGCTCAACAACGCGCGTTGGTTGTGGCAGGGAGATTAGAGATTTCTGCAACCATCCGGTCGAGTGAAGGTGGTTGTGGCGATGGCGGACTCGGCGGAGAATCTGGTGCTTGCGTTGCATGAAGTGGAGGCTGTGAAATTTGGTAATTTCAAGCTAAAGAGTGGGATCTCGTCGCCGATTTACATCGACTTGAGAGTGATTGTGTCGTACCCAAGTTTGCTCAAAGAAGTTGCAGAGGCAGTGTGGTCGGCGGTAGCATCCGTGAAGTGCGATGTGATTTGTGGAGTTCCTTACACTGCGCTGCCTATTGCGACTTGTATTTCGCTTCAGCATAATGTGCCCATGGTGATGCGGCGCAAGGAGGTGAAGGAATACGGTACCAAGAAGGCCATCGAAGGTGCTTTTCAGCCCGGCCAGTCGTGCTTGGTGATCGAAGATTTGGTTACTAGTGGAGCGTCGGTGCTTGAGACCGTGGAGCCGTTGAATGCTGTGGGGTTGAAGGTCACCGATGTGGTGGTGTTGATAGATAGAGAGCAAGGAGGACCCCAGACTTTACAGAAGAATGGACTGAAGCTCCATGCCACTCTCAAGCTCACATACATTGTTGACGTCCTGGTGAGGCATGGCAAAGTCGCGAAGGAAGTCGCCAATTCCGTCGGGCAGTTTCTTGCAGAGAATCAGACATCAGTGAAGACAGGAGGACTCTCAGTGACGGCAAATTCCATTCCCAAGAGTCTTCCGAGCCGAAGAATTCCGTATGGAGACAGAGCGGCGTTGTCGCAGAATCCCACCGGCAAGAAGCTGTTGGAGTTGATGCAACGGAAGCAAACGAATCTGTCTGTTGCTGCCGATGTCAGCACCGCCCAAGCTCTTCTCAGCTTAGCGGATTCTGTAAGATTCCAAGTTCCATATCCCTCCTTGCAGACTAAGCAGCAGATGTGTTCATTCCTGAAGTTGAAATTGGTTCAGACTCTTTGGGCCTCTCCATGTGATGTGCCAGAGAGATAGTTTCCTGTGCATCAGTCTAGCTACGGGGGCAGTAGACTGATGTGAGGAAGAAGAAGAGTATGTGCAGGTAGGTCCAGAGATTTGCTTGTTGAAGACACATGTGGACATTCTGCCAGACTTCACGGCTGATTTTGGAGCCAAGCTTCGCAAGGTGACTTCTTGTCTTCTTCATCTCTTTGTCTTGGAAAGCAACCTGGGGTTCAGGGTGTCTAGGTTTGTCTTACAGACAGAAGTCTATCCAAAGGACTTCCCAGCTGTTCATGTTGACAACTACTGATTGGATTTGTCTGGAGGATCTGCTTGTTGGGTACAGATTGCAGATAAGCACGACTTTCTCATTTTTGAGGACCGAAAATTTGCTGATATTGGAAATACAGTTGCAATGCAGTATGAAGGGTGGGGCTTTCTCATTCTTCTGCACTTCTCTGAAAAGTTTTTTCTGGGCAGTTTATGTGATAAAACAGTTTGATGTTTTTGCAGTGCTTTTTTCTTCTGAGAGTTGCAACAGCAAATGTTGCTATGGATATGCTCTGAGTTTGTGCTGATGAGCTTTGGCTATGGATATGGGAAACTTGGATATTATGGCAGGGGCATTTTTAAGATAGTGGAGTGGGCAGACATTGTAAATGCACATGTTGTCTCTGGTCCTGGCATAGTAGATGGCCTCAAATTGAAGGTCAGCTCCTTCAGAGTCCTCCCCTGTTGACTTCACTTATTTCAGATTTTGCACACTGGTGTAGTAGACTACACAGCTATGTGATGTCAAAGCAAGAGTATCAAGAGTGTTGATGAATGTGTGAGTTTCACTCAGGTTTATGCTAACTTCCTCTTACTGAGTAAATGCTTTACTTGGTTCAAATGGTCTTGTCTTACTCAGTGTGGCAGGAACATTACACTGTACCTCCTAGACTATGTGATGTAATGCAGAATGCCATAGTTTTGTTGGCAAAACTAACACTCTAATCTTGGACTCTTCTGGGCTTTAAATGGTTTTGACGAAGCTGGGATAATGCACAATGAATTCACATAGACAGAGTTTGATACTGGGCTGTGTGTGTTGACCATGGGCCTTTTTGTGAACAGGGTTTACCACAGGGGCGTGGCCTTCTGTTGCTGGCAGAGATGAGCTCTGCTGGAAGTCTTGCAACTGGGAACTACACTGCTGCAGCAGCTAAAATTGCAGCAGATCACCCAGATTTTGTAATTGGCTTCATTTCTACAAATCCAGCAGCCTGGGTTGGGGGACCAGGGAACCCATCATTGTTACACATGACTCCCGGTGTACAACTCGGGGGAGGTGGGGATGCGCTGGGCCAGCAGTACAACTCACCAGATTCAGTAGGGTCTCATTTCCTGTCAGTGTGGAAGCTTATGTAATGCAATTTTTTTTCATTTTTTGTTGGCTCTCTTTCAGGCCTCAACCATGGGTAGACACAGGGTGAAGATTGGCTGTCTACGTGAAGTTTTGCAACTTTGCTTGTGCTCACTTCCCTTGTGCTGCACTTGTTTGTTTGTAGCTTCCTCTATTTGATTTTATGGTTTTGTTTATGCAGGTCATTGGTGAGAGAGGCAGTGATGTGATTATTGTTGGGCGTGGAATAATAAAGGCCAAAGATTCAGCCGCTGCAGCCAGGGAGTATCGAAAGGCAGGGTGGACAGCATATGAGCAGAGTCTGCACGTGTAATACAAAATATGAAGCAACATCTCACTGGATCTCACCCACTTGTTGCTTTCTGCTAGATTGGCATTACTAGAAGTGAGACACTGATTTGCAGCACTGCATCATTTTTTTTTGGTGTGAAAATACACTCCATCAACAAGTGGTAGATGGAAGAGGATGAATTTTTTCAATGTGATAATTTTTTTCATCCCTGGTCACATTTTGCTAATTGTATTGTGCCTGATTGTGATGCACTAATAGAATTGTGTCAGCTGCAAAAGCTAGCAGCAGGTAGTTTTGATTGATAAGTTGTTTCTAGATTGTTAGATGGTGGACAATTACTGTGAACTTGAAACTTTGAATCATGATTGTGTTACCCTGGGATCTTACAGAAGTAAGCTCTGTTTCTAGTGCAGTTTGTCTAGTCCAGTTTTGAGGTCTTGTCTATTCTGCAAGTGGTCTACAGGAGTCAAATGGCATTGAATTGTGATCAGGTGGAAACTAGGAAGCTTCAACAGGTCCAGGTGCTGCTATAGAAGAACGAGCCCTAATTCTAGAGGTTTCACTGGAGCACTGAGGCTGTAGTTATAAAGGTAGTAGTGAAGATGACCATCTCCTGGTCCAAATTTTAAATTTTTGAGGAAAGACTCATTGTGCATGATGTCCAATGCATTGAAGACATCATAATTGCTCAGTTTTGCCATGATGAGAATGTCATTCATGAGCTGAACAAGTGGAGTTACAGTGGCCACATTGTAGTACAAATATGCAGCCTTGAGTTGTGTGTGATTCATGCTGTCAATGATGGTGGATGGTAGAGTGTAGAAGCTGCAGAAATCTGTGATGATGTGCGACTCGGGGTTCTCAATTACATAGCTATTCACCACATTCTTGATGGGCAGAAGAAGATATTCAACAACTGCCTCTGAGAAGTCAGGAGCAATGACAAACTGTGAGAGATAACCCTGCAAAAGCTGTGTCACTGCCGGTACATCCTGTTTCTCCATAGCTCTGAATCCTGGGGTCAAAGTCTCCTTTGGGAGGTGGTAAAGCTTAACAGTCCGGCTCATTGTCATGCGGGGTGCAAGCCGTGAGAATCCAACATCAATGAGTTTCTTGGGATTCAGAGATCTATGCCAATATTGGCAAGTAGCTATGGGTACAGGAAGCACCACTCCTGCAGTGTATGTGGCCTGCCAAATGTTTTCCAAGTGTACACGCCTGGTGACCTCTTTGATCATTACAGGTGCCAGTCTCTTTGCACGAAGCTTCTTATGTATGCACAAAAAGTTGATTTCTGCCATGAAGACAAGCTTGCCACGAACATGGACCCTTGCTGGTATTCCTGTGATGAATGCTACCAATTTCTTGGATGCCTTTGCCCGAACACCTATATGCCAGTCAGGGAAATATCCAGGGGGTTGGAGAGCCCACCTGAGAAACTGAACAGAATAATCAAAGCGAAACATGTTGTCATCATCTTCAACGTAGTTGTTGCTCAGGAGAGCATAGACTTCTTTCATGATACGGTCATTGGTTACATCACACACACACCATTCATAGTTGCTAGGAAGATTGTAAGGCTCTTGTTTGATATCAGAAATTGGCTGGGGCACATCAATTGCCCCTTCCATTTGCTCCTGGTTTTCTCCATCCTTATAATGCCTGACTGGCTGTGTCTCCCAGAACATGTGCCACTTGTCTAGGGTCAGAGCTGTTCGAGGTCTTCTGGTCAAGGTTTTTGTCCCTCCCTGTCCCATTGACATCAAGCCTCCCTCCCCAGATATAGATTCCTCCACATTCCCTTCTGTGCTGCCAATACCAGGGTTAAATTCCACCATTCTCGATCTGTGTCTCTAATTCTCAGCTTCTATTGTTTAACAGGTACATATCCCACATGCATGAACCACCTGACAAGAAATCCCTAATCTGGCACAGAGCTTGCCTGATTAGGTACTACTTGCTTAGATGTGTATGGGAACCTAAGGCTGAAGCAGATGAGAAACAACCTAGATACAGGGAGTGAAGGAAAAGACACCACCAAGTAGTGAGTGGTCATAGAGAAAGTGGAAGAGGGGGACACAGATTCCAAAGGACATCAGATCTCATGAATAAACACCCACCCTTTCCATTGCTGTGGTTAGTGTGACAGTGCCCTACAACCAAACAATCAGAACCGAACCAAGGTGGGACAATACCAAAGAACCCATTGGCTTGAATGTTGGATTCTCCACATTTCTGAGACCCTATGGGTTCTTGGTTCTTAACATCAAGGACTTCACAATTTACCAGATCATTGAAAGAGAAACTACTGAAACAATACAATTTAGATTATCTTCTTCTTGAAATCACGCAGATAGAAGACCATCTAAATGTCAGATCTACCATGAGGGGCCCTTTGTTTTGACGAAGGTCCATTAGCTTTAAGGCCAAATCATATTATGTTATAGCACAAAGAAAAGATGACCAGAATCTAATGACAGAACTTCAGAACATTTTGGTGTTAGTAGCTAAACATTGAGGTTCGCCCTCTGTGCACAAAGTCCATATAAAATCTCAATCTTTGATGAAGGCTACATCTAGTTTAGGAACACCTATCTTAGGACCCTGTCATATGAATTTTCTGACCTTCAAGCTCTCATGCCTAGAGGTGAGGGTCTCTTCAGAAAGGTGGTCACTGGTGTTAACAAATAGTCCTCCCATAGCACTGGTAGGAGTCAAAAGCTAAATGAAACAGGAAAAACAACTCAAACACTTCTCAGCATTGGTACCTCTGCTCAGACACATCATAGAACCCACTGGGCGTAGCAGGACAAATCAGACTGTACATGCACCCAGAGGGCAATTTTTCATTTAGCATACAACACATTTCCAAAGCTTACCTGTGCACCAGTAATCTCCACATACACCCTAGAACTAGCTTTAAAGTCTGCCACCACTACAGAGGATATGAGTCTGAACCATGAAAAAAATAGGGTCTGCTGTCCTATTTTCGGAACACACCAGCTGGAAAGATGGTGACCTTTGTTAAAAGTTTGAGAAATGAAACCTTACACAACCAGAGAGAATCACATAAATCAAACCTTACAATCCAAATTTGGCCAGTGTGGGAAATCTGGGGTTTTGGAGCTCTGCATGGAATCTACGAAATTCTTGTATTCAAACCTAATGTTGTAAGCAACATACAGAAAAAGATAGCCACCAGAGCAAGGTATAGCCACTGCCTAGCTCTCCGTCTGTCTGTAATCTACCAAACCCTGAGTGGACTTTTGTCCAATACGGACTTCTTTTTGCCACAATATGTGTGCCAAATAAAGCCAAAAGGATGAAAAAACAGAGTCATCTCTGCAATTTAAACCCTAAGAGCAGAAGCTTTGAAAGAGCAATGCATGAGATGGAGACATAACATAAACACAGCTATAGAAGGACAAGCCCTAATTCTGCAGGCCTTAGGGGAGCTTTGAGGCGATAGTTATAGAGATAATAGTGAAGATGGCCATCGCCTGGACCAAATTTCAATTCCTTGAGGAAAGACTCGTTCTGCATGATGTCCAAGGCATTGAAAACATCATAGTCTTTCGATTTCGCCATGATTAGTGCATCATTCATGAGCTGAAGAAGTGGAGTCACAGTGGCAACATTGTAGTATGAATAAGCAGCCTTGAGTAAAGAGTAATTTTCATTGCCAATGATTGTAGATGGAAGAGTGTAAAAGCTGCAAAAGTCTGTGATCTCATGAGAATCAGGGTTCTCAACCACATAGCTGTTCACCACATTCTCAATGGGAAGAAGGAGATACTCAACGTCGTCGTCTACCAGATGCGGAGCAACGGTGAACTGCGCAAGATAGCCCTGTAAAAGCCGAGTCACCTCCGGCACATCCCGTCTCTCCATAGCCCTAAAACCTGGCGTCACCGGGTCTTCAGGAAGCCGATAAAGCTTGATCGTCCTGCTCATCGTCATGCGAGGAGCGAGCCTCGAAAATCCCACATCGATGAGTTTCTTCGGATTCAAAGACCTATGCCAATACTGACATGTGGCAATCGGCGTAGGCAACACAACCCCTGCCGTATACGCCGCCTGCCATATATCCTGCAAGTGCACACGCCGGGTGACCTCCTTGATCATCACGGGCGCAAGCCTCTTGGACCGCAGCTTCTTGTGAACGCACAAGAAGTTGATCTCCGCCATCAAGACAATTTTATCATGCGCCCGGATGTGCGCCGGCACACCAGTGATAAATGCCACCAATTTCTTTGATCCCTTGGCCCGCACACCTATATGCCAGTCCGGGAAGTAACCGGGAGGATTAAGAGCCCACCTCAGAAACTCAACAGAGTAATCAAACCGAAACATGTTGTCATCGTCCTCCACATAGTTATTGGTGAGCAAAGTATACACTTCCTTCATGACTTTCTCGTCTGTTATGTCGCAAGTGCACCACTCATAGTTGCTAGGCAAGTTATACGGCTCCTGTCTAACCTCCGAGAGCGGCTGCGGCGCTTCAATGGGCCCATCCACTTGCTGTTCCCCTTTCTCCCCCTCTTTATACTGACCGACCGGCTGTGTCTCCCAAAACGCGTGCCGCTTCTCCAGCGCCAGAGCTTTCTGAGCTTTCCTCGACAAGTTTTCAACTCCACCACCTCTCCCCATGGACATTAGACCTCCATCCGACTCCTCCGGATTGCTTCCTACGGACTTATTATTCCCCGCCATGTCGACGTTCCTTACGAGTGCGCGACGACGCTGCTGAGGAGGGTGTGCGATCTCGTTGCCATCGCTGCGCTTCCCATGTTCGTCTTCCTCGTCTTGACCTAACTCAGGTCCCAAAACCAGGTCTTGAGCGTCGTCCACATCCCCGATATGTTCTGCTCAGCCCGTAACCCCTTTCATCCCCTCGAAACTGACTGCTTTTTTGTTTTCCAGATTTTAGAGGTTTAATTTATTATTATTATATATTATTAAATTTATTAAATTATTAATTAAAAATAAAAATAAAAATCAAGTACCTAAATCCATCACCAGTAGCATGGAACAAGTTGTGCAAGGAGATGGTCGATTGTTTTAATTGTTTTTTTTAGGGTTTTCGAATTTGAGGTTCCAAATTTTCGACTGAGTGTTACTTTAGTTGTTCAATTAAGTGTATTTTAATTTGAAATCAGTTCATGTGTGAATTAAATTCAAGATTTTTTGTGGATTGGGCATAAAATACAGAAGCTGTGGTTTCAATTTTGGTGATTTTGAAAAAGAAAATTCAACTTTTTTTTTTTGGGCTGTATGCAAGTTTTGTTTGTACACATTGTTATATGAATTTTATTATGTGTTTTGGGACTTAGATTTATGAGTGTTTTGCAAGTGAATGATATTTTGAATACTCACGAGCTTGATCTAGTTGTTTTGTGTTATATTTTGATTCATTTTTGTTAAGCATTACTTTAATGTTATGTTTTGCACATGAGTGTGTGTTCATGGCAAGTATTGTGTAGTTTTATTTTGTGGGAGCCTGTGTGTGTTTAGGATTGTTTTGAATATGCATGCAATTGGTGAAAATTATAGTTGGGAAGCACTTTTTGGTCTACTTTTTAGGTGCTAAAAAAGCTCACCCATTGAAGTTGAAGTTGGAGTTTTTAACATCAAAATTTGGTTAAATTTTTTTTGGGAGTTGGACTCAAGTTGGGTGTGGGTACCCTAGAGTTTAAATTGTGAAAAAAAAGAGTACACAAGGAAGGATGGCCATGTTGTTATCATCGAGGGCCCTTTCTTATCTTACTCTTTTTATTTTATTTTCTTTTCCCCCCTCTCTACATGGTACCTATAAAGGAATCCTAGTTAGTAATAACAAATATGCTCAAAAAAGGAGGTCCAATCCAATCCTTCTTTTTTCATTTTTTTCAATTCGAGTTCATGAGGGACAAGTTTGACACCAATTTGAACTTGCCATGTGACAACCTTTTATTTTTAATTAAAAAAATCATCAATGTGAAAGCATTTTTCATCCGTAATTTGGATGTGATATTTTTTGTCCATTTATTTTTTAAATTTAAGCTGGTAGTTGAACAAGGTCTAGTGACCAAATAAGGATAATTAAAAAAAAAAATTCAAATATTTCGTGGCATGTGAGTAAAGAGTAAAAAAACATTAATCAATTTCCAAATTAATGTTGGAATTAATTGGGCATTTTTTTTTCCAGAATTCATATATTTGGCATGTGAAGTTGTATTTGGGTGTTGTTTATGCCATCAAAGTCTTGGAAAGGAAGCCTATACATATGGAAAGTTTAAGTTTAGTTGGAGATGCAAGTTTCTAAAAGGATTTTCACAAGTGCTACAAGTGGTGTGTGTGGTATCAATTTTGGACATATTTTGATGTTTGGAGACTTGTGTTAATAAACTTCCATTCCTATAACCCATAAGTGGTGGAATGTCACACCCCCAACACCCATGTAACATTATGCCATTAACTTTTGAATTTCAGTCATAATTTCCAAGTGGAAAGTTACAAAAATGATAATTTGTGTTTTATGAAAAAGTTCATTCTCACTTTATGTTGTGTTAGGAGGTGTTTGTTTTCCACCTTATCTTTGTTTACACATTTACAAAGGTATAGGTGTGGGATGGATAGGTTTAATTGGTTGCGCTTGTTGTTTGATAATGAGTTTCAAATATTGCATGTTCACATTGTTGGATCTTGTAACAAGTTTGTGAAACACAAGTGGCATTTGTTGGGGTTAACCAAACAAACCCAACTTGAGCATTTTCTTCATTAAACCACAAAACCCTAAAAGTGAAAAAATAAAATTGGGAGTTAATGAAAAAGGCTAATGTGCAATTTGTTTTGGCATTGTTGTAGACATTCCTAGATTTGATCCCTAGAATGTTAATGGTTGATAGATCACGATTATTATGTTCACAACAAGCCCCATGTTTGTTTAGTTTTGTGAAACATTCATGATGAGTGTAATGTCTTACATTTGGGTTAAATTAAGTCCACATGTTCAACATCCCTTTGGGTTAAATTAAGTCCACATGTTCAACATCCCTTGGAAAGTACAGTTCAAATATAAGATTTAAGGTTAGGATTCACCATGGATGTGCCATAGGTTTTTGGAACAAGGAACATTTCAAGCAATACTAGTGGGGTTACCAAGCGGGGGTGCGATTTAAACCATCAACACCATTGTCATCAACACTTGAAGGAGATCCTTTGGACTCAAATTTTGACACAAGTTTGTTTCAATCCATCACACCATTGTTATGGGACATGGACAATATATATGAAGTCACCAAAGGTTCCCATTAATGTTTGTGGGTTTAGGGTTCCATCAAATTAGATGATTTCATCCAAAACTTCAATAGGTGGTGCAAATGTGTAATCCTCAACTATTCACACCCTTCATGGCATGAAAGGGGTTGTTTTATTATTTAAAAGGGCCAACAATGGATGACACCATGAGTTTAGCCATGCCCATTCAGATGCAGAGATTGAATAGTGATAATTGTTCTAGTCATCCAACTATGTTTTGATCATTAAGGGTATTGTGACCTCAAGTTTTGCCTTAACCTCAAGTACAATTATGACAACTCCCAATATGAAAATTCAACTAATTGAGAGGGGAATGGCAATAGAAATGAGAGTGTTAATAATGTAACCACTAATGTTAACATTTTCACTAGTGAACCTGGGGTGTAATCCCACTAATAGGTACCATTAGTAGTTGTAACCATTGCTGAATTTTGTGTATGTCAAATTGTAAAGGAAAAAAAACACTACAAATGAATTTATTTTTACACAATGGTATTTTAATATATTGATATACACATCTAAAGTATTAGAATCAATCTAATGAATAAAAAAAACATAAAAAACATTGACAATACTTAGAATTTTGTTGACCAACTTTTTTCACCTAGTTATTACATTATGTCAATATGGGGAAATGTAAAGGATGGTGGTTATGTTTGACGGAGACTCATTGAGTACTATTTCCCTTGGTTTGACGAAGACAAATTGACCAAGCTTTATGAAGGCACCATTTTGGCATGCAACTACAACCAAATATCATAAACTTCCAACCCATCCAACCATTGATTAGGTAGGAATTATTTTCAATGTAGTGGTGGTATCTTATATATAAATTCACTTAGTCTTTCCGTCCGTCCGTCCGACACGACGGTTCCGCGTTTTAATCCGCCGGCGGAATCGGCCCGGACAGTCGGACAGTTCCGCTTTTTAATCCGTCGGCAGAACCGGCCTCTGCCTGTCTGTTCGTTCGTCCGTCTGTCCGGACGTATTTGCTTTTTTTTTTTATCTTTTTTTTTTTTGGATTTGTTCTTCCAGATTTTTCTCCCCGTATCTTAAATTAACAAAAATGAAGAAACAACACTTAAAAAAAGAAAAAAATCGGCAGAAAAATCTAAGGCTATGTATTTGCTTCTTTTTTATCTTTTTTTTTTTTTGTATTTGTTTCTTTGGATTTTTCTCCCCTTCTCTTAACAAAAAAATCTAAAGCTACATATTTGCTTCTTTTTTTATCTTTTTTTATGGAAAAATAAGAAAAAATAAAACTTATAATAATGAAAAAAACATAAAAATAAAACATAAAAAAGATAAAAGCTCGCTTCACCATGTATGTTTTCATGGGGACTTTTCAATGAATTTTTGAAACAAAAAAATTATTAAAAAAAAAGAAAAAAAAAAGGCTGCTTTGCGCCTTTGTGTGTCCTTCTTGGTTTAAAGAAACTGGGGGACTTCAGAGTGTCCGAAGGTCACGGGCACCACTAGTACAATGAAAAGGAACTGTGATATCAACCCCAATTTTGTTATATTCAAGTGCGCAATTTTTGATGTTGGGCAAAGTGGCAATGGAAGGTTTCAAAATGATCGATGCCAATGTATAACCATGTTTGTATTATATATTGACATCAATGGGAGGGTTAAATAAGGCTTGGGAGTTAACCAAATTAAACATTATAATCCAAGTTAATCCCAATCAACCAATAGATTATACCATAATACATTGTACATGCTTGGCAAGGATGGCGTGTGTATGAGCCTAAAGCTTGAACCTAGAGCTTAAAATGAAAACAATCCATCTACATGGATAAATATGTCAAAGGATGAATGATTACAATTGGATGAATGTTTATGCATGTGAATGAATTTCATATAATAATGTGGATGATGTTATTAACCCATAAAGTTTATGGATGAAAGCATTTGAATGTTTTTATGCAATAATTCAAACCTAATTACCTTATTAATTTCCCCTACCAACACACATGGATGAATAGAAACAAAAGATCACTATGTTCACCTTTCCATGTACACATCATACATGGACATGAGAAGGCACACTTTAATTTTGACATTTGGGATAAACAATGAAAAATTACAGCAAGGAACCATACAAGAAGAAAAGAGGAAAAACAAGAAACAAGAGCATTCTTCAATTCCATTGTTTTGACCTTCCATATTATGAAGCCAAATATGTATCTTCTAGTAATTTATTTGTGGGGGGAATTTTTGTCCTTTTTTTTACAATTAAAAAGGAATAGCTGAATTTTTTTCTTAATTGTAAACTTTTCAATGCAATTATAGGAGAATGCACCAATTTTTTAATAAAATAACTAGATGGAATATTTAATTCATTATAATATGATTGTTCACAACTTGTTCACAAGGTCCTTAATTTTAGATCATCATCTTTAGTAATTATGTGGATAACACCACACATAATAAGGATGGTCAACTTATCTTTATAAGCAATGGCAATCCAAAATTTTGCTTTTTTCATATTATTGGATACAAATAAAATGGTTGGGGATTTCATGTAACTTATTTATTTAATCAATAGCATGAACAAAACATAAATCTCACTGTCCAATTTTGTATAAGGGGTTAGTATGGTAGAGAATATAATGGTAGAATGTTTCACAATTGTGCTCCAACTATGGATTTAAAGTGTATGAATAACATGGTTGGGGAAGACTAAACATTTTTTATTAATATGTGATCCACAAGGTAGGGTCCCTCCATGTGCCATGATGTTTTGGCAACAACATCTTGATTTGTTGCCCACATCAGTGATACAAGGATATTGATGCACCTTACTAAGCAATATCACATTGATAGGGATGTTGGATTTGCATAGGATTGAGCCAATATATTTGGCCATTTCAAAATGTCCATGCTAGGAACTTTCACAAGCTAGCACTAGCCATGGTCTTTTAAACCATAAGTCATAATTTTATTGGGAGTTGATTCACATTTTGTAATATTTGTAAACAACACAAATGCACCCATTTGCATATATGTTGGAGAATGTTCTATTATTAGAAGATTTTTGACCGTTAATGTTAGCAACATGGCAACAAATTAAAGCTTGGATTGGTGATTCGGTGAATGTGGATTAATTTAACACCATAAGCGGTGATCCAACCAACATACTACTTCATTTTGAGGTCACCCATCTATTTGGTGGATGATATATTGGATCTAGGTATGCATTCCTATGGATAACATGGAAAATTTACAAATGTTAGTAGGGTTGTTTGTGAAAATCAAATTCCTTATTGATAGTTGCCAATGGTGGTTGATTATCATGACAAACCATGTATCTCACAAATTTACAAGCTTCATGTGTTTGTTTTACATCTGTGCAAAATTTATTATTTCATATGTTCATAATGTTTAACATGAAAATCATGTGCATGATTTTTTGTTTGTAAACAAGACAAATAGACAGACAACATTTATGTTTAAACAATACGAACATGCACATGACATTGATGTTCAAATAATACAAGTAAGTGAATGACATCCATGTTTATTCCATACAAACTTATAAAAAACAAATTTCATATGACTATTATTATCAAATTGTGACTCATGAAGTTTATGATGTAAAGAATGTTAAGAGGGATGTGTGAATGTTGACAACGAGGTTTGTGATGCGGGGGCATTAAGAAAATGTACATGACACCTTTCACATAGTAATCATAGTCCATGCCTTCAACTTTAGAAACTAGGGATATCCCATTAACCCATGCTAAAATACCATTGATTCTAAACACATGGAAATTGAAAATTGGTCCAATGGTTACAAGAGGAGAGGTGTGGGGGTATAATGGTTACTATAGGAATACACTATGACCACATTCCCCACATCCTACGTGTGCTATAGAATCTCTGCAATTGAACCTCCATTTTTAACCTTTGGACAAACATTTTAGGAATTGCTGATCTCCAACAGAATCCAGGACAACTTGGAGATCTTCACAGAAAAAGCTTGCATCATAAAAGTTTGCATTCTGCCTCAACATAAAAGTTTGCAGCAGTGAAGGTTGAGGTGGGGGACAAGCAAATTGGGAGAAAAAGCCAGACTTCATATGTGAAATGCGTTGAAGTCTCACAGGGAAGGATCTTTGCTTAGATCAGATCTGTCTGCAGATACATCAGTGCTCCCTGATGGCATCTTGGGATGTTGTAGTGCTCTTAGAATGTGTTTTTGTCTCGTACTCCAGAAGTTTTTGACATCATTGTCAGTGCATCCTGAAAGACAACTAGTAATTTTGGCCCACTTGTTGCTTGCATCTCTACAACCAATTTCTCATCTTCATGGGAAAACTTACATGGAGGACATGACCCACTTAGTTCTTTATCATGCAAATTTGCAAGTCCAACATCTGCTAGAAAGAATTTGGACTATTCATTCACATAGAGAGAATTAACAGATTTGCAAAAATATGTTGTGTACACTCTTCTTATTTGGAATTTGCCAATAACTACAGACAATACTATGCTCTTTGCCATCAGAACAGCAATGCTCACAAAATTGTAATTCTTTGGAATATCATTGCAGTCATAGAGTTAGATGGAATATCAGCCACAAAGTGAAAATCAGTACAAAGTTGAATTTGAGAGAGACACAAACAAAATACGATATAGCAGCTTCTTGGTTTCAGTTGCTTATAATGGGTTCCTGTACTAGACTGTCTGACTTCAAATCTATGACAAAAGACTATGGAGTTGTGTTTGTAATAAGACTTCAAGATAGCTACATGATTGTGTCAAAAGGGAGAAAGGCAAAATATAATGATGAAAAACCTGTGCACTTTGTGTACGTATTAATATTCTCCAACTGCAGCTTCAACAACAAAAGAGGAGAATGATGCTCAGGTTTTCAGTAATAAGTCCATATCTTTTGCTTCTTCACTTGAGAAAATTGCATGTTCAATCACAATCCTAGCCTCATTCTCATATGTTTTTCTCCTTGATTTCATTTGTCTTCTTTACTGATCTGCATTCCTTTCAAATGGTTACCTCGCTTTATAGTCCAGTGTTTGTCAATTACCTTCCATGCTTCAATCAGATGCAATTCCAACAGTAAAGAAGAATGATAATTGTTGCAATTGTGTTGTGTTTCTTGTGATGTTCTACCTCAGTTGTTCATGCTGAAGCCTGGCATTTTATTCTTGCACAATCAGCTGCTGGAGTGATTTGATGTTCACATCTATCCCAGTACTGTTGCAGTAGCAGGCACAAATCCATCATCTCTTTTGGTGTAGATGGAGGACCTTCAAAGCACAACTGACAACAAGTGGAGTACAGAACTTGTCAGGAATGAATGCATGGGGTCTGGACACATACAGATAGGTGTCCTGAAAACTCAGCTTGTGTGACCATGGGGTGAAGAAGCACACAATCACAATGCATTGAAGCAATAACAATCATGGAACACAAACTGTGGTACTGTTATTTCATGCAACTACTTGACCAAGCTTGCTCAATTGTGCTTCAGGCAAGAATGTCCCTATCTTCTTCCATTGACTCTATCTCTACTGTAAGCATTTTTGGCCTTTAACAATCTTTTATCCAGTGAAGTAAACAACATGGACATGAATATGGCTTATCTTTTCTTCAAGACCAAGCCTTTATCTCTGCCAATATGACAAATCAAGAAGTTTGATTTGAAACAACCATGACAAGTCTGCAGAAACGTCCTCAGCAGGGTTACATGATATGCAGCGCTTGTGCTATAGAAAATTTCTAACATCATTCTATGGAGGATATAATGTCATAGATCACCTTCATTTCAGTCAAACACTATGCAGAAAGACAAGAAACACTACTGAGGACAAACTGAAAATTAGAGCAAGAATTGACTAAAGATGGAGGCACGAAGATGACCGAAAGGCTTTTCATGCAGTTGAAATATAAGAAATGAAGCTTGAGATATAGCATAGTTGGTTGTGCAGGTCCAAATGAGGGAGAGAATAGAGTCTGAAGCAGAAACAATACCAAAATGTCAAATCTCATTAGCCCAACAGAATCCATAACGTGAGAGAAGAAAAGATGGAATGCACGGTCTACTCCGAGAGAGAGAGAGAGAACCTGGAGAGAGAGAGAGAGAACCTGCAAGCAGACTTAGTTCTCGCTTGCAGGTTCTCGGCTTGGAAGAATGGCTTGAATCAACAAAATGACAAGGAAATGGGGTTTGCCTATCCCCGCTTTGAGCGATTCTCCAACGAATCCAAGGCGGAGTTGAGAGAGAGCTTCAGAACACTGCAAACTGACCCCGAAGAAATAAATCCGACGCAAATTTGTACAGGTTGAAGGGAATGTTGGTACAAATGGATCTGAAGAAGACCAACACGCAAATGGAGAGTGTTGGCGAGAACGATGATGACAACGAGAGAATCCATGATTCATACTTCGAGATCAGGAAACAACTACAGAAGATCTGGTTGAACTTATTCCTTGCTGGAATGTTGTCATGTTCGCAGGATGATGGAAATCAACCATGGACAGAAGTCAGAGGAGAAAACCTTATAAAGGAGATAAATACACGACGAAACAAAGAAGCAGCTAAAGCATACAGCAAACGAATTCAGCATTGAAACACTGATTACGAATCATGTGCAAAAGCAAGGCGTCACGCGAGTGCTTGACACACCAAAAACACTAGGGGAAAAACATACATTTTCGTTTGACGATTTTGCCTTGGTTACTTCGTATCCCGTAAGCTTCCTCTCTAAACCGTTTCTTTCGAGGTCTACCATCTCCGCATACATGAAATTTGGTGCATGAAAGTATTGTCTTGAGCCTTCGTGACGCTTCTGATGCTTTGTGGTCATTGTGCTCTAACCTGATAGTAGAGCTTTGTTGTCTCTCCCTTTGAGAGAGAGACTACGGAAGGATGCAAGAGTCCATTTGGTCCCACATTTGTAAGAATATTCACAAGGTGTTACTGTGAACTGTGCGTTCATTTTTCCCAAACTTCATGCAACATTTTCCTATTTTAAGTGTTGCTGGTTTGAATGTGCCATAAGGAGGAGAGCCATTATGCAATGAGCCACTTGTTTCCATTTCTATACCTTGGAATTTGAGCCAAGATTTAGTGATTGGGTTGGTTGCTCAACGATTAAACGTGAGGCTCTACATATACATTTGTGCACATACTTCCAGTGCTCAGATGGAGAGAGACCACACTAGATATGTAGCATTGGTGCTGCAGGATCAAAGGTTCTGGCTACTGGCGTTTGTTTGATGGATGGAACATGGAATGTCCAATGCAGAGGTGCAGTTGTGAAGCAGGTTCTTTAAGTGACTGAACCTTCAATTTTTATGCTTTTGAAAAAGGGAATGAACAACTGAATCTTCCATTTTGATGTTTTTGGAAAGAATTTCAAGCCCAGTTTGTCATTTGTGTGGAACTTAGTGTATAAAGAACCCAATATCATATTGTTATGTTATCATCAATTAAAAAGTTTTCACATAACTGAAAGTTCATCCTACAGACTGTTCTTTTTGGGGGCAAATTTGGACCACTAGACGACCAAAAGAAGTCCAATGCAACTCATCATACAAAGGATTTTTGTGAAAAAAAGTGTCAAAACTCCAAAAATTTGGAGGAAGTTTTTTACGGAACTGTCATATTTAGACAATAGGTTCTATAGCAGGTGGCCAAAATCTAACAAGATTCTTTAAATTTTCTACTTTCCTCTCTGACCTGTAAAAATTCAGTGCAACTTACAACAAAGGATTTTGTTGACATATTTAGACAATAGGTTCCAGCAGATCACTAAAATATGGCAAGATTCTTGGAAGTTTTCTACCTTCCTCTCTCACCTGTAGCCATATTTGGCTAATTCCTTTTGTGGATCAGTGTGGCTACATCACAAACCCCTGATTCCTGCCTCCTGCATTTAAAATAAAAATAAAAATAATTGCCTAGAGAACCCAACATTATGAGAAATTGCCATAAATGACTCCAGTTTCAGTGCGAGATAGGTCTGCAGTTTAGTTCGAGGTCCAGCTCCAAGAAGTCTGGTCACTAGACAATACCGATCTGACAAGTCAGGTCTGGTTACCAGACCAAGAACCAGCCATCCAGACACCAGACCGAGAACCAGACCAAGAATCAGCCAACCAGACGCCAGCCCAAGAACCAGCCAACCGGACCTGAACCAGCCAATCAGACACCAGACCAATAACCAGACCAGGAACCAACCAAGACTGGTAGATTCATGGGTACCACCATCAGCAAATTTTGAGGGTTGCAAACTAAGTCTAATTCTTGTCCAGATTTTCTTTACACATTTAAGAGCACTTGTGTCTCATTAAGCTCTTTGAGGCATGTCCTTGGCACTGAATAGGCATGTCCACACCTGCCTTCACAGAATCACCAGGCCCAGGCCATTCTACTTGCTGCCACATAGCATCAGAGAGCGGGCTGCAGTCTTCTTTGTTTTTCTTCTTGCAGTTGAAAAGGAAGCATTCAAGTTCACATTGTGTGCTATGGTCAAATGATAGCTAGCATTGCGCATTTGAAATGTATGTTTCAATTCTCTTGTCATCAATTTGGCAAGCCACTTTCAAGTTAGACACTACAGAAGTTGCTGTGCTTGAATTCACAATAGCTTTGCTTATCCAAAATCTCAGGATAATCTGTGCTCTGTGATCATACATCTGAATAAAAGCTACCCTATCAACTTGAAAACTTGCAACCCTGAAGGACTTTTGGCAAAAATTGTTACTGATTTTGCTTTATCTAATACAGCACTCTAAAATTTTGGGTATGAGCTAGCATGATGCCAGTGAGACACTAGACTCTGAACTCAAATGATACAGAGAAGGACTGGGTGTTTGAATAGAACTATAATCTCAACCTAGAAAACCACACATGAAAAAGGCTATTACCTGTGCAAGTTTGGATTCTCGTGCTTCTAAGAGCAATCAAGCTCAGATGATTGTTCCATTAGGAATGACAGCATCCTTGATGATTGTAACAATGCCACTTTTAATGAAGTAGCCATCATTTTCCCTTGCTGCCTCCTCAACATCATCTTTATTGACAATCTGCATAGTGGCAAGTGTGTGTGTTATTCTCCTTCAAAACTAATTCACAAAAAGCTTGGAGCCAATGTCATAACTATCAATTGATAGAGGACAGTGATCAAATTGTGGTGCACTGTGATCAGCACATATGGTGAACACAGTCTCCAGACTATATGACTGGAATGTGAGATGAGATGAAATCTGATGCATGAGCTCAACACAAGAAGAGAAGAGGGTGTGAGCATCAAATTGCACTCTGCATTTAAGAGCAAACCTTGACATTGGAGCCAATACGTGCATTCTTGTCGACAATGGCTCTCTTCACCACTGAGTTTTTGCCAATACCCATTGGAATTCCCCCTGACAATAGCAACTCACTCCTGTGCTGATCTGTCTGTCACTCGTAGAAAGTAAGAAATGCATCAGTATGGGACAATATATCATCATGATGAGGAAAAGAGAAAAAAATGGATGGGTCATAAGGAAAGCTCATCAACTATCCACTGAATAGACCTTCCACTTTCATATGACAAGGTGCCCACCTCATAGTAGTCAGATCCCATTAGCAGTGCATCTTGGATCACAGCACCTTCAGCAACCCAGGACCGAAGTCCTACTACCGAATGGTAGATTTTGCAATTCTACACACCCAAGAATAAACCAACATTTACTTCTGTGCTGTTGGAAAATGAATCGATAAGAGTACTGAAAGGGTTAGAATACAGATTGTTAAGTTACACTGCCTGAGCAGCTGTCGTACAATAAGGCTTTAGTCATGTGATGGATTGTCAGTGCAAAATGTACTACATTAGTGGCAAGGTGACTATAAGTTCATTTCATCAATTATGCTGCTTTTGTCACATCAAAAGTAACAGGGTAGTAATACCTTGATGATACAACCTTCTCCAATAACACTGTCCATCACATCAGCATCCAACATCATTGATGGAGGCAGGAAGCGAGCTTGTGTGTAGATTGGGGCAGACCTGTCATAGAAGCTGCCTCACCACAGATTACCCATCAGTACACAGAAGTCACCAACAATTGCAAGCTCCACCTTTCCCTATTTCCCTCCCCTCGTGAACCTCACCTGAAGTCAGGTACAGGCTTCTTAGTAATGCCTAGGTTGGCATTGTAGAACGCCTCAATAGTCCCAATGTCCTCCCAGTAGCCATCATATAAGTACGCTTGCACCTGAATTTTCAATGTATGCTACTTGTTAGACCCATTCCTGGACAACGAGTCTATTCTTATAAAGCACTGGAGAAGTGTGGAACATTCACCATACCTTTCTTCCAAGTTTTGTAGCACCAGGAATAACTTCACTTCCAAAGTCATTCGCATCAGGGAAGTCATCACGGAGCAATGAAATCATAGCCTCCTTGCTCACCACATATATACCCATGCTAGCAATGTAGGGCATCTCTTTGGCCCTATCTGCATCCAACCCCAGTACAGTTGTGTCTACCTGTTCCCTCAACAGTGAAGGATCATAGATGAGATGGCATTTCAGCAAAAGGATTAAAATAAAGCTCATCATCCAGTATATGAAACAGCCCTGTTTTGCTACAGCTATGAGTCTGTAGCTGCTTTGCTTAAACCTTGCATAGTTCACTAAGCACACCTAAACACTGTTTCTAATCATGATCAATTTTTATGACGGTTGCTGATGGCAAGATTTGTACGAGGTAGCAGTGTGCATCTCTTGGTATCAAACATAAACAGAGGTCTCTCCAAGACTGATAAAGAACTTTGAAAAGATGAACCTGCATTGCTTTAAGGGCATCTCCTTTGGGTTTCTCAGAGAACTCCACAACACGGCCTTTTTCATTGATCTTCATTAGCCCAAATGCAGTTGCTCGTGCTTCATCCATTGGCAGTGCTGCCACAGTGATATCAGCATTTGTCTCCCGGTGAACTTGTATGAATTGTTGGTAATCCATGCGATACAAGTGGTCACCAGCTAGCACAACAAACTCAAGCACTTGAGCCTCCTCAAACAGCCAGAGATACTGCCTTACTGCATCTGCCGTCCCCTGAATCAAGCCAAGCCAACTCCTGTAATCAAAATACTGCATCAAGAGTGTAGAGAGCCAAAGAGCACATCAGATGCATGCAGTTCAGAAAAGTAGGCATCACAGCTGATGCTGCTTAGAAAACACCCTATTTCACCTTTTCAATTACACCTGAGGATTCTGGATCAGTATGCCAAAAACTTTGATAGCATAAAAAGTAAAAAGAGAGAGTTTCTACTTGAAACCAATTGGGATTTTCTGGGCTTTGTTGTGCAGCCAAGACCTCCACAAAGCCCTCATTCTTGTATCCCCCCATGTTGCTAGAATATGCACGTGATAAGTGTCTGTTCAACGATGCTGAGTTGAACTGAGTAAGCACATAAATCTTGTTGATATTACTGTTGATGCAGTTGCTGACGGGGATGTCGATCAACCTGTAGTTTGCCCCCAAGGGTACAGCAGGCTTTGCTCGCTTCTTTGTTAGGGGATACAAACGTGTCCCTGCTCCACCTCCCAAAATGATGCCAAGCACACTCTGCCCATAGCCAACAGAAAAACTCATTCCTTTAGTCTTTTCTGCATATCTCTAACAATAAGGAAAGGATGTCAGTGCAATTTATCCATTCTACACTACTGCATCTACCTTCATGCTGTTGAAACAATTTCTTGCAGAGCTTGTGCCATCCACACAGAAGAGAAAGAACATGGCACTGTTATAGAGTAGAACTCAGATCTTTCACTGGAAGACTCTAGAGCTAAGATTGTTGCAGTTGCATAAGAACAACCACCTCAATTACCCAGTTTGTGACTGAAGACATCATGGCTTAAGGTTTGTCTTATCATCCATCTTTTATGACCCTCAAGGTAGCAGTAGGGTGAGCTAGGAATGAACCAACAAGCAATCAATCAAACAATCCTGAGTTTCCTCCAACCACTTTGATGGATTAGCCTTATGTGATTGTCTCTTTTACGCAAAACGAGTGCGTCAAAGTATGTCCTTACCCGGCTAGCGTCGGGATCCAAGCAGGTATCTCCCGGGGATTGAGAATCAGACACAGCTCTGGGAGACACCACTCCAATGCTCCTCGAGGAGCGTTGGCACCTCATAGAATTGGTAGAGGCGACTCCTGTTCCCCTCAATGAAGACGTTCGTGATCCCAGTTGCAAACAAGCGCCTGTTACAAACGAGCCGCTTCCGGCAACCATCCTCCCCGCCTTGGAAGCTTCGCTCAGACATGCGGAGGAAAATGATGAAGAAGGTGTCCAGACTGCCGTTTTTGCTGCCAATGCAGCCGCCATTCCTGCTTCTTCGAAGTCAACACCAACCAAGAGCGCCCACACACACACACAGAGACACTTTCTATCCCCTTTTTTCTTCTCGAAACGGGATCTCCCTACAACGAAAGGAGCACCAAACACGTTCGAGAAAAACGGACGCGTGAAAAAAAGCAGGCAACCGAAAAAAAATCGTTCAAGACGAACTGCAACAACCGTCGTTGCTAAACCACGAAAAAAGAAATAAGAAAGAAATACTCGTAAAGTAAAATGCAGATCCTCCTACACTTCCCTCGGAAACACAATTCTCCTCGCTGATAACAGACAAAACCGTCACGAGATTTTTCCAAAATGGAAGTTATAAGTCAGCCAAAATAATGCATAGAATGGAACGCGAAGCCCTTTTCACAAAGCTTGAAACCTTCCCGTTCAAACAGAACCAAATGAACAAAATCTGATTTGCAAACGAATTGAGAGAATGGAAACGCGAAGTGTTTTCACAAAGCTTGAAACTTTCCCGACAACAGAGTCAAATCAAGGAAAACAAATTCCACAGAGCGAGAGACAAAATTCAGCGAAACCAATTTTGCGTGACACAAAGGAAAAAAGCAAAACGGAGAGAGAGAGAAGGGAAGCGCGAGATCACAAGCAAGGGCGCAAGGAGAGAAAAAGAAGCGCAAGCAAGCAAGTCGATTCCGCTTTGAGAGAGAGAGAGAGAGAGAGAGAGCAAGTCGACGTAAGTGGGACCCGCAGTTCAAACCGTATCTTATCCAAGTCTCCCCATTCACCGCACTTCTCGCTCCTAGTTACTGGCCCCAATTTGAAAGCAGCTTGCTTGTGTTTGTGTGTGTTTGTTCTGTGCCTCTTCTGTCTCGGAGAGAAAGCATCAACATCGGTCTCAGCAAGCGGAAATGGAACCGGATTTGAACAGAGCGGAGAAGCTGTAAATGGTTGTCTTATTAGAGCGGCGGGGTTGGGGAGAAAAGAGAAAAAGGCAACAGGCAGGATCGGGATTGGAACCGGCAATCCACATGGCAGTGAGGTGGAAGCAGAGGCCGTGAATAGTTTGAGGGAAAAAGGAGTGGAGTCCAGAGCTTGGTTGCGACTAGAGGCCAGCATTCACTGAACGCAAAAAGCGGGGAAGAACGAGAGAGAGAAGGAAACAAGAAGCGCAGAAGAGACGACGACGAAACAAAGCGGCGAGCTGGGCGAGCCAGCGACTCCCACCAAACAAAACTACTTCCAGTGTTTCTTTTTCCAAATTTGTGAGGTAGGTTGGGTGGCGATCATCCACAAGAGGACTTAGCCAAATTTAGTTATAAGTAAGAGAGAAAAGTAGGGGCAAAAAAAAAAGGTATTCCTCTTCTATTTTGGCGACAGATTGGAACCTATCGTCTAACAAATAGGGCGAGACTTCAGAATTTTTTTCTTCTCATATTGTGATGACTTGGGGTCCATTTAACCCATTAAAAAAGTCCTTTTGTATCATTTGGGGGCAGCAAGCAGGAACACTAACTACCTATCCAACCCAACATAACCAATTCAAAGCCTCCCATTCCAACAATCTCATTGGCCACATAGTTGTTTATTAAAAAATCATACCTACACACACAAGCCTATCTCACAAACCTTGTCTATTTTTTTTGTGTATAGGTAATTTTCTACACAAGCCTATTCCATAGACCTTGTATACTTTGTGTATATATTTTACACTAGCTTATTGCACAGCTCATTGTATAGTTTTGTGTATTTTTTGACACAAGCCTATTCCACAAAGGTTATAAATGGGGGGTGGTTTGCTTCCCTCGTATGAAAAGTTTCATCCAAGAAAATTTGCCAAGAAAATTTGCCATAATGGGGTAAGGAAAACACGGTGATTTGTATTTTCAGCAAAACAACTTCTTTGGGAAGGACAAATAATCACACAGAGACATACAAATGGCATTCTTTGCAGGCAAGAAACTTGGGGGCTGCATGAACACAACTTATCCACCAAAACCAACTCAAGGCTCCCATTCTAAGAAAGGAGATTGGTATGTTTGCTTCGCCTATTTTGCCTAGTTCAATTGTCCCATGTTGCAAGTCCATTTGGCCAAATCTGAAAGTCCACATTGCTATTTGGCTATTTTGCCTGGTTGACTTTACTTGTTCATTTTGCCAACTCCACTTTGCCAAATTGCCATGTGAATTTTGCTATTTGGCTATTTTGCCTGGTTGACTTTACTTGTTCATTTTGCCAACTCCACTTTGCCAAATTGCCATGTGAATTTTGCTATTTGGCTATTTTGCCTGGTTGACTTTACTTGTTCATTTTGCCAAATTGCCATATGAATTTTGCTATTTGGCTATTTTTCCTGGTTGACTTTACTTGTTCATTTTGCCAACTCCACTTTGCCAAATTGCCAAGTTCACATTGCCCAATTGGCAAGTCTGCATTGGCATGTCTTACACTCCAAAGTCACCAACTCCACATTGCTATTTGCCTAACTTAGTTTGCTAAATTGCCACGTACACAGTTCACCCTGTGAACTGCCCTAATGAACTTGAAGCTGCTCAAAAAGTTTAGAAAATTTGTGGGTTGTCAAAGACAACCTGAATTTTTCACCAGTCTGTCAGAACTTCTGCCCTAAAAATTCATACTGCCCCTGATTTTTTCCCACAGGCAGCAAAGATGAAAGACACACAGAAACTGAAATGAAAAGAAAGAAAGAAAATCACCAACTCAATAGTTTAGCAACTCAAATTTGATTTATTGCCTTACAAACCCGACCCTGATTTTGAACTTAACAATTCCTGAAGCTCAAGAATGGTTTAACACACAGGAGTGTGCAACCGCAACCATGTGCATAAACAGTAATTAATTAGTGTGGTTGTTAGTATGTACAGATCATGGGCTAGTGGGTCGGTGGGTGTGTGGAATTTGATAGGAACAAATAAACGTGTATATGATTCAGGACGTGCTTGGCAGCTTGACTCTTCTCCCAACAAGAAAATGGAGAAAAACCACACTTTTGTCTGACACATTTTGTCATTTTTCAACAAGAATTGAGAATTTTTTGGATTTTTTAAAAGTGTAAATTTGACTAATTTTGCTATGTACCAAGATGTTTATGCGTATATAGTTGTAAATGCATCAAGACCGGTTTTGGGCAATTCTCAAAAGATCAAGGAACTGGTTTTGATGTGTAATCACGGGTTTTAAAAATCAAAGAAATCCCTGATGATTGTGGGTTGTTTGCTGGCTCTAAATCTATGGTCCTTTGAAAATTTCCAAAAACCCAGAACATTGGGGTCTTGACTCTTTAGTGAAAATTGTCAAAAACTGGTTTAATATCAAATTAGAAGAACCGCCCAACGCTTATAAGACCCTTGGCCTTGGAGCTTCTACTATCCCTAAAGGCAATTTGTTTCCAACATAACCCAATTTAATATGTGTATCAGTGTGTTTTCTTGAGTGTTTTGTTAATATAATACAAAGTTATGAATTTTGAAGTTTCCAGAATTTGACAATGCCATTATGCTGAATTGTCAAAGCATTGAAAGACCAACATGTCAAGACATTTTATGTGGCTATTGAAATTGGGAATATTTCCCCTAAAGCAAAGCTTGTTGGCTTCATTTAAATCCTATTTTATGAACCAATTCGACTCAATTCAATTAATGCTTGTTGTTATAGGTATATTAAATATGTTTAAGAAAATATATTTTTGACTCTCATAGAGGTCTTGAGTTGAAAACACTAATGAAGGCATTGAAAATATGGCTGAGATGAAAGCTTGATGACAAATTCAACCTAGGTTAGCATTTTCGGCTTTTTTCTCAAATTTTCAAAATGGACATTAATGTATTAGTTTGGTGGAAACCTTCACAACCACTATGCAATACCTATATTTCATTTAAATATACTACTACCCTCATATATATTTACATTTATTATGGATTAACTTATCATGTGTGACATAATACATTGGATCGAAGTTTATCTTTGCCATTTTTTGATTTTGAAATAACGGCGAGTTTTTCCTGGAAAAATATGCTTTTCCAAGTTTTTTTTATAATTTTACTGCAACAACCTAGATGCTTTCAATGGGAAATCACGATGCAATTAAAAAAGCCACAAAAGGTAAATGTCTACAAAAAGGATTTGAAAATCAAAATAACACTGCCAAAGTAGATGCAAGAGGAAGGAATGCCCCTCTGTTACACCCTTTTCACAAGGTGTATTTCAGAACCAAAGGGCATATTCCAGATTGCTCACTAAACATATGGACTACCCTTACCCATTTGTATATGCTCTTTAATCAGAAGAATCCACATCCCTTCTTCAGCAGATGGACGGTTATTTTGTTGTAGGATTTGTGCCAGTGTCTCAAAAGGCCTGGAGCTTAACCAAATCCAGAGGGCAACAACCAATTCGTTACAACAATCGATTTCTACACCAGCCAAACAAGTTGTGCAGGATTTGTGCCAGTGTCTCAAAGGGCCTGGAGCTTAACCAAATCCAGAGGGCAACAACCAATCCGTTGCAACAATCGATTTCTACACCAGCCAAACAAGTTGTGCAATCACGCTCAGATAGGGAATGGATAATATTATTCTCAAAGTTCGTACCTCATATTGGTGGTTGTCATGGAATGATATGTTAACTCTCCAGTTGGTCCTTTATACTGGTGGTGGTGGTGGTGGTTGCATGGTAATTTGGATTGGAGTCTTTTGAAGAGGGTGGGTCCAAGAGTTCATGAGATTTGGTCTTTTGAGAGATGATTGTGAGTCATGAGTCATGACGCTCCAGTTGTCTACTATAATCTTTTTAATGGGATCATGGTTCATGAAATGAGTTTTTCACCCCTGAAAAGCTGAGGCAAAAATGTTGCAAAGGCAGAAACGCTTTAGTTCTAAGGGCAGCCGCATTCTAAAGCACAATCTATCCTTCACAAAGGGGGGAGAATATTTCGATTTCCAGGTGGGCTATTTGGTTGTAAGGTGGGATCTTTCAATTTTAGTTGGGTTCTTCCCTTTTTCAACGCAGGTATTTCTGTTTTTATTGGCGTTGCCTACCAAGGCAAGGATATTGTGTTTAGATTCATTATAGAGTATAGTCGCTTAATGGATTTTCGCCCCTACATAGTAGGTGTCTACTTTTATATCAGGATTTTGGAAAGATGATATTTTGGCTTGTGTTGAAACTTGAGATTAGTTATAGAATTATAATATCTTGAAGGATTTTGGTTTCTTTTAGAGGATTTTTTGAAGATCATATTTTTGCATGGTGAAATATTTGAGTTTCTATAATTCTTCTTTTGCCTTAAAGTACTTGGTAATGTAAATGACAAGGCCACATTGTGACGCACCCCTTGTCTATTTTGATGTATCTCAACGGTGAACTTGCTATTACATACAATGAAATGCTGTACTGGTTTCAAACGGTGGAGAGAATTTTTTTGCATGGAGTAATGACTGACAAGGGCATTACTGGAATGCTTTGCATGGGCCCTCCTTCTGGTAATGCCTGAGCAGTATGTACACAGGGCCACTCCCTCCCCCCTCTCTCAAAAAAGGGTTTTGCACCAGGTTTCTTGTGGTGATGTTGGTGAATTAGGCTTTCTGGATACCTATACTAGTGTTGGGCAGTTCTCAAATCTTCACCCGGTTCTCTCAACCCAGTTTGCACATTGAGAACCAGTTGACATAGTTACTTGTGAGAATTGGATTGAGAACCAATCTCTGGTTCTCACATGAACAAGAATCGGTCATGAGAACCAGGTTCTGGGGTTTTTTTTGGTTTGTTTTTGTTTTCAAGAAGAGGACAGGTTCTCTAAGAGAACTTCCATCTAGTTTTTAGTCTATTAGTTTAAGGTTTAGGGTTCCTAAATAGTAGTTACTGCTTAGGGAGGTGGAGGCATTGTTTAGGGTTAGGATTTTGTATAAAAATGAGGCTCAAGTTTCATTTTATTTTATGATTTTTTTTTTTTGGTCTTGTAGTATTCTTCTGTTATTATTAGTTTTGTTTTTGATTGTTGGCTTGGCATTGTTCTTGCTCTTGTTTGTGGATTGCATATTGCTTTTTCAATGTTGGGTTGCTCTTCTCATGTTGTTGCATGTTTTTTTGGCATTGCTTTCATTCTTCTCGTGTTGTTTCATTCTTTTTTAGTTGTATTTCTTTTCTTGCGCTATTATTGATCTTCTCGTGTTGTTGTAGCTCTTTCCAAGCTATTGAAACTCTTCTCGTGCTACTGCAACTGTTCTCACACAATGCATTGCCTACCGCGTGTGTTGTTGCTTTGTGTGTTGTTCTTCTCATGCATTGTTGACTTACACATTGCATCATGCCCTATATTTTTTGTGTGTTGCTTTTTCGTGCATTGTTCTTCTCATGCACTCTAGGTACTGTACTAGCACATCAAGTTGTTTTTTCACATTGTTGTCTCTATTCTTCTTGCACGTTGTTATTCATTTTCTTTGTTATTTTATTTTGCAAGATTTTTTTAACTTCATAATAAACCCCATGTTTTTTTTTCTTTTTCCTTATAAACCCCATACCTTTGTCACCTTATTTGTTTTTTGTAAGTGCTTAAAAGGTAGATTGTATTTTGTAATTGTTTGTAAATAGTAGTTTGTGGTTTTTGATTGTAAATGTTAGTTTTTGGTTTTTAATACATTATAAAATTGTTTAGTGTTTGGTTTTTGATAAACCACAGAGTTGTTTAGTTTTTTTTGTTACTCATCAAGGCAAGGTAATAATTCTTGATTTCAAATTAAACATGGAACAACCTTCTAAAAATGAAAATACATGTGATATATTTATGAATGAAGTAAAGATGAAAGATGAACCTTTGCTGGAACTTCAAGAAAATATAAACTTGCAAGAAAATGAAAACCTTCAAATAGAAGGAAGTAGGAATCCAAAAAGGAATGAAAAGAAAATGAAAGAGAAATTTAAAAAGTTACATGCTCAAAAATCATCTTGGAGAAGGAATAGTAGAAATGCATTATGTTGGTCATTTTATTGTGTTAATGATAACAAACAAGTTAATGCAACAACTCCTCAAACTATACATTGCATTTTTTGTTGTAGTAATCCAATATTAAATTTAAATTCAAAAAATCAAGCTAGGAAAGGATTAATCATATGTAACACAACCAATAGTATAACTACATTGAGGAAAAATGTCAATGCAAATCATTTCAATGTTTTGAAAAAATTCAAAGAAGAAATGAATTGTCCTTTGAGGGAAGAGGAAAGACAACCTTCCAAAAAGAGACCAAATATTTCTTCTAATTCCATATCTATTTTTTTTTCTACAAGAGAACCTTTCAAGAAAGAAGATGTGGAACAATTTTCTTTTTGGGAAGATTTGAGTCTCTTGTCTATCAAAAACCATCTTCTTTTCTAGTTTGTGGAGAGTAATTGGTTGAAAAGATATAATATGCATTTGTGTCCACGATTTTTTTTTTCCTTTTAAAAAATAATTTTCTCATGAATTACTGATCACAAATTAGTGGAAACAACTCAATAATTATATGTATTACTAGCTTTAACAAAATGTCATTTTATAACAACAAGTTTTAATTTGTGGATGTCAAAAGTTGGACATGATGTTTTTGCATTGGTAATAAATATTCTACGTGTTGATTGGTAGTCAAAGCATACCCTTGGCCTTTTTGAGCCAACAAATGCTAATGGATAGACCTTGGCCAAAAATTTGATAGAATTGTTGGAAAGTTATGCATTAAGGAGAAAAATTATTATTTATATGAAGGATGAGGGATCCAATCTAAACACTATGACTATAGTCTTAAAATCAATTGTTAGTTGTGATATGTTGAGTTTGGAGGAAAGTTTTAAAGGTAGTTGTTTTGGTCATGCTTTTTTTAAATTTGCCAATATGTTACAATAGAAGAGAAAGTTTATAGATATTGACAATATGTGTCAATCAAGTTGCCCAAAAAGATTTGTAAAAATGCATAATGTGCCCAATTTTGTTTTTTAAAAGGTAGACAATAATGGAAAAAGGCATATGTGACTTTAGGAATTGAACACTCTAGTGGAAACAAGGTAGTTTTTATTTATTTTTAAAAAAATTGTTCACATTTCTTTCTTAATTCTTAGTTTCTTTAACCTAAAAAAAATTTCATTCTTATTGTGCATATTTTGACAATTTAGTTTTCTTTTGTAGATTTGCTAGTAAAGTTATTTTTTTCAAAAAACTTTGTCAAAGAAGCAATCATATTATGTTACAGCATGTAGAATTTTGTGACAGTGAATGCAATAGTACCACCCCCTTTGACATGGCACATTTGTCACATTATTGTTGATTCTTTTGGCCATGTTGTGTTTGTTTGTATTTTGAACCAGTTAGAGGGTCATTGGTTATTAAGTGATGCATTAAATTCTACCATATCCATGAGTTAAAAATTTAGGGATGAAATTGATTTTGCAACTTTTGACAACTTAATGTGAGAAGATGAAGATGTTGTTTATGAATTGTTGTGTTTGGCCTCCAACATAAAAAAAAATAGTTGTTCAAGTTTTAGATTCTTTTCTTTCCTTCTTAAAAAAAAAAATGAAGAAAGAAAGGTTCATAATTGCTTTATTTAATGTTGGACCCTAGGTTTAAAAATCTTTGTGTTGTGTCCTCACTTATTGGTTGTGAAAAGATAAACAATTGTTGAAAAATATGACAAAAAAACTTTGTTTTTTATGCTTCTTAAATGTTTTTATCATTTGCATCCATTGGTTGAATTTGAAAGGGGTGTTGTGTAAAGGGTTGAAGAGGCCAAGAGTTTGGATATCTTTGAGATGTGAGCACAAGTGAGCTAGTAAGAGAATTGGCCAACAAAGAGCTTTTGATTTTCAAGTGTTATCAAGTGGATGTTAAAGACATCAAGTGCCCATTGCAATGATGGAAAAAACATGAGAACGTTTCCTACAATTGGTTTTTGTGTTAGACAAATCTTAGGAATAATTGGATTTTAAATTGAGACAAAAAGAATATTTTTAGTAGTTAGAATCCTTATTAGTCTTAGAAGATGTTTACAATAAAAAAAATTGGACAAATTAATCTTTGTCAACAAAAATTGGCCCAATGATCCTATAATAAGTTGGAGAATTGGGTTGTGGGAACTAGATTTGTAGACTGACTATTATTATAAATGCAAGAACCACCCTATTTGAAAACTAGGTAAATATGAAAAACTTAAAAATCTTAACCTAGTTAGTTCTCACTAGTAATATATATATTGAAGAACCAATTAGGTTCCCATAACATGATGTAAGAACCGGAACCAATCAATTCTCACAAAAATGTGAGAACCACCCAACACTGACCTATGCCCAACCTCCTCCTAATGTATAATGACATGATCTTTTAAAGAAAGAGTGCCAAATACAAAGATAGAAAGTTGTTGTCCAGAAGGCCCATGTGTATACCAACCAATAGCTACCATCTTAGCCATGTGAAGGACATCTTATTCTATGCATTTTGATGGTAGTCGCCTATTCAATTCAAAGGTAGATGCATCATGGACACCCTTACCCCTTTCCCCAAAGGCCCCCCTCCTTGGATCTGACCCACAACTTGCATTTGAGCGACTTGTTTTGGGTGGTCTTTAGTTTTGCTGGATGTACATTTCCTTGATGGATTATACCGAATAAAATAAAAATCATTCATATTATGGGCTACAAGCTATTATGGGGTGAATGGATTTTGCAAAATCTAACCTCACCCAAAAATAAACAAATTTGTTGGCCCAACTTTGTTCTTTATTTCACACAATTTTCACAATACCTAGGTTACATTACATTTTATGCAACTTCCCAAACTTTGTTACTACCTTACCCTAAGGTCAGTTTGGTCATTAAATAATCCTCAAAATAGTGAAATGAAAATTTTGTGAAAATAATGAAGTTGACATGTTGAAAATCATCATAATTATCATAGGTTTCACCCTAAATAATTTCACTACTCATATCATAATGTTATAGTAGATGATGGAAAATATATATAATTTCAAAACTAGAAAATGAATTCATCTTTTTGAAATCGAATAATTATTCATTCTGTCAATGTGGAAACTGACCCCAAGCTACTGTATCCGACTAAAAGAGAAAAATCAACAAGCAACAAAAACAATCCAGATTCATGATGTGTTTGTAAGTTAAAAGAAACAACAACAAATTGATTGGCTTGCACTCCAAGAAATACCAAGTCTCAAACAAACAAGTGCCATAATGGGCATAATAGCTATGCAGAGTTCAAACCAACCACAATTAAAATAGGAAATATTCAATAAAGTTCCCAAACTTTGAACTCAGAATTCACTTGTGTTAACATGCCTAAAAATGTGGGATCAAATGAACTCTCTCCATCATTCTGTAGTCTCTCCTTGACTTGGCAGAGCCGATAAATAAACTCCCCACCCCCTTCCTTCTCCCAAAAGGAAAAAGAAGAAGAAAAGAAACAAAACAATCCAGACCACGATAGGTTAGGTTTGTAAGTTTGCGGAAAGAAAAAAATTCACTCAGAGATGATACCTTTCCAAATAACAAGAGTATAGATATTTTAAGACAGAAAGGGAAGATAAAGCACTCAGAGAAATTTCCTAAGTGGAATTGGAGCACACCTTATTATTATATTCATGAGGGATCTTACACCCTCCTCCTTAAGTGAGAGAGATCTTATGCCTAGTGATACTAGACTATTATGTTTTTCCATACCATTATGCATACCCAATACTATATAGTAGGTTGTTCCCCATATACCAGTGTTTTACTCATAAGAACCCTCCCGTGCTACATTTGGTGAATTACATATGTTTGGATTCACAATCGTGTTAATCTAGAATAGGTTTAGGTTTACGATAATGTTCACCTTGTGCTTTATCATACCCTTAAAGCACTCATAGAATTTTCCTTTAAGTGTATTTGGATAGCACCTTATACTCGTGGACATCTTTCCTAAAGAAGAGGAGGGATGTTGGGCCTACTCATTAAGAGCGGGGAGGATCTTGCGGTTCATGCAATTATGTGGGAATGCCATGAAGCATAAAGTCTCAACTTACAATGCAAAATAAATGGTGAATTCTGTGATACAAGGGTACTTGGAGAAGGAGACAATCATAGCTCCTCAAGTGGATGATGCTCATG
Organism: Sphagnum tenellum; assembly: GCA_963921925.1. NCBI lineage: Eukaryota > Viridiplantae > Streptophyta > Sphagnopsida > Sphagnales > Sphagnaceae > Sphagnum > Sphagnum tenellum. Next base: position 494,785 of record OY998159.1, read on the forward strand.
CTAGATTGGGTAAGTATGACTCACCTCATGCTTGCATTCTATCAATCCTTAGACACAACAATTATGATATTTCATTGCATTCCCACATAACAATGATGAATTTTTGAGAGGCTTTGGGCTTAGGTTCTTTTGAGTGCCTTTATGTAAACATCTTTAAGAGAACTAAGAGGTTTTGAAATTTTGAAAAAAATACTTTCAAAACAATAGTCATGATATTCAAATTTGACCTTTCATCTTTGACATAAACAATGACTTTTTTCTTCACCCATATTGATTCAACAATTTTGTTAGATTATTGGCCAAAACTTGACTAATAGTGTTTGTTGCCTCAAATAAACCAATAGTCATTTGTTTAGTTTCCCAATCATATTTCAAGAAATTAATGACAAGAAAAAATATATCATGTGCCCATTCGGACATCCACAAGTCAAAACTAGTTGTTGCTAAAATATATTTTGTCAAATTTGAAAAAACATATATATATATATATATATATATATATATAATTTTAATTAATTAATTATATTTTTTCTCCACCAAGTTAAAAGTTTTTCATAAGAAAACTATCTTTTACAAGGAAAGACCAATTGAAGACACAAATGTAAAATAAGACATTTGAACCAGATATTTTGCACAAGTTGGAAAGGCATGTGATTTTCCATAATTAAAAGGCCAATGTCTTGTACAAAGTTTTTTGATACAAGCCAACTTTTTTTAAAAACATTACACAACAAAAAAGGAAGATATTTCATTAATTACATCAAAAAATTAATATATCACGACTTAGTACTGGAAATCATGCAAAATTCGTTCATGCATAATTTGTATCTTTCATGCATTGATATTATGCATTGAAAACACATTTGATACATGGATTTATTAAAAGATGTGAAATGTGTGTGACATTTGTTCATTTATAGGTTTGTATTTGATCCATCAACACATTTATCTGTGCGGTAAAAACATGGTTATGTGGCTCATGTTTGACATTTTGACAAGTTCACATCTTACATTAAGTATAATTCCTACATTTAGAATAATTATCAAACTATAAATCCTATAATTATCCCCTATGGTTTTGGTTACAAATATTAATAGACAACCTTGTAAATAGCCCTAAACATGTGATTGGTTAAGAAATTTAGAAAAAAGTTTAAAGATTTCAATGTGAAATAAAATATCAATTGTAAAAAATGATGAAAATTATGACGAGTTAATTTTTTTAATATGAAAAAAAATAAAATTCAATGCATCTTATAATTATATTATTCATTTTATTTTGGTGTATTTTTTAATTTTAATTTTGATATTACTATGAAATATTTTTTGAGTCCGTAGTTTTCATTTTTTATATGTGACAAACATAGTGTCATCATTTCCAAAGTCCACAATGAGTCCATTCTTTTCTTAAAACCCATCCATAATTTTTTATAAGATTCTCATTAAAGTCTATTGCAACATGGATAATGAAAAATTAAAATTTTTAATGTGTGATATGATTTTACATTTTAAGTTCATCTGTAATCCACAAAAATTGCAACTATGACAATCTAAACAATCCACTTAATTGTGTTTTCACCTTGTGTGTGAAATGTACAAACTTCACATGATTTTCATTATTAATTCATCACATGCTAAATTTGTGATGTAACACATTAAGCCCCCTCTTTGTAGGTTGTTTTTAAAAAATCCTTACACTATTCACCTCCTCTTTAATTAAAAAAAAAAGAATTATGGAATGATATGGATTGACATGTTTTTTCAAAGCTATTATCCCATACGTATTATAATATGCTATTAGACCCTTTCTTTCTTTGGTGCTTGAATTAAATGCAAACATGAAGCTATAGTAACAAAATATGCATCAGATGACTTGAAAATTACCCCTCCCAACGTCTTTCCCATCATCAACACAATAAAATGTCCAACATGCATTTATGTTATGCCCTTTCCATGTTTTCCTTTGAACATGCAATTTTCAAGAATTGTTTGCATGTTTTTTTTTTTTTTTTTTTTTTTTGCTTTGCTATATTTTGTTTGAAATTTTTAATTTTTTAAATTCTTGCCACATCTTTTTCGATAATAATTTCATTGACATTTAATTCATTTTCATTTTCATTTATGATCATGTTTTCACTTTCATTTGAATCCATCAATTTTTAAAATATTACAAAACAAAGTGCAAAAATAAAATATAGGTATGTTTTTTGTCAAAATAATATTTTTTAGTGTTTAATGAGTTTTAACATATTTATGCAATGAAAATGAAAGAAAAACATTCACAAGCATACACAATGAAAAGAATAAAAACTCACCTTGAAAAAAATTGAACGTGAAGTTTTTTGTTTCTTTTCCTTCACCTACATGGAGGCAAGGGTGAGGGATAGTACCAAACTGAAAGAGTTGAACCATAAGGACAATGAGGGGGAATAGTAGTAACACACAACAATGAAGAGCCAAGGAGTAACAACAAATTAAAAAGGTGCTTGGGGAGTGCTAGTAATGTACGTGACCAATGAAAACCCATGGAGCAATAGCAATACATAACAACAAAAAACAACAATAATGCATAACAATGAGGGGTAATAACAACACACAACAATTTTTAAAAAATAACAACTTATGTAAATGAGGAGGATTAATACATGATGATGAAGAGTAATAGAAACAATGCATGGCAATGAAGAATAATAGTGCCGAGCAATGAAAAACATTAACAAAGCATGGTGACAAGGAGCAACAATGCATAGTAACAAGGAGTGTGAGGAAATGACAACAATGAACAACAACACACAACAACAAGGACAAACAAAGAACAAAGTTCAATAAAAAACAATAGAAAAAAAAGAAATCAAAGCATACACAAACAATGAAAACATGAAACATGCAAAACACTAACCAAAAGAATCAAGATTGACAATAAGAATCCTATTTGAGTGAAAAAGCAATGTGAAAAAAATAGGGAGGAAGGAAGAAGGCATGGTTTTCAATTAACCCTAACTTTTTTTTCCTAAACCCTACCTAACACCCATTAACCTACTATTAATTAATACCTTGACCTTGCTGTCTATTAGTACCTTAACATGGTATCAATTTTTTTAAAGAAAGAGTTTCCAATGGTTGGTTCTCAATGTAATGAGAATCGGCGGGTGGGATTCAAACAAGGTATCACCCTCGATGATACCTGGTGATATTGAAGTTGATAATTAGTTAAAAACCCTATCTGGTTTTCAGCCATTTTCTAATACCCACCCTACATTGGCCAAAACCACCACTCCCTACGAACATACTTTCTTTGCATATTGTTTGAACCTTTCAGTTGGTGTTGGATTATCTAGTAAGTCTCATAGTGGATTCAATTTCTTGTAATAATTTTGAAATGGAAGTTCATAGAGTACCTTGCAAGGTTGGGAGAGCCTTGGCCCCCCCCCCTTCAATTATGTATATATAATGTGTAGAAGGCCAGGATATGTCTACAATTGAATGAGAGATTGAAGGTTGTATAAATATAGGGGAGAATAAAATCACACTTGGCTTGGTAGTGTTGTGTATGGCAAGATGGCCAAGGTTATTTCCACACAAACGAAGCTCAAATTTCCAAATATACATAATACCTATGGATTGTCACAAATTTTCTCTTCTATGTATGTACCAACTATCCAGTTTTTACCTATATGTACAACAGTGATAGGTGTATACACAAAAACCCAATTGGACTCTTGCTTTGAAATCCAAATACTACATAAAAAATATGTGCTTATTGTAAGAATGGTAGTGTGGCTTGTGTTTCTGGCCCAAATGTGAACTTGTTACTCAACTGATTGAGTTGGAATTTTAAATTTTGAATGATAAATATTACTCAAAATATAGTACATCTTGCACCTTAGGTCTATTTTTTAAAAAATCACCTTCATAAAATTCTACTCATTGAGCATGTTCCAACATTATCAAAAGTGCACCCCAATTTCCTTAGAAATTTTAGTTTTGAGTGTATTGAATTCCCAATGACAAATATGTTCAATTTTCAATAACTCTTGCATTGCATGTCTAAATATTAGGAAGCCATCACCATGCACCTGTACTCATTACGGTTTCTCCTGCCACCTAGAGTGCAATGAGGGCACAATGGTTTCACAGGTTCAACCAGGGTTTTGTTTGATTCTTGACTTTGGAAGGAACCTTTGGTTTCGGTTTTTTACTTTTATTTCTATTTCATAAAACTTTTGATTTGAGGTTTGAGCATGATTTTTCAGATTTACACAAAACCTTCAGTTTCAGAGTTTTTCCAAAAAATTGGAGCTTAATAATACAAGTTAAGAATCGGTTCAATTTCATTTCCCCAACCAAAAAAATTAATAACTTACATAAATATGTATTTACACTCAAACCTATTATTTTTTATCCATTTTTGAATCAGATGGCTTGTTTCTCTCAGAGAGGAGGATACACTTTTAAGAAGCCTGGATGCTTATACCTTCAAATAGCCTAAACCTATTTTGCAAGGACAATAGCTCTGGGTCAGTTCTGATTCCTGTTTTCAAAAAAGATGATTTCAGTGTTCCGATTCAAATCCAAAGTTTTCAAATTTTTATCCTCCGATGCAGATACCTCAAAACATAACCCAGACCTTCAAACTTAACTTGCAAATAATCTGAACCTGCCAACACTAATCTTAACTTGAGAAACAAAACAAACAAATGATCTTCTTTAATAAATAGGTAGATGCGCAACTCTCACAATGCCATCCAAAAGACACCCCCTTTGGGACCCAAGAGCCTCTCAAACTTTTGTTCTAATGCCACCCAGCTAAAAACCCAAACCCAAAAGAAGGCACCCAAATCTTGGGCCATGTTTGGGAAGGCAAATCCTAGATCCAAAGAGTTTTTACTCTACTACTACTACCCACAAAGGAATGGAAATAAATGTTTGTTTGCTTTGCACATTGGTCATGACACATATGATGACATTTGTATGAGTGAACTTAAGTCATCAAAAGGAACTATTTGCTTTTGATGACATGAAGCTTGTTAGCTTTCAACATTCTTGACATTGATTACTCTATGCACAACACAAGAATCATTATCTAAGTTGTTGACATGAGAGATAATGGTCCATTTGAGGTTACTGACAGTGACAACTTTCAATGTCATATGAGCCTTTCCAATTGATTCTCTCCCACATACTAAAAACTTGTTTCAAGAGAAGATTTGATAATCCTTCGTCATAATGATTTTTCACAAATTTCAATGCTTTTGTTGTTGATGATGATCTGCTTGATCACAACCCAATTGGAAATACATGCAATTTTTCTACCAGAAACAAGCATTGGATTTTGAGCTCTTAAGAAGTCTCTTGTCATAACAACCTTCATGAAAATTCAAACCCACTCTCATTTTCTTCTTCTACAAACTTGAATCAAACTTGAATGAATTGCAGCATAGGAGGAGTTTCAGATATTCCAACAAAAATTATATTAATCTGAGTATTCAAGGATTCAATTAGTTTCAAATGAATTGCAGCATCGAAGGAGTTTCAAATACTCTGACAAAGTCTCTTTCAATCCAAGTACGCAAAAGATTCAAATAGTTTCAAATGAATTGCAGCATCTCAGGAACTGTTTCAAATACTCCAACAAAAAACTCTTCCAATCCAATTACTCAAATGATTCAATAGTTTTGAATTAAGTGCAGCATTGGAGGCGTTTCAGGTACTCTGACAAAAACTATTTCAAATCCCAGGTACTCAGAAGGATTGAAAATAGTTTTGGATGACTTGCAGCACCGGAAGTTGCAGGATCCAAGTACTCAAAAAGATTCAAAAGTTTCAAATGAATTGCAGCACTGGACGACTTTCAGGATCCAAGTACAAGGATTCAATAGTTCTGAATGTTGAATTGCAGCACAGGAGGAGGCTTCAGGATCTATGCACTCAAGGATTCAACAGTTCCAAATGAATTGTACCACTAGAGAAGTTTCAGTAGTGCCATACTCAAGGGTTCAACAATTTCAACAGCGCCCATGAAATGCAAGCACAGTGGGATTCATCAATGTGCAACTGAAGGGAAGTGACAGCAATTGTGGTGGTGAATTTCACATTGAAACACCACAAATGGATTTCAGGAATGATCAAGTGACTGATGCAGATCATCACATAGGTGATTCTTCAAATGATCTGCTTGATGAAGCTGATCTTCGAGCCATGGAGGAAGCAGAATTCAACGAGTATATGCAAGCCAATCAACTCATGAGCAGAAACATCACATTTACCGCAGATCCTGCAGCAGAACCACCACCACCATGGCAAACATTATTCAACAGTGCTGAAGATCAGATTCATCATGATGCAATACAATGGGAAACAACATCAAAGAGTGAAGATCATCAGAAGAATCATGATGATGCAATAGTTCTCTTGAGCAGAGCTGAAGTCAATCTGGATGATGATCAAGCAGTTCAAGCATTTCTTGATCAAGCATTACATGATCTTGATGGTTTTAACAACAACGACACCAACAACAACAATCCAATTGTTCTCCGTGCAAATGATTCAGACATCTTTGATGCTGCAGAATGGGAGGAGCTTCAGCAGAAATTCAATGAAAAAATTGATGTTTCTGAAGACAACGGGATGAAACCTGCAATTGTTGCAAATGGAGAAGCTAAAAATTCCTTGCAGCTCATCATGAGCCCTAGTGATCAAGAAAGAAACATCCTTGATTCTGATATTCGACCACAATCCTTGAGGACTCCACCAATAGCAGATAGAATCATCATTGATTCTGATATTCGACCACCATCCTTGAGGACTGCACCTGCTGTGGAAAAGAATCCAAGTGAGGAGAACATTCTTAATTTGCCTGGAATGCAGAAGTATCTGAATTGGGTAGAATACAAACGACTTCATCCCGACGAAGAAGATGAGGAGGAGGAGGAGGAGGAGGAACAAGACTCACAAGACCAAGAACAACAACAAGGACCACGTTCCACGAGAACTAGAGATCAAGCGCCCTTGAATTCGCATGATCGGATCGTCTCGAGGTCTAATAGTCCGGAGCCTTATCTGAGAATACTCGAAGGAGGTACTTCACCGAGTGAGATGGATTCAAGGCCCATTAGTGTCGACGATTATCTGAACATACTCGAAGAAGAAGGTACTTCACCGAGTGAGATGGATTCAAGGCCCATTAGTGTCGATGATTATCTGAACATACCCGAGGAAGAAGGTACTTCACCGAGTGAGATGGATTCAAGGTCAATTAGTGTCGATGATTATCTGAACACACTCGAAGAAGAAGGTACTACTACTCGTGAAGAATTGAATGAAGTCCACCCGGATGTGGTCATGGAATCAGAGCTGCAAGCTGTTCAGACGATGATGACTCGTGAAGCTCTTGAGGAGGAGGAGGATGGTGATGATGAAGATGAAAACCCCGTCGCTAAAAGGCTCAAGCCTCCTGATTTCGGTTCTCGTTCTCCGACTCCGGGTCGTCGATCTCCGGAAACGAGAGGGCAGTCTCCGGTTCAGGGCGCGACAATGATGATCTCTGATTATCAGCTTCCGGAACCGTCTGGATTCGCAGGTGACTCCAGCTCGGAGCCTTCCATGGTCTGTGCAATTGCTAGAAATGCAATAGACTGCTCAAGTGCTCTCCCAGGCCCGCAACGTGCCCGCCCGAGTACACGACCTTGGCCATTCCATGAAAGATCGCGGCGGATCGTGGAGAGACAAGGGGACGACGCTGACGAAGAGGGAGAGGAGAAACCAGCCTCCCGCGAGGAAGCTTACGGTGTTGCTACTGGAATCTTGCAATCCGATCAGTTCAAAGTCTTAGCTCTTCAACTACATCCGCGAGTACTCGGTTTTTGTTACATGCTTTGCAACAGCAATCAAAGCATAAGCGAGGCTTGGGATCTCACGGAAACAGGGGAAAATGTCACGCAATTCACGATACCAGTTCCTCGATGGACACCACTCATGTATGTGGATCCGCTTCCGAGACTTTACGTACGCTACTTCCCTTGTGTTTTAGGAATGCGCACCATGGAAATCACTGGTATCGATCCGCAGAAGTATATTCCCGCGAACAACAGCATCCAGCTGCTCCGTCGTAACGACAATGATGAGCACCCCCACAGCACTACTGGTCCCGAACATTGGCTCTGTTTGCCGAGTCTTCGATATTTGCCTTTGCGAATGGATCGGATCATTGCAGCGGCTGCGGGACTTTTGGCAGTGGATGGTGGCATCCAACCTTGTCCTGGGAAAGAGATTCGAACTGGCATGAATCGCACACCGGAATGGATCAGATTCCAATCTCTGAACGATAAGTACTGGAGGCAACCAGAGTACGAAGACGCCAAGGGACAATCCATGCTCGTGGTCACAAATCCGCTGACGAAGGAGTACAGATTGTTGCCACCCATTCCTCGCAAGAAGTTGATGCAGAAAGTTGGAGCTTTTATCTTCACGGATGCGTCTCGGACTGCATATCGGTTGATCGTTGTCGGCTGGGTTAAACTCAACGTCTCGCAGGAGGCGGAAGAAGCACACAAAGCATCAGGAAGCAGATACCAACAAAGACCTCAGGAAGAAGCCGCGCTTGTGATTTACTCCTCGCAACACGAGCGTTGGGTTCATTTCGACAAGGTGAGCAATGCTCGTCCTTGCTCGCGGAAACTCGGCGGACGCTCAGGATGCGTGGTGATGAACTACGGCGTCTTCTTCGCGGGTCTAAGAGTCACACCCAAACCCTTGTCACGCACGGATATCACCACAGCTGCGATCTTCTACTTCAATTGCAGCAGCTCTCGTCGCCAACAACTGGTTTTCGATTTCAACGGAACACAATTGTACGCGATCAAAGCATCGGAGCCACCCAAGATCGTCGCGGCAGGACACAATCGAGTATATGCGGTAAGCAGGGAGCCGTCGTCCCGCGCAACCGCGAATAACATGTTCGTGTTCATCGTCGATGTTGTCCTCAACGCTGACGGAAGTCCCAAAGGCTCGTGCGAGAGGTTGACTAACGGTATAATGCCCACACCCATCACCGAAAAACTGTTCCGCGGATTTGCGTGGCACAAGGACAGGAACTATCGCACTTACGATGTTCATGGTGGTGATCATGTCATTGCATTCAAGGTTAGCATCTGGGATCCTGACATCGCACTCTACCATCTCGACACCGGCACATGGAGTCTCACAGCTTTCCCCACGGAAGCTCCGAAACCGTTGGAGGTCAGAGATCAGAGAGATTGGTTGTTTGTCGAAGGCATATACGAGCCAATGTGGCTTGCAATCCCATAGCTCCATGCTGATGAGGAGTTGTGATCTCACGGCCATTCCCGACAAGCTCTCACTCGCTTGTTTTCCAAAAGAGAGAATCTCATCTTCCCGAAAATCCATGGCACTCGACTCTGCGACATTCTTGCTGCTGCTGCTGCTGCAACTCTTCAGCGATCTACAAGGAAAATCACGAATGCCATCGTCTCTACCAGCTAAGTGATTCCTTTGAAATTCAGAAGAGAAAAACTGCCTTCTCTTCTATCGAAGTCCTTGCCATGAAGAAACCAGTGCAAGTTCCTCTTAAGAATTCCATATTTCTCTCTCTCTCTCTCTCTCTCGCTCTGCAGAAGATGAAGAAGCCACTGGTTTGACATTCTCTCAGGAGGTGGTGCTAAAAGGATTGCAAAATCTGTGACATGAAAGAAGAAGTTTGACCAGGCTTTGGAACAACTCTAGATCTCTGGGGAGGTGTGTGCTGCACAATATTTCCCCAGACCCTGAACAATCTCGCATGCTGTTTGGGTGAGAGACAAGCACGGAAAGTTTTTTGCGGAAAGCTTGAGCTGATGATTGATGTGTTAAGAGTGGCTGGTGATTTCAATCTCTGCGTGCTCATCATCTGCCATGGAGAGTTTTTTTGTACATGCAAGATGTTCTTGCAAGCATAGCAGCTGCTGCATGGAGAGTTCATGTGTGTGAGATGCTCTTGCAGGAAATAGCGGCTGATGCATGGAGAGTTTTTTTCTGTGTGGGGGAGATGTTCGTGCAAGAATAGCAGCTGATGCATGGAGAGTTTTTTTGTGTGTGGAAGATGGTTCTTGGAAGAATAGCAGCTGGAATGGAGAACTTTTGTATGCAAGATGTTCTTGCAAGAATCACAGCTCCATGGAGAGTTAGTATGTGTGAGATAGCAGATGCATGAGAAGATTTTGTGTGCAAGATTGTCTTGCAAGAATAGCAGACTATGGAGAGTTTTTGAGCGTGGGATGGATTTGCGAGAATAGCAGCTGCATATAGAGTTTTTGTGTGCGAGATGGTCAAGCTGAATGAAGAGTTTTTGTGAGCAAGATCCTCTTGCAAGAATTGCAGCTGCACAGAGAGGTTTTTCTGTGTGAGATTCTTGGACAAGAATTTGTAAGACATGAGTCTCAGTTGTTGTCTATTCATATCATGGAAGTGGCAGTGCTTGGTAGCTCAGTGCAAATTGAGTACAGTGCAAGAAGCAAAGCATCAATGTATTCCATCACTATGGAAGCACTAGCTTGCTTATGAAGAACCTTGGGCATTTGTTAGGACTCTCTACTTGAGTTTTGAGCACAGTGCAAAAACCCAGCATTAATGCATTTGGACCATAGATATGGAAGTGCTAGTGTACTTCTGAAGAATCTTAGGCATTTGTTGGAGCTCTCTACTTGTCCAAGAGCTTTTCAAGTTCCATTTTCCAGAGGAAAATCACCACCCAGGGGGGAAAAAGAAAGAGTGCATTTTCCTCTGCAGTTCTAGAACTCAGTACTCATCAATTGTCTTCCTCACTGCTAATCTTGGGTCTGACTACAAATCTTGATTGTTCTGCAAGTCTGCATAGTAAGTCTTAGAGGAGCAAGAGAAGCTCTCACTCTCAACAGCACCTCTCACTTTGTGCTGCATATTTAAGCACATGTTGGTTCACTACCTTTCTTCCCCTCTGAGAGTGCAGGCATGATTGCTCTTTTAGCTTTGATTTGTTCACCTGGGATGCTCGCACCAGGGGAGGGGGATCTGGTTTTCTTAAAGTTTTGTAGACGATCTTGAGCAGATTTTTTGACTTGAATCATCCTGCTTAAATTGCCAAAATTTTTGTTGCAGGAGATTTGCCTCCATAATTCCTTGCTTGCAGTGAGCAGAGCTGATCACATTACACAACCTTTTATGCGTCAATAGTCTTCTTGTTCTTCTTCTTATCATAATCCTAATGGAGTTACATGCTGTCTGCCAAGAGCCACAAGGTCTGAGGCATCAAACAATTGTAGAAATTATGTCTTCAATATCAAATGTGAAGTTTGCACAATGCATGTGATGGGACATTGTTGTGGGTAATGCTGTATATCTATTAGAAAGTTCCTATCAGTAACTGGCTACACCTGTCTGCACCAATTTTGTAGAATATTTCATCTCGAGCACCGAGGAGATCATTCTTGAACTTGATACCTGAGAAACCCAATATCTGATGTTTTTGCACAACAGAGTTTGAAATGTATGAGGAGAATGCACATGATTTTCGGTCCTTCAGATCACGTCTGTCACCTTTGAGAATTCCTCCAGTCCAAACTTCAAAAATGAAGTGTTAAGATTCGTTCTGTAAGTTCTACATCAAGAAACCCAGCTTGGTTTTGACATGAATTTTTAAATTAATGCCTAAACCTTAGGGTGGTCCAATTCTGTCCACTTTTCAGTGTATTTTCATCTTTTCCTGACATTTACAGGTTAATGCTGGGTAAGGTTTGGGTGGGCTTCAGGTCATGAATCGGTGGAGAGAAAAATCTTGCATTGATTTTGTTTTGAGCTAGAAATGATACCAAATTGTCTATGTGTGGAATTAGAAATGGTATGCACAATGGTATTGACAGAACTCAACATGACTGGTCCTTAATGAGTTGATATTCAGGAGACAATAAGGTTGGCAGTGGCATAAATTTATCGCTTTTCAAGTTAAGTCCTGCTCTTAATGTTCATGAGATTTGTGAGAAGTCTGAAACTTGTAAAGTGAGAATTCATAATGGGGATTCACGTTCAGAAGAATTCATGTCAAGTGTCTGGGGAGTATAACAAAGAGAGACAGAGAGGAGGTTAAACCATGGTCATGAGCCAAGCCCATTTTAATCTTCTCTTCTTCCCACAAACAAAAAATGTGATGCTCCCAAGTCTAAACAGAAATTGAGCAAGAGCATTTTGCACATATATAGACACTCACTCTGCTTTTGGTAGTGCAGTTGCAAGATACAGACTTGCAGTTTCTAGGTGGACATCATTTCTCATAGTCTTTTGTTTGCAGTAACAAAACAAATATTCATGTCTTCTGTCTTGTCACAAACCTTTGCAGTACTACAGGTCTTTGATCTTCTTTGAGGCCTTTGACAGTATTACAAATACATCTTCTGTGTCTTGTTACAGGCCAATTGCGCCACAAATACATGTCTTTTCTCTCAATTGCAGAGCTGAATTTCATATTCAATGAATTTTGATAGCATCAATGACAATCCATGCTGCACTACAACAAATAAATGTCTTCTGCATGTTCAACGAATTTCTATAGCATCAATGGGGATCCATGCTGCACTACTACAAATACATGTCTTTCTCTCACAGAGCTGAATTTTGTATTCAATGAATTTCTGTAGCATTGATGGGAATCCATGTTGCAGCTCTGCAAGCAACTAGGATTTTCCCCCACCTGACAGGTCTCAAAGCTTTTCTGAGCCCATTTACTAGGCCGTTTTCTAGATTGTGGAAACTACTTTACAGTCCAAGCTCAGAATTAACATCAGAGATGAAGATCTATCAACTAGCTCAGAGATCAAGTGCAGTAGTACTAGAGGCAAGGATCACAACGAATCTTCAGACAAAAAAGTAAATCTCACAAATCTACAAACAAAAAAGCTCTATGAGATCGACTCATGCTGCTGCAATTCAGAAGTTTAAAGCTCAGAGACAAAAAAAAATCCTGAGTCCTGCAATTAATTGTGTGCAATCAAAGCTTCAAATGCTTGATCAAAGAATTATAGATCAGTGCAGGAATCATGATGTTGTGATCATGATCAGTTAAGTAATGAAGTTCTCATGGTCATGATGATCAGTATTGCAGGAATGAAGTCATGATTGTGATGAGTCAGCTCATGTGGTTGCTGCTATGGACTTAGAGCTGGGGGACGTTGGAGCTTTTGATCTGGCTCCAGGTTCGACTTCCTGCTCTATTGACGAGCTTTTGAATCCTTCTCCTAGAGAATGCTCGGACCTCGCTGATGGTTTCCAGTCTGGGTTTCCATGAGTTGCTTCTCGTGAGCATCGGCGTTGCCTTCTTGGAGCTGCTGCTGGGGGGTCCATTCATCAGGTACATGCTTCTGAGATCGGGTGTGGAGTAACTTATGATGGGAGTTTCCTTCTCGTAATCGCCAGCAGCTCGCAGTAGCGTCACCTGAGCAAAGCCAGGCATCTGATGCTGCGGCTGCTGCTGCTGCTGCTGCTGCTGTCGCTTGCTCTGAACTAGGTTGATTTCAAAAGGCTGCAACGGATCCAGCTTCACAGCGCCATGAGCACCTGGAGCTCCCGGGGCTCTTCTAGCGATCACCTTGTCATGGTGGCCCATGAGATCATCCGCGAGTTTTGGTTCAGGCTGCAGCTCTTGTTCTTGCTCTTGGAGCTTGCTGATGGGAAGGACATAATATAACCGACCTGCTTCCAGTTGCAAGTCTTTTGGTAATACGGCTTTCTGTGTCAAGGCGGTGATGAGAGCCTTGGAGTGGCATACAAAGTGATCAGGGTGAAGTTTTATGAGCTCCGCCACTGTTACCGATCTCTTAAACGCTTGTATTCCTCCGTCTGGTGTTACCACTTTCACGGGAGGAAGCCCCCACTGATCATCCTGTACTTGATGCACTGCATTCGCTCCCAGACACATGAGGTTTCCCATACTGTACAAATATAATACGTCGGATTGCAGGCAAACCCCTCCGACCTGGAGATTTTGCACCCTGACAACCAGCTTCTTCCCACAATATGAATTCGTTCTCCCGACTGCTAGCCTCAAGCAGCTTGCAGCAGCTGGTTGGCAAAACTTTGTTCGCGGCCTGAAGAAGCTTCTCTCTGAGAATTTAAGCCTTTCTTCTTCTTCTGCTGGCGTCCTTCGCCCTAACAAAGACGAACTCGCGGAACTCTGAAATTCCCCTTCGACGAAAAACCTGAACGCTTGGCCGAATCCTCCTCCAAAACACACACAACTACCTTAAAAATTTGATCACCAGCTCCCGGCCGAATCTTCGAGCCTTCAACCCAAAGAAATTCAAAGGACGCGGGGATCAATTACGGATCTCTGGAAGCTTGCACCATCGAAAGCTGTACTAGAGGAAGCCAAAGAAAAAAGAAAAAATCACAGCAGGCACATGAAGAGTTTGCTACAGAATGGTAGCTGTAAGTGGCTAGGATCTCGCAAGATGTATGATTGTGACAGACAAGACTCGGAGGGTGCGAGACGGCCAGCGGCTTATGAAGGTTGCAGAGACAGGTTCATCCTAGAGTCTAAGAATTAGACCACAACAATAGTTGCAACTATTGCCCACGAGTAGCTTGGACATAGCCGTCTCTTTGACTTGAAGGAGAGAGAGAGAGAGAGAGAGAAAAGGGGGGCGGAGGGTCTGACCACCGACCTCACGCCTAAACATCAACAACACAACACACAAAGTTGCTGGCTGCTCGACATCGTCATCACCCGGCCGACGTCAACTTTCCCAGAAGTCGAAACTTTTGCGTAAATTGGGGAGCAGATCAATTGGGCCAACACACACACACAAACATACACAGACGAGCATCAGGACCGACTTCGTATTCCACTCCATTTGACTTGACTGGCGCGCTGACGAAGATTGTAGAAAGGAGAAGAAGTAGCAACGAAGGAAAGGAAGGAAGGAAGGAAGCAGCAAAGCAAGGGAGGGAGAAAGGAAGGAAGGACCTGATGGAAGAAAAAACAAAAGAGCAACATGACTTTGGGTCTCTCTCTTTGGGTCCCACAAACCGTTTTGTGTAGGAGAAGGTCCTGCTATGTGAGCCTTCCAGATTTCAGGTCCCCAAGGCCGGTAGGTCAAGGGACGTTCAAAAATTCTGAAGGCTGCTCGTGTAGCAGAACTTTCCACTATCTAAAGACTCAGCCATTTTTTTCCTTGTTTTTGAAATGACGAATTAAAAAACTGGAACTTTCGATACTCGAAAGGCCCACCCCGTACAGCTTGTATTGGGCCTTTCGAAAAGTTCCAGTAAAAATGAGATGAGCCAAAGGTAAGTCAGGAAAAACTCAAATGGGTAAGATTCAGTCCAGGGAGCGACCTGAAAATACAAAGGAAAAAAAAAATGAAGGATCTTTACATACATACGTACAGGGGAAATAAATAATCGATGAATCTTTTTAGGAGAATTTTAGATTCACACCTTTTTTTTGTTAAATTCACACCCTTTCTTCACACATCCGATTATATGCAGATTAAATTTGAGTGTGTCTGCCCCCCCCTAAACCCCCCTAGGTAGGGCAGACACACTCAAATTTAATCTGCATATAATCGGATGTGTGAAGAAAGGGTGTGAATTTAACAAAAAAAAGGTGTGAATTTAAAATTCTCCTCTTTCTATTAGGGCAAAACACTAAACAGAAGCAACGAATTAAATTAAATGCGACATTGATCTTGATGGAGTTGCACTCGATGATGCATTGCATCTATACCTTTAACAGCACTCCTGGCGGCCGGGTGATTGCCACCTCCAACCTTTTGGTTGGGTCAAAAAAAAGCTAGAACCTTCCTTTTCCCTTGCAGAAAAGTATGGCGATTTCTTTTTATCCATTTCTTGTGTCGTTTCTGTTTCTTTCTAATATTTAAAGAAAGAAAATAAAAAAGAAGTAGGTCCTTCCATCAGTCCACAAGCTGCTTACTGTGCTACCCTGGACAGCATCTTCTGGATTTTGTAAGCTACCATGCAATATTGCGTCAATATAGCCTAACTAACCATAAAATACACATAACCAAATATCGACCACATTGAACTAGCACCCACAAGCACACCATGAAGGATGAATGATAAGTGATCAGAAAACGAGTTTTCTGTTGGGTTTCAGTTCTTTAACTAACCAGGGTGGTTAGCTCAGTTGCTTTTTTTAACTACTTACCTACTAAACAACCCACAAGAAGGTTTTTATTAGGTAAGTAGTAAAAACTACCCTTCCCTGTGTCTAAAGCATCTACTTACCTAGTAGTTAAAACTATTTTCTTACCTATCTACCTATACATGAGACCTATTTCTTACAGAATTGGTTACCAAGGTGAAACCGTATATGAACTCGGTTGAGGTTCATCCTGAGTAATAACAGGCATCCAGTGGATGGTGCGATGGTAGGTGCTGGCTCACTGTGGCCCAAAATATTGCCCCTTGCTTATGCACATTTGACGATTGCATGTATTCTTCATGTCCTTATTATTCTGTTTCTTGGGAAAATGTTCATCAATTTCGAAGGATCTGATTTTGTCCCCAATTTTTACCAAAGAACTTTTTGACTTTGTATGTTCCAGTGTTTTACTGGTAGGTGTCAACCAATGTTGACCGGTTAAGATAACAATCACTTATTGCGAACCTTTATTAGTAACCCCCTCGGTTATTGAATTTTTGATAACCAAGTAGAAAACCTACATGCTGATTATTAAATAGTCAGATTCTAATAACCTACTTCAATTCTTGAAATTTCATGCAGGTAGGTTATCAATCCTAAAACCTTACACACGTTTATGATACAAAAGAAAAGAAAAGAAAAGAAAAGAAAAAAATTGGAAAAAACTTATACCCTGCCTGACCTAAGCCATATAACTAGTGGGTTTGAAGGTGGGTATTTGAGAATTGACCCTTATGCATAACCGGTAGTTTATTACCAAAAATATACCAAAAAATAGGATTACTTTGACAGCGAAATTCAAATTCTGATAGGTCTTAAATTTTCAAATAACTTTTATTCCCCAACCTGCCCAGTTATTTTAAAAAACCAATAATTGCCCCAACACTGGTATCAACTTTTGAACATACCAAACTGGTGGTGATGGTATTGGGAGTTTTTTATTTCCCATATGTGCCAGGTATTGGTATTGGGTACTTTTTTTTAAAAACTTTCATATGTGATGATGATATAAACCTAGTATCGGTCCAAGGTAGGTATATTGCTGGTATTACCTCAAGTCATACATGACTCATATCTTTTTCAATCAAGGGGTGTGTCGTAGTGTGGCCTTGCCATTTACATTAAAAAGTATCTCAAGGCAGAAGAAGAATTATGAAAACTCAAATATTTCACCATGAAAAAATATAATCTTCAAAAGATCTTCTAAAAGAAATCAAAATCCTTCAAGATATTATAACTTTTTATAACTAATTCTCAAGTTTCAACAGAAGCCAAAACATCATCTTCCAAAAAATCCACATTTAAAAATACACCTATTATTACCTAGGGGCCAAAATCCATTAAGCTACCATACTCCATGATGAATCTAAACACAATATGCTTGGCTGCCAAGGCAAGGCCAAAAACATACTCATATCAAATATTATATATCCAGGTTGCACCTTATGTATTGGTACAATGTTGGTATGTACCAATGTTGTTTGGGTGGTTAAGAATCATCTGAATTCCGGTTAGTAAGAATTGGATTCAAATCAAGATTGATTAAAACCAAAACCAGAACCAAGATACCCTTTTAAAAAATATTAGGGACCGGAACTGGGAGAGGGTTCAGGGATGAGTAGTAGTAACTAGGAACCCTCATCACAACCCTCACCCAGGTCTCTTGGACTCAAGAATGATACATGTTTCACAAAATCTGCTGTGTGTGAACCAAGGCCTTGCTCTTATGGCAATGTGAAGATTAATTTCTTTCTGTGGAAGGATGGAAGAAGAGGAGAAGAAGAACATGACTCTTTGTGAGCCCTCTAGTTTTGACAATTTTTGCCATTTTGATGGGATGTACTTTCTTTGGAAAATGCTACATAGTTTCAAGGATTTGATTCTGGCTGAAAGTTTCACCTAAGATTTATCTTCTTTATTATAGTAAGTACCAATGTTGATTTTGATATTGACTATATGTTGGGTGGGTATTGACTAGTGTATAAGAGAACCTCTTATCCTTGTTTTAACATTTTATATTTTTTTTGGAGGTTCTTTAGGTGCAAGTTTGAGCCTGGTTTTTTCAACCTTTCAGTTTTAATTTTAGCATTTTTTTAAAAAACTCAAGAGCTTACAAGCCCAGTTTAAAACCAGGTTCGATTCTAAGTAAACATTTTTAAAGTCAGAGAGAGTGTATAGCAGTGTTGGGCAGATATCCTGAACGGATATTGCTCAGGATATCACTTTCGAAATTTTTTGAATATCAAAATTTTTGATATTCAAAGTGATATCTTTATCTCTGAATCTCAAAATAATGATATCTGGTCATATAATACTCGGACAGAGTTGTTTTTTGAAAATATGATATTCAGGGCAAATATTAAATCTCTGCCCGAATATGGATATTGTTGTGGGTGCCACCATTAGACCTAAAACAAACCAAAATCTTAAATCTAAAATAAAATGGGGCTCGAACTCAGCTCGGGCCCCACCCACTTTTTTCTTTTCCCGCTTCTTCTCTTCACATTTACTTTCATTTCTTCCTCACACTGCTATCCTCTCTGCGTTGTTTTCTTCTTCATGTTTTTTTCGCTCTCTTCACATTGCTTGGTTCTCCTTTTCGTGCTGCTGAGTTTTCCTCTTAGCATTGGTCTATTCTCCTTCTCACATTACTAGGCTCTCCTCCTCGCACTGTTCAGCTCTCCTCTTCACGCTGCTTTGGTCTCTTCTTTGCACTGCTAAGTTCTCCTCATCACATTACTGGGCTCTCCTCCTTGTGTCGTTCTACTCTCCTCTTTGCATTGTTAGGCTTTCCTCTTAACATCACTCTGCTCTCCTCTTCATGTTGTTCAACTTTCCTTTTGACATTGCTCGGTTTTTCTTCCCACTGCTCAGCTCTCCTTCATGATGATTATCTTTTCTTTGCGTTGCTACTCTCCTTTTCACACTACTTGGCTCTCCTCTTCACGCTGAAAAAAAATGTTTTCTCTTTTTATCCATAATGCTAGGTTATCCAACAAATATTAATGATACAAAGCTTAACAACTAATGAAACTAATGACTTTAAATACAAAGTTCAATCCACTTGTTAACTTTTCAAAACAAATTCAACTTGCTTGCCAAAAATATCTAACCTTATGTTCAAGAATATTATTTTGCAATTTTAATTTCAAATCCAAACCTGACAAAAAGCTAGTTTGATGGCATAATTCTTGTGTTAGCGCCAACAAAATGTGCTAGCTTGACTCTGGGTCACAAGAACCTAAACCTTCAAATTTAACATTGCGAACAAAGGACCTTCAAAATATTAGTATTGAATTTTGAACATACGAACTGAAATGATTTTTTCTGCATTTTTTTTGAAAATTTCAAAGTAACCTAATGTAAGTATAGAATTTTAATTTTAATTTTATACTAGCATGGTACTAATATTAAATAATTTCAAATTTTCATACCCTAGTCATGATATTTGAGTCCAAAGTTTATTTTTGTCTAATATGAAATAGGTATGCATCCAATATTGAGATTCTTATATAGCTTGGGTATGAAGCTAATATTACCTTAGGTCCCTAACATGGAAATATTGGTCATACCAATGTAATCATTTTTTTCATACTTTGAACAATACTAATCTATATACCAAGGTTCCATCATCGTACCCTCCCAAGTCCCAACATTGGTATTGCCTTTTAAACATAGTAGCCTTGTTATGGTATTAAAAATTTTGTACCAGACTGGTCATGGTATTGGTTCCTTTTTTATACTCTCATACAAGCTTGGTCCTAGTATTGGTCCAAGATTGATTTTTGTTTAGTATAAATTAGGTATAAACCTAATATTGAGATTGGTATAAAGCAAATATATACTTCCTATTACTCCAAGTGCTAATCAAGCTGGCATGGGTATAAGGTTGGTGTTATGTGAGGGAACTGGTGCCTTTAGTAGGGTCCTTGGTAAGAGTGGTGATACTCACTTTGTCAAGTTATTTGCCTTTTTGTTCAGGATATTATGAACATGTATAATTGCTGCATAGGGATAGAATCATGCTTGAAACTTGTGTGATTTTTTGTACATAACACATCCAAAGGTTGTCCCATGAAAATTCAGAAATCATTTATGTGTTGTGCCCAAGTTGTCCAATGCAATGTAAAGTGAGGTATCAACATATTATATCGAATCCAAAATTTTAATTAATTATTTTTTGAATTTGAATTTTAATTGATGTTTTATGTAAAAAGAATTTATTACTAGTTTAGTGTTTGTTCTTTCTTTTTTTTCATCATATTCCTTCCATTTCTTTTTCATTCAATTTTATCATTTTCTTTCATTTGAGCAAGTAGGATCACCATGGATCATAGAAAAGAAAAAAAATGTGAAAAAGTCTGACCAACCATGGTTATTTTCACCCATGGGCTAACAAACTTTGCACCCAGCTTTTATTTGGAAAATATCTCCTAGAAATGATTTATCAAAAATATTAAAATTTGACCACTCAAAAAAAAATTGGAGCATGGGCTTAACAAACTTTCCACCCAGCTTTTATTTGGAAAATATTTCCTAATTTTTTTTTTAATTAAAAATTTTGACCAATCATAATTTTTTTGGACCATGGGCTACCAGATTTTGTGCCTACCTTCAAAAAAAATTAGTTTAAAATCTTGAGAAAAAATATGGTAAGAAAATCCAACCAATCAGTGCCTTCTTGGCCCATGGGCTACTGAACTTTGCGGCCACCTTCAAAAAAATATTGTTAAAAATTTCTGAGAAACAAATCATGAGGAAAAATCTACAGACCAATTGAGGTTTTTCAGGCTCATGGTCTAAGAAATGTCCAATCCACCTCTAAGAAAAATTTAAGTTTGAACCATCAAAATTCACCCAACCATGAAACATTATCCATAGTGCATTTAATGTAGATTTTTCATTTATTTACATTTCCTTGATCCCTTGGTCCTTCAACCTTGTGTAAAATGAACTTGAACACCAAAATGGCTTTCCTTTCAATCATATTTTTTTCATATTGATGATCATGGGATTTTAAGCTCTAATCTAAAGCGGTCCTAAGATTGAAACCTTGAAAACTTGATTTAGTTTTAAGGAGGCGTTATACTAGCATGAAGGATCTGACCATGAAAATGCTGAGAGCCCTCAAAACACATCCAAAGGTCATCTCATAAAAAAAATTAAATCATTTATATGTGAACCCTTGTTGTGAAGTGTAAAGTAAAGTGATAAAAAGACTTTGTTAAGGTACTTTAACATATTATAAAAATAGGCGAAAAGGGGTAGCATTTTATTTCATGTATTCTTTTTTAACTTATGTTCTATCTAATCTTTCTAAACTATTGGCTTAAGGTTTCTCCTTTCTTTTTCTTCATCACTTTCTTTTCACTGCTCCTATCTGTACAGCTGCTATAATTCTTCAACCGTGTGCATTCAATGCTGAGTTTCAGCTTTTCATATTGAGTTTTAATAAGGAGAATTTTAAAATTCACACCTTTTTTGGTTAAATTCACACCCTTTCTTCGCGCGTCCGATTATATGCAGATTAAATTTGAGTGTGTCTGCCCCACCTCCCTGATGTCTAGATGAAAAGTTATTAATAAGATTATAATATATTTGGAAAAAATTGTATAATATAAATTCCTAAGTCTAGATGAAAAGTTATTAATAAATTTTTGATATATTTGAAATAAATTGTATAATATAAATTCCTAAGTCAAATGAACATCCGGGGGGTGAGGCAGACACACTCAAATTTAATCTACATATAATCGGACGCACAAAGAAAGAGTGTGAATTAAAAATTTTCCTTTAATAAAATTTCATTACTTAATGGATACCACTGAAAGAAGGACCAAAGACAGGGTGAATTTACGGATTTCTCTATTGTCCAACAAACGTTGCACTATGCCCATCTCAAAGAGGTGGGCCTGACATTATCCAAAGTGCAATTAATGTTGATCTTTCATTCATTCACATTTCCATGCTCCCTTAGGCTTTCAACCTTTCTGTAAAGTGAACTTGTACCTTAAAATCTCTTTTCTTCCACTCACAAATTCTCAATTCCAATGCTCATGGCCTTTCAGGTTCTAATGGAAAGGGGGCCTTATGACAAAGTACATATTGTGTGCAAAAGCAAACACCAAAAAACAATAGAGGATTTTTCCATGGTTTTCAAGGTAGGTGCTGATTCACTCAGGGCCAATGGGACAATCAAAATCTGAAAACTGACATATCCATAACTGTTATTCATACCTGGACTTGTTAGTTTGATCTTCAAAACTGGCAAAACAACAAAATAATAAAATAATGAAAAATAACACTGGCAAATCCATATCTGCCCTAGGAAGAATAATGTAGAGCTTTGTTGATAAGAAAATTCTTGTCAGCCTTTTATCCATATTCTTCTTTTTAATTTTTTCTTTAGAATTAAATCTTTGTAGTTGGTAGAAGCCTTTTTTTCTAATTGGCAAAGTCTAGCCAAAAAGTGAAATTCAAAATTAAAAAATCAAGTGATTTTGGAGTTTTCCAAAGACTAGAAGCTAGAAAAACAAATTAGTAGAAATGGCAATTTTTATACCTTTTTGTTTAATGTATAGTCAAAATATAGGAAGATGATTAAGGGTTTTTATTTCATATTTGGTTTATAGCCAAATTTGGCTAAATCTTACCAGAAATGATCATCACTTTTGTTACATCTTCCTATGGATGATAGCCACTTTGGCTACAAACAAATTTTCTTTTAAAAAAACAACTGGTCCGTAGAACTTGGCCACATACCTGATGATTCAACTGCCAAAGGGTGATCTACTTGTACATTCCTATGTGTTGGAAATTTGAATCACCAGGAGAAATAAAGTCTGGTGAAAAAGCCAACATGATTTCCATGTTGAATGGAGAGTGTTCCATGTCTGAGGAAGGATGCTTGATGAGATTGGGATCAAGAAGTGGGCCATGGTTCTAGCCTCTAGGGTCATGTAATGGACAAACCTTAAGAAATTCTAGTGGTTTTTATTTCATATCATAGTTTGTGACTGACCTATGGTTTAGTTTATGGCAAATTTGTAAAATTGACAATTGTAATGAACCCTTTCGGAGTAATTAAAACCACTTTGAGGGTACGCATGTTTGGTCCCCAAGCAAGTGAGCCTTTTGGAATTGTAGGCATTTTGAGGAACTTTTGATTGACTATGATGGTTTTCCCCCAACCGCCAAATGAGACATTCATTATTCTTACAATTGCAAATCTAGAGCTCCATGCTTATTTCAAGAGAGTAGTTATCAATTTGCAATTATTTAGGGTTATTCATATGTGTAAAAATATAATTTCATTAAAAAGTAGCACCTCAAAACATGTTGAACAACTAGTAGGAAATGCAAACTCATGTCAATAAGTTTTTCCTTTTTAAAAGAACCTCAATCCCAGTTTTGACATTCCAAAAAGTTATGGTAGGTTCTTGGGGTGCAATGTGTTTGAGATCCACTCTTCAAATTTTTAACTTGTGGCTCCAATTTTGACAATTTTTTAAAATTTAAGATCCTTTGAACTTAGTTTGAAAACAAGGGTCTAGTACCATGTGCAATTAACATTTCCCAAAATTAGAAATTTTATGAGTATGAAGCTTAACAACAAGTTAAAACTAAAAGTCTCAAGTTTTTCAACAAATTAAAATCAATGATTTATTTATGAAGTTTAGTCAACTTGTTGGTTTTTCAAAAAAATCAATGTGCTTACATTAAGAACTTAGCTTATTTTCATAAATACTTTTCCAAGGTTTTGGTTCATTAAATTCTAAACTTGAACCTTGAACTTCAAACTGAAAGAACTTGTGAACACTAATGCAAACTAGTGTTGGGTGGGTAGATCAATGGAGCTTTGACATATAGACTAATAATGGTCTTGATATCAAAGAACTAGCCTACCTATAAGGACATGAAGCGATAACAAGCATTAAAGGATTTGATACCAATATTTGCCTAATATTGAAATTTTAAAAAAGATTTGATGTTAGCTTCATACGAAATCTATACAAATTTCAAAATCAAATATTTGGTAAAATTGCAAGTCCCTTGATTTGAAATGTTGAACTCAAAAGCTCATATTTAAGTTCCTATGAGTTGGACCTAAAGCAATATCCTTTGGTGGAACTAGCACAAACTAAACCATGGAACTATCCTTTTGTTAGAATTAAAACTAAACCCAAAACTTTGAAAAAAATGTTGAACATAGGTTCAAGTTCTTTAAATAAACAAGTTGGATTTTTTTTAACAGTTGCCAAGTAGATTAACCTTTATATGTAATTGATTTGTGTTTAAATTAATTGTAAATCTCCATACCTACACAATCCCTAATTTTATTTCGTTGTAAAACTTTAGACCTATAAATGTAATTTTTTTTTGTGGTGAAATTTCATTAAATTACAAAAACAAAAAAGGGGTCAACAAAAGGCCTTTATAATTTTAAGGTTGTTATTTTTTTTTCCCCCCCAAATTTTAACCATCGTGCAAACCAAAAGGTTGCTCTAATGATGGATGGCTTGGATCCATTCTTGTTAAAAAGCAATGGCCACGATTCTTTAATTGCCACTTTGCTTGCTAAATGCAAAACATGTCACCATCTTACTCAAGCTTCCAACGTCTTTCCCACCTCTGTTGCCATAGAGTAAGGTTCCATCACCATTAGAAGTGACAATGGAGCAACACTTATTACCATGATCATGGGTTCCATCCTTTTGTTTTGTTTCGCCACCCTCAATCCCATTGTAAGTTGTAGCACCAAGTTCCATGTTCAAAACCACTTACACCAATTTTCAAAACAACATTCATTTTAACATTTAAGCCTCGAGGGCACAACCTACAAGTAAGTGCTTCTAAGTTTTGATTCTCTAAACATCATTGCAATGCAATTGTGATTTGTTGTGGTAGGGCATTCTCATTATTCAACAACTCTTTGCATTATTGTTCAATGACTCTTTGCATTATGTTTGTGGTGGATTTTAGACTCTAGTAACATTGTAACAATCTATGAGGAGCTATGATTGTATGAGCAAGCTCAAACTTGTGAGTGATTAGGTCAAGGCTTCGAGCATTGTTTGAATAACAAGCCGCTTCAATGGGTTGTGCTCATTTCTAACTTTTTGAGACCTCAAATTGCATTAAACACTTGTGAGTTTTGAACCCCGTTTAATATAAGCCTTAAAAACATGTTTTTGCCAAACATAATGCAAGGTTTTCAATGTGATTTGAACAATGTGTTTTTTAGTGAAAGTCTTGATGGTTTTCAAGTGCACCCTAGCTCATTTGATTTTGTTGTAGTGTGACTTGAGCAACATGTTTTTGAATGGAGGTGTTGAGAGTTTAATGGTTTTTCCACAATCTTCTTATTATTGTTTGATTGCCATAACACCATGTCTCCTTGTAGACCTCATGCAAATTTCAAGTATAAATTGTTTTTTTGTGGATATGTGTTTGTTTCTAGTTCTATGCCTCTTGTGGTCGATCATGTTATAGGAGTGTTTGTTGTTGGCAGTTGTGATCAGCCAATTATTATTTGTACCTCACTAGGCAAGTCAACCATCACCACACCTAGTGCATCCATTGTAGTTAGTCCTTTTGAATTTTGAAAGAATTGTGGATGGAAACACATCTAATAATCTTACTCCTACTATTGTTCATTCTCTTACAAATTGTGGTCGACATTGCTAACAAGGTTGTATGAGTTGGGGCCGATGATGTAAAAAAATTCAAAGCTTGAAGATAGGTGTTAATGTCTAGTTCATGAACAAACATGACCCTTGTATGGCACATCAATGCAACTTGGCAATGCAAATTTTTTCATCCTTGTCTCTAGTTGTAAAGATTGAGGTTTTTCTTTCTTTTATGTATACTTACTATAGTTAGTCCCTTAAAGGCACCTTGAGCACACTAAGTTGACTAAAATGATTGAATTTAAGGGTCTAAATTTTTTGAAGAATATCAAAACAAGGTGGATTTCCATGTTGGCCCATTCTAAACGAATGCTTAGAGAGTGTAAAACATTGGTGGTCAAAATGAATGATGATGTTGTAATGCAACTATGAACTCTTGTGTGATGTGGAAACAATTATGGGATTAACATTTGTGCTACCTATGTTGGAAGCAATGCAAGGTTTAAACAAGCTTATTCAAAACAAGGACATGTTCATATGCGATTTTGTTTCAACTATGAACACTATTAAAAAACATGTGGACAAACCACTGTAGCCAACCACCCAATTCAACTTTGGGTGGTCTTCACATGACACAAACCTCTCATGATTTTGTTGAATGGGCAAATCCCATTAGAAACTCACCAAAGTGGTCATGCAGTGGGAGGCAATGGTGGTTTAGGAATTTTATATTCAAAATGCCTTCAAACATGGTTGAAAATTTTCCATTCCACCTTTTCAAACCACTTCGGTGGTTTTTCCTAATGGTCATTCCAAGCATTGTGCACAAGATTAACCACCTTACAAGGTAGGTAGGTAGGTAGGTAATATGGTTGAGTTATACCTAGGTTAAGGTAATCAATTTATACTTAGGTTAGGTAGAATAGGATATGTATTTAAAGTATGTCTATTATAACCTATAGCGAGGTTAGGTATATCATAATTTATACATATATGGTAAGTATATTATAGCCTATGTACCAAGGTTAAGTACTAGTGTACAATTTTTTATGTACCTACCTAGGTACATAATGATCTATATTTACATTAAAGTAGGTTAAACTTACTTAATTACATGTAATTAGCCTAAATATAGCCTAACTTATACAAACATGTTTTATACATACTTAAGTTATATGTATTTAATTTATATGTACATAACATCTACATACCTATTATATACATACTTAAGGCTACATATAATATACATTATCTAAATACATTACCTTGCCTATACCTTACATATACCACTATGCCAAAAGTTGGCATTTATACTAAGACAAATATGGCTACTAACCATTTTTTGTGATACAATCATATTTGCCATGTTTTTGTGCCTAATTGTATTCTTGTAACCTTGGATATGACTAGATGATTAAAAGTTTTCATGGATAGGACTATGTGACTAAAAATCTTCTTCATGAGCACCACATAATTATTTAATAATATGCAATTTGAAACATTCAAAACTTGTGAATTAAAAGGGACAAGAACTAAAAGGTAGACATATGTATACACTTAATAAGCATATTATAAGTTTGTAGATGATCAAACACATAATTAGTGCACAAATAAATGACTGATATTTTATATTTTTAGAAAATTTACCTTAAAGTCATTAATTATTTAATTTGAATTTATGGATTTTTGTTAAAAACAAATTTGGGGGAAATATTTTTTTCAAAAGATTCCTAAAAAATGGGAAACAATGCTAAAGTTTTTGAAACCATAAAATTAAATAAAAAGTTGATGCCTAGAATATAATTAAAACATTCAAGTTGGGATCTTTGCACAAAGCTTTATTTAAATAAACATATTTTGTGAAATTTTTGACATTAAATAATAAAATGTATTCTTATTAATGATATCCAAATATTTTTATAAGAAAATCCACATGCCCCAAACTGGCATTGTTCTTCATGTTCCCATGTGATGGGTAGCAAACAATATAAATTTTGATATTTATTCGTTTATCAGAATATTTGCTCATACAACTTGGAGTTTTTTAATAATTTATATTAAATCACATTTAATGAATTGAAAAGAAAATTAAAAATAAGATTAAAACTTAATACTCAAAATAACATTTGATAAAAATTATGAAATTAAAAAACATGTGTGTAAATTAATAACCATGACATTTAAATATTTTAAATATTTTTTATAACATTTAATTTTTAAAAAATAATATTGTATGTTTCATAGATAACATATTTTATTTTAAAATATTTTTTATAACTACAAATAAATATAACATAACATTTATACAATGATTATTGATTTGTTATATTTTTGAAAGGTGGGGAAATACACACACACACACACACACATAAATACCGAAAAAACCATGTTAATTTTAAATATGTTTATTTATAAATAAAATTATGAAAAAAAAAAATCTTCAAGATATCATTGTTGTCCAAATGTATGAAATAATGAAGATTCAAATGCATTAGTCAAACTACTTGACATTTTGATTTAAAATTGTTTATAGATGTGTAAATCTTGGAAAAATCTTTAAGAATGAACATTATTTATTTTCATTTAGACAAAGTATGAAAAATATAATAATGGTCAAAGTTGGGTACTTTTGTATGGCATAGTAGTGACATACGAAATATAAGTATTTTTCGAAGGTGCTAAAAGAGAAGTATTTTCAAGTATTTTTTAAAAAGCATTATAATGATACAAAGGCTTGAAAATTGGCCTTTGTATCAAGTATTTTCAAGTATTTTTTAAAAAGCCCAAAAAAACGTTCAATACGCGTATGTTTGAATCGAATTGAGTGTATGTCACTACTATGTTGTATGGGACAAAGGATGATGTGAAATAATGTTGTAAATTTATCCAATGTCCTTTATCAACAAGTTGAATTTTGTAAACTATATAACTAGATGAAAAAGTAGTAGTCTACAACAAAACACGCACCAAATATATTCAAAGTGCAAATATTATTTGTGATGAGACAATAAAAAAGGTTTGTGACCAAATACTAAATAGGATGTTACTTACCTACCTACTTAGGCCTACCTACCTACCTATTCCTACCTACTTAAGTGGCCTATATCTAGGCCTAGTCTAGTATCCTAACTTTAGGTTTTGGCCTAATTGCTTAAGTTTAAGATTTTAGGTTCCTAAACTTAGTTAGGTACCTAGCTTTAGGCCTAGTTTAGGTTTAACCTAGATCATTTAAGTTCTAGTCACATGGTATAATCTAAATGGCTAATGTTTAAATGCCACGTGGCAGAACTTATTTGGCCAATGCCTATATGCCACATGGCATAACTTGGATGGCCAATGTTTAAATGCCATGAGGCATAACATGGGTGGCCCATGTTTAAATGCCACATTGCCTAGCTTGGGTGACCAATGTCTAAATGTCGTGACATGGCATTGGACCAATCAAAATTATGTTTGACCAATCAATCATGGTTTGACCCTAATGACCACCACAAGAAACCACCTATAAAACCACTAAATATACACTTGTTGCATGGGCACCTTAAAAAAAACCATTAAAAAAATTTGAACCAAACCACCCAATCGCCAATTCGGTGGTTTCTTTATCCGACTTGGGACCAACCACTACCCTAAACCGCTAAACCTACTAGAAACCCACTACAAAATGAATGGTTTGCACAATGGTTTAACCACATGTTTTCTAGTAGTGGAAGTTGTGTCAATTTGAAGTCTCCACCATGTATATTGATCTTGAGAAGCAATATTCCCGAGATTAATTTCAAGCATTCCTGGATTTGGTGACATTAAAAAATGATGCCCTATGTGTTGAGTGGTGGAATAATCTAAATCACATGTGGAATTTGCTAGTTTTTTCTTCATCCAACACTTATACATGCTTCAAAAAACTAACAAGACAACCAAGGAGGTGTCAATGGTAATTAGGGATGGTTGGGTATGTGTTTGCTAAAATGTCAAGGATCAATGCACTTTTGTTGCCAAAGGTTTAATTGTAAAATTGGATAAATGGTTCATGGCTCAAGATTTGATGAATGCCATTAGCATCATCTACCCTTAGTATTGGCTACAACCATAAACTACCTTAATGTTCCTTGGTCATTTGCAACTCCTAAAAGCACACTACTACCATGCCAAGATCATGTAACCAAATGATGTTTGCCATCTTCATTTGCTAAATTTAATTTTATTGGAACAATAATCATCATTTTTTATTACCATTATGCAATCCAATTGCAATTCTACCATGTTGCCCTTGCATGATTGTAACCCTACCACTTGCATGTGGAAGTGGATGGCCCATAGCCAAATTTTGAAGATCAAGATGTCAGTATTTTTCAAACTAGTTGAGCTTGTTGTTATTATGGTTTTGGGGAGTGTTGAGGATCATAGAACATTTTTTACTATCACTTTCATGAAATCAACATTACTAAAAATCATGTTGTTTGCAACTAGTCACTATGCAACTAAATGTGTACAACATGGACATGTGTCATAAAAATAATGGCCTAAACTTATACATACTTAAATTACTATACATAATATATGTACATAGGTTATGTATAATAATATTATGTACCTTTAGTACTAAGGTTAACCCAATGTTAACTTAAGCTAGCCTAAACTAACTTAGGTTAAACAAATTAAAGAATTACATTAACCATGGTTTAATTAAGTTAGGCTAAACTAATTATGGCTAAATTTAATCAAGCTAAATTCATTATGGTTAAATTAATTTAAGCCAAATTAATTATGGCTAAATTAAATTAAACTAATTTAAATATGGTTAAATTAAATTAAGCCAAACTAATTATGGTTAAATTAAGTTAGGCTTATTATTTATGGCTAAAATAAATTAAGTTAAATTGAATTACCATAAAATAAATATGGATAAATTAAGTTAGGGTAAAATATTTATGGCTAAACTAGATTAAACTAAAACTAAAAACGGTTTAATTAAGTTAGGCTAAACTTTCATGGCTAAACTAGATTATGCTAAATTAAATCATGGTTTAAATATGTATTGTAAACTTTCCAATTTTATTTGTCAAATATATTATTAAAAAAAATTGGCAAGTGAATTTATTTTATTTTATTTTATTTGGAATATTTTCAGCAAATGTCAATTTTATTCAACAAGAAAATTATTCAGAATCAATTAATATGATCATATTAAAACTTATTATAGATAATCATAATTATTAATTAAAAATTTATTATAATTATAATGATTATCGATTATATATATATATATACACATTCGATAGGTATTATATATTTAATTTTTTATTTTTAATGTTAAAATATTAATGTAAATCGGTTACAGTAATTAACCTACAAGTACACAAATAGCCTAGATTAATTAGTCATTTAAACTAAATAATCATATTATAATCATATTTTTATTAAGCAATCATAAAAGAAAAGGAGTAATGAAAAATTAACAAGAAGAAAAATAAGAAAAATACAATTTCCAAGTTACAAAATGTGTTTTTTTTTTTTTTTCCTTTGGACCCCTCCTACTTTCAAACCTAATAACTTTCTTATTTCTTATTCATTCTAAACGATTTAAAATGTTATAGGAGCACCATTTAAAGTTTTAAAAATTGTGTTGGGATTTTAATAGCAACAAAACAACAAAAAAGGATCTTGGTGGGTGTTTAAGAACAACCTTTGTAGTGTTCAATGGTTTGTTTTTTTGAGTTCTTGACCCCCCTTTACTTTGGGGGCCATACCTTTTTCATTTCCAGTTTGTTTTTGACAGTTCTTAGTGTGTTAAATGCGCTGAGAGGAAGACTTTAATTTTGTTTTGACATTAAAAACAAAAAAACCCTCCCTTGGCTAGTATACTCTAATGCAATAGTTGCATCTAATGTGCAATTAAGTTAATTCATTAGGTT
The DNA here is from genome assembly GCA_963921925.1 of Sphagnum tenellum. Classification (NCBI taxonomy): domain Eukaryota; kingdom Viridiplantae; phylum Streptophyta; class Sphagnopsida; order Sphagnales; family Sphagnaceae; genus Sphagnum; species Sphagnum tenellum. The sequence continues at coordinate 526,515 of OY998159.1, forward strand.
TGGAATGGAATTTTTTATCCCATATCCTTTGGTTTTCAATTCTATTTGGCTCAAAATATAACTAGAAACAATATTTATTTGATAACCAAATGCTAAGTGCCATTGGGGATGAATGAATAAAATAAGCTTGACTTTATGAAATGGTTAAACTTAAAAACAAAATTAGATTATTTGAAACCTACCTATATAACTTAAGCCTAACAACTTTTCAACCTACTTACATACCTAAATAAACCTACCAACCTAATAGAATTTAATAATCACCTACCTATTTAGGCACCACATGTCAACATCTTATTAGCCATGAATTGGACGACTTAGATTTCATTAATTGATATTTTAAAATTTTAAAATAGGTGTGCCTTTAATTGCCACGTGTCACCATATAATTGGTGTTTTGAAATGGACATGTGTCAAATGGTCCATGAACGTTCCATGGTGTGCCACGCGTCATCATCTTAGTGATATAAATTTTAATGATTATGATTAATCTAATGAATTTTTAATTTTCAAAACACAAAAATAATTAAATAATTTCACCTGTCCACAAGCTAGTCCTTTAATTTTTAAATGTGTGTCATATTTTGATTAGTTGCATTGTAGTTGCAAGGAGAGTTACACATAATGTGCAACTACATTTTGATTGGTATGTATGGATGAACATATATATTAGCATTGTATATACATGTTGCATACGTAGTGTTGCATGCAACTAAATTTTAGTTGCAAATGATAGTTGCAAAACCCAAAATTTCACTAATGCAAAGTTGAAAAATCAATTAACAACCCATCTTCATTTTGTTGTGAGAATGTGTGCACAAGAATTCTTTACATTCCAAAATTTCCCATTCTACATATCATCATTAAATGGAATGAAAAGAAATTTCGCTATGGGTTGGAGCTATAAATTGTGTATGCAATATGGGACTCTTTGGTTCGTCAATTTTGTTTAAAAAGAGGGATTTCGATATTTATGTGTTTTGTTTTGTAGGTTTACCTTCCTTTGTTATGGCAAAATCCATTTATGGATTAAGGTTCAATTCCCTTGGAAAGTATAGAAGGTGGTGGGTAGCAACAACAAAGTGAAACCCTAACCCTAAGTAGTGCAGCATGAATCTTAAACCCTAATTCAAAATTTTGTTCATATCTGCTTTTATCCATTTTAAATGAACATCACATTTGCTTTTATCAATTTCCATCCCAAATGAACATTGCCACGCATGGTGAGATTTTTGTCTAAACAATTCCCATGTTGCTAGAACCCAAAATGACATAACCATTTGAACAACACACGGCTTTTGGAAATTGCCATGTAAAACCACACTCCTTAGACCAATGGTCACCAACTCAACAACATCAAAAATCACAAAAAAAAATCATTGATACAACATGTACATGGAATTGGACCAATTTTTGAAATTAAGCCTAAAGGTTTTTGAATTTGAATTTTGTGCCAAAATTGAAACTCCATGGTTAAAAATTTGAATTACTAGGCTCAAACCTACATTTGAAGAACCTTACAAAAACATTAATGCCAAAATTAAGATTGAAAATTCTCTTCAAAAAAAATAGTGGCTAGAATTATTTGACACAAGCTTCATACAAGCCAATAATCAACCTTAGAACATCTCCAGTGCAATACCTCATCAAGCCCATCAATGGCATTTTGACAAAAACTTATTGGTGAACATCCCACTCCAATTCTACTATCAACATTTTTTTTTTTGCCAATCCAACCTTTTAGTGCTCCCCACTCCAATAATAATGCTTCCTTTGCCATCATCACCAATAGCCTTGCTACATGGTTTTTTCTTCACATGCTTCTTCTCCTCAACAAAAAGAAGAGTTCATTGGTTTTTTTTTTTTTGTTCTTATAATGTGCAAATGCGTAAAGAGGAGATCTTTTTTTCTTCTTTTTCTTCTTTTTTGTTCTTGATTTGCAAAGGAGCTCATTAAATCTTTTTTGTTGTTGCAATGCATGAAGGAGCAAAGAAGACTTTAAAATTTTATTTTCTTTTAATTGTGATAAAAGAAGGAATTAAGGAGCTCATTAAATTTTTTTGCTTTGTTATTGCAATGCATGAAGAAGCAAAGAAGAAGAAATCTTCTTTTTTAATGTGGCTTCCCATTCACAATTAAATTTTGTCTTTCATATTAGGATATGACCTTCATGGAGCTTTTCTTTGGCTAATATCTTGTCTCCTCCATCGCCGATGTATTCAATATTGGTAGAGCTAGTTGATCAAGCCTTGATGATGATGAACATTGTAATATTTTGCAACATTTAAATTGGTGATCATGGGTAGGGACTTGCAAATGTTTTTGTTCAAAAAGACTTTTGATATTAGTCTGTTCATCAATTGAATGATGATCTTTGCCTTCATTTTGGCTTTTATTACCATCTCAATAGTTCAATTGCATGTTTATTATTAGGCAATTAAATGAACATCCCTTTGAATGTCAATTCTCTCTAGAAATACCTTACTTTGTTTGAAGTTCAATGACGTATAAGCTCATTTTGGCGAGGTTGATGGCATGCATGTGGTGGGGCATGAATGACCATCGCACACATTTGAACTACGTCTTGCATTTACAAGATATTCTTTGCCAATTTATGATGGAGCGAGTATGAACCTTTTCAAAAGATTTGATCCAATAATAGGTTGGTATGAAAAAGATTTAAAAAATTCCATAGCAATATTGGTTATTTTCAATGGTAGATACCTGCCCCCCCCCCCCTACCCCCCCCCCCACACTTGTGCAAACCAATGTTTGAGTTTGTTTTGTTTAGACCTAATCTTGATAGTCAAACATTAAATTTTTATAATTTTTTTAGGTGTGACTTTGAGTCTAGTTCTTCAAATTTCTAAACTTATGGTTCCAATTTTGACACTTTTTTTAAAATTCAAGAACTGTTGAGCAGCATTCCAAAATTGGGTCCAATTCCATACATTTTTATACATACTCCCCCAAAACCTAAACCTTCAAGTTTAACACTAAAATTTGGGGAATTTGTTGACATTGGTGCAAACCCATGTGCGGCAGTTTGCTGATTTTGTTATAACCTCTGATTTTTTTATTTTTTAAACTTTTGCAAAGAATTAGCAAGTTTTGTGAAAGAACTAATGGTTCAAGGCACATTCTTTGACCAATTCCTTGGTTGTTTTTAGAACCATGGTTCAAGGCACGTTCTTTGACCAATTCCTTGGTTGTTTTTAGAACCATGGTTCTGTGTCAAAACCAGTTATTTTGTTTTTCTGAGAATTGTTGGTCAAAGGTTCATATACCTCATCCTTACCCACCAGTCCTTTCATGGATAAAGAGAGAACTGGCTATAGTTGGTGAAGAAAATCAAAACAAAATTTTAGATGGACTCCTATCCTTTGCAACATTAATAGGCCTCTAATAGCCTTAATTGTGATACTACATTGACCTATATGGCATTAATCCAATGGAATGAGCATTGCAAAGCCGAAATCTTTGGAACTTTTTGAGACACCTTTCAAAGATGTAGACACGGTCAGTTTCGGCATAATAGGGCATCAAACGCGTAACTGGGAGTGAAAATTTTACAATAGGAAATCACTGGGACCCCAATTTTGGTGGTAAACTGAGTTCCATCCTGTGTTTCCTTCTTCCTCAGCGCCTGCACTGCTGCTACATGTAATTTCACTCCTCCTACCTGTACAACCAATATAAATTACTCTCGAACCTTGTGCATTAAATGCTGATTTCAGCATTTCATACCCAGATTTAATAAAAATTTCCATATACCACTGAAAGAGGGAATAGGGGGCGAAACATAAGGTAACTTTAAGTACAACTCTATTATTTGAAACATTGTTTTAGCACCCCTTAAAAGTTAGATTTGTAGTTTATGTTTCAAGGAAGTCTTAGTTGAAACTTTTCTTGGGCTCACCCTTTGAAGCCTAGGATTGCAAAACTTAGATTTGAACAAGTCTTTTGCAAATCAATATCTCAAAATACCATTTCCACAACATGATCATATTCGCCAGATGGATTATATTGATTTAAAAGTGGATGACATCCAAATTATTGAACAAATTTGTAGAACCATTTTAAGTACATTCTTCAATTAAACGTAATTTGGAAAACTTTTATGGATGATGAAATACATTTGTTTGGGTTGGAAATATGTATATCTTTTTACTAAATAAACAATAAAAATACACGTGAGAAGAAGAGGCATGAAACTTCAAATTTGTCTCTAATTATGCTTTTGAATACACAAAGATATTAATTTTACATTTTTTAAAGCATTCCTAAATCTCAAAAGTAAAAAATTTTATTTCTATTTTTTTCCCCAATGTTATTCATTTTGTCACTCCACTCTTGGATAGGAATTAAAGGTGTGCAACCTTACAAAACTTTATTGATAAACACATTGTAGATCAAGAAAATGTACAAAGGGACAAGAAAAAAAGAAAAGGGAGATTTTTCCATATCAAAAATCAATTGCTCATTATAAGTCAGTCGTGGAGATGGGAGATGTGTTTTGAAAGGGTGGAAGTTGGAAAGTAACTAGGCCTATAGCTATCACCTAAATTAAAATGGAGGAATGTTGTAACCTTTGCAATGTGATTGATTTTTTTTGCCAAAGAAAAGTAACAAAAACAAAAAGAGGAAGGCTTTCTACTCCTTTCAAACTCCAAATGGCATTGGCACAATTGTGTAAAAACACATCTACCTGTTTATGTAGACATCCAAATACCTCCAGTGCTAAGGGGAGGAATTGACCCATAGGGTGTTGGTTGCAATGGTTTCATTCTTTGGCTTCAACCACATCAAAAGTAGCCAAGGGTGGTGCAAGATTAGGGAAATAAATTTGTTTGTGTTGGGTTGGCAATGACAATGTCACCTAAGGTGCGAATGCCATTTTTAGTGAACACAATGTCGATTTGTTGATAGGAGGAATTGAACGTGTTTGAAATAAACACATGTAATTATTTTTGCCCCATGTGGAAGCTAACATCCCTTGTAATGGCAACAAAGGTGTCACGAACTACATCATGGGTTTTTTGTGCATTACTTGCCATGAGCACAACATAAGAGGTGGATACCCATAGGGTCGATGGGATGTGTGCACATGCATTGAGAGATACTTGCAATTTAGGGATGGGGCAATCCAAATCATATTCAAAGCATTGTGGAAAAGACCATAAAAACTAGTTGAAAACTTAGGAAAATTAATCAAACTTTAAGCCAAGCACCCACCCTTGGGCCAAAACATGATAGAATTTAAGCACAATGAACTTTAGATATCCCATCAAAGAACATGTTAGAAAAGGTATGATTGTGCAAACGCTCTGAGATGGAATTTTAACGTCAAACCATTTATTGTTCGATGAGTTATTCAAATGAAGGAAGACATCCACAAGTTGGAGGCAATAGGAAATCACATGTCACCTTGAAGTGTTGTTGGAAAAGGAAGGTGTTATTGTCAATTTGTGCTAAGGCTTCAAAAAGGAAATACATTGATCAATCATAAACCTAATAACTATGATTGAAGCTACAAGGGCCAAATTCCTTAAATAAGTTATTGGGGCGATGATGGTTGTTGGTATCAACCTGATGGCACCAAAAGTTATTGGAATAGAGGTTGGTTTACTTGCTAGAGGTCTTTCTAAGTTCTCAAAGGATTTTGGACCCAAAAGACACCCAAACACTTAAAGGAGGGAAGAGTCAAAAGAAGTGAGGGACTCTATGAAGGTGGAAAAGAGAAGTGTACATTGTAAAAAAATATGAAGGTCATTGCACACAATAGTGAGTTAGAATTCCAAAGGTTACCTAAACATCACCCATTCTAGGGAAAAGATCCACATGTTGAACATTTTCTAACATATCATTTTTTAATGAAGGATGATGTGAATGATGAAGTGCCCAATGGAACCCCCAAAACTTTTATTCCTTCTTATGGGGTGGTAAACTGTGATGGGGTGTTGAATTTAGGCAGTAGGCCATAGCGTGACCATGCTACACATTTACAAGGTTGGATAGAAAGACCTATCGCACAAAGTTGAATTTATAAATGTTCATATGTAAATGAAAAAAATTGTCATATGCAAATGATACAATAGAAAGGGGACTTATGATGTGAGTGTCATTTGTAATGGATGGAAATAGACAAGAAGGGAAATGACTAATTATAAAACTCAAAGCCTTAAAATGACCTAATGCGAATAATGTTTTTCCCAAGGGATCACCTTAGTAGGTTCCAATGGCCAAAGGGATGATTGTGACATTATTTTCACGTTTACGATGGATGTAAAACAGGGGAGACTCAAATGCATAAAATGCACGAACAAAGCGGATGAATTGCATGATGTTTCCACCTTTTACATGAAGTTTTTAAAATATGACCCTTCTTGACACCAAATTGAAAGTATTTGTCATGTCTAACTACATAACAACCTAATTAGGGTAAAGGTTTAAGGTGCATTTGATGCCATGGACTATTGTTTCACAACCGCCTTTAGTTGTGATTCTGAATTGGTGTTGGGATATATGTGTTGTAAAGGCAACACAAAATTGAAAGCATAAAGCACGATTTGTGAATCTATACAATGTTTTCCCCACTGCAATGGGACAAATTATATTTTGATAACTTGGTCATGTCTAAAAGGTGGGCCACACCAAGGACATGTGTGATTTAAAGTGGAATGTGACCTTTAGTAATATGTAAACAAAGCCAAAATAACTGAAGGAATCCACTCACTGAATCTTTTAAGTAAAAAAGTCCTAAAGGTGTTCAAAAACTATCCTAGAATGACCACTTTTCAATGGATGGGGCATGTGTTGGAATGTTAGTTTAACATAATTAGAAGAAAATTTGAGGTCTTAGTCTAGTTCATAGGCTTCTAGGATAAGTGGGAAATAGCCATTTGAGTTAGGGTGTAACATGGTGAAAGCTGAGGTGGTGTCAAGGTGCAAATTGCTCTAAAGTTTTCCCTTGCATGTCCAAGAACTAAACTACGAAAAAAATGTTTATGAGCTAAAAGATCATGTTGGGAAAAGGCATTGAACTCGAACTTGCCGCTAAAGGTTGTATTCACAAAGAAAATTCCTTGTGTAAGTTTTCCCAATTATTTGCTAAAAAACGTTTGAATCAAATCTGTGTTTCCTTATTCCCCATTCCCCCACCATAAGGGGGCAAAATGAAACTTTATTAGGGTAATAAAAGGAGTAAATACCACACCACCACATCATAGGGGTCTTACTTTAAGTTATTTAATGGAAAACAAAACACCACTTATATATCATGTCATAGAGTAGCATGGTTATGGTTATACAATCAAAAACAACAAAGTCTAAATGAAAGGACCCAAGGACATCCAAAAATAAAACCCAAGTCCAGGATGATGCAAGCAAGGTGGGAATGAAGGAAGGTATGGAGTCAGAATGATCATGAGGGTTTGAATTATATGAATTGGATGTTTGATAGGAACGTTGATAACAAGCTAACCTTTGACTGGGAAATTGGCGCCAACAAGTGGGGCAAGAGATTTTAAGTGGAAGTTGCAAACGCATTGAGGAAATGAAGGTAAGTTACGAAGTCTAATCATGTGCAACTAAAGGGGCAAGTAGAATGGAAAGGGGAAAAGGTCCTACATGCTTTTAAAATACTACCTACAATTATAAAACAATCCTAAATCTACAAAGCTAACCATAGAAGACAAAAAATATTGAAGGATAATTATAAAAAATTGCCTAAAGGTCCCTGGTTAGAGCCTTATGCCAAAACAAAACCTTACACTAGTAAAAAAAACCCCTATTTCATTCTCAATTACATGTCATTTTCGACTACATTTTCAACTACATATTTTGAAATATTAAAAAATAATTTGCCACTCAAAGTAAATTGAATCGTCTACTCTTTTGGTGGACAATTGAAAATAAATCTCAATTAAAGGGTCTATAATTGAAATATAGTCAAAATGTTGATTAGGAAAATGACATAGCCTATAGTTGTGCCTCCCAAGGTGGTGTGTTGACTTCTTAAATCTTGTGTTCAACTATTTTGATGGGTCACAAAATATAAAAATGGATGATAAATGCATGATATATGCATGGTGGATGGATGAAATGTGATTCAAAGGACTAATGTCTTTGTTGCAAATTTGATTTGACTATTTTTCAAATAAATTATACAACTATAGGTGAACTATGTAAAGAATGCATAAATTAATCATAAATTGATACAATAATTAATCATTATTCATAACTAAAAACATCAATTAATTAAATGCAATAATCCGTAGTTAGTTTGAAACTAAATTATATATATATATTCAAACATCATTAATTTTATAAATAAATATTTAATATTTATTACTGAATGATTTGTCAATAATTTATTAACTATTAACTGGTATTGAATACTTAATTAATGTGAAATAACTAATTTCTTTATAAAATTAATTGGATAAAGTGAAGTTTTGACTATTCATTTAGATAATTAATTATCTGATTATTCCTTATTTGATCATTCTGAATTATCTTTTTTTTTTAAATTCAATAATTTCATCTAATTACTTAAATGAGAGTTGAGACTTATGGTTAATAATTAATGATTATTAATTAATGAATATTTAGTTAGCCAATGAATAATAAATGAAATTTCTTAGTTAATATGAATGATTAATTAAGAATGATTGAATATTTACTTAAAAAATTAGTAGAAATCTCTATATATAGAATAATTATTTTTTAAATTATTAATTTATTAATATCTATTGATCAAAAGTTATGGTTAATAACTAATAAATATTACTTTAGTTCATATTAATGATTAATTGAAACGGATTTAATATCTTAAATTACTTAATAAGCTAGTAATTTGATCATTTCTAGTTAATATTTAGGAATTACCAACTAATTCAATAATTCATTTTGTTAGATAGTCCATTTAAAACGTAATTATATGTTATTTTATTAGTTGATCCCTGGAATTTTAAAAGGTTTATTTTTAAAGTAAGAAAGCATATTTATTAGTAATTTATTATGATATTTTATAAGTAATTAGATACATTAAAAACTTTAATGAATAATTTGTGAATAAATAATTAAATAAGAAATTAAATATAATTTTTGGAAATAAAAAATACTTATTAAATACCTAGTACCTACTTAGCTACTCACCTAATTAATAGTTAAGTATGTAGTTAGTGTATATTTAGAGTACTAAATACTTAGGTCTTTAATAGGTAGTAGGTAATTACTATTTAGGTAGGTAGCCACTAAGGTTAACATTTAATTAATTACTAAATACCTACCTATTGGTTACAAACCAACAATAAAAGTACTTAGCTAGGTAGTTAGTACTTACCTCTAGGTACCTACTAGCTATTGCTTAATGTGTATTTTATAGCTACTATTAGTTATTAAGTTTCTAAGTTACCCTAGGTGCATACCTTAGGAGCCACATTAGACATTTAATTAACCTTAGGTGGTTAGCTCTAGTTTAGCTGAACTTAGGCACCATATATGCTGAATTAATTAATAGGCTAGCTATTAATTATTCCCCTAAGTTAGGATCATATAATAAAATTAATAAATCATATTTATAAAAATGTAATTAACCTAGATTATAACCAATTACAATAATATTTGAGAATTAAAATATTACCTATTATGAGTTATTATAAACTACTAATAAGGTTAAATATTAATAATTATATACCTACCTACTTACTAGATACCTACCTATTATGTACCTATATGTTCCATGTTAAGTACTTACTAAATACCTAGTACCTACTTAGCTACTTATTTAGTTAGTAGTTATCTACTAACTAAGTATTTAATTAATAAGTACCTAGAGTACAAGGTAGCTAAGTACTTAGTTAGTAAGTAATTAGGGTTCAGGGTTAAAGTTTAGTTTAGTTAGTTACTAGGTACCTACCTACTAATTATTAGCTAGCTAGGTAGTTAATACCTACCTTTAGGCACCTTACTTAATATGAACTCACCTAATACATACTAAATACCCACATAATAGGTATTTTCTAACTATTACTGGTTAAATTAAGTCCCTATGTTAAATATTAAATAAGTATTAGGTGGTTTAGGCTTAAGTGCCACCATATTTAACTTTAAGCCCAACTTAGGTGCCACATACATTATGTTAATTAGCAAGCTAGTAGCTATTAAACCCTTAGGCTACTTTTGTTCGGTTTTAAATAGGTAGTAGATGGTCTAGGTCTAGGTGCCACCTTGTTTAATTTAGCCCAACCTAAGTGCCACATATGCTACATCAGTTAGTTGGCTAGGTTAATTGATAAGTTTAGTAAGTTAGGTTAATTGGTAGTAAACTAGGCTAGGTAAGTAGTTAGATACTAATTAAGTAAGTAGGTTGTTAGGTTTTAGTAGGTCATTTTGATTAACTTGCAATTGAGTTACAACTAGTTAAGTTGTAAATTGGTTACAATTAGGGAAGAATTGCCCGTCACTAATCAATGGCATGTACTGAACACTTATTCATATCTTTTTCATTTCTTTTTCATTTTGAGTGATTTAACATTTTATGGGATCATTAAATTAAGCTCTTCGATTCACCTTTGAACTGCATAGACAAAGGAGTAATGAAGAAAAATAATACAACACACGTTTTTTCAAGATACAAAATGCATTTTTTTTCTTTTAGACCCCTCCAACTTTCAAATCTCATATCTTTTTCATTTTTTGCGATTTAAAGTGTTATGGGAACACCACCTTCTGTTCTACAAATTAATTTTTGAAGTCTAAAAGCAATGGAGCAATGTTCTAGAACTGTTTTGAATGTCGAGGAATAGGCTTCCAAATGTTATAGCTTTTTTTTTTGACCGCCCCCCCCAATTTTGGGGAGCCATAACTTTTTCACTTTTTATCCATTTGTGAAGATTTTTTGTACCTCAATGTGCCGAGAACAAGGCTTTGATTTCTCCATGGATTTCATTGAACTTTAAATAATTAAGTGATTTTTCATTGGTCATTTTACCCTAGCTTACAACTAAAATGTTTATCTCATATTGTTTGCTTTACATGACAAGTTTTTGAAGTACATAAAGAGGTGAATTAGAAGTGTTGGAAAATCACAAAAACTTTATATTGTTTAATAATCATTTAAGATGAACTAATCACAAAAGCTTGACCTTAAAGGCTAAACTTAAAATGAAAAAATAAAAAATTGAGTGGCATTTGGTTTAGGTGTAGGGTTAGCCTAATTCCAAACCTAACCTTAGTTTGGGCTTAGTTTAAGTCTGAAGTTAGCTTAGGTTTGGGTCTAGTTTAAGTTTAACCCTAGGTTAGGTGATATGTAACCCTATGTGGGCCACGTGCCAACAAATTATTTGTTAGACATTAAGGCCATGTGTCAACAAATTATTAGTTAGATTTTGGGGCCACGTGTCAAACTTTTTGCCTAAAATCGTTGTAACATATTTGAAACATAATAAAAAACATAGTCAAAATATATTTGAAATTACAACTTAACTTTTGATGATGTCATGATTTGTCAACAAATGAAGTTCATCTAGTGGGACATTGTAGTCAAAAACAACTTTCAATTGTAATGGTGGAATCATTTCCAACTAAAATGGTCAAAAGTGGTTATTGTTGTGGTGTTGACATGTGGTTGTCACTTTCGATCACAATTTGTACTTTTGGATTCTTGTGGTTTGTAGTTGAAAAAAATAGATTACAATTTTTTAAAATAGTCAAAAATGCCATTTCCAACTATAATTGTAAATTGGAAACATACTAAAAAGGGGGGGTTTTCTACTAATGTTAACTTCATTAGAAACTTGAGTGACATAATCATTACTATGTTGAGTTCAACACACTCTTTGTTCCTAGTCCTAAAGGACTTGAAGTAAGTAATGTTGAGCAAAAGTTTCCTAAAAATCAATTGTGATGGACTAGATACCCCCTTCACAAATATCCTAATTCACTCAAATAACTATGTACAACATTGACCAAAAAAAAATGCCTTTTTTCCTTCTTTTTTCTTGGGACAAACTCTTCAATTAGGAAGATTATCTTCAAGTTTTAGGCCCACACACTTAAGAAGCCACTCTACTTTCTCATGTTCCACAAGAACCTAGATCCTCGAAAAAATGACCTACAAAAGGTCCAAAGCTCTTTCTAATAGATTGATGCCTATAGGTTTCAGTCCAACAATCAATCTCGCTAAAATCCCAAGGGTTCCACTGAAAAACAAGTTCAAAATGAAACAAAAGCCCTAACCAAAACCAAAACATTGGGTGAAAGCTAAAAAAGTAAAAACTAACCCTAATTGAAATTTTCTTTGTCATTTCTTCTTCTCTGTCTATTGCTACTTGTAACTATGATCTCTACAATCCTCCTATCTGCCAAGCTGTTGTTCCCTGACTCCTCCTCCGTCTCCTTTCAATTGGCAATTTTTTTTTTGTTGTTTTGGGAGTTTCCTTTTCCTCAAGGTAAAGAGTAAAACTAACACACACAGCTAACTCCTAGAAAGCAGAAGCAGCAACATTAGATGTTCTTAAGAAACTGGCAGAATTGGTCATCCATAGCCCATTCCCTAGAGTTAAACCTAGGGATCTAGAAGCAGAATTGGCACTGATTTTGCCAGTTGGCCTCTTTCCTTGGAACATGTTTACCCTGGCCACTCATTGTGGAATTTTTAATTTTTAATTTCTTTTTTTGGTGAAATTTCGCCAATAAAAAAAAGGGTTATCTAGGGTAATGTCATGTGGAAGTATGAGGGCAGGTAGATAGGTTACCAAGGTGGAACTTCAGTAACTCAGTTCTGGTTCATCCAAGACCGAGTCCTAACTCCTAACTTGTTCCCAATGGATGGTAGGCTGGTGGGTGCCAGATCGGGTAATCCGAATAAAGAACTCTTCCTTATATGACAATTTGGAGGTTTGACCTATTTGGAGGCCCCTTTGGAGGCCCCTTTACGCTACCACAAGGGACCAGGAAAATTCTAAGAGAGTTGAAATTTATCCAAATTTTTACGGCATAGGCCCACTCTGATATGGGTTAGATTTTAGATCCAAAGATGCCTTGTAAGTAGCAAGAACTTTACAAAATGTAAGAACCCTCCTTGAAGTGAAATATACCCATCTGAACTCTCATTGAAATGAAATATACCCGTCCCTATTGTGGAGAGAAATTACAGGGAATAGACATGCCTCACCCTTTTACACCAAAAAAAGTTCTCCCTGTGCTTTAGGATCTGCAATCCTCCATTAGAATGGACAATTGACCAGTTATTCGAGCAAGTGAATCCATTTGGTGAAAATTTTGTTTCACACAACATTTTGAGAAGAAAGGTCCAAAGAAGTTGCCTAAAGGAATAAAGATTGAATTGTATGGACACATTAGCTACATTTGACCTACTTTAGCATTGACATAGCCAAAAGGAAAAGAGGAACATTCTATGCATTTCTATTCAAACCCTATTATCACACAAAAGACTGGGTTTGAATTAAAATCCATGTGGCCACTAGAATTTAAGTTGTGTCCAACCTTGAGATAGGTAGCAACTACATTGAGGTTTCATTGTGGTTAATTTTCTTGAATAGCAAACGTCATACTCATGTAACAAACACAAGACCATCTCTTTCCTGAAGTTTGCACCCTTTTGACTTATGGATTCCAAATTACAACCACTCTTGCAACCCCAAAATTTTTTGACTAATAACCCCAAGGTAGCAAAACAAAACCCCCAAAAATTACTATGGTTGGTTGTTATAGAAGAAAAGCAAAATATTGTGGCTGGCTATCTTTACCCAAAACAAAATAATCTTCATGGCAGGTTTACACCTCTTATGATCTCCTCATTTGCCACATAGCTAAGCTCAATAAGGAAGACTTTAGTCACCAAATAAGTTTTAAAAAATAAGACTTCAAATTGTGACAAGCTGTATATTGAGAAAGAAAAAGGTTTCCAATATGTTTACATCCAAATTTCGCAACTATCCATGTTCATATCCCCAAAAAAAATACATATAATCCAACATCACTAGTTGTTACTTGATAACTGAAGTGGAACAATTAGACATTAACCCCATACTTTGAACTATAGTGAAGAAACAATGACAAAATGGCCAAGATTAAAGGTGATGCCTTGTCTACCAAGATACTGATGAATTAAGAGTATACTAGTGTGGCCTGTGCGATTGGCCCAAGTGTGAACTCAAAAAACAATTATTTGAATTTTGTTCAATTTTTGTTGAATTTCCAAAGACAAAGATCACTCCAAACCCAATATCTCCTCCACCTTTGGTCTAAATATTACAAAATCACTTGCATACTATCCAATCATTAAGCAATTCGCCACAATATCAAAAGTGCACCCCAATTTCCTAAGAAATTTTAGTTTTGAGTGTATTGAGTTGTCAATGATAAATTTGTTCAATATTCAATAATTCTTGTACAATAGGTCTAAACGTTACAAAACCATCTTGTTGCACACCTACTCATTTGTAGGCTTTCCAACACTACCAAGAGCATGATAAAGGCATCATAGTTTGGGACATCCTAACATGACAAACAAACTATCTTCATTCATACATAGATGAAAAGTTCTTGAAAAATCAAACCTCTTGTAACCAAAAACAAGATAACCCGAAATGAGATACAACACTAGGAGACACAACACACAGACCTATATAACTTTAGGGACACTCAAGGATATCCTTTCTCACACATACTCAGTGCACTCAATTTGACATGCTCTTGCGCAATTCTTTAGGTGTCCACATAACCATTTGCGATATTTTGCTATTGTGCAATTCACTAATAATCTCAGAGAGCAAAGACATTTCTTTTGTGAATGTATGACTGATCATTTCGTCAATGCAACAACATAACTAGAGATGAGTGTGGAAATGTTTTGGTTTGTGTCATCCGTGCATCATAACAAGAATTTAAATAATTTGGTAAAATCCATAAGCATATTTTTATAAATAATGCATAAGTAGGGCTTCATTTGAGAGAAAACATATTGACAACATTCAAAGGAGTTATAAGCTATTTAATCGTACAGAAATATGGTTTTCCGGAATGACTTGGTCATTAATGATGAAGGTCTTATTGATCTTACATCATTTTTTACATTGGTGCAATAGGAAGGTAGTGTGGGGTTGATAGTGGTGTATTTCTAGAGAAGGGGCTTAGAACTCACATATAATACCACAATATGATATTGAGGTTTCTTTTCTAAGTAGGTAGTGAAATAGGGGTATCACATATTCCAAGGGCTTCTCCATATACATTATTTAAGTTGAAATTTAATTCTAACATGCTTGCCCTAAAATACTTAGTTGATAGTTGTATACATCAATCGGAAGTGGGTTGGATGGTCATCCAAGTTTTGTGAAAGAATTTAGCAAGGTAGATGTTACATAGATGTGTCAAAACTTGATGTAGCAGCAGTTCAACATGTTCCTATCAAAATTCCCAAAAAGTAAACATCCCCAAAACTCAATTGCACAAGGTTTCTAAACATGTCCCAAGCAAGGCATTTAAGTTTCTTGGTGAATGTGTACAAGTAAATTAGCTAGATTTGCACAATGACCACCTGACATTTTCAAACCACTTGACTCGATATTGTTTGGATCTTTTTCCTTTTCTGTGGGTGTTCAACAAAAGAGTATACAAAAATGAAGCACTAACCAAGCTCATCAAGAATAAATCTGTGCCTAACATGGAGAAAAAAACCAGTGACAAACAATACCATGGTTTTGAAATGTTGGAACTATGCACACTCTTCAAGTTTGCCAAATTGAATTACACACTAAACATCAACTCCATCACTTGTTCCAAGGATAAGCATCATCCTCAGAAAAGCAAAAACTAGATGGATTGCAAATGGAATGAGCAAATTGAATCTATAAAAGGAAATAACAAACAACTTAAAGATCAAAATCCAAAACCATAGATTCACATTGAGACCAAAACACAACTGAAAATCTTTGATAGCCACATTGAAACCTGAACACCATTGAAGAACTTCGATACCCACAAAATCAATATAAAACCCTAAAAAGGATACCCTAGCATTCAGGGCACAATAATACAGAAATCATGAACATCATGGATTCCCAATGTCTAGTTTATGGACCCCAATGGAAATCCTCCAAGAATCAGATCCAAACCTCAAATGGAGAAAATCCAGCACCTTCAATATCAGATACAAATTCAGGATGATTCCTTCACATGGACAATAGCAAAACCTTACACTCCAAACCATCAATGTCCACATGTTGCAATGTCAAGAATTATTTGAACACCACTGTGGAAACCCCATTAAGCAGATCTTTTCCAATCATCTCTTCCAGTTATGTATACGAGGAGAAAGAGAAGAACCATACCACAGTTTGTTGCAGGACAAGGAATTCACCTTCATCCTTACAGCAACAACCTGCAATAGAGAGTGGAACAAGTCTTTCCAACCAGAAAACTGCTCAGGGGCCCCAGAGGAGGACCACCATAATTGCAGCTCATATCAATAGCAAGGGATCATTGAAAACATGTCAATGTGATTGCAGGAAAAAACCTCTTGAAAATACGTAAGTGACCAAGCAAATTTGAATCAGCTTCAGAAAAAGCAAAACACACTAAATGTATTAGGCAGTGCAGTCATAAAACCTTGTGAGAGTTCATCAACAAATATTCCATCACACCATCACCTTGATCATGAGTGGCAGTGACTAGCTACCATGCTTCCACACTGATTTCATCAGATCCTGACATGGGTGTTGCTAAGTGTCGAAATCCAATAACATCAGTATATTCACAAGTGTTAAGAAAGTTGTACATGAGTAAAAGCACATAGTTGACAAGCTCATAGAAACTGAGAAGATTTTATTTTCTTTCACAGCAAGAAACCTTGGGCAGCTGAAAAGATAGATTCCATGAGCAAGACAAACCTCCACAATTGCAATGTTACAGAAATACAATTCAAGAGATGGGTCTAACAGAGAAATTAGAATCCTAACACATCCAAGATGACACTCCCCATGTCAGAACAATCAAGCTAAACAACCAGGATGGTGTAATGCAAGATATCCTAACAATTCATGTTTCGACTTTGACCCACTCCCAAGAAACACTGACGCAAATTGCAGATTGTTGGACTCTTATACTCTGTTGAATTTCACTTCTGAACTGCAAATCCAAAGCACCTGACAGAGTTATTGACTGTCATGCTGGAACTACTTGATGGGGGTTGACAGCTGGTTGGCAATGGCAGCCAATGACTCAGATGTGGCTCCAGCTTTCTCCCGAGCAAGGGCCAAGAAGAAGTCAGTGAGGACACTTTCATATTCTGGCATCTTTGCATAGCCTGGGAAGTAGTTGATGTCTATGACAAGATATCGGTTTCCAACTTTTGTATCTCTGATGACATCAAAGTTGAAGAGGCGTAATCCAAGCGCCTCTCTCAACCCATTTGCCATATCAGCAATGAAACTTGCAGGTGGGAACTTGGCCTTTGCAAGGTTCTCATCAACCAAAGTGCCTGACTCACCTGAAGCAGCAGCAGCCATGTTGGAGATTTGTGAGAAGGAAAGAGGTTCTTCTGTACTCTCCATCTGATCTTCACGTATGTCTGGAAGAGACTTCCTCTGCACACACTTGAAGTACTCTCCTGCCACATACACTTTGAAGATCACACCTCCATGGTTGACAAACTCTTGAAGCACCATTGGAGGTTTGAGTTTTGCAAGGCCTCGGACATTGAAGATGAGAAACATGGCATGAGATGTTGCACTTCCATCTGCCACCAAGGGTTTGGCAATCACAGGGAATGTCAATGCATCAATGGCTTCCTTATTGCTCATTGCTTCAGCATTCTCTACTATCAATTGGTTGGGGATGCCACACGTTGCTGGAGCTTCAGAGATCTGAACTTGAGCTACAGCTTGCAGCATGGAAATACGGTTGTGAAGCTTTTCAATCGCTTCAGGAGGATCCACAATGATAACACCTGGGTGTCTCACTTTGTACTCTGCAAGCTGCTTGCTCCATTCCTCTCCTGCTAGCTTGTGGATGATCACATCAAATGGTCCCTGCTCCTCCAATGGCTTGCAAATATCCACCCACACCAGATTCACTCCTTTGCTTCGGGCGTGTGCAATCAATGATGGCTGCACAAAACTCTTTACTTTCTTGTCTGCCAATGCATACCCGACCTCAATCATCATCTCCCCTGACATTTTCTTCTTCTTCTTCTGCTTACTCTCACCAAATTCCAAAACCCTAAAAACAAGCTCCTACCCAAGAACTAAACACTCAAGATCCTTTCCTTTCTATGGAATCAAACACTACTGTTGAGACAACTGCATCTTCTTCTTCCCACCCAATTTATGAAAGCCTCTCAACAGTGCCTACCACCATCATCTTCTACAGTAAAGGAAATTTCAGAGCAAGAGTGGTACAAAAAGAGCTTGAACTCCTTTAAACTCTGATTCCTAGAAAACTCCTGCAAATCTAAAACATGAAAAACCAAAACTTCAATTTCAAAAACCCTTCTTTAAAAAAACCCCCAAATTGCAAACACCCCACTTACAACTGCTCGAAAGATAACACAAAAAAATCTACTTTTCAGGCAAAGGAAATCTTGATCAAGAAATCAATAACAACCGAGTTTCAAAAACCAAACTGACAGAAATCAATGCAAGAAACACATGACACACTGGAAGAAGATCACAACACAACTTTACCAACAACCCATTTGTTGGAGTCTCCAACAAATAGGAACAAGATTAGATTCCCACAATCCCTCTTCACTTGCAGAATCTCAGCGGAAAAACGTTCCCTCGCGACCGAATCTCCTAGAAAAAAAAGTCAAAGTTTTAGCAACATTCCAAGGAGGGAGCAGAGGAGGAGCAGGAGGAAGAAAGGAGGAGGACGTGGAATCTCCGTGAAGACGCGGAATCTCCGTTGAAATTTCAGCCACAAAAGAACACCACTTCCCTTTGCACGGGGCGTTGACTTTAATCATACACCTCCAAATTTCAAAACAGTAGTATTTTTTCTTTTCTTTTCTTTGTTTCTGGGTACGAAATGTTTGCAAAATTCGACCTCGAAAACTTAAATGAAATTGTCTAAAGCTTTTTCCTTTTCTTTTTTTTGGTCTTTTTGTGAATGAAGAAAACAAACACTCGCTCAGTTTTGGAGAACACTAATTTTCTTGGAAAACTTTAGTTTGGGTGATCACTATTAAATGCACTGGCCACGATAGCCATGTCAGCTGCTGTCGCTCCCCCCATAGCCAGGGCATCCTTACCACAACACCCATGGCCAAAGATGCGACCTTTTTCTTTCCTTTTTTTTCGTTTGTTTCCTCGCCCCCAGGAGGGAAAAAAAATTGTCGCCAGCGCAGTTAATAGTGATCACCCAAACAGAAAACATTCTCTTTTGGAATTTTTGTCACAGTTTTTTGACACTCTTTCTAGTTTTGGAGTAGGTTTTCTTCCTCCAGTTTTTCAACAGTTTTGACCGATTACTACAAAATTTTCATCAATTGAACATTACTTGGGACGATTTGCTAATGGATACTACATCAAAAAATCAATAAAGAAATCATTGCTTCACAATTAAGTTCTTGCCAAATTGCTTATTACAAGAGTTTTATGTGTGTCTACCTTAAGTGGTAATGCTTATTCTTCTAGAACATAAAGCAAAAACACGTGCTTGTACTATGTACTACTGGAGTAGCCTGCCAGGTTCAATGATCTGTTGCTACATATTTGACATTTTTTTTCCCAAGATGTCTATAAAAATCATTACAATTTTAATAAGTTAATCCCAAAAAAAATTGGAATCTTTAGTACTGTTTTCTTCAATCCTTGAAGCCTCTAGTAAGGCATCTTCTACACAGATGAGTAAGTAGTTCAATTGATTGCCTTTTGAGACTTTTATTCTTGTTGCTGCTATAGAAAAAAAAAACACAATGACCTGCCAGAAAATTTGCAGTTTATCTTGGAGGTAACCTTATAAAGCATGTTTTTTCATCAAGGAGCAGGGAGGGCATTTCGTTTTTCATAATGTCCCCGTCCTGTTTTGCCTCCATTTTTCCACTGAATTTCTGGCAAGTCTTTGCAGCAGGTAATGCCCTCAACCTAAGGCTTTACCCTACACCTACAATCTCATCAATTCTAATGACTTAATTTCATGCTGACAGGCCCCATAGGAATGCATGGTAGCCACTTGTGAAGAAAAAACTGATGCTGCTGCAGTCCTACTGTATGAAGGAAACTTGCAACAAGCAAACATCATGCATGTTCAAAGCCCAGATTTGCTCACATGAAGGATACAACAAGCAAACATCATTCATTTTCAAAAGCCCAGATTTGCTACAGTTGTTTGCAAGTGTTTGTGGTGGTTCAAGTCTCCCAAATCCAATGATCATGACATCATGACATTAGATTCAAAGTCCAGAGAGTTATTTACCTCATGTCTTTCATCAGTGTCTATATGAAGCTGGTTTCCCCATCAAACTTGAGTTAACATGTTAACTGGAGACCAAGTCATAAGCAGAAGTACCACCACAAGTATTAGAACCTCAGAAATCAAAGCCATCATTGAGACAGGGCAACTATCTGAAGACAGGGCAAGCATATCCCCACATGAAACTATTATATGCAGTGGAACTTGCCCATTCATGGTCCTGGTGGTCCTGATAACCTATAACAGTGGTAGAAGAACAATGGATGAAGGCTAGAAGGTCAGTTCTATAATACAATCTGCACTTGCATCTTATAATATTCAGGCTTCTCTTGCTCCGGAAAAAACACCCACTTGGGATCAGGGAAATTTGAAACAATCAGTGCATCTAAACAAACCTCCTTGCAATCTTCTCTACTGCACTTTGAAGCTATGAATGTAGCAATTTGTCTCTAAAAAGAATTCCCCAGGAAGCAGGGGTACCTGCCCAGGGAGGGAAAACTTTCAGATTGTGGGTCTTACGTGCAGAACGCCAATAAAGAAAAGAGGCAGAAATAGGGGAACCCTGCAACAGATGACAAGAGAACCCCCCTAACAAAGTACCATGCATTACACTAATACAAACTCAAAACCTGCATAAATCAAACATGCAATACACTATAACAGAAAGTGCTGATTCTACTAGCCTACCTTTGTTTTGACACCAATGGAACAAAAACTGCACTCTCACACGTTGAAGCCCATTCGTCCAGCTAGTTTGCCTTCCAGGATTCTTCGGTCAATGGCTGCATTCACTGAATTCATCTACAGACCCAACCCCACATTCAAACAGTCAGAAAGACAAAGAAGAGGCAAGGTCAAACTGCAACCTACAGTCTACACTGAACCAATTGAAGCTACTGACTCCTCTTGGCATTGCAGAGTCATGACCAGTTAAAAGTCAGTTGTTGCAATTATCACACCTGGAATGCAACTGGCAGAATTTCCAACATCACTTGCAAGGTACTGCCTGGTACTTTGAACAAACACTGCAGGTTTAGGGTCTGATCTCAATTTCACATGGTATAGAAAACAACGATTCTTCCATTTTTGCTGTGACCAAGACTGAGAGTTGCTGAGCTTACCTGTGTTGTCTCATCAAGTGCCTGATACTGTGAGAGTGACACTCTTCGCTCCTCCTATAAAGACAACTCAGTTCAAGTGTGAGTGAGAAAAGCAAGAGATTGTTCTGGATCCAGCTAACAGAGCAAAATGATGCAAAGCCTCCAAAATCCTGAGCTAAATTGCCGCCTAAAACTACATATGTCACAAGGCAATTTAGTTCACACAACCAAATACTCCAACCAAAGCACTCAGTGCTAAGCTCATACAAATCCATTACTTGGTTTCTACCCCAAAATGACCAGAGTATTTCCCCCTCTGTGTTTTGTGTTTTACAAAGTTCCAGGATGGTATGCCAAGACCTTACAGCAACACTGGAATTTTTCTGACATAGAGGGAGACCTGCCCCAACTGGTGTGGGAACTCAAGGTTGCCCCACAAATACTCAAAACTCAAGACTCCAGAAGTTGTAGAAACCTGGAACCATTTATACTGTAAAAGGGATGCTGGCAATGACTGATACCGGGCTTACTGATGCCAGACAAAGATATCAGTGCTCAGTATCAAATAATCAAAATTGCAGAAAGCTCAAATCTAAATCTAAAAGGAGAAATAAAATGGGAACTCTAGACAGAGTTGTAGTTGCAATGATAAGCACACAATCTGGATATGACTGTTGTGCTCTGAGATTCAGTGATAAGAAGGCAACAGGTGGCTTCAATGGAATTCAATCATGGACACTGTGCAACACAAAAGAAAGAAGTTGTGTCAGAGACATGACAAAGTCTCTTCACCTGCATGGATACAGCTCCTTACTTTAATACCATAACAGGGATTCTGGGGACTTGCCAGAATCCTTCTCAAAGATTTGAAGCCTTGGCTTCCCCCAATTCAGATGACTGGTTAACACAGTGACCCCCAAAGTTCCTTGGTTGTTTGGGATGAATTCTGGGATGCAACCATCAGTTCTGAACCACCCAGGAACCTAACTGCAAGGACTAAAAAACATCTAGGTTTTGCACTTTTTTTCTCTCATTAATTGTGTGAAAAGCAGGAGAGGTGACTTGATTATTATGGGCAGACTCTTTTGTGACACCTTTCAAACGCATAGAATGGTTTGGAACCACCACTGCCACTTGCAATGTGGCCATGACCTATTGGTTGAGTACACTTTTTAAAACTCCAATAGAATGTGAGACAGATTGAAGAAAAGCATACAGAGCACCTGGAATCAAAAGAGGTTTCAACAAGGAAAGATAAACAAACCATTGACATCATTTCATCGTCCCAAACCAAGTAAACCTCATTGGTGCCAGTAGCAGGGCCAGGTGGCTTGTTGGAGATGACAGGGGGAGGCCCAATGGCAGGTCCTCCAGTGTTGGGCCCAGATGCATACATATGGCTTCCAGGAGGTGGAGGGGGCTGAATACTTGCAGCTGCACATCCAGCACAAGAAAATGGATGCACAAACATATTAATCATGCAAACTGACAACAATTCCTCAAACTCTTCCTGCATGCAATTGGAGCCTCCCCCCCCCTTCTTCACTTGACTGGTAGAGCCAGTGACCTCCAAGATTGCCAATTTGACAGTGCAGGCAATATCTTTCATACACCTTGCAGAACTTAAACTAACAAACACAGTGCGCCCAAGAGAGCACCCTAAAGCCTCCAACCTCAATCCAATAATATATATTGCTCAAAAGAGCAGACAACTAGAGATTATGAATTGCTGTGAATGAGATATAAAGAATGCAAATCTGACCTCCAGAAGGGACTGGAGGGGGAGCACCCGGAATGTGCGCTGGTAGTGGAGCCCCTGAGTTATTAGACTGAAAATCTCCAAGACCATGGAAAAGTGGCTTAGTACCTGGGCTCCCACCAGCCTGCAGTGGTGGCAGTGGTGGAGGTCCATTTGGCTGCAAGGGAAAGAGGGGCTGTGAGGGTGCAGACTGTGGTGTGAGACCAGGTCCACGGGGCAAAGGTGGACCAATGGGGAATATTGGCTGTGAGGGTGGTTTTGCTGATGTAGCAGGTAGGGATGGTGAGCCTTGACCCTGGATTGGAAAGAGTGGTTGTGGTGGCGGCAGGGGTCGAGGAGGACCCAAACCTGACTGGCCACCTAGTGGGGTGCTCATTCTCCACCCCTGCTGTGGAGGCACCTGTGGACTCCAAGTTGGAGGTGGACGCTGCGTCATTGAGCCAGGAGTTGTGTGTCTGCAAACAAAAGCCAGATAAAACTGTGAGGAGGTCCATGATGAATTAATACTATGAACAATCACCTGCTTCTACATTATAGTCCAAAAGACAAAATGGAATAGGAAGAACAGCAGTGCCCTTCCCACTAGTAGTCAATCATCACATGACAACTAGAAGTGACATCAACCAACTGACAAATTGCCTTCAGATGACAAGTATCGTCACCAAAGACCTAAGAAGGCTTTCATCTCTCATCTACACTACTGAACTTCCACAGCTAAAGACACAATACATAACTCCTGGACTTCATGCGAAGAAAATGACCTACGCACCTTGAGTGAAAGCATGAATCCAACACCTGGCAGGCACAGACAAGCACATATGTAAGGGTGAAAGAAAGGACACTTACACAGGTGGCATTGGAGCATAAAACGGTTGGGGGGGCATACCAAGACCATTTGTTCTCATGACAACACCCCCCACAAACGGCAATGAGGGGGGGACCTCCACCCGTGCAACCTTTGCTGGGTTTTCTGCAAAGCCCATAATGGTCATGAGAGACAATCCCAATTTACACATGCATGCAACATCATATTGGAGCTGGCACTATTCAAAACACAGCAGACAGTTCTCTCTCAAGGAATTGCGTATCTGAATTATCACCCACATTTGATGTCTGACATCAAATGCCATGGTGGACATTGAAGTTGTAATAGACAGTGCCTTTGTAGGTATACTGCATTTCAGGTTAGAAGCTTAGAAGAAACACGCTTCTGTCTACAGCTTCAATGAAAAATCCAACATCCATTGAATTGCACCAACAATACAACAAAACTAGGCCAACCTTCACAAATGCTGGGGCAATATGACTTCAGTACCAGGGAGCATTTCACATACAGGTACAGCACTCAGATGTCCTTGGAGTTGAGAACAAACACAGCACACCAACAACTTGAGACATGCCTATAATCTCATAAGAAACCTAGGAAATTCCTAATGTGATGTAAAGGGATAGGTTCATCAGTGACCCTTGATCAAATTGTTGATATGGTTTTCATGGGAAAACCCTCTATAGCAAAGGATAGCATGAGTCTGGATGAGAAGAGAAGCAAGACACAACTACATGCATACAAAACCCCACAAAGGGCTACCTATGCATTTCACTCCCTGACACTGCAAATGGTCGGAGGCTCCCATGGTGAGGCCTCTTGCTATAGAAGACTACAACCCTTGAGGGTATGATCCCAAAGGTCACAAAAACAGACAGGAGTGACATCCACTTTCTTTCACCTCAACAGCTTACCTTCTCCCCATTAGAACCTAGCACTTGAAGCCAGCAGCCAGTCAAGGAAGTTTTTCATAAAGCAAGGATAACCTGGCTGCTACACCAGCCTTCATGCTTTGAATTTCACCCTACAGAGAAGGATATTCTCCAGGGAAGACCACAGGCCACACTCATCCTGCTCCCTTAATAACCATGAGCACAGTTATTGACTAAGGATCTGCAGATTCATTTCCTCTTGCCTTAGCAATGGAAGACTATGCAAAATAAGGGTTACCAGGAACCAGAAATAAGTATTTTCCAGGATGCCTTGGCAAAATCATGGCACACCAAAAGAGAGAAAAAAAAATCTGACTAAAATCCATCAACTAGACACAACCACCAAGGCCCCTATTACTCGAAACATTGCTGGCAGACATGTTCCATCACAAGGGGTCCAAGGATGCATCTGTCATAGTACAGCACTTCTGCAAGATATAGACAAAAACTTATATATCTTGATAAGTACCAAGAATGTTTTCATACTTCCATTTTAATTCAACCTGAAAGAAATTGAGAGATGACTAATCAATTATAGAGTGACAAATACTTTGAATCCAACAACCTAACTGCAACTATTCAGATAGTATGAAAAAAACCAAACATGCTCTAAAGAACAGGAGAACATATCTTTCATAAGAATAGAGAAATCTCTATTCTCACGATAAAGAAGAAAACAGCAAGGCTAACACTTCCTCAGGAAGCCACAGAAAGAACCAAACAAGGGGAGACAAAAAACAAAACAAAAAACGAAAAACACACACCGCGGTATGAACAAAAGTGCCAGCCTCACACCTGTTCAGGGACCATCAACAGTAGTATGTACGATAGTGACTTAACTATCACAACTTCCCCACTGACTTCATCAGCTCCCTACAGTGGGTAAAGGCCGGTGACAAGCACCATCCTGCAAACATCTCTAAATGTTGTTCTCCAACACACTATTTTTCTGTCACAAGACTGGCAGTAACAGGAAAACTTGGCCATGATGTTGTCTATCTCAACAAAACCTCAAAGAGAAGGACAAGACCCTAAAAACCCCAGAAGAAAAGAGGGACACAAACACAAAGAAAAAAAGAAAAGGAGAAGCCAAAAGAGAAAGGTAGAAGAAAAGAGAGAAAACCAAGATGCAGAACTTGAAGAGCAAGATCTTTCGAGGACAAAATGGGCTTAGAAAAGCTCCTCCCTTTGGATTAAGTAGCCTTTGAATAAATGAAATTGAAGATTCCAAAGATGGAACTGCAAAACAGGATTTCTCTCTGTCAAGCAAACCTCTCATCCGGTTTAACAGAGACTTTGAAGACTCACATTTTTTCTTTCGCAGATCAATTAAGCTTGCCATTTGAGATATGAAGAACCCTCTGGAAGTACAAAGCCACAAGACCTATAAAACTAATTAATGACTACTCCAGATTTGACAGAATCTGACATATGGGAATCCCCACTGGGCATACAAATCATGTCAATACCTGCATACTCTGATTGAGAACACTTTGTCACAAATGTCAACAATCATATGCATAAACTTAGGTTTGGGAGAAAGGTTCTGACTGATACAAAGGAGCAGAAAGAGAGAGCTATCCAGTTCTAGGGAAAAAATCCCTGCCATTAGGCTAGAATCCTTCAAAAGGTTAAGCGTCCACAGACAAGGTCAAACTACACTTTAGGCTGGACGTATCCTGCACAACAATCTTTTAAAGAGACATAAAATATGAGCATACCATCAAGGTCATCACCATCATGTGCTGCCAGAATCTCAGGAGGTATTCCCTCCATGCCATAGATCTCTAGATCAGTCAGTGATTCCCGCTCCGGTTTTGCATTTGGCACTCTGCAACATAGCAATTTTTGGCTTCATCAGATTTCAAATAATGCAACAACAAATCCTCAATGGAAGTTAGAAAAAGCAGGTTTATCAGGCACGCAATGATGAAAAATAGCAGCAAGATTGTAAACAAAGTGCATTAACTTTCTTCTAGAAACAGTGTGCCTGAGAGAAAAAGGACTCGGTAATAGTTTCTGATAGGTCAGAATACACATATATCGAAAAGCGCATACAGTTCCCCAGACATTGTAAAATTGTCATCAGAAGTATCTTTGGTTTCAACACGAAAGCAAGATCACAAGAGACTGCTAAAGCCCCAAATTTGCCAGATTCTTGATGACTACCATTTGAACTGGTTAGCCAAAGAGGAGGACTGACAACAGGATTGACAATTATAGCAAACACCTTCCAGCATTAGCATTACTGCATCTGTGTCTCAGAGGAGACAATATTATCATAGTCACACCTCCCCTAATTCGATTGAACACAATTGAGCAATAGGAGAATAAAATAGCTCGAGAATAAGTTGAAGGTCTAAAGTCAAGGAGAGAGAAGGTTTCTGAACTGCACAAGATCAAAAATCTCCATCCCTGGATGTAAAATTGAAATCTGGCATTTATGTTAATTTTCGTCAAGAACGATATCCTGTCTCCGAGACTCGGAAAGCTCCTAGGCACCGCCACTGAAACGAAGAACTCGGCTACTGGCATGTGCGGCTCTAAAGAACAAAACAAAAGAGGAAAAAAATGGTCCCAGGCAGGAAAAGAAAAGGGGGAGGAGGAAGCGGAGAGGGGAGAGGGAGGGTCTTAGAGAGAAACGAACTTCGAAATGGACTCCTTGTGCACTTGGAGGACGTGAATGACCATACCGCCAGCGGAGGAAAGCTTCTTATGACAAACATGACACTTGAAATGCTTGGCCTTCTGGTGTTGTATCAAAACCTTCTCATCCTCAAACTCGCGCTCACAGTAAAAGCACCACACCATGTACGTCTTCTTCTTCTTCTTTCCCATCGCTAACAGCCCCCTGTTCTTGATTGATGGACACCAAAAGAGAACAAACAAAACCAAAACGCGAAGCAAAGCTCAACCGCACACAACACACAGAAGGAAGAGAGTTCCGCAACAGCAACACAGAATTCGCCCTGAAACTCCGTGGATATGAGCTTGTTGTTGTTTGTACCTGTTTTAGGGTTTGGCGCCCCAAACCCTAAACTTGGAGTTACATACGTCGTCCCTACCAGTGTTGGGCGGTTATCAGAAAACTGAATCTGAAACCCGGCGGTTCTTAAGGTTCATTTTGTGACTTGTTTTAATATAAATAGTTCATGATGTTATGGATAAAATATAGTAATGAATATGGTTCAATACCAATATATTGGTACTTTTATGGTTTCAGCTTTGAGTCATAAATAGATTTCATGGATATGTGTGCATGTCATAATTATGTGATGACATATTAAATAATTGGAATTTGTGATTGCATGAAAAAATTAGAAATTATATATGACTACAAAAGCCATGGTCATTTAGTTGCATACAACATTTTGAGTTGCATAAAATAAGTTGTAAGACAAAAGAAAATTCTAGTGAAATTTTGAAATAACCTTTGACATCATTACCCAAAAGTAAACTTTTCATAACTAAAAATATGAAATCATTATTTCATTCCATCGAGTTTATAGTAAGTCATATATAAAATTTTAAGAGTTTTAGTATTGTAAAAGTAGGTTAAAAGTATGTTTTAAATTGATTGTTCAATATCGTGTTCAAAACTACTTTTACATTAGAAATTTGATATATTATCACTATAAGATGCACAATTTGAATATATTTTTAACTTCTATTAATTTGAAAATAAACAAAGCATGTATTTCCAACCCATTTTGTTAAACCAAAAACCTCATTGCAAATGGATACATTTTTTGAAATTCTACTAAAATCTAACATCAAGATGGGATTCTCTACCATTATAATAATAAAATGACAGACTATCATCATATTAATTGTTGAGTTAAATAATTATATATTTTCAGTAAATTAAAAAAATATGGTTAATTGTGAAAAAATTGACATAAACCAATGAACCATCCACGTTACCTTGCTTTCATCCACTTACATCTTCAATGGAAGCACATTTTACAATCTAAAAATTACAATCACAATTTGCAAAATAAAATTCATCATGAGACATCAATTTACTTGAAGGGACCAAAACTGACATGTATTCTAAATATTTTAGCAAACCAAAAAATATGGAATTTTACCAAAATCACAAGTATTTACCATATGATCATTGATAAATTATACTATGACAATTGTTATATGTTTAATTCCAATAAAAATCAGAAATCATTTTTAAATACAAGAATCATAGTTGTCCCACCTATGACCATTCATAAATTACATTAGTACAACTATTGTATGCCTAACTTTTTGATAAAAAAAAATATAGATGACTAATATATATTTTAACAAATACAATGAAAGGTGATGGCCCCAATGAACATACAAATAATGTATTTTGATAGGTGAACAAAAATTGTGACATTTCATTGCATTCTTTACATCCTACAAGTTCTTTGTTGTATCGAAATAAACCAATAAAATATTCAAAATATGTATTTATTATCATTTTAGTGAATAATATTAGTTGACCCCAATTAAATGAAACATTTTCAAGTTTTCGCTTCAAAATGTAATGTCAAATACCCCCAAGGTGATATCCTCCCCACAAATATAATCACAACACAATTTTAGTTTAACTATAAAAATTTCATTTTGTAAGAAAACATTTCTTATCACTGTTAGTATTTCACATACTCAATACATTCCAAAATAAGAAACAAATATTTCTTCGACATTATTTTTGGTCCAAAGCAAACCAAGGCCACATGAATGAACATTTTGTAATCAAAATATGTAGAAAAGAAAAAAAATTCATTATAAACATTTTTGGGTGAAAGCACATTAAGGTGAAACACAAATGGTAGAACTCAAAAGTCCATTTGAAGACTAAAATACATTATGTGAGTAGGATACTTAACTCACATGGGTTGTGTGGCAAGGTGTCAGAAATATATGTGTCATAAAAACTTGCTATATATCATTTCATCCTTGTTTATCATAAGCACCAATTTTTAACCCCTCTTTTTAACCAAAAGTTTTCAACTACATGACATTTGCAACTATGTTTCAACTAGGTTTCTCTTCAATTTTAAATAAAATTATGGCAATTACCAATTAAGTTTACTCATCTACTATATTGCTATGTGGTTGAAAACATTTTTGAACAAGGTGATTATTTGTCAAATATTCCCAACATCAACAATGTCTCCAAGTTGAATGTCCAACTATGTTAGTAAATAGTGTGAATCATGTTTAAAACACCATGGTTTGGGAGATATCATTATGACAAAACAAAACAAATTACCTTCCTTCATGGATAGATAATGTAACATGTGTTGTTAACCCCAAGTGTGAACACACTCAACTCATTTTCCTTTTTAAACCCAATATTTTGTAATTTGTTTAAAATTTCAACAATAAAATTCATTTGAAATTCAATATCTTCCACACCTTAACTTTTAAGTATGAAAATTATGAAATAAACTTCATTAAATCTAATTCGACAACTATTTTCCAACAACACCAAACACACCTTTGGATTCAAATACAACTTTCATTTATGATTTTATGAATGTTTACTAATAAAATGGTTCAATAATCAATAACCTTTGCATCATAGTTCCAAAAAAATCAACCCAAGTTAGTGCACCCCTACTCATTGTTAAGTTTTTTAAAATATCAATAGCATTACATGAAACAATTTGGTTTCGGAAATCTCAACATGATAGAACAAAACAAAACATATTATCTACCTTCATAAATAGATTAAATTGCATGTAAATATTTTTTATATACAATGAATGGTTATTTATGATGCATGATTTTTTTGTGTGCTTATAAATAATAAACTTTGATTTAAAATTAAAGGAATTTATAAAATATAAGTTTGTAATAATGTGCATGTTCAATAAACCTAATTATTATTTATATGTAGATTGAATTTTAGTTTACAACATATCAAATAATGATACATAACTAATATTTGTATTGAGCTCTAATGTTTATTCATTTTTATACACATGATATCTAAATATTTGCTTTTAAATTGCAATAAACATTCATTAAACATTAAACTACATGTAAATTTTATTTATGTTAGTGAATGGTTATGCACGATGCATATATTATTTTGTGCATATAATATTAAAACTTAATTTTGTGTAAATTATGAAATACAAGTTTGTAATAATGTATGTTCAATATATGTTACTTATTATTTCTTTGTAAATCAAATGTTAGTTTACAACAAATCAAGTAGTGAAACATAATTAATATTTTTGTGGAACTTTGAAGTTTATTCATTTTTATACATATGATGTCTTAATGTATATTTTAAATTATGATGAAATTTAATTAATCATTAAGGTACATATAAATTTTTTTGTATACATATTGAATGGTCATGGATGACGAATTGTTTTGTGCATATAAATATTACAATTCAATTTGAAAGTTCTTTTTTTAATTCTTAAATATATAAACCAACAAAATAATGTGTATGTTCAATACATGCATGATTTATTATTTATATGTACATACAACTTTGATTTACAACATATCAAACAATGATAATATATTAATTAAATTTTTTTGGAATATGTTTGATACATGTGTAATTTATTATTTCATGCATATTCGATTTTAGTTTGCAACATATTAGGTAATGATACATAATTAATAGTTTTGAGATTTTTTATTTTCATTCTACTGTTGGCTGTTAGTTCCAATTTTTTTCATTTTTTCATCTTATTAGCAATATTTTATTATCTATTTAGTTATTTATGAATAAATTAGAATAAATAGTAAATATAATATATATAATTAATCATTATATAATTTCAAAAGTATTATTATTTACACTACTATATTTTAAAATATTTGTTGCATTTTTTAAATTTATTATATTAGTTCATAATAGTTCCAAAAAGTTAAATAAAAATATGAATAATAATATTAAATAACTAACCTAACATAACTACTAATCACAATGTTATCATTAATGTTGTTCTTGTAAATATTATAGCCAATTATTAATTATGACTACATTATAATAATTATTGTAATCAAATAACATTTTAAATCTATTATTGATTATTTTTATTTTGATAGTTTTTTATTTTATGAAATGTTAAAATCAAGTCATAATGGATTGGGAATTTTTGAAATATTCACTAATTATTATTATTAATTATTTAATAGATAAATAAATTTATTATATCTCAATTAACAAATTACCATATTATTTAATAAATGATCTGATAATATGTTTAATTAGTTAATTATACAACTATATAATTTAAAATGGTTGATGAATAATTATTACAAATAATTAAGATAAATAGCTAGACCTAAACTAGGTAGATTATAAATTTAGGTATAGGCTTAACTAAGCTTAGACTACCTTGTATAATTAGATTACAACAACTTGGGTTGCAATTAAGTTAAAACTGGGTTACGATTAAATTACAACTAAAATTTTTATCCCATATTGTTTAGCTTCCATTTCATGAATCCAAACTATATAAAAGAGTGCACTAGGATTGTTAGAAAACACAATAAACATGAAAATGTAATAATCATAAATGGGATGAACCAATCAAAGATGTTCAAGCCTAAAGGTTAAACCGAATGAAATTGGATTTCATTTATTAATTGCCATGTGGCAAAGGTCTAAGCCTAACATAGGTGCCTAGGTCTAGCCCTAACTTAAACCTAAGTTAAATGGTTTATGTTTACGTTTAACCTAGATGCCTAGGTTTATACCTAATTTATGCTTATGCACCATGTGGCCAAGCCTATTAATGTGGATGTACCACGTGTCATTTAATTATTTGTTGACGCCCAAACTTTGTGAGCGTGCCACATTTCTATTAACTATTTGTTGATCCCAAATTTTGTGAACATGCCACATGTTATTTAACTATTCAGTGACCCCAAATTTTATGAATGTGCCATGTGGCACACTTACAATGTTAACACATTGTCAACATTATAAGTGTGCCACATATCATCAAACTACTAGCCAATTGTTCAATTTACATAGTTACAACATAGTTGAAGTGTTCAACGTACATAGTAATTGAAATTGTAATTAGATTTTTGGTTAACATCATGCCCAGTTAGCGGATGAAGTTCATTCACCAGTTGAATGCAATTGACAACATCCCTTGACTAAGTTAGTAGATCAATTTTCAATTAAATTGGAAAATAGTGGCATGAAATGACTATTGATGTGATGTTAACACGTGACACAGACTTTTGACTGTACTTTCACTTTCGACTTGTATTTGTTGATACTATTAGTTAGTAGTTGCAAAAAAAAATCAAAGTTGCAAAAAACAAATTACAACTATATGTGTAGTTCTCAACTTAGTTTGTATTTGAACATTAGTTGAAAACATAGTTGCAAAAAAGGAGGTTTCTACTAGTGAAGGCATTATATGAAATATGTATTGAATAAATATTAATGTAATATAACCTTGATTATGGACTATGACAAGTTACTTGTATAACTTTTAAAGTGTGTAACAAATTGAATGTTAAAGATCTTGTAATGAAATTTTCACATTCTATTTTGATGTATGAATTCATTACTAACATGAACCCCTTTCCATCACATGCACCTATAACTTGAAATTAACCACTTTAAAAATTATCAAACTATGTTTTGTTATGTCCAAAACATTCTGCCATAAAGTGCTTGCACCTTTTTGTAATCACAATTTGAAAAAAAGAAAAGAAAAACATATTTGAAAACATGTAAGTTAACAATTTAACACAATAAGATAATAACATGGACATGGAAAAATACATAACATGTGCCTTTGTATGTCCATATATATAAGGGGGAAGGGGAAACTATTTATGTAATTAGGCTTAGAATTGGTAGGTATGAACAAATCAAACAAACAAAAATATTATTATTGAACATATTTAAGTGTCTCATTACATGTAATAATTTTGAAAAAAAAAGGTTAGCTCAATTTTTGTGAAATAAACATTGATTGTAATGAATGACACATCAAATGCATGATATTAAATAACAAAATAAAACAACAATGTGAGAATATGCATCACAAAGTTTGAACTTGTGTGATCTTAAGGTTAGGTGGAGTACTTTTGATAAATCTTAATTTCTTACCCTTATTTTATCACCACATTATAAACAATTTTTTACAATGTTTTCAAGCAAATATTATTTTAATTCAATTTAAGTTCAAGTCAATTCACATTTTAGTGGAAAGGTTTGTTCAATTCCAATATTTTTAATTTAAACAAAATGCAGTAAAACACATCCACCCCCACACCCCTTATTTGGGCCTCTACCAATGTCTACCACACCCAACATAAAATGTTAATTGATATCCCCATTCCCACTCATAAGCATGAAAAATTTGAAAGTATCAAATGAATTTAATAATATGATTCACAAAGATATGATTTTTTTTTAATTGTTAAAAATTGCCACAATTGCCTATAATATGAAAAGGTGCTTAAATTTATCTATTGTCATATTTTGAATATATAAAAATTTGGCTAAATATATTTGTGGATGATTACCATTTAAGAAATATTACAAAATTGAAAGAAATACATAAAGTCAAGGATACAAAAAACCATAAGAACAAAGGCTAAAGGAAAGGTCTAAATCTAACTTTTGAACAAAGAACAGAACAAAATTATGTAATTAAAAACAAAAACACATCACTAGTAGAAAAAGTTTATATTGCAACTTGTCCAAGGCGACCAAAAGAATCATTTGCGACTATTTTGGTCACCAAAATAGACCAAAATAATCACAAATGACATTTTCAATCGCCTTGGACAAGTTGCAATATGGGTTTTTTCTACTATTGACAAGAACTACAAACAAAAACACGAGATATGTAAAACAAACATGAAAATGGATATTTATTGTTAACATATGCAAACATGAACAAAACAAGGTTATGGTGTAAGATCATCCTTAAAATTGTTGTTGAACATACTAAAGGAAATGAAAGGTCCTACTCCTATTTATACCCCTTTGGCGATTTAGTTTAAGGAAGTTTCCAAGAAGTTTCCAAGAAGGCTTTTATATGTGCATCAAGAAAAAAAAACTTATTGAAAACCTTCATAATTAAAAGTCAACTATGAATTAATTAAAATTTAACTAGGACTTAATTATGAATCAACTAGGATTTAACTAAAAAATTAACTAAGAATTAACTAGAAATTAGCTGAGACTTAATTGGAAATTAATTAAAAAATGAACCAAAACTAAACTAAGAGATAACTAAAAATGAATTGAGATTTAATTAAAATTTAATTAAAAATGATTTGAAATTAAACTAAGAATTACTTAAAAATGAATTGAGGCTTGATTCGAAATTATTCAAAATTTAATTGAAATAAAACTAAAAATTAACTAAGATTTAGTTGGAAATTAACTAAAAATGAACTGAAACTAAATTAAGAGTTAAGTACAAGTTCAACACATCATGGATGGACATTCAAAAGAATGAACCCCATGCCATTGGCATCTATGACACATAAAAATTCATTTACATTATACTTCATTTACATTTAGTAAAGGATTTTTTAAATTTTGAGATTGTGAAACATGCAGTTTGAATTTCAAAACTTTAAAATATAACGTTTTAAAAATTGTGAATGTTTTAAAGATGTAGTTAATTTTTTTTACCATTTATGTTTTGTAAATTATCATCAAAACACTTCATGAGCAAAGAAACAAGATAATCTTTTGCAAAATTGTTTTTATTTGATGCAACTATTTTTCACTTTCAAAAGTTTCACTACAAGGAATCTGTAAATTAACAACTCAATTTACGACTAATTTTTAGTCATAAATGACACATGTGACTACAAATTCCCCCAGTTGCCTTCGACAAGTTGCATAGGATTTTAATTGTAAAAGACATTATGTGGTGTTAAATCACAACAATAATCGCATCAAGGTGTGACTTCCATGCATTTTTCAACCAACAAGCATCCAACCTACATGGCACTTTAATTTGTGATTAGAATGTATCATGGCATATGTCTACATGGCAGAACATTTATGACTAATTTTTACAACTAAAATGTGTAGTCACACAAGGTGATCCATAGTCAAGTAAGATGTATCCATGTGGCAACAATCTATCTAACAATTGAACATGGACCATTAGCTAAATTATGTACATGTGGACATTTCAAATTGTAATTTTATATTACAAAATATGGTAATTACGTTCCAAATGGATGGGTAGGATGTAACCACATGGTAGGCATCCATTTGACAATTGAACATGATTTCATTGAAGAACCACCAAATGTTAAGTTGTCACCTAAAAAGAAATCGGACAATTCAATTAAAATAGAAGATGTAGGAATGTTTGAACATTGAAGGAGAGTATTGAGAACTTCATGTTCATCTTTCACAATCTTGACAATAGAGCTTGTGGTTCCTAGCATGAGAATGATGTTTCTAGAATTATGACTCAAACTATTGTTGACAATGTGATATTGACCACGACCAATAACCCATTGGCAGCCTTGAAAGCAAGTGGTAGGAATTTAGTATAACAAATTCGAAACCAAGTTATTATAATCATACAAAACATTGTTGGATATATGTAAAGAATCTAGTTGAAAAATAAACATAATGCACAAATAGTGTTCAAAGAAACACTTCATCCTTGATTCGTTCACCTTGAACTGTTGCCATATTTCTAGAAGCACAATGATAGAACTAAGAAAATTGAAAACGAAATAAAGGAGTAAAAACGAAAACAATGGAATATAACTCAAATGCAATGTGCAAATACGATTGATTAAGAAGATGCAACGAACAATGATGAATATAAGATGGCAAAGACCACAACGAAGAATTAAACCACACGTAAAGAAATGAGAATGAAAACTTTGAGGGTGGGTATTTATTATGACAAGGTCAACTTTGAAAGATTAAACCATGGAATTATTGTATCCAACGTATATGTCTTTTCATGGAATGTGCTGCAAATTATGAAAGTCGAAAAAACATGTATATGTGGTTATTAAGAATGTTTAGAGTGTAAGGAATAATTTCAATTGCATTACAAAAATATTTGAAATGCATAAGCATAATGGGTACGAGACACAAACAAAAAAATAGAAACTAATGTGGAAAGCAATTTATTGAAATTTGGGAAACCATAATGGCATGGATTTGATCTTGATAGGCCATATGAAAGAAAATTAAATATTCTACAAGCACAAAAATGTGGAAGCAAGCCTTTAAACACAAAACAAATCGATTGTCTTTAATTGTAATAAAAAATGGTGTAAAGTGTTTGTAAAAATAGGTGGACAAGAACAATTAAATAAAAGGAAAAGAGGAAATGAGTTAAGCCACACAAAACTTATCATATCAACGATGATTAGTGCAATATAGACGAATCCTAGGAAAATTTATTAAAGATAGGTCATTGAGGATAATAAATACGACAAAAGAAGAATGAAAAAATCATTGTTAACCTGTTGCTAATAGTTTCTAAGTCCTCCATGCAAAATTAAAAGCCATCAAGTGCTAGGAATAACATGTTTTATTATGGAAAATTGAACAAAACATAAATAAATAATAGAAATATATATCATATAGATATCAATCGATAACTTGAGGCTAGGAAAAAAGGATGGGGTTTGATTTATATTTGATTCGTTAAATATCAACAACCATAATATAAAGGTGCAATTCTATAAAGATAATTATACCACAATAGAAATGCGCGAGAGTAAAAACAAGAAGGTGTCGGAGGGACATTTAGAGAAGAATACAATTTTAATAGATAGGGTAATAAAAATTATGTGGAATAGAGTATAATACAAAATGGGTTGGGGAACATGAGGAAGAAAGAAATGATAGACATACATTGTACCATTGGGCATGTTTAAGGCCATGAAATAAAATGCAAAAAAAATTTATTTGATTCCAAAAAATTCAGAACCCATAGTATCTAAGATACTATTGTTGATTATTATACTTGCACATGTGTAAATATGGAACAAGTGCCATAATTGGATATTATACAGTCAATGTGCACCTGTGAGATGTATTGATCTTTTATTAATGGCCAACTTATTTTTAAAACCATATATGTTCTTTGTAAAAATATGTGAATAAGGCATTTATCATCTTAGTTCCACTAATATGAAAACCATTTACATGAAATTTGTGACCCATATTATTTGTACCCCTTAAATTGAGAATCATGTGCAAGGGCTATTCAAATGGATAGGCAAATATGGGACATATATTTGAAAATTCTATTCTAATGTGTGAGATTCGTATTGTAGAAAGGTTTCCTTATTTACTATTGTGGTATACATCTCAATTTGTATGCAAAGTTATGTCTCTTCATATGCACATGATTTAACGAAATCTTAATCATTTGGAGTGGACATTATTTTATTTTTGGACCCATTTGTAAACACATGTTTATATTCATTTGGAAGGTCCATTGATATGTGAACCATTTGCAAATAAGGGACATCTATAACATATGTCCCACACACAACATTTGCAACAAATGTCTTACATTTCTCATTCGCATACGTAACACATGTCCCACACGCACATATGCACCAAAAGTGCCACATGTCCCACATGTCCCATATGCACCATATGTCCCACATGCCCCATAAGTACAATTTGCTCCCATTTGACAATATGGGCCATATGTATTGTATTGAACACATGTATGTATTATATGTATCATAAGTAACATTGTTACATCCATACCACAAGTAGATGAATGATGCATCCATATAATTGCAATATTGATGTGCCATCTATTAGTGTCAATTGTATGTACTCCATCTTTTGGCCATTTAAATGAAAGAATCCATTTTTTTAATAGACACATACATACATACATATGCATGTGCTATGTTAATGAATTTTGATGCATATGTCAACATATCCTATTGCATGTGATTTCCTTCAAAAATGAAAAAACTAATATGACCATGAACAAATGTGTAAATTTTTAGATGTGAAACCTAAATCCAATTGGCATGTGGAGCATTTACGAATATGACAAACCATGGGATATATGTGTTAGGCATATAAATATAATATAAACTTCCATCTAAATAAAATTCCCATCAAATATTAAAATAAATGAAATCATATTAGAACTTTTGAAAATTTGCATACGTTTTAGGTTTAGGGTTTCAATTGGTTAGTATAAAATTAAGGTTGGCAACTTGTGTAATTGATATATTTTGAAGCTTGTAGCTCATTCCAGGTATTGAAATTAAAAATCTTCTAAATGAGGAAGTCCAGTTTGAGTTTTGTCAACATCAAAGAAGGCATGGCCACAACTAGACAAATTCAAAGCAAAGAAGGAAGAATCAATCTTTGTTTGTGATTTTAAAAGAAGAGAGTGATGAAGATTTGGCCACTTTCGAAGGATAAATAAACACACATCATATGGGCATGATGGGTCATGTAATACACATCCTTCACACCTTTTTCATCTTCATTTTTTGAAAGTATGTTTCTTGAATGTGTAGATGATGTTTTGCCTTTCTTTGTGAAGTTATAATCATAATGGATTTCCATTGAAGGAAGAGGAGGAGGCATCACATTAGAGTTCGGACATATTTGGAGGAGGAGAAGCAAGAGGAGGAGTCACAATTCGAGTTTTCTCCAACTTTCTCGACATTCAACTCCGAAAGGCAAAACCTTATTGACAAGGTAAGACCAAGTTCTTCATCATCTACCATAGCATTTGTAGAAAAAGAGCCCACCGACCTTCTCTCCGTGCCGAAAGAAGCTTGGTAGGTTTTTTTTTTAAAAAATTCTTCCCACTCTTCTTCCTCTTCATGTTTTATTGTTACTCTAGCTCTTCTCCTTGCGAACTTAACTTTTCTTAAAACAAACCCAACAAGCTTTTCTCTACAACCCTTCATTCTTTTCCCATTGAATTTCTTTTAGTGTTGAAAGAAGCTTGGCATGTTTTTTTCTATGAGATTTCTAACCCACACACATTTAGTATATAAAACAAACCCATGGAGCTTTTATTGGTGCCAAGAGAAGCTCCATGGGTTGTTTCATGTAACCATTCTTCAACTTTTCCTTTTTTTTCATCTTTTTTTGTTACTTTGGCTCTTTTCCATGTGAGCTTGATTTTGCAAAATACAAACACACCAAACTTCTTTTGGCGTTGAGAAAAACTCGACAAGTTTTTTTTCTACAACCCTTCATTCTATTCTCATTTGACCTTTTTGGCACCAAGAGAAACACCACGAGCTTTTTCTACAAAATTTATAACCCGCACACCTTTATTACAGTAAATAAACTTGTGGAGCTTCTCTTGGCACCAAAAGAAGCTCCACGGGGATTTTATTGCAATGTTTTTGTTCTTTTTCTTCATTTTTGTCTTTTCTTGTTGCTATGAATCTTCTCCATCTACATTTGACTTTGTAAGAAATAAACCCGCCAAGCTTTTTTTAACATTAAGAGAAGCTCAACAAGTTTGTTTTACAACCATTCATTCTCTTCCCATCGATTTTCTTTTGGCGCCAAAGTTATCTCAACATTGAAAGAAACTTGGTGGGTTATTTTTTGAAAAAAAATTAACTTGCATACCCATGGAGTTATTGTGAGCAATATTGAGCAATAGTCGTAATTTCTAAAAATTGCATCGAGGATATTGGGGTGTGATGGGGCTACTAGGATTTTTTAGCAATTTCATGTTATAATAAATTATGATGGATGTGCATGGTTGCATGGGGGGTTGTTTTTGTTTTAGAATTTGATATTGGATGAATGAGGTGTAAGGTTAATTATTTTCTTCAACAAAAGTAGATACATCCTGAGCTCCTTGATGGACTCAACTATGAATCCAAAGGTGAAGATGACGAAAGGAGAAAAAGTTGGGGCGCGCTCTTTAGATCGCAACATTTCGGGGGTAGAGGGGCGTGTTGAAGCTTCAAAATGGGGACTAGGAAGATTGACAATAAATTCGATTACTCACATGAACCTGCACAAACCAAACAACAAGTTGGTTAGTGTGTAACTTGAGCACTTTTGGTGCATGGACGAACCACGAGCAAACATAAGCTCATAAAACTCACCACAACCCAGACTTGGGGGAAGTCACCACCTTCCCCCTTATAGTATTTTCTATGCCTGGCCATGGGGCCAACACCCAAATGTCATTTGTCTTGGGATTCCCAAATGGGAGTCCCGAAATTCCCAAAATTGGGACTCCTACAACTTTGGAATCCTATAACTTTGTGTGGAAACCTTCAATTAAAGTGAGGTCTAAAGAAAAGTTGTAACCCTTATCAAAAGCTTTTGAATTGTATGTCGCACATCACCTGCACGCAAGGATATTGGAGCAATTACTAACTTTTAGTGGTTGGAAGTCAAATTGACAATTTGACTAGTGGCCTTTCTTTTGGCCATAACTTGTGTTTTAAGTACCCAAATGGGTAATCTGAACTCATTTTAGACATCTAAATTTCAGAAGATTTTCAATGACATAAGAAACTCTTTAATCCCATGGGTTTCGACCGTTATAATTGCTCTTTGAAAATTCAAAAGTCCATCAAGATTCCAACTCTCAAAGTGGGAGTTCACATGGGAATGTGGGGGTTCATTCGTTCACACTTTCTCACATTCTCGAGAGCATGAAATGTGACTCCCGACCTTCACTTTTGGTTCGCCCTTTTGCAATCCCTTGCTTTGGTTGCGAGCCCAAAGCTAGGGTTGCAACAAAAGTTGATAATCATAGTTTTAAAATTTCAATTATGTGATTAGGGGTGAGGAGTCTCTAAGGGGTTGGGGTTAAAAGAAAACAACAAAATTTATAATGTTCAATAAAACATTGGTTTCATTTTGGTATTCAGTGGATAGTCACACAAACAACGATGATTTAAGATTCTTAAAGGAATTAAAAGGTGTCAATGAAAGGTCCAATGGAAATAAAGTAATCTTCAAGCATTGAAAACATGTAAAATTAATTCAAAACAACATAATAATTAAAATGAATAGGGTGATAAGGTGGTAATTACAACATGGATTTCATGATGAACGAATTTTTTATTCATGTTATGGAAAAACTCAAAAAGGAGTTATAAGTACATGTTGAGTTTTAAGCTATGCCATAGAGGTACTTCATAATTGTAGGAAATTTAGGATGCATTGAATGGTGAGAATTAAATAATCCACCTTGTTGTTAGAAAGTAGTTTACGATCAAACTCTGCAACTAACGATAGTGTCCAACGCCAGGAATTAAAAACCATGTAAAAAATTGAGGTGTCTTCAATTTCATAAAAACCTTTGTAAACAATTTTAGGTTCATCGTTAAAATCAAGGTCGACCTACAACAAAATCACTAAGGTACGAGAATTTGAAGAAATTCTAACAATACCAAGTTCAAGGGGGTTTGACTTGAAAACAAAGGTGCACCTTTCACGATTTGGGATTCT
Organism: Sphagnum tenellum; assembly: GCA_963921925.1. Taxonomy (NCBI): domain Eukaryota; kingdom Viridiplantae; phylum Streptophyta; class Sphagnopsida; order Sphagnales; family Sphagnaceae; genus Sphagnum; species Sphagnum tenellum. The sequence goes on from OY998159.1 coordinate 568,993, forward strand.
CATCACAAGGGTGTTAGGTCAATGTCAAATGTAAGGACGATTGTTAACATGGTTTTTCTATTCCCATTAAGGTTATTTTACTTCTAGATTTTTCAACAAGTTTTGAAGACAACAAATATATACAACACATAAAATAAAATAAAAATTACTAAAAACCCTAAACTAAATTGTACATAAATTGCTTAAGCTTGAAGGAAAGCAAATTAATTCAACCAGTAACTAAGTTAACACTATAGAACACCAGTTAACAGGTTGCCCCCTATTGGCTAGATCAAAAGTAATAGCAATCCCATTGCTAAAATAAACTAACCTCTCCCTCTAATATACAATTTATAGAATAGTTGCATATTTTGCATGAATTCCTCTTTCATGCGCATTACATTCCACTGTTCATTTTTAACAAAAGCATGTGGTCCTAGAGTTCTTTTTAAGGCGGTTTTGGTTTTTTCAAAAGTTGCACTATTAGCATCTACTATTCATTCTTTGGAAATTCCAAGTTGCTCATGAATTAGTATCTAATTAATGAAAATTTCTTGACCACGTACTTGCTTTAAAACTTTTCCATCTTCTATTGCTTCCCAAGTTTGTAAAAAGTCTCGTAACAAATTTTTTCTTAGTGTTGTCCATCGAAGGTTGAACAAGTTCTCCAAACTAGCTTGTTTAACCCATTTGAATTCATTAGAGTCCATCTTCATCCACTGTAACATCTTATGGTTCTCCTTCACTTTGGACACTGATTTTTTCTTAACATGTTTTTCAACCTATTCTTCTACAAGCATTTTACCTTTTCACTTCATCATAATTTTTGTTCCTGATCTTGGGCACTAATGAATAATGTTGGAAATAGCTCCCTCTTCAAAAAATTCTTGGAAAAATACTTCTCCACTACTCATAGGTTGCAATTTTTTCTCTTCCACAAGTCTTGATGCAAGAATTGGTTGTGGTTGTTCCTTAACAACAAGTTGTTGTAAATATTCCTCTTCCATAAGTGTTGATGTAGAGACTAATTGTAATTGTTCCTCAACAATAGGTTGAGATCCAATCTCCACTTCTTCCTCTAAATTTGAAATAACAATAACCTACAATACTTGTTTTGTAATAGAACTAGTGGTTCTCCTTCAAAAGTTCAATGTTTCAATTCTTTTTCCAACTACTCCCTACTTCTTTATTCTTACTCAAAAGCTCTAATATCTTTTGTTGTAGGTGCACGTGGAGTAAGCGGTTTTACATAAATCACTCAAGTTAATTAGAACTATTCCATTTATTAAAAAAATAGGTTCTTTCCTACAAGTTTTAGCTTTTCTTTCAACCTCCTTCTATATTGTTTTTTGTTTTTGCCTCTCTAATGCACTTTCATTCATTGGTCCCTACTAATATGAAAAAGAAAAAGAAAAAGAAGAGACAAAATGAAGAATGTGACGGTTCTTTATATCGTTTCATGCAAAAATGATCGTGGCTGTGAACGGATGTAACCTTTTGGGGTTAGAGACTCCTAAAAAGTAGACATCAATAAATGCCTTTTTAAGCATGACGTTTGGATCATTACTCATTGCTACATTATTGTCCTAAACAAGCAGATGATGACAATGATGAACAAACACATATGTTGCTTTAATGTAGCTAGGTGTCAAATGATTATTAACCAGCTCAAACCCTGCAAATTGAAAATCTTCAAGTTCAACTGGTAGTGGTACAAATTCTTTGGCTTGAATAGGTTCATTAATGACCAAGTCACCAAGTTTAACCAATACAAGTTATAAGGTTTTATTTTCAATGAGCATGTATGGCTTCAATTTGTTGATGTTGATAAGCATTAGGTTAGGATCAAACCTATCAATGGTGATAAGTAAAGTGGTATCATTAAGCATACAATATTATATCCAATAGAGACCAAACCACTGTCTTTGAAATTTGAAAACATGTTTAGAAATAACCCCTAGAAACCATAATACATAGTCTCCAAATTGAAGCTTGGTTTCAATGAACCAATTCTATGACCACAATGATCTATTCCACTGGTTAGAAGCAACTAAATCATGTCCAATCAACCTATTTTCTCGTAGTTTCTCTAACTTAGATAGTTGACTAGTTAAGATTCTAACAGGTTGTGGATTTTTGTTGTCAACAGGTCTAGATGGTAATAAATATTATGTAGGTAATAATGGATGTAGCCCATATACCAACTGAAAGAGGGTACGACTGGTTCCAAGTTTGTAGGCGTTTTTATATGAAAATAAGTCTATGGATAGGTTCTCATCCCAATAATTTTTATTTTCAATAACTACTTTGGAAAGTAAGGTTCCAAAAACCTTGTTTGTAGATATAGCTTATCCATTTCCTTGTGGATGATAAATAATAAAACTAGTATGTTTAAAGATGAAATGGTTAGTAAGGTATATGATCGCATCATGGATAAAATGGGTACTTTGATCGGTCACAATGTTATCACAATTATTGCTTTGGAAAGTGTGGAACATTTGTACAAATTTTTTTTTCCACCTTTTCTTTCGCCACATTCGGTGACAAGTTGATATTCTTATAACTGGAAACAACTTTCGGACCTAAGCAGACATTGTCATAATTGATTCAACCTATCCAAATATGGTGCAATGTGCATCATCCACAACAATGCATGTAGTGATAGTTGTCATTCTAAAGAAGGTATGATCATATGTTGTATGTGCATGAAGAGAATATTTCATTCCCCTTACCATAGAAACTTATGGATGTTTTCATTTTCATTCCTTTTTTACTACTTGTGTTCAAGTCATTGTAGTTCATCATTAGAATCCTTTTTAATTATCGCGATGCATATTTCTTATTATATTGGGATGTATTCCACATCTCTTCCACACATTGCAATTAATGCACTTCTATTGTTAATTGAATTATGGCAAATAACACAATCTTCATTTTGGTTTTCTATTTTATTTGTGTATTAATGGTGTCTTGATTGTTATGTTTTTTAATGGCTTATGTTTTTGTACTTTTATTTGCCTTGTATTTCTAGTGGTTGGATTCCCACCCTTGCTTTTTTTATATACATGATTTTTCTTCTTTTTCTTCTAATAAACCATATATAGGTAGCCATAATAAGAACCAACAACCATCAGCACACCATCCATTGGAAGCCTTTTATGAACATTATGACTCTTCGATTGTGGATGAATGCCATCCACGTTGGTGTTGAGAATCACCATGGTAACCTATCCAAAGGATTAAGGATAGAGTTTGTAGCTAGCTAGGATGAGATAATTGGTTACTTAACTAGGTAAGGAGATGCTTGAGATGATTAGAACCTTAGTAAGGGGCTAATGGGCTAGAAGGTAGGTAGGCTAACCACTGTGGTAAACTAAGGAACCAGAACTGAATGGGAAAGTGTTTCCTGTCCATACAGTTTTCATCCCTCATGGTAGCTGTTGGTTCAACCTGGCCCCTAGGGTAAGTAGCCCATGCACTTTGGTTGTAAGCTGGAAATTCAATCTGTCAAGAAGGAAGGAAGGGGTGCAACACTGCACAAACATGTGGCCTCATGCCCCTCTTATCTTCCACTGCATGCATGCACACCAAAAGGCTGCTTGCTTTGGTTGACAACCCAGCAGCCAAAAAGAAAAGAAGAAGCAAAAAAGGAGGAAAAAGAAAAAGAAGCAGAGCTCGTGAATAGTGGGCTCTACCTCTTCCTTAACCTTGGGTTGACCAGCACCCAAGTTGGTTCTATGGTAAAAAATTTACCCAAAATTCAATTTAAGTTATTTCTAAATATTACAAATATCCCATTCTAAGACTGAATGAATGCAGATCTAAGATTATTTGGGGTTAATATGGGCACTTAGAAGCCTTACTCAACATTCACCCAGGCCTGCCCCTTATGACAAAATTGAAACCAGCAAGGGTTAAAATTGAAACAAATTCAAACCAGCAACAGTTAAAACAGGAAATGTTCCATGACGTTTTTCAGAAATGAATTCACAATAGTTCTTAACAGTAGGGTTTAGGGTTTACACAACCTTATCTGGTTCACATTAACACCTAATGAACAAAATTCAATGTAATTTTCAAATTTTGAAACTCACAATAGTTCAGAGTAACACCTAGTCAGGGTTTTTAAAATCAATTTTGTGATATTTCCCTTTTTTAAGAATACAAAAATAATCAAACTTACACTCAGCGAAAAAAGATTTCCAAAGTATTCCATTTGTTTTGGTTGAAAGAAAACACTCTGAAGTCGAAACCTAGCATTTATTTCAGAAATTTTTGAAAATGTTTAGTGTCAATTTGAGCAATTTTGCTAATTTTTTGACAATTTTTTTACCAAATTCTTGATATCACAAAATTGAAAGAAAAAATATTGCCAGTAGTAATAATATTACTAGTCTCTCTCCCTTAAGGGGCCCAGAGACGACCCCAAAGAGTAGAAGCAAGGTGTGTTCTGGCTCTGCCTTGTGCCGGCTGGGCCGGCCCTTAATTCAGGTACCTAATGACCGTGGCCTCAGGCGTTACCCTAGACTGAAACTAGCTACCTGCTTAGCTATTGCTCCCAGCTTGGCTATTGCTCCCAGTTGCGACCTTTGTTTGTTGCTGAGGTCAGTTTGTCTTTTTTGTCTTTTTTCCTTTAATTCTTTTTTAAAGCAAAAAAAATCTTTGTTTTGTTTCTGAGATCAGTTTGTCTTTTTTTAAAAATATATAAAAAATATTTTGAATAATTTTATGGGGTGGGTTGCTTTGGGTGCTGAGGTTTCTGTAGATGATTCAGTTGTGGGTCATTCTTTCTTCCGGGGAATGAGTTTTTTCTGGTGTTGGGTGCAAGCTGGAATTGTTTGTTCTTGATGCTCAAGAGTGTTTGAGAGCTTGGTGAGTGAGTGAGTGATTGATCCCCAGCTGCTGCAGCTGTGCTTTTTGTGGAAGTGGTCCTGAAAGGGTTCAAGCTTTTTGTGGGTTGGGTGCACAAGACTATTAGTAGGAGGAGAAGGAGAAGAAGAAAAAAAAGAAGCAGCTTCTTAAATGGCTCTTATTTTGGAGAAAGTGAAGATCGTGCGCAATGGAGATGGAAAGATTGTGAGTTGCTTTTGCTTTCTTATACTCAGACCTAATTCTGAGACTATTTCAGGCGCCGCCTTCTTCTCTCGTTCTCGTTCTCGTTCTTCTGTGCAGCAACAAAACACAAAAACCTCTCGTTGATAGTCACAGATGTTGCAGAGGCATTTTCTATCTTTGTCACATTCAGAGGAGCATTTTAGAGGAACAGCAGTTCTTCTATCGCAATTCTTCCACTGAATGAAATCTTCCCAATTTATTGTTCATCATCAGCAGTTTGCCTGATCCTGGGGATTGAATTTTTGCATATATTATTTGTGTGGGGATTAGTGAAGAAGAATGTGGGAATTCTTTTCTCTTTTTTCTGTTTTGGCTGGTTGCAGGAGTTTGATGCATATGTCGTGGGAAAAGAAGGTGCCCCTGGCATAGTAGTGATCCAGGAATGGTGGGGCATAGACTTTGAAATCAAGAAGCATGCAAGTGACATCGCAAGCAAGGGTTATCGGGCCCTGATTCCTGAGTATGTTTAGAGCAACCCCTTTATTCCTCCACTCACTTTTCTTCTCACTTCTTGATTTGCTTCTCAATTAAAGCTTTCAGTATCCAGCTGAAGAAAATTTCTTGGGGAAATTCTCAGCTGCAGAGGAGGAGGATGGTCTCTCATCATCATCTGAACCAGCACTGCAGAATTCCATTGTCTGTTTTGCTTTTGTTCCTTGTTCTCAATGGGCTGAAACCTGAGATTTCGAGCAGGCCTGAAACATGAAATCTCTGAAAGATCTGAAACATAAGATTTCTGAGGGCTCTGAAACTTGAGATTTCTGGCAGATGTGAAAACATGTGATTTTTTTTGACAGATCTGAAAAAACATGAGATTTCTGACAGATCTGCTGCTCTGCACATGAGAGGTTATTTCAGAGAGAATTACTGTTGATTTTATGTATGAGGAGTCTTAGCAATTCTACTGAGTTGCGAGAGCTTGAAAGCAGCACTTGTAGTTAAGGATGTCAAATATTTGGCAACAAATGGTAATAGTAAATACTGAAAGGATTCAGGAGATTTTAAGCATTTAGAATTTGGGAGCATCTTCCTCGGGCCAGGCTTCCATTCATGGGTATAGCAGTCTTGAATTTATTTTGTTTTACTATATGAATTCCAGTTGTTTGAAGAGTATGTGCACTCAAAGGTGCCCCTTGAAGCCTACTATTGTGCACAACTTTTGTTGCAATCTGATGGGTGCAAATCGTACTTTGACTACTGCATCTCTTGAATTGAGATAAAGATATGCTGTGTTCAACTGAAGAAAGATAGTCAATGTGTTATCTAAGATGTCATTGTAATAAAATCTCCAAGCTGACTGGGCCCCTGAAGCAAAAAGCTGAACTGGTGTGTGGAGCAGTTTGTATCGGGGAAAGGTCGGACTGGAAGTGGCAGAGGCACAGCACTTGTCACAAGGACTGGATTGGCCTGGAGCTGTGGCTGACATAGCTGCATCTGCTAAATGGCTCAAAGAACATGGCTCCCCAAAGGTAACGAGAAGCGCCAAAAATGTAAGACAAAAAATGAAGCACCTTTGGTCACACTGTTCCAAATTAAATTGTCCTTTGAACTTACCTAGCCACCCATCCACCCACCCATCTACCTACCTACCTACCTACATATAGGACCTAGTTTTTACAGGATAGGTTACCAAGGTGAAACTACCCAACATCAACTCAGTTGTAGCAGGCTTCCAATGGATGGTGTGCTGGTGGCTGTTGGTTCACACTGGCCCTAGTTGGTGATAAGGTTCGAAGAGTACTCCGCATGTGCTACTTTGTGTGTTTTTCAAAAATTGGGCATGGATTTTGGGCAGGTGGGAGTGACAGGTTTCTGCATGGGTGGAGCACTGTCCCTCGCAAGTGCAGTGCGAGTTCCGGGAATTGACGCAGTTGTTGCTTTCTATGGAACTCCACCTCCTGAGTTAGCAGACCCAACCGAGTCCAAAGTCCCAGTGCAAGCCCATTTTGGAGAAGAAGATACCATGAAGGGCTTATCAGACAAAGAAGTAAGCCTCCTTCTTTTCTCACTAAAGCACAATATTGCAGCTAGAATTCAAATTACTGATTTACCAATGTTGCCCAAACCCTAGGGAAAAATTATGTAGCAGAATGTATCTTAGGGATGATGTGTTCTCTAGTACATTAGCACCCGTTAGTCTTATTCTCCATTTTAATCAACTGATTCTCATGTTACCTTATTCAGCATGGGTACTGAACCTATAGACCTAATCAGCAGGCCTTGCTGATTCTGTTAGATGCCAGGGAGTGGGCAGGGTTTTCCTGATTCTGCCTCCTAGCTTGCCTGTGGCTGAGCCTGGCAAATTGTGTATCAGAAAAAGGCCTAGTTTGACCTCTTTACCAATTATCAAATCATGATTTGATGAGAGTTGCCGCAAGTAGACAAAATAGATAGAAGGAAGTACTTCTTTAGATTAGAGAAATTTCTCTATCACACAAGTTTTTCTGTCCTGACCTGTTTGGGAGTATATGGTTTTTGCTTGAAATTCAGACTGCGAAGGCTTTGGAAGAGAAGCTGAAGAAAGCAAATATCCCTTCAGAAGTGTACATATACCCAAAAGTGGGTCATGCCTTCATGAACAGCTCTCCTGAAGGAATTGAGCGAAATAAGGCAGTTGGCTTCGGGGAGCATCATCAGGAGGCAGTCAATTTGGCATGGTCACGGTTTGAGTCCTGGTTTGCAAAGTATCTGCAGTAGGTAGGCAGCAACCGAATGAAAGAGCCCATCTTTCAAAAGTGGGTTTGCAACATAACATGGCAGTTGACAATGTAAGCTAATTTCATGATTATGTGTGTCTAAGGAATCTGTGTTACGTAGAATGATGTATTTCCCAGTAGTGCTACAAATCATACCTTATACCAGAACATGGTGTTGCAAACTGCAACTATGAATTTTATTGAGCATGGAAAACTGGCATACTTTGTTAAGGATTTATAATTTATTGCCTGTGTATGAAATGCTTGCGTGTTAAGAAATAGAAATCATTATTGGTTTGGTTCAGTAAGACATGCTTCTTTATGATCTACTATTCACAAAGAAAAATCATATTTTCTGGAACTGTGTAGGTTTGAGAGATGGCTCAATGGAGGAAAACATAAATTCATTATGAAATACTACACTATATATATGTCCTATAAAATTGACCCAAATTCCCAGTTTTGTTTGACTACATACCTTGAGCCCCAGATCAGATCAAATTGTCTTCTGAAAAACAGTATTTGGGCACAATCAATATTTAAAAAAAACTCCACAAGGATGCATCATCAACATGGTGTCTTCAAGCAAATTCTTTAGCTACTCATACATCCTACTTGCAACTGCAAACAACATTCCCACTTGCAGATTCCTATTAAGAATGGAAAGTGTTGAAGGTTGTGTTTCGAAGTATATTATGAATTGGAAAAGAGCTCATTTGGTCCCTATAGCCGCCCTAAAATTGACTGACAGTAATCTAAGTTTCTCCCTTTTTGTTGCTCACGCAATATTGGGTTTATACAGATGCATTTCCTCACATTTTGAGCCCATTTTGGGTAGCTGCTGAATCATTGCTCCTGTCCTATTCTGTAGTAAACCCTTGAACTTCAGTTATGAAACTTCACAAAATGTCATGGAAACCCAAGCCTTTGAGGCACTTGGAAAAAAAAATCCATTGGCTTGTTACAAAAAATCCTGCCACAGTGTCTGGTGTGTCTAGTAGATCATTTCACAAATGGAGCTTCTAAGTGCATGCTATAATCTAACACTTGCAACATTCGTAGCTGACCAACTCCATTCATTCTTTGTGTTAAGCAGTGGAAGGGTACCAAATCACTTGAAATGTACATCTAGAGAGCCATATCCACCCCGCAACAAAGTAGCACTGGTTATCAAACCAAGGGGATGAGGATCCAAGGACCTTGTATTAGCTATTTTCATTCTCAACTACTAACTTCCCACAATTCTTGCTTTCTCTTAACCAACTCCACCTTCAGCTACTTCCAACCTTGGGGCATAGGTGATGATGGATCAAAATCTTGAAAATGATCCATGCTTTGCACTAATTGGTGTTTATCAAGGATTTAACGCTTGCTTAATTTTTAGGGTTTTTTTTAATAACCTAACCCTTTAGGATTAGATGCCAAGACATTGTCAATATGAATCTTTAGACTATTGTTTCTTATTTCATATATGTTTATGCCCAATAGGATTATAAATCTTCAACCTTTCCACCAAACAAATAAAAATATACAATAAAATTCTATGTAAAGAGACGAAACATGAATCAAATTCCACCAAAAGCACAACCATGTCTTAATTCTTATTTATTCCACACACCCACAACCTCCTTCTTGATATCTTTATTTCAACCACAACTTACAAGTAAATGATTTTGTTTATCGTGTTGAAAACTCCAAAAAGCTTAATTTCAAGATTTACAAATATTAATACATGATTTCTTCTCCTCATAGCTTCCTTCAACTAAGGAAACTTCAAATTACAGGGAGGTTCAATGTCGCAACCGTAGCCTTGGGCTTGTGACCAAGGCAAGGGCTTGCAAGAGTGCATGACAAGAGGGAAGCACTTCCTATATTCCTAGAGTGCAAGAGAGTGTGAGAGAATGAACCCTCACATTCCCAAGTGAGCTCCCACTTTGGGAGTTGGAGCCCCAATGGACTTCCAAATTTTCAAGAAGCAATTGCAAAGGTCAAAACCCATTGGATTGAAGAATTATTTATATCATTGGAAAAAACTATTGAAATGTGGATGTCTAAAATGGGCTTGCATGACCCATTTGGACATTTAAAACATAAGTTATGGCCAAAAGAAAAACCGAGAGTCAAATTGGCAATTTGACTCCCAACCACTAAAAGTCGGGAATCAACCCAATTTCCTTATGTGTAGGTGGGGTGCGACATACTGTTGGAAAGCTCTTGATGAGGGTTACAAGTTACAAATTTGCTTCAAAACTCATACCTCATTTCAATCGAAGGTCTGCACACAAAGTTATGGGGCCCCAAAGTTGCAAGAATCCCAACTTTGGGAATTTTCGGGACTCCCATTTGGGAGTCTCGGGAAAAAATGCCATTTGGATGTGGGCCTCATGGAGAGGCACAAAATATACTATAAAGGGGAAGGTGGTGGCTTCCCCCAAATTTGGGTCATGGTGAATCTTGTGAGTCTGAGTTTGCCTATGGCTCGTCCTAGCACCAAAAGTCCTAGAATTATGCACTAACCAACTTATTGTTTGGTTTTGTGTAGGTTCGTGTGAATGAGTGATTGCTTGTCATTCTTCCTAGTCCCATTTTGGAGTTTTAGCATGCCCTTCTACCCCCAAAGTGCTGTAAACCAAGGAACGTGCCTAACTCCTTACTTTTTCGTTGTTTTCATTTCAGACTCACATTTGAATCTATCAAGGAGTTTGGGAACACATTAGTTTAGCCCTTTGGGCTAAATATTTCCTTTGAGATGTTGCAAATCTTTCTAGCATCATTCCTTTTAATAAATATTCATACACATCCTATAACCATGGAAGTTGTAAGGTGAATAGGTGAACATCACAAATTTGATTAGGTACTCCAACAAGTTCAATATGATTGGGTAATCTATTCAATGCATTTCACATTAGATGGGATCTACTAGGTTTGTAAATAATTATGAAATCACACTCCAAAAACAGTAAGAGCCATCTGGCTAATTTGCTAGAAATTAGTGGCTTGTTAACTAAATATACTAAAGCCATGTGATCCACAAAGAATGTAAACTTGTTGCCTAACATGTAATGTTTAAATTTGTGTAAGACATAAACCATAACTAAAGCCTCTATTTCTATAGTAGTATATTCTATTTCAACATAATTAAGTAATTTTAATGAGTACATAATAGGTTGAGTTGTTTTACCTATTGGGTTATGGGCCGATATTGCCCCTACTGTTAATTGAGATGCATTAGTGTGAACATGACATTCTAAGGACTAATAAGTGTAGGAGCTTAAATGTTTCAATTCTTGATATCCTCCCAAACAGTTTAACATTCAATAGTCCATTCAAACATTCTAGATTTTTTGAGTAACTTAATGATTAGGGCCATAACAAAGGCAAAATTCCTTATGACGCATTTATAAAATTGGGACATTCCATTGAAGACTTGAATCTCCTAAGGTGTTTTGGGTGCTAACATTTTGATTAAAGCTTCTATCTTCTTAAGATCAAGTGTTTTCCTTTTTTTGGAGAATATAACTCCTAAAATAATTCTAAAGTATACCATAAATGCACATTTATGTGGATTCAAACTAATGCCATACTCTCTACATTTTAGAAAAAAAATTATGAAATTTTCCAAATAAGTGGACAAGTCATTAAAAACAATAAAATCATCATGAACACATTAATGTATTCATAGAAAGTTTTACTGATTGCCTTTTGATAGGCAGGTGGTCCATTTCTTACCTTAAAATGCATTACAACCCGTATAAAAGCCCCCCAATTAGTAATAAAAACAATTTTGTATTGGTCTTCTAGTGCTATGAAAATCTAATGGTATCCAAAAAAACCACCAAAAAATGTATAAACCTCATGTCCAGCTACGATGTTAATAACCTCATAAGTAAAAGGTAATGGGTATGGGTTTTTCTTAGTAATTGCATTAAGTTTCGTAAAGCCCACACAAATTTTGAATTTCCCATTTTTCTTAAGCACTACAACCATAGGTGATAACCAAGTAGCCTCTTCAACATGTTTAATAAAACTTGCAGCAAGCAATTTTTCAATGTCATGTTTGGCAATGCTTGCATAGTAGGATTTAACCAGTACCTTGCTTGATGAGTAGGTGGTATCAATGTGTCCAACTCAATCCAATGTTAAGCTATGTCAACTAGTATCCCTTTCAAATCTTTGTAAGTTGAAGCAAAAATGTCTTTGAACTCCTTTAACAATTCAATTAGTTGATAACTAACAACAAGCTCCAAATGTACATTGATTTAAACTTGTTACAGATTTTCTTTAGAACCCAAATTGATCTTGGTCAATTTTTTTTTCAATGATAGTCCCTCCCACAATACGAAGCTTTTGAACTTTGATTCAATTAAGCGTCTTGTCAATCTCCATTTTTCCTATTTCAAGTTGCAAAAAAATCTCTAATAAATGTTGTTGGAAAATATTAGGGGGTATAGTTAATTTAACATGTCATACAAGTACTAGTTTGACAAGTATATTAAATGAAATAGGTGGCTCAGACACAAGTTCAACATGTTTATTAAGTTATTCAACTAAATTCAAACCTGTTAATGTAATCAACTTAATAAGTTGATTTGACCAAATTGATGTAGGAAAAATTATGGTTCCTATTGAAAATAAACATGGTTATGCGGCAAACATAAAATCTTCCTCTTCATTAGATTATCCAAAATGAAAATCATAACAAACTAATATTTTTGGACGTTTGGTTGGTGCTCCAAGTTTCTTAGTAACATGTATAGTTCTAACTATACCGACTCCTTGTATAATGATAATGTTGTTGCCCCAATCATGAGACACTTTAACATCCATTAACCAAGGATGACCTAACAATATAAAATAGTTGGAATCTAACACACTACTTTGAATTATAATCAAAGTCACTGCATGGGGAATTCCACGAATGAGAATTTTAAGATCCTTATTCAAACTTAAAGGTTTTGCAATGGTTTGATAAGTCATATGTAGGTTATAAAGTGCATGTTTTGGTTTTGATAGATCTAATTATACCCTTAGTTTCTCTATGATAATATTAACTTTAGAACCACCATCTACAAGCAGATCATATGAAGTCGAGAGGTTTAATTAATCTTATTTACTTTGTTGTTTTTTAGTATTAGACTATGTTCATTATTTATTGTAGAGATTTCCTTTTGTTTCTTGTTTTTCAAGAAAGAGTTTGCAATGGTGGGACATTGGTGCTACTTTATGGATTTGTTGGTTTACACTTCACAAGGCAAGTGTTCAACCTTTGGGTGTGCCTTGTTTGTTAAATGCATATTATGATATCGAAGTTACTTGGATATGGCAAGGAAGATTTAAGGGGAAACAAATTCTTGTATGATGACCCATTTTTGGTTTTGGAAAGTTAAACATATTTCTTGTGAACTTTTATGTAGACTGGTTATTATTGTATGATGGCATAAGCATGTGTTTAAGTTCGAGTTTGCTAGAACTCTTCCACTAGTATGGAGAATTAAGTTGAACATATTTCAAAATAGAGGCACATTTGGAAATGATGAAAAATTCTAGAGAGTTTAAAAGTTGGTTTGAAAACTTCACAACTTCAAGTTTTGTTTATGTGAGAGTACTTTGGCTTTTGTTTTCTGAAATTTTGAAATGAATGGGGGGGGGGGGGTGAGATCTACTTTGGTGGGGACTCCGAGAGTAGTGTAACCTAAAAGTGAGAAATTGGGAAATCTAAACGAGAGAATTCTTTCATCCATATTGTAATAGAATGTTATATGAAGGTTTTTCTTATCTTGTTTGAACTTCTGGGGAAAGGTGGAGATTGAGGATTTAGAAGTTTCTTAGCAAAGCGCTAGGTGGCAACGGTTGAGATGGGTGTTGCAAAGGAGAAAAATAGGTGCTTTGTTTTTTATGGAATGCAGCAAGGGAACCTTTCTCTACAAAATCAGAAATGAAAGTTTGGAGGGGGTTTGTTTTGTTGTGAAACAATTATGACGGGCCATGAGAGCTCATAAGCGAAAACTTGGAACGTGTTGATCCAAAAATGTCCCTTGAACTTATGCAATAGGATTTATTGGGTGATAGTAGAAAGGGATTATTGGGTTTACACATGTGTTGTCTGTGTACGGAATAAAGATAAAGAAGTATCTTTTGAATATATTGCCCAAGGAGGAAGTCTTCATTCCTCCCATTTCTTTTAGTGACAACCCATTGCTCATTTAATGTCCTGGGTGGGGGAACATGCCTTGAGAGTCTTCTTTGCCGCTTTGTTTTTGTCCTTTCATTGTTTCACACTTTGCCTTTGTCTTTTCTCGATTTTGCATCATTGTATTTGTCGGACTCAATTTCTGGCATTTTCCTTTTGCCCGGAAAAGATTAAACAGGCCAAAGCAAGTGAATGCAGGCAGTACAAAAGTACTGCTGCGATTTTTTCCTCCAGTCTGCCCATGTGCCCCATTTATTTTTACCTTGTTATGCCTAGGCATGTTTTGAGTCCATGTTATGCACAATATGTGCACACTAGGGGTATAAAGGGGTATGTAACGTATTACTTGGCATGTCATGTGAGATTACAAGTGCAAAACATGCCATATTATATGAGGTTACGAGTGCAAAACATACTTTGGTGTCACTTGAGAAAATGTGGATGGGGGCAAATGGGCAAACTGGAGGAAAAAAATCGCGGCAGTACTTTTGTACTGACTGCATTCATTTTCCTGCCTGCCCTTTTTGCCCACCTCTCCCACTTATAGAATGGGAGCTTTGAGGGTCCACTCCCTAGCCAGAGTTGAACCCACAGCCACTAGCTCACCCTGCAGGAGGAATGGTGTGTGGACAGGAAAAGATATTCTCAATTGTATTCTTGTTGTGTAGCCCACCACTGTGGTTAGCCACGTGTTAACCAATGGAACCATGCACATGCAGCTACCTACCTTTTAGACACTTCGTACCTTCCCTCTACCTACATAGTGACCACTTACATTCCCTACCTACTTGCCTACGATACCTACCCAATTACATAGGTAGTTACTAGTTAGTACGAGGGGAAGTAAGAGGGTTGAAAGGGTAGGTTAAGTACAAGTGGTTTCCAAAGGATGGTGCATGGGGAGGAGGAGGGGGGGGGAGGGGAAGGGTTAGGTCCCCACATGATCCTCACTTCCATTACGTTCACACTAGTCCCTATTGGTGGGCATGGTAGATGAAGTATGCATTTTTTTGACCAGACTATATTAGTTGTAAAACTTTCTGACTAGACTTTACAAAACAGAATTTCCCTTCACTCCAAGCACGCGAGAGGGAGATTACTTTTTTTGACCACATCACTGCAGTTTGACGAAGTCAGTTCAACAAACCAACTATATTCTTTTTAAAACATAAATCACAATCTCCACGAGTGTTTAGAATATTGCAATACTTCAAATTTACCCACAATTAACCAATTACTTACCTTCTGTTTATTTGCCAGTTTGAGCCCTCCTAGGGGTAAGTACTAGGAATGTGAATTTTTGGGTAAAGCCCTAGGACAGGGGCATTCTCAAAATAAAGGTACCTAGACAAGGCAATAGTCCAGCCTCAATTTTGGTAATGTCACCCACCCATGGGCTTTACTATCCTAAGGCACGAGGCAAAATTTATCATGAACAAAACCTATGTAAAGCATCGGGAGAAAAATCTGTAGTATATTTGGAGGGCACCTTACATCCATCAATTTCTCTCCCAGAAAATGGGAGGATACTATATTTTGTTTGCCAATTCAAAAACTTGGAATCTGGATTATGACACATAAATGGTTGATCTCTTATTCTAATGTAGATAGTTCTTAGTTTTAAAATTTTGGTTGGTTACAATTACATCATTTAAAATTGTTGGGTCTGTCTTTATGAAATTCTGTTCAAAGATCAAAATATGTTTAGATGAATGCTTCAGCGAAAAAGAGTCTTAGATGAATATTTGATGGGATTTTGGCAAATGCACTTTGAATTTTTTGTGGATCCACCATTGATGACCATGTGCCAAAAAAAACGATAACTCATAGGGGCTTCTACTAGTATCTATCACATCTGAGAAATAAGGTGCAAGCTATTTTCCAAACCCCACCCAATAACATAAAAATGGAAAGAATGTGGCATGAGTTGAATGCCACCACCTGGGCTGATTATTGTGAAAATCCAATCGAATTGTTTAGCATTCTTTACCAGTGGGTTAAGAGAGCACTATATCATGTGCATATTCGTGAGTCCCAAAAAAAGCACTATATCACCTTTAAATCCACCCAAAAAAAAGAAGAGAAAAAAAAGGTTCTGCATTCCCTCTACTATCAAGCAAGAGGATTTATTTTTGCAGTATATTATAAATATGAACATACCTTATATTTGACTCAACAATGTCATTCTTACTAGTGTTGGGCCTTAGATCTACAACACACAATAACCTTGGAGTTTAACCTTGCCTTCTAATGGAGGCAGTACCTTTGGCATGAAGAGGAGGCCGTCACAAGTCATGCCAACTTTGGCTGCCAGGATAGAAGTTTGGTTTTCAATTTTCAGCTACACACTACATACCGTGTACATCTATACAACTTCCAACTTCTTATTCTGCTAAGCTGTAGTTTTGATTCAGATCCTCCCTCAGGTATATCCATCTACACGTAGAAAGAATTTTCAGCACAATAACCCAAGGCAAAATTTTCTGGCATTTTTTTTTGTCATACACACATAGCATACTGCTCACTACTAGCTCTGTAATCAGCTTGGAGGTGTTGGGTAATTGTGTCACTAGACGATGTGGGAGTGGTGATTATTGTTGGCATTTTGGAGGAAGCACATCTTCTTAACCCACATGATGCCACAGATGTACTCAGTGGCACGACAGGCAGTTTCTCAC
Source organism: Sphagnum tenellum (assembly GCA_963921925.1). Classification (NCBI taxonomy): domain Eukaryota; kingdom Viridiplantae; phylum Streptophyta; class Sphagnopsida; order Sphagnales; family Sphagnaceae; genus Sphagnum; species Sphagnum tenellum. The sequence goes on from OY998159.1 coordinate 585,651, forward strand.
AGTTGCAGACTTCAATCATAAACCCATCTGGATCATGGAAGAACAGCTGGTCCACCATGATACCACCCTCCTCCACTACCTGCCTTGTGCACTTGATGTTCCTCTCTTGCAAATCTTTTTCCACCTGCACAATATCTTCACACTGCACAACAAAACAGAATGTTGGATTCCAGCTCAAATACTCAGAAATTAGACTCAATTCTAATAACATGATAACTTGAGGATGCTGTCAAAGCCAGATGTGACACAGACACTGGTACAATTCACCCTCTTGGATATTCATACTGTGTTCTCTTAGAGTTCCCTATAATCTTATATTTCTCCTGCTTGAATCCCACTCTTTCCCTGAAGGAAATGGAAGCTCTTCAAAGCTTCACTTGCAATTTGTCACACTTCCAAATACTTGAGTGACACCTTTGACCCCATAAAACTGGGTTGATACGACCAGAATTTCAGCCTGAATTTACCTATCAGATCTACTCTCCTCTGATTTGCTTAATTGAACTTCACAGAAGGAAGGCACCGAAGAAGTCATGGTGAACCTGGCCGGCACCATCTAGAAATTCTGAAAGAGTAGCATCACAGCCTGCTGATCAGGTCACAAACAACTTACAAGGTGAACTTTCATGTACTGTCTTCTTGCAACAAGGCTAGTGCCCAACAAGTAATCCCAAAAAAAGACCGCAAACTTTTTCAAAGCAACAGCACAGTAAAGCTAAGCTTCAGGCTCAAAATAGCCAAATGCTGACCAAGAAAGCTGATCAGTACAAGGTTGTCATCAATGAAGCAACCCTATGGAGCATGAGCAAATGGGGGACGGGGGTAATCATGTATGATCATCAAGCTGTGCAGCATGGATCTCATGTACCTGAAAAGAAATGTGATCATCCCGGGGATTTATTTCCCTCTTCTTCCAAGTAAGGGTATGTTTGATATCCTCCTCCTTCTCTGCTTGCAGCAAATGGATACCCATCCCATAGGCAAACAGCCTGCAAATAGCCATCACAAAAAAATGCACCACACAATTGCTGAGAATGAAAGGAAAGGAAGTATCTACGATTTATGAATGGCAATCTACGAGAGGTTTAAACCTAACAGCAAAACAGCAGCTAATTTCACAAACTCATTCATAAATTTCCTCTCGTTCATTCATTCATTCCCTCGAGGAATTCTTCAGAAAATAAGTCGTCAACTGCACCGGGGCCTCTGTGAGTGGTCATGTGCACTGTAGAGCTCTGTTTTCCGATGGGGCAGTAGGGTTTACGATTTCTAAGAAGATCAGTATGCCCTCTTTCTCACAAACAACAGCCGATCCGCTGGATGGCGTTCCTACCAAGCTCCATTGAAGTCGAACGAGCCGGGCCTCTTGATTGGCATGAACCCCAACACGTTCTCATAAAACTCGATCGACACGGCCAAGTCCACGCAGTTTCGCGAAATGTGGTTCAGCGATTTCAGAGCCAGCGAACTCCTTTTCTTCGATGCCGCCATCGATGGAGAGATAGATAGATATCAGCACCGTGGTACGTCCGTCCGGCTATATAAAATTTCACCACCTGAATGGCTACTCGGCAAAATCTCTGTCTGGGCAGATGTTGTTTAGCATGAAAACCGCCGCACCTCCCCGCTCACCACCAACACCACCACCTGGAACTTGTTCTTCTTCAGCAAAATTTCCCTCCGCTGCCAAACTCCCAAAATCAGAGCCTCGATATGAGCATTGAGACAAAGCTGAGGTTATCAACAAATCTATATATTTTTTAGAAGCTCTGGAGCAAAGCATGGAGCTTGAATGAGAGGAAAGGGAGAGAAATGGAGCAGCAGTTTGCGCATTTATGTCCTTGTGAGCCTGGCTGGACAGGAAGGAAGGAAGGAGAAGCGACAGCGCCGCACTGGCAGCATGCGACGATGCGTAAGGCTGGTGGTAAGCACCTGGCGCCTCATGCCACGGCGGCCGGCCTGCCCCACGGTCTGGCCAACCTACAACTTACGACTCGGGCAGCACTACCGTACATCGCGCTCCTAACACCCAGTTTTTTTTTTTTTTTTTTTTTTTCCAATTTTGCAGGGGGTTAGGTAAGTGGGTTGGCGATCATCCACAAGAGGATTTAACCAGATTTGGCTACACGTCAGAGAGGAAACTTGTAGAGACAGTTAGGGGTGGGGACCCAAAAATTGGCTTTTTTTTTTTGACCTGATTTTTTTTTCAATCACCTATGACAAAGGTTTTTCATTTAAAAACAGCCCAAATTCACCATATTTTAATGAAAACCCACCATATTTCTACAATAGGTTTGAGTAGGTATACAGAAAGATCCTTATATTTTTTTCACTCTCGTATCTGGATTATAGCCAAAGTCAGCTAAATTTTCTCTTGGGTGCTCTTGACTTTGTGGACATCACAAAATTGGAAAAAAAGAAAATTGTGTACCGACGACTCATTTTGCAGCCAATTTTCGTTTAAAAAAAACAAGCCAGAAAACTAAAAAAAAACTGACAGAAAAAACAGTGCCCAATGCCCATACCTACAATCTACCACCAACTTAGTAGCTTTATTATTGCAAGAAGGAGATGGAAAAAAGAAAGGGCATCAATCCTTGCTTGGTTGTCGACAGCTTGTGGGTAATGTTATAACTGAACATTCAAAGATTAATGTTGGAAGTTAGAGCCTGAGTACCAATAGCACTCAACCCCTTCGACATCCATCTATTAAGATAGTTAGTTCGTTAGTTTATCATGTTGAGATCTCTCAAACCTGGATGCCTCTTGCAACGCTCTTGGTACCATTGAAAGCCCTCAATGAGGTGTAGGAGTTATTGAATATTGAACCATTTTGTCAAAAAGTTTCAGCAAAGTCAAAATCAAAACTTTTAGGGAAATTGAGGCAAGCTATTCTTATAATTGAAAGCCCCTTGATGAGTGGATTTCTGGAAGCTGATTTTGTAATTTTTAGACCTAAGTTGAAGTAGATATTGAATTTTGAGCAAAATTTGTCATTGAAAAATTCAACTAAATTATAAAAACTGATTTTGAAAGGAGAAATTTGAGTTACAAGCTCACACTTGGGCCAATGGTACAGGCCACGCCAGTGACAATGAAAAGTAGTCACACAAGGGGTGGAAATCAGGAGGTTGTCAACCCCACTCTTACCATTCAGGATGAAGGATGCTCACAACTTTTGAAGTGTGGTATACAACCATACCCTTCATTTCTAGCTTCTTCATTCTAGCTTATGGATGAAAGATAATTGAAACTTAAAAAAAATGTAATACATGCCCACATCTCTTCATTCTACTTCATTCTACAATATTTATTATAGCTTATGATGTCAAGTACTATTTCTTTCGTTCTTTGAGGGAGTCACTATTTTTTAGATTCTTCTAAACATTCAACCTTATCATAAATTGGATTCAACCACTGTTAATTTAAAAATTCTAACTTCATTATTTCCCCTTTCTATTTAATTATAATGGGGTCGTTGAATGGGAAATGTAAGTGCAGGAACTAAATTATTGGGTTAAGAGTAATATTCATGTAATTAAAAGCATTGATTTTTTTCAGGAAAAAATATATGGAAAAATAAAATCTCAATTATAAGGTGCAAGAAGGTATCATGATCTCCACCCTTAAATTGCACAAGCTTCTCATCACATTTGTGCAACATTCATTCAAATTTTGATTCAAGTGTTTTTCATGGCAATTTCTTTGTTTGTAGAAAGTTTTGCCTGTAACTATTGACTAACTTGTGTTTTAAGTTTACTGCTCTAATGTATGTTTGTTTGTCCATGACAAAACCGTGCATGCTACTCTAAAAAAGAGTTTTAGTTGAAGCTCGGGGGAGAGTACATTAGTTGTGCATCTGAGATATTCAGCCATGCTCACGGTTCTCACAATTACTCTTCTTTGTTGGCCTTGCCTACCAAAGGCAAGGATATTGTGTATGGATTCATTATAGGTAGCTTATGGGATTTTGGTCCCTAGGTGATAATAGGGTCTATTATTGTACGAGGATTTTGGAAAAATGATATTTTGGCTTGTGTGGAAACTCCAGAATAGTTATAGAGTTATAATATCTTGAAGGATTTGGTTTCTTTTAGAGGATTTTTTAAAGATTATATTTTTGCATGGTGAAACATTTGAGTTTCCATATTTCTTCTTTTGCCTTAAGATACCTTTTAATGTAAACGGCAAGGCCATAGTGTGAAACAGCCCTTGGTTATATTTGTGTGCAATTGAAGGCATATTATGCATTTTTCGGCATTACTTAAGCCTCCCTTCCAAGTGGAGTGGGCCCCACCTAGTTACAAGGCCAAAAGCCAGGGCCCACTGAGGAGGGAAGTGTGAACCAGGTCCATGGTGCCAAGTGCATGAAGCTCACCCTTATCAGGTTGCAATGCAGCATGATTAATTGCGGGGTCGGGCAAGTATGTGGGTGGGTGCAGACAGTGTACGGGAGAAAAAAAAAACACATAAAATGACAAATTTTAATACCGATGGGATGCAGCCGCCATGAACTTTGTGGGTGTCAGTGAGTACGACTGGTTGCACACCACCAAATACTGCAATGATGCAGCAACACTGCTTTGTACATCTTCAAATTGAAGCCTTTTCCACCCCAAGTTATACATTGGGCCATTGGAATTGTGAGAGCCTGCTGGAAAGTTGGAGACCCAACCACTAAAAAAGCTAAAAAAAAACAGGAAAAGAAGAAAATTTCCAGTCATAATATTCCCATTTTTTTGGGTGAAATAAACGCCAGATTTCGAATTTAAAATTGAAATTTTTTCATCACACTTGAACTCCGATTTCAGTTTTGTAACATTTAAAAACTAGCTTTTTCACTATTTAGACAGGTTCTGAAAACATGTCACCATTTAATGCTACATCCCAAATCCCTCTGAGTGTGCTACCACTCCATTTTTATTCAAGTTTATCGAAACAACAACAACATGGCGAGTCTTTTGCCACGCCAGTTTATTCATGTTTTTTGAAGCAACATTGTACAATAATATTGTGAGTCTTTTGCCACGTCTGTTTCTATTCACATTTATTGAAACAAAGATTGTCTACAATACTATTGTGAGTTTTTTCTTTTTTCTTTTTGTGCGGCGTCAATTTGATTCATGTTTATCGAAACAAGGATAACAACAATATTGCGCGATGTCAATGTTATATTCAAGCTTATCAAAACAATGATATTGAGAGTCTTTTGCCATGCTCATTATATTCATGTTTATCGTATCGAATCGACATGGGGAATCCTGATACATCCAGCTGTTAGGAGTGAGCTAGCAGGAGTACGACAACGGGAAGACCACTAGCTTCAAGCTGATCATGGGTCCACCCGTCTTTCCAGGTTTACACATGTTATGTCCAGCCATCTGTGACATGACCGAGTCTAGTATCTTTGTAGCTAACGTGTGGACAGGAAGGGCTGTGAACAAGTGGGTTTATGCAGACTAGTTGCCAACCTGGATTGCACTCTCAACCATGGGTAGGGACCATCCAATCATTTGGGGTGGCCCATTTCATCCCATCCTTTCAACTTCACTTGCTTTAAGGTGCATACATACTTGGTGTTAGTGGTGGTGATTCTAGTGTTGAGTCCGCTAACCCCCTGCTAGTCATTTAGGACTTACACCTACTAACCATGAACATTTAATGTTAATTTAACATTCACTTAACATTAAGCTATCACCCATTTAATATTTATTGTGTGCCACCTAGATTTTCATTTAACACTGACTTAACATCAAGTGTGAATGCACCATTAGTCCTATTATCGCCCACCTCTCCCCCAACCTGGCTCCCCGCCCCACCCATGTTTTTTGGGACACCTATGAATAAATGACTCCTCCCTGGATTTACGAACACTAGTTAGTCCCAAGTTCATTTGCATTCATTAAATTTTTGTGCCACATGCATTTTCATGGATGCTTTGCTTTGTTGAAATCTATTGTTAGGTTTCTAAGATGTTATATACCCAGTCTACTGCAAAAAGTGGTTGATAGTGTTTAAAATGTGGTTTTGATTGTTTTGATTTTATAATATATATTAATTTCTTTAAAAAATTGTTCCTTTCTAGGGTTTGAAAGTATGATATTGGTTTGTAGTTTTTTTTCTCATGGGAGAGGGGCTAGGATTGAATTCAGCATTGTGTAACAAAACATGCAAAACATAGTACATTTTTTTGCAAAACACTTTAAACATGAAACACCATGCAATACGATTCAAGGCAAAATCATGAAAGGAACAAAAAAGACAAGTTTTAAAAAAAGGTGTTGGACAAAATTGATTGTGGTTATTTTCTCCCACTTTGAACTGCATGGCCCTCGGGAGTTGAAGCTGGAATCTTGCACTATCCTGGTAGATATCAACATTGATGATTCTCAATGGCTCTTCACATTGGAGCATGGCACCTACCCCACATCATGAGAACCATGATCACCCAAATCTTTATAAAATTTTAGAAGATCTTTAACTTTGAATATTTTCACACTCGAAACAATTTGGATGGTTTGTTGACATGTTGATTTTCATAAATGATTACGAGGTTTCATGTCTAGTAATTTTTTGGGTGTGTAAGGAAGATTGCTTATCAACAGTTTCAAAACAATTTTGTGATGTGAGAAATGTGGCGATCATCAATAAGCAAGTTTTGCCAAATTTGGTTATAAATGATATATGAAAGGAAAAAATGTTTTCATATTTTGATATTTTTTTGCTACTTAGTGGTGATTGATTTAACCTAATATAAAAATCAAGTGATATGGCAACAAAAAAACCCCCCAAAAATCATTTTTACAAATTTGTGATTTCACAAATTAAAAAAATGCTGCCATTGGTTTATATTTATATATATATACAAGTTGTAATTTAAATGGGTTTGGACATATTGCCACCTCAATTTGTTACAAAGAAAAACAAACAAATGCACTTTGGGATTGTTAAAAATTGTTGTTCATGCAACACAAAAGATTGTCTGTTGTAAAAGGTTAACACTGTCTTGTGGTTCTTGGAACAAGCAATTTCAACATTTTTTTTTCTTGTTTAACCTAGTGATGTTAGCAATTTCATATTGGAGAAGTAAAAAATGAATTTTGGAGAGAAAACATTTCAAGACAACTATAGACAAGGAGGGTATTGAAAAGCTCACAAGTACTAAATGGAAAATAGAACAAATAAAAATGTTAAACTAATATTTTGTATAATCAATGTGAAAAAAATCTATGCAACAATTAGGTACAAATGACTAACTAACCAAATAAGTTGTTTGGCATTAAAAATCAACATACATAAGCAAATTGGATTGATATATGAAAAGTGGAAGATAGTTGAAGATAGACATGATATCAAACAAGAAACAAATACAAAGCCTTTCAAGATTGCATAATATATGCGATTAATGGGATAATACAAGTGAGACAACAGTGGAAAATGAAAATATTTATGTAAAGGTTGCAAACATTTGAACAGTAATAACTAGTGTTGTGTAATCTTTAAATTTTTTATTAAAAAATGTCTAGTTTTGATTTTTACATTTTCTTGGGGAGGTTCATTTAGGTGTAGGATTGAACCCAATTTTTTCAATTTTTATTTTAGCATAAATTTTCAAATTCAAGAACTTTAGGTCTAATTCCATGTAAATATTACATGCTCCCCAATGCAAAAGATTGTATGTGCGAACAAAGTTTTGTAACAAATTAAAACAAGGATTTATATAGATACAAAGTTCAACAACTGACTAAAATAAATACATTCTTATAAAGTTCAGTCTACTTACCAACTTTTCAAAAAAAATGAACTTGCTTATCTATAGAATGTGAACTTGTGTTTGGGATCATTTTTTCACAATTTTGGTTTTGGTTTTGAATCTAGCAAAAGGCTAGTTTCCTAGTCCTTCTCTTTGTGTTGATTCCTACAAAGGAAGGTAGGTTGGGTCTAAGTCACATGAACGTGAACCCTCAATTTAGCAATGCAAATCAGATACTGTCACAATATTGATAACAACCCAGTTAACTTTTAAAACATATGCACTTATGGTTCTTCCATAATATGCATAAGAAAATGCAATAATGCATCAAGCTCATGACCTAGAACATTATCTAGATTTCATGAAAGCACCATTATTGATAGTCAAACACAATGGCAAAAGATGCAAAGTTTGCTTTCAAATGTGCATTCCATGAAAACATCTAAAGTTGGTAAAACATTTTCATAAGGCATGGAATCAATAAGTCTTTTACAGTTCAAATTTTAAAATAAAACAAAGTTATGTAAGGTTGAACATTTAAAAGGAAAAAATGGACATTTTTGGTTTGCCAACTATGAATAATTGAATTGCTTATATACCATATGGCTACTATTTCCTTTCAAAAGGTGGTCAATTATTGACCACTACAATAATAGGAATACAATTGCCCATTTTTCTTGTAGTACTTGCATGAATTTAATGATTAATTAATTGACAACTAAAAATAATAATTACAAATTTAGATTTAGTTCAACTAAGAGCATTCTTTCCTAATTAGTTTTTTAATATTTCTTAGTTGCAAATGTGAAGTTCATTATAATTAGCATGAAATATTGTTATCTTAGGAAAAGGAAATTTTAAATGAATTAACTCATAATAAATAATAAGAAATGAATCAACTAGAATTATTAAATTTACAACATACATGCATGTGATTAATTTTGTTTAAAGGAAAATATATGACTTGCATAAATTTAAATCATGTGAATTGTTACAAATGTTATTGATCATAAGATATTAATGTATGAAAAAGTTAGCTATTGTTGCATGAGAATTCCCATGATGTATCAATATGGTCAATTTATAATAATTAACATTTTCAAACTAGAAAAGATGTAATTGTCATGGACAAAATAGCTACAATAAACAAAGCATACATTTAAAGAAAAAGTTTATAAAAAAAAAACCCACCAATAAGATAAACAAATATGAATTCAAAAGAAGATGAAAACAAACATGGTGTGTTGTTATCATAAGATGTGGATGTGCATTATATCACATGATTATAAATCAAAGTACAAACAACATGTTAATTCTACTTAAATTTTTTGTTGATTTGAATGCAAATAATTTGGGTTGCATTACATTAACATGTGTTCATGTTTATGGAAAAACCTTCCAAATTTTTTATAATTTATTTCAAATGGTCCAAGTTGACTAACTAGTCCTTATTGCACTATTTCAGAATGTGATTTTAGGATTGCATAAATGATTATAAATGTAGTCGTTTATGGCATTTGCGACTTCACATGCCTACATGACTATTAGTCCAAATGTCCCTATTGTATGTACCATTAGTCACAAAAATGGTGTTAATTCCAAATGTCATTTGCAATTTTCCTCCATGATTGTAATCATATTTCTAATAATCATGGGGGACATCTTCAATGATTAAGATTTAAAAATAAAGTTTTTGGACAATTCCTTGCTACCACATGGTAGCTTAAGATATATTCAAGAAATTTATTGACCATTTTATGAGTTGCCATGTGATAACCCTAGAACTAGAATTTTGATCTTGATTCAATCATGCGATGCCGCATAATAGTCCTAGAACTATAATTTTTTGGGCCCAAAAGTGTGATGCCACATGGTAGCCCTAGAACAAGGATTTTTGGGCCCAATTATGTGATGCCATGTGGCAGCCCTAGGTTTTTAAATTTATTTTTTTGCCCAATTGTGTGATATCATTTGCTAGCTCTATAATTAGGAAATTAAAAAATTTGCCCAATTATGCAATGCCATCTGGCAATCAAGGTTTAATGAAATAAGGTTAACTTAGGAAGCCTAGCCTAGGGGAACTATGTGACCTAACCTAGAGGAGTTATTTGACCTCTTTTTTAGGTTCAACTAAAAATTCATTTAGGTTTTGTTAGCAAATTTTGGTTAGAAACCTAGAAAAAACTAGGTAACATTTAAGTTGTAAGTGGGGAAATTTGAACCCTCACCTTTCAAGGTATTTAATGATTGCACCACAAAAACAATTTTACAATGAAACTACTTACCATTAATATATAATGTTTTAGCCTAAATTAACCTAGGCTTCATTCAAGTTAAACTTAAGTTAATCTAATATAACTTAAGGCTATTTAGGTAGACTAACTTAAAATTAGAATCAGACAAAACTTGGTTACTTAAACTTGACTAATTTAAGCTACTTAAGTTAGCTTGGCTAAATTAGATCAAATTAAGCAACTTAAACTAAAAAAAACTAAATTAAAATAATTGAGTTCAACTTAGTTAAATTTGGTTACTTAATAGGTTAAATTAAATTCAAATTGATTAAATTTGGTTACTTAAGTTAAACTAAGTTAATCTTAGCTACTAAGGTTAAATTAAGTTATTTAAGTTAACCTAAATTAAACTAAATTACTTATGTTAAACTTGGTTAAACTTGGCCACTTAAGTTTAATTAAGCTAAATTGAATTACTTATGTTAAATTTGGTTACAAAGGTTAAATTATGTTAAATGAAGCTACTTAGGCTAAACTTGGCTAGATTCATTCAAATTAGGTTATTTAGGTCACTAGTAGATTTATAACCATACCTTGTGCAACTATATGTTGCCTATGACTACGAATGTTTGCTTATGCAATTATTATTCAAATTTGGATAAATTTTGATCTTCCTTCCAATTTGTTGCAATTACGATCTATTTTATTTTTCCAATAGGTTGATTTTTCATGATTTTTTTGTATTTTTTACATCATATATACATTTAGTTTCACATACAATTAAAGTAGTCACATAATAGTTGCATAATGTATGTATGCTACCTAGTAACTACACATATAAACTATTTAATAATACATATATACTTATATGTATATAGGTTCTTATTAAATACCTACCTACCTATTTACTAGGTACCTACATACCCATTAGTTACCCTATAGGTTATTTAATTATAAATAATTATTTGAGGCTATCTAAATAGGTACCTAGTAAAAATTTATGTTATTTAATAGGTAGATTATGTAATAGTACGTGCTAGGGAATAGTTGTAACTAAGCTACAATTAAAATTTTATCTCATATTGTTTGTTTTCCTTTTCAAGATTACAAACTATGTAAATAGGTTGGTTTGATGTAGTAAACACATTCAATTTTTTCAATTGTCATATGGGGGGAGTTAATCACATAGGCTCCACCCAAAAGGTTACATTTAAATAAAATGAGATTTTGTTGTAAAAGTTTTAGACCTAGACCTACCTACCTACCTAACTACCTACCTACCTAGGCTAAACATATGGCTAGGTGGCCTAAACTTAGCCTAGGTGCCACATGGCCTATTATAAATGGCTTAGTTTGAAATTAGGCTAGGCGCCATGTGGCTTATCATAAATGGTCCAACTTTAAATTAACCCTAGATGATTAAAGGGCAATTTTAAGTTTCCATGTGGCATAATTTAGTTGTTTTAATCAGATGGTTGAAAAAAAAATTTGTTTGGCAAAATAATTTGAAAAATCCAAATGATGCCATCTGTCACATTTTGACACTACCATGTGTGAACATATTGGTTTGCATTGTAGTTGCAAATGTAATTGTAGGAATTCATCTTTGGATATGTATAAAATTTCCATACTTATGTTCTACAAAAAAATGATTCATTTGTCATTTATGGCTAATGGTCATTTGTAACTTGTTGTTTGTTACTGTGTTGATTTTTAGTCACAAGTGTCACTTGTAATTATAATTTAATAAAAAACAACATTTTTTCTACTATTGGGTTAAATTAATTTAAATTATTGTAAGCTTGGTTGAACTTGTTTAAATTATGTTAAACTAGGTTATTAAAATTACATTAAGGTAAATTAAACTATTTAGTTTAAATTTGGTTTATTTAAGTTAAATTAGGTTATTTAAGTTAAACTTGGTTAATTTAGCTAAAAGTAGGTTACCTAAGTCAAACTTGGTTAATTTACTTGAAATTAAATTACTTAGATTAAATTAGGTTTAAAATTATTAAATTAAGGTACATAATTTAATTCATTTAATTTTGATTAAGTAATATTGTTAGATTTAATGTAGTTAAATTTAATTTAATTTAAATAATATTATTGAACCTAATTGAATCTATATAACCTAGTTAGCTTAATTTAATCTAAGTAATTTAGTTTAGCCTAATTTAGTTTAATTTAACCTAATTTTGCCTAATTTTATTTAATTTAGTGTAATATAATCTATATTTTTTAAATAATCAAATTTAACTTTAATAATTTAATTTAAATTAGTTTAATTTAAGTAGCCAAGTTTAACCTAAATAATTTAGTTTAACCTAATTAGGCCTAGTGTAGCTTAGGAGATTGATTTGGCTAAATAAAATTATTTAGGTTGAACTATTTTAAATTGGTTTAAATTAGGCTTTTGATTGTTGGTTAAACAAGATGAATTGTTTCAACATTATTAACTAATTGTGTAGTCATATTTATAATCATGTAATCTTAATTATCATTATAGTTGAAAAAATGACAATTATTCAAATTCAAATATGATTACATCACTATAAGTAAACAATAATTCGTAAGTTGTCCTAATCATAAAAACATGTTTTGGCAAAATGGTGATTGGCGGGCATGTCCATTTTGATTAAAGACTCAAGGTTTAAAAGACATATGTATTTTTTAATCAACAAATTTGACTGAAAGGACCTATTTGTGACACACTCCCAAGTTCCAAGTTAGGCCCAAAATGGTCCTTGGTTTCTAAAATAGTGAAATTGTGCGGACTTGAAGGCACGCTCCTAGTTCTCAACACTAAAAAGGGTAGAGGGGCGTGCTAAAGCTTCGAGATGGAACTAAGAAGAGGGACAAGCTTTAGTTACTCACTCGAACATGCATCAAAACCAACCAACAAGTTGATTAGTTCGCATTATGGAGCACCCTTAGTGCTAAGACAAGCCATGGGCAACTCTGGACTTACAATACTCATCATAGTCTAGATTCGAGGGAAGCCACCACCTTCCTTCATATAGTATTCTTTGCGTTACTTCGCGACACCCACATCTGAATGACTATTTATCCCGGGACTCCCAAGGAGGACTGCCGAAACTGTCTCGGTTTGGACTCCCGAAACTTTGTGAGTTCATAACTCTTTGCTTAGACCTCGGATTGGGATGAGGTCCAAAGCAAACTTGTAGCCCTCGTTGAGAGCTTTCTAACAGTGTGTCGCACTCCATTTGCACACACCAAGGTCGAGTCGGGTCTATTTACTTCCTACTTACAATTTAACATCTTAGTTACTTCCCATCTACCATTTGACAAACCTAGCTCCTACTTACTTACCTACCAACCTATGTACTAATTATTTAACTTTTTATTTAATTATATTTTAGTACTGATGTGAAATAAAAAAACTTATAAAAAACTATCATTTTTAATAGTTATGGTCTGTTTATAAGGATTTTGTTTATCATTGTGAAAGTGAGGGGTTCAATTTTTTATACTTGTAATTTATATGCAAGTAGGTAAGTAGGTAAGGTATGCTACCACCTACCTACCTACCTATAAAAAAATTATTTTAAAAATAACCTAAAAAATTGATTGTAATTTGGGTAAAGATTCAAGCAATCAAATGATCCCCTATTTATTAACAAAAATAATGAGTCAAATGGTCTTTTATTTTACTACCAAAAAAGATCACCCCAATCACATAAGATATATTAAAATTGATTTGTCCAAAATGACAAAATGACCTTTTTTATGTGTGTTGAAATGAAATCTTTTTTATTACATTCTCAACTTAAATAAACATGTTTTTGTGATAGATCACATGTTTTTATGTATATTATGTATCTACAATACATGATAGGTGGAAAGTGATGAATGTAATTAAAGTAAGTAAACCCATAAAACAAAATTAAAGTCAAAATGTGGTCTTTAAAATAAGAATGAACCCTTCCAACATTTGGAATGTCAATGTGAGTATCTTGGCAGGGGTGGCAAACTCAAAGGGATCCCAATATTTAACTCATAAATAAGTTTTGAGAGAGCGCGCCTTTGTATCCATCTATCATTCCAACCACCTTCATTGGTGCAGTCCCCAGTGTCAGCAGTTGGGTTCACCAATTAACTAGTTAGAAGCACAAATGCATGGACTTATTTGATCGAAAAATCATGCAATATGTGCATTATGTATATTAATAGACTGTCTGAAAGCCCTCAGAAAGCCTCATACAACCCAAAAAGAAAATTGAAAAAATATTTAAGTTTCTATCACCTTCAACCTTTTGAAATTTCAAACAAAAGGTCATTTTTGGCTTATCCAGTATTTATGGGTTAATACATTTCCAGCACAAAGGCGCTCTTCTCTGTTTTGTTTTCATGAAGGACAAACTTTTGAAGAGTCCTCAAATTGTGAAGGGTGCTTTAGAGGTTAGTCTTTAAATCTGAAAGGTAGATTCTGGAGTAGTCCTGCTCCCATATCCTTTGCACTAAGTTTTACTCTTGTAACCTATATAAGCAGGCTGGAGGAGGAGAAACCAACATATCTATTTTTGGACTTTCCAAAGCTACCAATTGTTTTTGTGATGGGCCAATCAAAGATGCTCATCACAAAAGAAGGAAATTGAACTTGGGGGCTCCTCACTGCAAGTTATGTGAGTTACAATATGATCCTCTTCTTCTTTGGTTCTATTTTAGTCAAGTAGCCAGCTGAAAACTGAAGTGATAATAAGACGGTTCTAACTATTTACAACTACTGCAAAAATGGGTTGTCAAGTTGGCACTTGGCACCTTTATCATCTGGTATGTAAGTCATTAACCCATATATACTAATATAAATATATGGGTTAATGTCCTGTTATAAGATAATTAAACAGAATGAATTGTGGGATATTATTAAGGTCAAAGCATTTTGACTTGTTCAAGTACACCTATATACCACCATCTTGCTCCTCCTTGCAAGGGGAGGATTGCTTACACTGAAGTGTTCTAAGATATATAGACAACAAATTATAATGCACTATTAAGGTCAAAGCATCTTGACCTGTTTAAAGTACACCTATATACCACCATCTTGCTCCTCCTTGCAAGGGGAGGATTGCTTGCACTAAAGTGTTATAAGATAAATAGACAACAAATTATAATGCAGTATTAAGGTCAAAGCATCTTGACCTGTTTAAAGTAGACCTATGTACCACCATCTTGCTCCATAGTTTTATTTTAAGCAGTGAAACAAGACTCTTCGTTGGAACACAATTTAAGCAAATTTGGTGGATGACTCCTCTGATGTGAGGTCTTTATGGGCCATGCTTTTACCATTACGATATTGTGCCACCAGTGCCAGCACTCGCTGTCCATATTTCTCATTCAGCTTGATGAAGATGAAGAACAAGATACGGTAGATGATGATCATCACAACAACGATTCCAAAGTCTGTCCACCGTCCCCGGTTATTTTGAATGCCATATATCTGCTCCACCACGTACGTCCCAGATAGATTGGGCCCAATTGGTACCCCATTCAAAAGAAAATTCTCGAAGGAGAGTCCAGGGAAGTCATTTTTGAATAAACCCTGCAACAATCAAGATGGGTTTTGCTTGTTGGATATTGTGTCCACCATAAATATAACCCTTTTCAAATGCCTAAGGGGGATCCAAAGCTGTCCTCTTCTTAACAGTGTCTTGGGAACCTTCTGGCATCACTTAGGACTTAATACTTTAACAGATGCGGAGGTAAATTAGTCTTTAAAAACTTGGAAAAAGAATTTGAGATAGTGTGCATTTACCTGAATGGCGTAAGTGTGGAATGCAATGTATGATACAGGGTATCTCCACACTGGCTTTGGCAAATCCATAATCAATCGAAAGTAGCCCGCCACCAACATATAGATAGCCTGCTCACATGCAGTCGTAGTGGTGTATTTTCTTGTGATGAGCACTTACAGACACAAGTACCATCTTCCAAGTTGCCACTCTTTGGTGCCAATATGCTATGCTCATGAATTCTAGATGTTCAGCATTGTATCTGACCAATGAATAGATTACCAAATCTTGGTGATTTTATCTGGACTTAACTCTCAAGTATGTCAATTTCTCATATGTTCTGGAGGCTAGATAATGAAGAAATCTCTACAAACTATAGAATGAGAGCCAGAGCAATCGTGAAGTGGGAGCCATGAGGAGGGTGACATATGCAACACACCTGAATACCTGCACCAATAACAATGCCTGCAAGAAAATTGGCTCCAACAACACTTGATACAGCCATCATCAAGCTCTCGACACAGGTCAAGCTTGCAAAGAGCATGAGGACAAAATAGGCATAGTGGTTGAATCCTGGATGCAAATGCACCATGAAGTAGACAACAGTCCCCGAGACAAGGGAAATCAAGAAAAGGAAGGGTAATGATGACAAGGTGTTGCCTATCACAAATGCCACCACTCCGTAGTGCCCATTCAACCTCTCGTGTCTGAACACCTGTAGAAATTCATAAAGATCCTTGATTTTTGCACATACTCCATGGCCATCATGATTGTATCCACCACTTTTAGAGCAATGCAAAACATCCTGGCAATCCTTGTGAATATCTAAGTTGATAAACCTGTGATTTTCCAACAATAGTCATGATGCCAAACTTCAAAACTACTTGGATGAAGGACATCAGGGGGAAATCAAGCAAACACACCTTCATGTCTTCAACAAATGAGGGGAAGCCTCCAATGGCCATGAATGTCAAGAATGCAGCAACAAAAAACATGCAACCAGATCTTGCCTGCAAGATTCACAAAGACCAAATGACATTATCCTCCAACAGATATTTTGCTATCTCCCAAAACCATATGAACCCATCACCATGTCTCCACAGGTGACATGTAACCCATGACCCAGTAAAACACATAAGAGACATCCTAGTTTCAGATCAGCTACAAGACCATGGAAAGTCAGATGCAGCTCACTACATGACAGACAGTCAGTGGGTCTGAATTCTACTTTTCAATATAAGGTTAGAGTTGACTTGTGTTTGACCATTACCACCTACAAGTGAAACTTGGCAATACGATTCAAGGGAACAAGATGCATTCTTAAACTATATCTCTATACTTTCTTACATGATTTGCCATGAGCAGTGTGGCATACCAAGATGGAATTGTAATGAAGACCAACATGCCAGAAGATGGTACCCAGGCATATTGCAACCATGAAGTACATAGCAAGACGGAGCCAATAATAACCTATGTCTCTCATCATGTTGACAAAGGACCGTCTTGTAAGTGTCACAATCTGCTTGATAAAGCTTGCTTGGCTTCGACTTCCCTCTGTTAAAGTTGTCTTTTGTTCACCCTGCACAAGACATGACATTCTCTAAGAAAGCAATGATCATATTCTATGCCCATGAATTCAACTCACAAGACAACAATGTTTTCAAACCTGAAACCATAGCATAGTGGCTGATGCACCCCACAAGCAAGCTGGGAAGAAAATTGATAAGATAGATTACAATGTTTGATGTGATCAGTTTGATCTTGGAAATGGTTGCCATTGCATATTCGCTGTTTTGGTATGCTTCCAGGAGTCTCTTCACCACCTGTTTTGTATCACTGCCAGACATGATGGATGGGTTCCCAAACTCCACATCCCTTGCACCCTACACAAATCGACATCAGAAATGCATTCCATGGACTTTAGGGGCAAACATGCAAACAGCATTCAATCTTATGCTCTGAAAATTCCGCCTAAAAGAACAAACAGCTGGACTAGGGTTGGGGTTTACAATTCATGTGTAAGAAATGGAGGGGTTTCACAAGGTTCTTAGTTCTTGTACCTTGGAGAGGCTCTTGAGAGTGTACTTTACACGATCGAAGTCAGCATTGATGGTGTGGAGATAATGATCAGATGGGTTGCGGAGTGGTGGGCAAGGGAATCCAGCTGATGCAAAATGCTGTAATTCATTCCATTGATCAAGAAAACCTTCAAGTTTAGAGGCGGCATTTGATCATCCACAAGCGAACCAGCAGATTGATCATGATCACGATCCTGCAATGTCTAGAACCCTAAGCAGCACTTACAGGAGGGTTTAAGAGGAGGCAGAGTCAAGATACCTGAGGGGCAGATGCACGGTCTCCAAAGAAGATGGTTTGTCCAGATGAGAGAAGAATAAGAGAGTCAAAGAGTTCAAACACTTCGCTACTCGGCTGATGAATGGCAGAGATGAGAGTACGCCCATCTCTGGCCAAATTCTTCAATGTTTGGACAACAAAATAAGCTGCAGCGCTACACCCAAAATCTCCAAACCTCACAATAAGTCCAGAGAGCAGAACTCACCCCAAAAATCCTCAATTATCAACTTACAGCAGATTAAGAAGCCTAAAAAACCTGACCTAATTTTTCCTTTGTATTCGGAGGTTCTTTGCCAAGCAGAAGCTTCCTCATAGATAACCAGGTACACCTGACCAGGCATAACCTTATTTGCAGAATTTCAAATTAGGTCAGGTTTTAATGGTAGATCACATTGGACACCATACCTACAACTCATGTTAGGCAAATATTGTTGAATCAATTATATAAAAAAAGGGTTCCAGTTGAGTATTCCAAAATTTCAACAATAGTTTTTAAAGTACGGTTAGTCCATTAGTAACTTTCAAAGTTATCTTGTGTTTTGAGCTGGGTTTCAATTTTCAAAATTTTCAACAAATTATTGTTCTTCTTTTTTTCTGACCAGTCCACTTAGGAATTAATTAATGTCGAACATGAGTTGTAAGTACAATATTCTTTGTTTTTGGGCCCGAGAACTGGGGTTACCATTGTCATTCCCATGCCCTCAAACAACAGAATACCATCTGAACCTGCCATTATCCTATACTGATTATAAGTTATGTAGTTAGTTAATTATTTAGTGTAATTAGAGTAAAATAATTACGCACCTGTCCAGTCCACTAGTGGGCTCGTCCAAGAACAGCAAGCGAGGACGAGTGAGAATCTGCAGAGCAATACTCAGTCGTCGTTTCTCACCCCCACTGAGTCCTCGTACAAAGAAATTCCCGACTGCAGTGTTTTGGCATTCGTACAGACCCATATCCACTATAGTACTTTCCACAATCTTTTTCTGCTCTGCTCGGGAGGTTCGATCAGGAAGCCGTAAGCTTGCAGAATACTGAATGGACTCCTTCACTGTTAGTGTGCCTATAAGAACATCTTCCTGTGTCACGTAGCCCTGGTAAATTTGCAACAAAACAAATATGATTTTAATAAGCACCTTAATTATTGCTGATCAAACTCATGATATTGCACAAATAAATTTAAGAATTGAAAGGAACTCCTTATGGTTTGTGATGAGGATCAGAGGTTGAAGGATATATAGCTGTCTGGGTCAACGTGGGTATCTCATGGAGCTTCAGATCCGTACCGCAATTCCGTAGGAAAGTGTGGACTTGCTCTCTCCATTTAGCAGAATGTTCCCAGTCTGCACAGTGTTTGGACCCAATCTTCCTGCAGTAGGCTAGTACTTCATGGTCATAGTTCATATCAGACAAAACAACATTCCAACCTGATTTCAATTCTTTGCAAATCACTGGAGATCGTTTCTCGTCTTACACCGTTACCCTCATGAAAATCCTCAGAAAGGAGCTGCTACCTCTGGGACCATGTACATTGATCATTCCACCACCCTCTTATTACTTCCCCATGAGTATCTTCCTAGTTAATGGTTTTCGTCTTAGCAGGGCAAAACTGATCTATGGGTGGATACTGAGCAGACAGCTTCCAAGGTTACAGGGTAACAACCTGCAAGGGCGTCAAGCAAGGTCGACTTCCCGGAGCCCGAGGGACCCATTATAGCAGTTATTGAGCCCGCTTCTGCATACCCTGCAGCAATCACAATCCCCACCCATTACACAACTTAGCGGACGCGAACGCCTCACCCTTTGCAAGCTGTAGAACTCGAGAAACTATGCTCGAATCCTGGGGCATCTTCTTCTGCGCCAAAAAACCCACGATACTTGCCCAGGATTAATACCTACATGGTAGTCAGTACAGTACCTGTGCAGTCTTGGAGAATTTCATGGCTGGGTGATGACCCACGCCCAGAGACGGTGACGCTGAGATTGGTCCATGTGAGCGAGGCTGCAGAGGGATACTGCTGCGCCTTCCGCTCCAAACCTGGTTTCTCATCACTCTCGATGCTCCCCGCTACTGACATCATGAGCGGACTTGTACCCCCATTCTGATGCGGCCCCGTGCCATTTTCCATCGCCAACATCTGAAGCAAACGCTGGACGACGATCACCAACACTAATGACGCTGTGTTTTATGCTCGAGTACTCTTGGCCAGGAGGAAATTTCTTTTGAAAACCCACAACTTGATATGTTCGTTTGTTTGTTTTTTCTTTTTTTGGGGGTGTTTATTCTATTTTTGTGCGGTTTTTTTCTAAGGTCCTTGAATAAGCTAGCTAGATCCTTGAAATGTTGATAAAGTCCAAAACAAATGACTTCTTCATTCAGGATGCATAGTGATTTGCCTAGACGAGATCCAACTAGAGAGAAGCTCAGGATCTGAGCCAAGCAGATCTCTGGCACGAGCGGCCAGCCAGCAGACCCTCTTTAGTTCACTTTTGAATTCACACCCAAGAAAAAAAAGAAAGAAAAGAGAAATACACGGCTTTGTGGCGCCGAAGGAATGCGCGGTTTCCGGCCGGTGACAACCCTCGTACATCCTTGCTTCTTATCTAGTCGTTTCAAATAAGAAGAAAGCCTGGCAGCAACTTGTGAACCGAACTTGTGATCCCAGCACGCCGTGTTTGGCCCACCGTAATAACTAAAATTAAAATCAACTACTTTTCCAATTTCAGACTTTCCCAAGAAACTAATAAAGTGATGATCCTTGCTATCCTGAATGATCATCTATATATTTACTTTAACGTCTCTGAATCCTGCCGCGTTGACAGTACAGTCGCAGCATATAGTCAACCTGGTTGAGCGAGCGCCGCCCATTGTGACTCGTGAGCTTTAAGTTTCAACGGGTGAAACGACGTAGACGGATGATCATTGATGATGTTGTTGAGCGTCAGAATTTCTTGAAAATTGTCCCGTTGGTTTTCCGCCTTGGGAATTTGCAGCAATCCGGATTCCGCTGCACGATCTGCGCCGAAATTTGTTATAGCTTCGATGCCACGCATCAAAACAGACGGGCAAAACAATAATAATAAAAACAGATGGGCATTAGAGATATCCGTAGTGTCACGAAAAGACAGCACCAGTACCCTGAGTTTGGTTGAAAAACGTGCAAAAAAGTACATTAGCATTAACGGGGGGTTGAAAGCATCAATTTTGATGATTCCTGAGTATCTTTTTTTTTTCCTTAGCGCCTCTGTAGCCTAGCAGGGTGTTCAGAACTATCAAGATTAATCCCTTCTAGCACATAGCTAAACTATCAAACATATTTCAAAACAACACTTGCAATATTCATCGTACACATAATTTCCAACATGAGACTTTACAGTCTTCTAGGATAGGATCACCCACATATCCAAAGTCAAATATTTATGTAAAAATTACATTGCAAGGGAGTTCATCACACACGCCTAAAAATTCTTCTTTAGGGGATCAATCAACAAAGACTATAAAATTTACACAATGATATTCATAATAATCTTCACATTTTATTTTTTCAAAGATTCCTATTCACATATGATACTTCTACAAGTCTTGATCTAACTAATAACATGAAAGTATTAAATGCAAATTATGCCCCCAAAGCTTCAATATTTACCCTTGAATGAAAGAAGTGGATGAATAGTCAACCACATTCATCTACATCTATTCCCCATGCATCAAACCAATCACCAAGTGTCATTGATAATTTTTCATCTTCCTATAAATAGGTTTTACATTACTTGGAATCTAGGATTTGATCAAGTATACATATTTAACCTCCCATTATTACTAACCCAAAATAGTTACCTAAATTATTCATAATCAACCCATATGCCCTTATTCAAAAGATTTTTTTTTACGACCCACAAGGTTCATTATTTTATTCCTTATTTTTATCCATATTGTTACCCCAATACTAATATTGTTATTTGTAATTACTAGTACTTATTTTGTTATTACATTTCCATCGTTGCTACATAGGTTTTCATTGTTCCTACTTGTATAACTATAATAATTCCTTTCAAACCTTATGCATTAAATGTTGAAATTCAATATTTCATATTGAATTTTATCATTTCATATTGAAATTTAATAAAATTTCCTTACATTACAGATACCACTAAAAGGGGTCAGGGGGTGAAAGGAGGCCCAAAAATAAGGTGAAGAGATGGTGATTTTACGAATATCTTTAATGCTTATAAAAATAATAAGCATATTCATTTTAAGTTTATGAGAGTCTAATGTGCCTCGACTATTTCAATCTTAAGACCTTAAACTTTGATGTGGTTCAAACCAATAGTGGAAATCTTATAGGTTTTTATTTTTATAAAAATTTCAACGAAATAATAAATGATTTTTCAAAAATTTGGCAAAACAAAAAAAATTTAATTTTATGCTGAAATCATTTTGGTATTATGATACATTAAAAATTTCTTACTACTATTTTATGAACTAAAAAAAAGTTGACTTATTACATGGAATCATCACAATGGGATTTTTTGGGTTATCCATTCTGATCTAATAAAAGAATCCATAAAGTCATTATATCCTTCAACTTTAATTTCATCCTTTATTCCTAGTTCATCTTCAAATGAGAAATTTTTGTGAAATGAACAAAATTTAGAAAAAAAATCAATATCTAAAATAATCTTCAAGAGATTTGAAAACTAGGATGGTAAAAAGTACATTAAAATGACACATCATTTGACAATAGTGAAAATGTAGTACATTGGGATAACCCATAATGAAGGATAAATATGAAGTCAAATTAAAACCTTAGCACGAAATTTGTTTTCTCACCAAATGTGATGTCAAAAGAAGTTTTAAGCTTTGTTATATGCTAGTGCATTTTTCATGTTATTATTGTTGTTAATTTTCGTATTCCAAACCTATATTTGAATGACTTTATGGATTTTCTAATGTTTCTACTGAAATCAACAATGTCAATAATGACCTCAAAAAGCTTTATGTGAACATGCACTTACACCATGCTAAAAGTCACCAATTTTTTTGGGTTGCTTCTAGAGATTACAAATACTCAATCCCTTTTGGTTTCATCTTTACTAATGTGGCCTATACCATTGGCCAAGTGTTACCAACACTAGTAGAAATCTGTGATTTTGCAACCAACGAATTTACGACTAGTTGCGACTATTTGACATTTACAATTACTGTTGGTTATATCTACAACTACTGTTTGCATTTGAAGCCGCTTGCAACTACTCTACGACAACCTTACGACTAATGGATTATTTCATCCTTTCATTTGGATAGCTTTCATTACAATTTCCATCCAAGTATGTAGTATATACGGTTTCATCCGATGGTTTCCTGATCGTGTGGGTAAGGAGTGGCCATGTTTTTTTTATTAACTAATGGATTGTTGCCACATGGCATGGTTTCTAGTATTTGGGAAACTAGATAGTGATCTTGAATTTTCTAAATCAAATGGCCAAGAAATGGCCACGTCCTTGTGTTTGGTTAATCGAAATGTGCCACGTGTCTCAATATGAGCATTTTGAGCTGTTGAATCGCCATGTATGACATGGTCCCACTATTAGGGTTAGGGTTAGGGTTAGGGTTTAGGGTTAGGGTTAGGGTTTAGGGTTAGGGTTGGTGTTTAGGGTTAGGGTTAGGGTCCCACTATTAGGGTTAGGGTTAGGGCTAGGGTCCCACTATTAGGGTTACGGTCCCACTATTAGGGTTAGGGTTAGGGTCCAACTATTAGGGTTAGGGCTAGGGTCCCACTATTAGGCTTAGGGTCCCACTATTAGGGTTAGGGTTAGGGTTAGGGTCCAACTATTAGGGTTAGGGCTAAGGTCCCACTAATAGGGTTAGGGTTAGCGTCCCACTATTAGGGTTAGGGTTAGGGTCCAACTATTAGGGTTAGGGCTAGGGTCCCACTATTAGGGTTAGGGTTAGGGTCCCACTAATAGGGTTAGGGTTAGCGTCCCACTATTAGGGTTAGGGTTAGGGTCCAACTATTAGGGTTAGGGCTAGGGTCCCACTATTAGGGTTAGGGTTAGGGTCCCACTATTAAGGTTAGGGTTAGGGTTAGGGTCCCACTATTAAGGTTAGGGTTAGGGTTAGGGTCCCACTATTAGGGTTAGGGTTAGGGTTAGGGTTTAGGGTTTAGGGTTCATCTGCTTTGTTCAATGTGCTATGTAGAATTGCCAAGAGTGCTTGTCAACAACAGATCAATCAACAAAACTCTACAATCACTGAGAAACACATGCACAAGGCAAAGAACTGCATATTCCGAAAGGAAAGTTACAAAATTGTGGGAACATTTTCCAAGGTTCAGCAATAGCAAAAGAGCATTGTGCAACAGAAAGGTGCTTTTCAGGCCTCGACTACCAATTGATGCCAAAGAAGAAAATGTCTGCAATGGCCTGGCTTGAGTGCTATCCCTTTTTCCTTGTCTGGGTTCTCGAATTCCAGAACACTCTGAGATTCTTGAAGACTCCAGGGCGTAAGACTGCCCCCACATGTTCCTCTCTTGCAAAACCCTGAGCTCAGGTGATGCTTGATTGCGCATACCTGATCTTCCTATGTAGTTGCAAGACGAATGCTGGGCAAATTGAGTCTGTAGTCTGTGAGACTAGTACTTCCTACAGTTTTTCAAGTCAGCCCAACCTATACTTGTTGGAAACTGCCTGTGCTTTTCTTGAGCCACCTGATGTGAGGGTGGAACAGGTATAATTCTGGGGTGTATGAGTTGATGCAGGGTTCTCAAACTCTCCGGTGTTTTCTGAAGTGTCCATTGAAATGCATTGAGAGCATTGTGCTGCATGGAACTCTTGCAGCATGGAACTCAAGAAAAGATATGTTCCATGCACCCAAGAAAAGATATGTACCTGCCACCAGGTCCTTCAAGGAGGCAAGTGAGCAGAGGTGTTCTCTCACTTTGAATGATACTTGCTCCACAAAAGTCATGATTGTTCTTTGAATATGTGCATGTCTCTCTCCACAATCCAGCATCCCATTCAATCTGTAATGCCCAAACTGAATGAGTAATCCTGCTAAGGTACAGTGCTGCAGTGTTTACATGACATCCTCCCAAGACAAATGAGAGTGCCATAAGCAATAAAATCTTTACTGGCTGTTAGACACAAAACCAATCTGAAAGCAATTTGTTTGAAAACAGTCAGGAAAGATGAACCTGCACATCTTGAGAGTGTTGATGGCTGCACCAAATGCAGGTTTCACCTCATTGAGAGCTGACATGAAATCATCCATGGTCACTTTGATGTTGTCCTCAACTATTTCCCTTGAAAGGTCTGCAGCACTCACTTGCCTGAAGCAATCACAAAGCAGGAACTGGGCTTAGCAGAACAGAAAGCAACCATGAATTCAAGAGTGTCTGCAACTCTTGATTACTTGCTTCTTTACATTGTCAGACTTAGTGCATAATCCAGGCAACCAACTAGCTTAACACGTGAGAGGTGTGGTAAAGGTGGCATGGACTGGTCTGCTTCTAATTTCAGTTGACTGGGTTGTTGCTGGTACTGCTAAGCTAGAGCAAGATAGGCTTGGGAACGCATTCTTGATTTTGCCAAAATCTAAATTTCCCAAAATAGAAAAGGATGTCACTTGAAAGTTACAAAACCTGTTGAGAGCAAAAGATGTTGCGCTTTTAACCAGCCCTTCCAACTCTGCTCCACTGAAATTCTTTGTTTTTGATGCTGCACAAACCAGAATGCTTCATAACCAGCTCACCACTTCCTAAACAGCAACTGCACAAGTATAGAGGCCTCTGAAGAAAGCATCAGCTTGATTGAACTAGCTTCAATTTGGTCTAATAATTCCTTAACAGTGTGCTTGATGAAACAAACCACCTGCAGTCAATGAAACAAATGCATTGAAATTTCAACCCACACAAAATTGCCAGATTGACCAACAGAGGAGTCTACCAAGTTCTTTCAAGTCAACATCAGCACTGAGAAATGAGTTCTCTTTCATCTTGTTAGAATGGATGCTCAGGATCTGGAATTGCCCTTTCTCATCTGGTAGTCCAATCTCAATTTGCACATTATATATGATAGTCCTTTTTATTGCAGTACTTTTCATGGGATGGTTGCCAAGTACCTGAAGAACTCATTGCCACCAACCTCATCCAAGGCAGCCTGATAGATATTACATTTGCCAATGAGTAGCAATAGTAGAGCTGCTCGGACATCACAAGTGCCCCCCCACACAGTACCCCCACCCTGGCTGCCCACAGCAATCCCCAGCACAACATCATCATTTGCAGAAACTGCAAGCTGCATCAATGGCCAGTAAAGAAGTGCAGTGGGCATATTTGCAACTAGCAACTTTGGGGCTACAGCCTGCCCACTGAGCAGCATTGCAGCCATGGAGCTGTTGCCTCTTCCGCTAGCATGCAGGCTAACCACATTTCCAATGATGTTGTTGATCTTGCTATTACTGATCACTATTGTGTTCATCATACTTCTGGTCTCCAAAATGAGTTGAGTATCCATTTCCACTGATTTGGGTTTCTTCTCCTCCAAAATCAACACTGTCTCCAGCCTCCCATTCAACAATGAATGTCTCTGTTGCTGATCAAATGATGCTGTTTGCTGGCCAGAGCTTGGTGACAAGATTGGAAAAAGAGGCCACTTAACACACAGCTGCAAGAACATCAAATTGCACATCTGCATCACATTGCATGACCACATAGAGTAGCCCAGGCTTTTGAGACCAAAACTGGGTCAAGAGTCCTATCTCTTGCAAGAGCACTAGTACCAATCACATCCCCACTCATTAACCCCTCACTAAGCATGGTCACTTTAATCAGCAGTTTGAACTCCACATCAGGTTGTGTATGTTCTGACCCCAACATGTCAAGAGATCTTGTGATATCCTCCAGTAACTGTTCAGAAGGCAAAAAATGTCAGAAGGCAAACTCATAGATGTCTGATCCTCAAGAGAGTAGATACCCATTGTTCCAAATTGCAAGCAAACTTGCATCTACCATTGCCAAATTCAAATATGGATTGTTTCAAGCTTTGCAGTCAGTGCTTGTACAAGTACTACCTGAGCATTGAGGTGGCCATTGGTGACATCCTGTGACATGGCTGTAACAATAGACTTGCTGATGGCTTCACCCACACCCTGCAGCCCCTGCTTGAAAGCTAGTGCAAAGGACTCTGGAGCTTCCGCCAGAGCCAGTGTCATTGCAACTGCCTGTATCTCTTCTACTCCTGGTGACTGTTTACCAGTAGTGACGATTGAAGCATGGCACAGGTCATGTACAACATAATAAAAAAGAACTGCAAAAAGATTCTGCTTTGCCTCTGCAGCCTTTGCCCTTGCATACTGCAGATGACAATGTGCAGGTTCTCAACATCAATGTCTACTTAAGCCACCAGGATGGCAAACCCAAACACAGAAGAAAGCTTCTTGCTCCAGAGAAGCTCACATTCCTCAGTAGGGGAAGTGCAGATTATAACAAACATGTCCATGACTAGACTCCTCCCTTACATTGTTTCTGGAGACATTGTCATAGTTCAAAAAGTTTTCCAGTGAAAACTAGTGTAGCAGATAGTCAAGTCAGTAGTTTGATGAAATCATCATAACTGCCTTCTTGCACCAAATGCCTGTAACAAGCCAGGGTTCAGAACCCACCTCATTGCATATGATTCCAATGCCACCAAGCAGAGATATTTGGTCCATATCTAATTTGGGCTTGCTGGAAGGTGTAACACCATCTACTGATGCAGCAGGCAGGCAGTATAAGAGGTTGCATTCCATCCGTATAATACGGCTGTGAACTTCATCAGCCCATGCATGCTTCATGGGCCTTCTTGGGAACAAGCATGACTAACTTGAACTCCAACTGCAAAAGCAACAGCAAACCAGTCAGGCCTCAAGAGTTGTGTACATCAAAGACAGCACATAATTATTGAGTAGCTTCATCTTCTGAGGGCAGTTGACACATACCGCATCTCCAAGCTTGGCAAGGCAATGCCAACAACTGTTTGTACATTTCTATTCTCCTTCAGGCAAGCTAGGTGATGCCAAAATTGATGCACCACATATTTGATGCCTATGTTGTCCATGATCGAAAGCTATTGTGGCTTGTGTTTAACTACCAACCCTAGATTAAAACTGGGACTTCAGCCCAGGGCCTCCTCTTCATCATCATTAGAAGGCCTTTGAAGCCCTTCAGCAGCCAGAATTGCATCAGCCCCAGTTAGTTCAATGGCACCTACAAGTGTAGTGTCACTTGGTGCATCTGGAATTTGGAGTGGCGCCTCTGTATCAATTACATTATCAACAGGCGTATGTATCTCTTCATTGTTTTCTACTACCACCCGCTTAGACCTTGGCTCCTTGTGAAGAACTATTTTCCACCATGGTGTGCTAGATTCGTGCGCATAAAAAACTTGTTGCACTTGCGCGGGAAACACATATGGTTCATCTATGTTTGCCTTCAAGTGGCGGAAATTTGCCAATAAAAAACCATCTTCATCCCGTTTGTAGGTTGGATTACCCCATCTGTCATACCCATGTGTAACCCAATCACATTTAAAGAGTACCACTGGTTGGGATACAGGTCCATAATCTAGCAAGATTATGTCCTTTAGTACCCCCACATACTGGATAGAGCCAAGTGTAGTGCCTTCATGTGTTGCTTGTGGTTGTTGGAATATGGACGCAACCCCTGAATCATAATTTGCCATTGTGGTTTCTGCACCACCTTCATTGACCCTATAATGATTTCCATACGCCCTCATTTTAGTGTACCTTAAAGCAAATGGCTTTGGCTTCATTGACAAATGCAGTACATCCTTGTCTTCAATTGTGCCACCATCTGCAATGTGGGTTCGAATTGCATTTCGAATCCAACTGCTCAAGTTCAAGACTTCAGTGAGTTCAACTGGAAATTGGACGGGTGTACCAGCTGTTGAAGTATCTATCTGCCACTGGTTTTCAAATTCAGCTCGCATCTTATTCACTCGAATTTGCTCCTCTTCATGTTTCCTACATTCCTCATCATATATCCACCAAATTAATTTAAAGTTTAAACACATTAAACCTTGAATCATAAACCATATAAACATAACATCCATTAAATCTTGAACAATCAACCAAAAATCCATCAGCATTCAACCTTATACCCTAAAATCAAAACCCTCATCCTTAAAACATAACCCATAAACCTTATAAACCTTAAAACCCATTAAACCCTATTAGGGTCTAAGGTAATTTACCTGACCCATGGTGCCAAGCATGACGTATTTGTGAGCACATATTGATGTGCTAGATCATTGGATCCTTTTGGCAAAATGAATTTAATTCCTGCACCTTCTAACACTTCACCACAAACCCCTTATTCTTCATATGCATCCCATATACGGCCTCGGACATGCTTGAATTCTTGCATATATTCTGTGACAAACCCAATGGTTTCGTCATAAATGTAGCCTTCTGCCATTGATGCCTCAGGTCGGGCTTTATTCCGCACATAAGCTTTGAATGTCTTCAAAGCACGCTCAATAGGGTACATCCACCTAACATGCATTGGGCCACATATGGCCAGCTCGTCAACCACATGCAAGCATAAGTGGGTCATGACATCAAAAAATGCCCCGGGCAACTCCCATTCAAGTAGGCTAAATGTAGTTGCCACATCTTCTTGCAATGTAGGTAATTCTGTTGGATCCCACACCTTCACACATATTTTACGAAATATGCGACTTAGGCGCATCAATGCTAGCCGAACATGGGGATCCATTAATCCTCTCAAAGCTAAAGGCATTAATTGCTGCATCAACACATGCCAATCATGGCTCTTCATCAACCCCAATTTCCTATCCATGATGTGCTTTCCCAATGCACCACAATAATCTGATGGTACTTTCAAGCTCCCTAACCTAGACATAAAAGTTTTCAACTCTTTCGGCTTTAGGACATATGGGGCGACATGTTTGAAAATCTTGCCCAAATTATGTGGGTCCCGTTTCAGCCACAAATGTGGTCGAACCCCACATACTTCCATGTCTCGGCGCACCTTGATTGTGTCCTTTGTTCCAAATAAAAACTTGATTAAATTTTCACATACATTTTTTTCGATGTGCATCACATCTAATGTATGTCGAATCAATAGTTTCTGCAAGTTCAACACCAATATGATTATGGTTAAAAGAAAAAATTGACATACTTATATTTTGGCCTTGAGTCCAGAATCATTCTGGTGCTTCAGTGTGCCAAAATACCAGTTCAATAAAAAATCATGCATCAAGGATCCAGAGCTGATTTTTAGCATTCAACTCACTGCAATAGATCACCAATACACCAGCACTTGATCAAAACAAGTGACATATTGGCATATATGGAGTTTGTTCAGAAGAAAGAGGTCATGCCTGCAGACTTGTAAGCCTGATCACCTGATTACCTTTCACTAGTGCGAACTAAAATACATCAGACAGCCAATACTTACTAGAGGCCCATGTATATTCATCATGTTCAACCATGGTAGGTAGGGCAATCACCCATTGAATCTTAGCCTGCCAGGACTGTAAGCCCCTTGGTTTTCACATGTTAAAAAGTCCATGATCTGGTTGATCCAGGGACCACTAACACATCTCACACAAGATATTTTTGCCTTTCCTTAAATTTTCCCTGGCTGGTGAACAAGGTTGCTTCCACATGACATATATGGGTTCAGTCTCATAATTGCACACTTCCTCATGCATAATTACATGGAAGAAGACTACTTTGAGAGACATGCAATGAGAAACTGGCAATTTGGATGGTGCATGGTGCTATTGCAGCCATCTCTGTTTCCACCCATGCAGGTTTCCAATAGTTGCCAGAGTCCCTGCCGTGTCTTCTTATGTGTGAATTAGGATACTTTCCATTTCCTACAACCACTACAAATGTGATCAACCATGTATTCAGCAGTGCTTGCATAGACCATGCTACGAAAAACAAACCAGAGAACTAGAGTGACCTCCTCTGCAAACAAGAGAATTATGACAGAAAAACCCACAGCTCACATGGGTCATCACCCAATGCATATTGCCATTGCCATAACAATATTCTATTCAAAAAATTGAAAACACAAATTTCACATGGGTTATCAACCATCGCATACTACCATTGACATACATAGTGTATTCTGTTCAAAAATTTGAAAACACACATTTCACATTAAAATGCAGGTCATATGGGTCATCATCTAAGTCCCACTTCCATAGCCATAATATAAACAAACATAATGTTCACATGGGTCATTAGCCAAGCCCACTGCCATAGCCATTCCAATACTCTAAGGGAAAAAGATAGGACATACTCTAATCATGCACCACACCCGGCAAGCCAAGGCCTACTACCATAAGGAAAACATACGTTGTTAAAAAAACATAGAGATTCTAGAGGTCACTGCTAGCCCTGCACCAACTGCTCCACCCAATGTCATTGGATCCAAGAATGAAGTCTTCAAAAAGGAGTCATTGAACCACTCTACCCTATCCAAGGTTTGTTCATCTCTGGAGTCATCAAGAACTGGGTCAAAGGCTCATGGTTCTTCTCCCAGTGAGTCCACTGTATCATCATCACCAGTACGGTTCAGAAAAGGAGAGAGAGAACAGTCAAGAATTCAACTGGGTGGACTAGAGAATTTATCTCTACCAAATGAGGGTGTATTGCAGCAACATTCATGGTCTACAAGCCCTAAAGATGGGGAAGATGCATCTCATCAGTTCTCATGGGATGAAGGTGAGTTTCATCATGCTGGGGCTTGGCATGGTGCCAACGTTTCTCAAAAGCATGACCACAGTTGTGGGGCTCATGACGAGGAATGGAACTGGGATGAGCATAGGGGAGCAAATCATGGGTTCGCATATGACAGTCATCAGGATCGCAGTGGACAACGTCCTGATTGTAATTGGGACCAAGATGAACTCGATGGGCAAAACATAGAAGACACAATGATCATGGCTCATCAACCAATGCCTATTGCCATAGGAAAAAACAATATTATGTTCTGGTCGTTTTAATTGAATATTGGGGACTACCCACAGAGTGGCAGGCTTGGATCTGAACTTGACATATGATGGTGGCAACTAGGTTTACAACCCCACATTATGGGGAGTCTACTTGTCAAGATACACAATAGATTGGGAGAGTAGATTTCTTTTACACTTACGTCCCAATATGGAAGCTCAAACAGGGCTGAACGTCGCTTGATCCCAGTTTTGTGGGAAGGGCATCCTTTCGCTCCCAAAACATTTCCTTCTGCCACCCAATCTTCAGTCCTTTGTGCTCGTCTTAATGTTTCAGTGGCTGTTGTTGTCCGAGGCCTCCTCCGCAACTCCTCTTTACCATCAAAATGTTTTGCATTAGGATGTCTTCTGTACGGGTGATTTCTTTGCAACCATCTCCGGCTTCCTTCAAATATAGGTTTCCCCAGCTCTTTGGACCACCGTCTTACTATGTTGGAGCCACATGGAGGGCATGCCTTGTAACCTTGGTGTTGACAACCAGAGACTATCCCCTACCCTGGGAAGTCATGTATTGTCCACATTAAGATTGCCCTCATAGTAAATTGCCTTCTCCCTGGAGGTTGTAATACATCCACACCCCTCACCCCCTTCCATAACTCAGCTAGTTCTTCAAGCACAGGGGCTAGGTACACATCAAAATTGCTACTTTTCACACTATCTGGACCAGGGATTATCAAAGATAACAACAAGAAGAATTTTTTCGTGACCAACCATGGGGGAAGATTGTAGTTCAAAACCAGTACAGGCCAAGTTGACCATGTATTAGTTTTCATCCCAAATGGATTCATTCCATCTGTGGCGAGCCCCAACCTTACGTTTCTTGGTTCATTAGCAAAATCCGGAAAAGTTGCATCAATATGTTCCCAAGCCCTACTATCAGGCACATGCCGGACTTTCCCATCCATGCTCCTATTTTGGCTATGCCAAGTCATGAGCTCAGATGTTCCTGCAGCTCGATACATGCGTAACAATCTGGGTATTAATGGAAAGTGTCGCACCACTTTTACTGCCACACGGGACTGTCCATGTTCCTTAAATCGTGCAGACTCACATTTCGGACAGGTATCCAATGTCTCGTATTGCTTACGAAACAATACACACCCATTAACACATGCATGGATGTTGGTGTAATTGAGTCCTACCTTGCTGGTTAAGGTTTTAGCTGCATACATTGTTGGTGGTAAGCAATTGTCCGGTGGCAGTAAGTGCTTGTGAAGCAATGCCAATAGTTCATCTACAAACTTGTTTGGCACTCCATGCACCATGCACACATTCATCAAGAGGAGTGTTGCTGCTAGCATTGAAGATTTGGCACCTTTGTATAAGGGTTGGCATGCTTCTCAAAGGCGTTGAGCTTCACTAGCTACATCATCATGGTCATCTGCTACAAGCCCTTCATCATTGTTCCCTGTGTCCTGTTCTGCACCAAGGTCCCCATGCGCTGCCATGCTATCAGGCACAGTTGACAGCTCTTCCATGATTTCACATACCTCATGCACCATGCCTAGCCCCCCCACTCCATCTTCCCCTGAGTTCAGATTCAAGGCAGCCTCCTCCATACCTACTTGTTCAACATTTGCACTTGGGAACAAATCTTCCAAAAGCTGCCCCACATGGACACCCTCATCCACCAGTTGCATTGGTGTTTGTGTTGAAATTCTACTTGCTGCAGCCCACTCTTCATCAGAGTCATCAAGAGGGCCTGGGCCTTTCCAAACCCTAAACAGTGGGTGCCTACCATTCAGTATCAAATGCCCACGAACTGTGGCAAGCAAGACTGACTTAACCTTTCCTGCACACCTATTACATGGACATCTCATTCTCGTCATGCCATGGTGTTCGGCCCATTCTACCTCTCTGGCCCACATCTTATCATCTCTAGCTATAAGCCAGAAAGGGTCATCTAACCTCCTACTACTACATTGGCCACTTGGCATTCTTTAATAGCTTGAAGAATAACAAAAACTCACTGCAGTTGGGTTACTTCTACCAACTGAATATACTAGAGGATGCTTGTGGTATGGAAGCAAATACAAATCCTCGTGCCTCCAAACCACAACCAATGAATTTTTTTTTCCCCAGTAAGACAAGCTCCTCCCTCCTAAGATCCAAGTGCTTGCAACTGAAAGCTTCCACAACAATTATCTTCTTCAACCCCTAACGCATCCAAGAGGTTGCAACCAGGACCTTGCACGAATTGCTTATCGTGCTCCAAACTAGAAGACCATAAGATTTTTCTTCACCATTTAGTGTTTAGGGTTTAAATAGGACAATGTTTTAATCCGAAATCCGTGACAACATGGATTTTTAAGTTCGGCAGAAACAGCCACAAAACTCTTTTTGCCTAAAAGCCTAGGCCAACAGCCACTGTTTATGTAAACCCTGCCATTTCCCTGGCATTTTGTGTGGGTGGGACAATCCAAATAGCCAAGACTTCCGTTAGGGTTTGTGTCACAGAGTGATGTGTTTGCATTCTTAAGGCCAGTGCACTGCCCTCTCATGTTCTTGTTTAGTCTAAAGTTTTCCTAGTAGCAAGCATGGCAAAAGAGGGGGGATCGTCAATGTTTGCATCAAAAAGCGAATGTGACACCAGTAGCAATGAAGAGCAGTCTGAAGAACAATCCGATAGCACTAGCTCTGAATGGCAACAACGAAATGTTCTACTCAAAGAAGGGGTGCATTCATTGCAAAAGGCGTATTCAACAGCCAAGGAAGTGAAAAACCTTGGCAATAAACGAATGGCAACAAGGACACCAGACCAGGTTTAAAGCAAAATCTTTTTTTCATTGTTTCATGCAACTGGTTTGTTTTTGGAAGTTGTTGGTAAGTCAAGAACCAACGCTTGTCCAGATTAAGTCAAGACTATTTACTTATTCCCTAACCAGGAGCAGAGTTCTCATTATCTTTGTTTTTGTTTCTTCTCGTATGGATGGTTTGAATATATTTTCCGTGTTAGATTGTCTTCCTCCTTTTGTTAGACCAACCACCATCTCTGTCATCATTGTTGAACCACAGCCAATCCTCTCTGTACCCTAAACATGCTGAGGAAAGTTGCCAAGCAGACTTGCTTGTTACAACCAGCCTTGCCTGAAGCCAACTTCCTCTTCACGGGAACTTTTCCTTGTTTTAGTAGCACACAGCACCTCACCAACCTTCCAAACAATCAAAACCATTAAGGTTTTTACCCACAGCTTTTAAAGCGCAACATGGATATGTTGCAACCACCAAGTGGGTTCAGCAAGTTGACAGTCCTGCCAGCCTACATGCTTGCTCGGATGTAACCCACAGAACCAGGAATGCAAAATGCAAATGCTGCAATTTAAAGAAGACAATTGACATAGGAGTCAGGATGAGTCCAGTTGAACTCAAGAAGGCTGCCATAAATACGGTCCGCAACTCCCAGATACAGAGCTTCAGAATCAGGGCTGAAGGGAAACCCTGCCAATTCACCAAAGAGTCTAATCTCTTGTCACTTTGCATAGTCCTGCTTGGTGTCAAACACATGCCTCAAGTCTGCAGGCTCAGCCATAGCCAGAAAACACCCCTCAGAAGTAAAGCAGAGGGAGTGAATAGCACCAATGTAAATGCTAGTGAGGACACAAGGTTTTGAATGTCCCACAGACAACAGGTTGTATCTTGGTTCAATGTCACAAAAACCTAACCATCTGGGTGCCATGCTGATGCAAATGAATAGTCTAAGTGACCCTTCAAAGTTGCAATGACCTGCAATTTTCAACACAACCTTTTTGTAGGTTGCTGTTATGGGACTCTGCTTATAAGGACCATAACTTTCAAGCAGCCCATCTACTGAGCTACTTATCCTCCTTTTGTAACCAGGAGGTAGCTTGCTTCCCTGCACAAAAGATGATGGGGTTGTATCTATATTGCCAACAGAAACAAAAGTAAACAGTGCTTCCAAACCATATGAGTGAAGACAAATAGAGCTAATCATTTTTCCCTGGTCTTTTTGTGTATGTTTTGTTATTTTTAATTTCTATCTTCTCGGTCCTCTGTCTGTTATGTTCTTTATTTCATGGTGTATGAAGACGCTTTGAACTGAAGGGGTCCTATGGCTACCTGCCTTATGTCCTGAAACACTTTTGGTAGGTCCTCACCCTAAGTGCATGAAGGTGTTGGTGGTCTTGTGCTTTAAGTTTCTCTGCACAAGGTGTGATGGATTGTTGTTTTGTATTTCTGAGCAGGTTCAATAATAAAACTACAGAAATATGGTCATTCTACTGGAAGTGCATTAGTTTCTTATGGACACAATTACACATTGCACATGGACAGCTTTTGGTTTGAACAGATTGCTCTCTCACTAGTTGTAGTTGAGGTGTTGTGGTGTTTGAATTAAGAGTCATGATTTCTCCTTGTGATCCTAGTATTTCTTCAAGTGTGGCATCTCATATTGGTTATACAAGGTTTTGTAGTATGTTGAACTCAGGAACTCTTAAGCTTGTTGCAGCTCGATCAAGGATGCTTTTGACTTGATCAGTTATATCTCTTGAGTGCTAGCCAACATCAGGACCAAGCCTTCCTGTTGCTTCCAGAAAGTCAGTAGAAACTCAAGATTTTCATATGTTTTCAAATTACTGACATGGGATTAAGTACCATGATTGGGAGCAGAGAGCAAATTCAAAGAAAGGTTGTACAACTAGTCCTTCACAATGTGGTCAAAGGGGGGTGAAAAGTTGCACTCCACAGCAGGGAAAAGAATATTGCAGGCCTAATGCACAAGGTGGGCCACCTCCAGGATATGGTGGGCAAGTATGGAAACTAGTTGATAGACAAGCAGAGTGTATGCCACCACTTGGGCAGTGTGGACACATGGGGCAATGGGCAGGGGGACAATCAAACTGCCCACCACCACCACATGGGCACTATAAGCAGCAAGGGCAGTGGGCTGCTAGCCCGCAAGGACAGTGGAATAACTATTGTGAAGGGACGGCAACAAACCACCATGGCCATGCAAATTGGGATGGGCCTGGTGGTTGTTGTAAGGGTTCCATACAGGCCGGATGGGCTAATGGGTTTGGTGTATATGAAACTAACATTCAAGGGGAAAAAATGCTTGCAACCACAGAGGAGCTACAAGAACCATCTAGTAGGTCAAATGCTACCACTAGAACACAACAACGAGTGGCAAAAAAGACCATAGAATTTGAGGCAGAAGAGCGGAAGAAGAAAGGAATGCCACCTCACAAAGTGGAGGTGACAAAGCATGGCAAAATTGATGGGTCATGCGATGGTAAAAATGACTGGGATAATGCAATGCGAGGTCTTGCACCTCGTATCCTAAATATGGCTGTTGTTAAAGTGGGTGAACAAAACCCTGTGGACATGGCTGAGCTCCGTAGGCAACTTGATGATTTATTTGAATATATCCATCATGAGTTGAGTGCTCGTGGCTTTAGGGATTGTGTCAGACGATTCATGAAGAATGAAA
Source organism: Sphagnum tenellum (assembly GCA_963921925.1). Lineage (NCBI taxonomy): Eukaryota > Viridiplantae > Streptophyta > Sphagnopsida > Sphagnales > Sphagnaceae > Sphagnum > Sphagnum tenellum. The sequence continues at coordinate 623,235 of OY998159.1, forward strand.
GATCCCGTCTTAAAAAATGGTATCAAAAGGATGGGCAGACTGGATGCCCTCTTGGTGTGGATGCTGACCAGTGGGCAGCACTTGTTAAATATTGGGAAGAACGCAACACACAAAAAAAGACCTCCCAATTAACAGGTGCAAGAGGTGTAGTCACAAAATTAAGCAAATATGGTCGTGGTGGAAAAGCTGTTGCTGAAGCCAAATTGGTATGTGTTTGTTTAAACTTGATTTTTTTGCCTCTGAAGATGTGTATACATTGTTGACAATAGGCATATGAGTCATAGAATATATAATTCCATACCCCTAGAGCTCTATGGATGCATTTTTTGGGGTTGCAGAAAAAGCATGCGCAGCGAAGTCCATCATTATCTGAGGTGGCAGCTGCAGAGGTAGCATCAATTGGCCCAAATGGAAACCCAGTGAGTTCCCACATATGCATATGGATACATTCTTGTAGTTGTATTAGGGGATAAATTATAAACAATCTTAAATTAGTGAAATTAGTGATGAAATTCTATAATCAATGATGTTTGTTGAACTAGGTTGTAATTATGTTGGGGAATGTATGCAAATTTGGCACGTTTCCAGTTCAACCGTTCTCTCCTCACGAATTGCAACAATTGAAACAAAGTTGCCAGAAATCCTAGAGGCATGCAACTCAAATGCTCGGGGAATTGAACAATTGAATGCTCATGTGGAGTTGTTCATGACAAAATTGCTGGCACAGTCAAATGCAGGAGTGTTAGGTGCAAGTTTGACAAGTCAAGGAAACATTGCAGGAACTACTGAACTTGGCACACACACCGTAGACGTGCAAACAACCAGAAAGTGTACAGAGCTTGGGGAGGGGCATGGTATTGAATGCCCTATAGAAATGCAACCATCCATAAAGCCTACTGGACTTTTGGAAAGGCATGCCATTGAAGACAAGGGTAGAACTAGACATGGGGATATTGGCCATATTACAAAGGTGCACATTTGAACTTTCCTTCACTGATGAAAATTAGACATCACTGTAATAGAATGATGTGGCATGCCAAAACTAGACAATAGTCAACATTTACAAATATGTGGATTGAAGGAATTTGGGGGGGGGGGATTTGGGTGGATTTTAGGCTAAAAAGAAGAAGACCACACTTGAAGCACAAGTTGGTGTTAGCACTCGGGCACGGTCTGCTGCAAGTAAGGTCACACACACACAAGAACAGGTGAGATCTGAAAAAGTTGATGCTATGTGTGGCAAAAATCTAGTCACAAAAGGTTAAATTCTATAACTATGCCTTGATCCAAGTCTATTGTAGAAATAGTGAACGTGTTGATTTGGGTGTGCAGTTTCAGGTAGGGGATTTAGTTGCATTGATAGATCCTACCAAAGAGGACATCATTGCAACAGGTATGATATCAGGGATTGGTGGGCAAACATGTTTCCACCATGGCACCGTTATTGAAGATGGGTGGTTTCGGGTGCAACTGAATGAAATCATGGCAGGCAAAGGTTTCACTCCATTGCTAATCACAAATTTGGAAGATGATCCACCACAGTTGATGTTGAAAGATGTGATGGGCACCAATTTGGTATGGAAAGGCCAATTTTTGCAAAAGAAGTAGTGAGTAGTTGTTGTAAACTATTGTCCTTGCTGTTAGGGATTTTTTATTGGGTTTCATACTAATGTAAGGGAATTTTGGTGTATTTCACTCATCACAAGGACTTAGCTCGGATGATTGAAATATTTTTCCTCTTCAAGTACATTTTATCAGCCTCAAGTCCTAGTTGGCTGCATGTGTTTTGTTTTTTACTTGGGAGGTTGCGGCTTTGCTACGATATAATATGTATTTAATCAATTTAATTTACACTCAAGGCCTTATCTGGTTCCATCTTATTTTGAAATGTGATTAGCAACCCTAGTTAGCACTTACTATTGGTTGTCCATGCACAAGTTGATAGTCTCATCAAAATGAGATGTGTCCAGAGAAGGTGGAATGAGCTGATTGCCAACTTGCGCAGCTTTGCAAAACATCATGGGAATATTCTCCTCATTCAACATGGTTCATGCTTTTCACAAGGCAGATGTCATGCTTCATGGCTTATGATATCAACTGCAATAAGTGGCATCAGGTGTCTGTCCCCAGTACACCATTTCTTCTCAACCGGTTGCCTTTGTCAACAGACAGTGGATTGGTCTGTTATAGGCGGCACTTTGTTGCTCATAAACATCATCAACAGGAGCCAATTGAACTCCTTGTGTGTAACCCTCTTACAGGTTCTTCCCGACAGCTACCCTCCCTCAATGCAAAGAAAATTGAGGTACTGGGCATGGTTTGTGGTCTCGAGGCTGATGGTGCTGCATACAGAATATTGCCGATACATTGTTGCAGCCATAGGAGTGTTCCAGAATGGAACAAATTTATCCTAAAACACATAGATGCCATACACTGTCAATCCTCACATTTGGATGTGAGTAACCGGTCTTTTCTACATTCACTTTTCTTTGACATGAACATGAAGACTAGTCTGGTTAAATGAACAGTTGCAGTGTCTTGTTGAGACCCTGAAGGCATATGGTGGATGTCAGATTGTGGGGATTTTAAATGCAGGTTGTAAATGGACCTGAGGTTCTGAGCAAATTTGTGGGAGAGACTGAGAAAAATGTTGGAGACCTCTTTGCAGATGCTGAAAATGATCAGAAGACTCGGGGTGAGTTGTTTACACATCTCCCTTTTGTGATACCCATGAGACGTAGTTAAAAAGTTCTCTGGAAGATGCATGTTATAGCCTCAAGGTTTTGTCTGCACATTGGCCTTGAACAGTCCAGGTCAAGAACAGGGTGAGTGTACATTTTTGGGTCACAAAAGTGTGCGCTGCAAGGATATTTCCTAGTTATTCACAGGTATGTCAATTGGGGATCTTAAGTTTGAAAATCAACAATGCTTGAAGCCTTGGTTGGGAGATTCTGAAACTGCAACTTGACCGTATCACAGCTTGTGGAAGCTGCCATGTTCAGCATGGATCAGGCACTGTAATGTGCTTGTGATAGCCGAATGCCACTAATTCCATCTTGACATTCTCTGAAATTATGTTTTTGTGGGTTGTAGGTGACCAGAGTGATTTACATATCATAATCTTTGATGAGATTGATGTCATTTGCAAGGTATGTCCTTCTGGAGCCATTTTGCAGTCTTGAAATTATGGTTTTGTTACAGCAATCACTTCCTGGTTAGCACCTCTGTAGTTTGAAGCTCCTGATCTCCTACTCAGATGCAATGAGTTATTTTCCCCCAGATAATACAATCCAAGTCCCTAATTTCGTGCAATGCCAGGATTGCATAACACTAGTAAAATGTACAGCATGGTTTTCTTGGACGTTGTCTTGACCAGATTATGTGAATGTTGGTTTCTGGGGCTGGGTAAAGTTTCCAACCCCTCTATCAGTAGTAACACTGGCATCATGGTTCTGGTTGGTGTTTTGGACATATTACAAGTCAAAGAGTTGAGAGTCAATTCTTGGTACTCATTCCCCTACATAGTTGGCGATTTTGAGGATCTTGTGGCCAAAACTGATGTGCACATTTCTTTGGGACACAGACTAGAGGTTCTACAAGGGATGGAACAGGGGTGCATGACAGCATTGTCAAGCAGCTGCTTACAAAGGTACACACATAATGTGGACATGTGTTACCATTGCTACATTATAGGAGATTCATAACAAGTTTTCCACTACTTTGCTTTTGTAGGTGCTTGCAATGAACTTCTTAGTGTTGATACTGTGCACAATGAAACTGCACACATGGGAGAAGAGCACAGTGAACAATTTGTCCATACAAAGCAGGTAGCTCCATATGTTCAGAATTCTTGTTAATCTCTACTAAGCCTGTTTTTTACCTTCTGAAATCTTTCGTTGTGACAATTGGCCTTTGTATGATGAAGTAGTGCATGGACTCAAAAAGCCACAAGAAATATTTGCTCAGTCATGAGTCGGACACACATGGTGAGAACTCTTCATATTTTTTTAGTTTACTGTTTGCAGGGAACGGCGTGGACTTCTGAGTTCCAATTGTCTGATGATAGTAAGGCAGAGGATGACAAGGATGGTAAACAGTGTTCCCCTTAGTCTCCTAAACGGTCCCACTTTGTTTGATGATTTACAAATTGTACCCAACTGTAACAAAAATAAGCCAGGATAATTTCTGGATGGGACTCATTTTTGCTTGCACTAGCCCCCCTTCCATCAAATTGGGCTTGGATTAACCTGACACTTTTATGGAAGTGCAGGTGGCAGGGCCCAGGTTTCTTCTGTTCTATCATCTGAGCAAGCACCGAATGTGACTCTTTGTGAACCGAACATGCTGAAAACAAGTGTACAGGTATTGACTCATGATGATTGGGTTGCAGATGAGAAATATGTGGACTTTCAGGAGGATGCCCTTTCCTCTTTCCAATTCCAAATCATGGATATCAAGATTCTTGCTTCTAGTTGTGCTAACTTCTATCGTGTCTTGGTTTTACAGTCACAGCCTTCTGACAAGGAGACCCATCTGTCAATCCAGATCCCGGCTGTCCTTGAAGGTATCTTGTCTTTTCTCACTCTTCTCAAACTGTTCGTCAAGCTTGCTTTTGTGTTGGGTTTTGTAACAACTTAGATTTTGCACTCTTAGTTTGACATTGTTTATTATATTAAGATCCCATGCTGTAGAAAGTTGCAATGGAATTTCTGATAACTGGGTGCTGAACAGTTGAAAATGAGAAGGATGTTGCTACTGTTGATATGCCCATTGAGCAGCATGGAGAAGCTCAGCACAGCAGCCAGGGACATGATCAGGTAGCATTTGCCTCTTAATCTTAAAAAACCTACCAAAGTTATCAAATGTGTTGGAAGCAAGAGATCATTTTGTGACTCATCTTTCTGACAAGCATTGTGTTTGTACTCACCTCTTGGTTGTGCAGGTAGACCCAAACTTGTGTGGAGATATTGTGTTGGAATCAGCTCCCAGTAACAGTGGAGTCACTCCTATAAAGCAACAAAAACAGCAGAGAAGACCATATGACAGAAAAAAAACAGTACATCAATCCTTTGGGTAAAATTCACTCTCCCGTATTCTTTTCCAAATTTATACAGGTATACAAGAGTGAATCCTTTGTGCAATCACCATGTACCACTGACAATCATGATAGTGTGCATGTTTCGGTTTGGGAAACTGGAGCCCCCTTACACTTTGATTGAAGTGTGCAGAGGCAGAGACAAGATGGCAGGGTGGGAAGCGCGTCAGTACATGAATCAAGTCAAAGCCTCTAGAATGGTGGAAGGGGGAGAGGATGCTGTATGGTCGTGTTCATGCTTGTAAGTTCTATTCCCTAAAACCTTTGCTCAAGCTCTATGTGAATCTAATGACAGGATGGACAAAATCAACAGAGTTTTTGTGAATTGGTGTTTCAGTACAAAGCTGAGATTTAAGTGTGTGTGTGACAACCCCAAACAGGTTGATGTGTTTGCTTGTGGCAGCTCTACCTACATTGATAGGCATTCAACATTTGTCATTGGACATACCCCTAGGTCAGTTAGAAATCTTCAAGTGCTGGTTGTTCAGGTCTTCTTAATCCTGAGCTCAAACTTGCTAAATTTAAGGCAGAGTGTTCAAATCTTGGAATTGCTGGACAGATTGATGGTGTTGAAGCCCTCAACAACATTTTGCTCATTGGAATGACAAATAGAAAGGACCTCCTTGATGAGGCTCTGTTACGGTAAGTATGCTTATTTGAGTTTTCATTTGTCATGGATAGAGACTCTACAGCATTACTGTTGTGCAATAGGATAGCTGTATGTTGAATGGAACAGGGATGGGCATCCACATGAATTCAAAGATGTTATTGCTTTGTAGAGCAACATTGGGTTTTGGTTTGACCCTATATTTTGTTGCAGGCCAGGTCGTATGGAAGTGCAAATTGAGATTGGACTGCCAGATGAGAAAGGGCGGTTCCAGATCCTGAGCATCCATTCTAACAAGATGAAAGAGAACTCATTTCTCAGTGCTGATGTTGACTTGAAAGAACTTGGTAGACTCCTCTGTTGGTCAATCTGGCAATTTTGTGTGGGTTGAAATTTCAATGCATTTGTTTCATTGACTGCAGGTGGTTTGTTTCATCTAGCACACTGTTAAGGAATTATTAGACCAAATTGAAGCTAGTTCAATCAAGCTGATGCTTTCTTCAGAGGCCTCTATACTTGTGCAGTTGCTGTTTAGGAAGTGGTGAGCTGGTTATGAAGCATTCTGGTTTGTGCAGCATCAAAAACAAAGAATTTCAGTGGAGCAGAGTTGGAAGGGCTGGTTAAAAGCGCAACATCTTTTGCTCTCAACAGGTTTTGTAACTTTCAAGTGACATCCTTTTCTATTTTGGGAAATTTAGATTTTGGCAAAATCAAGAATGCGTTCCCAAGCCTATCTTGCTCTAGCTTAGCAGTACCAGCAACAACCCAGTCAACTGAAATTAGAAGCAGACCAGTCCATGCCACCTTTACCACACCTCTCATGTGTTAAGCTAGTTGGTTGCCTGGATTATGCACTAAGTCTGACAATGTAAAGAAGCAAGTAATCAAGAGTTGCAGACACTCTTGAATTCATGGTTGCTTTCTGTTCTACTAAGCCCAGTTCCTGCTTTGTGATTGCTTCAGGCAAGTGAGTGCTGCAGACCTTTCAAGGGAAATAGTTGAGGACAACATCAAAGTGACCATGGATGATTTCATGTCAGCTCTCAATGAGGTGAAACCTGCATTTGGTGCGGCCATCAACACTCTCAAGATGTGCAGGTTCATCTTTCCTGACTGTTTTCAAACAAATTGCTTTCAGATTGGTTTTGTGTCTAACAGCCAGTAAAGATTTTATTGCTTATGGCACTCTCATTTGTCTTGGGGGGATGTCATGTAAACACTGCAGCACTGTACCTTAGCAGGATTACTCATCCAGTTTGGGCATTACAGATTGAATGGGATGCTGGATTGTGGAGAGAGACATGCACATATTCAAAGAACAGTCATGACTTTTGTGGAGCCAGTATCATTCAAAGTGAGAGAACACCTCTGCTCACTTGCCTCCTTGAAGGACCTGGTGGCAAGTACATATCTTTTCTTGGGTGCAGTCCTCTTGATGCATTGTGAGAGGCTGCAAGAGTTCCATGCTAAGGGCAGTTGCTATGAGTTCTGTGCTGGTGCTTTTGCTCAGAAAATGCTTGAAGCATCAAGGACAGAGTCATGCTTCAAATGTGTTTTCTCCTTCCTTCATCTTTCATAATGAGCAAGTTGCAAATATCCATATGTGAAGAGGCATTTCTGCTTGTTTGACTTGCTTCATGCAATCAGAGTAAGTGGCAATGATTTTCAGTTTCAGCATAAGAAGTAACATGTATACTGTCACATGTTTTTTACTTGCCTGCAGTGGTAAGATAGCATTGGCAGCAATTATTGGAATTGAAAGTGGTTTTCCATTCATTAAAATTGTAAGCCCAACTTTATCTATGCTTATGCTCCATTGTTGAGGTCTAGGCTGCTCTCTTTCCTGCTTCTTTCAACCTTGGCTTGGTTTGTATCTTTTCCATGTGAGATTTGTGTGTGTGCTTGGTCTGATAAAGCAGGAAAAGACTTTCCTTCTTTGTGTTGTAGCTTTCTGAATTCTTGTTTTCTGCACAGGTGTCTGACTGGGTACTTGTCTCTGACTGTGAAGATGTATCATATCTTCAGCTGCAATTTCATATGTTTGTCCAATGCTCTACACTCACAAGTCTACAGTGGAAACATCTTTGATAAGCTGTTTGTGTTCATCTTTGTGCAGGCTCTGCTTTCAGTGCTCTGTCCAGAGCAGCACAATGCTCTCAATGCATTTCAATGGACACTTCAGAGAACACCAGAGAGTTTGAGAACCCTGCATCAACCCATACACCCCAGAATTATACATGTTCCACCCTCACATCAAGTGGTTCAAGAAAAGCACAGGCAGTTTCCAACAAGTATAGGTCAGGCTGACTTGAAAAATTGTAGGAAGTACTAGTCTCACAGACTACAGACTCAATTTGCCCAGCATTCGTCTTGCAACTACATAGGAGGATCAGGTATGCGCAATCAAGCATCACCTGAGCTCAGGGTTTTGCAAGAGAGGAACATGTGGGGGCAGTCTTACGCCCTGGAGTTTTCAAGAATCTCAGAGTGTTCTGGAATTCGAGAACCCAGACAAGGAAAAAGGGATAGCACTCAAGCCAGGCCATTGCAAACATTTTTTTCTTTGGCATCAATTGGTAGTCGAGGCCTGAAAAGCACCTTTCTGTTACACAATGCTCTTTTGCTATTGTTGAACCTTGGAAAATGTTCCCACAATTTTGTAACTTTCCTTTTGGAATATGCAATTCTTTGCCTTGTGCATGTGTTTCTCAGTGATTGTAGAGTTTTGTTGACCGATCTGTTGTTGACAAGCACTCTTGGCAATTCTACATAGCACATTGAACAAAGCAGATGAACCCTAAACCCTAAACCCTAACCCTAATAATGGGACCCTAACCCTAATAATGGGACCCTAACCCTAACCCTAATAATGGGACCCTAACCCTAATAGTGGGACCCTAACCCTAAGAGTGGGACCCTAGCCCTAAACCTAACCCTAAACCTAACCCTAATAATGGGACCCTAACCCTAATACTCGGACCCTAGCCCTAACCCTAACCCTAACCCTAATACTGGGACCATGTGACACATGGCGATTCAATAGCTCAAAATGCTCATATTGAGACACGTGGCACATTTCGATTAGCCAAACACAAGGACGTGGCCATTTCATGGCCATTTCTTGGCCATTTTATTTAAAAAATTCAAGATCACAATTTGGTTTCCCAAATACTAGAAATCATGCTATGTGGCAACAACCCATTAGTTAATCGGAAAAAACATGGCCACTCCTTACCCACACGATTAGGATACCATCGGATGAAACTGTATATACTACGTATATACTACATTTAGGCTCCATCCACCATTTGGTGACGTCATGCTGATGTAACTGGTTTTTGCGACTATTTGTCGCTTGCGACTTGTCTTATGCGACTAACAGCAAAATAGTTGTAAATTGTCGCCTGCGACTAAAAACTAGTCATAAACACTAGTCATAAATCCTGGTTTTTCTACTAGTGCAAATCCTCAATTGGTTTTTCCTTCCAAAACTTGGTTTTTTGGGATTTATTTGAATTTTCAGTAGTAAAAATCACTTTTAAATCAATATTTCCCACAGTTCTGAATCCAAATCCTATCAAATAAATTCCATAAATCCTGCTCATCACAATTTCCAACAACACCAAAGGCATAATCCAATTCTTCCAAAATTATCAACTACAATTTAATTTAATTTTCAATGAAAAAATCATTAAATATTCAAGAACTTTTGCATCACAAGTCCAAATATCATAGGACTAAGCCCATGCACCCATCTTCGTCAAAAGCTTTCCAAAGACGCAAAAAATACAATGTGAAGCATCCTAATTCAATGGATTTCATAACTACACAATCAAAACCAACTACCTTTTTTTGTAGATATATATTGTAGCTTATGCCACTGACCCAAATGTGAACTTGTTACACCTAACTAAATTTTCCTTCCAAAACCATATTTTGTAATTTAATTGAATTTCCAATGATAAAAATTACTAAAACTCAAAATTTCTTACACCTTAAATTTTAAAATTTCCAAATTGCTTTCATTAAATTACTTTCACTAAAGGTTTTCCAAGAATATCAAAAGAGCACCCAAATTTCCCTATAATGTTTGGTGAAAAAAATTCAATTTTCAATAACTTCTCCATCATTGGCTAAAACATTATGAAACAAATTCCATGCACCCCTAGTCATCAAGGAATTTACATATGTACCAACAACATTGTGAGAGGTTGTCGTAACCCTATCCTTGGGTTCGTAACCAAAGCAAGGGCTTGCAAAGTTACAAGCTAAGAAGGAAACCTGAAAGTCACACTGCATGCTCCCGGGAGTGTAAGAAAGTGTGAGGGAATGAACCCTTGCACATCCAGGGTAGCTCTCCACTTTGGGAATTGGAGTCCCAGTGGACTTCCGAATCTTCATAGAGCAATTTCAGGGGTCAAAACTCAATTTATTGAGGTTTTTTTATATCATTGGAAAGCTCTCGATGAGGGCTACAACTTTGTTTTTGACCTCATCTCCATCAGAAGTCTTCATGTAAAGTTATGGGCCCGCAAAGTTGCGAGAGTCATAATTGTGAAAAATTTTGGATTCCCATTTGGTAATCCCATGACAAAATGCCATTTGGATGTGGGCCTCGTGGAGAGGCACACAATATACTATAAAGGGGAAGGTGGTGGCTTCCCCAAGTCCGGGCCATGGTGAGTCTTGTGAGTCCGAATTTGCCCGTGGTGTGTCTTAGCACCAAAAGTGCTCCAACTATGCACTAACCACCTTGTGTTTGGTTTTGTGAAGGTCCATGTGAATAGTTGATGTTTGTCACTCTTCCTAGTCCCATCCTAGAGCTCCAGCATGCCCTTCTACCCCCCCCAAAATGCTGTGAACCAAGGAACGTGCCCCAACTCCTTGCTCTTTCATTGTTTTCGGTTTAGCCTCACATTTGAATCCACTAAGGAACTTGGGAACGCATTAGAGGCACCTTGATTTGGAAGATCTCAACATGACAAAATAAACTATCTTCATAAATATTTTTGTGATAAGTTTTTCTTCATGCTAGATTCCACATTTATTTGTGATAGTTTCTTTGTTCTTTGCATCCCATAACTATTTAACTAGCTTGTGATGTCAACTTGGTCATGATAACAAAAGAAAAGTAGCATTCTATATAACATGAACTTGTGCATGATGACTAGAGCAAAGTTACCTTATGTATAACATGAAATTGTGCATGATGACAAAAGAAAATTATCAAATAGAAACCATTTTTATCATACACTCCTTCTCCAATCTCCATTCATCAAGCCTAAGCGAGAAGGATAAGGAAAGAAAATAAAAGGCATTACCTTTTTTTTTGTCCAAAGAAGACTCCAAAATAGGATGGGAACATGGGAAGCCTTTCAAGTGTTGTGTGGGTATCTAGTTTATCTACACCCCCTTTAGGCCAGATATGAAACTTTTTAAAAAATACTTACCTTTTGGGGGCCATAGTGAACCAGAACCCACCAGCACACCGTGAAGCTTGAATGGTAAGTGATCAAAAAATAGTTTCCTGTTGGTTTCTAGTTCCCTGGCTAACCATGGTGGTTGATTCAATTACTTTTTTTCCTACCTACTTACTAACAACCAACAACCAAGTTGTTAGTAGGTAGGTAATAATAACAACCTTTAGTTATTCATAAACCATCTATTTATTAAGAAGTTGTATATTTTTTTACCTATCTGCCTATAAATAAAACCTATTTTTTACAAAAATTGGTTACCAAGATGAAACCAAATATTAATTTAGTTGAAGTTCATCCACAACTGAATAATAATAGACAACCAATGGACAGTGCATTAGTGGGCACTAGTTCACTGTGGCCCCTTTTGGGTATAGGTCTATCAATACCGACCATTTTTTAAATTATAACAGGTTGTTTAATGTGGCTACACATGTAAGGCCTCAAATAACAGAAATGGTTAAATATGTGTGTGGGATGGAGTCTAATTGGCCAATTATCATAGTGGTTATAATTAAAATACATGTGATGAAAAATAGTGGTGATATGTGTGTTGTCAAGGGATTACATTTGGTTACATCCACTAAGAACCCAAATGGGCTTAGTTTGTAAGAACTAATCAACTTAGAAACACTAAAATCTGAGAAAAGCTTGCAAATAAAATTTCAATCCAAAGACAAATCGGCAACATTAAATTATGTGAATTTTTGGAATTTAGTGAATTGGAGTAGGATACAATTGCAAAATTAACATTCACAATGATTAGTGGACACTTAAATTATATCTCAAATAGCTCGAAGGGGATTTGAAACCCAACCCCCATAAAAGTGTTGCCCATTGTAGTTCAAGTCCTTCTTGCACCCAAAACAAATTAGAAAAAAAATTCAACAATATTCATCATTTGAATCTACCATGTGGCATGGGCAATAAGATATTCCATGAAAATACCATGGATAGAATTAGAACCTCAATGAAGATCATTTGCACATCAATTTTGAAACCATCCCAAGAGTTTAAATGATACACACCTCCTCAAAAATAAATTCATTGGATTGTGGAAAAAGATAGTCACAAATTGAACAACCAATGCAAGACAAAAAAAAATGCAAACAAAAACAGACTCACCAAGTGATTCAAATAAAAATAAGGCAGTTTATATATGAATAATAGTGATTCTTGAATCATAACATCAAACTGCAACAACCAAAACATCCAATTTTGGTTTGGCACTTTACAAAGCTCTAAGAACATTGATGTTGTCACTTATACATATGCACAATATCGGACTTTGCCAATCCACTTGGCAATGGTTTGTTCATATGGAAATTTTACATAGTAAAAAAAACATTGGTTGTAAAATCTTGTGCATAGATCCAAATGTGTGTTAAGTTGGTGCTGTAATTTTTTTTTCATAAAACTTACGGTGTTGAATGTACATTCATCTTCAAGATAACTAAGCACTTGGATAGCAATAATCTTGGCCAACTTATTGTATTCCAAAAGCTTATCATCACAAACTTGCCCCCTCTTTGTATGAGTGCTTTTACAACACCTTAACAATATGTTCAATGTACAATGTTGATACAATCATTGATATGATGCTAAAGTGACAATGTAACAACATGTCCTGAAATGGCATTGATATAATACTAAAACATTTAACATCTTATCAATATTAAATCAATGAAAAAAATATGACCAACATTTGCATAACATACATTAATAAGTCATCAAATTGATGTATATATGTTGAAGATTCAATGTTAATATGGTCATTGATACAATATGTTGATGGCACTATAACAATATGTATTGAGTTAGCATTGGGATTGTTTTGATATAATTTACATTTTTTCAACACACATTCAAAATAAGATCTTGTCAATGCTGAGACAACACAAATTGATTAGCTATTGAATTGATGTTGTTACAACCTTCATAAAGGCGGAATTTCAATGTTGTTGCATATCATATATAATCAACACATTAAAAATGTTAAAACAATGGTACTTATTGTCACAACATTAATAGAATCCTATGAAATGCTACAATATCAAATGGGCAAATAACGAACATTGATTCAAGCACCTTACATTGATGTGCACTTGACATCCCAAGTCTCAATCGAGGTCCCCTAACTAAGATCTGATGAGTAGGGAGCTTGTTTATCCAGATATTAATCCAGATCCCTTTACTACACTCGCAATGAATGATGGCTACCTTATTGCGCGCTGGGCCAGCCAGGTCCCGTTCCAGGTGCGGTGAATAGGGGCCTGGACAAAGAGGCTCGTTGTTTTCCATTTGTGCGCGAAGAAGACGAGGGAAACGAGTGCTGCACGAAACACAAACAAGCGCCGCAGCAGTAGCAGCGCACGCGTGAAGAACCATACGAGAACGAGGAAATAGCTGCTTTGAGGCACTTCATGCTTTCTATTCTATCAGATCTTGCACCTTCGCATCCACGCTAGCTTTCTGTTCTCTTCACATTCCCCCTGTTTCCGCCTCTCTTTTTGTGCTCACAGAATTGTGTCCTTCCTTTTCTTGTTCACACAATATTAAAATCTCAGTCTACTTCTTTAGTCGCCTCCAGGTCCTGACTTCTTTTCTTTCTCAGTCCTTTGTGTGACTGGAAACTAGTTTCTGAGTTTTTTCTAATCCAGAAAAATCTTTTTCTAGGTCTATTATGAAGTTTTTTTCATGCTTTGTACAAGCTTTGTGGCGGGCTGACTGGCTTACCGATTTCGTCACTTATCGTTTTGAGTGTCTTCAACATCTTCTGTTGTTGGTTTCTTCTTTGCCGGAACAATTGTGGTTTCGTTCAATGCTTTTGGGAAAATGTGTTTGGTTTTGTTGGCTGTGAGATTCTCCGTCTCTTGGAGCTTCTGAGGATGCTTTCATACCTGGCATTATCTGTATATTCCTCTTTCGCTGGCCCTGTCTGATTGCTTGTTCTAGCAAGCAATATCTGTCCAATTCTGTAAACAAGATTGTGAATAGTCAGTCTATCGTTGGATTGCTTGTTTCTCTTTGGGATTGCATTCTTTTCGGATAGTCACAAGAAATACCGCGCGAAGTCTAGTACAAAATCTGATTCTGAACTTGGTCTGAAGCTCATGGTTTTCTGTGACTCTTCTTGCTCGATCTCACTTTTTATGTTAGGTTTTCGATGACCGACAGCTACAGATACTTCTAAATGTTAGAAGCCGTATGAGCATCGGTGTTACAAAATCAAGTATTTTGCAAGACTCCCTGGCTTTTTCATACTGTGATCCAAGTTGCGGGGCTGTTGTTTCTTCATTTTTGGAGACTGTGAGGGTGGCAAATAGGTTTCTATTGGAGGTTTTGAATAGGGTTCAGGATGAGCACGAAAATAGGTAGCATAGTGGTAGCCGTATAGTTCAGGGATATGTTGCTCCCTATGTGCAGGGCTCTGCAAAGAGGTGATTTGTGTGAATCAAATAGGCCTTCTCAAGGGAAGATTGGATTCTGCATCTATCTTTTGTAAAGCTCAGTGAGGTAAAAGCTTGAATGAGGTATAATCCACGACCATTGTTGCTCCTTTTTGTACATTGTACATGTCTTATGTGTAATTAAAAACATGATGCTGGCATGATTTTGTACTCTCATCCAAGTTTCTAGAGCTGGAAAATACCCTGAGGTAGCAGCACTAGTTCTGTTTGTTCATTGTTTCTCATGTTCAATGGTAGACATTGTATTGTTTCCTCTTAATAGGTATCTACTATCTGCTCTTACAGATTATAGTTGGGTTAGTGGTTGTATGGTTGCTGGGTGATTATATTTGGTTACCTGTGCACCTAGTTGATTACCCCTAAATTCCTTTTTTTCAATCTAAGATGTTTTACTTCAAAAGTGTATAGATCAAGTTGAAAATCTGATTTCAATTGATTGATTGTATGTTGCCAAACAGTCAAAAGATCATAAAATAGGAGTTTGAAGATCCATTGGAAGTCTCTACCAACACATGGACAATGTGGAATGTGGTGTAGTAAGTGTTGGAAATGTAAGAAGTTTTAATGTGGTATTTGTCTATGAACTAGAGAAAAACTTTGCTAGCAAAATTTAACTGTAGGTTATGTGTAGTTTGAGGAGTGAAATAGTATTTTTGTCATCACTATTGCATGTTGGTGGATGAAGATGTGCCCCCACTGCTTCAACGGCTGATGACTGTTTTTTAAGGGTCTTTTTCTCACTCACTCTTGGAAGTTAAATCCATGTTGCCTTAGGAGCTCTGACTCTTATGTTGGATTGACTGTGTTATATGGAATCGGTGACAGATGTGAGCTATAGTTAAGGAAGTTGCTACCTTCTTTCCAACTGCAATAATTAAAGGTTTCTCTCCCTTATTATTTACTGTTAACTTTGTTCCGTCAAATCAAATTTCATATACTTACATCCTATTCCTTGATTGAATGGGCAGCACATCTTCCATTCCTTCAGTACGCTCTATCTCAGGTTTTGATCGGAAAATCAAGTTCTTAGAAATGTTGTGCTTTTTCAGACGCGTGAGCTACAAATGGCTGTCTTTTCATTCATAATTTTGTGCTTGCTGTATGTCTATGAATTTGTACAACTAGCCGAGCTGTATTATGCAGGGAGTCATGGTATGGATAGTCATGAAAATAGGTGCAGTGCTGAATTTCAATCCATTTTGGTTTATAGACTGATGGATCAGTGATTTGCAACTGTGTCGTTGCAACATTACATCACCTACCTTCAACAACACACAAACAATACAAATACAATGTTGGGAAAGTATGATTATAACATAGATACAATAACATAAACAACAAGAATACAACATTGAGTCAATATTGAATATCTAGTTTGTAGCTATGTTGTTGCAACATTGCATCCCCTATGTTCAACAATGCACATGCAATGCAAATACGATGTTGAAAAAATATGAGTACAACATAAATACAAAATATAGACAACACGAATACAATATAGAATCAATACAATAATAGAGTTTGTAACAATATTGTAACATCATTGTATCATTTATAACTAAAAATGCAAACCCAATACAATCATAATACTAATGTAATATCAATACAATATGGACATAATGTGAATACAACATGGCAAACAACATAAATACAATGCAAATATGATGCTACATCAATTATCATTGAAACAACACCAAAATTAAATCAATACAATCTAAATTGCTTCAATGCCTATTTTACACGAACAAAGCACTAACCTTGGACATCTTGTAAAAGTATTGTGAAAGCACTTAAATAACACTAATACAAAGGGGTCCCCACTTTGTGATGATGGTTGAGAATGGAAGATGCAAAAAATTTGTGCCAAAGTCATGTAACATGGTTGAGCTGGTTATCTTCCTTCAAACATTATGTAGCATTGTGACCTTGAAAAAAAAGGTCTACACATCAAGGTTTTAACTTGAAAACAAAGAAAATAGAATTTTCCCATTTTCACCTACCTTGTGAAACAAACAAAATGTGGGTTTCAACACATTCAAGTGAGTGTGGAAATTTTCCTTTGCTTCTAGTCCATTTATAGCCCAAAATTGGGGATATATCACACCCAAGGTTGTCATCACTTCATGTTGTGGGAAGCAATGTTTAAGCTTTGAAATAAGGCCTCAAGTTGCACATTTTCCTTCATCTTCTACCTTGGTTATAGCTTGGTTAAATACATTTTTGGTGACAAATTGTTTTTCTCCACCACCATCAACATGGGATTGGTAAACAAGGTATTTATGGTCAACAAATGAAAACACAATGTATATAACGTCCTCTCCATCATTCAAATAAAAAAAACTAACTAAAAAGAAAGGTATGACTAGTAAAACTTGGATTGAATTGAACTCATTAAATACCAAATCTTCATACTTGGCATAAAGATCACAATAAAGCTATATATTCTTGATGGGCCAATTTGACAAACTTCACAAAATCACACACAAACACATCTTTGTTCAATGCAAATTTGATCAATGCATGCACATATTCAAGCATTAGAAGGATACATGGAAGCCCAAGAATGAACTTAATATCATAAAAATTTCAAGTATTTTGGAATTGTATCACTCTTCGAACTTTCTACATCCATTTTGACATTTAAAGGTCGATATTCTACAAAAACCCGCTTTGTTGGAAAAAACATAAAGATCCAACGGGTTTTCACATTCTTGAACAATTTGTTCCCCTTTGTGTTGATCAGTTTAGCAAGTTTATGAAATTCCATGAATTTCTTCGAACTATGAATAAAGAAAGCAAATAATATTTACAAGATACCTTCCAACCAACACACTAGATATATCCAAGAAATGACCACTACCAAATTTGTCTTGTGTGTAAAATAATGGATCTCCAATGAGAAAACGAGTAACTTTTTCTTTTAATTACAGTGTCACCCCAATTTGATGGCCTTGGA
Organism: Sphagnum tenellum; assembly: GCA_963921925.1. Taxonomy (NCBI): domain Eukaryota; kingdom Viridiplantae; phylum Streptophyta; class Sphagnopsida; order Sphagnales; family Sphagnaceae; genus Sphagnum; species Sphagnum tenellum. The sequence goes on from OY998159.1 coordinate 640,840, forward strand.
ACATGCTATTCCCATCACAACCCATGTTGACAAGCTTAGCTTCTAATTCACTATTAGAATTCTTATTTTTTCAAGCTGACCAAGTTGATTAGATGAATTTTTTTACTAGAAGCTAAAGGCTTGAATGATATTGGGTATCTTTTGAGTAATCAATTTGACTAGAGTGACCGATTTGACTAATTGTCAAATCAGACATCCAGTTAAATTAGTTATTGACTTGGTCAATTAAACCACCCAATTTAGTTAAGTTAGCAAGTGCTTTAGTCAATAAGGTTGCCTATTATACTCAATCAATAAGGCTAACTAAGTAGGCTTAGTCAAAAGGGCCAATTTCAAATTCCAATACTAATTAGGTATCTTAGGACTACATTTAACATTTTGACTATCTTTGACCAATTAGAAAAAAACTAGAATATGTAAAAGTTATCTAGTCATAACTAAATTAATCATGACCAAATTAATTATGGATAAATTGATTATATTGAAATAATTTTGGCTCAACTACCTATGAAAAAATAATTAAAATTAAAATTAACCATAACTAATCCAACCATGATCAATTTAATGATGTTTAATTAACCATAAATTGTTTAATTGTACATGCTTTAACCATGGTTAATTTAAGAACATTTAATTTAACCATTATTCACTTATCCATAATTAATTTAATTATGGCTAGTTTAGCCATAAGTAATGTAACAATTATAAATGGTTTAACCATGGTCAATTTAACAATAGGTGGTTTAACCTTAATAAGTATAACCATGAAAATTACTTTAACATAATTTAATTAACCATTGATAGAATTGCACCATTGTTGGTTTTGTCATAATGAATTTAACCATGGTTGCTTTTGCCATAAAATATTTATTCATCAGTTAGTTTAGCCATATTTAATTTTTGCATAATTATTTTAACCATGATTATTTCATTCACGTTTATTTCAACCATAATTATTTTTGCCATAAAATATTTATTCATTAATTATTTTACTCATATTATTTTTAATAATGGTTAATTTAGCCAAATTTATTTACTCATCATTAGTTTAACCATGGTTAATTTTGCCATAATTATTTTAACCATTTTTAATTTTAGGCATAATTCATTTTTTCAAAATTCATATTTTCCATACAATATTTATTCATTAATTAATTTAGCCATATTAACTTTATTAATGGTTAATTTAGCCATATTTATTTACTCATGGTTAATGAACCATTTCTGGTTTATCCATGGTTAATTTTGCCATAATTTAAACTATTATGATTTTAACCATAATTATTTCGTTCATGTTTATTTTTTCCATAATTAGTTTTTGCATAATTGGTTTGGCCATAAAATATTTATTCATTTGTTAATTTAGCCATATTAACTTTATTAGTGGTTAGTTTAACCATATTTATGTACTCATGGTTAGTTTAACCATTTCTAATTTAGCCATAGTTTATATTGCCATAAATATTTTAACCAATTTGATTTTAACTAGAATTATTTCATTCTTTTTTATTCTAGGCATAATTAATTTTTGCATAATTGGTTTGGCCATGAAATATTTATTCATTAGTTAGTTTAGCCAAATTAATTTTATTAATGGTTAGTTTGACCAAATTTATTTATTCATGGTTAATTTAATCAATTCTAATTTTAAAATGGTTAAGTTTTGCCATAATTATTTTAACCATGTTGACTTTAATCATAATTACTTCATTCATGTTTATTTTAGCCATATTAACTTTATTAGTGGTTAGTTTGACCAAATGTATTTATTCATGGTTAGTTTAACCATTTATAATTTATCCATAGTTCATTTTGCCAAAAATATTTTAACCATAATGATTTCATTCATTTTTATTTTAGCCATAATTAATCTATGCAAAGTTTGTTTTGGTCATAAAATATTTATTCATTGGTTAATTTAACCATATTAAATTTATTCATGGTTAATTCAACTGTTTTTAGTTTATCCACCTTTATTCATTGGTTTAACCATAAAATATGTATTTTTTTATTTATTTGGCGATATTCGTCACAACCCTAACATTGGGTTCACGGCTAAATGTGAAGTGTAAGGGCCCATGAGGCGGAAAATGTGTTTAGGTATGAAACACATTTTCACAATTGGGGGTGAGAGTGCAAGGATGAAGCCCAATGACTCCCAAGTGCACTCCCACTTTAGAGTTACACTCGTGAGGGAGTTACAAATGTTCAAACCTTGGTTGGAAAGACAAACAAACACCAAATTGGGCCCCTAGGACAGCATTAGAAAGGGCTTGAAACATAAAGCATTAGATGCTTAAAGTGCCTTTGCATTGTTCATTTAAACCGAAATTGCATAAGTTATGAAAAAAAAAGGGTAAGAGTCAATCTGGGAATTTGACTCCCAACCACAAATCCCTTGAAAGCATGGATCAATTGATGTCCAATTGGAAAATGTTATACACCATTGGAAAAATGTTTTCAAAGGTTATAAAATATTATTCTTGCACTTTCAAAATAGACCTTTGTAACAAAAAAAAAGAGGGCACTCTTCAGACTTCAGACGCCCTACATCAAACATAGATGCTACTCACACAGACCACTCCCTTTTCTCATGCTCTTCCTGTGCATCAGACTCACAGAACACAACTCACACCATCGCTACAAAATGTGTCGATTCATTTACATCATGTACACAATACAATACTCATCCTCGAGCGCATCAGCAACAGCATGGATCCTTTCTCCCAACTCCTAGACTTCTCTGGTTCTACTCTGTTGGATCTATCAGATCTACTGAATGTGATTGCTCATCTCCAATCTAACCTCCCTGATTCACTCTCACCCTCACTCTTGCTGTCCAGCATCTACGCAGCGGAAAAATTCTATCAGCTCTCAACAGCAAAAAAACTCCCTACCTTCAACTCCTCTCCTGCTGGTTTCCTCCAGTGCCTTCCTCCTTACACTCAGAAACTGACCTTCTTACTTAATTGCACAGCCGATTCGGACCATAATTCGCCGCCGTCACACAACATCTCCTCAATCCATTAAGAGTAGCCGCCACACAAAAAGAAGCCATCCACACCTACATACTGTCTTAACAGTTCTTCCCATGCAAACATAAATCAAAAGGCAGCTGCCATGGGCAAAATGACTTAATTAGCACAACTTATCCCCTGATTAGGGATGATCAGAGGCCGAACAACCTAATTTCGGTCTACACCTTGATTTGAGAAAGATATGAACGTCGAAAGTTTTGGGACAACAAAAGTCCTAATTTTGGGACTCCTAGGGAAAAGTGACATTTGGATGTAGTCCCCACGGAGAGGCACAAAATATACTATAAGGGAGGATATTGGTGCCTCTTCCCAAAGGTTACGAACCTTGTAAAGCTTGTGTTTGAAGTTGTCCTTACTTAGTCCATTACACCACTTCTATTCAACTTACATTAATCACACTCTTCTTTTGGTTGTGCAAGTTGATTTCATCTTCAACTTTCACTTATGAGTTTGTCTTAGTCCCATCCCAAAGCTCTAGCACGCTTTCCTACCCTCGAAATGTTATGAATTATGGAACATGCCCCAACTATTTTTTTTTGTTATTTTGTTTTGGGACCCACATTTGGGTCTCTTGAAAAATTTAGAAGCACATAAATATTTATTTTACTCATGTTTAGTTTAACCATTTATAGTTTAGCCATAAAAAATATATTCATTAATTAGTTTTTCCATTTCTAATTTAACCATGGTTCGTTTTGCCAAAATTAATTTAATATTTATTTATCTGATTATTATTTATTTGGATATGATTAATTAAACCATAATTAATTTAGTCACTTTTTGGGGGGGTTAGTTTAGCCATTATTAATTTAATAATAATTAATTTTGGCATAATTACATTAGTTGTGGTTGGTTTTCACATTATTATTTTACCAATCATTAATTTTTCCATAATTAATTTTTCCTAGGTTAAATTAGCCATTTATTTGATTTAGGTAATGTAAGTATGTGGCTAAATAGCCAAAATACAATTAATTTATATGTAGGTGTATTTATTTATACATACCCTACTTATACTCCACCTATTTACCTATATTTTAGCATATAGGTTACCTAGTTATATAGGTTAAGGTGGACCATTTATATACCTATGATAAATTACTATTTGGTTAATTAATTATTTACATAAAATACACTAATGAATGTGTAATTAAATAGTTAAATATTAATTATTATAAATTGGTTCTAGTCATTAGTTATAAATAAACAACTAAACATTATTTATTATTATTATTATTTATTTTAACTTAATTAACATAAATATTTACCTGCCTTTTGTTTATTTATTTACTTAATTTATGTATCTTACATACTTATTTAAGAATAATTTGTGTGAACTAAAAGGTTCTAATGTTATGTGGACATAAAAATGTTTTTCCCTCCCAAAAATTTGTCCCATATTGTTTGTCATCCTTTCCAAATGATGAACAATATAAATAAATGCACCATAAGCATCCAAAACATTAAAAATATTTTAAAATGGAGGGCCATTTGGGATGAGCAAATTAAAAAGGTTTAACCTTAAACGCCAAATTCAAAATGAAATAGGGTATTCCAACCTAGGTCATTTAGGTGTAGGCTTAATCTAGGTGGTGGTGTGCATTTAAGCATAATAAAGGTCATAACTAAAGTTGTCTTAGCTTACTTTAGGCTTCTATACCTAGTTGTTAATTATAGGCTTTTAAAGCTAGGCCTAAAATTTAGGTTGTAGGTTCTTAAACATAGGGACCTTAGGAATAGGTATTTAATTTTAGGCTTAACATAGGTTGCTTAGGTTCTATCCATGTGGCATAACCTAGTTGCCAATGTTTAAATGCCAGATGGCATAACTTAGCGACCAATGTTTTAACGCCATGTGGCATAACCTAGATGGCCAATGTTTAAATGCCACATGGCACAACCTAATGGCCAATGTTTAAATGCCATATGGCATAACCTAAATGGTCAATGTTTAAATGCCACATGGCATTTGCATAGTCAAAATGGTGTTTGATTAGTCAAAAAATCATTTGACTATTATATTTACTAATCAAAATACTAGTCAAAATGACCAGTCAAAAATGCCAACCTAGGCTTGGTCAAAAAATGCATGGCCCAATCATAATGGACATGTTCAAAATGACCGAAAGGTTTTTTTTACGATTGTCCAAAATGGGTTTTTTTTTACCAAAATTTCTTTTCAAAAAAATTAAAAATCTATTAGTGATTCTTCTAGTCCTAAGCCAGCAAAATCCAAATAAGTTTCAACCATCAAAACAAATATGTTATCAGAAGTGGTAAAGACCCTAATTGTTTCAACACAAAGGAGGATTGGAAGCCTCTTCCAAGCCTAGACAACATACAAATGGATGGACAACCACTAAGTATTATTAATTGTCATGACTTCATTAATAAAAATGCCAATGTAAGCAACAGATGTAAATGCATCTTTGGTAACATCCAATAACACACTATGCATGACCTTTCCCATGCCCCAACTAGACGAATCACTCCAATGTTTACTTCCAACATTCTTCAATTTGAGCATCTAGAATAAGACTTTGAACCCTTCAAAATTAGTCATTGGATGACCATGAATAAGGATGTGATAAAGAGTAACAAATTGGACATACTTCCATTTGTGTTCAAAAGGAATATCACATTAAAACAGGTCCAAGACATAAGGTCTTTGACTAGTAGTGGATTGTTTTTCATTCTTGGAATGCACATAATTCATGTTCATATAACAAGAACCTGCATCAACACCAAGCATGGAAACTTTGCATTTATGATGGCCAACATGCATGAAAAAGTTATCTAGCTTGGGAACTATCAACTTGTCTCACTTCAACATACATGCATATCATGCATTTCACCTAATGAACTTCCCCTTATCATCAACAACAAATTTAACCCAAGGTAGGCAAGTAGTCCATGCATCCTTAAATTTTCAAAAGCCTTTGTAAATTATTATTTTTCTTGCATAGCTCTTCAATAGACCTATGAGACATGTTAATGGGTGGGTTATTGTTAGACAATGATGGTGAAAAAAATGGCCCAACTCCATCTTGAAACAATAAAAAGTAAAGAGACTTGAATTTGAAATTTTTGGGAATTTGAAGAGGGGCCATGGTGCTTACTACTTTAACAACTAAACAAAATTTATAGCAAAAATTTGATTCTAAAAAACTTACAAAATTGAGAAAACTTGAAAACCTGAAAGATCAAGTTTTGAAATTGTTGCAACCTTAGCCTTGGGTTCACGACCAAGGCAAGGGCTTGTAAAGGTGTGGGTTAAAAGTGAAGCTCAAGAGTCACATTTTGTGCTATTGGGAGTGTAGGATAAACCCCCACACTCCGAAATGAGCTTCCACTTTGAAAATTGGAGTCCCAATGGATTTTTGAATCTTCAAAGGGTAATTGCAGGGGTAAAAAATCATTGGATTGAAAAGTTCATTATATAATTGAAAAGATCTTGGAACATACATATCTAAAATGAGCTCGCATGACCCATTTGGGTATTTAAAACATAATTTGTGGCCAAAAGAAGGGCCGAAAGTCAAACTACCAATTTGATTCCCAACCACTAAAAGTCAGGAATCGCCCTAATTTACTTGCGTGCAGGTGACCTACCACATACCATTGGAAAGCTCTCAATTATGGCTACAACTTTGTTTTATACCTTACTTCAATCAAAGGTCTACACAAGAAGTTATGGGCCTCCAAAGTTGTTAGAATCCTAATTTCGGGACTCCCAACTTGGGAGTCCCGAAACAAAATGACATTTGGGTGCAAGCCCCATGGCCAGGCATAAAGAATAATATAAAGGGGAAGGTGGTAGTTTCCAAGTCTAGGCCGTGATGAGTTTTGTGAGTCTGTGTTTGCACATGGCTCGTCTGTGCACCAAAAGTGTTCAAACTATGCATTGACCAACTTGTTATTTGGTTTGTGCAAATCCATGTGAATAATTAACTTGCTTGTCATTCATCCTAGTCCTCATCTCGGAGCTCCAACATGCCATTCTACCCCTGAAGTGCTACGAGTTAAAAAATGTGCCCCAACTCCTTATCCTTTCGTTGTTTTCACCTTGGACTCACATTTGAGTATATATCAAAGAGTTTGGGAGTGTGTCAAAAACCCTATAAATACATGAAAGTTGCCAAAAAATTAGAATTCCACAAAATTTAAAAATTAGATCATACAATCAGATTTTTGAAATGCTTTCAATTTGAAAACATAACCCCTAACTAAACCCTAATTGTTCATACATTGAAACTCAAAAATGGGAAAAGAAATTAAACCAAAAGGTAGAAGGAGCTACGAATTTCAAAGATTTGAGAAGATGGTGTAATGAACCTGGAATTTTCAAGCATCCAATTCAAAATAAAATGATGAATGAAGGTTTCAAAAACTTAAACAGTGAAAGATAACAATGTGTTAATATGTTGAATTGTGCACATAATCCTCCACAATAAAACTTGAACTTTCAAGCCTAACCTTTCAAACTCAAATGACCATTGACACATAAATGAGTTCCAAGTTCCAAATCTTGATTTCCAAAAACTCAATATGCAAGATTACAAGTAATAAGTTTCAAATGTATAATTTGCAAGCAAAAACATGAACTTAAATTTTTTGAGAATTGGTCACCAAAGCCATACCTACAAGTTTGGTATTCAAAATTGAGAGCATTTTGGACAGTGGAGTTTTACAAAACTTTGAACCTTGCCTCAAAGAAATAACATTTCATGAACAACCAATTGTCATTATGTCAAAATGGTTGCCCACTACCCAATCACCAGTGCCCATAGGCTACAACACAATGATCAAATCCCTTCTTAGTCATTATTCTAGAGTTTGGAATATGGACCAACTCATACACCAAATTTTTCTCAAGTCAATTCCTAATTTCCAAATCCTAATTTGCTCCAAGCGATTTCCAATGATATAAGGAACGCCTCAAGCCATTGAGGTTTGGTTCCTACAATCGTCCTATGAAGATTTGGGAGTCCACTAAGACTCCAACTCCTAAAGTGGAACTCCCTTGGCGGTGTGAAGGTTCAAGAGCTATGTTTCCATTAACATGTGAACTCTAATAGGTTTGATAGTCAATACTTTCTCTAATATGTGATCCCACCACCATTGTGAAGGATCCAAAAATAACTCCTACCATAGTTCATTTCTCTGACCTATAGACATTGCATAATTTTTTAATTTTCAAATCATGTAATTTGATCACATAGATTTTATGATGAAAAACCATGATGAGGTATTACATCTTGCATATAATGTGTCTAATCTTCATATTTGTTTCTGTAGTCATTAGGCCAACATTTGTCGGTAAACAAAAATGATAATGTATCTATCTAATGTGTGGTAGGAAGAAGTGTAATGTACTACAAAAGTTATTGATGGATAATGTGGATAATGTGGAATTCTATTAGTGACTATTGATGATTATTCTATTAATGGCTATTGGTGGCTATTCTATTAATGGTCATTAGTAGTTATTCTATTGGTGGTTATTTTATTAATGGCCATTAGTAGTTATTCTATTGGTGGCTAATGGTGGTTATTCTATTAATGGCTATTAGTGGTTACTCTATTAATGGCTATTGGTGGTTACTCTATTAATGGCTATTGGTGGTTACTCTATTAATGGCTATTGGTGGTTATTTTATTAATGGATATTGGTGGTTATTTTATTAATGGCTATTGGTGGTTACTCTATTAATGGCTATTGGTGGTTACTCTATTAATGGCTATTGGTGGTTACTCTATTAATGGCTATTGGTGGTTACTCTATTAATGGCTATTGGTGGTTATTCTATTAATGGTTATTGGTGGTTATTCTATTAATGGCTATTGGTGGTTATTCTATTAATGATTATTGGTGGTTATTCTATTAATGGCTATTGGTGGTTCTTCTATTAATGGATATTAATGGTTATTTTATTAATGACTATTAATGTCTACTTTATTGATGGATATTGGTGTTTATTAATGATTATTATATTAATGGCTACTAGTGGCCATTTTATTAATGGTTATTGTATTATAAATTATTGTTGGTTACTATATGTTATATTACAACTATTGGTGATTATTGTATTATAAACTATTGTTTGATGTTTACATAGTGATATTATAGTGAAATAACTTTCCCCAGGGTGAAATCAATAAAATGTAATGAAGTTATTTCATTTTTAAGGTCCCATAGTGATTTAAGTTAGTAAATTGCACCCCACTTTGGTAGTAGTGCTCCTCCTAATCGAGCTCCCTCTCCTCCATGTGGTGGTTGAGTTTTTTCTTACTTTTGTGGTTTAGAAAAGAGTTAAATTTTGCACATGATAAGTGAACTTACCATCATGATAATGAGAAAGATATTGTTGTTGGGCAAAAACATCGCCAATTACTCTCTCTTTTGTTCTTCGTAATCCAAGAACATCCCAAGTATACCCAAATTCGCAATTCCTTCTCAAGTGTCTGACCTAGACATAACCTTTTTCCCACCATCAACACCTCGCATTTCTTGGTGAAACAATTCTAGATTGAAGATCATCAATCCAATTGTAAAAGCATCTCCACCCCAATACTATAAAAATTCCTCTATGTTAACATAGAATAGTGTTTAATGATCATTGTCCCCACCTAACATCATAAAAGTCCCTTTAAATAGTAAACAATCATTTATATCTTTATGTCTAAATGAGTAATATTCATTATCCAAATCCGTTAGTAGATTTTTTTAAAAAAAGGTTTAAATGACCATTGTAAAATGGACATTAATATATGAGTATAACAAGATTTACTTTATCATGTTGCAAATTTTAATGGAAAGGGTATTTGCAGGTGTGGGTTCAAGATCCCTTAATGACCCTAAAACTCTCCAAAACTTCATGACCCGAAAAGGATGTGCTATAACCATAAAAAGTTGGAACTATGTAAGCTTAATAAAGGTATCCCTAAAGTTGCCTTCACTTTCACCCCATGTCCCTTCTTTTAGTGGTATCCACAAAGTAATGAAATTTTTAAAAATCTCAGTATGAAATATTGAAATTTAGCATTTAATGCCCAAGGTTTGAGAATAATTATAATAGTTTAACATGTAGGGATAGTCAAAATATACCTATGTAGCAATAGTGGAGTGCCGAGGAAAAAGGAAAGAGGGGATGAAACCCAATTCACAACCAAAATCAAAGGAAAAACTAGTTCGGGACCCATTTATTTTGTTTTGTAAAATTTCAATACTATTTTGGTATTTGATGCCCTATTATGTCAAATCTGGCTATTATCAAACAACCCCTACTCACCTGACTTTATGGATACTTTAATGTGTTCTTGTTGTTTGGTAGGGAAATTGCCTTGTGCATATACCCAATTTGTAGGCCACACGACTATTAAAATATGAAAAGAAATTTGAAGAGTGATTGCAAACAATAGAGGATTGAATTAATAAAAGTCAAATATTTCTATTTGAACATTTATTTAAATGTAATATCTTAATATTAACAATTGCAAAACAATAAATTGAGGAAATTTCATGAACAGAACACACCTATTGTTTGTTGGAGCTCATTTATGAGAAAAAATGGTATTCACACCCTAGTATATTATCATAATCACTTTTCCATAATGTATGGAAAAGACAAAAATGGCTAAAATTGACATCAAATGTTGATCAGTTTCAACTTTGGATCATATAATCCATGTATAAAGTTCAAAGCTTTCTCACAAACCCCATGGATCATCTATGTAGATAATGTGTTGGAGTGCACTGATAATTGTGTGATTAGCACATGGTTTCAAGTATAAATGCAAGTTATGTCAATGTAGGTCCATGCCTTGTTTTTAATAATATTATGGCCATCCCATTATTACTAGTTTAGAGGCATTTGGAACTTGCATGGACTCCAACTCCAAGATGTATAATTTATATTGGGGGAGTTTCAAAAGACTTGTACTGAATGTTTGCATTAGTCCATGAAAATAATTAAATTTCATCTTTTGCTCAAAATAAAAAATTTAGGTCATATATACATTCATTTTGTTCCTCCCATATCACCTCTAGTTTTTATATAAGATTATGATTATAAACAAAGATCAATGGAAATTATGTTATACTCCAATTATACACCAAAATTAAACACAAGAAATTTCAATGCATGTCACTTAAGATGATCTTCATGTTTGAACAACCTTAGAAACAAAATCTTCATATATGTTTAACAATTTAATTAGCAATATTTTATCTTTCATGTTTGCATATATCAAAAAAATTAGATTGCAAGTTGTTGCAAGTGATTTGTAATGTGATGAATGCAAGATGCGACTTGTGAATATGATAACTAGCTTATTCAAAGTGGATGGTTCAACTTATGTAGGCATGTTGACATTTGAAAAAATGTGATAAAAGTTATTAAGCCATCTAAACACATTAGCAAGGGAGTTTGGGGTTGCTTAAATTTCCATGTTTGTAGTTTAAAATTATTTTAAATTTAAAATGGGTTGGTAATTTTGATGTTAATGAACAACAAAGTCAATGTTGTAAATATGGAATTACTCATGAAATCAAACAATATAATTAAAATATGGTGTTCAAATTCCATAAAATCAAAAGGAATCCTTTTCATGGTGTTGTACAACTTTTTTGCATGGGTTGAAGTGATCAACATATTTATAAATTTTTAACACCTATCAAGTCTTATCAAAACCCAAGCTTGAAGTTGTTTCATGAAATATTCAAACCTCATTCCTTAATTTGAAAAAAAGAAAAATGTTTCCTTTAATTTGGTCCCAAATGAAGCATTCATATATGAATTAATATTCTTGTCGCATATTAAAAAATTATCACAAGTTTATTATACCATGTAAAATCATCCCCAACTATCCATGCATTCATAATCCACTAGTAGATCATCAACCAACCCACACCTAACTTCAATCATTTTACATTGTTAAGCACATAGGCATTAAACATATGGGTACATATTAATGTGGGGGTGGGAATGAGGTTTGGACAACAAAATTTTTGAGTGTTTGACATGGTATATAAATATATATTAGTCAAAGTGGATTCAACAAAGAACCAAGACCCACCTCATATCCGATTATTTTGATATTCGTGACCATCTTTGCCCTTGCACCCAACCCAAGAACATTTAAAATAATCCTAACCATAATTGACTTGCCATAAAATATATGGATGGTTCTTTGAATAACAATGGTTTAATTCTCGTTAATACTCAAAGGTGAATTGAAATTGAAAATTTTAAGTTTTAGTGTTTAAGAAAAGGAAAACACTTGAAAACTTTGAAATTAAAATATAGCATGGAGCCTTTTTTCTTTTGATGATCTCTAAGAATGAACATTGAGCATTGTTGTGTTGGCATGTTATCACATCAATGAGAAAAAGTGGCGACATTCAACAATGTTGATGGCGATAGAAGATTGTTAGAGTCCATGGAAGTGCAACCACCATTTGAGCTAAAGAGAATGAGTTTTTAACGTTATGTTTTGCCTCACATTTTGATTTGTTCAAACATCAAAAACTTTCTTTTCATGTGTTTGGTTTTGTTATTTTTGTGTTTATTTTATGCATTTATTTGATTTCAAGCTATCAACCTTGACAAGTTTGTTAATATGTCACATTTTTGCCGCAAGCTTTGCTCTCAAAGTCGTGGCCAAAAACTTTGTTGAAAGTTTTGAACTGCGTGTCTTAATTTGTTTGTTGCACCCATTTTTTCACTTGTCTTTGCCAAAAACTTCATTGAATGACCATTTTGTTGAAACAAGTTGATTTGATTTTCTTTCAAGTCTTTAATTTTCATGAAATGTTTTGTTAGATGCACATTGATTTTGTCACATTCATTCCTTCATTCATGTTCATTGAAAAATTTCATGTCATGAACATGAAAACTATGAAGGCAAAGAAATTGTCAAGGTACATGAAAGTCAAAAAATATTGCAAAATAGGCCTAAATTTAATTCTAAATACAAATAATGAAAAACAAAAACAAAAAAGAACCACGAAGTATGCAAAGAAAAAATTCAAACAAATTTTTATTTTGATAACACATGGAAACATGAACATGAAATGAAACAAACAAGCTTATGATTCAAGATTGTATTTCAAACTAAAATTGAACAAACTAAAAACAATGGGGAATCCTATATTTATTAATTATAACCCCTTTGGAAACCTAATTAAAGGAAGCTTCTATGTAGTCTTCCATACGCTCATCATCCAAAAAACTTTCTTGAGAACATTTTAGAAGTATAAATGAATTACAAGTAAACTATAAATGAACTACAAATGAATTGTAAATAATTTATAAATAAACTACAAGTTGATAGTGGATGAACTTTGGGCATTGTGAATAAAAGTGGATGAAGTCCATCAACAATGATAGTGGCAATGATGTTAATGATGGTGACATTGGTTGATGCTAGCATCCATGACATTTCATTGAGTGACCATCTCATCTTGTTGCAATAGGCCCATTTGGTCTTTTTTCAAGTTTGAAAGCTTCAATAAAAGTTTTTTCAAATGCCTTTTTCTTGTCATATTCATTTTTCCATTCACATTCATTGAAATTTTAGTCAAATTAACAATTTTTTGTTGCAAGCTTTTAAACTTGATTAAATCCCCTAATTTGTTTGTCATGTTTGCCAAAAGCTTCATCAAGTGACTAAGTTGTTGCAACAAGCTTAAAAAGCCTTCTCTCAAGCTTTTAAGCTTGTTAAAACAATTTGAAACACATGTTTATTGCTTTCTTACCTCACATTTCTTCTCATAACTTGCATGGATGTTTTAACAATATAATTGATTTTTAAAAAAATTATGTGCATGACTTTAGTCTCTTATGAGTTTTCTAGGTTCTACTAACAACAATATCAAAGGTGAAGTTAAAGAGGTCCAAAAATGTGCAATAATCAACTCAAGATTGTCATGTTTTTGAAAGGCAATCGATGGATTTGAAAAAGCAAGGTGTTGCATGGAAATTTCATAATTGCAACTTTGTCACCTTGGCATAAATTACCAAATGAACAACAACCAATGTATTGATTTTGCTCAAAATTAAATACATGATGTATGATTTGTCACAATTAAATAATGGGTCTTAAAATCCTAGCTGACACATTCCCAACTCCTTGAGGGACTCAAATGTGAGTCCCAAATAGAAAACAACGGAAGAACAAGGAATCGAAGCACGCTCTTTGGCTTGCACCAGTTTGGAGGGGTAGAGGGGTGTGTTGAAGCTACAGGATGGGACTAGGAAGAATTGGCAAGCTTCACTTACTCACACAGGCCTACACAAAACCCATACAAAGTGGTTAGTGCATAGTTGGAACACCTTTAATGTTAAGACAAGCCATGGGCAACTTGAACTCACAAGATTCACCACGGCCCGGACTTGAAGGGAAGCCATCACCTTCCCCCTTATAATATACTTTGTGGTTGCCCATGGGGTCCACATCCAAATGGCTTTTTGTCCCGGGACCCCTAGTGGGAGTCTCGAAATTGCCAAGGTTGGGACTCTCATGACTTTGGGGCGCCATAACTTTGCATGTAGACCTTGGATTGAGATGAATTTTAAAACAAATTTGTAGCCCTCGTCGAGAGCTTTTCAACGACGTGTCACATGCCACCTGCGCACAATGAAATTGGGTCAATTCCTGATTTTTAGTGGTTGGGAGTCAAATTGCCAATTTGATTTTCGGCCCCTGTTTTAGCCATAACTTGTCCTAATGGGCAATGTGAGTCCATTTTAGACATTTAAGCTTCATGATATTAAAAAATCCTCAAGCCATTGAGTTTTGACCTTTGTAATCGCCTTCTATAAATTCAGGAGTCCATCGGGACTCTAACTCCCAAAGTGGAACTCCCTTGGGATGTGAAGGTTCATTCCCTCACATTTTCCCACACTCCCGGGAGTATGTTGTGTGATTCCCGGCTTCTTTCTTGGCCCGTAACCTTGCAAACCCTGGCCTTGGTCGTGAGCCCAAACCTAGTGTTGTAGCTAGGGTTATGACACTAGCCTTGCTCACTAGATGTCAAAGGGGCTTATTGTTTACCACAAGTCCAATGGTGAGAATTTTTGACAATTTTCCTTCATTGGTATTGCATACATGTGAAGGACAAGGGGTCCAATTTATAATTTTGTGCAAAAACTTTGGTTCTATGGTTTCTTGTAAAACCTTGGCCATGTTGGAATTGTTTCATGAACCCTATTTTAAACATGCCTTATCCAAAGTTTGCCAATATGTAACACTACATATGAAAAAGTGGCTCAAGGAGTAACCTACTCATTTTTAAAGGGTGCATAACCAACATCCAAAAGTGTATTACTTGGCCAAAAAAGATTGAGAAGGGAAACAAGCATAGGAGTAAGTTCACATGAAAAATTGTACATGTTCATGAAGACTAGGTATGTGATTTTCTCCTTCACATCTTATATTTCTTTAATTTTGGTCAATTTTCTACTATGTTTCTGTTTTGTTTTGCCCATTTTGTGTTTTAGATTTTGGTCATTTTTTTGCATTATGTTTCTATTTTGTTGCATCTTGGTTTTGCACCATAAATAGATGGGTTTTCAAGTTTCAAGGTTACAAGTTTGCAAGTTGAATTTTGTTCTTCCAAAATGCATTGACATTCCAAGGTGCTATTATTTTAAGTTATAATCAACAAAATATGACATTACAAGCCCCATACCTTCTCTAAGGACTTGGGCAATTTGTGAAACAATAGTGAAGGTTTGTTTCCAATTGTCATTAATTGTGTTTTGAATTAAAGAGTCAAAAGCATTGGCTCCTTGGAGATGCTTTGCATTTCATCATTTTTGCATATTATGACCTTTGTTAAGACCTTTCATATGTGATTGTTCATAATAGCATGGTGGACCTAAAGGTTTCTATTTTTTATCAAGAGTTTGAAGACTTTGTCCATTACATGAAATAAGTGTTGAACATCCCGAACCCTTTCTTTTTTTTAACATGTAATTGAAAAAAAATAAAATCACAGTCTACTAGCATTAATGTTGGATCCCAAATTGAAATCCATGTGTCATTAGCACTTACGCAAGTCATGAAAATGTAGCAATTCTAGTTATTACATATGATGATGAATTATTGATGTCGTTGCTAATGGAGGTCTACAAGTGTCTATGCTTAATCATTAATAATGTGATATAATATTTGATATTGTTGATGACTTTAATGGACAATCATCATAGATATGGGTCTATTGTATTCATTTTTTCTTATTGTGCAAGGCTACGTTCTTCATATGCAACAAGTTTAGTAATCACAAGTCACAACATTTGAACAACGCTCTTAAATAAATAAAAATGGCAAAAAACAAATGATGACACCTTATACATTCCAAAGTCATTTAAGTCATGTTCATGAAACAATTAAGGAAGATGATACCTTGGATTGAAGGAAGTTAAAAAAATGGATATTGTGAGAGTTTGATCCATTTACCTTTTCAAATAGATGGAGCAAAGTGCAATTATATTGCATTTGTGATTTTAATTGTTTTTCTATTCTTTGTTGTTGGGTACTAGATGCCATTGAAGTCGTAACGTAATTATGGATTGTGAATTGTATTGTTTATCATGCAATAAACATTAACATTTAATCTTGTGTCTTTAGGTGTTGATAAAATGTTTGTAGTTTATATGTCGCCATTTTATTTTTTGTAAATGGTTCCACCATTTTTGGTTATGTTGGGTTTAACATGGTGTTTTATGTTTTTCGCAAGACATCAAAAAACATAAGTTAAGAATAAGTGTACAAATATACCCATCCAAAGGTCTATCAATTTTTTTAATAAAACTAACAATATTATTAGTTTTGGGGTTCTATCAAAGAACCCCAATTTGTTTTGAAAAGACATTTGATATACCGACACATGTTTTTGTCAAAAAAAGCAAAAAAACTTTTAAATACATTCAATATACTTGCATGAGTTTTTGTCAAATAATTGAAACATATAGTCTCCAAACCTTTTGCCCCCACATCATATCTATCAAACTATAAGTTTGTAAATTTTGAATTTAGCTAATGCTTAAAATATGAATTACTGAAATAATAAAACATAAATAGTGCTTATAATCTTTTTTTAAGAAAATCAAACTTGACTATTATTTAAATATTTACCCCCACTTGTACATATCTTTTAGGCAATTCAAAATGCTTAATGCATAATGCTCAATTTAAACATCCACTATCAACTATTATATATTTAGACTTCTAAGTGACCAAGATACAAACAACCCCCTCCTAGCCTTACCTTATCCATCACAAGGATTGTAACATAGGGTGGTTTTAGCCATCCAACAATTAAAATCTTTCCTTAATCTTCTACTTGAACTATTTGTTTTGATTCGTTTGAATTTATATTTCTTCCATAGAAGTTCATATCAATTTGAGGAGATACATTGTCCTTACTTACTAGTTAAATCAATGTTAATATCTTCATTTCAAACATGATGGGGATATTTTTCAACAAATTAGAACCCAAACTAGGTTGGCATAAGTGTAATTAGACTTTTGTGCCCAAACTTTCCTTCACAACTTGGAGCAAGAGCCTCCAATTTAATGTGATTTGTATCATAATATAACCTTATGCTTCATGCACAAGAAGGCCCATGTCCATAACAATTCCAAATTTCAACATTATTTTTCAATACAAACTTGCACAATAGTTTTATTCATCTTGTTTCAAGCTTTTAAAATTTCCATCTTACGAATTAAATCCCATTCAATTACATTTTGTATAAGTACTTGATATGTTTATTTATGTTCACAAACATTTATGGTTGAAATTATATGTTTATGCATGTTTTGTCATACTTTTTCAAACCATGTGTGTCCACTATTAGTTATTTGTTCACAATAAACCATTCGACCACAATTTTCCAACATTATTGTATGATTTAGAAAATATTTATGTTTATATTGTAAAGTTCCAAAAATATGCATGATCTAGAAAGTTCCCAAAATAATTATTCTTACAAACCTTTGGAAAGACATGTTGAAAGATGTTAGAAAAATTCTTTTACAGAATAATAAAATGCACCATCTATTTAAGTCACAATTTTTTTTGTTGACTTGTTAAAAATGATTCTAATTTTTTTTGTGTGAATCTTCCATTTAATTTTATCATGTCATCTTGATTAGCTATCCCATTGCTTTTAAGCAAAACACAAAGAAGGTGGGTGTGAGTCATTATTTTGTGATTGCATCTTTTATGATAAAAATATTGTATTAAATGTTATTTGATAAAAAACATGATGATAACATAAATGATAAAAAATAAAATTATGTAAGTGTTTTATGCGTCATAAATATATTGTACTTGAGAATGCCAAAATTTGTATTTTTCAAGTAATTTTTCGAATTAAATGCTAAGTTTGAAAGCAAATATGGTCCATAATGTAAAGAATACATGAATAATTTACATCAATCATTACATTTAATCAAATGTCCAATTTTGGTTCTAGCCATGATCATAAATTCTTAACTATTTTAGTCATTAAGAATGTTAAAAAATCATTTTAATCGAATGTTCGCCTCAGCAAATGGTTTTCGCCAAGCAAGTTTGCACAATTTGCTGAAGTTGGTAAAAGGCACATCGAAGCATCACAGGTGTCATAGAAGAGTGTAATAAATATGACTGCTGGTCCCCATATCTGATTGTCCAATGGTAATGATTGGTCCAGCTGGTTTGCTATTATCCTAGTACCTAGGCCAGTTTGAGACAAATTATATTATTTTTCAGAAATATCCAAATTTTCCAAAAATAAATAAATTTTAGAATTATTTTTTTCAAGGAAAATACAAAATCTGATGGAATATTTGGGGAATATATCATTTGTCAAAATGGAATCCTCAAAGTTAATTAATTATGCAACAAACATGTGTTGAAGTGACCAAGGTACTATGGTGGTAGTCTCCTACCTATTTCCAGTTTCAGTTATAGTTTTTTGGTGGGGTTGGGAAAAAGGAAATAATCAAATATGGATGTGAGAATTATTTTCGCAAGGTCACATAAGATGAGTCAAAATTTTCGTGTGTCTTCAGTTCACCTTTCCCTGTTGAAAAGCAAACAAGAGCGAGACGCTAAACAAGCCCCCATCAAACGATGGAAGCGGGATTGAGAAAGCTCCAGAAACGGCGGATGATCGGTATTGCTGGACAGGAGCTCTACACGTCGTCTACCAGCGCACATCTTTGAATGTCCCTTTGTCCGGATCTAGCGGATCTGCCAGGCTACGGACATATTCGAGGTACATTCGAGGTTTCAGGGTTTAGGGTTTGAGTAGAATGGTTCGTTGAACTTGCGATCGCGCTTGGTGCATTGGGAACCCGCGAGGTCGATACCTTGGCTCATCTCGCATTCACCATCGCTGAGTGCCGCTGCCTTCCATCGATGATCCTTCCAGGGCTCGGTCTTGTTGTGCTTCTTCCTGCTCGAATATTTGTCCCAGAGAGAGAGAGAGAGAGAGATTTGCTTCTTTTCAGCTTTAATCTTACAAATCATCTTGTGCTGGTTCTCGCCGTCCAACTTTTGTGTTGGAGATCGAAAAAGCTTCTGAACTTTGTAATTCGTGCCCTGCATATGAACGCTACCTCTTCAACCGAACTTCGTGGCGCTTCAGGTTTGCCTTCTCCTTTTGTTTGTTTTTCGAAGCATTCACGCCACTCACTTCAAGGAAGTTTGAATTTCCTGTTATATTACCGGAGGTGCAAGTCGAAGTCTAGAAAAGAAATTGAGAACCCTAACTGCAACCTGAGGAGAATTTTTTATGACAAAAGTTAGAAACTGAGAGATCTCGGAGTCAATTGCTCTTCACCAAGTTTTCTACGACTTGTCTCTGATTTTCTGAGAAGCACTGTAGGCGAAGATCTGGAAATAGCTACCAAAGCAATGTCTGCATTTCAAATCATTGGAATTTTTTGCTCCTGTTCCATTGTGTGCTTGCACTCTCCAACTGGAGAGTGAAAACAGCTTCTTAATGGTCCTCTTGTGATGTTGCTCAGGGTTGTACGCACATTCTCGGGTCTCATGTGGTCGATTTGAGTTCTGTGAACAGGATATCACAGTTCCTGACTTGATGTAATGGAGCCCTTTGGGGCCTCTATTCACCCAATCAACTTCTCCTCTTCATTTCCAGCCATACACCCGGTGTCTGGAAATGGAGTTTCTTATCCGGGTGCTTTGGTGCTGAGTGATGCAATTAAAGGCGTGGGGTTTATTTACCTTGTCGTCAAAGGCTTGAAAAAAGCTCACAAATTCCCCAATCTAACCAATCAACAGTTGAAGGAATCACCTGCAATTGAATCACATGGGAATTTGGGGGAAAATCATGATACCGGCGGGATTTACAGAGGCCTTGCAACTGAGGGTTCAATACATACCCGTCCAATTGTAAGCCAAACAAATACTGGCTTTGGGCATGGTGGAGGGAATGCCAAAGCAAGTGTGCAAGCATGTAAGAATGGCTCCTTAGGACTTGGGACAGGAGATAACAGAATCTTTCCAGCTGATAGCGGGGAAGCAGATCTTGGGAGTGGATTAGACCAAATAAATGGTGAAAGGGCAGTGCTGAAGAGTGTGGAAGGTCCTCATTGGAGCAAGGGGCTAGGATTTGAAGGAGTGGTGACAACAGTTGCAGGGTTATCACAGCAAGTGCAATACAAGAAGGAATTTGTCACAGTTGTCAAAGTGGCTGATGGAGTAGTAGAGGGCATGAAGGCTGCAAATGGAGTTTTCCAGACACTCAACTCACCAGTTGGTGATGTTCTGCTAGGGATTGGCACAGGAAATGGAGTTGTGCTTGGTTTGAAGACAGTGAAAATAGTTCTGAAGGGTGTCAAAATTTCCAAAGGCCTTACTACTATTAGAAAGCTGTGCAGTAACAAGCAGGCTGCTGCAATTGGAGCATCAGTGGACTCAGCTATGAAAAGCAATGACAACATAATAAGTCAGCGACTCAAGGCTATTGTGGAAGGCTTAAAAGCTTCAGATGCAGTAGCAAATATTGTTATGATATCAAAGGAGGTTGGGAAGTATATTGGTATGGAGAGTCCAGAGAATCTCATGAGTTGGGGTGTTATGATGAAAGGGTTTAAATTCACAAAAAGTGCAATGAAGGTGCTTGCACCAATAAGCCAAATACATTGGGGATTGATCAGCGCAGCAGGAGACACTATCCTCAAGATCAAGGGGACAGTTGAAGGCATTGGTGTTCTGGTCAAAGCCTGTGTTTTATCGAAAGAAGTCTATGTGGTGATTATCAAAGCAGTGGGAGTCTCAAAGGGGGCGACAGCAGCAATGACTGCGCTTTCAGAAGCGCGTGCAGTACCTGGGGATGCATCAAATGTGAAAATATCAGAGGAGACAAAAACAGAGTATAGAAAGGAATGCCTATGCAGGGCAAGAACAAAACTGGCTAGAGGTAGATTACATCCTTACATGGTTTTGAGAAGTAGCTCTGCTAGACAATCTCCTCTTATTAGTGATGTCTCAAAGTTTTTGTCCCTTCCAATGTCCTCAATGTCTCGGCACACCAGTTCTGAAAGAGACTATTCTAAGCCCCCTGTGATTTTGTCTTCCCCATCATCTTGCTATCCGCCTTTTTTATCTCTGGCATTTCCAGTTGATCCTTCCAGAATTTTTAATGAGACCAAACTGCCTGAGAATTGAGATCTTCCATCATAGCAACCCCATTGCTGTGCATCTGTAGGAGAAAACTGATAGGTTGGGACTGTTGATAATTAATCAAGCAAGGAGTGCTGCCCAGTTACTTGTACATATGCAAATTGAGACATTTATCTTGTTAGTCTCAAGAGAATTATGTATGAGCCCATCTGATGAGTGTCTTATGAGGAGAGGAGGAAACAGAATTGAGCAAGGGCAAAGGAGAAAATACAATAAAAAAGGTATGCAGAATCTGAATAACTAGAATGCTGTATCCTTACCTTTCCATTATGCTTATATACAGGCAGTTTAATCTGTAGTGTAATAGAATGCTGACCTTGGCTGTCCAGGCACCAAGTTGTTCAACAAAGCATCACTCTGCAAATCTCTTGAATCTTCACCTGATGAATTGGCACTTGGACTGTTATATAGATTGGTACTCCCAGACATGCTGGAGACTTCACTACATCCTTACTAATCATAAGGGCTATTGTCTTTCTTGGCAATGAGTTGTTGCAGATTTGAGTTGGTAACTAAACATATTACAGAAGGGGGCATGGTGATGAATCTATAATGATATCAAGTAGAGCCATCAGTATCATGGCCCTTTTAGAAACAGCATTCTGTCAGTATAGCAGATTTTCAAAGTAATTGCTGCGGGAAAATGTGGGTACAGGTGTTTTGGTCTCTTTGTCTATCCTTCTTCCTTCTCTGATGAGAAATTACTGCCCTTATACACCACAGATGATGTAGATGTGCAGCTCCTCAAAGTTAGTGCTTTGCATCAATCTTGCAGATCCCACAGAATGCGTGGGAGATCATATTAGCACCTTTCTGATGATGTACAATTATGTGCAAGATTGGCTTAATCAGGATTGAAAACTCTGATAACAATTGTTGGGGTGCAGGAATAGTGGCATCCAGTATGCACATATATATTTACCAATATTCTAAATTTGAGATGAGAACAGAATTATTCCATTGAATTGTTCCCAATAGTGTAGCAAAGCAAGTCACATTCTTCCAGCATCATAGAGACATCAAAAGCAGTATTGGAATCTACAGAATTTGGGCATTCCATTCACATGCGTCTTCAATTTAGATGCTTCAATGCACCATTTGACCATCAAGCATCAGGGTCAGAGGATTTTCTGGGTGTCAAAAGGCAGATAAGGATGGAACATCAAACATCAGAATAGATGAAGCAGCAAAGTATTTTGAAGATCCATAATATTGCATGAAATACACATTTTGAACCTGGCCAAAAAATACTTGTAGTTGCACATTGACAGACTGGTATCACTTAAGGATCTGTGTTGAAGATTGAAGATTTCACACATTAGAATCGTTGTTTTGGCGTCCATATCCTGCAGCATTCCAGGGTCTTCATGCTAATTACCTGCAACATAGAAATGTGCAAATAAGAAGCCAGAGACAGGCAGGATCATCTGGTTCTGTTCTGTACTGGACCCTTAAGAGCCCTGAGCCCTTTCTACACCTATTGTGTCTCCTAGTTAGACATTTGGTCCAATCTACTCATCCATGAGTGAGATTACAAAACCAATCATTGGATTCAAAGTTTATACCCTACAAAGCATTTGGTAAAAGTTTCAGCCCAAAATCAAGCCAGAGATGATGAGATAGCTAGGTCACACTAATGTGGGACTGGTTTAGTGCTCCCAAGGTTGGATCTGAAGCTTCACCAGGCACAAAATGGACTTCTAACCATTTGAAAGTTCTGAAGGAATGCCATACAGCCAATTTTCTTTTAAATTATTTAAATTTTCCATCATCTACATCCCATCAAAAACTCCAAAAACACCTAGTTCTGACTTATCAGGTGAGTAGGGGTTAATACTTGAGACAAAAAAAAGAGTGCATCTAGATTCCATATTCCCAAGGACTCATCAAATGATCCAGAGTTCCAACCTTCTGACACAATCAGTATTTGAGTATATCAGCAATAATACACCTGTTTCCTACTTGTCCAATCCCTTCTGAGCACACATACAGCAGTACACATACAAAACACTGGGTTCTGTTGCAATTGGACTACCTTGTGCAGTCAATAGACATCTGTTTTCATCAATTGCATCTCACTTTTTCAAATGCACTCAACAACAGGCAAATCCTAATTCTGTATGTACATGATTAAAAAAGTGTGCATATATGAGCTATACATTAAAAAGTGAAATTCCCTGATTGTCACAAATAAGGCAATAATCTACTCAGGAAGACAATGTTAGAAGCTCACAAAGGAGCTTATGTGCTAAGAAAAATGTATGTACAAGTCAATTTTATGCTATACTAAGCCTCACTGGCACTTAGATGGCGCAAACAGATTCTGACCACCATTTGCTCTTTTGCCTAACTAGGATGAGAGCTTTTGAGCAGGTTGTGCATTTGCAGGCATTCAAGCATCAAGTGCTGCAACCAAAATACACAGAGAAAACAGAACTAATGCATCCAACTGTGCCAGCAGCCTTGCTGTGTTCATTGCACCTCTTCACCTTCCATAAATCCTGCATACCTGCAGACACCTTCCAGGCTATCATAGATCTTCTAGGAAGTACTAACCACAACCTAGCTAAACACAGCGTACCTAATAACAAGTGTTAAAAACCTTGGATGAGCAAAGATAATGTACAATTTTGCCCCAGATATTGCTGCACTCTGTCCGGTGTCTGCAATTTAGATGTTCTTGCTAGTACCAGATGTGAGCCTGTGCACACTATCGATAGAAAGCAACAGAGTGTGGAGTCCTGAGGATTTCACAACCCCCTACACTTTCTCCATTAAAAGAAAGACTTGTAAAAGAACACTTCATTTGGATAACTAATTTCAAGGACCAAATGACACATACTTTCTTGTGCAATTTTCAAATTTGTGATACCAAATACTAGCAGACACATAGATAAATGTGTTTTCTATCTGATGGAGAAACATCAATGACCAGATCTGCAGTGCAACATAAGAAAACTGTGGAATGGAAATTTGCATCGCTGGTTACTCTCATAGGACTTTCTGGGTCAACAGAAAAAGGAGCTGAAATGAAGGTCAAAGGCAATGGAAGTTCAGTACTTATCATCTGCTGAGTTCAAACACTCCCAGTTGGAAATGCACTTGGCCTCATGATACACATAGCCCTCCTATGGAGTACCACACCATAATTGCTGCTGGCTCGTGCACTTTACACAAGTTACAAACTTGAGCTAGTGGATCTTTAGACCCTCAAAGAGCTCTGCTGTGCTTCCTTTGAACTTTTTCCTTCACGGAAACGCCGAGGATAGTGAAGGTATGCATCAAGCTCCTTGACACGGGACACAGGCATCTTCTGCTTGATATATTTGACCCATATTGTCTCTCTCCACTTCTTTGAGGCCGCCCGCCCACCATGCTTCTCAAAAGCCCCAGGGGTCATTGACATTCCTGGATCTCAACAGATCAATAGGTGAAGCACATTCATTAATAGACTAGGATGAATAAGCCAACAGTCGACAATCAGCAATCTTTTCCAACCAAAAGGAATAAAAAGGATATCCCTTTAGTCTTCCAGGGCAATATCTCTCAACAGGGGAAGAAGAATAAACGAGGAGCTTGATGAGGGGAACTAACCTTGCTACAACCTATTCTGTAAAGCATTGATTACTCAAGAATGTAATTTCCAATATATGTAGAGAGAAATTATCAGAAGGCATTGTCAAACTGAGACAAGAAAGAGTTTTCATGGGACATCCTTAGTGCCAAAACCTAATATAATACAAGAACTACATCTCCTTTTCTGCTCCCTGGCCTGTCTGAGTTAATTGTGGAAACTGAAGTCCCATTGGGAGAGGTATCTTGATTACACCAAAGCAAGGCAAGGCAAGGGGGGAAGCATCACGGACCTTTAGCACAAATGCCCATGGTACAGTGACAAAAGATCTCAATTACACCCGACTCATATGCTCGGAGAATGCCAGTCGTTTCCTCCCCAAATTTGCTTGTGACACCACACTCAAACTCAGTATACTTGCCCACTCCCACCCTTGGCTCATCCTCAACTTGTGTCTCATCCTCTTCACCTTGTTGTCTCTCATCCTCTTCTCCTTGTTGCCTCTCATCCTCTTCACATTGTTGCCTCCCATCCTCATCACCTTGTTGCCTCTTACCCTCATCAGCTTTTTGCCTCTCATCCTCTTCCCCTTGTTGCCTCTCATCCTCTTCAGCCTCTCCTACAGACCTGTATAACCCCTGGTCTCTACCACTTTGTCCCAACTTTCTGGCAAAAGACTTTCTTCTGAGTACTCTTCGTGAATCTTGGCTTCCAAAATCACTTTCTGTCTCCTCATCCTCAGTCTCTGCCTCAGCCTCAGCCTCAGCCTCAGCCTCAGCCTCAGTCTCAGTCTCAGTCTCAGCCTCAGTCTCAGTCTCAGCATCAGTCTCGGTCTCAGTCTCTGTCTCGGTCTCAGTCTCGGTCTCTGTATCACTTGTGCTCTTTTTCCCACTTGCATTCCCATCACTCTTCTTCTTTCCCTTTAGATCAACTTCTGCATACTCAAAGGTTTCTGACTCGCCTCGCTTGCCTGCTGCCACCATCCCTGCATCTTTCTTGTCAGACTCCTCACTAGTCACAATAGCCCATGGAGAGGCACCTTGACCTTTCAGCTTTTTGGGAAAAAAATCCCTGGTGCCATGAGAGTTCCTAGAGAACCTTTGCAACTTCACCTGAGATACAACACCTTTCCTTTCTGCGAGCTCCTTCTCAACAACAGCCAATCGCTTGCTCTTTTCTACTGATTCTTGCCCTCCCTTTATCAGATTGGAAACCTCTGGCCCTCTCTTTCGCTTCAATAAAGATTCCCCAGCCCCTTGCTTGTTTAGCAAAATTGGAACTGCAGGGTGACCTTTAGAACTTAGCCCTCCCCTCCCCCTTGAAAATGGTTTACTCACCCTGTTTGCCAAAGAATGATTCTTCAAGTCTTTTGAAGCAGGAAGCAACCCCTCATCTGTGGAACTGTCAGCAGCAGATTGATGGTTATGGGTCATTGACAGAGAACGCATCACTTCCACAGCCACATCTTCTCCTACCTCAGGTGAAACACATACAGCATTATGCCTTTTCAGAAGAGCTATTGGAGTGTCTCTATTTTTGGAGCTGGCCTTGCTGTACACAGATTGGCAGTTTGCACACCTCCTGTTCCTGCACACCGTCATACAATCAATATCTCAAAACTCTTGTACACAGAACAAAGATGTATTGGAAACCATGAAAAAAAACACCTGATGGGAAGAGAACCAACATTCATAAACACCCTTTCTGCTTTCCTAATCTTGAAAGGAACATTCAAAGTGAGGAGACATAATCAGCCAATCAAACACACACTGTCTTCCACAAACATCCAATACCCAATTTAGCCCTTTAAGAACCCATGTCATAAACTCAGAGTACATAGACAGAATTGTTGGTGCATCTACACTCCCATCAGCATGAATGCCTCATTATGCAAAACACACTGGCTCATCCTGTTAGTTAACTTTTTCTTCATGCAAAACAGTCCCAGTGTATAGTTTGAAAGAAGAATCTGAACGGAAGCCAGGGGAGTGCTCACATGCTGCCTTGTTGGAGTGAGGAAAGAATCACATTTAGTTGGTCTTGCAGAGCAGCCTTCTGAGAGCGCAAACCCTCATTTTCTCTGAGTTGTCTAGTCAGAGCATCTTTCAAATCATCTATGTGACTTGCCTCCCGTTGCAGCAAATCAAGGCGGTCCCTCACAAAGTGGCCAATCCAGTTCACAAAACTAAGAAGGGAATCGCTGCCCTCATTTTTCTCAAAAGGGATATAACCACTTAGTACACGAGTGAGCTCCTCATAAATTTCATGCCACACCTCTCTCTTCAGAGTTTCGCTGCTGAGCTCTAATCTGCTCAAATGCCTGTGACTTTTATCAGTTTCAGAGGCTGTCTCCCCATCACTGTTAGGGTGTAGAGTGGTGTTGCTCACATCAATAAGGGGATCGTCATCATTCTCTTCCCTCTTCTTCCCAATCCTTGCCTCACTGTGGTTTTTCTCCTCATCTATAGATGCAACATCACTCTTAACTATAACTTCACCTAATTCCACCACGTCCCTCTCCAGAACATGGAATCTAAATTCCTCCTTCCTTTGACGTTTCTTTCCATCATCTTGATTCCAAACCTCCTCAATTTTCCAGGATCTCTGCTCTTCATCCTCCATCGTCTCCTTGTCATCCTGCTGATGCTTCTTCATCAGCAAGTTTTGAAAGCCTTCTTTTTGGCCTTCAGACTCCACCTCTCTAGTTGTCCTTCTTTCTCGCATTTCATTACAACTTGTCTTAGTCTGCTTCTCAAGCACATGGCTCCCTCCTCCTTGAACTCCTTTGCCCTGGATCCTATTCTCCCTGCTGAACATTTCCCTCTCATGAACACCAAAATTTGTTCCATCATCACCGTCACTTTCTCTCTCATTGCTTCTTCCCAAATCCACTACAACTTGTGATATGCTAAACAGTCTTCCAACCTCCGGATTCTCGGTCCCATTCCAGCATCCACTCTTGTTTCCTGCTGCTTCCATGGAAAGCCTCGGTGCTACTTCTGTAGTCCGTACTTGCAAGTCATGTATGCGCTTCAACTTCTCCATTTGCTCCAAAACCTGCAAGTAGGTGTTGTGGAATGAAGGCAACACTCCTGCCCCCATTCTTTCACCTTCCCACCACAAGATTCAGCTCCATATTTCTGGACAAGAATGGAAAGCAAAGCCTCCTTATGTGGACAACCAATAATAGCAGCACCAAACACGAGAGAGGAAGGGGAAAAGAGAGAATGCAAAAACCCTAACGAGGAAGAAGAAAATTCAAACGCGCAGTCAAGTTGCAAACGGGAATCATACAAGAGTCACTCCACCATACCCTAACACCCAAAAAAATTCAAAAACTGGAACGGCGACCTTCAGTCCACAGTACGTTAATGCATAACGCTAAAGACTGAAAATTTTACAACCTTCAGTTCCTTTTTACGGCACTGCTTAACAATAAAAGAAGAAAAAAAATTAGAACATAGCAAACGACACTACATCATCCTTCATCTCTATACACAACATCGAGCTTCTGTCACATTGGTAAAGACTTGTTCTTCTTTTACATGAGGAAACAACCTCTCTCAAGAGGAGATCTCGCACGCAAAACCAGGAAAAGAAGTCAAAAAACTTTACATGATATATATGAGTCTCCCAGAATAAAAAAAACATAACAGAAGAAGACAAGCATAAAATTTTCGAGGGGTAGGTGTAAGTACAACAACAGCACCAACAAAGGCGCAAAGCAGGGGGGGAAAAAAAAAAAAAAGGGTTCGAAAGAGCCTTACCAAATTGCAACGCCTTGGGCTCTCCAGCATTCGACACATGCTACTAATCGCCCCACACAGATCGAAACCAAAGGCGGCAGGCAGGAATTCCGAGGAAGAAGAATGCGGTGGAAACGATTTGCGTGCCTCGCGGCAACCACGTCTTTCTCGCTCGCTGTGGTTCGGGTACTCAATTCGATTAGCCCAACAATACTCCCTTTTCTCACTGGTTGCTTCTGTCAAACCCCTGGTTCCCGTTCACACATGAATTTAGATCTGGAATAACCATTTTCACCGTTGGTTACTTTGCAAGGTAATTTTACTAACTAGGCCATCCACTTGCACCGTCGGTTACTTTGCTATGTAATTTTATTAACTAGGACCATCCATTCGCACCACCGTTTTTTTTTTACTAGGAAATTACAGTAATTAGGAGGACATTTAGTGTAAGCAGGCTAGTGACCGAACGCTTCTTTGAGAACTTATAGCCCTAAGACTTTGCTCATTTGCCTCTCTGGAGTTCAAAAGGTTTTAAGTTTTGATACGCTGATAATCGTTCGTATTACATTGCTCAAAATGGTCAAAATGGACCCAAATTTATAACAAAGATATGAGATATAGAAGTAGGGGGTCAGTGTTTGATGATGGGCATTTTTTAACATTTTGTGATTTGGACACACTCTTTTTGCATGATTCTTTTTTTTTTTTTTCTGTATTTTTTTTTTGGGGCGGGGGGGGGGGGGCGTTTGTTCCTTTGTGGAGCTTGTCTTTATATATCCATAGTCATTTAGATCATTTGAGACACACAAAAATTGAAGAGAATAACAAAGATCTTTTTTTTTTAAATGTATTAAAAAAACATATTTTTGTTGATTTGAACACACTTTGTGACTCTTCTTCACAGCTCTTTTGCCTCTCTAGTTCAAAGAAGTTATGTCAAGAAGCTCCACTTGACGCACCCATAGCTTTTTTAATCCCTCCCCAAAAAAAAAGAAAAATGAAATGAGAAAGATTTGAAAATGTTCGATCATGAGTGTGTGTTTGATGATAGGTGATTCCACCCTATTTGTGCTGTACTTTGGTATGAGAATTTACTTACAGGAATCTCCTATTCAAGTAAAATGAATTAACTAGGAATTATCCATTTCCAATTTGCCATGACAATTTTGATCATTCTTTTTCAGGTCAGTTTGTGTGGAGCAAGGCCTGCCAAGGGGTTGTCCTGAAATGAAGGGCCTACCCACTTCATGCATGATCCACAAAGTTTGAGAAACGCCCTATTGAAGGGCCTATTCATCAAGAAATAGGTTCTAGACCAGGAGGTACCCTACCCATGGGTCAGATTTGACATAAATTCATGAAATTTTAGGGAAAAAAATTTATAAGCATTTTGGCTATATCGGACATTTCAAAAACTAGACTTGTTTGCTTGAAAGGCAAGTAAACACCTGAACTAATTGGATAGAAAACATGCAAGAGAGTTCCATTGTTCAAGAATTTCCTCTAAATATGAAAATTTGGACAACAGAATGAATGGATAGGCCCCGATGTGGGTAGCACAAAGCTTGGCATTTGGACCTAGAGCTTAAAGAGTGGGCATAACTTGACAAAACCAAGCTGAAACTAATGCCAAAGATTTGAAAAAACAATTTGCTGAAACATTTGGAGACCAAAAATGGAGTGCCTAAATCATTGATGCCCTAAAAATTAAATTATTTTGGCACTTGACTGCTAGATCTCGCCCTTCTAAAAGATCCTTATGCTGGATAAGGACCTTGAAGGGGGCAGTTCTAGGAATTCAGGTCTTGCATTTGACTCATGCCACACGGTTGAGCCCTCATTCCTTGACCAGCCCCATTCTCAGTCCTTATCCTATCTATCTATGAAGGAAGGTAGTTTGTCTTGTTTTGTAGTTATGAAATCCACTGAACTAGGATGCTTCAGATCGTGTTCTTGGTGTCTTTGGAAAGCTCTCGATGAGGAGGGGTGCATGGGTGTGGTTCCATGACATTTGGATTTGCGGTGCAAAAGTTCTAGAACATTGAATGATTTTTTCAATGAAAATTAAATTGAATCATAGCTTTAAAAAATTTCACCAAAAATTAAATTCAATCGTAACTAAAAGTTTTGGAGGAATTGAAATGTGCCTTTGATTTTTTCAAAAGATCTTGATGAGCAGGATTTAATGGAATTTATTTGGTAATATTTGGATTCAGAATGTGGGAGATATTGATTTTTTAAGCGATTTCTGCCGCTGAAGATTCAAATAAATTCCGAATAACCAGGTTTTGGAAGGAAAAATCAGTTGAGGTTGTGGGAACACTTGGGCCAACAGCATGGCCACAATAAAATGAATGAAGAGAGTTGGTAAATTCTTCTAATGCATTTGGATGGTACCTGCCTTAATGTGCAGGGTACAAGGATGGTGCTTTCCACATGAGGTTCCCAAGGAAAGGATCAGCCGCACTCTTGTCCTCCTTGATCTTTATCATTCCATCTTGATATTTCCAACATATTTTGAAAGATATTGAACACTCAATTGTGACAATCATATTAACTAGTGTAATTTGTATGGTTGCCTCAAGTGTGAACTGGTTACTCAACTAATTTTTCCTTCCAAAACCATATTATATAATTTAACTGAATTTCTAATGATAAAAAGTACTCAAAGTTCAATATCGCTTACACCATACTAGGCCTGATTTCACTGAGGGCTTTTCAACAATATCAAGAGCACACCAAAATTCTCCTATAATTTTTATTTAAATGAATTTTCCGTGAAAATATTGTTCAAATATTCCATAACTTCTGCACGTTAAGTCAAAACATTATGAAAGCAACTCAATGCACCTTACTAACCAAGGGCTTTTCAATGGCATCAAAAGAATAGCAAGAGGACCCATTGTTTGAAAAATATCAATGTTCAAACAATCAAAACAAACAATATACCTTCACTTCTAGAGAGATATGTGATATGCGTGGTTAGGGGAATATTTCATTTTGTATAGGAGAAAAGCAGGTCCGGTGAGCATTCCTTTGTTTTCAAGCATAAGGAACTTGGGCTACTTGCCTTCCCATACATCAAATTTTGACCTAATTCTAAACAGATTTGCTAGGAGGACCTTACAGATTCGGAAGATGCTTCTTAAGTTACATGAAATTCCAACCATCGAGTTACTACAAATACAAAGGAAAATCAAATCAAGTTTTGACATCACTTAACCATTAAATGTCAATGTGAATGAGTATGGTTTGCATTGAATTGAATACACACAACATGGCATCATAGACAAGAATTCTAATGCAACAAGCAAACTCCCCCACCAACTTCCCTGTGGAGATCACATATGTGATCTGAAGCATTGAAAATATTTTGAATGTTCTTGAACTGTAAAGCTAAGCTCCAAGCTTGGAGTTTTGGAGATGTTCACTTTGAACTTGTGGAAGTTGCCTAAAAAACAAGGAAACAAACACAAAACCATGCCCAAAAATTCTTCCAATAACTTTGTTCCCATATATATATATATATATATATATATATTTATTTATTTATTTAGTTTTTTGTTTAAATGTATTGGGATGTTGTCAATGATTATTTAGGAGGTTGTTAAGTGTACAAGCATTTTTACAATTTTTGAAGCAAGTGAAAACCATGAGAAAAACTAAAGCTACTAAATAAGAATCATTTGTAGAGAGTTGAAGTGTTGGTTTAGAGAGGATCAACACCAAGAAGATTAATTGTTTGACAAATTTTATCTCTTGTCAATGATGAGGAGTTGTGTAAAATAAAGTTGTCAAAAAGAATTGTTTGACCAATAAATCTTCAACCAAAGATTTTTTTTAATTTGTATTTTAGGAGATAAATTACTTGGTTATTGGGTTGACAAGATACAATTAATGAAAGTAAAGAAAGTAGTTTGTTTAGCAAAAAAAATCTTTACAAAATCACAATAAGATGTGTTAAAATTTCTACCCAAATTTGTAGTGTATGTGGACACACATGCCTACAAAGTGCTTCATGTTTGCAATGGTTAAAGTTCATGTGTGGGAGAGATTCTCAAATTTTGGCACTTGACTCAATCAATATTGCCTCGTTTTTGGCCCCTTGTTATGGGAATGCCCCCAAGCTAGGGCTAACCGTACATAAAATGTTATGGATTTTAAAAAAGAAATGAATTTCCAACCTCCATATATAACATTGACCCATCCATCTTACGGCATTCAAATTAATTTTGGCCATCTTGTCATGGAGTGGTAACATAAAACCCCAAGGACAAGGGTTTAGTGAATTTTTAAAACTTGTTCCATTTTTTTATATTTTTTTAAATTCTTAATGGGTATCATAAAAGAAATAGGACAAAATTATGCATATGAAAAGTAGAACTCCATTCCTTCACATTGAAAAATGGAATGCCCTTCAAAGCATGCATTCTATTTTCCAAAATGCCACACACAAAGAGGAGGAAAAGATATGTTTGATAAAGTGCCCTTTTTATTACATTAAAAGAATCAAAGCAAGTCTTTATGAAAAATCCTCCCATTCTTTTATATTGGGTAAGGACCTCAAAGGTGACCATTGTGGAAAATCAAGACCCATGTTCAACTCCCACCTCATAAAGGACCTTAATTCTCATAATGGTCTCATTTTAGGGCCTTATCTTACATAATTGTTTTTCTTGTTCCATGAGCACATGCATCCCCTCCCTTTGTTCATTGTTGGACATGCCCACCTTTTAAAACAAACATTAATATGTTGGCTTTGCCCAAACCTTACAAGTAAAAGACTTCACATAATGTTTGATTTTGGTATAATATTTTGGATTTATATTGGAACCAAGGTGGAGGTGATAGTTGGAAAGGAAATTATTCTCTTTCTCAAATTTTTAAAATCTTTAAATTGTTTCTTTATTGAATTAAATTTGCAATGAATGACCTAACCATTGTTGGGTGGTTCTTATAACGAGGGATTATCAACCTAAATAGGTGTTCTCTACTATAAATAAACATAATATGTAAATTTAAATCTTTAAACATTAAGTTGATATCTACTTCCATTGATGTTGACACATTGTGATGTATTTTGATGTCGTGTAATGATCAAGTTCTCCATTGGCATAGGCATGACTTTTTTGAACAAGGTTGCACATTGTTCACAATGTTGAACCCATATATTGGGAACATCCAAATTAACCAGATGGTTTACATATTATGAATGGATGCCAACAATTGGGGTTCATGCTCAAAAAGTAAAAAGTAAGAGGAAAATGAATTTAAGGATGTTTACGTGTTAAATTGATGTGCCATGGTCAATCATAACACCAATTGTATGTCCCAATCACCTATATGCCCTCTTTATAATCCATATTTCTATAAACCTTTCTAGTTTGTACCATCCTTTCAACCACATCATCATCCATATTTCCATATTAAAAAAATTTCATTGTTTATACCATCCTTTTAACCAAGCAATTGACTTTAAAATTATCATAAGAAGTAGTTTTATATGGTCAATCAAGGCTTATTCTTGCAACTTTCAAAAAAAATTGAAACTTATGCCTTGATCCAAGAGCACTTTTGCTACACACCAAATTTATTCAAAATTTGATCCCAAAATCCATAAATAGCCCTTTCACTACTTTTGTCCCAAAACAGGGCCAATTCAGTCCACGTGGGAAAATGTCCAATCATTATCAACATGTATTAATTATGATGAATAATTAGGTTCAATGGCCCAACAAAATCCAAACTCCATTGATACCTATAATCAATATTATAAGAATCAATGATCAGTAAAGGCGATAAATGTGAGGTGGGTGCATTAAATGATGCACAAACCTAATCACACACCATGCATTATGTAACAAATTGTTGAACCTCCAATTGCATGCCTCTCCACCAATATTGGCTTTGACATAGACTATAGGTTTGATACACCCCAAAATGTCTCTAGTTTTCATGCAAATGTCTCACAAGGCTTTCTTGCAATTTTGGAGTTGGTAGCACATGTACATGCCCATTTGGCCATATTTTGAAAAGGTTTTGTCCTTCACAATGATATTTGTTGGCCCTTTGAAAGACATGATCCTTTTCCTAAATGTTAATCCCACATCCAACTCCCATGTTTATAAGTAGGGCATCCCCAAAAATATCCACAATTCTAATGTCATCAAATTCCACCTCTAAATTCCCTAAAGTGCTAAGAATTCACTTGAACTTGGCATCATACCTCATAGTAACCATTTGCCAATACACAAAAGAATGTCAACTAGATATTGTTTCCAAATCTATTTCCCCATGCCAATGTGTTTTAATGGTATTCAACTCATTAAAATTCGAGTTCCTATTCAACCCATCCACATCCTTGTTGATTATTCTAGTTCGATGTTCGCCATCAAAATCATATCCCTAAAAAATGAAAGCCCATCGCTATTACATAAACATGTTATTTTGACTATATTTTTAAATAAAAATTCACCTAGAATGATAGGCATCAAGAACCATGTTAATCTAAACAAGTTGATTTGGACATTTTGTTGTGACTAGGCTAGTTTGTTTACTAGTAGAATAGGAGACTATTTAATTGGTTATTTTGATTGATTAATAGTGCACCATTTGATTGGTTGAATTTTTACAAATTCAAATAATTTCTTTTATGAATTAATGTATTTAAAAATTGTTAAGTACGTAAATAATATTTATATGTTTAGGTAGGTCATAAAAAGGCAAGTATGTAAGTAGATGGTAGCCTACCCTACTTGGCTACCTTAATATAGCCTATCAACCTTAATCCTTTAAGCATGCACATAGGTTGCAAGTATAAAAAATCAAACCCTTCACCCTCACAATGATAAACTAAGTCCTTACCAATGGATTACACCTTTAAAAAGAGACAATTTTTGTCAATTTTTATTTCACACATTTATTTCACATCATTATTTTTGTAAATATGTAAAAAGGTTAGGTAATTAGTAAATTAGTTGAAGATTGGTTACAAGATCATAGGTAGGTAGAAGAGGTAGGGAGTAAACATGTAAAAGGTAGGCCTAGGTAGGTAGATATGCCGAAACTACCTCTTTATTTAGGTCTACTTACCAAACCTAGGTAATAATTAGATAGGTAGGCAAGCTTACATAAGTAGGTAGACCTAAGTATAATGTAGGTAAGTAGGTAAACCTAGGTAGGTAGAGAAACATAGGCAACTTAACTACTTAGATCGACCTATGTAAGTTAAGTAATACAATAGGTAAGGAGGTAGGTAGACCTAAATGACCTACTTAATTAGTGTAAGTAGTAATTAATTAACTTGGCCAAAAACTAGCATAGGATGTTCAATTTGACTAGGTCATTTTAAACATGCCATTTTGTTTTGTCCAACTTGATTAAATGTCCCACTTGATTAGAATCCATTAACCATTTTGACCAAAATGGTCCATTTTTGTTCAACTTGATTCGATATTTGATTTGATTTGATAAATAGTCAAATATATAGGTCATTTTAATCAATTTCTCTAGTTAAAAAATATACATGTCATTTAAACCATGGACTTTAGTCAAAATGGACTACATGTTCATTAATCAAAATGGACAAGGTAGTCAACTTGGACAACTTATAAAACCATTAATTATTGTAATGCATTTTCTTAATTTCCTTATGAACTAATTAAATTTCACAAGCCATTTCAATGAGTGGTGATTAATCACGAAAGTGAACAAGCTACCAAACAAATAACATTGGAATGTGGCCATGACCCAAACAATTACTTAAAAATTTCCCCTCATATGAATTGTATTTGGCATGTGATTAGTTGTTGGACTAACTTACATAAACCACCATAAACTCACAATTTTACTCATCAAATTATGTAAGGATTACTTTTAAGTCCAAAAAGATTCCAATCCATATGTAATTGGAAAGGATGACCTTTAATAGGTCACCTCAAAATGGATGCAAAATTTAACTTAACTTACAATTCCTGAAAATACAATGTTGCTCCATGGTGGAATTAAACACAACAATGTCATGTCACACTTGGCAAAATCTAAATCTACTAAAAATTAATCCATCATCCTTTGAAATTTTGTAAGTGCATTTTCCAAACCAAAAGATAAGAATTTGCATTGATACAAACAATCCTTCCCATTTAAATAAATGCCCCAAAATGTAATCTCACTTTGTCACCTTCTTGGAAAGGTGATTCCAATAATATTTAGGCCATATAAACCCAACATGTTAAACACCTTAGCTTGGCCAATAGAATAAAAAATCTCCTTGGGCAATGACATGGCATCTTTGCCAAATTGTGTTTGCTTATTGACAAGTCCGTAGTCGCTCCACACATCCAATGTTCAATCCAATTGCAAAAAATGTCCTTCTTGGTAAACATAAGTGTGATTGATGCATATTGCTCTTTGGGAAGCTCCATCAACTTTGCCTTCAAAAATTCCTTTGTTTGAACTTTCACTAAAGTTTGTTCCATGCCATTCAACTTATGAAAAATAGGGATATCATCATCCAAGGTATATGTGTACCTCTTGCCCCTTGAAATTTTTCAACTCCTTGATGTTAAAAGTAAAAAAATGAACATAATTCTAAAACAATTATTGAATCTTATGTGCTTCACCTCCTATCACTATAGGACCAACTTCTAGTTCCCATTTGTCCAAAGTTTTGGATGCCTCGGGCTTAAATGATGGCTAATCATTCCTAGTGCCCAAGGTTGAAATTGCAACTTGTAATTGCTACAAGGTTAATCACTACTCCCAAAGTGGGGTGCAATTTACTAGCTTACATCATTGTGGGACCTTAAAACTGAAATAATTTCATTGCATTTTACTGATTTCACTATAATATCACTATGTAAACATCATGTTTCATTACTAGTTAACATAATTCACTATAGCAAATAAATTTATTTTTATGTTTTTTTAAAACATTCTATCTGTGCTACTTTATGATATACCCTATATTATTTAAGCTATTTTAATAAATCTAACTTATATTTTATGTTATTATAGGCTACAGATAATTATTGTAGCTTAAATTATTATATGTTATTTTACCTTAAGGTATGTTAACTAATTTATTATAAGTTTTAAATTTTTTCTAAATTAAATTATTTAATTAACTTTAGGCTATACATTACATTATTTTATTTTAAATTAATATATGTTATTTTCAAATTATACTTTAAATTATCCACCAATAAAATATCCATCAATAACCATTAATAGAATAACCATTAATAGTCATTCATATAATGACAACCAATAGTCATTAATAGAATAACCACTAATAACCATTAATAAAATAAGCACTAATAAAATAACTATTAATAGCCCTTAATAAAATAATCACTAATAATTATTAATATAATAACCACTAAAAATCACAAATAGAATAGGTATTAATAACCACTAATAACCACCAATATCAATAATAAAAAAACAACCAATAGTCATATATATAAATTATTTAAGATTGCCAAAAATAATCTAAGGTGAAATAATTTATAATAAACAAAAAATTATTTTAGGTGAAATAACCTATATAACCTAAAATTGTCAATAATAACATAAGGTGAAATAGCCCTCAATAGCCAAAAGTAACTCATAATAGCTGCAAGTAGTCTAAATTGAGATAAATTACAATAGTTAAAAATGTCTTAGAATAAATAAAAAAACTTATAATAGGTGAAAATAGCCTAAGGTGAAATAAATAAAAATAACCAAAAATAACTTAGAATAACCAAAAATAGTCTAATGTGAAATAACCAAAAGTAACCAAAAGTAATTAAAATTAACCATAAATAACCATAAATAATGTAGGGTGAAATAATTTAAATTAATAAAAAATAATCATATAATAATTAAAAGTAACTTAATATAGGTAGTATTATTATATTAACAAAAAAATTATTCATTTATTAAATTTTTTTTTCCAAAATAATGGTCATTGAAATGTTATTGAATAATAATATTTAATTTTGTTTTTGTTCAAATAATTTTAGACTTTCAAAAGAAAATTTATGTAATTATGTACATTACTGAAATTGTTTTAAAAGTAAATTTGAATCATTTCATTTGAACAAAATTTCAATAAAATGTGAATTTTCAAACTTTATGTTTTTGTAATGTTTACAATGAAATATTTGATAAATAGAATGTAATTTAACATATTATCACAATAAGCGGGGTGGTTTGATGGTAAATGATGCGTTCCCAAACTCTTTGATAGACTTAAATATGAGTCTAAAGTGAAAACATCAGAAGAACAAAGAGTTGGGGCACACTCTTTGGCTCGCAGCACTTTGGGGGTAGAGGGGCGTGTTGGAACTCTGGGATGAGACTAGGAAGATTGACGAGCATCGACTATTCACACAAACTTGCACAAAGCCAACACGAAGTGGTTAGTGCATAATTGAAGTATTTTTGGTGCTAAGACGAGCCACGGGCAAATTCGGATTTACAAGACTCATCATGGTTCAGACTTGGGAGAAACTACCACCTTCCCCTTTATAGTATACTTTGTCCTCTCCACGAAGCCCTCATCTGAATGATATTTTGTCCCGGGACTCCCAAATGGGAGTGTCAAAATTCCCAAAGTTAGGCTTCTTACGACATTGAGGCCTCATAACTTTACGTGCAGACCTCCGATGGAAGTGAGGTCTAAAGCAAAGTTTGAGCCCTCGTTGAGAGCTTTCCAACAACATGTCCCACACCACCTACACGCAACAAAATTAGGTCGATTTCCAATTATTAGTGGTCGGGAATCAAATTGTCAATTTGACTCTTAGCCCTTCTTTTGGCCATAACTTGTGTTTCAAATGTCCAAATGGGCAATGCGGACCCATTTTAGACATCTAAGTTCCAAGATCTTTCCAATAATATAAATAACTCTTTAAGTCATTGAGTTTTGACCCTTGAAATTTCCCTCTGAAGATTTAGGAGTCCACCGAAACTCCATCTCCCAAAATGGGAGTTACATTGGAAGTCTGGGGGTTCATTCCCTCACACTTTTCACACTCCTGGGAGCATGCAATGTGACTCTCGGGCTTCCCTTTTGGCTCACAACCTTACAAGCCCTTTGCCTTGGTTGTGAGCCCAAGGCTAAGGTTGCGACACAAACCATATGATACACAAAAACATTTCATGATGGTGGAAAGTGGAAGGTTAGTAATTACAATTATTACTACAAGTTTAATCATTGGATTAAGAAATGTTGAAAGCGATAAGTATACATTTGCAAACTTGATAATGATCATCCTTTTGAAACTATAATAATTTAAT
This sequence comes from Sphagnum tenellum, assembly GCA_963921925.1. NCBI lineage: Eukaryota > Viridiplantae > Streptophyta > Sphagnopsida > Sphagnales > Sphagnaceae > Sphagnum > Sphagnum tenellum. The sequence continues at coordinate 681,193 of OY998159.1, forward strand.
AAATATTAGTCGGCTCATTTAATCGACTATTGTCCAATAGAATATATGGATATTCATGAATCGACCACCAATGAGTTATTTGAGATAATTATACCTAGCATAGAAAAGACAAAACCATGTTGGTATGTTAATTTTCACGCTTTCAAACATGTTATTGGAAGTAGAGAATTCTTGAAAAACCTTAAGAAGTTTATTTTACCGGGTTTCATGCACACAATTAAGGGACAATCACGCTCTATGATGGGCATTGATAATGTTCATGTTGAAACATCACTTGGGGAAATAAAAACAATTGAAAATGTTTTGTATGTATTTGGATTGAGGGAAAGTCTGGTGTCGCTTGGATCAATTACCAACTAAGGTTACTACATTATTTTTTACAATAAAATATGTTTCATCATCAATAAACACTTTCATAAGGTGGTTGTTGTTGGAGTATAAAATGAGATGAATGGATTGTATAGGCTTGGCATGATTATTATACCCAATAGGTCATTGGAATTTAATAACTTGGTCTCATCTATTAACCAATTAACAAGCATAATTGAACTTTTGCACTATCAAACAACATGCATTAATTACTTGAACTTACATTTTTTTACTACTAACAAAATGGCAATTGGCATCTTGTACTTGCCATTTATAACAATGCAAGTTTGCTTAGGTTTTTAGCTAGGAAAACACAAACAATTGTGCTTCCAAATAACACTTCGAGAAATACAACTCAGCTTGAATTGGTAAACGTAAATTTATGCAAGCCTTTCCTTGTCAAATCCTTGGCTGATTTTTTTAATTTCATGACTTTCATACATGATTTTTTTAGAAAGGCATGGGTGTATATTTAAAAGAAGAGTGATGCATTCTTTAAGTTTTTTATATTCAAACAATAAGTAAAAAATGTTATGAAGAAAAAAAATATCATTCTTTGGTCAAACCAAAAGTGAAAATATCTTTCTAATAGGTTTGTCTCTTATTACCAAGGGTGTGGAATACATAGGCAACTTACATAAGCAAGGACATTACAACAAAATGGTGTTATAAAATGAAATATGAATAGGTCCCTTTTTTAGAGAACAAGGTTGATGATGCTAAAAAATGAGATTCCTAACTATTTGTGGATTGGAACTATTAACACAACATCTAAATTGTTGAATCATTACCCCATAAGAACAAACAACAAAGTTACAAAAGAAAAATTATTTTCTAAGCATAAACCAAACTTAACACACTTGGCATATTTTTAGTTGCAAAATCTTTGTGCACATACCTAAAGAAGAGAAAATTAAACTACTAGCTAAAGCTTTTGAAGGAATCATGGTGGGATATGATGAACATTCAAAAGTCTATAGGTGCTATGACTCAACTTGTCAAAACATCTTTATGACCAAAGATGTGAACTTTGATGAATTGTTTGTATTTACATTGCAACGTATTTTGTATGATCCTTTTCCATTAAAATATAATAATGATGGATTACTGTTAGCAATTCAAACCCGCATGAACATGTTTACAATCAAGGTCATATGAAGATTGTTAAGAATCTTGTATTTCATGTTAGAAGCAATCATATTAAAGCTCAATACCATTTCATTCGTGAGAAGGTGATTTCATGACATATAAAACTTGTCCATGTTCCAACTTCAGATAGGTAAACCTCAAACTTGGTTCATGAAAATTGTGTTGTTTGTAGATTATGTGTGGGTGAATACCAGGTAGTGAGTTTTCGCCATTTCGCTAAAAATACTTTCAAAATAGAGTATTCGGTCACAAATTCTATGTTTTTGAAAAAAATCGCCACTTTTTTAAAATCACCATAATTGCCTAAAATTTGAAAAGGTGCTTCAGATTTCATATTTTCACATTTTGAATATCCCCTAATTTGGCCCAATATATTTATGAACTATGGAGCAACATGACAAAATTGAAAGAGAAAACCATTGGTGAATATTGTCTATCTTTGAAGGAAGGTTGTTTGTTTGTTTTGTTTTGCACGTTGAGATCTCCCAAACCATGGCATGTCATGCTCTTGATATCTTTGAAAACCCCTTCATGAGTAGGGGTGCACCAAGTTGGTTATGTAATGTTTTGACCTATGGTGGAGAAGATATTGAATATTGAACAATTTTTTCATTGAAAATTTACTTAAATCAAAACCAAAAATGATATTGAAATTTGGGCAGGCTCTTGGTATTGTTAGAAATCCCTGAGTGAGTAGGCTTTAATGAACGTCAATTGAAAAAAATCAGACCTAAGATGTGGGAGATATTTTGAATAGTTTTTGTCATTGAAAATTCAATTAAATTTCAAAAAATTATTCTGGAAAGGAAAGTTCACATTTGGCCCAACAGCACAGCCCACACTATTCCCTTCAGAGACTGAAATGCCATTTTTTTCAACCCCCTTTTCCTCCTTTTTCGGCCCCCCCTTTTTTTGGGCGATCCCATTGCAACTGTAAAAGAACTAGGAGGTTGAGAAATTCCTTGTAATTTGTTGTTTTGTTTGTGGTCACAATTGGTTTGAACTGTTGCGTTAAGATCATCATCCACTGCTCGTTCAGTAAGTAGAGAATCTTGACAGGCTTGAGCGGTCTTGTTTTGCAGCAATTGTTCGTTTTTCTAGTCAGGAGGAGCTGAAAGCGAACAGAAACGTGTTGTTTTTCCTGGAGGCAGCAGCAGGAGTAGCAATGATTCAGAGGTGTACTTGTTTGGGTGGGAAGTGGATTTGTCGAGCTGGTGTATAAACCCTTGAGCTTGGGTTTTACAAGGCCAAGCGAGAGGGGGCGGGGAGGGGACAACAATATGGCTGTTTTGCAGCGGGTGGCAAGAAATTGTAATTGTCACAAGCTTAGTAATTATGGTGGTTTCTTCGACATGCAGACCAATACAGGCATGCACAAGCCCAAGATCCCAGCGTTTTCACCTCAGTGTCAACACAAGTATGGTACCATGGTTGCCTGTTGGCCGGTAGAAAACCTTGAAGCCAGAGTAAGTAATACGCCTGATTAGCTCTGATGAGACACCAACTTTGTGATCAAAATGTGTGCAAATTTGCAACTTTAAGGTGAGAGCAAAAGAGAACAAGAAGAATGGGAACAACCGCATGAAGCTGGCCAGGTCCATGACCACAAGAAACTCAATTTCCCAGGCATGTGTTTCTTGTGCAAAATCTGCGATGGACTGACTTTCTTGTCTTTATGCCAGCATGGTGTCATAGCAGGTGAAATGGAAAAGAGCAAGCTTTCAGGGGCTCGCAATGTTGGGTTTCATCCATCTAATAAGTACCGTATCTCTGCTTCTTCTTCTTCTTCTTCTTCTTCATTGAGAACACTTTTACGAGCTATGACTGGGGGATCAAGTTCTACATGGAATCCCGCAGCACCAACTGCCAGTGATCATGTCTTGAATTGTGTTACCTGCTTATTGCTGAAAAAGTGGGGAGAATTATTTGGTCCAATTGGTTCAATTCTTGAGGCAGAATTTGACTTTCTTGATTGGCTACCAGAAAAGCTCCATGCCCACCTTCATAACAGTGAAGGCATTGTAAGTTCAGTATACCCATTCTAGTGTTGACTTTACATCACTTTTTCTGATTGATTTCAATCTAAAATAAGTTATAAGATGTACTGTAATTTGTTGTCAACATTCATATTACTGGATTTCTAAGGGGGCAACAATGGCAAACCAGGCAATTTTGATGGTGCGGGAATCTTTGGTGCTTGGTATCCTAGGTTTTTTATATGCTGAGGTTGATCATTTCTGTCGATGGTTACACAGGTACGTGTCCTTTTCCTCATTTGCATGTTGCCAGGTACCTATTAGGGTAGGATCCTTAAGTCAACTGTTTCTCCTGCCACAATTTGGTTGTAACTCTCAGTTTCAGGGTTAGTCACGTGTTGTAAGAAGCCAGGACTACATTTAGATTCCTCCCTGCAGTTCTGATTTCTTTTCACTGGAATGGTAACATGCATAGCTCATGTGAAGGTCTCTTTTAAGTGGTTTTATTCACTTATAAATTAGTTATAGAGAAAGGTCATATTTCTCTTGTTATGACTTTTTATGTCCAGTTATGCACCCGGTGTAATCTAGCAGAATGACTAGCTCCAAACCTTGTGTGCGTATGTGTGAGATGCTTGAATTTCAAACGGATACAGGGAGATCTTGATTCTCAGAGGTTATTGATTGCTGGGCATGGTGTCTATTATTTGTGAGCATTATCTTGTTGGTGGAATGATAACCTTCTTTTCTGGAGCCAGGCTTTACACAACTACTTCAAAAGTGGACTCATTAGATTATGAAGATGAATTTCAGCAATCTGTTTTCCACCTTGCAATAGCTCCTCTCCATCTACTCATTTTAGTCTGGGCATCCACACGCTTGTGAGTAAGACTTTGACTGAAATCCTAAATTTCATTTTGTCAGCTGTGGTAATCCAAATGTCTCTGTATTTTGTGAAATGTGTGTGTGACTTGCAAAGTTTCTGAAAGATATATTACAAGATCAGTTTTATTTTCTACTTATCTGTGTACAAAGAGGCCTGGAACAGTATCAACAGAGGTTTTTGGGTTTAGGGTTGAGGACATGGCTACTGCTGTCTCAGCCCTATACCTCTTTGCACTGATTAGTAGATTCCTGATTAGTCATAGAGGCCAAGGATGGCTACCATTGAATGGAAGCAAATTCCATCCCTGATGGCTTGTGACAGGGTGAGAGTGGCTGCACCATTTTTTCAAATGCAACAGCTTGTAGGGATGGGGATGGTTGCAAAGGCACGAAAGCTTGGACTAGTTACTACAGTGACTTGGTTTTTCTTACGCTGGAAGGACGTATACATTCAGAAACTGATATCACATCATAAAACAGACAAAGTATGCACATTTCTTCCCACCTCATGTTAAGTGATGATTGATTAATGCTAGAGAGTACCTCTAAAGACTGTCAACATCATGCAGCAGCTCCATGTTGTCTTTTTCCTTGGTGTAATGTTATCATGGCACAGCATGGCTTAGGCTATTTCAATGTCATTCTTCTAAAATGTTAGACTTGTGGGTCTCTTACTTTTGATATTCAACTCCACCTTGTAGACCCAAATTTGAGAACTGAAGTTGCTTTGTGAAGCATGCCCCAAAAAAAGCAGCATGTCAATTTTCAAATTTGCATGTGGTGGCTTTGACCTCTCCCAAAGCATGATAGTACCTACACTTGATGCATTTTGGTCTATCTTTAATCTTTAGCCTCTTTTGCAGCAGTATATATTTGTTTGCTGATGGGAACCGGTTTGGTGATCTTTGTGCAGCCACGGATACTAGTAGTCAGCAAGCTGGTGTCACTCACAATATACTTTCTTGCAGCCACAATCCTTGCAGACCTCTTGAACTTCCCTCTTGGTTCCCTTCTTGCATTTGGTGGTGTATCAGGTATGGATGCCCATGCACAAATATCCTACAGTTAATAATGCAAGGACATTTGTTTACTTGAGAAAAGAGTCTTATCATTGATTATGGTTTACCTGGCACAAGTGTCCTGTATCTACCGATTGTGGGATTTCTACAATGACAAGGATGTGTTACAGGGGTGACAACACAGTTGCATCATGGAACCAGGACATGACAGATCCTGGAACAAAATTGCAATTTGAAAATTCATCACCTTAAGGAATCAATACAGTGTAAAAGCCTTTACAGTCAAGGAATTAGACAATGCCCTTATGAAGTTGCTAAAATTGTTGAGCTAGGGTGACAGTGTCCAGCTAATGCTGAATACTTTCTTCTGGTTTTTTTTGACATTGCATGCACACATTCCAGCTGTTATTTAGACACAGAGGCTTTCCTCAGTTCTGAAAGCATGGTTGTTGCCTATGACCTATGTCACCCACTTGAATGATGAATTTAAGAGAAGACCACAGTGGCTAGATCCATCTGGCACACTTGAAAGTCTCTGGCTGGCACCCAGTGGACATTCAGTTGGGGTCAACTCAGGTGAACGGGATTGTGTCAAATTCTTGACAGAGTTGAAAACTCTAATCTGGTGTTGTCATGTGTCTGTGGAGTGGAAAAATGATGCTTGCACTGTTGGGCAACAGGTATAGCAATGGGTTTAGCAGCAAAAGAAGTGGTTAGCAACTTCTTTGGGGGTGCAGTGCTTCTCATAACACGACCTTTTGTAATTGGTGACAGAATTAAGGTGCGAAATAATTGTCATCCTGTTGTCCCATTTTATCTCGTAAGATAGGGATCTCCTACAAAATTGGCAGGGGTTTACACTGGGTGTCAAAGCAGAGTGTATCTGCTGGAGTTTAACACTCTCTGAAAGATGACACATGCTGAGCTAGAGCACATTACCAGATCCTGTAGTCCAGATTCTGGATTCACAGAATTTTTTGAGAAAATAAAAAACTGAAACAATTTGAAATCAAATTGCAAAGGTCATATCGAGTTTCTTGCATTGAAATTGCCTTTGCCTGATTCAGAGGTAGTAAGCTGCTATTTAACTGACCTGAGTGGGAACTGGGATGCTTACTTGACGAGCAGGGGAGAATCTGTGATGTCAGGTACTAAGAGAGAAGCTGTTTGGTGGGTTCAGGCAGGGTCTTTTGCTGGGCTAGTGCAGGACATTGGTTTTTTGCAAACAAAAATTCTAGGATTTGATGGTGTCCCTATTCTTGTTCCCAACCAGGCTTTTATCAACCAGGTTTGGCTTGTGTGCAATGCCCATGCTTTAACCATTTGGCAGGGTGTTTAGTTTGTTATGAATGTAGTGTGTTCTGCTTGAGAGAGGTCAAATGCACAAGTCCATGGAATGGTGATCAGGAAGTTCTGAAGACATTTTCCTTTATATAGTATATAGATCACAGTCTGTGGCAACTGAAGGATTTCATTCAACAAGTGACCAAGTCTTCTAACTGCTGATCTTGGCACTGAGAAAAAGTTGTTGTCTTGTATTAGAGTTCTTACACATTTTGAGTCATTGCCTTTCGCTTATCAAAGTAAGAGATTTGTTGGTAAATTTGTTGGTGGAAATTAGCTGATTCTTAGTTTAATTTGTGAAACTTGGAGAATGTGTGTGTGTTCAGTGAAACTGAAGTGTGCATGAATGACCTGCAGGTGATAAACAATATGTCACGAGCAACCTCAAAGTCGTTGGAAGCAGAGTTCCTACTGCAAAATCAGAATATTTTCATGGTGGAAAAAATCACTGAAAGAGTGACACAGTACTTGTATATGAACTCTCATGTGGATTCAAAGAGAACCAGACCTCTATGCTATCTCAAGGATATCAGTCAAGCGGGGCCTAAAATTGCCATCATGTGTAACATCAACCTTTCGGTAAGTTACGCCTTCACTCAATTGTTGAATACCATCAACCAAAAAGAGCCTAACAGTATCCTGTATTGGCCTTGCCACACCCACAAATGGACTATGTGTTTCAATGTACTTCCACCAGCATTTCAGAAGGCCAAGGCATCTCCAGTGCATGAACAATGTAATGCTAAGTAGGATGGGAATTCTTTGTGTTTAAAACCATACTGATCTGTGGTGATAGTGTTATGCAGGCTGGAGGCAATTATAACCTAATCAAGCAAGAAATTCTCTTGGAAACTGCACGTATTATAGTAGAGATCTTGGGAAAGGATGCTCCCTTCTTGAGAAATAATGTAACAAATCTTTTGTGGGAACTCAGAATGCTTCTTCTAAATGCAGATGGTGAAGGCATTTAGCCTTCAAAAAGACCTGATGTTTCCTAGCAATGGTCAGTATATAATGCTAGGTATAGTCTATCACATATGCAACCTCTGGAAAGTGAGTTTCATAGTGCAAACAATGGAAGTGTCACAGGAAAAAAAAAAAAGCATTCCTTGCCAGTGTTTCTGCAGATGTACAGCAGCAACAAGTATGCCATTCTCGTTAAGGAGAATTTGCATTTTCAGAGAGGTGGGTCATGCCATGATTCTACTCATACCATTTTGCATACTCCTGCATTATTTCTTTCTGACCTGGACCAAGTTCAACTGGAAAAATCTTACTTTTCTTGAAAGACTGTATAGGTTATGTGGTAAAGGTCAGTGCCACTTGGACCTCTTGATCTGTTGAAAACTTTCCAATAACCAAATTGCTGTGAAGAAGTTTTCTATTGAACCGAATTCTACAACATGGCACACTTATGAGCTTCAAGCCCTCAGAGTTCATACTACTATGCGAAGATGTTGAGAGATGCATAAAATTATAGTCCCTACAAACATTGGTTGATGATTTCACATGTATAGCACTTCAGGATACAAATTCAGAAGTAGGTTGAGTTCCCTACTTGCTCTAGTATCCTCTTGGTAGCAATGATAACATTCCTAGAATCATCCTAGTACAGTGAGTGGGAATGTTATGTTGTTTATGGACATCCTGCATTGTTGGAAGTTTATCTTTGACAGAAGTGACTCATAACCTAAGAAAAGTTTACTTTGCATCATCTCAGGGCTTGTTGTACTCTTTTCACAGAGCAATGGTGCAGCCTGCATTCAACAAGTCTTTTTTGGGGTTCTCCTCAGCTAATTCAGGACATGAAAACCTGAGTTCATCCCTTGCCTCATCAACATAGTGCTTTGGCATCTTATCGACTTCTTCTGTGGTTGTTTGAGACTCATATAATATGGTGGAAAGACTTGCTTGTTGATGAAAATGTCGAATCTATGAGGGTATCATTCAACACATTACCATATGCTGGTGTTGCTGTATACACACACACAAGCAATGTTAGGGTTCTACAGGGATTCTACGAGGTAGTGTATGAAAGTACTTCTTAAAGAAATTTCAGTCATGTGCAAAGAGTGGATGGATCATGTTGTTGGAGTGATCTTTGATCTTTGTCTTCTTTTGCTCCTGCTGGAAATGAGTGATGGGCTTCCAAACACTCCTAACATCCAAGCTTGGATGGTATGCCAACAGGGGAGGATTGTACAACCTCAAACACTACTAGACCCTGTCAAGCAGGCATAAATTGCAGATGCATTCTAGAGATCAACCCAGGCATCTCATCATCAAAGAGCTTAGTGAGAGAGTTGCTTTGAGTTTTGGGGTGCATAAAATGTACTTGTCTTCAACTTTTTGTGTTGTCTTTACATGGTCAGTGTTCAATTCCATATTTGCATATGTTAGTTTGGCTCTTCAGAGATGACAGTCCAGTTTCAATAGTAGTAACATGATTACGATAGAGTGTGGTCGATAAGTGCCTAATTTTGGAGTGTAGTCTCTTTATAAGATGAAGGTGCCAAGTGAGTCTCTTTGATTTCTTTCAGGTTAGTGTTGCCATCTTTAGGCTGCCAATCCCAAGATCATCCTTTTCAACTATTTTAAGACTTCTTGCCCTCATACTTCATGAAGTTTTGTTTGAATTCTTCATCAATTGGCTCTCTGACACACAAAATTGGCAGCACTATGCAATGATGCCCTAGATAACAAATGAACTTCAAGAGAGTTTCACAAAGCTAAAAGGTGATTTAGAAGTACTATGTGCACAAGAATTGAAACACAAGAATTTTGGGAACTTCAAACCTCAAACCATAATCACCTTTAAATTCCACTAAGTTTAAAAATGATTTGCTTGCCAAATTCGATAGTAACTCTTGGCTTTTGTTGCAGCTCCTTCATTATTTAAGATTAATTCACCTACACTAGTTTGTTTGGTGTTGAATTTCATAAAAGAATTGCAAACTTCCCTCTTGCAATCCTTCACCAAATGAGTTATCTAAGAATGGAATTGTGTTCATGGCAGACAAAACATGGTACACCACACTCACAAAAACAATGAAGGCAATTTGGGCCAACATGCTAAGGAGAGCAGTCACATCTTTTTCAATTTTCTGATGTTGCATGGGTTGGCTAGCATTCGAAGAGGGATTTAGCATTATGAAAAAAATGGTTAAAAAAATTGTTACCAAACTAAAATCAAAGTCAAAAAAATTTACAATTTTTTATTTTTTATTTTCAAAATTTGGCACTGTGTCACCTATCATGTCAGAAGAGTCTTGATAAAAAGTTAACATGAATGTCCATTGAAGCCATTTTAGATTTTTGGAGTGGTGACTATGAACTATTCCAAGGTTGTTCAAATGCCATTTGGGCAATGGTAGACTGATTTTGAAGTATGGCAAATGATATTGAGTTAGTTTCTTTCTAGGAGAATGACGAACAAAAATGAATGTTCTAAATGTTTTGCATATGTTAATGTTATTTAGTGTAATATTTGTGATTTTACTTGATTCTCTAGCATATTGAGACATATTATAATTAATTCTAAAACAAATTCTTCTAATGCAATTTTTACTGTTTGGGCATACATTGTGACCCATTGGATTATTTCCAGTTTTGGCAGTTCGTTGTTTTTATGAAGAAGCTCTGATTCTAAAAAATAAATTAAAACTATTTTGGTCCTGGATCTGGTTCCACACATAAATGGAATTGGGAATCTACTTTGGAGTCTGCTTCTTCAAAAAAAAATTAATTAAAATTTCAGTTTTAGTTTTGAAATTCAGACCCAGTTCTAGTCCTGTTCTTACTAACTCACAATTGGAACTATCAGTTAGTCACCTACATTGAACCAAGAACGCAGTTCTAGGTTTTGGTTTCTGTTCCAGTTCCAAGCTTTAGACTTGCCTTTGGTTCTTACTAAATGGAATTGGAACCGACGGTTCTTACCCACCAAAGTGGGGACCCACCCAGCGTTGGTTATTTCCCAAACCAACCATGACTTTTTTTAAATGTTCAGCATTCAAAAATCAAAATTTTCAAGTCCTTTTGAAATTGGGACCAGACTTCCCATTCTCTTCATTTCAGTTGTTGACAACCCTGACACATAATATCAACATAGGTGGTCTTAGCTTTGGTGCATTGCTCGGCTACTTTATGAGGGTATGATCATAAAAACGCAGTTACTAAAGTATGAGCAAAACTCCCTTTCAACCCAAATGACTTATAAAATGGGGGTAGGGCAACCATATTCCCACCAATTCTCTATACCCATTGTTTGCCTCTTAAGAAATTTGTTGGTTCATTTCAAATTTTCCACATCAAAAAACTGAAAAGCTGTAAATTGTTGCTAAAAATTGGAAAGTTTCACAATCTGTAAAAATGCATATTTGTGTCAAAATTTTGTCTTTTTCGAGCTAAGGTGTGTTTAAGTGCAGATATAAATTATCATAATGAGATGGATGCTTGAAAGTCCTAAAGTCCCTTTAATGATCATGTTCATCACCTTTCTCATGGCCAGGACATGAAATGTTTGGGAAATCACATCATGTACCTTCATTTACACTAGTGGCCACCTGTGCAGTTGGCCAAACTATATTCAACTTCCAACAAGATCACCATCCCAATACTGTTCCCATCCAAGTGGGCTTAACTTTAAAGTTATTATGGAACATTACTAAATTAACTATAGTTTCATTTCCAGAGAAGAAAACCATCCTAAATTCAATAACTTTTGTTTTGTTGGTCACAAAAATTGTAAAATGACAAATCACCACACCAAAGACCACCTCATCAAGGGCTTTTAGGTGGTATGTACATACATGCATATGCCTATCTTAAAAATTTTTTTTTGTCAAAATGAGTCACAAGTTCAAAATTACTCGCAGAATTAGAGGATGAAATTCCCAATCAAACACATTTGAATTAAAGGGGAGAAACAAAAACAATTGTATTTTGCTCATGGTTCTTTCAAATGTCTTTTTTTACAAAATTTGTAACATCCAAGATGATAAATGTGGTATGTGTAAGGAAATTGTGTGATAGATATTCAAAAAATTATGGTCACACAAACACAACTTAGATTGTTTTTTATGTTCAAAATGATTTAATAAATCAAACTTTAGTAAATGGAATAAGTGGAGACACAAGACAAAGGTGCAGGATTTATCCACATAAGTGAATTGTATTGCATTTATGTAAAGAAAATTCATAAAAACCCAAAAGTACACTCACACTTCAACCAAAACAATATGCACATTAATTAACATCATAATAATAGATAATGCAAAGTTATTATTAGGGAGTTTAATGATTTTTTTTTTCACCAAAAGACACCCTTGGCTTCCCAAAGGTCACACGACCTTATTTAGACTTGTTATTCTTCCACTTGCACCACTTGCATCATATTTGCTTAGTTTATCACTTTTATTGAATTAGCCAACCGCCGTTGCAATTTCATAATTCAATTAAATAATGTTACAAAACATTAAGTATCTTTCATGTATCACAAGAATTTGTTCATTAAATACAATATTTTGCATATGATCAAAGCTTGACATCATGCAATATCACAACCCCTTTTCCCTAAATCATTTAGTGCGACATTTGAAGAATAGGATTTTGTAAAAAAAATCGACTTCATTAAGTAATGTTAATGTAAACATAAAAAACATTGATATGTCAAGAATTCCATGATGTTCAAAAGAATAAAAAATAATTTTTGGAGGGATTGAATAAGTGCCGAAAGGTTTTATTGTGGCACAACTTTGAAGCCCATTCATAAACATAAAATGAATCATTTTGAGGGAAAAAAAAAACTTTTATTTTGATTTGAGACTCGTTAAGTTTATAAGATCATCAGCTAATGTTGAAATAAATCAAAACTACATCCAAAAGGATTATACAAAAAAAGTTTGGGACAAAAATATGTAAAGGTCTTGAAGCAAGCGGGTTTTTTTCTTCAATTGGTAGAAGAAAGTGAATGATTTTCAATAGTTGCAAGCCATGGAAATGTTGAGCAATAACAGTTGAATCAATGACTCTTCATTTCAATGTTGACAAGAAAACAAGTTTCAAATATTAACTTTGTAATGAGATAATTGAGAAATGACAATTTCAAATATCATGCATGAACAAAAGACAACAATCTTTTCAATGGGATTCAAATAATCTTTGAAACATTAAACATTTAAATAGTGATTTTGAACACAACTACATGTAATGATTGGAAAATTGGAACCTCTTCAAACATAAATTTGAATTTAACACCTATTGTATGTAAACTTTGATCAACCATGTCAAGTACACCAACAAAGAAAGTGGTTGTTGGAGGATCAACAAGTTCTTCTGGGGCTACAACTCCAGGGAAAAATAAAGGCAAGGAAGTTTCTTCTAGCCAAGAAATAAAGACGGTGGTGAAGGAGAACCTAAGAGAAGTGTTGGGCAAGCTTGGCAACATCACAGATGTAATAATCAAGAAAAATATGGAATTGAAGGGAGAAAGTGAATCCACATCACCCATTAAAGAAACGTTGGAAAAGGCAAGTGAGATGATGAAAAAGCTAGAAAATGAACCACCCAAAAAATAGGGTAATAACTAGTCACAATCATCTACATAATATGAAACTTGAATAATATCATGAAGATTTGTAAATTGGTGAAATCCAACATGCAATTCTTGTCATGCAACAAATGAACTAAATTTGAGAAATTGAACATGTGATTACGATTGGGTTACTTCCATTATCTATGAAAGTCTTCCTTGATGATAACATTTGTGGATGCATGATAGTCATAACATTCACTTGGATATGAAAATCATATGGTTGTTCAACACAAAGTTAACACATTCAATATGATGTTTTTTATAAAAAAAATCTTGTATGCCAAAATTTATGAATGGCAATTGAATTTTTGTTTGATTTTTCAAGATAAAGTCATTAGAATATTGATGCACTTTGTGAAGAATTGAACTTTGTTGTAGTTGAAGTGTGGTCATAATTGTTCATCGTATTGTTCATGTGAAATCATAGGTCGAATTTTATTTTTAGTTGTAAAGATTTTTTTCATCCTTCAATTTTTTTGTTGCAATTGTTGTGACTCCATCCCCAATGGTTGAACTTTTTGCCAAGGTCATCATTATGGGCAATGAAATAGTTGGTGCATGATACTTTTGCCTTGTATGAACTTACCCATTGAATTATTTGCTTTGTTTGAAAAAAAAGTATTGTGATGAAACATCACATGTTGGGAATTTCCATTTTCCTTATTTTGTAGAAGATAAAGATTAATAAACGACCTTTTCCATACACATGGCAACATAATTTATTTTATATAAATATTCGTAGATATAAAATTTACATTAATATTAACATGAAAATTGGGTACAATACCAAATTTTATACTTTTGAAACATATTTTTTTGGATCACCATGTCTTTTTTATTTACATCGTGGTTGGCATGTGCATTGTTTCAAAAACATTGTTCTTGAATTTTTTTAAATATACTACATTGAGTTTTTAATATCTAAAACTTTCATTAGGAATTTTGAAGGACATTAAATTAAATATTTAATGAGGAAATCACCCAAAAAATGACATAAATTGCATTTCAATCATGTTAAAACCAACATTGGATCATGAGTATTAACTTTTTTCAAAAATTGACTATTCTAGGTTCTTTCACTTTATTTTATCAAAAAATTGGGATAGTTTTATTAACAAATATTTCCTCTTTTAAATACCCTTCCATGTTGTTACTTCGTTCATATTGGTTAATTATATTTAGAGTTTCTTTTAATTCACTTAAAATTAGAATTATTTTATTATAATCATTTCCAAATACTTTTGGTAAACTTTCCAACACAAAAACCAAATGTTTCATTACAAATTTAAAATATAGTAAAAGAACATTAAAATAAACTTCGAAAAATTTTGAATGGCGAAGGCAAGAATCATTACATAAAATGTGTAGTGAATAAGTTTCTTTCAATTCATCTTGCTCAAATGATCCCTCCAACCCCTTTAATTTTTCCTTTGATTGTACATCAAATTCTATCAATTTTACCAAATTAAAAAAAATGTTACACTCAACTCAACATCATTGGGCCAATTTTTATTCACAAAAACTAACTTCTCAAAGTTATTTGATTACAAGCTACCTATCCTTAAATTAGTGAGTATGTTAACAAGGGAAAATATTCTTCCAATTTCAATTTGAAAACCAACAATCTTCAATATTTGTCAAACTTAAAAGCCAACATTGTGAACACGGATTAAAGTTTTTTCTACCACTTTAAAGGGCACTTCATGTTTTTCATATCCATTTTATATCTTTGAAATATTAACAATTCTCAATTGACAAGCTCCTTTGCAAGTTCACTAGTGTCCATCATCATCTCAAATTTATCCAAATTGCAATCTTCTTCATTTATGTTAGGAAGTAAATTTTCACCTTTTGATAATGGATGCAAATGATGGTAAGATTTCAAAAGCATAGGAAACATGGATTTCCTATCATACTTTTAAGTTATGGCCACCCTTTGTTCCTAATTATTAAATAAATATTAAACTTAGACTTTTGTATATGGGATCTAACAGTAAAGATAACATATTGTGAGTTTCTCTCTCATCACATCTTGTTAAGAAGGAAAGGAAAGGAAAGAATCAATAAGGTTTCACATACTTGCTTCTTCATGTTCACCACAAGATTCTTCAACTCAATATTCACAATTGAATCATCTTTTATCAAGTTATCCAAAACGTGAAGATTGCTAAAATTATTCTTTTCGTTAAAGGTTCATGGTTATGATTGGATGCAAGGCACCACTTAACAACAAATGACCCCTTAGCTATTTTAACACACAAGGAGTTAAAAAAGGAGACAAACAATATATAATAATGTGTGATATATGCCATGTGACAGGAGGGGGTACATGGTTAGTGACCTTGACAACATTCTGCATGTTATAACAAAGGACAATGGATTTTCAAAATTATAGAACTTCTTAAAACACAATTATTTTGCTTACGAACCTTTAACAATAAATCCTACAATCACAAGTTAAAATTATACAACAAAATATCTCCTTTAAAAAAAACCAAAATAAAATAATTGAAAATATTACATTGTTTAGATAATGTGTTCATTTTTTGTCCAAAGTGAAAGCTTGCATCATTGCAAGCTTTCATCTACTATCATCACCTTTCTTTTAATTTTATCGGCCATGTTATATAGTTATACAAATATGTTTGGGTAGATTTTATGAAAGTATATTTAAAACCTATGTAGAGTTTATAAGTTTTTTTTAGCAACTACATATTGATAGGCCCTAAAAATGTGTATTCAAAACATCTCCACTAAAAAAAATCCATTACACCCAAAGTATCATAATTGATTACAAACTTGAATGCAATTGCCATTGTATTCAACTTAAATCCTTCATTTTTCACATAATTAATATTTTTTTTGTCGAATCATATTGCTTTAAAAGATCATGATTTTCTGCCATAGCTAAGCTTGAAGTTTCAAATGCCTTAAATAGGCCAATTGTGATTTTTTTGCACCTGATCCACTCCCAAAAAAATCACAACCAATGCAAAAAATTGTATGCCCTTTTGGACACCTAGAAAACAAAGCTTGTAGTGGCAAAAACACAATCTACTATAATTGGTAGGACATATTTGTTTTATATTATCAACCAAATTCAATACAACACTTTTTGACCAAAATTCTTTTCGGAAGGGAACACAACACAAGGGCATAACCTCCTTATCAAATGTTTTAACTATATGTTTTCAACAAATTAAACATGAAAATTATTTTTTACAACAAGAATACCCAAGTTTTTTGTTGCACATTGTCTTTTTTGAAAAGAACTAAGGCCCCAACAAAATGAAAGATGGCACTCAAACTTACCACGTGTTTTTTTTGGTAGGTTGGCTTTCTATTGGATTTTTCATTTCAATATTCACTTTGTCCTCAAATGTTTTCACAATTAATCCATGTTTTGCATTGAAATGTTTTTTCCAATGTAATTATACTATTACTCTTGAAGTATGAAACCATACCTAACCTCAACCTTGTTCATTAATTGAAAATTTTAGGACCAACTATTTCAAACCTTATAGCCTCATTTCCCCTATTGAAATTTCATTCTCATTCATGGAAATATCATCTACTTGACAAATGGTTCCACTTTTTACAAAGTGTGTTACCAAAATACAATTGAGAAAATGGAAAAAATATGTTTTTTCCAATTGTCAAATTTTGTTATGTCTTTTAAGTATTCATTATTATTGTTGTTGTTATTATTATTTCAATCAATTTGAAAGATGTAAGCAAGGCAATCAATTACAAAAAATTACAAATATGATGTATAATCATTCATTTTTTAAATGATGCATAATGTAAAAAATATGTTGATGAAAATATATGCAAGTGCAAAAGTGATTCTTATATATTTGAATAATGTAATTGAAAATGCAAATCCTTTTCACTTCAAACCAAAAGTTTACGTTTAACAATAGTTGATCCTACAGAAATGACACAACAAACACATAAACAAAACATGTACAATGAAGCAAAAAAACAAAAATGAAAAAACATAGAAGGAAAACATACCAGAAACATAGAACAAAATTATTTAAAAAGACAAACTAATGTTGAAAAAATACATTTTTTTATTACAAGGTTGTGAAGTTGCATCTTGAAAAAAAAACAATGCATTGGCCCCTACTTGCAACATTCACAAAGGTAGAAAGTGGGGGAAATGCCAACCACAAAAGGAAAGAAAACATCATGAGCAAAAACATAAAGGAGGTAATGATGGTACTTGGTCAATAGGACAAAAAATGGCTTGAGAAATGCCCATAAGCATCACTTGAATAGTGCCCATGAGCAACAACCACAAGCAACTTGTGAATTATGCCTGACGTTGTGCATTCCTATGACGGTGCTTATAATTACCACTATCAACACACAAACAAACCATAACATAAAAATACCTTGAATGATACACCATGTCCAATAACAAAATGGTCATTCACAGGCAATGAAAACATGAATCTAAGCCCAACACTTTCACAACACAAAAATGCAAATGTAAAATGCCCTCCTCCAACATAAAAAAAGATTTAAAGAATGTTTCATAGCCTTATATAACCACGTGTGTTCCTCCAACTCCAAATGAATCCAGATGTTAATCCCTTATGCAAATCTAAACCATTGGTGAACCATTTATGCATTAGTCCTTTTACAAAGCTTTTGTTGGTTCTTCTAATTAGATCAAGATGCACCAAAAGCACATTATGTTGTCCCTTTGACCAAACTTTGTACATCTTATTCGTGGAACTTATTTTGAGTCACACAAACTTTCTTTTGCTAGTGGTTAAATGCGTGATTATAATGTAATCTTCCCACAACTATAAGCTCAAATTATTGGCTAGAAACAACAAGATAATCATCTTTGACCTTGACTACCAAGTGGGCTATCAAATATTGTTACCCAAATTATTTATGTATTATGCATGGTGAATCGCGATTTGCTCTGGTAAAATAATCCTTATTACTAATATATCATGGCTACCTTGATCCTTCAATTACCTCTTTTTTTTTTGCTAATCTTCAAACTTGACAATGGGGAGCACTCAAAAGTCCAAGGTGTAGACAATTAATTCTAGGCCATGAAATCTTGACATCAAAGTTTGTTTCTTTACCCAAACATGGATTTCATGTAAGTAAACATTAAGAGACAAAAGCCAAAGAATCTTGCATTTGACACACAAATTAAGTTATGGTGTTTTTTATTTCTATTTTTCACAAATCATGCATGAACAAACTTTGAATGCAAGTACAAATCCACCACTTTCATAATTAAAGTTCCTAAAAGTGGCATGATCAATCAAATCAAAATCTCCCATTTTGCTTCAAAAAATTAATCATATACTCCCAGTTTAACATCTAATGTATAGTCTAATTATGGCTTAATATAATGTCATTCATATTAATTAATCATGGAGACCCCCAAAGTTCTTTTCTTTCCTTTTTTCATGGGCATTTTTTATTGGCCCGTCCTTAAAAAATAATCAAGAATTTGACAATCCCAAAATACATATATTGTAGTGTTTTCCTTTTGGGTTGGTTGAATAGGTTACAAAAGTAGAACTTAGGGCAAAAGATATGAAATAGAGTGAAGTGTTATGGGGAAAATGTTGGGGAACACATTGGAAACTTGGGAACATGTTGAAAACCCATTGGAAGTTTGATGGGAACAAATTGGGACAATAAAAATCCCACACCCCAAAACCTCCCCACCAAAAAATGAGCCATGTGGGTGCATGCTGGTTCACCTCATTGGATGCAAGTGATTTATATGCCAATTCGTATTCATTAACATTTTTGGCCCATGCTAATGGCAAGGGCAAGAAGTATGGGACATAGTGGGACAACTTAGACCATAAAATACCCCCATTATGAACTTGGGATGCTTGTTGTTGATTATGTAATACTTCGAGGCTTATACTTGAAGTTTAAAGGAAAAAGCTTTTGTTCAAACATTAGGTCAAACATAATTCTGAATATTTTTCCAAGCACTTTATGCAATAGAGAAAGTGTTTCGAACAAACACATTTTGGCATTCCTCTTTGGACACAATTTGTAATTAATTATTTTAATTGAAAATATCAATCAAGTGCATCATCGATTATTGAAGGAATCATGTTAGCATAGATTAAAATCAAGTTCAAACTTACCATTGTCTCTCCCCATTGTCCTATTTAAGCAATGTCACTATGTTTTTTAATTGAAATTTCCTATAAATTTGACATCAAATAAAGAGAAACATTTACATTCAAAATCTTTATATAATCTTTATGCAATTTTCTCCTTTTTTTTAACCAATTCCATTTCCATGAATAGTGCCATAGGCTTTAGGTTTCTTATAGAAAAAGGACCCTTGAGAAAACTTCAAACATGGATTTGAAGAAAATATTGTTTGAGACCAATATACCAAGCCTCACAAGATGATCTAAAAGAGAGGGAAGAAAAGAAACACTTTGTAATCCTTCCCATATTTACAATTCCATCATGTTTTGTTCTTGTTATTCTATTCTTAGATTATTTGTTGTGTCGCACATGACTAAAAATTGGCCAAGAAATTGAAATCCAAGTTTCTAATCCAAAGCCACAAACTTTGTAATGCAAACTTGTGTCACAAATTTCTACCACCCATCATCCTTGACAACAACCTCCTCTAATTTTTGCTAGTTGGGTGTGCACTCAATTCATCAACAATTCTTCATCAATGAAAATGGATAGTCCCCTCATATCTGCCATGCTTTCTTTGGAATCTCTAAAAGCTTCCACCCATATCAATTCAAGTTGCCTTTAGCCAACATTGAAAAAGGTATTTTTTCATCTCATCTCTTTCATGATAGTTAATTGCCCCATCAAATTTTAGTTGAAAAGGCCTTCCTTCGCATTTTTTTGTTCTTTTCTCTTTTCTTTTGTTTGTGTGTTTGGTCTTCCATTATATAGGGGGGGGGAGAAATCACATTTTTTTGGCTTCACATGCATTTATAATCATAATAACCCCGCATGCAACTTCAATTTTCACATGTTATGAGAATTTTCTTATGGTTTTAATGGATCTTATGAAAGGTAAAAAATGAGCTCCTTGATTGATCTTAGGGCTAATGATTTCAATGATGGATAAATGGATTATCATTTTTAACATATATAGTTGTATATAGCTGAAATAATTAGAAAAAATGTTGAAGCATAACATAAACTAATCAATGTTCCAAAACATTGTGTCACCAAAGTCACAACCTAGTTGGTTTGTTTACTTCTAAAATTCTTACAATCATTGCAGGCTTATATTGAATTTGATAATTTAATATGTAAAGGGGAAGATTTGGTGTTATGATACCATTTCAACTACCATCAATTCCAAATTATTTTTTTGTCCAACAAGCTATTTAAGTTGAAGGTCAAGCAATCGATGTTTGAGGTATTTCTCATTTTTATATATGACATTTAATACACCTTTAATGCACTCATTACATCCTACTTAAACAAATCCTTCATATATGGAGATCTCCCACTCAATCCTACCAAAACTTGCAAGGTATTGAAACTTGACAATTACTACATTCAAGTTAAGATTTGTTTCTTGAAACTTTAGCATTTACTACTTTCAGGAGTGTCTACGGGGCCTAGGGATCCATGTTGCTTTGGTTTGAATACATATTTTTTCCCAGTAAGTTGGTCCTAACATTAAACTTGTGGACTACTAATTTTTTTAAATGGAATTAACATAAAGGTCTATATATTAAATCAATGGCATGTTACCTACCTCATACATAAGTAAAGGATTGGTTATGACAAAGTCCCAAAAACATGTGCTAGTTTGTTTATGAATTAGGTCTAATAAATTGATATATAAATTCACTAAGATTGAATGACCTACTTGATACCCATATGCAACTTCATAATGATCAATTAACTTATTGATATGATTGTCCTTTCTATAGGGAACACCTTTTCCTCACAATAGTCAACATAAAAGGTGAAGTTGGTTGCCTAATTCTTCTAATTAAAATATTGGTTCAAATATTTCTAAACATTTGGGTGATCCAGAGACTCCATTGAAGGCAAGTATAAGTACTAATGACTAGCTAATCCACCTAGTCTATGGTTAGAAACCAATAACTAATTGTCTTGTAGAAGAACCATAATCCCTACAAGTATCATTTTTTTGGTTTCATTTTTAATAGGAACACATACCTAACAGGAACCAATTAGTGATCACAACATAGAAGAGGATGGCATCTCAAGCCATGACACAAGTGGTGATTTGATGGAGCAAGGGGTGAGAAAAATGATACATGGCCAAGGTTACACTCCTAGGCCAATGCGATGTTGGAGAATGTGTCCCTTCATCCAAGCCTCAAGGAAAGCAGAGTTCAAACCCATACCTACAAACATGTTTCCAGAGATTAGAAAACTTCCAGAGGATGTTCGAATGACTTTACAAGGGTGCAAGGTTTTCCAAACTCCTCAAATTGCAGAATATAACAATTTGTTGAAGCGAGACGGGAAACTTGTGAGTGGGGTAGACAAGCTAAACACACGCAACAAAACAAGGCTTGGTAGGTTATACCATAAGTTTGATTCCTTGTGTGCACTAGCAACAAGCAAAGAAGGTAGATTGATCTTGATTCAACATCGAGAGTTCCATCATGTGTTTTATCCAGTGTGCTATCATCCAGCACATGAGGTGTACAATGAAATGTTGAACAAATATGAAAGGAGGTGGTCAGCACTCAATGAGTCTTATGGCAAACCTTGACCTAATAGTGCATCAAGTATTTTAAGCAAATTCTAAACTTTCATGTGTTGCATCAATAATAAAGTAATCTATAAAACACAAGCTTAAATGTAAACAATAACTTGGAGTATAGGTTTATACTTTGTAGGGTATCCCAACAATGATCATTTAAAAAATAACAATAAACATGCATACCAACTACCCTAATCGTATTAATGTAGTTGAAGAATGAAAAAATACCATAAATTGTGATAGTTTGTAGCCAAGAAACATCAAGTCGAATTGAAGCATTACTTGTTATACTAATACCACCGTATTGGATAACTCATTTGTCCATGCTTGTCATGAATTTTTCTACTTAGTTTTAGTTTGCTTTGGAAGTAAAAAAAAGAAGCATGTTTCCTATCAAAAGAATAATGGATCATACATATTGGATAATAAATATCCATTACAAACTATGAACAATCAACAAGAGCTTACAAATAGTTACAAAAATGTTTGCCATAGATTTAGTGTGTACACAAAGCGTATATATTTTTCAAAGAGCACCATGAACACTTGTTTTGTAGTGAAGTGAAAGTCAAGTGCATGCACAATTAAAAAATGTGATGAACTCTATGGATAGAGAGAATGTTTAAGTGCCTTTTGATCATTTTCAAAGTCAATTTAATTGAATTCAAAGCATTTCAAGTGTACATATACATGCATTCAAAGTTGGCTAGTTAAAAACAATGTAGATTAGCTTAAATTTTTAAACACAAGACTAAATATAATATGTGTTATAAATCTCATTCTTGATGTTATGCTATACATGCAATGAGGAAAATTAGGTCTACACCATTGATGGTGCCTACCGGTAGGTCAATTTAGTTGAGAATTGATAACAATTTGATTTTCTTGTTTTCAAAAAATATTGATGCAATAAAAGGATGTGGCTTTTTTTGAACAATTGGTGAATGCAACCTTATTCCATATATATTTGAAATATATTAAAAAATAGACACAACAAAACTAAACACAACAAAGCAAGATGTTCACATTCATGGAATTTAAGATCAAGAATACAACAAGGTTCTTATTCTATAATCAAACAAAAAATTGCAATAATGAAAAAAAGTTCAAAACCACTGATATTAAAAAATTTAACTAAGAAGCTATTTAAAAAAAAATCCTAACTAAAATGAATAAATGAAATAATCAATCAAGTAAATTAATTGCATATTCCAACAAAGTAGATGCATAATTGAGTGTTTTACTATTGTGACAAAATGGTGTTCTTTTTAATACCTTTTATTCAAATGCATATGGTGATTAATATATCCTTAAATCTACTAATTGGGACTTGGATTTAAACTAACAACTTGATAATGAATAGAACTGTGTAGTTATTTCTTGATAAAAAACTCATTTGTTAGTACTAATGGACTTTTGAAATTGAAAAATATGGATTGGTCATCTCACTAGACTATCACAAAATGGAAAATTTTATATTGATTCAAACTCCAAATTTGTTATTGGGGTTCAATATATGATATAATAAAAGATGATAAATTCATATGAGGAATCTTTATTTTGAAAACCTTAATTGTTTAATAATTAAGGACTTTTGAATGGTTAACATTTGACCATATTTTCATAAGTCCATATGAATTGCAATTTTGATTTTTTTTCAAATTTTTTATTCCAAAAACATGTTTTTTTGAAAGCTTTACATGGGTCATTATTCATTTAGACTTTGTGGGTTTTATTTTTAAAATGACATCAACTACATTAAAAACAAGTTTTCACATAGATTTGGGAAGGTTTGTAGGTGATTGAACATGTATTATTTTCAAAGTAACAACCATGTCCATTTGGATCATATTAAAGAATATTGTATTGACTTATAAAGAGTGTAATTTATGCCAATATTGAAACATTCGATCTTGCATTCACCCAACAAGTTCTATAAGTAATGAAACTAACTAGTTTAACTTGAGTTTTCAATATTCCTTTTCAAGGTCAAATCCACATCAGTTACATCAAGCATGTTTCTAAACTTTTAAATTTTTTTATGTATGTATAAATAATATGTGAAAATATAAGCCACATCAGTTTTATTGCTAACATATTGAATAAGATCAATTATCCTTACTAAAACATTACTGAATGGTAGTGCATTTCAATATGTTTTGTTAACACTTATAGTATGTGACTAATGTTATCATAGTAATTGACAACTATAACATCCACTTTAATTGTGCTAAGTCTATGAATATTTTTCATAACCAAATTACTTCACATTGTTTATGAACTTATGTATTCAACTTTTATGTTTGACAAAACCAATGTTCGTTGTTCTTATTACTCTAACTTGTTGCACCATTTTGAAATTAAAACATAAAATTGTTAATAGATTTTTAATTTTAAATGTTGTTAACCCAATTCACAACAATGTGCCCATGTACCTATACTTTGTTAAAAAATTCACATTAAACTAAGTTATGTTTAATGTACTTAAATATGCACCTAACAACATCGAAATGTGGCTTATGTGGTGTTCACATATATTGATTGATTCACTACTTTAATTACATAACTCAAATTAAACCTTGTGATAGTCAAATTATTTATTATGTGTTTGTACATAGTATCGTACTTCACAAGTTCACCTACATCGAAATTCAACCTTACATTTTGCTCTAATGAAAGTGACAAAGGTCTATAACATGTCATCCCATACTCTCACAACTTATTCAAAACATATTATCTTTATGTATAATACTTGTCGCGACCCTATCCTTGGGCTCATGATAAGGCAAGGGCTTGCAAAGGTGAGGGCCAAGAGTGAAGCCCAAGAGTCACATTTCATGCTCCCGGGAGTGTAGGATGGTGTGAGGGAATGAACCCACACACTCCCAAGTGAGCTCCCACTTGGGATGAATATTCAAAGAGCAATTGTAAGCGTCACAACTCATTGGATTGAAACGTTCCATAAATCATTGAAAAGCTATTGAAATGTAAATGTTTAAAATGGATTCACATGTCCCATTTGAGTACTTAAAACACAAGTTATGGTTGAAAGAAAGGCCATGAGTCAAACCGCCAATTTGACTTATGACCATTAAAAGTTGGGAATCACCTTGATTTACTTGCGTGTAAGTGACATGTGACATATCGTTACAAAGCTTTTGATAAGGGTTATAACTTTTCTTTACACCTCATCTCAATTGGAGGTCTCACTAGAAGAAAAGTAGACTTTTTCGATTGGTCCTTGTGACTGTTTTCTAGTTGCAGGCGACATCTACAACTAAAAGTTGTGTAGTTGCGTTGGACAAGTTGCAGTCGTCCTTAGTCGTAGGCGACAACAGGGTTGGATAGAAACTATTCAGCGTACAAATACCAGTTCATGACAAAATACGAGTATACGTATGTGGTGCCAGTATTCAACAATTATTTTGGTTATTATTTTCCACTAATGCCCAGAGACCACGTGGTATATTGGATATTTGATTTAAAAAATCTTCATGACATCTAATAATACTACCCGTCCGATTCAAGCACTAGGATTATGACACGTGGCTTTTAATATGGTATTTACTTTATTATTAAATAATTACAATATATATGGACCGTTCGATTTTACTCATAACGATTATGACATGTGGCAATTAATTTTCTATTTTAGTTTTAAATAATGCATTTATTTACAGACAATGCATGATTTTTTTTGTCGTCCAATTTCATGTTGCACACAATAGATCCTAAGCGTTTATGGTTTTGCCTAATATTTATAATAAACACAATATATACTTCAATTGAGTTTTGAAACCCAATGGTAGGATCATTTATAAATTGCCTACAATCCTAAAAATTTAAGCACCCAAGGTAAAATTACATAAGAATTTGGTAGTTTAAGCTTGACATGCCAATTTGCTTGGCCTCCCACCAAAACCAGGATAGATTTTATTATTATGGCAATGGGTTACAAGTTTTTGCACTCATTAGACTAATTACACATGAACTATTCCAAGCATTTGAATAGCCCACATGGGTTCACTAGGGAAAAATTGAACATACATAACATTGAGTTCACATTTATGCTTGCAAGGTCCCTGGTGCAGCAACCCAATCTTAGCCCACATCTTCCAATGTAAGTAAGTATATTCAAAACATGGCAATGCCTAGACTGCTACATTCAGCTACAACCACATCGATGCCCTCATGGGTCCCCTTGTTGCCTTTAAATGCTCCTTGACCTGCACCGTTGTTACCATGATCAACAATACTCCAAACAACATTCCTGCTACTTAACATCAGACAGACCAACCAAGGTCTAGTGCCATCATCCATTCCTGCACAAATTGCCACAAATCACATGTTTGGGCCCAACATTGAAAGAATTTTCTTAGTACAAATCTATGGGAAGTAAATAGTCAGCCCACCCAATGACTGAATTTAGAGGCCAACTTTACAATAGGGCTTCTCCTTCTGGGTGTCCCATCATAGCATGTGTGCCATCATAACATGTGTCACTGTGTGCAACCCCATGATGGTGTTAGCTACATACAAATACAAATTATGCCACAGAATCAAGAATAAAACCCACTTTACATGACAGACCTACCATGCTAAATCACACCCATCATCAAGTACACTTCAGGCTTGGGACTACCTGGTCTGATGGTTGTTATAAAGTTCACTTGTTCCTCTGGTAATGTCCTTAACACACCAACACCTGCAGTGTATCTCCAAAAGGCCACATGCTCATGCCATAATGTCGTACAAACTTCAGTGGATGAATGCATATGGGGTGACATAGGGTGAGTCACATACCTTTCTGAATAGACACAAGATGGTGGTGTAGAATTCTGATGCGGTTGTTTAACATCTTTATGGCACTGTGCATCTATGGAGAACAGGTTCGGTCATGAAGCTAATAGCATATTCCTTTCAAAAAAATAAGCAAGAGATTTAGGTACAGAATCAAAATCATCATGTGGGAGAGAACTAGACATTGTAACCAACTCTTAGCTGCTATGGAAATTTTCATGAAACCATGAGTACATGAATGGGAGTATACTTCACACCAATTTCATGCAAGGAACCCAAGAAATATGCAAAGGAAAGGGAAAGAAAATAAACAAGGAGACACAAAGCTAACTAGAAATATGAGAGACTTAAGCAGCTTCAAGCATAAGAGAAAGATAAAATTGACTTTACATGCTTACCACAAGTGAAAGAAGCAGTAGAAAAAGCAGAGCCAAACGTAGAGAGTTGGAATGGAAAGCTTCAAAACTCTTTGCGTTGCCCTTAAGAGGGTGCTGGGAGTTCTTGATTGTTGGATTAATGTACTGCCATAATGCCAAAAAGCCAACAGACCTGTGTTATATATGCAACTTGGAGATAGGACAGAGATAGAGGAACTCCAGTGACTGGAACATAATGAGATGGCAAATAGGACTATAAAGCAGATCCAGATGTTGAATGTACGTTTGATGATAAAAAGTTTTGTTACTTGCCAGTGCATAGGTTTGTGAACCCCACCAATTGCATAAAAGAAAGACATCAAGTGAATATTGGATAATTGTATACCTCCTCAGTGATGAAGCCCATGAGCCCCACAAACACAAGTAGCTTCCCTATTTGCCGCAGCACCCATCCCTTTCAAATTGTATTGGACCTGGGATAGCTTAACTGCAAACCATAGGACAGTTTGTATGATGGAAAATGTTTCCTTCACAAACATGAGTTTCACACAAAAGAAGACCAGAATATAATGCAAAACAAAATAAAAGGACATAGGCACATCTAGTCTAATGGCATTAGCAGCTGCTTAAAAGGAACCCTCATACATCCAATATGATACAAATCAAAGTCAGCAAAGATGCACCAGAAGTTGGAAGCATTTAACCCAGTTTAGATCCATAAGTTTCTACAATAACCTTTAGGAGTTTGAAACCAGAAGCCAGAACCCAATAGTGTAGACTTGTATGAGTAGGAGAATGCAATATATTACAGCTTGCACAGTGCCCCTTGAAACTCTAGAAGACATAGGTTTACCTTACCTGGTAACATAAAGTAGGAGCCATCATGAAGTAGGCCATGTTTCTGAAGTTGATATTCTCAGGGTATTCAACCTTGGCTGTAGTCTTTGGTGTAGTTGGCTGCTACATACCCACCTTCTGCTTGTCAATTTGAAAAAAAGTACAAAATCAAAAGTACCTCAGATGAATACCTGTGAATGAGAACCAATTACATTCGCTTTGACAACATTGAACGCTTATAATATGATAGAAAGAGTGTAAAGAACTCATTTTGAATCACCAATCTTTCCTAAAGCCTTTGTTTTTTTCATTTTAAACCCTTGCTATTCGGGCTCCATTCAGAACAAGAATTGGTGCACATTTCTAATTCTCCTAACTATCTCACACTTAATGACAACCAGACCTTTTCCTTCTGAAAATGCACATTAGTGCTTTCATGGAAGGTCCCCTCTACTTGACTGGTGCATCCAGCCTAGTGACTGGTTGATGTGCTGCAGTCAAGTGCCCAAGCATACCTTCATTCCAACCTTGATAAGGGCTCACACATCAGCATTTGTGTGGGCATAAGACACAAGTTTGATCCATCCAGTTACTGCAATCAGTATTAGGATGAGGCCTGACAACACGGCTGATTGTACCCTGCAGCTAGTAGAGGAAGTCACAAGTAGCTGACACTGCCTCCTTGAACTAGCAGCAACACATATCTACATTGAGCATACATTTGCCAAGCTATTATAACTCTAATAGCTATTAGCCATCAAACCAGCACCTTAATGTTGGTGTACTCTAATTTTTGAAAAGAGCCCATATATCATTGTAGATACATGCCACCCAAATTAACAACAGCTGTTCCCCATAGAGTATGTGAGCATGTCTGCAGAAAACTACCTGTGAATAACATATCCAGGATAGAGGATTCTTGCAGTGGTGATGATGAGGTATAAAGTGGCTACAAACTGCACAAGTAAACAACCCATTATTATCTTCTACCTGGAACTGATACCAACAAAAAGAGAAGCATAAAGACCGACTTCAACACCGGCAACTCTAGGTCTAAGGTGACATGACAGATTAAGTGCAACCCTTCATCACATTGTGAGCATAAAATCTCCAGAAAATAGTGCCTATTTGCAAGCAATATCACATACACAAAAATACCTTTTCAGAGATTGGTGTGTACAACTTCAACTTCTCCACCAACAATGCAAAAATTGGAAAAATTGGTAGTGTTAACCTACAGATTGCAACAGGAAACCCATTCAGTGGAAACTGGCAACAAAATGTTACTAGAAGATTCTTACTCTGTCAACTTACTTGCTTGTGTCTTTATGTAATTCTGCTCAAAAGCCCTACCAATAGCCTCTTCATTAATCTCTTGAAACTTCCTCTTAAACCCCCTCTGTTTATGCTCCTATATCCTTTTACTTCCTTCTGAACACATCAATCAACCATTGATGAACCATCAATAACAAGAAAAAATGAATGCTTGAAACATAAGCTAACATCTGGTTTCAGACAAAGAGAAGTTCAAAAGCAAATTACCCACACATCAGTAGAGGCCAATCCTTCAATGACCTTGAGCTGAACCAGAACCCAACTTGCATTAGCAGTCCATACTGTCCAAACAACATCCCACAAAGTGTCCTTTCAGCTCAAACGAAATATCAATCTTTAAGCAGATGGTGAAAATGGAGACACATGTGGGAAATGCATTTTAGCAATGCCTCAAGAGATGTGTCGCCCGCCTCAGCCATAGTAGATACGTTCGTGAAAGATGCTTTGAAGTCTTGGAAACTTAACTCCTGCTCTTGGTGTTAAGACACATGCATTCATGACAATTGATTGATATGATTCAAAAGAATAGAACTAGATTGAGATTGCAACAAATAACTCACACAAGAATATCTTTATATGCAGAGATAGGTAGAAGAAAGTTGTGGAGAAACACCTTCATCAAATTCTCTATAATGAATCGACTGTTGAGTGCAATCAGGATAACAAGGCACAGATTGAACAGCCCTGCGTGACTCTGCTCCAATTATTGCCATGCCCACACACCAGATTGTATAGATTCCATAATTGGATTTAGATAGAGAGTATATGGATGCAGGATATAGAACAAGAAGGAAGAAGCATATTAGGCACCCAAAGATATACTAATAGATGATAGAGAACAAACAAAAAATGCCAAAAGAAGAAGAAATAAGAATTTTGCGCTTGCCTGGTTGAAGATTGCATTTGAACTAAGAGGGTTTTTTCGGATCTGAAAGTGAGATGGTGTGCTTGCAGGCTGGGTGTGTTTCATTCGGCTATGTGCAGTAGCCTTATGCTCTGACACTTTTTGCACTTTGTCGCTCTCAGGCGCAGCAGCTAAGAGAAGGCTACTATTCTCATCGACCGACATCATCATCGCTAACTTTCGAGATCTTCGATGAAGTCCAGAATTGCTGCTGCTGATAATGGTGCTTTCAACTTCCTCAGAGGTGCTATCTAAGTCCTCCGCCGAAATAATCTCGGATACTTGAGCTGAATCAGACTCACCTTCTGCAACGCCCCCTCCCAGAAACAGTCCCAGATAAAACTGCCAAAGCCAGTGCTCTGCTAATATGCTTCTTTTTATTGTTACCACCCATTGCCCTGGGCGAATTCGTTGTTACTGTATCTATTCTACTGCTGAACCCTAACCCTAATGCCTTATTACCTCCTCCTCCAATGACTGCGTCCGTTCGCGCTTGTACCACTTGAGAAACTGCCGAAGATGTAGCGTTCACATCACTGCCCTTTGTAGGTATGATGCTCGAATCCTCTAGCTGAGGCAGTCCACATTCCGGAGATGCTTCTTCTCGAACAATTGGACCTCGAAGATGTTTCTTCGACTTGATTGTTCTTCTTGTAAATCTCGATTGCTCTTTTTCTTGGACATTTGCTACAACAGGCCTTACATTAGCAGGAAATTTTTCTTTTCCCATGGACGTTGATGATGGCGATTTCTGAAGAAGAAGGCTTTGGCTTCTTCTTGTTCTCTCTTCAGCAGAAGAGGAAGGTGCGGTAAGCAACAGCATGCTTCGAGCACGTATGCTCTCCTCTATCTGCGCACGGAGTAACCTTGATTGATCTGTAGGACTCGTTTTCCTCTTCCAGTTCACGCTTCTCCTCTTCGATCCTTGCAATGACCTCTCGCAGACCCTCAATCGTTTCTTGATCATGCATCGACTTCTGTTCCACCACCCGCTGGAACTGTCTAGCTTCCATCAGCATTGCGGCTTTTTCTTCTTGGAGATGCGCAATCACTCCCATGGCTTCGTTTTCCGTTGTCGCGAACGCATTTTTCTCTTTCTCCAGTTCCAGATACATCGCAGGCAACGCCTCCCGCTCGGTTTGCGGAAGCGGTTCCTCTAGCTCCTCATACTGTTTCGTGTGCAATTGATCACCGTCTTCTTGTTCTTGTTGTTCTTTTTCTTCTTCAGCAACTTCTTCGCTTTCAGTAGCATTGGTGAGTTCTTCTATTGGTTTTCGACGAGCATCCCTTTCGCCAGTTTGTTTCCAAGAACTCTCCCTCTTCTGCAGCAGCAGATATGTAGGTAGAACCTCTTCTACCCACGCACAACAAGAGCTATTGCTGTTATAACACACTATGTCGATCTTGTAGAACTTAAAAGTGAGAGTTTCAATTGGTGAAGGCAGTACTCCTAATAACAAAAATCAATTGGATGGAAGGAAAACCATGTTTGTATATATTCAAGTATGCTTCAAATACAACTTACATACAATTTAAATATAACCATTATACATAACCAGTAATATATGGGTACATCTTAATATGTACCCATATAATAATGAGTATAATACATTCAATACACAATTGTGGACCCCTTATGCCTAAAATATGTATAATACATTTGGAATACTCAAAGGGCTATGACTTATTTGGTGACATTTGCAACTAATGGTAGGTAGAAGGGTCTTCTTGGATGGAAATTATAT
The DNA here is from genome assembly GCA_963921925.1 of Sphagnum tenellum. NCBI lineage: Eukaryota > Viridiplantae > Streptophyta > Sphagnopsida > Sphagnales > Sphagnaceae > Sphagnum > Sphagnum tenellum. The sequence goes on from OY998159.1 coordinate 713,265, forward strand.
TGAAAGCTATCCAAATGAAAGGATGAAAAAATCCATTAGTCGCAAACTAGTCGCAGGTAAGTCGAAGATGACTTGACTGATGTCAGCACGATGTCACAATAGTCGTAGATAACAAAAATTTAGTTGCAAAGACCAAATAGTTGCAGGCAGTTATAAATGTGATGGTCACATATTGGCCTTTTTCTTTTAGTGTCTGCACAAAACGTTATGGGCCTCCAAAGTTATAAGAGTCTCAATTTAGGATTTAGGGTGCAAGCCTTGTGGCCATGCATAGAGAATACTAAAAGGGGGAAGGTGGCGGCTTCCCCCAAATTTAGGCTGTGGTGAATCTTATGAGTCCATGTATGCCCACTGCTCATCCATGCACCAAATGTGCTCTAACCAAACATTAACCAACTTGTTGTTTCATTTGTTTGGTTTGTGTGAATAATTGACCCACTTGTCATTCGTCTTAGTCCCCATCTTTGAACTCCGACATGCCCCTCTACCCCCAAAGTGTTGCAAACTAGGGAGCATACCCTAACTCCTTCTTCCATTGTTTCCACTTTTTGACTCACATTTGAGTTTTTCAAGGAATGTGAAGGTGCGTCAATAGCCATATCCCATTTGGGGATTTGATCACCTTGATATGAAATAAATAATGCAACTTTACCAAAACCTTCATCTAAAATTTCTATTTTATTTTTAAAAAAAAATCAAAATCATATAAATGATTATCTTCTATGACAATCAAATCATCAACATAGATTATTGTAATTATAATCTTGTGGTTTTTCCATATAAAATGAAAAATCAAGATTGAATCTTTGAAATCCATTAATGACTAGATATTGATATATCTCTAGGTGCTTATTACAAGACATACAAGAATTTGTTTAATTAGACAAAACTACGATATGTTTAATCCTCATAACTTGGTGGTTGCTCCATGTATAATTCTTCCTAAAAATCTCCATGCAACAATACATTTTTTGTGTCCATCTAATTATGTAAAAAATGATTTTCATTATTGCCGTATATTGTAATGATTGTTCTTAATGTTATCATTATAGGAATTGAGTTATATGTTTCCTCATAATATATATGACGTGTATGTTGCAAGTTTGGGCATAATGTTCAGTGAACAAACTTGTCTTATATTTATTTTAGATGCGTTAACGTGTTGCTTGACTTTGTAAACCCATTTGCACTCAATTGCTCTGTTATCCTTGAACAAAAACATTAACTCTTAGTCTAGCATTGATATCCAATTAATGCTACCAAATCCTCATCCATGTCATTTTCCCACTTGGAATTTCCAACCACCTGGTCAAAAGAAATGGGTTTTACATTTTGTATAACCCCTAACCATGTCTATGCGTAATGATTAGCTAGAACTCCATCATACTTGAACCTCTTTATAAGATATTTGACATGTGTGGATTTTTGTATTTTAGTGTTGTCACATCAAATGTCTTTAATGTTTTATTGGTTTTTTGAACTCCAAGAATGACAATTTATGGGAATCCTAGTTCTTCATCAAAAAACCCTTTTTTGAATCACTAGATTCATTGTCCACGTGAGATTATTTAGTTGATGTTCAAGCATCATTTGAAACATTGGTAAGAGATTTTGCTTGTAATTTAAAAAAATAAATCCATGAATTACCATTAGACCTTCAATAAAAGACTTTATGGGTTCACTAATCAACCATGGCTAAGTTTTTACATTTGGTGAAATATCAACATTTATAAGCTCTCCATTTCCTCTTATTTTCATTGGTGAATACCAACTATTCATATCATAAATAAATATATATATATATAATAATATTGGGAGAAAATATATGCAAAAATAGGTTTTGAAATATCCTTCAACATTGCAATCCCTTATTTTACATATAAATGTGAAAAAAGAAGAAGTCAAAACCTCTTCAAGAATCATTATGAAACCATTATGCATTTCATTAAATTTATAGTAATTAAGTTGCATACCAAGTTCCAAATACTATAATGTAAGAAGAATATGTAATACATAGGTTTTGAATTAAAGATTTGGAAAAATATGGCATCTAATATGCAAAAGTTCAAAATAATTAATATATTTTAGTGTGTGAAAAATCTAATTAAAGTCATACTTTCATTTACTAAAAACCAATTTAGAACACTTACTTGCATTTTCAAGAATATACTTAAATGCATAATTAAAAATATGCAACATAATATTATTATACTAATGTCAAAGAACATCCTCATATTGATCATTACATTAAAAAATATTTCAAAGTTTTTTTATAATTTTTTTTAATGGATACTTTCATTAAAAAGACAAGGATCACATATTGACCTACTTTAACATGCTTGCACCTTGGTATTCACACATAATGGCCAAAGTGTTTGGCAAGGAATAATAAAATACTCTAAGTGTTGAAGGCAATGCTTGAAATATTTATGAAGGTTAGAAGTAATAGTGAGCATATGAAACCTTTGTGAAATTTTCCTTGAGCTAGGGTGTCCAAATGATTATAAATAAAAGGAGGACCCCATTACTTTCAATATGTTCAATATTAGTTAGAGTTTTGCTTCATGTCCATGTTTTCATATATGTTATCATAATAAAATTCCATTTGAACTTTTGCCTTTCATATCTTGGGTTCTTGTTTTTTACTTAAAAAATAAATGTTTGGATTCATATTTAAACATATTTTTACCATAGTTTGTTTTGGTTTTGTATACATTGGAAATTCTTTTGTCTTTGTGGTTTTTATGCTTGTGACATTGAAAGTGTAAGAGAAGTTGCTCCTTTATGTTGTTGATTGTTTAATTTTTTTTTAAGGATCACAATTTTTATCTTAAAATATTTCCAATAGGAATTGAAACAAGGAAGTTATGAGTTCCAAAATGACAAGATTCATAATTTGGTAATTTTGGGACTCACACTTGAAAATACAAGGACAAAATTCAATTCTTATTACAAGCAAGGGAAACATGTCAATGCATCCAAGTTCTTAAATTTTTTTCAACCTACAAAGGACTAAATTTCTCATATTGTGAACCAACACCCACCAACACACCATATATGATGGATGATGTGTGACCCAAAAAACATTTTTTCATTATATTCATGTTCCTATGGTTAATTATGGTGGTTACCTATGTAGTAATCATCCACATACATTAACCTTCCTAAAAATCGCCAAATAGCTTACATGTTAATGTAAAAACCTCGACCCATGACTTAAGTAATGCTTGTGGTCAAAAGCATTACATGACACAAAAATGATGAATCATTTTTATTTTATTATGATATTTGTCCATGTGTTGTTTGGGGTATCATAATTAGTTTAAAACAAGTATCATGAGCGTTTAAAAAAATGAAACACCTAACTTTTTTAAAAGTGTGTTTTTCAAAACACCTATGTGTGATGGACATAATGTTACACTACATAAATGTGCATCCACATCCTAAATGACTAGCATGGTGTTAGGGGATTCAACACGAGAGTCCGTAACACCAGGTGTGAATGCACCTTTATTAAAGTTACCTTGTTTTATTAAGGAACGGATTTTTCCAACCTATGATTTGTCGGGCGCCCAGTTATCACCTGATATGATTGGATGGTATTGAATCCGACATAGCGAATAAAAATCCATCTATCCTGATTCCAGCCCTCCATGGTCGAAGCTTAGCTCTTTACACTCAAATTTCTACACTCTCTCTCACACACAACATTCCCTGATCGATTGTTGTCGTGAATTTGCGGTGCAGACATCCCGTGTGAAGTTGGAATTTGGGATTCCAAGTTTTTGAAGAAGTGTCTCAGCATCATCACCGATTCGCATTACCAGCATCACTCATGTGCGCTCGGAAATCTGAACTCTGGTATGCGTGTGATCAAAACCAACTTTTGACGAGGCGCAGCTGAGGAACGAGATCATACTGAACCCGTGAACAAGAATCCGTCAGCTGGTGCTCTACCATGCACATGCTGGTAGTTGTGTGTCTTTTTCTTTTTTTTTTGGGATTTTTCTTTCATGCGTGTCGAACAAAGATGAGTGGAGAGTGTCAGTTTCCTTTGTTCCAATGGCAGGCGATATCCTCCTAATGGAGTTGTAATGAGTGAAAGACGAAACAGGCTAGCGATCTAGAGGAAGAAAGGAATGAAAAAGTGCTATTGTGCTTAGGGTTTGGGAAGCTCATCTCGGTCTCGTGTAGGTGTACAGCTCTGCCTGGAGAAGGGAAGGAAGGGGGGCGGGGGGGGGGAAGAAGAGACGACGGTAAGTGGCAGTGCTGCGCCGAGTCGTCTTGTTCCGTTTTCGTCTCATTAGGTTTCTGTCTCAAGTTGTTCTTGCATCAGGCACTGGCCATTGGGAGCCTGAATACCTACCATGGTTGATGTTATTCCCAATTCTTTTCTCGTTTCTTGCTTTGGGTGACATCTTATCGGTTGCCATTCAGAGCTCTCGCTGCTCCCTTGGTCTTCAATTTGGATGTCGAGGCTGCCCCAATTCTCAGCATTCACCTGGACTGTAGATGGTTAATCCTCTGATTGTCCTTCATGTGTCGTCTCCCGCTGTCTTCCTCCACCCTTGGCCGTTGCCATGGTTGCTTAGAAGAAAGCTCGCCGCCCAAGATTCGGAAGAGGCGATGGTTTCAGCTTCGTTCACCACCTCTCTTTCAAAGGTGCCTCGTTCATCATGTCCTTCTGCAAGCAGGTACGCAATTCTTGCCTTTCCGGACAGCACAATGGAACTCCTTTCTTCCTCATCTGGACTCCTAGAAGAATTGGTGGCAGACTGACTGGGCTTACTGTGCTTCCCTACTGCATATATTTTATTTCTTTTGTTTCTGCTCGTCTATGCATTTCGTACTTTTCTTTCCTCTCTCTATTGTTCTGTCTCATCCCATCCCTGCTGAAGAACAGATCGAGGGCCTTTGTGTATCATTGTGAGTTGGTAAGTATCATGCAGGATTGTGTGTTTTCTGTTGCTTTTGCCATGGGTCCTTGCTTCTGAATTTTTTTCAATTTGCGTCTATATTCAGTGCTAGGGCCTTGAATCAGCATCTGACATAGATCAGCATCAGAATAAACAGTGCTTTGTGGTCATGAAGGTTTTCCTGTGTTCTCTCTTTTGACGTATGTGGTTAATGTAAAGCTCAAAGCTGAAGGCATTAAAGCAGCTTGCTTGGCCTGATGTATTCCTTCTGCACACCAGACATCTTACCTCATAAAGAGTGATATGTGAAATATTGCAGGCCTGCAACATGCCAAGCATATTGCAATTTTTCACATGTTCATAGGCATGACACAGTGTTCTTCTTCTGGGCACTTTCTTTGCATACTCTTAGTTTTATGAAGCCAGGAACTTGACTGTGCTTTGTTGCATTGGCCCCATCAAATTTCAAGTGTACATTCTACTGGGTGTTGCTTTTGAGAGATCATCACACTCATGCAGCATGGCCAATCTGCAAGCTATCTTGTCCCCCCTTACCAGGCATTATGCTGAGAGTTCTGGTTAGGGTGTAATTCTGCATCCACTGTGTGTTCTGGCACTGAAGAATAGACAATGGGCATTGATGAACTTGGGCAGATTCAAGTCACAGATGTCCAGTGCCTTGATGGTGGAACTTCTCACAACCAAATCACAATATTTTCCTGAGGTAATGTTTGTAGCATTTTTATGAGTACCTGTTGTTTTTTCTCCTTGGATCCCATGTAGGAAATGAGGAAACATATTTCTCTGGGTAGTTGAGCCTTGAACTCTTGAATATTGTATCTTTGGGTGAGACTGCAGTTGGTATGGATCATGCAGACAGGAAGAAGAAGATAGTTTTTTTCTGGGATGTTGACTTTGCCAATTTCTTATGACCTTTTGTCTCTCTTCTCTCAAGGGAGTGGGAATCGAGAGCAAAATAGGTCAAAAGGTTTTGAAATCAATACAACACAAGTTGCATCACACAATGCGGAAATCAGACTCCACTGCACATTCTATGGTTGAGAGGGATTCTGTGCAACAGCCTGCTGAATTATCAAGTGATGCAAAGGAAACAGAAGTGAGTGGAGATCGAAATTCACTAGAACGGGAAGTTCAGTGCCAGGTTGAGGCAGTATCTTGGCGAGAGCGGCACATCAGTGCATCTGTATATATAGCGGCCAGTGAGGCACATGTGTGGAAGGTTCTTACAGATTATGAGCGCCTTGCAGAATTTGTGCCCAACCTCATCCGCAGGTGAGCAGTCTTCAATACACATCAACCTGTAATACGTTGTAATGCTGTTGATCTTGATTCAATATTGACATTGCTAAATGACTAGGCTAGCAAAGAACTATTCTAGCAGGTCATGAGGTTAGGAATCTCAAATGTTATGAAAGAAGTTCAAGAGGATGGAAGCAGTCAGTTCTCCAAAGGGTCAACCGTGGAAAGTCCTGAGGCATTGTGGGTGTTATGTTGGAAGGGTTCAGTGAGCGAATTCCATGTCCCCATCCAGGTCGGATATGGCTGCTCCAGGTAGGCAGGCAGGCAGCCATGTACTGGCACATTGAAGCTCGTGTGGTTCTCGACCTGCTGGAGCTTCCTTATGCAGTCAGTATCCTCCATTACCAAATCTGTGAACTTTAGCAAATTGACCAGCCTATTGTGTGTGTTTGATAGCTGCAAGTACTGGACAAAAAGCTGTGTTAGGTTGACATTACTGACAGCATGACTCTAACCTGGTGGTAGGTTAGGGGTTAGGATGTTTCACAATGTCACCAGTACAGAGAAAATTGGCATCACTGGGAAATTACCTGAATGTGCTTTCATGTTATCCAGAAAGATGGGAAGGAGCTTTGCTTTTCAATGGTTGATGGTGATTTCAAGCGGTATGTCGGAAGATGGTATCTTCGTCCTGGCCCCAGGTTTGATGATTCCATAGAACCAAACTTTCTTTTTCCATGTGCTTTTAATTGTCTTTCATGCATTCTTTGCTTGCTGTCTGGATGGCTCATTCCAGTTTTCTTTGATGGCAGGCCTGGCAGTACAGTCCTGCACTATGAAGTTAATGTTGCCCCAAAGCTACTTTTCCCTGCTCCCCTTGTTGAAAGAATAATAAGGGCAGACCTTCCTGTCAATCTGCGGGCCATGGCAGAGAGAGCTGAAGCTGATTCTGCAACATTGTCCAACATCCCAACTTTTTTGGCCCCCAGCTTGAAAGGGGCATCACTCACCTTCCAAAGCTTCCTCAAGAATCTTGGAGCAGGCAAACCAACATCAAAAACATTGTCTGCACCTGCTATGACAGGCTTTACATTGGATCCACAAAGTTTGGAAAAGGAGTTGGCAAGTTCAAGGGATGGGCTCTCTGTGCCAGTGGGGTTGAAAGAGCTGACAAGATGGGTTGACAGGGACCATCAATGGGGTGTGTTGGGAAGGGCTTGTAAAGTTGGGAGGCCATGCACTGTTGATGAAGTCCACTTGAGACGCTTTGATGATCTGCTGGTGAGTATATTTAACTAGTGTGTGTTTGGCATATAACCAAATTGAAGAATGCCTCAGGAATTCATGGGCCTCCTTTTCTTTTTCAAATAAAACCTTGTCATAGCTAAAGGTTTTTAAACGCAGAAGGATGTCATAGGTCATGAATGCTTGTGAGTTATTAAGATACGTGCCCTCATGAATACTGAGACAAGAGCTTGAAGTAAAGATGTTGCTAGTGCATACAAATATCTATCCTTGAAAAGTGTCCTTCTGTCTTGGAAGTGTCCTGTTGCATAGTTTCCTTGTTGCAGATCAAGCCATTTTACATTGGTGGGGAGGAAGGGGAGGATAACAGAGACTATCCATGTTATGCAGGAAAATGGTGGCGTTCATCGGCGGGTAGTGGCAGCCATCACAGTTGAGGCCCCAATTGAGAACCTTTGGTCTGTTCTTACTTCCTATAAACAATTACCTGAGTAAGTGCTTCCCCTCTCCTCCCCACCTCCCTTTAGTTTGACAATCTTGTTTGAAGCTACAATTCTTCGATCCTTTCTGCACTGTGGTTCAAGCAAAAGCGGAGGTTTAGATTCCATTGTAGTCTCATGCTGCTAAACACGTGCACTGTGTTTCTGCAAGAGGATTGTTCCTCCTCTGGTCTGTATCACTACTCTAAATAGGATTGGACTTTACCTTCTGGTAGTTGAAGTTGGATAGTACCATTGAGGTCAGTCTATTATTGGGAAATGCTGCTGGATGAACAGGATATCTCTATTCTCTTGGAAAGAGATTTTTCACCCACTGGCATGTATACAGATTTATTCCCAACTTGGCCATCAGCCAAGTTTTGTCTCGAGACAAGAACAAAGTGCGCCTTCTTCAGGTATTTGTTCAAGGTTTCCTTTCTGAGCCATTTAATATAGATGTTGTGTCTCTCAACAGAGGATCACATTGCTCACATGTCACGTTAGGGGATGAATTTCTCTTATTTGAGATTGTAACCTGCACAGGAGGGCTGCAAATGTCTACTTTACATGGTGCTGCATGCCCGAGTCATTCTTGACCTGTGGGAGAGGCCTCTGTGTGAGATTGTGTTTAAGCAAGTGGAGGGTGATTTTGATCTGTTTCAAGGCAAATGGACCCTAAAGCCACTGGGGCCACAGCACACCCTTCTTAAATATGTTGTTGACACCAAAATGCGCAAAGGCTCTCTACTCGCTGAGGCTTTAGTTGAGGAGGTATGCTGGATCACACGTGCACTGGTGTTATTTTCCTTTCCTTTTCTATCAGTTTGCCTGTTGATCTCAATAACTATCTTGCAATGGTTGCCACAGGTAATATATGAAGATCTGCCTGCTAATCTTTGTGCTATCCGAGACCGGGTTGAGCTTGGTGAGCAACAATCACCACAAGACTTGGACTACTTGGCTCAACTCCGCAAAGAAATTGACATAGAAAATAGCAGCAAAGGGGATACTGTTTCACAAGGAGATCACTCAGTGACTACATCAAAGCCTGTAATAGGTGCTTGCAGTAAAGTGAAAAGTGCACCACTTACCCAAAACCTGCAATCTCTATCTGGGGGACGAAGGAGACCTTTAGTATCAGGCCTTCAGCAAGATATTAAAGTTTTGGATAGAGAGCTCTTGAAGTTTATTTCTGAGAAGGTAGATTTTTCATCACCTGATTGCTTGCTCCTGCTGCTTGTTGTTGGGGTTATCATTTGTAGAGGCATGTGCAATGTTGTGGGTGGGACTAATGTTCTAAGACTTGAGACTTGTGCTGATCAGGGTCCTTTCTGGGGGACAGGGAAAAAAGGGTGTGATGCCGATGCGGTGTGAATTGAGGGAGAGTGGACGTGTGGACTTGGAGAAAGCCATTGCACGTATGGGTGGGTTTGGGCCCACAGCTGCTCGCCTGAATTTATGCTTGGCCTACAAGCAACGTAAGCCTCGGGGCTACTGGGATGACTTGCAAAACATCCACAAGGAGGTTTCTCCCATTTATGCCTGGCCCATTTTAAATCTTCATTGTTAGCCAGCTGTCCTAATGCAGTGAGATTCAAACAATTGCATAGTTGCCTACACCAACATTCACCTGTTTAAGCATGTAAGTTGTGGACTGGGATATCATGCAATTGCAGTCTGGCATATCCCACATTATAAATGCTGGATAGATGTCATGTGGTACTTAAATAACAGCATTTTGGGGTGGTTTCAGATTGCTTTGTTTCAGAAAGAGCATGGGAAAGACAGTACATTCATGCCAACGAGAAAATCCTTAGAAAGGGCTGGTAAGTCTTGACATTATTAGAGCTTCCAAACTGTAGCTGTCTTTGAGTGATGGGTTCAACTTCAGGAGAACATAATTGTCAGAAGAATTGTTTTGATCAGATCTCATGTTGTTCTAATGCCAGGGGCATGGGTGGGTTATGGCAGGCCGATATGACCTAGCTCGCTCTTTAGAGAAATGGGGGGGGCTGCAAGAAGTTGCTCGTGTATTAGGCCTCAAAGTTAGAAAGCGACAAAAGAGTCAGTGCTCTGAAAGACAGCCTCCACAATTCCAGAAGCCCACTGTAGAGGATGAGACTAGTCTACAACTTCCACGGAAAACCTCCCTCCCCTTGAAATCTACAAAGTGGATTATGATGTGGCGGGGATCCAGATCTGAGGGGACTGATCTATAGAGAGTTGCTGCAAAGCTCACATGTAATCTTATTTAATGATCTAGAAATTTCACTCTGCAACTGTGTGTGTCCTGTGCACATTGATGTTAAACCATGTAAGGAAATCGCAGGTTCCAAAGGAAATGAGAGTAATAAGTGATAGTACATACTGAGAAAATGGGGTGGAATTGATTTGCATTTAACCATGTTGAAGTAACAAAGAAGGTGCATCAAAATTAGTAGCAAAGACTAAACAAAGTTCATTCAATGTTTTTGGACTCTTTAAAGCAGAAAACAGTTTTAGTTTCAACCTGTAAGTCAGGACTTTATATAGAGGTGGGGTTCCCACCATTCAACAATAGTTGTTACAGGGGATGGAGTTGCAGCCAAGCATCCAACCAAAAAATGCAAAGGTCTCATAAGATGGAGGTTGACATTGGGCTGTTTGTTTGACCCTAGGCTAGTGTCCATCATAGGTATTCTTTTCCATAAACTTAATTTGTCTCCAGCTATTTCAGCAACTCTTATTGGATTACACGACATTGCCAGCTACAAATCCAAATAGAGTTTCAGAGAAAACTAATAATTTTGTCAATAAAACAAATTTTAAATCTGGGTCCAACGTTTCTCAGAGGTCAGAATTGCTCCTTTTAAGCTCAAGCTTCTTTGATCTCCAATCAAGCATTTGCTAAGGACAATTACTGGGTCTAAGTCTTCATTTAAAGTTGTCATAAGTATCACACTATGCCAAGGAATGGGTCACCTGACTACAAATTGTGTGGCATTCAAAAGAGTTCCCACATGATGATTGTCCCTAGGAACTGGACTATCAGAGCCAGCATAAGCTCAGAACATACTGAAGATGAGACAGACTCCACGCCAAGGAAAATTGAACCTCATGGGCAACAATTTATACACTCCATGCCAAAAGTAACAAACAAGGGTTTTGGCTGATATGAGAGGTGAATCAGGAAACTAGGAAACTGAAAAGAAGCCTAACAAACTGAGGTACTCAATGAAAATCCTCTTTTAAAATCATCACTTGCAGTCAAAACTTAACCAAAAATCTAAAGCTTTTACACAAGCCTTTAGATCCAACACCCTTACCTAGCCAATTAGAGAGGACTGACCCCAAGCCTAGCAGAATTTCTATAAACTAACCCAAACTTCATTTGGCTCTAGAAATCAACACTTAACACATAATATGCATATATTGAGCTGCAGACTTGAAAACCTTTTTCTAAAAACTTTGCCAGTTGCCATTTTTCCTCTTGGCCTTGACATTTTGTGCTTCAACCTCCAGCAGCATAAGGCCAGAACTGGTCTTCACAGTGATAAATTGTGTATAACAGATTTCCTTGGACAAGAACAGAGCATCATTCAACCAAGGTGGGATCCCAGTGACCTCACCTACATTGCACTTCAAATCAATGAAGTGCTCTGTGGTGTAAGAAAACATCTAACAAGATCTAAGGAGGAGAGGGAACCAAGGTACACAGGAGTTCAACAGTGCTCTGCATCAAAGCCTTGATGAGAGGGGTGAAGCTGTATGGAAGTTGATAACATCAAAGAGAAGGGCTTGGGAGTGAAAACCTACCAAGAAGGGGATGCATAGACTGCTAATGAAATCTCAAAAGAGGGGCAGAGACAGGGTACAGGAAAGGCTATCCATGACTGCTCTTGCACCAGCTTGTGCATGTGATATGAGACCTCAGGAAGCACTGCTGTGAAAATCTTGAATGTGAGAAGTGGAAATTCTGACTGTGCAAGGGCTAGAGAAAGACTGTAGGTTTTCAGCATCTTCAACTCATTTGAGTTGTATCAAATATGGTGGAAGTACCATGGCTTTGACAATCCAAAAAGCGGCAAGGCAATGAGAGAATGGGGAAATCAAAGTCATTCATGCACCCTCTTCACCTTCTGCTTGATGAAAGTTCAGGATCTTGAAGCTCAGGACATGGTTTAGGTAGAACAAATGAGGAAGAACCAGCTACTTCTGAGCAATTCCAGCAGGGTGAACCTGGAAGGACATCAAGTGCAATATTAATGAGGCAAATGTGTCGGAAAGGGGCCTCCTGTAAGCCTAAAAGCTCACCAGCCTGCACGATGTTTTCACCAACCATGTTTTGTATCAATATCCTCTCCACAAGGGGATAGGCATGGCGATCCCAGTGGTCATCTGGGTGCTCTCCAGAAAACCCTGAAAAGACTATGGCCTTCTCTGTATTGTACATCTCAACTTCTGATATTGAAACATTTGTTATGTAGCCTCCACGACCTGCTGTTGTCTTGATCCTGATGCCTGATTTGGCATTAGATATGACCACACCTTCTACCTGCAAACCCCCAGGAGGTTACTCCCTTCATCTTCTCAGGAACAACTACTAGCACATGAAGTAGACCTCACAACTTGTCAAAGGTGATCTCATAGCCTTGGACCTTGCATGGCAATTTTCTGGCCCTGCAGGAAGCAGAATACATCCATGACATTGCAGAGAAATCTCCACATCAATGCTTTGAAGATAATATGACAATGAGTGTGGTCATAACCTTATGACAGTCATCACAAAGTGTAAGCACTTCATGTTCATCACAAATAGTGTGAAAGCAGAACATGACCAAATTGCCAAAGTCTCTTCCATAAGTGAAAATGTTCAAACTACTGGTTTGTATTGAAATGGCAGATAAAAGCTCAATCATTTAGCTTCATCTGTAAACAAACACAAGGAGGTCGGAAGAAACTCTCAGGGATTTCCCAAAGCCAGGAATGGCAAAAACCAACCTTGATATTTGAGACTCCACCAGACATTTCACTTCCAATGGCAAACCCAGAACCAGTTGGAGCTGATGAGACAACTCGTCGAATCCAAATGTTGGAGCTGGGTGACTTGTATGCTATTCCATACTGATCCCATCCACTTTTTATAGAGATGGCATCACCACCTGTGCTGATATTGCAGTCCTCAATACACACATTTGTGCAGGAGTCTGTCATAAGCATTCAGATGATCACAATTTGATAAGAACCTTTGTCTCCAGATACAAACAGGAGAGCATGACAGTCCTGATACTTCACACTTCTGCAAAGCAGTTAAGGTTGTTGATTGTAGTAGTTTAGAACTGAAAACAAGCCATCACAAAGACAGCATCCAACTGCCTTGAAATTGTGCTGATGGAAAACCTATGTATCAAATTATCAAAAGCAAATCACTTGCAAGAAGCTACCAAGAGTATCTGCTACATACCAGGAACAATCCCATCTGTGTTTGGAGAGTCTCCTGGAGCCCGTATGGTCAAATTCCTAATTGTCAGATTGCTGAAAACACATCCAATCACCAAGAAGGAATATCAGGACAGGCAAGTGGTTCTGTTCATGGGGAAACTTCTCACAATTGCAGGAAACTAACATATTCAAGGTTGAACAATATCAAAAAAATAACATGTCCTAGAAGGATTCTGGTTGAGTGCCTGTCAACTCAAAAAAAATCTGGTAAAAACCCAAATTATAAAAATATACTAATCCATGAATTAATACTCAACCAACAATCAGCTTATTGATACCAACAATTGCAGTCTTCATGGAGACTGAAAAAGCAATCAGAAAAGAAGGGACTGAGGTAGCTTGAAATTAATCTTAGAGAGCATGCATAGCAAAAGCCACTGCTAACACCAGTAACAACTCTTATTGGAGCCAGTAAGTAAGCCTGACAGCCTAGAGCAGCAAACAGAAAAGAAAAAGCTCTAAAAAATCTGGGTAAGGGTCTATTTGTCAGACTACCTGCAATAGACAGGATGTAATGTCCAGAATGGGGAGTTCAGGAAAGTGAGGTTTGAAATAAGGATGTTTGTGGAGTTTATCAGCTCCACCAGGTGGCCACGTGTGTAGTCCAGTGTTTGATTGTGCAACATATCCCACCAGACCCATCCCTGCCCGTCAATGGTCCCATTCTCACCTGTGAAGGCAGGGCAACAGAAGGCAAAACTGAGCCCCATCCGTACCGCAGCCCACCGCAGAATTCCAAAGTGTGTTAGTTGCAGTTATCCATGCCAGCTGGGATTTCCAAATTTGTCAGATAAGGCCTCCCCCAACCAGATGTTTCTCCTCTATCAGAATCTAAGATAACTCCATAAAAGAGTTATATCCCCCACTTGACAATTGTCATCTCTCTTAGTTGCTGACTGCAACAAGGTCTCTGACTTGATCCTTCTTGGGTATGTAATTAATGAATGATGTCAACTTCCAAGCACCTAAACCCTTATCCAGACATCCCTTCCAAATACTCTACAATCATTCACTAGATCCAATCCCTAATTCTCCTCTGGTTTACCACAATGTCATCTTTGGATCGTGAACAAATTGCCCATGACCAACAGAGCAATAACTTCCATGTCCAATGTCAATCTCTTAAATTTGACTACACTGCATGTCTTATACACAGATCCTTTACCACCGATTAGGAACAAATGTTGTACTTCTGTTTGACAGGTAAAAGCTTGTAGACATACTTCAACAGAAATATGGGACCTCCAAGGTCTTACACAAGGTGTGGGTGACCTGGATTCAAAGTCAACTTCAAATGAGAAGACAGCAACAGACATACGAGGCATTTAAGGGCTTGATACTAGCAATTCAAGGCCCCCCTCTCTTGTGGTATGCACACATGCCGAGGGAAAATTCAGGGTTTGAGAACAAAGTTTGAAATTCCCCTGATCAGCTTGGTATAGTGTCAGTGATCAAGGGAGGGTTGCCACAACCTATCTTACAAGCAAAGAAAAGAGTACCATGTCCAACGCACCACCACTGCAAAGTCTACTTACACCCTCAAAATCTGATGGTGTAGTGTGGGAAGTAGTCAATACACCACTGGATCAGTGAGCTGAATTTTGTCACCTGTGATAACGACATCGACAAGGTTCTCTCCATGGATAACACTACTGTGTCGTCCACCTGGAAGCTCACGGCCCCGACCGTATGAAGGCAAACCATCAATTACAGGGAATGTCTTTGGATCCTGACATGTGAAAGTTTTTGGACAAGAATCAGAAACATGACACTTCCATAAAGGTCTTCACACAGACTGTAAGCAATCAATTGAAGACAAGCCCTTCTACTCAACAACACAATTTTGCAGGTGTACTAGTCCACCATGGTGAAATATGAAGCCACAACCTCACATTACTCCTTAAGACATTCCTGAGAGTCTCATCAATCATGACACACATAGAATCTCTTTTGAGACAAATGCTACATAATCATAATGGGTCAAAGTTTCTGATTCTTTAACATAGTGCTTGGTGAGCAGGACAGCAACAAAATCAACAACAATCTGCTTAGAGATGTTAAAGTTACAAGCGGCAGTTACATGCAAGGAAGCATCATTGAACTGTTGTTTGCAGAGAGCATTCTTCTTTAGTTTCAGAATGAATGACTGTACTGACAGAAACCATCAGCCTGTTGATACCAACAAGGGAAGCTCACAGGAGCAACTTAGACAGACTTCTATACTGTGGAAATCCTTACAGCTATAACAGGCAATGCTAAAAAACATGGACTGTACAATTTGATTGGCATGAATGAGATGACTGATTTTCAACAATATTACATGAACCATCAACGACTTCCTACACACCTGTGGAAAAAATCATCAGTAGGAGATGCAGCAGACATGCCTGAGATGCTAAAATTGTAGCTCCTTGGTCTAAGTACAAAGTAAGATGGCTGATTAGACTGATGCTTCCTGTAAGCCACTGCCCCGGAGGAATGTATAGCTGTGCTCCTCCTTTATCAGCAAAAGTGCGCAGATAGAATATTGCATTCTCAAATGCATGAGTGTTCAGGAACTTGCCATCACCAATGGCACCAAATTCTGTGATAGAGACAGTGTGTGGCCGGGCCTCTTTGGCCCTAATACCCACTGTACAACTTTCCTACATCAACCAACATCAATGCAATTAGAGTAACAGGGGAAGGAACAGCTGGTTGATGCATCTAGGAGTCCACAGTAATGCAAAAACCTTGATTAACTTATCGGGTTAGCACCTGCCAGATCTCTAAAACCTTTATTCAGTGCACAAAGTATTACCAAGGAACCAGACTTCTTTCAGCTAAAATTTCTGATTGGTAAACAAAAGCATTGTAGTCATGCAAAGTCATATGATTGACTAAGCCTCTCGCCAGACCTCCCCCTGTCAAAAATTTCTCACTTTGCAGATGTGTTGAAAGGTGAGCAATTGGACATCTCTAAGTGTGTCAGGCAAGGGAAGACCTTTCTGCCTGGTTGCAGATGCCTCTGAAAGTCAATCACAGCACCTCTCAAGATGGGAGTGCTGCAAATGGTTTATCTCTGAGATCCTCACAACTCCATCTGCACCTTCAGATGCTTGGTTTTAATTGCGAGACATACTCCTCTTTTTTTTCCAGCATGAAGTTTTATCACTCTTGCCCTCAGATATTGATCTCGGAATGATTTCATCAGAAAGTGCTGCACTAATTGTATTGCTTTCATAGAGCCAAAACAGAGTAACAAGAATGTTTATTTTACATACTTACATTGGTGAGGGACATATCATCCTGGAAATCTGAAATCATCATCATCAGATCCCTTGCCGAATCCTCTGAAGCATGTCTGTACATCCATCCCTGCCTACCCATCGCAGGGTTCAGGCAGCTAAGCACCAGCACCAGCGTGAGTAAGAAAGCCTGGGGCACCTGGTTGCCCCACATCTCCAACCTGCCTCCTTGATGAAATAGCAACCTCTTCCTAACATACAGAATGCTTCTCCCTCCAGAAACCTCCCCTATCCTAACCCTGACACAAGTTCCGGTCCCAGTCTTTTGCTTATATGTTCTGTGGTTTCTGAGTGGAAGAATCGATGGAAGCTCGACTGTTTGCCTTTGGTCAGAGAGGAGCCGACACACCAAGAAAGGAGTCACAAGTGGACGTAGAGTATGAGCAACTCCACCTGCAACACAAAAAGTTGCTTCTCTCAGGTACTGCTAATCCTCCCATCTTCATTTTCGCTCTGTGCGCCAATGGTCCATTGCACTAACGAGGTCATCTGTTTCCAGTAACTCTGCCAAGCAAGAATGAAGCATCATCTACAGCAATGTCTTACAAGCTCAAAGCACTGAAATCGTCTGCAAATCCTCAGGAAGCAAAACCTCTCGATCCTCCAAGTGACAGCGCATGCCCGCATATAAAAGCAAATCAAATTTTTAAGTGAGAGGAAGAAGAAGGCTTTTCTATTCAAGCGAAGGATCAACTCGGGACTTTCGCCGCAATCCTTGGGGGTGGGGGGGGGGGGGAGAGAAAGGCCAAGAAGCCAGCGGAAAAACTCCAATCTTTCTCACAAACTCCAAAACGGGGTTTTCTACAGACTTCCACTGCTCCTCCAGTTTGGCTCCTGCTTTCCTACAATCTGCAGAAGAGATTCCTAAGATGAACGTCAGACCCCTCCAAGGTATGATCCACTGGAGCAACAAAATGTACCAAAACAATGATCGCGAATAGCCTCTCTTCAAGCCTTCAATCCTCCTCCTCCTCCTGCATCCATAGTTCCAATACGCTGCTTTCGCAAGACCCTCCCCTCTTATGACACAATGTACAAAAGCTATAGGACAAGGGCTTGCGGGGGAGAGTCGGGGGTGTACGAGAAGGTAGTAGAGGGGACAGTCAAAGTCGCAAGAGCAGTAGTCCAAGGCAGGGCGTTCAGGGTGACAGAAGTAGAAGAAGAAAGGGAATGGTGGAGGAGAAGGCCCCTCGCATCGGTGGCGAGAGAACCACGGACATCACTCTCCTTCTGTTGCCGACTGGCGCTTCTTCTGGGCCCTGCCCAGCTGTTGTTGATGGGACTACAGAAAGAAATGGCAGCAGGACAGACCAGCAGCTGCAGCAGCACAACTACTATAGATCTTACAGAGCGCATCAAAACCAGCAGATGTGCCAGAAGAGCTTATTTCTCTCCTCACCATCGTTCATTCATTCATTCCTTCTCTCTCTCCTTCCCTCCCTCCCTTCCCGGCAGTTTTTTTTTTGTTCAAAAAAAATAAAATCTTCCCTGTTCCTTCTTTCTCCCTAATCTAAAACACCCACTTTCGAAAGTAAACCCACCGGCGCGGTCAAAAAATTCAGCTTCCAAATTTTCTTACTGCCTGCCTGCCTTACGGAGGCCTTACTCCCAAGGCATCCATCCGCCTCCTGCACATAAAACGACAAACCTTAACTTCCTCCGCTAAAACATTCCCAAACATACACAGTTTGCATTGCTATAAATGTATCTTCTCATGATTTCCGAACTCCTTCTCCACTTGCAAATTCTCTGCCTTCTTTTTTTTCCTTCCTTCCTCCCTCCTTTTTTCTCTAATAACTAACACACACATTGAAGCAAGATGAACCATCTCTTCTGTTTATTCAATTGAAACCTTGCCACCCCTGACCCACTCTCCCCCCACCCCCCAAAAATAAACACCTTGCAAACAAGCTGACAACGGGCTCTCCTTTCACTAAACCGACACGAGTACTTAGACAACCTAATCATCTGAAATTTGCATTACGGCTCGCAGACAACAATTTGGTCCTCCTCGTCTTCCCTCCTCCCCCTTTCCCCCCTCCCTCGAAGGGCCCGCTGCATAAAACACCCAGAAAAAAGGTCTCCTCCCCCCAACCCGGGCCACTATTGCAGACAAAAATATTCACGGTCTTATTTTGCCTGATAGATGCCACTTTTTTCTTCCCATGTGGACCCCAGTGACTGACACAGACTCTTCACTCCTGACACACACAACACCTTCTCCATCCTTCACTGGCCATCACCAAAACCGTGTACAGCAATTCTTTTACATAGCCTACAACTTACCTACTGACACGCTGAACTTCAGCTCCGACCTACTTACAGACTTGTTTTCCCTTTTCTTTACCACAATTCACCGTCCTCTCTCCCCCCTCCGTCCCTCCCTCTCTGTCTCTCTCCCTCATCTCCCCCTGTTTCCTTTTGGCCCCGAAGCACAGACCCAAAAATAAATAAAATGAACAGAGTCTGAGCAGCAAAACCTACACTACAAACAACAGAGCACCTGCTGCAAAGATCACAGCCCGTCTTTTCTCGCACGCCACCCCCATTTGGCGCTCCAAATCCTTGTATCCCCCCTTTTTTTTTCCTCTCTCTTTCTCTTCCTTCTTTCCGCCTCTTAGGAGGGCGAGTTCCAGGGGGCAAATGAAAAAAAAAACCCCAATTATTGCCAGGAAAACAAGGAAAAGCTCCACTTCTTCTTCTCTCCCTCTGACACCAACCCAGTTCCGCAATAAAACAGCCTCATAATTTGCGGCAATACCCTACATCAACAACGAATTCGCATGGCTTGGCTGCTGATTTTCTGCGCGGTGAAAACGCCCATAATAAGCTTCACACCGTCATCTAGGTATTGGTCGGCGAAACAATCCCAGCTTCCCTGTGGTAATTAGGCAGGCTATTAGGCTACCACTAGCTGCGCGGGCAGAGAGGTTCCAGGCCTACGCGGCATGAGTTTCCTTTATTTAGGAAAGAATTGGAAGGTACCTGACACCTACCTAGGTACCTAAGTATCTGGGCCCATAGGATAATGATGGTAGGTCTCCTAAGGGCAATTAAAAAAGGAAAAAAGAAAGTTTAGCCAAGAGTTTGCGGGACCTTGAGGAGAGCTATGAACCCAACCAATAAATTTTTGTACCCCTACCACTCTGTTCCCTTTGCACCTACTCTAAGCTGCATGATTATCACTTTCTTTATTTAGCAAAGAAAGGGAGGTACCTACTACTTGCCTACCTCATATCTAGGGTCCTTACAAAGCATCATCCTAAGGGCAATTAAAAAAGTTTAGCCAGAGCTTGTGGGACCCTGAGATTCCAGAGCCTCTCTTCTTGCCTATTCTATATTTATACAGCACAGGAATGATAAATTGTTAGAGTCCAGAAAAATGTAATTAAATTTGACTACTGTCATGTGACAGACTGCTGACATGAAAGCTCGCCAACCTTGCAGGTAACTGGCTCATCAAAACGCCATTTGCCTTTCCAAGGAACAATAATGAATGACAGATGGATGAAATAATAGAATCAATAAGTTGGAGTCTGGAGTCTGGAGCTACTTATAGAATACAATCTTATTGTTAGAATGGCATCAAAAACACATCATATGGTGCAAATGAAGCTATTAACTGGCGGAAGGGAAGACGAGGGCGGGTATATGGAGGTATTGGTTACCAAGGTGGAACCACAACTGAATCATGTTGGGTTTCTAATGGATGGTCCACTGATGGATGCTGGGTCATAATCACTACATAATGGGGACATTTTAGCCTTTGTCAAAGGGCAAGACCCATCCTAAAAATCATACTGCCGAATCCATCTAGACTCCAGGGTAATTGGCACTCGGAAAGGAAACTACAAACTACCCAAAATGTTTTCAGATGCACTCTACATTTGAACTCCAAACCAGCCTCTTGTTTTTGCAAGAAATTTTGCAATGTTGTGAAATTTAGGAAATTTTATCTTGCACATTAAATTTTTTTAAAAGCTAATTCGAGAAAATCGATATTTTTTTTTTAATTCCCAGATTATACACACAGTTCAAGTTGGTAGCCAAAAAATATATAAGGGATGTCCTTTCTCTTTTCATGTTTCAAATAGCCAAATAAGTGTAAATCAGCTTATGGATGACTGCCACCTGTGTTAGCTCCATCACAAAATTGAAAACAAAAAATAAACTGCTCCAAACAAAGATGGACCAACACATTCCTTGAGAAAAACACTTTGCCTAAAGGATTTTAAATGCTGGTTGTATTTGGAGTTCTGAATTTGGACAACCATTCATTGGAAGA
This sequence comes from Sphagnum tenellum, assembly GCA_963921925.1. Classification (NCBI taxonomy): domain Eukaryota; kingdom Viridiplantae; phylum Streptophyta; class Sphagnopsida; order Sphagnales; family Sphagnaceae; genus Sphagnum; species Sphagnum tenellum. The sequence continues at coordinate 734,218 of OY998159.1, forward strand.
AGAATCACCTAAAGATTGAAGCTTGAAGTTTGCATTTGGGAGCCTAAGAATGGCCACCCATGGCCAGAAACAAAGACAATTGTCACAAAGGAAAGAATGAAATCTGAAGACTCAAAGGAGGAGCAGGGCCCAGCAGCCAGCCTCCAAGTTACCAACTGACAAGTTTTCCACATTCATTTTGGCTATATGCCTTTAGACAAAGGCTTATTCATTCACTTTAGATCTAACAACAACTTAACACTAGAAGAAGCTTGAACCTCATGTACACAAATAGGAGATATGCAAACAAACCTATATATCACACCTAATAACTTAGAAATAAATTAAAATATTTTAAGTACTTTAGACTTAAACACTAGAAGTAAGTAAGGGGAGGCAAATGATTAGATATTGCACTTATTTCAAAGACCATGTCCAATTTTATCCATCTCGTTCTGTCTTGTTCTATTTCATTCATGTGCAATTTTGGATTGTATGAGTTTCCAATCTTATGTTAATGGATATAAATTGTTATGGATAAAGTAAGATAAGATAATCTGAAGTGCAATTCTTTTGTTGTTTTTTTATAAAAATTAAGTCAAATTAATTTAAGTCATGGCATGGCATGGATCTCGTGTAGTTTTTACAAAGCATATTTTGTCTGCCACATAAGGAGGGGGGGGGGGGGGGGGGGGGTGACTTTCTCCATTCATTTGATACGTTCAAATTTGTTTTATGTGGCTGTTGACAGCTCATATCTTACTTTGTACCCATTTTTCACACTAGTTTAGAGTTAGCTTAATTGAGAGGGTCTTCTTCTTCTTCTTCTTCTTCTAGTAGGCTACTTACTACCTGGTGCCTATGCTGCTTCATTGAGAGGCAGAATGGCCACTTGTGTTGAGTCGCAATAACTTCTATGTATGTATTATTGATTCTGCTTCTAGACCGTTTACATGGAGAGCTGGTGGTATCATGGTACATTGTCCAATTATGCCAGGTGCTCTCGCCTTCATTACGCTTGTCCTCCTCCTCAAGTGAAAAACTTGGCAGTGACCCAGTGTTTTTTTTGGGGGGGGGGGGAGGAGGGGTGAAATTTCGGCAAATTTCGACCTGAAAAATATGATTTCGACCTATACAAAGGATTTTCGATGTTAACAAAAATGGCCCAAATTCGCCAGATTCCGAAAAAAGAAGTTTCCAGATCGCCAGATTTTTATGAAAACCTCCACTAGGTAGCCAAGAATATGGAAGGATCCTGTTTTTTTTTCCAACTTTCATATTTAGTCTATATATAGCCAAATCTGGCAAAATCGTCTTATGGATGATAGCCACTTTTCAGCTACATCAGAAAATTGAAAATGCCAATCTTAGTGTCTAATTTTATTTTATTTTCGCTTTCCCCCTTTTGTGAGGTGAACTCATCAACTGCTGTAACATGGTCTGATTTTTTTTTAATAGTATTTTTAGTGAGGAATTAGTGCTGGCCGGGGGGGGGGGCCCCAAGGATGGTCCATATGGGGAATGTTCTTGTGGTGGGTATTGACTATGGATTAATCATGGCCTACCCAATTAAGGTTATGAACCACCCAATTTGTGGGATTTCTTTAATAAAAACGAATTGTCCTTTTTTTTTTCTTTTTCTTTTTTTTCCTTTTTTTTGGTTTGCACCTTTCTCCTCTCTTTCCACAAGTGTCACTATATTCCAATGCGTCATGTTTCACATGCAAAAAAAGTGTGGGGACGAATCTTTCCCTTTTTTTTTGCATGTGGTTTTGGGACAAAAACCCTCTCTGTCATGAAACTTGAATTGGGAACTGTGATGGTGAATCCCAGCACAACCAAAAAGGTATGGTTGGGAAGTCATCTATTTTGTTTCAAATGAACAAATTGGGTTCAAATCAGTTTCTTTCTTCTTTTCTTTTTTTGGGGCATATCATCCACTTTGCACCAATGAGGATTTTCATTCCAATCGATTCAATTTAGTTGAAGACAACATAGACTTGGCGGGTAGGGGGGTAGGGAGGTTTAGGGTTAGGGTTCTAGACAGATGTCATAATGACTGTTGGCCAGCAGTTATTGAGAGATGACCCGGTTATCAACCAGGGTTTTGGTACGACATAACCTACTTCAAGATTGAGAAATTGAGAAATACCCCATCAAAACCTTACCTGGTCCTTTGTTAAAATTTTAGATAGTGCACAATATCCTTTTTTTGGCATGGGGCAGAGTAGTATATTCAGGAAAAGTAATACCCTATTTATGTCCCTTTGATGAAAATCACCTATGTCAATTAACCATACTTATTTGCATCCAAAAACTTTTTTTCCTTTTTAATCCTTTTCTTCATCCTTTTTTTTTTAAATCTATTTTGGTTTTCATTTTTCACCTAAAGTCCTAAAGCATGTGAGTAGACTTCACAAAAGTATGCTCCCACTTTTGGCTTTTTGTTCAAAGAGATTCTTTCTTCAATGGCTGCCATCTAAAGATACATTTGTTTGTATGCTTGAATTACTTGGCATGATGGTTTTCAACACCTAGAATGCTATAGAATGTTTACGTGTTTGAGATCTTAGTTCCACCCATTGTTCTCCACTCTGATTGTGCTTGAAATAACAAGTTCCCAATAACCAAAACCCAAATTTCTCCTGTTCACTGCATTTGCGTACTTGAGTTCATGTAGGGTAACTCATGAAGTTCTTTTTCTCAAGCTTTATGTTCAAATGGTAAACTTTGCAGCACATTTTAAGGTTTATGCAACGGTTTGACAATGATGTTGTTGATGATATGGCCATGGGGTTAGCCGTTCAATATCATGATTAGTGGTTGTTTCCATTTCAACACATAACACACGAACTAGTTTTTAAACATCATAATCTTAAGCATTATAAATCCAAAGGCATGGGTCTTTGTTGTGTGCTACCATATCAACACTTACACCATCATTGTCCACGCACTCATAAAACAAATAACATAAAATCACTCTAAATGGCACATCACCTCCAAATGGAAACATGACTCACTTACAAAACCCATGTGATTTCAAGCCCAAAACATACAATACAATTCACATCACAATGTGCCACAATCAAATTTGATAAAACATAAACAAACCTATAACAACAAATTTGTATGGTGTTCCAAAATTTCAAGTTCACAAAAAGTGATATGGGAACACACGACTTGAGATTATGTTCCAAAAACTCAAACCCCATTCACACTTGAACAAGTTCCAAACACCATTAACTCAATTTAACATTGACATATTTTTAATTGAGCAGTTAAATTAACACTATTGACAATTGTCATGCGCTACCATATCAACACATATAATTATTGTTATATGCACACATATAAACTAAATAACATAAAATCACCTTAAATGATGCATCACTTCCAAATTGCCCCTTTATTTAGGGCTAAAGTCTGTAAACCATATAGAATATTTTATTTTTATTTTAACCAAGAATGAACATTTTGGTTCAAAGTGAAAAAAATTCATAAGGCAAGTGCAAATGTGAACCCCATTATTAATCACCTAACTACAATCCCCCCCAAAATCTTCAGTGTTCACATTGTAATTGATTTACATTGCAAATAAATTTCTATGATCAATGATCATTGATTTACGATTTAACTTTTGATTTTTGAATTTCAATATAATCATGCACATGATATTAATTATCCCATTGGCATGAAAAAAAAACCCAAGCTTTTGTGTACAATTTCACTCTACTAAAGATTTTTTTAAATGGTCACATTCAATTCTTTAATTTCTCCATTGGTCTTTTAAAATTTCCACAAACCTACTAAACCTTATGACACATTTAACTATTTTTTCATTCAAGATAACTAAGAAAAACATTCAAACCATGAAAATTCAAATGCATTAGCCTTTTTTTATAATTAAAATTCAGCCTTACACACAACCTTATTAAATGTCAACCATTTAAAAAATGGAATGGAAACATACCCAAATGATATTTTTCCATCGTTTCCATTCTAGAGTTCTCACAAACCTACCAAACACTGTTACATATTTAATTATTGTTTCATCCAAGATAACAAAGAAAATATATTCAAGCCACCAAAAGCAACAACACCATTAGCCAAAAAAAAAAATTCAAGCCTACACATAACTCTATTATGTTGACCATTTAAAAAGCAATTCTTCTCTAGCATTTCCATTGGTCTTCCGGAGTTCTTGCAAACCTACAAAATCCTATTACACATTTAACTTTTACTTCACTCAAGATAACTTTATTTTGTTCAATACAATTGTTTATACATTTGTTAATAAGGTAGCAAGTACATGTTAGCACTATTGCACCTTTCTGACAATAACAAAATGTTAAGGAAGTAGAAAAAAAACATTTTCCCATTGTTGCATCCACAAAATTTGGAAATTCAATATACAATAATATTGCACAATCACATTCCTATGATTAAAGTTAATTGGAAGAATCTACAACCACATAACCCAAATGCACCAAGCAGTGCAGTATATGTATATAAACAAATAAACTTGAATATAACAAAAATTGCACATAAAATGAAAATCATTTTGAAGTTGTTAAATTTTTTTTGAGAGTCATCAAAAACTTAAAATCTCAACAAGCAACCAACACATCATGGTATGTGCCTTATTATATGTCCAAAAATGACCAAAACAAAACTCATAAATATTCCAATTTAATTGAAATAATAAAAAATGACTTTTATCACACAAACAAATCACAACTCATCACATGTGTGTGAAATAAACATAAAGTGTGGTTATGTCAATTCTACGATGTATAATATGTGGTGTTTATTATGGCATATAACACACAAAATTTTCAATTTGACATTAGGTAATGGCCAATGTATTGGATCTTTTTAGGTGTATGTATATCAATGTTGCAAATTCTGATTTTAAATGTTTTTAATGACAATAATAGTTTCCAAATTTATGATCATGGATTAAAAAAGTTGTACATTTAGTTATAATGTAGGGGTTTGATGCAAAATACGAGTTAGATTTGGTTTTAGTGTTAATATATAATCCAAAACATATTTTTAAAAGGTAAAAATGTATTTTAAACGTAATTTTGGTAATTAATAAACCAAATACACAAAGGCCACGTGTACATTGCAATCATTGGTAGAGATTCTAACCTTGTTATAATGGTTCATCTTCTTGTGATTGCATCTAATAAGCATCAAGACTCATAACCAACTTTGTGCAATTTGAAAAAAGATATAATGGTCCCATGCATAATAATTAGAAGAAAACAACTCAATTACATCCATTCATTGTCATTGATAACTTTTCATTCCTACCCATGATGAAGTTGTTTTAGGATCCTCAAAATTAACATGTTTAAATTATTCCAATTTGTCAACGTTGAAATAACCAAATGTGGCTAACAAAATATCATTATCATCAATGAAACTTGCTTCCTCCATTAAGAAATCATCAATGGATTGCTTTTCTTATGTGCAATCTACCCTTACAGTACTTGACCAAATATTTTTAATAATCATGGCAAGTTGTTTAAATTTTGAACTCCTAGCCTATTTGAATTGTAAGCTTGTCAATGTTTTAGTTATATCAAATATGCATTCATTCTCAATATGAAACATGGGAATGTCAACAGTAAAAGGAATGCCAACAATTTGTCGTGTAACAAAAGAAATGGTTGGAACCTTTCATTTGGTGGTGTTTCCCACCAAGTTAAGGGCAATGATAGTCCTTGGGCTTCACATGTAGGTGGCACAATAAAGACAATTTATTTCTGAACAACACTTACAAAATATTTTCATTTGAAATCATTGCTCCAAAAATTAAAAAATCGTTGGGGTGAAATCACATAAATGATATAAAAATGTTGTCACGAATACTATTTTTTTAATTGTGTGACTTTCAACTTCCACCAAACCAATATTAAAATATTTTTTCATATTTTGTATTAAAAGTAAAATAATTCAACTACCAAATAATGCAATTGTAAAAAGAAATTACATTTTTTCATTGATAATAAATGATTAGAAAATATATTTGTCAAAAATTAATACATGTAATCAATAAACTACAAAGTGAAAATATATAATTATAATAACTCAAATAATTTTAACACTTGATGGATTATTTAATCATATATTGATTATGAGTTGATTATACCATTTCAATTCCATATGAAAAGTTCCACTAATGTGATTTCACAAAAAATTATAAACAAGGTTTTCCATTCAAACAAGCATAATTATGTTGAAAAACATTTGTTGAGAAATTACTTTCATTTGAAAGATAACAATAATTGTGTTAGAGGCATTGGTATCAAAATCCATTTTATTTGTTTATCAAAACACTAAATGAAATCAAAGAAATCCTACCCCCAAAATAAAACTAAATATACTATTAAAAAATGCACATTTTCATGCTTAAAGAGGCCCCTTGTAGTGTGGTTTCACCCAGTGGCAAATGTTGGTGGTTCAATAAGATTAATAATAGCAAGATCAAGGAGTTGAAAACAATCATTAAAAGTGGCATCAAAGTCCTATTGTTGTATTTTAATGCCACAATTTGTACCATGGTTCACCTTCATGTACCTTTCCTATAAATGCCACGTTGAGGCTATTAAAACATCGGTTTAATATCAATGTAAACATGTTATTATGCTTTTTGGCATTATAATCAATTGCATGTAATAGAAATGGAATCAAGACTACCAAATATTTTGCCTTACATGCACAATGCTTATCATTTTGACTCAAAATCCCATGCTTCATAAATATGATGGAATTAATTTTCTATTTTCAAATCTCATGTTATCCATGCACGCACTTATTGAAAATGCAATGTTTAAAAAATCAAAGAGTAGCTAGTAGGCTTGGCTTTGATTCAGAATACATTGTTTAATTATGGGAAACATAATTTCAGTGATTGTTTTACAAACTACCCATGCAGATGTGCATGCAATTCATTACAATCCTAGGGTTTCTTACCTTCCATAACATAGATTAAAGCCATATCAATATTCTAGGGTTTTTTCACTACTATAAAATGTTGGTGCAATTCATTAGTCCATGTTCAATGCATCGGTGAATTCAATGCATCCCCATTAGTACCCATTCATTAGGACCAATGAATTCATTCAAAATTTCATTCAAAATCTAATGAAATCACTTGGTGTACATGGACATAGTTTGTTGTAGTGCTTGAAACATAATCCCATTGCTAGCAATTTTGATTTTGACTAGGGATTTCAATTTCCAATGGCAAAGCTTGAATCATTTAGCAGGCCTTTTTCATTATGTCCTTGCTTGATTTTTTGATCCGTGTAAAACTATTTATTCTATGAAAAAAAATTGCATGGTCCTTAAACTAACTTCCCAAAAGCCAACACATACATTTATATCATTGTAAACATATTGGCATGCCTTGTTAAATGCAACCCCAAAACATGTCCTTCAAGCCAAGGACCTGCAATTGTGAAAAAAACACATCTATCTATAAAAAATTAATTGATGCAAGGGTGGACATATTGCCACCTTTGTCCTTCACATAGGCAATCAATTCATTCAACAAATTGTAAGATACTAATAAATCCTTGACGTGTTGTGATTGTCTTTTTTGCCATATCAATAGTTTCAAAAAGTGTCATGTAGTCACATGGCAAAATGCCCACCGTGAATTGAAGATTTATTTATTGAGCAAATGAGTCATGCTTATACCTAGACATCCACATGTCAAAAGATGTAGTCCATAAGCATCCAAAGTAGGAAACATAGATTGTTCCATGGTTTTGGCCACTAATGAAAGGATGGCATGTTGAACCATTTACTTTCAATTTGGAAACATGACTTGAGATTCTAACACATGATTTTAAGCACCTCAACCAATGACACTCCACAATGGAAGTCACAATATAACATTTGGAAACAAATAACAACTATTTGTGATTTTTCTTCCATGAATTATTTTGCCCCACATCCTCCTTGTAAGGATTAATATCCCTTATAAAGTGATTGATGATGGCCCTACATCACAAATTAATAAGCTTCATGGGTTCATTCCAAATTTGTGCAAAATTTGTTATTTCATAAGTTTGTATTATTTAAGCATGAACATCATGCATTATTTAAACACATAAGTCATGTGCATGACTTTCATGTGTAAACAACATAAACAAACATACGACATCTATGTCTAAACAATATGAATAGGTATATGACATTTTTGTTTAAACAATGTGCACAACATCAATGTTCAAACAATATAAGTAAATGAATGACATATGTGTTTAATTCATACAAACTTATGAAAAGAAAAATTTGCACAATTATTATTGCCAAATTATATGACCTATGAAGTTTGTGATGTATACCTAGGATTTGTTTAATGTTTAAACTTTTCTTGCCACCCTTCTTTTGTAGTAACATTTAAACATTGGCTATTTTCCATCTTGCCCAAACATCTACATGTTCAATCATCACATTTTTTTCATAATAGTCCCATGCTTTTTACATTATATGTGATCACACTATCCTTTTCTTTATTAAACCATCACAATGGTAGGCTGGGGCTCAATGGAATGGCTTGCATAATTTAAGGAATTACAGTTAATATTACATTATTATTAATGGTAAACTTATGTTATTATTGTAGCACAAAATGGGCAGGAAGGGTGTTGTCATTGTAAGATAGAATGAGGCTAGACTGATTATGATAGAAAAAGAGGCCACTTCAAATTAGTTGTAAGGTGTGAAAACTAGGAATGAACTTTGGAAGAGTTTGGATTTTGGATCATTAGAAGTTATAGTTTCTTTTAAGAAGTTTATGCTAGAATTAAGAGAAGATACTTGATGGAAAAGACCATTTTTTATGACTTTCTTACTCTTTTTTTATTTACGTTTTCAATTTCATACTTTGAACTTTTTTTTCAATTCATTACAAATATCATTTTGATATGTTTGATTCTCTATTTTTGTAAATTTGTTGTATTACAGATTTGGTAGCATCAATGACAATATGTTACAATATAGAACATGAACTAAAACATCATAAGAAAATTAACATTTACCATTTGACAACCATCATTGTTAATGAATTCAAGGGTAAAAAATCCAAATTTGACAATTTATTTTAATTTTTTGTTTTTTTGTTATAAGTATAAAAAATTTAGTTGTGTGAGTTTTCTTTCTTGGTTATACATATTTATGATTGGTTGAAAGGTTGTTAGGATTGAAAATTTGAGCAAAACAAATGTTGTAAAAATTTGACTCTACAACAATCTATTGACCAAATAAGAGTAATGGAATGGGGATGACCTAATTGCATTGTATTAGGCCATCATTTTGATTCAACTTTGGAACGTATTACCTTGAATGATAATCTCTTTTGGATATTGGGTCATTTCATTGCTCTACCAATAAATGTTTCCTAAGGTTCCACGAATGTTATAGATGGCATCATGTACCTTGCAAGGTATTTTTTTGTCTTGGGTATTTTTCACATTATATATTGTATTTTTTCTAAAATGTGAAACTGTGCTACATCATCCAACAATTGTGGTTCAACTTCTACGTCTTCTTTTTCATTTAGTTGAGTTACAATTAGATTTAATTGTCTTTGTAGACTTTAGGTCAGCATGTGATTCACTATTACAAAATGTGGGTGCAATTCACTAATCATTATTCATTATACTAGGGAATTCACAATATCTACAATAGGTTTTATTACTAGGATTAATGAATTCACTCGAAATTTAGTGAAATCATTTGGCATACAAGGACACCTTTTGTTGTAATGTTTGCCCTTATAGACATGCAACAATGGGTACATCAATAAATAAATATGAGTCTATTTTCTCTAGGGCATGCTAATTTGTATAAATTTGAGGAGGTACTATATGTTCATGAGGAAATACATGAAGGGTTGGAGATAAGCTCAACATATAAAGGTCTGGTTGGTAATTTGTTTCATTTTAATATAATTAACCACTTGATGAATGGGAAGAAAATTGGACAATAAGGAGGTTGAACAAGCGATACCACAATATACAAAAATTATAGTTTAAACAAAATACAATATTAGAAAAAACCCATTTTGCAACTTGTCCAATGCAATTAAAAATGTAATTTGTAATTATCTGTATGTTTGATACATATAATTTATTTTTTTATGTAGATCAAATTATAGTTTACAAGATATCGAGTAATGATACATACTTAATGATTTTGCATAAGTCTAATGTTTATTCATTCTTATACATACGATGTTTTTATTTATTTATAAACTACAAAAAATCATTAATTATTAAGCTACATGTAAATATTCTATATATAAATGAATGGTTATGTATGATGATTTTTTTTGTGCATATAAATATTACAATTGAATTTGAAAATAAAATTTAATGAAATTCTGAAATGTAAGTCAAATTAATTATGTGTATGTTCAATACATGCATAATTTATAATTCTTATATAAATATCATTTTGTTTACACATATCAAGTAAGGATACATAATTTTTTTTTTGGAATTTTAATGTTTATCCTATTGTTGGATATTATTTCCAACAAATTTTTAAATTTTTAATTTTACTAGCAAGATTTATATATTTATTGTTAAATAATAATAATAGTTGGAAAATTTAGTAAGGTTATTTAATAAATGATTATATAATTGCAACAAATATTATTATTTAAACATTACTACACTTACAGAAAAAAAATTTCCTGTTATTTTCCAATTTTATTTTTATTCTATTAATTCATAATAATTATAATAAGTTAGGTAAATACAAATAATAATAGTTACATAACTAGTCTAACCTTGCTACTACCTACAATATTATTATTAATGATGTTTTGATATTCTAGCCAATTATTAATTAACATTACATTATAATGATTATTCCAATGAAAATACCATTAAAAATATCAAATTACTATTTTAAATTCTTTTAAATGAAATCTTAATAAAAAATTATGACATATTAGTAATTTTTCAATATTGAATAATAATTATTAATTTATTATTATTAATTAATTAATTATTATTAGATGATTATATTTAATCATTCAAATTTTCAAATTTTAAATTAATCATCATATTATTTGGTAAATGATAATGATGTATTAAATTTTATTTATATATCTACATAATCTAAAACGGTTGATGGATAATTATTATAAATAAGTAATGTAATTAGCTAGACCTAGTATAAACCTAAGCTATATAGACTATTATTTATGTTTAAGCCTAATTAAGCTTAAATTAGTTTGTAATTCAGTTGCAATTATGTTACAACTACATTACAACTAAAATGTTTATCCCATGTTTGGCTTCTATTCCAAGAATCCAAATTATATAAAAGAATGAACTAGGATTGTTAGAGAAACACAATTATCATGAAAAAATAATAGCCATTTGGGATGAGCCAAAAAAATAGACTCAATCCTAATTAAGGCTAAATTAAATCAAATAGGATTTCATTTGTTAATTGTCATGCAACCTAGGTTTAGCCTTAATTTAAGCCTAAGTTAAATGGCATATGTTTAGGCTTAGCCTAGGTTCCTAATTTTAGACCAAACCTATGTTTAAGCTAGGTGCCCAATGTTTAATCACCACATGCCCTAACTTATGGATGTGGATGTGCCATGTGTCAACATTGTGACTATGCCATGTATCAACATTAGTTAAATGTTCAACTTACATAATTACAACCTAGTTAAATTTGAAATTGGATTTTTTGTTGACATCATGCCCAATTAGTATATGAAGTTCATCCAATAATTGAGAATAATTGAAAACAATTCTCGACTATAATGGTATGTAGTTTGGAACTAAAATGGTAAGTAGTGATTAATCTTGTGGTGTTGACACACTATTGACCAATTCAACTAGAATGTCATTTTTTGACTTGTACTTGTCAACTTTTTTGGTTTATAGTTGAAAAAAACATTTCCTAGTTGCAAAAAAAGCTTTACAATTACACTTGTTCTTTTTAACTATGTTTTATAGTTAAAATAAAGTTGCAAAAAAAAGGTTTTTCTACTAATGCAACTAGTTTTGTACCAACAAAATCTATAGTGGTAGAACCTCATGAAGATGTATCTATACAATTAACCATAGCAATATCATCATATGCAATAGTTATTACCACACTAGTACCACCATATCCTAGAGGAGAACCTCATGAACCCCTGAGAGGTGCTACAAAAACATTTGTGCAACTTGTAATATCATATTTTAAGTCTTACACGAGACCTCTAAAATATCATGAATATAAGAAAGATTTTGACATGGATGTTCATGTTAAAGTATTTAAAGTTACCATTAAAATTAATGGTGAAACAATAAATGAATAAATAACAAATATGTTTAATTTCAAATTGAAGGACAATGCATCAGATTGGTGTAACAATTACATGATATATCATCCACATTATAGATTTGCAAATCTAGAACATGTCTTTTGTAAACATTACATGATAGTACATAATGATGAACAAATGTACGTGCAACTCAAGAATTTAAAGCATGAGACAACAAAAAAGGTGGTTTACTATGAAAGATTGCTAAAGCTAACAAACAGTTTATAACACAAATGATAGTTTCTTGAGAATAATGTTTAGATTTGGACTACAATCTTATCTACCTATTATGACAACATGGATGCAAAGGGACACTCTACAACAACATAAGGAATTTACACTTTTGTGTGACGAAGGTGTTTTTTGTACTTGAAGCACATAGTTCATTATCAATACCACATACATCAATAAATTGAGTACTAGTTGTGGGGAACCAAATAGTTGTGAAGCCCAACATGTACTGTACAAATTGCCATTGTATAAACCATATAATGATTAACCATATAAACCAAGAGTAAAAGAAAGAAGACCCAATGTAATTATTGTTGAAGTGAATGCACAAGTTGTTAAACCCCCAAGACCATTAAATTATATTACCACATTTGTTGGATAGTAGGCCACAAATTAACCAACTATCCCAAATTTGGAAAAAATGAAAATTTTGTTCAAAGACAAAGGTGGAAAATTTGTGGAAAACAAACCTTTAGTCGAAGTAAAAGTTATTACTGCTTCGGTTAACATGGTTGATGTACATTTTGCAACTACTTAAAATAAGGCCATTGAAGAACATGCGTTCAAAGATTGAGAAATAAGGAAGAACAAAAATATGATAGATTAGGAAATGGAAGAAAAGTTGAAAAAATCCACGGTGTAAACCATACAATAGATGCAAGTAGCCACTCCACCATTGGAATTAATACCTTTTACTATAGTTGGAGAATGGATTACCTGTTGGGCAATGATGCCAAGTTTAATTGATCTTATAGAACCAACCAAGTCATAGGAAGTACCTTCTACCTCCCCAAGCAAGTTCATATTTGCAAAAGAGATATTTCACGATGTCAATAAACATATATTTAACTTTAAACCCTAAACTTCAAAACCAATTATACATTGAATCTTGGATAACTATTCAAAATTGCACATAAACTCAAGACGTTATGAGAAAAAAAGGTGTTTTGTAACTGGCTTTGCAACTCAATTTTGCAACGGACACTTGCAACTCACTGTATTTATATGTCGTGAATTCTAATGGACAAATTGCATGAGTTGCAAAGTTGCATTCATCGTATATATTGCACAACTCATTGTAATCTAATTTAACAATTCATTTTTAGCTATTATTCAACTCCATTATAACTATACACATGATGTCATCTTGACATCATTAATTATCATCCATTTATTAAAATTTGACATGTGGCAGTATGAAGATTTTTTGACATTAAAATTTTTGAAATACTGATATCAAGTGTCCATTATGATTGTTAATAATGGTTCAAGTTGCAACGCATGGCATAATAAAAATTTGCCACATGGCATATTTATTTTATTTTGGATCTTTTTTAATTAATTTTTTTCTACTAACTAAATAGTTCATGCATAACCATAGGTAGGTAGGTTAGTAGGTCTTAAGACCTACTTGCCTACTTAGGTAGAAAAATAAAACCTATTTATTTACCTAGGTTGGTAAGTAGGTAGGAAAGCACAAGACTAAATGCATTAAAATTAACCATGAAATCTTATTTTTTATTTTATGTTGTGCTTTTAGGTTAAGTTTTTTTTAACTCATCCCAAAATGGCACATGTATTTTAATTTGAGAACATAACATAACAAGCCTTTTTTTTATAGTTTGTAACATGGGATTCAGAGATAAAACATATAGGTTAAATCTTTTAGTTGTTCATTAACTGCAATGGAGTTGCAACTATAACACTTAAGCACTCCAAGCAAGCCAAATCCAAAGGGAGGGCTCCATTGTTTTTTGTGTGCAAACAAAACGTGAACCTTTCATGTTAGCACATCTAATGCACAAAAAATTGTCAAAAATGGAATAAATTTTGAGAAAGTTATGGCCTCTCAAAATAGAGGGGTCAATAACTCAAGAAATAAACCACCAGATGTTACAAAGGCCAGTTCCCAAACATCCTTAATATTCCTTGTATGTTGTTTGTTTATTGACAAATTTCAAAGATAATTTGTAAAATTTTAGGTGGCATTCTTATAATGTGTTAAATCGTTTAAAATGAATAAGAAATAAGAAAGTTATGAAGTTTGAAAGTAGGAGGGTCCAAAGAAAAAAAAAAAACATGTTTTGTAAGTTGGAAAACTTATTTTTCTTCTTGTAATTCTTTCATTACTCATTTTCCTTTGCATTTGAAAGATGACTATAACTTGAAGTAGCGCTCCCACAACATTTTAAATCACTCAAAATGAAACACATATGATGAAGATATAAAGAACTAATGAATATGTATCCTTATTAAATTATAACTAATTGTTTTATAGTCATAACATAGTTGAACATTGTACTTTAGTAGTGGCACATTAATGGCCATAGTAATTGTATCAATGGCAATCATAATTGAAAATTAGTTGCAAATGTATCTCATAATGGGTGGTGGAAATGTGGACATGTGGCATAATTGCATGTATGTACATTGTACACTAGTTGTAACATAATTGTTGTTTTAGTGACACATTTATAATAGTTTAAAAATAGTTACCACATGGAACTACAATGCAACTCCTAAAAAGTTCAAACATGGTTGATTACATATGTATATACGATGTATATAAATCATATAAAAGACCTATTTTCAACTCACTTGCAATTGTAATACAACTAATTATTTTCTGATGTGGCAATTTATTTATTAAACACCGTATTATAAGGGGATAATTGCGTAGTAGTTGTAATACTCAAGGGATATTTGCATAATAGTTGTATACTAGTTGTTTTTTTAGTTTTAGTTGCAAGGTAATGTGGTTTTGACAAACACAATTTCTCATAGTGAGAATTATTTGTGATAGAAATTGAACTTGTAGATAAACCACAAATCCCTACTAAAACCATTCTAGATAAAATAGCTAGCCTTGTGGTACCCAATAGTGGCACACTAATAGTTGTTATAAATAACCATATGGATGTTATACATGTGCAAATTGGGAAGAACATTATTGAGGATGCATTTTTGGATGGTAGGTCATGGGTGAACATCATTATTGAATATTGAAAATTAGGCTAGGGTTGCCTAGACCTAGACCTACACCCTATAATATGTGGGATGGTATATCAAACTACAATAAAACCAATATGATTGATCACATATCCAAAGATGTACGTGCATGGAATACCATACATAGTTACATTCATGGTCCTACACAACAATATTATATATTCTAATAATTCCATGTTGTTGGGTAGACTATCGCTCAGGGATGATAAAATAACACATGATTGGGGAAATAACATGATTAAAATATAGGGAAATGGTAATGTCAAAACCATAACAATGAAAAAAAATTGATGTGAAAAGACCAAAAGTCCTATTGAGTTTTGATTATCAAAATGGCATCACATGGATAGGAGGAATGCACATATGAGGAAAAAAATTTGATGTTTATTAATGAGATTAAATTATTTTTTATCAATACCATTAGTTACCCCTACAAATAGTAAATTCACTTGCAATGAATATAATTCAAAATGAGAGAAGGATAGAAAGACCATATTCTAATGTTTTATTAAACATTATAGCCAACCATGTAGTTGTTTCTTAAATAGTGGTCAACAAATAACTTGAAATAGCTCTTGAGGACATGGTGTACCATGCGATTTACTACCACCACAAACTAAGTCATGTACAGATAGATGAAACAATAACACTCAATAGGATTTTTGGTCCGCCTTGCAATTTATAAATGAACTATGGATTACAAGGTGGACCAAAATTAAATATCACCAACTCGTGAAGATTAACTTGGGTATGGAGGAAAGTTGAAATACGATTAAGGTCAATGCACAACTAGCCCAGGAGAATATGAATTCGTTGAAAGAACTATTGATGAAATATGTTTTTGCTTAGATATATTAGGACCTCAACGCATGCTGCAAAAGTTGGCACAAACATCATATTGAATTGGACATGTTTATTTCATTGGCACATCAGGCCATGTTCAAAATGAATCCAAACCATGTTACAACTATTAAACAAGCCATAAGAAAATTATTACTATTAGGATTTATACAACATGTAAAGGAAACCACTTAATTGTCACCAATTGTGGTCTTACCCAAGAAGAATGGGAAGTTCAAAATTTGTGTAAACTTCAAAAAATTGAATGTGGCCACAAAGAAAGATCCATATCATTGCATTTTATAGATGAGGTCCTTAACATAGTTATTAGGGCATGATGCATGTACTATTTCTTAGATGGATACTTTGTATACTACAAGATATCCATAGCATTAAAAGATAGATAAAATACAACATTTATAACAAATTAGGGAGTTTTTACTTGGGTAATTATGCCATTTTGAGTGAAGAATTGACCTCCTACTTACTAGAAAGTATGAATAAATATTTTTTAAATGATTTAGACAAATTCATGAAGATCTTTCTATACAACTTCACTATCTATAATGATATGGATATTCATATGGCAAAGCTCAAACTATGCTTTTAGAAATGCAAAGAATTTGGGACTAGCTTGAATCTAAATAAACATGCATTATTGGTATTTTCAAGGATGATATTGCGATTATAGTTTTCAAAGGGTAAATTACAAAATCTTAATAAAATCCAAGCCATTAGTTCATATACTTGTTCCCACAAGTCCACAATAGATTCAAGTATTTAACAAAATGGTTTAGTTTTATAAATGATTCATCAAGAATTTTACATTTATTATGCCTCCAATTACTAAACTCATGAGGAAGACATAATAATTTTTGTGGACCTTGATTAAAATGTCAAGCAACTTGGGAATTGATAAGGTATATAGAAACAACTATCTTTATATCTCCTAATTGGGACACATAGTTTGATGTCCATATAGATGCACCATTGTTAGTTATAGGTGTCATGTTAACACAAAACCTGATAGGAAAAATGTGATCAACATGTAGTTTATGCCTCTAGACTAATGAACAATGTAAAGCAAAAACCACATTACCACATAATGTGAAGCTTTAGCCATGATATTTGCAATCCACAAATTTAAAAATTACCTATTGGGTAATGAGTTTTTGTTTTATGTAAACCATATGGCTTTGGTGCATCTAGTGAACAAATGACAATTTTCAAATCATATTGTTATATAGATTTTTTTTTCTTGAAATTTGAATTTACATTAGTTTGGATGGCAATACTTACCCATGTAGTAACAAATGCACTATCCATGCTACTAGATACTATAGAACCAACATGTGTCCTTAATCAAACTACATATGCAACTTTGTTCCATTTACAAGTTATTTGGTTGCAAGATGTCAAGGACTATCTATAGACCAACCATATGTTTAGTATTTTGACATCAACTGCAAAGCAAAGATTAACAAAACAAGTAGAACCTTTCATGGTACATGATGCAATATTGTATCAGATGGGTTAGGATAAAAAATTAAGATGATGAGTAACCATAGACAAAGTTCATAAGATGTTTAAGAGCTCCATGAGGGTTTTGCATGTGCACATTTTGTAATAGATATTATTGTGAAGAAGATATTAGATGTGGGCTACTAGTGGCCCACATTGTTCAATGACATGTAGAATACTACATATTGTGTCATGTGTGTCAACAAGTTAAAGGTTTAACAACATAAAGTTTGGCAAAGTTGATGACTACTCATCCTAAAAAACCCTTTATGAATTAGGGGTTAGATTTCATAAAATCAATCAGACCATTAAAAGATTTATAATTTAGAAATATATTTTAGTTGCCATAAATTATACTACAAAATGGGTGGAAGCAAAGGCACTTTGAATAAATATTATAGTTGTAACAATTAAATTTATGTACGAGTACATCCTTACTAAGTTTGGTTGTCCACTAACCTTAGTTACAAACCTAGGAATTCACTTCATCAATGATGCTATTAAACATTTGACTGATCATTTCATTTTGAAACATGTTAATTCCATTACCTATTTTCCATAGGAAATTGGGCATGCAAAATCAACAAACATTATAAATATAATTATTAAATTAAATTTCATTAGTGAAAATAAAATAGATTAGGATGAACATCTTCCCAATCTATTTTTTTAATACAAAATTATGTATAAAGTAGCAATAAGGTACAATCCATATCAGTTAATCTATCAATTGAGTCATTTATTATTTAGATAATATGTTATGCTGACATTTAGTGGGGACCACATAAATGCAAATCATTTTAGGGTACTCATTAATCGACTAATGGGTTCAAAATAACTACATATTGATATATTGTAGGTACATGAAACCCTGAGGAAACAAAAGTGGAACCGTGTTTTTGGGAATCAACATAGGTATCCATAAAAAGAATTTTACATTTGAAAATCATGTGTTGTAGTTTAGAAAGGTCAAAAATTCATTTTGGGAAATTCATTAAGAAGTGGTTCAATTCGTATAAAATACATTTTTGCTTACCAAACAATACGATTTTGTTAGTCAATGTGAAAAAAGTTAAAACCTTATTTGTTCTTGGAAGATGAAATACAGTGTAGAATATCCTACACTTGTAAATTGGGAAGGACAAGTTGATTTATTGATGATGAGGAAATGGACAATGATGAGGAGGTTGAACCCATAATAAAATCTCTTGACATTGAAAATTATAAATGTTGGTAGATTTGTTTTGGTTAAGGTTCAATTGGATTACCTATTTTCTCACTCAATGCTACATGGTAGTAGTAAACATATAGATTCATGTGTAAAAACCTTAAAGGTAAAAATGAAATGACAATGGAGGTGATAATTAGGTGCATCGTAGTTTTTAGAAAAAATGATGAACAATCATTTTCATTTCATTGTAATTTTTATCATTTCTTTGTATTAAGCAAAATGAATGACAAAAGTTTAGTTTAAAAGTTAAAGAAAACAACACGAAAAAAGGAAGAAATGACAAGAAAACTTGTGCAAGATAAAAAGAAGGAAGTACAACACCAACAAATAGCTCATGCAAAAGAGAAACATGAACAAGTTCCACATTTAAGCATTCTCGATTTGCAACTTCTTCAAGTTCATTCTCCATCCTCTTCTTTAGATTACGGGCTAAGATGGATGATTAAAGAAATTTTGCAACACATATGCAATACACGAATCTCAACTTAGTCATGGTTACATTTTTTCAAAGGTAGGGAATATTTTTTCCTCAAGCTACGTCATAAATAATAATGTAGTCAGATTTTGAAGACAAAGACCTTTAGGTTTTCTATTCGAAGAAATAAAACAACCAATGTTGCCATCAACATCTACACATGTAGTTTCTTCTACATATCATATTCCATCAGGTTCCTTAAACCTTAGTTCTTCATTTTGTATGTCAAAGCATAAGTGACATAACATGGTGTCTCATTAAAATAGATTTGTGCTTTCACAAACCAAGAGAGGCTTATGTTTACACTTACATAATAGCCATATACATAGGAGTTGGAGAGGTTTACAACATGGGTTAGAATGAGAGAAGTAAAAAAGAGATGGGCATTGAAAGTTGGACTTGTGGGTTCGTTCAAGGTCTAGTGGAAAATACCAAGACATCATTTGTTGGTGGAGTTTTTCAATACTTGGAGATGAAAAAAATAAAACATTTTTTGCCAAAATAGGTAAGAAAGTAATCGTTGTAGACAAGCATGTCATCCAAGATATTGTAAAGTACTTGTAGCAAAGTTTGATGTCAAAAATGATGTATGACATTCTACATTGGTTATTGAAGTGTTGATGTAACATTTTTTTGGCTAGAGAAAAATCCACAAGTGTTAATGATCTCAATGAACCCTATTCAACCACAACAACCTTCAACATTTGATTTCAATGTTTTAGAGTTGAAGGAGAGATTGAAGAAAAACAAACGTCTTTTCAAGTTGTCTAGTAGATTTCCAAACCCAAATACAAAGTTGGAGAAATGTAGATAAAGAAGAGAACAATAGATTATAATGGAGTCTAATGAGGAGCAAGAAGACGAGGATCCTTTAGTCTTTAAAAGGACAAGGCACATGAGAGGTTCTTTACATAACCTTCCAGTAGTCACAACTCCATTTACTTTCCAATGCAACAATAAAATCATGCAACAACAAAGAGGCCAAAATCACCACAACTTGTGGCCACAACATAGTTGCATGCCAAGCAAAAGAGGGATGATTACTAGAATTTCCTTTTTTTTAAAACTATAAATTTTTGCCAAAAAAGATCCATTTTGGACAAGCATAAAAAAAATTCTCAGTCATTTTTTATGTGTCATTTTGAATATGTTCTTTGTGATTGGGACATGTACTTTTTGACTTGACCTAGGTTGGCATTTTTTACTAGTCATTTTGATTGATCAATACAACAGTTAAATGACTTTTTGACTAGTCAAACATCATTTCGACTAAGCAAATGTTATGTGGCATTTAAACATTGGCCACTAGGTTATGCCATGTGGATAAAAGCTAAACAACTTAGGTTAAGCCTCAAATTAGATACCTATTTCAAAAAACCTATGTCTAGGAACCTACAACCTATGCTCCTAAACCTAAGTCTAAAAGCCTATAACTAGCGACTATGTATAGAAACTTAAAATAGGTTAGGGCAACCTAAACTATGATTTTTACTAGGCTTAAATGTACAGCACCTAAATTAAGCCTACACCTAGATGACATAACTAGGAAAATCTTATTTCATTTTGAATTTGACCTTTAAGGTTGAGCCTTTTCAATTGGCTCATCCCAAGTGGCCTTCTTTTCTAAAATATTTCTTATGTCTTGGATGCTTATGGTGCATTTATTTACATTGTTCACAATTTGGAAATGATGACAAACAATATGTAACAAACTTTTGAGAAGGAGAAACATTTTCATGTTCACACAACATTAGAACCTTTTAGTTCACACAACATTATTCCTAAATAACTATGTAAGATACATAAATTAAGTAAATAAATAGATGAAAAGGTAGGTAAATGTGAATGTTAATTAAATTAAAATAGAAATTAGTAATAGTTAATGTCTAGTTGTTTAGTTATAGTTAATAATTACAACCATATTATAAATCCTTCAATTATATAAAATATCAAGATAGTCACAATGTCTTATATTGTTAATTGATAATTACAACCAAATTACAACTAATCTTTACAAATTTGACTTAATTCATTATATATTGTCAACAATGTATTTGAAAGAATTAATATTAAACTATTTAATTGCACATTCATAGGTGTAATTTTGGTATATAATTAGGTAACTAGCTAGTAATTTATCATATGTATGTAAATGGCTTGCCCTAGCCTATATAACTAGGTTACATATAAATTAAAATATAGGTAAATAGGTGGAATATAGGTAGGATATGTATAAATAAATATACCTACATATAAATTCCTTGTGTTTAGGTTATTTAGCCACATACTTACATCACATAAGTTAAATAGGTGGCTAATTTAACCTAGGAAATTTTTTTAATGGCTAAATTAATTGTGGTAAAACCAACGATGATTAAACTAACCATGAATATAATAATTATGGAAAATTTAATGATTATTAAACTAATAATGGTGAAACCAACCAAATTTTTAAAATAATGGTTATTTTTCCATAAATATTTTTAATTTTTGGTTAATGGTTAATGACTAAGTTAATGGTTAATTGCTAATGGTTAAGTTAATGATTAGTTTAGCCAAATTTACTTACTCATGGTTCAATTAAGCATAATTAACCAATAATAAAGTTAATATGGCTAAACTAACTAATGAATAAACATTTTTTAGCAAAAACAATTATGCAAAAATTAATTATGGCTAAAATAGACATGAATGAAGTAATTACGACTGAAGTAAATTGGTCAAAATAATTATGGCAAAACCAATCATGGCTAAACCATTAACCACGAGTAAAATGAATTTGGTTAAAATAAACATGAATGAAATAATTATGGATAAAATATAGATATTTAAAATAATTATGGAAAAAACCAACCATGGCTAAATTAACAATAGTTAAATTAATTATGGGTATATTAATTATGGTTAAAATAAATTAATATATTAAAATTAATATAATTAATATAGTTATTGATGCACTCCTAATTCCTTGAGGGATTCAAATGTGAGTCCAAACTAAAAATAACGAAAGAGTAAGGAGTCGGAGCACATTCCTTGGCTCGCAACACTCTGGAGGGGTAGAAGGGCGTGCTAGAGCTCTGGGATGGGACTAGGAAGAATTAATAAGCTTCAGTTACACACAAACTTGCACAAAACCAACATAAGGTGGTTGGTGCATAGTTGGGACACTTTTGATGTTAGAACAAACCACGAGCAACTCAAACTCATAAGACTCACCATGGTTTGGACTTGGGGGAAGCCGCCACCTTCCCCCTTATAATATATTTTGTGCCTTTCTATGGAGCCCACATCCAAATGACATTTTTTCTCAGGACTCCTAAGTGGGAATCCGAAAATTCCCATAGCAGGGATTCTCGCGACTTGGGGGGGGGGGGGGGGGGGTCATAACTTTGCGTGAAAACCTTGGATTGAGGTGAGGTCTCAAGCAAATTTGTAACCCTCGTCAAGAGCTTTCCAACGGTATGTCGCACGCCACCTACACGCAAAACAATTGGGTCGATTTTTGACTTTTAGTGGTTGGGAGTCAAATTGCCCGTTCGACTCTTGGACCTTCTTTTGGCCATAACTTGTGTTGCAGATATCCAAATGAGTCATGCGAACCATTTTAGACATCTACGTTTCAATAACTTCTCAATGATATAAAAAACTTTTCGATCCATTGGGTTTGGCCCCTGTAATCGTTCTTTGAACATTCAAAAGTCCACTGGGACTTCAACTCCCAATGTGGGAGTTCCCGTGGGAGTGTGAGGGTTTATTCCCTCACACTCTCTTGCACTTTCATGAGCATGCGGCATGACTCCCGGGCTTCTTTCTTGGCCTGCAACCTTGTAACCCCTTGCCTTGGTTGCGAGCCCAAGGCTAAGGTTGCGACAATTATTTTTATAATAACTATGGTTAAATTCATTGCTGTAAATCCAATGATGGCCCAACTAGTAATGGTTAGATTAATTATATTACACTAATTATTGTGGTTAAACATATTAAGGTAGACCAACTATTATTAATTTGACCATGGTTAGATTACTTATGGTTAGTTTTGAACTTTAATTAAAATTTCCATAGTTAGTTGCACCATAATTAATTTCAATATAGTCAATTTAACCATAGTTAAATAAACCATGTATATTTTATTATTTAAACCATAATTAATTTTGTCATGATTCATTTGATTATGATTAATTAATTTTTATATTTTGCAACTTTTTTCAAATTGGTCAAACATAATCAAAATGTTACATGTAGTTGCAAGATACCCAATTAGTATTGGAATTTGTAGTGGGTTTTTTTACTAGACCATTGACCATTTTGACCAAACCTACTTAATTAGCCCTATTGATTGAGTGTAATAAGTGGCTGTATTGACCTAGGCATTTGCCAATTTGATTAGGTGGTATTTTAAAGTCTAATTTGACTAAATGTCTAATTTGATTAATTGCTAGATCAATCATTTTAGTCAAATTGATTAGTCAAAATATACTCATTGTCATTCAAGCCCTTGGCCTTTAATAAAAAATACATGTCCTCTAGTAAAAGAAACCCATCCAATCAACTTGGTTAGTTTTGAAAAAATAGGAATTTTAGTAGTGGATGTTCCAAAAACAAGTAGATCACATGCATCACAATTTGAATCCATGGTCGACCCACATGCTAAACATGAAAAAAGATAGTCTTCATTTCCGAAACTAGAAGTTCCTATGTGGTCCCCCCCTAGACCACAATTTCTAGTAGCATAATAACATGTAAATACACAACATGTGCAAGCAATTCAACAAGAGGGGAATCCATCATCATCTAGGGGCTTTTATGAAGGAGCCTAGTTTGGATTTTCTTAGGAATGGTGTATTATCCATTAATACGAAGTATTCTTATATTTAAAATTCCATAGACTTTTGGATCTTTGAGTTAAAAGGCAAAGGAACATTTAAAAGCAACTATAATGTTTTAACACATAACATATTACAACAAAAACATGGAGAAGATGATGATTGAGATGTTAGGATTTAAATCACAACAACAACATGAAATTAAAATTGACTAAAAGATGTCAATATGTAATATAGGAGATGAAGAGTCTAAAACATAAGTTGTGATCTCATGAGATATAGACCAAAAAGTTGTCAAATAGACCAAGGAACAATAACTAAACAAGCTATAGATGGAGTTTTTAAAAGTAGGTCAAAGGAAACACACTATGGAATAGTAGTTAAATCCATGGACAAGATGAAGGCGCAAAGAGACTTCTTGAAGCAAAATCAATAGGAGCTTTTTAAATATTGGGCTTTGAAGAACAAGAAGATGGTTTTGAAGCCCAATGTGTAGCATTGTAATGGGACAAAAGCAGTTTTGATCATACCATGGTGGAGTAAGAAACAAATTTTTTGTGACTTAAACAAGTTATCCATATCTTTGTAGACTAGAAAAATGACACATTGCTCTCAAAGTATTAGACTTGGGCTAATTACAACCAAACAATCCATGGACTCCAACATGATGCCAACTGAATGTAAATAGTCTATGAAACTTGTGGCATCAAACATCAATGTCTAGTGGCATTTACATGATGTTTTGTAAAAGGATGTATAGACTTTGTTTGACAAACACAAAGCTTATGAAACAAAGGTACATGAGAAAGCTCAAGGCATACAAGGAAGCTTTTCCTAATGTTGTTTATGAATACCCTATTTTAACCCCAAAAGATAGTGTGGTAGAGTTAGACAAAGGGTAATATCAAGCAAGTCATAATGGAAAAGCGTTATAAATATAATCATAGGCACTTGAAGAAATGAAAGGTGTAGGTGGATTGGAGGATGTTTTTGCTAAGTAAGAAGATGTAAAGACAATAGATCAATCTATAGAACTCTCCTTAATGGTTCATGAGTAATTGCAAAAAGAAAAAAAACCAATTTAAATACATGACAATTTAACTTCATTTCAATTTACAGATTATGGTACGACCATTGCAATAAAGGGGACCTATAAAAGAAGGTGATAATGGTCATATAAAAACCATTGAAGACACACAACAATAATTGCGTTAGTAGATTCCACAAGTTCAGCCTCATATTAAGATTACTTAAAACAAATGTGGAATAGTCAACATGTAGTTGTTTGTTATTTATTTTTAAAATTTCAAATTGCTTTGAATTATATTTTCAATTCACTACATTTATGATTTTGGTTTAGATAAGGATTTTGATCATTTTGATATATTTGATAATTTTTTTTGCAGATTTGTTGTTGTTACAAATATGATAGTGTTTCACCTTTAAATATTTAAGCATAAATATCTAACAAAAAAACTTTTTTTTTGGATAAACCATATTTGAAGTAAAAAATCATGTATTTATTAATATAAAAATTTAATAATTAAAAAAACATTTTTAAACATGGATTTTGTTTTTCATACACCATTAAAAAATGGGGCAAAATTTAGGGATTATTTTTGGGGTGTTTTTGGTGTGGCATCATGAACATTCATAATAATAAACCTATCCATGATGCTTTAAAAAAAAAGGGAAAAAACATACATTCTAATTTACATAAATGTACAAGAATTTCATATATGAAAATATTGTAATTTAGAGGTTATATGCATCCTAAACTTTGCATGCATGACATTTCAACCTAATCACTAACCCATTCAGATATAAATGTGAGGCATTAAATTGTTATGTGTGTTTCAATATATATTAATTAATGCAATATGCAATGTTTGAGTAGTGATTTAATTAAGTTTAAAGTGAATGATTCAATTCATGTAAAAATGTTAATAGTTCAAAAAATGTGAAATAAATTATTAAACCATTCAAGTATAATTGTAAAATATTGACTTGCATGTGTTTTGGTATATTATAATAAATGAAAAATAAAATTTGTGAGTATTAATTTTAACATATTAAAAATGAATGATTTAACTTTAATAATTGAGGAGATGTGAAAAATCAATTATTCATTCCAATATAAATGTGGGGTTTCAAATTATTACATGTGTTTTAATAAATTATGGTAAGTGTAAAATGCAACTCTTAAATAATGGTTTTGACATGTTAAAAGTTGATGGTTCAACTGATGTACTTTGTTGATAGTTGAAAAAAGGTCAAATTTGACTAACGCATTATAATGCATTGTGTAATAAAGTTAAAAGCTACCTCAATTTTCATGTCAACAATTTGAAATTATTAAAATTTTAAATAAGGTTCAAATTATATTCACAAGTGAATAACATAATGAATGTAACAACTATGAACAATATTGACCATTAATTAGTGTAACAAGTTACTTGCAAACTTAAGATGGCTAAATGTAGTTGAAATATAATCAAACCAAATAACTGTTGCAATGTGTGAGGGTGGAAAAAAACAAGATTTCTTCTTATAAATATACATAACACATGTAAAATAGCTAAAAAATTCCACAAATGTTAAAAATAATCAATAAGGTATAACCCAGTTACAAGTTATTCGGCAAAACATTATCTAGTTGACTTGGTTAATTTTCTCTCAAACAATTAACATATAGATCTACCTTCCAAAAGCTTGTGCCATACCAAGTTAATTCCATCAAATTTCAAAAAATCAAACATTTGAACCTAGCCATTTATTTCAAAATGACTTTTTCTAAAGAACTAAACTTTGTAGATTTCTTGAATGTTTTCTGAAAATGGTAGTTCAATTGGTTGTTATTAAAATAAAATAAAAAATGCCAATCATTAGAACTAACATCACAATAACATTAGTAGGAAACAAGGGTGTTGTTCATTAATTTAATTGACTATGGAGCCCTAAAAGTGAACCAAATCATCACAACCTTATGCCATTTCACCTTGTAATTGGCTGAAACTTAGTCATTACATAATAATCATCATGTGCATCTCTAATAGTCAAAGTTACTCACTGAGATCATTTTTTTGTATTATTTATATTATTATTCTAATCTTAGATACAAATTTATAAAATGAAAATATCTTTTAAGAAGCAAAAGAAGATGAAAAACCAGTATTTGTTGTGTGAAATCAAATAGTTTTTATATTACACATGTTTTATACATAATATATGTAACAACAATTTTGTATGCATAAATGAATATAATGGTAATACATTATATAACATTGAAAAGTTTTATACACATGTTATTGTATTGCTGATACATTACATTGAGTACATTTAGTAATTAACATGTAATAACTAGTATATTACAAGTTAATATGATTAGAATATAATATAGTATTGGTTGTTGACATAATAAAATATTGACATTGTAATTTATTATTTTAAAACAATAAAAAGTTTCTATGGGGAACTACAATATTAACTTTCTATTATGTGGGCTTTAAATTAATCTTGCATAAAAAAGCAAAAACTTCCAAGGTTTATTTTATAGAGACATGATGTTTTTGTGAAAAAATATTTTTTGAGGTGCTACTAAACAATGTGTTCCCCTTCAAATGATGTGAGATTTTTTTTCTTTTTCTATTATACATTTTAAACCTTTGAAGCAAATTCATGAATGAAATTTCATTTGGGCAAAGTATGAAAAAGAAAACAATTGTTATTTAATTTAAATTTGAAAAATGATTTTGATATTAACATGATATATCTAATCATTAACATTTTATGGGAATGTCATGTGGTAGTTGGTTGGCAAAAACATTGAATGGTTTCCAAGGAGACCAAGGTTTAAACCAATGTTGACTATTTCTTATTTTTAAAAACTATTGAGTCCAAGTCTAGATTTCAAATAAAATTCAAGACATTTTGGTTCTAGGTCTAAAGATTATTCTCAAAAACTAAAACCCATTAGTCTTGGGTCCATGATGAATTTTTTTGACCAATGGTTATGGGTTTGATAGGTTCAATCTTTACGAGTTTTCAATTTTAAAACAAGTCCAATTCTTTATTATTGAATAGTTGGGGGATGCATCCAAAAGTTCAATTTTTTTCACAACAAGTTACTCTACTGAACCCATCACAATTTTTTTTAAAAGCACTTTAGAAACCCCCTGAATTCACATTTTCCCTTCCAAGATAAACTGCCTAGTCTCTTGTCACTTCCTTTTGTGTAGAGTCAAAAAGTGGAAAATTGAAAATGTGGCATATACAACCATGATTTAGTTTGTAGTCATAAGCAACCATTACATATACACATACCTATAACCGAATTATATTCATCATTTTAAAACGACTATTTGTATTATAATCCTAAGTCATGAATGCCATGACTACAATGGTAATTGCCATATGACAATAATTGCATTTTGGCATGAATTAATTATCATTTTGTGCATTTTGGATTGTTGTATTTCATTTAAAATTTTATAAAATGTAGGTAGGTAGGTAGGTAGGGTAGGGTAGGCTAGGTGGCCTAAATGGCTTAGACTAAACTATCTTAGGTTGATAGTGTTAAGGTATGATCCTTTCATCTTCACATTGAAAGACAAAATCCTTACCATTGCACCACAATTGTTTCTATAATATATCATGTCATCACATTATAATAGACATTTAGAAAAACCTATGTAAACAACCTAGCCTACCTAATGTAAGTAAGTTAACTTAGCCTAAGGCATACCAAGTAGGCTTGCTTACATCTACCTAGACCTACCTAAGGGCTACCTAGGACTGTAGGGGCTACCTTGGTTTACATGGTCTCAACTAGGCCCTATGTTGAAAAGTTGTTTTGGCACTTTGTCTCCCAACTTTTCAAACACCACAAATTACTTTAAATAGTTTTGTTTTGGGAAGATAGGAAACAATTATTTATAAATAAATAAAAGTGTTGCATTATCCCAAAATGGATTTAGCATTAGATGGTGACAACTCTTAGAACATGCCTAATTAGTAAAACAACTAGTTACAAAATGCTACCAAACTAAAGTTAACCCAAAAATTGAGAATAATCTTACAACGTGATATTCATGTTTTAGTTTTAAGTTTCCCAATAATAGGAATCATCTTATAGCTTTGATTGACATCTTTCCAATAATACAAAATTCGTTGTGTGTATACATGTTTTCATGAAATTAAAAAATCAAAACTCTTTAAGGGTTTTGTAAGTTTTGCCTTTTTCTTCCCTCACACATTTCCCATTGGGTTTGGTGTGTGTTTCATTTCATTTGGTTCATGCCCCACACTTTGGGCTTGATTTTCATCCGTTGGGGGGTGGGGGAGCCCAAGATTAAAGCTGCAAATGTTAAAACACTCAAAGCTATTTTAGAAATTGTCAACATGATTTCACAAAGTGAGACCTCATATGAGCCCCAAAAACAATGTGTCATGTTGTGCAAAACCTTCATTTGAGAAGACTCTTGATTTTTAATACTTTTGAAGTGGATGACCCCACTATGTGGCTTAACATTAGTACCTTATCAATTAAAGGTGCATTAAAAGAGTGGAATTAAATACAACTAATGACATAATAAGAAATGAATTTTATTGGAATTTGAAATTGTGAAAGCCACCTCCTTGATAGATCATTTTTGACCAATGGTATAACTAACTCAAAAATGAATTCTAAGTATTTGAAATCTGAAATTCTTATCAAAATTTGAAATTGTAAGACCAACTCTTTGAGAGACCCCACCTTTGACATAGGTAGGGTTAGTTTAAGAAACATTTATTTTACTGTTTTTACATATGTGATTGTGGTTTTAGTAAATTTGTTTGGCTATACCAAAGACTTTTAATTGAAAAATTAAGGTTCTTGAATCACAATTCATTAATGGGCTATCCTATTGTAAAATTTAAAAAATAAATAAATCATAATTATTATTTTAAAAATTCAAAAGACATGATTCCATTAGGATTGAGTTTCAATATACATTTTCTTTTTAAAAAGAAACGTGTCTAGAGAAAATGAGGCAAATCATTTCAAAGGGTGGAATGCTTCCTCTCTTTCCAAAATGCCCCAGCTTTTTGCGCAAAGGAAAAAATTCCCCTTGATCAGCTGCCTTTCAGATACACTAGGAATTTTCAGCTGGTGCTTTCTGAGGACATGAGTAGAGTTGCTGGAAGGAGCATTTAGACAAATTGCCCGCACAGTAGCCTCTGTGAGGACTGTCAGATGGCCTTTTCTTTGGGGCTTAGTGGATATATCTGCCTTTCTTTGCATGTTGGCAGGCCTTCTTCACTCTCAGTCGAAGAACACAATTCACACTTCAGGGCTGAAACCAGTCTCGACAGACTACACATCTTGTGAGCCAACAGCCCAACAAAAAACAGGCCCTTCACATGCCCCGAACCCAGCTTCAAATCTCATAACTTTGTCCAAACTCTCACTTGTGTGACTTAGCTGGTTCTCCCTGGATTTCTGTCAGCTTAGGAGGACCAAAGCCTGCTACAACCCTCTCTGTCCCCTCTCCCATCCTCCCAGTCCCAAAGCTTTTGGTAGAATCAACATCTGACAAAACAGAAACTGTAATAACAGCAATAACAAAAGGTATGCATAATTGAGAAGAGGAGATATCATGGATGTAAGAGCATTGCCCAGCTGCAGCAGCTCTCTTACAGTCTTTACCACATCCAGTGTGCATTGCTTCAGTTCTCCCCCCCCCCCCCCCCACCAAACCCCACCCTTGAAGCTGAAAAGATGGACTGAACCAAGTGAGAGACTATTTAACTCTCACCACCTGGGCCAATCCTTTTAGTTGGCGAATGAGAAACAATCATTTATTATTGCTGAGAAGCAGTCGTTTCTTGAGAAGTGCTCTTCCAGGGCACTGTGAAAGTGTCCACATTTACCAGCCCAAAGAAGAAGCAGATTCAGAGTGTTTTTCTTCATCCAAACAATACTGTAAGAGGCCAGTGTTCTGCTGCTGCTGCTGCTGGGCAGGCTCTAAAGGACCACAAGTGTGTATATGATACAACAGCTGCACATGAGAGTATTAGCAGGTCAAACATGATTGTCACATGCATATATAATGGATAGATAATAGGTCAAACATGTGGCACATATTATACATCCCACATAAAAACAAATAATGAGTAGGCAGCTAATTTACCAATGTGTTATTATTATCTCTATGGATGTTAAGTATTTTCTTCAAGTGAGTTCCAATTGCTAGCTAATAATGTTTCGTCATCACAAAGATCATCAGTTCATGGCTACCCATCATACATGAAGAAAGGAAGGAAGGAAAG
Organism: Sphagnum tenellum; assembly: GCA_963921925.1. Classification (NCBI taxonomy): domain Eukaryota; kingdom Viridiplantae; phylum Streptophyta; class Sphagnopsida; order Sphagnales; family Sphagnaceae; genus Sphagnum; species Sphagnum tenellum. Next base: position 765,999 of record OY998159.1, read on the forward strand.
AGAACAGCTTGGAATCCTTTAACATTTGAGGGGGAGGTTCCTAGCTAGGACCAGTGGGTTCTCTTAAGGGAGGGCCACCCAATCGGTGTGAGCTTGAGGGTGTTCCCAAACCTCAAGAGAACCCATGAGTGCAGGAACTTCCAGTTACATCAACCACTCTCTTTTTATGGGAACACAGGAACATATAAAACCAAGAGGATCTCCCCCAACATAATGTCCTAGGGTTCTTCTTGTGGGGAGGGGGGAGATCCCTTGAAATACACACAAATATGAAAAAGAAGAGTCATTTGCCTCAGGTAACAAGTGCCTTGCCCCTCCCCCCCCCCCTTATAATGAAGCCAGAGTGACACAACACACCGTACAAGATGTATAAGTATGTAGAAATGAAACACTTTTTCATTGTGTTCATATCCCATAGCCAAACATGATGATTAGCTATGTACTAACTATGCAAATGCAACTATACCTACCTAGTACTTACCAAGTGCTTTGCCTAATTACCCAACCTACAAATTAGCCTACATTCCCTACCTAGTTACCTACCATACCTACCATACCTACCCACTTACAAAGGTAAATTATCTGGGTAGTGTGAGGGGGAAGTAGGAGGGTTGACAGGAAAGGTTACCAAGGTGGGAACTCCATTGCTAGTTTGGAAAGTTAGTTGTGGTTATGATGAATAAATGGGTTTTCATTAACGGATGGTGCTCTCGTGGGTGCTGATCTCTTTCATGGTATGTGACAGTTTCCAGTTGGACTTGCACTGGTAACCCGCACCGGTGGGTCTTACACACACCAGTATGGACAGTGAGGCACCTGTTCTGTAGTACAAAACATTCACACATTAGTTTCTGATCACAAGGAAGAAAAGATGGTTGCCAGTCTACTTCCTTTTACTACACCTTTTGCTCAATGATAATGGGTGTTTCACTTGCCACAGAAGGATTTCAACCTAAGAAACAATCCGCCGATGAATAGCACAGCTCTTGAAAGTATATATAGATACATACAATTATGTAAGGTAGGTTGGTAACCAAGGCATTTGGGTAGCCAAAGTTTTTTTTTGACAATTTCATAGATATCTTCCTAGAAATCTGGTGAATTTTTATTTTTTTTTATTTTTTTTTCAAAAGAGCGTTTGACCATGTTGTTGAGCCCCCCCTTTTTTTTTCCACAAAATGAAAAAACTCGCAAAAAAAAAAACTACCCACAACATCAAAGTGTGCTTAAGATTTTGACTTTCATACTCAGATAGGCACATATGTAAGTGGGTAGGTACACTATATAAGTGAGCCTATGCAAGCATGTAGTTAGGTTGATACACTAGATAGGAGGGTAGGTTGCGAATTGAAGCCCCTTCTCACCCCCCACATCCCCACCCCTCACCCAACACACCCTCCCTAAAGAGAAAAGAACCAAAAAGAAAAGGGTTGACAGCCAAGGAATAAACTTCAAGAATTGGGCAGCCAATTCAAAATGATTTGTTGGGCAATTTGAAGAGCATTTGGGCAGCACGCCAAATGAAGTTGACTTGAAAAGTTAGCAATGTAAATAACACTGGTGATGCGGAGTAGACAATTTGGCAATGTGAAGTAGGCAATGTGGAGTTGGCAATTTGGCAATGTGTGAACTTAAGTCTTAACAAAGTCGACTAGGCATTGTTAGCAATGTGGACTTGGCAAAAAAGAAATGTCCACTTGGCAAAATAGCAAAATGAGAAACTCAACTCAACAAAATACACGTACATTTGGTATTCCATAGAGATGAATGAATTGGTGTGTGAATATGTGATACATCCTTGACACTCACACCCTTGACACCCAAGTTGTCATACAGGTACAACTTACTAGAACAGCTATGAATTTGTTATCATGTGTTTGCTCCAGTGCTTTCATGTCCCTACACTTCATATCTGGTTCACAATCTAGTGAGACTAAGTTGAGTTGTCCTTGAATTCGCTGAACACAGCTAGCCTATACAAGCTGGTCCATAACTGCATGTTTTGTAGGAATATTTCTTGCTTGCCTGCACAGCCATTCGGTCGGTGTGAGTGCACCATGAAGGATGGATGGTGAGTGGTGAGGAAACAATTTTCTGTTGGGTTTTAGTTGTCTAGCTAACCATGGTGGTTAGCTCAGTTAACCCTAAACCCTTACCTCTTAATCAACAATGTGTAACTGGGTTGCTAGTTGGTATTGTAATCAGTCCTTACCTATGTATGAACTATCTACATTGATAGTAGTTGCCTATTTTCCTACCCATTTACCTATATACAGGCCCTACTTACAGAATGGGCTACCAAGGTTAGATTAGATATTAACTCAGTTGAAAATCATCCATAACCAGCATCCAGTGGTTGGTGCACGCTAGTGGGTAATGCTTAACTCTGGCCTAACTATTCTTCTCCAAGTTTGATTTGTGTGGTTTCTTCTCCGGTTTATGTAAGGTTTGTTAGGCGCATGAGTTCTGATTGAGCATTGTGTGTTGATAACTGATTTATTAGCTAATATTTTGTCTGTTCTTCTGGGCAAGTTTCAAGTTTCATTGCTGTGAAGTTAGTGAAGTTATCCATATTACTTGTTGGGCACCACTTTCACTCCTTTTGGCTCCCTCATCCATTACTTGATGTCATTCATTAAATCGCGAGATAGAGTGCAAATTGGGAAAACTAGGATCAGATTGTCCAAATTCGGTACATCAAGTTATGTTTTTGCACCCTTGGGCTGTCTTAGAGCCTTTGCTATGGGGAAATAGGCACATGAGCTAGGAGGCTATGGGTTCAAGGTGCCAGGGGGCTATTGCCTATGGCTATTGGCCATTAACTATTGGCTATGGATCTTTACACTAGGCCTATTATGGCTATGACTATGGCCATTGGCTATTGGTTGTTTCCTTATGCTATTAGCTATTTCCCTATGTTGTTTCCCTTTGTTATTGACTATTTCTTTTGGCTATTGCTTATTTTATGGTTAAACTTTTCAGGTTTAAGGATTGAGTTTTCAAAAGTTAAGTATTAGGATATTTAAGTTTTGAGGTTTTAAATTGGCCTTAGTAGGGTTTCAAGTTTAGTGGTAATGTTTGGGGTTTGTGGTTTACTGTTAGGGTTGTAAACTTGCAATTTAGGGTTTCGTCTTTTAGGGTCTAAATTTAGGGATTTTCTTAGGGTTGAACACTTAGGACTTGACTTTAAGGCTTTGTTTGAAATGTTGATGTGTGGGCTTTGTAGGGACCAAAATTTAGGGGTTTAGGGGTTAGTTATAAGGTTAGGGTTTTTGAAGTTTCTCTAATTGTTTTGTGAAAGTTCAAACTTGTGATTGGGCTAAATTACAAGGGTTCATCCAATTTTGCAAATGGAACTTAAGGTTGAAATTTCAAGTTATGTCATGACCCTTCATTTTTAAAATTTGCATTAAATTGTTTCCAATTTTTTTTGACTAATTGTTTCTAACTTTGCATTTGTAGCCATAATGTACAAATTTGCCATCCAAAATTTTCTAGAATGTGACACTTCTAAAAAGCTCTTCTAGGATTTCGCTACAATGGATTGAAATCATCATTGTCCCTTCCCAACAAGAGGGTGTCATTAACAATTCATCTATAAACCCTCCTGTAAATAATTGTTGAATAAACCTTATTTGCATTGATGATTCCATTGTATTAAAAACCAAATTGGACAATGTATTAACCACTTTGAATCCAAGTGAAATTAAAGACATTAACCCTGCCAAACAGATTGGGATTGATGAGTTTTGGAACAATAGTAGGGATGTTATTTAGTGAGCATGTGAGCGTGAGCATGAACAAATCTTTTTTGGAATATTTTGTTGACGTCAACGATAGATTTGAAAAATATTATTTAACACATGGGACATAATATTTGGTGACATGGAGGAATATTTTACCATGTGTTCATGGATAAAAGATATTCAAGGATGAAAATTTGGATGACAAATGAAAATGGATGTTAAAATAAACAAATAAAGTTTTGCATTGCTCAAACAAACTGTGAACATTTCCAAGGAGGATATAGAAGACTATAATTAGATGATGTTTACATATGCCATGGATTTCTTCAAAGAATGCTCAAGTTTGAAGAAGTCAATTGTAGAACATTTTTTCACAAGCTTATTGAATGATTTGTTGACAAAGGATATAGTAACCCTTAGCAACTTACCACTAACAAAATTCATGAAACCCCAAAGAAAACTCAATGCAACTTCAAACAAGCAAGTTTGGGTGCCATAAGGTTTTAAAACCAAAGTGTTAAAACATTTCGTGAATTGTCGGATGATAGGGATGGCCTCAAAACCATGAAACTTGTACAATAATTGAAAACAAAGACGTGTCACTGAATGAAAGAAGAACCAAAATCCCATTTTTTGCATTAAATTATGGTTCAATAGATGTGTTAACATGAACGAGTAGTGGGTAACCCGTGGCTACGCCACTCCAGCCACCCTGAACGCTCTGTTAAGCTCTACTGTCTGCCCTGCCTTGCCCTGCCCTTGCCCTGCCCTCCCCCCCCTGCCCCTGCCCCTGCCCCATGTCCCTAAACAGACAGACCCCTCATTTCGGGACCTGGACGGACGGACAGACAGACAGAGCCGGTTCCGCCACAAAAAACGCGGAACTGTCCGACTGTCCGGGCCAGTTCTACCGGTCCATTAAAACACGGAACTGTTGCGTCGGACGGACACACGCACGCACGGACGCACACACATGTTGTAATTATATAAGATATTTGTTCGAAGTATGTGATTTCAAAATGAAATTTTTAGTTATGAAAAAATGAAATAAAATTAGGGATGAACTTGAACATTAAAGTTGTTTGTGGAACAAATTCATTGTGATTGTTGAGTCAAATAGTCATCGAAAATATCATATCAAAGTGTTAAATGATTATCATAAACAAATAATGAAATACATGATTTTGTGGTTGTTTAAACACATGTAATTGTTTTGCCATTTAGAATTATCGTGGCATATGCTATTATTCTAAACTTGCCAATCACAACCAAATGGTCCAATCAAAACCAATGGTTGTCATGTTAGATCTAAATGCAGAATTTGAATGGACAACTACAAATATGTCACTAATCAACCATGTTCCCAAACATGGGTTATTTTGTGCATTTAGTTAATTTATTTTGAAGTTGAAAGGTTTAATCAAAGTAACCTAGGATAAAGCTTCTCATTTGCATCATGTCATAGTATCCATATCCATAGCACTTTTTTTGAACACCACTAGATTTGGATTTGTACGAATCTGTAGGGGAAAAAAAACCAAAAAATGTAGGTGTAAAGTTTTAGGCAAAGGTTGGATGTTGCACATCTACTAATCACTTGTAAGATTACAAGGTATATGGGACAATGATCAAAATGTTTATTCTAGAATTTTTGAGTAGCTTGCCACAACCACCTACAAAATAATTGATGGTTAACAAACCTAACAAATCGAAATTTCAGAACATGATTTCATCAATAGTGTGATTACTTGTTGGTATTTTAAGCACCCCCAAAAACAACTTAGTCTTAAAAAAATGGCCAAAAAAATATTCAGATGCAAAGGATGATCCATATGAAGAACCAATATTTGCTTATAGCAAGGAAATGGACCAATTAAAGCTCACAACGTTCATTATAACCTAAACTAAAATGTGAAAAAAATCAGATTCAACATGTTGTAATGGGATTATTTTTTTGTTTATCCAAAGTTCAATACTAGTAGTCATGTTCATATTTGAATTTTTGTCAAGCTATGCTTCATTAATGTGATTCCAACGTGAGTTTAGCTTTACATAAAACTTTCGATGACACACCCCTAGAGGCTTGCCACAAGGTATCGAAATAAATTTTTTTGATATAATTTGATGTAAAAGATTTAAAAGCTTTAAGCATGCTTCCTAGCTCCTCACATTTGGGGGTTAGAATGGCATGCAAAAGCTATATATGATGGAATGAAGATAAATTCCTCAAGTTGAGCTCATGAGCATGTGAAACCTCAAAGTTGATTCTTAACATTTTTTTGACCATAATTTTTAATTCACAACTTTAAATGAGAATGCAATTTCACTTTTGACATTTACATTTTGAGGGTTTGTACAAAAAACTTTTAATTTGGACAAAGTTTACCACCTGAATTTTTATCCAAAAAATTTGGGGTATTTTAGAACTCCCAACTCTTAAAGTGGGAGTTCATCTTGAAAGTCCCATGAGTGCTTCCCTTTGATTCCCATAATGTGTTTAAGTGCCTTTTTTTGCCTTAGTTTGTTTTCAAACCACTCCCATTCTCATGAACCTTTAGCCTTAGTAATGACCCATTCCCATTTTGAAGCATTTAACTTCTTTCATAAGGACATTTTGTTGTCCCTCCTAGGAGTTGGTCACATACCCATGTTAGGGTTGTGACATTTGGCCAAATTTATACAATAACCATCAACCATAATTGAAACTAAAACCGATTAGTTACATTGGTTATGATTTGTTGAAACCAATCTATTTATAAGAAAATTGTGTACTTCATTACAATTAAGTGCAAACTTATAATGAAAGGTTAGTTGTCCATCCAATGGCCTTTGATTTGTGCCATGATTGAAAATCAAATAAAGCATGAATGAAACTTCTTTTAAAACCAAAAAGGTTGAATATTGCTGAAAAATTTCAAACTATGAATTATAATATACATGATAATAAGCACAATATTGACATTTACAAAAAGAAAACAAGGAAAATATCATGGAATTCAAACATGCAATGTCAAAATGGAAGATGTCAACACCTTTGTATACTATGGCCAAAAGGTTTTTTGCTAGAGGTCTTCCATAACATATAAGTACTTAATTTTTTTAATAAGGCAATATGGTTTCCAAAAAATTGTTTTAGCCTTTTATATAATACACAACATCCAAAATGTTATCTAATTTGGTTTACTCATATTGATCATTTTCAAATAATGAAGTTACAAACATATAAGAAATGATAATAGATTTTTAAAGGGGAGTGTTTTTGTGTGGTTGGTTGATGACCATATCATGAAGTTGAAAATGGGTTTATGTTGATGTCCAAATTGAAATCTTCTTACAAAGTTTGCATCGCTCTTGTCACAAGAAAAAAATTACTTGTTGATGATGGAATATGGATAATAATAATAATAAAATAATAGAACTAAAATTCCTAGCACAATTGTGAAATTTATAATCGTGAGGAATTTCTTTATAACGAATGATAATAACATCATGTATCATGCCTACCTAGATAATTTTGACATTGATGGGATTAGGGTTAAGGATGTTTATGATGTGAAAGCATTTGCACTAGGACATTGCACATCATGCTAGGATGAAAAATAATAAAATCTTGTAAAAACTTTCTTGGTTAAAAAATTAGTTTTGGACTAATATTTTTGGACAAGGAATGTGCACAATACAATGTAAGTAGATGGAGTCAAAACTAGAAATACATATATAATGTCAAATTTAATAATACCTCATAAAATTTCCTTCATATCGAATTATTCTAGAAATAAAATGTAGTTAATTTAGGTTTTAATAATAATAAAAAATAAACCATGAATCAAGAGATTGATTCATAATTATGTCTTTATGTAGATGTAAAAACATGAGTTTATAAAATTTGTTAAAAAAATATGTTTGACAATAACAAGACAATAATATACAGATTTTCATTTGTAGAATGATCATATCAAGATTGAACCCAATTATATTTTCAATGGAAGAACATTTTATGACTTAGAAAGGTCATAATCATTATCAACATTACCATAACATATTGTACTACCAAGTATTTACATATAATTTTATCTCGACTTTATGACTTTTAAAAAAATTGAAAGTTTTGATTAGTTATTTTTTACGCTTGTCTTTTTGCATGTGAAACAAATAATGGATAAATTCCCATTTAAACTAATAATTTTGTCTTTTATTACATTGTAGTGTTGCGATGAACAATTGCAATTTTAAAATGTATTCCAATTGAGAATTGAAATGTTCATATGTGCACCAATTTCACAACATAATAAGAATTTAAGATATTATTCACCTTTATTTGCACATTTTCACCACAAACTTTTCAGCACATATCTAGAAAACCACATAAAAAATGAATTGAAATAAAAATTATCAGATTGTGATTCCTTTGTGTTTGCATTATACCATGCGAACACCCCTCAAATGTGGTTGGAACCCAATTGGCAAAAGCCCCAACATAGTCTAACATCTACAATCAGGATTGGCCAAACCTATTGATTGGTTCATGTGGTTTGCCATTAGTAGTCTCCAACCTTATACAAGTTGAATTTCATGTTTATGGGTGAGGTTTGGGAAATTATAAATAAATAATCTTGGATGTGAGAAATATTGTTGCATGTTCAAACATTGAGAATGGGTGAAGTTGCTTTAAAGAAGTGCTTAATGTCCTACTATTTCATCTATCAATATAATTATAGGGGTTGTGCTAATTTTAAATGCATAAGTATGAGAAATTGTCATGAAGCCTACCCATTGAAGTAAAAGGTGATGATCTAAAGAAGTTAGCACACGGAGATATTCTTAAAAGATACGGACCCTTTCAAGGGATTTGTCGCAAATATCAAGAATTTATGTACAAACTTGTTGATTGTGTGGGATTCTAACCAATTAAAAATACCAAGTCTATGGAGTTATTTTCTCTCTTGAATTCACAACATCTATCTATTAAGGAAGGTAATTTGTTTTGTTTTGTTTTGTGGTTATGAGATCCATTGAATTGGGATGCTAGGGATTGTGTTCTTGATGTCTTTGGAAAGTTCTCAATGAGGAGTGGTGCATGGGCTTGCTTCCATGACACTTGGACTTGCAGTGCAAAAGTTCTTGAAACTTGAATGATTTCTTCACTAAATATTAAATTAAATCATAGCCGAAATTTTGGAGGAATTGGAATGTGCCTTTAGTGTTGGTGGAAATATCTTGATGAGCAGGATTTAATGGAATTTATTTGGTAAGATTTGGATTCAAAATGTGGGAGATATTGATTCTAAAGTGATTTCCGCTGCTGAAAATTTTAAATAAAATTTAAAAAAACCAGGTTTTGGAAGGAAAAATCAGTAGAGGACGTGGTAACACTTGGCCAATGGCATAGGCCACCCTAGTCAACAGAACGTCATCATAAGAGTTTCTTCAAATAGACACAACATTGTGAAGTTATAACCTACATGTTTCAAATTAACCTTATAACTATGTACATAGTTCTAATTGCCAAGTGAATTTGATGGTTTCAATTTGTTGACTTGGGTCTCATTATACTCAAAAATTGTCAATGGTTGTGATGGTTTAGGAGGGTGAGGTATTTGGGGACTAGACTTCACTGGAGATCCCACTAATTTTGGTGAATTTGAAAATCCTCCAGTCAGAGAGTTGACAAATAATTGTAATGTCTCTGCAATCTCCTCTCCCTACATTTTAAAAGTTAATTTTCTTGATTAGTTGCAACAAAAAAAAAAGGATTTCATCACCCAAATTAATGCATGGGTTAATTTATTTTGAAAAGATGTGTTGATCAACAAAAGACCCTCCAATATGAGTGATATTTCAACTTGGTGGAAAGTTGTTCTCCTACATGCTAATAAATTCAAAGAATTGTACCTGACGAGTAATAAGCCAATGTTCTTGGCACAATGACCTGTACCCAATTCCAATAAATGTTTAACATGTTTAATTGTTATTTATAAAAATGTGAATTTCCTTCTTGAATTTTCTCCAATTAAACCTTTTTAAAGCAAAAATGAACCAAATCAGCAATTTACATTCACACTCCATACTTAGTATTTAAAGTGCCTTTGAGAGTCAAGAATAGAGCTTCAATGGTTTTCTTCTTTTTTTGAGTTTGGGATATGTAGGGCCCATGTAGTTCACTCTAGTTCCATTATTTTGGTTGACAATTTTTGTGTTCTAAGATCACCAAAACTTTTCTATTTTAATATTCAAAATGTCCCTTGAACATTCTACGAGGGCTTGCATTACATTTAGAATTTAGAGAAGGAAAACATACATGTTGCCTGCCACTATTGAAAAGCTAATTGGTGAATGACCCCAACTATTGATCTCCAAATATCGTATGTGAACAATTGGCTCCTATTTCCTTCCAAAAAAAATGAACTTCCATTTTGCAATCTCACTTGCAATAAGTCCAAACTCATTTAACAATATGCCAAAGTTCCTTGAGTAAACAAAAGTCATTCATTGATCAACCAAAATTTCACAACACATGAGGATTGTGATGAAATTATGTCCACCTTGGTAGTTGTGTGAACAAAGTAGATGCCTTGCAAATTAATTGCCACATATAATTCAGAAGGTAATCGACGGTCAATCTTTTGCTGCCATATAACACCCCCCAATCATCAAATTGGATACTTGTTTCATTAGAATATGTGTGGAGATGATAACAGACCATACTAGTTGATTTCCTTGTGCAATTTATATCCAAGGATTTCAATGCTTACATGCGTTTGTATTTGGCAATTATATTCTTTTGGAACTAGTTTGCAGATGACCACATTTGATCCTGAAGTTTACATGACAAATTAGTAGCCTCATTCAATGTCACAATGTGACATTGAGAGAAGACATTGTTGTGATAATTTAACTCCTATGGAATGCACACTCTGAAAGAAAATGAGAATGTGAAAATTGGTTGAAAATAGGGTGGAGAAGGACACTAATATTTAGTAATATTTAGTACCCGAACAAAAAAGAAGCTAGATTGAAAAAGAGGGCAGCAAGTCTTGAGTAGCTCCAAATATTCACATTGCCGGATTGTCATATCATTCTCCACTGGCAATGCTTTTAGAGTCTTCAATAAACCTATTCCCCACCGCTTTTCTCGGCCTCGCACAAACTCACTTGGTCCAAATTTGGAAGTGTCTAAATTTCTTCCCATTTTTACCAAGAACAAGTTTAGGTAATGGAATGACTAAGGTAGATGGGGTAGTGATCAATTCCATCTTGGACTTTCCTAAGTGAAGTTGCACATTATGCATTTTTTGCAATTGTAGATGTCATGCTTGATGTTACTTCCAAACTTTTGCATTAAACATTTATAGACTAAGTGTGAATAGTTTTCAAAAGCCTCAAACATACTTCAGCTGTTCTTCTGAAATATCAGAGCCATGTTCAACTCTTAATTGAAGAGCACCCAACATTAAAGCATCCACTTCCTTGAGCGCAAAATTCCTTGCAGTTACAACATCATGTACTGCCTAGTTTTTTTACCCAATACCAGATTTTGTTAGCAAGTGCTTGTGCTTCAACAATAAAAAAGAGTAAGAGGCACAAACACAAAGACTCACATGAGCACAACTCTTCATCTAGATAGAGCTTGAAAACCATAAATCACAATCATTTGACAATGTTGATGCCATTCTCAATGTTCACTTCAAACCAACTTGATTTTCAATATTCTATGATGAAATATTATACTAAGATGTTATATCATTTTAGGTCCAACAATCTAATATGATACCTGTGCATAATCAAATGCCAGAACAGATGCTTTTATGGGGCTCGATATTGGTGCCATTGGATCTTCAATGAACAAGTTTCTCTTCAACAAAAATGTTGGTTTTGGGGTCTTATCAACCCCTTTCTTGATTTGCTCATACTTTTCTAGTAGCTCATATTCATATGCTTGAGGTGAACCATTTGCATTTTTGCTGAACTTCTTCAAAAGACTGTGACCAAACCGAAACCCTCCCTTTTTCACATTGGGTCCCATGCAGATAAATACTTTTGCTCCCCTTGCAATGAATGTGTTGTCTATGTATTGATCTGGAATAGTTATTGCGAGGCTCCAACTTGACATTATTTCAGCCACAAATTCATTCTTGGATAAATATTTTTCAACTGTTCATGCATGCTCTAATTAGCGTTCTATTCATCTAGCACATAAACATCTTATAAAATGTTTGTGCAACGAGAAGATAAATGATGATGGCTATGAAGTCCAATCTACATCAAAATCCCATAATTGCAACTCATGCAAAGACTTGTTTTACCATAAATTTCATTACACAATTTATTGTTTTAAAGTAGGTTTTTTGGTCAATTCCTTTAGAGGATCAATGTTGTCATGAATCATGATTAAAAGCCTAGGAGATGAGACAAATTACCTCCCTCATGATCAACTTGGAAGATCCCATAATATTTGGTGTCCAAAAGGCCAAGACCAGTTACTATGTCCAATGTTAAATCCTCCATACTACTTGTTGTATCAATGGATAGAACCTTCATCCAAGTTTCATGATCAAATTTGACATTACGCTACGGAGATTATGTGTCTACATTCAAAAGCAAACAATGTCATGAAAGCTTTTGTGGTGATGCTTCATCCCACCTAATGCATTAGGCTCCAAATTGGGAATGTGGTTGCCATTAGAGCCACCCACAAAATTTTACTTTTATCTCTAAGAAAAGGCAACCCCACTTAGGTTTGATAGACTTGGTATGAAATTACTTGCCACAAGCCACCAGGTATGAATACTTTTACAGTTATGCACTCCATGTTCTGCAATGTAAAGCATAAAAAATTGATCAATTATTTCATGAAGACTCTTAAATCTCCTTCAAAATCAAGTGTGATACAGTGATAGCCAATATGAGACCACAACCAACATGGTGAAGGAATCATGAGGTGGAGAATTCTAATTACTTCATCACTAATCTCTATCACATACTTATCATGAGATCAATTCATATTGGTTTTGAATTGTTTGCAAACTCTAGTGCAACAAACATTAATGCAAAGCAATAATGTGCAAGCAATTGCCTATACCTAAAAATATCATAAACTTCAACACCCATTCATAACTACTATTTATGTTTTTTTCAATCAAAATTGTGACATACAATTCGTTGATTGTTATTATGTATAGTGCGTATATGGAAGCAAAATGGTTACAGTTGTGAGTGTTGCACATAATGCCCATAATATATGTGAATTTTGAGATGACCTCAATGGCAGTGATCTCCTCAGGTAGTGGAAGCAAGTGTCGTGGTCCAGATTGTGCAATTTTTTGTATGCGTGCCAAACAAAAGAGAGCCAAATCAGCTGGACTTTCATAGTCTGGAGGAGGTGGAGAAACTGTCATCCCTGAAGTTAGGACTGTGGTAGGAGCCCCCATCCATTCAAGAGCTCCAATTCTCACCTACACTAGACCGCCTTTTATAAGTTCACATGAATCCTATTGTGTCTTATGTAATGATACATTCAAAATACAGATCAAGATCATTATTCAATGTACTTGCATATGTTTCAAGGAATGAAGTTGAAGGAAAAGATCTTGTGGAGGTATGTTAATAATAATAGTAGTTTTGGGAGACCCAAAAAAATACATTGAGAGGAATACTTGCTCTAAGTGGGCTTCAAGGTATGGTCGGAATGCTGGTGATGGTGCAAATACAGTAGCACAAAGGGCCATTGCTTGCCACCCTTTTTGATTGCTTTTACTACAATTATCCCCCAATTTCCATTTCCCACATTTTTATGTTATGTGATTTTTTCATGTCTAAAAATGTATGAACTCTTTTTGCTTCGACATGTATATTTTTGATACCAAACATGGTGTGTCCTTCATGATTTTTATAAAGGCTGGTTGTGGGTGTTCTTGAAAGAAAATTAGGCAAACAACATCATGAAGGGGGAAAAAAGCACTTTGTTGCATTATTGACAGTTTGTTTGCATAGTTGGCAAAAGATTTCATCACGGATGTCATGGTAAATTATCCCGGCAGACAAGAAACGAGAAACATGATAAAGGGGTTTTCCACATCGTGGCAATTGATGCAAATGATAAAGGGGTTGTTGACATTTATGTAAATCTCCCATATAGCCCATTAGATCTGCATGTGGTACAATCAAAACCAACTTCAAAAATCATATATAACAAGCAATCGTATACCATCAGGAACTATGATCTCGCCTTTGGGTCATGCTAGAATACATTAATGCTCATGTTTTTCTCTTCATAGTTAAATCATTGACTTATATAATATGAAGAAAAAAGGGACTTGTAGAATGTGGAATGTACGTGCAAAGACTTTGATAGCCACTTGCCTATTCTCCACTGATTGTAACAAAGGTGCCTTGAGTGGCTCCTGTTTTAGTAACACAATTTGTCATTTCAAAATTCAGGGTCAAATGTTGGAGCTCTTGTGCCATGCACAAAGTTTTCTAATTTGCTATTCATATGAAACTCTTTAACAAACTCATCCGTAATATGTGCCATTTTTTGTGTGCACATAATTAAAGCTTGGTGCTCAAAGTGATAAAGTGGTGTCCATCATGGTTGTTGAAGAAAAGATCTAAGTTGAGAATGTGAACTTGTTGTTCACAAGGTGGATGATGGGCAGTCACCTTGGAAAATTGTACTAACTCTTCTATTGGGACTTTTTGCCAATATGTTGGGCTTGGCCAAAATCCTTTTGGCTGATCACCAAAAGAGTGTCTAGCATAATATTCAAATGGAAACCCTCGAGCAAAATACGGCAATTCCCTTAACAAGACGAGCAACCCATGTCACCATATGAAAAACTTAATATAATGACATCAAGAAAAAAAAAACCAATTGATTTCAAATTTTATTGGTCATTAGTGTATGGCTTGAATGAAGCCAAAAGTTCCAAAAATACCATTTGGGTGAAACTATATATTATGTTCCAAGCATCAGATTTGATGTTTGATAAAAACTTACTCTTGATTGTTGGCATCACCGCCATCCATTTGCATTGAATGCATTGTTGGTGACCCAACATCATCAAGTTCCTAACCCCAACCAATAGACATCAAAGCAAGTAGTAAAGTAGCAAATGTGTTGCTCTCAGATTTGAACAGCCAAAAACAATTGTTGCATATAATGACATTAAGCCAAAACTTTGTGAAAATTTGTTGAAAACTAGTAGTCATCTTGCAAACCTAGAAGATGTAATCATGCATGTAGTTCATGATGTATGGGAAATTAAAACTTACCTCATGTATTGGAGTATGAGGTTCTGCACGATTGTAACCAATGTTTGCATTGTCTCTTCTTGGTCTACAACATCCAAAGATATTTGTTAATGGGTCATTCATAGCTCAAAATTAACATCATAACCTAATGAATATTCATGATCTTAGAAATTTTGAAAGATGGGCTTTACCACTATCATAGTTTTAAACTAATGTTATACCATACAAACATAGATGACAATAGCTAGAGCACATATTCAAACTAGAGTTTGTTAACATATGAACCGGGATATTTCTTTGTATCTAGGATTTGCTTCTTGGCCATAATTGCCAAAGGACTTGCTGTTTTGGAGTATTTCTAGGGGTCCATCAACATTTGCTTCTTCATATTGATTAGAGGAGGATTCAATGTTGCGCAAATCTTGTAACGTCTTCAACATTTTGTTCCTTTCACTTTCTTTCTCTGGATCCCTAGGAGAAACCGCAACATCTCTAGGGTCTTCCTTTGATGGTCGTAAAAGGCATTCACCACAAGTTTGATTCTCCTTGACAAGATCCTCAATCCTATGATTGTCACTTTTTTGAGCCCCTAATATTACCTTTTTGTAGCCTAAGTATCCTTCTTGATTTACATTTCCCATGGATTTTATGTCATGCAAATTGTTAAACATCTTTAGTAACTCATTTCTTTTTTTGGGAACCTTCTCATCAAGGTCATGAACCTTTTGAAATTCTTCCCCCAATTGTGGCACCAGAAATATATCACTGCTTTTTTTATTTTCATTATTCGGATCCTCATAATTGTGGGTATCTTTATTTTGAACTTTCAACAATTCTTGTTCTATAACCTTTTGATCATCCTCAAATAGAGGTTTCTTGGACAAACTACCAAGCACACTAAGTTTCAATACTTGACTTGGTTCTAGTGTTATAAACTTTGGAGTCATCATGGATTCCTTCTTTTTTGGCAAACTTGTGGGACAAAAGTTTGGTGTAGGAAACAAAATTGTATTGCCACAAGTAGGTTCATTTTCCAATTCCAACATATGGGTTTTCTCCAAAAGCCGAGGCATGTTATTTGTAGTATGTCCATTTTGGAATTCATCAACTTGAATTGGACAATTTCTGTTGTGTTGTTGTGGATGTTCTTGTTTCAAGAAGCCCTTGCAATACTTTTCTATTTTGATTTTGGAAGGAGGGGATGAAACAAATCCATGTTCCCATGGTTCGATTTTTCTATCTAAAAGCTTCAATTTCTTGAATCCATTTTTCAGTAATGCAGAATATCTTTTATTGCTTGTGTTTTCTCCTTCAACATCAGATGAACTAGCACTGCTAGAACTTAAATAAGGCCTCACTTTTTGCACCTTCTTATTTTTGGCATCTGAATCTGAGTCCTTCATCTCAATAGGAAGTTTTCAACATGAATTTGGGATTTTCTTTTCTATATCTCCCTATATGTAGTCATAAGATGTGTAAGCAACAAAATGCGTATGAAATTTTGCTATATAATATTAAAAGTGTTGATGTATAATTCAGATACATTAATTACGTAGTACATTCAAGTATCACAAAAAACAATGTTATTTTGCTTGTATTTTGTAGTATTGGGTTGAATTGCAAACATAATCATCCTTGGCTTCTCTCTCAATTGGAAACCTATAAAACGAAATTGATATGAATTTGATAGCAAATTATTGACAACCAAGAAATTGGCTTTCAAAATTCAAACTCAAAGTGTTGTGCATGTCAAATGTGTGCTCGCTTTCACAAATATGTTTTCATCTAAACTTGATTTTTTAAACAAAAACCCTTCAATGTTCACAAACTTGAATATGTGGGAAACACCTATTGAGACACCCAAAGTCCATGAATTGTGGAATGCAATGCATGCACACGTAGAGAGAAAGAAAAAGAGATTCAATGGGGGTAAGGCCAAATAGAATGAACCAACACCCACCAACACATCATGTAGGATGGATGGTATTTGGACATGAAACACTTTTCCATTATATTAATGTCCCATAGCTTATCACTTTGGTAAACATGTATTAACTATCCACCTACATCTAATTACTTGGAAGCCACCAAGTACTACCTTGCCTTCTTACTTACCTACATAATAATCACTTATATTTATTATCAATTTACCTATGATATTTATCCACTTACATAGGTGGTCATTATATTTTCTCATAGTTGTTAATGCAAGTAATGCAAGAATACTATTCAACTTCCCCCCCTCCCCCCCCAAATTGATCCTTTGCCCGCTTGTTTTCACCTTGTCACATGTTTCACACCCATAATTTCAAAATATCAAGAGGTCAACTTGAGAGCATGTATTCACCCCTAGGCCTTAGTTGAATGAGTAGTATAAAACATTCAATCACATTTGCTTCCAAAACTTTGAAGCCATTTTATTTTTTATTCCTTCCATGCACCATAAGCTAAATCACAAAAACTAGCATGTGAAATGCCTTGAAACATCTACATGAAAATTATCTTCTTGTATTGATATTCTATGATCTATTATGGGGCAAATGAATTTGATCCATGATGAATGCATGTTGCATTTATCTCTTCAATCCAATAAAAATATGGGAATATAATTGTGTGCCTTGTGAGTCTTAAATGAAGAGGCCCCTATGACATCTAGGTTAAAATTTCAAGCCCAATCTAATGCTAACAACAAAGGGAATGTGTCAAGGTTAGATCCAAATGACTCATTAGCATTCTTCATCCATATGAATGTAGCATGAACATTGATGTTGAGCCAAACTTCATCAAAGAAAATATTTTAGAAGGAACATAGGGGTAAGGTGAAAATGTGTTAAGGGTTTTGTCAAAGACATGTACATTTTACTATTGGGAAACTAGGATGCCAAGCATTAGAACACTTGATGATGGAAGATAAGCTTTCAGTTGAAAAGATTTTTTGGCACCACACTTTGGTGTACGATATTTTGCTATTATTAAGCACAATATTAGCAAAATGATTGTCTTTGATTGCCCCAAATGTCAAGATTCAAAAGGTGTTTCAATAGAATATTGTCTATAATTCATATTTATTGGTTGGGAAGAAAATTAAAATCCACACCTAATCATTACAATGTTTTTTTATTAATGTAAAAATTTGGTGAAATTTAATATATATAAAAAAGTGAAATGAGTCGAATTTACACTAAAAATTTAATTTCACTATTTCTTTCAATTTCTTCGCCAAGAAATGAAAAAATGTTGAATTTCTATGATGGATGTAATAAATATTGTTACCAACCCAACCAACATAAATGCTTTAAGATCTTCAAAACATAACATTAGCTTGTAATGTTAGCAAACTACCACTACATTACAAAAACATGCAACCTCTTTTTCTTCATTCAAATATATACTTATTATCTACTTGAATGTCGAAAGTTACAAAAAAAAAATTCCTTGTTAATGCAAAAAGAATTCGAATATGAGACAATTGTATAAGTTGTATTTAGGGTTTTTTTTTTTTTTTTTTTCATTCTTCAATATTCTATGGATGGAATTTGTAGTTTTAATAGGATATGAAAGCCAACACCTAATGGGGGAAGGAGTGCGGGCATGTGAAGGGGTGCAATCATAGAGGTCTTGAAGGGGGTGCTCTTGTTTCTCTAATCATCTTTTGCCCAAAAAAAGAAAAAACACAATGCTTGACTGAATAGATGATTGAATTTTTCAAGTCATCTATTGAATTTGTTTAAGCTATGAACGTCATGGTGTGATCTTTGTTCTAGATATTCAATAAAAACATTTATCATAGTGACATTTTAAATTGATTTTGGTATAATTTTAAATTAATTTCAATTCAATTTTGTTTACATTTCATTTGTTTAGATCACATCCATCCCAATCAATTCTTAGTATAGATGTAGAATCTTGACCAAATTTAAGATCGAAATGGATTTTAATGAAGTTAAGTCTTAAGGCCAGGTCAATGCCTTATTCACATCTTTCATGTAATTTCAACCATAATAGGTCCTCGCGTACGAAACTTTGCATCTAATAAATAGGTGACTTATTAATTGCTATCTAGTTGAACTTCACAAGAGCTCCAATGTCATTTCATTCAATTAAGTTGTTGAATTGAGTGGAATCCATGTTGCTTGGAACGAAGAACTATGCTGAGGAAAGGAAATTGTGCAATACTTCTTGATGACATGTTTTCATGGATATAAAATGCAGTGATTAGTCACAACAATTTAATACTTTCATCTTGGCATCATATTGTGCCAATATTACCACTTTTACTGGAGAACTTGATTTTGAAAATTAAAAGAATTATTCATCACCTGTTTGGCCAATATATTCACAAATGCTGTCACCAGGTTTTCTTTCAAGTTTTCCAAGGTTGCATCAATTAGTGAGACTCGCAACAAGATTTAGCATTTAATGAAAACATGTTTTAGAAAAACAAAAAAATCAATCTGTAGAACAGTTGTGATTTAATGTTTCAAAACTAAAAGTTGTGTCAAACCATGACAAAATTTCCATCAAATATTTTTTCTCAAATTGCGTTTTATTTCTGGAAAAGCACTTTTATTTTCCGCCTCACTGCAAAATTTGACACTAAAATAACCATGGTTTCTCACCACATTTACAAATTACATAAATTCTACAATGTTATAAAACAACATAATTATGTTCAACAAAAACAACCATCGAAACCACAATTGAAAAAAGGAGCAAATTTCAAATCTTGTTTGCAATAAAGACAGCAAAAGGAAAAATGCACAACACAACAAATGCCAAAATCTTAAACATGTTAAAGGCTAATGGGCCATGGCAATAAAAAGAAGCCATCATTGACATGCCCCAGATCTCATGAATTGGTATTGGACCAAAAAAATTGAGTTGCTTCTAGATCAAATATTCTACTATCAATATGACAGCTCCAATCCGGTAGCAATTTGTTTTGTATATTTGTATATACACAACAAAATGCCTTGTTAAGAGTCTCTCTTATTTGGCTTGGAGGCAGTGAGGCCAATTTATTTGCAGGTCATTACGAAAATTGAGAAGGGCAAATTTTCAAGCCAGTCCATTCATCCTCAGTCCAGGTAAATCCTAAGGAAAGGAGTCATAAGGTTTACCTGTCAATTCATGGCGTTAGTCCTGATTTGAGTGTTATTCAAGTATCAACAGTGCTCCCTTGTCTACCATGCGTTTCCAGCAAGGTCAACCCATCACACCAGAGCATGACAAGGACTTATTCCCTACAAATGGTTGTCCAACCATTACTCCAGTGATTTTCTGTACCGCATCTAAACCGGCAATGGATAAAAAACCTGAAAGTCTTCCAAACAACCAAATGAAAACTTTGTGCACAAGCAGATTGAAAGCTTGAGAATTTCAAACTATATAATGAATACACAGCTAACAGAGACCACATTACCTGGCAGGCATGGTCAAACCTTTTGCAATCAGTGCTGCCCAGCTCAGTAACTCTTTCACATATCACAAACTCTACTATCTGTTCTACCTTTTTTCAGTGAGAAAACTGGCTACTCTAATGACAGAAAAGGTTCTGGCAAAGCATACACAACTGCTGCCCAAAGGTTAAGGCAACCACCCTGAGCTTGAAATCTAGTCGCTCAAGCACAATCTCTTGAATAGCACCAGAAAATGGCGCTCTGGAACTGAATACACAAAGCCGAGTGCAGCACCATTTGTGTGGTTACCACCCTGAACACAAAGACAATAAGACATCTTGAGGAAAAACATCATAAAATGTTCCAAAGGTTAAGAGAATTAATGGAATTGAAACCTGTCATACATCAATCTAAACTTGCACATTCCATGAGTACAGACCTTCCCATCAAGAAGCACCAGTTCACCATTGATCCATTGTGGGTTGCGGAAACCAGGTTCTGCCAGTCTTCCCTGACCTTCATACCTTGCCACCTGTACCATAAAGTCAAAACACATGATCAGTATTGCCCCCAAGCTTGCACCACAACTTGTCTGGCTGCCCCTATCAAGAACTACCCTTTGCCAAAGATTGACTTGATTGGAGCTAAACACAAAGTCTCAATCAGGTTCAGAGTCTTACCACTCCAAGCTCCTCAGGATAGACTCCTCGATGTGAGAACCGGCTCTCACTTCCTATTCGAGCCCTAAAAGTTACCTGCCCATGGACAAGACAAACCTGCTCATTCAAACATATTCCGAAGGAAACCCTTGGCCAGATGCCCACAACAGAATACCACATGAGAATAACTGCATAGCTGTAAAATCTCTTCAGAATAAACTTTTGGTATCTCCAAAGACACTGCAAGATATGTGAGTGACCAAAGATTAGCCCTGACACACCTGACAAACACAAGTGATACTACCGAATACAGAAACAAGCTTCACTCAAAGATCAACTAACTATAGAATTGGAGTGACTAGCTGCTAAAATATTTCTTCATCAGCTCCTGACAGAGGGTGTATATGATTCAGAAATAGGCTAACATCTTTCATTCAGCAAAGAACATCAAGGACAAGAAGATGAAAAGACAGTTCTGACCAAATTTATGACAATGCATCAATACTACATGCAGAACTGAAGGTGTCATTGAACTCACAATAATGCCAGAATGGGAAAACAAAACATAACGTGTGACTAACAAACTACTTCTGACAAAACCAAATAACAACTACAATAATACCTGGCCAGCCGGTACATTCAAGTCGCCTGTCAGCTTAACAGCCTCAACATACTCAAAAAACTCCAGATTTTGCCCACTAGAACTGGTTTGCTCATTTTCCCAATGCCCATATTTGCGATGTAGTTGAACAACCTCTGAAGTATAGGGTCCAAATGCGCCTATATACAAGCCTACACAACACACACATGGCATTTTAAAATTTGCAAGTTTACTTGGGAGACAAGAACTTGTTCCCTCCCTCTTAACCAATGCAAGTAACCCTCAGATGCTTCTGAGAACTGAAAAGAGAGGAAAACACTGGTCTTAAACATCCCTCCTGGTTTGCAAACACACCAGAGCACAAAATGTTCAATCTAGGGTCTGGACTACTTCCATCACCTTTCTATGGCATTTCTGCAACTCTTGAAGGGTGTCTGAGGATACCTCACCCTTAAACTGACTGTTGTTTGAGTACTGTAAAAGATTACCAAGCCTTTTATAGATTATTTGTTATGCAGATTGTCTACATCAAGGTAGTGCAAATAGTGGAATGAGCACTACCAAATGTCACCATGTCTTTTTTCACCTAGTTCTCTATCTAGAAAAAAGATGTGGCTATACTGAGTGTGCCCAGAGCATGAAGAGCATCAAAGTAGGGACTTCGAACTAAGGTATGAGGAACAGACCAGAGAGAGGATCAGTGCTACTTTTTGAAATATTGATTCGACTAAAGGAGGTGCATTTGAACAGCCCCTGTCGTCTTTGTACTTGGCTGATGGCAAGCCGTATGATGTCTGCAATTTCCTTTGAAACCTGGTACATCTCACACCAACATTAATGCAGTTGTCAGCTACCCATCCTCACTATACAGTCAAGAACTTAGGTATGTCCTTGCCCTCTACAAGAATAGCAAAATTTTTCATGTCCACTTCAGCCAGTCATGCTGAGTAGTGCCTGTAATAAAAGCAAGACCTTCCCAATGGAGCACATGTTAAGTCAATCCTGAACTTTTTGACAGAATACATCTGGCATGGTGATATCCCAAGTAATGAGTACGTCTGGTTGGTTAAGAGAAAAAAAGCTTCAGCTCAGAACAGTATTAAGTTACTCTTTCAACACCTCCAACAAGCCATCAAGAGGGAACTCACCTTTACAGGCACTTTC
Source organism: Sphagnum tenellum (assembly GCA_963921925.1). Taxonomy (NCBI): domain Eukaryota; kingdom Viridiplantae; phylum Streptophyta; class Sphagnopsida; order Sphagnales; family Sphagnaceae; genus Sphagnum; species Sphagnum tenellum. Next base: position 788,818 of record OY998159.1, read on the forward strand.
TCCACATTCCAGAGCACTTTTGCAACATCATCAGGCATCAAGTCAGCTGCTGCTTGTGTGGCAATCGTTGCCACTTTCCATGATGGAGCCACCTCATTGAGTGGTGCACCTGCTGGTGAGTTGTCTGGGTCTTCAATGTGAAAGTTGAATGAATTTCGAGATGTAGGCTCCAATCTAGCAGGGACACGAACAGGTAGCCTTGGGGGTGCGGAGTCAACACTGTTTTGCAAAACTCCACCCACAACAAGTCTGATGGGATTATCCTTCTCCTCCTCTTCTCCAATGGTACTACTTCTGCTTCCTACTGGGATCTTCCCATCTAGAGGAAATTTATTGCCTACAGCATTTTCACCATTTCTAGTCGTAGTGTTACTCTCTCCTGCATCCTCTTGCTTCCTGCTTTCTTCTTCAGCCTCCATCATTTTTTCCACTATCTTGGGTATGTCTGCCTCTGATTCTTCAAGGGCAATCACCTTCACAGTTCACAAACCCAACATAACAATCAGTCAACTGTTTACAACACCTGCATCTGTAAGAAGGTTTCCAGCATTCTGTCATTGAGTGAACAAAACACGCTTGGCAATCGGCTTGATAAGTCAAAAGTGGGTAGCCAGGTGCTTACACAAAGAAACAGTAATTTCCACCAAATGAGATTATTAAACTCAAATCGCACTTGATCAACTATGATATCAGGTTCCTTTAGTTACTAAGGTGACTTGCCTTGAAAACCTTTAGCTTGACATGAGGCATCCGATTCTTCAAGAAACTCATGATTTTGTCCAATCCTTCATCCGACAATGCAGCGTCCTCTACCTTCCCTTTGTTCTCCCCTGATTCATCTTTTAACAAATCTTTTGTTCTTTTCAAATCTCTGCTGCTGTCTTCTGCCAGGTTCTCGAGATCCAACATGTTCAAATCCATGCTCTTACTCAACCCGGCTGATGATTCAGCAACATTGAATTCCCTTTGCAAATAAACAGCCTGCCAGGAAACAAAACACATGCAGATCTCCAGTGAACCAGATGCTTCACAAATGCCAGCAGTAGTGCTCCATATCCAAGTCATATAGCTCACAATTCATGATGGTAGCTCCATCAGATATCAGAAGAATTCTTACAAGCTCCATTGCACAGCAGATTCTGCAATACATTGGAAGCACTCTGACAATTGTACATCTCTCTGCTGTGCATTCTCTGGTCAAGAATTCACCTGCTGCTGGAAATCTCTGTCACCCTCCTTTGTGATGAAGACCTCAAATAGTGCAGCACCTTCTGCTGCTGTAGCTAGCTGCCTGAAGAAATGTGGATTTGTCAGAATAAGATAGGTCTTGAACTGTACTTTGGCCAATCCACCCACAATTCTATCTAATGCCATTCTAAAAGGGTGCATCATGCTCCAGCTTCATACCTAGCACTGAAACCTTTGGCCACAAGCCTGCCATGTGCAGGATAAATTTTGATAATGCGGCCATAGGGGTCATTTTCTCCTTCAGCCAAGCCAGCCCACCAGCCAACCTGGTCATCTCAAACACAACAAGTTCATAGTCACCTTATTAGAGACAAATCATTTGGACCTCCACCACAGAGCTTTAGAGAGGATGAATATTGTCTAATTAGACATGCTCAATAAAAGTTAGTTACAGACAAGCCAAAAGAGGATCACAGCTCCCAACCATCTGGACTCTTGTCAGTTGGCTAGCAGGGGTGGTGTTCATGTGTGAGTGGTGGTTGAGAGATGAAACGTACCAGACCTGCACCAGCCTTATCACGATACAGGGCAGCATCACTATAGCGCTCCTCCTCCAAGGCTCTCTGATGGACGGCAAAAAAGTAACATGTAAGTGCTAGGGCAAAGAGACATGAGACAGTACTCTAACGCACAAATTGGAGCTTTCTTTAACAGAAATTCGTGAAAAATCTTTTCAAAGCACTTCACTATATCAACATTAAACCATCATAATGATCATCACTATTCCAATAGATGACATAGCCTAAAAAATCTTTACACTTCTTGGCAAGAGGTTGTGCTTTCTTAAGCACCAAGATAAGGTTCACTCTTGAATTCCCGGCACATGGTTCGCAGGCAGCTCAGCTGAGGACAAGAACACACCTTTAATTCAACCATGACCTCTGCAACAGTATCTGTTGCTGTAACAGCATCAAGTGCACCCTTCAACCTGGCAGCTTCTTGAAAATCCTCAATAGCGATAGCCTCTTCCATTTGAAACTGCTCACAAAACAACAAACCCCAGCAACCATGAAATGTATACAATTTTACCATCAAACCTAGGCATCCAAAAGTACTGCAAAAGTACTGCAAAAAGACCAATTTTGTGAAAAAGACATCGCCACCAACAAGCTTTCCAGGTGCAAATGCAAGAGTACCCTCAGGACTGTGGCAAGGCTCTCCTGTTCCTCTGCTTCTGCAAAAACTTTCTGCCACTGCTCCCACTTGGTTTCTAGTGCCACACCTGCTGCCTCCTTGCCACCAGTAGTGGCAACACTGGCTGTGTCTTTTGCCCGTGTTTGCTTGTAATTGTCCAGGTAGTCCTGCAACTTCTTGCTGGCATTCGACATCATGTTAAGTAAAGGGTCTCCCATCTTTGCTGCTGCAGCCTGCACCTTATCCACATGATGTATTCAATTCAGTGATATGTTTACTCAATTTCCTGCCAGGAATGGGATCCACGAGCAGTTGGGGAATTGCAAGCGTCAATCCTAATATCATCCAAAAGCGTAAGCAAATAGTTTCGAATTTAGTGATTCTCACCTGCATTCTCTTCCGCCGTGCCTGCAAATCCCAAACCGGGGACGATGCTACCTCCTCCTCCATACCGCCACCATTCCCCGTCTCCGCCTCACCTTCACTGGCACCGTCTCTCCGACTCGCTCGCTCGCTCGGTCCATTACTGCTATTATTATTATTATTACTCAAGTCTCCAGAGCCAAGGCACCGCAGCCGTGCCAATCTGTAGTGACCACAGCCACCACCGTTCAACCTACCGCCACTATCCATCCCTCTCCCCACTCTCCGCAGACCAGAGCAACCAGCCGCAAAAGAGGAGTCACACGATTGCACAGCCATCCTATGACTTGCAGCAGCCGAAACTTCTTGCACAACCAGAGAGTGACCCGCTCCGTTACCACAAGTTGTAACTGAACACAAAGAAGCATTCACGAACTGCACTTGCGAACAAGAAGACAAAGAAGAACAAGACAGCCGGTATTGCTGCTGCTGTTGCTGTTGCCCTCCTCCTCCTCCGCCTCCCACCAGCCAGTTACCACATGTCGATGCAAACATACACTGTTGCGAAGTGAGTCCAGCGACGGGCGTGGCAAGCGCTACCGCAACGGGCTTCATCCTGACTAACGCGCTGCCGTCGAGAGCCAGCCACGAGAAGGGGGGGTTGGTACTGAAATGATGCACAAGATGTGAGGAAAGGAAAGCAAACCAAAACCAAAACCAACCATCAAAAGAAAAGAGGAAGACACCAACGCAACGGAGGGTACAAACCCAGGGAAACAGGCAAAGCCTGAAAGACAAAAAGAGATAGTGAGAGAGACGACGATGAAGACGACGACGACGACGACGATGATGATGATGATATGGGCGCCTTTCGTTTACTCTTACTTTGCTCACACTTACTAGTAAAGCTCATCCACACTTGCCTCTAAAATGGTGACGCAGCAACCATGGGGCCTATCTGTTTTATTTCTCATCGATGATTCCTTTCATTCGTACATGATCATGATCATGGCTATGTTATTGTATGAATTTTTTTGGACCTTATCATATTTATTTATTTATTTATACTTTTATTCCATTTTTTATTTTTATTTTTTATGTATTGTTCATACAAAGATATTGACTCTCTCTAGCCCAGTGGGGGGTTCTTTTTTCTTTTTTCTTTTTTCCAATTTTCTTACATTGTGTCAATTGCATCGTTTTTTTTTTTTTTTTTTGGGTCAAAATTTCGCCACTTGGCAATAATAATAATAAAGTGGAACAAATCCCAGTACAGAGATTTTTATTTTTTTGAAAAACAAATGGCACAAGTTTTTCGCCATATTTTAGAGTTTTTAAAAAAAGCTGAATTTGGCAGATTTAGATCATAGCTTCTACAATGTCGGCAAATATAGCGGGATTCCCAAAAAAAATCTACTTTGCGCTTTCGCCTGTAGCCAAAAGTGGCAAAGTCCCTCTTCTGGAGAATCGCCTTAAATCTCATAAATTTCCAATTTTAAAAAAAAACCAAAAAACCCCCGCAATAGTGAACATTTCCAAAAAGGGATTTACAGTGTCTGGCGACAAGTTCCTAAATACTTGTCTAAACATTTTTTTAAAATTTCTTTAAAAAAATTGCTGCCATGCCAAAAGCTGAGATGAAATGCGATTACATTTTTTTTTTTTTTTTTCTTTGAAATTTGCCAAAATTTGCCCAAATACAGGGAATATGCAACGAAAATATTTTTATGTTTCACATTTGAAAAAAAAAAAACAAAAATGGCTGCTGAATCCAGTTTACCAGGGGCTTTCTTTCAATATGTAATATGGAAAATCTGGCAAAATTGTCCCAAAAATTTAACCAAATTAGTCAAGTTTACAAATGAAAAAAAAAACATTTTTCCAAAAAAAATTCCAATTCTTTTGTCCAAAAAATTCCATAAAATTAATCAACAAAAAAAATCAAAGTGAAAATCATATCTAGCACTAACAAATTGCTAGGGATTAAATTTCTTGATCATTTTAAATTATGATAAAATCTTTTATAATTTGTGTAATTTGTAGAAGGTTGTTAGGATTCAAGAATTAGAATTTTCAATTAGCAATGTGTGTACAAAAATGATGGCCATGTATTTTATGAAATATAGTGTTTTATGATTTTTTTAATTAAAATTATACTTCATTTTCTTTTCTTTTATACAAAAATGTTGACCCTGTATCTTATACCATTTAGACCTAATATTGAGCACTACTACCATTGTCATGAATCAAACTTCTTAATCATTAATTTGTGCATGTTAATATGGCTACGTATTTTTTAAAATTGAAATATTGTATCTTATTTTTTCTGGTAAATTTTTTAATTTTTATTTTCTTATTAAGAAATATTGATTTTCTACCTAGTACCATTTTGTATGTAATTATTCGTCACTAAAACTTTTAGGAATTAAAAAAAATTAATCATTAAATTGTACATGATAATGGCTATATATGGCACTAGAGAGTGTGGGCAGGCCTACTTCTTATTCCCAGTCTCGCGAGGTCCTGGGCGATCTCATGGGCGGTTCCGCCAACTTCTCTTTGAGTTTTTAGCACCTCGTGTCAAAATATCCAGTTTCAAAACTATTGAAAGTGGTGTGCTATTAAAAAAAAACCGGTTTCACACTGTTGGAAATGGTTTATGCGACATGGTGATGTCACATGTCATGTGGCTGTCACAAATGTTGAATATGTTGGGGGATGGCTGACGACAGGTTGGGGTTAGGGTTAGGGTTTTATCAGTTTGATTCTCTTGGAGGGAAAATGTATGGCGGTGAGAAGACTCCAAAAGCTTTGTGAAGAAGTTAGTGGATCACAATGTTGTGTTATTGTTGTTTTTTGGAAGAAGTTTTTGGGGTACATAGGCTTGAGAAATAAATCACAACTCTCTTTTGAAAGAAAAGCTAGTGGTGTGGAGGAAGGTCCATTTGCGGTTGGTCGTAGAGGTTCTAGCTATTCAAGAAGGAATAGTTAGTGTGTTGGAAGGTTGGTTTGAAGTTGGTGGAGGTTCTAGTTTGGATTGTTGTTGTTGGTTTCAAATAGCTTCTAATAAGAAGCTACCCATTTCTGTTGAGAGAGGAGCAAAAGGGTTGAGATTATGAAAGGAAAAGCTTTGGACAAGTTGTGAGGTTAGTGTCCTTTCTCTTCATTCTTTGAAGTAAAACTTGTCTACATTCCCATCTTGTAATTTGATCTTGGTTTATGGTTTTTTGTTTTTCCAACTTTTTATTTTTTGTGCATTCTTAGTACTTAAAAATGTTTAGAATTCAATGTAGCATGCAAATTTATTATTATTTTTTTTTCACAAAGCAAACATACAAGTTTTAGGCATTACCATTTGGAATTCACTTCAAATTTATCTCAACTATTGTGATTTTTTTTTCTTTAACCTTTTGTATCTTTGTGTTTTGTTGTTTTATGTTTTCAATTTTATAAGCTTTTTTGTAAAATTGTTTATGTGATTTAAAGAAGAAAGTTTTTTTTTTGCGGCAGAAAGTTGTTACTATGTTGTTGATGTTGTTATGTTATTGGTGTCAAACTGCTTCTACTGCCTTATTATTGCCCTACCTTTACTACCTTATTCTTGCCATATTGTTGGTTTTCCTTGCTCAATTACCATGCCTTGCCTTGCCCTTACTACCATGTTGTTGACCTTGCCTCACTCCCTTGTTACCTTACTTTAATGTCATTTAACTTGTTATTTAGGGCCAATATTAATAGTCTTGCACTTATTTTTGACACATTTAAAAAGGTAGTAGCCCATAGCCCCTAATTTGATGTGCCATTTGTGTTATATTTAGTTTGTGCCCTTTTTTTCCTTTCATTAGGTGCTTGGAACACGATTGAATTCTTTGTTTGTGTAATTGGAATTCCAAATATCACACGGTTTGACATTGAAGGAGAATACAATGTCTTTAATGCTTGATTTATAGGGATTGAATTTTCAAAAAACTTCTTCATTTCTATCAAAACAAGTGTTGGTAAGTAAAATTACCAATTTCAAAGTTAAGATATTTTATATAAACTTCAAAATGTTTACAAATTTATAATTACATTTATTTATTTGATAGGTGGTGGGCAAGCTCCATATTCATATTAGAACTTCTTGTTTTGAAAATGTTTGCTCCAAGTGCCATCTACCAACTTTGATGAATAGTAATTTTTTGGTTTATTGCAATGCATGCAAATGTGTGGTGTCCATTTTGAGCAAGACAAGGATTAATTACAAAACAAAAGTGGACAATGGAAAGGAAGTTGATCATGTATTGATTAATGCATGGATTAAACCTTTGTTGGGGTGTAGGTTGACAATGTTAGAAGAATTTAAATAAAAGCAAGGTATATATATGAAAGTTTCAAAAGCAAGTGGTTGATTGGGAAGTTTTTCTTAAGTCCTATTGTTGAAATAGTGGGATTTTTAGCTATCAAAAAAAAAAAAAAAAAACCATCACATAAGGAATGAGAGTTGTTTGTCATGTTGTGAGAAGTTGATCTCAACATTTACTTATTTTTAAACCTTTAAATATCAAATTTTTGGCAATATAGGTCTTTGTTTAGGGTTTCTGGACATTTAAAGGTTTGAGGAGAATTTAGGTTTTTTAGAAAAACTTCGATATTGGGTTTTGAATAATTTACACATTGGGCCTTTGGAAAAACTTGTATAGTTGGTTTTTCAAAAAACTTCAATATTAGGATTTTTGGAAAAAAATTTGAAAAATGTTTTTCAATGGGTTTTATTTGGTTTGGGGCTTTGTGATAATTGGTTTTTTGAATTTTGCATTTAGAATAGTTTGACAAAATATTGGTTTGAATTTAATTCACATTTTGAAAGTTGAATCCTAGCCTTAACCTGAACCAAAATGATAAATCTTAACCTTGAAACTTAATCATTGAAATCATTTAGATCATGAATTAAATATATAGTTTGTTTAAAACATGTGAATGATTTTTGTATAATGTGGGTGATTGTTCATGGGCTATGATTTGGCATTAATAATCGTGCAAAATTTACTTTTCATAAATTCATATGGAATAGACATGGATGTCATTTGACACAACCCCAAGCTCTTTAATGGGTTCAACTATGAGTCCAAAGGTGAACAACAAAAGCAGAAAGAGTTTGGGCATGTTCCCTAGCTTGCAGCATTTCAGAGGTAGAGGGGCGTGTTAAAATTCTGGGATGGGACTAGGAAGATTAACAAGCACTTCAATCACTCACATGAACCTGCATGAACTAAACAACAAATTGGTTAGTGCGTACTTAAAACAATTTGGTGCACGAACGAACCACATGCAAACATGGACTCACAAGATTAAACATGGCCTAAACTTAGGGAAGCCACCACATTCTCTCTTATAATATATTTTGTGCTTAGCCATAGGACCAACACCCAAATGTCATTTTGTCCCAAGACTCCCACGACTTTAGGGGGCCATAACTTTATGTGCAGACTTTCGATTGAAATGAAGTCTGAAGTGAAGTTATAACCCTTGTCAAGAGCTTTTTATCAGTATGTCACACGTCACCTCCATGTAAGGAAATCAAGGAAATCCTTGACTTTTAGTGGTTGGGAGTCAAATTGTCAATTTGACTCATGACCCTTCTTTTGGCCATAAATGATGTTTTAAGTGTCCAAATGGATCATGCAAACCCATTTTAGACATCTATGTTCCAAGAGTTTTTTCTAAAAATATAAGGAACTTCTTAATCCAATGGGTTTTGACCTTTACAATCACTCTTTAAAATATTCGGAAGTCCATCAAGACTCCAACTCCCAAAGTGGGAACTCGCTTGGTAGTGTGAAGGTTCATTCCCTCACACTTTTCTACACTCCCAAGAACATGAAATGTGACTCCCGAGCTTCCTTTTTGGCTCGCACCCTTGCGAGCCCTTGCCTTGGTCGCAAGCCCATGGTTAAGGTTACGACATCATTCATCTATTTGTATGGTTTGAACATCAATAATAGGTTTCACATAGATTTGGAATGAACTTATGAAACTTGTAAATGTGTGATGTTTGTTTAATGCAATAACATATTTAATTCGATTTTCAAAAACATTAATCGACATTTGAAAAAATATTTGTTACATCTATAATGATGTTTAAACATAAAAACACATGATGCATCACAATGTCATGAGCATGAATTAACTTTTGAATTTCTAAATGATTCACATCATGGTCAAGTAATTGATGAAAATAATTACATAAAAAAATGTCAATGTTAGCTATTTCAAATGGATTGTGGCATGATTTCATTGCAATTATTAAATACCCAATATTTGTAACAATCAATTTATGTTTGGAATTGAAAAAATGGTTGAATAATGATGAAAGTTGGTGGTGAATATAATGTACAAAATTAACCATTTTGAGTTTGTTATTGTATGTAATGAAGATATGATCAATTTGAATTTTAAAAATCATGCAATACCATGCATAAATAATCAAAGTTATGAAGTTAATAATAATGAAAATTATGACATGCATAGAATATGAAAAAAATAAACCATGATTTGAAAAAAAAAAAAAATTGGAATTATGAAATCTATGCAAAATTGTTAAACATATGGTTATCATCTTTTTTTAATCAACAATTTTTTTTTTATTATTTCCTATAAATGTCCAAATTTAAATTCAAATCTTTCGCAAATAAAATGATATTTAACAAATTTTTGATCAAAATGAATGAAAATGGATAACAACATTAATAGGCTTATAACTTAAAATCATAAAAACCTTGAACATTCAAAATAATAATAATTTTGAAATATCCAAAATGTCTAAATTTTTAACCTCATAAACAACAAAATGAAAAGATTTATATGATGAATATAATTGTTTTTAACAAAATGTGAAAGTTAAAACGATAAAAATATTGAAGGGAAAAATTGAAAGCCATGTGTTGGAAAATGGAATTTAAAATCAAATGAATGACAAACACATTACAAAGTTCAAATAAAGTATTTTAGACATTTGCAAAACACGTGTGTCATTATCATCAATGATTATGTTTTAAATTCCAATTTTGTCATGCATCTAAATCACAAATAGACCTTTCATTTCCTTCCATTAAAAATGTGAATCCAAAAATCCCCATTATATACGTAAAACTTGTTCTAAAAAACTTGACCAAGGTAAATCATTGGATTTAGATTTATGAAATCATATATTATCAATGATGCAACAAACACAATTTATTTTTTTAATGTTAAAGAAAATTGAAGAATATTTAATTGCACCATGTTTTGTATTGACAATATGGGATATATGGAAATGTAATTAATGTTCCAACCAATTTGAATTTAGTGTGAAACATACTACCATGAATGTCATATGATGATTCATCCATTGCATTACAAAAAATATAAGTCCATATATATGGCAAGCTATACATCACAAACTTCATGGACCACAATTTAACAATAATAATGGTGCGAAATATATTTTTCATAGGTTTGTATGGAATAGACACAGATGTCATTCCTTTACTTGTATTGTTTGAACATCGATATCATGCACATTATTTAAATACAAATGTCATATGCCTATTTGTATTGTTTAGACATGGATGTAGTATGTCTACCCATGTTATTTACACACGAAAGTCAGGCACACAACTTCTGTGTTTAAATAATACATGACATTCGTGTTTAAACTTTACAAACCTATGAAACAATAGATTTTGTACAAATTTGGAATAAACCCTTGAAGCTTTAAATTTATGATGTGTTCATCTTAATATAGTCATGAAAGTATTACAATAACTTTGTCAAATTGTTTTACATTTAGATGTGGGAATTTCAATAAAAAGAAATTGACAAAACTTCATTGAATTTGAAAATGAATGTCATAAATATTAACTAAGCAACAATGAAATTATTGAAATTTTCAATTGAAAACATATCAAAATGTTTGAAAAAATAATATAACAAAATTACTTCAAAACATTTTAAATATTGAACATGTTGTTGATGACAAGTCTAAATTAATTACAATGGTTTGAAGTGAAGTTATTTGATCATTTGGTTTATTTTTTAATACATAATTTTAAAAGTACAATTTTCTTACATTATTTTCTGGTCACCCTAGACCAACATTATCATGTTTTTATCAAAAATAGCACAAGGGTAACTAATTACTATTAATAAAATATATGCATGTCACATCATTAATATATTATTCAAAACTATTAAAATCTTGATTCATTTTATTTTACCTTTTACATGGATTTCACTTTGCAAAGCAAAATTACTAGGTCATGTTTTGATAGCCAACGATGTGTCAAATAATCTAAAGATAGATAAAATTTAAAATTTGACTTGGGTTATAAAACATTAGATTACATATGGACATCTCTTGATTATTTGGAATGTGTTCACAAAAATATATTAATCTATTCACAACTTGGCCTTCTAATGTTTTTTTGCTACATTTAAACCAATGTTAATAATTGGTTAATACTTACAAAAACATTGAAAGAATTTCATAAAAACTATTTTTTAAAAGATGAAAATTCTAAAGACTTTTAAAACTTGTTAGAAATAATATTGTTATTTGTGTGCACTAATCTTATATATAATTACAAACATGGTGTGTGTGTATCTGTCTGTCCGTCTTTTACTTTTCTTTTCATTTACTTCACATGTTTTGGGGTATGTCTGTCTGTTTGTCTGTTCGTCCAGGTCCTGAAACCCATACAATGAATTTATGGGCAGTTTTTATATTTTTATCACATGTGATTTTTTTATCAAGATCCTCCAATATGATGTTAATGGATTTTCAAACCAAAAATAGATAGTTTCAATATTTTTGGAACAAGCTTTTGGCATTAAAATGTTAAATATCATGAATTGTCTCAAATTATGTGACAAAAAAAATTGATTTTGTGAGCATTTTGAATAGATTTAGAACATCGGCACATATTATTGAAATTTTCACTTTTATAAATATATGTTGATTAAAAGGAATCATTGTTTACATACATATTGTGGAAAATTTACCATCATTGAATACTCGTTCTTTAAAACTACATCTCTAAGATGACCCAAATTTTATAGCATTTCATGTCCTTTATTTAAATGGAAAACAAAAATGTTCTTGGAAACTAGTAAATATATAATGTTTTGTTAAACCGATTTCAAATTGCATCTTCTTATGACCAACATGGAACAATGGTATTTTATAACAAAACAATGTTTTATCGAAACATAAGAATGACAATTTTTGGAATATAATTTATTATTGTGTTCTTTAATAGAAACACATAGGATGCAATACATGTAATTGCAATCTATAAACCACCCAAAACCAAAGTATTTAATTTCAATTTCATTTTTAAAAGTATTTTTTTAACATTACCCTTTGATTGTCTAGTTATAATTATTGGAGATTTCAACATTGACATGTTAACAAAAAAAAAAGAATTGATTGCACTGCAAATTTTTATGAATAAATGTAATTTGAAATTGACATTTTCAAAAAGCACAACAATTAATAATACACAAATTGATCATATTTGGACAAATGCATCAACATAACAATGTTACTTAGGATCAATAGAATCTTATTAGACAAACCGCAAACCTATATATTTTTCATTTAAATTACCATCTTTTATGCCATGATTTTTTTAACCAAATAATTAGATTTAAACAAAAAATTGTTAATGTAATTCGTTAAAAGTTTTAAATTTGCATTCATATGACAAACATCTTAATATTATGCTTTGCTTATGGGTCCTATTATTATCCACATGGATTATTCCGATGTGCCAATGATGAGTTCTACATCATTGTGTGGAAATAACATACATTCATTCCTACCATTCTAATTTATACAATTTCAATTGCAAACAATACAAAATAAATAACCTAAACTTTCATGTTTTAGACCTTATATAACATCATTTTCTTTCTTTGGTTTTCTTTTTTTTATCAAATTTTACTTTGTTCTCTTACAATATAATCTTAAATTATGTGTTGTAAAATCATATGAAATACATATAACATATATAAAGCAAGGTCTACATGTTAAAGAAATGTCTTGTTTACCATGGTTGTTTATCCCAATTAAATTTTGTTAGGCCCCACCCCTAGGGGACATGGAGTATCACATGGAGGCATGTTTGGAAGTTTTATATTATATTGTGCCCTTTCACATTGGGAGATTTGGTTGGGTTGTGTTTACATTTCATAAGTCAAAATGTCACGCTAGGGTATGGGGTTGAGGTGTGGATTCAAGGTTATGGGTTTTGTTTTTTGGCTTAGGGTGTGAGGTGTTGAAGCAAATGTTGTTTGCAACTTTGTGTATTGGCAAGTTATGGCGAGATGATGAGCGACAAAAATAAAAGTGATAAGAACGAATTTCTTTTTGTTGTGTTTTGTTTTGGAGAGGGATTGTGAATGGGTGAAAGAGGAAGAGAAAAACAAGATGGAGGATTTTTGTTGTTTTTTGTTGTGCATTAAAAGAAGTTGGTGAAACATTACAAGGGACATTCACACTTGGGGCACCAAAAAAGACGATTTAACAAAAAAACTATTACAAAAGATTATTTTAGATTTTTATTACATTTATAATGTTGTGATTATAATGGATCAGTGTATGATTATAATTAAAATGATATCATGTTAATCTAATAAAAAAATCTAACATTAGATTAGTATAATATATATAGATGTACTTTTCAGTCTTTTTAAATAATTTGAGTACTTATCTTAATTACATTTTCATTGTAAAGGAATTAAAAAATGTATTAAAAATGTCATTTTTTTTCATATTTTTTTCATGGATAAATAAATGCATACATCTAATTTTGGTAATCTTCATCTAATGCATTTGATTAGATAATATACGATACAAGAATTCTGAAGGCTACAAAATACATTCTGAAAGGGCTTCAAGGAAAATAACTTTTTATTTTTGTCATTTGGTTTATTTATTGTATTTATAAGGCTTAGATTTGGTCGCCCTAAGCATTGATAACATGTGCAAGAAATAAAGGTGCAAAAAAACATGTCAAGTTGTTTATAAAAGCTTATGTATTCATTTTTTGCATTTCTAGTTTTTTACCAAATATTATTGATGAATTTACATATGCATATGAAAAATCACCACCACCATGAAAATTAATATAATTTGAATTATCCAATATTTTGAACTTAAATTTATTCCATGCAGACTTTGTATTTGGAAGATAGCAAAAACAAAATCTTTGGGTCCTATGTCCAAAAAGTAGTACCCCAACCATGAATGTCTTTTACATTAAAGAAACAAAAACAAAAAGGAAAGAGGAATTTCTCTTAGAGTTTCTCAAGCTTTCTTTTGTGGCATTGTAATGTGGAGGTTTGGTTTTTTTGTGTTGGTTATTTGAAAAAAACCTATGAAAAGCTTTTGGTGAAAGGTTATTTGTTGAATTATTTATTATTGTTAGTGGTTGGAAATAGACATGAAATAGAAGAGATAGACATTTCAAAGTTGGTGTTTTGAAGTTTTCAATGGGATTTTGTGTGATATTTGGTGCAAGACTTGACATTAGTTTTGGTTTTATTTCTATTGAACTAAAATTAATGATGTTTTGGTGTTTGTGGTGGCTAATTGAGGTGAGTGTCATTTGGTTCCAACCTATTTGCTATAACTCAAATGAATGTATTGGCACATTTGGAATATAATAGAGTAATAACCACTATGGCTTAATAAAATTCTAGAAGTATTTTTTTATTCAAATGTTTAAGCAAAAAGGTGTTGAGAGGTTGATAATGATGCATGGCAAGAAGATTGAAGGTCGAAATATTGCAATCTATTTTGAAACATGGGAAAAAATGTTGTTTCATATTTTGTGTTCAATTTTGTTGAATAAGGGGTTTTATGTAAGGTTTTTTTTATTAAAAAAAAACCTTGTAGGTTGTGGGAACATTCATATTTTTAGTTGGGGCTTAATACTTTGAAACCAATTGTGCAAGTTGCCATCTCCATTCTTTCATAAACGGAAATGTCAACTATTAATCCTACGTTTGGAAATGCCTTAAACATGAAGTGTAGAAAGAGGTGAAGTGAAAAATTCCAAACTTTTAGCCTAGTGGTAGAATTAAAGTAATGTCAAAAAATGACACAAAAAATGATAATAATGACATTAGTATTCATGAGTCATCATTCACATTACTAACCCTAAATATAACAAAAAAGGTGGCGTAACTTGTTCTTTTCACATCTCCCAACATGGTAATTATTCTTGACAATTACATCAACATGTGTATTTTCATCTTCACAAGTCACCATGAGCAACAAAAGCTTCTTGGAAAACTTACAACTTCTTGCACAAAAGAAAGAATAAGGGAAGAAATGGAATCAACAATGGAAAGAGGAACAAGAAGCTTGTGAAAAAAAGCAAGTGTGAAAAATGGTGCACATTCAACTTTTGCAAGTGTGTTATTAGAAAAAGGACCACCACCACCACCACCTTCACACCACCAAAAGCTTTAATGTGTAACATAAAGGAGGATCTTTGCTAAGCTATAGGAACAAGAAGGGAGGTGGAGATGATGCTTTGTCATTTATGAAAACATAATGCCATAACAAGAACACAACCTACCCATCTTATTTTAATTCTGAATTTAGACGATGAGGATACTCAATCGTAACCTCAACCTTTGTAGACATTTCAACAACCTATTGCAACAACATCATCATAACCACAACTAGGTTTTATAGTGCTTCCTCTTTTTTCTTTTGTATTTCAATAACTTCATATTCAACCTAGTTATATGGCATCCATAGATACAAGAGCCAAACAAGTAGTTAAAATGTTAGCAGTTGACAAGGTCAAATATGTTTTCACCCCTTCCGAACAAACATATGAGCCTGAATTGGAGCACATACTTACTTGGGTGAACATCAATATTATAGAACAAAAGTGGGTTAGATTGGAAGAAGCCCAAACATCACTTGTTGGTGGAATTTTTGAATACTTGGAGGGAAAATGATAATTTGTTGAAAATGTTTGCTAACATTTGGGATAAGGTTTATGTGATTAATAAATACATTTTGGGGGAAATATAAAATAATTTTATCATGGGATTAAAGGAACAAAAACATGTAGAGAAATCAAGAGCAAAAATGGTTATATAAAGAATAATCTTGCATGATGCATATGTTTCCATATAGCAATGGAGTGTGAATAAGCTTAAGGAGCCATATAATGTCAGATTTCTTGCTTTAATTCAAACTATTTATCAAAGTATGTATGTGTGTTTTTTTTGCAACAAAAATGTTATTATGTTGATGAACACAGATTGTGGAAAGATTGTGGATTGGGTAAATATCACGTATAATTAAACATTTGGTCAAGGAATTAAATAGATGGTCCAAAGTTCATGCCAAAATTCCTGAAGGAAAGGCGAAAGCAAATCCTAAGAAAGACATTTGTAATTAATTTTTTGTGATTGATGTCTTTATGTAGGTGTTACAACCTTAACCTCGCACTCATGACCAAGGCAAAGGCATGGAAAGGTGTGGGCTGAGATTGCAACTCGGGAATCACATTCGCACTATTGGGAATGCACAGGAGTGTGAGGGAATGAGCCCACACATTCCTAAATGAATTCCCACTTTGGAAATTAGAGTCTTTAATATTTGAAGAACAATTTTAAGGGTCAAAAGTCATTGGATTGTAGACTTCACTATACCATTGGAAAGCTCTTGAGACTTAGATGTCTAAAATGGGCATTTCTAACAAGAATTATGGTCAAAAGAAAGGTTAGAAGTCAAAGTGTCAATTTGGCTCTTGATTAGTAAAAGTCAAGAATATCCCTGAAATGCATGATTTTAGGTGGCGTGCCATAGATGGATGCAAAGATCTTGATGAAAGCTATAACTTTACTTTAAACAACATCTCAATCAGAGGTTTGCACAAGAAGTTATAGGCTTCCAAATTGGGGAGAAATCCAATTTTGGGATTTTTCAAATTTTTGACTTGGGAGTCCCAAGAAAAATGACATTTGGGTGCAGCCTTTGTGGTTAATAAAAAATAATACTATAAGGGGGAATGACTCACTCCCAACTCCTTGAGGGATTCAAATGTGAGTCCCAAACAGAAAAGAATGGAAGAGCAAAGAATCGAGGCACGTTCCCTGGCTCGCAACACTTTGGAGGGGTAGAAGGGCATGTTAGAGCTCCGAAATGGGACTAGAAAGAGTTGACAAGCTTTACTTTCTCACACGGGCCTGCACAAAACTCACAAAAGTGGTTAGTGCATAGTTGGAACACCTTTGGTGCTAGGACGAACCATGAGCAATTCGGACTCACAAAACTCACCACGACCTGGACTTGGGGGAAGCCACCACCTTCCCCCTTATAGTTTATTTTATTGCTACCCACGGGGCCCACATTTAAATGGCTTTTTGTCCCGAGACTCCCAAGTGGGAGTCCGAAAATTGCCAAGGTTAGGACTCCCGTGACTTTGGGGTGCCATAACTTTGCGTGTAGACCTCTGATTGAAATGAGGTTTAATCCAAGTTGTAACCCTCATCAAGAGTTTTCAAAAATATGTTGCATGCCATCAGGTCGATTCCTAACTTTTAATGGTCGGGAATCAAATTGCCAATTTGACTCCCAGCCTTTCTTTTGGCCATAACTTGTGTTTCAAATGTCCAAATGGGCAATGCAAGCCCACTTTAAACATTTATGTTCCAAGAGCTTTCCACGGATATGAAGAAAGCCTCAAGCCATTGAGGTTTGACCCTTGAAATTGTTCTTTGAAAATTCAAAAATCCACTCGGACTCTAGCTCCCAAAGTGGAAACCCTTTGGAGGTGTGAGGGTTCATTCCCTCACACCCTCTCACACTCTCGGGAGTATGTTGTGTGATTCTCGGCTTCCTTCTTGGCCCACAACCTTGCAAATGTTTGTTTTGGTCGCGAGCCCAAGGCTAGGATTGTGACAGGGAAGGTGTGGTTTCCCCCAAGTTCGAGCGGTGGCGAGTCTTGTGAGCCTGTGTATGCATGTGACTAGTTCGTGCACCAAAAGTGCTCCAACTATGCATTAATCAATTTGGTGTTTAGTTTGTGGAATCTCGTGTGAGTAATTGACCCACTTGTCAATCATCTTAGTCCCCATCCCGGAGCTCTAACATGCCCTTCCTACCCCTGAAATGTTACGAGTTAAGGAACGTACCCCAACTCCTTCTTTTGTTGTTTTTATTTTTAAATTTGCATTTGAGTTTTTCAAGGAGTGTGGGGGTGCGTCAATAGGAGTGGTTTCCAAAGACACTTGTTTGCATAATTGAAATACAAATTCAATCACATGCAACTATGTATGACAACGCAATTTTATGGGAATGGTTATAGAAAAATTTAAAAAATAATGATTAATTAATGTGTTTCTTAAATAAGAGCCTCGAAAGGATTGTTGAAGACTAGAAATGTTTTAGTATCAACAAAAAACTTTTGTTGCAACCCTAACCTTGGGCTCGCGACCAAAGCAAGGGTTTGCAAGGGGAGTGGGCCAGGAGGAAGCCTGAGAGTCACATCTCATACTCCTGGGACTGTAAGAGAGTGTGAGGGAATAAACCTTCACATTCTAAAAGGAACTCCCACTTTGGGAATTGGAGTCCCAATGGACTTTTGAATTTTCAGAGAGTGATTATAGAGGTCAAAACCTAATGGATTGAAGAAATATTTATACCATTGGAAAGCTCTTGAAACTTAGATTTCTTAAATGGGCTTGCATGATGCATTTGGACATCTAAAACACAAGTTATGGCCCAAAGAAAGGCTGCTAATTTGACTCCCAACCATTAAAAGTCAGGAATCGACCTGATTGTCTTGCGTGTAGGTGGCGTGTGACATACCGTTGAAAATTTCTAGACGAGGGCTATAACTTTGCTTTAGATCTCATCTCGATCGAAGGTTTGCACGCAAAGTCATGGGGCCCCAAAGTTGCGTGACTCCCAACTTTGAGAATTTCGGGACTCCCATTTGGATGTGCGCCTTGTGGAGAGCTACAAAGTATAATATAAGGGGGAAGGTGGTGGCTTCCCCCAAGTCTGGGCCGTGGTGAATCTTATGAATTTAAGTTTGCCCGTGGCTTGTCTTAGCACCAAAAGTGTTCCAACTATGCCTTAACCAACTTATTGTTTGATTTTATGTAGGTCTGTGTGAGTGATTAAGTGCTTGTCATTCTTCCTAGTCCCATCCTGGAGCTCCAACACGCTCTTCTACCCCTAAAGTGCCACAAGCCAGGGAGCGTGTCCCCAATTCTTTGCTTTTTCGTTGTTTTCACTTTAGAATCACATTTGAATCTATTAACGAGCTTCGGAGTGCGTCAAATGTGCTGATGAAAAACCACAACCAACAATTTCCAAGAAGAAAAAGACAACAATGAAAGGTGTAGTGAATCCACCTTCCCAAACTAATCATGTTATAAAAAAAACATTGCATTTTGTTATAACAACTATGGAGAGATCTAGGTTTCCATTACCTCCATCAATATAACAAACTAATGTATCTAGGCATAAATACCATAACTAGTTAATGTATAGGCACATATTCCATAATAAGTTGAGGTATAAGCCTAGATTACACAATAAACACAACTATCAACTAAGAGGGAAAGATCAAAGTCTCATATTATTGAGGAACAACATTGGAATCATGAACCATAAATTGTTTTTCAAATATATAGCCAACAAGATGTGTAACCATAAATGCCACAACTTGAAGTTATGGATACACCTAGATCTTTTACAAATAATTACATTGGATGCCCCCAATTTACCACATACAAGGATGTGGGATAATTTTTTAGAGGTAGTATTTAAGAAACTACACCACCTTTTCAAACTTTATAATGGTCAAATCCTTTGGGTAGAGAAGTAGTTAGCATCAAAAGGGAACAAATATGTTTCAATAATGGTTCATTTGGCCAAAAGATGCATTATGTATTGTTAAAGATGGTTGGATTGAAGTTATAACAAAAATAGGAGGAACAAAAAAAGGTACAATTGCAAGGGCAATTGAAAAAAATCCATGGAAAAATAACTCAATTGTAAAATTAACTTGGAGTACAAGAATAAACTTGAAAGAAAATTTTTGTTGTGAAGGAACAACACATAGCCAAGGTACACATGGAATGTCTTTCAAAACAACTAAAATATGGAGTAATATGGAGCAACAATTGGAGGTTATAGAAAAAATCAAGGTGGAAAAGGATATGTTCTATGAACAATTAAACAAGGAGGACATTAAATACTAGAAATTAAAGACAAAGGCCAATAACCATGTTGCCCAAAATGCTATATTGATTCTAGTGACAATGTTTGGTTAAATGCACTAGAAGAAAAATTTCAATTTGTGATTATAATTTGCAACTAAAATAACTTACAACTAAAATTTATTAGTTGCATAAGTGAAGTCACATGCAACATCTAGTCACAAATTATGATTTAACATGATGTCATCACATTCCACATGGGTGATGTGTACAATCAATATATACACCCTCATCCATATTTGACCATCCATGTAAAGTTTTAATTAATCACCATTATTTGCAACTATGTTACAACCCATTACAAAGTGCCATGTGGCAATTGGTAGGTGCAAATATATTCAAATTTGTTCTTTGCCTATTACAAACAATATAACTTACACACAAAATAACACATACATCACATACAATTTGTTGTTTTTAAGCCATTCAAGTTATCTTTCAAAATACAATCACACATTTATTACACTAATGTTTCTATTCCATTATTTCTTAAATTGTGAATGATACATAATAATTAGAATATGTGATTTTTTTCATCAATATGCTATTACTTTTTGTACTCAAAATTGAACAATATTAAACATCTACAATATAAAAGCGTAGAAATTAGAATTGAAAAATAAGAAAATATGTCGTTCATACCCCAACAAAACTTTAAACTACATATTGTGTTTTTTTTCCATTTTCCAACAACTTTTTAAATTTGTTTTTGTGTAAAAGCAAAAATCTTAACCTTCATCAAAATCAAAATCCTAAATCATTTCCTTCCAAAAGTAATTTGAAAACCCTAAACCCTAAATCTTAATTGTTATACTTATTTGAAGAATTAAAATTTCATGTAATGATTATGTTTTACCTCTTTTTGCCCTTTCAAATATGTGTTCCACCACTTGTTCTGTGCTTCCAACTAGGTCCATATGTACGTTAATGTCATTAGCTTTCAATTCAATCCTTTATACAAATTCTTTTTGTTTATGTTCATCAACTTTTTCATTTTGATGATTTTGTCCTTCTCTTTTGAAATTTTGTGGTTCTTTTTCATGTTTATCTTGTGGTGCTCCATTGCTTTTAGCCTCCTTTAGTTTTTTTATTAGACTAAAAGGGTCTGAACTATTTAAACTTCTATACATCAAATCTAGAAGGGCTTTTTTGAAAGCTCAAACATATACTTTTTTTACCTTTCCTCATCCTTCTTGTGTGCATGCAACTAAATTCTTTTACATTTCTTTTCGAAATTGTACCTTTGCCAACTCCCACCATTCATATAGTTTAGCATTGGAATCTTCCATCTATTGTTTGGTACGCAATATTGAATATATTACACCAAATCATCATACTTTTCAAAATTTTTTTGACATGAATGAGATCAAGATCTTTGCACCTTTCTAGTAAATCATCCAACTTTGTCTTGGTTCTTAACATCTCCTTCATTATCAACACATCCAAGACTACCTTCTCCTTCTTTTCTTTTGCCTTTCAAGTCTATGGCATTCCTTTCTTGCAACCATAAATTTCATCTGTATAATTTGCACAAACATTTTATTGATTATGTTTGTCTTTGTCTTCTACTTTTGTAGCCAAAGTTGTTTCTATCTTTCCAAAGCCTCTTTATTATGTTAATATTCCATCAATTGCATTTAAAAAAATTGTTGTTCTGTTTCATTCCATATTTATTCTTCTTCAACTCTTACCATTCCTTTTGTTGAGTCATCAACTCCTCTAGCTTCCTCTTCATCTCCTTGTTCTCTATGGTCAACTCCAACATTTTTACATTCACGTTATCCTCCATTTCCATTTTTGGTTTCTTTTAGCCATTTATCCTTTTCATATGTTCTTTGTGTCATGCTTTTCCTTTAAATCTATTCAAGTAATCCATGTTTCTCTCCTTCTACTATGATTAATATGGTTTTTAATGATTGCACATGTAAACACAAATTACCCATCTCTAGGCTAATGATAGCCATATATGGCTTGAACATTTTTATAATTTTATTACTTTCTAAGACATAACTACCATATCTTCTACATATTTGGGTGTGAGGTTCTATGGTGTCTCTTCCTTGGGTCTGTCCTTTGATGACACCACCTTATCTGCATCTATGTCTTTTGGCCAACCTTTAAAAGTTTTCCTTTTGTTGACCCTAGTCTATTTTGTGATACCAAAATTAGAGTTGGCCTATGAACATTGAATGGTGGTTTGGCTAAAACCACATGTGGTATTTGAAGATGTTGTCGTTACTAATTCATATGTGTTTATAATGTATGTACATTTAATACATCATCATGATGAACTTCCATCTACGTATGATTATCATATAGGTCATCTACTTCATCACATTATGCATGCTAGAGTTGTGCTTGAATTGTTGCTACCAATTGTGGTGATCTGTTTTTCTTTCGCTTCATTTACTGTAGTTAATCTTTCCTTTGTTGCTTTAGTAATGAGTTGTTTTCTTTTTGCGTTTTAGAAGGAACATGGTGTGTACAACTATCATTCCTAAGACTGTAACTCTAAATGGTCTTGTATTCCCCCTCATGAATTTCTAGGGTTTGATGTCTTCCGCTAATTTCACATTCTATTTTGATCTTTCCCTAATCTCAAATTTTTCTTCCTCTTCTCCATGTTTTGTGGAAATCCCTTCGATGTTCTTTTCCTACTATCCAAAACATGTTGTAACTATTATTTGGTCCTTTTTTGTTTTTTCTGTGTTTTTGTTGTTTTCTTCTCTATAGCCACATATTTTCTAAAACATGTATGCTATAGAACCAACAATGAATGACAAGTTTTCTTTCCTATTTTCCTATTTTCCATCCACTTGCATTATCCCCTACATCTTTTTCCATTTGTATAATTCATTACACAAATTATTGAACATAATTTATGCTTAATCCACCTCAATTCCTTCCTCCACTTTCATGAATGTGAACACATTCTTGTTACTCATATAATTCACCTTTTCTCTCTAGTACACTACATATATCATTGTTGGGTATTTGATGTTATATGACATTTTTTTTTAAACATTCCACTAATTTGCATTGTATATGGTGGTTTGATATCATGATTGAACAATAGCTCCTCCACCGCCATTTTGTTCATTTGAGCCTTTGGATCCCCAATGTACCCAATTTGACAGACTTTAAATGCATAAGCCATTATTTGTTTGCTGATGACATACATTATGCCTTTTCTTCCAAAATAAATTTCAGATCCTTTGACTAGTAAATGTTAAAAAATTCCACCAAAGGTCCACGGTTTGGTTCCTTCCATTCAATGTCCAACAAATGTAACAAGACTTGTTTTACTAGTCCATTCCTCTTCTCCTTCTCCCATCTTCTTCCACATATCTATTTTCTCAACATGTTTAAAATAACTTTGTTTGGTTGCAGTTAAAAATATCGTTCTATCATTTGGGATCCTAATTCCTCTTTGTTTTAAAGTCTTTTGATCCATCACCCAAAGATTTTTTCTTTGTTTTCCACTTTTAAATCTTAGTGAGTATTTCAAGGTTGAAATGGTGCAGTAAACATGGATTGTTGTCTTGTGATCTCTTGCTACATCACCTTTAATGCAAATTTTTTAGCTTCCCGAACTTTTGACACTTCTACAATTAACTATTGTGTTGCATTGATTTTCTTTTTGTCCATTTTGTCATTTGAATCCGGAATCTCCACCGGTTTTTTATTGTTTCACCTAGTTTTATCACAATTGCTAATTGTTTACTAAAAATGATTCTTTTCAAATGCTCCAACACAAGTCATACTGATTCTTAAATGTAAATGCAAATCAAAATGCTGCACCAATTCCCTCCTTCAAACTTTCTTCCTTCCTCACTCTTGAATCATGATGATGATTCCAATGGTGAAATCACCAATAGTGGCATAATGTTATACAATAGCCCTCTTACTTGTCTCTCCAATTCTTATTGTTTTTCATTTCTTTCGTTGTCATTTTTGACTCCTTTTCATGATTAGTCTATTGTTTGTGGTTCTTATTAGTATACTAATGTTTGTACTTTAAAGTCTTGTCCTCATATTCAATAAATTTGTATGGTTTCAATTTGTTAATATTAACCACATTGGATTTGGTTCAAAGTTAGTGAGTGTCACTAGCAATATCATATTATTAAGCAACACATATTGTATTATATAAGGGCCAAACCACTTTTTGGTGAACATCCCAAGATGTGATTTACTACTTTTTGGAAACCACAAAACAAAATCATTGAATTTGAATTGTTTTTCTATATTCTTTTGTTGACTTCACAAAGCCCTATTCCATTGTTATGTTTTGGATTTCACCTCAAATTGCAGTTTGTCTTCCTATAACTTCTATAGTTTTAAAACCCTACTTGTTAAGTTTTTTACAAAGTTCCCTTTTCTATGGTTAGTATTGGTTATTGGTAATATGTACTCTAGAGGCATTAAAGGATGCGACCCATAGACAAGTTGGTATGGTGTATATCATGCTGTTTTGTAGTAAAACAAAATTGTTCATAAATGTTCATCCCAATCCATTTTATTTTCATTGACCAACTTAATCAACAATGTTCTCAACACCTTGTTAATGGATTTTACTTAACCATTCCCATGTGGATAATAAGTAGTGGAATTGAAATGTTTTAGTTTTAAATGATCTATCAAATGCTTAATAACATCATTAATGAAATGCACACCTTGATCTATGGAGTATAGTTAGTGGACACCCAAACTTAGTAAGAATGCATCCATGTACAAAAAAATTGCTATCACTATTGCAATATTTGTCCATAATGTTCTAGCCTCCACCCATTTCATTGCATCATTTGTGGCCACCAATATGTTTCTTATATACCTCCCTACGAATTTTATTAATCCCACAAAATCAAGTCCCCATTTTATAACTTGTTTCTCTAGAAGATTCGTGACTAATTTAACCAAATTTTATGTAGCCAACCCTCTAGTGCGTTGACATGCATCACATGATTTATAGAACTCACGAACATCTCTGAACATTGTGGGTCCCTAGTAGCATGCATCCAAAATTTTCTTCTATGTGATTTTTGTTTCAAAATGTCTTCTTGTTGCTTTCTCATGGAACTCCTTCATCACCCTTTGTGTTTTTGTGGTTGACAAGCATCATCTCAATTTGTTGTCCTATCCCATCTAGTACATAACATCACCTTTTGAATTCAAAATATTTTTTTAAAATTCGGCTTAGTGCACCCACAACTATTTAGACCACTCAAAACAAATATAAAATGAGAAAGATATGGTTGTCAAAAGTAAACACTGTTAGTGTTTGGTTATTGATAGATTTAAGATTCAACATATTTATTTTTCTCGTAATTTTTTTGTGTTGTTGCTTTCCCTTTGAAACTCAAAAATAAAATATAAAGTTTAGTTTGGCACACTCATAATTGTTTATATCACTCTAAATATCCAAGAAACAAGAAAAATATGAAGTCTACAAATAAAATGTCATTTATAAAAAAAACACTATATAATTTTCACATGCTTTGTGCTTTTTCTACGTTGCTCCTTTGCCTATTGAGCTGAAAGACATAATGTAAAGCTAGGTTTGCTACTCCCATAACTCCTTTGCTTGTTGAGCTGAAAGAGGTAATGTAGAGCTTAACTTGGCACTCCCATAACTTTTTACATCAAATGGACAAAAAACTAAAATGATCTAAAAATGTTCAAGTTACAAGCCTATGTTTGGTGGAGGGCATGTTTATCCTACCTACTTGATCTAAGTCCTGAAATGAAATCCAGTGACAAGGGAACAAGACAATAAGAGCTATGAATTGTGATGTTTCGTTTCAATTCACATCTGGATTGAAATTGTTGTTGGCAATCAAAGTAGCACATGAGTTCCTAGGTCTTCCAACTTCCTAGTTGAACTATGTCCTAAAATATGAGCTTAATTCTGATTAAACTAGGATATGACTTCAAGTCCTTCGGGTTTTCCTTTCTTGTTGTTCCTTCCAGTTCATTTTTCCTTGTAATAAAAGTTAGTCAGATATTACATAATTTTGTGTTGTTGCATCTGACCTCCAACTTTCACTTGTTGCATCAAAATTTTGATGATCCATTTTTGTGATGTTGCGTCTCACCTACAACTTTCACATGTTGCATCAAAATTTGAATAAACTTCTTAGGCGGTATTCCATCTTAAGCCTACAGCTTTTCACACAATGGTGCATCAAAATTTCAATAAACCTTTTTTTTGGTGGTGTTGCTGTATCCCACTCTTTCACTTTCTGCATCAACATCCAACAAAAAAAGGGGCTGGGACTGCTGTGGTACTTACAATAAGTAGAAGATGGAGTTTGCAAGGTGCAGCAAAGAAAGTGTGAAAGAACTTGCATTCTGGCATCACTTGGTCACATCCCCAAAGAAAGTGGAGGTTCCAATGATCAACCTTTATCAACTCTCCAATGGAATCTCATTTCAGATCTCCATCAGAACACAAAGAACAAATTTTCTCATCAATATGAGTAGAAATTCCAGACAGAAAATTTGGAGACTTCAAGGGTATAGAAATGTGGGGGGTGCATGTGTTTGCACACACACACGGAGTGACTGATTATATACTTCATGTGCAAAGTTCAGCTGGTGAAAGTTGGTACTCTTGTTTTCTCAGCAATTTTGTACCAGAATGTTGGATTTAATCTCACTAGACTTCTTGCTTTTGGAATGGAATTCTTCAGATTGTACACTTCATGTGCAAAGTTCAGCTGGTGAAGTTGGTACTCTTGTTTTCTCAGCAATTTTGTAGCAAAATGTCTGATTTGATCTCATTGGATGTCTTGCTTTTGGGATGGGAGTCTTCAGATTGTACACTTCATGTGCAAAGTTCTGCTCAGCAGTTGGTACTCTTGATTTTCGTAGCAACTTTGTACCAAAATCTGTGATTTGATCTCACTGGATATCTTTCTTTTGGAATGGAGTTCTTCAGATCTCTCAGGAGACTCGTTCCTTACTAAAAAGTTGAAATGTGCTTGAAGTTCTAATGACTCCTGCCATGATGATGGAGTTCAGGTTCTGAAAGAGCTTTCAGGTGGTGTGTACAGAGTCTTCTTTTTGTCTGCAAATCTCAAGGTTCCTGTTTCTTCAGACAGCTGAAATTTGAGTCATGGGCTTTGATTAGCCAAATGCTGTCGCCAAGAATTGTTGAGTTTGATTCTGGGTTTTTGTCAGACTCCTGAGATCTGCCACTTTGGAACTGGTGACTAGTTTTTGTGTGAATCTGAGGAGCATATATATGTATTTTCAAAAGTTCATAACTAATTGAAAAAAAAGTTCAAAAGAAAAACTTCAACTTGGGTTGAGTTTCAAATTCCCTTGTCTTTTAAGAAAAAAAAGGGTAAATGAAAATTGAAGTCTGGTTTACTCACAATGCTTATTCTGACCATTCTAGGTGCTTCTACCTTAGCTGCTTGTCACAAACAATTGTCAAGTTCATTGGCTATTCATTCATATTCTTTCTGCAGGCATAAGAAGTGTGAAGGAACTTCATCTAGATGCTTTGATCCAGATGGACTTTGGTTGATCTACCTACACCCAAACAATCAGCTCTCTCTTTCCTTCAAAAGTTTTGATACTGGGTGGATGCAGCACAGAAGGGCTGAAACTGATCCAACCCAAACCTCAAAACTTGGAGCATTCCAGTTTATTTTTGTGAGGGGGTCACAAAAGCTCAATCAAGCCTGGGACAATTGTCACACTTGGGGGATTTCTATAGATCAGATGGAGGAACAAGAAGTGGGAGGAGGGATGTGGAGAGCAAGAACAGGAATTGCTGGATGGATTGCGGTTCTGCAACAAAGGGTACCCAGTTCCACCAATGCCTTAACCAAGGCTCGCTTCCAAGGCACCTTGAAACCCCAGGACCTTGATTCTCTCACATGCTATATCCAAGACCATATTGCTATGGATCTTACCTTGCCTGGTACACAACCACACTCTCATCACTAAATCTCTTTTGCATCCTCTCATCACTACATCTATAACTTTGCCAAAACAAGGTATCCATGACTACTCATGTATGCTACACATGGCATAAGGGATGGGTTCGATTCGACCATAGTAAAAATAAGGACTATTTGTAAAAACCATGTTTTGGCATAATGTATGTTAGTTTCTGGAGAGAGAGAGAGAGAGGCAATTTTTGCAGCGATCTTTGCTTGATATAATTCGAAATGCTGCTTGCTGTCTAGAAGCCCATCATCTGCACATGTTTTCAACTAGTTTTGAGGATGCATATTTCATGATGAAGGTATACGAGAGTATCCAGAGAAAGTAGACATGAAATTATCCACAAACAATAATGAGGCACTTGCACGGAAGCGTTTACATCAACAAGAAGCTGCTCTTCTAGAAGTATGGCTTGACAACACACTGAAGTACTCGGGCCTGCCCTTCAACATCTCTGATCCTGAGCTCATGTACATCAACTGTACCACATTCCATCAATCACCAGTGTACTGAAAACTGGTTGTTGCACTTTTCAAGCTGAAAAAACTCTCTGAGGTGACACAAGAATTCTTGATACATGTGACTGATTTCTCTCAAAAAATCTGTTTCTCTCTCTTTCTGTCTCTTTAGTTGAATTGCTTCTTTATGCTTCTTTTCCATAGAATTGCTTTGTGAAAACTGTCACAGATGGAAACCTTGTAAACTCATAGCAAATGATCCAGAGAGGTGGTGGACACAGCACATAAAGGGTTGCAAGAGTATGGGCTTTCTCGACGGGAACTTTTGAACATGGGTCTTTCACAAAATGACATAGGGCGCGCCTACCGAATGCTATATGTGTATTCTGTAGGCTGCTTGGATACACTGAAAGAGCTTTGCATTCATAGCCTTCAGAAATCCCATCTTGTTGGCACCTTCTGGCGCTGCTATTTAGTCCTTTGCCAAGAACACACCAAGGTTCGAAATCAATTGCCTCTTCTGAAAAATCACCTCTCTTCTGCTTTATAAGGTGTAAAATCTCTTTCCAAGTGACCTTTCATATTTTGCAATTTTACTTGCTACACAAATTGCCAGTCACCTCATCATCAATTATGGTTTTTTGCTGCACGGAATTTTGGGAACTACAGAAGTAAAGCTTTTTTTTTTGGGTCTGAAAACCCACCATTTGCAATATCTGCTTTCATATGACATTCTGGAGCTCATGTGTTTTGGAGAAGCATTTTGTTTCTCTCAATACTTTGACGGGTATCTCTTCAGTAATTGTTGCCTTTTTTTTGTCCCCCTTAATGTAAATAATACTCAGATTCTAGTTGTTCTATCAGGGCTTTAACAGTTAACTGTTTTGATGCTGTGTTGATTTCTGAGACTGGCTAGATTACCCAACTTAGGCAACAAAGTTTCTGGAGGACTATAGAAGGATATAAAGGCATCATATATGAGTTAATCCTCTTTTTGTTTTTATGGGTGACTGGATAGATTGCCCTCAGGGCAGAAGTGGCTGAACTATTGAAGGATAAGGAACAAGCTCAAGATGAGCTGAAGTTCACCCGCAAATGTCTTAATGAGGCGCTTGATAATCTTTCACTTGCATCTCTGAAGTTGCTCTCCATGGTTGAAAGCTCTAAACAGGAGGCAGTTACGATTGGGATCCGAAACAAAGAGGTGCATAACACTTTGGGTAAAGGTTAAATCTCCATTTAGCTAGCTGCCATCATCCTTGGTAGAGAAGTTTGTTCCAGGACATAAAATAAAATCAACTGCATTTCTTTCTTCAGTGATTATGACTTACGCTACATTAAGAGCACAAAAAGCCTGAGGACAAGACATGATGCTGTAAGAGCATCTCCGGCAGTGCTCAGTATGTGACCCTGCAAACATGTTTTCTCACATCCAAGTTTTAGTTATTTTCTTTTTTCCAACCGCACCCATAAGACTAAAGTTGGGACTGCAAATAGGTGGGAGACTACTAATAAACAACCCACCTGGAACAATCAAACTATCTAGCCAATCAGAAACAGGGAGCAGTCAATAAATACGATTTGACTGTATTTATTAGACTCTTCCAGGGTTCCACTGAGGCCCTGGAAGATGTGTATTTTTCCAAGGTCATAGCAGTCTTTGAGTGGATCCACTGGATATGACTGCTGCATCTCATCTAAGATTTCCAGTGCATACTGAGCACTGGTGGAGACGCTCTACGAGTAACAACAAACAAAGTATCAGGGGCATGCATGTATAACTGGTGCTAATTCTCTTCAAGCTCCTGAGAGAACATCATGCCTGCTGATTATGGTGTCTCAATTGTGCTCCAGGTGGCTGATGCAAAGCAAGAACTGAAGGATGCTAAAGATCAAGTGGCAACAATGAAAGACCAGTATAGTGTTTTGACTAAAGAGGCACAAAATAGTATGGTTGAGGTCTGTGAATGTTGCAGGTCTTCCATAAATTCTTGTATCCTATCTTTTCCACATACTCTCCCACAAGAGGAAAAAATTGAAGACTCTTTGCCGTATCATTCTTGTGTTTCAATTTGAGTATTGCGGTCTTTTTGGCTCTCAAGTGTCCAATCTTGTTTCAATCTCAAGGTGGGTTTCTTTCTCCTTGTCAGACACTAATTCTTCATCAACGATGATGCCATGTTGACAAATTCTCAAAGCTGCAGGATCAGAGACAGTAATGGGTGTCAGTGATGTATTCTGAACACTCATCACAAATGCTTAGCTGACAAGTAAATTTTGTGACTCACAGCTGCGAGATATGAAGCAATTGCTGAAACAATTCAACCTCATACATAGAAAATCATCACCCAAACCTGAGTCTCCAAAACCTACCAAAAGTGAGCAAGGACAGGATGAGCTAATAATTCTCAAAAAGTATGCTCTCTATTTGAACCTCAGTGGACAGCCAAACCTGCAAGAGCCCACATAAGACAAAACTCTGGTTGATAGAAGGTTTAGATGTCTGGAAGGAAATTTTGTAAGCACAATTCTTGTATTTGAACATCAACTGGGAGTTGTTTTTGTAACTGTGATCAGAGAGAATAATCTTTGCAGCAACTGAGATTGTTATTGGGAGTGTTGTGACCAAAATGAGAAATATATGAAAAGGGGACTTTATGGTATTATGCAAAGGGTTTTAATTCCGCTATCAACCAGGAAAAAAACACATGGAAAAAGATAAAAAGGTATCAGCATGGATTTGAAACTAATGGACAGATGTAAATGAAGTTATGAAACACCCAAATGGGGAGAACTGCTGTACTAGAAAGAAGGCATGATTTTTGTGCTTGTGATTTCTCTAGCCCTAAGTCTTTGGGTCATATATCTGTATTGAACCCTTAAAGGATTGAGCAAAATACTTTGTGGTGGATTCAGCTCAGCTACATTGGAGAAACCAAATTATGGGTCTTTTATATTTTCATGTGACAGTTATTTGATGTGGGAAAAGGGACAAAAAGTTTGATTGCATCCTAATAGTCTGTGTCTATGTTTGTGCTCTCAATGTGGAGTTAGGAGGGTAGCTCAGCTACAAGAATCAATAACAGAGGAGAAAGCACAAGTGCAGCAACTTAAGATGTCAAACATGAAGCTGCAAGATGATATTCAAATGAAGAACAAGCGGCAACATCTTTTGGAAGTTAAGATTGATGCACTTGAAGAAGAGGGAGCCAAACTGAAGGCAGAGGTTGTTACTTTTTTTGCTTCATTCATGCAAGACTCTAGCCCAATTGATGCATTTTTTTTGGCATGTTGTAGTTCCAATGTCTCTACTCTGCCTTAAGAAATAAAATGACATATAATGAACTTGTCTGTTTTCAGTTGATCCATGCAGGAACTTGAAATGTTTCAAATTTTGTTGTTACACGGTTTTGAAAGACTTTCTTGACATGGGGTGCTGCTTCTTGTATCTCTGCAGTGGGAGGAAAAGGTCAATTTTATGGTGACATTTGACAATGAGACCAAAGCTATGAGTGATGAAATTTCTGTTTTACGAGAAACAAAGTTTGTGCAAGCAGCTGCCATTGGTGATCTGAATCAACAGCTTGGTAATCTGCTTGTGACTACAAGCAAATTACAAGCACAATTGAAGCAGAAATCCTTTGTAGCAGAGCAGCAAACACAAGATCTTCAGCTAACAAAAGGAGAGGTGGTGCTGAAGCTCTTTCCTTTCAATTCTGTCTTTTGCAACACCAACTCCTAGCCTCAATTTGTTGCTGAGAAATTGCACAACAAAATTCTCGACTTCATGTCAGAGATTGGTATGCAATTTCGCAGCACAATCTTTTGTAATTCTAAGATTGCAGCTGATTCATGAATTTGCTGAACATTTTGGTGATAGATTCTTTGATGATCCCATGCAGTCAAGGAGTGTAGACTTGGGTTTGGAAAATGCTCATTATCGCCTGTATGTGGCAGCAGGTGGCAGAGTGGATACGAGGACATGAGATGCTTTTGCTGGAACGGGAATTGCGGTTTGCTGAACAAGAAGCACTTACTGTTGAAATTGTAGAGCTGAAGAGAATGCAGAATTCTGAGAAAGGGGAGAGAGAGAAGGAGAGGAGACTGACACAAGCCCAATTTGATGAGTGTCATGAAATCATGCGGATTTTGACATTCGGGCTAGTGGTTATTGCAACAACTCCATCTCCTGTGATCGACAATATCTCATTACAGACATCATCATCATCATCATCAGCATCATTAGCATCATCAGCATCAGCGTCATCAACATCATCATCATCATCATCACCCAGTCTTTCAAATTCTGTTGTGCCACCAAAAGAAAAACTCAGCAGTGTAGTGAAAACAGTTGAAGCGGCGCAGCGAATGCACAACACACTGGTGCGCAAGAGAAACTCAACCAGGATGGATGAGCTCCTTCAACAATTCAAGGTGACACAATTCGAGAATGAGCTGCTCAATGCCAAAATTGGTTTGCTCATGGGGGAGATTGCGGTCAGAGTCTGAAACCAAGAATCTTTTGAAAATATGATGGAACATAGTGAACAAATCCATTTTAAACAAGTGACCATAAAAATATATATATTTCAAAGGTTTGAATGAGATTGCTCCCCACTGTTGATTGTGGATTGCATAACTTCTGTCTGTTTTCAAATATGTTGACAGCCCACTGCCCAACAGAATTGCGAAGATGCTTGACAAGATTTCTCAAAGAGGTTTTTTTTTTTTTCGGGTTGGGTTTGTCCAAAGTGTCGATAGAGAGGAGATGATGATGATCTGAAACTCATGATTCTTCATGATTGTTTGAAACCCATGCAAAAGTTTTTGATCTACACAGGAGTTGACAGACAAGAATGTATGGTTGGACGTGCAAGCAAGCAAAGCATTTGCACAATTGGGTGTTTTGCAATTTGAACTTGAAGACACAAATGAACGACTTGGGAATGTTGCTCGAGAGAAAACTCTCAAAACCAATTGTTTGTGGGTTGCAGAGGAAGAGATTGAAGAACTCCGGATCGAGCTAATGGATCTCAAAGACAAGATGAAAGGTTTGAACAGTGAGAAAATGCATTTAGGGAATGCATTAGTCCAAGAGAAAGAACAAACAAACACACTGGATAGCTTCCTTGCACCTACACTTGAAACTGCAATAACGAGTGCAATATACCAGGCAGAATTGCAGGCGAAACAAGACACAATCCTTGAACTTGAGCTGAAAATAGAGGAGTATGAGGCAAGGTTGAATGACATGATGAATGACAAGAATGAACTTGGAGTAAAAGTAGACAATTTGATCAAAGAAAAAACTGAATTACAACTTCTGATGAGCAAAGAAAAGAGTGAATTGCAATCAGAACTGCAAACCAGAAACTATCAACTTCAATCGCAACTGAAAGACATGGAGGAGAAATTGGCAGTAATGGAATCTGGAAACTGTGAAGGCAAGAATCATGATGAGGAAGATTCAGAATCTGCAAATCTGAGAGCACAATTGGAGGCCATGAAGAAAGAGATGGGAAGCTTGAAGGGTACCTGACTACTAGTCATTCAATGGACTTGGGACCCTTTTAGTGTACCAAGCTTGAGGGGTCAATTGAATGGACTTGGGACATGCTTCTTTTATCAAAGAAAGCTCAGAAACTTGAGATGATCACTATTGTCGAACTATCATCAGGATCAGTTGAGGAATCAGAAACTAAGCAAAAGTATCAGAACTTACCGGTCTCAAAAACCCTGAAGAATCTTACTTAAAAATTGAAGATACATAAGAGGAGGACCCAGCACATGAGAACTCAAAATCTTCAATTGAAGTGAGACCAACAAAGGGCAAATTCTACACTTGGCATCAGCAAACTCACCAGTAAACAATTAGTTCATCTTGAGGATTACATCTAGTAGCATGTTTGTGCCATCACACCTTTGTCAACATTTTTTCTGATGCTCTCCATACTAGCTGAATTCCTCTATGCATATTTGCATTAAACTGGCCATGTTATGGACTTATTAGTTAGTTATCAATTCTAACATTCAAAGACAAGAGATAGTAATTGCTGAAGCTACTTAGGCATCCAGGTTATCTCAAAACCTTTACCCATTAATAGATTGAGACCTGACAGATGAAGAGATGGCACCTCCCCTGCATGTGTGACTGTGACATGAGCTTCTGCAGCTCTAGCCTCTTGGTGAATAAGCACGGTATTGGGTTTGATTCCAACCCCTAGAATCACCACAGTTTGTACAACCCAATTCTCCTTCAAAGCATACTTGCCATACACAACTTGTGATTTTATGAACCCATTTCCTGCAGCTTCTAAATTTGCACTGAACAGCACATGGGTGGACTTACCATCTGTGAGCTCCATCTTGATGTCGTCCCCATCGTCAAGAAACAAGTGGCCAGTTGCACTTGATGATGAGCTCTCACAATTACTAGCAGCAGCTGGAAAAGCCACCACTAAGGTAAACAGAGATTTCCTCACAAGAGCAGAGGTCAACAGACTCTCTTGCATGGGAATGATTGAGCCCTCGTGCACATGCACGTTTATGACATCCCATGGTGCTTGCAAAATGAAGCTGGAGCCTGTACTGATTATGGAAGACCAGTCATAAAGGTTGTACCAAGTGCCTTTTGGGAAGTAAGCATGCACAGAAGTGGTATTGGCTTGAACAACCGGGGAGATCAGAATGCTGCTGCCAATGAGAAACTGGAAGTTGATTTTCAAAGCTTCTGGATCATCTGGAAAGGAAAAGAAAAGAGGTCTTGCAATGGGAGCTCCAGTTGTGTGGGCTTCAAAATTCAGGGTGTAGAAGTAGGGGAGGAGACGATACCTCAACCCGAGTGCTTTCCTGGCTGATTTAGTGACCGATTTCCATCTGTAAAACTCCTTGCCAGGGTTGTTCCGCACATTGTGAGCTCTGGAGAAGGGATAAAAAGCCCCTGTTTGGATCCACCTGCCACAAAGATCCTCAGTAGGGGTTCCATAGAACCCACAAATGTCAGCCCCCACCATTGGCACTCCAAAGATGCCAGAATTGAGGATTGTGACAATTGAGTATGCAAGATCCTCAAAACTGGCTCCATCATCCCCAGTCCAGTGAGCAGTGTGAGCTCCTGAGCCGATGAAGGTAGACCTTGACAAAAGAAAAGGTCTCTTTTTCCGCACTTTGGTCAGCGCTATGTTTGTGGCGATGGACTCAGCTATGCCATACAAGCTGTGGGCGTTGTACTCCAAACTCCCATCATAGTGCTTCACCGTCATTGCTGCTGTTTTGTACCCAAGTTCCTGATATGTGCCCATGTGGTTGATCTTGAAAGGCGGGTCATCCCACTTGGTGACTGTAGAGCTGCAATTCAGATAACACTGGTCGGAGTCTTCAAACAAAGTGCCATTCCATGAACAGAAAGTTCCTGTGCAGAAGTTTGAAACCTCATTCATGTCAATCCACATGCCATCAATGGGGATCTTATCATGAAACATTTGCACTTCATTCATCCACCATTCTGTTGTTTTGGGATTCAGAAAATCTGGGAAGTAAACTGGACCAGGCCAAACTTGAGCAAGGTAGTTTTCTCCTTTTGGATTCTTCAGGAAAATGTCAGCCTTCAATCCGCGCTCATATGTGCCATAATCTTCATATGCAATGCTGATTCCTGAGGTGATGATACAAGTGGAGGTTACTTCCATGTATTGAATAGGCCATGTGTGTGTGAGAGAGAGAGAGAGAGAGAGAGTTAAGAGATTCTTCTTCATACAGAAGAGGCTTTGAAATCCAAAGAAAAGAAGTTCATACAAAGCTCAGACCCACACCTGGATCAATGAGTATGACATAATGCTGGCCATTTGCATGGAGTTCGTCAACAAAGGAACGCCAATCTGTTAATGCAAATCTAATGGGGTCATTTGTGAAGTCTCTGTCCCCGGATGCGGCATAATCAATGTCATTCCACATTGTATCCAGAGGGATTCTGGCCTTCTTGAAATTGGCCACAACACTCCTGTCAGTGGACACATTCCTATACCCCCACCGACATTGATGGAATCCTGTACATCCAACACAACACTCCCACCATATCCAAAATTCACACATTGTGAGTGTTGATGCAATTGCAAAGGAGTAGTAAGTTCCAGTTGAGATTACTTCCAATTTTTTTTTTCCCCCAAATCACATGATTTTTTTAATAGGGTGCAATTTAATAAAAAAAAAGAAGCAACATTTTTTATTTCATTTCAATTTTGTAGATAGGGAAGAAATTGGATCATGAGAATATGTCTAAAAAATATTAAAAATATTTAAAAATATTCTCTTAATATTCTATTTAGGTTTTTTTTTTTTTTCACCCCTAAATTCCTATAGTAGGTCCTTTGGCAAGGATCCCTAACATTAATTAGCATTAAATGACAATTGTCCTAGGTGAGTTGTAAAGTGTTTACAAAAGTGTTGCTACAATTGATGACTCAGGAAATGGATATGGCCAATTTAATTATTTTTATTTCAAAAAATGGTGAAAATTTCTCCCTAAAAAAGAAAAAATCATGTTCTTTTTTTTTTCTTTTCTCCGGTTTTCTCAAAAAATTTGGCCAACTTTTGAAAATTCATCCAAAAGAAAAAGCTCTGAAATTTATGTTATTTCATAGTATAAAAAGACCCCTTATTCTATCTCAAGTGTTTCATAAAAGATTTTGTAGTAACCTTTTCAAGCTTGAGTCAGTACATGAAGAAGGCACAATGGGGAATTAGTAGTCGAGTGTAAAGAAAATTTTTAATATCAAAAGATCAGTAAAATATTCTTAATTTTAATAAAAGCATTGAAAACATTTTATTAAATCATGATATTAAATAAAAGGATTTTAAAAATCTCATATGTTTCATAAAATATACAAAGAGTGACCTCCCCTCAACCCCTCCACAAGTGAAGGCAAAACAAGCTGAGCTGCTGGGTATGGGGATTTTGTTTTTGGGGGGGGGGCGGATGGGGGGCTTACCGAAAGACCAGTAAGGCATTGGAGCAGGCCTGCCCACCAGCTGAGTGTACTGATCCAGCACAGCCAAGGGAGAAGATCCTGGGAAGAAGTAGAAATCCAACACACCACCAGTGACTCTGAATGTCAAACACTCTGCACCATAGCTCACTTCCATGGCATTGCTGTTGAGCAGCAGCACACCATGTGTCAGCTGCTGGCCACCAGCACCAGTTCTCGCTTCTCGGACATCCATATAAAACGGATAAGCACCATACAAATCAATGTTGACATCCATGGCAGTGATGTCAGTCGTCCACAGAGTGTAGGTGCGTCCCTGCTTCAGCTGCAACCCATCTGGTCTCGTGCTCTCACCTAACCCAAACAGACTGGCTGTGCCAGGAAGCTGTGTAGAGATCTCCAAGTATTGGTCCTTGAACACCATGGGATTGAATGATGAAGAAGAAGAAGACGAAGAAGAATCATCTGCGGGAGCTGCTGCAGGCGTGGAGTTGAAGAGAACTTCCCCATTGGCGATCCGTGTGATTGCAAACCCAAAGGGATGAGTTGTGTAGGTGACGGCGAACAGCTTCTCATGTTTGATTTCCTTGTGATCTGCTGCTGTGGTCCCCATGAGCGAGTTTCTAATAGTATCTGTTGCTTTGGGTCGTGGTATGATGCTTTGTGGAACTTCCCAGCGTGAGTTGTAGTAATCTGAAATGTAGACATGTACTCTGCTCCCTTTCTCCTCCAACCTACCAACATCAGCCAAACCCAACCAAAACATGTTCAAACCAAATCCACCCATCTCCTTATTGCATCACAAAATTCTGGACTTTTTCTAACATGGTGGTGATGATTAAATTTTTTTTTTTTGGGGGGCTAAAGTTTTGCAATTTGACGAATCTATTTCTTGGATCCTTTACAATGAGATTTTTTGAATTTCCAAATTTTTAATGTTGTGTCATATTTGAGAATCCCAAGAAATTTTTTAGCATTAAATGGCAAAAGGTTTCCACAACTTATCTGAAAATGTACAAAAATTGCCTCCCCTCTAAAATCCAAGTAAAAATGTGGCAAAAAGATTTCAAATTTTTTTCTTGCAAAAATTAATTATCCCTGGCCCCAAAAACAGGGAATATGTGACATTTTTATGTACTTGGGATTTTATTTTATTTTTATTTACATTTATGAGTAATCTGTTTCCCTGAGAAAAAAAAGAAAAAAAAAAACAGATCTTCCATTGAGAATTAACACTATTAATATTTATTACTACATCATCTCCTCCAAATCAAAGTTTCTCTCCATTTTCCGAATGATATTAATTATTAATCCTGAAATTTTTGAAACCTTCTTGTGATGATGAATCAACAAATTCCTCAATGTTGAAAACAATAATAACAATAATTCTATAATAATTCTAAGAGCTGATCTAGTGCATATGGATATAATACCTGACAATTAGTCGAAGAGGGTTGAGATTAGCTCCATATAAACTGTCATCTGCATTTCCAGAAGAAGAGCTGCTATGGGGAGGAATCACCTCCAGTGTGGCTTCAAAACCTTCATGATTTGGGTACTGCTTGATGGAGCTTACATAGTAGCCTTGTCCCAAATTGGGTGCATCCTGCTGCTGCTGCTCCATCAAATTACTTGACACCACCACATGAATCAAACATAGACAAATCCATGAAACTAGTACTGCTACTAGTGTAATTGTATGCAGATCAACTGAATCTTGATGATGACGACTACACTGTACCACATTCCTCCTCATCCCGATCCTCATGTGAGTACCTAGTCACAAACAATTCCACAAGAAGAAGAAGAAGAAGAAGGAGACAACATGAAAATGCAATGTGCATACAAAAACAAACTCAGTGTTCTTAAAACTCCATTTCTACACCTTCTTCCTCTCTATTATGGCAGCTTTGTAACTCTTTCGACACTCAGATTTGGAGCTCCTTGAGAGACTGTCTGAAAGAAGAAAGAAAGAAAAACCTGGGATAATATAAATATCATCAAAACCCATCAGTTTGAATGTTTCAGCATTCTCAAATTTATGATCCCTTGGCAGGAAAAAAACAGAGTTTTCCAGATTCAGTATGAAGTTCCAGATTGAAGCAGTATGAAGCATCATCAGCAGCTCTGGGCATTGAAAATTTCTAGGAGATGGGGTGGGGAGACAAAAACTAGGTGCAGATCCAAATGCCCATTTATAGCTTAGCTTTTGTGCAAGATTCAAGATGTTGGGAGTGTCCAATCCAGTGTTCATTGGTTTAGGTGTGAGAAATGGCACAAAATAACTGGCGGTTATCAGAGCAGTTCTTTAAGATATGAATCTGTGGCTCTAAAAATGAAAAACAATCCAGTTCTGATATTAACTCGGAGTCTCAAAAAATCTAAGGACCAGTCAAATCACCTTCAATAAAACTGCGAGTTCATTGCTGGTTATTTTATCACATAACTGACCAACATTGGGTAAAGCCACAAAGTGAAGAAGAAGAACTCTTCATGGGCCCTGATATACTACTTAGCTAACCATGGCTCAATGTTCATAAACCTGAAGCCTCCCTGATGTGAAAAACACCAGTGCAGGGTCATTAGAACCTGCACCGAACCCCCATTGAGTATCAGAGCTGATGATAACCATGATTATACAACAAACAAATACCCATATTCTGATATGTAACCATGGTCTTCATGAGTAAGGAAGTGTTGTACATAGTAGTAGGTCAAGTATGCTACATATGTGTGAGAGGAGGACATTTTTGGCTTCATCTTCTTCTTCTCTTCTTTTGTTTGTCTTCTTCATACCTCCATTTTTTTCTCATGTGGTTGGTCCCAAGCAATTGTACTTGGGTAGGTCAAGTGTGCTACACATCTGAGAGAAGAGTACATTTTGGCATTCTCCTCCTCCTCCTTCTCCTCCTTTTTTGATGATCTTTCCTTGAATACTACTAATCAATCAAAGCAGACTGCAGCTGTTTATTGACAAATCTAAAAACAGAGATAGCAAAAACTGGAAGTTTGGTTAAGTTCCCAGTTCACAAATGAATTTATATGGAATTGTAGAGCTTAAGAATTTTATGATTGACAATTACCTTGATGATTGCTTGAAAACACCCTCCCCACCAACTCTTGTACTGAATGTACACAATGATCTTTTGACAGGAAAGGATTGAACCACTAAGTTGTTGCCATCCATATCGTCCTCAGAAGTGGTCTGATTTCTTGTCTCCTAAAGAATTGAGTCATGAAAGACTTACTGCTATCTATATCAGTCCCCAAAAGTAGTGCTTCTGTACTACTTGAGATTGCTTGGGTGACCTAGCATCATTACTGCACATTGAAATTGGGAAATTTCCTGAAGGGAATGATGGTTTGAAAGAGCATCAATTGAATTAATCTATGTATCAAAATTTTGAAAGGATTTATGCTCTAGGTCACTCTTTTAGACATGTATACACTCTCAACCTTCAGCCTTGGAAGTGTCTTAATAGACTCAACCTTACTTGAACTTGAAATCTGATAGCATACACCAATGTTCACTGCAGCTCCACAATTTACATGCCGTTACCCTCAGCAGAAGCTAAGCCCTGCAGTTTTCTTCATCACCTACAAACTGTACATGGCTTCACACTGCTTAGTATTCAGCACTGTGAAGAGAGATGATGAATAGTATAATTCTAACTATTCTGTTAGAAACTTGCTTGCTATCTGCTGTCTCAAGGGCAGGTACCAATTCCTAGTTTTGCTTCCTCTAAATCAAGTGGCATCTACAGGAGATGGCCTTCAAAACAACAATGATTGCACATCAATGTAACACTGAACACATCTTCCCTTCCACCTAAACACAGTGTCCTCAAATCTCTAAGAACTATCTAATTTAGACAATTAAACAACATTATTTAACCCAACTTTTTAAAACAATCCTTCACTCATTATTGCACAATATACCAAGTCACAAATGGACATAAGGTGAATAAAGTTTGCCCATTTTAAAGTGCAAATATGGTCATTGCATGTCAGGGTAAATCCTTACATTCTAAAAAGTTATTCTAGAACATCATTTTTGTCATCATTCAATTACAAAAAATAAAGACACCCTAAACTGATATGTATTTTGCTGTGGGATTGAGCAAAAGCTGGATAATCTGTTACAAATCAATTTCAAGTTGAATCCAGCAAGTGGTTGTTTCTGCCTTCGAACACCAAATGATGTCTGATTCATTGCAGTTAGAATTCTTTAAGTACATTATCTAATTGAATTCAATGGTTCAAGAATATGCAACCAATGAAAATGGTGGGCACTATTTCAAGAAGGAATCTCCATTTCAATGTCACTGTCTCAAGGAAGAAAGTTTCTGGATGTCAAATTTCAGAAGACATCTGGGAAGAGTCATAAAGCTTTCCATTCCAAGCTTACAGTATAAAGCATTTACTTCAACATGAAATAGGTCTACAATTGCTTCTGCTATACCAAGTACAGGGCACTAGCAAAATTGTGAGAAATAAAATGAATCATAGTAGGCTTTCAGACACAACCTCATTGACTGTTATTTTGTAATTTCCATGTAATGAAACCCATGTACAAAAAAAGACCTGAATGCATACCAATTAAAAAAAACGAATGAAAAAAAAAACAAAAGAAGTGGAAACCACAAAAAAGCAAGCAACCAGTCAGAGAAAATGAGAAGTGGAAAGAAGAGTTACTTGACCTCAATGCTTCTTGACTATCTAATGCTAGCAGAAGGAATCACTCAGTAATTGGCTTATCCTTGCAAATTGTCCAGACATACATGCAGTGGCAAACTAATAAAATCTCTGCCGAAGCAAGAACCCCAACCAAATTTTTTTTCACAATCTCAGGGTCCTAAGGGGGGTCACACTCTATCTGAAGTCACCAGTGCTACAGATTTGCTTGCATAAGGGATATAGAAGGGGGGTAAGAAAGAAAAAAGTTCAGCACCACCTGAAAGAAAGCAATCTTGACACATAGGGCAGACAACAGATAGTAGCCATCATACCTTTCTTGCATTGCTGTGGAAGGATAAACCTCTTGTTCCTCCTAACATTTGGTGAACCACCAAGTCACCATCTTTACCCTCTATTTCCAAAAAGAGAAAGGGAGGTGATAAATCACTACTGCACAGGAAGCTCTGGAGCTTAATTAGGAAAGAGACATGAAGAGTTTTTCAGTCTCCACGTTTTGTGGTCATCAATCACATGAAAGTTCTCTGATTGGTGGGGTGGGTAATATGCTGAAGCTCCAAAGTGCCATTGTATATTCTTTTGATGGGTCTTTGCTCTGCAAGCTGGGGTGTTCAGTCAAAGACAGAGAGACAGAGAGAGACAGAGAGACAGAGAGGGTTTGAAGACTATTACTACTTTTTGGAGGATGTGAAGCCATCAAATCCCATCATGGTAGCCATCTCCAAATCAAATTCATCACCCAGATCTTCCTTAGAAGAGGGTGCTTTCTCCCTCTGCTGCTTCTCCTTCTTCTTCTCTCGCCGTTGTCGCTTGCGCTCCTCTTCCTCTTCTTGTTGCTTCATGATTCTAATGTCCAAATCTTGCTCTGAGAAGCTGCCACTGGTTTTCTTCCGCTTCAGAATATCAAATCTTTCCTGGACTTGCTGTAAAGTAGCTCGTTCCACACGCATCGACATACCTAAAGCTCGCTGATGCTTCTTGCCATTGATGTGGTCTAGATAGTTTGCAGAATCTTTCACAACACATTCACATACACTGCAAAAGTAGCCTGCCTGTTGGCTGAGAGGAGCTACCTGTGTCACCACCTGCGTCTTCCCAAGCCGGGCAGTCAGATCCACCTCATAGTCGCGGTGCTTCAAGGGCTTTCTGTGAACAACAGGACCACGATCTTTCGGCCTGTGCCTCCCTGCCTCCTCTTCTTCTTGCTCTCGCTGTTCTCTTTCCCGTGCTCGTTCAATATACTCCTCTCTGTTCCACTTCCTCCGCGAAGTATTATCAACTCCACTGGCAGCCATGGCGCCTAGAAACGACGAACAAACAAAAGAAAGAAAGAAAGAAAGAAAGAAAGAAAGAAAGAAACCCTTCACAACCAAACCCTTGAGAAACAAACCCTAAACAAACAAAACCCTTTCAACAAATTGAGCCACAAACTAACTCTTGACTGCTGTTGGCTTTCTTTCTTAGATTCCTCTTCACCGATTACTCTCCCGTGGACACAACTCCCTCACAGGAACACACAAGAAAAATTTCTTGTTTCCTCCACAACCCCAACCCTAAATCATGGAAACCCTAGTCCATTCAACAAATCACCGCACATGCCATGCTACCTTCTAGCACATCATATCATCCTCCCCCTTCTTCTGCTGCCTCTCATTTCTGGTCGGTTGCTCCTCCTCTTCTTCTCCTCCTTCTCCTTCTCTCCTTTCTTGAACTTTTTCCTATTCAACGGGATTTGGTTCTGTAACCCTAATCTTCTCCTCAAACCTGCCAAAGGACCCCATTGAAAGAATCCAGAGAAAACCCATTTGCAAACATTTTCTTCTTCTTCCCTCTTCTGTCTGTCTGTCTGTCTGTCTATACCGGTATTCGTGATCTCAGACAGCAAAGTTCCCCGCCGGTGCTGGTGGCACTTCCCTTCTTGACGTCCTCTCTCTCTCTCTCTCTCTCTCTCTCCCGTCTGTTGTTGTATGGCTACAGCTGTGGGAGAAACAAGCCCTAGAACATTTTCCGTAGGAAAGAACATTCTAGGGAAAATCGTCCAACCGGCCCGGAATGGTCAAGTCGATCGCCATTACGAGTACTCAAGGCCGATTTCAGTCCTCGTAATGTTCTCCTTGCGAGAACTGACAAACACGACAGTTCAGTGTTTTTTTCCAAAGAATTTTGGTTTGTGGCCAAAGTGGTGATCATCCATTGGAAGATGTAGAAAAAGGGAGTGGTGATCATCCCTTCCAAGTTTTAGTCCAATTCTAGTGACCATGATTCATTGAACTTGGTTTAAGTAGGACAACTTTAGGTTCTATAAGTTGTCCTCTTAGATTCCATGGTTGCAAATTGAAATTTGT
This sequence comes from Sphagnum tenellum, assembly GCA_963921925.1. Lineage (NCBI taxonomy): Eukaryota > Viridiplantae > Streptophyta > Sphagnopsida > Sphagnales > Sphagnaceae > Sphagnum > Sphagnum tenellum. The sequence continues at coordinate 833,287 of OY998159.1, forward strand.
TTAATCAATTCTCAAGTGACGAGACATAAAAGGTGTCTTTTCAAATTTGTGTTTAATTTATTTTTTCCCAACATCATATTTACAAGAAGATTTTGAATATCTTTTTCATCAATTTGCATCTCATCTGTCTTTAATTCAAATTCGATTCAATTCAATTCAATTCAAATTAATTTTATGGTTAACCTTCATTCTTATTTTATGTTTAAAAACATTTTCATTGGATCATTACCAAACTCATAATATGTTTTCACATTTGCTCTTTCTGGCCCTTTATGCATATAGTCCTCACATAATACTTACATAATTGCAAGAAATAATACAAATCTATACAATTTATAATCTACGAAGCAACAAAAAGAAGTAAAGAAGAAATTGAATACCTAGCATAGTATTGAAACAACTCCATCTTGCTTGTTTCCACATGCTAAATGCAAAAGGCATTTTTGCATCTTGACCTTTTGCATTGACATTTGTTCCTTTGTTGACAATCTTTTCAACAACTTCAAGATATCTACCAAAATCGATGTTGGTGAAGTTAACATCCTCACACTTGACCAATATCCTTGGCATTCCTAGGTGGGGTGTGGGGTCCATCCCCCCTTGTGTTTTGGCCAAGGTTAAAAAGGATGAAGACCTTGCATCATTGATTCATGGGAGCAAGCTAACATATGCAAAGGCATTTAAGGCCTTTTGGGATTCTCAAAGTTCAAAGAAAGGTTCCAATAAATTAGCACTACATTTCAAAATCAAGTTACTCATCACCTGTCATGAATCAAAAATTATTCATTGACGCGCCCCCAAGTCCCTTGTTAGACTCAAAAGAGTCCAACTATGTCAAAAAGCGAAAGTAGATGGGACTTAGTGCCGCTCCTAGCTTCCAGCACTAAAAGGGGTGAGAAGGACGTGTTGAAAGCTTCGAGATTAGACTAGGAAAAGGGACAAGCTACTTAGTTATTCGGTCATGCATCCAAATCCAACTAACAAGTTGGTTAGATTTCATTCTGCACACTTTTGGTGTTGGGCCAAGTCACGGGCAACCTTGGACTCACTTGACTCACCATGGCCCGGACTCGGGGGAAGCCACCACCTTCCCCACCTTCCCCCATATAGTATTCTCTACGTTATTCTGCCGCACCCGCATCCAAATGGCTTTTATTCCCGGGACTCCCAAAGAGGAGTCCCGAAACAGTCCCGGTTTGGACTCCTGGGATTTTGGGCATTCATAACTCATGGCTCAGACCTCGGATTGGGATGAGGATTGAAGCCAACTTGTAGCTCTTCTCAAGAGCTTTCCAATGATGTGTCGCATTCCATCTGCACACACCAGGATCAAGTCGATTCCTGACTTTTTGTGGTCAGGAGTCAAACTGCCAGTTTGATTCTTAGCCTTTATTTTGACCATAACTTGTGCTGCATATGTCCAAATGGCTCATGCGAGGCCATTTTCGACATCCAAACTTCAAGGCCTTTCCAAGGGTATACAGAACACCTTAAGGCGAGGTGTTTTGCCTTCTACTGTTGAGTTCTGAAGTTGCAAGAGTCCCAGAGGACTCCTAGTTCTCACTTTTGGGAATGTGAGTATCATCCTCACACTTGCCTCAAAGTGGGGTTGCGACATTCATGGCCAGTAAGTTAATTTTCATTTCATGATGTTCATGCAAATCACATCATAATCTTCAAATAATCAACGTTCTTGAATCCTAATTATCTTTATCATTGACTTCTAGGATCCGTGGCACAATTATGAAGGAGTTTGTGGGTGATGCGATCAAGATTACAATGACCAACCACCAACTCTTCACTTGACACCATGTGCAAAATGCACATGATGCAACGGCTTGTTATCAAAAGGTAAGAGGAATTTCCTTCACCTCATTTAATGACAATTCAACACTAAGGATGAAAGTGATTAAAGATTTACTAATAGTGATCAACTAACCTCACTTTTTATACATAGTCACTTGGGATTCTTTTTTTACTCATTTTTGGAGTCCTTTTATACTTTTGGCTATTTGTCAACATTCATATATTTTGATTTACATCATTTTTTGTGAAATTTCAAATCCAACAAAATGAAAATATTATGGAATATCAACAAACTATGTGTTTAGATTAATGGGATTTAACAATACTTGCCTCAAAAATAGATGCAATACCTTCATTAAACGTCAAAAAATCTACATTGGTGTCTAAAGCCACAACGCAATACCCTCATCCATGTATTGTAGAACATCATCATCAACCATTTGGCTTTGCCATACCCTCATCAAGGTATTGCAAACCCATTGGTCAAATTTTTTAATATTGCAATACCCTCATCTAGGTAATGCAAACCCTGGCAAGGCGCATTTTGCATTAGCTTGAAGTTGTTCTTACACTTCAATTCCTTTCTTCTTGGTGTGAGCATTGGCTTTTTGATCATTCAGTCGTAGTGAAGCCAAGGGGTCAACCAAGACCATTGTATTCATGGATGCATGGTCTTGGCACCTTGGCCCGTCATTCTGAGTAGATGGACAACCAAGTTTACTTTGTTCCATAAAAAGATGATGAATTCCATTGAGATGCCTTTGGAGCAACCATTTTGCTACATAAGAGACATCACATGCACCCACCTTGCATGTGAACCTCTTCCCAACACTTGGCCCCATCAACCGCTTCCTTGGCTACCCCAAGTGGCCCATCTATTCTCGTTGGCCCAATTGTTTTAAAACCAACATACAAAATAAAAAACCAAATTAAGATATAAAAGATATATAATACATGTATTGTAGATAGTATTGCTGGTTTTAGATAGAAAATGCAAGTATTGCAAGGTATCCAAAATGATGAAAGCATTGATTGGACATTTGTTTTTCACAATTGGGGTATTGCAACAAAAAAATTGACCAAAAAAAAACCCCACCCATTTTTCAATGTGAGAGATGAGTGGGGTTAATGTTTTGTAAGTATATAAAATTTAGCACCTTCAAAAGGCACATAGAGCACAAATGTTTGATGATGTTCCTCTACTGATCCATAATCTAATTGCAATGGAGGAAATTCCTCACTTCCACCAACAAGCTGAGCCTTTTCAATTTCAACAGTTCGCTAAACCTCTACCACAACATTTGAACTTCCACTAGTTACCTAAACCGCGTCACTTCCACTTGTAGGCTGAGTTTCCACTTCCATGTCTCGAAGTGTGGGTGCATATGGTGCATCAATGCCTGCAACATTTTGAATTCGCTTAATTCATTTCAAGTTCCCATCCTACTACCCAAGACAAACCAAACCAAGATCAAACGACCAACTAAAGCTAAAAGATAACTAAAAGAAGAGCACTAGAAGCGAGCAAGGAAGAAAAGTGACCAAGAGCACCAGGAGCACCAAGAGCGAGCAGGTAAGAGGAGCGACTAGGAGCACTAGGAGCACTAAGAGTGAGTAGGGAAGAGGAGTCATCAAGAGCGCCAAAAATGAGCAGGGAAGAAGAGCGACTAGGAACCCCAAAAGCGAGCAGGGAAGAGGAGTGTCCAAAAGCGAACACCAAAAGTAAGATGAGCAAGGAAACGAAAAAAAGAGCACAATAGCAAGAGGATTGACTATGAGTTGGGCACAACTTACCTGAGCACGTAATTGCGAGCTTGGGGGCGTGCATGGTTCCTAGCTATGTCCTCTAGTTCCTTGCTCCTTGCTCTCCCTCTGCCAATGGCAGGTCTTTGGAGGAGCACCAGGAGTGCTGCAGAGTTTCAAGGGACGCAACGCGATGGAGCTTCACCAAGTGTGGCATAGCATCGAAGAGCATGGTGGAACATCAAGGAGCATTGGCGGAGCTCTAAAACCGGGAGGGGAGGGGGTTTGGGTAGGTAGCTGGGTTTTTCTTAGAACTGACCTTGGCAGGTCAGGGGCGTGGGGAAAGAAAAAAAATAGAAAACGAAACCCACCTCAGAGGACAGTCCCTGAGGTTGGGTTTCATCCCATCCAAAAATGAGAAACGGGATTTTTTGGATGGTGCACTGGGGGGTGCTGTGTCACAGAAGCTGTGCAAAAGTAGCTATTTGCAACAATTGAATTCAATATGCCATTTTGCCTACACCCATTTGTCCTCTTTGCAGCAAAGCTTCTTCATTCATAAAACTTAGGACCACAAAGAAAACATGTGCAAAGATTCCATCACTCATCAAACGCAAATACCTCGCCTCTAGACTCTGTCTGTAATCCAGAGACCTCAACCTTTGGAGTGTGAACTCAAGTTCAGGGACTTCAGAAGTAGTAAGAGTAAAGGAATCGATCAGTACTTGTGTTATTACAGTGCTCAGTGGGATATTCTCCAGTTCATTGGGTTTTTTTGTTTGGTCTCAGAAAACAAAAAAAAACCAGTTGAGAAATTCAATTTCATTCATGGGGATTCAAGCAGATTCAATCAGTGAGATAAGTGATGAAGAAGAAGAATTTCGGATTCATCTGCTTCCCTCATCTGTAGCTTTTGATGATTTCCAACATGCCCACCTGATTCCACTCATCGATCTTGCAGCCTTGCAGCAGCTGCATTCTTCTGGATGTACCACTACTGCTGAGAAAGTTGTGGAGCAAATGGCATCTGCTTGTCGGGAATGGGGGATGTTCCAAATCATCAACCATGGAGTTTCACAAGCAGTTATAGATAGATGCCGAGCTTCAGCAGCTTCTGTGTTTGCTCTTCCCATCCAAGAGAAGATGAAGGCCAAAAGACTTGGTGATGGTAGCTTCCATGGCTATGGGTCTGGATCTGCCGTGATGAAATCCGACTATACAGATATTTGGTCTGAAGCCTTCTATGTCATGGACTCTACCCTGCCTGGCGATTCCTCTTACTACGCCACCAAGATCTGGGGTCCAGATGGCAATACCGAATTCAGGTAACCACCTGCATTACACAAATCTTGTACAAAAGTTTTGGAGAATGATGCCTAGGTACTCAGTAATCTTGAGGACAAAATATGAACAAGAGAGACTGAAAGTCTAGCACCTCTCTTGCAAGCTGAGCACCTTTAGATGAGATTTACATCATGTAGAAGTGCTCAAATGTCCTGCACCAGAAAGCTCCAATGAATGCTCACTCTATCATGGCTTTGTTGTCAAGTGATTTGAAATCCACAGAGATGCTCTTCAGGATTATTTGACAGCCATGCGGAAGTTGATGGTGCAGCTGATGGAAGCTCTGATGATACAAGGTTTGGGTCTGAATCCAGAGTTTGTCAGAGAGTATGCAGAATGCCAATTAGGACTGCGGATGAACTTCTACAAGCCCTGTCCTGAGCCAGCAAAGCATGTTGGCGTGCCTAGACACATAGATGGCACATTAATGACCATCCTGCACCAAGCTGATGTGGGTGGCTTGCAAGTGGAGAAGGACGGTCAATGGATTTCAGTCAAACCTCGTGCTGATGCTTTCTGTGTCAACATTGGTGACTATGGTCAGGCAAGTCTTGCACCCCATAAGCAAAGGTTGCATTTCACCTAATGGCTTACGTCAATCTCCAAGTTAGTCCCACAAACTGCATTGGTGTTTCTCTTTGTACAGAGCAGAGTGTACACTTTTCTCTTGAATGAGCTTTGCTGCTGGTTTTCTACTGTCCACATTCATGCTTGGAGAAAGTAAAATGACAGATTGATTGTAAACATCCCTGGGATGTCTGATGCCTGCAGATACTGAGCAATGGGCTGTACAAGAGTGCTATGCATTTGGCTGTTGGGAATGAGAGCAAGACCCAGCTCACACTTGCCACTGGTCTGTTTCCAGCCAGCTCTCTAGTTGTCAAGCCTGCTCCTGAGCTCATTGATGATGAACATCCACCTCTCTTCAAATCAATTACTGCAGGTGATTTCAAAATGGTTAAAAACAAGCACCCAGTTGCACCACTGAAGCACCTCTCTTTGAAAAACAGTGGTTGACACTCAGGATCTTCACACCTTCCCTGCAGCAACATTTATGAAATCCAATGCCCAGATACAAGGAAATATAGAAATTACTGGTGAAGTACACAGCTCCATATATCCATAACATAAAGCTGATGCTTCACATATGCATTTGCCCTGTAACTTGAATAAAAGTGACTACCTTTCACTCATGTGTGGAGATCTCTTCCATATGGAGGCTAGCAATGTCATCTCCAGTCATTTTGCTGCAAGAGTAGGAGATTAGGTAATGTCTCCTCTTTTGACACTGTAAGACTCATAATTGGTACGTTCTGTTCTTCCTTGGGTTTTACATAAATTGCTGCAACTAATGCTGTAGGTTAGAACTCAATGACTACCTAATTCGTGATATCCTCTCCTCTGGAAGTGGCATTGAAGTTGAACCTGAGGAATTAGTACCTGTGCCACACTCCCTAATGAATCCAGGGTCAAGTGAAAACTTCAAAATAACAAACATCACAAGTTAGACATTTGCAATATCCAGTTATGATTTTTCAGGCAGTAGTGGGAGGTGCCATCTTCTAGTTTTCTATGAGAGCTGTGAAAATGCTTTCTCTTGTGATACCCATTCACAGATGGAAGCATCATCTTTGTGTTTTCTCTTGTCTACATGTTGTGAAAGCTCACACCAATGCAGGTCATGGGAGTAAACTTCTGACATGAGATTGGTCTGATCAACAGCATTCTTATCTTTGCACAAGCCCGGATGATCAGGGACTGAATCACTCAGTGCCTGACAGAAGAAGATGAGTGTTTTCCCAAATTGATGTCTCTTCTATTCTATTTGAGTTGACATGATTTCTTCCATTATGGGTGTCCATAAGTGGGATTTGATACACTGTTCTTGTGTCCATGAGTGATTTAGGGTTTAGGGTTTAGATCTGCTGTCCTGGATGTCCTGTTTTTATGCTTGCATAATTAGGTATAATATCTTGTCTTTGTACCTCCAAGAAGCTCCTGGAGTTCAACAATTGTGATTATATGGTGTACAAGCAATGTTTGCAATGTTTCTTCAATCCACAGATTGCATGTCTCATCTGAAATATTGATGCTAGCTGTTAAGGAAAATGTCCTACCTGTGAATATAATAAAGCATGGCTGCTCTCAGGCTGAATTGTTCCCCATGCTCCCAAATTGCCTTTGTGTTTTGTCCATATCTGGTTGTGGAACTTATGCATTTGTTGGTCATGGACTGCTACAAAATGTGTGTGTCTTTCTCGTTATTGGAGAATATGGGATTTGTCTTGATTTGGATTGATGATTTTGGATGTCTGTCTTATGTGGTGGATGCTTAAGGTTATCGAAGATACGGGACTCTAAAGTGGCGTACATATAGACACAGCCAGGTGAGCTTTCATACATATGTTTGAAGTTGAAATGGTGGAAAATTTCTCCAAAGACAGAAAACAACAGCAAACTGCTAAATTGTAGCAAAAGATCTTACATTATTGAAACAATCTTTCAGAGACATAATCTATAGGATCACAACCTTGACTTCCAGAAATCAGATCAGAGGTCCTATAAAACTGTTATTTTGTGTATGGCACCAAAGTTTTGCACAGGTTATAATGATGCCATAACACATATTGAACTCCAGTATTTTGCACAAGTTCATTCATGGAAATCAGTTGACACATTGTTATGAGGATCTGACATAGCTATCTAGTGTGATGCCCAATTGTATCTTCATTCTAAAATTACCCATTCATATTTTATGCCAAATGTGTTCAGATCTGCTGGACATGGAGCAGAAGAGGAGCCTTGAAAGTAATGATTTCAGCTCTTGGAATTCAGAAAATTTCATAAAACTGAAGGATATTGAATAAGGCCCCTGCCCGAGGCAGCAGCCAATGGAAGTGCTGAATTCTAGTAGCGTCCCCATCTGAGGGCCTTACTGTGCATAAAATCCTGTCATGTGTGTGAAGAAAAAACAGTGGGCCCTTATGAAATGTGTAAGAGCCCGTCCATAAACATAAGATGACCTCCTGTGTAAGGAGAGATATCTTACAGGTTTAAGGTGCCCTCCCTATACACTGGGAAATTGCTAACAGGTCATTCCGTAATTGGAATATAGATTCTCAAGAGATGATACAATATAGAGGACTTACCAGCTTACATGACACGAATTAACACATTAAAATTGAGCTAATTTTCTGAAGATTAGGTTGGAGAAAGAAGAGATGAATTCCACATTCACAAATTTGTGCACAGATAGCATGGAGAGGGCATGCTGGAGATGCCCATAACACACCGATGAGGAGATGGATTTTGTCATCACTGCCACAGAATTAAGCACAATCTTTGAGTAGAAGATTGGAGGATTGGCCAGATGATGAGCAAGATTGTCAGAGCCAGATTTTGTCTAAGTCTAAACCCTCCTAGAAAGATCCAAGAAGACCGCATTCTGAACCATCTCATCTGTTCATTGCAAGTTTGCTCCGAAGTGTGGGGATCCAACTACAAGCGTTGCATGTTTTCCTTGGTACAATCAAAGCCTTTTTCCCATTTGTAATGTTGTCGCAAAAAAATCAAACAAGCAATACTTAAGCCACTGTTGGGCATGCAAAATAATTTCAAAAATTCCTGTTAGAACTATGATAGTGAGAAAGAAAGTTGCTAGAAAATTCACAACAAATTCAGACTCCTGTTCACTTTTTGGTTTCTGTTCAAGGTTCATCATCCTTGCATTGTGATGCAAACCTAATTATCTTTAGCCTGCAGCACTCTATGCTCTCGACCATCAGAGCAGCTCCACATCCAGCAGCCTAATGCCTTGTAAACCTTAATTTGGATGAAGCTTGAGCTTTGATTAGTATGAAACTGATTTTGGACATGAAAATATGCACATGATAGAGTGCTCTCCAAAAGGGCTTTGATTGGGCAATGTGGCAACATTTAACTGATCCTCACTTGTGCATTGTTGAGTATTTCATGTTGCAGGCAAGGTTCCCGTATGAGTGGGTTCTCCTGAGAGAGAGCGGATTCTCTTGAGAGGGACGGACATGTGGGCATGAGACTGAGGATGTTCCAAACCTCAGGAGAATCCATGAGTTTGGTCTCGAGTCTTTGAAGGAAAAATCGTCATATGGAAACCTCCGTGGATGTAAACAACTCTCTGTTTATAGGAACATGGGAACATATAAAAATAGGTGGTCCATCTGCCAATGGCATAATGCCCTTGGGGTTCTTCTCAAGGGGGCGAACCTTCCAAATCCAGACTGAAATAAAAAGAGAGTCGTGTATGTTTATTGGGACAACACTTATGTGCAGGGTAATGTCCAAGGAGTTGGGGTGTCCCCGAACTAAGCACCTGCCCAAGGATGGCCACAAATGAAAGAAGTAAAACTAGAAAAAATTGAGTTGCCAATAGTTTGGCCATAACTAATTTTTTATAATACATTCATTCCACAAAAGTTGGCAATTTTGATACTTGAGAGAGTACTTGTGAATCTTGTTGCTTGCTTCAGAACTTGGCTGCAGGTTTTTAGGGGCAGAAGCTGTGTACAACTTTCATAAGCAAAAACAAATGATATATAATACATATTTCCAATTTCCCAGTTTGGCAAGAGAAAAGACAATAGTTGCGGGGCCAGGAGAATCTGAAGGTCTCCACAATTGTGTGGGAACTGAACAACCTTTTATTAAGGGGGGAGGGGAATCCTTCCCAAATTTCCCGCAGCCTTTGACAATTGTGGTGCTGCAACAACTAGTCTAGTGTACTTGGGGAAGAGTGAGCTTGGAAACCATCATCCCCACTCCTGCAATGTGTGCTCCCTCCCCCATAAAAAAAAATCCACCACCACCACCATCATCAACATGCAACAGGTGCAGATCTGGAGGCTTGATGGCAGGTGGTGGCCATGGGGTTACAGATCTTTCTCCCAAGCACAACAGCAGCACTATATCTCAATTGATGCAACAAAAACTGCATGTTGGAATCAAAGAAGTGAAGTCTGAATCTAACACAAGTATATAGAGAGAACAATAACACTATAATATATATGTATATATATATTCAATTTGAGCTCATAGGATGGTATTGCTTTCTCGACCAGTCTATTGCCTTGACTACCTATTTAATTCCACAAGACTGCAAGGAAGCTCACAACTAAAAAACCTTCCACATACTGCTAACTGGATCACACCTGTTTTGTGACAAGAAAATCATGATTCAAAGAATTTGATAATTTCCAAATAAATCAGATGCAAAGCACTTATAAGTTATGATAAACGTCTAAGGTTTAATACAATGTGAATAAACTGTATGCAGAAGATAATATTCATTCAAGCTACCTTTGATTCTCTGTCCCTTATACCCATCCAAAAGGAGATTTCCCCTCAATGCCTTTGTCCCAAGTTTGAGACATAGTCAATTAAATTTTTTTTTGTACATATGAGAAAACTAGTATGATTTTCTAAAAGGTTTTGTTGGGGAGTTTAAAACCCAAATGCACAAATTATTGCAAGAGAGGTGACGTACTTAACAATGAACAGAGTAATATGGGATGAAATCATAAGTTACGCACGAATGGCTGAAAATGGTATTTTGGGTAAGATTGTGTTCCAAGACAACTACACCTCAACAACATATTATACAATAGCCCATCTCCAAAAAAGATGGAAGCACCCTCTTGCGGCGCAAGAGGAAAAGGTTTTACAATCACCTTAGTCACCCTTTCTTTGTGGAGAAAAAAGGCTAAAGTCTTCGGTTAGGATAAGGGCAATACATTTACGCGATGAGCCACTTGTTGGCTCTTGCCTCACACATAAGGACTATTTTGCTGTAAACTTGCCTCACAACTTGTCAAAACCTAGAATGTTTTCTTACAAAGCAAGTCAGGTGCGATGCAACAAGGGATTTCTTCCTTCTTTACCCAAGTCAAAGCTTAGAAAGAAATCACCTTTGGAGAACAAGATGGGGTCTTAATAAAATCGGTCTTAAGAAAATTTGCTATATAATAACTTGTCATCCATAAGTATTAAGGACCTTGTGGCCCTGAACTGAATAATTTTGGTACTTGATAAAATTCTTCTTGTGTGTGCCCACTTGAAGGAAAATGGTTTCAAAATTTTCAAGTAACCCAATTTTTTCTGAAAAGGTTCAATGGGTTCAAAGTGGCATTGTTTTAATTTTCCCCTTTCAATTTTGTGGTGTTGTTCAAGTGATGATTATCCATAATAACATTTAGCCAAATTTGGCAATATTCAAAATACGAAAGTATAAAAATCTGAAGAACCTCCTCATGTTTGTGTAGACTAAAAGAAGACCTGTGAGACCAATTGATGGGGCCCGGCTGTGATCCTTGGAAGGCCTTCAAAGGGTAACTTGATTCTACAGAAAAGATGTATGAATATGTAATTGTCACTCAAGAGAGATTCCGCCTTTCACACCAAGCTTCTTAGAGTCAACTGATCTTTCAAATGGAGGTGAAACCCTAAACCCTAAATACAACATCACGAGGTTCCGGCAATCAGCTTACAAACTTCAAAACAACATGATAGAATTTCTCTCAAATGCAAACTATGCCAGATAATGGCTATTGGTTAGACTGGCTGATGGCTGTTTGGCCAGGTCCTCCCAATTGCCATTAACCTCATATGTAACATACTCTAAGGTTTTTTTCTTTGTACTTGAAAGCACCTCCATGCATGGAGGCTGCTTTTTTTGTCAATGGAAAGGACCTTCCACCATTAGCATATGAACCTTCCACCATTCAAATAAAAAACCTTTTTGTACTTTATGCTCGGAAGGGAAGGCCAGCTTGTGTGGGCCTCTCCTGATTTTGGGGCCTACATGCTGAAGCCACCACTGTCCTTGAGTCTACGACCCTCAAATTAGGGGAGGCCCTGGGACACAAAGCATTGTGTCTTGACTCTGCTCTGTTGAAGCTATTGAGGAAATGCATTTACTTGGGTTTTTTTTGGCTTTTCTCAAGTCAGCAATTGAATCCTCTCGACTACTTTGTGCCAGCAATATTATTTATTTATTTATTTTTTTGGTTGCTAATTTTCGCCATTTTAAGAAGATTATTTTGAAGAAAGAAATTTCTGTCACAAATAACCCGCTTTTTTTTACCAAACAATTGCCAAAAAAAGAAATAAAAAATCACCCAAAATTGCTATAATTGCCTATAATATGAAAGGGTACTTAAGATTTTCTACTTTTGTATTTTAATTATCGCCAAAAAATTCGGCTAAATATATACTTATGGATGACTTTAGCAATGATCACAAAATTGAAAAAAATTCACTGCTTTGTGAGGCCTGTAGTTTTTTCATGTGAAAAATATTTTTGAAAAGGAATATCTGTTGCAAATTCCCTTTATTTTTGGGAAAAAAATACCACCAGAAAATCACCACAAATAGCCTACAATATGAAAGGGTGCTTAAGAGTTTCTACTTGCACATTCTGAATATTGCCAAATTTGGCTAAACACACTTATTGTCACTTGGGCATGCAACATCACAAAACTGAAAAAAAAAAAAAAAAGGCTTTTGTGTGCTGCCACTTTAGCTTGCCTTGTGCATGCACTTTTCATTAGTTTGGAAGCCCACTGCAACTCCCAATTGCATGGAAATCCACAAGTGGTTTCAAGCAAAAAATCTTGCATGGGGGGTGGGTAGGGACATACTTATTACAATTAAAAATTCTTGTGGATAGTTGTGAGAAAACTCTCCTCATTTTTTTAATCTATGAGAAGGAAGAAGAATCTCACAGCTGTTGGGTGTAGTCAAGAGGGCTGGGTTTAGGGTTTAGGGTTCCAAAGTGGTGACATTTGTACCCAGTAGAATAGCAATCAGTGGTTGTGTGCGCGCAAATTCTGGCATAAAATGCATCCAACCTGACGCAAGCCTGGAACTGAGGGCATAAGTTAGTGCAATAAACAAAACTTGGAAAATTTTGGGTACCAATTAAAATCAGACAATGGGCAAGTCTTGGGGAGATCACTAGACTTTGCAAGTCTGTGTAATTTATAAATTGGCTATTTATTTATAAATGAGATGAATGTCCAGAGTCTAGACCCAGTTTATTTATTTACTATAAATGTGATAAATTCTGACAATTGACAAATTTGTTTATAAATGGAGAACAAAACATCTTTAACTTCAACCTCTTATATTCTTTCCCACATGTTTATAAACTTGAAATTATGTATAAACTTGGTGTGAATTGAGACCAGCTCTTATATATCTAGTAGGCTAGCACCTTGCTTTATACTGGAATCTAAATCTACCACAATGTCCAATTTTGACATGATTATTATATAAAACAAAGCTTACATATATTCAAACTATACTTTTCCCAAATTTTCAAGTTGGCCTAAATTATTTTGCAAAGTTTAAATGATCAAATTGAAGTCTTCATACACAATCTTCAAACGTCTAGTGTGAATTGCTGATCACATCAGGACCATATGGTGAGAAAATTGAGCATAACTCAAGATGAGGTGCACTCCATAAACAAATTTGTTGGAAGAAGAACAAGAAGGAAAAAAAATTGGAAATGTTGACAAAGTCTTCCATTCAACATATTCATCATTTGTGCTTCCAACACACAAAGAAACCTACAAACTTTGAATCTTGATGCAACAATAAACAATAAACTGACAAATCTTTGAATCGTGATGCAACAAATTAATGCTCACAAATCTTCCATTTACATATGCATGTCATTTGTACAATACACAACTAAAGCTACAAACTTTGAATCTTGGTGCAACAAAAACCAATGAGCTGACAAATCTTTGGATCTTGATGCAGCAAATTAATGCTCACAAATCTTCCAAACATATGCATGTCATTTGTCCAACACACAACTAAACCTTCAAACTTTGAATTCTGGTGCAACCAAAAATCCATGAGCTGACAAATCTTTGTATCTTGATGCAGCAAATTGATGCTCACAGATCTTCCAAATATATGCATGTCATTTGTACAACACACAAAACCAAACCTCTAAAACTTTGAGCAGATCTTGTTGCAACAATTTTAAACGAGCTGAAAAATCTTTCCAAACCTATTCGTCATTCAATTAGTACTACACACAAATAAACCTACAAACTTTGAATCTTGATGCAACTTGCTTTGTGGGATACACCGACGGATGAGGTATCATCACACACATGATACAACAACAGAGAGCTTTCAAAACACAAATCAATGAACCTCGATGTCAACACGACTCGCGAACTTTGTTTCCATCTCTAACACTCTTTGGGATAATTTGAAGCTGGGAAGATGATCAATCTGTGTGCTACCAGTGAGCTAGTAGCACTGAAACCCAAAAACCAAAACCTCTACCAAACCTAACATACTGTGACACCCATTGAAGCCCATATGATCCAGCTGGAGACGTTGAAGAATTCTGAACTGGGTACATTCTTCTTTGGGTGGTTTGCTTTCCTTGAGCCTGCAAGTTTCCTTGCACCACAGGATCATCATCTGATGTAACTAACTAGTAGGATCATCATTTGCCTCAGAAGGAAGGACACTGAATCTCTTGAAGAAGAAGAAATCCTTGTGCACTTGAACATATTGAGAGAGCTTAGATTCTGGATAGTTTCAGACTTGAGGATGATGGACCCTGGGACGGAGTCTAGCTCGACATCTAGTAGTGAAAAACTGTAAACCAAATGACTGAGAACCATGATGTGATGATACTAGTCTGATGATCATGCGTGTGTAAGACTTCCTAGATATCATGGGCTTGCGATCAGCTGCAGTACTGTACTCAAAGCTCTTACAGTTCTACATTTGGAGCTGCACTTGGACCTGAATTTGGAGCTGGAACATGTGGTCGAACATTCAAGCTACCGAGACCATGTTGAGTATCATCGTATTCGGAGGTGCCATGTTTGGTAATGTCGTATTTCTCACCATCGCCCCACAACGCATAAGCTTCTTCTCCGTGCACAGCGTCATCTCCGATCAGGAGATTCTCCTCCGACATACGTAGAGGGACGACAAGCCGAATGACATTGAGAATGATGCTAGTGACAACCAAGTTCCAGGCGATGATGAAGAGTGCCCCGCAGAGCTGCTTGGCGAACTGTCTGCCGCCGGAATGACCGCCGTAGAATGCGCCCTGCTCGTTTAAACGAGAAAGAAAGTAGTTGGCCAGATTCCGTTGGGCAAACAAACCAGTGCAGATACCGCCCAAGGAACCAGCCACGGCGTGGGTGTGGAAAACACCCAGCGTATCATCCACATGCCGCAAGATCCTAGAGCGTTTGTGCACGATCATCATGGTGTACCAGGGGATACTGCCGGACAAAATCCCCATGATCATTGCTGCCCATCCTTGCACCACACCTGCAGGCATAGTACCCATAGATTTACTAATACTGTATCAATCCAAGTTGAACACCCCTGATCCCCTCCTCCTCCTCCTCCTCCTTCTTCACAGCAAAACGAAACTTGGAAAGAATAATGACAGACTTGCCACTGATGGACCCATGAAGAAGAGCAGGAGGATCACTGGACCCATGATGATGAAGAGGAGCACGATGAAGAACAAGACACACGAGGGAGAAGCTAGTAGCTAGTGCAGATTTGCGAGACTAATTACCAGCTGCAGGAGTGATGCAAACAAGGCCAGTGATCATGCCCTGTACTGCACCGATGACGGATGGTTTGCCGAAGAAAATGACGTCAAGAATTGTCCATGTGAGGAGGCTCATGGCTGCACACACATTGGTGTTGATTACGGCGATGGAGGAATCCACATTGGCGGCATAAGGGTCTCCTCCGTTGAATCCTGCCCACCCCAACCACAGCAGTCCTGCTCCTGCCAACATGAGCAACACGTTGTTGGGGGGGAACCGCTCTCTATCTGCCGTCAGCCTTGGTCCAACCTATATATACCACAACATTTATTATTCACCATCCCCATACCCCATCGCCCCACCCCCCAACCTAAATGTCAGTCTTTACTCCATACTAGTCTGCCAGAGTTTTCAGCTGCAAATTACTTTCACAGATTTGGAGCTTGGCTCAAATTGTCATGATCAGGAGTACTCACGCTCAAGACTCCACATCCAACGAGAATAATAGTGATTCATGCTCACCAGTCCACATCCAACAAGAATAATAGTGGCTCATGCTCACCACTCCACATCCAACAAGAATAATAGTGATTCATGCTCATCACTCCATATCCAACAAGAATAACAGTGGATCATGCTCACGACTCCACATCCAACAAGAATAATAGTGATTCATGCTCACCAGTCCACATCCAACAAGAATAATAGTGGCTCATGCTCACCACTCCACATCCAACAAGAATAATAGTGGCTCATGCTCAC
Organism: Sphagnum tenellum; assembly: GCA_963921925.1. Lineage (NCBI taxonomy): Eukaryota > Viridiplantae > Streptophyta > Sphagnopsida > Sphagnales > Sphagnaceae > Sphagnum > Sphagnum tenellum. The sequence goes on from OY998159.1 coordinate 849,528, forward strand.
CAGTCCTCATCCAACAAGAATAATAGTGGCTCATGCTCACCACTCCACATCCAACAAGAATAATAGTGATTCATGCTCATCACTCCATATCCAACGAGAATAACAGTGGATCATGCTCACCACTCCACATCCAACAAGAATAATAGTGGCTAATGCTCACCACTCCACATCCAACAAGAACAATAGTGATTCATGCTCACCACTCCATATCCAACAAGAATAACAGTGGCTCATGCTCACCACTCCACATCCAACAAGAATTATAGTGACTCATGCTCACTACTCTGCAGGCATTCATTCAGGAAAAAGGACGTTTGAAAAAGATAAAATTAAGAAGAAAAAGATTTTCCTTTCCAAAAGTTTGAGAGTGCTTCACATGTTTTTATTTGATTTGAATCAAAATTTTGAATATTGAATCTTTACAAGTATTGAATTGTATATATTCCAAAAAAATATTGGCTATCCACATTATTATTATTACCTGTAGTGCAAGTCTCAGATTTGTTTTTTCAAAACCAAAAGAAAAACAATTGTGAATAGTGTCCATCCCTTGGGTGGTTCCTTTGACCTCCTTAGGTGGTTTCTTTGACTCTGTTTTCTTTCACCCTCGAGGTATGACTAGCACATGCATGCAGAAAGAAAGTTGCAGAAGAAAAGTATTAACTTTGTCATGGACTCGTGCAATCTGAGAAAATGAGGAGAGCATTCATGATGCAAGCTCGGCATGGAGTGCATGCAATAATATTCTGCTAGGAGGAGGAGGAGGAGGAGATTGAGATTGCAAAGAGTACTACCCAATAAGCGGAAGTGAAACCAGCAACGCCAGAGGAGAGATGGATGACATAGCCACCAGAGTAATCGATAACACCCCACTGGAATAGGAAACCACCACCCCACAAGCTGAAAGCGCCGATGCTATAAGAGAAAGTCACCCACAAGGGGACGAAGAGCATCCAAGCAATGAAGTTCATGCGGCCCAACACGGAACCCGCCAAGAGGATGAGCGTGATGGCCGCGAACACGAACTGGAAGTAGATCATGGTAGCCATGGGATAGAAAGGAGCTTCAAAGGATACGTCGACTGTTGTAGTTGCCGGCAGAGTCGCCTGAGCTTGCAATGTTTTGTAGCCCCAAACCGTCCCCGCTTTGCCCCAGATGGGTATCAGCTTCTCCCCGAACGACATCTTGTAGGCCCAGATCACCCAGCAGATCAAAACCGCCGCAAACGCATAGAATGCCATGAAAGCTGAATTGATTGCCCACTTCTTCTTCACTATGCTGCCGTAGAGTACCACCAGCCCTGGCACAGATTGCATTCCCACCAGGGTGGCCGCTGTCATCTGCCATGCATTGTCTCCCTTGTTTAACCAGTCCGGTATTGGATAGCCCGTATTATTGTACGCCGATGGCACAGACCCTGCTGGCGTCGCGTCCACCATCGCTGCAAAACCAGGATTGCTACTAGCTACACCGGGGTGGCACAGGCTGTTTGCAACACGAAAAATTTAGCTGTAGCTGCTGGTGCCGTTGCTGGTGCTGCACTGCTGATGATCAGCAAACACAAGAACGATCCTCCAGGCACCTCTGCAGTGCCACCTGAGGTACACACTTCTCTTGCTTGCTTGCTTGCAACTGGGAATCAATCCAAATGCAAAAGAGATGAAGGAAGAGCTTTGCTTTTATGTCAATGCTGGGCCCACTCGCACTAGGAGTTACTGGGCCCAGCTTCAAGTGGGCTGGCCAGTGTTGTGTGTTGTTGCCACAACCCAACTAGACTTGCAGAGTCAACAATTGAAAATAAAAAGCTTAATTGCAAGAACATGATTCTGATGACATACAATGGTGATCATCAGCCAGCATAAAGAAGCAATCTAAGTTAAGAAATCAAAAATCAATACATGATTTTGAGGATGATGATGATCATCAAAATTCTCCCCAACTTATTGATTGCTGCACATGAGCTAATTAATTTACAGGTGCTTACTTTACCTTACTACAAGGCCAGCTTCAACACATGACCAGCTAATAATTAATTAAATTTCCAGATAATTTCAGGCCCAAAAAAAAAGAATGAACATTCCAATAGATTCTCTATTTTCCTTCCAAACATTTCGTTCTTGGAATTAATTGTTTTGGTCGAGAATTTCAATATCTTTACAAAGAATTTAATTAGTGTCGAAGCTGCCAAGTTGTACTCTGGCATTAGAGGATTCTGCTCCACATCAGTGCTATATAACCTGATTGATTCTCTGCTGCAGTTATACTGTTTTCCTGAATCCAGCCCAGCTAATTCATGCATGCTGCTTCTTAATCTTCTTCCTGTGTGCTCCTCCTGTTCATCCCAGTAAATCTGAAAATTAAGTGCAAATTTTGGGTTGCAACCGCAGGTACCTAAAGAAGATTTCAATCACTAATTATACTCATCCAGAGCTTGATGAAACCCATGGATTAGAGAGGCAGGTGCAGCCCAATTTACCAATCATCAATTCATCAGCTCTTTTGTATTTATTTATTTATTTATTTCCCGGATAGCGGGTTTTGTGGTGTGTTTGGGGATCTGTTTTGGGTGTGAAATTATATAATTCACATACACAAAATTTGATGAATCACCATATTCAACAACACAAGTAGCAGACATCCTTCATCTAGCCTACCAACCATGGATAAAATTGTTAGGCTAGACTAGATAGAGAACCACCACATTTTCCTTAAAATCCTTCTTTTCCCCCCTTTTTTTTCCTTTGGAATAAAGCCTTGCAGATACACATAATTTTAACAAGGGAGATGAGAACTTAGAAGAACTTAGAAGAGGCCAGGTAAACAAAAACATTATCCATGAAAGCAAGGAAAATATTTTTTTTGTCTGATGTTGTCTCATTAGAGCATGAGGTCCCAGCTCTCCTCCCACCAGAGATTAAAGATAGATCCAAGTTTTTGACAGAATACATTGATCTTGTCCTATGTGATAATGGCAGAAACCCCCTTCACCTCCTCTTAGGCTATCACCCAGTTAATTGACTAGACTTGTCTTAATTTGAACATATGAGGTAGAAAGTAGAAAGGTGCATCTCAACTTGCCTTGTTGACCTTGGATGATCTTGTATGTCTAGATCAAGGGTCCCTATCAAGGTCAATATTATTGGAGCCTGGGTTTAGGGTTTAGGGTACATATAGGGAGCCACAACCACAATACCTGAAATGGGGAGCCTTATCATTTGTAAAACCTGTTGAAACCAGTGTCTTTATTTTCAAATTTTTAATGCTGTGTCATTTGCTTAATACCAGCATGCCAAGAGGGCAATTTTTTTGTAGAAGCTATCCAAAAGTAAAGAGCTGGTACAAAAAATGCTTTCCCTTTTAATTTTATTATTATTATTTTCTCCTACTTCAGTAAGGAATATCTTTCAAAATATTTTTCGTATTTAAAATTTGGCTGGTTGAAATAAACAGTAAAAGCCAGTTATTGAGGGGCCTCACAACCATAATCTTTCATCCCCCTTTCAAGAAGACCTCAGTGCACCAACACCTTCATTGGTAGCATAGTGAAAATCAGTGTTGAGAAAATTTCAGTTTCTCAAATTAATTTTAGGACTATCTCAATTCTTGTTTCTCAAATTAGGAATCCAATTTTGGGTCTGGTTTTTCAAAAAAAAGAAACTTTGGTTCCCATTTTGATTCTAAAAGTAAAAACTAGTTTTGATCAGGTTGAACTAGAATCGGTGATTAAGTGCCAATGATCCTTCAGTTAATTCAGTTTTTCTATGTCTGACTCTTATACCATAGTCATTTTTCCTATCATGGATTTTGCACATTCACAAACTATGCAAAAAAATTTGAATTTTCTTTCACAAATCTATTTTATAAAAGTTTTAATTTTTTACAATTAGTTGTTCTTCTCAAGTGAAAGTGTTTCCAAAAGCTCCAAACACCCATTTATACAGACTAAAAACAAGAAAAAGAAATATGAAATTTTTTAAAGCCTTACACTTAATTTATGGCATGGTTTTTCTAATGATTCACCATTCTTGAATCATACACATTAATTGAAGTAATAACTAATTGATGATAATTCATTAAACCATTATTAAATTACAAATCTCCTCCCCTTAATAAATTACCCATGCTAATCTTTAAGTAATTACATAATTATCAAGTTATTTACATTAAGTTATAGTTCCATCTAATGAGGTTTTTGGTTTAGTTCTTGAAATTTAAAAAAATAAAATTCATTCATGTATTGATTTCAAAAATCAAACCCAATTTTGATTTAGTTTTTGCTTGCCAAAATTAACTCAACGTTAGCAAAAACTTATTTAACACTTATGTCAATGGTCTAATCAATCAATTGTATTCAATGTGTGACTAATCATTAATGTCAAACATCATTTTCTTTTCATTGATTTTTTGAAAACCTTTGTTATTTGAAGTCAAGTTTATAGGGAAAACCCATTTTCACATCATTTTCATACTCACCTCATCTAAAAGTCGATGTAAATACCATTTTACTTTTCACAGCACTAAAGTCAACATAAAATAAATTATGTATGTGCCCTTTATGAGGGCTTCAAAAATCTAATGTTCAACCCACCTTTCAAATTCAATGTGCCTTAACTTTAAAATATCATATCTTTTAGATTTTTAACATTTAAAAGTCTATCACCTTAGAATGCCCTATTATTAATCTACTGACTTACTTACGAGCATATATACAAAAGTGCTCAACATTCAATGCAAAAATATTTTTTGCATGGACAAGTGTTTTGTTGTTAACAATCTCCCACCTATTTGCACTCTTTATTCTATGGGTAGGGTTGGAAAACGATAAAAAAAATTAAATACGAGTCAAATCATATTTCTTAAGAGGAAAACTTTTCTAGGGGAATTGAACCCCAATCCAAATGGATCATGCCCGTTGCAACAAAAAATAGGTTTGCAAAAAAACAAAAGCATAGTTATTGGTCTAGTAAAAATAATTTAAGACATATCAATTATCAACAAACACATACTAAAAATAGTAGCAAGTTATATATTACAAAGGCAAGATTTTGAAACAAAAAAAAACTTAGTAAATGGGGCAACAAGTTTTTTTAATAGAATGTTGCTATTGCTCTATTCCCCTTTGAATGTTCTTTTGTGTCCATAATCTCATGATTGCTACAATTTAAATGGAAATTATTTTAGGAAATTATTATTTTTTGTATATAAACATGCGTTGCTAAGTTTAGATGTGTGTTAAATTGGTTTCTCACTTGCTCATAGTGAATGACAAAATAGGGAAACATCTGAACATCTTCTAGACACCCCCCAAGACCATGGCCATATAAACTTGAATGAACTCTAGCCACTTAGATAGCTTATGAAAAATAATTTGATTATTAACAAGAAATGCCCACATCTTTGAACATGAATGGTTTCATTGTTGTTCCAACATTAAACATCATCATCTTGAGAAAAAATGTTTGTTTATCCTATTTAGCTTCATCAAGCAAGGGAACAAGGTTGCAACCAATTTTCTTCCCATGACAATAATGTGCCTTCAAGATATCCAACTATGCAGAAAATATGTTTAGTTTATGGTTGAAGCCATAACTGGAGATAAATAATGCTAGTGGCATTCATTATTTCCTATGATGGAAACCTTTTCTCTAATTCTTCAATGAAGTCATGAACAACATTGTTGCATTGTTTTCTAACATCTTGCACAACCACTAGCCAATGTATCCTTGAAACCCAACTCAAACACCTTGGGAGTATGTAACACTTATACAACAATAATTCCTCCCATAAAACAAAAATGTTGCATATTCAATCCTTGAAGTTGGTTCAGTAATCTAAACATGATGTAAATTATCATTGCAATGGTTCACAATGTCCAAAAATTAACCAAAATCAATCAAACAAGCCAAAAAGGATGTCAAACGATGACAAAAAAAATCAAAAGTGGAGAAATATTTATGTTTTACCATTTGAAACCATGGTAATCATGGCAAGTTTTTCTTTTTTTATTCATATGAATGTTAAAGAATTCAAACCAAAAATCCATTTGATAAAATTTTAAAGTTGAAGTTTCAATTTAAGAACTTTGAAAGTGAACACATATTGTGTCAAAAGGAATCAATTTTGCAAATGACTATCAAAAGGACTGATATATTTTTAAAAAATTGTCGGGACAAAAATTAGGGGGATAAAAACCTATTAACCACATTTAAAAAACACTCATGCCCTAAAATATGTGAAATTCTAAAATTCTAAATTTTTTCCAAAATTGATATAGAACTTTAAAACTTCAAAAGTCCTTTACCACATATAAGTGGGGTATAATGTACATAATGTGTTAAAAACATTTATAACTTATTATACAAAAAAAATAAACAATTAAAATTTCAATTTTTGGTTATGATATGAAATTGTTATCATCTTTAAAAATAAAACATTGAATCTATAAGGAATCAACACACTCTCAAAAATTCACATTTATTCAAAAATTGTTTAAAAAAAAGATGTCATATACTTGGACAATTTTAATCATTTATTATAACAATTTGCAAAAGAAATTGTTCAAAAATTCATTTATACAAATAAGTTACTTTTGGGCAAAGGACATGAAATCTTTTTTTAAAGTAGCACTATTGATTCTTTTGATTTTGTTTGCACCCAATCATTATGCCCATACCTTGTTTGTTCATCACAATACATCCATATAATTCCTTTGACAACTTTTGATAGTAGCAACAAAATCACAAATAAATGCGTCTCAAGTTTGAGCAAACTTCAAAAGCCCACCTTAAACACATTCTAACATAAGGATGATGCAACTAATTTTTTTTTTAATTTCAATATTTCAAAGTAGCTCTTGATTTGCATCACAAATTTAGCATGTGACAAATTAATAATGAAAATCATGTGAAGTTCATTCATTCATAGGTTTACATTTTACACATGAATATCATGAGTTGAAAACACATGGATAAATGTGTTAACAAATGAAGTATGAACCTATGAATGAACAAATGTCACACAAATTTTTCATATTCTTATAAATATGTGTGTCAAATGTGTTTTCAATGCATAATATCAATGTGTGAAATGTACAAAATATGAATGAACAAATTTTGCACAATTTTCATTGTTAACTTGTGAGATGTTAAATTTGTGGTGTGTTTTGGTAGATTCATTTGACATTTGTTTTTGAAACATTTAAATCATCAAGGTTATATATTCAAGTCAAAATCCACTTGGTAAGAAAAAGCATGGAAAATATCCAATGTGTCTTGACATTGTGGAAGATTTTCAAAGTTTTATGCTCCAAAAACTCAACCAATTTGCATATGTCCAAAACATGTTGAGGGGATATATAATAATAATTGTACATAGATTGTAGTAGAGCTTCAATCTTGGACATTAATGGTAGCTTGGAAAATGTTTGCATAACAAGATTGGTTTGGTGAGAAACACAATGTATCCCTAGCATGAAAGGGGATGTGAAAACACCGATCTTAACCCCTTGAAAAATTGACACACCATTAGCACCAAAGCTAATAAGTTTGGAAGCAAAATTAATTTAGAAAACGCCTCCATATTGTATTAACAAGCTTACCATAATCACATTAGGCAAGTTGTTTATTGTTTACAACATTAGACAACACTTGATCCAATGTCAATAAAATAGGTATGCGCTTTCAACCTTCCACCACATCCACATGAATAGCAATCCCACCCAAGCAATTCATAATGTTGATTTCATTATCAAACATAAAAACAAACTTTGTAGCTACACCTATTTTTGTAAGCACAAGCTTTTACATGCATTCAACAATCATTCAAGCATTTGTGTCATTCCAGTGATGTTGAAGGCTCTTTGGGACTTATAGAAAATTAAACAATCCCCTTATGTTTCATAGTCTATAATTGGGCACTCATGTTGTAAAAGAAGATAAACCATCACAAATTGCAAAAATTTGCAAATTTGTGTTCAAAATTTGATCCAACTTGGAGTCAATCAAGAATAGAACTCTTATCATGCAAGTTGTAATTTAAAAAAAAATTTTGGCATGTTGGTTGGTGAAACCAAGAAAATCCTGACGCTTTGTTAGTACCTTTGGTGTAGTTACAAAAGCCTTCCAACAACTTGTGTTTTTTCTAAGGCCATCAAACTTGGGGACAAACAACTTTTTGCATTTCTTTACATTAATATATATTCTACATTTAACTATTGATAATTTACCATTCGAATCAACAACCATTTCTAACCAAGGCAATTTGGCAACCCAAATGTCTTGAAAAACTCAATTAAGCTCCCATTTAAACTTCCTAGGCTTCTTGTAACGACTAGGATCTATGAAAGCATGAGTTTCTTCCCTAACACTAATAATGTCAAAGGAAGAAACTATAAACATTGACATAACAAATACTTCAAGGTTTTGTTGCATTATAATAGTTAAACTGTGTTTTAACAATTGTTTAGTGACAAACACATTGATAGTAGGTTTGGAAAAAGATTGTTGGAAATTAAAAGTTGCTGGAGGTTTTAATGGAACCATACCTCAAATCAAAAGCATAACACAAAAGTACATTGGGCTTCAACTTGCACAAAACATAAGATGCAAAGGGGTGGTCGCAAGGTAGGCTAGCTCATTTTTCGCATCACAATCTAGTTTTTTGCAGAGTGGTGTGCATTTACATGTTATTAACATGGCATAGAAAAAAAAAATTCCAAATTTGGGGCTAGATTCAAGTTTTCAACTTGAAGAAGAAGACATCTATAAAAAAATTGCAACATATATACACCAAATATGTAGTAATGGACTTTTGAAGTTGAAAATTATGGACTAGTTTATTGTTTGTGCCTTTATATACATGCATTTTTGTGTATGAATTTTATTTGGGATATATTATAAGGACTCAATATATGATATTTGCCTAAGTACCTTTTATTCAAATGCATATGGTGATTAATATATCCTTAAATCTACTAATTGGGACTTGGATCTAGACTAAGAATTTCATTGTGAAGAAAATTGGGTGGTTATTTATTGATAAAAAATTCATTTGTTAATAGTAATGAACTTTTATGGACTTTTGAAGTTGAAAAATATGGTATGGTCATTTGATTAGGACATCACAAAATTGAAAATTTTATATTGATTCACATTCCAAATGTATTATTAGGATTCAATATAATATAGTATAAGATGATAAAATTATATGAACAATCTTTTTTTAAAAACCTTTAATTGTTTAATAACTAAGGACTTTTGAATGGTTAAAATTTGACCATATTTTCATAAATCCATATAAGTTGCAATTTTTGATTTTTTTCAAAAACATTTTCCCAGAAGAATTTTTCTAAAAGGTTTATATGGGGCATTATTTTAATGGACTTTGTGGGGTTTTGTTTAGGACTTTCAAATTTAAAAAATGAGATTAATTACATAAATACAAAATTTCACATAAATTTGGGAAGGTTTATAAGGGATTGAACATGTATTATTTTAATATTAAAATAATAATATTTTACAAAGTAACAACCATGTCCATTTGAATCATCTTAAAGAATATTGTATGGACTTCTAAGGAATGTAATTTTTGCCAATATTGAACCACCATAACTTGCATCTATTTTGATATCATTAATTTAGTGGGAAATTACATGGTGGTTAATGAATTAAAACACCTATATGAAAATAATCCATTCTAAACTATTCATTAATGTACTTGTTAAAAAGATAAAAATTGAAATCCACCCAAAAATGATGATGGACTTATGAAAATATAGTTCATTTTAGGCCATTCAAAAGTCCATAACTTTTCTTTGGTTAATTTTTTTCTAGCAATTTTTTCACACATTTTTTTTGTTTTAAAATAAACATGAGAAAAATAATAATTATTTTGAAAGTTGTAGCCCTCATTGAAAGCTTTTAAAGGTTATGTAGCATGTTACATGCATCCAATGAAATCAAAGCGATTCCTGACTTTTAGTGGTTAGGAGTCAAATTAACAATTTGACTCCCGGCCTTTCTTTTGGCCATAATTTATGTCTTAAGTATCCCAAATGGATCAAACGAGCCCATTTTAAACATCTAAATTCTCAAAGCTTTGTAATGATAAAGTGGCGGGGAAAAAAAGGTATGTAGAACTTCAAATGGTTCCTAAATTTGAGGTACCTACTAGTGTTGTTGAGGTCATTGTTTTGTCATGAATTTAAAAAAATTATACCTTGTAAGAAGAAAACATTGTAGTAGTAGTTGAGGAATTATTGCAACTACTTTCCTCAAGCATGACAAGTTAGGAATTATAGCCATTACTTTCTTCAGGGGTGATGGTTTAGCGGAACAAGGCTTAAGGTTTAAACTTGTAGGATCTAATCTAAGCCCGGATCTTCGTGGACATGTAGGAGCTACCATAGCTATAAGTTTACATCATTATGTAGGCATGTAATGAAAAAGAATATAAACATTGTGGAGCAGGAAATGACTTTGGGTTTATAAAAAAACCATATAAGGTTTAAGCATGGTTAAAAATAGTCATCTGAAAAAACAAACCATAGAAATAGACTGTGTTTTCCATTTAAGGCCACTTTGATTGGGGTAAGCAATCCACTTAAGGCCTAAAATAGGATTTTTCATAATGTGTTTCTCCCCTTTTGCTTCTAGTTTGTGACATAAGCAAATTATGGGACCCAAGCATCAACGGAAAACCATTGAAAGTATTAAAACTTGGTTTAGAAGGTCCATACAAAACAAGTAAAGGCCAACACAACATAAAATACATATTTTATCAGGTCATTTAACCAACCAATTAGTCTTGAGCATTGTGGTGGGTTTTAAAAGCATGTGAAGACACAAAAAAACTTTCCTTTGCAAAATTAGGATTAGGAACAAATGATGAAGCTTGTAATATTTTAGTAATAGAGTGTCCTGGTCATGTCAAACCTAGTAATATAATGATCGTAACACCCAAGCCTATATCAAAGTTAGGGTTTGGCTTTGGCATACTACCTTGACTAAGGACCCTTATGAAGTTTCTTATAATTTTTCCTTTCATTTCATTTAGTCTTATGTGGTTAGCTTTATAAATTTAGGATTCCCTTGTAATAATAAAAATATTTTAAAAGGTGGGGCATGTGCTTTTAATAAGCCTCCTTCCTCATGGGCACCAAACATCCCATGTCTGTTAACTTATTATGTATCATCAAACTTCGTAGTTCCCATCACCCATTTGCTTTATCATGTGCCACCACAAACCACCCATTAGTTCCCCACCTTTCCCAATTTAAGAAACCACAAACCACCTATTAATTGCCCTTATTAGCCCCAATTTCGTGTGAATGTGGGATCCCAACCCCACACTTTCCCAAACTTCCTAAATTATGCACAAGTAGGACCTTTTCACCTTTCCATTCTTTTGGCCCCTATAGTAGCCCATAACCAAAGCCCACAACCTACTTTCACCTCCTCAATACATTTGCAACTTCCACCTAAAGTCTCTTACCCCACTTGTGGGCACTAATTTACCAATCAAAGGTTAATTCATCATCAACATTCTTGTTAGGCATCCAATTCATCCAATCTAAACCCTTGTGACCATCCTAATATAATATCCTCCATTACACCCAACCCATTTGCATTAGCTTGGACTTTTGGTTTTGTCATTGGATGTCCTCAAGTTTTTTCATGAAGGTTTTTATCATCTTTGACTATATAGCTGCATCCCCATTATTCTCTAGAGTGATGTATAAGTGGCATTTCATTTTCCATTGGAAAAATTGGGATAGGACCCCTATGATGTGGCAGTTTAGCATTTGCTCCTCTTGTTACCCCAATGTTGTTTCGCTTTGCCCCCTCCTAGTAGGGCAACATGACATAAGGAAACACACGTCCAACTTAAACGTTTCTTAAAAAGCGATTGGGAAATCTTGCAAGAGGAGTTCTTTTTGCAAGCCTAAGCTTTGGTGGCAAGTTTGAACTTAGTGCCTCTTCCCCCACAAGATCTTCCAATTCATAAATACCTTCTTTGCAGTTTAGTTATTAGATGTGCAAGGGAATATTTTCATGCATTTTGAGCTTTAGCACCATTCTCCCCTATACTCATGTCCTTTGCCACCACCTTAGCTCTCACCATATGACATTTTGAATAAGATGGATACCTTTTGTTTTTCATTAAAGACTACGAACCACGCTAGGACCTTGAGCTTTCTTTTGATTTTTTCAAGTTGCCATTCTAATGTGTGTCGCATTTATCAACAAGTGGTCCTTTTGGGATGGTTTTTGTCGCAACCCCACTTTGGCCAAGTGTGGGGGTGAAACCCAACACTTGGAAAAAGTGAGGATTTGGAGTCCTCCGGGACTCTTGAATGTTCAGAGCTCGACAGCAAGAACCCAAACACCTTGCATTGGCGTGTTCTTAATGTCATTGGAAAGTTCTTGAAGCGTAGATATCGAAAATGGCCTCGCATTGGCCATTTGGACATTTGTAGCCCAAGTTATGGGCAAAAGAAGGGCCGGGAGTCAAACTGGCAGTTTGACTCCCGACCACTAAAAGTTGGGAATCGATATCTTCCAGACCTCTGAATTGAGAGTGCGATGCATTGTTGGAAAAAATCTCGACAAGGGCTAAAAGTTTGGTTTAGACCTTGTCGCGATCAGACCTCACAGTCGGGAGTTATGAGCTCCCAAAGTCCCGGGATTCCAACCGGGACCATTTTGGGACAATTTCGGGACTCCAACTTGGGAGTCTCGAGAAAAAGAGCCATTTGGATGTAGTCTCGGCGGGGCGTCACAGAGAATACTATATGGGGGAAGGTGGTGGCTTCCCCCGAGTCCGGGCCGTGGTGAGTCTTGTGGTCCGAAGTACCCATGGCTTGTCCCAACACCCAAGGGTGCCTCGAAATGTGAACTAACCACGTGGGTGGTTTGTTTTGATGCAGTTTCAAGCTTGATCAACTAATACCTCTTCCTAGTCTAATCCCTGGGCTCCCAACTCGACCCTCTACCCCTTTTCTAGAGTTGGAAGCCGGGAGCACCTTCCGAGTCCCAACTTTCCGTAACTACACTTTGGTGAACCCTCAAGTGGGTTCACCCCGGGACTTGGGAGTGCGTCAGTTTTTGAACACCTTTAAAATTGTTTTCACCTAAAAAATTCAACGAGTGGATTCTTTTAGTTGGTTCAACTTTGTTCCTACATTGCACAAGGTCACATTCCACCTCGAATTGCATGTGTCCTTGGTGTAGCCTGCCTCTTAGCCATGACAAAACCTTTAAGTGGATTTTGTCCCATTGTAATGGGGGAAACATTGTATTGAATCATAAGTCACATTTTATGGTTTCAATTCCATGATGCCTTTGTAACACATTTTTCCCCACACCAATTTGGAGTTGCCATTACAAGCAATTGTGAAGTGGTAATCCATGGCATTAAGTGCCTTTTAAATCTTCACCTTGACTAGGTTATTTTCTAGTTAGATGTGGTAAACATTTCCAATTTGGTGTTAAGAGGGGTCATATTTCAAAAATGTTGTGCAAAAGCTGGAGACATCATGCAATTCATCCCCTTTATTCGCGCATTCTATGCATTTCTATCTCCCTTGTTTTATAATCATCGTAATCATGAAGGTGAAGTCATAGTGATCCCATCTACCATGGGATCTTGTCAAGGTGATCCTTTAGGAGGGGCATTATTTGCTTTAGCCTTTGAAGGCTTTACATTTTATAACTAATTGTTTCCCTTCTTGTTTATTTCCATTCGGACAAGATGCACATCATAGGTACCCTTTCAATTGTATCATTTGCATATGATCATTTTTAGACCGAACTTCATGTAATAGGTCTTTCTTTCCAACCTCAGAAATGTGTAACATGGTCACCTTTTGGCCTTCCATTTAATTTCAACAACCCACCCCAATTTACCACCCCATTAGAAGGAATTAAAATCTTGGGGGTTCCATTGAACACCCCATATTCACATCATCCTTCATCAAAGATGTTTCGCTAAATGATGTTTGACATGTGGACCTTCTCCTTAAAATGGGTGATGTTTAGGTAGGCTTTGGAATTTTTATTCATTATTTCGTGCAATGGCCATCATATCTTTTATAATGCATACCTCCTTTTTCCACCTTCATAGAGTCTTTTCCTTTTTAAAATTTGTTTCTGCTTCACGTGTTTGGGTGTTTCTTAGGTTCAGGATCCTTTGATAGCCCAAAAGGACCTTTAACCCATGAACAAGCTTTTCTCCCAATTACATTTGGTGACATTAGGTTCATATTGACACCACCACCACCCCAACAACTTATTTAGGGAGTTGGGCCTTTGTAGTTTTGATCATAACTGCTAGGTTTATGATTGATCATTGTCCCTTCCTTCTTGAGCCCTTAGTTCGAATTGACAACACCTTTCCTTTCCAACAACACTTCAAAGCGGCATGTGATCTTCTATCACCCTAGGCTTGTGCATGTTTTCTTCCAATTGAACAACTTATCAGGCAACAAATGGTTCAACTTCAAGATTCCATTTCGAAATGTATACACCATCATACCCTTTCCAACATGTTTTTTGATAGGATATTTGAGGTCCATTGTGCCTAAATTTTATCATCTTCTTGCCCAAGGGTAGGCCCTTGACTTACAATTTGACCAGTTTTCTTAGCCTTTCGATTATCTTCCCCAATTTTTTCCACAACACTTCGAACATGACTCAAACTAACCCACCCTTCAATTGCATGTATCCCTCAATGCATGTGCACACATCCCATTGACCCTATGGGTACCTTTTACGTTGCATTCATGGCAACTAACACATAGGTACTCATGATGTAGTTTGTGACATCTTTGCTACCATCACGTGAAATGTTAGCTTCCACATGGGACGATAACAACTACATGCGCATCCTTCATCCATGTTTAATTCCTTTTGTCAACAAATCAACATTGGCATTAGCATTCTAGCTAATGTCATCATTGTCGACCCAATGTGAACAGATTTACTTCCCCGATCTTATGCAATTCAAAGATTTGCTATCTTTGATATAGTTCAAGCCAAAGAAAAGAGCTATTGCAACCAACACCCCATTGATCAATTCCTCCCATTAGCAATTGAGGTATTTGGATTTCTACATAAACAAGCCGATGTGTTTTTACATGATTGTGCCAATGTCATTTAGAGCTTGAAAAGGTTAGAAAGCCCTCTTGATTCTATCTTGGTTACCTTTATTCAACAAAAAGTCTTAATCACATTGGAAAGGATGCAAACATCTTCCATCCTAAATTGAGTGATAACCATGGCCTAACTACTTCTCGACTTCCACCCCTTCATAACACACCTCCCACCACCACATCCAACCTATTGCAAGCGGTCAATTTCTAACATGGAAAAATATGCCCAACCTATTACAAGCAATCAATTTTTGACATGGAAAGATTTTGACATGTAATTTTGACGTCTTGTAAATTCTCCCTTTTCCTTTTTCTTATTCCCTTGTACATTTTCCAAATCTATGGTGTGTTTATGAATAAAGTTTTGCAAGGTTGCAACAACTAAACTTCTATTCATATGTCTCAATGCTTTGATAAAAAATACTATATGTTCTATTCTAGGGATACTTACTTTTGTTGCATGTTAATTAATTGGGGTGCCTCACAAGTCCAACTTGGTTTTTGTAATGAGCCAATTTGATTGGCCCATCACAAAAAAAAGTTGAAGCTATGGAGGCTCCCCAAGATAGAAGATTCTATGGAATGATGGAGTGCCTTCCCCTTTGGCCCACATATATAGGTGAGAAGGGGAGGACTTTGGGCAAAACATATGGGGTTAAAGTGAGGTGCTATCTAGAACACCCTTGGGGAACACATTGGGAATCTAGGGAACATATTGAGAACTTGATGGGGACCCGTTGGGAACTTGAAGGGAACATGTTGGGCACAAAGGAGAAATGAAAAAAATCCTCCTCCCTTCCTGTCTCATTTGCAACCTTGTCCAAACAACCAATATGTTTGAAAAATCAAGCCATACCCAATTTGGTCTCAAAGTTTCACATGGCCAGATGCAACAACTTCAATGCATTGTTTTTTTTCTTTCAATTTTGGTTTGGAAAAAATTGTGAATTTAAGCTAGAAAAGTACCTTGGCAACTTGGACACATGTTGGTAGACTAATTAATTAAATTTCAACATTTTGACATTTCTTGAAAATAATATAATTAATGTTGAAGTTGCTAAGGTACTAATATGGTTGTTCATTAAAACTACTTATTTGACCAAGAATAAAAAAGGAAAATTAAAGGAGAGAAAAAAGATCATGGGCTACATATCATCATGGCACTATTGAGTTTCCTACATCTGGATATATGCAGTGCAATATCTTCAAAAATCATGTTTATCAAGCCATTGATTTGTTAAATACCTTGAAGTTGATTGATTTTGACAATTGATTGGAAAAGTCTTAGTGAACTTTGCAACAAATAGGTTGAAAACTTAATTGCCTTGGATGTTGAAGCAATTTAGGAAAAGGATACACTAGTAGAAATCTGTGATTTTGCAACCAACGAATTTGCGACTAGTTGCGACTAATTGACATTTATAACTATTGTTGGTTATATCTACAACTACTGTTTACATTTGAAGCCGCTTGCAACTACTCTATGACTAACTTACGACTAATGGATTATTTCATCCTTTCATTTGGATAACTTTGATTATAATTTCCATCCAAGAAGACCCCTCTACCTACCATAAGTTGCAAATGTCACCAAATGAGTCATAGCCCTATGAATATATTCCAAATGTATTATACATATTTTAGGCATAAGGGGTCCACACTTGTGTATTGAATGTATTCTACTCATTATTATATGGGTACATACTAAGATGGCCACGTCTTTTGTGTTTGGCGAATCGAAATGTGCCACGTGTCTCAATATGCGCATTTTGAGAGTTTGAATCGCCATGTGTCACATGGTCCCACTACTACGGTTAAGGTTAGGGTTAAGGTCCCACTATTAGGGTTAGGGTTAGGGGGATCTTAAGTTTGAAAATCAACAATGTTTGAAGCCTTGGTTGGGAGATTCTGGAACTGCAACTTGACCGTATCACATCTTGTGGAAGCTGCCATGTTCAGCATGGATCAGGCATTGTAATGTGCTTGTGATAGCCGAATGCCACTAATTCCATCTTGACAATCTCTGAAATTATGTCTTTGTGGGTTGTAGGTGACCAGAGTGATTTACATATCATAATCTTTGATGAGATTGATGCCATTTGCAAGGTATGTCTTTTTGGAGCCATTTTGTACTCTTGAAATTATGGTTTTGCTACAACAATCACTTCCTGGTTAGCACCTCTGTAGTTTGAAGCTCCTGATCTCCTACTCATATGCAATGAGTTATTTTCCCCCAGATAATACAATCTAAGTCCCTAATTTCGTGCAATGCCAGGATTGCATAACACTAGTAAAATGTATAGCATGGTTTTTTTGGATGTTGTCCTGACCAAATTATGTGAATGTTGGTTTCTGGGGCTGGGTAAAGTTTCCAACCCCTCTATCAGTAGTAACACTGGCATCATGGTTCTGGTTGGTGTTTTGGACATATTACAAGTCATAGAGTTGAGAGTCAATTGTTGGTACTCATTCCCCTACATAGTTGGCAATTTTGAGGATCTTGTTGCCAAAACTGATGTGCACATTTCTTTGGGACACAGACTAGAGGTTCTACAAGGGATGGAACAGGAGTGCATGACAACATTGTCAATCAGCTGCTTACAAAGGTACACACATAATGTGGACATGTGTTACCATTGCTACATTATAGGAGACCCCTAGGTCAATTAGAAATCTTCAAGTGCTAGTTGTTCAGGTCTTCTTAATCCTGAGTTCAAACTTGCTAATTTTAAGGCAGAGTGTTCAAATCTTGGAATTGCTGGACAAATTGATGGTGTTGAAGCCCTCAACAACATTTTGCTCATTGGAAGGACAAACAGAAAGGACCTCCTTGATGAGGCTCTGTTACGGTAAGTATGCTTATTTGAGTTTTCATTTCTCATGGATAGAGACTCTACGGCATTACTGTTGTGCAACAGGATTGCTGTATGTTGAATGGAACAGGGATGGGCATCCACATGAATTCAAAGATGTTATTGCTTTGTAGAGCAACATTGGGTTTTGGTTTGACCCTATATTTTGTTGCAGGCCAGGTCGTATGGAAGTGTAGATTGAGATTGGACTGCCAGATGAGAAAGGGCGGTTCTAGATCCTGAGCATCCATTCTAACAAGATGAAAGAGAACTCATTTCTCAGTGTTGATGTTGACTTGAAAGAACTTGGTAGACTCCTCTATTGGTCAATCTGGCAATTTTGTGTGGGTTGAAATTTCAATGCATTTGTTTCATTGACTATAGGTGGTTTGTTTCATCTAGCACAATGTTAAAGAATTATTAGACCAAATTGAAGCTAGTTCAATCAAGCTGATGCTTTCTTCAGAGGCCTCTATACTTGTGCAGCTGCTATTTAGGAAGTGGTGAGCTGGTTATGAAGCATTCTGGTTTGAGCAGCATCAAAAACAAAGAATTTGAGTGGAGCAGAGTTGGAAGGGCTAGTTAAAAGCGCAACATCTTTTGCTCTCAACAGGTTTTGTAACTTTCAAGTGACATCCTTTTCTATTTTGGGAAATTTAGATTTTGGCAAAATCAAGAATGCGTTCCCAAGCCTATCTTGCTCTAGCTTAGCAATACCAGCAACAACCCAGTCAACTGAAATTAGAAGCAAACCAGTCCATGCTACCTTTACCACACCTCTCATGTGTTAAGCTAGTTGGTTGCCTGGATTATACACTAAGTCTGACAATGTAAAGAAGCAAGTAATCAAGAGTTGCAGACACTCTTGAATTCATGGTTGCTTTCTGTTCTGCTAAGCCGAGTTCCTGCTTTGTGATTGCTTCAGGCAAGTGAGTGCTGCAGACCTTTCAAGGGAAATAGTTGAGGACAACATCAAAGTGACCATGGATGATTTCATGTCAGCTCTCAATGAGGTGAAACTTGCATTTGGTGCAACCATCAACACTCTCGAGATGTGCAAGTTCATCTTTCCTGACTGTTTTCAAACAAATTGCTTTTAAATTGGTTTTGTGTCTAACAGCCAGTAAAGATTTTATTGCTTATGGCACTCTCATTTGTCTTGGGGGGATGTCATGTAAACACTGCAGCACTGTACCTTAGCAGGATTACTCATTTAGTTTGGGCATTACAGATTGAATGGGATGCTGGATTGTGGAGAGAGACATGAACATATTCAAAGAACAGTCATGACTTCTGTGGAGCAAGTATCATTCAAAGTGAGAGAACACCTTTGGTCACTTGCCTCCTTGAAGGACCTGGTGGCATGTACATATCTTTTCTTGGGTGCAGTCTTCTCAATGCATTGTGAGAGGCTGCAAGAGTTCCATGCTAAGGGCAGTTGCTATGAGTTCTGTGCTGGTGCTTTTGCTCAGAAAATGCTTGAAGCATCAAGGACAGAGTCATGCTTCAAATGTGTTTTCTCCTTCCTTCATCTTTCATAATGAGCAAGTTGCAAATATCCATATGTGAAGCTTGTTTGACTTGCTTCATGCAATCAGAGTAAGTGGCAATGATTTTCAGTTTCAGCATAAGAAGTAACATGTATACTGTCACATGTTTTTTACTTGCCTGCAGTGGTAAGACAGCATTGGCAGCAACTATTGGAATTGAAAGTGGTTTTCCATTCATTAAAATTGTAAGCTCAACTTTATCGATGTTTATGCTCCATTGTTGAGGTCTAGGCTGCTCTCTTTCCTGCTTCTTTCAACCTTGGCTTGGTTTGTATCTTTTCCATGTGAGATTTGTGTGTGTGCTTGGTCTAATAAAGCAGGAAAAGACTTTCCTTCTTTGTGCTGTAGCTTTCTGAATTCTTGTTTTCTGCACAGGTGTTTGATTGGGTACTTGTCTCTGACTGTGAAGATGTCTCATATCTTCAGCTGCAATTTCATATGTTTGTCCGATGCTCTACACTCACGGCCAGAGTGAATTAACAGCCACTAATGCACCAGTTGGCCGTTCTGTCCACCGGATGGGTTGCGTTTTTTCATTCAGTGCTGGATGGGGCTCATCACAGTCGATTTTTTTTTGCTGCTGACCACCGTACTTTTTTTTTTCTTTTTTTTTGGTTCCTGGCCGTTTTTCCTGGACCTGACCTCACACATACCTACCCTGCTCACTTTCCTACCATCATAAGTATTGCACCAACCTACTCACACAGCTACCCTAATAACTAGTTATCCTACTGACCTAGCTATTGTACTAACCACCTACCCTACTAACCTAACTACTCTATTAATTACATACCCTACTAACTTAACCATTAGGTTTAGACTTGAGACACAAATTAATTAATAAATTTTTCATAAATGCATAGTAATTAATCTAAAGTAGGCTAAATTTGGGGGGAAAATTTTAAGATTTACACATATGTGAATTAATACAATTGCATTTTATATCTTCTTCAAAAAGAATGGAAAAATTAGGTTGGAAATATCACACAAAAATAAAAGACATATCTTTTCTTTTGGTCTTATATAAAATTTATTTGATTATTTTTAAGGATTAACTTATTTTCTTTCGGTTAATAAATATTTATAGTTTAAAACCTTTGAATTTTGGTTTTTAAAATTTTTCCTATGTTCTTTCAAACTTTTTTATTTTGCATTATATGATTTGTATAACTTGTATAATTTTTTAGGTTTAGGGCATATATCACTAAGACTTTTTTTTGTTAGGGTTTGGTAAAAGTAAGTACAAGTGCAAGTATTGAAATTATGCCCCAAAATTCCAGTTGGTAAAAGTAAGTACGGGTGTAGGTATTGCAACGAAATCCTAAAATTTTAATTGGTAAAGGTAAGTATAAGTTTGGGTATTTCAAGTTGAAATGAAAAAACAAACCTAAATGTAATACCCACGTTTCAAAAAAACCCATCTAAATGGTTTGGATACCCTTAAGTGAAGACCTAGCCCTAAACACAATATGCATATGCAAAGTCACTTTGAAATAACCCAACCCTAAATGCAATACCTGCACTTTGAGTCACTCCGAAAGGATGCATGTAAAGTTTAAACTTTCTTTATATGAAGATCTTACCCTGAATGTAATACCTGCATTTCAGGTCACTTCGAAAATACCCATGCAGGGTTTAGGGTTCTTTATATGAAGATCCCATCCTAAATGCAATACCTGCATTTGGAGTCATTCAGAATAACTACCTTGCTCATTTTCCTACCTTCATAAGTATTGCACCAACCTTGGTACCTTATTTATTATCCCCTACTAACACAACTACCCTAATAATTAGTTATCCTACTGACCTAACTATTGTACTAACCACCTACCTTACTAACCTAGCTACTCTATTAATTACATACCCTACTAACTTAACCATTAGGTTTAGGGTTGAGACACATAAATTAATTAATAAATTTTTCACAAATGTATAGTAATTAATCTAAAGTAGGCTAAATTTGGGGGGGATATTTTAGGGTTTACACATATGTGAAGTAATACAATTGCTTTGTATATCTTCTTCAAAAAGGGTGAAAAAAATTAAGTTGGAGAGATCACACAAAGCTAAAAGACATATCTTTTTTTTTGGTTTTGTTTGAAAATTATTTAATTGTTTTTAAAGATTAACGTATTTTGCATTATATAGTTTATATAGTTTGTATAGTTTTTTGGGTTTAGGACATACATCACTAAGACTTTTTTTTGTTAGGGTTTGTATAATTAGGGTTGTAATAATGCTTATGGCAAAATATCATTTGGATTTTTAGGGTTATGCTTTATTATTTAGTGTATAAGAATTTGGTTCATATATTTCAAAACCTAAGGTTTATACTTTAAATTTTGCTCATTGTATTGGTTTTTGATCTTTTCACTTGTTTATATCTATACCATAATTTGAATTCCCTTTGTTTCCATATGTTCCATAGTTCCTAGAGTTTAATATTTTCTAACCCATTTTTGTACGAGTTATGATTTTTTAGGGTTGCGTTTTCAATTGTGACTATAAACTTTGGTGGAACGTTGTCTTTTATTCTTAAAGGTATGCATTTTTCTCTTGTTATTTCTTTTGTTTTTTTGTTTATATTTTCACAATTCAACTTCTTTTCATTTCCTAGTTGTTGGATATAGAAAGGGCATCAAGTTTCATTAAGTATACAAGCATAGATAAAGGTTTTATACTTTTACATGGATATTTCATATTCAATATTTCTTTGTAGTTTATTTTTCATACCCATATGCGAATAATGCATTGACTACCCACAACCAGTGTGGGTTTTATGTCTTAAAGCAGGTATTGCATTTTGCACCTTTCAAATAGTGTGCATTAATTATCATTATGTGGGTATTGCTATATGGCGTTTTACAAAATATCATTTGGATTTTTAGGGTTATGCTTTATTATTTAGTGTATAAAAATTTGGTTCATATATTTCAGAACCTAAGGTTTATACTTTAAATTTTGCTCATTGTATTGGTTTTTGATCTTTTCACTTGTTTATATGTATACCATAATTTGAATTTCCTTTATTTCCACATATTCCATAGTTCCTAGAGTTTAAGGTTTTCTAACCCATTTTTGTACAAGTTATGATTTTTTAGGGTTGCGTTTTCAATTGGGATTATAAATTTTGGTGGAATGTTGTCATCTTTTATTCTTAAAGGTATGCATTTGTCTCTTGTTACTTCTTTTGTTTTTTTGAACAAGAGATCACAAATGAATGTAAAGAAGGCGATGTGACACTTTGTGAACATGCCACCTCACACATGAGAGTATTGGCATGTAATATTCGTAACATATGCCTCACAAAGGCAAATGCAATTTCACATCCAGTATTGGTGTTACGTCGTGTAGAAGATGGATTGGGAAATAGTGTTAAATGGCTCAAAGATTAGCATGAAACAATGCTCAATCACACAAATGTACGTACTAAACGATGTCATGAATAAATGTTTCAATTGCTAATCAAGATTGTTGCCATTAGCACTAAGAATTTTCTTATAGAATCAATTTTGTATGGAGGAAATCATACCCCAAATTCTTTGAACATCATGTATTCAACACACACATGACATCTAATATGGCACAAAGGTTATTATTGTTTCCAAGTAATAAGCACAAAAAGTGTGAAATGCAAAAACACAAGGATAATGATAATATTAGTGTTGGATGCATGTATTGTAAGTAGGCCCCAAAATCCCAGTTGGTAAAAGTAAGTACAAGTGCAAGTATTGCAATCATGCCCCAAAATTCCAGTTTGTAAAGGTAAATATGGATGTAGGTATTGCAATGAAACCCCAACATTCTAGTTGGTAAAAGTAACTATAAGTTCGGGTATTTCAAGTTTAAATGAAAAACAAGCTTAAATGCAATACCCACATGTTTTAAAAAAAAACCCATCTAAATGGTTTGGATACCATTAAGTGAAGACCTAGCCCTAAACACAACATGCAAACGCAAAGTCACTTTGAAAAAACCTTACCCTAAATGCAATACCTGCATTTTGGGCCATTTCGAAAGTACAGATGTGGGTTTCAGCATCTTTATATGAAGATCCTACCCTAAATGTAATACCTGCACTTTGGGTCACACAAAAAATACGCATGTGGGGTTTAAGCCTTCTTTAAATGAAGATCCTACCCTAAATGCAATACCTGCACTTTGGGTCACTCTAAAATAATTAGTTAATTTCAAAATCATATGCTAACAAAGATGTGTATGGAGGTTGGGGTTGTTAATCAAGAATCCATGATTCTGATTTTTTTCATGAATTTTAAAAGAGGTTTTATTATTTGTGGAATAAATAGTGTAATGACAATTATGATCAAGCTTGTTTTGGTGTAAAAACTTTTCATGAAAAAGTTGAACTTGCAATCTATAACATGGAATAATTATCTTAAATAGTGATTTCAATAACTTATTAAAACAAATATATACTAAAATTAATGAATCAAATATCAAATTAATTAATCAGATTAAATCCAACTTTTTATTTTCAAGTAAATAATATTAAGCCAAATGATTAGTTAATTATTTTAAATAAATAAATGATTATATGATTTTTGATAATTAATCATCTAAATTATCTGAAATAATGGTCTATTAATTATTTAATTATATGACAAATTTTGTGATACTTCATTAATTATCATAAATATTTTATATTAAATTGGAGGGAAAATTTTAGGGTTTAGACATATGTGAAACAATCTAATTTCATTCTATATTTTCCTCAAAGAGATTGCGAAAATTAGGTTGGAGTTATCACACAAAGGTAAAAAATAAACCTTATATGAAAACCCAACCCAAAATGCAATACAAAGTTTGTCAATATCAAAAAATAAAAAGTTCAAGCTTAAATACTTTTCAAAGATGTTCATATTTTTTTTCCCCTTTTAAAGTTGTATATTCATACTAAAAACATAAATATAAAGTCTTTAATTTAACAAGATTTTAAATAATGTTTAAAAAAAAATTCAAAGCACGTAATTATCTACTTTTTTCTTTTCTATTTCACATAATAATAAAAATGATCTCTCCCATATATTAATCATATGTTTAATTGAAATTTTTTTTTATTTATATTTTTCGGATATATAGTAAATAATTTCTTGGTTAAAATATTCATATAGTGGGTCAAAAATATTTTATATTTTATACATATATAACACAAGTTCTTATGTAAACTTTATTTTTCATGTTGTATAATATTGGTTTAAATATTGGTCCAAATATATTGTTATTTATAACACCTAATATATAAATAATGATATAAATTGAACCCTAAATGCATTACTTGCATTTTGGGTCACCTCAAAAGTACGCATGGGGGGTTTAAGCCTTTTTAAATGAAGATCCTACCCTAAATGTAATACCTACATTTTGGGTCACTCTAAAATAATTAATCAATTTCAAAATAATATGTTAACAAAGGTGTGAGGCTGGGGTTGTTGATTAGGAGTACTCTTATTTTGTTTCATGAATTTGAAAAAAAGTTGTATTGTTTGTGGAACAAATAGTATAATGGCAATTGTGATCAAACTTATTTTGGTGGATGAATTTTTCATGAAAAAACTGAACATGCAATCTATAACATGGAATAGTTATCTTAAATAATGATTTTAATCACTTATTAAAATAAAAATGTATTAAAGTTAATCTGATTTTTAGATCCAACTTTTTATTATCCAAATAATGAAGTTAATCCAAATGAACAGTTAATTATTCCAAATAAATAAATGATTATCTAATTCTTGATAATTAATCATTTAAATTGTTTGAAATAATGGTCTATTAATTATTTAATTATATGACAAAATTTGTTGATAATTCATGTACTATCAAAAATATTTTATATTCAATTGGGGGGAAATTTTTTGGGTTTAAACATATGTGACTTAATACAATCTTATTCTATATTTTCTTCAAAGAGATTAGGAAAATTAGGTTGGAGTTATCATACAAAGGTAAGAAGCAAACCTTATGTGAAAACCCAACCTTGAATGTAATACAAAGTTTGTTGAGACTAAAAACTAAAAAGTTCGAGCTTAAAATTTGTTCAAAGATGTTCATTTTTTCTTCCCCCCTTTTAAAGCTGTATATTAATTTCAAAAAACATAAATATAAACTCTCTAATTTAATAAGATTTAAAATTATGTTAATAAATAAATCAAAGCACATAAATTTCTACTTTTTCTTTCATGTTTCACATAATAATAAAAATGATTTCTCCCACAGATTAATCCTATGTTTGATTGAAATTTTATTTTATATTTTTTTATATACAATAAATAAATTCTTGGTTAAAATAATCATATAATGTGTCAAAAACATTTTATATTTTATACATATATAGCACAAATCCTTATGTAAACTTTATTTTCTATGATGTATAATATTGGTTCAAAAATTGGTCCAATATATATTGTTATTAACACATAATATATAAATAATCTTATTATGGAATTATACTGTTGATCCATTTCAATACATATAATATTTTCATATTTATTTATAGTAATATATATATATGTATATACAATAGAATATGACTCAAATTTAGAGTTTGGGAAACTCTAACAATTTTGTTTTACAAATTATTAGTAAATAAAATAAATCTATGGTGCATTATAAGGGGAATTTTATATGCAAAATAATCCATAGGTGATTGAGGCAAACCTTATGTGAAGACCCTAAACCTTAAATGCAAAACCGGCATGTAATGTCATTTCAAAATAACAAATAAGTGCTATGGATACCCAAATGACGAGCAGTGTATAAATGGCGGCGTTGCATCTCAACTTGAACTGCAGTTGCCGCAAACTCTTCTTGTGTTTGGCCCTGAACCCTATAAACGCCCAAAAACCACCAAGTTAAACCTTAACACACCTTGGATGAAATGCAATAAAAAATAATAAACATTGCTTATGATTGTTTCTTACTTTCCATGAATCATTCTAGATTTATGAAAATCCAAAATAGCTGCCAACTGTTTTGTCCGACTTGTTTTATTGGACTCTCGATCCCAATATTTGGCATCCCATGCCGTCTTGAATTATCGTGCATATGCGCAACGGGTGGATCGAATAATCCCTTGCAAGTCTTCATCTTTCTCCATTTGCGATGTTGCATCTTGAGGCACACTGCCCACACCCCAAGCAATAAGCCCCAACACTTTCAATAGTTGCTTTGAAGCTAATTTGACCAAACCTGGTTTTAGGAATGGTGGACACTGTTTTGCAATACCTACCAGGTTTTCCCACTCGCGTTGTGCTTTGGCACGAGCATGACTAGCCACCTTTTGATCGTTCCGCCTTTGCACAGCCATCTCATTTTTCAAAATGCGAGCATTCATCTTGGCATGGTCCTGATGTCGAGGACCTCCTGCAGCAATTGAAGGCCTCCCAGGTTTGGACTTTTCTGCCACCAAGCCATGCACCTCCTTCAAGTGCTTGGTCAACAGCCATTTCACACAATATGCAACAGTGTAATTGCCAACTTTGCACTTCCATTTGGACCCAACATGCGTCCATTCCTTATCCTTCCGAGCCAAATTAGGTGGACAAAGAAGTGCAAATGGCTGAGCTACCTGGTCACTTGCACCTAAGCCAAAAAAAGAAAGATAAAAAAACAGAATGCAAGTATTACAAATCATAAAATCACACAATCACGAACTACTCCTATAAACATGAATTGTTTTCAGGTATTACATATAAAAAAATTTGACAAAAAAAATCCCACACCTTCCAACCAATGATGGAAGGTGCGGATATAATTAAACTTCAAGAAACTTGTATAATTTTATTAATCTGTATTTAATCTAATGTCCACAAATTCTAAAACAATCTATACCAATGCTATCCTTATGTTTCAATTGTGATAGAGCACCATTTTGTTCACCAATTTCCTGATCTGATGCAACAACACCTTGGTCACTAGTTGTTTCATCTGATGCAACAACACTTTGGTCATCAATTGCTTCATCTGATGCAGCAACATTTTGCTGAGTAATTGCCGCATCTGATGCAGCAATATTTTGCTTCACAATTGCTGCATCTAATGCAGCAACATGTGACTCAACAACTCCCTCATCTCCTCCAGCAACATATGGCAGAAGAATCGCCTCATCTGACACAGCAACACTTGGAGGAATCGCTTCATCTGATGCAACAACATCTTGCATATTGACTTCCAGCTCACCACCACCGCTTTTCCTAAGTCTTCTTCTTTTACCCATTCCAACCTCCAACCCTAAACAAAAGACCACTAGTTATCGTTAAATGTTAATTCTAATGAGCTAAACCATAAGCAAAAAATATATATATTGAGGATGGGGCAAAAGGTTTAGGGTTTAGGGTTTTTCCTTTTCTTCTTCTGCAAAAAAAAGAAGAAGAAGGCCTTCTTCTTTGCAAGCAACGAAAACCCCAACAAGCAAACTCCGGAGCTGGGAGCTTGCTGCAACATAGCAAGCAAGCTCCGGAGAAGCTCCGAAGCTCCGAAGCTTGCGTTGTAACAAATTCCGGAGCTTGGAGCTTGCTGCAACGCTGTAGTAAGCTCCGGAGCTTGCGTCGCAACAAAATGTTTACCTGGGTAAAAAAAATGAACATTGTGATTTTAAAAAAATGTTTACCTGGGTCCTGCGTGGGTCTGGCTCCAGGCTCTCCAAGCTCCAAGCTCGTTCCCGCTCCAAGTCGGCTCCAAGCTCCAAGCTCGCTCCCGCTCAACGGCTCTGGAGCCAGGAGCTTTGGCGATGGAGTGAGGGGGGATGGGTTGGTAGGTGGTAGGTAGGAGGGGGGAGGTAGGTGGTAGGTAGGACGGGGGAAAATTTTGGGGTAGAAAAGAGGTGGGAAAAAACAAATCCAGGCAGGGAGGATGGGATTTTCGTTCATCCGGAAAACGGCCTCAACGGGCTCATCCGCAACTGGTGCATTGGTGGCTGCTAATTCACTCCAGCCTACATTCACAAGTCTACAATGGAAACATCTTTGATAAGCTGTTTGTGTTCATCTTTGTGCAAGCTCTGCTTTCAGTGCTCTGTCCAGAGCAGCACAATGCTCTCACCAAAGTAGCACAATGCTCTCAATGCATTTCAATGGACACTTCAGAGAACACCGGAGAGTTTGAGAACCCTGCATCCACCCATACACCCCAGAATTATATCTATTGCACCCTCACATCAGGTGGCTCAAGAAAAGCACAGGCAGTTTCCAATAAGTATAGGTCAGGCTGACTTGAAAAATTGTAGGAAGTACCAATCTCACAGACTACATACTCAATTTGCCCAACATTTGTCTTGCAACTACATAGGAGGATCAAGTATGCACAATCAAGCATCACCTGAGCTCAGGGTTTTGCAAGAGAGGAACATGTGGGGGCAGTCTTATGCCCTGGAGTCTTCACGAATCTCAGAGTGTTCTGGAATTCGGGAACCCAGATAAGGAAAAAGGGATAGCACTCAAGCCAGGCCATTGCAGACATTTTCTTCTTTGGCATCAATTGGTAGTCGAGGCCTGAAAAGCACCATTCTGTTGCACAATGCTCTTTTGCTATTACTGAACCTTGGAAAATATTCCCACAATTTTGTAACTTTCCTTTTGGAATATGCAGTTCTTTGCCTTGTGCATGTGTTTTTCAGTGATTGTAGAGTTTTATTGATCAATCTGTTGTTGACAAGCATTCTTGGCAATTCTAGATAGCACATTGAACAAAACAGATGAACCCTAAACCTAATCCCTAACCCTAACCCTAATAGTGGGACCATGTGACACATGGCGATTCGAACTTTCAAAATGTTCATATTGAGACACGTGGCACATTTCGATTAGCCAAACACAAAAGACGTGGCCATTTCTTGGCCATTTGATTTAGAAAATTCAAGATCACAATCTGGTTTCCCAAATACTAGAAACCATGCCATGTGGCAACAACCCATTAGTTAATAAAAAAAAACATGGTCACTCCTTACCCACACGATCAGGAAAAACAAAATATATACAAAATGATGCCTTGTATACATAATGTATATACTGGCCCCATCGGATGAAACCGTATATACTACGTTTAGGTTCCATCCACCATTTGATGACGTTATGCTGATGTAATTGGTTTTTGCGACTATTTGTCGTTTGCGACTTGTCTTATGCGATTAACAGCAAAATAGTTGTAAAATGTCGCTTTCGACTAAAAGTTAGTTGTAAACACCAGTCGTAAATCAAGGGATTTGTACTAGTGATAGGCTAGTGAGTTAAAAAGACAAATAAGGGGAAATATTCATCCACATTAAGCACAATGACCTAATATGTACGTAATTGTATCATTCATGCATATTTCAATTGTCTCATTATGAGGACTTATTTTGTTTTCATCTATAAAAACTTGTTCCATTGATAGTTTTTAAAAAATATATCCAAAGTTAATGGAGAAAACATATATATTTTTGTACCAACTGAACAATTGGGAAACTATGAAACTAGTTGTAATTAGAGGAAATCATTTATAAACAAAGGGTTAAAGGTTTAAGAAATGGGGTTTAAGGTTTAAAAAATTAGCCAAAACAAATTAAACATATAGAAAACCTTGTGTTCCTACCTACTACCACATTACTGCTTCGCACCTACTCCTTCATGCTTCACACTTTTCCTTATGCTTTGCACCTACCTCATGTTTCTACTTGTTGAATCACGTTCCATGTTGTCTACATTGTGTTTTTTGTTTAAAGTTTAAGATACATATTATTGCTCCCTCCCCTTTGTTTCATTATTTATTACTTTGCCTTTCATTGCTTGTTCCTTGCCTTCTGTCAACTAATATTTTCCCCCTTTCATGTTTGTAGTTGAAAGATTTTGGAACATCAAGTTTATTTAACTTGGTAAGTTTTTTGGATTTTTTGAGTTTTTTTTTAATTGAAGTTGTGAAATTTTTTGGTTAAAGTTTCATTTTTTCTTCTGTTTTGAAAAGAAAGTTGTGTTTATTTATTTATTTATTTTTCATATTCATTTTATTTTCCTTTTTTTATTTTCTGTTTTATTTCACTTTTCTTTTTCATTTTCTATTTTGGCATTTTTGAATTTTTTGTTGTTGTAGTTTGTTTTTTGTTTTTAATTTTTTTGGGAACTTGTTTATGTGTAGAATTTTAATCTTTTACAACATTAACATTACTTAAACAATTACCTTCCCTTATATAATCTTTTTAATTCATGATGAGAGAGAAAGGTTAGTGATTTTCCAATTAATTTTTAAAATCCTAAACTCCATTTTAAAAATTCAACACCCCATTTTTTAAACCCTTAAACCCTTAAACCTTTTGTTTATAAATGTTTTTTTCTATTGTAAATAGTTTTTCATTTACACATTGTAAAAGTGATTATTCTTTAATACATAATATATTTGGATTTTGATTCATTTTGGACACATTCTTGTGAAAATTGACGTGCTCCCAAGCTCCTTGCTAGACTCAAAGATGAATTTAAGATAGAAAACAGTGGAAAGGTTAGGAGCCTAAGGCATGTTCCTTAGTTTTCAGCATTTAAAGGGGTAGAGGGGCATGCTAGAGCTCCCGGATGGGACTAGGAAGAATGACAAGCAATTTATTCATTCACATAAATCTGCATCCAACTGACCCCACGTTGGTTAGTACCATGTTGGAGCACCTTTGGTGTTAAGATAAGCCACTAGCGACCTCAAATTCACAAGACTCACCATGGCCCGAACTTGGGGGAAACCACCACCTTCCCCCATATAGTATATTCTACACCTCTCCGCAAGGCCTGCATCCAAATGGCTTTTTGTCCCAGGACTCCTAAAGGGGAGTCTCGAAATTGCCAAGGTTAAAACTCCCACAACTTTGCCGGGCTATGATTTCGTGCTTAGACCTCCGATCAGGATGAGGTCTAAAACAAAGTTGTAGCTTTCATCGAGAGCTTTCAATGGTGTATCGCATGCCGCCTGTGCGCACAGAAGTTGGGTCGATTCTCGACTTTTTGTTACTGGGAGTCAAACTACCAATTTGACTCCCGACTTTTTTTTTTGCCATAACTTGTGTTGCAGATGTCCAAATGGGTCATACGATCCCATTTTAGACATCTACATTTCAGTAGCTTTCTAATGATATAGAAAACTTCTCAATGCAAGGTGTTTTGACCTTTGTAATTGCTCTCTGAAGGTTTGAGAGTCCACTGGGACTCCAACTCCCAAAATGGGAGCTCATTTGGGAGTGTGAGTTTTCATGTTCGCACCCTTTCACACTCTTCTTGGCCCGTGCCCTTGTAAGCCTTTGCTTTGGTTGCGAGCCCAAGGCTAGGGTTCTGATTAACTTTGGACACATTCTTGCGAAAACTACCAATGGATTAGTTTTTTACAAATAAAAATCGAATAAACCTTAATTGCAATGAAATAATTGAAATATTCATGAATGATGTAATTATGGAAAAAATATGTAAAAATAATTTAGTGTGTAGATTGAAACAAACAAAATAAAAAAATGAAACTAAAAAACATGTGGATGTAGACCATAATATTATTGCAAAAAGAATTAAAACAAAGAATAGTTTACTGAAACAAACATAGGGAAGATAACCTACAAAGAAAAAATCAAATATATTAATATATTTGAAGGGTCAATCTCAAAAACATTATTGTGAAGGATTATTTCCAAAAGGAAGACGTGCCACAAAAAAGAATTCATTGAAAAGCTTGGTCTTTTGATTGTCAAAAATAATTTACTAATTTATTTTGTGGAAAGTATTTAACTAAAAAAATTGGCTTTATATTTTTGTCGAAGAACAAATTTCCCTTCCATCAAACAATGTTCACAAAAATATTACCAAGGTTAGTGGAGAAAACAAGTCAATTGTATCTTCTTCCTACATTGGTTGGTAGATAGTCAATTTCCAATTGTTAGCTTTGAAATTACAAAAATTGCAAGACAAGCTTTGGTTAAAAGTTTGACAAATTTGTTAAATAAGTATGGCTTAAAGAAAGATATCATTGTTTATGTCAAAGATGAAGGTTTTAATCTCAATGCTAGGACTATTGCATTGAAATGTATTATCAATTATAAATCTCTTGGTGTAGAGGAAAGCTTCCAAGGAACTTGTTTTGGGCACACTTTTTCAAAGGTGTGTTAATATGGCATAGCAAAAGAATAGGTTTGCAAAAATTTGAAATATGTTTTCATTAAGTCTATTCAAACAAATTTGCAAAAGTGCATTACTTGGGAAATTGCCCAAGAAATTTAGGAAAGGAAGATAAGAATGGAATAAAGCTTGTGTGGAAATTAGAATTTGGCCAAGAAAATTGAATAGTCTATTGCAAACCAAGTAGTCTTTTAATTTTCAATATTATTATTGTTTACTTCTGAATTCAATAGTAATACTAATAATTTATTATTGTTTTGCAAGTTTGCTAGTTAAAGTATTATGTTTCAAGAAGCATTATAGTTTCTTTTTGTAATCATCATCTATTATAACAAATACTAGATTATTATGACAATTACTAATTGAGTGCTTCCACTTCTAACTTGGTAGATCTCTCATATTATTATGGATTATCTTTTTTTAATTGTCTTTGCTTGTGTTTTAAATCAATCCCATAGACATTGGCTACCTAATGATGCATTACACTTTGAAATTTTGATTAATTAAAAATTTAAGGAAGAAAATCAAGTTATGTCTTCATTTGAAAGCCTAATGGATGATGATTCAATTGTTGCTAATGAGTTGGCTTTGTTGGCTTCTAACCTTAAAAGGCAAGTTTATGGTGTGTTGGATTTTTTCCTTTCATTCTTAACGAAATATGAAAACAACAAAGCCCATAATATGGATTCTTTGATGTTAGACCCTAGATTTAAAAACCTTCATATAGTATTTTCATTTGTTGGAAAGGAACAAAGTGTTCTTGTTGAAATATATGATAAGATGTCACTATATTCTATGTTGGCCAAATGTCATTAACATTTACATCCCTTGGTAAGGTTAGATAGAAATTATTCTAACTAGGATATTTTTTTATCAAGATTGTAGTTTGGATATTTTTGAGTAAACTAGTAGAAGAGCTTGTTGTCAAGAGAGGGTTGCTGATTTTTAGACGATACCAATTGGATGTTAAGACATCAAATGTCCTTTTCAATGGTGGGATCATCATAAAGCAATGTTTCCTATTGTTGATTTTCTAGCTTGCCAAATTTTTGGCATTGTTGGAACATAGATTGAAAAAAATAGGATTTTTTCCTTGGCTAGAATACTTATTAACTACAAGAAATGTCATTTGCAAACTGAAAATTTAGAAAAGTTAATAGTCATCACCAAAAACTAGCCTAATGACCCTAGAGTGGAATGTAAAATATCCGTCTGATTTAGTAAAATTCCTTGAAAGGAATATAGACTTAGAAGAAGAATTAGAAAAAATTGAAAGTGATTTTGAAAAGGATGAAGTTGTTGAAATATGAAAATCAATAAATAATTTTTTGGTTATTTAATTTTATTTCTTTTAACAATATTTAGGATCTTGTTATTTTTAAGAATAAAAATAAAATCAATAATGTTTTGATAATTTTGGAAAGAATGATTATAAATATTTTGTGAGAACTGGTCAATTTTTTAAATTTATTTTTGATACCCTTACCCAGTGTATAATTTTCTAAAGTGAGAACCAGAACCTTTTGTAAGCTATTTTGTGAAGACTGGATCCAGAAGGTATCAGAAAAATCTGATACCCGCCCAACACTGGTCTAGTTTGGGCTAATCCTTGTCCTCATGGATGCAACATCCGGAAAGAGCTACTCTTCATCCGAGAGGAGACCCAATTCCACCACCAAAAGGCATTTGGAATGTATAGGGTAAGAAAAAGCTTTGAGGGTGTTTCTGGTTTATGGGGCCCCAGCCAAGGAATCGAGCTCAGCTGGGCCCTCCAAATCCCAGAAGAGCCTCAAACCTAAACCCTACCCTACTTAAAGAGCTTTTCAAATTTCAAGCACCTTGCAAAAGTCAAAGATAGATACTTAAATTTTGGGGGATCTTTGACTTTTGTAAGGCCCCCTAAAATTTAATTTGAAATTAAATTTTGCTAGGGGAATTGATTCAAAATTTAAAGACCAAATGAACAAATTCATTTACACATACAGGGTAAGTTAAAACTAGGTTTTCAACAAATGTTGTTCAAATTCAGCAAATAGGAACCAAGAATTAAATTGTTTTTTTGGGCCCTTTTATGACACTGATAGGTATTTAATATGCATCTTATTGGGGGTAGAGGGTTGTGCTGGATTTTTTCGGTTTTTTTTAAAATCTTGATCTGTTCTCACTATGTTCTCATCAAGTTCTCAGGAGGTTCTTAACATGTTTCCCAAAGTCTCCAAATGTATTTCCCAAAATCACTTTCACTTACATGGTTTTGCACAATTTTACACTTCACACATTCAAGGTTTGGCATTTGCACTTATAATGTCTAAAACCATGTATGCTCACACAATACTGCAAATGTATCATGCTCCACTTGCATGCTTGCCTTCTTTAAGTTATGGGCATCAAATTAGCCCACCTCCACTAATATGATTGCAATTTACTTTGAAAGAGTTCTTAATTGGTTCAAAAGGAATATTTGAGGAACAAAATGGAAACAGAGTCGCAAACCATGAGCACACCAGTATTGGGGCGGGTATTTGTTTTTTTATATAATAATCAGGTCTGAGTATTTGAAAATAAAAAATATAAAGAACTGCCCGAGTCTGGTTTTATATTTTTAGGAGATTTAAAGAATCGTTGGGGTCCAGGTCTTAGAAAACCAAAGAGGAGCAGTTATGATGAGCTAAGGCCGAGGGTTAGGGTATGTGATTAATTGAGTATAAGGCTTGAGATGATACAAGAAGGTTCTTTTATCAGGGTTTTCGAAATACCTCTTTAAAAACATGTCAGGTCTTCAACAATGTTTTAGAAAGCCAGATCTTTGCTAAGTTTTTTTTTAAGGCTTTCACAAACAATTTTAAATCTTTTGACTTTAAAAGGCAAGCTCCTATCAATCTAAAACTACACTAATGTTTTGCAAGCTTGAGCATATGTGTTACTTGAATGTACAAGCACCAATCACAATTGAGAATGTATATTGATTATTTATAACAGCTAAGCGAATTGGAAGAATTTTATTTTTCTTTCAATCTGAAGGTAAGACAATCTGAATATGAAATAGTTATTGATCCAGATTTTTCAAGAAACATCCTACCTTGTTATTCTCCTCAGGTAGGGTTCAGTTATGGATTCTTGAAATTTTAAAATCATTGGTTATGAGATGAGGACAAGTGTTAACCTTCAGAAAATGTTTTGAAAGAGAGGGGTGCAGGTTTTTTAAAAAGTAAGACCTGACAAGCATATATATATACATACACACACACACATATACCCAGTCTGATACCAATTAATACCCAATGCAAAAGCAAATACCCGCCACACACTGGAGCACACCACTAGAGAGATTTGAAAGCATGCTGACGAACCCAGTTTTTGGGGGCACATCAATTCCAACAAAAGTTTGAATGGCAAAATAATTGGTTATCAATTGCTTGGTCATAAGTCTGTTGAAATTTTTGTCAAGATGTCCTGCATTATTGTGTTTATGCAGTATGCCATGATTTTGGGACAGGTCCACAAAAGAAAAAAACCTATATTTTTTATTATATCTAGGAATAGTGATTACATATGTTGCCCCAACAAACTTGTAAGCCACTTAAATTGGCCCCAGCCAAAAATGTTTTTCGCAAAGACCCTCAAGTCTAAATTTCTATTATCCCCTCCAATCAAAGGGGGTGAATGGATCCAGTGATATTTGTAGGAAAAAAGGTCATATATTATGCTTGTTTGCATGACGCAATTTTAAGATGAGTGACCAATTGAGCGCAAAAAAACCATTTCTATCCTTCTATTCAAGACAACCAATTGATAAAGTTTTCATAACTATGTAAATAGTGGAAATTTGAAACTTGTTCTATAAAATCCCCATTCTTTAAGTTTTTCTACTATTTTTAGAAATTTTGATAATTCATCTGAAATATATCCGATACAATTCATCTCCCCTACATAGATAACTTAAAAATTGTATGTTAAATGGAAAGGAATTTTAATTAATAACTAAGGCTTATCAAACGTTCTCATGCCTGATAACCTTTTTTTTGGTGCCTTAAGCAATTTATCTTCGAAAAATTTGGGAACTACTAATAAAACTGATAAAAGATGTTTTGTTAGCTGAGAGGTGTTGGTTTGGGAGCGTTTTTTGGTCCCCTTTTGGGTTGATTTGTTCGTTCTCCTCTTCCCAATGAATTCTTTCATTTGTGCCAAAAAAAAGGAAAAAAGATTGGCAGAGAAAGAAAAAGGGCTCTTGGATCTTAGGTATTTAATGGGACCTATTACCTGTTAACAAATAACCTACATGAAAGGTTGCTTTGGTGAAACAAATCCCATTGTTAATTACTGAGATTTAACCTTTCCAAAATCATCCATAATCCACATTCCTTTATTTATGATCTAACACCAAGATTCAAATCAAAACACATAAATTTTATCTAACTATTGCATCGTGAACATGTGCCCCCTTCCTTGTTGCTCTTTTGAAACACTCCATTTGACATCCTCCAAAACAATGTATCACATTTCAACATGGAAATGGTTACACCTTGTGTTCATCCACATAACACAAGCACCATTAGCTTGTGGGCATCACTACTTACAAAGGATCCATATGACCATCATTCATGTGGTAAAAGCATGAAATGTGCAGGATTACACAATGGTCTTTCCAAATTTGACAATGGCAGACCTAAGCTTCCAAGAGTAAAACTGCAAGAAATAAATGCTTAGACATTGAAGTTTTTGCTAGGAATCGAGCTGCAAGCCATCTATTTGTGATGATTTAAGAAGATTAAAATTGCTACTGAGATTGGTATGCCAATGACTAATTTCTAAACAACAAATGGTGATCCTTTTCCTAGTTCCTAAAAAAAGGTCGATTGGTTACTGGTTATGGCAAAAGCAAGCAGAAATGACCTAGAGAATCCAGTTGCCAGAGCTCAAAGACTGGGTTGTGTCAGTATGTCCATTGGGTACAAATTAAACCTAGAATTACCTATTTATTTAACCCTGGTCACCCAAACAAAATAATGAAGAAAAGAGAACAAAAGTTTGAACACCAAGTAGTGACATGTTGAGAGGTTTGTGAATAAAAGGGGAATGGTGTTGTGAAATCTTGCAGATATGAGGATGTCCACCCACACACACCCCTTACTGGGCTTGTATCAGTGTTCACCAGATCCAACATATAGTGTTAATTATTCTCCCATCCCCACCCATAAATTCACTCATAAGTCCATGAAAACCTGGATAGCCTAATGTGAGATACTATTTAAATATCAACCATATTAAGATATGGTGGGCCAATCAAAAACAGTTATTACCATATGCAGGCAAGGCTGTAGGAGAGCACTGTATTGTGGCCATATTTACAGGATGAAACTGAGTTGCACACTATTGTTTACTAGACTTCATCCAACACATGGTGAACAGGCCCCTTTAATGTGTGGGTCGACAAACTCTTTTTACCCACAAAATGTGCAAAAACTTCCTTCCTTTAAGTCACCAATTTGAACAACCTCAATCTTTGGGTTGTTTAGTACATTGTCTTGAGCAAATGGGTTAGGCACCATTAGTCCTTTCTCTTTACTCAAACACAATATTTTCATGATCATTTCATAATCCTTCAATTACAGTGCACACGTACTACTAACAATCCACACTTCTTTGTTGAATATTTAATTAGTGGGGCTCAGCTGGGCTCAGCAATGCTATGGATTACCAGCGATATTTTTTCTTTCTTATTACGTTCCGATACAATTATTAATAATTCATCTATTTATGTCAATGTAAAATTTATTTTTAATTAATATAAATATCACGAACATGAAAAGGCACATGTTAATTTGTTTTTCTTCATATCCATGTTGATGGGGATAGGAAAGGGGTTGAAATAGTTATAAAAGTAAGAGATAATTATTAGGTAGACAATTGTATAAATAAAAAATAATTATTAGGAAGGAAGTGAGATAGTTAAGATTGAAAATGAGCTAAATTATATTTGAAAATGTCTCTGGAATTGTCCAGGGACGACTGTACAAAGGATTATGCAAAATCAATAACGAGCCTATGAAACTATGGAAGATTATAAAAAATCACCCATATATGAGTTCCTCAAAATTCTCATCATTGGAATAGATTATTTTGTTTTTCCTGGACAATTACACGTTTTTTGAAGTATATTGTGCCAAAAGTCAGTCATGTAACTGTACTGTACACAAAAGTATGCAATCTCTATGGTCAAGGAGATGCCATATTATTCTTTCTCACACTCACACCAATTTTTGGATAACTAGAATCCCTTCCAAATCCCAAAATCCTGTTCAAAACTACCTACTCCTACTCCAGAAACATGAACCGAACTTTGCAACATAAAATTGTTGACCAACCTTGAATGATATGGATGTAATCTGTTTTTTTATTGTTACACAGCTGCATCAGCAAATGATACAAATTTAGAGCAATTACATAGTGTTGCCATAACCTGAACCCAGGCCACTGTTGTAGATGAATAAAAACCAAGTGAAAGTTTTTTTGGTTGGTTTCCTCTATTTTTTTGTCAGGGCTGTCTGTTCTTCTCCCCATGGAGAAGAACCTTGTTTGCCATCAACCTGTATTCTTTTAAATTACAGGTTCTTGTTGCTAGCTACTGAGCTGTGAGTGGCGTTTTCAGTCCGCCAAACCGCAAATGACAAGTCACACTAAATTTTGCCCCAAGATCCACACATGAGGTGAAAATCACTTCAC
The DNA here is from genome assembly GCA_963921925.1 of Sphagnum tenellum. Taxonomy (NCBI): domain Eukaryota; kingdom Viridiplantae; phylum Streptophyta; class Sphagnopsida; order Sphagnales; family Sphagnaceae; genus Sphagnum; species Sphagnum tenellum. The sequence goes on from OY998159.1 coordinate 888,934, forward strand.
CTTCTATGAATTCATCTTGGGTCATCTTGGGGTAGATCATTTTCCTGAAGAAGCATCTGGAATGGAAACTTGTGCAGTCACAGAATTGAACTTGTAGACTAAAAGGCTACCTGGGAATTTAGACAAAGGCTGATAATATGTAAAATACCAAATTCTCTAATACGAAATGAGTGCAAATCTCATTTGTAACAAGCAACCAGGATTGCCTTTTACATGATGATACAGCCTGATGGTGATCAGACTGATGAAGCTTGTATCCTTGAGCATGTGCAGGGATGATAGCACATGACCTAATTTGATGGAGCTCGAATGGACATAGGCTTTTTCCGAAATGACGTAACAGTGATCACCACCTTATAGATCCACAGCTGGTGCAGGTGCAGCTTGTCCAACAGTTAAGCCATTGTTGCTAAGGCCATGCTGTGTATCATCATACTCAGAGCTGCCATGCTTGGTGATGTCAAATTTCTCGCCATCGCCCCAGAGTGCATAAGCCTCCTCCCCATGCACAGCATCATCACCAGTGATAAGATCCTCCTCGGACATGCGCAAGGGGATGACTAGTCTGATGATGTTCAGGATGATGCTGGTGACAGCAATATTCCAGCCGATGATGAAGAGGGCCCCAACCAGTTGTTTAGCAAACTGCCTGCCACCCACATGGCCACCATAGAAGGAACCTTGCTCATCAAGTCTTGCCACGAAGTAGTTGGCAAGAGTAGGCTCAGCAAACAAACCCGTGAGGATGCCACCCAAGAAACCGGCCACAGCATGCGTATGGAAGACACCCAGTGTGTCATCCACCTGCTTCAAGACCCAAGAGCGCTTGTGGAAGACCATCATCGTGTACCACGGGATACTTCCAGCTACTATACCCATGATCATCGAAGCCCATCCCTGCACAACACCTGCAGCAGTGGTTTTTTTCCACATGAGTTCCGGCAGTGTCAAAACATTTGAAAGAAGTTTAGGGTCAGATCTCAGAACGTCAGGTCAAAACCAGTGTTGGGCGCTAACCCAGTTTAGCCAGTTAGATTTCGAGAACAGGAACAGAACCAGACCCAGAGTTCCATATTTTTTGGAACTGGAACTGTTCTAAAAGTCAAGAACCGCCCAACTCTTGTCACACCACCATATTGCAAACAAATGTCACTCAGAGACTCTTCCCAGATGACAGCAAGAAGCAGAAGATTTAAGACTTTGAACCAACACACGATCAACAAGCCATGCAATGGTCTGCATGAGAATCTGGCATCAAGAATAGGAAAATGTTGGGGAGAATTTATAGTGACGTCATTCTTGATTATACCAGCAGCAGGGGTGATGACGACGAGGCCGGTGATCATGCCTTGCACGGCACCGATCACGGATGGCTTGCCGAAGAAGATGACGTCCAATACGGTCCAGACCAGGAGGCTCATGGCTGCACAGATGTTGGTGTTGATGACAGCAATGGAGGAATCGATGTTGGCTGCGTAAGGATCTCCTCCATTGAATCCGGCCCACCCCAACCAGAGTAGCCCTGCACCTGCCAACATGAGCAAAATGTTGTTGGGCGGGAAGCGTTCCCTATCCTTCGTCAGTCTTGGTCCAACCTGCCAGCCATAGATAGCATGCTTTGTCAGAACCAAATCTATTAGTCTAGTCTTATTGGGTTCGACTTGGATTTCTTGCAGCACGCAGTCAGAATGGAATCAACGATTACAATAAAGCATCAAGGGTTCAGGGTTAAAGGATGCGTTCATAAGTCTCTAGAGGCAAACAATGATATGCAGATTTATGATCCCAAATTTGGTATCATTTCCCATGCTATGAACTTTCTCGCTCATCTCGATTAGCATACTGAGATGCACAAGATGCTTAACCCTTCTACCCCAGTGTTTGACTGGTTTGAGCGCAGACAACTATCCTCGTAGAGATAGAAATCCTCACTCAGTCCTGAGAGGTTGCAGGGTTCGAAATTGACATCGGACAGCAACATGTGTAGAACAAGAATCTATATAAAATAAAATTCAGAACAAGCCCAGAAATGCGCCGGACAGAGCTAGTTGGGGGTATTTAGCATCTCTCGTGAGATGTGAACTAGTTCAAATCGTGGGCAGTGAAACCAGGGGATCTCAAAAGTGTGAAGATGTCGTTCAAAAGAAGGAGTTTGTAATCATACAATCTATCTCATGCGTAGGCGCATTTGTACTTGTGGGTTTCAAGCAATTTGAGAGAAGGAGATTATTAGTCTAGACTCAAAATTTGGAAGCAGTTTGAGAGAAGAAAGTCAGTCAAATTGCTTCAAATGCACTCCAAAGTTTGCAAAGTTGGGATTGAATTTCTGGTAGTTGATGAGATTTCTTACCCAGAAGGCGGCGGTGAAGCCACCAACGCCGGCAGAGAGATGGATGACATAGCCACCAGAGTAATCGATGACACCCCATTGGAACAGACAACCGCCACCCCACAAAGCGAACGCACCGATACTGTAGGAGAAAGTGAGCCACAACGGGACAAACACCATCCAAGCAATGAAGTTCATGCGCCCGAGCAAGGCACCCGCCAGCAGGATCAGACAGATGGCCGCAAAGACAAACTGGAAGTAGATCATTGTCGCTAACGGATAGAAGGGAGTGGCCATAGGAACGTCTGCCGTCTGAGTGGACGGAAGCATAGCCTGCGCTTGCATGGTCTTGTAACCCCAGACGGTTCCCGCTTTGCCCCAGATGGGGATCAGCTTCTCCCCGAACGACATCTTGTAGGCCCAGATTACCCAGCAAATCAACACCGCCGCAAACGCGTAGAATGCCATGAACGCTGAATTGATTGCCCATTTCTTCTTCACCACGCTGCCGTAGAGAATGACCAATCCTGGTACCGATTGCATTCCCACCAGCGTCGCCGCTGTCATCTGCCATGCATTGTCGCCCTTGTTCAGCCAGTCCGGCAACGTGCCACCCGTGTTATTGTACGCCGATGGCACTGCTCCTCCTTGCGTTGCGTCCGCCATGATCGCTGCTGCTGCTGCTGCTGCTGCTGCAACTACTGCAGGAATATGCTATAGAAGTAGTTCGATGAACACGATGATGATCAGCTGATCACCAGCAGCAGCAGAGATTTCTAGCTCCGGTGCCTGCCTTCCGACACCTGCAAAAAGCAAACTGTCACATGAGACGTCAGCCAAAATGGTAGTAGCACCAAAAAAATCTTAACTCACGTACTCTTCATGATTCCTTTGAGAACTGGTTTTCAAACAATGAGAAATTATTCCACGCATCTACTACTACATACACATGAGCTACTACTACATGTATGTACATGAATTTTTCTCTCAATCGAGCCTCCTGTAATCATTCCTGAGCGCAAGTTCTGATCAGCGGTCTCTACCCATAGCTGGAAAAACAAAAAACAACCTCTGAAGCTTCAACTCATTGCAGTGAATCAGCTTCTACGACGACTCCCAATTTCAAACACAACACGGGGGATCAACCCACTTGACTTCAAATCGGAAAATATATGATTCAGCTAAATCCAAAACACAGATGCCCAGGATCCAATACCAACAATGATGTGATCTCCTGCACAACAAGAACTTACCTTGAGGACTAGCTCTGCAGCTGATGATCAGAATGATCAGCACCAACAAGCAAACTACAATCAGCAGCAAAACGCAAGGGGGCCAAGGCAGATACTTATGGACTAGCTAGCCGGGCAGATGCTTAGGGAGCCCATAACAGGTGAGAGTGCTTGAGCCAGTTACCGGACATAACCATCCTACCTCATGAGATTCAAGATACCCTCTTTTCATCCATGCAGACATGGTTATGGAGGGTGTTCATGCTGGTTACCTGACACAAACATCCCTCCTCATGAGAATCAAGATGCCCTCTTTTCATCCATGCAGACATGGTTATGGAGGGTGTTCATGCTGGTTACCTGACACAAACATCCCTCCTCATGAGAATCAAGATGCCCTCGTTTCATCCATGCAGAGAGTGATTATGACATTTTCATCTAAGCAGCTAAGCCCGTTACCAAATCAATGGACGAATGAGAGCCCAGGGTTGTACTTTGTGCTCCCTAGTAGGTTGGTAATGAAACAGATGTTGAAGGTTGTGGATTAAGTAATTCGGAACTCAACAACCAATCAGAGTGCCAGGATTCTCCAGAGGGATGGTGCTGGTGTTGTGTTACAAGAGGGCACCTTCGTTGCCCAATGTAATTTAGGTCCTGGCATAAATTTTAGATGGAGTACATAATCCACCCAAAATGGAAGATGGCTCCAGAAAAGGTAGAAATGACTCCCAAAAATGGAGAACCCTCCTCCATAATTCAATTTATTTGCTGATCATAAAATTAGGTTTCAGAACCTGCCCCCCATCCCCACCCCCCCGCCACACACACTAAAATGTTTTGTAGTAGTTCTTTCCATACTTGAAGAAGACTGTAAAGGGAAGGAGGCATCTTCATTTAAAGTTGAAAAAAAACAAGCATATAATATAGGAGCTTGGAAAGTTTGCCAAGTTTTTGGACTTGTAGTAACTTGTCTTTGCCGCTTGTTGGCCTGAAAGTTTGCAATTTTGGACTCATTTTCTATATTCTGTAGCACAACTTAACAGGCCTTAAATCTGGCCAGACTCAAGCAGCACTCATGAGCCCAGGATGAATGATGTGTTTACAGAAACACTTTTTCATTGATTTCCTGTCCTATACCTAACCACTGGGGTTAGATATGGACTAACTATCCGCCTATACATAGTGGGACCCTGAAAAAATACACAGCTTTCCTAGAGTTCGTTACAAAAATTTGAACGTGACAACAGGGTCACATACTGAGCGTTGGTGGAGATGCTAATAGTGGTGCTACATCACAAAATCCCTTATATTTGAAGAGCAGATGGTGCTTCACAGTACGTCTTGATTCTCATGAACACCATTCAAAACCCTAAACCCAATATGGGAGTGGTAGGGTCAGCCTACTTTGATTTATTTAACTTGAAAAAATTCGAATGGACATTTGAAATGGATTTAGTCACATGACTGTTTATTAGTTTCTAATCTTATGGGTCACTTTGCATTTAAGTGAAGAATTGGAACAAGACTTGCACTTTTCCTAAATAGTCACAGTCACCTTTTCAAAAGACAATTATCAAGACATGGATTATTTTTTGGAGGAACATTTCTTTTCCCAATTGGTTTTTGGATTTCAAGATTGATTATGGTTATTGTGATTCTACTTGAAGAACTAAAGCATTTCTTGTCTCCTCGAGTGAGGACTCAGAAGGATTACACTATTTAAGCACCTTTGGAGGCCATGTAAAGCTTCATTTTACACCCTACAAGAGGTCTAATGGCCTTTGCATTTCAGGGACATCCTTGTCCTCTATAACTATGTAACATGTCGCCAGAGTAATTATATCCTATAGTTTGTGCCCCTGCCATTAGCCCAGGTCAAAAATGGTGACAAACAATTTTGGAAATAAAAGTTTCATGCAGTCAATGAGAAGGCTCAGCACACACCCACTTTGGGGCAGGAAGGGGGCGGGGGAGCAAGAATGGATTTATTTGCTTTTGCCTTGTTCCCAATATTTTCCCATGGGGTTCCCCAAGATGTTCCCAATAGCACCTCAGATTTATCCCATATGGTTGGCCCAAAATTCAACTCTCATGTATATAAACTGAAAAGGTGAGCTACAGAGGGAGCACAGTTGCTTCTTTTTGTTTTGTGACTTGGGTCCAAAGAAGTACTTCCATTGGGGAGTGCCCAATGCTCTGAAAAATTTGATGATGGTCCAATACATATATGGCTCCTTTCAAAAAGAAATATGATATTTGAGCACACCCATGAACTAATTATATGAGTCAACTGAAGCTCTTAATGAACTTTACGGACTTTGAATTGAGGTACTACATTTCAAGTTTGCATTCATCCTCCAACATTGGCATATGGCAAAATGTTGGTAAAATAGTAAAACTTAAGGCCAGCCCTAAAATACCCTTTTTTTTCCAAATGCATCCATCCATCGATTCTACCATCCATCCAGCTACTAGTTGCAAGCTAGTGGGTAGCCAACTTGGAAGCTGCGCATAATCCACCCGGAGGAGAGGAGAGGAGAAAGGTCAATAAAGGGCTATGGAATCACGTGGAATCCCCAATCCATGGGAAAGGCAAGTATAAAAAAAGGTGAGTCCTTCCCCCCCATGTTCAAGGAGCGAATAGGAGGAGGCGGTGGTTTAGGAATTAACCACTTGCGGGTCGGGAATCCCGGCCCTTGGAAAATCCGTAGAACTACAACATGATTTTTTTAATTTTTTTAGAAATTTCCCCCTTGAATCTAGCTTTACGTTTACCCCCATTATTAGCTCTTGTCAATGAATATTCCCTGCATAATGGCGTGGAGGAAGCTGATTGGGTGAACTACTTCTATTTTTAAAAAATACAAGCTAAAATAACCTCGCATGTCAGTACACCTTAAATAGCTAAATAGGATGTGGCGTGTACGGGGAGTTGTCCTTTTTTCTTATTTAATTGTTTTTTTATTAGAATTGGACTTAACTTGTGCGCCTTCTTATTTAATTTTTGTTTTACTAGAATTGGACTTCACTTGTCAGGCAGGAGGTGGACGACTAGACTGTAGTAGCTAGCTAGTTATACATACCAATTCTGGGGTGGAATCCACCATGCGGATTCCGGACTCTCGCAGTTCCATGATTTGTAACCCAAAAAAGAAAACCTGGGGGCCTATTGAAAAGCAATACATAGGAGAAATGTCCTAAATGTATTTTATGGTACCTTGTAACTATGAATATCCCTCCATGCAAATAGTAAGGATCTTACACCTACTCAATCACTCATTTAGACTCATTTAGAGTGGGAGGGAAATCATGCCTTCCTTCCTTCCTTCTTAATAATAGGTGAAATCTCCCTCCCACTCTTAAGGAGTAGGTGTACACCTCATCATCTAAGTATGTTTAAATATAGGCTAATTCCCTCCCTCAGAGTGGGGAGTTTCGGAAATAAACAAGGGTTGTGTCACACAGTGGCCTTGTCATTTACATTAGAAAAAGGATGTAATATTTTCTCTTTTTTAAAAACATCTATACTCCTGATACCCAGCAGGTGTCACAGGAAAAATGAAAAAAAAATTATAATGGGCAATTTTGAAAAAAAAAATGTCTATAGGAGTGGGCTTCTATGTTTTTTTTTTTTTTTGAAGCACTCACTTTATATGGCAATGGGTAAGTGCTTCTTTACCTATTTGGGTTTCAATTAACGTATACAAGTATGAGAACCGGACTTGGGGGTTCACTTGATAACCTCCACAGGTATCAGGTTTGGGCTTGTGTGGTGACACTCAACTGGTTTTCAAGTGTTGGCCTGCGGTTTTTGATTTGAGAACCGGACTGAGAAGCTCATGGGTAGTGGACACTCCCAAAATGCAAGGTTGGACTCACCTACTACCTCGTCCTAGGCACCTTATTTTGGGATTGCCCCCAGCCTGGGGCTTTACCCTATACTGAACTTATTGCTATGTGTTCATGGGTCACCTTTGATTGGTCTATTTCTCCACAACATTGGTGGCTCTCCACATTTTTGGCCATTTGTTGGAAAGGGAGCCAGGAGGGCACTCCAGGGAGGTAGGAATGTCTATTAAAAAAAAATCTGCTTTGGCCAAACAAGTTTGTCTTCTTTGCAGAGGAACAATACTAACAACCAAATCTGTCCAGTGTGAATAGGCCCAAGCAACTAACCACCCACAAAAACTGATTGGATAGTCAAAGAGCCTGTGACACGTTTTGGTGCAGCAGCTTTTGCTGCCAAAATGGCTCCTGAATTTTGGATCCTAAGCATGGGTTGTGGAGGCCAACTTGCTCAAAAGAATTGAATTTAGTGAGCAAGGTAGGCCCACCCCTCCTATTTTCTAACTTGGTGAATTGATCCCCTGTGATTTCCTCATTTGTCTATAGTTTGGTTGCTCAAGTGCTTCTTATAGTGAGAGTCAACTAAGGTGGAGCAAAGTAGGCCCCTTACTCAATTAATCTATTCCAACTTTAAATCAATTGGTACTCATCTTTTAGTCTGAGAATCAAAGAGCTGTTGTTCTACAATCATGTCCAATGGAGACATTTCCTGCTGTGTAGAGGTTAGCACACAAGACAGAAACAGCCAAATACTCGCTTGCTAAAGAAAGCCAGCCTGAAGAGAAGGGAGGAAGGAGGAGGTGGACCTTCCCTTTTGCGAGGCATGATTGATTGGCCCCTCAGTCCTGTGGGAAGCGGCTGCTAGTGTAGCATAAAGTCCCAGGGTGGGGGCATTCTCAAAATGAGAAGCCTAGGAAGCGGCTGCTAGTGTAGGGTAAAGCCTCACGGTGGGAGCAGTCCCAAAATAGGGGGCCTAGGACGAGGTGACAGCCCAGTTGGGCCCCAAATTCTGGGAATCTACCCTGCCCATGGGCTTTGCCCCCAAAGGAGCCAAAATTAATATAGCTCGATCACAAGCCATATGATTAGTTAAACCTGGTTAACATTACTTTAACTATGGATATTAGTTAACATTAACTTCATTAGTTAAAGTGGGATGGATATTACATGCGACCCTTTAGTTAGCATAAATCCCCCCCTCCCCCCATCCTCCCTTTAGGAGTAGGCATAATATCCAGTGTTGGGCGAGTATCAGAAAGGAGACGACAACTGACCAGGGTTTCAAGCCAGTTCTCATCTTGAATACATTTGGGTATCACCCTGGGTGACACCCTTTTTGAGACCCATCTCCCGGTTTTTAGTGGGCTGAAAACAGTTCACTTTGAATCCTTCTTTTTTATTAAACAATGCACTATCAGAGTATTAAAGAGTAACAGGGTCAAAATTTTAATAATTAGTGAGAAATAGGTTTAGGTTGGTAGTTAGGTTTAAAAGAATTTTTTTTTAAATTATGTTTTCTGAAGAAGGCGCTAGAGAGCAATTGCCTATGTAGGGTTTTCCTCCTTGTGCTTCTTTCGTTAATAGTGTAAAAAGGATGCTTAGTGTGCATCCTTGGTGCTTAATGATTGAACTTGTTTTGTTTTTTATTAATGAGAATTGATTAGCTTTTTTATTTAATTGAGTTTAATCGTCTCCTTGTTGTGCATTCGTGCTGCTCATTAGCATCTAATTGTTGTAAGCTCTTGGTGATTTTCAACGCTTCCTTATTGTGTGCCTCTAGTGTTCTTTGGCACTTCCTAGTTATGCATTTTTAGTACTTTTTATCGCCTATTCGTTGTGTGCTTGTGTTGTGCACTCTCAATGTTATTTGACACCTTCTTAATATGAATTCTTAATGTTGTTCATCACCTACTTGCTGTGTGTTTCTCATGGTTCAATTTTTTATTTTGATTTGCAATTGTTGTCATTTTGAAAGACAAAACACTAAATTTAAAAAGAATCAACACATTTTTAAAACTTCATATTTATTCAAAAATTAGAAACAAAAAAACATGTCATGTACTTGAACAATTATAAGCATTTATTATAACAATTTGCAAAAAAACATTGTTCAAACATTCATTTGTATGAAAAAATTATTTCTAGGCAAAAAGACATGTAGTCCTTTTTTAAAGTAACGTCATTGGTTCATTTGATCTCATTTGCACTCCTTGGTAATCTTCAATGCCTCCTTCTGTATTCAAGGTGTTTTCCAACACCTCTTTACTATATGTTCATGGTTTTCTCACCTAGTGTTTATTTGACTTCCTAGTGGGTTTTGTCGCCTCCTTATTGTGCATTTTTTAACCTCTTTGGTTCCCTTTCAAATTGGTATTCCTTCCCCCTTTTTTTTGTAGTGCAGAAGAAGACTTTTTGCAACTTCTTCAACAACCAACTTATATATATGTAAATTATTTTTTCAAATCAATTTTTTTTTCCCCCTCATTATTTATGTTCTACCATTGTTTTCTATATAGGTGTGGGAGAAGCAAGAGGAAGCAATTTCTTGCTTCAATTTCCTTTGACAAGGTAGGTTTTCTTTTTTCTTTTTTTCTTTTATTTTACTATGCATTGTCTTTTGCTTTAGTTTTGTAATTTTTATTTCAAGTATAGATTTTCTAATTATTCAACATGTATTTGTCATGTGCATGACTTGAACCCCACTTGCACAAAAATTTATCACACATTATAACATTCATAGTTTTTTCACGTCTTTTGCATGACGGAAAGAGGAGGGAAAAAAGTTAGTGATTTTGCCTTGTAAATGTTTGTAACTGCATTAATATTATTATTTGATATTCATAACATTGATTAGGCAACTAAAATTTGAACTTATAATTTTGGTAAATTTTACTCTTGTTTTTGATTTCTTCTTCATGTTATGTACCCACTGGGGACGCTAGAAAAAAAAATAGAAAATACGTGAGTAAAAAATACAAGGTGCAAGATATTGGTTATTGGGTAAAAATTATAAGTTAATTAGTTAGAACAGAGGGTACATTTTATTCAAATTATCAATAATTATAATATAGGGTATGTAATAATATGAAATAATGGATTATAATTAATATAAGGTGACTCTAATATGTAAATAATTAAAAATTAAATAATAATAAGGTGATAAAAAATAGGTTGGACAATTATCTAATACCCCCCCCCCCCCCCCCAAGGTTATGTAATATTAGTTGAAAAATGGAATCAAGTCAAAATGAAAACAATATTTTAATTGATGGTGAAAATGAAATTTGTCTCAATGAATATAATATGGAAAATGAAATTGTAAATGAAAATTTCCAAATAAAACAAAGCATAGCAAAAAGAAAAATAGCAAGAAATGAAAAAATGACAATACAAACAAACTTTCAAAAATTACATGTTCAAAGGAAATATGGAAAGGTCATAATAAGAATGCAATTTTTTGGGTTTTTCATTATGTGAATGATGGGAAAGATGTTGATGGGGGCGATCATTAAGTCATGAAATGTCCACTTTATTAGACCAATTTTATACATGTTCCTAATTCAAGCACAAAAGAAAAAAAAGGCCTTATGACATATTATAAAACATGCAGATGCAAATCATGTTTTAATTCTCAAAAACTTTGAAGGGGAGCTCAATGGTCTAAAAAAAAGGAATTCTTGAAAAACAACCAACAAAAAAAAAGGTTTCATGTGTTAAACAATGCAATATCTAAATTTTTGTTGTCAAAGATCTTTTGAAAAAGGATGATGTGTAGCAAAAAGATTTTTGCAAGCCTTGGCCTCTTAATTGTGAAAATCAATTGCCATTGCAATTTGTGGAAAAATTTTAGTTTTACACTTGCATCCTTGAATTATATACCTTTTTCACAAACAATTTTCTCATGAAATATTACTTAACTTGGTTGAAAAGACAAAATAAATATATGTTTTACAAAAATTCATAGAATGTGTATCTACAATAGAAAGTTTTCACTTATGGATGTCCATGGGGGCAAATGATATATTTTCTTTTGTCACTAACTTTTAGGGATTTAATTGGCAGCTTAAACAAACAACAATTGGTCTATTTGAAGCAAGAGAAATTATTCGTCAAGGTTTGGTTAATAATTTGATAGAATTGTTTGATTAATATGGATTGAAAATGAAAATTAAATTGCATATGTTAAAGATGAGGGGTCAAATTTGAATGCAATGACAACTACCTTGAAATCAATTACGAGATGTGAAGTCCTAGGTTTAGATAAAAGTTTTCAAAATTTGTTTTTGGTAGCCATGTTTTTTTTAAAGCTTGCTAGTATGTTACACTTAATGAAAAGGTTTGCAAAAGCTTTATATTTGTTTCCGTCAAGTCTACCTAGTCAAATTTGTAAAAATGTATAACTTGGCTTTAAAAATATGAGAAGGGCAAATAGGAATGGAACAAGCCATGTTTAAATTTGAACATATGCCCAAGAATATTGACTATTTTAGTGAAGACTGAGTGAATTTTTAATCTTCTGCAAGTTTTTTATTTATTTAATTGTGTTAATTGATTATAATAACATTTTCAATTTAAATTTTTTTTTAATATCCTAATTAACTAATTGCACATATATTAACATTGCATGTGTAATTGTTTTTGTAAATTTGCTATTGAAATCAAGGTTGTCAAAACAAATGTGACATTGCCAATTTGTGTTAGACATCACATTGACATCTGTCCTAATGTGTCTATCACATCCATCAAGACTAACACAAGCAAATTTTTCAATACACTTGGGTTGCCCCTGTTATGCATGATGACCAAAAACAGATTCAATAGCCACAAGATTGGCAACCAAAAATGAATATAGTTGCCACAACTTTTAATCATCACAGTGTGTGACTAAAAACTTTCAATTGCCCACTTTCAATCACCAAAGTAAGCGACTGAATTTTTTTGGCTTGCACCCAAAAATTAGGGCATCCCTAAAAACTTTTCGGATCTGCACAAAAAATTTCAATTGTTCAATCAAGAACAGCCATCAATCTAAGAACTAAAAAAATTTGGTCATTGCCCTAAAACATTCCAGCCATTGCCTGAAAAATTATGTCGTAAAATTGGGCAATTGAAAAAATTCAGTCGCCATTTTTGTTTGCCATAATTGGCAACCAAATTTTTTGAGCAATGCCATTGAGTTGGGCAGTGACCAAATTTTCTTCAATTGTTGGATTGATGGCCACTCTGGATCAAACGACTTAAAATATTTGGGCAGCTCCCCAAAAAATCGGTCTACCCAAAAATTGAATATATTAACAAAAAAAATCAGTCGCCAACTATGGTGACCAAAAATGGGCAACTAAAAATTTCGGTTGCCCATTGTGGCAACGAAAAGTTGGTGACCAAATTTAATCTTTCAATCATCACAACATTCACAAAGACCAAATGACATTATTTTTATTACCACTAACTACTTTTTGGGTAGGTTGACCTCGTTTTAACCCTAAGTTGACCTTACATTGATGTGATGCAAGGCTATGTCCATGTTCAAATGCATCCCTCACATCGTGATGAATGCATGGATGCGATGACAACCTTAAGTAAAATCATTATGTTCTAAAAAACCTTACAATTCAAAGATGTTATTATTCTTATTCCTTTTTGAAATTTTTTACATTACAATAGGGCATTTGGTTTTTGTCACATTCATACATTTTATGCACATTAGCACATAAGGTGTTTGTGATAAAAATCTTGGGCCAAAATCTATTGTTTAAACGTTCTTCATGAATCCTTGATTTTTTTTTCCACAAGACAAATTCTTGGATTTTTTTCAAGGACTGGATAAGAATCCTTAAGCTTGTTCAAATTTGACATTTTATACATAGAATAATAATTTTATAATGTATCTATGTATGAATAAAATCAAATTTTCAATATGAATGTGTGATTAAATTTTAACATGTTTAAGTGAGGGGTCTAATGATTATAAAATGAGACAATCCTTTTGGGTACCCCAACCACACTTTGACCCCACATTAGATTTTCATCTAGCACACTCATGTTTTTAAAAATCTACAATTAAATAATATATATAAAAAAAGGAATCATCAATATTTTATTTTTTGAACAAGCTACACTCTTCAACATGTAACCTACTAAACAAAGCTTCTGAGGCTTCCTATACCATCACCTTCTATTGCAACCTCCCCAATTGAGAGGTTGTGAATATGAATGTCCATGTCAAAAAAATCAATAATATTCTACACACTAGATTGTTGCAAATAAAATCTACCAAATGATGTAGATGCTAGTTCCTTTGTGTCTCAAATCTCCTCTTCATCTTGGTGATGATCTAACTTTCTTGTCTTCTTCCTCAAGGCCCAAGTAGAGCACCTATTGTTTATTGGAGAATCTTTGAGCACCATCTATTTCTTGCATTATTTTGGAGGTGAAGAACTAGATGATTAGTTGAAACATTAACAAACATTTTCATGAATTTTAATGGTTTCTACCTCCATATTTTGAACTCCCTCCCCCACTTAAAAGGAAGAAATTTGAATTTTCAATATTTGCCCAAGACCTTTGGCTTTTCCCTTGTAATGTCATCTAGATTGTCAAGGTCAATTGGTAGAACAAAAATTAGGCAAACATACTTTATGGAGTTGTATCACATTATCTTCACTTTTACCTCATCCTTGTGTCTCTTTGACAAAGGGCAATAGACAATGCATCTTTCAACGGTTGCAAGCTTTCACTTAATCTCCTAGGATAATAAATTAGTCCCAAGGTCTTCTTCTTCAATGAGTTGAAAATATGCACAAACACCTTGGATGGATTTCGCATATATTCTTATAGGTTTGTGACATTCACCCATTGAAGTACATTAATTCCATTGCCAATAATGACATGGAACTCAAATGATGGGTTTGTTGGATTCACCAATTCAATATCCCATGAGGCATTTGATAATGCCAACTCACAAATTCCAAGGTTCGCTTCAAGAACCTCTTCATCAAGACCACATATGTTCCCAAGACTTTTTGAAACAAGGCTTAAGGGATTCTCAATTGGATTCCAACAAAGAAAGTCACATCCAATAAACTATGTTGAGATTTGTTTCAATTTTATTCGCAATTACACTATTTGAAGGTATGGGTACCTAGTGGCCACCAAGTCCTTTTTCTCCTTGCAATCTACAAGAGGGGCACCTAGTGACCATTAGTTCATTTGTGTTAGTTGTTGTCAATGAGAATGGCACCTAATGGCCATTAATTCTTTTCTTTTCTTTTCTCAGCACTTGGTGGCCATTAGGTGCTAGTTTTCCTTTTTTGTCGATTATAAAGCACTTGGTGCCCACCAAGCCTTTTTTTCCTCGTTGTTGATCAGAAGGGCCCTTGTGACCACCAATTGCTATGTGTTACTCATCATCAACACAAATTGGACTTGATAGCCAAGAAGTTGTTTTTGGTTTAAATGCTACTTGGTGGCCACCAAATTTTTCATCTCATTGTATTCAAGTGGAGGGGCACATTGTGGCCACTAGATGTTTGTTTTCCTCATCGTCAACAAGAATGGCACCTAGTGGACACCAAGTTGTTCTCCTTCTCTTTGTGGACTAAAAAAGCACTTGGTGGCCACCAAGTCTTGTTTCTCCTTGTAATCCATAGTAAGGTCACTTGGTGGCAACTAGGTGATTTGTGTTACTCCTCTTTGACGAAAATTGCACCTAGTGGCCACCAGGTTCTTTTATTTTTATTCTTGGACTAGGAAGGCACGTTATGGCCACTAGGTATTTTTTTCCTCATAATTGAATGTGGGGAAACTTGGTGGCCACCAAGTGTTTTTTCATCTTTGATGGGAATGGCACATGGCGGCCACTAGGTTTTTCTTTTCTCTTCTTGAACTAAAAAGGCACACGATGGCCACCAAGTTTTTTTTTCCCTCTTCGTTGATTCGAGGGGAACTTGGTGGCCATCATGTGCTTTTTTTTATCATCCTTGACAAGAATTGCAACCAATGACCACTAAAGTTTTTTTCGTTTCTTTTTAGACTAAGAAAGACTTGGTGACCACCAAGTCTTTTTTTTGCTCATAATCTAGTAGATGGAAACTTGGTGGCCACCAAGTGCTTTTTTTTCTTATGTTTAACGAAAATGGCACTTGGTGGCAACAAGGTTTTTTTTTGTTCATCATCAAGTGGAGGGGCACCTGGTGGCCACCAAGTGTTTTATTTATCATTTTCAATGAAAATGACACTTGGCAACCATCAGGTTTTTTTTTTCTTTTCTTGGGTTATAAGGGGACTTGGAAGCCACCAGGTCTTTTTTTCTTTTCATAATCAAGTGGAGGAGCACTTGGTGGCCACTAGGTGTTTTTTTTCCTTGTTTTTAATAGGAATGGCACTTGGGGGCCACTTGTTTTTTTTTTCTTGGATTAAGAAGGTACCTTATGGCCACTAAGTCTATCCTGTATTCATCATCAAGTGGAGGGGCACTTGGTGGCCATTAGGTGTTTTATATATTGTCATTTATGAGAATGGCACTTAGCAACCACTAGGTTTTTTCTCCCCTCTTCTTGGAATATAAAGGGATTTGGTGTTCACCAAGTGTTTTTTTCTCCTCATTATCAAGTGGAGGCACACTTGGTGGTGACTAGGTGTTTCTTTTTTCATCCTTTATAGGAATGGCACCTAGTGGCAACCAAGTTTTTTTTTTCTTTTCTTCGATTAGGATGGCACCTAACAACCACCACATCTTCTTTCTATTCGTAATTGAATGGATGGCATTTTATTTTTCTTGGACTAAGATGGCATTTAGTGGCCACTAGGTTTTTTTTTGCTTGTAATTGAGTGGTGGGGCACTTGGTGTGTCGTAACCCTAGCCTTGGGCTCGCAACTAAAGCAAAGGCTTACAAAGGTGTGGGCCAAGAGGGAAGCCCGGGAGTCACATCTCATGCTCTTGGGAGTGTAGGAGAGTGTGAAGGAATGAACCCTCACACCCCCAAGTGAGCTCCCATTTTGGGAGTAGGAGTCCTAATGGACTTTTGAATTTTCATAGAATGATTGCAAGGGTCAAAACTCATTGGATTGAAAAGTTTCATATCTCATTGGAAAGCTCTTAGAATTTAGTGTCTAAAATGAACTTGCATGACCCATTTGGACACTTCATACACAAATTATGGCTAAAAAAACGGTAGTTTATGGTCAACAACAACAATTGAAGTAGAATGTTTCCTTGCCTATGAAGAAAAATTTTCAGTTACAGATCTTGATGTCCCCCTATTTGTAGTGAACATGGTGGCTAGAAAGAAATTTCTTGCACACAATCGCTAATGTTGTTATGGTGTTGGGTTGTTTCAAAATTGTGGAAAATGTTTCGTTATCATTTGCCATTCATAAAAATTGTGAATGTTGTATCATTATTTTATAACCCTCAACCATTTTGCTTCATTTTACATCATGATTTTTTAAATTTTGGTTTCAGATGCAATTAAGAATCTCCTTCATGCACATTTCCATATGTTTAGAAAGGAAAGGCTAGTTTTTGTTTCACACAAACACTATGCAATCTCATTTTCAAATACTAATTCAAAACTAATCCTACAAGAAAGATGCATTTCTTACTTCCAATTAGTAGTTGTGAATGAACATCAATGTCCAAAAGTGGATCCATCTATGAACTAAATCATGCACCAATGAGGACATGTGTGTTTTCACAATCAACAACTTTGGGCCAATCATCCCACTTTTTCATTATCACTCCAAATAGTGTAGGTAACCATTCACTTCCTTCTTAATATGATCTTTACTAACCAAAAATTGTAATATCAAATAAACCAATTAATGAATTTGGCAATTCCTCACATGATAGTTCATATAGGTGTTTGGCATGTCACCAATTATGCAAGGGTGATTTCCAATGACCAACTTTGCCATATGGACTTTACCATCATATCAAGTTCATTTGAAGGAGCAATCATATCAGCCAACGATCATGTGGCTTGCACCTGATATTTCAACTAAATCATGAATATTGGCATTGACGTATTAATGGGATGGGATAAAAAATTGCAATGTCCTACTCCAAGTGGACTATTTGGCTTTGTAAAAGGTTTTGTACATCCACAAAATCCCAAGGATTTGGGAACCTACATGCCCATTGTTTGGCATATACCCATGGCATGCCAACCACTACCACTAGGTTTTCAAAACTTGTTAAAAATTCAAATTCCCCATTTATGAATCGCTTCATTGCACATCAAACAACACTTCTCTAAACAGAAATACCGATTTCAAAAAGGGTTATTTGTCTTGACTATGATGGTCCTTTCCAAATGTTGATCTTACTTGTTTTTACTTTCAAAAGGCGTAAGCAAAATGCAAGTGCTCCTATCGTAACAGATTGTCCAACATGTGAAACTTGTTTCATTAATGAACATCTATTGAAGCAAACAACTACCAAATTAATGATCTCCATCAATATTCAAATTTTAATCCCACTAGGATTGAAAACCTCATTAATGCACCAGATTTGTTACCTTTTCTAGATGCAAAGTTTAACACTTTCATAGTGGATTCAATTGTATTAACGCTAACATTATTAAGGTACCAAAACCACTATTGGGCTCATTCAAGATCTTGTTTCAACAAGTCCACATGAATGCTTTCTAAAAATTGTGTGCCACTTTGCTTTCCCCTAATCAACCATTTTAATGGTCAATGCCGATTCCAAGATCATTCCACAATGTGGAATCAACAATGAATACATCAATGGTGTCGCAACCCCACTTTGGGCTAAGTGTGAGGTCGAAACTCACACTCCCAAAGTTGGGGATTTGGAGTCCTCCGGGACTCCTGAATGTTTGGAGTTCAACAAAAGAGGCCGAAACACCTTGCATTGGGGTGTTCTTGGTGTCATTGAAAAGGTCTTGAAGTGTAGATGTCCAAAATGGCCTTGCATTGGTCATTTGGACATCTGCAACTCAAGTTATGGGCAAAAGAAGGGCCGGAAGTCAAATTGGCAGTTTGACTCCCGACCACTAAAAGTCGGGAATCGACCTCATCCTGACGTCTGCAGATGGAGTGCAATAGGGCATTGGAAAGCTCTCAAGGAGAGCTACAACTTTGGTTTAGACTTCACTCCAATTGGAGGTTTGAACCAGGAGTTGTGAATGTCCAAAGTCCCGGGAGTCTAACCCGAGACAAATTCAAAACTCCTCCTTGGGAGTCCCGGGAAAATGTGCCATTCGGATGTAGCTCCCACGAGGAGCTACAGAAAATACTATATGGGGGAAGGTGGTGGCTTCCCCCAAGTCCGGGCCGTGGTGAGTTTTGTGTGTCAAATTGCCTGTGGCTTGTCCGAACACCCAAGGGTGTTCCCGAACGTGAACTAACCCTCTTGTGGTTGGTTTTGGATGCAGATTCAAGTTTGATAATCTAGTCCCTCTTCCTAGTCTAATCCTAGGACTTCTAGCACACCCTTCTACCCCCTTTTAGTGCTGGAAGTCGGGAGCGGCCTTTAAGTCCCAACTTTCCGCAACTCTACATAGTTGGACCCTCAAGTGGGTTCAACAAGGGACTTAGGAGTGCGTCAAATGGGTACTTTCTAATAATTGTTGCCACATTCAAATGCATCCATGACATACATTGCTCATTGGTGGAAATGGCCCCGATGTAACATATTACATTATGAAGTATACAACCAAAAACTATAATGAGTTTGAGAATTTGGCTACCTTCCATTTAAGCATTCTACAAACGAGTTAGTTAGGAGTTTAACCTTCCTAATGATGTAACTATTAACATAAAAGGATGCAAGAGGATATTGAACATGGTATGTTCTCTATCCTTTAAGTAAGAGATTACAGCTCTAATGGCATGTTTATATATGCTTCAAGGTAGTCCCTTTTACAAATCTCATGAACTTGCCATGTTATTCATTAAGCACCTTCTAGATACTTTGATGAATGCAAATATCATGGAGGCTTCACTTATAAAATTAAAAAATGGAAATGTGGCTATTTACACACCCACTATGGATTATTCATATTGTCCAAACTCATTGGAACACTTTTCCCTTTATGAGTTCACCTCAACTTATAAAAAATTTGCTTCCGTTGACCAACTTCTATTAAAAAAACCCCACCTTCAACGGGCTTCCCACTCTCTAAAGGCTCAAACCCTTAGATGCATTGTCAATGTTTCTGAAGCTTGGCTGCCAAATATATCATGAAAGGACTTAGCACCTGTGAAACACTTCTCCTACTTCTATACGTTATTTATATTGCACAAACCCTTTCACTACCTCATTGACTTCTTGGGTGATCATATTTCATGGGAACACGCATTTCAATCACACAACCAATTAGTTGCCATGTAAGTTTACATAGAACATTGCAAGGATTATTATGTGGGCAAGCACAAAACAAATGCAATGTGTGGCATTGATCATGAATCTAAAATTTTATTAGACCACCCATATGACACCAACTCTTTAACACCAAATGCACCTTACTACAATAGTGATGTGTATTTTGAAGAAAATTTAAACAATAATCATGAATCTGACTTTGACAATGACATGGGAAACCCTAACCTTTCACAATCTATATATGGTGATTTCAACACCATACATAATTTAGTTGCAATTGTTGAAAATCTAGTGGCTTTTCTTTCGCATGTTGCTCCTATCACATTTTGCCACATGGATCCAACAATATTTCAAGTTAGAATAAAAAATCTTTGTGATGCTCCACATGCCAATCTAATCCTCCAACATTTTATAACTACATTTTTTGAACTCAATATGCATCTAGTCATGGTGGAAATGATCGCCATAGCTACAACTCATATGGACTAGACACCCCTCCTACTATTTCATCTCCTCTTATAATGTACCTTTATTCAAAAGGTGTTTCAATTGTTTGTAATATTAACCAAAAACAACATGCCATGTTCATGTTGGTGAGGTGCATATTGTTCAACCCATATGATAATCCTACACCTACAAATCCTTTTTTTGCATGGCTTGGTGGAGATGCAAAAACTAGTAAAAATTGTGTCATTCGAGCTTTATTGACCTTAGCCTCTAACTGGCAACAACTGAATTCTATGATGGTTGTTACCTAAATGGGAATTGTTGCTATTAATGTTGAAGGTTGAACAATTCATGCAACATTCAACTTTAACTTCCATGGAAAGCCACAAAGTGCCCAACCAACTATTAAAGACATTGAGTATTTTGTTGGACTATGTATGTGAATCATTGAAAAGGCTTTAGCATTTGCAAAAGCAATTCTTGGATCAATATATGCACATTTAAGGTAGCTAAAAGAGTGCCCCACCATTGTTGTTGACATAACGCACATCCTTTATGACAGCAACTGGCTCCAACTTGGCCTTATAGTTGGCCCAACACTATTCACCCAACCTTCTCCAAATGCATTCATTCAAAATTGGGCTAGCTATAACCTCTATCAAAAAATTGACCATTTAGTTTACTTGACATAAATCATGTGACAAAAAGATGACTTGAATTTTGCAACATCCCTTTAGAGATTTCTCACTAAGATTCCTAATAGCCATGATGTCGATGTCATCAACTCAAAACATATAGATTTCAATATTGTAGTAACCACTTCTAAATTCAAGCCTATTTTACTTACATCAAACTTGCTTTGAATGGCCTTCAACTATTCATGTGAAAACTATTTGCCATATAAAGGGAATCTCCACCAATACAATTCCATGCTCACATCACCAAGGGTCACTATTCGATTCTTTCTATTTTTACCATGGAATCCTCTACTATTTACGCAATGACAAAACAAGTCATTTGCTAATGATTTTGGAACTTGCGATAGGAATGCCTATCCAAGGAAGTTGTTAATAGCACCTTGGGTAATGTCATTGGCTACCAATTGCCAAAAACTACAACTACACATCACCAAGTCATTGATGAGAGTTCTAGGTACACAATACTTATTTCATCCACATTACCTAAAATAGTCTTCATAAATTGCTTGGCCATGACCAAGTTTTAGATCGTAAACTTTCACCTGGTGTTACTAGCATCCACCCAATATTGGAACATGATATACTCATTAAATTTCCAAACTGAAGTTTCATTGCTTTTATTGAACAAATTCCCATTGTCCCTACTTTTGTGCTCATAATTGACAAATGCCAAGCACTAACCCTTTCAAGAGTTATCCTTAGACCGCTCTTACATTCATTCTAACAAAACCCGAAAAAAAAAGGCACATTGTATGTAGCTATATCACGAGTGAAACATTTAATAGACTTGCAAGTTCTTGAACCCCTTTCCCATAGTATTCTCAAATATTTCCAACCAAGAAATGCTCACTTCACAAAAGACACACGTTTACAAGCTTTAAAACACATAGCTTGATGCACATGTTTACATCTTGCATTATGGGAAAATAGTTCATACAATTTTGATTTGCAAATAACTAAATATATACTTGTGCACAACTTACAAACTTTGATGAGTGACCCCATATTATAAATAAATAAAATTTGATGTACCTTTTGCATAAATACGTTATGATACCTAGGTTAGTCTTCAAATTCATGATTATTGTAGTTACCTAAGTTAACCTACCTTATATATATATACCCTAAATTAACATAGGTAGCTTTTTGTATACCTTGTTATCTGGATGCCTATAGGTAATTCGATCTACACTTTCCCATCATATGTTATCCAATAATGCAATCACATAATGTCTTAAACAACCACCATGGATTTGATTTATTGGGCCATAACTTTAAGCAATAATTATGCATTCACTTGGGTCTACATTACCTTATTGGGCTACAAGTAGCTTGACCCTTATGGACGAAAATAGGTGATGTTTCAAGATTATGAGTGTATATTTATCAACAACATACTTATGAAAAGTAACAATAGATCAAAAGGACATGATGAATAAATTAAAATAATATGAGATTCTTTTCAATTTGAAGAAAAATGTTCTATGTAACACCATGCTCAAAACCAAATCTTTTGCTCAAAGTTGCACATTAAAAGTTTATATGTATGAAATTTAAATTGTATCTTGAGAGTCTTGACTAAAAACTTTGATAACTTATTCTAATGATGGGCCAATCAAAGAGGCACATTGTTAAGATGCTTAATTATGAAATATCCTCTTGCTTTGAATTGAAATACTTGCATGCAAAAACCATGACATGGCCCTTTTGTATTTTCTATATTTTATTAGTATGAATTTTTTCCAATTTGGAGGTTTTTCTTTAATCATGGTGTTCTAGTACACAGATGTCATTTTAATATTTACATTTTACTTATTATTATTATTATTATAGTTTGGCATCTTTGACATTAATTATATTGTTTGTAAAAATATATAATTTTCAGATTTTTTAACAAAAAAAATGAAAAGACATAGACTTTTGGAATATTCGAGAATAATTAAAATTCTTCACATAAATTTTATTTCTAAATTCATCAATTAGTCTACATTGAAATGCAATGTGTTGAAGTTGTTAAGACTTTTGTACCACAATATTCAAAGTATTTAGAAATCTGGAGAATATTATGAATATATTAATCATGCACTAATGTGTTATTTACATCCCATGAATATTAATAATATGTTACAACTAAAATTTTCTCTTGAATGCATCATGTTTTTAACTAAATTAAATGCATGGGAAGATAAATGAATTTTTTAAATAGTATTTAAATTTTTACAAGACTTAGGAAAAAAGAAACTTGCAAAGAAGGTAAATCTAGTTTAAAAAAGAAACTTGAAGAAAAAAAATGATCAAATTTGCGGGCAATACACCAATACTTGCAAATTAAGAGAAAATTGCCACATTGCGCAAGATTTAAAAAACCATAAAAGTTAATCACAATAAGTTTTAATTTTGATATTAATTTCTTTCCCATTTTTATATTGTTGAAACATGTTCAATGTCGCAACCCCACTTTGAGGCAAGTGTGAGGATGAGAGTCACACTCCCAAAAGTGGGAATTTGGAGTCCTCCGAGACTCTTGCAACTTCAGAGCTCGATTACAGGGGTCAAAACACCTCGCCTTAAGGTGTTCTTTATATCATTGGAAAGTAATTGAAGTGTAAATGTCAACAATGGCCTCGCATGGGCCACTCGGCCATTTGCAGCATAAGTTATGGTCGAAAGAAGGGCTGGGAGTCAAACTAGCAATTTGACTCCCGACCACTAAAAATCGGGAATCGACCCGACCACGGTGTGTGCAGATAGAGTGCGGCACACTCTTGGAAAGGTTTTGAAGAGAGGTACAAGATTGCTTTAAACCTCATCCCAATCCAAGGTCTGAGCTGGGAGTTATGAGCTCCCAAAGTCCCGATAATCCAAACAGGGACAGTTTCGGGACTCCTCTTTAGAAGTCCCGGGAATAAAAGCCATTCGGATGCGGGTGCCATGAAGCAACGCAGAGAATACTATATGGGGGAAGGTGGTGGTTTCCCCGAGCCCGGGTCGTGGTGAATCAAATGAGTCCAAGGTCGCCCGTGGCTTGTCCCAACACCAAAAGGGTGCAGAATGAGTTCTAACCAACTTGTGGTTGGTTTTGGATGCAGGACCAAATAACTAAGTAGCTTGACCCTCTTCCTAGTCTAATCCCGAAACTTTCAGCACGCCCCTCTCACCCCCTTTAGTGCTGGAAGCTGGGAGCGGCGTCAAGTCCCATTTACTTCTGCCTTTGACATAGTTGGACTCTTTTGAGTCTAACAAGGGACTTGGGGGCGCGTCATTCAAAGTCTACCTCTTGATTTCAAATTCTACATTATTAACAGATTTCATAAATTTTTAGTTAAATCAAGTGCAAATTAAACATATTTAATCACATCACATGTTTTTCAACTTACTTTCACCATGTATCATAACAAAGTCTTATAAGTTTAGACCTTGAAATTCCATTCTACATGAAATTGTTATTTAAGAGTGCGTGATTCACATTCAAATGCATTTGTGTTTTCACCTTTTCATTCAACAACTAGTAAACTTACCCTTTTAAGTTTAATAACCTAGTATTAAATAATATATTGTGTATGTTTTGAAAGACCAATTTTAAATTATGATTAAATTTTTTGACCTACAAATCATTATTACAATTTGTTTTAGGTGTGTTAAATTTAATATTTTGTTTCATACGAAAGGTTCAATGTCATCAATGTGTAAATTTGGTATATTTTAAATCATTAAACCATACTCTACATCCATACATTTTTAATTGATTTGATATGGATTAATTTTCATTATTAAATAAATCAAATATCTAAACATATTTAATTTATTAAAAACCTTAAATTTCAACTTTTTATAATATTTTAATGGGTAGTTTATAATCAAAATTAAAAAAAAATTATGTATTGAAATCAATAGTGAAAATAAATTATCCATCATAACATTTTATCATTTAACTTGACAAGTTTTGTCTAAGTTTACACCCCAAAAAATATCAATTTTATGTGCAAGTGGTATATATTAGATTAATAAATTTTTAATAGATTTACCTCCAAACATGCCTTAGGGGTGGATATTTTATTTTGTCCCTTCTAACCACCATTTCTTTGGAATGAATAAACATTTTAAATTTCCTTTTATAATTGCTTTCTCTCTTCAAATTAATAGAATACATTTTCCCTTTTAATTTTGGTCTATTTTAGAATTATTGAAGACTAGACTCATATTTCCAATGTTTTTTTGAACCTTTAAACCATTATATTTATTGTTATGCCAAATGCCATCCCAACCTGACAAATGTTCCCAAATTTGAACATCTCTACGTGAAATTCAAATTAGGGCAATGTTTTGGTTCAAGATTGTCAATAACAAAAACACACATAAACAACATCAAGGATGACAAAAATGAAGGAACAAAAAAATAAATGGGAATGTTGACAAGATTGAAGATAACAAGACTTAATAACATTGAGCCTCATATTGAAAAAACACAAGGGTTGAAAATATTAAATTATATATTTGTCAAACCAAGGGTTGTTGGGAAAATTTATTGTACAAAGGACATTAGGGGACATTGAAAAGGCCTGAAAATTTTGCTTTTGAGTCAACAAGGGCCGCCCAAAAGGACATCATGGGTGTTGAAAATATTAATATTTTTAGAGGTGAAAATAATATGTTGAACTAGAATTAATACTAGTGGAAATTTTGATTTCATGGTCAATCTGTATGATAATTCAAGTATTATCAATGTCTAGTTATTTATTTTGAAATAATTTATTCAACTTTAAATGTAATACTAATATTTTGACCTTAATATGTCAATTTATGGTCATTGGTGGTGTGAAACAATGCAAAGCCCAAGTTTGGTTAATTTGATACTTATTAATGGTTTTTCAAAAATCCTCAAAAAGTTAAATAACCATTATATGTATGCAATTTTCTTGGTATTATAGGTGTAAAGTTCACTTTAAATATACTATCCATATAATGATGTTACTTGGGTAATAATAAATTTGTTGGTGTTTTGGTTTGGGTATTTTGGGAAAGGAAAATTTATTATGTTTATTGTTGGAATTTATTCAAGAATATAGTCACATGAAATATTGTGATAACATATACTTGGATTTTTTTCAGTGAATCCAAAAATTTGCGACATCTTTTGCATGTTACGCTGATACAATTTTGTGAAAACAAAACAATGTCATGATTAACTATAGATGAAATTTTATTGCATGATAATAATTATGGGTGCGATTGGTATGGTTATTAGGCTATTCACATGAAATATATCTTGCAATTATTTGAAATAATTATCAAAAAATCCAAATTTTGAATTAGTACATGTCTAATAATTATTTCTTTGGATTGATAATTCTATTTAATTAACCAATGAGCTAGTTTAAACCTAGAGCAATTAGTTTAATTCAAATAATTTAAGTTATTAATTAAGAAATTAAAATAATTAATATGAGATAATTAATTGTTGTAATTAACCAAATAAAGGATAATTTATTTGAAGTAATCAAACTTAGAATAATTCATTTAATTTGTTGCTTATTTACTTAAGCTAAATAATTTAAATTTTATTTCAAATAATTTTTTATATCAAATGACTAATTATCTAAATTCATATAAATTTTCAATTATCAAGAAAAGTTTAAATTTTTAATTAAACTCTATTTGTATTAGTAACATTTAACAAATTATTTGAATCAATTTACTGTTTATTTATAATTCATATTAATAATTAGTTACTCAGTTTAAGTTATTAGTTTAGAATAAGTAAGTAAACTACGTATTAAATAATAAATTATTGACAAATAATTCATTACCAAAAGTTAAAAACTAAATATGAATTTGGGTAGAATACATAAAGGTATAAAATTTCGTCATATCCATACATTGTACTACACTTAAAATGAACTTTTAATATTCAAATATACATGTGTCAATATTTGTTTTTTGTTTCACATTTAAATTAATTATATGTATCCAAAGAAATAGTTTGTGTGTTAATTTAAATAATTAATTATAGGGTAATTATTGATGAGATAATACTTTGATGAGATAGTGAATAATATCTTAATTAATGGATTTAGTTTATTATTTATTATATTAAGTAAAAAGATTATAATACTTAATTTACTGTATCAAAAAAGTTTATATTTAGTAGTTAAATTATTGTAACAATATGATTTTATAAAATATTACATATTAATATGAATTATTTGTAGTGAAATTAAGTTAATATATTAATAAGTTGTTGCACAATCTAAGTCACATTGACCTAATTGAACACTACTAGTTCAATAGTGGTACATTATTGGCCTTATTAATTACACAATATTAGTTGTATAGAAGTTACAGTTTTTTGAGCAAACTTATCAATCGATTTTATGAAAATGTTTTCTTAAAAATGTGCAAACTTTATTCTATTTTGAAAAGGGAAATTTTTTATTCTCATTTGATAATATAATACTATATTAAAAAAGAAATATGTATAGAATAAAATAAAATATTCTTGTTTGTGTTGTAAACATGTAAAAAGAGTTTTGATTTAACATCATTGGTTCATCAATTCAAATTCATCAAAGAACTTTTATCATTGAAACTTTGCAAGCAATGGAAATTTTTACTTCTAAAAACATAATATTAAATATTGAAAATCCAAATTATTATGGACAAAAAATTAGCTATCAAATATAAAAACTAAAATGAATTTGTGGCTTCTTGAGATCCTCTATGATTTTGTTTGGACAATGCTAGATGGACTTAAACTGGGTTGGTTCCTTAAAGTGAATCATGGTAGGTTCTTCAATATGGAAAACTAATAACACAAAATTTATGCGTACCAAAAAGTGCAATGAATACCTGATGTTTTGATTTTGAAAGTAAACTTACATTTTAGAAATTGAAATGTGAGGTAGAGAATTTCACATGGGTCATTGTTCTTTAGCCACCAAAAAGTTTCCATCTTTGCATTCAAAGGAATTAAGGGTCAAAACCTATAACTAGGAGCCAAAAGGATTACTTTGGAAAAAGACTACAAGTTGTTTTTCTAAAAAGCAATTTTTACATGCAAATGAATTTTTTAATGAATTTTTTGGTAACTTGTTGTAAAGAATATTTAAATTTACCCCAATGCATCTTTTTTTTTTGTTAGTCATTATTGAATAAATATGATTTTAAAAACATGTACATATTCAATGTTTCATTTTGAAAAATGATCAAAATTTTAAGTCATCACTAAATATTAAAATTTCACATTCTTTAGTTTTATTATATTCTAAGCTGTAAATGTTTTTCATACATCATGTACATTATAACCCATTTATATGTGGTAAAAAACTTTGTGTGTATATGGGATGCATTCATACATACACTTATATAAGCAAAGGAAACATTGTCAATTACAAATTGATATTTTGCCTAAAATGGCCATGCTGATCGATAGTTGTAATTGAAAAATGAAAATGATGTAGCATTGATGGCTGCAAACATTGACTCCATGTCTTCCATCATCAAAATAAGGAGGGCAACAAAGACCGCATCAGCACCTTCATTCATTCCCACGATGTATTCATTGAGGTGGAACCAACTATCATTTTTCAAAACCTAGCAAGTGCCAAGATAACACCACATAGAAAATCATTAATTGTTAGACTTTTAACTCTTCATGTTTGTATCAAGGCTATGGATTTTGCAAATGCCAATACATACACAAGTTTTTCAAAAATTCATGACATATTTTTGAATTCATAATTTGTTATTATCTGTTGGCAAAATTTGCTTGCAAAAGCTATCAAACTCCATAAGACCTTTCTAAGAAAATTACAATCATTCATGCATGTTGTATGGAATATTATGTTGTCTTTTGACAAAAAATACCCCTTGCAAATGACCCTCCACCAAGTTTCATTTTTTGTTATATTACCACTTCTTGTCCATAATAAGAAATTAGCAACTTGAATGGTCAAGGTTTTATATGTACCTCAGCTAGGGGTTCAGTTCCATGAAGAATGACATAATCCCAAGGTGTACAACAACCAAGGTAATTTTGCTTATGAGTTTTGTAATTTGGATCCATCTTTTTCAAGTCAAAATTACGAAACACTTTAAGATTACCCTTCTCCTCCTTGACAACACAAATGATGTCATCACTTTCTCCATCAAACACCTCCCATTTATCTCCCTGTCACATTGTTTATGTAAAAGATTATTTAATATATGAATATAACATAATATTTTATTGTCAAGCAATTTTTTTGAAAAAAACAAAAAAAATAGGATTAAAGTCGTTGAACTTGCTTATATTATATTACATAAGAATAGTTATACATTTTCATCCTTCCAAAGTTGGTTCCTAATGGGTTGTGGTGTTGGTTTTCAATGGAAGTTATGGGTACCAAAACTTGTTTTCAAATAAGAAACATCAAATATTCTACCCACAACTGATGTTTAACACAAAATAATTTGCAAAAGGTCTAGGTGCCAAATTTGTCAAAAATTGAACTCCCAACTTATGAAAAACCATCCTTTGTTTCAACCATTGGGTTACTATTACAAATAATTAACACAAGGTGTACTTAATCTTCATATATATGTGCCAAACCTTTTTTTTTTAATAAATGAATATTCAACAAAAAATGTTAATTGTTAATCATTAATTACTAGTCCAACATTATATTTTAAATGGGATATCCATATATGGTGTGCTACTCCACAATCATATGAACAATGAAGGTTCGAAATCTTTTTGCAAAAATTAGACATGGATTTCCATTTTATTAAAACAAAGTCTAACCGAAAATATATTATGATATTAATCCAAATCCATGATTAATGTGAACATTAATATAAATTTTCCCAAGTGTATTCCAATAGGTTTTAAAATTTAGTTTGATATATGGTGCTGAATAACTTTTTTTTATCAATAAAGTGAATTCATTGCCAAATTTTAATGAATTTGGTGTGTCCATTTCATTATATTTCCAATATTTACAATTTCATATTGATAACAATTATCAATAATATATTTAATTGAACAGTTGGACCATCTCCACTAAAAAACTATATATTATAAATGTTTTAATCTGGTCTAGATGATATGATATGGTGCAATTTCATTTCAATTACCCACCTTATTGAAATAACATGCATTACTAATCCTAAGAACATATAATTGAAAAGTTTGAATTACTTCACAAAGATGTATAATCAAATTTCCAATGAATCTACAAATTTCATGGAATCATTTTTTAAGTTAAAAGAAGTTGATGTCCATAGTTAAATCAATTTGAGCAACAACTCATTTAATACACTTGTGATGCACATATGTTGAATCACAATTCTTATTGTTATAATCTCTTTGTTCCATTGACATACCATATGATTCAATTTGTTACCTACACAATCTATTTCAAACAATTTGAATAATATCAATTGATGTTAGGATTGAACTTCTCCCTAACTTCTGAGTTTTTAAAAAGTTAAAATGTACCTTGAACTTGAAGCGAGTTACAAGTTTTCCCTCAACATCTTGCACTCGAGTTTCATACTTGAAAGACCATGATGAATTTGGAGCATTGGGATTTGGCCTTTCTTTGATCGCTTGAAAGATCACAACCCCATTCTCATCACATATGTCCCATTTATTCTCAAATACAACCTTCCCTCCAGAATGCTTAATCTTGTATCGAGTTGCACATGGCAAACAATATTGTTCGCCTATCATTGGCCCCCCCATCACTGGCAAACTACCCATGTTTTCCTTTCACAAAACTAGTTCCTACACGTGATTCCTCCTTATGATTTACCCATGTTCTAATTTGCACACTAAGATTTGCTCACAATTCAATCTAGTTTTCTAAGAATATTGACACCAAATATATTCTCAACTTCAAAGCCTATCACTAAGTTCTTATAAAGTTACTACTAAAACTCAACAAATGTGATGAAAACAATGTTTGGACAAATATGTAACCACACCAACTATACAAGGTATGAAGCCGCAAGGCACATGCACATTTGTAAAGAGACATGACTTCGATGGATAAGGAAAACAAGGACCTTAGAGGAACATGCATGTGTATGGAGAGTGATTTGTTGGGTGAGGAAAGCAAAGAGCTTGGAGAAACATGCATATGTATGGAAAGTGATTTTGTTGGATGAGGAAAACAAAGAGCTTGGGTTGACAAATATCATGAGAGCTTCATGGCAAAACTCAATGATATAAACAGGAATAAATTGTCCAAGGTTGATAAACTCATTGTGAGCATTGTGGTATGCGAGTAGAACAATTTGATGCATATATGTGGAAAGTGTAGCTTGCCACATGTCTACATACATAAACCAAAGCCTAGTTGAATAAAATCTTGCCATGTGTCTGTATCCTGCTCGCCCTGTGTCTGTATCCTTGCTTGCCATGTGTCTATATCCTTGCTTGCCATTTGGGTGATTCCCATTCATACATTACCAATAAACAACTTCAAAATTACGACATTGATCTCAACACAGAAAACATTAGATGTTGTTGCGTGAACCACTTGTAAGTCTAGTCCTTGAACATTACGACATGTAGGATTGATGTCCCCAAATAAAATTGGAACACCACGTACAATCAATACATGTGGTGATGTGTCATGTGGTTAGTCCTATGTGTGTCATCTATGACTAGGGTTGTCCAGTGTGACTAATGGATGAAAATTGCCATGTCACTTGCCATGTCACAAAATAAATGACTACATGTCCAATTCCATTTGTCTGCAATAAATATGTGGTGATTAGTCATTGATGTCCTATACGATTATTTTTCCAATCATAGACAAAATCATAGATTTTAGGATTTCTTCTAGTGATTTTAACGACAAAACGACTGATGCAAGTCCCTATTGTTGCAATCACGTAGGCTTTGGCAAGTGTGTTTTCTTTTTTTGGCAATCTAGTGCTAAATTTTGTTCTTCATTTCTAACGTGCAATCAGTAACAAAGTGGAATGTGTAGGTTATTCAATCAGTAACAAACTGGCCCCCAATACATGTCTGATTTGTATTGGAAGTACTTAACTTGGAAATCTATGATAATCTGTTTCTTGATATCATGATTTTGTGCAAGATATGCACAAAGTACATAAGTCAAACCTTGATTAAATTAATCCTCAAGATTTGCATAGCAACAAGTAGCTCATAGGCATACATACCATCTCTCAAGGTACTTCCAGAGGCAAGTGGTTGCAAATCTGACACAAACCAACTCTACATTGAGCCCACCATAAAGCAAAGAAAAAAAAAGAAAACAAAGACAAACTATGGATATTTATGACAATTTATGCATATGCCATATGCCTTGGTTAGATGCCATAAGGTGTGAGTTCCAGTGTGTATAGGATGTGATGACTCTTGAAAGCTAGATTTTTAACGTGTTGGTTTGTTGGGCTTTAACGTACATTTCATGACATATATGGCTACTTCACATGACATATATGGCTACTTCACAGGCAATATTGTAAGCCAAGTTTTTGACTTGTTGGTTTTTGGTGCTATATTATAATGTAAATTTCATGACACGGGCTTATCGTGTATGTGACCCCCCCATTTATTGGCTTGAGAAATACATCATACTGGTACTGGATACTTTTTTTAAAGTTTCATACGTGTCTCCTCCCCATATTAGAGTTATGCGTAAAGTAACCCTGTCTTTGGGCCTCCTTTCACCCCCTATCCCCTCTTTCTGTGGTATCTGCAAACTAGACATTTTAAGAAATCTCAGTATGAAATGCTGATACTCAGCATTTAATGCACAAGGTTTGAGACTAATTATAGTAGCAGTCAAAATATATGTAGTACTGTAGCAGTGGAGGCGCTCAGGAAAAAGGAAAGACAGGATGAAACTCAGTTTACCACCAAAATTGATTGATGGTTTTCTGAGTTTCATCCCCCGTTGAATGCTAATGTATTTTTTTGCAGGCTTTTTAAAAAATTTAGCTCACCCTGTGTATGACCAAACTCAGGGTTCTGGTGCTGTGTTTACTGGGATAAAATTTGTACCAGGCTGGTATTACCTTAAGTCCTTACCAAGCTGGTATTGGTATATGTCTGGTATTGCCTGGGCTCATACCACACTGGTAGGGTCCTTGTTATCAGTGGTTATAGGGGTAGTCCTCATTGAACATCATCCAGTAATTGAATGTCAGTCTAGTGCAGATCAGCATCGATGAATGGTTGCATGTGTGTGAATCAATGTTCAAAAAGGTTTTATGTTCAAACTTTCAATCTTGAGAAATTGTGTTTGGTTTTTTAAGGTATTCAAATGGAATGCTATTTTTGTGTGTGGTTATGGGTGTGAGAAGAGCTCAATATTTAAATGTGTTTAGTGATGAGAAAAGAATAATATATTTTCATGCATATTGTTGAAAATAAATAAGGTGAAAAATATTTGTCAAGTTTTGAATGTTTGGTTTTAAGGTGGGTTGGACTCATTTTCAAAACACAACACCCATAGATCCAAAAAAAAGTGTTATGAGGTTTTTTTATCACGTTAAAAAGCATGCAAGCACTCATAAACAAACCCTAACAAGGAAACAATGCACCAAAATCACTAAAGGACATCAAATCTTTGAATCCTCCAAAGAAGCCCAGTTATTAGTTCTCCAAAAGAGGGATCCTTGTAGATTCCAACTAAGCATTTTTCATTCCCTCCAAAAAATTTAACACAAGATCAAGTTTAAATTGAGGTTGAAATTGAACAAGCAATTCATTTTTTTCTTCCAATTTTCTCTCTTTCAAATATGTCCTTTCTATGAACTAGAGTAAAAGAACAACTTCAACTAGATTAAAGAAATTTAAGAAAGCAAGGGATCAACTAAGTTATATCAATTGTTTATATAAATTTCTTCCCATTGCTTGCACAT
Organism: Sphagnum tenellum; assembly: GCA_963921925.1. NCBI lineage: Eukaryota > Viridiplantae > Streptophyta > Sphagnopsida > Sphagnales > Sphagnaceae > Sphagnum > Sphagnum tenellum. The sequence goes on from OY998159.1 coordinate 922,717, forward strand.
CAACAAAAGATCTTGATTTAGGGTGGAAATATTTTATAGATTTTTATATGCTCATCAATTTTACTATAACATTACTTGAACGTGCATTAACAACGTTTCCAAACATATTATATTTTCTAGATTCTTGGGTCCTATACAAAAGAAAAAAGGGCACACCATTATTTGGGCCAAGATGCACACCATCAAGTTCTTGGAAATTAAAACCAAGAAGAAAACCAAACAATCATTAACCGGATTATGCCTCAAAGATGATGAAATAACATATTGGATCTACAAGCAACAAACAAGAAAAAATATGCCCCTCATTTTTAAATCAAAGACCAAAAGATCAACACCATAGTTGAGTCAAGCTCTTACAATAAGTAAAAGAGGCATGTGGACATATGAAATAGTAGAAACAACAATGGATGTTGTTGAAAAAGGGACATATTCCTTAAGGAAGGCTAAGAGGTCATGGAACATTCCATTGAACTCACTTTCTAATCACTTGAACAAGAAAACAAGATCCATGAAGATGGAACCAAGAGGTGTGCTTACATAAAAATAGTATGTTGCAATGGTTGGATGGACCTTAATTATGTAAGAATGAGGATTGTCCATAGGATTGTAACAATTAAAGATGAAAGTTGTAGAGCTCACATAAACATGGGTTACACCATTTTGAGATGGGATATTAAGCTAGAATTGGTGGTATTGGTTCAAGTGTAAAGAACCATATATGAACATTCAATAAACACAAAGACTATATGTCTACAAAGCACAAGAATTGACACCTAATTCATCTAATTATTTTTACACCAACTTGAAATCATTATATAGTCAACACAATTACGTTATAGATAATGTATAAATTCATATGAAATTGGCAATCAAATTGGTAGATAAGCAAGAACAAAGGTTTTGGCTAGGAAAGGATCAAATGCAATTTATAACACAATCCCCGAGTCTCAAGAATTGTTAACTATAAACTATGTAATAACCATTATCCAAGGTGTTTTACTAGGGTTTTATATTTTTAGAGGATAAATAGTGCAAGACGATCACATCAAACTTTACAAACTAAGGACTCACATGGCAATGCAAAAGAGAGCTTGGATGACTTTTTTGTTATTCATAAAGTTCTTATTTTTCTTTAAGAAGTTTGCTCTAGGTGTAGTGTTTTCAATTAATAAACACTTATTACTTTTAGATGGGCATGACAACCATGTTTCCCTATAAATAATTGAACAAGCATAAAAGTTTGGATTAAACATGATCACCTTACCATCCCACACACATGTCACATGTTCTACAACCACGAGATGCACTTTGTTAAACCATTTAAGATACCATTCACAAAGGTAAAAAAATGCAACTATGTTTAGAAACAATCACATGGAACTAGACAAGATAACCCTAGCTCATAAATCATAGATTATACCTTCAAACTAAAAGAACCACCTATACAAGGTGGTTTTTCCAAACCCACTTCAAGTTTGAAATACATTTCTTGAAAACACACTTGCTTGCAAGTGATGTAAGCATCATCACATATTATGATTCCGACACCAAATCATACAAGGATTCCAAATTGAACTTGGAAATCCTTAGGTAAAATGGAATTTTATTGATGTAAATTTCATATGTTGGAACTTTTTAATATTTGGTTTATAGGCTTGGACAAAATTTTTATTGGTGGTTATCTATAAAACTTTTCCTTGGTGTAGGTGTAGGTTCCATGATCTAGGATTTAAGTTGATATGCAACAACAATAGGATTGTTTTATGAATTAAATCTATTTCCAACATTTCAAGTCAACTTGAAGATTATTCCATTGGTAATCATCATCAAAGGAAATCGTTTTTATGATTTTCAATTTGGTTCCACGATTTAGGATTTAATATAATTATAGATCCAACAACATCAAGATTATTTGATTGAATTCTATTTTATTTCCAACATTTCAAGTTTAGTTGAGGATAATTTCATTGAACTTCATTAAACAAAGGATTATTTCTATGAATTTCAATTTGGTTCCATGATTTAGGATTTCGTTCGATAAATTTAGGTTTAGATCCAACAACATCAAGACTATTTCATTGGATTTCAATTAAACAAAGGATAATTTCTAAGAATTTCAATTTGGTTCCATGACTTAGGATTTAGGTTGATGAATTTAGGTTTAGATCCAACAACATTTGGATTGTTTCATTGAATTTCATCAAATGGACAATTGGGTCACAACACACTCAAAGGAGCCAAAAAGGTAAATGTGAAAAATCTACATTCAAAGTCAAAGGTCTATTTGTGTTGTGCAATTTCAAATCATGGTAACCACAACAAGTTTTTTTTTTTACACACATGAATGTTAAGGAATTCAAACTAAAAATTCATTTGACCCAATTATAGGTTTTGGTTTTAGTTAAGGACTTTTGAAAATGAAAAATTGTCATGTTTTTAAAAATGACATTTTGCAAAGTACTTCAAAATCATTTACATATTAAAATTAATTTGATGGTACCAAAAAAAAATGATCAATAATAACCTTTTACCCATACTAAAAAAATATTTACAAATTTTGAAATGTGAAATTCTCAAATTTTAGAAAGTCAAAATATGTTTTAGAAATTCAAGTTTACAAAAGTCCTTTAAGTGTTATTTCAAGTGTTAAAAGTCTACTCCCACCTGATTTAGGTTTACATACTCAAATTAAATATTCTTTCAAATGTTGTAAGTTTGTATTCAATTAGCTCATGTTTTCAAATTTTGGGTTTTTTTATAAAACTTGGTCATTGTGACTACTTGTGACATTGTGATTATATTGGATTTTTTAAAAAGGCATTAGAATTTTTTTGTTTTTTTTAGAAATTTGGTCATTTCACTAGTATAAAAAAAAGATTTTTATTAGATTTTCTAGGAGAAAAACATGCTAAATGACAAATGTAAACAAAGTTGATTTGGATTCGCCATTATGATTAAGGTGGTCTTTCTTATTAGCAAAGTAGGAGATTGATTGATTAGTCATTTTGAGTGGTAGAAAGTGGACCATTTGATTAGTCAAATTTCTATTTAAATTTAAAGCAATTTTTTGGATTATTATTTTAAAATATTTTTAAGGTAGGTAGATAATAAATAGGCTTAGGCAGGTCATAAAAGAACAAATAAATAAATAGGTGATAAGCTTGGTTTTAAATCATTTACATAGCCTATCCTACCTACCCTAGTCCCTTAGGCCGCACATAAATTACAAGCATAAAGGTACCCGCTTATGTCCCTCCCACTCTAATAACCTCTAAGATAATTTTAGACATGCAATATGACAATGAATAGATGATTTATTTATATATATATGAACCTAACTGCAAATGTCAAGATAATGGGGCAATTCAATTCCCATGGGCTAAAATGTTGAAGGGTGACAATGGTGAATTGTAGCATGTAAAATGTTTTGTTTGTTTAGCAATTTGAGGAAGGGACTTTTTGTTAGCCCAAAGTTTGACAACTTGGAAAAGCATGTTGGAAAGACAAAAGGTTTGAAGAACATGTCATAACTTAGAGTTAGAGTTGGAAAGTGGTATATCAATAACCAATGTCAACATTTCAAAATGAACCCATTTTTGCTTGCAAGAATCAAGTCACAATGCTTGAACAAATCTAAAGATTGAAGGGTGAAAGAGGTCACACAAGAGGCAACAATTTGTTACCATCTTTCATCTTCTCCAACAAGGGAAACCAATGTTGGAATATGAGGTTCAAAAACCTTTATTCAAGTTTTTTTGACGTCCCATTGATGCTAAAAAATCATTGGTCAAACATAATTGAGCATGATAATAGGCTTGTCATTGCATTCATGTGTCCATGATGACACAACAAACGCATCTGGATGCAAATGCACCCCTATTTCACATCAATATAGGGTCAACCTAGGTCAAAAGCACTTTTGAACTGCCCAAGGCAAGTTTATGGGTGATCAAAATTGGGCCACTTTAGGTTGTTGTAGACTTTATGGCAATTGAAAAAAAATCAATTTGTTGTACCTTGTGGTGATCTAAAAAACTTTCGATTGCCACAATGTACAATGACCAGAACATTTTGGTTAACAAACCTTATGGTGACCAAAAATTTAATCACCCAACCTTGTGGCAACCGAAAAAATGTAGTCACCCAACCTTAGGCAATTAAAAAAAATTGACCATGGCAAACGAAATTTTTTAGTTGCCATAGAAGGTTGGCTTGTGGCATTTTTTTGGAAAGCCCTTGTTAATGGCTTTCCAAAAACATGTGACTTGCCCCCCTTTCATAGTGACCGAATATTTTCGGTTGCCCAAAAACGCATGGAAAGAAAGGCATGAATTGGCAATAAGAACAAGGGAAGGGGAGATAAAAGGAAGAAAAGGAGTGGAGAAATAAGGAAAAAAGAACAATAAGAATAAGGGGGAACTATTAACAAGATTAAACAAAGGGAGGGAAAAAAAAAAAGGCAAGAAGAAGAAAAAAAGGAAAAAGGGATATGGGAACAAAATAAAAAGGGAAAAAAACAGATCCCAAAAACAAAAGAAGAAGGAAAACAAAACAAAAATGAGGGTTAGGAACCCAAAAAAAAAACAGAAGGGAGGGTGAAAGAAGAATAAAGGGGGGCTGGGGGAGGGGGGCAGACGGAAAAAAAAAAAGAACAAAAGGGGAGTGGGGACAAAAGAAGCAAGAAAACAAGCAAAACATGGGGGGTGAAAAACCCAAATGGTGATGAACGAAAAAGAAAAACAAAAAAATGGGTTTTCACCATATGGCAACTGAATTCACTTGCCCCCATTGGATGGCAATTGAAATGGATTTGGTTGTTGTCATTAGATGGCAACAAAAACCATTACGATCAACATCAGATTCGATCACTATTGCTGGATGGACACCAAAAAAGGGGGAATATGACAAGCCCCCCTTCTATGGCAACTAAAAATTTTCAATTGCCACATAGTAACGCAATTGTAAAATTTCGATTGCACTCCTCTATCGCGATTGAAAAATTTCGATCACCAAAATGGATGGGCAACTGAAAATACTATAGTTGCCATTTAACCATTACAATTCTTTGGATGGCAATTGAAGTTTTTTGATCACGAGAAAAAAAGGGGCATGCCAAATGTTTTTTGAAAACCTTTTGATGAAAGCTTTCCAAAAAATATGATAACCCACTTTTTGTGGCAACTAAAAAAATTCGATTGTCATAAAAAAATGATGACCATAGAATGGAGATTGAAAATTTTTGGTCACTATAAGGATGGGTAACTAAATTGTTTTAGTCAGCCAAAAGATGAGGCAAGGTATGGTGCAAGGTATGGTGATCGAAACTTTTAAATCACCATCAAAGGGCGACCAAAAACATTTAGTCACCTAGCCTTGAGCAACTAAAAGATTTTGGTCGCCCTCTTGTGGTGACTAAAAAATTTCAATTGCCACAAGTATGGGTGGTTGAAAAAATTTGGTTGCCCCCTTTTGTGGTGACCAAATTTTTTTGGTCGTCTTCAAACTATGAAGGTGTATTGGATGGCAACCAAAAACTTTCAATCACCATTTGACACACCCACACCATTGGATGGTGACTAAAATTCTTTTGGTTGCCCAAGAAAGAAAACAAGGGATATAATTATTATTTTTTCCAAAATGATAACACATGCCCCCACCTTTTTCAATGATCGAAAAAATTCAATCGCCATCCAAATGTGGGGGTATGAAATTTTTGGTCACCAAAAAAGGGGGGCGCATGTAATATCATTTTTGGAATAAAAATCATTTCCCCCCCATGTTCTCTTGGGTGACCAAAAACTTTCAATTGCCATCTGATGGTGGGGGTGTGTCAAATGGCGACCGAAATTTTTCAATCACCATTCAACACATCCCCAATGTCTGATAGTGACTAATAATGGGGGCCTATCACATGTTTTTGGAAAGCCCTTGTCAAAAAAAATCCAAAAATATATGACATGTTTCCCTTCTATGTGATTGAAAAGTTTTGGTCGCCACATAGAAGTTCATCTAGAGTGCAATGACGAAAAATTGTTGATCATCGCAAGGTTGACAACTCAAAATTTTCGGTCGCTACAAGCTTGGCAACTAAAAAAATTTGGTCATTGAAGGATTAATGATTGAAATTTGTTTTTGGTCACCACTCATAACAAGGGCAACCCAAATGTCAACAAATATTTTCTTGTGTCTGTTCTAATAGACACGTCAAAATGAATGTCAACATGACACTTGACTCAAAATGGCCACATGATGTCAATTTTGACAACCCTATTAGATAATGATTGAATATATGCACATTGAAGTTGTGAAGAAGGCAAAAGAAGTGATAGTTACATCAAATCAACTTGTAACATGAAGTCACCGCCATCAACAATGTGAATTGGATAAGCATGCATGCTTACATGATGGTTGATTAAGTTCCCATTTTGATTTTTTGGAACATGTAAGAAGGTAGGGGGTGTATGCATTGTCTAGTGGTTCATTTTAAGTAGAAATAATAGTCACATTAATCACAAGCAAGTTTTTAAAGATGATCCATATGGATATGGTTTTAAATTTCTAAGATTTCATTAGTTTAATCTTTGACCACTAAAGTTTCGATCCTTTATCAAACTTGGGTCCAAATTTTTTAAGGTCTACCAAAATTTTGTCATAATCACATTCTTTTATCTTTTTTGGATAGTCCTTTTTACCATGTAAAAACACATTGATGCATGATTATGATGGAATCTAAAATTGTAGTGGTTTAAAATATGGTCCTTCTAGAATATTTGACAACTTTTGATTCATTATTGTTTATGGGGATCAAAATATAGGGTAAGAAAGGATTATTGTAAGGACTAGGTCCATTTGTTCATGTGTGGTACACCTTAAAGGATTCTCACCCACCTCTTAAAAATAGGTCAAAACTCATATTGAATTTAAATGTTTTTATTAACTAATATGGTGAAATCACTTTGAAAATTTTAGAAGAAGAACCCAAAAATTTCATAAAAATAACTCATTAAAACATTTTGATTATGTACCCATTGGCACAAAAAATTTGATGAACAAAAAAAATCCATTTCAAAGTCCAATTCTAACCTTCCAAAAGTTCATAACTACCATTTGCTTAAGGTTTCACAAAAAGATTTCACATTTAACTTTATGATTCCATTCTTCAACCCATGTTTAGTCATTATAAACAATTTGGAATAGAATTCAATATGAATATTTGAGTTTTTTAACAATTCAATCAATTGATTAGTCCATTTATTTGATTGCAAAAGTCCACTATTCATAATGAATGCATTGTTCTCAAAATTAATTGTGCAAGGGTGAAAACAAAATCAAAGAGCTAGGAGCAACAAAATAAAAGTCCTTTTTTCAAGGATTATACATGACAAATGTCATTTTTGTGTTGGTTTATAACTTTAAAATTTGTATTTCAAGCACCTCCTTTAACATTGCATTTTAGATATAAATACATTTTTGACTACAAATTGATTGTATGGCATGTATATTATGCATTCATCCCTTTATCACATAAACATGAACAACTTTTGTTAAAGGCACATTTTGAAAATCCATAATTTTCAAATTGATTATAAAAAATTTAAAAAAATAGTTCAAGGCCTTTTTTGCCTTCTAATCATCAATGTTGAAATCCTCTCCAATTTTTTTAAGGAATGATGCACATTTGGTAGAAAAAACAACATTTGAAAAAAACAAGGAATATTCACTTTCAAGGTTTATGTGTTTTGAACATGAATTTTTTTTTTAATTTGTGTCAAGCTTTGAGCATGTAAACTTTACAATTAATGGAAAATATTCCAAAAAATATGACAATCCAAACTATTCTGTTTCATTTGTGATCTTTCAAACATACAAAAATCTAGTTTTAAGGAGTGTTCACTCACTTGGGTGGCTCTTTTGACTATGTTTTTATTTGCAAATGTCTTCATAATCAAATTATTAGTCCAGATGAATCATCATTTAATGTATTTAAAATTAAATTATTCACCATAAACATTTAAACAAAAAGCACCCTACAAAAATTGCTAGTGTGACTCCAAAAGTGAACCACCATACTTTGCATTCACTCAAGGGAAATAATAATTTCACAAAAGTTATTGTTGAAGCATTGCAATAAAATGGTGGGGTTTCAGAAGACGACATGGCCTTCAAGTTATTATCTTTTGACACAAATGGTATCAATGTATTCCAAGTGTGAAATTTGAACTCCTTTTGTTTTAGTTTGTGGAAATTTCTTGTGAAATTTCTATTAAAAAGTCAGAAAACCTTTGGGGAATAACTTTTATATAATTTCATTAAAATTAGGAATCATGAGGTCTAACAAATTCAATGGAAGCTTACATTTGTTTGCAACATTCAAAATACAAAGTTTAAGGGGTTTAATTGGATAAATGTTAATTGAATCCAAAAGGTGTAGGATGGCCTTTTTAATATGAAAAAAATGGTATGGGTAGTAAGAGATGAACAATTTAGAATACTACATTCAAAAAACTAATACTAAGTGATTGTTAATTTGATAAGGAACAAGGAATGATGTCATTAAACAACTTCAAGAATAATAAAAACCCCACATGGAAGGCATTCATTGTTGTGATCATCGCACAACTTTAGCAATCCAAGCATTAAGCCACTTGCAAATGGTGTCCCAAATTGAAACTTGTTGCAATCTTTCTACACATTCTTTGTTCACTCTCCAAAGAAACATTTTGAATTGAAAATGATTGAAGATAATATGGAGGTTGATGTTTTCTTACTTTTGGCTCTTGCTTGTTTGATGTTGTTGAGTGAAATTGTTCATGTACTCATCAAATTCTTTCAAAAGAGGAATTTTTTGTTTGTGGTTATGTGGCAACCGTAAAGGTTTGCAAATCCCAATTATATTCATTATTCAATGATCCAAATATATGTTATGTCTTTGATGCTTTCAAAGACTTCAAGGATTTGGTTGCTTCAAAGCATGATACTATTGGTTAGTGTTGGGTAGCCAAGGCTTTGGACCTCAATGCTTCAAGTGCGGAATATCTAACATTTCACTTTGCCAACCACACATTCCCTACAAATTATGTCGATCCATTTTTTAGAAATTTCAACCAAATCACTTGAAATGTCTTCAATAACATAGTCAAAGAAATCAAGACAACATGTTTAGGTAAACATATCATATTTTCCTAACTTGTTTTAGTTTATTTCACTATTACAAATCATGATTTTTAAAAGGTTCAAGTTGATTAATTTATCATTTTTTACTAATGGACATGTACATTTTGATTAAAGGCCAAGGGCTTGAATAACAAATGTATTTTTTGAGTGATCAACTTCATTATAATGGTTTATTTGACTACATACATATAGTCAAATTGTACAACTTTAGTCAAAATGGCCAATGGTTTTTAGTCAAATTAAACATTTAATCAAAATGATCAATGATCTTTAGTTAAAATGACTAATGATTTTTAGTCAAGTTGAACATTTACTCAAGATGGTCAATGATCTTTAATAAATATGACCAATGGTTTTTAATCAAATGGAAACATTTAATCAAATGCGACATAATCTATTACCATATGTATCTATTTCCTACTTGTTCACCCATTTTTTTGCTTAATTAGTTATTACCTACTATTACCCACCCACCCACCTACTATTTACTTACCTACATACCTACCTTTCCACCTACCTTTCCACCTACCTATTTACACACCTACTTATATTTTTTCACCTTCATTCAACCTATCTACTCACCTACTTACATATTATTTGCCTCCCTATGCACCCATTTACTTAAATTTAATCATTTGGTGTAATCATTAAGTTTAACCATTACGTTTAGTGATGCACCCCCAAATTCCTTGATGGACTCAATTGTCCCTCGAAAGGTGAAAACAACGAAAAGAGGAATTGGAGCTCGTTCCCTGGCTCATAACACTTTAGGGGTAGAGGGGCATGTTGGAGTTTCGGGATGGGACTAAGACGAATGACAAGCAAGTCAATTATTCAGACGGATTTGCACAAACTAAACAACAAGTTGGTTAATGCATAATTAGAACACTTTTGATGCACAGATGAGCCACATGCAAACACATGACTCACAAGACTCACCACAACCCCGAATTGAGAGAAGCCACCACCTTCCCCCTTATAGTATTCTCTGTGCCTGCCCACGAGGCTAACACCCAAATGTCATTTTATCCCAGGACTCCCAAGTTGGAGTCCCGAAATTCCTTAAATTGGGACTCTTATAATTATGAAGACCCATAACTTTGTGTGTAGACTCTCATTGAGGTGAGGTTTTAAGCAAAGTTGTATCCCTTGTTGAGATCATTCCAATGATATGTGGCACGCCACCTATGCGCAAGTAAATCAAGGTGATTCTTGACTTTTAGTGGTTGAAAGTTAAATTGGCAATTTGACTCCCGACCCTTCTTTTCACCATAACTTATGTTCTAAATAACCAAACGGGTCATGCAAGCCCATTTTAAACATCTAAATTACAAGATCTTTTCAGTGATACAAGGAATTTTTCAATCCAATGAATTTTGACCCCTGTAATCACCCTCAAAAGTTCAGGAGTCCATTGGGACTCCAACTCCCAAAATGGGAGTTCACTTGGGACTGTGAGGGTTCATTCCCTCACAGTGTTCTTGAAAGCATGATTATGTGACTCTCGGGCTTCATTCTTGGCCCACAAATCTTGCAAATCCTTGCTTTGGTCACGAACATAAGGTTAGGGTTGCAACATTTAGCCATTAGATTTAACCACTAAGTTTAACCACCAAATTTACCTAAAGTTGAGCCATTAAATTTGGCCACTAAATACAATTTAATTTTAGCCATTAGATATAACCTAGTTTAACCATTATGTTTAACCACTAAATTAGCATAAGTTTAACCATTATATTTAACCAAGTTTTAGTCATTAGATTTAATAATTAGGTTTAGCCTAAATTTAATCACTATGTTTGGCCAAGGTTTAGACATTATATTTAACCGTTACATTTAACCATTAAATTTAGCCTAAATTTAATCACTATGTTTAACCAAGGTTTAGTCATTATATTTACCACTAAATTTAACCTAAGATTTAATATTATGTTTAGCCACTAGTAACATTTTTTTGTGACAAAATTTCACCACTTAGCAAAAAAAATGCTCAGCAACATGGCCATTGCAATTTTTTGGAAAATCCCCAAAATAATCACCACATTTTTAGTAAAAACATTTGGGGTTCGCCAAGATTTGTGGAGAATTTGAAAATATTTATAGCTTACTTCTTTTGATATTGCCATATTTAACTAATAAATTAAAGTGGTTTGTAAACATCTAGTAGTACTTTTAAATTTTTCTACTTGCCTATTTGTTTTGTAGCCAAATTTGGCCAAATTTTCTAATGGTTGATTATTAATTTTGGTTTGACATGAAAAAATGGAAAAATAATCACTTGCCACTAGGTTTAACCACTAGGTTTAATCAAATATTAATCATGAAATTTAACCATTATGTTTATCAATTAGGTCTAAGCAATATGTTTAGCCAAGGTTTAGTCATTATGTTTAATTGCTAAATTTAGCTAGTACTTTCAACCAAATTCTAGCCATAAAATTTAACCATTAGGTTTATCAAGTAAGTTTGGCCATTATGTTTAACCACTAAATTTAATCATTAAGTTTAACCAAAATTTAACCATTATGTTTAACCATTACATTAAGTCACTAAATTTAGCCACATAATTTAGCTATTATGTTTAGCCTAATTTTAGACACAAATTGTCACCTAAATTTAATCATTATGTTTAATGATGTGAAATAAAAAATTTGAGAAAAGTTGATCACCTTTGATGTTGTAGTCCATTGGTAAGGACTTGGTTTATCTTTGTGAAGGTTTAGGGTTCAACTTTTTATGCTTGCAACATATGTGCATGCTTAAAAGGCTAGAGTTAATAAGTTAGACTAAGGTAACTTGATGAAGTTAAATTAGGTTAGATTAAGTAGGTTAGGTTAGCACCTACATACATAAATGTTTTTTTTTGACCTACCCAGTCTTATTTATTACCTACTTACTTTTTTAAATAAAAATGATAATCAAAAAAATTATTTTAATTGAATTATAAATTTGACATAATCAAATGGTCAATACTTCGTTAGTCATTCCGCCAATCAAAATGACAAGGTCCAAATTGACTATCAATCACGTTGGCAAGTCCAAATCAACTTGTCTAGATTGACAAGATGATTTTTTTAACACTTATCATTTTGGATTTTTTTACTAAAATCCTTAGTTAAACTGATAAATTGTAATATTGTTTATCATAATTTCCTTGAATCTTTGAAGTATTTTGATTAGGTATTTGATAAAGTCTTTGATTTGGTATTGAAAACAAAATTCTACATACAAAAGGATGCAAAAAAACTTTTGTTGAAATAGTTGTTAATAATAAAAATAATGTTCATTGTTGGTTTTGTATGGGCCATCAAGTCCTTGACTAAGGAATTCACCACTAGGTTTCATACTAGCCATATTATGAATGCCATGGGGATAATTTATCTTCAATATTGGTTCCAACTGAATATAACCAAATTCAAACTTTGTTCAATATCTTGCCTTTCTAAAAGGCAATTATGAATATGAGCGCAAATTGGGAATAATTTCTTCCGTAATTTTATCATTATCAACACTTGATCTTCGAACAAGCACATTCAAATGTACCATGCAGTCATGTGCTACAACTTCAATGGAGCCCCCATATGAGGTGAATCCATTTACAAAATTGTGACACAGATTATGTCGCAACCTTAACATTGGGTTTGCAACTAAGTGTGCAATGCAAGGGCCCATGAGGCCAAGAGAGTGTGTTTAACATCACAAATGGGGGAAAGTGCAAGGGATGGAGCCTAATGACTTTTAAGTGCACTCCCACTTTGAAAGTTACATTTGTGTGGAAGTTGTGAATGTTCAGAACCTTGGTGGAAAAATAAACAAGCACCAAATTGGGCCCCCATGACCCTATTAGAAAGGTTTTGAAGCTTACATGTTTAAAATGCCCTCAGACTATTCATTTAAACTTGATTTGCATGACTTGTGATCAAAAGAAAGGGCGGGAGTCAAATTGGGAATTTGACTCTTGACCACAAACCCCTTGAAAGTAGGGGTCAAATGAGCTTTGATTGGGGCATGTTCTACACTATTGGAAAGATATTTTTGAGGGTTATAAGACATTGCCCTTGAATTTTCAAACTAGACTTTTTTTGAGAAAAATATGAGCGTCCAAAATTTTGGGACAACAAAAGTCCAAGTTTTGGGACTCCCACTTAAGAGTCACTTCGGAGTTTCAGGGAAAAGTGACATTTGAATGTAGTCCCCACGACGAAGCACAAAGTATATTATAGGGAAGGGAGTGGTGCCTCCTCTCAAAGGTTGCAGGCCATGTAAAGCTTATGCTTGAAGTTGTCCTTATTAAGTCTGTCACATTATTTTCATTCAATTTGCATTAACTGCCATCTTTTATTAGTTGTGTAGGTTGATCTCATCTTGAACTTTTGCTTGGGAGTTCATTCTAGTCCCATCCCGGAGCTTCAACATGCCCTCTTACCCCTGAAGTGCGGCAAGTTAAGGAACATGCCCCAATTTTTTTCTTTTTCCATTGTTTTGTTCTAAGACCCACATTTGGGTCCCTTAATGAATTTGGGGCACGTTAGATTGTTTAATTCAGTTGTTTTGAGAAAAACCATGTTTAAATATTACAAAGTTATTCACAATACAAGTCTCGGGTTTAGTTGAGGACAAACATAACTTTCAATATCTTCCTTGACAAGAAGTAAGCTAGGAAATTAACTTGTTGAATGCCTATCCATAGTTATGGGCATGTATTTTTGACTTTTTTTTACAATATAGAGAATTTTTCATATGATAAGGTCTTTGATGCATGGTGGACAACAAAGAAACACAAAATTGAAATTTAGTATGTCTAAGTGGGGCTAAGAGCACATGGGTGGGAACATTTTTAAAAATATTGTTGTTGAAATTGTATCACCTACAAGCTCTTTGGCTAGTTGTTTCAGAGCCAATTTTTTAATGAACATTTGGAGTATTGTTTCCAGTTGAAATTGATGGAATGCAAATTTAATATAACCAAATTTTGTTCAACCCAAGTCAAATTGTATAACCACATTACTAATGATCCTTGAACATGTGTAGCAAAATAAAATTAATTAATGTGTCTTTTTAGCCAAAATTACTCCCACACGGTAATTTCAATAACCATTTAGTGGATACATCAAAATCTCTAGGAAAATTATTGATCCACATAAATTCCATTCAATCATTATTTGCCATCATCTTTAATAATTATAAACTCCAATGTAAGTCAACACCCCCCCCCCCCATCTTAATGCAAACTATCATCCCCACATGTGGCATTCCTCATGTGGAAAACCTTTCCCACTTTTTTATTCCCCCTTACCCAATCCCCTCACAATTGCCCTACATTACCTTATATTTACATTGAAATGACTAACATAAAGCCCACCTTTAACATTAGGCATATAACATTTTGGTGAAGATGTTTTTATTTATCAATATCACTTAAGGCATTTGCTTTATCTTTCTTTTTTACTATGGAAATTATTCAAGTTTAGTCTATTAAGGTTATAGATGTATTAATAAGGTGTAAACATTAACTTTAACAAGGGTGAAAAGTTTTGAGAATCATTGTAACAAATCTAATTTTAAATCTAATTTAACATTTATTTTACTTTTTCGAAATCTAACATGGAAATGTAAAAAATGCATGCACTTTCAGTCACATAAAGCCTTCAACTTTTAAGAAATAAACAAAAAAATAATGGAAAGACCTTTTTTCAACGCATAAATACTACATGGAATGGTAACAAAAAAAACAAAAGATCTTGGATCTATTTGTCATGGTCTAAAAGAGAAGTGAAGATTTGTCCAATGAGTTGAATGAAGTTCAATCTCCAATGTGGGTAATAAACATATTTAAATGGGCTTGCTTACAATATTTGTTAGGGTTTTTTTATAAAAATCTTGTTGTAACATCATTGTAGCAAAGGATTGTAGGATGTTAAACAACCTCCCCAAAAGAACTTTGTAGGTGTTAATGCAACATTGTGTACAAAACCTACATGGTTTTACTTTCCATATTTTCCTTAGAATATTGTAGAAAGTTGTGTGCTACTTGATCTTCTCCATATTGGAACACACAACCTCCAAGGAAATGGGCTAGGTAACTATGTGAATGACCTACAACCACCCATTGATGTAAAGCAAAATCCTAATATATTTGATCTAACTTACATCCTATGTCAGCATCAATCAAATAATGTGGCAAAACCATGTAGGTGCTACACAAGGTGTCACATTGTTAACTAGAATTCTTTGTGAATCGATACTTTAACCAGTAGCAATTGAACCAATAACAATTAAACAAGTGACACATGGTGAACCAATAATAATTGAATTAGTGTCACGTGTTGAACTAATAGTAATAGAACTACTGACACTTATTGAACAAATAGTCTATATAACATGTACTTGATAGAATAGGTATTTAATAGAACAAGTAGCAGATTTTGAAATTTTTGACTATTTATATCAATTTTACTGGCTAGTTTCTATGAATTGATTAAATAAAGAGTTCTATCAACAATTATTACTGTTTTTTATAGTTAATTATAACAGAGTGTTTTATTAACTAGTTAATGTTCAAGTGATTTGCACGAAGCATTTCAAACTTCAAACTTAGAGTATAAAGGAAGGATGGTAGGACATGAAAAACATTAGATGTCGCAACCAAAGCAAGGGCTTGCAAAACTTGAGGGCCAAAAGTGCAGCCCTTGAGTCACATTGAAAGGTCACATTTCATGCTCTTGAAAATGCACGATAGTGTGAGGGAATGAACCCCCACACTCCCAAGTGAACTCCCACTTTGGGAATTGGAATCCCAATGGACTCTCAAACCTTTAGAGGGCAATTACAAGGGTCAAAACTCATTAGATTGAGAGGTTCTTTATATCATTGAAAAGCTCTTGTAATGTAAATGTTTAAAATGGGCTCACATGACCTATTTGGTTACTTAAAACATAAGTTATGGCCAAAAAAAAGGATGGGAGTCAAATTGCCAATTTAACTCCCGACCATTAAAAGTCGGGAATCACCCTGATTTCCTTTTTTGCAGGTGGTGTGCCACATACCATTGAAAAGATCTCAACTGTGCTGAGTCTTCTGAGTTTGTGTTTGCCTATGTTTCATTTGTGCACCGAGCTGCTCTAACTACACACTAACCAACTTGTTATTTGGTTTGTGTAGGTTTATGTGAATGATTGAAATACTTGTCAATTTTCCTAGTCCCATCCCGGAGTTCCAGCACGCCCTTCTACCCTTGAAGTGCTACGAACTAGGGAGCACGCCCCAACTCTTTATCCTTTCAATGTTTTCACCTTTGGGCTTACAGTTGAGCCTATCGAGGAGCTTGGGGGTGCGCCACATGGTATCAGAACTTTGGGAGAGCTCAATCCACTTATTGGAGAGTTTCGATGGCACTAAAAAAGACCCATAAGCTAGTACATGAAACCATGGTGGAAGAACCCACCTAGAACCTGGAAGTTCCATTCGAGGTTATTAAGGAGGAGGAACAAGAATTCCCAAAAACAAGAAAACTAGGATAACCACAATGATCATGAAAATGAAACGTAGCAACCAACCACAGTCCTTTTCACTCCAGAACAATTGGAGGTTATACTCAAAATGAATAGGTCCGATTTCACTGAGTTGGTTGCAGCCCTAAAAGGAGGATGATCGAAAGGTGTGGGATTCAAGCCTGCTAAACCTAGGAACTTTGACATGATCGAAGATCGAAAGGTTGTAGATGCTTAGCTTGCGAAAATGGAGGACTACCTTCATGCCACCAAGGTTGGGTAACATTTGGCTATGGAACTTGCCCAATCCTATTTAAAAGGCTATGCTTCCACATGGTGGAGGACAGTGAGGCAAGAGGAAGGGAAGACCCATGGCTACACATAGGAATTCTTCAAGGAACACATTGAGTTGGAATTCATTCAACAGAATTTTGATTACATCTCAAGATGCAAACTTTGCGACCTTGTGAATGTAACAAATGATAATTTGTGCCAATATGTGAGGGCATATTCCAAATTCATGCTTGAAATTCGGCATATGCATGAGTTAAACCGTGTGTGCCATTTTGTGATGGGGCTTTTGATTTGGGCTAAGCATAAGTTTGAGGAGAATTGGCTTGCCACATTATCCAAAACCATCATGAAAATGGAAGGCTTTTCGGATGTGGGACGGGGTGAAAAGTTCGAGTTTAAGAACAAATTCCCTCACAAGAAGGCACGCCATGAAAGGGAATGGAACCAAAGGCAAGATATCTCAAAAACCCAAACAATTTCAAGGCTCGAGTTTCAAACCCAAAGGAAGTTTCATCAAGAAAGAGGTTCCTTTAAAAAGGGGGCCAACTTAAGGGGGATGCTAATGGGAAGCCTAAAGGAGGGTGTTTCAACTGCAATGAAGTGGGGCAATACTCCAAAGATTACCCCAAACCCAAATCAGGGAATGGGAGTTCTAAGGTAATTACCTTTACCGCCAACCTAACCCAAGGTGAATGTAATTGCCTCATTTTCTTGAAAGGGAAGGAATCTAAACGGAACATGTTATGTCTTCTGGACATAGGAGCTTCCCACAACTTCATAACCCAAGAAAGTGCTTAAAAAATGGAGCTCTAGTAGGAGGAGTTCAAGGCACCCATTGAGGTGCACTTTGTGGATGGGGACCACATTGCAAGCAAAATATGTGCCTCTTTAACTAAGGAATTGGAAAGGAAAGGTGGATTTGTTGGTTTCCACCTTAAGAGGGATGGATTGCATTTTGGGAATAGAATTCATCACCTTTAATAATGTGCTCATAGAAGGGCACAATAGGTTAGTTAGAATCGCATCCAAGAACGGGGTTGTTTGGGTGAAGGCACATGAAGTGCCTAATGTTGGTGGATTGACCATCATCCACTTGATGTCAGGAAAAACTTTGGAAAAGAAATGCATGGGAGGTTATGGCATGTTGTGTGTGATGTGCGTGTTGGATGAATTTGAACCAAAGGAAGGTACCAACTTAGTGAGTTATCCCAAGTGCGTTAAGTGAATCTTTGATGAACTCTTGGATGTGATGCTCGAAAAGTTGCTTGACAAGTTGTCCCTAAGAAAACAAGTTGACCATGCAACTGAAATGATGCCAGGAGTGGCATTTCCTACCTAGGCCCTATATCGAATGAGTCATGAGGAGTTGAAGGAATTTAAGGTTCAACTTGAAGATTAGAATAATCCGATTTTATTTTTAAAATTAACCATTTCATAAAGGGTAAACTTTTTTAATTCACTCATCCCCAATGGCATTTGATGTTTCGTTACAACACAATTATTGCTCCTACTTATATACTGAGCCAAATAGAATTGGAAGCCAAAGGATATGGGATAAAAAATTCCATTGCAAACCTTAGGAACCAATTTAGTTGCACATCAGATGCAACTGATGTATTAGAATATAACATCTAGGGGAAGGTTCTGTTGATTCTGGTGTCCAAACAAAACTTGAAGCCTTCCTCTTGGCGCATCTAACACAATAAGAATTATCAAAAATGGATTGGAAATGAGAAAGTTACGGTCCCCCAAAGTAAAGGGGGTCATAAATTCAAAAAAACCATTGAACATTACAAAGGCCAATTCTTAAACACCCAGAAATTTCCTTTTATATTGGTTTTTTTGCTATTAAAGTAACAATAAGATTTGTAGAACTTCAGTTAGCGCTCCTACAACACTTTAGATCTTTTCAAATGAATAGGAAATAAGAAAAGGAATAGGAAAGAAAGTTATGAGGTTTGAAAGTAAGAGGGGTCCAAAGAAAAGAAAAAAACACGTTTTGTAACTTGGGAAAACACTTATTTTTCTTATTTTTCATGTTTTTCTTCTTGTTAATTTTTCATTACTCCTTGTCTTTTACACTTCAAAAATGATTGTAGGATATTTTTAATAATTATAATTACTTAATGAAAATATGATTTTAACATTATTATCAAGCTTAAACTAGTAGTTAACTTAAGATGTTTTTGTACTTGTAGGTTAATTCGTGTAGCCTATTTACATTTATATACATAAATAATACCTATTGAATATATATATATATAATTGATTATCATTATAATTATAATAAACATTTAATTGATGATTATGAACATTTATAATAAATTTTAATATTATCATATTAATCAATTTTAAATCATTTTTTGTTTAATCAAATTTACATTTTCTGAAAATTATTTCAAATAAAATAAAATAAAATAAAAAAATTTACTTACCAAAAAAAATATTTAAATATATTTGACAAATAAAATTTTAAAACTTGTAATATATATTTAAACCGTGGTTTAGTTTAACATAATTTTGTTTAGCCATAATTAATATTATTTTATTTATTTTACCCATAAATAATTTAACCCAACTTAATTTAACCATAATTATTTTGGCCTAATTTAATTTAACCATCGTTAGTTTAACTTTTTTATTTATTTAGTCTAGGTTAATTTAACTACGATTATTTTAACCTAGGTTAATTTCAGTTAGCCTAAGTTAGCATGGGGTTAACCTTAATACTAAAGGCACATAATATTATTATACATAGCCTATGTAGATATATTAAGTATAATAATTTAAGTATGTATAAGTTTAGACCATTATTTTTATGACATGTGTCCATGTTGTACACATTTAGTTGCACGTTAGTTGCACACATAACCGTATGGCTGAAAAATTATACAATACCAAATTTATAGTTGTAAACATCACTAAGATAATTGCAAATGACAACTAGTTGCATGCTAGTTGCATAGTGACTAGTTGCAAAAGACAAAATTTATAGTAGTGTGATGACTTTGTGGTCGTATACATAGATGACATTTTGGTCTATACAACTCTATGGAAGAGCATGTTGAACATATTTGGAAAGTGTTCCAAAGGTTGAGAGAAAACAAGTTGTACACTAAGCTTAAGAAATGTGAATTTGGGGTGGTAGAAGTGGATTTCCTTGGACATAGGATCACCCAAGAAGGCTTGCCAATGGATGATCACAAGGTGGAGGCAATTTTGGATTGGGAACCACCTAGGTCAGTTTTGGCCTTAAGATCATTTTAAGGATTGGCTTCTTATTATTGCAAGTTCATCAAGAATTTTGCAAAGATAGCCACACCTTTGACAAACCTTTTGAAAAAGTCATCTAGAACTTACAAATGGGATGAAACATGCAATGAGGCCTTTGAAACCTTGAAAGGCATTTTGGTGAAAGCGCCTATGTTAAGTTGCCCGACTTTGACAAAGAATTTGAGATCCATTCCGATGCTTCTAACTTTGTGATCAAAGGAGTCCTAGTGTATGATGGAAGGCTAAAGGCATTTGAGAGCAAAAAGTTGAACAAGACAGAACGAAGGTGGCTAACACATGAAAAGGAAATGTGGGTCATGATACATTGTTTCAAGACTTGGGGCCATTACATAGGCTCCAAAGATGTGGTGGTGTGGACCAATAATGTCATTTTGAAATACTTTACCACTCAATTGAAGTTGTCATCAAAATAAATGAGGTGGCAAAACACATTGGCCTTGTTCAATGTGGAGATTTGACATAAGCCCGGGAAGGAAAACATGGTGCCCAATGTGTTAAGTAGAAAACACTAACTTAAAGTGGTGTATGTGGGGAAATAGAATTTCAAAAAGAAGTTTGATTAGCAAGCCACTATGACGAGTTTGCTAAGGAGGTGAAGCAAAACATTCAAAAGGGAATCAAATCACACTTCCACTTACGAAATGGATTATTGTGGTATAAGCAAAATCGGTTTTATGTTCCAAAAAGGAGGTTTAGGGATGTGTTCTTGAGGGAATGTCATGATGGGCCCTTTGTGAGCCATGGTGGTGCAAAACATACCATAATATTCTTCAACAAGTCCTACTATTGGCTTAATTTGAAAGACGATGTTGAGGAGGAAGATGTGAAGACTCGCTTGACTTGCCAACAAAATCAAGCACTCAATAAGAAACAAGTAGGATTGTTGCGACCATTATCAATTCCTAAAGGACCATGGGAAAATGTGTCCATGGATTTCATGGTGAGTTTGCCATCATCAAAGGGATTTGATGCGATCATGGTGGTGGTGGATCAATTTAACAAGATGGCACACTTCATTCCCACTAAGGAAAGTGCCACGACCCAAGAAATGGAGAGGTTGTTCTTCACGCATGTGTTCAAACATCATGGCCCCCCCAAGGACATTATGTCGGATTGAGACCCAAAGTTCACCAACAAGTTTTGGTGAGCCTTGTGGAAGTGCATGGGATTGGAACTTAAGATGAGCGCCTCGTTCTGACTTTAAATGGATGGACAAATCGGAAAGGTGAACGTGGTTATCCAACAATTCCAAAGGAATTATGTGGCAACGGATCAACAAGATTGGGTGGACCAATTAAAATTGGCCAAATTTTGCTACAACAATTCAAAGCATTCAACAACCGGTTCCAACCTTTTTAAAATGGTGACGGGCAAGTAATTAATTGTGCCTACAATTTGGGCCACACTTGGGCAACCCCCAAGTGATGCAAGTGAAAAAGTGTCAATGGTCACACAACTTGATGAAGAGAGGTTGCGCTTGTGGGAGATGGCTAAGGCCAATCTTGAAAAAACACATAAAAAGACAAGTCCCGACAAGAGGTGAATTTTGAAAAAGGAGATGAAATGTGGTTGAACATCAAAAATTTCTAGTTGCTAGAAGGTTTGAGCCATAAGTTTTTGGGCCCATATGTGGGCCCATTCAAAGTGTTGGAAAAGAAATTTCTCGACTCTTACAAATTAAAACTACCAGAAAACCTTAGAGTTCATCCCATATTTCATGTTTCGCTTTTAGTCTCTTGTGATGCCTCAAGGCCTAATTGAGAGCATAACTCAAGGCCCCCACCCGGCCTCATTCATAATGAACTAGAATTTGAAGTGGAGGTTATGCTCAAGTCAAGGCAATTAAGGGGGTGAGAATGGGAATATTTGGTCAAGTGGAACGTATACCATCCAATAAAGGCATCTTGGGTGAATGAGTCGAATATGGAACATGCCCAAGAAGCCATATAAGTATTCCACAATAAACCGGCAAAGAAACAAAAGAAATATAGAATGTGATGAAGACATCACTTTTCTCTAAATGGGGTAGGAGATTACACAAATGTACCACATCAAGCTGCAAGTGAAATAAAGGTTAAAAACTTCCAACAAATTGCATCATGAACATATTGAGTATGAATAAAAGAGTCGTCAAGTGACATGGACAAATGGAACGTTCTTACGTAAACCAAAATCAAAATCAAACTCCCACTTTGGGGCTACGAGAAACCTTGGCTCCAAAAGAGGAGGCAAACAAGGTGAATTTGCGAGGACGCGCACATGCTTAAAGGTGCATCCCAAAGGGTTGGTTGGTAGTGGTGGCCAACACGGGAAGTCATGACCCCGTTCGCGTACTATAATTGCAAAGCTTGGGACTTAGGTTTTTGCAAAGCTTAAATGTTGTTTTTTGTACCTTAATAGGCACACCTTTACTTCGGTTTGATTGTTGTGATCAAGGTGCGAGGTTGGGAAAGGAGTCATGTCAAGTAACTTAGGTCAAGATTAAATTTGGTTTGAATTCCTCATGAGGGGAAGGATGGAATAATTGCCTCCGAAATGAGGGCTTCATCAATGAAGTTAGTTTAAGTCTTTTAATGAAACAAAGGTTAAAGGTTTTTTATGAGACCCCCTTGGACTTGCCAACAAATTTGGGGGTACCTAAATTAACTTGAGGCAAGGTCTTGTTGCAAAAGTTGGTAATCAATGGCCAAGGATCCAAATGAAAGCAATTACATTGAGAAATTAATTTCTATGTGTCAATGAAGACATTGACCTTTTTTTTTAGTAGGGGAGAATGTCACAACCTTAACCTTGGGCTCACAACCAAGGCAAAGGCTTGCAAGGGGGTGGGCCAAGAGGGAAGCCCAAGAGTCATATCTCATGCTCCCATGAATGTAAAAGAGTGTGAGGGAATGAAGCTGCACACTCCCAAGTGAACTCCCACTTTGGGAGTTGGAGTCCTGATGGATTCCCAAACCTTTAGAGAACAATTTTAGGGGTTAAAACCCAATGGATTGAGGAGTTCCTTATATCATTAAAAAGCTCTTGAAACATAGATGTCTAAAATGGGCTTGTATGACCCCTTTGAACATTAAAACACAAGTTATAACCAAAAGAAGGGCCAGGAGTCAAATTGTCAATTTGACCCCTGACCACTAAAAGTTGGGAATCGCTTTAATTTCCTTGTGTGCAAGTGTGGTGCCACATACCATTGGAAAGCTATTGATGAGGGTTACAACTTTGCTTGAGACCTCACCTCAATTAAAGGTCTAAACACAAAATCATGGGATTTCAAAGTTTAAGAGTCCCAATTTAGGGAATTTCGAGACTCCAAGTTAGGAGTCTTAGGACAAAATGACATTTGGGTGCTGGTCTTGTGGCCAGGCACAAAGTATACTAAAAAGGGGAAGGTGGTGGCTTCCCTCAAGTTCGAGCCGTGGTGAATTTTGTGAATCCATGTTTGCCCATGGCTCGTTCGTGCACCAAGGTGCTCCAACTATACACTAATCAACTTGTTGTTTGGTTTATGTAGGTCCACGTGATGAATTGAATAGCTTATCAATCTTCTTAGTCCCATCCCAAAGTGCCAGCACGCCCCTTTACCTCAGAAGTGCTACGAGCCAAGGAGTGCCCCAACTCTTTCTCCTTCCATTGTTTTCACCATTGGGCTTGTAGTTGAGCCCATTGAAGAGCTTGGGGTGCATCATTAAATCTTTACTTTCCATACTTTTTGAAATTTCTAATGTACAAACCTTGAATTCTTAATACAATTATGCATTTTCACTACAAGTTGGAGTACATGTTAACATTAAATAATTTGTACCTATTTAGAATTTAAGAAAATAAATTTGCATGAAGTAGGAGAATTTTGATGTTAATTTGTTTTTGTGTTTTTTTTCATTGAAAACATGAAAACATTTTTGATACTTCAACAATATTTTTCTTGAAACTATATGTAAATTGAGTAAATGTTAGTTTAGGAATTGTAAATAGTTCTAGTTTTGTTAATTTAAATGTACATGTTCACTATTTTAAGAATGTATCCTTGGAAAAATTTAGAAGTTGAACAACCTTAATGGGAATAGAAAAACCCATTAACACACACCTACAAAGTCTATAAAGGGGCATTTACCATCTTGCAAAATGAGTTACTGAGTTAACATTAATTCATGAAAATTGTCCAAAATGTAGGTTTTTTTTCAAGGATTTTAATAATATATTTTTGGCAATTTTTTCAAAAGGTTAAAAAACCCTCCAAAAATTAATTATTTGTGTTTTTTCCACTATTTTGAAAAAATATATTGCCACTAATAAAACACCATCGTTCATTATCATTTCATTTGTTGGATCATGGATTTATGGTCACCATAAGACTGAAAATGAAGTTAATTTTCCAACTTTTCTTGAGAACCTCACAAAATAGAGAAAGTTCACCACCCAAAAAAATCATTGGTCATGATATATACTGCGCTACCTTAGCAACTCCGACACAAAATGTACTATTTTCAGAAATGTTGAAATTTTCACCCCAAGAAAATTCAAATAAAAAACTTTTTGTGAAGGAAAATGTTGAATATTCAAGAATATAGTATTTCTGAAAATGAGAAAAATCACAATTAATTAGTTATTTATTTATTGGACAAACATGTGTCAAAGCTGCCTGCCAAGGTGGTGCAGTATTCCCTCTGGTGTCCAATAAGAATCTTTGACCTTTTTGACCAAACTCTTGGTGTGACTGAAAATACTATCCTTTGTCCAAAGTAGCATAGATACATACGGTATTATGATATGTACTGCAATTATGCATCGAACCAATTGTACTGGCAGAATCGGTCGTTCCTGCTGATTCTGCCAGCCCAGTTCTTCTGTACCAAAAAGAGGTGAATTTCTGGTGCAGAATAGTCGTTCTTTCGTCCCTTTCTTGTTTTGTGCCGCGTTGCTCGTTGCGCTTCGGAAGCTCGCAGCTCGTGTGCTTCGCTCTCGCTCTGTGCTTCTCCCCTTTGCTTGCGTAGCTTGAGAGCAGAAAAATCAGGCAGAGAGGTGGAAGGAGATGGCAGATTTCGTGGAGAAGGCATGGCAACGCTATCTCATCGCTTTGCACAAGCACCCGCTCCGCACAAAGGTGAATGACTCTTCTCTCTTTTCTTTCTTTCTCTCTCTCTCTCTCTCTCTCTCTGCCCTCACCGCGAAGCTGTTGCAAGTAGACTGGAGTCATGACTCGTGTATTATGAATGCTGGAGATTTGATATTACTATTTTCTGGAAGTTTCTAGCTTCCGATTTCGGTAAGATCGACCATCGGCACATTGTGGCCAGGTTTTGACTGGAACCATCATTGTGTCAGAGTGGCAACACGATGATCACGACAGACATGTTGTAATATTGAATAATTTTCTCAAAATTGGCAAATGAAACTAGTTTGTGTTACAGTAGCATGTCTGTAGTGTGTTTGGATCATTGCTTGTGTGCAAAACTGGGCCGCATTGTTGAAAATAGCTTGCAGATGAAAACCTTTTGGCTATAACTTGAACGTGGTTGTGGCTACGTTTTCAAAGAGGCAGTTAAAGCTTTAGTTGAAATTCACCAAGTCCTCATGATTGCCATAGATATTTCTTCCTGGTTCTTTGAAACCTGTCTTTATTCATCAGCTTTGAGTGATTTTGATCTGACTCTTTGATCTGGCTTTGGAATTGGAGTTTCACTGTCTCATGTACAACAAGATGGGAGCCACCAAAGAATTGTAGTTCATGTCTGTCTTGTCATTCTATTGCATGGATGCTGTACACCTAAATCACAATAAGGGGGGAATTATATGTCTCTCATGCCAGTCATCTTCTCTTCCATGTCACATGACATGCCTGTTGTTAGGTAGGGGACAGTAATGACATGAAACTGAGAAGCTGGTGTAGCTTGGATGCAGGCAGCGACATCAGGCCTGTTGGCAGGATGCAGTGATCTTGCTGCTCAAAAATTGTCAGGGGCAAAAAAGCTGCAACTTAGACGCTCTCTTCTTATATCAGTGAGGCAATATCTATGCCAGAAACCATTTTCTCTTGAGGTTCCTTGAATACTGTTTCTGAGGAAAGTAATAATTATTATTTATTCCCTAGGTTGAGCTGGATTTGGAGGTTAAAATGAAATGGCTGCATTTGTGCAGCTCTATGGCTTTGTATATGGAGGTCCATTTGGACATTTCTTTCACAAGCTGATGGAAAGGCTTTTCCCAAGACGTGACATGACAACTCTAGTGAAGAAGGCAAGTGTTTTGCTGTTGAGAGGTATTGGTTTGAACATTGAATTGGAAAACTTGTGCAGAGCACTGCTAATACAAGGTACTGCCTAAAGGTGTAAGAAAGTTTGATGCAGGTAGTTGTGGAGCAGCTGACTTTTGGGCCATGGAATAACTTTTTGTTCATGTTATACATGGGGCTGGTGATTGAAGGTTGGTGCTTCCTCGTTGTTATGTGGGTTGCATGCAATGTTCACTTATGTGGAGACTAGGGAGTTTTCAGCATTTTGCACTTGTATGAATTTCTGCAGGCAAACACCTCAAAGAAAACTTATCAAAGTTTGTCAACAGTGGCATCAAAACGATACATTCAGCATAGGGTTTAGGTCAGAAGAATAATTATAGATTTGCTGGAAATGACACTAGAATGATGAGCAGGAAGTCAAAGGGTTTCTTCATATTCAGTTATATAGCAGAACAAGATTGAATTTTTCATCCGTTACATGAGTTCATTTGTGTTGAATCTGAAGGAAGGCTTATTCATGATGTATGTATTAACCTAAATCTTGGTGGTTATTCAGGTAGACCTTGGCATTTGGTGAAGAACAAGCTGAAGACAGACTATCTGCTGGTGCAGCTAAATGCTTGGAGGGTAGGAATCTCAAGCCCCACTATGTATGTGGCTTGCAACTTATTGAGACAGCAGGGTTCTGGTTACACTCCGAGATCAATGCTTTGGTGAAAGTTGTAATATTGACTGGCTAGAAAACTTCAAAATTCAATTTTTTCTTAGGAGAGAGCATTAATTGCAGTCTCTACCTATGCAGTGTACATGATGGAGAAATTGATAAATATTCTCTTTGTCAGTTCAGGTGGTATTTTTTGTGTCAGTTGCATCAGTTTAAGAAGGTTTAGTATTTTCCCTTAATTGTCTGCCAATTCTCTTTATGCTTGAGATGCAAATTAGCTTAGTCAGCTTGATGGAAGTTACAGTATTCAGATTCATGTTGGGTGTCAAAGTTGTCCACTTAGATGGTGCTCTCTGGCTCAGTCACGGTAAGTGTGGAGGTGTAATGGTGTAAGGGTGAGTGGGTGGTACAGGTATGGCCATTGGTCAGTGTCATCAACTACCGTTACATGCCCCTCCATCTTCGGGTCCTCTTCAATAATCTGGCAGCAGTTTGCTGGTATGTTTCAGTGTCTTTCTCTAAAATCATTCTTTTGTTCAGTTGAGGGGGGAACATTATCTTTGTCCTTACAAAAAACCTTGTGAGTGCATGATATGTGGTTGCACAGTTTTTGAGTCTACTGCATATTTTTGTCTTTGTATGGTCTGAATGTCAGCAGTGTATGCAATCTTTGATAGGCATGAGTTCTTTCACATGCCTGAAAGCTGGGAGTGTCTCTGAAACTTTTAAATAGGGCAAGCAATACATTTATGGTGGGAGTATCATTTTCAGGACAACTGTATTAACAGAGGACCTACCTTTTGTTGAAAAGTCTGTGTAGTATGTGGCACTGGAAACTGTGTCGTAGTAACCTCACATTGTAAAGTACTGCTGTGTCCTCTGATCTCTTTTGGGAGGGCAAATGACTCATGAGTTACAGAATTGCCATTAGTAACGAAACTTTTCTGTCTGAGATGGGACAGGCGCACCTTTGTGATCTTGCAAAGCACCCGTGCAATTAAGCAGGCTGCTTGAAAATCATGCACTGGTGTGCACAAGCTGCAGGCATCTCAATAAGATTCTGGAAACAAAGATTGACTCTTCAAAGAAGGGCAGACTCTACCTCTAGGTCTGACTGGAGCTTTAAGGGGGTGTGCTACTGGTTTTCTTGGGCATGCTTGATCCAACAAGTTGTTACAATACTGACATGGAATGCAGAAGATTTTCCAAGCCCTACAACAATTCATTTCTGTTTCAGCTTTGGATCTTCTACTGACAATCTTAAACATGAATTCAGCTAATGTAAAAATGCAACCTCATCAGCAAGAGACAGTCACATCTATGTTCGTTCTGCTATTGGTACTTGAAAAATGTCTAATTGATCCAACAACACTATTGAATGCAGAGCAATTTCCGAAGCCCTAGAATTACTTTTTGTTTCCATCTGCATAAAAGATGAAAGGAATGATGATGCTGATGTTGATGAAAGAAGGAATCTACGGATCTTCCAATAAACCAGAGTGAATCTGCACCCAGTGGTGCACCATCATCCACTGGATGCCTGTAATGACTCAGTTCTGGATGAACCTCAGCTGAGTTAATCTCTAGTTTCACCTTGGTGACTCATTCTGTAAGAAGTAGGTCCTATGTATAGGTACGTAAGTAAGAAAATAGGTGATTGCTAGGTAAGTAGATGTCTTAAACATGGTCTGGTTCAGTATGGTTCAAGGTTTACTTTGAAGTTGCATGTCCACTTACTGAGAAGTGGAACAGAAACTGGACTAACATGTGCATGTTCCTCTAGCATTAGACGGGTCGTGTAGTCCACTTCAAGCAGTGAGCTGAACTTGCATGGTATTAACAGAACCTGACCAAAAACCTGACTAAGAACCCAAACCAGGCCAAAACTGCTAGAAATTTCAGGGTTACACAAAACCAGACCAAGAACTGGCCAAAAAACCAAAGCAGGCTAATATTGCTATAGAACATCCAGTCACACAAAACCGGACTGAGAACTGGACAAAAACCCAAAACAGGCCAATATTGCTATAGAATGTCCACAGAATCTCCAGTTACACAAGAATGAGACCACGTACAGTAGTCTCCCGCTTAAGTACGCAAGTTGAACCTGTGCGGTTTGTGCGCACTTAGCCGGTAGGTGCGTACTTTAGATTCATGACATCTTACTTATATAAAGAAATGGTGTCCACGTGCGTGGTGCAGTAATTCAGGATTGGCTGGAGCTCCCCCCCCCCCCTTTCCCTTGAGGGCCCCAGCCAAAGTGAGCGGATTGTGGGATGGTCCACATGGTGGGAACCGGGGAAAACTGAAAAATATCCTCCTCTAAATCCCCCGCCCCCCAAACTTAAAAGGAAAAAATGCAAGGCACATTCAGTGTGTGCTTGGGCCTTCCCATTGGCTGCATGAAATTTCTCCTCCCAAAAAAGTTTATCACCATTTTGGCCTGAACTTTACCCCTCACAAGTCCAACTTTTTTTTATTGAATTTGATTGGCCCCGGCAAAAAAAATTTGAAACTATGAAGGCTCACAAAAATTGAAGATTCTATGGACAGATGGAGTGCCTCCCCCTTTGGCCCACCGATATATGTGAGAAGGGGAGGACTTTGAGCAAAACATATGGGATTAAAGCAAGGTGCGATTGGGAACACCCATGGGGAACACATTGCGAACCTGTTGGAACAAAGGAAAAATGAAAAAAATCTTCCTCTTCCCCCCTCCCCCCCCTCTCGCCCCCAAAACTTAAAAGAAAACCCATGGGGAACACATTGGGAACCTGTTGGAACAAAAGGAAAATGAAAAAAATCTTCCTCTTTCCCTTCCCCCCTCTCGCCCCCAAAACTTAATAGAAAACCCATGGGGAACACATTGGGAACCTGTTGGAACAAAAGGAAAATGAAAAAAATCTTCCTCTTTCCCCTCCTCCCCCTCCCCCCCAAAACTTAAAAGAAAAAAACAAGACACCTTGAGTGCAGGCTGAGCCTTCCCATTGGCTGCATGAAACTTCTATTCCCAAAACTTTTTGGCACTGTTTTCAACCTTGATAATACCCCCAATATAAACTGGGGGTATTTATTATTTATTCAATTAGGAGGTTGCACACAATCCTCTTCTGATCATTTTGCTTGCAAAATGGGTCTACAGACTAGTGTTCAACTAATAAATCTTGAACACTAAATTTTTTGCCAAAAAATGCGTACTTAACTGGGATGCGTACTTAAACGAGTGCGTACTTAAGCAGGAGTCTACTGTAGTGGACCCAGAACCGGCCAAGAACCTAAAACAAGCCAATACTACTGGTACATACCAGTGTTGGGTGGTTCTGTAATCCAGTTCAGTTCCGGTTCTCTGCTGGATCTTTGACCGGTGATATATATATGCATACAACCAGCAGAGATCAAAGCGTGAAACACCCTCCTCCAGCTCTGGACTGGCAGAAAATTCAAATGCCAAATAATTGGAGAGGAACCAGCAGAGAACTAACTGGCTATTCTTTCATGAAAACCAGCGGTTTTTTGGAGGGTTTTGAAATACCCGGGGTTACAGAATTCTTCGATTGTTGATGGTTTCTCAAATACCCAGAACCGGCTGTTTCTTTGATTCTGATGTTTTTCAAATACCCAGATACAGCCAATTCTTTGATTCTGATTTTTGAAATACCCAGAACTGACTGGTTCTTTTTCTCTTTTTTTTCCAAATACCCAGAAGTGGTGGTGGTTTTTTATTAAAAAAACAAATAACCGCCCAACACTGGTACATACCAGTTCAAGAACTGGACAGAGAACTGGCCAAGAACCCATACAGAAAATACTGGTGTAGATAGAATGCAGACTATCAAGTTAAACAAAAGCTGGGCTGTGTTGAATTGGACTTGTGGGGATTGGACTGAAAACTCAAATGTGCAGGGTAAAGGCGACTAAAAAGCCCAACAAGGGTGAAGACATTCCAAAAACAATAAGGGGTCCAGGATGATGCAATAGTCAAGTGTAGCCCCACATTTTGAAAATGTCCCCACCTATGGGGCTTGAGCCAAGGGTTCTTACACTTACTCCCAAGTGGGACGGATCTTACACCTATAAGTAGATGAAGACCTAAACTGAGTTGATGTCTAGTTTCACCTGGGTAACCCATTCTGTAACAACAACTAGGACATATATGTACATCTAGGTAGGTAGGAAAATAGGTGATTACTAAGATATGTAGATGGTTTGTAGTTTGTACAAAAGGTTAAAAAAGGGGCTTTTTTGCTACCTAGGTAGTAACAACCTGCTGGAGGGGGGCGAGTTGTTGAGTAGGTAGGTAGTATAAAAAACAAGCAATAGAACTGAGTTAACCATCATGGGTTTAGCTAGGGAACTGAAACTCAGCAGAAAACTGTTTCTTGACCAGTTCTCATCCATCCATCTATCCTTCCTGGTGCGCTGGTGGGTGCTGGTTCCCTGTTCCCTCTGGGCCCTCTTCTTCCTCCCTCCTTCCTCTTTCGTGTTTGTCAGCAGTTTGCTGGCAGCAGAAGAAAGCCCCCAGCGGAGAGAGGCTCTCTCAAACGTGTAGCGCATGCTTCTCAATTTGTCTCTCGGAGGATGGAGATCAATTTCACCTAGGGATTCTTGAATTGCTTTTGCAGAAATAATTTTTCTTTCTCTTCTTAGTATATGATCTTGAAGAGGTTTCTTTGTCGGACTTCTCCCGAGGTTTTTTTCTTGCATGGTTGTTGTTGTTTGGTCGTGGCCGTGTGTCTAGTGTGACGTGCTTGGAGACTCGGTAGACGAAAACATGTGTTTGCCCTTCTTCTTTCGGAGCTATGACGGGCCGCGGAGGCACGGGTATTATGACGAGCCCGGGAGAATCGACTATCCGCGGCCGGGTCCTCCCACGTTCTTTGGGTTTCCAAGCTTCAACCGACATCGGCATCACCCACCTCCCCCTCCTTTCTACCCTCCTGATCCTCCTCATCATCATCATCCTCCGCACGGAGGAGTTCCTCCTCCTTTCTATCCTCCGGATCCCCCTCACCATCCTCACCATCATCCCCCACCTCCCCCTTACCACGGAGGCCATCACACGCATCAGTTCTAGAAGAGCATCCTCATCATGTACGTAACCTATCTTCACCCCACACTTGGTTATGCATTTCTTCTCTCTTGCGCTGCGGAATTTACCGCAATTAGCCCTTGTTAGAATTCTGTAGCAGTTAGCTGATGATGCAGGTCTGGAGGACTTGTATGGGTTTTTTTTTAAGTGTAGAGATTTTTTGGTGCGGCTTGTTGTGTTGCAAAGCTTTTTTGTCAGCGGCAGTTGTTGATGTTGGGGAACTTGTTCTTGGATGGACTTTTTTCAGGTCATGAATGAAGAATTCCCTGCAAGTATGTTTTTTTGGGGTGGAAACAAAATTCAGCAGAAGCTTAGAGCTCTGAATTTGGAGGAGATGAAGAACAAGTGCTGCAGACACTCATGATCATGTGGGGCTACTCACCTTACTACCTCCAGTAGTAGATTACAAATAGTATGTAAAACGCTCAATGTGACAAGAGTATGAAAATCTCTTGCAAAAACTACCACACTCAATGTGTGCTCAATATGCAAATCTCTTGCCAAAAAAGTACATCACAAGTTTATGCTCAATTATATGCAAATCTCTTACAAAAATTACAACACTCTGCTTGATATGCAAATCTCTTGCAAAAACTATACAACACCTTGTAGTCATTTTTAGGTTTATTTTGACTGTTTGTTGTGGTGCACAATTGCCCATTTGCTTCTTGCTTGCCTTGGAAGCATACCTCTGTGGTGTGTTGCAGAAGTTCATTCAAGTTGTTCCCTTGTGTGTTTTTCTTCTTCTTCCTGGTTCTTCACTCCGCATTTAGAAGTTTTTCCTACTTCAAGGAAAAAGTTTTGGAAGCTTGTTCTCGCTCTCCTAATCATGAGTATTGGAGATTCCTTGACTCACCAGATTTCTTGTATTGAAATGAATGATGAAAGCACGGATGACATTTAGGACAAAGGAGGAATGATGAAGATAGCTGATATTGAAAATTCCATTTCAATTCTTTTCCTTCTCAGAAGCAAATTTCTTTGTGAACCTCTCAAGTTCTAGTCAAGTACCGAATGGGGAGAGTTGTAGAGCCTCTTTTGCTTCCCCAAAAATGGTAATGACCACAATTCATTGTTGTTGTGTTACTTCCTTCAAAGCATGTTCTTGGGTTTTTTTTTTCTCGCTCTTCAATCTCACACATTATGTATTCTTGCTCACTTTTAAAACCCAAGGGGGTTGCACCATACCATTTATCAGCATCCTTGAATTTTGTCCATACATTCTTAAATAAAGCTAGCAAGGAACTAGCACATATGGCAAGAAGGTGTTTGAGGTATAGTGGAAGGGTAAATCTTTTGGAACCTTCTACTGGGTAGTTGGCTTTTGATACCTATTATCAATTCTTTTTCTTGAACTAGTTTCAACAAACATAGCAAGTTTGATGCATTCTCAGTACAGTCTTATTTGCCTCTCTTCACTGTTGTTTTACATAGCCCAACCATCACACTGGTGAGAAAATCATTTTTCTTCGACTAATTCGTTGGGTTTAGGATTCATTATCACAAAGTTGGGGCCAAGTTGAATTTGTTGTGTTACCTGGATGTGAAAGAAGGAATTTAAGTTTCTCAAGGCTTCCTGTGACTGAACATCCTTTTCTACTGGTTTCTTTCTATCAGTTTTCAATCCAAAGGATTCATGGAGTATTCTCTTAGTTCTTGCCAAGAGAAGATAATACAATAGAAAAAGTTCATTATTGGAGAATTGAAAGATTTGCATCCACACAAGAACTAGCCTTAGCTCTCCAGAAAAAGTGGTGAAGAAAGTGGGAAATGTTCTCCTCATTCCATACAACTAATTTATCTTCAATTCCATCTCCACACAAAAAATCAACATCATGCGTTGTACAGCATACGAGTTTCGATATGAAGGTGGGAAATGCCACTTAAAATCCAAATTCTCTTGCCAATGTTATTTTTTCCATGTGCTAAGATGTTACAATACATTCACATCCCCAAGTGGGTCTGTGGCTGCGGGACCTCTTCTCTTATTCCTCAAGCCTCACAAAATAGGAAGCTGAAATTAATGGAAAGAACGAATTGTTTCTGCTGAAACCTAGAC
The DNA here is from genome assembly GCA_963921925.1 of Sphagnum tenellum. Classification (NCBI taxonomy): domain Eukaryota; kingdom Viridiplantae; phylum Streptophyta; class Sphagnopsida; order Sphagnales; family Sphagnaceae; genus Sphagnum; species Sphagnum tenellum. Next base: position 957,013 of record OY998159.1, read on the forward strand.
AGCGCCAAAGCTCATATTGCCACCCTACTACTAAGGAGACCTGAACCAGCAATAGAAGCTCCCCAATCATTTTTACATAGATTTGGGTGTCTAAATCTACATTCCAGAACCAAACAATATTGGAACTCCAGCTATTGACTTTAAAAGTATGTTTAAGTATCTAAATCTAAACTACCACACAGAAGGATATTGGAATTTCAGCAATTGACATGCCTGGGAGATTGTTAGAAACAAGTAGCGAGTGTACATGGGCAATATAAAGATCACTAATCCTCAGAAACTACATGACATCAACTCTTACCAAATGTGAGCTCAATTCCGGGGAGCCACTTTGCAACGAGTCTTTTCTGTCACTCCCCAATGTGTCTGATTCTGTCCAGCTAACTTGTCCCATGTCATCTCTTTGGATTCCACTGCTCCTATCTTTGGCATATGCAAGCAGAGTCTTTACCAAGGCTTCAAAGCGACGACGATGTGTGGGAAGTCTGGAAATTGAGGTTGCAATACCCTGCAGCCTGCGTTGACAACGCAGGACACTCTCAGCAGCAGCCTACACTTTTTCTCCACACAAAACTCTACGTTGCCCATGAGGTCCAGACCTGTGTTGGGAGGCTACCCTGGATATATAGACTGATACTACTTCTGGTATCAAAGAAACAACCAGACCAGTACGACCAGAGGAAATAATACCAGCTCATACCAGTACCTGCCTGGTAGGGACTTGAGGTACTAGCTTCATAACAGGGCTCTACTGGTCTCAATACCAAGTATATATACATGCCTCATACCAGCCAAAAATCAGCCTTGGACCCTAAATAGCTGGACCAGGCTGGTATGAAAGTTCCAAAAAGATCCAATACCAGTACCAAGCTGGTATGGAGTTTTTTGAAAATATCCAATACCAATAGCAGGATAGCATGGAATTTTGACAAAAGATCCAATACCAGTACCAGCTGTTGAAACCCAAATCAAACACAAGAGAATTTAGAATTACTAGCAGCTCAAGTAGCACCAAACAAATCATGGAAAACACACCTGCGAGCAAGAGCTTGCAATTCTGCCTTGCGCATACCATCATCTGGTTCCACTGCACCATTGTCCCATTCATTAATGCGTGCTGTGTTGCCCACGGTCAGCACCAGCTTTTCCAAGTAGCAATCCTCACTCACTTGTAGATTTGCAGCCCGCAACTGGTCTCTTATTGTTAACAGAGGCTCAAAGAACCAATCTGACAAACGTTCCTTTGGTCGGTTGAGTGCTGTCACTTCAAGCCCATCACCTAATTATCATGCCAGCATGTAACTGCAGAACTCAGTTACAACTTACTGTTCAGCATTTTATGAAGTATCAGAAAACTTACTGCCATGCTGCATGTCTTTCAGCTTGGTTAGTCAGTTTTGGACAACTTAGTATCTTGCTCATAAGATTTGCATAAAAATGTATTGATCCCAGTTCATTCTTAAGGATATACCCTAAACTCTTTCCATGAGGAACTAAGGTGTAATTCAGTGGAAGGTACACAGAGATCCAGTGTGGTAACAGGCACATAGGATTTCACTTCCCAGTAGAAAAGGATTACTTGACAGTATCCCATGCTTGTTTGATCACATGCAAAATTAAACAAACCAGTGAAACATAACCGACAAACATCACGTACGCAGCAGAAATCCAGCTGTGCCAGACTTGGCAGAGGCAAGAAGACCCTGGAGGGTGCAATAGGCAGGAACTCCAACTGCAACCCATTTTATATTAGGGTTCCGAGAGTTTTTGATAAACTTTTCAAGATCAGAAGGCCTCAACACCCCAGCATCAATCAGAACTTTCCCTCCACTGTCCAGGTTCGTGAAAACATGGTCCCACATCTGCATCCACCACTTTAAAAGGTTTGAACACTTGCTAACCAACTGAGACAAAGCATAAACATTGATATATATGCTCCAAGCTCAAAATCAGGATACAGTCAATTTCACATGGATGTTTGTTCACAACATGCACTAATAAATCACTTACTGGATTCCAAAGAGTCCATGCGGTCAGCTCTCTGGTATATACTAACCTGAACCAACTTTACTTCCTGCAATGTCTGCTTGAGTGATCGTTGGGTATTGAGCTGTGGACCTTCAGGTCTACTGAAACTTTCCCTTGGTACCGTTTCTCTAGTTCCACTTTCAATGTCAGGCTTAGACACAACTCCTGACCTCTTGCTTTCCATTGTACTCCTGCGATACCTGGGCCTGGCTGTCCATAAACTGAACCCTTGTGAAAAACTGTTTGGAAATGTGAGTTTAGTACTTACTGAGCTGGCAAGTAAGCAGTGGATTTCTATCCAAATTTGTGAGGTAGGTGGGTTGGCTATCATCCACAAGAGGACTTAGCCAAACTTGACTATGTGTCAAAGAGGACAGTAGAAAAGTTTAGGAATCATGCTATAGTTTGGCATTCTACAACCCATGGTCGAAGTATGGTGACTTCAAATTTTTTCCCCTCATAATGTGGTGACAGCAGGCCATTTTTGCCAAAAAAATTTGTACTTGTCTTAAGGCCCCTATACTTTTCACCAGATTGCAAAATTTTGCCAAAAAAACAATCACTGGAAGTAAGAGATCCTTTGGAACCATAGTAATAAAATCTAGACAGAAAAATTTGCCATTTACTTCATTCAAACTGCAAAGCTTTCTTTGTTGCAAAGCTTTCTTTGTTTTTGTAAATGAAAATTGAACCAAAACAAGAACCTTCCTTGCTCTATTTGTCTCACAACTTTAGGAGTAAAATTATACCTTGGGAGACAGGAACCTTCATTCAAATGAAGAACATCATTGGAATATTCATCAAATTCAGCCACCACTGCTACTACATGTGACAACCCAAGACAGAAGGAATTTTCCTGCAATCCAGGACCAGAAAATCCACAAAATCTTGTTTAACTCACCTTCCCACAACAAAGTTAATTAAATGATGCATGTTCTACTGCACTGGATGTTGTGCTTGACTTCTTTCACTGAGCTTACACTGCAGATGTCTAAATCCCCACATCCAGGGGGAGACATCTTCTAGAAACATACAGCAAAGAATACAGCATGATGGGTGGTTCAACTCAAATCTCAGGCAGAAAATTCTCAAGGCCAACAGATATGATCTCCAATATGCTGTCAAAATTGCAATGCAAAACTCTTAACCCTAACCCAATTACAGCTGCCTCTTAACTTCCAATAAGAGACTCCAGTCTTGCACCTCCTTTGAAAGAATTGACAGCAAACAATCCTCAAGTCATACTCTACAGTTAAGGTTAGAACAGTCACTAAAAGCATATGGGTTACAAGGTTTGTGGACATTGATGGGTGAGGAGTGATTTCCCACCTGGTACACAATGACTGCGCCAAACAGTCCAAGAAAGGGGCTGCAAAAGATGGCACTCAATACAGTTGCGCAAACAACCAGAGGCCACAGCACAATTGCAAGGCCAGCAAAGGGTCCACATGCCACACAGGAACTGGGTTGTCCCACCAAGTCCAGGATCAGTTGTCGCCATCCTTTAAGAAGCATCAAAGGGCTCTTTGCCAGTGCCACCAAGCTGATAATTGGCGTGTCAACAATCAATCCCAGCAATCCGACAAGGATACATCCAGGAATCTCCACCAACCTGTCCCACAGCCATAGAGAGAAAACACCAAGATCAGATTCTTCATAATAAGACCAGATATGGCCAGTGATACCACCCATGATGGTATATGATTCACAGTCTAACAGTACAGAAATCTTACTTGATATCAAATGGCTTTGCTCCTTTCAGTTCTCCAGTACGGAATTCATCAATCAAATCAAAGTAAGAATGGAATGTAAAATCAGTGAAATCACGAACAACTGTACAGCTGCCCTTGAGTGTGGTGTAGGTGCCATCCTGCATTTTTCAACAAAGAACACTAAATTTCCTGAAAAACTGCAAAACCAAAGGCAAAAAATGAACACCAACATGACAAGGCACCCAACCATGTCTTACATCTATTGTGATGCACAAGCAAACATACAAGAACATCGTGATAGACATGAAACTTGCACTTATGTCACATACCGTAAGAGAATGATGAAACTTTGCATTCCTATTCTCACCAACTGCCTCAAAAGTTGCCACCAGGGGTTGGCCAAAGCCATAACCTAGGCCTCCCAGCAAGCTGCACATAACGACCACACAAGGCCAGAGTAGCAATGGGATGGGCACCAGAAGCAGTGAAAGCACCTTCACGACAATTCCAAGCTTCTTTGTCCTGCCATCACCACCACTTACCAGTTCATAAAAAATTGTCAAAGATATGGAATTGCACATGCTGTCAAGGAAATCTATCTATGCTTGCTAAAGCACACTTACTTCAAATCACACCTCCAAAAAACCCACAGAGAACATTGATGTTTTCCCTTGATTCAAAAAATCAGATCAGAACCAGGAGGCAATCATGGAGCCCATACATTGCAAGAGTGCGGTATGTGCAAAAAACATGGACTGGCCAAAGCCCAATCACCACAGCCATGTTCCCTGCAAATATGATCAATGCTGATGGTAGTCCCACAATAGACCCTGAACAAAATAAAAGCTGCACATGTGAATTGCACTACTCTCTTCTTAGCTGTTTTGTTCCAAACTCATGCCTCATTTTTTACTAAACAACTTCAACTCACAATCAAAGCTATATTAACAAAAGCACACTGTGTCACAACCTCTTAATTCCTGTACATCCGTTTGCAAAAAACCCAGAGTGCCCTTATATGCAACCCTAATTCTGCAAAAACATGGCAAAAGATCACGCACCCAAGCCAAAGCCCCAAGAAAAAGCCAAAAAAAATTATTTTATTTTTAAATCTCACATACAGCCCTAGCATAATTTGGACAAAAAGAAAGAGAGATGAAAAATAGTCTAAACCCAAAAATTGCAAATTGGTGAGGGAGACATGAGCTGGTGGAGGATCACTGTAGAATTTCCACACCTTTGACAAGCCCTAAAATGAAGAGCATGAAACACAAGCCAAGGAACACCAAAAATCTCCACACTTGCTCCATGGGGCCACACCCAGCATTCGCCCTAATAACACTAAGACTCCTCCCACCTTTGACTTAAACTTTACTATCACCATGCTCCATGATGCTTCACTTCCTTCCTAAAACCTGAACCCCTTGCAAAGCCACCCTAAAATTCAAACCCAACCACCCACCCACCCAAACTCTCCTCAATGGCAGGAAAGCCTAATCAACACATGACACATAGTACCTCTCCACCATCAAAGCTCACCCAACAGCCACATGAGCTTCACAAAGCTGTTGGGACACTCCTCTCTCACTGCCCTTTCTCCCCTCCCTTCCCCACAAACATCTCAAACAGGCCTTGCACAACAAAGAGTTGGAAAAGAACAACTTCTTTAACACAAGCCATGTCATGTCATGTCATGTCATGTGCATCACCCACTACTAGTTCTAGTGACTAATGCAAGCGAGCTTGATAGACTTGATGTTTTGCCAAGGAGAAACCAAGAACCAACCTTTCTTCCCCTTTGCACCCCCCGCCATCCCACCCACCTCAAAAAACATTTTAAACAAGCTTGGGACAACAACAAAGAGATGGAAAAGAAGAACTCTTTGACACAAGCATGTAGTGTGCATCACCCACTACTACTTCTAGTAACTAGGCTATTGCAAGCATGATAGATTGAATGTTTTGCCAAGGAGAAAGAAGAACTCAACCTTCCTTTCTTCTTCATTTCCCTCTTTGACACTTAAAGACCTAGCTTATAATGTGCCAATATTTAGGTCTTATAATGTGCCAATATTTAATTAATTATTAGGTCAGCACTCACTAGGCAAACCTGGCTATCACCTTGTCTTATGGCCCTTTATTTTATTATTTTTATTTTATTTTTAAATTATTATTCCAACACAACAGCACACCCAGACCCTGCTGACAAGCTTTGACCTTGCTGACAAGGCGTTGGCAGTGGGCAGTACCCCAAATCAAGCCCATTGAGGTTACAAAATTTCCATGTATGCTGCCCATTTTGCCAAAAAACCTACATTTTGCAAAAACATTCAAAGGTTTTGGCAAAATGGACTTAGTAGCCTTGTGGAATGGAGAACCCACCAAATTCCATGTCTTTTGGGTCTAACCCTAATTCCAATTCTTGCATGAGCAATGGCCATTATTCAACAAGGGTTGGGTGTAATGTGATAGGGCTTGTTGTTGTTGGGTCTTGACAAAATGCCTTGGGTGCCATATTAAGTAGTAATGTGATTTTGGTTTAGGGTTTAGGGTTTAGGATATTGAGTTTAGATTCATTCTAGAGTACAGTAGCTTAAGGGATTTTGGCCCCTAGGCAGGTAGTAGTAGTAGTAGTAGTAGTAGGTCTATTTTTATATGAGGATTCTTAAAAGATGCTATTTTGGCTTGTGTTGAAACTTGAGATTAGTTATAGAGTGTTCTAATAATCTTGAAGGATTTTGGTTTCTTGAGGAGCTTTTTTTTTTTTGAAGATTAGATTTTTTTGCATGGTGAATTATTTGAATTTTCATAATTCTTCTTTTGCCTTAACATACTCTTTGAATGTAATTGGCAAGGCCACAATATGACACACCCCTTGTTATGTGTGCATGTGGTTGCGAATCTCTGAGCTAATAATGTTGTCAATAAAGTCACCTTGTCTTTGGGCCCTAGTTTGACTCTTTAATCCCCAATTTGTGGGGTAGTATGTGTACTGTTTTGCATCCTGACTTCTAGTTTAGTCCCCAGTTTTGACGAAACTGGGGGTCCAGTAACCCCTGTTTGGGGGGTACTTTACAGGTAACCTTATAAGTGATTTGGGTTAGTGCTTGTTTGTTTGTTTGTGTGTGTGTGATTTCTAATGAGAACAATAACTTGTTCACTTGTTTTTGGCTATTTGCACACACTTTTGATGTTTTGTTCTTTTGCCTTCTTTACCTAGACACTATACTTGGGAACAACCCTCAACTACATACCATGGTACTTTGGCAGTTTCAACACTAATTTTGAAATTAAAAAAATTTCCATAGAACAAAATTTTTGTGAAGGAAAATTATTGAATTTTCAAGAATAATATTCTATTAGTGAAATGAAAATTTCAAAATTAGTTAAATTAATAGACAAAATTGTGTTGAAGCTGTCAAGGTAAACTATACCATACTTGAAAGCAGGAAGGGAGAAGCTTTCATCTTGTACTGAAGATTGTAGGAGTTTGTTAGCTGTAGTACCTACCTCAGTTTGATCCCCAATTTTGTAATGTCCTCACTCTCAACCCAATCTTTTATCCCCCAAACTAGGAATGCCATTGAGTCTAAGGATTAGTTTCAAATTGAACTGGTTTATTTGAACGACAATTCACAAAGTCCAATTTGGAATAGTTGTCTAGCAAAGTCACCCTCTATGTGGGACCTAGTTTGACCATCTAATCCTTATTTCATTCTTAAGTTTTCTATAGTGATATAGTTAGCGAAATTGGGTACCATTTCATGAAACTAGGTATTAGTTTAAAACATTTGTAAACTCTTATTTTGACAAGGCTCAATTTAACGAAGAATTTAGTGTTCAATTGTGTCATTGCCTCAAGTGTGAACTCATTAACCCAACTAATTTATTTTTTCAAGTGTTTTTTAGTATTCAATATAGCTTGCACCATAATTCTAAAACTTATGAAATACCTTCCAAGAGATCCCCCTCATCCAGGGCTTTCCAACAATAGCAAGTGCATAGTGGAGTGCATTGTGGTTTGGGAGATCGTAACATGACAAACAAAACAATTAAACAACCTTCATTGATATATAGATATTAATGTGACATATGCCATTGGTGCAAGTGTGAACATGATTATTTGCAAGTGTGAATAGGACCTGGACCTGTGAATAAAACCCAATTTTGAAATAATTATTTTAATTTTAAATTAAATTTTAATGATATAAAATATTCAATATTCAATATTTCCCTCTCCTTAGGTTCTAAAATTACCTCCCAAAAATCCATTCATCAAAGGTTTTCCAATAGTACCAAGATTTTACCCCAATTTTTTTTTAATTAATCATATTGTTGAATTGTTTACAAAATTGTTCAATATTCAATAATTATTGCACTTACAGGTCTAAACAATACAAAATCACCTTGTGCACCTTTACTCATTGAAGGCTTTCCAACAATGTCAAGAGCATGCCAAAAGGTGCTATGGTTAGGGAGATTTAAACATGACAAACAAAATAAACAAATAATCTTCCTTAATAGACATCTTAGTGTGGCCTATGTTATTAGCCCAAATGTGAACAAGACCTTGATGATACTAGAGCTCAATTGTGAAAAAAAAATGCTAGAATTTTATTTAATTTATAGCACTAATAGAAACCAAAATTTCTTTGACATGAATTTTTAATTTAAATAAAAAATTAAACAATTGTCCCAAAAAAAAACCCTTATCATTTTGGACAAGTCGATTTTAACATGTCCATTATGAATGGGTGGTCATTTTGATTGGTGGGGAAATGGATCATTTGATTGGTCATTTTGATAATTATATTAAATTTTTTTTAATGACATTATTACAATGCTAGTTAGGTAAAAAAAAACAGGTAGCTAGGTGGTAGCTGAACATAACTACACAAGCTAACCTACTTTACCTAGCCCCCTAAACATGAACATAGTTTGCAACGACATTACAAAATGAACACATGAGCATGAATGTGAGCCTATGAGCATGAGCCTATGAGGAAGAATGAATATATTTGGAATATTTTAATGATAGGGTTAAAATATTTTCAAAATATCCCTATGCCACATAGGTATGACTAGGAAAATATTTTTCCTTATGTACATGGATGAAAGTTGAACATCAATGAAATTTTTGGATGATAAATGCAAGTACACAAATTGTTTGGATGAAAATTTTGATAGGGTGAAATGTATGGATGAAATTAATTCCAAAAAAATTATGTTAAATGAAAACCACATTTACATGGATGAAGTTACAAATTTGATGAAATATTTTAATGAAATTCTGGATGATAATTGCAAATAGATGAAAATTTTGGATGAAAATTTTGACTAGTTGAAAGTATGGATGAAAGTATTCCAAAATAGTTATGATGAATGGAAATTATTAGACTTGCATAATTTTCATGTCCAACTTCATTTACAAAAGAAGGTGTCAAATGTGAAATTTGAAAAAGCTTCATTACAATGTAAAAAGGTGAAACAATAAGTTGTGTAAGTTAAATCACACAATAAGTCAAAGGTAAGAAGTCCACATAATGATGTAATGGAAAAATGCTTGAGAAATTATTGAATAATGCACCACACACATTATGTTGAAAAATATTTTTATTTTTACACATAATGCATTTCAAATTAATAGAACCCATATAACAGTTCTATTTAACAATTATTTAATGACATGTATTACATATATGTATATACCTACCTACTAAATACCTACCTACCCACTTACCTCCTACCTACTACTTACTCACTTACTAAGTACATGCACCCTACATACCTACCTATTATGTACATATCTACTTATTTAATTATTAGGTACCTACCTACCTACCTACTATGTAAATACCTACTTACTTACAAAACCTATCCCCTTTCCATTATCCACTTCCACCTAATTTGAAATGAGTGGATTGGAATTCAACATAACCACTACACCTTCACTGAATATATTAAGTGGTTGCTATTAGTGGACCACTTCCACCATAAACCCACTACAATTCCACTACATTATGGAACATAATGGATTCTTAGTGGCATGGATAATTGAAACCATTGGGTCATGACAATTGGTGGACCACTTGCACCATATATCCATCACAACTCCAAATCACTATGAGCTATAGTGGATTCTTGGTGGCATGAAGATTACAAACCATTGGGTAATTAATGACTATTAATGGACCATTTCCACCACAACCCCACCTCACTATGGGGCATATATAGTGGACTCTTAAATGGTGGCACAAATATTTGTTTACTTATTGTTTATCAAAGGCTATTTTTTAAACTTTTAATTTGTGAATAATGTTTCCATGGGCTTAGGTTTAATTGGCCCTTGTGAAAACTCTTACAATTGTACCAAATGAATATTGCACATTAATGAAGTAATACATTTCACTTATTATTCCCAACCTTTATATATATACATGTGAAATATACACATGCATATATAAATATATATATTACTTGACAATTTCAATGTTACACAAGTTTTAATGTAGTTGCAATACATAGATTACAACATAAAGTTCAATTGCCAATTCATATTTATAAGGTGTTTGAATATTGCCTTAATTTTTATTTGGATGCCCAATACTTCAAATTGCCTCAATTATGTATATTGTGTTCATCTTAAATTTTACATACTATCCATTTTACTCATCCAATTATTGGTCCCACATGATGGCACTACCCTCCCTTAGCCACAACCTTGGCATATATATATATATATATTTTTTAATTTATTTATTTGATTCATGTACCTTGATGTGCATAGATAGATGTCCCTTGATTTTATGCCAAAATAACTAACTAGTTGTTAACGTTTATTGTCCATGTAGTTGCCTCTTCTTCAAATGCACATGATTACATATAGTGTTGCGTTGCCTTGAAATTCCATATTGGGTACAGAATAGAATCTCACTACCATGTTCTTTTTAACAATTGCAAGAAGTTTACGGTTGTACCTTTTTTCTTGTCCTATTTAAAAATAACATGGTTGTGAGTTTCTTTTTTTCTGTGAATTGAACATTCATGGGAAAAGTACCCCACAATAGTTTGGCATGCTCCATTCCATTTGTAAATCACCTCACCTCACACTATTAAACTTTGGGTGTCATTGGGATGCTTGTTAACTTTACTTTATGTTGAATTCCACTATAGTATAATATGCATTTCCTAGGCTTTTAATGTACTAACCCACATAATCTAGTCCTTTTGATCAAGTTTTAAAAAATACATGTCTAAATTGTGGTTCTAACAACAATCCCCCTGCCCGCCCCCCTTCTTTGTATGTTGGTTGAGTTGGTCAAAATGTTCCACCTCCATATTGTCAACCTTTTCATATATTTATGACATTGGGCAAATCAAATGTCCCATGACATACACATTCATGTTGGTAATGTGGAAAAACCTTTAAAGGTACATATGCCTACCTGCATCCAACCAACACACATCAAATGGATGATAACACTAATAACCCTTTGTAGACCTAGACATTACAATGTGCATCAACAAGCCATACCTTAAGAAGGGTACGTTTTTAAAACATATATCAAACCACATGTACATGATAATGTACATGTTGCCCACCTCAATTACAATATCACTTTTCATCATCACCTTCCATTCCAAACAAATTGCTTGACCCATGCGCAATTCTACATCCAACCATTCAACTTTTGTAGCAAGTTCCTCCTCCCCACCATCCCCACTATTAGCACAACAAGTCTAATACAATGGGCACCCAACAAATAACATAATTTCATTAGCATGTTTGCTACAACAATTAAATGAGGTTTACATGTGTACATCTCTTCTTGTCCTTGTTATAGAAAGTGTTGAATTTATGTTCCTATGTGAACCAATCGAACATTCAATGGAAGACTACCCAAAGAAACATGTTATATATTCCATGGCTCAAACACATAAACTCATACTAGTTAACACTACTAGTAAATTAAACCTACAATTTCATACAAAATGTTAATTTTTTGCTATGTGTCCAAATCCACATGTACACTTTTAGTCTAAGTTTTGCACCTTTTTGACTTTTAATATTGGCATCCAAACCTTATTCCAAGGATTATCAACCTATAGTATATTTGTTGAATCGGTAAAAATGGTGAAATTACATATCATCAACATTCAACCCTATCTTTGTGGGATTGGCATGTCAAATGTCCCATGATGTACATGTTCAAGTTGGCCTTGGTGGAGAAAACCCTTTTTAAAGGTATACATGCCATGCTACACATTTGAAGACTATGTACACATGACCATTTGTTGAACTAGACCTTGTAATCTACACCAACAAATCATTATTCAAGAAAGTTATGGGAAAAACACGCACGTACCAAACCATGTGGCCACATGATAAGGTGGATGTTGCCCAAATGTAATGTATATCACTTTTGATCATCACCTTCCACCTCATAATCATAGTCTACTTGACGCATTAACAATTCTGCATCCACACATTCAATTTCTACAACAAGTACCTCCTCCTCACCTTGCCCACTATATGGTTGTACAATATTATGGTTAGGTTCCACATCCACCACCAAGCCACCTTCTTCACCATTAGTGTCCACCTCTAAAAACAATTCTTTAGATTCAACCACCACTTGTTTGGCACAAGGCTCCTTTTGCAACAACACTCGCCTATCACCACCTCTAATTGTCTCTCGCACAAAAAACACTTGCATTACCATGACATGTTTTGTTAGGAAAAGGAAACATTGGGGGGGCCACTACTAAAATTTTAAAAAAGTGTGTAAAAATATAAGGTGCAATATATTGGTTGTTAGGTAAAAATTCTAAGTTAATTGGCTTTGAAATAGGGTAAATTTTATTCAAATAATCAATTTAATTATAATTAAATTGTATAATCTGAAATGGAGTATGTAATAAGTTGAAATAATCAATTATAATTAATCTAGGGTGGCTTTAATATGTATATATTTAAAAATTAGATAATAATAAGGTGATAAAAAATAGGCTGGATAATTATATAATACTCGCCCTCCCTTTTCTAAAAATGATTGTTTGACGCATGTAGATCCCAAACTTTACACTAAGTGTCCCCCAAAAGGAAGAAATGGTGCAATGGTTGAAAACTTTAACTAATTATGCTATTTAGTCAAGGTGATTCCTTAAATTAGGTTACTTAACTTAAGTCAGGTGACTAAGGTAACCTAGCTAAGTTCCTAACCTTGGTAAGTGTTTAATTGAAATTAGTTTTTAAACTTGGGTGCTTAATCTAGGTTAGGTCTACCTACTTACTTAGGCCTTATTTACATATTAAGTCAAAATTTTGTTCATTTTGATAGTTAACCAAGTTGATTAATTAAAATGAGGAATAAAAAAATCAAGAATCAAGAAAATCATTAGTTTCAAAAAACCATTAACAGTAGAAAAGTGCCAATTTAAGCAGTAGTCAACTTGGATTGCTAGAATCGATTTGTTTAGTATGACTAATTGGTCAAATTGGCAAATGTCACATTTTAATTTTTTTGAACAATTTTGCTAGTTTATAAAAACTATGATTTGTAACAATTACATAGTTTTTGTTGATAAATTTTAATGTCTTTCACTTGCTTGCAATAAAACTTGATTTGATATGATCAAGATTTATTTTTATATATGTCTACTTCCCCTACAGGAATGTGTAAATCCTGTAGAGGAACTTCGCATAACACAACCTTCCTCCTAGCCTCCCAAACTTCATAAATACCATGGAAAATACATAACTCACCATGCTGGTAAGATTCTTTTGCCACCTTTTATGTTACCCTATTCTATCAAAATTTTAGAATATTCAAAATGGGGATGTTGAAGACCAAACTTTTTTTTGAAAAGAATAATTATTTTGGCAAAAACTACCAACTATTAGTAGTGGGCATTGTACACATATTCCAATTTACCTTATTTTCACCTTATATTCATCCACTTGTATTTATAGGGTGAATGTAATATAAAATAAAATAAAATAAATAAACTACCCCTGTCCTCTCCTTACAACAAGGGTAAAGGTTTGTCATTTAAGTCAATTTTCTATTTGAATTCTTTGATGCCTAATTATACTTTTACGTGACTTGTATATTATTTAGTAATTTTTATTTAGCTTTTATCTAATCAATGCTTCTTCTTCTTTTTCAATTTTTTGCTTGACCATAGGTAGCAAACATCGAAAGAGAGATTTAGCAATAAATTGTTACATGTTATTAGAACCTGCCCAAAAAATAAAAATAAAAATTTATGGTATAACTACCTACAACAACTAGAATAGAAATGTAGTGAAACTGATCCAAATATCTCTTTTTGAGCCCTTTTAGATCTCCACTTCCTTTTCATGCACACTTTTCAAAGTCCACATGGAGCCAAAAATTTCATAACCCTTTTAGACAAGCATCCCTTTAGACAGGTAACACACTTTTCAAAGTCCACATAGAGCCAAAAGCTCATAACCCACAAATAAATTCAAATATTTATAAGAACATAATTGGGAACACATAAAAAAGAACAAACCCCTTCAACTTCCTTTCGTTCAAAAACAATGCCTTGGGTATTAGATTAGGGGAAAATAAGTAGGATTAGGCATATTTACACATGCAAATTGTAACTATCCAATCATTTTTATTCATGATTTAATATGGAACAAATGCTTTGGAATTGAAAGGTGTGTGTTCACCGTTTGCTTCAAAGTATGTTACTCTTGAATTCAAATCCGAATTGCTCAAGATCCTGAATTGATTACAGGTAAGGGAGTTTGAAGGGAGTTTCAAACTCCTGTAGGCCGAATAGAGGTGATTAGGCAACTTCAATTGTTGAGAATGGAGCAACAAGCCAAACAAAACCTACTAGCAAATACCAATGTGAAGCATAGGTAATGCTGTATCATGCTGTGGGACAAGAGATGATCTTGCATGTGAGTATGTGTACAAAGCTCTAGCTGATTTGGTCAGTATACTGGAAGATCTGAATTGGGTAATGCCTTTCGACGCAAAATTTTTGGACAAAATGAACTTGGCTATAACCGAAATCTTGGACAAAACAGGATTTAGCAGCATACATCTTTGGCTTTACTGTTCTGAAAAGAATGTGAACTAATATGAACTCAGGAGCATCTCATTTTGCTGCAACAAAAAGGTTCAAACAGTATGTTATTCACTGCTCAAGGAAAATCCCCCAGGCCTAGATGAGACAAGGAACTCAGAATGAATATTCCAGGCAATGAAACATGTTACACGTATTTCACACTAAATGGTGAGAGAAAGATTGGGCTCAGTTTATGGTTGTCTTCTGCCACAAATATGGTGCTGGCATATGTATACAGGACTCAGCTTTGCTCCAACCAAATTTATCATATCAATGTTTTGCTCATGAGGTGTAAAACAAACATGGTGTCCTAAATACAGCTACATTCCTCTACATATCTATGAGATTGCAACAGAAATCTCCATAACAATGCTGGCCAGAACCTTAAGAGAGGGGTGCCCAAAGTTTCAGACAGTGACCGGCATGACGACTATAGCAGTGATGAGCCACCATGACTACAATTGGATTCTTCTAAAGCACAGAAAAATCATGCCCCTTCCTTCAAGACTTCACAACATCACAGGCTTGTACAATACAGTGGTGACATATTTTGAACGAAAGCGATTTGTCGTACCTAGCACAAGGACAGTACGTGAAGTTTTACCTTTCTCAACATACAAGTGGTTGAGAATGACATGCTGTGGCCGGGGTAAAGAACCAGTGGTCTCCAGCATTTGGGGCACATTTAGCAGTGTCAAGTGCAGGTGAGGTGGCACTGCTGGTGGTTCTTTTGCATACTCCTCAGGACCAGGCATAGGATCATTGTATGAAGATTCTGGTGACCGTGGAGGTTCAAACCCTGCAACACTGTCCAAATTTTCTGGAACATACTCCTGCAAACAGAAAATTGCAACTTTGCATGAGAGAAACCTGGGTTCTCTCAATGTCAATTACAATGAAGGTTCATCTTTAGATTTGGTAGTTCTCTGTAATCATCACTAGAGTTACAGGCAATAGCACAACAGATGTAATTCTTTTGTACTTTTAAATGGGCTCATAGAAAGCTTAGCATAGTTCCCTTATTGTAGATATTTTGGCAATGAGAACTCACTTGCACATCCAGTATGTTGTTGACATTGTTGGTATCATCTGAAACGGCAGGCAGATCGGGCGAATATCTCCACTGGCCATCAACAAAGAACTTAAACTGATATACACCTGAGGGGAGGACCTTAATCAAGGTGAAATCCCTCCCGGATCTCTGCAATGGTTGCCTGCACCAAACCAATTCTGTAATTAGATGCTCAAGCAACATGGTGATACTGTTCATAACTTATGATAGCTTCTGTTGTGGTAAAACTGACAAGAGCAAAAGAGACAGGGAGACAGGAAGTACTTTATCGACCAATTATCCCAGGAGCCTATTACTGAAACACTGCTGCCCCCATGATTCCACACAATCATGGTGGGTACCCCACGTTCGGCCTCACTGTATACATCTGGTTGTGTATGAACACCTTGTGGCTGTTGATAAACCCCCAGCCCCATCTCATCTGGCTTGGCAATGGGAACCATGGGTACCTGCATAGGTTTCAAGTTAAAATGATGTACATCAATCCTCAACTGCACATGACATCCCTCAATGCTGTCACCCAATCAATTGGTCCAGTTCAAATCAACACCAAAGTCAACCAAACTGCAGATGGCCAAAAAAAGTCCACCCACTGTCAACATGCAGCAGTGATTGAATCACAGGTGCATGTGACCAGAACTATACATCTTTCTGAGAATGAATGCAACAGCCATGCACTACTTATCTCATGGCAGCTTTTGTCAGAAAAAAAGCCAATGACATATGTCACTAGAAGCCAGAGCTGAATAACAATGATACACTGAACACACAGAACCATGATCATATGGTCTAGTTTGCTTTCTAGAAGCTTCAAATAACACAAGCTGTAAGAACGACATCTACAAGCTGAAAGGACTACATGAGTATGACATGTTATTAGGTAATTGGTGTAACCTGGTGTTAACACTCCTCTCAACTAATACACCTGACAGCACTTGAGACCTCTTTCTGTTTGTAGGTATCTTTCCCTTTATCACAAGCATATCCTTAAGTATGCTTTCTCTACCTACGTTCTATCTTTGACCTCAAAATCTACCATTTATAAAAAATGCATCATGCCATCACATATCAGCCTATGGCTGGTACTAAAAAACTGTAGACAAAAACCCTAGCTCATTGCGGGAATTCAGGCTGACCTAATTACTAACATGACATTGCCATCAACTCAGGATCCAAAGCAGAAGTGCCTTTACAATGGATTCCAGCAAACAGGTCACGAGTCCTATGATCAGAAGCCAGCACTCACAAGAACTCTTCTACACTTGAGTGCTGGTTGATTTAATTTTCTGACTTCAATTGCACACGCCAAAATCCACAAAAACAAAAATCTCATACCTGGGGTGTGAACATGAGAGGAGATCGAGCAGTGCTGCCAGGGCTGTCAGAAGGGCTATGGCCCATGGAGTCAGCAGAAGCAACATGAGCAATCCGAGTAGGATCTCGTATATTGTTGGGATGATGTTGGTGGTAGTGGTGGTGGTGATGGTGACCAGAGGGAGGGACAGCATATTGTGGCAGCTGCTGCCTGTGCACATTCCCACCACCCTGCTGATTCCCATGCCCTCCTCCTCCTCCTCGTCCTCCTCCTCCCTCTGCTCCTCCTCGTCCTCCTACTGATCCTCCTGCAGCTCCTGGTACCGCTTGCCCCTCACGTCCACTGGTGTTACCCATTGTGCAACCCTCAAGACCTCTTCCTTTCCAGGCTTGTCCTATGCAAAGGGAATTGCTGCAGTCATGGGGCAAACCCTAAACCACCACCAAACTACTGCCTTCCCTCATCTCCAATTTGTTCTCCTTCTCCTTCCTATCGCCACCTCCTGCAACAAAATCACGTACTTGCCCTCTTCCATCAGCCTACTATTCTACCCTTTCTCTCTCTCTATCTCGCGGCCGCTGTCCCTCGTGCGCGCATCGCATTGCAGATCTGCCATCGTGTGCGCACTTGAGCTCACGAGGTCGACGGACGAAAAGCCAAACAATCTAGTGCACGCGGCAATAGGACCCACAATACGCGGCCATAGGGCCCCGAACTCTGGCGGTTATTAAAAACAGGGATAGACCCCCCATGGTCATGAGAACGGTTATTAGGATTCATGGTCACGGTTCTAAGCCAATCAAAGACCCAATTAAGGTTAGGTAGCGTTTTTTTTTTTTTTTTTTTTTTTTTTTTTTTTTTTTTTTAAATTTTTAAATTTATAAAAAAAGGTGCTAACTAGGTTGTTTATATTAATTGGGTCATAAGCATTGGTTATGCATAAGGGTAGGTATCAAATAATTGGTTGATAACCATTGATTATCTTGTCGGTTATTGGTTAGTTATTTGGTTTTTTAAAGAATTAAATTTCCAAAACAAAATTATGTTTTCTTGTTTTTTTTGTTATAATCATAAATATGTTTTAGGATTGATAACCGAGTTGATAATTGGGTCAAAACTCTTTGATAACCCCGCCAACATTGGTTTAAACCATTTAGATTCATTATAGAGTATAGAAGTAGCTAAAGGGATTTTGGCACCTACTAGGTAATAATAATAGGTCTACTTTTATATGAGGATTTTTGAAAGATGATATATTTCCGCTTTGTGTTGAAACTTGAGATTAGTTATAATAGAGTTATTATAATATATTGAAGGATTTATTTAGGTTTTTTTTAGAGGATTTTTTTTTAATTAAGATTATATTTTTTGCATGGTTACCATTGTACCACCAATAAAATATGACCACCTATATCACCTACATGCCTAACTCACAATTTATTTATTTTAAAAAATTTAAAAATTCGTACTTGAGACGTATTCCAAAAGTAACAATTACATGCTTAATGCCCACCCCACTCCACCCTCAAATTATTATTCAAAAGAATGTCACTATTATTATTCAAAAAATAAATAAAAATCTCAAACTAACAACACATTTAACCCCAATCAAAAGAAGATAATTAAAATAAATAAAAAATAGAACGAGAACCTAGATAAATTGGGTGTTGGGTTTAATAGGGTTCAATTCTAGCTAGAGGTTAGTTGTCAATTTTGGTTCTAGTTTCAATTTTAGGTTGATTCTTGATTTTGAACGTTTTTTCAAAATTTTGAATCAATGGTCTACATAGATATGGACTCACTTGGATCTAGATTCTAGGATGCCTTAAAAGTTGACACTATAAGTAGTAGCTTAAAGCCTTGCAATCTTGAACCTTAGTTAGATTTAACATCCTCTATCCATGTGTGAAATAGGTCAACACCTTCAAACACATCTATAATATATATATAATGCATAACATGGTACCTTAAAATTAGCCTAAAGGACAATGTATTTTGTGTGAAATTTCATAGATTATCATAATGAAATGTATACAATAAACAATTTGACATGCTTAACAATGTAATCATATTGTTCAAGATTATTTAAACAAAAGAGTGTGATTATACATTTAAAAAACTAAAACATCTAAGCTTTAACTATTTGTATATATTAAATGTCACTTGAAGATTTGTTATTGTTTTACTAACCAATAAGTCTATTGATAAACAATGAACATACATATCGTAGCACCTTGGTGGATTTGGCACACACATGTTGAATAATTAATTTAATTATAGTTTTTCAATTTTGTGCTTGGCTTTTTAATTATGAAAATTTTGACAATAAACAATAAACATATTGTAAAACATTCATATTTCAAATAACTTGAATTGTTTTTGTGTTGAGGTAGCCCCATCTAAACATTTCGAAGGAAATGTTCTTCCTTCAATAAATTATTAGAAATTTTGACAAATGAAAAATAAATTAATTTATGTCAGACCCACCAAGGTATTACAATATTCAAATTCAAAATACCATGTAATGGACATGCATTTTTTAGTTCAACCTCATTATAATGTTCACATATTTCTTCATTCCCACTCAATGGCTTAGAAATATTTTTTCATTTCCATTTAGTGACCTTGAATTACATCTTTTTCCCACTTTTAAAATCATTGAATTATTTTTAATGTATTTCAAAATTGTTTGAATTTGTTCAAAGGTAATGCCTTAGTAAAAATATTAACAAGCTATGAATATGAAGGCACATAAACAACTATGAGTTCTCCTTTTTTATGTTGTTCAGGTATAATGTGAAAAGCCACATTTGATGCACCCCCAAGTTCCTTGATGGACTCAATTGCAAGTCCAAAGGTGAAGACAACGAAAGGAGAAAAAGTTGAGGCACACCCCTTAGCTCGCAACACTTCGGGGGTAGAGGGGCGTGTTAGAGCTCCGAGATGGGACTAGGATGATTGACAAGCAAATAATTACTCACATGGACTTGTACAAACCAAACAATAAGTTGGTTAGTGTGTAATTAGAGCACACCACTTGCACGCAAGAAAATTGGGGTGATTCTTGACTTTTAGTGGTCAAGAATCAAATTACTAATTTGACTCCCGACCTTTCTTTTGGCCATAACTTATGTTTCAAGAAAACCCAAATGGGTCATGCGAACCCATTTTAGACATTTAAGTTCTAAGAGCTTTCCAATGATATAAGGAACTTTTCAATCTAATGGGTTTTGACCCCTAGTATCGTTTTTTGAAGATTCAGGAGTCCATCGAGACTTTAATTGCCCAAGTGGGAGCTCATTTGGGAGTGTGGGGGTTCATTCCCTCACAGTCTCTTACATTTTCGGGAGCATGAAATGTGACTCCCAACTTCACTCTTGGCCCGCACCTTCGCAAGCCCTAGCCTTCATCACGAGCCCAAGGCTAGGGTCGTGACAACATCAATGTGTTTGGTTATTCTCAAAAACTTTAGATTGACTAATGCAAATTAAATTGTTGCCTAATTATGTAAAAACAATGGAGTGGTATTTTGTTGAAGATATCCAATGGTTTGAAGATTTGTTGCTTAATCTAAACAATTTTTTTGACAACAAAAATATTGCAATGTACCCAACGTCAATTGTATTGTTTATAGTGCATCATTGCTTTATACTCCCCCATGAGATTGGTTTTGCATTTGAAAAAATAGCATAGGTTGATTGTGACTTTCTATCATCAAAAATTGTTACCATAATTTGCATTACTAAAAGTCATAAGTTTATTGGGTTGAACATTTGGATCATAATAGATGGCTAAATGTGGAATACATACAAGATATTTAAAATTCATATTCAAAACCATATAATGAACCTTTGTAGACTTTTAAAAAAAAATTGTTATGTTGTTGATAACAAAAAATTGATTTAGTCTTGTGGCCAAAGTTGCAAAGGCAAGATTTTCATCAAGCTTATATATGGAAAATATTTGTAAAGTACATCATAAAAGTGGAAAAAAGATTGAAATTGATTGTTAAGATTAATTGGTATTACAACAAGATTTGTGCCATCAAATCAAAAATCATGGATCAACTTGTGAATGTAACAATCTTGGTCAAGAAAAATCCATTTTTTTGATCTTGTCAAAGCAAGATAAAGTATACATAAAAATTAAACATCTCCATTTTAGAGATCTTCATTGCTCATATAATTACCATAAAGTAGCATCAAATTAGGTGAAAGTATGTGTCAAGAAGAATTAATTTTTTCTATTGAGTTTATATGAATCTAACTCTTTAAAAAAAAAAGCAAATGAATTAAAAAAGTAGATAAAAATACATTTGAAGCCAACTGAAAAATACGTGTTCAAACCTATTTTTTGGTTAGAAAATAAAATGAAATTGATATGTCATAAGTTATGAAATGAAGATCAATAGATGTATTAGCAAATCATTAAAAAAAAATATATATTTTTTGGTAAGAAGCTACTTTCACCTACTTGAAACCAAAAGCCCATAGTGAGAAATAGATGTCAAAAGCTATTTGTATTTTGAAAAACCTACTTAAAACCTATTTTTACAATTTGAAATATAAAAATCAATGCACATTAATTTAAACATATATTATATTTAATCATTGAAATGAAAACATTCAATGTTCCACAATTTTATAATGGGTTTTGTTGTTATTTTAAATCTACTTGTTCCAATTTTGACAAGGTAATCAAGTTGTTCATTTTATCTTACTTACACCCATGTAGAACTTTATGAATGTCAAGATATTTATTGGGACTACTTGTGGTAATTTAACAGTTTTACGTCCGTTTGGTAATGCAACAACTTCCACTGTCTTGTTCAAAAACAATGAATTATACTCCACCATGGCTTTGATCCATTTAGAATTCTTGACTAACGTTGAAGCCATGAGGAAATCAATATGTCAATAGGAAGATCCTACATACATGAAATGGTAGCACAAGCATAAGAGTGAGTACTCAATTTGTATGTCCAAACTCCATATATTTATGGTGGACTTTGAATGTGAAAATGCTCTAAAGCATGTGTAGAACTATCATGTGATTTTTCAATCATAATTTCCACAATGATATCTTGTTCGGGAACTTATGGTTGAATATTGCATGGAATCAAATTGTGCTCATTAACAACATGTTTTGTTGATGTTGTATCTTGGTTTTCAACAACTTTTGTTACCATAGCTTGATCTCCAACCACCTTTGGTAGTGTTGCCATAAGAAAATCAATAAACAATTTTTAATAAATATCACAATTGTCACATCTCACATCATCAAAATTTGTAACAATATCTTTGTTAGAAAATAACATCTTAACCCTCAATTTTATTAACTTTAGGATCCCATATACAGTAGGCCTTGCAATGATCATTGTAACACAATTTTCCTTTTAGTAGAAAATTTATGATGCAAGTCTTTAGAAATGTGTGCAAATGCCACACCTAAAAATTATAATGCAAACAATACTTATTTTGATACCAAATCAAGTTTCATAAGGTTTTTTGTCAAATAATGTCATTGTTCTTATGTGATTATGAATATGCATGTAGTTGTACGAATTGTTTCAACCCAAAAAAAAAAGGTACCTTGGAAAAGTAAAACATATTCCTTGTAGTTTTAACAATAGTGCAACTATCTTGTTCACAACTTTGGTTATTTTGCCATGAAATATAGGGTGCATTATATTCATGCATAATTCATTTTTGAATGAGGAACAACTGAAAAACATGACTCATGTATTCACTTCCTTGATTAATTACAAGTCTTAGAATTTGATTGCTAGTTTCATGAAGGGATTGATGAATAACTACCTTGAAACAACTCAAAATGTTAGATTTGTGAACATTGAAGAAAACTTATTGATATTTAGAATGATCATCCTTTAAAAAATCTAGTAATGTGACCTCCCAAAAATTTACTAACATTCATTTTGAAAGATCACTATGAAAAAATATGCCTAGTTCTCAAACTCTAATTTTGTTTGAGTGAAAAAGGAAAATGTGTGTGGTGTTACTTACCATAAGCATAATTATGAAAAATTTCAGGAACTACTTCTAAATCAAATAAATGGATTCCATCTACCAACTTATTGGAAATCATTTATTTGATCATAAAATGATGGACATGCCATAAGCATAGATTCTTGAATGTTTCCATGTTAGAAAAAACTTTTATTTCAAAAGTGAGGTGAACAACACCAACAAGAATGACAAAATGAATAAGAACAATAGTTTCAAAATTAAGCTTATAAAGAACTCCTTTCAAAAATTGTGAAATAAAAATTTGATTCTTTTTTTCAAATCAAATTCCATTAAAGGTGCAAGTGATTGACATTCTTGCCTTAACAATTGCTTGAAGAATGGGAAAAAATTTGTTTGAATCTTTTGATGTAAACAATAAAAAAAAGACATTTTCTTGCTATTTGTTATGTGACACAATGATGTGTATGTCTCCTTTGCAAGTAACCCAACCATTTATCATTGAGTCCCACTAATTTTAGCATAGGAGGCAAGTAGCTTCCCATGATTGTTAACTTGTGTCTACCATCCAAAAAAGGAGGTTAAATTATAGTAGTTTTGGTTACAAATGCTTTTGCATTAGCAGAATGATCTTGCTTAAATTTATGATTTTTGAAATTTTTTTCTTCCTTTAAAAGTTGTAGCTAGTGTTTCCATGGTATGGTGTACACACTTTATGTCAAATTTGGAAATTTATATAGTATCAAAAGAAATAACACATAAAATTTCACCCATTTTGAATTCTTTTTAAAATCACATATGGTCTATTTGGGCTTTAAAAATAAAACAAGTTATATAAACCATGAATATGTAATTAGTTCATATTTTCTCTTTATGTAATTTTACATTAATAATTTAATAAAAATTATTTACAACGCCTTGTTTAACATCAGTTTATAATTTTATCTTTCTATAATGATTAAAAAATACGTAACTACATTTTGAATGGGGGAACATTTTTACAACTTTAAAAAATCATTATCGTCAACATTATCATAACATAATGTACTATTGAAGATTTATTTATCATTTAATATTAACATCATTAATTTAAAACAAACTTAAAGTTTTCATGATAAATATTATTCATTATGGTTGTTTTTTTGTATGTGAAAATTTCATGTAAAAATAAAACTAGTATTTTTCAATCCTTTTGTCAAATTGTAGTCTTTGTGACAAGTTTTTGCAAGTGAAAATGTATCCTAATCAACCATTGAGTTGTTCAAATGTGCACCAATGTCATACATAATGAGAGATTATGATGTGATCCACCTTTGATTCCACATTTCTATTGCAAAATCTTCTCCAAATACCTAGAAAGTCACCTAAAAAATGTGTTGTAATGAAAACTACAACATTGTGACTCCTTTTTGTTTACATTGTACCATGGAAACACCCTAGCATCAAATTCTCAAGTTTTTGTTGATTCTTTAGCATGTTGTCTCAAGTAGTCATCAAACCATCATACTTAGCCAATAAGTTAAAAATGACCTTGGTTATGATAACACTATGATCAAAAGCTTTATTTAGATCCTTCAATTGGTAAGTTATAGATTTTATTTTGCTAAGAAAATCACCCACATCTTGACCTTTAGACATTTTACACTCAAAGAATTCTTGTTACAAGTGATGAATGCTTTTTGTGGACTTTTTGTTCATGTAATAGAATAAGCTTATGCTAGATCTATGTATAAGTTTCATAACTTAACAAATTAATCAAAACCTTATCATTAATGTTTTGTGTAAGAATATTTTGAGCTTGCATGTCCTCATGCTTCCATGCAATTGCACTTTTGACATTGTTTAAATCTCTACTCCCTCTAGAATTTCCAAAGAATTTAGTCCACAAAAATTGGATTGCAACTAATATATCCAAATTTGAAAATTCTTCCCATTAAATTTGTTGACACTAGAAAAATCCTTAGTACTTTCCATTATAAAATAATAACACGGTTAAAAACATGAGCACAATGAATCGATCAATGACAAAACAATGATTGTAAAACTAAATTAATACAAATAAACCATTGTTAAACACAATCATGATGAATCAAACTCTTGTTTCTAAACTTAAAGGCTTCACAACAAAACATTAACATGCATGCAACCATAACTTGTGAAATTCCATAAACTATCATAATGAAATGTATGTAGTAAACAATTTGACAAAATGAACAACATAATCATGTTCAAGAATGTTTAGACAAGAGTGTGATTGGATATTTAAAAAAAAACTAAAACACCTAAGAATTAACTAATAATATATACTAGATGTTACTTCAAGATTTGTTGTTACTGTACTAAGTATTCAAATTCAAAATACCATGTGATGCACATGCATAATACTTCAAGTTCATTGTAATATTTAAGTATTTCTTCATTTTAGACTTTCAAAACTTCAAACAAATGTTTTTTCTTTGAATTTTGTGATGAAGCCAGAATGGTGAGCATCCCAAAACATATTTCACATTAATTGTGAAATGTTTGTCAAAATAGTAACTAGTTAGTAATAAATATGAATGTGATGACATTGTCCCCCAAAACAAAATCCTCAAACATTTGTCCAGTTTCTTTTAAAAAAGAAGAGAAAATCTACAACAACATATTCTTGTTATTATTTTTCATCACAATACAAAAAATTGCCACTATAAAAACATTGTTTAATAGTAATCAAAGTGGGAAACAAATGATTTGATATTCTATTTATTGCAAAGATATGATATATATTGTTATGCATCTCATTTTATTATGTTCTTATGCAATTTTAATTTGATTGAGTTTTAAGCCTTATGTTAAAGAGCTATCTTTTTAGTCTTGTAAAAAAAATTGCCAATTAAAGCAAAATTTGTTTAAAGATGCTCATCACAAAGGTTACATTTCAAAATTGATTTTTATTTGTATTTGTTAAGGAATACAAATTGTTGTGTAGGTAAGTAAACAAAATAATATGAAATAAAATCATGTCTAATGTTAAGTAGGAACAATATAATTATTGTGGCATGCATGTCATGTATTTACAACTTGATTTATTTCACTATCCATTGCTTTAACAAAATAAAGCAAATTTCTCACTCAAGAAGTTGTTATTAGCCTATTTCAACAAAACCACAAGTTTCATTGTTTGAGAAATTAGCAAATTTGATTATATCAATCGATTAGATAATCATTCCATGTACAACCGAAAACCTACAAGATCTCATAAAGACAATGGGCTTGGAGTTTTGTAGTCTCCTTAAAATACTTGAATATTGCTAGCATTCTATGGAGCATGTGATTCAAGGACTTGTTTGAACTTGTAATAAATTGAATGAAAAATATACTCCAAGTTCAACTTATTATGAATCAAGCTTCACTTGTAAGATGAAGATCACTTGTGCCAAAAAAAGGTCATGAAATCTCCATCATTAGTAGCCATTGCAAGAAAATGGAAACACTCACCAAACAAAACACATTTTTATCTTGCTGCTACAAATAAAACTCCATCTCTGAGATGCAAATCTCACCCATGACAAAATAGGTCATGTAATTTTCGCCTCATTTGCCTTCGCAAAAAAATAAGATACACTCACCCACCCACAACACATCTTACAAGCATGTTATTGGAAAGTTGTTAGTTCCCGTATGCAGGATGATGTCTTGGGGTTGTAGGTGATAGTCAATATGCAGATCTTCAAAGATTTTTTTCATCTCCCACAACAGATCAGACTTGCGACTCATTTTCTCACCAAAGTCTTGATGATTTATGGTGTGGGTTAAACCTAGTGACAGCAGCAACTGGTGCATCTCAACTATGTCAAGAATTATCAAACAGAAATCTGGCTTCCAATGATTTGATTTGCATTGAATATATCTGCATCATCCAAAAAACAAATCACCC
Organism: Sphagnum tenellum; assembly: GCA_963921925.1. Lineage (NCBI taxonomy): Eukaryota > Viridiplantae > Streptophyta > Sphagnopsida > Sphagnales > Sphagnaceae > Sphagnum > Sphagnum tenellum. Next base: position 984,149 of record OY998159.1, read on the forward strand.
ATTGTTATTAATCTCTTTTAATGCTCAACATTGATCATGATCTTTCTGAAGTTCTTGAAGATCATCATTTAGTGAAGGGGAATCATATCTCAATAATCATGATTTTCTAGTTGTGATGAGATTTGAATGACCAGTTTAGCTAGTATCCGGTGCGATTAATCATCACATCAATTTGTTGGACATAGCCAGTGAAGGAGGAGGAGCAGTATTAAGGTGGTGAAACTACTTACCTGCCAATCCTTTCTTTCAGTTGTGCAATCTTCTCTGCAGGTGTTGAAGCAGCCACAATGAAATCAAAGTTGTCACCCATGTCAGGACTGCGGTAAAAGTTTTGGATGGGTTTGGTGGCAAGCACAGAATTTGGGTACCAAATCTTCACATCCGCATCTCCTAGAAAAACTGTGGTCAGAATATTCATCTCCTCAACCACAAGCTGCAATCAAAGAATGAAACATGAGAAAACAATCTGAGATGACAATCTACATGAGCAAAATGAAATACTGTATAAGTAGCCTCACTGAGTTCAATGTACAAGAAGGAGGAGGATTACAGCTACTTAAAAGATTTTTGATTCAAGCATTAGACAAGGGGAAATGAATCATGCCTGGTTGCCATCGATGACACAACGATCACCAACATCAAAGGGATGCATGACAAAGAGGAAGATGATAGCCTCAAAGATTTGTTTGCATGTGTTGCCAAACACAAACACAATGAGAAGCAGCTGTGATGAGAGAAACAATATCAAGTGTGTGGTAGCAATATCAAGCACCAACAACCATATCACGATCACAATCATGAACATGAGAGCATTGATGAAGCGATGAAGCTTGTTTACTGCTGTTTTTGTGTCACACAGTGACAAGGCCAATGCTCGTCGCTCTTTATACACATTCACCTGTAGCATTTCAATAAAAGAAAATAAAATTTGCTTGAGACTCTTGTGAGCCATCATCAATAGACAGAGAGCACTATGAAGAAAGAAACCCAATCTCTGAAAAAATCTTCAATGGCAGTGTTGTTGAAGACTTAGTGACAACATGTATATTGAAAGAGCAATTTACAAACCGTCCAATTCATGAGAGCTTGTGCAGTAATCTTTTCCGATTCAACAGCAGCATCAAATAAGGCGAGTACATGGGTGACTTCCTCCTCACTCACAAACTGCAGGAGATCATCTTTGTCTATGAACCTGCACCTCACATACATGGGTAACCCATTTTAGTATCTTGTGAGCCAGGTCCAGCATTGTGGAGAGATTACTATTGATTTGTTTGGTCTGAGATTGACAAGAGAATAATAGAATTATATTTGTTTTGTTGAAGCGCATAGATAGGGTTAGGATCATGGGCCCAATTCATCTAAATGTCATTCTTGATATTAGGGTTAGAGGATCATGGTGCATATTTGCATCTGCATTCTCCAACATTCCTGATAGTAGGGTTAGAGGATCATGAGTACATACTTGCATCCGGGTTTCGCAACGTTCTTGAAGATCTGCTTCGCGGCGATTTTCGCTTGCCATTCGGAATTGACCTCAGTCTCGCCGTTGTTGACATCGTCATGAATGTTGTCAGCGAGAGTGACAACGCCAGTATGCTTGACGAGCTTCACCAGTCGCTTCATGTTCCAGGCTGAAATGTTCTTGCGGCTGAGCTTGTTAAGCTCCTCGATACTAATGGTTTCACATTTCTTGTTCTTGTTCTTGCTGTTGTAGTCGTCGTCGGCACCGCCGCCGCCGAGTCCAGATCCTCTGCCTATGAACCCACTCTTCTTCTTCTGCACTGCATCTTCAATTCCAATAGCGGTGTTGTTGTTGCTGCTGCTGTTGTTGGTGGTGGTGGTCTTGTTTTTGTTGCGAGAGCTGGAAGAGCTTGCGGAGCTTCTTATCATGGGCTCCACCAAGCCAGGGGCAACAGCACCAGCGTTTCGTAAGCCAGCGATTTCGTTCTCGAGTTTCTGCTGCTGGAGTGCTGCTGCAATAGAGCTTTGTGATGCTGCTGCCGCAGCTTTGAACAACGGTGGTCCGGAAAGAGTCTCCAACAGATACTGATTGTAAAGAGAGTCGCGAATGCGCTCGAAGTAAGTGTCGACATGGAAGCAAGAGGCAAGCACCTTGACAAGCAACGTTTTCACCATCGCCAAAGCAACAGCAATGAGCAAGCATTGCAACACTTTGTTAACATAAATCAGAACCTTGGTAGCTTGTTGCACGCGGGGATCGAAAACGAAATGCCATGCCAAGACCACGAAGGAAAGCCAGAGACAATTTTGCACTCCCCTTCGCAACCCATACACGAAATACAACACCTTCTTCCGCAGAAGAAAGCTTTGCTCCAAGAAGAAGACGACGACGCGGATGATCCAGCTTGAGACCAGACGCCCGCACACGATGACGAGCGCTAGAACTACCCATCTCCAAAGATTCAGTCCCCACAAGGTCACGTGTCGACGCAGATGCGGAACAACTGTGCTGCACACCAAAGCTCCCACGATCATCACAAATGCAACAAACTCCAAGAAGATCAGGTAGTTCCATTTCTGACTTCGGTAGCGATCAGGTACATCCACATCCTTCAATGGGTCGTCTTCTTCTTCCAGTCTCCCTAGCATCCCTGTGTGTCGCAAAACTCCTGACTTCAACTGCTGAGATCTGAGCTGATGTGATTTGTGCTGCTGATCTTGTCCTGCTGCTGCTGCTGCTGCAATTCCGCCTGACTGCATCATCGGATTGCTTTTGTCAGAAGCTGCAGGAGCCGGCGACATTTCTGCAATCCTTGATTTCTGTCTGTTGAAAGTTGCTGCAGCTTGAAGAACTCCAGAGACGCTAGCTGGTGTATCCGGATCGGAGCTTCTTCTCTCACCTGAGTACAGCTTGAAGCTCTTTGTGCTCTTGTTCCTGGAGCGGGACCTTGATCTAAGCTTTGTCCAGTCGTCAGCAGCAGCGGTACTGTCAAGAACCTCCATGTCACCACCAGCTTGCAGAAGCTGGCTGTTCTCACAAGAATCTCTGAAGCTACAATGGGAAGTAGCGCCGGCATCCTCGAGCTCCATGTTGTTGAGTCCCATATCCAAAGAGTTGCCGCCACTCTCTCGCTGCCTCTGCAAGAAGCTCCCGATCAGTTGAGTTGGAGGATCAACTGAAACTCCAAAATCAAAGCTGCTCCCAGCTGCTGCAGCTCTTCTAGTAGTCTTCTTGCAGCTTTGATCCAGCTGCTCCTCATGCGCTGCAATCGACGTCTTCTTATGATCCTCTTCCTCCTTTGCAGCAGCAGGCCTAGTTTCAAGCTCCCTCTTGTCAAGGGGAAAGTCATAGCTACATTCTCGAGAAAGCCCATGAGACACCGGCTGAAGCTCCTTTTCAGTCCCCCCAGCGGGATTAGACGTTACAGCAGCTTGCTCGAGGCGCAGCAGTCCTTCTCCATCTACATTACGCCGATGATCTCTTCCACCTCTTGATCCTCCATTCCTCTCGGACGTTGATCCATCAATACTCACAACGACAAAAGGATTGGTACTCTTGCTAATTTTATGGTAGCCGCATGCATGCTGCTCATCCTGCTCGACGACATTGCAGTGATGATCATGATCAGATTCAGACAGGCCATTGCAGCTCATGTGCAGCATCTCAGGGTGAGCCTTCCAGACATGCCGATAGTTGCTTCTACTCAATGTACTCTTCAATCTGTCCATGACAACAGCTGACGAGTACTTCACTAGCCTTTCAACTTTCAGAACGTGAAGCTGTTTTTTGCTGTCAGAAGTGCAGCAATCTACAAGAACTTTGTGATGTTCAAGAAGGTCTGTAAGGAGGAAAAAAAAAACAAGAGGAAAAAAAAAAAGCAAACTGTCAAAACTGTAATCCCAAAACCTGTATTCTTCTTAATGATGCATGAAGATCATGCATGCAAGCAACTTAGGAGTTGATTTAAGGATTGAGCAATCAAGCTAGCCTTACTATCAAGTTCAATCTCCGTGCAATTGCAACGAATACTAATTCTTCTGTCTCTACTGCACTGCACACTCTAGGATGATGAATATCATCACCGCGCAAGCGAGAATTTTCGACGAGATGACGACTGGAATTCACTTGTGCTGCACAAGGACGGACCAAAATCAGATTACGCGCGTCGCGTAGCTACAAAGAATATGCAGCAAAAAAATCTAGTACGGTAAGGTACACCAGGGAGCGAAGCCATTGCAGAAGACGGACGCGCGGGCCATGAAGGGTTTAGGGTTTAGGGTTTAGGAGCAGCAGTTTTCGCCAAATTTCGACCTGAAAAATAATGATTTCGTCTACACATCTGGATTTTTCTTGGGAAAATATAATGACCCAAATTCGCCAGATTTCGAATTTTAAAAAAAAAAATCCAAATCGTCAGAGTCTTCTGATAACTTCCAGAAAGTAGCCAGCCAAGAATATACCAGGATTATTATTATTATTATCATTGTTGTTGTTGTTATTTTTCTTTCTCTACCTTCATATATCTATTATGTAGCCAAATATGGCTAAAGTATTTGCTAAACGATTGCCACTTTGGTTACATCAAAAAATCCTTAAAAGAAACCCTGCTGGACAGTAGTCAAAGTACCATGTGAAAAAAAGAAAAAGTACGAAAGTAGGTAGGTAGGTAGGTAGGTAGGTAGGTAAGTAGGTAGATGTAAAAAACCAGTTCTCACCCCCTAACCCGTCTTTTAGTGGCATCTGCAAAGTGAGGAAATTTTTATTAAATCTCAGTATGAAATGCTGAAACTCAGTACGAATTTTTTTATTAAATCTCAGTATGAAATGCTGAAACTCAGTACGAAACGCTAAACCTAATGCACAAAGGTTCAAGAGGAATGATAGTAGCTGTACAGGTAGGAGCAGTGAAAATATATGTAGCAGCAGTGGAGCCGATAACGAGAAAAGAAAGAGGGTGTGAAACTCCAGTTGATATGGTTTTCTGAGTTTCACCCGCCCCTTGAATGCTAATGTACTTTTTTGCAGGTGTTTTTTGAATCTCACTCACCCTGTATATGACCAACCAAACTCAGGGTACTGGTGCCGTCTTTTTCTGGCTATAAGGATATCTCTAATGGATGCCTTTTTTTTAATTAAAAAAATTCACAAAAAATCAGGGAAATTTTGATTTCTTGAAGAAAACATATATGTGTGTATGTGTGTGTGTGTGTATAGTAGCCTAGAGTGCAATTAATTAGTTGAGAGAGGAGGGTAAGTAGCTAAGGAGTTCAATTAATGGAATGTACTGCTCTTCTTTGTGTGGAAGTGTGAGAGTTGAGCTCCACTTGTGCCCAGTTGTGTTGCCAGGGATTTTTTTGGGGGAGGTTTAATGGTGAGGGTGTAAGTAAACATGTGAGAGGAAGAAGAGGTGATGGGAACCTTCACTCTAAGTTTCTCCCTAGGGCACGTGTCTGTTTGTTTGGCCCCAGCGAACAAGCAGCACCCACCAGCGCACCATGAAGGATGAATGGTAAGTAGTCAGACAACAATTTTCTGTTGGGTTCCAGTTCCCTAGTTAATCATGGTAGTTATTAATTAGCTCAGTTACTTCTTTTTTTTCCTACCTACCTACTTACTAACAACCCACAAGCAGGTTGTTAGTAGGTAGGTAGGTAGGTAGTAATAACAGCCCTTAGCTATGTATAAACCATCTGCTTACCTAAAAGCCTGCCTATTTTCCTACCTATCTGCCTATATATGAGACCTATTTCGTATTGAATTGGTTACCAAGATGAAACCCAATATTAACTCAGTTGAGGTTCATCCACAGCTGAGTAATAACATACATCCAGTGGATGGTGTGCTAGTGGGTGCTCGTTCACTATGGCCTGTTTGGCCCATAGAGTTCGTGCCTTATTAATATCATATCAATATCATTTGTGAATTCAATGGTGGATCATGAATAGACAAGTGATGAAAGGATTTTAATGACAAAACAAAAAATAAAATACAAAGATGGGAGAACATGGTTTAGATGGCAAAATTTCATGTAATGAAAAAAGAAAATGTCATTCATGCCAAAGGTAAAAGATATGAAGTGAATTTAGGTGGTGTCAACCATGAATTTGAAAATGGAAAACATGAGGACAAAGTAACAAAGAACTAAGGTTACAATTGAAGCCTAACCCACACAACAAGTGTTCTTGGGAGAATGTTCTTCACAACAATTGATCAAAAATACAAAGTCATAAAAATAACCTCTTCCCAAATTACCCTGATCAAATTTACATTGGCAAACAATATACCAATGACTTTGGTTGAGAGCTTTGTAAAAGCATGAAGCAAATGAAAATTATTTTTTAGTGTATTTATACTGCATTTTATATTTGTGGATATTTCTTCTAAAAAAAGAGGATGGATCTTATGTCTAAGTTCTTTAAGAGTGGAATAAATCTTGTGCTTATTTATAGGTATAAGATCTCCCCCCCTCCCCAAAGAGTGAGTGTAAGAATTAAAGAACTAATGTTAGACAAATGTTAGGCAGGTACTTTGTTTGGAAGGCTAGAATCATAAGTTTTGGTTACTAAAACCTGAATCAACATTGGGTTTGGTTTTCTGGAATCAAGATTGGAATCAAAATTGGGGTTTTTATTTTTTAAAAGAAGCAAAATTGAACCAAAACCAAAATCTTAATTTTTATAAGAATCGGAATTGGAATCAAATTCAAGAATTTTGAAAAAGGATTATAATTGAGTGCTAATTGAAGGGTGACTATTAGTTAATCATTGGCTTCAACTTAGGTTACTTGGAATGGGATTGAAACCAAGTTTGATTTTTGGGAGTGGATCCAAAACTAAAAGTGGGATTTTGTTTTGATTTTAAAAACTATTCCTAGAACTAGAACCAAGATTTTAATTTTTTTAAAAAAAGAATTGAACCCAAAACACCTTTGATTTATTTTTTAGAATTGGAACTAAAGATTCTTAATAAAAGTCAAGAACCACCCAACATTAATGAGAACCTTCCCCTCTTACAACTCTTTTCTAATTTCATTTCACTTCATGTTTACGTGGGTAAAGTTGAGGGATGGGGTACATTTTCAATATGCAAGGTAGGATTACACTATTCACATATGTGTTCTTCTTCATAACTATTGTTACCTACCTAGTAGTTAGTTAAAGTATGTACTTAAATTAAAACAATCCACCATTCATGTACATAATGGCTATTTCTCCCATGCACATAGTTATGTAGTTTTTTTTCATTTGTTCTTAGTTAATTTTAGTTTTCCTTTTCTTTGTTGTTTAATTATTGTGTCTTCATGGTATTTAAACAAAGGTTTATTTGATATTGTGAGTGGAAATTCATGAACTTGAGCTTTGAGATTTATGTGTGCACATAATGTTGCTAGAGTTGTCAATGAATTAGTTATCCTAGGATATTGCATGTAAAGGGTTTTATTGGAGTGAAAAAAGTTTTGGGTTAAAATTTTTTGGTTTAAAAAAATTGCAACTTCTTTTTTGTTTGGTTTCTTACTCAAGATATGATGTGTTGATTGTTAAAAGTTGAAGCTTTCTTAAGTATATTTTTCAGAAATCAAGTTAATAAGGATCTTGTGTAATTATTTTATGGTTATTACAATAATCTTTCTAACAAGTTTATGAATGAAAATATTTTAAAATATATATACTTTCCCAATATAAGTCAAGTTCTAGCTTTTGAAATAAAAAAATAAATTGGACCACCAAGTTATTCCACTTGGAAGTTCAAAATTAAGAATATCCTCCTTTGTGGGGACATTTGCAATATTGTTGATCGCCCCACTCCCATCATAATCATTAATTCACATAATTCTTGGTAGGTTGAAACACTTCAAAAGTTAATAATAAAATCACTCACCGTTTTAAATTTATTTATGAAGGACCACATTATGCTTTCCATTACTACTTTTATAATCCCAAGTAACATGAAATTTTCTTTTTATCTTTACATGGTGTCAAACAATTCTACAAGGCCAATGTTCAAACACAAGTTAACAACAATCAATCTTGATAACTATTTTTTGTGGCGGTGTAACAAAAAAGAACAAGGAATATGAGGCTTTTATTCCCTAAGACAATCACAAAAAGATCTAAGAATTATAATATGATATTGATAGAAAGTATATGCATGACCTAAACATGCGATCTTACATCTCCACCTTTACCACTATTTCTATTGTGCATGAACTACCCAACTTTCTACTCTATCTAAATCATGTAAATCAATGGGTCCATGGAAATCAATTCATTCCAAATTCACTTTCACAAGCCAACTAACCTTAAGACAACATTTCCCATCCACCATGAAACCCGTTGACAACAAAAGCCTAGAAAATCCAAGCACGCTCAGAAGAAAAAACAAAAGAAATGAAAACATGAACACAATGATTCAAAATAATAGGCCAGCAACGTCACAACAATCCCTTTACTTAACACTCAATAGCAATTGCATGTTCACAATGTTAGTTGCTTCATGGCATGAATTGAAAGGATAGAGGTGGACAAAGAAAAGAAGTTATAGTAAGTTCAACAAACGAATTTAACACACAACACTCTCTTCCAATGCAGTTTTTGCTTCGGAACTCCCAAATATCAAGGTACTATTTTTCCCTTCCCACAATTTACAACAACACCATACCACGCACATGGCCAATACATCACATACATCACACATCCCATAAACTACTCTTCAATTCCTTTGCACCTATCATCATTTTTCCATGTTTAACCCTTAACTACACAACTAAACCAATTCCACCTAAAATGCAACACAAACACAACAGAGATTTTGTGCTGCATCTAAACTGCAACCTTTGAGCATACTACAACAAGTTATCTCTATTCAAATGTTAATCATTTGAACAACATATCCTTAGGATTGAATTATTGAAAAACTTAACCCCCTTTCTCACTCATAGAGTCCCTATATATATATATTTTTTCACCTCCACTGAGTTTCACTAACCTAACAAATCCTCTTTTGCCCATTTACCCCAAGCAATAAAAAATGCCCTTCCAAACCTTCAGCACTAAGTGTTGTCAAGCCACAATAGCAACTTGTCAACATAAATAGCAACACAACAAATCCAGCACAAAATAAAAAGCAAAGTGCCAATCATCATAGAGTGGCCATGCACATCCACAAAGTGCATCAACTATGAATGATGATCTCCAAAACAAAAGTCAGTGAACTCAAACGACATAGTTGATGTGGTTGGTGTGAAAACACTTCAACCCTATCTTTGCACCATAATGGAATATTTGAAAAAAATTGAAAAGATACAATTTGAGCTTGTAAACATTGGTGGAGCTATGGATGAACAAAACTTGGTGGAAAAGGTGTTCAACACCTTTTTCGATAGTTTTGGAAGGGTCCTACAAACATTTAATGGGAACTTGCAACTTTCAACATTATTAAACTATTAATAGGATTATTGCAAGAAGAATAATTTCTTGCATTTTGAGCCAATAACATGAACAATAGTGATAGTGTTGAGGCCTTGATGGTTAGGATGTGAAGTCCACTTAATCAATTTTTAAGCTTCCAAGGGATACAGTTCTTTTAAAAAAAAGAAAGATGTAGTGGGTTTTTACCTCAAGATAGCAAAGACCATTCAAGGAATGGCTTTCAACACAAACCAGTTAGTCTTTATAACTTTTGTGAAAAATTAGGCGGTTGCCCTTGTTTTATATGTGAAATGATGAAAAATGCATGATAATGATGTAATCACAACCATCAAAATTCAAAGGCAAATGTCATAGAGTAGAAAGGGGATCCATATTTCAATATTGATGGAACATCATTAGACTTCTTTAAATGTGGCATCAATGTCTTAAAATTAAATTTTTTATATATTAAAGTGTTAACAAACACATATAATAATAATAAAAAACACCATGGCAAACTTAAAGCTTTATGAACACCCGCCATATGTGAAGTTTGCTAGAGGAGAGAATCTTGCCATTAAAGGCAAAAGGTTTGTCAAGTTGTTTACTACTACATACAAAATTTAACATGGATGAAGTTCTTTATGTCCTTGATTGCACCAAAAAATTGTTGTATTTTGGGAAGTTGACAAATAGAAGCATAGTCTTGATATTTGATGATAAGAATTGTCTATTCTTATAAAAACATTGTCACAAAATCATTGGTCATGGGGTTCATGATCCCAAGAATGGACTTTATAAGTTGAAAGAAACAATAGTTCCATCCACACCAATACCAATGATTTTTTTAGTGGAAGGAATGTCCAACCCTTCATGGTTGTGGCATTGAAGATTAGGACATTTGCATTCATAAAACATACATTTTTTTTCCACCCATGGTTTAGTTATAGGCATTCCTCCAATTCAACTACATGCACCATTTCATCGAAGGATGCATGGAAGGCAAATAACATTGAGAGTGTACACCCAAGTCTATTGTCCATAGGGTAAGAAAGATCTTGGAACTTGTGCACTCGCATTTATGTGGTCCACATTTTGCCTAACATGGTGGAGTTTAATTTTTCATCACATGTTCATTAATGTTTTTAATTAAAAAAGGTGAGTGTCTTCTTTAAACACAAATTTCAAACAATTCTTTACTTCAAAATAATTCAAGGCAATTGTGGAGAACACCATAGGTAGAAAGATTCAATATTTAAAAGGTGATAAAGGAGGGGGTAAAAATAATTTCCACTAAAAACTTGCTCACAAAGCTTTTTTTGATAAAAGTTAACCAAGGCACCACAATAGATGAAAGGTTTTTTGATCAAAAACCAAATTTGAACAAATTGAGGACCTTTGGAAGCATAATTCATGTGCACATGGCTAATGAGAAATGTAAAAAAATAAATCCAAAATTCTTGTGTTGTCTTCTTGTAAGCAAACAAGGCTTTCAAATGTTGTCATCCACCCTCAAATGAAATGATAATGAAAAATTTATATTAATGCATCCCCAAACATGGTTTATGTATACATTGAAAAATGTTGTTGATATCAATATCAGTTGTATGTTGTTATTTCATGGGTCACAAGTAGTGCAAACATCAAGATTTTCAGCGGTTAGGGTCTTGATGAATACATGCGAAATGTGGTATATAGAAATGTTTTGGAAATGTAGTTTGTAGTTGTAATTTTGTAATATGTACCGTCAAATACACACACACCTGTGCATTAGGCACGAGGTTCAAACTGGTGTATATATATAACATTTTAAACGTTAACTTGATGTACCATTTTAAAGCATGTAAATTGGTTACACCTTAGGTGAGTTGTGTTAGCATGTTTGCACCTTGAACTAATTGATTTTAGTCACAAGGTGATTGTCATAGATTTATTCCTTCTTCATCACCAATTGTTTCAATATCCCAACCCCCCATTGGGTCCTTCTTTTTTAGATTTTGGTCTCCTTTCACATGCACCTTTGTCACCCAAAGGTGAATCCATTTTATGTCGCATCCCACATATAAAAGCACCTTCTATAAGGCTTAGGAACCATTTGAATTTTAATGCCAAACTTGCCAACATGATTTCCTTGAAAAACCAACCATTTAAAAAAAATGTTGTTGTTGATCCTAAATGGTTATGTGCCAGTGAAAAAGAGATAACCTCCATTGATCAAAACCAAATTTGGTCTTTAATGAACTTACCCATAGGTAAACAACCCATTCATAGCAAATGGGTTTACATAGTGAAGATCAACCTATCAAACTCAAGGCAAGGTTCATAACATTAGGTTTTGAACAACAAGTAAGCATTAACTCTGAAAAAACTTTTGTTCTAGTTGCAAAATGGAGTGATCTGCAATGTACCAATGTGTTTTGTTTGGTTGTGAAATACAAAATTCAAGGTCAATTTCATGAAATTTTGGTTATCACAATGTATGATCGTGGCTACATCACTTCACACCTTGATCTCATTCAACAATTTCCACAGCCAAAGGGTTTTACATGCAACCTTATATAAAACCATCTACTTAACTTTTGTTGAAGACTTTGCCTTGCATCTCTACTTTTTGTTCCACCATATACGTGTCCATTTTTAAGAATAAAGATGTAACCCATCATGGATTTTAGTCCATCCAAATCTTTGCAAATTTGGATGAGTTCAGCAGGAACATTGAAGTCTAGGCTGCCGGATCATGTCTTTTTCTTGACCACATTATATGACATAATCTTCCAATGATGATCATACATGCTTGTAGTATGTAGTGACTAAAATGTGCATCTGTTAAACATGAATGCTTTTCTAAATTGTTGAATGTCCCACCCCCGACCTTAAATCTCATGGATTGGCTTTGCCCTTGCTCATTATGTTCAGTGTGTCGGCTAGCTTGCCCTAATGGGCTCACCTGGCACCTTACCCAACAGAATGGCAGGGGTTTAACCATTCCATGGTACATAAGAGGCATCCCTGAAATTCACAAAATATTCAGAATACAATGAATGCCAGTTTTGGGGTTTAAGGTTCACAAGCACAGTATATTGGTGTCAACAAAAACCAGCATTTGGATCTTGATGTTCTGGCATCCACCCAATTAGCAACAAAGTGAACTCAATCACAATGTTGGCTAGAACTCGGAGTCATAGCTAGTAAAAATGTCACTAGTATATCCTTGTTGAAAGCTGCAACAAACTTCTGAGTATCAGCTTCGTTTTCATTCAAGCATCAAGCACCCGGCAGCTTGCACAGTATGTTGATTTGCACTAGCATACATCACAAACACATGTTCAATGAAAAGAGGGCAAGCTTTAAAGCTACAAACTATTCGAGGCAGCCAAGATATATCCTACTACTGCAAATGGATCCTCCACTCATTGAAGGGTTTGATTGACCACAATTCTATTGTCACCTGCTCCCATTGCTCTTCCTCAAAGTGCTCTTGCTCTGTTCAAACAGAGCACAGGATTTATGATGACAAGGTTATTATGGCAAACACATACTTAGAAGTCAAAAGTATGATTGCACACACATATGGCAAAAGATTGATGTGAGAGAGTCATGCTCCTTAGCCTCTAAACATCAGACGAAGGTAAAAATAAACTGAAAAGCAGACCAATTTGGTCTGCCCTGACGTTTAGGGGTTAAAGACTCTTAAATAGGTTCAAGAGAAACAATGCATGATGATCAATTGAAGGGTCTTTGGATCAGGATGCTTGAAACCCTGATCTGAATATTGTTGCAGCAAGTCAATGGTGTACAAAAGTTGGGACAAGAACTGCACCTTGGTTCTTGAAGCTTTTGGAAAAAACTCTATTCAGAAGGGAAGTTTCCATGTCCTAGTATCCTGTGTGTCATGAAAAGGAAAGAAAACTGATCATGAATCCAATGTTTTTTCCATTTGTTGCCACCACCAGAACTCCCAAAGGTCCTTCTAGTCCGTATCCATTACCTCACATTCTGTTCTGCTCAATCATTGTACCAGAATTGCTCTAAATATTACCAAAGCATTCATGTCAAGCTGAGGGACATCCAGAGAGACAGCAGCATTTCTTTCCCTCCCCGCTGCTGTCACATATCCACTAGCTCACTATAACTTTCTTCCAACAATCTTCTTCTCATGTGCATGCATCATCATCTGCCACAAACTTTGGTTGGAAAAGCTCGATGCCTGCTGCTGCATTTGCTGAAATCAAGCAGGAATGAGATTGAGATTGGGATTCAAGATGCAACGAGAATCACAACAGCAGCACCACCATGCAAACAGATATTGCAATTTTTCTTCCTCCAAGTCGTCTTCTAGGCTTCATGAAATGGAAGAAAAAGAAAGCCAAGTAGTAAATTTCTTGCTCTTCCTCAGTCGTGCAATAAGCTACAGATTAGAAGCAAACTAAACACACACACACAACAAATTCTGCTTTACAGTGATGAAGGGTTTCTAGAGAACTAGGGTTTAAGGAGAAGAGAGGGATGGGTCAGAGAGGATTTTGTGAGCTTCCCTTGCATGCTGTGAGATTTTATCGTGTGTTAAGTGAGTATTGCATATCATTCTTGAACACACGCTAAATTAGTAGAGCTCAAGAAACAGACAAACACCCCCAACAGATTCTGTTCACTGTGTATTAGGGTTCCTAGAGAATTAGGGTTTAAGGATAACACAGGGGTCGAAGAGGGTTTTGTGAGCTTCCCTTGCATTCTGTGAGATTTTAGTGTGTTTGTGCAATGAGGATTGCATATCATTCTTGAACAACAGGTAGCAGAGCGACGCAAAACACACACACACACACACACAAACAACAGGTTCTGCTTCACTGTGAATTAGGGTTTCTACAGCACGAGGGTTTATGGATAAGAGAGGAGTCAGAGAGAGTTTTGCGGGCTTCCTTTGCATTCTGTGAGACTTTGGTGTGTGTGGAGTGAGGATTTGATATCATCCTTGAACACCCGGTTAGTTAGTAGAGCTCAAGAGAAGAGGCTGCGATATCCTGTCAAAAGATTGCGATATTTCAGGGAAGATGGAGCTTGCAAGCTTTGGAATAAGCTCGGGGGCGGCGTCTGTGCACGGCTGCTCTTCTTCTTCTTCTTCTTTTCTCTATCTGAGTCGAAAGAACGGGGACATGCTGTAACACGGAGACTTGATTGTGGCTTAGATCGAATATATATTCTGTGTGAGAAAAAATGCGTGAGCTACAGAGGATTGCGATAGTCTTCAGGTGCTTGTCCTCGTTACAGTTGCATGGATTGCGCGGCCTGGAGCGTTCGGGTTTGTTGAAGAGTGCTGCTGCTGCTGCATCGGTGTGGGAAAGAGATGCTAGTAGTTTTTCAGCTGTAGAATCTGATGCAGGAGTAGAAGCTGAAGCTCAAAAAAGCGTTGATGTTGGAGTAGTAGTAGATACACAGAAACCGCGAGGAGCTGTGGAAGATGGAGGAGGAACTGAAGAAGTTGGAGCTCAGACACTAGCGAGCGACAAACCTAAGACGGTGCTCCAAGACAAGTCTCGCTACTTTGATGGCAAGGTGATAGTGGGAACGGTTTGCAACATCCTGTGGAAAGGGAAATGGAGTGATGCCACTGAGAAGTCCTTGCAAGATCTCAAAACCTACTTCAGTCCGGGTGTTGTATATGAGATCTTGCGGTGTCAGAGAGACATTGATGTCTCGTGGAGCTTTTTCATGTTTGTTAGTGAGCAATGTTTGTACAAACATAACTCACGAACGTATGCGAAGATGCTGTCGCTCTTAGGAGACTCCAAGAGGTACTCCAGGGTGCAAACCTTGCTGGACATGATGCAACAGGATGGCTGTGGGATGGATACTCAGCTCTACAATACTCTCATTTCAGTGTATGGCCAGGCAAACATGGCGGAGAAGGCAGTGGCAACACTGGAGTTGTTCAAAAGGGGAGGTGGAAAGCCTACTGCATACACTTACACCTCCATGATTCACCTCTTTGTCAAAACAGGTAACATCCGGAAAGCCATGGAGATGTATTCAGAGATGGTAGAAGCACACCTGCTGCCGAATCACACAAGCTTCAATATCCTGATCGATGGCCTTGCAAAGTCTGGTGAGGTCAGTGCAAGCAATTCTTAAACCCTAGAACTCTTTTGCAAGCAAATCTTGCAGATAGAACGCGTGCATGTTTTGTTTGTTTCTGCTGTGGGATTGTCAATCTTTTTTTGTATGCATGAATCCCAACTGCATGTTTTGTTTGTTTCCACTACCACAATTTCTGCTACCTAAACCCTAAATGATTTCAACTTCTTTCTATTCACAAATTTCTGACTGTGTATATTTTGTTTCTGCTGCAACGGTTTCATCTTTTTGTGTTTGTGAATTCTGACTGATGGCAACAATAAGGAGATGTTGGCAGGTAGATGTGGCAATGAAGGTGTTTGAGCAGATGAGCCAGCTCCATGTGCAGCCAGATGTATACACATACACTATCCTCATCCGAAGCCTTGGGAATGTGGGGAAAGTGGATGCGGCACTGAAGCTCTTTCAGGCCATGATAGCTCAGAGGTGCGAACCCAGCATTGTTACATACAACAGTGTGATGCATGCCCTTGGAAGGGCAGGGAGAGTGGATGAGGCATGTAATGTTTTCAAACAGATGATCACAAGAGGAGTGCGTCCTGACTCTGTTTCATACAATATTTTGATTGACTGTCTAGGCAAAGCTGGGCAGCTGGATAGAGCATTTGAGCTTTTCGAACAGTCAAATGGCTCTATAACTACACATACGTATAATACCCTCATGAACAGCCTTGGAAAACAAGGAGAGGTACAAGGATTGCCAGAACTGTTTGCACACATGAAAGAGAAAGGGTGTGTTCCTAATGAGATCACATATGCCATTCTGGTGGAGCGCCTTGGGCGCGCAGGAAATGTGGATGAAATGTTGAAGCTTTATTCAGAGATGATGGAGAAGGGCATAAAGCACGATACTGTCACCATTAACAACTTGCTTGACTCTCTTGGTAAGGCTGGTCACATCAGTGTGGCGTGCAGTATCTTTGAAGGAATGAAGATGAAAGGGTTAACTCCCACCATGTTTACATATAATATTCTGATCAATGGGCTTGGCAAGGCAGGTATGATGGAGGCTGCTACTGCCCTCCTACAAGAGATGCAGGAAAAAGGTTTCCACCCTAACACTGTCACTTACAATTCACTTATCAGCAGCTTCTCAAATGTAGGCAACGTACATGCAGCTTTGGCTACCTTCCAAGAGATGAAGGAGCAAGGAGTGCGCAATGATGTGATTACCTACTCCTCTCTGATCGAGTGCTTGGGCAAGGCAGGCAATATTGAGGAAGCACTTGTTATGTTTGAAGACATGAAGCAAGAGGGCTGCTCTCCAAATTCAGTGACATATAATACTCTCCTTGGTGTTCTTATCCGTGCTGGTAGGTGCAGGGCAGCTCTGCAAGCTCTTGCAGAAATGAAAGAGAAACACCTTGAACCAGATGAAGTCACATGGAGCATACTGGGGAAGCTTCCTCCTAGCTATTTTCAGGATGCAACTGAAATGTTTTCAGTGTAGCCTTCCTTTCAAGACTTTGCATTTCCTCATATTCATCTGTTGTAAGTTATGTTTGTCCCAAAGCAATCAAGTTCATGACCCTGGCAGAGTTCAAGAGAGCTGGATTTGCAAGCTGTACATACAGAAAATTTGCCACTTGACTGAGAACGAAAGTGGGTTCTCTCTATCAAAACCTAAATCCAACTGAAGAATCTTGGAGCCAATGGTAATCTTAGCAAGGGATGGAGGATGTGTTACATGCAGAATCAGCTGGTGTGCCTGCAATGGTGGTGGGTTTGTCAAAGTTTCTTTAGTTTTCATATGTTCAGAAGATGTAGTTCTCTATCCCTCCCTTATTTTTTTGGCCCAAGAAAATCAGGCAGAATCCCGCCAGAATTGATATATCATTTTGCTTTCCCTTCATCTCAGCTTTAGATTTTGGATTACTTGAAGGTGGGTCACTTTAGCTTCTACCCAGATCCTCAGTAAAATTTCATAGTAGCAGATTAAGTCCTGAGGCTCTTTCACTGTCCTGGTATAATCAAAATGATGATATGTACAGGATTCCTTGTGTCGAGCAACAGCGAAGGTCAATTCCTTTGAATGACAATGCAATTGCTGTGCCACTGACTTCAGCACACCATTCATTGGTGACGTGAGCATGGCCTTACTTTTTCTTCACAGCATGAAAGTGCATTCCAGGCAGGATCTCTTTCCAATTTTGCAGATGAGCAGAATGAAGTCATTTTATCTGCGTCTCATGGTCTATGCGAATGGGGTCTGTTTGTGAAAATGGTTTTGGTTTTCACATTGCATGTAGTATGTGCTATATAAGATATAGTATTGACTTGTTTTATTCACTATGTCTCTTGAGAGTGGGCTTGAGAGTGGGCCAGCCAACAGCCCTGACTGAGTTTTCCCGTTGCTTCTAGAAAACCTGACAGAAACAGGATGTGGACTTAGTCGATTCTCTCTGAGATGAGTCGTGGAGTTTTTACTCAAGAGTTAAAAATGGAAATGAATGAGTTTGAGGTGTTCCACATGTGTTGGTGACATTTATCGAAGTTTGTTAACAATGCAACATACATTTTTCAAAAAACAAATCATATATTTCAAATGCCAAGTTTTCCAAGTATGTATTGTATCAAATTGTCATACACAAACATAGTTGCAAGCTTAATGTTAACCAAACTAAAAATTGATGGATTGCAATGGGCTTCTTTTTTCTTTTTTTTTTGGGTTTTTTTTTTTTTGTTTTCATTCATTCATTTCAAAGCTAGGCCATGGATGCTCTCATAGAACCTTCAATAATAAGGCTTATAGTCAAAGGAGACTTCTTAAACAAGTTCTTAAAGATTCATTACATGGGATTAAAAAATTGGATTTTGATGAATGAATTTGGTTCTAATGGGAACAAAGACCGATGAATAATTGAGGATGTATTTCATCTTAATAAATTGAAATGTTGACAATCATCCATGACCATTCCATCCATCACTTGAAGTATCACTGCTAGGTGTCCATCAAAAACTTTATATATGGACATCTGTCAGTTGCCACCACGTATGGGTTTATTGAAGAAACGAGGCTTTAAGGAAGAGAGAGAAAGGGGGAGAAGGAGGAGGAGGCAGCAGCTTCGAGAGCAAAAGAGAGACGAAGAAGAAGAGGAAAATTCAGAAATCGGTTGCAACAAGTGGAGTTTGTGAAGCAGGAGCGGGTGCAATTGTGCTGCTGCATTTCTTGCTGAAGAATTTGGACGAGAGCGGAGCATCTGAGAAAGAATTTAATCGTCAGTTGTTGTGCATCTTCGCTAGGTGACTCTCTGATTGCTTAAAGGTTTCTAGAGTTAGGGGAGGAAATGGGGGTTGTCTCTGGCGCTCTCTCTCTCTCTCTCACAACCCATCACTGTCTCTATTGTGCATTCAGAACACACTGTCTCTGGTGGTACATCCGAAGAGAAATCTTGGTTTGTTTTTTAAACCCAAAAGAAGAAGAAAAGAAGAAGAAAGGGTTCATTGCAGTATGTGAAGAGCCAGATGTATGTATGGAGTATGGATCTTGATGTTGTTGTGGTTGGATTGATGATTTAAAAATAAATAAATTCAGGGTCTACAGCTTTTGTTTTGTGATTTCTTGGGAATAGATTTTCTGAGTTGCCATTGTCTTCTTACACCATTAGTCTCAAAATATAACAGCAAAACTTGGGATGGGCTTTCATATAGAAGTTGGTTAAAAAAAAAATGGCAACTTGGATGGGTTTCCATATGGAAGTGGTATGAACTGGCGATTGCCAGATGCACCTCAGTGCTTTTGAAATTTGCAAATTTTCAGAAATTCTCCCTCTCCTCCTCGTCCTTCTTCTTGTTTTTTTCCAGTATGGTTTTTGGATGTATAGGAAAGCTGGGCATATGGAAGCTACATTTGTAGAATTCTATATTGATGATACTTCCAGCTTTCATGTAAGTCTGAAGCTCAACTTCACACCAAGGTCAAAACACCCCCTGCCCTATCAATCATGAACAATGCAAATGCTGCATTCTTTTGCTGAAAATGTGACAGAATCTGATCAGATTGGATTTTTCTTTGTCTGAAATTCAGGAGAAAAGAAAGCTCATTACTTCAAATGGGGAGTAGTGACAAACCCATTGATGAACAGCTTCAGGAGCTTTGGGAAGAGCAAGGGGAAAAGAGAGGGGTACCACAAGGGGTGCGTGATCTCCTCAACTCGGCATTTGCAAAAGTGCCAGTCTCATCTTTTCCTAAACTTCCTTATGGGAAAGGTCAGTTCCCATTTCTTCCTTACATGGCATCTTCCCATTCCCATGCCTGCAACCAAATTGTTACATTGAAATCCATGCACAGAACCCTAGGATGTAAGTCTAATGAAGAAGATTCAATCAACATCAGAATTCAATCACCTAGGCTCCACATTCGAGCAAGGAGAGAAATGCCGATGGCTGAAGGGTCATTGGATATGTGCTTGTCACTTTCAGAACATTTCAGAGCTGAAAACAAAAATTTTATTGATATTATGAATCTTTTGCAGTCGTGGAGATCTCTGGAGATGCATCAATTTCTGAAGCTGTGCACCTACTTGCTGAACACAACATCTTTTCAGCTCCAGTTAGAAACCCTTCAGCAAGCCCTACTGACAGTTGGTCGACTAGGTATCTTGGCATGGTGGACTACCCCTCTATTATACTGTGGGTGCTGGAACAGGCAGAGTTGGCTGCTGCAGCCATAGCCACAGGCTCTGCTACACTTGTGGGTGCTGGAGCTGGAGCATTGGGGGCATTAGGGGCCCTTGTACTTGGACTCACTGGCCCTCTTGCTGTGGCTGGGCTTGCCACTTTTGCTGTTGGTGCGGCAATTGCAGGTATATTGTAAACCAAAAAATCAACCTGTGTATCATCAGGTTTTGCATAGTTTGTAACTGAATGTATTGAGCATTGACATCACAAATGTGGATCAGCTTCAATAATTGTGTGTTCCATTTGGTTTGGTGTTGTGCTTATTGTATGTGTGGGGATTAGGGTCTGTCAATTCTAGTTTCTGCCTTCTTGAGTTTGTGTGTGTGTGCTGGGCTGTTGGTGAGTTGGGTGAAGTCTAATGAAATTTCTTTTTGTTATTGGCAGGAGGAGTAGCAGCAGAGTCTGGTGGGGCCAAGGATGCACCTTCAGCAGCTGATGCCCTTGGGCAAGACTTTTACAAAGTCATACTTGAAAATGAGCCCTTTAAATCTACCAAGGTAAGCAGGTTGCTCAATTTAGCTTTTCTTTTATTTTGCAGCTTTTGATAGTTTGGCAAATCTTTCATGTTCCAGAGTACTGAGTTCTTCTGGAGGCAGGGATATCTCATTATCTTCAGAAATTTGCTGGTGGCAAACAAACAATGTGCAGGTATCAGAGATCACAAGAGCATACAGATGGGCTCCATTTCTACCCATTCAGCATAATGACTCCATGCTCACTGTGCTGCTGCTGCTTTCTAAGTTCCGCCTGCGCAGCATCCCTGTGGTTAATATTGACGAGAATGTGGTGCAGAATGTTATTACTCAATCTGGTGTCATACTGGGCCTTTCCCAGTGCTGTGGGCGTGACTGGTTTGACAACCTTGCAGGAAAATCACTACATCAGCTAGGTCTCCCTGTCATGACGCGCAGCAAGGAAATTACCAGAGACCCATCTCATAGTTTCTAACAGATGGGTGGTTTAGCTGCCACTCATCAGACAAACCATTTTTTATTACCCTTCGTTGCTCAGAATTTGACATATCACAGTGATTTTTGTGGAACTTTTACAATAGCTGTTGGGTTCAAAATGGTCCAATACTGAAAACTATCATGAAGATGTTGAAATGAACAGATCATTTTCATATGTGAATTAAGAGTTTTTTATGCTATGATTGGAGAACAGGTAGTGTCAGTTGATGCAAGCAAGCTGGTGCTGGAAGCTTTTGTACTTATGAAGGAGAAGCACATAGGGGGACTTCCAGTGGTGGAAGGCCCTGAACATCACCTTGTTGGAAACATCAGTGTGCGTGATGTCCGCTTTCTGTTGTTGCAGCCAGAACTCTTTGCAAAGCGCAAGTAAGTGCTTTCTGCTTTTCTTTGGGTTTCCTAGTGCACTTTTTGGTTTTCTGTTATGGTACATACATCGATTGGCTTTTGAGCTGTGAAATTCACACAACCCACATACTAGTGTTCTGGCTGATTGCATTTTGTGTTGATAAACAGAGAGCTAACAGTGATCGACTTCATGAAGACAGTGATGGAGCAGGAACCAGAGACAGGGATGCTGCCCCCAACTACTTGTGAGAACACGGCAAATTTAGGTGATGTGATAGAAATGCTTGCTAAAAAAACCCTTCCCCGGATCCACATAGTTGACAAAAGCAACCAGCTTGTGGGTGTGGTTACACTGCGTGATATCATCGGATGCTTTGTATCGGAGCCCAAGGATTACTTTGATGATTACTTTGGGGGAGTGTTCAAGGAGACCATACTTCAAGCCAATAGAAGCAAGTGATTTCAATGCAGAGAGCCTTTGCTAATTTCTCTGGCACGAGATGTGAGCCTTTTTTCTCAGATCTACTTCATCCCAAAACTTTCAACTTTTGCAAAACAGAGAAAGGTACCTGGACATAATAAGCACAGTTTTTCCAACCCTTGATTCCTCCCAAGTTGTCTTAACAGGAACATTCTGTAAGTACTTTGCTACATTGTGGAAGCCTCTAGAATATAACTGATGTCTTTGCTTGATTCCATGTGGAATAGTCATTGTGGCCCAAGGCTCAAGCCCAATGATTATTGACATTTTAGTCCTCTGCATGAATTCTTTGCTTCCGATAGGACCCAAAATTCTTATTCCTTATGGGTCTGATGTGAAGATAATAATCTGCAAGTTCTTCCTTTGTCCTCTATATAGTGCTAAAAATGGACTGATGGGTTGATGTGAACAACTGGGATTAGTTGGTTTGTCTATTTTTTTAGTGGTTACATATAAAGCGCTAGTTACAGTCAATTGCTTTTGGGTAAAGTATATTCGTTATTTCACATTTATCATAATATTACAATGTTGTATTTCAGACATTGTTGTAGAAACATCACATCTTTTTAACATTAACTTAATTTATTGCTTTAAAACATGTAAAATCATCAGTGGTTGTACTTGGAGTGGGTTCTTTTACTTTGATTACACCCTTATCCCACGACCTACAATAAATGAAGCATTTCAAAGAGCAACAACAAAATTGACAGATCTGTCAAGCAAGCATAACTGAGTGAGTGTTGTTGCCTCATTCTTAACATTGCAGACCAGAGCTGAAACCTGAGCTTGAATACAGAGTTTGCAAACAATATTCCCCAGCTCAAAAATATGAATCTCCAAATCAACATTCATGACCCCACATTTGCTGCAGTAAGAAGCAATCCAAAGAGCTTCCATATCCAGCAGCATGGTATCCATGATCATCAGAAAAAGGACTTGGTTCTGGTTACACAACAAGTCATAATCTCTGCCTCCTGGTTCGTGATACTGCAGTGCTCATACATTAATGTAATTAGCTACAGATCAGTGTGTTCTCTTGAGGCTGCTCACCATGGCCACAATCACAGATCAAGTCTCTGAGGAGAAAGTATTGGCTCACTTGATCCATGCATTGAAAGTTTTCATACACCCATAGTTCTGACACTTCTCAAAATCCACAAGGGACCCATCTCCTGTACATGTAACATCAGTGTAAGATCAGTTTCTGATTCATTGTAACGTTCACAGTGCTGGAATGTAGCAATCATCTAGCAATGATCACTATATTCCAGCTCATATTGCAGCTCCATTGTACCGGGTGAAGAAGAGTGGACCGGAATCCAGAGAATCCATGAGAGTCTGTTTACCAGCAAGGAAATGGATGAACTGCCTTCTTTCAGCAGTTTATCCATACGAGGCGTGCAGTACTGCCTGATTTTCAGCCAACAAACATCAAGCAAACAAGCTCTTTATATTGTTTTTTCTGATCTGAATTGCTTCACTCTCAGTAGAGTCAGTGTTTACCAGTTCCAGTTCACTCTTGACAATGCCAAAATGTTTTTACCATGAGCAGCAACTCTCAATTATATCCAGTGCAAAGGTGGGCATTATTACTTGATGAGCAATGACCACCACTGGTGAGCGTTGCCTCTCCAGCTCTACAATAACAGGCTCCAACCTGCAGCAAGTACTCCGCCCCAACCAGGTATCAGAGATGCAATGTACGCTACTTGAGGAAAAAAACTAAATTATTTGCCTTATTTTGAGTAGAGCAAACCTTCAGGCATTTAGAGAAAGACACCTCTGAAGAACATCCAAGTACGATTCACCACGTGGATAGCAATATCTCAGCTTGTCCACCTTACGCACCCTGAGGAAAAACAATTCAAGTGAGCAGAGAAGATTCAAGCTTGAAATAACATTGGGTCATCAGATCATCAGAATGATTTTCATGTACTAGATTACTGCAAGACAAGATTTTTTGATATGTGGGTTGTCACTGGGAAAAAGTTCCCCTTACTGGTATTCCTCGGGCATGGATTTGCTGATTTCTTGATAAGTCATTCCATCACACACACCAGCATTTATTTCATCTAGTGCACACCATTGCACCTTCACAAAACCAAGATTCCAAACTGTTAAGCAACGTTAGACATGATTCTCCCAAGCCATCCATGACACAAGCATGGTTGAATGCTCTAAATCGTTTGCAGTGCTCAAGTACAGTGCACATGAGAACTGAATTGCAGCTGTCCAGCATTGAAAGTAGTCACCAACCATCTCTGGGTTGTGTTGTTTGTGTGGAGTAGACAAAGAGGATACTATTCTGTATTAAAAATCAATATCAGATATGCGTTGATGAGAAGAAGTGACTCACTTTCGGGAACTCAACAATGTTGGCTGCTGTCAGCACTGTCGTGTGCAAAGTGCTTGTCCAGATCTGCAACCCCAAACCAGAGCAGTTATATTGCCTAGCATAATATTAAGTTTTGGCTGATGTGTGATTACAAAGTGTGAAGTTGGAGTTGCATGATTGCTACTGTTAATATGCAAGAGAGAGTTGATTGGCTTTACAGAAGCCGTGCGCTCAGATTTGAGTCTCTTGTTGACAAAATCTGCCAGCTTCAGTGCATACCTCTCTCCTGCCTCACTGCAGCAGAAGTTATTATGTTTGATCTGTCAGTTTACCAGCAAACTATCTGCACACAAAATGAGCTTTTCTGAAGCATGATCGAGCAATATTCAAACAGAACACTACAGATGTTGATGCCCACTCCAATGTTTTCTGAACGATCAATATGAAAACTATTAAGAACTGGACTACCTGAGAACTGGATCACCACCAATGCGACCCCGCACATCGTTGCAGCTCTCACCATGACGAGGTAGCAAGATTGGCCTCAGTGTAATGTGCGTATTCACCTAGAAACATATGAAACTGGAGGCCAGTTAGTAACACCCCACAGCTAATAACAAAGATGCCTCCTTGTTGAGCATGCCCAAATACAAGAGCTCAAACAGAGCATTCTAACCTCTCAATAATCATCAGTGAAGAAGAAAAAACTTAGGATTTTCCAAGCAGTTTCAACTTCAGATTGAGGACCCTGGTTACATAACAAAACACATACCAGGAAGAAGACAATGCAGCCAGGTAGGTAACCACTGATATTGTTCACCTACAAAATCACCATATATTCCACAAAGAAATCTTCAACGCTCACTGTAGTACAGGAAATGCTTTCTGGTATAAAATGGAGTTCATAACTAGGACCCACAAATCAGATCAAGGACTTTCTGTTTATGAAAATTCTGTATCTGGTGTACTTTTCGGCTCCTTGTGCAAATTTTCATAAAACTACTTCATGGATTTGGGTAATCTGTCAATCAGCAAACTTAGGATTTGTCAAAACCAATAGTTCTTGCCTGCATGTGTCCACCCTCACCACTGACCATGTCAATCATCTTGATATAGGAGCCCTCTGTGACAGGTTCATACAGCTGCAATCTCATCATCACAAAACAGTCCAAGCCCAGAATGCAATGTCTTCTGTGGCTATGGTTTTCACAGAACTATGACAGTCAGTCTGAATGCTGCTTCACATTGAGGGATATCAATCACCCATTGAAACAGGTCCAGAAATGGGTCCACATTGCAACAAAACACTGACAAATTGAGAGAAATTTTCAACCATGAGAGATCGACCTGCCAACTTGTGTCATTTGTTAAAAAGATGTTCCAGAAATCAGAGCACCTTTTCATAGTTTTCCAGGCAGGCAGTAAAATCCGCAAGTGCAGTATTGTAGTCAGACCTATCAAAAATGGCAATGAGGCACATATGAGCTGCCTTTTCATTGGGGCTGACATCAGATCTTTCCAGAGAAAAACCTGAACAATAATCTACCAGACAAGTTTACATAGGGATTTGAGGGCAACTGGGCCCAACTGTGACCACCAGCCTTTATGTTCAACAAACATTTAAACATCTGAAACTATGGAAAGAAGGAACTTGTTGTGGCAAGTGACTTACACATCAGCATAGTCAGGGTTTTGCTGGATCTTCAGGCGAATATTGGTATTAATGACCATCTTGTCATTGCAAATGGTCTCCAGAAAGATTACCTGCAAAAAATGCAGCAGAGAACAGGCAGAACCAACAGGGCCTTGATAAGGCTATGGAGTTCACACGTAAGAGCATACGTGGCCACTCACAGTAACCCACAGTCAGGACTTCTTCATCTTTTCATGACCTGCTTCTCACCACAAATCCATAGTCCTGAGATTCCTACCCATCTCAGGAGATCTCAATCTTCTTGCTCTCTCTCTGTCTCCCGTTACACACATACTACTGTCACAAGGATGTTGTGGGGGACATTTCCCACCCATGATATGCACACCAACCAGTGAAAGCTATTGCACATAACATCACATTGATAAGAAATCAACAGCAAGCATACACTTATACCTTGCACTTTCCCTTTGCCAACTTCATGAGCAGGTTGCGACAAGTGTTTGTGCTATTGGTTGCGTCAAAGACACCCACCTACAGCTCAACAATGGATCAATGGTGTGCATCCACACCTTTTGTCAGAAGCTTGGCATAAAATTTTGTTCAAAGAAAAATAGACTGCTGCCAGGTAGTATGAGGAAAGAGTTACACACTTCCCGAATGATGCAATACACAGCCCATGCACTTTGTAAAAGACATGTCTTCCAAATTTCCATCTAGCAATGTTTGGCCTGCTTTCAGTAAGAGGATTATAAATGTATGAGAGGAAAATTACAGAACAATCAATGCCATTCTCTATTAAAAAGATTTGACCCCCTGCTTGCATCCAAGCAAGCATGTCCTCCATTGCCAGAAGTGCTACCTACACATGTGTCAAGACACAGGACAACCTCTCAGGCTCAAAATTCCTGCAAGAAATGAAACGTCCCAAACAAACTATCACCATATTACACTTCCCTTGCAAAATCTGAATCTCTATTGGACCCTCTCACACAATGCAACCAGGCTCTGTACAAACGAGACTTGCAGATATTAACTCAATCTTCAAATGTTGGAATTTATATGCTAACCTCATTCCTGGCCTCCATGCCCTCTTGATTATCACCTCGGAAGAAATCTGCAGTCTACGCAAGCCAGCAGACTCATTGCTGAAGGAAGGCAGATGAATATATACAGCCCACCAGTAGGAACAAACACTTCTATTCTGGAAACTTCAAATGAATGAGTGTAGAACTGTGCCACAGTTAGCAAAATACCCACTAAATGAAAATCACAAAACTGCAGGACCTGTGCAACAAAGAGAAGAAGGGTGGTTTCCATGGGTTGACAATAGCTAACCTGACTGCAGCCATGCTTCAGACACTGGTACTGCAAAATTCACCATGATGCCTATGACAATTCTTTTTCAGGAAGCATGCAATGGGGGTAATTTCAGCTTCCTGCTCAAGCAAGATACATATGTGGCATAAACCCGGATCCAAACAAACAAGGACAAAACTTTGCACAATTCATGTACAAACAACACATGGAACTTACTTTCCCAATATTGAAGTGCTTGGTGTCATGGCCTAGCCACCACAAATATCTAGTCAGTTTTGCTGCAGTGAATGTCTTTCCATGTGCAGGCAACCCAACCTTCAACAGTGCAAGAGCAGCATAACACTTCAGTCTAAAAGTGTGAGCTCAATGATTCACAAAACAAAAGAAAACTGACTTCATTGGATTCTACAACAAAACATTGGCACCATCCCATCTTGTAGTGAGTGTATTTTCGACAATAAAAATAATTGGAAAAGTGTTGACCATCTGTAATTTTCAAGCAAAAATTCTCTTATTTCAAAAGACAGAAGTGCACTTGAAAAAGCTGGAAAAACTGTACCAGGATGATTGCCAATTGGCGATGCTCTCTAGGCCCCAATAGTCGATCTGCCACAGCTGCCACAGCCACAGCACCAGCTGCTTCTGGCATTGTCTGAACATCACCACTCAAGTCCCTTTAAGAAATTCTTCATGTTCACACTTTTGTGACCTTGGTTTTCTTCCTGGGTGTTAAGAACTTGTGGTGGATGGTTTCTTCAAGTTATACTGTGGTTGGGTTGTGCCAAGAAATTTGTTGTCTGCAGGAAGAAAACAGTACCTCAATCACACAGTCCAACTGAAGATCTCCATCAACAATGCTGTGATCAGTAATATTACCCATTGTCACATTGAACGATTCGGAGCTTAAACATGATGCACCCGTCTCAATACTTTCTGGTAAACCTGAGCAGCCATTTGAGTGCTTCTCTGCTTCTTCATTTCTTGAAGCGTCTTTTAACACTGGAGACAACAGGGACTCCAAGGTCCATGGCACAACAAGGTCCTGCACAAAAACAGTACTACCAGAGCTACAGTCTGCAAGTCTTCAACTAGATCAAGATCCCAGATTGGGATCCATGAATATCTGAGAAATCTCAAAGTATCACACTTCCATGTACATGACTTTCATGTTCTACCCAAAACCCACCCTAAATGCTAAACAAAGAAAAAGATGTGCATACCTTGATGGACACAGATCGATCTCGAAAATTGGCCATGTCTGCACCTGATGAAGTTTGATCCAGCAGAGACTTGGAGGGATGTTCAGCTCCATTAGCCGAATATTTGATGCCAACAGCACTCATGTTTGATGTTGGGGTTGGGACTTCGTAATGTTGCAAATCCAGCTCTAGTGCGTAGCAAGGGGAGCTGCTGCTGATTTGGGCCTCTGAAGCACAATGTCTATGTTGCATTTCCCCATGCAAACATCAGGGATTCCAAGGACTGTGGAACCATGTGATTGTATATTCTTCTTCACCACCTGCCAGCTTGCTGCAAGGGCAAAGGGAGACACAGGATCCACTTCTACACTGACCAGCAACGTAAGTAGTAGTGGTGCAGTGTACTCCTCCTCCTCCTCTAATGGGATCAACTTGAATTGTGCATCTGGACCTGCCTCCCCTGCTGCCATGCTGCCTGCATGCAGCACTCTGTTGGTTCCTTCTTCAGTTGCAATTAAGTTTGCTCTATTGCCAGGCTTTGCCTTGAGGATAAACTTGAATTCCAGTTTCTCTGTGTTTTTCCAGGTACACAGAGAGAAAGAGGGAACACAATTATGTGAGAGCACAAAATCCATAGAATCCTGCTGCTTAGTTACTACACCACGAAGGCTGTAAACCCTAGAAAAACCCCACTGAAAAACAATTGGTCCATGTGCTACTCCAGGACCTCTGCAAGTAGCAAACTTGGCAGGAAGTAAGTGCTTGCACATAAATTACCATGATCAGGAGGCACAACAAAACTAAGCTCCCATGTATTTGTCGATTCCCACTCCATTGCAATCTGCTGAAATAAACCCAAAATTGTAATCTCTACTACATGCAATGATGTCACAGATCCATCACAAAACCCAAAAAACCTCAAAACCTCAAGAAAAGCACTAAACCTTCAGGGTGCTCCTCCAAAACAGCATCAGTGATGAGTTAGAGAACTGGAGAGAGCTTCTACTGTTGTGTGTGTGTGTGTGTGTGTGGATGAGAACACAACCTTCTACCTTGCACTAACACAACAAGATGATTACAAGAAAAACCAGGCAACACTTTTGCAAGCACCAATTCTTTCTCCACAAGAAACTCAGAAATTCCAGAGTCCAGTGATCCTCCCCATTGTAGCTCAGCTTGATGGACAACGCCTAATAGCAACGAGCTTGCAAACCCATTTGGGAATTCTTTCTAGACAAAAGTCTGAGGAAGAGGAATATGAGCTTCAATGGGTGAGAGGAAAATGCACTTGTGTGCTTACAGCTCCTGACGGATCCCAAGAACCGAACATTGGCAACGAGCCTGTGACGTGCGGGACCAGATCTTTGAGACGCAACGGCTGCACATGATCGGCCGGCTTGTGAATCTTGAGTGCCACGAAATTTAGCTGCCATCCTGACGTCGTCTCCATGTCTCTCTCGTCTCTCTCCTCGCACTCTTGGGCTCCTTTCAGTCACTCTCTTCTGACTTTCTTCTTCTTCTTCTTCACTGATTGCGAGTTTTGGAGTAGACCCAATTCTCGGGAAGGAATTTTTTTGCAAACTCTTGGACGAAGAGAGGGAGATTTGGATCTCCGATTTTTGTGTATTAGTAGCTAAGGCACTACTAGTGCATTTGTTGCATTGCGAAGCAGGCTTGAAGCTTTGCGAGCAAATTGCCAGGATTCAAATTCAAACCGCGTCATGCATCGCCCTTGCTTCTGCTTGCTGCATGCATGGAGAAGACGAAACCAACATGACAATACACACATCAACAATCCTCCCGCCGCGGTGATGGAGGGATCCACCGGCAGTGTGGGTGGGACCCAAGCTGCGCACCAAAAATACTGGCATAGTAACAATCCTCGCGCGTCATCAAAGCTGATTTTGTTGCACCAGATTTTGCGGTTCTAAAACTTGTTGACAATCCTGGAGCTAACTTATGTAGCAGCAGTTTGTATGTGAATCTCAGGAGTTTCAGAATCAGATCTTTCTCTCATCACAACAACCCAAGCTCGAATTCCATGCATACATACAGAAGAGTTGGCATTGGGATCATTGTTTTCTCGAGCAGATTCTTCTTCTTCTTCTTCTTCTTGTGGCAAGTTGCTTGTTGACGATGCTTTGTCGCTTCAGATCCTTTGGATATAATGGCGCGTTCTTGGGTTTCAAGAAGCCTAGTAGCTCGACATTTTGGATTCAAAAGGAATTCAATTTGAAAGAGGTTTAGGATCAAATTTATTGCATGTAGGTGTTTACATGGCTGAAAGTGTCCTTCAATACTAGAGACTCTTCTCAAATTGGCTGCAAGTTATAAGATTTGCATGGAAAACAAATTGAATACCAACTCTCATCATATCTTTTCAATGTCACTTCACTACAACAAAATGTGTGTCCTTATAAGTCAAGCAATTTCACTCGATTCTATCTTTTCAATGTCACTTCAGTACAACAAAAGGTGTCCCTATACGTCAAGTGATTTCACTCTATTCTCATCATATTTTTTCAATGTCACTTCACTTCAGCAAAAGGTGTCTCTATAAGTCAAGTGGTTTCACTCGATTCTCATCATATTTTTTCAATGTCACTTCACCACAACAAAAGGTGTCCCTATACGTCAAGTGATTTCACTCAATTTTGGAGTGAATTCAATAATTGTAATGAATGTGGACTAGTGAAAGAGTGAATTCACTAATTGTAGTGAATGGGAATTAATGAAAAAATAGTGAATTCATTAATTATAGTGAACGGGGACTAGTGAAAAAGCGATCAATTCACTGGTCTAGTACATTTTGTAGTAGTGCTTTAGTATTTTAGCATTCCTTATGTTCCACACATTGTTAAGGTTTCAAGCATTTTTAACTTAGCCCTCACCTCCAACACATACTAAGAGTGTCCACAAAAGAAGAAAAGGTGGAGGTATGATTAATGGAGGTAATCTAGCACATCCACAAATTTGTCTATAATATTACCCCAATTGAACTTTCATACCCACATAATCCAAATATTGACACCAATAATTTATAATCAAATATCAACTTTACTTTTGCTTTGAAACCATAATTTATATTATGTTATATACCATTTAATAAATTGCAAACTTGTCGTAATCAATGTTGTGTTTGTATATGGCTTAGGACATATTAATTGAGTAAATGTAAGAGTATAACCATGTGAAGGCCATATGATGCCATGTAAAAGAAGTTAAATGTAAAACATATTGCATATCACATTCATTCTTGCATAAGAAGTTAAGGTTTATAACTAAATGGGAGTATCACACCTCATAATGTCAATGAAAACTATAGTTTATCAAAAAAAAATTGAGAATATGCCACCTCCCATTGTCATTGAAGATTATGATTTATAAAGAATGATGATATTGCATTTTTTATTATCATTCACAATTATCATTTTTTGAAATAACATTGTGCATGGTGATGACAAAAGTATGTGCAAAATGGTAATGGGGTTGAACCCACTTGAAACATATCATTGATGAAGGTCCTAATAACACTAGGAGTGGCAAAATGACCATGACATCATCATTTACACTTTAGAAAACAAATTTAAATGAAGGGGAACAACAAGGAGAAAATCCACCTTAAACCTTGCTATGCAAAACTAAAACAAAATGAAGTTATAAGATGACCATGAGAAAATGGAGTGCAACATGACAAAGGGTAACAAGCTCACATAAAAGTGGTCAATGTTAGAGTTTGCAATAGTGCCAATCAAAGTTGCAAAATGACCACAATGACATTAATTACACTTTTTAAAATACCTAGATCAAAAGGAACAACATGGGCATTGGGAGGGAGCTCAAGCCACCTTTTATGCAAGACTGTGATGAAAAGGATTTTATAACACATTTCATTATACCTAATTTTTATTCTTCTACATACTTATTTTTTTCTTGTCCTTCCTATTAATTGTCATGTTCACCTTTTTCTCCCTCTTTCTTTGTTGAACCATTTGCATTTCCATAGCTAACATCTTGATCCTATGAATAATAATAATAATAATAAAATTATATATATATAGAGGCAAAAGGTATTGAGTTATGTGTTAATAATTAAGATTTGTACAAAATGGTTGTACCTATTGCACCTCCCAATGGAAATTGAGAATATGATTTTTCACAAAATTAAAAGTATTTCACCATACTTTACACTTGCATGCCTTTAATAAAAAACTAAATGATTGCATGTTGCTTATCTTGTAGTTAGGTTGAAGGTGACTAATACTTGATCCATGAAGCCTTTTAGGATGTGTAGATGAACCCCCCTTGGAGGATTTCTAGTTTTAAAAATGAAAAGTGTGGTAGTAAGATCAAATAAAAATTGGGAAATAATATGTTTGATTTCAACCATGAGCCTATTATGTGATCAGGTGTGTGAAGATCATCAATAACAAAACTTTGTGGCTCATTGTAAAATCTTGGAATGTCTTCCACAAAAATGATAAAAGCTTGAGGAAGAGAAAAAGGAGTCACTAGGTTTGAGTTTTCTAAATTAAGAGACAAAGCAAATGATGTCATATAATTATAGTGTTTGTCTTTAAATAAACTTTTAGAAAATACATTAGCTACCATCTCTAAAATGGGTTTGCATTCCAATCTCACTTGTTAAGCTTGGATTTGTTCACATGTAAAGTGATATTGGGTGTCTGTGTTTATTTATGTGTGATATTTTGGGTTTTAAATGAGAGCAATAACATTTTGATTATCAACATAAATTAAAATAGGACTTGGTTGAGGAAAACCCAATTTAGATAGTAATTTTTCAACCAAATAGCTTTTAATGTGGCTCTAGATAAAGCCATATATTTAGACTTAGTGTTGGAAAGAGTTGCTAACGTTTTTTTTCAACTTCCCAACGATATAATAACATTAGTTAATAAAAATCAAATTTAAAGGTGGAATGGCATGTGTCTTTATTGCCCTACCCAATCAAATGATGTGTATGCCAAGACAATAATTAATGTCTCCTACATGAGATATTTCAAACTCCATTTCCAACAATTGTTTTAAAGCAAATATGTGGTGTAAATATGGTTGTTAACAACAATGTAGTCATCAACATAGACAAATTGGCCATTGTCATAAGACTTGGTGTAAATGTTCTAATCGACTTATACCTTTATTAAATGACGATGTGTTAGATAGGTATCAAGTTTTTGATGTTATGCATGATGATTGGCACAATCCATAAATGGATTTATTCAACTTGCATACCACATTTCAATCATGGGTTGTGACAATAAGCTTTCAATTCCTCATTATATCTTTTGATGTGAGTTTAGTTTTTGCCTATTGTATTTGTGAATTATTGCATATGTTCCACACCCAAAATTTTAAAGATATGATAAATTAGGTTTATGATCAATCCAAACTTCATAAGATGTTTTGAATGTTTATAAGGATTTTGTAGGTGATCAGTTCTGCAAATAGTTGATTGTAAAAAATGACTCGCCCCAATAGGACTTTGTCAATCCAAAATCTCCTAGCATCACTAAGATTATTCCAATGAAGGTTTTGTTTTTCCTTTTGAAAAGTCCATTTTGCTAGGGGGTATAAGTAATGGTAAACTTTTTCCTAATTCTTGGCAAAAAAGACTGAAAACATTAGATCTATACTCTCCCGCATTCTCATTTTGTAAAACCTTAATATTGGTTTTGTTTTGAACCATTGCTTTATAAAGTTAAAAGTTTTCAAACACATTTGATTTATTCTACAATGTTCAGAATAGATGATAATGTAACAAAAATTGTCGTGTATAAAATTGCAAAATTATTTGCAACCCATGTGTGATGGTGTTTGAAGTGGACCACAAATGTCATTATGGACTAACTCTAACAAAGCATGTGCTTGAATACTTAGGAAATTTAATTCTATGTTGTTTTCTTTTTACACACAATTCACAAAATGTCAAATCTTATTCATTAAAACTTGTTAATCCAACTAGACTTTGTTGGACTTGTTTCAATCTAGTTTGATTTATATGAGCTAACCTTAGTTACGATAAATTTGCATTATTTAATGTTAGATTGTTTGGTGTAGCATACATAACTTGTACTGTATGTGATTCCTAATTTGTAAATATCATATTTTAATTTACATAGTGTAATGATATTTCCTCGAGCAACGTTAAGAGTACATTGCTCCATTTTTAATCCTTATCTCTCCCCCCAAGCTTGGTGAAGATATTTTGTTGGGAAAAAAGTTTTTCTTAAAACCTAGCACATGTAAACATTAGAAATATTTTTTAGTTGGCTTGAATTTCACTTTATATAGACATTTCCTTGACCGTATATTTAGCAAGTCGTATTATCACCTAAATAGACAACTTGTCCATGCTCCCATTTTTTATATTTCGTAAATGAATTATGATCATGTGACATATGTTGGGTAGCCTTAAAGTTGACATACCAAATTTGGTCAGAACCTACAATTTTTGATTGTTGGGTGCTCTATTTGTTTGGTTCTTTGTAGTTAGTTCAGTTGCAATCCATGTACAACAATCTTTTAACATATGGCCTAATTTCTTACAGAAAAAACATTTTATTTGTTATTTTTTATTTGTTTTATTGAATGAATTAAAGGTCTCTTTGCCTTGAAAAGGAAAAAAAGTTTTGCTATTTTCCTCAATTGAAATTTGTGGGCCTTTTGCCGACATAAAGTGCATTCAGGCCATTTGATGCACTTCCTAAACTCTTCATTAGAGTTTCTTCTTGCAATAAGTCTGTAATTAATGATCGCAAGGTAAGATTGGGTTACTATCTTATTAAATTTATGAATGTCCAAAATTGAAAGCAAACTTATGCGTAGAAGAAGAATGGTTTCATCGTCATCTTGAACACTAGCTCCCATGGTGGAAAGTTGTTTTAAAAGAGATCTAGATCCATAATATGTTTCATTACATTATCACGTTCCTTCAATTTCAATGTTTGTAATTTGTCATTTAGAAACATACTGGTTATGGCATCCTTAGAGCATCTCCAGGGGCGCTCAGTATGCCACTCTGGATAATAAAATTAAACATCTAAGTTTAGCTCTTTTTTTTGGGAACCCTACCAATGAAATTATAACCAGATTTGCATACGTGTGGGAACTACTAATAGCAAACCACTTGGACCAATCATTATGATCGACCAATCAAAAATACCGAACCGCAGTCAGGTCCAATTTCTTACACTCTTTTTTTGGAGGTGCACAACTGTGTTGTGCCATTTACCAGCCGCGGCAAGCTGCACGAATTTGGTGCAAAACAACCAATTTCATAAGCTAAACCGGCACATTTTGACTGTCTCACAATAAATGTTACTGTCTGGAGTCACATTCTGAGCACAGGTGGAGATGCTGTTGGACTTGTATATCCAAGATAGTTCTAACCAATGTGCTTCATTTCACTTCTTTGATTGCACATGTGAAATCACAGGTTTTGCTTTTGTACCTTCCGTAATAAGCAAAATTAAAATAAAATATTGTTTTAATGATAATGATAATATGTATAATACTCTAACATGTTGGATCTACTGTTTTTCTACGACCTCATACCTTAAGATGCACAAAACCCACACAAGTAATGGACATTCCCAAAATGCGGGGCTGAATGCCACTACCATCTTGTCATAAGGCCCTTTATATTTTGGGAATGCACCACATCTAGGCCCTACAAGTGAAGAATTGATGTATTTTTCCTAGTGGATTTTTAGGATAGTTTTGAGCTTGAAGATACCACCCAAATGTAATCTTAGGACCCACATAAAGATCTCACTAAACTTGGCAATTAGGTCTCACAAACTTTGTGAGTTTATACTAGTTGTGAAATTTTTCTTTCTACAATTTATTGTTTGTTTATATTTCCCAAGTTTCTTTTACTTAATGAAAACTGAACCTTGCGATAGGGTTCCTAAAGCATAAGGTTCATAAGGCACCTTATGCATAAGGTTCCTAAAGCATAAGGCTCATAAGGCACCTTACCCACAAGATTTGTGTTGTTGTGGGTGCACTTGAGACTTTTTGTTGTGTGAGAAGTGAGTGTACAGTTTTTATGAGAAAACTTCTTCTCATAATGACAAAAGGGAGAGAAGCTGCTTGATGATGGGAGAGGAGGACGTTACACAACACAGATCTATAACGCTTGTACATCAGCTAATAACGATGGCGAATGAGAAGTGTGTATATATACATGTATGTTGTTCTTTTTGTTGTTGTGTTGGTGGTGGTGGTACTTGCTGCACTAAGTATTCAGTGGAGAAAATATTGTGTGTGCGTAATTTCTTTTTCCTCTTCTTCTTCTCCTTCTTCTTCTTCATCTGTGATAAGCATGATGATGCTGCAAGAGACTGAGAAAATGGCGCTCCTCAACAATGGCGCTATCATTCCTCTCCTTGGCGTTGCTACTGCTGGGATTCCTCTTGCTGTCACCAAATCCGCTGTTCTCTCTGCTCTCTTGGTAATAACAATCTTTCCTCACAACATCCACACCTAGCAATTGGTCTAGGGTTTAGGTTTCCTTTCTTCCTATAAGTACCCTACATCTGCAATTGATTGTGAACGTCTTGAATTTGTTGCTGTTGTTGCTGTGAGAAGAACAGGTTTTTAGAAACAGATACAGATGAGGGCTTGTTCGTTTGTTTGATTGTTGCTTTCCATGCATTTGCTCCTGATTCATGAAAGTGTTTTCAAAGAAGGAAATCACTGGAATTTTATTTTATTTTTGGGTGCAGGCAGGGTACAGGCACATAGATTGTGCACCACCTCATGAGGCAGAAGTTGGACAGGCATTCAGAGAGGCATTTAGTCAAGGCATGGTAAGACGGGATGAAGTGTTTGTGACATCAAAGCTTCCATCAACTGCACATGAACCACAGGATGTCCTACAAACTGTACAAAAAAGTCTAAGGTGAGCAGAGAGGGAGCAGTTTCTCTGGTTCTTGTTGTGTCTTCATCCCTTTTCCACAAAAGACCTTCTTGACATTTTGAATTTGTGGATGACCTACTACTGCGAATGAGCCACCGTCTTTGCAATCTGTCATTGACTGGCCAATGGCTAAGTGCAGATAACAGACACAATCTGTCAGAGAGAGAGAGAGAGAGAGTTGATGAAGGAGCACATTGTTGTGTGTACACAGTGATTTGCAATTGGAGTACCTTGATTTGTATCTCATACACTGGCCATTGAAGTTAAGAAAGGGCTCAGGATTCCCTCCTCGGCAGGAAGATTTTCTGCCACTTGACATCAAAAGCACTTGGGAAGCTTTGGAGCATACAGTTGAGCTTGGACTAACCAGAGCCATTGGTGTTGCCAATTTCTCAAGCAAACGGTTGGAGAGCTTGCTGCAGTATGCCAAAATCCAACCTGCTGTTGACCAGGTAAAAGAAGAACTCGCTATATACTATGGTAGTATTACCAAAAATACAATGCCCATACAATGCCCCTCCTCCCCATGCAAAAGAACTTTTCAGAAAACTCTTAATGCATGTGCAGATTTTGTGGTGCTACATGTCTTGGTTCTCAGGTGGAGATGCATCCGGGCTGGCAACAGCAAAGTCTTCGTTACTTTTGCAGATCAAGGGGAATACATGTAAGTGCCATGGCCCCACTTGGTGCTCCTGGTACATTCTATGGGAGAAATGACATCTTGATCTTGCAGGTAGTTCTGGAGACAGCCATGAGGCACAGAAAGACCCCAGCTCAGGTAACCCAACCTTCAAGCTTGAACTGCATTCTCTGTGAAACAAAACAGCTAACTGAACAACAAAACAATTGTCAAAGATTGGCAGCCCATGCAGTTATCAGATTGCTCAGCAACTCAACAACCTTCATCAATCAGGAAAAGTAACCTAACAGCTCACAAACATTCATGGTAGGTACATAGGTATCAATTATCTGCAAGCAAACAAAATAGATCAACTTCATGGTGGAGATCTAAAAAAATTAAGCTAGGTCCATGTTTCAAATCGAGCAATGGAACTTGAGCAGTTAAAATGCAATTAACAAAAAGCATAAACTCTTATCTGGGAAGGCTTTTTACAGGTGGCACTGCGATGGGCATTGCAACAAGGAGTTAGTGTCCTTCCAAAGAGCAGTAGCATAGAGCATATGGTGGAGAATTGTGGAGTTTGGGGCTGGGAACTGACAGGCGATGAACTGGAGAGGTTTCACAAAATAGAACAGTCAAGGTTTCCAGTACCTCTTTTCCCCTTCACATCTCCACAGCTGAGCAACATGGGTGCAGAGGTTTAGCAAAGCACGAATTTAGCATACTGCATTGTGGTGGCTGGACTGCAAATTTTGTAAGTGTGCATTGAAGATGAGACTGGCCAAAATCATCAGATAAGCATCAGTCCACTAGGGCTAAAAATGTTTGGACTCATCAAACTTAATAAAAAAGCACAGTTTGGGTTGGGTCTATTTCATTGTTCATCATTTATCTGCTTCAGGATGTGCAGACTAGTATTTGCAAAATGGAATGCTCATGGAGAAGTAGAAACATGTACCACACCCACAACTGTGTCAAGTCTGGAATGGGGAGCTCAGGGACAAGGCTTCCAAAAATAAGCAGATTTTTAAAAGTAGAAGAATGGAGATGAACAAACCTCAGATCATCAAAAACAGTGGATAAATAACTTGGGAGAAACCTCTGGGCTGAGACCTACTGGTCCTGTATCCCATGGACAGCAGGATGGGCAATATCAAGATGCACCAACCCCCTGACCTCTTCTACTTCTACTCCGTGCAACCCAGTCCGGAAGTTCCTTGTCATCAATGCCTTTTGAGGATGTTCCAGAGACACCAAGTCGGGGTCCACTTTTTCTCTCCCACTTCTGTTGCTCTGTTAAGGGCATAGCAATCTGCTTCCTACGATGCCGTCGATTGCTCCTAGATGCCTGCACCCTACTCTCTATTTCCAGTGCCTGAGAAAAGTCCCAGATGCGCACAATCCTCTCTTCTCCACCACTGACAACACGATCTGCCCCAAGGTCAACACAATATGCACTCTGATGGGAGCCAC
This sequence comes from Sphagnum tenellum, assembly GCA_963921925.1. NCBI lineage: Eukaryota > Viridiplantae > Streptophyta > Sphagnopsida > Sphagnales > Sphagnaceae > Sphagnum > Sphagnum tenellum. Next base: position 1,023,674 of record OY998159.1, read on the forward strand.
CAGGAAGGAAACGCTGCACTATCTCCTCCCCTTCCTTGCCTGCCACCTGTGCAGATGTGTGGTGGCACCACCGCAAAGGTACAGAATTGGCTGCACTCTTTCCATTTCCATTAGACCTCTTCATAATCTGCCGCACATCCATCATTGCTAGTGTTCCATCACCTGACGCTGAAATGAGCCATGGATCCTCAAATGCCAGAGAATACACACCACCCTTGTGAGGCACCCAAGCTGCAATAGCTTCCACAGCAATTTTTGAATTGGAATGATGTCGCCTAGCAAGGCGATCATCAAACATGCGTACTGCTCCATCCTCTCCACCTGTGAAAACAAAATGGCCTGAACGGCTACCTTCCACTGCATATGCCTGTCCAGTGTGCACCCGAGTACGCAGCCTCACCTGCTGCCCTGTCTCCACATCCCATGCATACACATCACTACCAGCTGTGCTCAATATTCTGCGTCCTCGTGGCACCAAAGCCCATACCCAGTCCATGTGCATCAATTTGTGCACGCACTCAAAGGAGCTGCGCTCCCACACACGAATGCTCATGTCCCATGACCCACTGTACATGTGTGTTGCATCCAGACCAAGGCACGTGACAGGACCTGTATGGCCATACAAAGGCATCTCTGCACCATCTTCATTTACTGCACTCCAAGTCCCTGCAACATCAAAAAGATGTGCACATTCTGGGATGGCTCGCCAAACTCTAACAACTGCATCAGTGCCAGCCACAGCCAGTAATCCAATGTCCACTGCAATTGCACGCACAGTTTCTCCAAGGGGGTGTGAACAGGCTAATGGCAAACCCTCCTCCAAATTCCAAAGCCGGACAGTCTGGTCATACCCGGCTGTGAAAACCATGTTTGCTGCTGGGAGCAGTCGAACACACCGCACTGCGGCTGTGTGTCCATGCAAGGTATCCATACGAAACCGTCCCATCAATACCTTGCATCGCTCCTCCCTCGCCACGTAGAGCTCTCTCCATGACTTCCCGGGGGGGGCCGAAAGCATACCTGTGCTGGAGGAAGCTGTGGCTGGTGACAGACCTGCTGGCAAACCCCAGCGCTCGCAGTAAAAATCCTTCCAGCCATGGCTATCGGATGCAAGACGCCTGAACAGCGTGCATGCGCATGAGATGATACAAAGCGCGCGCGCATCCAGGTACTTCAAAACCTCCAAAATCAGCGCCGGCGGCAACTCTACCAACGGACTCCTCTCCGTATGATGACGCTCAACAAACCCTTCCACAACTCTCGAAACCCCATCCTCCTCCTCCTCCTCCTCCTCCTCCTCTTTACAATCCACTCCTATGTCGATGACCGAGCTCACGGCAGTCTGACTAGAAGGCTTATAATTTGATGTGGCATCATGCCAAGCATCATCAGCAACACCGTACTCCCCTTTCCAGACCAAGGCCATAGACCAAAACCTCCCTCCCTCCCTCCCTCCCTCCCTACCAACAACCCCTTTTCTACTCCTCGTCTCACAACAACTCCAAACTCCAAATCGAATTCTAAAAAATTGCAGAAGCAACTTCCGGCTTCAGTGTTCTCTACATGCAAATATGCAAGAGAAGGAGAGCCGAAGCCAGATCTGCAGGACAAAAAGATGCACAAAAATACTCTCCTAACCAAACCCCGTCGAAACAGAAACCCTCGCGAGCAAAGAGCCAGACGAGGGAAGGAGAGCCGAAGCGCAAACAAAGACGAAACCACAACCGAAAAGATCAGGGCAACTTTTGAGAGCAATATCATTTTTCATTCATCCATGAGCACGTATCCGTGCCTTATTAATTCAATTTCTTCATCCATGAGCACACCTCAGTGTTTTCTTCGTTCAGTGCGCCTATCAGTGTTCTTGTCAATTCAATGTTTTCATCTATGAGTATTGCATCAGTGATTTCTTAATCCAATTTATTCATCCATGAGCACGCTATGAGTGTAATTCTTAATTCGCTTTCTTCATCCATTAACACGCATTAGTGTTTTTTCTCAATTCAATTCTCTTCATCCATGAAAACCTATCAGTGTTTTCTTATTTCAAATTCTTCATCCATTTGCTTTGTCAGAGAAACCATGGGGTCAACTGTTATTACATATAGTAAAGCAAAAGTGAGGCCGACCAAATGAAGCTTCCCTTAAATCCGTCCATCCGTCCATTAGTAAGGAAGAATGAATGCTTCCCCTGAATCTGTGTGGACAGTGGCTACGGACAGTTGTTAAAACGGGTTTAAGAACCGGAGTGGGAAATGTGAAGGATTGGAAGGATCGGGCGTGGGGGGTTGACGGGGTAGAGAATCGGAGTGAGAAATGCAAAGGATCGGGCAGGGGGGGTCGACGGGGTAAAGAACTGGAGTGCGAAATGGGAAGGACCGGGTGGGGGGGGGATTGACGGGTTAAAGAACCGAAGTGAAAAATGCGAAAGATCGGGCAGGGGGGGGGATCGACGGGTTAAAGAACTGGAGTCAAAAATGCGAAGGATCGGGCGAGGGGGTTGACGGGTTAAAGAACCGGAGTGAGAAATGCAAAGGACCAAGGGGGGGGACATGATGAGGAACATGTTGGGAATTGAGGGACATACTTAGAACCTGATGAAAACCGATTGAGAACTTGAAGGGAACATAGTGGGAACACATTGAGAACCAAGGAAAATGAAAAAAATCCCTCCCTATCCCTCCCCGCCCCCCCCCCCCCAAAAAAACTTTAAAAGAAAAAAAGCAAGGCACCCGGAGTGAGAAATGTGAAGGACCAGAAGGACGGGGTGGGGGGGCTCGACGGGTTAAAGAACTGGGGTGAGAAATAACACACCTGTGCATTATGCACGGGGCTCACACTAGTTTCCTTAAAGGCATACCCCGTACTGGATGGACGACTTGTACATAATATATATGCAACTGGATGGATGACTTTGTTGGATGCGTGGGGAATGGGGATGAATGAACATTTTGATGAAAAAATAAAACAAAACGTGATACACATGGATGAATTTCAAGTGAAAACCCACCACATGGATGAAATAGACCAACTATCATTTGATTAGGTACTAACTACAAACTAAATTTAAAAACATGTGATTATACCGACCCTGTGTAGGTACCTACCTACCTACCTACCTACCTACCCACCCACTACACTACGTGGTACCTTGTTGCTGCAGCTCCCCTCGCCGACGCTCCCAGTCCTGTCGTGCATCTTCCCTTCTTCGCACCCGAGTGTCGCGAGCGAGCGAGCGATTTGAGATCTGCGAGAACTACTTCTCCCGGCAGGACTTCCTATTGTGCGCAATTCTTTCCCAGTTTGCAGCGGCTTTTGCATTCATATTTTGCGCGGAAATTGGATCTCGGATTGCACCGGATGTGGATATTTCTTTTTGCGCTTTTTTGAGGACGACTTTCTGAAGCTTTCACTAAGGAGAGGTGCGTCAGATCTCTCCCTCTCTCTCTAAGATCGCTTCTTCTCTCCTCCTGCATTGATCTCCACAGCATAATAATAACATGTGGATTTGGAAAGCCAGCTAGCCAGCAGGAGTTTGTTTGAGAGTGGCTTGTTGGAGGAGGTAATAGAAAGAGTGCGGGGGAAAGGGCCGTCGATGTGCTTGACTCTTTTTTCAAGATCTTCTCCACCGTTTGTGTTTTTTTGGTCTATTATTACTGTGATGGCGATGGTGCGAATGTGCGACGGAAGTCAAAGCCATCAGTTTGTTAACTGAGAGTGTCGTTAAGGTTTTTCGTTTTTCTGCTTTCGTTTTGTTTTCTCTCCTTTCGGTTTTCAGTTCTCTCTCCGCGTCTTGCACAATGCCGCGGATTCTGAGAGCTTTGTAGGACTGGCTCTTCTCTTCTCCTTTGTTCTTTTACTCTGTTCCGTAACTGGATCTGTGGATCTGGCTTCGAAATTTTCTGTTTTCATAATGACGACACGTAATCTCTTGGTAGGAAATGAGAAGCTTGTAAATCAGCAGTCGTGAGCAGCAGAGATATTGTTCGCTTTGTTGGCCCTCGCATTCTGTCCCTATGACAGACAGTACCAGAAAAAAGCAGGTGTACTTGTAGGCTATTATACCTGGACTGAAGTGAGCTTGGTCTTGATCTTCCTTGTTTGCAGGGGATTCCAAATGTGTTTACACTCTTCCTCTCTGTTTCCTGTCTGGGGCTCCACCAAACTTTGTTGTTACTCTTGTGTTGTGCCCACAAAATTCTGATAGAGAAGAAATTTCTCTTACTGAATAATATCAGGCAGATTTGCAGAAGAGGAGGTCATCGTCATAATGGGGGAAGCCACATACACTCCCAAAAACATCTTGATAACTGGTGCAGCAGGATTCATTGCATCTCATGTTGCCAACAGACTGATGCGCAACTACCCACATTACAAGATCGTGGTGCTGGACAAGCTGGATTATTGCTCCAACTTGAAGAATCTGTTGCCTTCCAAGTCCTCCAAGAATTTCAAGTTTGTGAAAGGTGACATTGGGAGTGCAGATCTTGTCAACTACCTTCTCATTACTGAGGGTATTGACACCATTATGCACTTTGCTGCCCAAACTCATGTCGACAACTCATTTGGCAACAGTTTTGAGTTCACAAAGAACAACATCTATGGGACCCATGTGTTGCTGGAGGCATGCAAAGTGACAGGCACTGTCCACCGCTTCATTCATGTGAGCACAGATGAGGTCTATGGAGAGACTGAGGCTGATGCAATTGTTGGAAACCATGAAGCATCGCAGCTGCTTCCTACAAATCCCTACTCAGCCACCAAGGCTGGTGCAGAAATGCTGGTGATGGCATATGGCCGCTCGTATGGGTTGCCTGTCATCACCACACGAGGCAATAATGTGTATGGACCAAACCAGTTCCCAGAGAAGCTCATCCCCAAATTCATTCTTCTGGCCATGCAGGGCAAGCCCCTCCCCATCCATGGAGATGGATCTAATGTGCGAAGCTACCTCTACTGTGAAGATGTGGCTGAAGCATTTGAGGTTGTGCTGCACAAGGGAAGTGTTGGTCATGTTTACAATATTGGCACAAAGAAGGAGCGGACTGTCCTCAATGTTGCTAGGGACATATGCAACCTCTTCAACCTTGACTGTGAGAAATCTATTCAGTTTGTGGATAATCGTCCTTTCAATGACCAGCGCTACTTCCTGGATGATGCCAAACTGAAGGAGATTGGGTGGCAGGAGCGCACCACATGGGAAGAGGGCTTGCGGAAGACATTGCAATGGTACACCAGCCACTCTGACTGGTGGGGGGATGTTTCTGGAGCACTAGTTCCCCATCCTCGTATGCTGTCCATATCTGGGGTTGAGAAACTTGCTGATCTTCAGAAAGGCCCTGAAGGTAAAGTTGAGGTTGAAACTTCCAGCACACCAAATGAGCATGCATCTCTGAATGATAGCAGCGACAAGGCTGGGAATGCCACACTGAATGCTCAGGAGAATGGTGGCTCAAAACAGCGATTGAAATTTCTGATCTATGGACGCACTGGCTGGATTGGTGGTCTTCTTGGAAAGATATGCCAGAAGCAGGGGATACTGTATGAGTATGGATCTGGCCGGTTGGAGAATCGGGCACAATTGGAGGCAGATATAGCATCTGCAAAGCCCTCTCATGTATTCAATGCAGCAGGTGTGACAGGTCGGCCAAATGTGGACTGGTGTGAAAGCCACAAGGTTGAGACCATCCGGGCAAACGTTGTGGGTACTCTGACTTTGGCAGATGTTTGCAAGCAAAGCAACTTGCTGCTCATCAATTTTGCAACAGGGTGCATTTTTGAGTATGACAATAATCACCAGCTTGGTAGTGGAATTGGTTTCAAGGAAGAAGACACACCAAATTTTGTTGGTTCATACTATTCCAAGACAAAGGCCATGGTGAGTGCTTAAACTCTGTAGTGTGAGATGTGAGCCTTTATAGCTGTTTGCATCTAACTTTTTGTTTTTGTGGGAAGAAGTGAATATGTTCCATATCCGCTTTGCTTTAGTACAATTGTAGGGGATTTACATGTTGAGAGCTCAACCCCTATCTTTCTTTGAAAAGCTTAGGACCAGTGTTGGTGTCCACTGTCCACATGTTAACTGGTCAACCATTTGGGCATTTCCTGGGCTATTCAATGTCTTGCTCTTGTGGAAAACTGCATGTCCAAAAAGTGGAAATCTGATTTTAGTTTGTATACTGGGCAGGTTGAAGAGCTTCTTAAAGAGTTTGATAATGTGTGCACCCTGCGCGTGCGGATGCCCATCACTTCAGATCTGCAGAACCCCCGGAATTTTATTACAAAGATCTCTCGGTATCAGAAGGTGGTGAACATCCCTAACAGCATGACAATCTTGGATGAACTGCTGCCTATCTCAATTGAAATGGCAAAGCGTAACTTGCGGGGGATCTGGAATTTCACCAATCCAGGAGTGGTGAGCCACAATGAGATTTTGGAGATGTATCGACAATATATCAAACCAGGATTTTCATGGAAGAATTTTACCCTAGAAGAGCAAGCCAAGGTCATCATTGCACCTCGGAGCAACAATGAACTTGATGCATCAAAGCTGCAGGGGGAGTTCCCTGAGGTCTTGCCAATCAAGGAATCCTTGATCAAGTATGTATTTGAACCCAACAGGCAGGCTACTGTTGAGTAAGGGGCATTGAAACATTGTTCTCTCCTTTCATATTTATTATGTTAATACATTGCTTAGAATGAAGTTCTTGACATTGAGCTGGTTTTCTAAGTGGTGCTTGCAATGCAAATTGTAAGGCTGAGTCTGTACCTAGTTATTTGGTTGTAGTTGCTACTGAGTAGCCTTTTAGACTTGGTGCTAATCACCACTATTCTTATTGGTCAATTCAAATTGTCTACCTGGCAGTAATCCAAGCATGTTAGGATAGTTCAATCTCAATCTCAGGTTGATCCCTCCCCCAAAATCCAGCATATTATTATTTGAGGGGTGCATCAAGTCCATCTTGATCACTCTTTGTAAGTAGGTAGTCATGCCTCTTCTTTGCTGATATGTAGTTCACCTTGGTTTTGGTTCACTGAAAGTATTACCCTTTGTGATCCTTTTGAGTTTTTGAGAAGCTGGAATTTCCTCTGGGCATCTGGATACATACATATATGTTCAGGAATATTCTGATCTCGTGCAAACAATACGTTTTATGCTGCTACCTTCACCAGAGTACCCATGTTTTGCATTGTCAGCTGCAAACTTATACTGTGTGATTTATAGTCTGTCATGTCAAAGTGTAGAAGGTTTTATGTTTCAGGTCAGGTTTTTTTTTTGGTCCCCCTGTTTTCCATATATCATGCTTTCACCTTTGTGGTTTCCTCTTGCCCTCCCGCATTCATGGTCTCTTCTAGTCTGAATTGAAAATTCTCTACCAAGTGTGTCAAAAGCAGATCTGTTAAATTGCTTTACACTGGGGTTGGAGTCTATGGATATCATTGGGGTAATGAAACCATCCTTTGGATATTCATGTAGTCATTGAATGACAATATCTTATTCACATGTCTACCCATCAGGACTATCAGGGCTGATGTTCCTGACCTTTATGGACTCAAAAGTGAATGAGATTTAAGCACATGGAGTGATATGAGTTCTTTAGTTATAGTTGCTAAACCATGATGCCTTTGAGGTCCTCATCTGAATTCATGAGCTTTTTAAGGGAGCCATTTTAAGTGTACATTGAGATTTATGACCCGGCAGTCTTGTTGCAGTCTTGTTTCTTTCTGAACTCATGACATCCTGAAACATCAATGGTAAGCTCAAAATATTTGAGGGCAAAGTTTTTCCCCCATTCACTTGTCTTTCTCTAGTCAGATAGATATGTATGGAATTTCAGGCAAAAACCAATTGTACAAAAATCTGCTGTCATGAGTTTCTGTTGCATTTGCAGAAGCAACCAGAAGACTAAAGTCTGGCTTGCACTCAAGACCGAGTTTCATCCTGTTGGGTTGGAACTCAAGAGACATAGCAAATAAAAAAACAAAGGTGAAGAGTATCATCCTCATTCATTTAAGCTGCAACAAACAAGCTCTGTGAGGGTGGATAAGAGCTTTCATTTCAAATTTAGTTTTCTTTTACCAGTACAAAACATGAAAGGAAACCCAATAGTTGGTACCGCCAGTTCATAAGATTCTATCAGCTGAAAGATAAAAATGACAGCACTTAATCCTACTCTATCATTCCACTTTGCAAACCACGAACTTTCACTTTTGCCAACAACCGAAAGCCTACTCTGAGAGAAAGAGAGAGAGAGAGAGAGAGAGAGAGAGAGTGGTTTCCACTCGTCAAGGGTTGAAAGGAATTCCAGTTTGGGGAAGCCATGAAGCTCCCTGAATAAAAGGGTTCACAGAAAACGCTTGCGCTTGTTGTAGTGTTAACTGATTTGACCAATTGACGCGCAACTGTAAGTTAGTGGCACCAGGACCATAGCTGCCAATTTCACCGTCAAACACAGTGGCCAAAGCATAGTTTCCATCCCATTGCAACCATCCAGTTGGAGCAATAATCTGGCCAAGGTAAGTGTCGATGAAAATGGTGCGAGAGAAGATCTTCCAAGGCCTGCCTAAAAATGCTTGGTGTTCTGCTGGGTCTGCTTGATACAGTGCTAAGTAATCTAGAGTCCCCAGGACTGAACAGTTCTGGAAAACAAGACCTGTTGTTTGTCCAGGATCCGTCCGCCCCTGCATCCATTTGAATCAATACAAATATGTCAACACAATTGTCCTTCTTTTGACACACCAACGTGCCTGTGAAAAATAGCTCACCTTCTGCAGGTGTTGTCACCTACGCCATTGCCAACTCTCTCATTTCCTACCTACCTCTACTGCTATTCTGATTCTATCTTATGCCAGGAAATGTGTCCCTAGGACACATTCTGCCACCAAGTTCATCCTGATGGTGAAGCAGCTGGTACATCTTAGTGACTCAAAAAGAGGTAGAATGTGTGTTTGGGAAGGGTGCATTTTCTCTAGAGTATGAGCAACAAATCCTTGAAAGAAGAAAATGAGTGAGGAAGTTGGGTCACCTGGGCGGTGATTGTGCTGGTAGTTGCGCCAGGTGCGCCAGCACGGATTAATATTGTACAGTCCTGGAAGACAGCAGCAGCATTCCCAAACACAAAATCAACAGTCCCCATGATTGTGGTGTCTCTGTAAAATTGGCGCAGCGAATGTGCATACAGAGAGTCTTGGTATCCGTCAATCAAGCAGTTCTGGAAAGCTGCTTGGTCACCATTCACTCGCAAGGCAACAGCTTGATGCAGGGTAGGACCTGCCGTGTTGCGAAATGTCACCCCTTGAGCGATGAAGTTTGCTGCATTCACAGCTGCAAAAACAAAACAACAAAAAACAAAACAAAACAAATTATTGCAAGAGAAAGCAAATGCGCTCATCATCTAATAATACCCACAACAAAAGTCCACAATTTCTTTCCCAAAAACCACAACTGCCAAAGCTCTAGACACATGTTTTATGCAAAGCTATTTGGAATGCAGGACCTAAATAAATGGGTAGACTTTTTGCACTGTAATAGTCATTATTTGCTTGATGCTTTCCTTCTGCACTTCCTTTTAAGAGATTGGAAATTTATGCAAACAAATAGGAAATCCCAGGTTCTGGGTTACAGTTGGATTTGATTTTACCAACAGTAGCTGTTGACCAGGTATCCATGCCAGGTTGTGAATCGCTCATGAAGCCTGTAATGATTGTGCTGCCGACACCATCACCAAGGAACATGAGATTCGTCTTGCTCCTGGGGATGACTACTGTCTCTGTATAGACACCTGCTGTTATGTATATAACATACCTGTTGATGACAAAACAAAGGGAATATGGATTCCCGTGACACAAGGAGATCAAGATACCAACCTACTGGAGGAACCAAAAAAATCCAGCATTGAAATCTCTCAAACCTGACAAAACAAAACAAGTTCTGGCCAAGAAGGTTCTGGAAACAAAAAGTCTATGTTCGTCACAGCAGTTCTCATGATGAATGATGAGGTTTGGTTAAAAGCAGCAGAAGTGTTTTTTGCAAGAAGAAGAAGAAGCTGGCTTGCAGTGCTACTCTCTCATGAGGATTTTATTGAAACACGAGCTTCAGATTGCAACAAGAAGCTGGCTGTGGTGAGTCTCTCTCATGAGGATTTTATTGAAACACGAGCTTCAGATTGCAACAAGAAGCTGGCTGTGGTGAGTCTCTCTCATGAGGATTTTATCCAAACATAAGCTTCAGATTGCAACAAGAAGCTGGTTGTGGTGAGTCTCTCTCATGAGGATTTTATCCAAACATAAGCTGCAGATTGCAACAAGAAGCTGGTTGTGGTGAGTCTCTCTCATGAGGATTTTATCCAAACATAAGCTTCAGATTGCAACAAGAAACTGGTTGTGGTAAGTCTCTCTCATGAGGATTTTATCAAAACATGAGCTTCAGATTGCAACAAGAAGCTGGTTGTGGTAAGTCTCTCTCATGAGGATTTCATCGAAACATGAGCTTCAGATTGTGGTAAGTTTCTTTCTGAAGGATTTTATCAAAGCATGAGCTCCAAATTGCAAGAAGAAGCTGCTTGCAGTTACAATCTCTCATGAGAACTTTGGATCGAAGCAGCTTCCTTCCAATTGCAGCAAGAAGCAAGCTGCTTGCAGTATTCTCATGAGGACTTCAAGTTATCTTAGGAGCTTCAGGTTGCAACAAGAAGCTGGCTTGTGGTATATTCTCTCATAACGATTTTCGCAACGAAGCTGCAGTTTCAGATTGCAAGAAGATTAAGCTACTTGTGGTAGTACTCTCTCCTGAGGATTTTGATCGAAGCTGCTGCTGCAGCTTCAGATTGGAAGACCAAGCTGCTTTGCGGTACTAGCCTCTCATGAGGAGCTTGTTGAAGCAGCTAAAGCTAAACTTCCAGGTTCTGGAGCTTCAAGGTTTGGGGCTTCAAGGTCTGGAGCTTCAAGCTGGTTATGGAGCTTCTGGGTGCTGGTGGGTATCTAGAGAAAGACATGATTACCTTGTTGCACTCCAATCTGGAGCAAGGTTGACAGCAGTTTGGATGCTAGAGAGTGCAGAACCAAGGCTGACAGTAACAGAAGGAGTGGCGACAAGAAGGCTGCTCCTGCTGCTGCTGCTACGATCCAAAAGGTGGCGGTCTTCCTGCTTGACCCAATCTGGATAGCCGCTTGCAGCAGCAGCATCACTAGTACTCGGGAGCAACGCCGCGAGCATCTCTTGTCTACCTGCAGGCGGCGGCTTCCAAAGCGCGACATTGTCACCATACGTAACCAAAGCATCCGTCATGGCGAGCGCATTGCTGGTGAGCTGCACGGTGGAATCCATGCGCACAGTCATCTGCGTTGCAAAGGGAGTCAAGTTGCTCACACCGTGAAGCGCAGCACTGCAATCGGTGACAAACGTGAGAGAACCGCTGAGCCAAGCCTGAACATCGTTCAGCAAAGGACCATTGATGGCGTTCTCGGAGTTTTGGAGATGGAATTGTGCGAGACTCATGACTTGGGTACAGAGACTAGAAGCTTGAGTGAGGTTGGGGTTTCCCGTAACTCCCACCAGTTGCGAAGCCAAAGTCGCACTATCCGCGACTCCCGTTGTCGCATGAGTGAGTGCAACTCCGATTGCAATCCCTACCAAGTCTCGCGGGACTGCGGCAGTCGAGCGAGGATCCGCATTCAACGCTGCGAGACACGAGACTGGATAACGAGTCGCTGCACAAGCTGCTACCACTGTACTGCTAGTACTCTGCTTCAAGCTTCGACTATGCGGCTGCAAACCACCACCACCACCGCGTAAAGCTTCCAGTACTGCGGTGTGATCATCCATTGTCGTCATCTGGTCATGGGAAGAGTAGTAATACATCGCGATCCTCTGCTGCAGCTGCTCTTCCTCTCGATACGATTGCTGCAACCGTCTGGACACGACCATGTTGGCGACACAGATCATGAACAGGAGCGTAACAAGAATACTTGCAGCTACGAACTGCACTAAACTATTACTGGCGATTCTCACACTCTTGCTCTTGAGGAGCTGATGCTTTTGCGGTTGCTGCTGCTTCCGGTCTGCAGTTCTTCCTCGACGAAGACCACCACCCACATGAGACAACGAACTGGTCTCCATGAGTCCGTTTGCACTCCACTGACTGCTGCTGCTGCACTGATCCTCCTCCATTGCTGCACCACTTTCTCTCACCTCTGCTGCATTAGCACGTTCAGTAAGGGAGCACTAGTAGAGCAGCTTATCTCTTCTCTTCTCAGCAAGGGAGCTGGCTGGGAGGATCAAGTGGAGAGCTGGGTTTGAGCTCCAAATCGAGAACTGTTTGAGATTTGAGAGAACAGCAATGCTACTTGTACACAAAACTGGAGCTTGCCGAGCTTCACAAAGATTTTCCTCCACAACACAAAACCTCTAAAAAAAAACCCATGAATCCACCAGCAACAGCAACAGCAGCTTCCCTAGTGCGTTCTCCTCTTCTCTTGCGCTTGTTTGCTTTGCTTTGCTTGCTTGCTTGCAAATTGCAGGAATTTTTTGTTTTTGGAGCCAGCCAGAGCCTGCTTAACAAATTCTAGCACTTTCATTTTTTTTGGTTAGCCATATATATATTAATATATATAGCCAATATGCTAATATCAAAAATCGATGCATGGAACCCTAAAACCCTAGAATCATGTGCTTTTTTGAGATTTTCAATAGCCATGTTCTTCGACCAAAAATTTACTTTTTTCTTAAATCGCCATGTTTTCTATCCATGTGGTTCAAACAGGTAGCCAAAAATAATAAAAGAACTGTGTTTTTAAAAAAACATTTTTGCCATAAAACCATGTGCTTTTTGGGATTCTTCAATAGCCAATAATTCGACCAAAATTTAATTTTTTTAAAATCGACATATTTTCTATCCATGGTTCAAAACAGGTAGCCAAAAATTATAGAAGAATATTTTTAAAATTTTTAAAGCTATAACCATGTGCTGTTTGGGATTCTCAATAGCCATAACTCAGCCAAATTTTTTAATTTTAAAATCACCATATTTCTATCCATGGTTCAAACCAGGTAGCTAAAAAAATTATACAAGGAATTATTTTTTTTGGACTTTTTACCTTGAAACCATGTGCTTGTTGAGATTTTCAATAGCCATAATTAGACCAAATTTTTAGTTTAAAAATCACCATATTTCAACCCATGGTTCAACCAGGTAGCCCAAAATTACAGAAGAATGTTATTTTTTTTAAAAAGGTTTTCTACCCTAAAACCATGTGCTTTCTTCAGATTTATCAATAATAGCCATAATTCGATGAAATTTTAATTTAAGTAAATCACCATATTTCTACCCATGGTTCAAACTGGTAGCCCAAAATTATAGAAGAATGAAAAAAACCATGAGCTTTTTCAGGATATTTCAATAGCCAATAATTCGACCAAAATTTAATTTAGAAAAATCCGCCATATATCCATTCATGGTACAAACAGGTAGCCAAAAATTATTTTTAAATTCTATTTTCATATTTAGCTTGTAGCCAAAATTTTGGCTAAAATCTTCCTGTGGATCATCGACGGAACGCGACAAAGAGCAAAAAGCTGTTGGAGCTCTGCACCACCCTCTCGTCCGTCGTCCTCGCGTCGTCCTCCTCCTCCTCCTCCTGCTGTGCATCTTGTGCGACCGCCAACTGTTCGTTTTTCGGCCCTTCCTTCCACCAGTCGTGCTGTAGATTCTGGTGCACAAGACCACAGAAGAGAGGAGCCTGGTTGCAGATTCTGGTGCACAAGACTACAGATCAGAGGAGCCTGTGGCAGATTCTGGTGCACAAGACTACAGATCAGAGGAGCCTGTTGCAGATTCTGGTGCACAAGACTACAGATCAGAGGAGCCTGTGGCAGATTCTGGTGCACAAGACCACAGATCAGAGGAGGTTGTGGCGGATTTCTGGTGCAGAAAATGCAAATACATTGGAGGCTGTGGTAGATTCTGCCACAAACAAAAACAGTAGTAAAGTTGGCTGGCTGGCCTGCATCACCAGCAGTAGCAGCAGCAGCAGCAACAACAACAACGACAACAAAAACACTTTTCTTTACTTACTTACTTCTCCTGCAAAAAACCAAACGATTGTCAGAACTTTGCACATGAAATTGAGTGCCGTTGTCAGCCGGCAGGGTAGTAGCCTGCCTAGCTGAGTGGACGTAGTAGTAAGTAGTGTAGCTACTTCTTTTTTAAAAGAAAGCTAGCTAGCTAGCTTCCGGTCCTGAATTGTGACGTTGGGTGCTGCAGAGGGCAGCAGCAGCATGTGCAGAGCCAACAGCAAAGAAGGCCAGCAGCAGAGAAGTGAAAGAAGCAGCACGCACGGTCCCACCAGCAGCTGCACGGTACTACTAGAGATGCCCGTTGTGGATGGGTTTAGGGTTTAAGGGTCTTCCAGGACTCTCAACTTGTGACTCAGTTGTGGATGATTTCATTCATTCATTCATTCATTTATTCAATCAATCAAGGATTCACCCATCCATTCACATAAGGGTCTGAATAACATGAGAGCATTGGTGGAACACCAATCTTCTTAGTACATAACCAAATTTCTTTTGCAAGTGAAAAAAAATGCCTTGTTTCCCTTGCAAATATATAATATCAAATTTTCAAAACAATTTTGTTATGCCTCATCATTTTATTTTATTCTATTTTATTTTTATAAAAAATTTGTAACATCGAGAAAAAAAATTTGATTGCACACCTACTTGGCTCAAACCTCTTTTTCCTTTAGATACTAAGAATTGTAATATGCTTCGACAACTTTCTTAGCAAAGGTTAACAAGCAACTTGAGATGTGTAGTGTCGATGTAAATCCTCATAGTAATGGTTCAATTAGTCTTATTATATTTGATAAAAACCTTTCATTAAAGTAAAATTTTAGGACTAACATTTATTATTCATTTAAGATCCACATATAAGTTGTCATTGATAAAATTAAATATGTTTATGAAAACAATTAAAATATCCAATAAATAGTTTATTTTCATTGTGGTAATACAAAATTGGAGACATAATCAGGTCGCACCCAAAAAAATCACTGATAAAATCTCTTTCTCAGTGTAAACACGTCCATCAAAAGAACTGGTTTCCACATTATGAAAGGGGTTCCAGTAAGGCAATAGTTGCACACTTTTGAATCGAATGCTACTGAGCTAGTTAACCACCTTGGTTAGTTAATTAACTAGGGAACTGGAACCTAGAAATACAAAACTGTTCCCTGACTACTTATCATCCATCCTTCATGTGTGGAGTGGATGGATGCTGGACCCTGGTTCATTCTGGCCAAGAAACAAACACTTTTGCTTTTAATAAGGCATCCTTTTAAGTTTATAACCAAATTGAATTTAGATTTTATTTTTAAGTATTTTTTTCCAATTTTGTTGGTCACTACAGCAAGAAAATTCCAAAAAAGGAAAAAAGAAAAAAAAATAAGAAAAAATCATCATTTGCGAGTCTTGAATGACTACAATTTTTTTGATGTGTTGGATTAGTTAAAGCATTCATTCCATGTCTAACTTAACTTACTTATGATGTCCCAATGTTGACATTTCAAACATCTTAATAATGGTTACAATCAAATGGCTTAGTTCAAATGTGTTTTATTAGAAGAACATGATAGCAATAAGTAAGTCAAAAAAAGGTGACAAGCATACAATCAACGAATGGCTTATTAATTTGAATGTGGCTTTGTTACAAGATTAGAACATGATAGCAATTAGTTTAGAGTTGAAAATGATATTAAAGTTACAATCGAGCAAGTTACAATCACCACCAAGAAGAGAGATATATTTGCAAGAACCAAGATCTACTTTCAAGACAATAGAGTCAGTTATCCATAAAGTCAGATGATTAGGGGGCGAGAACAGCCAGTTTTGGCATAAAAGGCCATCAAATGCGTAACTGGGAATGAAAATTTTACAAAAGAAAACTGGCATGACATGTGAGTTTTGGCCAATATACAATTTGTGGGTCTACTACCACTACTTGTCAGCAATGGTGGACCCATCCATCATCACTTACACACACCCATTTCTCTATTCATGAGGAATTCTGTGTTACATGTGTTCCATCATCCCTCTGACAAGAACAAGAACAACCAACCCACTTCAAAGAGGAGCTCATTAGTTGAATGAATGAATCAATGGAGGACAACAAAAACAAAACACATGGGTGGAGATAAACTAATGAGTCATGACATGGATGAAAAATTGACAACATAAGAAAATGGTCATAGATTACATCCAAAGTCACATGATCCACATGGATGATAGTCACTAATTGACAACATAATTGTCATAAACTTTGCATTGAAGACACACATGATCATGTGAATGAATGAATGACAATCAATTGAGTACATATATATATATATGGATATATTTTTATATGACAGTAATGCCTTCAAATACATGGATGAAAATTTTGATGATGTAAATTGAAGCTTGCTATAGATGGATGAAAATTTTATCATGTAAATTGAAGCTTGATTTGGATGGATGAAATTGAGATGATATATGATGAAGTGGATAACAAAAAGTGTTTGTTGACCCATGTGGATCAAATTCAACTACTGGGTGCCACATTATTACTAAAATTGTTTTTTCCCCAATATAAATTTGAGTAATTTTTTTGGGGGGGGAAATCACCAATTTTTTTACATCAAAGAATTATTAAAATAAATAATAATAATATAAATAAATAAAACCTTTTGTGGTATTGTTTTGAAGTTCAAAATCCGAATCTGGACTGTTTGGGAAATGCTTTATCCATGGGAAATGCTTTATCCAAGCCTCACAGGGTACTGTCATAGAACTGGCAAATGTTATCAAAACTATCATTCCTAAAATCCAAAACAACATTATGGAAAAAGTCTAGGAATACCTTGTGAGAAAGTAAAGATGAACAAATCACCTAGAATTATATAAGTGTGCCTTCACAATTGCAACCTTAGGCATAAATCTAAGCAAAATCCATTCCACCAGACATCCAAGACTGGAGGAGCTAGAGCACTCGCAACAAGTGCTTGCAGGTAGCAATCATATTTGGCATAGTGAGAACACTGAAGACAATTGATGTCAAAGCATGAAATGGATTGAAAAATGGAATTTTTTCAGGTTTCTTCTGCATTCAAAGGGAACAATCAAAACAATCATTCTCTTTAGCACCAGGAAAATTGTAAAAACTTCGTTGAGGTGACATATCTCCACCACGAGCTTAACCATGAAACATTCAAGGTTTATCTATCCAAGGATTGGAATATGTTCACACAGAATTCTGAAAAGGAACAATAGTAGAAATGCATTGATGTTTGTCCTTCATTTGGAAAATAGAAATAATGCATTCTGAATGCTTCATTACAAACTCAGTTTTGAACAACAGAAACTATTTATTCTAAATGCTTCATTAGGGTCTTAGTAATGACAAGGCACACACTGTCTCCTCCACACACTGTCTCCTCCCCACACTGTCTCCTCCCCACACTGTGGAGAACACTTAAAGGGTTCATCAAACCTTCAAATGAGCAAACCTCGAGAAATTCAAAGTAAACCATGAGCAGTTCAAAGTGCTCGAACATCATTGGAGCAGGAATGACTTAATACTTTGTGCAGCAGGAATTTTAAAATAGAGTGTCAACCTAAGAGGAGTAGAGGACAATATGAAAAACAAGTCGTTCCAAAAAAATTAATTTCCATCACTGCCCTCTACTCCTTTTAGGTTGACACTTCATTTTAAGATTTCTGCTGCACAAAATATTAAGTCATTCCTGCTCCAATGATGTCCAAACACTTTGAGCTGCTCGTGATTTGCTTCGAGCTCCTCATGGTTTGCTTTGAGCTCCTCAAGGTCTGCTTTCACCTCGATAATCATAACAAAGAGTTGCTTCTTTGTTCGAGACTGGGGGGCTCCTGATGGAGGTATCAAAGGAGGGAAGTCCTCAAGATCAAGCTCTGCAAAAAAGACACATAGCTTTAGATTAACATACAAGCATAACAACCATACACACATAATTAATAAAATCTAGAAAATCAACAACAAAGCTTGATGAAGTTGCAAAGAAATCTCCACAACAACAATTATAGGTAACATGACAATGAGTGCAGTCAGAACCTTATGTGAGTCTCTCACAAAGTGACAGACCATCACCTTCATCACGAACAGCAATGACAAGCTGCCATGACTACCCACTGAGTTCATCAGCTCCCGACAGTGGGTGTAAATAAGCATATAATAATCTTCCCAAAAACTTGGGCAAACCATTATACACAATCTGCATCCTGAGAGTCTGTTGCCTTTCCAAAAAGCAGTGGGAAGACTCAGAAGTGATGTTGGCTAGCACTCAAGAGACATCACTAATCAAAAAAGGCAACAGTATCCTCATTCAAGCTGCAACAAGCTTCTGAAGGAGAGAGCTTTTATTTCAATTTAGCATGAGTTTAAGAAGACTTGCACCTGGAGGATGGTCCTGCTTGGGAGGGCTCTCTGTCATAGCCTCCCCAGCAAGAGCAGGGGCAGGAGCCAAGGATCCAGGAAAAGTTGGTTCTGGCGAAGGCTGTGTCTTAGTGTTCACCTCCTGTTTCTGAGGCTTCTTCCCTTTCTTTCCCATGATAAAGCTTGGATGCACACAAGGTCAAGTGATTGTATGACGGCACATACAACAAACTGCACCATAGAAATCTTGCACAATTTCTTCAGCTCCAAAGCTCAAGTAGCTGTTGTCAAGGTCCAATTCATTAACACATTCTTTATCAGTCCCTTGTGATTAGAATGGATATGGGAAAAGTAGCAATCCACACTGCTGGTCCATCCATGGGTTCATTGTTCACTCCAATTAACAACTAAGGTGCATCATGCTCAATTGCCATCACCATATCAAACACAGAACACATTATACTTTTGTATCAGCCACATCAACAACTTTGGAAATTCTAACAAGAGTGAAGATTACCTTGGATGTGATCAGAGATTGGCGCCCACTGGGACTTGGACTGGAATCATCAGTGCCTTCCCTTCTATCTGAAGTTGACTGCCCTTCTGTAGAATAGCTTCGACCTAATATCCTCCCAACACCAAGCAACCTGCAACAAAGAAAGCAACAGAAACTCAAGAGAGACACAAGAAATGCTGGTGAGGAAGCCCTAAGCATCTGGACCAACAAAACTCCCTCCAAATGCCACACTCTGTAAGGAAGCTTGATGTCTTGTCAACCAGAGCCCACAAGGTTTGCACATTTTGTATGACAACTAAAGGAGTGAAATTCCACAGATGTCAACAATAAAACATGTCATCAAAGAATTCAACTGGCCAGATTTGGACACACAACCACTTTTGCAAGGCTCTGACAACAAAGCTGCTGGCATGATCTTTAACCTACAAAATAGTGAGAAGTGTGCCATTGGAAAAAACAGCACCCCATTGACCTTGAATTTGTGTTAAATTCATACAAATCAGGCAACAGACACAACACAAATTCCTACAAATCTACGGCAACAGATGCAACCAATTGAATGCAAAATTTGAGCAAGGGGAAGGAAAGAAAAATGCACCCAGAAACTTTTTTCAAAGTTTCACTGAGGGTTCAATCTATGCTGTTGACAGCAACTCGGTCTGTCTCATAGGCAGGCTTCATCTCTGCTGCTTCTTCCTGCTTTATTTCCTCCTCTCTGCAATTCATAAGAGGAGGCAATGATTAGCATGGTCAATCAAAGAAATAGAGAAAACTGGAAATTTGGCCACTGGCATTGCATGAAATGAATTGAAGCTCTGTATGACATGCTATTGCTGCTGTGCTGAGCTGAACAAGTAAAACTTGGAACAGGAAACTATGACTATATTTTGTTTCTGCAATAAGGTCCCTGGGTGTCAGAAACTGGTGAGACATACTGATGATGAAATGCTAAAATCTGTTAACCCTAGAATCTGTTATTTTTCTGCAACAAGGCACATGGCTGTCAGAACATGGTGAGACATACTGATGGTGAAACCCTAGAATCTGTTAACCCTAGAATCCGTTGGTTTTCAGCAACAAGGTACATGGCTGTCAGAAGCTCGTGAGACATACTGATGATGAAACCCTAGAATCTGTTCACAGCTGTGAGATCCGCCCCCACATACGATCGTGAATTGCACGGAGAAAAAAACCCAAAAAAATCTTACCCAAAAACTGTGTTATATTCACAAAAGATGCCCGATTACCAAAAGCAGCTCCGGCAAACGCAAGTAATCCATCAATCGTACGATCTGAAAAAACAACAATAATAACACCGATGCACGAATTCTCACCAGGGGAGCTAACTGTTCAAGAGGCAACTGCAAAGTGCGAATCAAAAATCCTCAAAAAAGGAATTCAAGAATTCTTTGCTAAGCCCTTTTCATGTCTGTCTGTCTGTCTCTTTTCCGAGCAGAAAATCCGAAACCAGAGGGTGCGGGAAAGAAAGAAAAGAAGGGGGGGAAAAGAAAAAACATACCGGGAAGTAGCAGATGATGAAGCCATTCGCACATCCGCTAACTTTCCTCAAAAACTTCCCAGCATTTGCGATCTCCAAAGCTTGAATCCCCGCAATTGACGAGAGAGAGAGACAAAGACAACGCGCGGGCTAGCGAGCGACAGTGCGAGAGAGATTGACTGTGTACTGCTGAGAAAGAACGCTAGGACAGATTACAGGCAGACAGTTGTGCCTTCGTGGATGAAAGTCCCGGTCGATGACGGAGGATGCATCTGCTCGTCTATGAAGGCAAAGTCTCGTGTTCTTAATATTAAAATCTTGTGAAAGTGAATTCAGATTAAATTGGTAGGGCTTTTCAGAAAATAATTAATATCACATGGGTACCATAATACTTAGTCTCGAGTTTTTTTTTTTAATGTGGTCAATTTTTTCCATTTGGTGGGGGGAAAAAAAAAGGCCTAGAAACATCAACAAACAATCTTTTTGGAAAGAAAACCTAAATTATTCAAGTGTCAAAAAATAATAATAATAATAAAATTTAAGAAAATACAATTTTTCAATTGTTAAATTTGTTCTCAAGCCAATTGTGGCTAAATCTTTTTATTAATGATTGCCATTCTAGCAACATTGAAAAATTTGAAAAATAAAATATTGACTTAGGGTTGGGCCACACTTAGAGATAAAACACAAAGTTAGAAAAGTTTAAAATGAACCTTGTGTCCATGAATGCAAATGTAGCTACCTCCAAATCCTATGTGGATGCTTACGTGGCACGAGAAGTTAACTGAAGAGGTAGCTAACCCAATTGTTACCTTTGAATCTACAAAAAACTGAGATTTTATTTCAAAATTTTTGAGGTAGCAAAATTTTCAAAAAATGTCTAGATAAATCCGCACTAACTTAATGTTCTCACCTACAACCTTTGAATTTTCAAAAAAAATCCATTCAAGTAGCAACCCAACATTCACCCAAATGTAGTAGCATTCTCCTTTGGCATAACAAGCAAGCTCAATTTCCAAGTTCCTTTGCGTTTTTTCAATAGGTTCGACATTTCAACAACAAGAAGCATGGACTAGGTGTTTGGTGTCATAACAAGAGCAAACCAAAGCAAGTGTCTAATGTAGTAACAACAACAAACAAAACATGTATGGCAATGAGAATCTAAAGTTGGAAGGCAAAGGTGAAACTATGAAGGAAAAGAAAATAAAGCTATAAAAGATTTAAGGTGGTGGCAATGGAAAAGCTACTTTGTCGAAAGGTGAAAAAGGTAAGTTAACCCCTTTTCCAACGTCATAAGTATGGACAACCTAAAGATAAAAAGATAGGAGGTAGGTAAAAATTGGGCAATAGTTAATTTTAAGGTGATAGTTAACATTTTTTTAGATGTTAGAGGAAAAATGCTAAAAGGATTAACATCTAAGTATGTGGCCTCACCTTTAGTTTGATTTTGCAACAAAGTGCATAATTATTATTTGTTAATCAAAAATTTCTTAAATCACAAATTGGTGACGATAGTTATGCAAAATGTGTGTTCCATAGAATCATATTATTTGGACATGAACATCATACATCTATTCGTATTGTTTAGACATGGATGTTATATTCATTGTCTACATAAAAATATCATACATACATTCATGCTATGTAGACATCAAATATTGTATGTCTATTTGTATTGTTTAAACACAAATGTTATGTTTAAACAATACACAATATCCATGTTTAAACAATATGAACTTATGAAAGAATTGATTTCACACAACTAGTATCGCCAAAACATGGTCCAAAAACTTAGTGATCAATGAACTAATCCATATTGCCTACTATCATTGCTAATGAAATGATGAAAAAATGACTTGATTTTGTGAAAATTAAGTTTCCATTTGAATAAAAAATGTTGTATAACATTGCATGCAACTTGAATTGCATTGAAATTGAATTGAATTTCATAAGTCAATATACATTTCAATTGAGTTAAATTCGAATTCAATTGAATTTATATTCAGTCAAATTCAATTCAAATTCAATTAAAGAGAAATGATATACAAGTTGCTGCAAAATGTATTGAAAATATGTTTGTCGCTTCCATCATCTATGATTGTGATATTAAAATTAAAGAATTTTGAAAAGAAATTATTCCAAAAAAACACCTTTGCATAATCCTTCACATGGTCCTTGACATTTCATTTGAAATTACCAAGGCAAAGGATCATATGAAAGATCCTCCTTACACCTAGTTTGGAATCTTTCATCAATAGTATCATCATTGTTTGTCATTTACAATTGGTAATAAAAATAAGAATATTTTATATATTAAAAATATTTTTAATAATCATATTTGAAAAATGATGATAAACATTGTGAATGATGTAAGGACAATCATAAGTAACATTCAATAGCTTAGAACTTGTTCAAACACAAAGATAACATGGTTAATAATTTGAATGATAACTAACTATATTCAAACTTGAAGCAAATTGTTTTTAGATAGTTGAAATTGCAAATAACATGCCTTCATTATCACCGAGCAACTTTATAAACTAAGGAAGTTGCTAATTTGATGCTATCATGTTAAAAATCTTCAAAAATTAAACATTTTGATGTTTAACATTGCCAATAACTTAATAGCTTGAAATTATAACTAATAGTTTATCAATGAGAATGACAAGGTTTGCTCTCCCATGCCTCATTGTCATTCCCATGTTTTGGGACATCTTTACACCCAAATCTCACCATTTCCCATGTTTTGCACAAACACTTCACTCTCATCTCACCGTTGCCTTTTTGTTTTATTCATGTTTGTGTCAATTCACAAGTTCATCATCAAGTTATGATATCATTGTGAGTTTTATTGCCAACCCTTTTTCAAAATCCTCAATTCACAAATCCATCATTAAATTTTATCAAATGACATTAGCTTTGTTGACAATGCTTTTTCATACACTACAATTATCTCATGTCTTGACATTTCACTATCACCAAAAGCTTTACTACCAACACTTCTTCATGTTCTACCATCACAATTTCACATTCCACATCATTGTCTCTTGCACTCACTCTTCCACATACACAATCAATTGTGATCTTGCAAAGAAGAGTTTTCGGAGCAAAAGGCAAAAAAAAACTACAAAGAAAAGAAGAAAGCCCTAGAATCGTTGAGAATAGACAACAACAAGCCAAATTTTTTTTTAAAAATTAAAAAATATTATTGCTATCTCATCATCAATGGAGGTTGGGCCCCAATGGGCTTTCAAAATGGCATCTCTCTCTCTCAGTTGAGAAAATAATAATAATTTATTTATTAGAACAACAACGGAATCAAGTAGGAAGCCGAACAACCCACATGAAGAAACCGACTTGCCGAAAGGCGGTGAGGAGGGTTCAATAACCCACCCTGTATGGAACAAGAATTGGCTCACAATTTCCTTGCCTGAAACTGACAAAAGAAAACGGGCAATCCAATCCAATCCGATCCGAACCCATCTTTGTGCACCCAAGTCACGGTTTTAATTTTAATTTTGTGTCAGTCGTCCAAGTCGAGTTTTCTTGCTCTTTCGAGTCGTGTTTTTTTCAAGGTTTAAATGAAAATTAAAAAAATAATAATCATCCAAGTTGAATTTTCTTGTTTTTTCGAGTTGTGTTTTTTTCAAGGTTTAAATTAAAACTTAAGAAAAAAATTTAATCGTCCAAGTTGAATTTTCTTGCTCTCTCGAGTTGTGTTTTTTTCAATGTTTAAATTGAAACTTAAGAAAAAAATTAATCGTCCAAGTTGAATTTTCTTGCTCTTTCGAGTTGTGTTTTTTTCAAGGTTTTAAATTAAAACTTAAAAAAAATAAAAATCGTCCAAGTCGAATTTTCTTGGTCTCTTGAGTTGTGTTTTTTTCAAGGTTTAAATTTTAAATTTTAAAAAAATTAATCGTCCAAGTCATATTTTCTTGCTCTCTCAAGTTGTCTTTTTTTCAAGGTTTAAATTAAATTTTTAAAAAAAAATCATTGTTTTTAACATGGAATTTTATTATAAAATTGGGGAGCTCCTCCAAGCATAAAGCCCTAGGGTTCTTTTGCTAGGGCAAATCCCTCAAAATACACATAGAAATAAAAATGGAGATACTACACATAGAATTTTTTTTTAAAAGGGGGAGTTTTTTAGGGTTTAGGCTTTGTGTATTGATTAAAGAGCAAAATACGAAACAAGCCATTTTGTGCCTTGTTTTTCTTCAACAATTTTTGTCCTTTTCTTATCAAAAAGATAGAAAAATAAAATAATATAAAATAAAATAAATTTGGGAGTCTTTTTTTTTTTCTTTTAAATTTTTTTTTAGCCCCCCTAGTGTAAAATCAACTAATATTTTGCTAAATTGTTGGAAAAAGTAAATAGGCAAACATTTTAGATTGCACAATTGAAAGAAAAGAAAACCCTAACTTTGTGTTAATCACTTGAATATCTTTGTTTTAATGATATGATGCAACTCCAATGACATATCTACTTAAGGGACTACCTAAGGCTTTACCTAGGGAGACACCTAAGGACGTATCTAGGTTTAGGGTTTAGGGTTAGGGTTTAGGGTTATGATTTCTTAATTACCCCTTAACTTAAGATCTTTTATACAAACCCCTATTTTTGCCAGTTTAAAAAATATATATAAATTCCAATACCCCCCAAAACATTTATGATTAACTATGGTATATAGCCATGAAAATAGAAAGGTTTTTTGTTATTTTTCTACTTTCGTATGTAGTATGGAAGGTTTTTTTAAAATAAATTATTATTAAAAATAATAATAAATATTTACAATTTTTAAATTATTTCAAATTCCTCAAGTTGGTCCACTAACAAGTATCCTCCACATTAATTAGCATTAAATGGCAACTATCCTAACTAGGCTACTACATTTTTTTATAAAAGTATTGTTACAAGTGGCAACCTTGGAAGTAGCTAGGTCTAGATGTGGCTAATTTAATTATCTTTATTTTGAAAATGGCGAAAATCCCTAAAAAGAATTATTCTTATTATTACTATTATTATTGTTATTATTTTCATTTTTTGAAAAACATCTACCCAGTTGTGAAAATTTTCCACCAAAAAATAATTCAAATAGTTAGTAGCCAAATTTGGCTAAATTATTTTTTTGGACAATCACCACCTTGACTACATCACAAAATCTTTTTAAAGAAATGCTGATGGTTGCCATGCTGAAAAATTGAAAGCATACTAGCTCCATTCTATAGTATAATGTCAATTTATAACGTATTATTATTTGTATTGCCAAATGCAAATCACCCCCAAAAAACAAACCCTAATAGTATTAAGGTCAAGTTGACAATTTGTTGTTGAATATTTAATTAATTTTCAAAAAATTCAATGTGACGCTCATTTTTTAGGAATTTTTTAAATATTTGGGTAATATTGGCTATTAAGATATTAAAATAAAAAAATCAACAAAGATTGAGTGTTGATTAGCTAGAAAGTGATGGCAATTGCATGTAATCTAGTTTAGAGCAATGAAAGACTCATTAAGTTGTCAACTTTCTCATGTGCACATATTAAACAATGGTTTGATTTCTTTTTGAATAAGCCCTATTGTATGAGGGAAAAACATGATCAAACAAAAAAAAAGATAAATTATATATATATAATTTCCCATAACTTTCAACACATTTATAAAAAAATTGTTTTAAAATTCACAATTAAAGAAAATATATCAAATTCACCCATAGTATTATTGTAGGCATGTTGTTGTTGAACTAGGCTAGGTACTACTGTAGTTGTATGGGGACCAATGATTTGTTTTGTTGACAAATTTTTTCTTTTTCTCATGAATAAAGGCAAAATTTGGATAAATGTGTTTTACTCATGTAAACTCAATAGTTTTGTTTATTTTTTCAGAAAACTTCACCAAATCTTCCATGCCACATATTTGAAATTTATAACAGATATATATATATATATTTTAAGGGAAAAAAACCCATAGCACTATGTAATTATTTGACTATCTCCAAGAGGGCTAATGACTCTTAATTGGCTGATAATAATGAATGGCCCAAGTGATAATAATTTGATAATCTCTTTTTAAATATTATTCAAATTTTCATGTTCATGGGGGGGAATAGTTAACATAAAGAGGAGATGCTCTTGTTAGTGACTATTGGAGACATTTCATGCATTCTGTATTTGCTAAATTTGTTTAATTAACATTTTGTATTTGTTTAAGTTTTGAGCTTCAATTTATTAAATATTATGCATTCACTTTTGTCTTTAACCTTCCATAAACAAGTTTTAATATATATATAATTCATTAAGCATCAATTTCCATATGGCCAAGCCACCCTTATTTTTTTGGGAAATAGTGGTTGAATGGGGTTTTGGTATCAATAGTGGCACCTACTCAACCACTATTTTCTAGGAGGTCTATGATGGCTTTAGTTGGTCCTCTCGTGACCCAATGAATTTCGATACTATATGTTATTATTTATGGTACGTTCTTATTTCTACCATGTGTTCAAAATAATTAAAAAATCAAATTTAAATATGGTGGAAAAAAATTGCAATGAAAAGGGAACCATGTTATTCCATGTCATGGATTGTAGTTCATTTTGTTGGATGTTGATTTCATTATGAATTTTGGTGTTTAGCTTTTCAATTTTGATGCACCCAAAAGCTTGTTAAATCTTATCAGTGGTCAATTCTCCTTTCTCAATAATAATGACAAAATCATGATTCAAGACATTTTTCAATCAATTCAATTACACAAATAAATTAAACTAAGTGGTTTGGGTAGTTTCAAACTAAAATTGAGCTACAAACCTATCTTACATTCACAAAAATTCACTTCCAATTTGAATTCCTAGGAGGACCATATTTCCCTTATAATATACTTTAAAGGTCCACATGTGAATTAGGTCTAAATGACATTTAAAAATAAATACATTTTGAGAAATTTTTAGTGAACACGTTGATTTAAATGTGTGACACCATTTTTAAGCAATGTCAAGCTCCTCAATTAACATGATGTCCCTTCCAACTCAAAATTAGAACAATTAGGAATCATTTAAAACATAATTTTGTAACACAATTCAAATTATTGAAGAACAAATGATTTCGTAACATGAACCCATTGTATTGAAGTTCTCATTAATACTTTGATGTTTAATGCCTCACTACAAATACTCACTATGAATATTCAAAAGTTTTGAAAGCACAATTTGAAAGTTTTGAAAATGCTTCCCATTCATCTCTACACACACTTGGTTTGGAAGTGTGTCCATCAATCATTTGTTTAAAAGCATGTTTATGAACTTGTTCTTAAATCATTTGGCTTTGTTTTGTCCCAAAATTTTGTTGTGGTCACCCAAGGTTTTTGTTGCAACAAAAGTTATGACAAAAAGTTGTACAATGATTAACAATCACTTGTGTTTTCACGAAAGTGTTTCATAATAAATTGAAGGCATCAATTTTTTTTTGAATTGAGGTGTGAATGTTGCACAATTTTTAATGAATGTTACACAACTTTTAATTAAACATAAGATAGTTTTAGTTGTTACATATGGTTGTTTTTAGATTGTAGGTTGAATGTCATATTAATCCTTACTTCCATATAAGTAAACATTGGGAAGTCAAGTTCTCTTGTTTTATTATTCCCCCAAGCTAATGGATGAACATGTGTAGATTTTGGGTGCACTCCATCCAATTGATGGGTCGTTTTGATGTCTACCCATCTACTTGTTGGGTTTCTTTTCAAAATATGAATGTTGGGTAATTGATTTATCATGCTTCTATATCAAAAAAAATTTAGGGTTGTCACTTGCCTTTTTGTGTCATGAGGTTTCATATCACTATGAAATGTAAAACAATTCATATGACTAATTCCTAAAATGAACTCTATATGATAAACATACAAATAATTAACTTCAATTCATTAAAATTTTGATTTGAAAACTTATGCAAGAATTGATTAAAATAAAACACATAAATTTTTAAATAAATCAATTTTTTAATATGAAATTCGTTTTTGAGAATAAGCGTTTTTTAATTTTTAATTTGATGTTATTTTAAAAAACTTCAATAAGGCTTTGATGAAAATTTTATAACAAAAATCATCATGAAACTATTTTTTTTCCATTGGTTTTTTTTTTTTTTTTTTTTTTTTTTTCGTATTGTTGTTGCCTCTTATGTTATGAATATTTTTTATTGCCCTAAGATAATAGACATGCATGTATGATTTTAGGGATTACCAAATATGTATGGGCCAAAAACAACTAGATACTATTTTGAACCTATGATTATGAGTCTTTTAATTATGTTATATGTATAGCTTTTATACAAAGTGTTACATGTATGGGTGATCTATTTGGATTTAACATTTATAGCAATGTTTTGGTTGTATTATTTGTAATGTCAAAAGAAAGATGTGACTCAATGTTAATTGATTTTCTTCAAATCATTATTTAGTTTAGATTTATTTTGATGTTAAAACAAGGTAGTGATCAACAATTGATTTTTTTAGTGAATTTTCACATTGTTGCATTGTAAAAAAAGACCTTTCTTTGTTTCTTCCATACTTTTTGAAAAATTCAACAATTTTATAATTAATATGATTAATTTTGAACTTGTGATAATGATGACCATTTGTAATTATTATTATTTTTCTAGAAAAACATCAAGAGGTGTAATGTTGGATTAATGTCCTTAATTTTTCAAGAGGTACGTATATAATCATTGCAAACAAAATTGACACCAACTTGGTTATTTTCTCAATTAAAAAGAAATAGACAAAGAAGTGTCACACATTATGAAAGTGGGTGATATATTTATATATATATTCCACATATCTTGATATGAATATATATTTAAAAACCCAATCTTTTATTTAAAATTGGAGGGATTTGTTTCATTATTCAGATTTTTATTTTATTTTATTTTCAAAATTCCAAATTTGCCCAAATGAGTTGGACCTTGGGTTTTTCTTGAAGCATAAAATTTATTATTATATGGAAATTTTTGATTATTTT
Organism: Sphagnum tenellum; assembly: GCA_963921925.1. Classification (NCBI taxonomy): domain Eukaryota; kingdom Viridiplantae; phylum Streptophyta; class Sphagnopsida; order Sphagnales; family Sphagnaceae; genus Sphagnum; species Sphagnum tenellum. The sequence continues at coordinate 1,053,141 of OY998159.1, forward strand.
ATTTCCAGCCATTTGTGAGAAACTCGTACATACACTGATAAATATTATTAAATTAAATAAATAAATATTCAGGAGGACGACCATTCCACCGTCTGGAATCGTCCGCCAAACGCTTCCGTTGTCCTAAACCCTAATAATAAGGAAACCGTTTCCACAGACCAGGCGTGTCCGCAGATTCCAAATGTAGCGCTTTCCGAATTCAAAGGGACTAGTGGGTGCCTGTGGCCGAAGGCCACTCTGAAGTCCCCCCTTTTCTTTAAACCTGGTTCATCTTTTAGTTTTTTTTACAAACTTTTATCTTTTTTATTTTTTATTTTAATGTGTTTTCTGGCACATGTAAAGCAAATCTGCATTGAAAATAATCCATTGAAAAACTTTTGTGACGCGCTCCCAAGTCACGGGGGTGAAACCCACTTGAGGGTCTCACAAAGTCAAGTTGCGGAATTCGGGACTTGGTAGCACGCTCCCGGCTTCCAACTCTAGAAAGGGGGTAGAGGGTCGAGTTGGGAGCCCAGGGATTAGACTAGGAAGAGGACTTAGTTGATCAAGCTAGAATTTGCACCAAAACAAACCACCCAAGTGGTTAGATCACTTTCCGGGACACCTTTTGGTGTTGGAACAAGCCACGAGCATTTCGGACCACAAGACTCACCACGGCCCGGACTCGGGGGATGCCACCACCATCCCCCATATAGTATACTCTGCGACGCCCCATGGGGGCTACATCCAAATGGCACAAATTCCCGGGACTCCCAAGTTGGAGTCCTGAAATCCACCCAAGTGTCCTGGTTCTGGACTCCCGGGACTTTGAGAGGCCGTAACTTCTCGCCCTGAACTCGGATTGCAACAAGGTCTAGACCGAAGTTGTAGCCCTTATTGAGGTCTTTTCAACGACGTATCTCACTCCCAAATCAGACATCGGGAGCTGATCGATTCCTGACTTTTAATGGTCAGGAGTCAAACTGCCAGTTTGACTCCTGGCCCCTTTTTTTGCCCATAACTTGGGCTACAGATGTCCAAATCAAAAATGCGAGGGCATTTTCGATATCTACATATCAAGACCTTTCCAACGACACCAAGAACAGCTCAATGCAAGGTGTTTTGCCCCTTGCTGTCGAGCTCCAAACATTCGGGAGTCTCGGAGGACTCCAAATCCCCAACTTTTCCAAGTGTTGGGCTTCACCCCCACACTTGGCCAAGTTAGGGTTGCGACATCTTGAATGTTCCAACTTTTTCTTGTTGTTGCTTGCACTTTGTGCAGTGCGAATGATAAAGATCCAAAAAATAGCGAAATTTCTCCCAAATAAAAAACGCTGATCCTAATTTCTTGGGTCGGGGGATTATTTATTTGAAGGGGGTTGCGAATCCTACAAAGGATTTTTGAGATTTGTTTTGCAAAATTCGCCATATTTTGAGGAAAAAGAAGTCGTCACATTTCGACACTCCCATTCATGGAGGTCGCCAGTACAAAGCAGGATTTTGAAAAGAATCTACAGACCACCTTGGACAGGCGTCACTTAATGATAATTAGTGCTAGGGTTTTGATCCCTAATTAGGACTAGTTGGTGCCCATGGCCGAAAGCCACTATGAAGCCCCTGTGTGAAATCCAGGTCCCAAAATTAAGATCCCACATCTTGAAAATCACGTCCTAAAAGTTTTCAGGTTTCGGTCTTGGAAACCACGAGTGTGAAAATCCAGGCCCCAAAGTTGAGATCCCAAGTCTTGAAAACCATGTCTTGAAAACCATATCCTAAAATTTCCCAGGCCCCAAAGTTGAGATCCCAAGTTTCGAAAACCATGTCCTGAAAACCATAATAAGTCCTGGGTAGTTTAGGCGGGAAAAAAAAAAAAAACCCTCCCTGGCCCCCCCTACCCCTTCCCCGCCCGCCCCCCTCCCGCCCCCCTCTCCCCCCCTCCACCCCTGTTGGTTCCAAACCAAAAAAAAAAAAAAAAAACACCTCCTTGGCCCCCCCCCACCCCTAATTCCTCCCGCCCCACCCCTGTTGAGTTATACCCATTACCCTTTTCGGAATCCGACTGTCCGGGCCGGTTCCCGTTCTCGGAATCCGACCATCCGGGCCGGTTCCGCCGCTCCATTAAAACGCGGAACTGTCGCGTCGGACGCACGCACGCACGCACGCACGTAGTGCCTTTATATATAACATAGGTCAGACTCTCCCATCCCCCTTTCCCCACACACACACAGTCCAGATGACATGTTTCTACAGAGGTCGGTTCTGCCGGCAAATTAAAACGCAGAACCGATTCTCCTGTAGAAAATCTGTCCATCTGTCCAATTGTTCGAGCCAGTTCCGCCGGCACAGATGCACGCACGCACTTGTTAATTGCTTCAACCAATTAATAATGCACGCACGCTCTTAGGACCTGGGTTTCAGGACCTCAACGCGAGGTTTCAAGACCTGGATCTCAGGACTTGGGTTTCAAGCCTTCAACGCGAGGTTTCAGGACCTCAAAAGCTCTCCATCGTACGGTCGTCTTAATAATGCACGCACGCTCTCAAGACCTGGGTTTCAGGACCTCGATATTTGGCTTTCAGGACAAGGGTTTCAGGACCTCAATGTGAGGTTTCAGGACTTGGATCTCAAGACCTGGGTTTCATGCCTTCGACTCGAGGTTTCAAGACCTGGATCTCAGGACCTAGGTTTCAAAACCTCGACGTGAAATTTCAAGACCTGGATCTCAGGACTTGGGTTTCAAGCCCTTGAAAGCTCTCCATCCTACGGTCGTCTTATCTTCTTCTCGTCACTTTTCTCTGCGTCCACCGTCAATTTCATCTTTCCCTATCACTTTTCTCTGCGTCCACCGTCACTGTTCTCTGCGTCCGATGGTCACAGAGAGACGCACACACAGACGAACGCACTAAGTGAATTTATATATAAGATTGCACAGCGGTGCAGAATGTCGTGTCAGACAGACGCACAGATGCACAGACGGACGCTCTCAGGGCCTGGGTTTCAAGACCTCAATATTTGGTTCTCAGGACCTGGGTTTCAGGCCCTCAACGCGAGGTTTGAGGACCTGGCTCTCAGAACCTTGGTTTCAAGCCCTCGAAAGCTTTCCATCGTACGGTCGTCTTAATAACGCACACACGCTCTCAGGACCTGGGTTTCAAGACCTCAACGCAAGGTTTCAACACCTGGATCTCAGGACCTGGGTTTCAAGCCCTCGACGCGAGATTTCAAGACCTAGATTTCAGGACCTGGGTTTCAGGCCCTCGACGCGAGGTTTCAAGACCTGGATCTCAGGACCTGAGTTTCAGGGCCCTCGAAAGCTCTCCATCCTACGGTCGTCTTATCTTCTTCCCGTCACTTTTCTCTGCGTCCGTCGTCACTTTTCTTTGCGTCCGTCGTCACTTTTCTCTGCGTCCGTCGTCACTTTTCTCTGCGTCCGTCGTCACTTTTCTCTGCGTCCATCGTCACTTTTCTTTTTCCCCGTCACTTTTCTTTGCGTCCACCGTCACTGTTCTCTGCGTCCAGTGGTCACAGACAGACGCACGCACAGACGGACGCACGAAGTGACTTTATATATAAGATGCATACTCTAATTGTTGCTTTGACCTAAGTTTCCTCCCGTAGAGTTAAAATTTGGCCTGGTTGAAGAAAACTCACAAACTTATTGATCAGTTCGGGGTTTTGGGTTTGTGCTTCTTCTTCTTTTCCATCATCAAGAACTTTTATAAAAAAAAAGGGGGCCTTGTTCCTGATTTCTGATGAACTTACTAATTCTTCATGTGATGAGAAAAATGCTTCACAGATTTTATCAGGAAAAGCAAAACATTGTAGTATGGATTGTGTCATGAGCAGCCACCAACACTATCTTTGGGTTTACAAAATGAACTCACTTCCAATTGCAGGAATCCAAGTTCAAAACACAATTTTTAAAAACACAAACTCTGACATCAAATTGCAAGAATTCAAGCTCAAAACAAAAAATTGGAAAAAAACACAAACTCTAACATCAGATTGCAAGAATTCAGGCTCAAAACACAAACTCTGACATCAAACTCCAGGAATCCAAGTTCCAAACACAAACTCTGACATCAAACTCTAGGAATCCAAGTTCAAAACACAAACTCTGACATCAAACTCTAGGAATCCAAGTTCAAAACCCAAACTCTGACATCAAACTCTAGGAATCCATGTTCAAAAGACTTGATGAAAAACAGAAACTTTGACATCAAACTAACTGCATCTCTTGTTTCTCTTGCATGCTAAATAATATCTTAACACAAAAAGAAGTGATTCCAAAGACAACTAAATCACCAAACACACCAAGAATTAAAACCCTGGTGACACTGAACTAAGTTCTACTTACAAATAACAACTAAAAGAAACTAATACTACATGCAAAAAATACCTGACAATTTGCTTGCATAATCGTCTCTTCAGAGGCATCTGATGGCATAATATTATTGAATTGCTGCAGTGTTGGTGCCAAAAAAATTTCTCTAGATGCTAATGCTTGCAATGACAATCAGCATTTTGCGATTGTCTTTTGCAGCAATCTAAACACATGAAACATCATCTCTCTTGCACTCATTCTGGAGTATACCTAGTAGTACCAATTCTGGTGGCAAAGTATATGCAATTGTGGAATGAAAAAATTGGCTTCTGTTCGGGGATTGTATGGAATTTCTTACTTAGATTTTCAGGTCGATCTCTGTAGAAATCAGCATGATGTCCATCTCCCCAAAAATCAAAACCTGAAAAACCAAAACCCATTTAGTTCATTGTACAGTGCAGATGATCAATCAATGAATCAATCAAATTCAGTTGGGTGCAATATGTTTTGTTCATCCTGTTTGTCAGAGATGGGTGTTGAGAAGCAGCAACTCAACAAGCTATGAAAAAATAAGCAAAAAAATATGTGAAGAAACTTATTCCAGATAGTGTTGAGAAGTCAGCTATAAAAATGGAAGTGAAATATGTGAAAAAATTTGTGAGGGATGGGTGTTTAGGAAAAAATCATGCTGTCAGAGATGGTGGTTAGAAGAAACTCAGACACCAGCAGCAAGGATCTAATAAGAAATTGTGAGGAAAATTGAGAGAGATGGGTGTTGAGAAATCATGTAATCAGAGATGGTATTTGAGCAGGAACTCAGTCATCAGCAGCAGCAAAGGATCTAAGTAAGAAATTGTGAGGAAAATTGACAGAGATGGGTGTTGAGAAATCATGTTCTCAGAGATGATGTTCGAGAAGCAATTCAGTCATCAGCAGCAAAGGATCTAACAAAGTTTACGCAAGGAAAATACACAATTCCAAAAAATACAAAACAAAACTCACAAAACACCAAGACAAAAACCTCCCATCAAACTGCAGAGCGCTGTCTGTCTCTTTGTCTGTCTCTTTCTTCTTCTTGTTCTTCATGGAGATGATGACCAAGCTCATATGCTTCAGTCTCAACTGGTTGCTTGGGGTTTGTTTGTGACGTGATCTCTAGAAGCCTGTGCTGAGTTTCTTCTGCCTGCGTCAACGACGTTTTGATTCCGAGAATAGTCTCAGAATCTAGCTGCACTTTTGTTTTAGGGTTTGGAGCTCTTCTTCTTCTTCGTCTTCTTCTTCAATTCTTCTTGTATTGGACAAGGTGAAGGCTACTTATGTGGATTTTTTATTGGGAATGTGTGTTTCGGAGCTCGACTGAGCTATCTATCAACCAAGAGAGACTATGATTATGTTGTGATGATGAAACAGGATCTGCTTTCATGATACAAAAGAATCTGCATCTGGTGTATCTGCATGAGCTTGGAAGTAGGAGGCAATCATCATCACGACTCAAGGTTTGAATTTAGGGTTTTCTTGCTTGTTTGTTTGCTTGCAGCAGCTAAGGGAAATGTTTTGTATGATCTTCTGGGTCTCGCTCTTTGCTTCTTGCAAACGCAAATTATAGTAGAGAAACAAACAGCAGTGAGGAGGAAGAAAGAAGACGGTCATTATCATGTCATCAACATCAGCATCATCTCTGTCACACTTTCCTTGCCTCTTGAGTGCTGCTAGATTCCACTCTTCAGGATTGAAAATTTTCTTCTTCCCTATTGCTGCCTGCCACAATTGACAGAAAAAGTTCTCAGTATGCAGCATACTTCTTCTTGGTACAATTGTTTGCCTTCTTGATAAGACTTAGAGAGAGCAGATTTGTCATCTATCTCATGATCAAGCTGCTAATGATGGTCTGATGAAGGTGAAGAACGGTGTGGTGAAGGGTAATGGATCTGACACAAAACTGGTGAGAATAGATCGTGAAAATGAGGAATGTGGGTCTTATATCAGGGTGCTTCTTTCTTTCTTCCCTCCATTAAGCCACAGACTTCAAACCCATTATCATGTATGATGATGCAGAAGCACAGATGCTGTGGCAAAGGATTTTTGGGGGAAGGAGAAAGAGGGATCCAGTGCAAGATCTGTCACCATCTGATTTGTAGTTCTAGAAGAAGCGGAGGAAAACGAGACAGAGATTTTTCTTGCAATGGTGACTGATGGATCCACCAAGCAGCGGGTGCGCCCCGAATGGCTACAGCAGTATGAATTGATGGGCAAAATCGGTGAGGGGACATATGGGTTGGTGTACCTTGTACGCAGCAAACAACCTGCCCACAGGCAAGTTTTAGGGTTTCTGTCCTTTGTTATATAGGTATGCTGTGAAGGAGACAGGAGCTTGCAGGGGATCTGATGTGTGTGCTTTCTTTCTTCCAGTTTTTTCATTCATGCACAAGAACCTCTATATGTTCTGCACAACTTTGACCACCAAGTACATAGCAGATCACTGCCTTGAGAATGCATGTGTATATGAAGCATTAGAACTGGATGGTATTTTTTTGGGTCTGATCTAGACTTTGTTGTTGAGCGTGTGGGTCTTTGGTTGTCAGGGGCATGAAAATTGCAATTAAGAAATTCAAACAATCCAAGGAAGGAGATGGAGTTTCACCAACAGCTATTCGGGAAATAATGCTTCTACGAGAGTGCATCCATGAAAACATTTTGAAGCTGATAAATGTGCACATAAACCATGGTGACATGTCTTTGTATCTGGCATTTGATTATGCGGAGCATGATCTATATGAAGTCATTCGCCACCACCGAGAGAAGCTCAGTTTTGCTATGAACCAGTACACAGTGAAATCACTGCTTTGGCAGATTCTCAACGGGTTGAACTACCTACACAGTAATTGGATTATTCACCGTGACTTGAAACCCTCGAATATTCTTGTGATGGGAGAAGGAGATGAGCAAGGGGTGGTGAAGATTGGTGACTTTGGGCTTGCTCGGATCTTCCAAGCACCACTAAAACCTCTCTGTGATAATGGTGTTGTCGTAACCATCTGGTATCGAGCTCCAGAGCTGCTTCTTGGAGTGAAACATTACACAACTGCTGTTGACATGTGGGCAGTTGGATGCATTTTTGCAGAATTGTTGACGTTGAAACCCCTCTTTCAGGTTAGATTTTCTCAACCTATCTTCCAATTCTAAGCATAAGGTGGTTAGTCAATTTATCTGGAGCTTTCAACTAGACACTAGATAATGTTGGGTTTGCTGTGAGATCTTTTGCTTCAGAAGGGTCTGAAGTTTTTATTTTGTCGATTGTTTCTGGTGAAGGGAGTTGAAGACAAAAGCACTCCAAACCCATTTCAGCTTGACCAATTAGAAAAGATCTTCAAAGTGTTGGGTCACCCAACACTGGAGAAATGGCCAACACTTGCAAATCTACCACACTGGCAGAGCAATCGCCTACTCATCCAGTCACGGAAATATGACAATTCTGGGCTCTGTAGCATCGTTCAGCTGCCACCCAAAAGTGCAGCATTTGATCTGCTGACTCGGATGTTGGAGTATGACCCTGCAAAACGTATCACAGCAGCGCAAGCTTTGGAACATGGATACTTCCGCTCTGATCCCATGCCAGGCCGAAATGCTTTGATTCCAGGCCAACCAGGGGAGAAGGTGAGCTACGGATCATAACATGATATAATGGGTACAAGTATTAGCTAGAGAGCTTTAGAAGCAGGACTGCCAGAGACATAATGTGTAGTGCTCCACTGATGTTGTTGTGCATGTTTTTGTGAGTTGAATTTGTACTGTTGTCAGGTTGTGAACTATCCTGCTCGCCCTGTTGACCACTCCACAGACTTCGACGGTGTGACTGCACCACCTCCCTCACACTTCCCGCCTTCAAACAGCATGCCAGGGAATGCAACAGGCCAAGTGCAACAGTCCATGACTATGGCAATGCAACAGCAACGGGTTCAGAACTCGAGCATGGGTGCATTGGGTGCCAATCCTCAAGGCTCAATGCATGGAATGAATGCCAACAGTATGTTTATTCAACGTGGGAATACAGGTATTGCTCAACAGCAACAAGGTCAACTGCAACCACAACCCCAACAAGGAGGTAGAAGGAAAGATCAAAGTGGTACAAATCCAAATTACCAGCATTACCAACCACCCAACAAGTCAAGGCGTATGTGATTGATTCGTCACAGATTTACACTGTTCTTTGAGCAGGTAAGTTCCATGAGCTTGGATGGGTGACTTTGATTCCCCACTGATTTTGGACACATCACAGACAATGTGTATGTGGTCTGTGTCCCTGTGCTCAAGCAGAACTCCTGGAGTGTGTCCCAATGTGCACAGTTATAAAGTACGTTTTCTTTAGTTTGGAGCAGAGCAGACTTCGTCCATTTTATGATGTTTTCTTTTTTCTTTCCCCTTCCCGATAGGATCTATACTTCTTCCTGCATCATGCTGCGCCTTCAACGTAAGTTGACACAGTTCCTTGCAGGCCTATTTTGGAGGCAATGGTGGACATTTTGGACAGGATGGATCATTGGGCATGTATGGCGGATTTGTATCAGATAGCTGCGTTTGGGTCAGAATTGGTAGTAGCATCAAACAGAGGATTTCTGAGGTGAGACGACTGTGTTTTACTTCCCCCCACTATCTTAGGTGGGGACAAAACTTCCATACACACAAAAAGCAAACCCAGAATCTGCACATCATCAAATGAAAGCTGTCGATCCATCTTGGATTTTACATGCTGGTGAGGTTTGTTTTGGTGCACAGAACATGAGGAACTTCCTGTTTATGCCAATGGTGATTGTTTCTATCCTTTCTAGGAAGTGGATCTTAGTTAAGATAGCGAACTTAGCATAAGATTAGCAATGACTGGTGGATCTTACACCTCTCGCACACCCTAAACCCTAAACCCTATCACCTCTATATCGTGCCAATTCCCTAGCTAACCATGGTAGTTAGCCCAGCTGAACTTTTTTACTACCTACCTAGGTTAGTAGGTAGTAACAACATTCCTTACCTATTTATGAAATATAAACCATCTACTTATATAGCAATCACCTAGTTTCCTACCTATCTAGGTATATAGGTAATAATAAAATTATTCGTACTCCTTAGACAAGGGATGGAATTGCTTATTAGGGGTCCAAAACAAGTCAATATGATTAGGTGAAAATTTAAATTATTTAATTAATTTGCATTGGGTGCTATGGTTAGGATCAAATTGTTTTTTTGCATTTTCACACATGCTAAAAGGAATTTGGTTTTAGATGTGATTCACAATGCAAATCTTGAGATAGCCATCCAAAAGATGGATATTATCACAATTGTATTAAATATAAATCATAGCAAAATTCAACAATTTTATGTTAAGTTTTGTTGTTTGATCACATCTTCTTTTGGATAACAACAAAGAGAGGATGACAAAATGAAAAGGTACCCAAAAAAAAAGGTTGGATTGGCTATGATTTTTTAAATGATTCTAATGTGTGAGGAACTTTGTTAAGAATTGACAAAAACAAAAAGGAAGGTGACAAATGTCACCTTGTGATTATTCACAGGTTGACAACTCATAGAACTTTGCATTAGATCAATGCTTGGTTTGAAGACATATGAGGTGACCATAAGAACAACTAAATGAAACATGTGTAATTACTTGTTTCACATTGAAATGCATATGAGTTCACTTGGAACTAATGCCATTGGTTCATGTGTGTCCACCCTTGAGCCAATGGCATAGTTATCATTATCAAGTTTTAAAGTAACTTAGGCAAGGTTCTCATTTCATATTTCATTATGACACATATATCATAACTTAGGCAACGTTCTTTTCCATCATCTTTCATTATAACACAAATGAGGTTTTCATGGACACACATTTTTTATTCTTCACATATTTCATTTCAATATTTTTTTTATTTGACTTTCACTGATGGTTAATTAACATTAAATAGGCAATATGTATTCCAAACAATTTATAACTTGCAAACAATTAAACACACAACCTAATACCTATTTTGCATAACATTTTAACAATCTCATTCCCTTTATTTTATTTCTTTTCAAAATTTCAAATAACAAAATAAGTTCAATTTCACAAGCTTTTTTCAAATCCTTTGTTAAAATTCATAGCTTTCATTGTTGCAACCCTAGCCTTGGGCTTGCAACTAAAATAAGGGCTTGCGAAAGTGTGGGCCAAGAATGAAGTTTAGGAGTCACATTTCATGCTTTCGAGAGTGTGGGAAAGTGTGAAGGAATGAACCCCCACATCCCAAATGATCTCATTTTGGGAGTTAAAGTTTTGATGAATTCTCGAATTTTCAGAAAATAATTGTAGAGATCAAAATCCGTTGGATTGAAAAGTTCCTTATATCATTTGAAAAATCTTGGAATGTAAATGTCTAAAATGGGCTTGCATTACCTATTTGAATACTTAAACACAAGTTATGGCCAAAAGAAAGGCTAAAAGTCAAATTATCAATTAGACTTGTAACCATTAAAAGTCAAGAATCACCCCAATTTTTTTGCATACATGTAGCATGCCACATACCATTGGAAAGTTCTTAATGAAGGTTACATTTTTTCTTTATAGCTCACTTCAATCAGACATATACACACAAAGTTATAAGACTTCAAAGTTGTGGGAGTCCCAATTTTGGGAATTTTGTGACTCTCACTTGGGAGTTTCGGGATAAAAATGACACTTAGGTGTTGGCGCCGTGGCCATGCATAGATAATACTATAAAAGGAAGGTGGTGGCTTCTCGTAAATCTAGGGCGTGATAAATCTTGTAGGTCCGTGCACCAAAAACATTCCAATTTTGCACTAACCAACTTGTTGTTTGGTTTGTGCAAGTCCATGTGAAAATTAATTTGCTTGTCAATCTTCTTAATCCCCATTTCAAACCTCCAACACACCCTTCTACACCCAAAATGCTACAAGTCAAGGAGCATGCCCCAACTCTTCTTTCCACTATTATCACCTTTGAACTCATAATTGAGTCCATCAAAGAGCTTGGGGGTGCATCATTCAATCCTCACAATGTCCCCTTTAACTCATTTTTGTTATCCTTTATTTGTTTTTTATTCAATGAGCCATATACAATTCATGTAGATTTTTCTTGCCCCAATGTTTTCTTTCTTTTATCCCCTTTTTTCCCTCACCATACTTCTTGCATATCCCTTTCATCTTGTTCTCTTAATTACCATGTCACCTATTCTTTTCTCTTAACATCAACATGTTGCTTCTAACTTTTTATTTTTTGTTGTAATGATTCAAACCTTTTTCGTTAAATCCTATCTACTTTAAGTTTCAAAAAATATAAAAATAAAAACAAATGACCAAACTTAGCAAAAAAAATAAAAATAAAATTGCCCAACCCCAATATGTGTTCTCGTTTTACTACACCATTCTTCAAATATATATCCAATATCACAACTTACGTTATGTACACCCAAAATTGCAAAATAGAACCTATTGTTCACAATTAGACCTATAAACCCCAAAATGAAAGTAAAGGTTCCAATGTTTAAAAGCATCTCTTAACATTAAAATTCAAAGTTGTAAAGTTAACCCCTACCAGAAAACATGGTTATTTTGTAACCTTTGTCCCACTAGTGTACATATCATAGGTTATGTTTGCTATGTGATATCCTTATACAACAAAAGGTTTCAAATAAAAATATTTTTTTATATTGTGTAATCTTTGATAAGATATGTTATTTGGTATCAACAATATGATGATTAAAAAAAAAAAGTAAAAAGTAATCTTGGAAAAATACCTACCTCAATGGGTAAAAAAAATTGCTTTTAATATAATAAGAACCAAACTAGAACTAGGTTTGATTTTCAATATTGAAATTGAAATCAAAACTAGATTTTATTTATAAGTAAGAGGACCTAAAATTGAGTTCTAATTCTATTATGTTTGGAATTGAAATACAAAATTTTGAAATTAAAAAAACTAAAACCAAGGGTTAATTGCATGTTAACCAATGCTTAACCACTAATTTTGATTTTGACCTCAGTAAAAACCAAATCAAAATGAGAATAATTTTCAAAACTAAAACCAAAATTAGATTTTTTTTTTGTAAGAACAATAGTTGGAATGGATTCATGGTTTCATTTATGTGGGAAGTTGGAACCAAAACCAATATAATTTTAATTTATTTTTTAGAATAAAAACCATAGGTTATTCATAAAAATAAAAAATTGTTGACCATTGGTAAAAATTTGCAAGGTAAAACTAGGTAAACAGGAGCTAGTTTTTTTGTAACATGTCCTTAATTTTGATGTTCATAAGTTTTATTAACCTTGCTAATGCTGAAAATATATGTTGTATTTATTCATATGAAAATATTTTTAATATTTTAATCTAGCATTTAGATAAGTGTGAAAGTAATCCAATAAGTATAAAATACCTTTTAGGACATTTTAAAACTAGTAATTAATTTTTTTCAACACAATGAAATAATGTAAAAACATTGTTTAAGCACGGTTATTCAACATTGTTTTAAGATTTTTCATCCAATTCTATGTTATCACATCATCTTTTCAAGACTAGTTGTGGTGATTCAACAAGTTGTCATTGGCTCTTCTTTGTTCATTTTTACCCACAATGGAAGCAGATGGGATGATCTAAATCCCTTTGAAACATGAGATGTATTTAGAATTAACATCTTTTGAAACTATTGAAATGAATTATTTGATTTGGGGATGGTGAACAAAACATAAGTAAACCAAAGGAGGTTCAAAATGGTTTGGAATTTTATCAATTTTTGTTCAAATATCGGGAAAAAATATGGTTTAAAACTTGATTATTGATAATTTATAATTAGTTAGTTAGTTATTATTTTTGAAATCAATAAATAACCAATTAGTTGGGTATTAAAATTAAAAATTCAATAACCTAGGTTTTGGATGATTGGAATTTCACCTAGGTAGGTTTTTATGATTGAAAACATTAAAATTTAAAATTTAAAAACCTTATAACCTACACTATATATGTAGTATAAATGGTGGTTTTCAAGGCATGTATTTGATAATTGATTTTTGAACAATACTTGACAATTTTTAAGGTGGGTATTTGATATTCAACCTTTATGCATAACTGACAATTATAAGCCAAAAAATGACTAGGCAAATTGATAATTGAGAGTATCACTATGAATAATGAAATTGATGATTGATGGGTTTTAATTTTATACAAAAAAAAAAAACCTATTCGAACAATCATGAATTTTTTTTTTTTTGCCAACATTTATTTGGACCACTATTATGATTACCATTGTGTAAATGGGACAAATTGTGAACATTATATAGCAAATGGATTTCTATTAAAGGTCAAATGAGAAATGCATTTTAATTTTATTATATATAAATGGTTATAAATTGAAGGGTTCATTGACGAACATAATTCATTCATTTTTAATATGAGTTTCATAAACTATGTCACATAGGTTATGTACTATTAAATAATGAAAGTAGTGTGTTTGAAAGTTTCTTTTAGATTTTAGACATCGCAAATATGTTCTTTTTAATAAAATAACAAATTAATTAATTAGTGCTTAACTAGTTTAAGTACTAAGGTAATTTGTGAATTTACTTCCACAATATAGGTCCCTACTACATAATTAATGTAAACTTGTGAAGATTTGTTGTTGTTGTACACTCAAGCTAATCCATGTGAATCCTTCTACCATAATAAAAGACTCAAAAATTTCAAGATTAAAATTTATTCAAAATTATCGTTACAACCTATTTCCTACCTTTCATTCACATATGATAATATAAGTTTAAAAATGTAACCCACTTTGGAGAAAAGGCAACCAAAATACCAAGGCCAATAAAAAATGCTCACATTCATATTGGTTTTAGTTGGTTTGAATATACCTATGTTGAAAATCTATTAGATTAACAATGGTTCCACCTTGGTGTTAGAGGAAATTTAGATAAAATTTAATTGCCCATTTCATGGTTTCTAGCCAAAAAAAATGAAAAAAAAATGAGATAATTTCAAGTCCAACATTTGTCTTTAACCCAATTCATCAAATTAAACACATTCATTTAATATGTTGATTTCATAACACATTATGTTGATTAATATGATTTTTGATAATGATCCTTCATTATTGGTAACATTTTGTCAAATGGGTCATTTTTGTCAATATTATGGATTTGGCAACTCTTTGTTTTAGGGTTTTTTTTCAAATGTCCATTTATGGCAATTCTTCAATAGAGTCACTCATAAAAATTATGGATTTGGGGACCCTTTGTTTTAAGGTTTACTTGTTGGAACTCTTTAGTTAAGCACTCATTAAAAGTTATGGATTTGAGGACCCTTCTTGTTTTAGGGTTTTTTCAATTGTGTGTTTCATATGCTACCTTGAAGGAAGTTCAACAATTCAATATTGAATGCTTATGATTAAATCTAGCTCACTTTTATGTCTTATTATATAAATAAATCACTAGGCAACCCATTCACAATGTTTTTCCACAATTTATTTTTTTAAAAATAAAAATGATTTTATTGCACCTTGTACCTTGTAGAGAATTATTCATCCATAACCTAAACATTCATAGCTTAATTGAACTTCCAATTCATCCTCCACTTGTCGTTCACTAAGTGCAACTTTTCAACCTTTTTCTTTTTTGCATACATCATCCAAACATTTTGTCAAATAATGAGTTTTTGTTACTGAGAGAGAAGGGTTACTTAGCTTTTCATCCATCTACAAGATCAAGAGACATACAATTTTTCATCCATTGTTAGGAAGGTTATGTTATCATTCTTGGACCTCTAAACAATACGTTATGTTGGAATGATAAGTTATGTTTGGTAATTGATTCCAATTCATTAATTGGGCAAACATTAAACACGAGCAACGGATTAAATATGTTGTGATCTTAACCTTAGGCATTCACACACTTCAAATATAAATTGACGAGAATTGGTTACCTAGTCCAAAAACCCCCAAAATAATTCTAAATTCATGTTGGGAAGTAGGAATTTAATTAAGGATTAAAATGCAAGTCGTTCAAAGTGGGGGGCAAAATAACCTGAATTTTACCAACAGTTAATTCCAAATTTAATTTTCCCAAAAAAAAAGGGAAACATGTGGTTGGTTTTAGAATTTTAAAAATTAAAAAAAATTAAGGGGTAAATAAAATAAAATTCAGGAGCCCTTTCTTTTGTGTGACACGAACATGCGTGTGAAAAGAGGTTTTTTGTGTGACACGAACATGTGTGTAAAAAGAGGTCTTTTGTGTGACACCAACATGCGTGTGAAAAGTGGTAAGTAAGTAAGTACATGGCCGGTCGTCGTTACGCGAGTCAGAAAACGTCTATTTACTTTTGGAAAACAACAGAACAGATGACATTCCAGCTCCGGAATTGATTGATTGCGTGGGAATTAATTCTGGAATCCGATTCCTGGTGGGAACTAAACCGCCGTTTAACCCTAGTTTGAACCAGGTGAGTCTCTGTCCCTCTTCTTCGCCTCCTGCCTCTCTCTCTCTCTCCCGCTCTTAGTCGTGCATGGTTTTTTTGGTGTTGCGGTCTGCGGTCTTGCGCACTCTTCTCGATCTTCTTGACGCGCTTTCGCAAGAGATTATCATTCCGGTCTGCGTCGGAAAGGTCTTTTTACTGGATTCTCCTTTCTTTTCTGAAAACGTGGATGTCGAAAACAGCAATAGCTTCTTGTTTTTCCGTCAACTAGGAACGGGGAAAGAAAGGTTTTGCGTGCTGGATCGATCAAAGGTGCTTGACGTCGATCACAAGATATACAACACATATTAAGGTCGTCGGATAAAAGGTGAGCACCTACTCTTCTTATTATCTAGATGGTATGTTTCTCGATCCGGTTTGTTTGGGGGTTATAGGGCTGAAGAAATAGCGGCGGAGTCGGGCGGGGATTGTTTCTTGGAATGTTGCTGTAGTCGACAGAGAAGTTTTTTCCACGGCTTTGTTTTTATTTCTTGATCGATATTCCTTGTAGGTCGTAGAGGACGTCAAGAAAGAACGAAGCGAGCAGATCGGATAAGTGCGTCGTTTTGCCAACGGAAAGACAACCTTTGTCAGCAGACAGGAGTTTTCTTTGTTTCTTGAACGGGCTATTTGCATCTTGAGAAAAAGAGGAATTGTAGGAAGGAAAAAGGTAATAAAAGGACCTTGAAAGATGGAGGAAGTTACCGAGCGAGTTGCAAATTTGGCAATAAACGATACGCACAAGAAGAATCGGATTCAAGTATCTAATACAAAGAAGCCCTTATTCTTCTATGTCAACCTTGCCAAGGTACTTTCTCCTTCTTCCCTCCGTCTAGATTCCTTGTCTGTCCTCAGGTTGGTTGCTTTAGTGTTCTACCTTGTCCAAATCTTAGAGATAACAAGAACAGACTTCCCCGTGAATCGCGGCTTGAGAAGCAAGCAAACAGGTCTCGGTTATCTGAAATGTGGAGACGATGGAGGTACTCTTTGCATGCAAGCGGCTGCCAAATCTTTCCCAAGACCAATAGGCCTTTGAAATAGTTACTGACCTCTCCGTACCTTTGCAAGGAGGCAGCATCTTTAGGTGAAGGGACATGAGCATGTTTGGCAGATGTGGGCATTCGACTTGTTTTTTTTCGTGTCCCTTTAGTTTCAAGCAAGTGGAAAATACCACTTTAGTATCCTGATAAAAAAGACCTGCTTGCTTGTTTTCCCTGTTTTTTTTGAGATAAAGTCTCTGATACCTGAGATCAAGACCTGCTTGATTCAGTTGGATGTATGGTGAAGGGGCCATGAAAACTGATGTTGATCTGCTGGGCCTTAGGTGCCAAGTTATGAACATAGCTTCAAGTCTAGCAGACAACAGACTAGGGTATTGAGAGTAATGGTTTTGTTGTGCAGAGGTACATGCAACAACATGAGGAAGTGGAATTATCAGCACTGGGAATGGGTAAGTTACCCTATATTTTGTTTGATGCATGGCATGCTGGTGCCATGCTGCTCAAATGAACTCGTTTTGTTCTGGTATCGAGCATTCATTATGCCCCTTTTGAGGCTTATTGTAACAGCATATGATCAAGAACTCTCCAGAGATTGTTCTACAGAGGGACATTTGTTTGCTCATACTTAGCCAGATTGGATGCCTTTATTAAATTGTTGTCTGACAATTTGCCATTGAATCTTGTCTACTATCTTGCAGCCATTGCAACTGTGGTTACTGTTGCTGAAATCTTGAAGAATAATGGTCTGGCTGTTGAGAAGAGTATGTTTTCCATTTCTCTCCCTCTGAGTAATATCTCTCCTTCATTTGGTGACTGAAGGTCTGCAGGGAACAGCCTTCATAGGGGTGCTGGATGAAATGAAGTTCTCAAGCTGGTTATACGATGTGTTGTGTCTGTGAGGAGTTTATTTTTCTAGAATGATCTTAGATATGTTGTCTTCATTTTGGTGACTTGGAGCTGGAGGCTTCCATCTTTTGTGAGCTGCTTTGTTTCAGATTACTCATGTCACATTGTCGTAAGGTAATTTTAGGTGATTTTCAATGTAATTATTCTATTTCCTGCTTGCAGGGATTTTAACATCAACAGTGGACATGAGGGATGAGGCTAGGGGTCGGCCCATTCAAAAAGCTAAGGTACTATTTTTCTAGAGTGAAAGTGGATAGCAACTGTTCAACCTGTTATGAAACCCCTGAGCTTGTTTATTAGGATTTCTCATATCATCTGAGATTGTGCTGGATTGTAAAATGGTTGATTGTGCTGTTTGATGGGCTTTTCCTAAACCCTAATCCTATATAACCAATATGTTCCCTTTGACTCCATCCATCTCAGACTGTACAGTACTTTGTTGTAACACATGGTTGTGGTCTGCAGGTGGAGATAATTCTGGTAAAGTCAGGGCAATTTGATGAGTTGATGGCAGCAGCTGCAGAAGAGCGAGAAGTAGCTCCTGAGGTTGAGGATCAGAGCTAGTCCTCATCTGTTGAGGTGTATGATAACAGATAGGCTTTTGCTTTTCTTCAATTGAGCACAGTAAATGTCAGTTTTCCTTATTTGAGGTCTCCCTTGGAGGGCTCAATAATGTTTTGGGAGAGTGTGCAGTCTTTTATCTTGCAATATATGGCCTTGTCTTCTTGTCACAAGATATGGTGACCAAATGTATTTCACCTGGATGTTGTCCAGTTTTCATGATTTCTCCAACTATGCAAAATTTCTTCTTTGTCTCTCTTATTCTGCAGGTTTTGCAAGAAGTCATAAGAGCTTTGCTGGTGTCCAATGCAGAGCTATGAAATGGGACTTAATATTTTGTAATAGTTTTGATGGAGACATCTTAATTGCTGACTTTGCTTAAACCCACATCTTATGAGTGCTTGAGCACCTACCTAAGATATAGGATATATATTCTTTGCCCATCATATCTAGTTAATCTTAAGGTTATGACCACACTCATTCTTGTGTTGTGAGTTTTGGTTTTGCTGGAACTGATAGAACAGTTACCTTCAAAGTGCTGTTATGGAGTCTTCCATACAACCTGATATATATGACCCTCCTATTCTATGAAGGAGTTTTGAAGGGTAGTACCCAATGAGCTGAAGCAACCAGGTCTTTGCTACTTGATTCAGGACATGACTCAGTACAGGTATGTCATTATGTTTATTCCATGGTTGTTGTTTAGCAGCTCATTTGAAGATTCCTTCTGAACAAATATGCAATTGGAATGGATGCTTATTTCTTAAGGGTGGTAACCTGTGCTTGACTTGCTGCCTACCATTGTGAATGCATGTTTGAAATGTGAATCTTTGTTATCACTTAGTTTAACTGTTCACCATGGTACCTATGCTGTCAACTGTATTAGTTTTCTTTGTTGTGTGTGATACTCCCCATGTTTTACAACCCAGTCAATGTGCAGAAAATGATCCCCTTTTAAATGAGTCTTTCAGAGCTCAGCTTTAAGTTGGCATTGAGGGTCCTAAGGGGGGTGTAATCCGTCAAGTTTACTCCTCTCAAGTTTGCCCTCAGAAAACATGTGTTGGTCTCTAGTTTTGTGATGGTAAGGCAGTATTTGGTCCATATCTGCTGAGCTCACAATACTGAGACTACATGTTACACATTAGTTTCACCATCCTCTATGAGTGCCAATTATGAATTCAATGATTTGAATGTGTGTCCTCCTAACAGAACTTCTGAAGGGATAACATGGAGTTTGCTGCAAGGAGTTCATTCACTAGCTTGGCAACTTCTGTTTAGCATGCCCCATTTCTTGAGACTTCCTTTGGGAGCTGTAAAGCAGGGTAGACTGACATAAGTTTAGAGTACTTTTTGAAGTTTACCCCTCTCAAGTTTGCCCTCTGGAAGCATGTTTTGGTATGTGTGTACTTGTATACCAAGGTAAGGCAGCATGAGGTCTATATCTGACATTTTGCTTGACTCTGGTGATGTACTGTGGGGCAGTTTCCCCATCATTTACTGACTTTGGATCAAAGGGCTTGCTTCTCTCTTTCGACAGAAGTATGTTTGTAGTGAAGGAACGATATGGAATCTGCTGGAAACAGTTCACTGGCTTTGCAAATGCAATGTGGCCATTCAATGTGCAATTGCAGAATAACTTTAATTTCTCTCTGATTATATCTAGTTCCTTGATTTTCCTCCTTTTTTGCTGTGAGTTTCCAGAGTATTCTGCAGGAAAGGTGATTTGGACAATAATGTGTGCAGAAACTTACATCCAGGTTCTTAGCCCTTACTCTATACCTTATGCTATTCATCTCTCCAGAATGGTGGCTTGGTTTATTTTCTCTTTTGTCCAGGAAAAGAAAGTGACAGAATTTGAACATTCAATGACTGGCAATTGCAGCCTTCATTATTTTAGCAGAACTAGGTGTCCAGCAGCTTTCTTTCCAAAAATTTTAGGGTTCTTAACTTGTAGGCATGTGCTATGGAATCAATATATTTTCATGTCATTTCAATGTCTTCACCTATCATCTTGCATTGGTGTCAACTTGACATAGAAAGAGATCTCACAGTAGTGGGATGGAGGATATTCAAACCCATCTGTTCAGTCCATGAGAACATCTTGAAACTCGAGTCTTTACAAGAGAAGTGCTTCATCCTAGCCTTTCTCCCTTAGCAAGAATGTTATTTGTGTTTTGGTTGATGCGGATTGTTTACCTCAATGCATGCTTGTGTGAGAGATGGCAAAAAACTCAAATGTTGAAAATAATGCCTGCACAAATATCATGAACGCATCCAATCCCTCTGATCCTTGGTATTCATTTTAGTTGGTTGCAATTGTTCCATGCTTGAGGTTCTAAGAACATTGAACTTGATTATTTCATTTATGTAGAGTGTTGGGCTCTAATTTTCACCTCTTTTATTTTCCATTGTTGTTAATCAATGATTCGTTTTCAGAATTTTTGAATGAATGGGGTATTGTGTAGGGGCCATCATTTGCAGATGTTTTCTGAATTTTTGTGTTTCCACCCTGTTTCCCAGTATGTCCCTGAAGACACTCCTAGTGTGTTTCCCAAGTTCCCATGGACTCCTGAAGCTGTTCCTGCTGCCAATGGTACCACACTTCATCCCACATCCTTTGCCTGAAATTGTAGCCTTGCATAAGTAGACCAAAAGGAGAAAAGCTATGTAATCTTTTCCATTGGGTGACTGGTCAGTCAAACATACCTATTATCAAAATAAAATGAACTTCTCAAAAATAACTTTGGAAGCATATAGCGTTTTCTCCTTTCTCAGTTTTGTGATGGTGTAAGATTTTGGTGATCATTAACAAGATTTAGCCAGATTTGGCTATAGACCAGATCTCACAATAGAGTTATTAAGAAGAAATCTTTTGTATTGTAACTATTAAGCTACTACCTGTTGGAACCTATCTAATAATAGAGTTATCCATAAAGCAACCCTGTCTTCACCCTGTCTTTGAGCCTCCTTTGACCCCCTATCCCCTCTTTTCAGTGGTATAGTAAAGTCGTGTTAAATCTCAGTATGAAATGCTGAAACTCAGCATTTAATGCACAAGGTTTAAGATTAATTATAGTAGTTGTACACTTAATGCACAAAGTTCTCGACTTATTATAATAATTGTACAGGTAGGAGCAATGAAAATATATGTAGCAGCAGACAGGATGAAACTCAGTTTTGGTTTTCTGAGTTTCACCCCCCCTTCAGTGCTTTTGTACTTTTTTGCAGGTTTTTTTTTTGAATCTCACCCTGTGTATGATCAAACTCAGGCTTCTGGTGCTGTGTTTATTTTTCTTTACGGATAACTCTAATATATTTGGAAATCTGGCGAGTTTAAATGTTTTAAAAAAAAATCCTATGTTGTTGGCCCTTTGTTTTTTTCCTCAAAATTTCTGAAAAACAAAACGCTGGACACATATATCCCTTTAATTTCTCCTCACCTAATTGATTGAACTGACAATCTATGTGTTTTTACAAATTGAGTAGAAACAGAGACTGTGGAATCTGGATTTCAGCTCTCCTCGAAAGGCTTCAACCAAGAGATAGGGTTTAGGGTTTAAGGGTTTCAACCCTGAACTTAAACCCATTTTTTGTGAGTCTGATGGTTTTGTTGTTGATTAGCAAATCTTGGCATCTTCTTGTTTTTGTGCGATCAGTAGACATCTGCGAGCTACTCCGATCTGTGTGCTCAAGGGGCAGATCGTAAGGCGCAATGAGAGAGAGAGAGAGAGAGAAAGAGATAGAGAGAATTACTACTTTGGCTACAGAGATCGGCTAGAAGATCGACACGTTGATCCGGCAATAACTTTAGTGACGAATTTTGTAAGGTGCAAGAATCACGTGAATGGTGGAAGAAGAAGAAGAAGCAGCCGCAGCAGCTCGGATTAATTTCGTAAGTAGCTATGGCCACGACAAGTGCCACTTTTAGAATGGCCTTAGAATGCTCCTCTTCTACTAGAGTAATCTCCTGCAGGGACACTAGTGTGCAGTTCATATCTGCTGCTGCAACAGCCTCTTCCTTCTCCCCCAAATTACGTCCAAAACGGATCATGATGATATCGTCCTCCTCCTCCAGCAGCAGCAGCAGTCACAACACCAACAACGCTCCACCAGGCCCCATCCTGTTGGTGGGTGTTACAGGAGGTACAGGGCGGTCAGTGTTGGGTGGTCTCTTAGCTGCTGGGATCCACAACTCCAGTCTCAAGGTGCTGACACGCAATCCTCAGGGAAGTGCTGCCAAGTGGTTCGAAGCACAAGGCGTGGGTGTGATTGCTGGAGATTTGGATGATGCAGATAGTCTGAACAATGTGGTGCAAGGTAAGGTAGGTGTAGGTGTAGGTTCGGTTAGGTTAGGTAGGTGGTGCACTGCGACGGGAAAACATGATGATGATGTTCAATTCTTGTCTTTCTTGTTAGGGATTGAATTCTTGCTGTGAAAATTCTGAGTATGAAGTTCAAGGTTCAGGAGGAAACCCAAAAAACAAAAAATGTGAAAACTTGAGAAATTAGCTTGATATAAAGCTTGGGTAGTTTTTGCACCTGAAGATGAATCAACTGAGCTTGTGCTTTGTTTCTCTTATGCAGGTGTGAGAGCCATTTACTGCCATGCAACCAGCAAGGATGGAGCCAAAGCTGATCCAGAAGGAGAAATCCGAGCAGAAAGGCTAGCCAAAGCTGCTGCATCTGCTGGAGTTGAGCACATTGTCTACAACAGCTCTGGTGCGATCTGATTGAATCTGATTTGAGATTTTCCTTTTATTTTGCTCAAGCAAGCAATGTGTAGTGCCAGATTGAAGGGCTTATTATGAGGGTTTTCAGCTTTGTTGCTTTGATCTTTCTTCAGGATTTGGCTACAGACTTCAGTTTAGTAGACTAAGCTATCAAATGTAGGTATGATATTCAAATGCAAGAAGTCTTACATTTAAGATGTGTGATGAAGCTTGTGATGTGGAGTGTCCACGGGATTCCCACATTTCCTATCTCTGTATAACTGAAAGACTCGCTTAATATATGCAGGTAGTGCTGGATTTGGCATCTCACAAGTGGAACAGAAGGTGATGATCGAGTCTATTTTCAAGGATTCAGGCATTCCAACAACCAACCTTCGAGCTACACTCTTCATGGAAGAGTTCTGGAAAGTTTACACGAGACCACAAATCTTGAAAGTGAGATCAACACTGGACATATTTCCTGCAGCAGGGTAGTCTGTCAATTGGAGAGATTTCTTCAGTAGCTGCACAATACTATTATTGTCATGTCTGTTTGGTTCAAATTTTGCAAGGATAATGCTTTGAGGCTGCAGGTGATTCTTTCAATACATTCCTCAGCTGAGATGTCTGCAAATGCACAATGTGACAGGGAACATTTCCTTTCAGCATGCCAAGTCATAAGCCACTTCAGCTGGTGGCAGTCAAAGATGTGGGCCTAGCTGCTGGAGTCTCTTTGAAGAATGTAAGTTCTCTTTCTGACTATTCTCTAGCATTTTTGAAGAATTCTCCTTGAATGGGTAGAGGAAGAGTCGCCGACCCATGTTGCTGAATACCTCTGTGAAAGAAACACGGCAAAATTTCTGGTTTGGTTTGCAAATTGTATGCAGCCAAAAGAGTATGGTGGATTCAGCCTAGAGCTTGCCGGGGACGAACTCACCCCATTACAAATGTGTGAGGCATTTTCCCAAGCTCAAGGTGGCTTGAAAGTGAACCATTCCAGGCCCCCAAAATTCTTGTTTTGGTTTTTCAACAGGCAAGTAGAACCTCACTTTTTTACTTATGTTTGTAGCTGTGGATCTCAGCACTCCTGTTTGCTAATGTTTCTCAGATTCAAATGCTCCAAAATGCCCAAGGAAAATAAACATCTGCTTCTATGATGAAACTGTGATGAAGACTATCAGGATTGTCTTCTTCTTTTTTTGCATCAATTAATTTGTTGGTTTTCTTTGAAATCATTACATAACCATGCTTGATCCAATTTCACGGCAAAAGCTGAACATAAGTTGATGAACTGCTTTAATCATGTGCAGGGACTTATACCGCATTGCAACGTTCTTGTCTGATCATGGATACACCGCAGACATTGCCAATTGTCGAGAACGGTTCCCCGGAATCCTGAAATTTGATCAGTTCTTGCAGCTCACAAAATGGGGTGATGCTTCGAGGATGTATGCAGATGGTTTCCAGTATTAAGGTGATTCATTCCTGTTCCCATAAAAGATTGTCTGGAGATCATTCATCTGAACAGTACAATACCAGTACTGTTTCTCTGCTATAATAAACTACATTTGTCAGCAACATGTTGGGTAGATCAAAATCATTGTGCCAACAATGCAATATGATCTTTCACCTAAAGCGTAGTATGATCAAAGGTTGAAGTCTTCTTACTTGCATGTTTTTATTCAAACATTTGTATTGTTGAAAGACATTGGAATAAATGCTAAGAAAATCCACACAACCTAACATAGTTGCAAGGTTTTAATCTTGGTGAGAAATCTAACCTCGAAAGAGACTGGCCTTTTACAAACTAGAGTTTTTGGTTGTCACAAGCAAATGCACTATAGGGTTCCTTTTTAAATTTTTTGCATGTTGCAAAATGCATTACAACCATTTCATTTGTTTCACCTTCGAGAGCCAAAGCCTCATTTTACAACCATTTTGTCTTTTTTTGAGTCATAGTTTCAATCTATTCATATCCATGAATCAAATTACAAATTCAATTGTGAGATTCAAAATTTACAAACTCATAGTTTTAGTGAAAGAACCAACCAAAATCAAGTAAAGGTTGATGAGATAATGAAGTTAAATTGTTTTCGTACTTGATTGTGGAAATGTGACAAGATTAGATTTAAAGTTTCACTAAGCAAGAAAACACTTTTGACATGGATCAAAGCAAGCATTCTAACATAACAACATTCACAATATATCTTATATTGGCTACTTTCCAAAAAAAGTTCCAAGGCAAAATGTGATTCTTCAAAATAAGAAAGAAAATTTGCAAGTTTTGGAATGAGTGTGTGAATGTGAAGATGCTTGAAAACAAGTAGCAAATTAAATAGGAATTCCACCTAATGGGAACTCCGAGATTAGGTCATAAATGGGTTCTCAAAGTTAACATAGCTAGGTTAGTTAGGAAGGTTAACTAGGGATGGGCTTTGGCCCTTGGGTAGACTTTTTTACACATGGAATAATAATGGATGCATGGGGTTTTTTACAAACCCCTCCTTAAATCCACTTGGATGCGGTTCAGTAATAAACCATTATAAAGATATTCAATGTGTGCACCTAACAAAAAAAAAATGAAAAAATGAAAAAAATTTAGTTTTTTTGGGTCTAGATTGATTTAAATAACAAAATAAATAAATAAAATAAAAATTATATATATATATGATTTTTAAGCATTTAGGGGTTAATGTGTTCCTAATAAATGAAATTGGCTTTTGGTGGTGTGGATGCATAGATGTAATTAATCAAGAACTTGAGGATGGTAGAATGAAAAAAGTAAAAAAAAGTGAGGGTGTGGATGAAAAGTTGGGCCTAATGAAAGACATCCATAAAGTGCCAAAAATAGCGGGCACGAACCTTGAATTTGGGCAAAAGACAAGGTGAGATGCAAAACAAAGGGTGACGAATGTAAGAAAATAAATAATCCAAGGCAAACTAAAATCATCAAATTTGATGTTTTCTTAAATTTCTCTTCAAATTTTGGTTTTGTTTGTTTAGAAACACATGAGAAAGCCCAAAGATGAGTCTTCACATGATTTGAAAAAGACAATCTGTGCCCACTATCCCCCTTATTATTCCAAATGATTACAAATTTTAAGAAAAGAAAAATTGTCTTCAATCAACTTTTACATTTGATCCTACTCTTTTCACTATTTGCCTGTAATATATCATAAATATACTCATTATTCCTTGGATTTAGTTTTTAAATTATTATTTTTCAAATAATATTTGATAATATTAACTTTGTGAAAATAAAAATATAAAGCTCAAATGTCAAAAGTGAAACCCATTTAATTAAATGCAACACATTTTGGATGTGTATATTAACACATGTTGTGAAAACACCTAAGTTGGCCCCCTTTAATGTGCTTTCACCGATGTTCATTACAATGTTATTTAATTCTTATTTAATTTAAAAAAGAACATTTAATCTTAGGTTTTATTTTTGTTTTGGAACCTTTAGGTTTTAGTTTTATTTTGAAAACTAAAAAACATTTGGTTTTGGTCATTTTCAACAAAAAATTGGAGCTGATTTAGTTTAAGACAAGGTTCGTTCTTGGGGGAAACTAGTAAAAATAAATAAAAATTGGGGTGCAATATATTGGTTGTTGGGTAAAAATTATAAACTAATTAGTTTAAAATTAAAGTAAATTTTATTCAAATAATCAATTTAATTAAAAATAAGGTATGTAATAATATGCAATAATGGATTATAAGTAATGTATGGTGGATTTAATATGTATATATTAAAATTAGATAATAATAGAGCGATAAAAAATAGGATGAACAATTATCTAATACCCCTTAAAATATGGTCATTTAATGCACGTATATTTCAAATTTCACACTAAGTGTCCCCCGGGGTTCTTTTCATTTTTATTACACAATTCAATCCTAAAAAATGTAATTAATTTGTTCAACTAGTGCACACACCCCAAGCTTATGTAACATTAATTATATATATCCAAACAAATGTAGTAACTTGTTTAAAATGTAAGCCCACATTTACATTTTTTTCAATAAAATTTTAGTTATGTACTTAAAGAACTTCATTTAAAAAAAAATGGGGTAGCACCCTTAATTCTATTTCAATTTAGAAAATAAGCTGATTTTTTAGTTAGGTTCCAATGGCAATTCCAAGGAAGCTTGAAACCTGCAATATAGAAACTTTAGGACTTGGA
Source organism: Sphagnum tenellum (assembly GCA_963921925.1). Classification (NCBI taxonomy): domain Eukaryota; kingdom Viridiplantae; phylum Streptophyta; class Sphagnopsida; order Sphagnales; family Sphagnaceae; genus Sphagnum; species Sphagnum tenellum. Next base: position 1,080,296 of record OY998159.1, read on the forward strand.
CCATATAACTTGATATGAATTTGTTGAAATTCAAAAACTTGCTAACAATGGTTCATAGCAATGTTGGCTAGTTTTTCTTTTTGAGAAAAAAATTGGTCCAAGTTTTGAGACTTTAATTTTTTTTGGAGGTTCTCCAAATGTAGGTTTAAACTTGATCCTTCAAAAAAAATTAAACCCTATGATTTCAATAAATTGACAAAAATTTAAAATTTAAGAACCTCTAGTCTTAATTCAAAAATTGGGTTAGATTCCATATACATATTACACATTACCCAATGCTAAAAATTGTATAAACACAAAGTTTTACAATAAATTAAACTTAGGTTTGTATAGGTATGAAGTTCTAAAACTACGTCAAACTAATATTCACCTATAAAGTTTAGCCTACTTGTCGACTTTTCAAAGAAGTTCAACTTGCCTCCATAAAGAACTTGAACACAAGTTCAAAGAGTTTTTTTTTTCATGGTTTATGTTTTAGTGGTGGATGTAGCAAAAGGCTAGTTTCATAGTTAATTCTTGGGCTAGTTCCAATAAAACAGTGTCAACTTGAATCCAAATTGCAAGAACTTGAACCCAAAACCCCCAATTTAATAATGCAAAGTATCTTGGAAACCAAGGAACCTACCATGTTCATCCTTTTAGAGCATCTAGACCAACAATAATATAATTATTTTTACAAAATATTTTCAATGAAATATAACTTTTAAATAATATGAAACTAAGTTTGGATGAACATTGGGTAGGTGTATGGGCATATGACATGTATATTCCAAGGCATAGACATGGATATGGAATGACTTGGCCAATGGACACGCATAGAGAAAACAAAACACAAGAAGATTTACATAGGAAGACCTTTGGTTTATTGCACACATGTCATGCACATACTTAGACATGCTTCTTTCTTGTGACACACATGAGGTGCATTGATGAGGTGGGCATCTAACCTTGTGTACATAGACAATACATTAGTGCATCAACAACTCCAACTTTTGACATTCTTTTGTTATTATCCAAGTTGTTACAATTACAATAGTGGGTTGTTGATGATGTAGCATTGTATGTAACTCTTTGTGATTGCTCATACGTTTAGAACAACAAATTTTCCAATTTGGGTGAGGTGCAATTTCGTTGCTTTTTTTTGTCTTTGAATCATCCACGTGCTTTTGTTTGGTCGATAGATATGATCATAATACATATGCCCACCTTCGTCTTTTGAAACGCATCTCACTTATTCACACCTAGTATGCATGTCATTATATAAAATGTAAACAAAGTTATGTCATGCACATGCATTGTGCAAAGGGCTTAATTTTGCGAATGATATATGTGTTTTTTTCATTGCCATGTACTTGAGGTATGGATAAAAAGTAGATGCCCACCCAACATTGGTTTGGAGCTGTAAGTATCTCTCCTACCTTCAATGTTTGCACAAAAAGTCCTAGAATCAAAACAACACGACACAATGATACATCATGCATACCATTGCAATTCAATTGAGTGTTTTCCATTTGGGTCCACTTACTAATAAGCTAATAGTATGGATCAACATGAGGAAACTACAACGAATACAACCCCCCCTTGTGTCATAATATTCCAAGAACTTAACTTGGTGATCAATCAATTTGAATAGCTGAATAATTGTTCCCCATTAATTTATGCAAAACTTTCAAGTTGTCTTTTATTATTTACCTCATATAGCATGATAACTTAAAACATTAACATTTTAAAAACTAAAAATTGTTTATTTTGATCGTTCATAGGAAATGAAGAACCAAAGCTTGTATTAATTTGGGTTTAAGGGTTTAGTTTTGATTTTTGGGGGGCAATCTAGGCACTTGGTAACTTGCTGAAGAATGAGAACCAAAATTGACCAAAAAATAAGAACTAAACAACATACTATTTACCTCATAAGGTAGCCAACCCTTTTCACAATTCCGTTCAAACCAAAACTCTTAACAATGTTTTCAAGTATAAAAAGTAAATAAAATAAAGTGAAATTTGTAGAGGAGAAGCCTCATTTGTGTCCTTTCAAGAAAAGTAGAGAAAAGGACGACCTTTGTTGCACTCATTTCAATTCATTTGTGCACTTTTGAATTGGGATTGATTTTGGCAACATGGTTGTAGGGCACACTAAATTGTGATTCCAAGAAGACCGATTCTTAGTTTTTTTTTTTTTGTGGCCACAAGCCATGATGTGAAAATTCCAAATTCATGCATTTTAATTGTCATCCTTGAGGCAAAGAACAAAGAAAGATAACATATTTAAAAAAAAAAAAAAAAAAAACTTCCTTAGGCATGATGTTGTGCTTATCCTATCCTCATTTATGAAATGCTTTTTTAACCTCTTTCTTTTTCTTTTGTGCACCTTCGGGCAAAGTGATTGTGAACATGCATTTGTAGGTTGAAAAGGCATAATCTTCTTCTCTTTCTTTCGCTTTCAAGAGGAAAGTAAAAAGCACCCAACATTTTGTGGTACTTTGGTAGAGAATCCTAAATAGTCTTTCCATTTACCATAGCTAATTTGAATATTAAAAATGGGGCTAAAGTCTCTCATCATACTTTATATGTCATTTTGTACAGAGGTTTCTTTACCTAATACTAAGTAAGCACATGTATCAATATCCTTGGTTCTAGAGTTGGATTCGATGCACTATAGGCGATTGAAAAGTAGTCACATGGGCTTCAAAAACAAAATTGTTAGTCACAAGGTTGGCTTAGCTCACATAATGTTATTAGAAGCAAAACCTTCAAGCTAAAAAAATAAATAAATTGTCATTCGGAGTTTTTGTGAAATTAGAATATATTGCTTCTTTAATGGAACAAATTGTAGGTCAAATGAATTGTTTTAATTGTGGATGATTAAGAACATAGGTGCAAAACATTCGTGAAGTCCATGCCATGACATTTTTACATTCATTTTTCTTTTGTTTTGTATGTAATTGCATGTAAAACTATCTCAAAATTTTCATCCACAACAATTTGTCTTTAATGACTTAAAAACACTAATAAAATCAAATTTGAATTGGAACAAAATAAAATAAAATTAGATGTGTAAAAATAGATTAAATCTTCAAACAAGTGGATATGAAATCATTTAAATATTCCCCTTATTTATTCTTAGAGCTTTAGATATTTTCCCTCCACAACAAACCCACCCCCAAAACCTCCCATGTGCTCCACAAATATAAAATGCCATAAATGGGTCCCCCATTTTCATGCAAGTTCAACAAAATTGGCTCTAGTTCAAGCTCCCTTAAGTCCTACTTCCATGTTTATCATTGAGGTCCTTTTGCTTCCACTTTTGGATTGCTATTGATTTGTGGATTTATTTTTATTTTATTTTTTTTCCCTATACATTTATCAACCCCTCACCTCTTACACTGCCCAACCCAAAAAAAAAAAAAAATCCCCCCCAAAAATAAATAAATAAATAAAAAGAAAATAAGATAAAATATTAGCCTACCCAAATCTATAGATTGAACCAAAGAGTAGTAAATAACATGGTGGCAACTTTAGTATGTGATCTACTTCTCATCAATATATTCAAATCTTCTTATCCAACTTAGCCTTTGTTTTCTTGGGTGTGTTAACTCTTCCTTTCTAGCTCAAGAATTACATCCTCTTCTTGCCTTACATTATTCCACACTAGTTTGCATTACATTTTAGTAGTCTATGTTTAAAACTCTAACCATGCACATTTTCTTATATTATATCCATTCACATGTTAGAAGAGGTCAAGGATGCATGTTGTTTAGTTTAAGAAAATAAAAATAAAATAGGTGGTGCATTAGCTAGCTTTTTGACCATTTGTATAGTGGATGATAAAACAAGTGGTTGCATTTGTCATTAGAGATATATATATAGAAAAATCATAAAATATGTATTTTAAAAAAAGGATTTTCTAGAAATTCAAAATACAAGTTGTAATTTGCAAGATGATTCTCATTTGTAAAAAAAATCCCAAATTCGTAATTCCTATGGAATTGAAGACAATGGGAACATGTATGTAGTAGTAGTAGTAGTAGTTGTTGTTGTTGTTGTTTTTTTTTTTTTCATTTTTATATTGAAAATTTGGCAAAATTTAACAAAAAAACTAATAAAATTGAATTTGCACTAGAATCCCCCCCCCCCCCTCAATTTCTTTGTCAAAAAATAACGAAATTTTGCCAAGAAAAAAAATCTCTTCTTAGCATATAGTAAAGCACTCCAAGGTTTCTTTCTTTGTATTTGAAAGCACCTCCTTGCACACAAGATTCCTTGTGAGTTGAAGGACCCTTTAATTTAAAATAATTTAACAATTACTTATTAATATAATAATAATAATAATAAGAAGAAGAAGAAGAAGAATAAGGTTGTTCAAATTTTTCATTTTGACAAATAAAATATTCTTGAAGGTTCAAATATTTCTCTTCACAATTTGCTGTTATTTGGGGGGGAGGGGAAAAAAAAGATCTGAAAATTTCAACATTTCTGAAAATTGTATAATTATGTGTCAAAAGGTGCCACATAATGGAAGTAGTGGTAGTAATAGTTGTTGGGTATAACAAAATTTTAATAAAATAAATAAAAATAAAATAGTTATATATATATATATATATATGTATATATATAACCAATTAATTAAGAATTGAGATTTTATTAAAAAAAACCCTAGTTACCTAGTTAAAATAAAGAATAAGAGTGTAAATATAAAAGTACTGAAAGTAATTAATTGGAGTCCGTTTTGACTGACTGACTGACCAGGCTGGTCAGTATGGCCATCCAGCTGCCCCCGGTCAGCAGAGAAACAAAAATTTCTTTCCAACAAACAAAACCAAAGCGCTTCGCTCTCTGCGAGCGAGGAAGCTCGCTCGCTCGCGCACGCGAGCGAGAGAGAGAGAGAGAGAGACACTCACACACACACACACACACACAGAGGGCATCTTCAGTGGCAGAGTGACCAATTGAAGTAGTACTGATCGGATCGTTAGCATATGCAGTGGCGCAAAATAATGCTTGTTTGAGGAAGTTGGTGTTGTCTGTGGTCAAGCTTTGCTTCGGGAGTAGTAGTGGGTTGGTGGGGAGGGTCGTGAAGCTTCTTGAGGAAAACAAGTCGGAGTGCAAACATGGTGGGTGCAAATAAGGAGATGGCAGTCTACTGCTTTGATACACTGGTGGCACATTACACTGGTGATGTTGTGCCGGATCCTGGTTTCGAAGAAGGCCAGTTGTAAGCGCGCGCGCACACACACACACACACACACACAAACACCCCACCCAGCCTAAAGTCTCTCTTTCTTTTTGTTCCTGTTCTCCATTTCCAGCTACCCATTTCGGTTTTTCCAACAACACATTTCGTGTGATGGGTCATGTGGTTGGGTCATTGTTTTCTGCACCAGCTTTACGTTTGTTCTTGATGAGTCTTGTTTTTTTTTTCTTTTTGGTTTGTTCTGCTTTTTTCCATGGATGTGAGGAGGAGGAGAGGATTTTCTGTTACTGCGAATTTCAGATCCTGATGTTTGGCCTCCCACCCGTATCCCCAGTCAAGCCATGGTTGGTAGAATGCCAGTTTCTGATGGTTTTTCCACAGTTTGGATGGGGGAGGGTTGATAGTTTTTCTGGTGTTCCCGGCCGGGTCTTGTGTTCCTCTCTCTCTCTTTCTCACTCTCTCAAGAGAATTGCCTTGCCAATTTTGAGATCATATTCTTTTGTGGGCTGTTGTCGTCATCTTTTGGTTTTTCTCAATCCGTTTTCATCTTCGAATGAAATTCTTTGGTGCAGTAAGAAGAGCATCAATGTTTCTTCAACTTTCCAACACCCATTTGTCAAGAATACCCCTTGTTTCCTGTTCTCTATGTGGCAGGTCTGAATGAGTTGAGGTTCTCTCTTTGCCTCTGTAATTGGGGCTGTTGTGGGGCTTTGAGACGTGTGTGTGTGTGTGTTGATGAATCTCTTAAAGAAGCTGTGAGAATTGACAACATTCACATTGTTCTTTGTCCATGAATTCTGCCTGATAATGCATGTCTTTGTGGCCATAATCCATACTGGATACTGGATGTAGGAGAAGAAAATATATATGCCTTGTTTGCTTCTCAGTGCTCTTCCTCCTCATTTGTCATGATGGAAGAACATGAGGCTTGTGGTGGCAGTGTTGGGGGCCTGGGAGAAGTAATGACTCAATTTCTCATTGCAGTTTGATAGCCCCTTTGAGTTTTGAGAGTGGGCTGTGTTGTTGTGGGCTTTTTTCCACCTCTTGCAGCCCCTTGTTTGTCACGTGGAAGAAAGTGTTGAATGGTGGGGAGCCACGCTTGCGGGGTTGCATTGGTACACTGGAAGCCCGATGCCTGATCACTGGGTTTAAAGATTATGCACTCACCAGGTAGCTCTAGTTACGGACGGCCTCATGGGTGTTTTTTGCTTCAACCCCTTGTTAAGGTTGCAGGCAAAGAAAAGATAGGAATTGGTAATCATCAACAAGGCAGGTTGTTGTAGTTGAGAGAAAGATTGTTCTGTTTTGTATTGATCTTTCTTTCTTTCCCATCTACTTTTCTTCTATTGCTTTCTCAAGCCAATTCAATGTTTTTTTTTTCCTTGGTTAGTGAGAGAATCTTAGGGCTGGCTATGAGAATCTTTCTCTGGTCTGTTTCAGTGCTCTGCAGGATCGTCGTTTTCCGCCTATCCAGGCTAGGGAGATTCCTTACTTGGAATGCACTGTATCCCTTCTTACAGATTATGAATCTGCAACTAGCTACCTTGATTGGGAGGTATATTGCTCATTAAATACTGCTTGTAAGGGACCCCTAGTTTTTTTTTTTGGGCTTGTAGCAGTTGTTTGTTGCAATGCCTTCTGGCTCAACACCACCCATCATGATTCCTGAGGCCTTGATTCAATTTCTTTGATGATTTCCACAACAGAATAATCCACAGAAGAATGAGAAGGGAGGTTGATGTGATTGTTGAAGAGAGTTACTGTCAAACCCTATATTTCTTAGGTTTATGAGATGGGGAATACCTACACTGAGACAGTTTTTTTTGGTTGTGGGTATTGAGCATGGTCAGATTGGCAAGCATGGGATGATTTTGGAGTTTACTGATCCTGAGAGTGTACGACGCAGCGCTACTTATCTTCCTGAAATTGCAGCACAGGAGGGTGTGCAAAAATCTGGAACCCAATTTTGTTTTAAGTACTTAGAGATTTGTCTCTACAATTTTGTGCTGGGATCACCAACAGCATGTACTCTTTTAGAGGGTGTGGAATGCTGTTTATGTGGAAGTTGAGTACTTGCTGGTGGTTTGCAGGTTGGACAAAGATTGAGACAGTTGATTCTTTGGTACGCAAGGCAGGCTACATGGGACCATTAACAGAATCCATGCGGTGCAAATTCCGCATCACACGCTATCAAAGCTCACTGTGTACCATGCACTACAGTGAGTATGCAACTTATGTGAAGCATATTCGTGGGTCTGCCCCACTGCTCACTGTCAAGTGCTGATGGCAATTTTGTTTGTGTCATATAAAGATGTTTCCAGCAAACCCTCTTTTTTCCTTCATCAAATAAGAGGGTTCGAAGAAGAGGGTGTCTGCTCAGATGGGTAGTAAGTAAATCCTTGTTGCAAATTGCATGTGACTTTTTGCAAGCAACTTGGAGCTTTTCAAATTGATGGATTGGGCATCTTGTGGAGAACTGTCTCACTGGTCATTGGTGTCAAGACAGATGCTTTGATGTTCTTGTGTTGAAAAATCATAGCTTGCACCACTTGAAACAGTCGCCCATTATGTTGGTGTTTTTCATTCTTGACAAAAAGTGTTGAGGCCATTGCCCCAATGCCTGATTCATATTGACTTCAATAAACATTCTGTCATTTCTGGATACCTTATTGGCACTCAGGCATGTGTTGCTTTTTCCCTGCTGGTTTTGTCAGTGTTCTACAGTGCATGCATTCTTGGTCTGAGTCATCCTTCTACTTTTCTCATTGAACTGACCAACCCTTTCTTTCATTGGCACCTGCGATGTGCAAAAGTATGTGTTCAGATTGCAGGATACCCCAGTGATTTCACATTCTCTGTATCCCTCTCTATGTACCTCTCGGTGCGTTAGGCTTTGATGTGTTTCTTGCTGCATCATGGGTATGGGTACAAACTATGAGATTATGAGATTATTGTTTCCTTTCTTCTTGATCCTCTCTTTTTGCACTCCACTAACAGTTGGGGTCAGGGTGTAATGCAACAGATTTGATTTGAGATGGGGTGCAACGCAGATCAGGTCAGAATGGTTTTTCCATTCCTACATTTGACATGATGCACACGGAGGGAAAAGTGGTGTGTAATTATGTATCATGGGTTTGTGACTTCTGAGAAATGCAATGTGGGGAGGAAGTGGAGGATGAAACTGGTTTTGTGCAAAAACACCATGGACCAGACTGTGGGTAGAGATTCATGTGCATAGTCTTCCAATTGCAGGTGAAGAGAAGGAAGGCAATGCACTTGGCTCATTCAAGTCACCATCAAGGTACAAGAGAATCCAGGTAAGGCTTTGGATCACAGCCCAACAGGAGAAATTATGAATTGAATGTACAAATATTGCAATTGCTCCTGCAGAAAATAATTGACATCAAACTTCGGTCAATCTTCATCATCCTAGTGAATTTTCTTGTGTGTGAAATGTGGTCTGATTTGCTCATGCAGGTCTTGTGATGTGTTTTTGCTCATGCTTGCAAATGCCCAAAGTGGGTACAAGAGCTTCTTCTCAAGAGCCTGACAATAGCAACAGATCAAATTTGGAATGCCCCACTGCTGATCAATAAAATCGGGCTCATAATCAGGAACATGAACTGCTGGACTCGTCTCATGCTGTTGCACATAAACTCCTTCAGCTGTTCAATCTCCAAAGCAGAATTGTGGGTCAAGTCTGCAGCTGTTAACTTCCATACTGCAGGCTGTTGTAGTACTGAGTCCTGCTCCTACAATGAAAATCAGAAACAGAATGGGAAAAGGTGTGCTCCAATCACATCCCAAATGGATCTCTCTCCCTTAATACTTGTAAATGATACAAGAAAAAATGTAAAAGAACTCACTTCCTGGGCTAATTCTTGAGTGCAAAATGATACAAGCAAAATTCTTCAGAAGCCACTTTATGTCCTAATTCTCAAGCACAAAAGCAATACAAGCGAAATGCTTAAGAAGCCACTTTCTGTGCTAATCTGCAAAATTGATGCAAGCAAAATGCCCAAAAAGCCACTCTGCAAGCCAACTTTTAATTGCAAACATGGTCCAAGCAAAATGCTTAGCCATCTTTTGCACTCATTGTAAGTGCAAAAACCATACAAGAAAAATTCTTGAGAATCCATTAGGGACCACATATGGATTTGATTCTCTAGCAAATGTCATAAATTGCATTCATGTTTAGAATTCTTGAAATAAAAATTCTGTTGCATGAATCTCACACCCACCTTTTGCTGTGCAGATAAGCAGTTTAAAGACATTCAAGTGTAACTCATTTCTTATACCATTGAAGCAGTGTGAAAGCAATACAAGCAAAATGCTAACAGAAAAATAGATGAGACAAAAAATCTTACACGAAATGCATCCATTGTGAAAGCTTTAAGGCTTTGGATCCATGGTGGAACCACACTCCTGTGTTTTCACAAGCAAAATGCTAACATAAAAAAAGATGAGACCAAAAATCTTACACAATATATATCCATTTTGAGAGCTTTAAGGCTTTGGATCTGTGTAACCACACTTGTGTATTCGGCATCCCAAGAATACAAAACACACATACCAATGAATGTGTGCCTGTGAATGTGAGCAGTAGTGATGGTGGAACCACACTCAAGTGTGTGGCATCCCAAGAATACAAAAACACATATAAATGAATGTGCACATATGAATAATGTGGATGCTAGTGAGGATTTGTAAGATGTCATAAATTATCAAAACTCCAAATGCTTCTTCTTGGCTTCATACTTGATTTGAAACAAAGAGACAAATTTCTTAGGGCAAAATTATCATTTTGAATCATGGTTAATTTTGGCTGGGTATTGGATAAAAATCCAAAACGGAGCCAGTTTTCAGCCCGGTTCTCTCCAAAAGAATCAGCAGGTATCAACCAGACTGATAACCAGGCTGATGCCCACCTCAATTACTGAGACAATAATGACAGAGACTGTCAGTGGGTCCCCTTCACATGTACTACACTACATTGCAAATCTAAATTCAAAAGAAACAAATTCTTGGCAGTGTTTGGATACTCAACAAAAGATCTACCGCCCTAAGACAACACTATGCTATGTTGCAAGGTAGTTCAGCCAAAATGTTAAACCTTTAGTGCCTCTCAGGTCTCCAAGAGGTTCACATCAGTTACCTTGTCCCTTCACAGATCAAATAAGTAATTGTTGGTGGAAACAAGAACCCTGCATTGCAAAATATGGAGCATATGACTTGAACAAACATACAAGGTTGACCTTAATCTGCTTAAACCTGCTGTGACTTATATCAAGTACACATACATAGGCATTCCAGCTTGTCTGAGCAAATGGCCATTCACATATGTGACATTCCAAGTGGAAAAGCCAAATCCAGTGCCCCAGCCGCTGTAATGACATAAAAGTGAAAAATTAAGACTCAGCTGATCAAAGCTCGACACATTATTGTCTGTGATCCTGCAGGACAGATGATTTGTTGATAATTACTAGCTTTATTAGATCCCCTCAACTTAGAAACAGGGCTTGCTTCTACACAGGTTCATCATCCAAACATCTAGCAAGTGGCTCCACCACGACCATACCTCCTTGATACACAAAGCTAGCTTGCCATTATACCAAGAATAAGAACTTCAAGAATATCTCCTCAGGAATGAGAGAACATGTTGCAATTGCTCTTCTGACTCTGAACTGCTTTAAAAGGTAGTTGATTGAACCTGAACATGACCACCAGCTGATGTGCTTTTAGTTGATCACATCTAACACCAGCTTCCGTGACTTGACGGGAGACCACTTCCACCGCTTGTAATACCCAGCTGAGAAAAGGGCAAGTGTGAACACAAGAATCCACTTGAACCCTGCAAGTTTCCGCTCATCCATTTCAGGTTCAGCTGCCCAGGAGAGAAAAGTCACCACATCTTTTGCCATTTGTGATTCAGTTGCAACAGTTCCGTCATCATACTCCACACCACCATCTGTGAGCATCTTGGGCATGGCAATTGCACCTCCTATGAAGTAAGGATTGTAGTGCAACCCTTCACGGACAGACACACCAGCTGGTGGATCACGATAGCCAGTCAACAGGGCAAATACATAGTTTTGGCCATTGTGACGTGCTTTGGTAATCAAGCTCAAATCAGGTGGGTAAGCCCCACCATTAGCAAATCGTGCTGCATTTTCATTTGGGTAAGGATTCTGGAAATGATCACTGGGCTTTCCAGGGCGACTATACATTTCACCTTCATCATTAGGTCCATCTTGCACCTCCACTTCAGATGCCAAGACCTTGACCTCATCCTCTGTGTATGCTACCCCAATAAGATCCCGATAGGCTACCAGTGATGCACTGTGGCATGCTGCGCACACCTGTTGGAAAACCTGATACAACAAACAACAACAACAACAACAAAAGAAACACTTCAACAGATGCAGTTCTGCTACATACATAGTTCACCACCTTCCAACCCATAAGAAAAGCAAGAATTATGTACTGCCTGCACAAGATAATTTCTACTGTGATACAAACCTTAATCAGGTATAAAAAGCTCCCCACCATCTACCAAACCTCTTTTGCTTGTTACAGCCCTGGTCAGGTACAAATCTCAATAGAAACCAAGATGATCACATGCAGCTCTGCAAGCTCTTATAAATCTTGATTGATCAGAAATGGAACTGCACCATGCCTGCTATTAAAAAGCTCAAGAATCACTCTCGACTCTGGCATCCCCTGCTGCAGGAGCTGCTACTCCTAGTGATCTCTTCTTTGCAGGTGGGAGGGAGACTTTCTAACCTCCTCTGGCTCATGTGCCTAGGATTCAGAAGCATAGTCTTGTAGGGTTCCAAAACTTGGCTGACTTATTGAAGTACAGTTAGATTCCCTGCCACATTTCTAGAACATCCTGCACATACTGTGGGGGGGAAGTTTGAACTTCAAGACTAAATCTCCATTAACAGCAAGATCGACTAGCTAGATCTTACTCGTCACAAACCCCAGTCACATCTGCTGGCTGGGATCACTGTGTCATGTCCTCACCATCTAGTAGCATGTACATAGACAGAGACCTACCCACATTCTTCAACTCCATGCAACCACAGTAACAGAACGATAGCCTAGAGCTTTCAGTCTCGGATTGCTGCAACAAGAAACCCAAGACCTAAAACGGTGAAAATCTGTTGATCTCTTCGTCTTCATGATCCCTCCAGTCCATCTTCTAAATTGACGCTCAAACAGAACGCTAAACTGTAAGAACACTCTGCTACAGGACTGAAGGTAAAAAAAAGGATCCAAAATAGCGACATGATGATATTCACCTGATGGCCACGCCGAATGGAGGAATGATCGTAAGAGCTCAGAATACCGTTATGAGGCCACGGGTAATCCGGCGCGGATAAACCATGCTCAGCCTCATCGGCATGCGCTAGTCCCGCAAGACCTAGCAACCCCGTTGCACTTGCGCCTAGCAACGCCACTGCTCGTAACCCTTTCATTCCCACGCTCTCCTCCGCACCAGCAGCTGCTTCTAGTACTGCCTGATCGATCTCCACTCCTGCACCCCGCTGCTGCTGCTGCTGCTGCTGTGCTGCACACCTGCACGCACTTGCAATCATTCTCGTTCGCTGCTGGAACACGGCCGTGAGCCGCGACATCGCCGCTGCTGCGATCCTGATCCCACCCATCCTCGTATCGCTGCTGCTCGCTCTGTCTCTCGCTCGCTCTCTCGTCCGCAATGCACTTCACGAGCACCGCGTCGCCCTCCGCGGCGCTCCGCGAGCCACAACCCCTACCGGCTCGAACGAACGAAAGCGAATCTTCGGACACTTTTCTGTTCGTTGGTGTTTTTTTTCCCGTTCGTCGACACGGTGTGTTCGCTAGGTAGAGAGACCAACCAAACAATTCATCAGGTTATCTATCTATCTATGTATAAGAACAAAAGGGTTCCCCATAACACTATTGAGACCCTTTCATTGGCCTTACCATATGTAATTACATGTAAGAGATTTATTTTTTATTTTTTATTAAATTTTTTTCGCCCATATCTAATGGTCAAGATCCTATTCATCATGCAAAGAAGAAATTTTAAGCCCTTACAGAAATGTGAGAGCCCGCCCAAAAATGTAAGATGACTTCCCATGTTAGTTAGGATGAAATATCGTCAATTTAGGGTGCTCTCCGAATACACTGGGAAATCTTTGACATGTTATAGCTCACATTACGCCACATTCACTAGTTTTCACATTTTCATTGCTTCAATTTGAAACTTTTTAGAATACTCATCTCTATGGATTACAAAAAAATAATACAATTAATCAAAATTCTCATGAAATTTCTATCTGTTTTTTTCATTCGATTATTTTTTTATTTTTATTTTGTCAATTCTAACAAGAAGGTGGGGTATAAAATTAGGGTTGATTTGATGGGTTTTCTTGTGTAAGGTAAAGCACTAAGGTGGGGGCCATTCCCCAAAATAATGAAGCGGAAGATGAAGTGGTAGGTAGTGGAATTTGGCCCCTCCCATTTTGTTCCCACCCATGGACCTTGCCCACTACAAAGCATTGAGTTGAATCTTACCATAGGTCTAAACATAAATAGGGTCAATTGGCCAGTGATTGAACATTTAAGCATTTAAGGTAGGCAAGATTCAAGGGGAGGGCTTCGTTGATTTTTAATGTCCAAACAAAACAACCTTTTTTATTGGTGTATTTGGCACTAAAAATCTTTTAAAATGGAATAGAATTGAGAAATTATGGCCCCCCAAAGTAGAGGGGGTCAACAACTCAGAAAAAAAAATTCACTAAATATTACAAAGGTCGGTTTTCAAACACTCAAAAATTATTTGTATGTTGTTCTATTACTATTAGAGTTCAAAGATGATTTGTAGAACTTTAGGTGGTGATCCTATAAAACGCTTTAAATAATTTAAAATGAATACGAAATAAGAAAGTTATGAGGATTGAATGTGAGATGGTAGTTGAACATAGGCTTGGTTTTTATAATGCCTTCCCCCAAGGGAGTTACTTAGCGTAAAAAATAATTAAAAAAATAATCTAAGGCAATGGATTTCTAAAGCAAATCCTACTTGCACCTTACACCCACTATTATGAATATATGAAAAGAAGCAAATTGATAGCATAAGCATAATACTAATGCAAAACACAAAAATTCATTTATGAAATTCACAAGAAAACATCTATTATTTATTGATACTATGGTCCCATTTAAGACATCTGAATAGTTCATATTGAACTTTGAAAGACAATCGAAAAGGCCCTAGTTTGAAAGGCTTGGATCTATTTGATTCAACAACCTTAAGATTGAAGGCTTGTGCTTTGCATGGAATGGTGTGGATTGGTTAGATTGAGACCAATTAAAAAAAAAAAACAAACAAAAGTTGCAATTTGATATTCTACATGCAACAAGGCTAAGTAATATTTGATTTATCATCATTTTGAATGTTAAAGTTTTCAAATGAATGATATACACAATCAACATAGAGTTCAAGGCCTTAATTCCAATGATGTCAATAGTTTTTTGAAATAATTTTATGTTTGTGTCGTTTTTGAGATCGGTTAACTAAGATTAAAATTTTAAAAAGTCAATTAACTAATATTTTGTAGCTCCAAACTAAAGTTGGGTCTAAGGTTCATCAAATGGATTTGTTGATTTAATTATACAATTAAAATTCTATTTAATGACCAAGAGTTAGTGGATAGGCATCTTATAATTATAAATGATATTTTGTTAAGATTTTAGGTTTGTCCTTATCATTGTCATATATCGATGGTCCCAATTGATTAAACACATCTACATATTGTGTTTATAATAAATGACAAGATTTGATAAAGATAGTGAGGTATTGGTTTTCAAAATCCATTCCCAATAAAAAAACTAATCATACATCCATTTCCTAACTTTCAAATTTGATATTCTCTATTAAATTATGCATACAATTGGATGTTATGTTTTTGTGGCACTCAATGTTAACATTTGGCTATGTATTTTTCATTGCAATGGGATAATGGTGGTAGTTTGATTGGTTTTGGGCGGGTGCCATTGAAAGGAAGCATTGAAACAACATAATGTGAAGAAACATTTAACATTACTAGTGGGTGCTTGTGACCTTTGGCCACTGGGAAGTCCCCTGGTTTCTTTAAACTTGATTCATGTTTTAGTTTTTTGTAGAAACTTTTAACTTTTTTATTTTTTTATTTTTATGTGTTTTTTATTTTTATTATTATTTTGTATAATAAAAATAAAGTGTTTCTTTTTCATTTTTTTTAATTTAAAAATTTGGATGCAAGTTTGAAGTTTGGAAAAAGAAGACACACCTCATTCTTTTTCAAGTAGGGTTTTTCTTCAATATTTATAAGTTTTATTTTTTACTCTTTATTTGGTTTCTTCATTTTTGGAAATTTTTTTTCTTTTCAAATTATTTTATTGTATTTCCCTTTCCTTGTTTCATTTGTTTCCATTCCCTTTTTTATAGTTTTTGCGTTTTTACTTTTTTTTTGGTTTATGTTTGTTTCATGTTTTTTTTTTTTTTTCCTTATTTTGTCTATCTTCATTTTTTTCTATTTTTATGTATGTATGTATTTATTTACTTTGTTTCTATTTTTTTTTTCAAAAATATTTTAGTTTTTTTAATATGTCCTATAATGAAAATAAATTTTTTTTTAAAATTGTATTTTTATTTTATTAGATGCAGGTCCCCCGGTTGTCCCCAAGGATTTCTTTAATAGAAATGGCACCTCGCCTAACCACCCGTAGCGGCTGCACTAGCCGCCCTACCCTGCCTTGCCCTGTTTGTCACCACAGGGAACAAGACGGACAATAGCTAAAAGAAAAAAACTTCCCCAAAATTCGTCCCGTCATCAAGCCGGACGGACATTTCATCCATCCCCTTAATCGGGACGGAAAATTTCTAAAAGAAAAAAAAGGTAGTCTTGGTCAATTAAAAAAAAAAAAAAAAATGATTCTAGGCTATCCAAGGCCTAAATATTTTTTTTCTGATCTACCAAATCTTTTGCCTCAAAAAAATTAGACTGCCCCTAATTTCTTTTTCTCTGAAATCAGTTATATCTTGGGGAAGCTCTAGAGGGAACGGGCATGTGACTGGAAGAATCTTCCAAGCACTACCCACACAGACAGACACCACCACTGTTGCTTTTATATATAAGACTAGTGGGTGCCCGTGACCTTTGGCCACTGTGAAGTTTTATATATATTTTTATTTGGATGTAAGTTTGAAGTTTGGAAAAAGAAGACACACCTCATTCTTTTTCAAGTAGGGTTTTTCTTCAATATTTATAAGTTTTATTTTTTCTTATTTCTTACTCTTTATTTGGTTTCTTCAATTTTGGAAATTTTTTTTCTTTTCAAATTATTTTACTGTATTTCCCTTTCCTTGTTTCATTTGTTTCCATTCCTTTTTTATAATTTTTGTGTTTTTATTTTATTTTTGGTTTATGTTTGTTTCATATTTTTATTTTGTCTATCTTCATTTTTTTCTATTTTTATGTATTTATTTATTTAGTTTTTCAAAAAGATTTTAGTTTTTTAATATGTTTTATAATGAAAATATTTTTTTAAAAAATTGTATTTTTGTTTGATTAGATGCAGGTCCCCCGGTTTTCCCCAAGAATTTCTTTGATAGAAATGGCACTTCGCCCGGCCCCTCGCAGCGGAGCCGCCCTGCCCCGCCCTGCCCTGTTTGTCACCACAGACAGACACCACTGTTGCTTTTAGTTAAGTTTTCATATTTTGTGAAAAGTTTTTGCTACTAAGCTTACAAAACATATCTTGCTTTGTCAACTCCTTTTTGTGAACCCATACCTTAGAGTGTTTTCTATATGTGGTGGAGAAAAGCATTCATGATGGTGAAATTTCAAGTCATGTGTTGTGTTAAAAACCATGTAAATTCCCATTTTGTGTCTATAAATTTATTTTTTGTAATTTATTTTTATTTGTTGATTTTAGTAGCATCGCTAGCTCAATGTTCCAAGGGAGGATCATTAGGTTACAAGAATCAATGCAAAGCTATTAAATTAAGTGTTTAAGATCGAAGGCTTAATATAAGAATGGATAATGATTATCAATGTATAGAATGTGTTGCCAACAAAGTGTTTCAATTCCTTAGTTGCTATTGGCTTTGGGAGGGACACAAATAAGTTGAAAGTTTTTATAAGTAGTGTCATATTGATATTGAAAGTCTATTTAAAAGGTTGCATAGAGCCTACCTAAGGGGCTACCAAGGGGTTATCAAAAGCTTACATAGGGGGATAATAAGCCTTACCTAGATGACTACCTAAGGATTACCTAGGGAAACATTGAGGGGCCTACCTAGGTTATGGGATATTTAGGGGCTACTTAAGGGGCTACATAAAGTATAATTGTGCAATTGAGGCGTTTCTTAAGTTGGGGGATATTTAAGAATTAGTTATGCAACTATCTGAGGTTGATCCATAGTACAAAAAGGTATTAAAGGGGGGTTTTGAAGGTTGATTCATACTCCCTATGTAAAATCTTATGTAACTCCTTAAATAAGCTTGTAATTAATTTTTAGGTATCCTTCAAGTTAAGCAAGTCCCAAGGAGTGCTTATGTAAACCCTTTGTAAGGTTTTGATAGTTTTTATTTTAATAGCCGATAACCTAAGAATGCCTTGAAATTGTTTTTATGTAATTTTTAAATCAGCCTTTAAATTATTTAACCTCACCCCAAGTAATTTTGAGATGTCCCTTAATTTAAGAAATATTTTTATAGCCCCTTAGGTAGGCTTTGTGTAATTTTTACATAGTCCCTAGATAATCTTTAAGTAAGCTTTTATGTGACCCTTATATAAGCTTTTCATTGTCCATGTCGTACATAGGTAGGTGGGTATGTAAGTGAGTAAGTAAGTAATATTTAAATAAATAAATATTCCATGGATTATAAGTAAATACAAATACAAAGCTCATGAATGAGTAGGTAGGTACCCCATGGGTAAGTAAGTAGGTAGCCCCTAGGTAGGTAGGTAGGTAAAGAGAAAAATAGGTAGGCCTTAACCTAGTTAGCCCTTTAGCTAGGTAGTTTTCTAATTTATGATATCACATTCTAGATAGATTGTAGTCTAGTTAAATTTGTTTTTTTAATGATCAAATTTGAGAGTTTATCTTTAGTTTTGAAGAGCAATCTTCACTTTTATCCACTTTATGAATACTTTAAAAGGTTGGTTGTTGGAATGAATATAATGATGCCAAAGTCAAGCCCAAAGTAGGAATTATTTTAAATATAACTTTATTGTTTTATATTTTTATTGAGCATTGGTTTTGTGCCTTTTAGTTTTGTTTTTAATAAAATGGATTCATGAAATTAAACTAAATAGTTTAAAAGAAAGAAAATAAGCAAATTGATGCCTCTTAAACAAAGATCTTTAATCATTTTCTTATATTATTCATTACGTATTGATAAACAAACTACAATTTACACTATATTTTTTTTCACTCAGGGTAATGGAAGCTATATTGACTCTATATAATACATATGTCTAGCAAGAAATAGAGCCAAGGTTTTGTTCAATTTCATGATTAAAAAACAATTGTGAATTTTTCCAAAAAAGTGGCCAAATTATTTCAAATTTACACTAGAAAAAAAACCTAGCCAGAAAATTTCCCCATTATTTTTGCCAAAAAAATGACCAAAAAAATTGAAAAAAAATTCATTAAATTGAACTTTTTGTCCAAAAATGTAGCCTATGAAAGCTACATTGATTACCCTATTCACACAATATTGAGGATTGAGGATTGAATGAGTATGTTATATTCATGTTTGATTTTCATATATTATATGTCATTCATTATTGATAGTCATATTTCAATGTCTAATTTTTTTTCCAAATTTCAAAATACACTACCCCACAATCAACAATTATTCCCCTAAAAGAGATAAATAGAAATAAAAATTAAATTAAAAAAAGAAAAGAAAAAAAGGACACTTCCCCACCATGGTACTTACAATGGAATGATGCTTGGATCTAATGTGTATGGGTCTCAACAACTGATGATGATCCCCTTTGAACCTGGCCTCCCTTTTGGTCCCTTGTTTTGAGGGTTTTAGAAATAAAAAATATTGCTAAATAATTTTTTAAAACCTATGTCAAGGCCCAAGGGGAGTGATAGATTAACTATTAATTAATTCTTTTGTATGTCAATGCCCAAATGTATGTGATTTTATTCAATTTTTATTTTCAAACAAAAAATTAAATTTTTTCTACACATTGTTCAAGCAAGTAGCCAGGATTAAAAAATATTTTAATAAATTTCTCCTTTCATAGCTGATTTATAGCCAAATGTGGCTAAATCTCCTTGTGGGATGATTGCCAGCCAGTGTGGCAATATAAAAAAAAAAGTGTGTTTGGCTCAACCAGTGTTTTTTTTTGCCGCAAATGTTGTCTTTTTCTTATAAAAAATTTGGGATTTTTTTGGGGAAATTTTTGTTTTTCTAGTGTAAGTTTGACTAAATTTTCTATTTTTTTGGGAAAAAAATGCTCCAATTTTTGATATCACAAAATTGGAAAAAAACCTTGGTCTTTAGTATAAGTTACTAGGGCCTTTTTTTTTTGGCCCCCTTTTTTGAGGTCGAAATTTTGGCGAAATTAAAAAGAAAACAAAAGAAAATGAAAGAAAAATTAGTGGAAATTATACTTTAAAAAAACATTTCCAAAATTTCCCCGATTTTTATGTCGAAAAATGGCAAAATTTCTCCAGGAAAAAAAGAAAAAACAGAAAGAAAAAAAAGAGAAACTGCACCCTAGTGACCTACCCTATTCTTCAGGGGGTTTGGTTTTTTTTCAAAAAATTCTTTTTTTTTATAGAGTTAAAATTATGTCTCTTTCTGGGTTGATTTCTGGGAGTGGCGGGTGGGTGGGAGGGGGGGTGGGGCGCCCGGTGGAGGCCCGGGTGGCGAGAAGAAGGGAGGAAACGAGGGAGGGAGGAAGGGGGGAAAGAAAGGGCAGGTAGGGGGGAAAAGCCGTGACATGGTAGGTTTTGTGGGCTTCCAGGGTTGTATGCAGCTTTGGTTCTTCTTCCCGGAAGCTTTGCACTCTCGAGATCGTCGCCTTGCAGATTGTGAGGGTTTTGGCTTTTCCTTCCTCTTTTGGAGGCTCGTGAAACCCTCTTTGCATTCTCCAGATTATGTGTGCAGTTTTTAAGTGTGGGAATTGATGATCTTGGTAGTTCAGATTTCCAGCTTTTGAATTTGTTTTTCTCTTTGTTTTGTGGTTTTTTATTTTCTGCGAGCTTTGTCAAGGAGGAAGAGAGGCAGGAAGGGAGGGAGTTTTCATCTTCGTTATTGTTGTGGCGGAAATTCTGGTAGTTTGGGCGAAGGAAGGAGGAAGAAAGGAAGGAAGGAAGGAAGGAAGGAAGGCTCAGGGGAGGTTGTGAAGGTGGTTTCCATGGCATCGACAGCAGGACTTGTGCCTATCACTCGAGCCTTTCTATCTAAATTCTATGACAAGTATCCCTTCCAGCCTTTGACATCGGATGTGAGCTTGCTTACTAACGCTTGTAAGGAACAAGCACTTTGTATCCTTGCAGCCAATCCAGATGATACAGGTAACCAACTACATTTGTGCCATGCGACACTTCTTTTGCAAACCGATTCTGCCTTCGTTCATTTTCTCTTTCTGATGTCTGACTATAGAGGAAAATTGGGTTCTCACTTCATCATGTCTCTGAAACTCGTCTACTTGGTTGGGCATCTAGACTACCATTTTTTTTCCTGGATTTTGGCCAATTTCTATTCACTTCACTCCAGAGCTTCAACTAGGGTTAAGTCCTGAAATTAGGGTTCAGTCCAAAGACTGTGTTCAATGTCTTCTCTGAAAGGCACTAGACTGGTTATTAGGCAACCCTAGTTTACCACACTGAATGAAGTGAATTGTTTGATGATGCATATGATAAGTAGTTCTCAAGCGAAAGGTTAATATCAGTGCATCTGATCCACCTCTCTGTGTTCTTCATGGCTCTCTTGAGTTTGTCTGTAGAAGAAGACAATAACAGAACAAGAATATGACATGGAGATCACACACAAAGGCCATGAAGAGCACCTGCAAAAGTGTATGTGATAAAAATGCTACTATGCCACAGTCTTGAAAAAGAATTGCTGTGTGTGTGTTGGGGGGCGGGGTGTGGGTGGGTGTTCCTTTTTGGGATGATATGGATTTGACAGGGAATTTACATGTAACTGCACAACTGAATTTTGTTCCACCTCATAAGATTGATGAGAATACATGGCGAAACCGTGAACAAGTTGAAGAAATACTTTTCCTGTTACAAAAGGACAATTGGCCTTCCATGGTGGGTAATTTCACTTTCCTATCAGTTATTATTTAGTCTTTCTAATCTCCATCCTGTGTGTATTTTGGAGCTTTCTGGTGAGCTTCCCTTGAGATATGGCCACATGAGCAATGGATCCCTCTTTTCTTTTTGGCAGCTCAAGGAGCAGGATTCCCTGTCCGCAGTTGCTGTCCGCTTAGCTAAGCTGGAGGAAGAGATGCAACTTCTGTTGATCACCATTCAAGAATTCCAGAAGGCAAGCAGTGAAAGGATATTCAACATGGGTATGTGTAGGTTATAGTTAGGATTCCTGGGTTGTCTGTTACTTGTCTTTGTCAAGCACATGTGCCCTTATTTCAGGCCCTGTGTCAAATGGTTGTCACTGACTGTTGGTTTTTTCCAGTGCTCACGTACATGCCTCAGGATTTCCGGAGTGTACTCTTTAAGCAACAGCGAGAGCGCTCTGAAAAGCGGCGCCAAGCTGAAGTGGATGCCCTTCTTGCTGCTGGGGGTAGCATCCATGATAAATATTTGCTTCTATGGCGGCAGCAGATGGACAGGTGTTTTCTCATTGCTATAAATCTTCAGTCACTTGCACTGAAATCTCTAGATGAGCAGTGAAATGGAATGCTCATGTTAAACTCTGAGGCTTTTGGTTTGGGTTTCAGATCTAGAGCTAGAGCTATCTGTTATTCTGATTTGCCTATGAATGACAGGCGGCACCAATTAGCGCAGCTTGGTTCGTCAACTGGTGTGCTGAGAACCATAGTGAAGTGGCTTGTGGGAGTTCCTCAGGTATTAATCCACCAGCCAAGGTTGGCATCGTATTTATGGAAGTTTCTTGAATGGAATATTGGTTCTGTCAGATTATTTCTGCTGTAGAATGACTAGATTTGATTTTGGATTCATGCTGCCGGTTTTAGCTCTGTTTGTTGTAGATTTATGGGGACTTTGGAATTTTTTAAGTTTCATTTCACAAATTTGCTGACTTCCAAGCATTTCAAGTGTCTGGGTTGCTAAGGTGGGGATCCTTTTCCCATTGGTGCAGGTGCTGTTGGACTTTGTTTGTCGGATCAACGATGACAATGGGTACAATTCTACATTCCAAAGTGAAAAGATGATGACTAGCTTGATGTTAGTCATGCTTGCTGTTTGCATTTGAGCGACTAGTTGTTTCTTAAATATCATTGTAATGTTTTTCCAGTGTTAGTTGCTAGTTTGCATTTCTGAGTATACTACTATGGGACTGTCTGGCAGCCCCATGGAGGAACAGCGGCAGCGTTATGGACCTCCGCTTTACGAGCTCACCAGTTTCTCAATTGCACTACGGGTGTTTGTTTCTCTATGGTGGTCCTCATTTGACCACCCCATTTCGTATGTCACACTCTCTCTTCTACTATGGTCCACTGAATTACCACTGAGTGAGTGAATACTTAAGGAGAGACAAACTTACCACAAACTTTGCACCACCTCAGTTACTTTGGAAACAATCTTGCTGTTCAGTTTACCTGTTTTGGGGTTGAGGTTGACTGTCTTTTAGGTTAGGAGGTTTTACTGTCAGTAGTGAACATTGTTGCATGTTCCTGTGCTTGGTATGTGCGGCTGCTTTTTCTTCTGAGAAATTTCCTGTCTATTGAGCTGTTCAGGCTTTTATGGACAAATCCATTCTTTCTTTCATCGCATTCTTGAATCAAAAGCATGGTAGAACCTGTCCATGCATGCATTTATTAGAGCATAATTAAGTCATACTGACAGGAGCAAACTACTTTTTAGTCCTTGTTCACATGCCTGGAGCTTGTGTGTGGATGCCGGTTTTAATAGGATTGATTGATGGTTTGTATGAGGACAGTCCGACAGAAGAACTTTTAGAGTTGATGGAGAAGTCAGTGAATGTTTACAGCTCTGAATTGAAGCGTTTTCTCAGCTTTATGCGGTACAGCTTCTATCTGAATCTAACATCAATTATCTTGTTTTCTATTGTAAGCCTTTTTTGGGTTCTGTTGCACTTTTTTCAAGGTTTGTAATTTGTCAGTTGAATTTCAGCTCTGATGTGGTCACAGGGAAGTTTTTGAGAATTCTCCATTTCTTATATCTGCTGAGGATGCTGGAATTGCCAACAACACGTAAGTTTTCTCTGTCTCTCAACTGCTTTGATGTTCAGATTTACCCTTCCTCTGTAACCAAGCTTTGTGAACTAGTTACTTGCTTGCTCATGCTCCTTGAGCTGAGCCTACATGATTTGTCCCATCGATTATTGACTCCTTGCACACATGGATGTCATGCAGTAATGATTTCTTGGAGGCAATTATTGTAGCTGGAAGGACACATGAGGTGAGCACACAATTTCCATTGCTATTCCACATTTTCCCCTCTGTAGCATGACATGTCCCTTGTAGTACTGTTGCAATGTGATGTCGTTTGTGGGTTCAAGTTCTGGAGATTGGTCTGCATCATTCTTTGTGTGCTGAAAATGGGGGTGTTGCTTCTTTAACCAGGTGCCAGTGGTAGTTGAGTGTGAGGGCTCTTTAGTTGCTTGGGACTTCCGACTGACAGCTGGAAAGGTATAATTGATGATTCACTAGTGCTGTAGTGAGTTTCAAAAATGCCCTGAAGGAATGCATGCACTTGTGAAATAGTTATTTGTGTAAGCTGATGTACTCTTCAAGTCTCTGTCTGCATTATGCAGTTCTCTGTATGTGCAATTTGGACAAGTTAAATGAATAGCAAGTTCATCATGTAAAGAAAACTGGTGTCTAGAATGTCTTTAGGTGGAAGTGCTCCTTTGGAGCTTGCTTCTCTTAAGGGTGTGGTTCAGTTTTGCTATTTCTGTGACTCACCAACTGACCTGGGTTGGAAGAATTTGCTACAACTTTACATTGGAGTTAAAGTTTTGTAAGTCCATAACATGGTTAATCCAGGAGCTGTAGCTATTGTTAGGTCCCCTCACATAGTTTCAAGAACCAGCCTGTATGCACCATGTGGTACAGCTTGCAATACCCCATTTTTTTAAAGGTTAGCGTGGGTATTTGTGAACTACTCACTCTTGTATTGATTGGATGTGGCTTTAAAGGATGTTGGCTTCAGTGTGGAGTTTGAGGATTCATCAAGTACAAAGCGACCAATGCTTCCTTATCATCGCTATGAAGCACACCAGGTACTCTGTTTCTGCTAGTCTAGGTTCATCAAACTAGGAACCCATGTAGTTGCCTATGCTCATTTCTACTGACCAACTGTGATCCAAGTTTTGTTAAGAGTGAAACCGTATTCTTGTACTGTTTGATAAAATTGTGTGAAAAGCATTTTACAACTATTGAAGAGGATTTTTTTTGAACATCACTTTCCACTTCAGCTATAGAACTATCCATGGTGACTTCTTTGATGCTGGACTTGCATTCAAAGTGGTGTGGAGAGCTGAGTCTGCATTATCATGGTGGACTTCTTGTGATTTGTCAGGGAAACTTCTGCTCTCCATCCATTGGCACCTACAAGTTGATATGGGACAATACTTACTCAAACTTCTACCGCAAGGTACCAGACAATGACATTGTATCTAGTAATCTGAAGTTTGAAGTCTTCATAGTTCTTTCAATGCTGCTAACAAGTTCAAAGCAAATTGTGGCCCTTGTCTTTCCTTTCATGTTGTGGGTTGGAAGTTCCACAGAATCCCATCAAGCCTAGGTTTCTTCAGCTTTTCCTACTTTTCTCAGAAGTTTCTAAATGGTCAGGTCTTTCTATAAAGCTATCCTGTGACTTGTGGGGTGCTAAGTTACAAGAAGCTTATGTCCCCACAGAGAATGGTTGGGCTCTTAAAAGTCTGCTTGGGATAATTGAAGTTATCAAGCTCTTGGATCACTCAAGAACTGATAAATGCCATCCATTGTTGTTGCAGTCTTCTGTTTTGTTTACTCTTATACTATGTTCAACCAATTAGATCTGAAATTTCTAGTGAATAGTTTTTTTGATGGGACATGTAACTCTGATCATTTCAGATTTTCTGTTTCAGAGGTCAGCCTTGAACTTCAAGTATGTCTTATTGAAGATCACGGATGATATCTACGGAATCTCTCTCTGTAGCTATGGTCCTATGTCCTGAGCAGTTGCATCAACTTTCTCTCTCTTGGGTGAAAAGACAGTTTGGCTAAATATATTTGTGCTCTTAGGAAATTTGGATCCTAGTTTGTTTTTGATCCAACAGCTAAGCTTGAATATCTCAGTAGTATACCCTTGTTTTCTGATTTTGGCAGATTGTGCGGTATAAAGTGGACTCAATTCCTCCAGTGCTTGAAACAAATTCAGGTGCTCTTTCAAGTACTGATGAGTCACCAAACAGTGATGCAACTTCATATGATGAATAGCAAGCAACTATTGGAGAAGACCTCAAAAGAGAAGGCCTAATTTATTGGCCTCCATTCTCTTGAAATCAAAATTGTTTCAAAGGATGGGTGACTAGTTCTCACAGTCGGAGGTTCACTGTTGGATACACTGCCACAAATTGGAAGCATTTTCTTGGCCGATTGTGTGTAGAAACAGCTCCTGCAGACCATCTGAAGGAAGTTTTCAGAACAGAAGTGATTTCGATCTATGGTAGGGATGACCTTTCTTGTGTCCTTTTGAGGAGCATTATGAGAAAGCTAGCCCATAAAACATAGCTATTGATGGTGATATTGTATTGCCCTCTTAGGTCTGGCTACATTTTTTTCTGTGGTCAAGTTCCAAAAGCTTGGGAAGTTGCTGTAGGTAATTCTGCTTGTGTGCATGAAAACTGTCAAGAAAGCACTCAAGCTGTCAATCATGTTAAGGTGGAGGTTTAGAGTGTCAACATTCTTGATTCTAGATTCCAGACAGTTTTCTTTGGTTGATTAGAAACGTAGGCATTTTGTGTGGTGCATTTGTCCAATTTGGGGTTAGAAGCCAAGCAGTGAAGTGCCCATCTAGCAAAATTGCATGTCTCCCAAGGTCTCTCAGGACTGAGGATGACACATTGTATTAGCATCTGTGCAATAATAGTAAAGTTAGTTGTGGTTGTGGGCTGAGATAAGTCAGCAATAGACTCAAAAGTATAACAATGGATAATGTGTCTGTTCAGAGCACGGATCTGGGAATCTCTTCTCAATGAGGTTGGGCACATGCTGCAAAATGAGGGATCTGATTGCTTGATTTAGTGTTGGTTGGATTCACTGAAAGTTAGACCTAGGTTCTTGTAGCAAGGAGATATAGCAAGGATGAATCTAGCAGATAAATCTCTGGGGTTTAAAGCTCCTGGTCCAGCTCTTGAAAATCGTAAACCTGAGCTTTTGTTGAGAACACATTGAAAAGTTTCTGTGATGATGATGCTGATTTTTGCTTACTGTCTTACTTCAGAAAGAGCGATTTGGGAATTGTGGTTGTATGCATTTTATCCTAGGAAGTCAAGTGATGAGTTGAAGGGGCACCATGCATGTTCTTCAGGAAGTGGACAGCACTGATTTTAACCGACTGGACCCATTTCCTTGAATTCAAAAGTGATGCCTCAAATCATTTGAAACAACTGAATACATTTTCTTGAGGATGTCAAAAGTGATGATTGGAATTAGCATTTCCTTTTCATATGCCCAATAAGAGTATTGTATGTTGAACATTTTGCTGATGACCTAGCAATCTCCAACAATGAAAGAATGGTCCAGGAGATTGACTGATGATTGAAATTGAAATTGCACCATAATTTTGCAAGTAAGAACTGTCCACAAGATTTGACTGGTATTTTGATTCAAAGTTAAATCAGCATAATTT
The DNA here is from genome assembly GCA_963921925.1 of Sphagnum tenellum. Taxonomy (NCBI): domain Eukaryota; kingdom Viridiplantae; phylum Streptophyta; class Sphagnopsida; order Sphagnales; family Sphagnaceae; genus Sphagnum; species Sphagnum tenellum. The sequence continues at coordinate 1,107,559 of OY998159.1, forward strand.
TGAAGCAGCCAAAGAATCATCTAGAGCATTGCAATGCAATCCTGCAGATGAGTAAATTCGATCAAATTCGATCTGAGATAACAAATCATGGCACTGTTAGTTACAGGGCTAGAGTGTGTGTGTGTTCTATGACAAGTTTTTTATTTTCAAGGACCCCACCCACTTTGGGAGGTCGTAACTTTTGCATCCTGACCCAATTTGAAGTTTGTAAAGCACTACTGGTGGCTAGACTAGTGCCCTATCAAAATTCTTTGATTGCCAAGGCCATCAAATGCACAATCACTGAACCCCAGCTCTCTGAGCTGCTAAGTGTTCAGTGACCAGCCTATCCTACCCTATGGATCTATGAGAACAAGAATGCTGTGATGACAAAGAAGAGAAACTAGTACGATGACTTGAAGAGAGGAGGACTACTTGAAGAGAGGAGGACTATGATAAAGAATTGTCCAGATTAACATTGCAATCCTGCCGATCGGTGAATTCAATCTTAAATTACAAATCATAGGTTTTATGAATACAAGAAGACTATGAATATGAGTAAGAGAGAAGATCTATGGATTTATGAGCACAAGAACGACCATAATGAAAAACAAAAGAGACTCTGATGAGTTGAAGAGAGGAGCCTGACTATGACAGTCTGACAAAGAGAGCAATGAATGATTCAACCCTAGACTACTACAGAACTTCTCTACATGTACTAAAAGATGAGCAGGTCTTTGCAGATTTCAAAGCAGATAATGTCAAACTTGACATGCTACTCTTTCCAGTATCCAGCTCACAAAACAGAGTCGTGCAATGGGTGCTGCCCTAGTACCTCTTTAGCGATTGGTTCTAGCCATCAGAAAGTAGTACTAGCAGTGGCAGTGATCAATAGTGATAAGAAGGGGAGAATTCTTCACAGAACAGTATTATATCCCAGCTACATGATCAAAGAAACCAAAGAAGCATAAGAAGCTCAAAGACCCCGAGCTGCTGGACATGAATAGTGCCACAAAATGTGTAAATTGGTCATGGTGGCCGTCCAGTTTGAGTTATTAAAATTCTTCCTGAGCTCCAGATTCACATGAACAGGTTGTACAACAAATAGATCAACAAATTGCAGTGTCCATATCTTACAAGAAAAGGGTGAATCACCTTGAGAAACACATGCAGCAATTGTTGTGCAGCAAGTAGACTGACTAAGGGAAAAAAAAAAAGATCCAGGTGCCCTGATGGTGATCATGGGTCCCTGCTTCTGACAGGAGATTCAATGATCTCTAAGCTATAAAAACTAATCATGTTCACAACTGTATCGAAATCTCATCCCAACAAAAAACAACACACAATTCACCAAAGTTCTGAAATTGTTGGGGGCTAAGTTTACAACATGACGTGTTTTCCCTTCTATGAGAGGAAAACTTGTGCTCAAGGAAGACTTGGGTAATGAAGATTTGTCACTGGATCTGCAGTGCTTGCTTGCTGTGTGCGCTCTTGAATGTGCAAGGGAGAGCTGGTAAATGTTGGAATATTTGTTGCTAAAATTCCTTCATGATCTGTTGCAGGAAACTCAATGCTCTCCATTGTTGCTCGGGTTGTCCAGTTCATGTTGTTTGCGCTCTTGACGTTCCTAGACTTTGTCTGAAGCTAACGAGTCTGCGAACATTGCTGTCTCACTATCTTGCACTTTTGCTGCTCTGACTTCTGCTCTAGCTAGGATCAGCTTGATCCATATCCTGCATGGGGGGTTGATTCCATTCATTCCAGGCTCATCACTATGCAACAACTCCACATAATCTGGCGTTGTTCGTGTTGGAATACAATTGACGTGCACCGCCTTGCTGCATTGGGTTGCAGTTATATATCATTCTCTAGAACACTCCCGACTTCTAGTTTCTGACAACTGCTCTTTGAAGGTTATGGCATCATCATCTTCTTCTTTTTCTTCTTCTCCTGGACAGACAGAAGGACTTCTTCTTCTTCTTCCCTTTGTTGTCTGAAACATTCTAGTTTGTGGACATTTGATGTACTAGTCCAGTGTGATTCTAGAAGTTAGTCTGAAACATTCTAGTTTGTGGACATTTGATCCACAACTAGTCCAGTGTGATTCTAGAAGTTAGCTCAACTGAGTCATGGGTCAGACTGTATCTCCTGCAGCCTCACAATATTCATTCTCACTTAGACTGATATGACATCTGGTTGAAGTTCCAGAGATCAAACTCGCAGCTGGAGGGGAAAAGATCAGAGTTTTGCCTCTTGAGTTGAAGCAGAATGTGAATGTCCCCTGCACCCCCCATGAGTGACTGATCCGCAGCAGCAGCTCTTGCAGTGGTGGTTGCTGCAGCTGGTGATCTGAAGCTGTCAGCAGCAGCAGCAGCAGCAGCAGCGCCAGTTGATCTCATACCAGTGCTCTCATGATACACCCCCGCCCAGTCATCTAGTGCTGGGAATCCGGATAGAACTCCAGGGATGTTGTCATTGCAGCGAGCTGCATCCGAGGACGAAAACAAGCCGGTGCAAGGCGAGAAGTTGTGATCGTTTTCCAACGCATAGTACTGCTCGGCGCTAAAGAAGCTGCCCGTATCAAGAAGCTTTCTACAGCTACCGTTGTTGTTACTCTGCTGTAATTTGTTGTGCATACCAAGCTGCTGTGCCATCTGATGCAGAGGTGGAGCATTGTTAAAGGGATCATCGTAGCTGCTGCAGCTGTTGTCCATGAGCTGCGTGATGATCTCTTGCTTACAAGGAACCAAAGCTGCTGGATAACAGCAGCTTGCAGAGCCATGATGAGCTGCAGCCTCAGAAAGAATCTCGGGAGACTCGCGGCCCATGATATTACTATTCTCCAGAGGCATACTCAGCCCAAACTGGGATGATCCTTCAAAGGAAACCGCCCTCTCTTCAGTACTCTTCATCTTGAAGTTCTTGCTCTTCTTGAACACCCGGCACACAACCCACCCACCATCATCCTGCACACCCAAAAAAATTCCAAGGGAAGCTCCAGTGTCAACCATCAGCTTGCAACACATGAATCTATTATCTATCTGTTCATGCAGCTTGAACTTAGAGCTCTAGAGTAGGAGGAGATGAGGAAGAAACGAGCTGCAACCAAAACAACAGAGGCTCTAGCTTGCGAGGAGCTCGCTACACTAGATGGGTGATAGATGTGCAGGATCCATACATGGGCAGGCATGGCAGGGCCATCGTCTAGACGAAACTCATGCATGATCCAATCCGTTTTGTTGCCATGGGGAGCTCGTCCTTCGTAAAACACTAGCGTCTTGCGCATTCCGATTAGCTGCTGCACGTCCTTAGCGACGTAGATTGCCTTGTCGCGTCCTGTCGCCTTCCAGAAGCCCGCTGTGGTGGCTCGATTAGCTCGGTTTCCAGTCGGGTACTTCTTGTCTTTGCGACTGAAGAAGTAGTAATCCGTTTGCTTCTCAGTAATAGTGTCTGCACCGATTTTGCACACATCTGTGCTCACCCAAAACACGCACAACTGTCAGTTCTCAAGCTTTCCAGTTGCTCTTCAGCATTATTTCCTCGCTCCAGAACTCTCTCTCTCTCTCTCTCTCTCTCTCTCTCTCTCTCTCTCTCTCTCTCTCTCTCTCTCTCTCTCGTTTCACGGCATGCATGTACATACCGTGAGCTCCTCCACTAGAGGATAATGCTCAACTGCATGCATGCTAATCAGGAAGGAGTTCACATCATGCACATTGAGAGGAGAAGTAGTTTGTGCATTTTGCATGTATGTACCTTGGAGATCCCATGGCTCCACTTTGTACAGGTCAAGCTCCTTGATGAGCTCAAGGTCGATGTGCTTGGCAGCCACTTTCTTGGGCAAGTAATAACCCACTAGCTCCTCATCTGTCGGGTGGAACCTGAAGCCGACAGGCACGCGCGTGCAGCTGGTCGGCGGGGAGCTGCTGCTGTGATGATGAGTCATTGTGTGCAGCGACGTGCTTGCAGAACCCTGCCTGCAGCAGCTCTGTCAGCGCACATGCATCCACAAACACTAGATCAGTTGTCATGAGGATTGCTGCTCACAAATTTATTTATTTATTTTCCTGTTTTTTCTTTTGCAGGAAGATGGAGCTCATGCTCATGCCACAGTCTACATTTTGTTGAGTATTACATTTTGTCCATGATCTCTAGTTGCACCTTGCGTGACACAAACAGCAAACGTTGGTGGCTCACAAACTATTTTTCCCTGGAATCTGGGTAGGACTCAAAAGTCCTTCAGAGCAATGATCAGCAATGACAAACACATTGCAAAATCACAGAACTAATTCTATTGAACAAGTTTGTACACATTGGAGAGAGAGAGAGAGAGAGAGAGAGAGATCGGATGCGGTCAGATCATGAGACTGCTTGAAGAATTCACGGTTCTTCTACGAAGAAAAAGAAGCATCGATCTCAGCAGCTCTAGGCAACACTAGATCCGAGTCCTAATTTACATCTTGATCATGCGCACATGCTACAGAACGATGATGATGATGATGGTGATGATGAGATCGACCTCGGGTGGATCCTTCTGACATTCATGCAGCAGCTTGGCCATGAGCCTAGTTGCGCACAAAATCAATTGAATCGAAACAAATCCCAGCCAGGCTGCTGCATATGAGACCGGCGCAGACACACAGAAAATATTGATCTGTTGTTGCATTTTTGGGTTTGAAGCATAGTACTTACAAATGAGGCTCTTCACAGCTGCGATCTGTAGCTCTGCCCCTTCGATCTAACAATAGCGGAAGTCGAGAGATGGACGAGAGATTCAACTGATGGCAAACTGTAGGCGGATGTCGAGTCAGAGAAAGATATAGTAGCTCGAGATCAGCCGGGAGAGGGAGATCTTTCGGAGTTGTAGGGATCTACGTAGACTAGCGTTTGAAGAGCGTTTGAAGATCAGAGCTGCTGAAGCGGATCAACTAGGGACCAAAGAAGAAAACACAAGCTACTGTCAAAGCAGCAGCAACTACTACTACCAGAAAAATCTCATCAGGAGCTGATGATCTGATCAAGCAGATGATGGATTAGTCAACAGCAGCAGCTTAATATACTAGCATCGGCTGAGAGCCTCATTTGCATTCCTTCTCGCACATGCCTGATCAAACAAACAACAGAAAGAGCTATTCACAGTAATTTGCAGCAGACGCTTCAGAAGTAATTTGCAGCAAGAGAAAAAATTGGAATTATTTTCCCAGCGCCAGTCTGTGAGATGAATACTAGTGGAAAACAAAACAAAACAAACCAAACACAGTCGATAGCAGAAGAAAATGTATGGCAACACCGGCCGGCCGCGGCGCGGCGCGGCGCATCCAAGTCCCTTCAGATCAAGAAGAGATCACGACAGAAGCTGTGCTCCGAATTACGTACACATGAAATTATAACTCTTTTGAATCCCAATCCACAAAATCAGGTCGTTCACAACAAATCGACACTGTCCATCCGGGGCAGTCGTCGAGTTATATACACTGGAGACGTAGCAGGAGCAACGCGGGGCTGGACTCCTATCATGACAAAATTAAGCCTAGTACAGAAAAGAAAAAGATCAAGCGCACTACAGAACACTCCAGATCTTACCGATCACAAGAAAACTACAGGGAAAAACTGATGATTCAAGCAGAAACAAGGGTTCGCAACAAGTTACCACCAAAAAACAAAGAAAAAAGAGAAAACAGAAAAACAGAATCGCTGAGCCGCTGGAGGAAGAGGAAGCGTTGTCGTGAGAATCGTCAGAGTCTAATAAGAGACAACAACAGAGCTTCTTTCTCACCAGTGAAATTTGTAATGGCGATCAAGATGTCGGAGTTAAACACACTGACTGATGGATCGATCGATGCTCTGTCCTTGAGCATTAAAAGAAAAGGCAGCACATCAACAGACTGTGTCGAAAGCGAAATTTGTGCACGAAGATCCCGCAAATGATCTGTTGTTGCGACGGAAGAGCCTGATTTTGGCAGCAGCAACAGCAACAACAGCAGCAGTGGCGTCAGAGCTCGGCAGGCAGAGCAGGCAAACAAGAACAACAAGAAGCTTGCAGCTTTGTCTTTAGTACAAAGGAGCTTTTGCCCTACTAGGCCAGGTACCTACCTAGCTGGGGAGGTAGTGACGTCTCCAACCTAGTACTAGGTACTACAACTACCTAGTATCTAGCTACCTAGTAGCTATCTAGCTATTCTCTCTGGACCACTCAGAGTTTTTTCCACTGGCTGCCCTGCCAAGGCCTGTCGTGTTTTGGTTTCCTGCCAGGCCTTTTTGCAGCTTTTTGTTATTTGGATTTGATGCTCTGTCTTTTTGTTAATAACATTTTTGGGATACATTTCGGTTCCCCCCCCCCCCCCCCCCCCCACCGCCCCCCTAAAATTTGTGTTTTTTTGCTTTTTTATTCTTGTTTCTGCAGATTTTTTGCGGTTTTAAATTTATAAATGAATTTTTTTTGGGGAATTTTGGGGGGGCGGGGGGGGGGGTTTTAAGTTTTAGTCGTGGTTTTTTTCTCCCGTTTTGTCATCTGGCCAAACTGGCAATCATCCACAAGAAGACTTAGCCATATTTGGCTATATACCAGATAGGAAAGTAAAACATTTAAGAATTATATATATATATTGGCTACCTACCTGCTGGAAAGTGTTGTAGAAATGAGGTACTTAAATGTGTTTTTGGAGTAAATCTTGGGAATGAAGTCTAATTTTTTCAAAAAAAAAACCTTTGAATATATGAAAACCATAATTTTTGATACAAAAAATACACAAAAATTTGCCAACAAGGGAGAGAGAGAGAGAAAAAAGAAAAAAAGTTGTCACTTCTGTTTAGTCTTTGAGGGGTTTACCTATAATTTTTCTCCCTCGTTTTGTTGTTTTTGTTTTGGGGTGTTAAGACCTAAGTCTTATTAGGTTTCCCTTCTCTTGGGTTTGCGTGGGTCTAGTGTAGGTATAGGTAGGAATCTGTAGCTATCTACCCGAGTTTTCAGGGTCGTCCAAAATTGTGGCAACTGAGTGTTAGGGAAGGCGAAAAATGCGACTCCTGCTTTAGCTTTTTGAAAACGGTCAGAGGAAAAAAAAACCGTAAATTTAGACATTTACTGCGAACCGGTCAGGCTAAAAAACAACCCCGGCTGTTTTGGTTTCTGTCTGATAACTCTGCAACACGATTGGTTGGGTTCTTCCTTCGTCGGCTTCTTCTGATTCTGCATCCTCTGCGTTTCTTCTTCTTCGTCTTGTTCGTCGTCGTCATCGTCTGCTGCTGCTGCGTCGTCTGGCTTAAAGCTTCACCCTTCAACACAGCCTTTGCGAAGATTCCGCTCCCACTTTCACGTTTTGTTTTTGTTAATTACACGAATCGCAAGTCCGCATTTCGTAGTTAGTTCTGCTAATGCGTGCCGTGTGTGTGTTTCAGCAGCGTCTTTCGCCAGTAACCTTTTGCACCCGGGATCCAACAAGCAACCGGCGCATGACGCCGACACGTGGTCTCTTCATCCGCGAACGCACGCCGCGCCGCTTCCCCGTTTCCCTCTTTCCCCCCTCCCTCCCCCTTCCACTTTCCAGGGTTTGTGTTTTATGGCCCAAAATTCGCCTTTATTTAATTCCACCCCCCCCCCCGGGCCCCTTTTACCCTTCAAATTGGCGAGAATTAGTGTCTTTTGGGAAGTTTTTGCGTCGCCAAATTTCGAAAAAAAATCCTATTAAATAGAAAAATCGTCAGATCCTATCCTAAATTGCAGCAGATTTCCATTTCAACACATGGAATATTCCAGAATATTCCCTAAAAAATAAGCCATTAGTCCCCCACCCCCCCTCCCCCCCCCCTTTTTTTAGTTTTGTGCAAAATTTCCCACAAATGCAAAAAAAGAAAATAAGAAGAATATTGTCATAAAAATTGGGAATAGTTTCACAAACTTCTTGAAACTACTTATTTTGTATTTTGTATTTTTGCAATTGGTGAAAGCTTGCACCAACAAAATGCTGGTAGTATCATGGCAAGTGCAACATTCATTATGGAACAATTATTTTATTTTGAAGATTCCATGTCAAAAATAAATTATTCTAAATCATTCTAAAATATTATCTATTTCCCTTCACAAAATTCTATTCATTGAATTTTCTTATGTGGAAAATTTAAACACTTTTGAAAGTAATGATATTATTAATGTTGAAGCTATCAAGGGACTATGGTATCTTTGAGAATAGAAGGATTTAAAAAATAATTATTTGTTTAAACTTCCATTTTCACGGATTGTTTATAATTCCTTCATTTCATTATCACATTCTTTTGTGACATTTCTTTATTTTGATTTTGTGATTTGTGTGGCATGATGTATAATGCCCACTTACAAGCTAAATTGGGTATTGTGGGAGGTGGACCAATGTGAAACCACAATCTAGTACCACATAGCAAAACAAGCAAATTCAATTACATGTGAATTTACCCAATCATATATGTTCAAGGCATGTGTTCAATGAATGAATGGTAGGCAAACACCCAAAATGTGCATGTTAATGGCATCCCTATGAAATGCAATCTAAATATTCTTGGAATTTGGCATTTAAAAGTTTCTAGCATATATTTCTAAGCAAATTTATATTTATGGTTCCATTATGTTCTTAATTGATAAGTACTAGTAGGGTGACCCCAATGTGGTTCTGAAAATTGCACTAGTACTTGAGTAGAGGTGCAATGTGTTGATTTATTTAAGTTGGACCATTAAAAAATATCACAGGGTTATTTCATCTTGACCTTTTAAAATTTAAATTGAACTACAAATCATTACTAATTAATTGCTAGGATACCAACTTATTCACAATTTTGTAAAGCCCTTTAAATTTGTTGTGATTATTGTAGTTAGGGGTGGGAAATTGTACGCTTGGAAAAGCACCAAGTAGTCATGGTGTACTCAAAGGCACCATGGGATTTCCGATTACCTGGCTGATGTCTCTCACTATCCCTTGTGTATTTGGTAAAGCGGCTATCTTCTTCGACTTCATATTGGTAAGGGTGAACCTTAGATGTTTATTTCCACCTAATACTCGTTTGAATCACTCTTGCACAATAATCTTCAACTACGGGAAGCAAATCGATGAAGATGATGATGCAAGCAAAAAATTGTTCCAAAGCTTATCCTCAACAAATGGTCGTGTCAGCTTCCACACAAGAAATAATATTTGAAGTAACACATGTCTGCTCATACTAACATTCGGGGAACAATCATACTAGTTTCTATTGAATTTCATATGGGCAACTAAGAAATCTGTAGTTGTCATGTGAGATAATTGGGCTTAACCCCTAAACATCAGGGTGGATCAATTTGGTTTCACTTTTCAAAGTAAATTTTTTGGGGGTCTTTCTCTAGAAATTAGGGGTTAAGGACGAAATATTCTTTCCAATTTAAATGGGCTTTGAGACTTTGATCTAATCTTATGATGGGAGATTTATAATATTTAGAAAATAACATTGTTCCTTATGTTGTTCTCCTTGTTCCCATATCCACCCCCCCCCACATGTGGTTCAATGACATGTTCCCAATGTTGTTCCCCAATGTGTTTCAGTTTGTTGTTCAAGTGGTTTCTTAAATTTCTCCAATATTCATTATCACATTGTAAACTCCTTATATTGTTCCCCTAGTTTCCATGTGTTCCCACCCCCAGGTTCACATGGTTCAATGATGACATGTTCTCAAAGACGTTCCCCAATGTGTTTCAATTTGTTCTTGAGGTAATTTGTTAAACTCCTCCAATATTCTTTACCACTTATTTCTAAGTCCCAAGGTTGTTCCCCTAGTTCCCATGTGTGCCCACCTTCACACATGGTTCAATGACATGTTCCCAATGATGCTCCCCTAGTTCCCATGTGTTCCCACCCCCGACAAGTGTTTATAAATTTTTTTCTCCCATGATATTTGTTTTGCTAAACAAACCATATCTAAGGATCTAAGGGATTGTGTGCGGGTTTCAGGGGCATGTGGGCAGAGAGAGAGACACAGAGAGAGAGAGAGGTCTGCAACGCATTCACTCCGAAAACAAACAAGTCGTGGGATGATGATCATGCTGATGGCAAAAGCTTTCACCCACCAGTAGTACTAGAAGCATGAGCTTGCCGGCTGGCAACTGCGGGGGTATGATGAGCTTTTGGATTATGCGCACAAGCACCGATCGATGTTGGCACCCCTGCGGCCAATGCAATGCAATGCAATGCAAGCGCCCACCCTCTGTGACCGAGAGAGTCTAGAGGGTGTAGTCCAGAATCTCGAGCTTCCACGAGAACGAGGACCCACGTGGGTTACATATGTACAATTCTGTCAGTCTGGAATTTTCGTCTCCCGAGGGAGATCTCAAAACTTTCTGGGGAGAAAAAACACGCACACACACACAGTCTCACTGACTGGACTTCTTCTTCTTCTTCTTTTTAAATGTTTGTTATTCATCACAAGAATCTTCTTCTTCTTCTTCTTCTTCAGGCATCCGGATTCCTAAAGAAACAGACACACATACCCTACAGCAAATCAGTAAGAACAATGGAAGGTTTTTTCTTCTTCTTTTTTTAGTTTTTGTAGGTACACCTTCCATTCTCTGAATCAGGTTTCTGCATTGCTCTGACCATACGCACTTTCTAAATGTGCTCTTCTGCTTCTGCTGCTGATGATGATGATGGAAGTTGCAAGGGGAATGGGGGAGATGGAGTCTTTTTGAAATAGGAGTAGGTTTAATGCCCTTGGAGCAGGATGTTCCTCAAAATAAGCGCCGCCCACTTGGGCACTTCTTTCAGCGAGTGGGGTGCATAGTAGACGCTTACTTTGGGAACGCCCTGCTCTCATGGTATTAGTAGGGTTATAAGAGTAAATCTTATGGCAAAGGATATGGGATAAAGTGACATGCTATTGGGAACATGATGAGAACCCAGTGGGAGCTTGTTGGAAACACATTGGGAACCAAAAAAATTCAGAAAAACCAACACCTTTCTCACCATCCCCAAATGAAAAAAATTAAAATTGGGGGGGCCTTGGGTGCATGTTCGCTTACCTCATTAGTTGTCAAGAATGTAAAATGCCTACCTCTAACAAAAGGTTTATTTAAAACCCTAATTGAATGTCCCTACCTTTCTACTAGGTCAAAAATGGTGACAAACAAATGTAGGAACAGAAATTTCTGTTCAGACAAGGAGGCAATGCATCCAAGAGGCTCAGGGCTTTTTTTGGGGGGGCAAGGTGGGAAGTGGAGGAGGGGGAGATGGATTTTTATTTTCTTTCTTTTGTTCCCAAGGAATGAATTCCCATCAAGTTCCTCACATTCCCAATGTGTTCTCCAACATGTTTCTAATAGAACCACCCGTTTCTCCCAAAGCTTTTCTCCTTTCACCTATATAAATGGGCGAAAGGGGGAGGACACACTGGGTCTTCCAAAAGAAGCTTCTCTTTTGTGGACCATAGAAAAGTTTAGGGTTTTTTTTTTTTGGTTTTGTTTTTGTAAGGCCAATCAAAATGGCTCGTTATAAAGGAAAAAATAAAAGTTGAATGTGGGAGGCGCACCCCCATCTAATTTAATACAAAAAGGAATAACTTCTATAGGTTTAGAACTCAGTTGTGGATGACCCCCCCAACTATTTGTTATGGCACGGTTGCGGACTCATGTCGATGAAGAATAATTCTATGAAAATACAACTTTTGGGAGCCTTTGTTCAAGGGCATTGGAGTTACAACAATGTACGAAAATTTTGGACATGTTTCATTGTTAAATCATGCACACACTCTCTTGTGCCTTTTGCAAAGACAGTTTGCACGATTTAACAATGCAAACTGCCAAAAGGGTAATGTAAAATATATACTAATCACCACAAAAAAAAATCCAATAAAAGATCAATATGGCTGGAACCATCACATGGCAGACAAAAAAAGGAAGGCCAAAGAAAGGCCCAAAAATGCACTGCCCAAAGGAACCAAAGGAAAAAAGAAAATGAAAAAAAATGGGAGAGAGCTAGTCCCTCTCTCGTGGTATATACTTAGAACCAAATCAAAATAACAAGCATCAAACAACAAACTCAGAGGACTATCTGAATGACACAAGTACCAATGAAAAGTCTATGTGCATCTGAACCGAGTAAAGTGTGTAACATGAAACCAACCGTAAAAGGATTTGACTCAAAATGATGATTTTTTAAATTATTATTATTATTATTATTATTTTATTTTTATTAAAAATTTGTAAAAATTTGTTGTTTGTGAAATACTTAGGAAAAAAAAAACATGTTTTCTTTATTGCCACTTTTGCAAAATTGAAAAAGAAAAACATATTGGATTGGCCATGGTTGAAGAGTTTTTTTTGTTTTTTTGACTTTGAGAAAAAGTAAAGTTGAACCTAACGGCACATGGAAAGATTGGGGGAAGACTATATATGTAAACCAAGGGTTGAATTTGCTTGGGATTTGCTCCATTGGGACCCATCAAGGCATTTTTAGTTGTGCCCATTACCGACAGATTCCCATCTCAAGTGGACTATGGTAATCATGTAAGGTATAAATGTATACACATTGCAAAGAGCTTCTCAAGGTGCTATAGGCTGAGGTGAGGTGAGGTGAGGTAAGAGGTGTGGTGGGGCTTGCACCCATAATAGCCTCTCTCTTTTCTCTATCTCTCTCTCTCTCTCTTAGAGCAAGTGTTGTTGTGATCTGCAAAGTTTATAGCTATGGTTATCTTTCCATCTACAATCAAGAGCATCCAATCTCTCATTCCCACAAAGGTCCACAACTTAAGCACACTTTAGACGAGGATACATGGTCCAATTTCCTAGGAACCAATTTGGATTGATTTGAAGCAAATTGAGTTCTTGAGTTTGTCCCTAGCCTCATTCTTGGTTCTCCAAATTAGGAGCTCTCCTTTGAGCGCTTGTTTTTGGGTCCGAACCTATTGATTTTCTCTCCAAAAGAGGTGCCATGTAGGTTTAGCCTCCATTTTGCCACTATTTCTATAAAAAAAATCTTGGACCCTCATTTAAAGGCCTTCTTGGGACAGGTCCTTAGAATCCAAATTTGATACTTTACTTCTCCTCAAGAGGAGGCTCAAAATGTGTGCACACACACACTACCACCACCCTAGTACCTTTACCATTTTGGCATGAATTAAATTTTGTCGAACTTTTTGTTTTGTTGAACTTTTGAGAAATTATTTATTACTTGTGTCAAAATTTTAATAAAATCAAATTTTTGAACTGCCAGGTTTTGAATAGTGTAGATTCTTCATAATAATATTGATTTTAAGAGAGAAGCAATCTAAACACATTAGACTGTTTCATAACATTGACAAAACTTCATTTATTACTCTGTATAATTACCATTATGTGCCAGAAATTTCAAAATTAAAAAACTAAGTAAACCAAGTGTCAAAGGTTAAGATTTTTTATTTTAATTAATTATTCAAAAATTATTGCCAAAATGATAAAGGTCTTAGAGTACTAAACCAACTCAAGTTTGGCAAGTTGTGTGACATTCACCTTCACTACCAATCTAAAATCAAAGTCCAAATGTGTTGAATTCTTTTCGATAATTATTATTTTTCAAACTTGGGTGATTTTTTTTTCCCAGAAAAATTAGAGTATTTTGATAGAGTATTCCCTGCTTGTTTTTTTATTTTTTTTAAATTTCACATTTCGGAGAAATTTTGCACACCAAAAAAATAAAATGCTGACTAGCACCTTCTTGAGTGAGGTCTCTTAGAGGCTATATTTTTTACCCAGGAAAATCTTAAGTTTATACTTGGAAACCTTGATTTTTCTTTAGAATGGAATAATCCAAAAACTTTTGGGGATCTCAAAGAGGGAAGCTTATCACTCCCTCAATATTGAGCTCTTTTGTCTTGGGTGAAAAGCTTAAAGTGACAAAATATAGTTATATACACAAATCCCCCTTCCACACAAAACTTGTTTCACCCTTTAAAAATGGTGTATGGGAAGAAGCATGATCCAATCTGTTTGCATGCTATGCGCGAAACTCATGTCCTTAAAACATGCACATTAGAAATAAAATATTCTAACCATGTTTAGATAAACCTTTTTTCTTAGTTCAAGAAACCTAACCCTCAACATATGACTATATCTATGCCTTGCAATGTTTCTTTTAAAAGTAAATTTTTTGGATACATTGAAAATAATAGTAACTAACATATATATATATATATATGGGTATATTGATTCTTGAAGTTTTGAATTGAATTTCATGAGGTACCATTCTAATCTATAGATTACACACAAAACTCTCCCTTCCATGGATTTGTTCTTAAAATTGTGAAAGTCCTTTCTAGGGTAACCAATATACCAAAGGTGTCATGCAAAAGGAGAATATATAACAATAGAGTGGAGGAAATTGATTTCGGATGCAATTGGAAGATATGTAGCGTTGATCAAGGTTATCCACTATTCATTCATGTGAGCAAGGTTGCCCATTTTCAATTTTCACCCACATTTTGATGTGATATATTAGAAATATATGAAGGATTGCCTACTTTGGGAGACCCCCGATTTACATATTTTCAACTACAAGAAAACCCTCAAAAGGTGGTAGCACATGCCAGATCCAATGCTTGTGTTGGACTATGGCCAGAAATATTGAACATAGTGTATAGAAATGGCCCAAAAGCAAGTTTACATAGAGATATACTAAATGGGGGAAAAGGAAGAAGGGTGACATATATTTCACACAAAAAAGATATATCACCCACATAAAAACCAACATGAAAATTGGACTTCTTGTTGGCATTTTGTAGCAAATGAAAATGCTTAATATGCATGAGTTCGATGAAATTCCATGGTGATGTATCTATCTAGCTATACCAAGAAAAGTCTCGATTAGATCCCTTCACCCTTTTGTATCTTGTAACCATGTTTCAAAGAGCAATCTTCCAAACATTTAGTTTTGAATTGATGGAGTGTTAGCAACTAGCCCAAGGATGTAAGGGTCAAGGCTATTTCATAACTTAAGTGACGATTTAAAGGATCTACTTGAAGAGCCAATTCATCAAGTTGGGAGTTTGAAGAATCAAAACCTCATATTGATTTTTAAAAATTTATTAGAGAAATTTGTTTGAAGTGATCTTGCCTTTGAGTCTTCATTTCACCCTCTATTTCAACCTCAGACCTTATGATTGGTAAAGTGAATTTTTAAAATTTTGAATCAAGGTTGCATCTTAGTATCACAATATTTAATGCACAGGATTTGAAATAATTACAACATTGGTAAGCAAAACAACACTGAAGACACTCAAAGCAAAAAAGAAAGACAAAGGTGAACTTCTATTACCACAAAATCACAATAATTTGAGTTTCAAACTATTTTCACTCTCTATTTAAATATAAGTATTAAAAAAATCTCAACCCCTCCAAATCTTAAGGTAGACCATCCCATCATTGATTGCCTATGTTTGAATGAATATTTATTTATATTTTCATCGTATGTGCTTCATTTTGAGAGATTTAAAATGTTATGAGAGCACTACCTCAAGCTCTAGAAATCACCTTTGAAATGCAAAGGAAAAGGAGCAATGAAAAAATAACAAGGACAAAAGAAAAAAAGCTTTCCAATTTAAAAACATGTTTGTTTTTCCCCTTCTCTTTCGACCCCTTCTATTTTCAAACTTCATCACTTTCTTATTTGTTATTCATTTGAAACGATTTGAATTGCTATAAAAGCACCACCTTAAGTTCTACAAATCGTTCTTGAACTCCAAAAGCAACATACAACAAATGTTTTGGGTGTTTGGGAACCGGCCTTTGTAATATTCTGTGTTAAATTACTTTTTTGAGTTCTTGACCTCCTCTACTTTGGGGGCCGTACTTTCTCATTTCTAATCTGTTTTTTATAACTATTATTGTGTCAGATGCATCAAGAGGAGGGGTTCAAGTTTTGTTTGGACACAAGAAACAACAGAGCCCTTCCCTTGGATCCATCCAGCCCTGAACACTTAAGTATTCAAATTAGAAGTAAAAATTCACCAGGTGCTTTACGCTTATCATGCTTGTGCTCTAACCCACCTCACACAGGCCCTCGTTCTGGTAATGCCCATAGCCTCGGGCTTAACCTTACAAATTTAAACCTCGGTTAATAAGCCATAGAAGGTCAATTCTAAGGAGAGCATCCTGGCTGGTGTCACCCAGGGAGTGCTTCATTGGCAAAATCAGCTTCCACCCATTCTATAGTATGTTAAAATACAAAGATCTGAACTAAGAAAGTGTGCTTCATCTTCTTGGGATTTTGAACCTACCTCCTCTCCTGGCCTTGGGTGACCCAACAACTATGTGCAAGTTTGTTGGAACTTTTCTCGGAAATATGGTAATTGACAACATTCCTTTGTGAGGTGAGGTTTTTTCATCATTTTTTGTGTTTTTTTCATTTGTCTTTGTTTGTTGTACTTTTTTTTGTGTTTTTTGTTTGTTGTTATGACTTTATTTAGTTCCATGTTTGAATTTTTGTTTTTGTTTGTTTTGTGCGAGATTTTTTACAAAACGTTTTGTACATTAAAATAACTTTTTGCACATCACTCTTGTAATGAGGACTGAGTTTTATTCATACTTGGAAATGTTTGTATTAGTTTTTTTTTTAAAGCATTCACATTTCACCTTAAACTTTAGAAGAAAATATTTGTTTGCAAGACATTTTGTTTGTTTAAGTTTTTGCACTTTTGGCCTTGTTAACATCATGTGAAAAATCGAAGGTTCTAGTAGAAATCGAAATACACAAATCCAAAATGAAGAATGTGAAATGTTTCTAAATGCAATTGAAAATGAAATAATGGAAAAGGGGGGAAAAACCCAAGTTTGCAAATTAAGTAAAAAATAGCGCTTCAAAAAATGATTAAGAATTTTTTTTAAAAAATTGGAATTATTTTATTTCCAAAAAAAAAAGTGCAAACTTCATAATAGGAATGTTTTATGTTGGTCATTTTTTAATGTGACTAACACTACAAAAGTGAAACTAGATGCACCTCAAATCATATGTTGTATGTTGTGTTATTTCAATCATGTGCTTTTTTTCAACCCACGAATCAAATTAAGAAGGGTTGAATATTTTATTATGAAACAAGTGAAATAACATGTTTAAGAAAACATATTAATGCAAACCTTTTTAAACTTTTGAAAAAAATTGAAGTCAATTTTACAATGAAGGGGAGTTTGGAAAGGAAACTTGCTAAAAAAAAAGGGGGAGCAAATATAAATTAGATCATCTATTTTTATTTTTTTTCTTCCAAAAAGCATTTCAAAAAGGATGATGTGGAAGAACAATTTTTTTTAGAAAATATTGCACATTTGGTTGCAAATACCCCTTTGCCTTTGTAAATTGTGCATAAAGTATAGCTAAAACGTTTAATCCGCCATTTGTGTTAAATATAATTCCCTTCATGCAAAAGAGTTTCGTAAAATGTTTTGTTTGGACCTTGGCCTATTGGGCATATGTTTTGCCTCTCCTTGAAAAGTGTGATTTCGCCATTTCTAATTTTGATCTTTGGATATTTAAGGGTGGTCATGAATTTTTTGAAATTTGATTGAAAGCCAAAAATAAAACTATTGGTTTATTTAAGTCTCTTGATACTATAAAACGTGCATTGGAAAATAAAATAAAATGATCTTTTGCATGAATATGGTTTGAAAAACAAGATTATAAAATTTGTTAAAAGTGATGGTTCAAATTTGAACACAACGACAAGCGTTTTAAAGTTTGTTGTGAAATTTGAATCTTTAATTTAGAGGAGACCTTTCAAGGAACATGTTTTGGGCATGTTTCCTCATAAGCTTGCTAATATGCCACTAGTGATGAGAAACTTTGTAAAAGTTTTAAATAAATTTTCATAAAATGTATTCAAGTAGATTTACAAAAACGCATCACTTGGTCAAAGAATTTGGTAAAGGCCAACAAGAGTGAAATAAGACTTGCATTGAAGATGGTTTGAAGCCAAGAAAGTTGACCATTCTAGTAAAAACTAAATCAATTTTCTTTTCAAACACTATTTAGTTTATAATCTACAAAAGTCTTTCTATTTGTGAAATTTGTTGATTATTTTGTTGATACTTGATATTTTCTCATAGGTCTACAAGTAAAATCATGTTTTTCAATGAAGAATTGCAAGTTAGGACAACAATTTTGCTAGCTTGGGATGTCTTTCAAATCTTTGTTGTTATTCATTATTTCAATGTGAATGCTTGTATGTTTAACCAATCCCATGGGCATTGGTTATTTTCAAACTCCTAGTATGCAATTATTATTATGGCATTGAAACTAAAAGAAGAATTTGGAATGTCTCTCTCTATAACTAATTTCATGGAAGATGGTATGTCTATGAATTTGGAATTGCCTACGTTTTCTTCCAACATCAAAAAAGAAGTATGTGATGTCTTGGATTGTTTTCTTTTATTCCTAATGAAGTATGAAAATAAGAAAACCCATAACATCTTATTTATAATATTAAACTCAAGATTTAGGAATTTTAAGTTCATTTATTTTTTTTTAAAAGTAAAAAACAAGTTGTTTCTATGATGATTATGATAAATAGTCTTTCTTTCCAATGTTGTTGAAATGTCACCATGTATTTCACCCTATGTTAGAATTTGAAATTGTGGTAGATCAGTCAAGTGATAAAAATTCTTGTTTTGATGTTTTTGAGACGATTGTTAAATACAATGAAATAACCAAAGAGTTGGTGAATAGAGGATTGTAAATGTTCCAAAAGTATAAGTTAATGCAAAGGACATTAAGTGAGGTGAGGAAAATATGAATCCTTATTTCCAATTGTTATTTTCTTTGCTTATTAGATCCTTGAGATTGTGAGATCTCAAATTGACATGGAAAGGATTTTTTTGCCTCACTGAAATATTGAAAAACTTGAAGAGAAGTAAATTATATATAGATAATTTATAAAGTTAATATTTATAAACAATAAATGACCAAATGATCCTAATGTGGGTTCTTCTTTATCTTCTACATTGATAGAGTTGATTGAAACTCATATTTTCTTTTTTTATATAAAGAACTAGAAGAATACGAGGTAGAGTTTGATTGAGATGAGGTTCCGAACATGCAATTTGTAATTTATAATTTCATCCCTCTGTATATAGATTTTGTGATAAAATTTTTGAACATTGTTCTTTGGGTTGTGAGAATCACTTTGAATATAAATTTGAAAGATATTTTTTTAGGATATCTAGAAGTGTGAAACTTGAATTTTGATTTTTTAACAAAGAAATTTGATATCCTTGAACAGAACTATAATTGAAAAAGGATAAAAATAAATCTACAATCAAACCCAATTTTTAAAAACCAAAATTGACGGATATTAAATAATTGATATCCACCCAACAATGGGAACATAGAGTGGGCTGGCGCCACACTTGATCACATATGTTTTGCCCATATGAAACTTGAACTTTCATAACCTCTAAAGATGGACCAAAGAGAAGAAGCACTTGTGTTGTAAAATATAGGCTATTTGTGGGAGCATCCAAATTGTTTTCAAGAACAAGTTGTGGTTGGCCAGTTAAGGTGGCCCCTTGTGAAGGAGTTTGGGTACATCCTCCCTTCCCCCAACAACAAATGAAGTAGGATGGATGGGTACCAATAGGCTAACAAGGTAACCAACAAGTGTTCACAGATCCTCTCCAAGTGACAGTACTCAGATGTCAGAGAAGTCAGACAAGTGATGAGAAATCTGCAGTTCTGCCAACTCTGGCTCATCACAACATTTAACAGAAGTACTCTTGTCCTGTCTTGAATGGATTGTACCCTTTTTACCCACTTGCCTGCAAATGATTTTCTTCCTCCCTTTTTCTGCATGCAAGAAACTCACTCCCCTCTCAGAACCTCTTTTTCAGTGGTCTTGCACTTTTTTCCATTCAACACCTCCTTGCTTTGAGTAAAGACTATCATTGATGTATTTATATCAGCCCTCCTCTTCCTTGCCTTGGAATGGAGCATGAGCCACCACCGTCAATTAAGAGTGGGTAAAGCCCTCTCTATAGCCACCGGCTTTACCTTGATAAGGGCCCGTGTGAGGCGGAGCACAGTACCCTCTTGGCCCGATTGCAATAAAACCCGTCGCCAAGGGCTTTACTGAACATAAAGAGCTTGCTCCATTATGTTTTCTCATTACTCCTGGCAGGTACCCTCTGGGTATCACACCACAGCAAGGAAAACATGACGATCTAGCGGGCATGTCGTTTATGAAACAGCCCACCACCCAAAAACCAGAGGAAAAAATATGCTGGGTAGTGTGCACTCTGATTACATGCACTCACGAAACAAATCAGAGTAGGTCTTTATAGAAAAACTTGGCTCAGTTTCTGATACGTATATATATCAGGTTGCTGAAGTTAAGATTTCAAATTTAACTAATTAATTAATCGGCAGTTTGTTACAGAAATGGTGAATTTGCTACTGATATCTCCTTTGAAAAAAGTCTGGAGAAAAGCTCCCACCCAAACCTTGCTTACTTAGAAGGAAAAGGCAAACAAAAAGAAGAGGAAAAGTTTGTACATGCAATGAAAGGAAAGGAAAAGGCACCCGAAAAGGAGCCAGAAAGGATGATTAGTGCGGGTGGTGTGATGAATGAATGAATGAATGAATGAATGTCACCCAGACAAAAAAAAAAGATCAGTGGTGCAAAGGCATTGTCATTCATTCCCTTTAACATGCTTTTAATATGTTTCATGATTGTAACAAAGGCCAAACAAACCATCTTTGTGTGTGTGTGTGTGTGTGTGAAATGAAAGAAGAGGAATTATGATGACCTAGGTCTCTTGTCTTGGAGTTTGCTTGTCAGTATTCCTTTTTTGTATTGCATCCAGGTATTCAGTACCACCACCATGAGTGATACTGTCTTTTTTCTATCCTGAATTCCTCCGAGTTCCATGCCAGGGAAAAAGTGAGCATCGGCTCCTTTTTATC
Organism: Sphagnum tenellum; assembly: GCA_963921925.1. Taxonomy (NCBI): domain Eukaryota; kingdom Viridiplantae; phylum Streptophyta; class Sphagnopsida; order Sphagnales; family Sphagnaceae; genus Sphagnum; species Sphagnum tenellum. Next base: position 1,128,442 of record OY998159.1, read on the forward strand.
CTCAGGAAGGATACAAAATTACATGCAACTCATTGCTCACTTCCATGGACAACATTATTCATCTCTACTCTCTTATTGATTTGTACACATGAATGAGGAGGGGGGTTCAAAATGGAATCATTCCACTCCCTTGTCCATCTCTCATAACAGGGGTTTTTTTTCTTTTTTTTCTTGGGGATATTAATTTTTTTGCTAAATTTAACAAGAAAAATAGCAAATCTAATCGAATTCACACTTGGATTTTTTTTTTTTTTTAAATTCTCAAATTCTTTGTCAAAAAATGGCGAAATTTCACTCGAAAAAAAATTCATTTCTTGTAACCCCTTATGAATAAGATCGAGGGATAAAAAGGAATTTGAAATGTTTCATGTCAAGAGGAAGGTATATATAAAGTGAAGAGGGAATTCCCTAGCTTAAGGACAAGCTTGGGCATCCCAATTTGGGTAATGATACAAGTTATGCTAAGTATCCAAAAGAAGTGCCGAGGAATTCAATTTAAAGACCCATTGCATCTAATATTATGTTTTGGTCCAAGTTAAGAACTTTTGAAATTACATAACTATTATGTGAAATAATGTCCATTTTGCAATGGACGCCTTGATTGCACAAACATAGACCTATTGCTGCTGAAAAGTTGAATATCAAAATCATCATGTGATAGTTTGTTGAGGTGCTAGCATAATAAAGTTTACCATTTTAATTCAATTGTCACCAAGTATTTGTGCAAAGCCTTAGTTTTCACGTTATCAACACAATAGATAGAAAGTCAGTCACCAATATATGTAGATAGGTGAGAAAAAAGGCAACTACCAAAGTTGGCAAGCTTAATTGGGACTTAATTTAGACATGGATCTGAATTAAGGTTTAAGAACCCATCTCTGCAAGTCTACATGAATTCAAACACGGTCAAGAATCAAACCTTACATTACATGGACTAAGCCCAAAAAGTCTTAAATGTATTAATAGGGTTCAGGCTGGGGAGGGCTGGGTTTTTTATTAAATTAGAAAACAACAAGAATAAAAATATAAGGTCCTCCCAAGGGGGACATTAAATATCAAAATTCTAAATAATTTAGATCTAATAAGGATTTTCTTGCGAGGTTTTAGTTAATGGAATTATATTTTTCCCCACCCTCCTAATATTATTATTTTAAATATACAAATGTTTCAATTGCCCTATATTTATTTTATTTTATCTGCATGCAATTTCAATATCTTATATTCATTCAAGTTTTGTTTTAGTAAACATGGAGCTAGAAAGGAAATCATAGAAATCACATAAAAATATATAACATATGTACAAAAGATTTGTAATATATATTAATTGTTAGGAGGTTCCATTAGTAGGATTGGGGAATAATTTATATTGAAAGTTCAAATAGAGGAGGTAGCATTATTACAGAAGATGGTTTATTTAGTAGTTTTTATGACCAAAAAAATCATTCATAACTCATAAAAGAAAATGGACAAAAATTCAAAAAGTAAAATTAGGTCATTATTTATGCCAAAATATTGAATACCTATTTATGTTTCTAATATGACTAAAATGCTAGTGTTTGTTTTGACTATAATGATTATTAAATGTCTTTTCTTATTATTAAATGATAAAATTGAAAGCAAACCCATCTTCGGGTGTTACCACTAGGACCCACTTCACCAAAGTCCAAGGAAAGTTGAACCCAACTTAATTTAGTTTTTTAAAATTAACTTTTCAAAATTGTTACTTTTATTGTTGACTTGCATCACATTGGCTTTGTGTTTCCCACCTATGTACACATTATAAAAGAATTGTAGACACCTACATAAGCTAGACAAGTAAGAAATTTGTGATTTAAAAATGTTTTTAAGATGTGTTCTTCAGATTCTTGACCCCTTATCAATAAGTGTTTAGTTGCACCATTGTAAAAGCTTTTCTTTTCAATTTATCAACTATAGTCACTAAGATATGGCCTCAATGATTGATTGAAACAAAAATAAATAAAATGGAATAATTTATTATAAATTTGTAAACATGAATATAATGACCCTTCAAAACCTTGTAGTCCCAACCTTCAAAACTTGCTCAAAAATTTATGATGACTTCAATTGACTATCTGTTAATCAAACTTTTAAAAGGACCAATTTAGGCCCTACTAAAAATTGAAAGCATAATATGAATGAAAAAATGTGTTTCTTTTGCTATTTTCCGAAATTTTTTTCCTTTACCATTCATTTGGAATATTAAAGCTTGATTTTTTGTAGATTTAATTGAAATTTCAAAACCCACATCAATTAAGTAACCTTTTAATATGAAATTTGAAATGAAAAGGGTTTTTTAAATGAATCATATGTTGTTTGAAGTTGGATGGGTCTAAAACGTTTGAAGTGTGAAATTCCTAGTGATGCCACCTAAAGATGGGTTTGTGCACAACTAACTTTAGTTAAAGTACTAATTACTTTGATTATATAGGCACTTTAATTATGATGTCAAGTCCAAATTTTTTTAGGTGTACCACTAAAGACAAAAAAACCTAATCTTTAATGGAATCATCTTTTGTCTTATATTTTGATCCCATCAATATTAACCAAGGATTTTTAAAAGGATTTTGTGACGTAGTCAAGGTGGTGACCATCTAGAAATTAATTTAGCCAATTTTGGCTACATTTCAAATATGTATGTAAAAAAATTAGGATCCTTCTATATTCTTTGCTACCTACTGGAATTTATTGTAGAAATCTAGCAATTTGAATTTTTCAAAATTGAAGAGATTAGACCATTCTTTCCATGAAAATCCTTTATATTGGTTGAAATCACATTTTTCAAGTTGAATTTTTGTGAAAATTCACCAATAAAAAACCCACTAATATTAATGACTGAAAATGTGTAAAATATATTATAAGTACCATATTTTAGACCAATACAATTTTAGATTTCATCAATCTCATCCATTTTGTGTTTTTACATGGTCAAATAGGAGCATGTAAAGGAATTTTTAAAAAGGTGACATCGTCACAATACTTTGGTACTCCTTAAAGAAGTTGGACCCTATTACTAATGTAAAACCATGGTTTTGTAATCATGTAACACTATTGAGATTCAATATTTACTCGGTCAATAAAAGAGTTGGTGAAGGTTTGAATGTAACAACTTGGTGGTTCACTTCTTGATATGCAATGCACACTTTGTTTGGTTTGATTTCTGAATTTAAAAAATCATTAAATTTCTTTTTAAATCCCACAAAAACAAACCAAATATTTGATATTTATAATGACTTTGTGATTCTAGACATGGTCTTCATTGTCAAAAGTGTCATCTTGTATTGAAATATTTGTTAATATGTTTAAATCCTAGCCTTGAACTTTAATATATAAAAACATTTGCATTGGAAACACTAAAGTGATTTAAAAATATGAACATGTTGTGATGTTTTTTATATTGTTCCATATGTTGTTACCTTATTGTTAATCATTGGAACATGTTGGAAAACATTTTGGGAACATTGGATACTCATTACAAAGTTAATGAAAATTAATGGGAACTTGGTGAAAACACTTTGAAAACAACACAAAATTCAAAAATCTCTAAATCGCTTAAAAACTAACTTTGAAACCACCCCTAAAAATACACGGAAATTCACCGTAACCAAAATTGAAGGTTTTTATAAAGGTTGCACACATCGAACTCTTGGAACCCTTGGTTAAAAAATATATACTTTAGACTTGAACCCAAATGGCTCTTGTAAAAACCAAGAATTGACCAACAGTGGTCACTACCAAGTAAGTAGATGATTTTTTTAAGTGGCAAAATTTTTGCCAAAAAGGTAAAATTAAGAAATTTAACAATTGAAAAAGGAAATGATTTTTGTAGGTTTGCAATTCCCAGAATTGAGGGAGAATAGTAAAAAGAAGCCAGATTTCTATATTTGGGTTTTCTATTTGTAGCCAAAAATATATAAAGGGATGATTAAAGTTTTGTATTTGTGGCTAAATCTTCGTAGGTCTGATCGCCACTTTTTCTACATCTTTTTCCTATGGATGGTCGCCACTTTGGCTACAAACCAAAATTGCTCCAAAAAAGGCCACTCAAGTGTACATTGGGCGCGAACTCCGGGGACAAGAATTTTTGTGCCCCAGATAAGATACCGGTGCTGCCTGAAAAGGTGCCCGCCGAAAAGTAACCTGATGGAACAGGATAAGACGGCAGATAGATAGCTGCCCGAGGTGGACCAGAAAAGTTCCTGCCCGGGCGCGGGGGGGACCAAAAATTTGGTCTCGACGACCGCCACCATAGAATCCTTGGAACGGTCTTCTGGAATATTCACCACGTGGCTCCTACTTTACTGCCTAGAAACAGATTTACTTTCTGGAAGAAAGTTTTGTTACCAGCAGTGGTTTTTTGTTTTTTTACCTTTTTTCCCCCCTGCCCCCCACCCTCAATTTTGTGATGTAGCCAAAAGTGGCTATGTTCCATAGGAAGATTTAGCCAAAATTTCCACCCAGACAAATATGAAAATGAAAATTTTAAAACATCCTTCTATTAGTTTTCTTAAAATTTGGTCGAAATCTTGGCTATTGAAAAACTTGAAAACCACTTATTTTAAGCACTTTTATGTAGTTTTTTGGCTTTATATATAGCCAGCAAAAAATAAAGGCTGGGACTTACCAGCCTTCCGGAATCCCATCCCAACCCACCACTTTTCTCCATTTATTTATAAAATGAAAATTCCTGAGGTTTGCAATTCTTACCCAGGGATTTTTTTTCCTTTCAATTTTTTGATATTGAAAAAAATTCACAATTTTCTCAAAAAAAAAAAAAAAAAAAAGACAGTTCTTCAAGTTCAGACCACAAAAATTAAAAATTCCAAAACTTTCACAATTTTCTTGTCAAATTCTCCACAACAAAAAAAGTCACTGTGTTTTTCTTCCAGTGTGTTGGGTGGTTCTCATTTTATTTTTATTTTTTTATAGAGAATTGTTAGTTCTGATTCCTGAACAAAAACATTTTCTCAAATTTTTATGGCACCCTATAGTTCTCAGAATGTCCCATTAAAAAAAAAAAAGGAACCATCAGTTTTTAATTTAATCTGGTTTTTCACATTTTTGGGACCTAAGTGATACTCATCCAACACTTCTTTCTCCTTGTCATGAGCAACCAAAGTACACTTAAGTCACAACATAATTATCATCAAGTTTTTCCATTTTCCAGTTTTATGAGGTGGCATCGATTTGGCCAAAAATTGCTAGGAAGCTTTAGCATTTATCAGCTACATGTTTTTTCAAAAAGACCATCCAAATTCTAAAACAATGGCAAAATATCACCCCCAAAATCAAAAGTTGTATGGAAAAAAGAAAAGAAAAATTCCGTGGCAATTTTTTTTTAAGAAAATAATTTTTTTTTAAAAATTCCAATTTATAAAGAAAAGAAATGAAGAGCCCCACAACAGCATATTCTTGTTTTAATTTTATTTGTGGCAACAGTGCAAAGATTAGCCAAAAAATATATAAAAATTTAAATGTAAAAAACCACATTGAACAAACAAGGCAATATATTTTGGAAAAATACAAAGATTCTTACCTGACCCATATCCATAGAAGCATGAAGAGGAAGGGGGAGAGAGAAGAGTCTGGAAGCAATCTTCTAGAGGAAACAAAACAATCATGCAACAACAACCAACAAACTTTTCAGGCAAACACCTTTTTAACAGAACAGAACAGAAAAGGGTCTTGGATTGCTGGACTTTTGCTGCTGTGTGTGTGTGTGTGTGTGACTAGGTAGGGTGTTCTTTAGGAAAGGCTATTAGTCCAGGCCAAAAATAGTGGCAGCCAATTTTAGGAATACCTATATAGCACATAAGTACCTATTTACAATCTATTTATTGATTTTTGGGGTTGGGTTAAAGGCAAAGGATTCCAACCTTACTTCCATTTTTAAATATGGAACCTGAATCTCTGGTTAGTTTCAGTTCCTGGTCCGATATCTGATCCAAGTCATGTTGAGCTCCAGAGTTGTTGGGCTGGTGAGGTGAATAGCTCAGTTTAGGGTTTAGGGTTTAGGGTTTAGGGTGTCTTTTTTTCCTTTTCTTTTTTTTGTTAAATTTATTTTCCTTAACAGAGAAGGAAAGGCAAGGAAAGGCAAGGAAAGGAAAAGGAGCTTTTTGTTTTTGTCATCCTATGCAATCATGCAACTGTGACACGTGGCCTTTTGTGCAGCAAGTAGATGGCATAGATGATGTGTACATCACGTGGATGATAAATTTACAGCTGGGACAAAAGTGAGTAAGTAGGTAGTGGTGTGAAGGGGGGCCGGTAGCGAGTAATTTCTGAGCTAGAGCCTGGCACCGAGTATTGCCAGATTCCATTCCCTCATCCTTGGCTATTGTAAACAAACGGGAGTCGCCACCAGGTGTCAAGTGCACATTGGTTGTTGTTGGAAAGTCACCTGGGTTTTTGACTAGTTTGGATGTTTTTCATCACTTTTTTGGCACCTTATGCTTACTAAATGAATTCACACCATGCAGGGAAAGCCATTTGATGACCAACTTAAGCTAAACCCCCCTTGACCTCTGAAACTTGAATGTCTAATGAAAACCAGCTGGCCAAGCTTAATTAAATGCCAGAAAGAAAGAAAGTGAGCACAAAAGAGAAGGAAAAAGTTTTTTTTTGGGGGGGTGGGGGGAGGGGGAGAGAATTTTCCCAACTTCCAAACCTTTCTTACTCAATCACCAGCATTTTTCAGTCTTAGCCAATGGGAAGACAGTGTGAGGGGGGTTCCAAACATAGTATTGTGTGATTGGAAGAGTCAAGTAGTTGAAATAAATAAGGTTTTTAAAAATTGATGGTAGATAGGGGACCACCAGGTTTTGAATTTTTTAGAATAACAGAAAAATTGGTTTAATTTTACACTAGGAAACAAAAAGTCTCAAGTTTTTGGTCAAAAAAGTGACAAATTTTGTCCCAAGAAAACACTTGGTGAGAACCTTTTTTTTCTTTTTTTTTTGGAGAAACCCTGGGACTTTAGGAACATGCTCAATAGGTAGATTAATCCCAGGCAGCTGAATTTTTTTTTAAAAAAATATTTATTTATGGAAATGGCTTTTAGATGATACGCTCTTATCCTTCTCAGGATGGGGGGTGGGCAAAAAAAAAAAAAAAAAAAACTACACAAAAATAGTACCTACTACACACCAAAACCAAACTGGGGAAAGATCTATTGTGGGGTAGTAGCCTACTATGAATGAATCCTGGAGCAGTTGGTTGAATTAGTTGGAGCTCCTTGGGGCCAAGGTAACAACAACAACAACACATGGCATAATGAGAACTCCCCCGAACAGTCCTAAATCCAGGAAATTGTGGATAAAGTTGGCTACCCAATTCAGGAAGGCGGAGGTGTGTGTGTGTGTGTGTGTGTGTGTGTGTGTTGCACATGTGACTTTTCACCATGAATAGCACAAGCATGCCGTCAGGCATGCATCAAACTCCCCACTTGTGCCTCTTGCATTGCTTCCCTTAGTGCAAGTCTTGGAGTGGGGCTAGTCGGACATGCATTCTCCTCCTTACTTTACCCACGCGGCGCATTTTGGTTGATCAGATTCACATCCAGATCAGCAAATCCCCCCCCTTTTAACAGTTTCAAACCTAAGTTAGGTATCTTAAAGAGCATCTCCAGCGGTGCTCAGTATGTTGTCATCTGATCTGCCGAAAAATAATTTAATTTTTCGCACCCAAGTTTAGTTATTTAGTTCCTTTTTTTTTTCTCTCTCTTCGCAACCCCACCCATAAAAACTACGACTCAAACTCGAACACTCCAAATAGATGGAGGAGACTACTAATAGCAAACCACCTGGACCAATCATTATGATTCGCCAATCAGAAACACTGAACGGCAGTCAAATCATATTTTTTAACATTATTTTCTTGAGGGGGCTTTCATTAGCCACTACAAACTTAGCACGTTAGTAGTATTGCAGAGTTAAAACAATTTCCTGAGTTAAACCAGCATATTTTGACTTCTCTTCATCCAATTTTACTGTTCAGGATCACATACTCAGTACCGCTGGAGATGCTCTTATCATCTGCCTCGTATCTCATCAATGGCATTCAGCATTTGACCCAGAGTGTTTTCTTCACCACACGCATAACAAGGGGTGTGTCACATTGGCGCCTTGCCATTTATATTTTAAAAAATATCTTGAGGCGAAACGAAAATTATGGAAACTCAAATATTTCACCATGAAAAAATATAATCTGCAAAATATCCTCTAAATGAAACCAAAATCCTTGAATGTATTATAACTCTATAATAACTAATCTCAAGGTTCAACACAACCCACAATATCATCTTTCCAAAAACCTCATAAAAAAATAAACCCATTACTACGTAGGAGCCAAAATCCCTTAAGAGTGATCTACTATACTCTATAATGAATCCAAACACAATATCTCTTGAAATTAAAGGGTCAAACTAGCCTCCTTATTTCACCCTAATTTGAAGTCCAATCAAAAAAATTCCTTTTAGGCCCTCTTGGAGGGCACTCTATTTTATACATATTTACAGGCTCAAAGTGAGTTTAACACTATTTGAATTCTACATTTCAATTAAAAATATGTTGTTGTACAAGCCATTTTACTCTTGTGGGTGGTTTAGAGTTTAGACCTCTGCAATAAACATGTCGAAACCAGTGTTGGGTGATTCTAACCCAACACTGATCCAAACCCATTATAATGAAGTGGCTATCCAGATCTCTTCACATATATGGTTTAGCCAATTTTGAACAAATTTACCCATAACATTCATTAATGCATGTCAAAACCATATTTTGGACTAAAAAATGAAAATTTGCTAGAAATAAAACTTGGAATATAACATTTAAATGACAATTTCTTAATCTTTGCTCCATTTCACCTACCTTATATACATGACATTGGATTCATCTTTCTAGTTACTTTCATGTGTACCATTTGACCCACTATCAAAAGATTCAATGTGTTCTAAAACAATACTCTAAAGGGAGATGGAAAACAATCAATGAAACCATCCATGGGCAATTTATTTTTAACAATCTTAGTTAAAATCATTGAAAAAATGACCCAAAAAATATGTAAGGGATAAAGGTGATTGTCAAAATAATATAAATAGTATATATATGATCAAAAATTTAAATAATTCTGACCATAAATATTTGAAATTAATTTATTGTCTTTACTTTTGAAATTAAATAAATGTAATATCAAAATTATCAAATCAAGAATGTGGAACTAAAAAATTATTTTTAAGCGATACAAACTCACGTGTACAATTATTCCAATTAGCTAATATTTGGTTTCACATGTATTGATTTCTATAATTATAATTATAATTTAGAAGAAAAAAACAGTAAAAATTAATAATTGAAATGCACTTGACATTAAAAAAACTGAATGTAATTTTGAAATGAAACATAAATGAAATTACATAGTTAATTTGTAATTACATAATTACAAATGTCTAATTAATTTCATTCAAAATTGATCTTTGAAAACTACTTTTAGATTTTATTTACACACCTCATTGTATATATGTAAAAGAGGAATATATATATGTATATATGTTTGCAATTATGTGCGAACATGATTTGTCACAAATTGAACTTTGTGGTGGGTTGGTTAAAGACTTGGTTTACGACTATGAGAATGGGGGTTCATTTTTTCTTGTGACAACTTATTTTTACTTTGTGACAATTGACTACATAGTTGAATTGGACATCTCTCACCTCTCAAACATTATAATGACCACATGTGACTTGTTGCATTAGATATGACTTATATACAAATACGTCCATTGGCCAATAGTTTTCATGACTACTATTTTTTTATTCATTTCAATTTTAAGAATAATAATAACAATAATTTTAAATCATTTAAAAATTATGATCCTAAAAGTTGTTGTGTGGACTTAATTGTAACTTTCATGTCCAATTTGATTTTTTAGTCACGTAAACAATTACAAAATCAATCATGGATGTATTCATACATAGGTCCATTGTGAAATATGTGATATAACACCAATATGACATATGATGTTAAATACTACTAATAGAATCAATGTGGATGTTTATGTGGTGTGACACATCAAGTTAAGGGTAACAATGAAAATAATTAACATTTTTTTAAAAAAATGTAGATTTACTTAACTAAAATGGTATGTCATGTAATTCATTTCACAAAAGTAACACAAAAGTTAGTGGTATAAACTAGTTTTGTGTAGTTGTTATTTTCCTTAAACAACTCCTAGGGTTGGTTTTTACAATAGTTTCCAACTTGAAAAAAAATTTAGACGTATTTTTGTGATACCCACTAGGGTTTCAAATTTCCCAACAAAATTACAAACCAATTTTCAAGTAAGCTAGTTCTCACATTTTCATAACAATGAATTATTATTCAATCATTCTCTTAAATTCCATTAGATTTTTTTAATTCATAAATTTTCCAATAGATATGTGTGTTATCTCATTTATTAATATGGGAGAATGGATATTCAAGATGCACTATAGAATTATTTTTCAACACAAGATAAATGACATTTCTAGATTTGTCAAGTGGTATAAAGGGTAGAAATCCCTACAAATTTTCAAGTTTGTAATGGAATGCAATCTCAAGGCTAACTCCCAAAAAGAAATGGGATGGGAGCTATAAAATGGGATTCAAACAAATTCATAAATGGGAGTTCAAGGTAAGATTGTCTTACACAAAGCAAGAAAGAGGGTGGTTAATGCAAATTGGAGCTAAAATGTTTCATGGATGAACCACAAGTCAAATTCACAAGACACACCATGCCATAGACTTCAAAAGAAGCCACCACCTTTTATGTTATAGTATATTTAGTGATGAATTGCTACATCAAAGTGGCAAAAAGCCCCAAGACTATTAGAAAAGAGTTTTGAAAACACTTGATTTTGCCAAATTAGTAGTCCTACAACTTTGTCAAAATTATTACATACAAGCTTTGATTGAGGAGTTTTTAAAAGGAAATGTTGTAACCTTTGCAAAGACCTTTCCAAGGCCATATTAGATGTTTAATTCAAAGGTCATTTGGCATGTGTTTCCTTGAATTTAATGGTTCTTGGAATCAAATTACTAGGTTGAAAGTTTGACTTTTGACCATTCTTTTGGTCATAGTTCCTAGTTCACAACTCCACATGGAGAACTTGAATCAACTTTCAAAATTTATATTTCAGAATTTCAAATGGTATGTTCGGGGCCCAATTTGAATCACATTTCTTATTTGCACTTTCATCCCAAAGATTCAAGGCTCCTTTCAAAGTATAATTCCCCAAGTGCTTCTCATTTAAAGTGTTTGGGATTCATTTCCCTGCATTTTCCCACACTTGTGCAAGTGTGTTTCAATATTGGGACATTCAATTTTCTAGCCCATTCCCATTTTTATGCTTTAACCTTGGTGATGAGCCCAAGGTTAGTGTCATAATAGTAAGAGAAGGATAAAAAGAAAAGGAAAACATAGAAAAAAAAGAGTTTATAATACACCCCAAACCTTAAACGCCCATCAACCTAAAACCATCCACATAAACCCCCTAAACATGATAATTCCCCACTTGGCATGGCCTTTAAACATTGATAGGGGGTGTAAGTGAAGATGTTCTACCTATCATGGGATTTGGCCATGACATAAGTGAAAAATGGACCTACATGTGAAGTGAAATGGACTTTGGTATATAATGACTAAAATCGTACATAATTGGAATTTGACATTCAAATTATGCAATTTTGAATCTCTATGATAATCTGAATGATAAGCATGTGGATAATTATATATGATGTTAATTCATTTGATCATAATTATACATGTCAAATTATATTCCCATTAAATTTTTAAATATATTTTCAAATCTTTTTGATGCCACAACTTATATGTTCTTGTCATGTTATACTACCATGCACCTTCTTAGTAAAGAAAAAAGGAAGAAACTAGGTAAGGGTGAAAGTGCAATTAGGTCGTTTGTTTGGATTATTGAAGTTGATATTTTTTGGATTGTACATGAACATAACATGTAAAATCATATTCAACATTAACATAATCAATTTTTTATTTATCCATGTTGCAATAGATTTTAATGAGAATCATAATGTGAATGAGTTTTTTTAAAACAATGGATTCATAGTGAATTTTTGAAATGATAACACTTGGTCTATTTTTGGAGAAATCACTTCCATATTATTCCAATGGCATGCAAAAAAAAAGTAATGTGAAACTTATTTTTTTAAAAATAAAATTTTATTTTAATTGAGTTGCAACAGAAAACTACCATATTAAAAAAAAAGTTACTATAATGGGGTGCAATGTGTTATATCAGATATACTCTAAATATATTTTCATAATGACTTACTAGCAACCTATTTATATTTAAGTAAAATTTAAAATATATTAAAAATATGCCTAGAACATACAAGGAGTGGCCTTCCCAAATTGAATATCATGCATGTAAAATTTACATATGGACTCAAAATCAAAATTATAATTAAAAAATTTGCCACCATCAAGTAAGGAGTTTAAGAATAAGAGGCATTAAAACTTTCCTAATACAAGAGTTTTTAATTTTTACAATTTAAATTTCCTTCATTTTCATCATTTTTTATCATTGATAAATCAATTCACATTGAAAATGTCAAGTTTTAACATGGATTTTCTAACTAAAAGCATGGGGGAATGCACATTCGGATTTATAGTTTGATACTACCATTACTACAAAAAAATTAACTAAATTGAAAGAGGCAAACTTTTAGAAATGTCAAAAATGAAAACCTAACCATGTTTTTACTCGCCGTTGAATATCTTGTGTTTTAGTTATATATGTTATGCATCAACCTACATGTAATCATGTCTTTCTTACCAAGGAAGAAGTGTGAAAATGAACACAAAGTTTCTAAAAACATTGTGAACCAAGGTGATGTCTATTTCAATTTTGCACACAATTCCTCAAAGGTCTTTATGGGTGTGTTGGAAAGGCATTTTCCATTATTGAGTGGCCTTGCTTGTCCTTCAATTGAATATTAGTTCACGCATTGAAGGTTTTGCCTCTCTCTGTGAGTTGTCATCATCCAAAGGATTAATGGGTAAGTGTTGTTGTCATTAAGAACAATTTTTTTGTAGGCATTTGTGATGACAAAATTTGCGCTACAACAATTTTCCATGCAATTTTCCCTCTAGCTATGATCATAATCACTTCATAACTTTGCAAGTACAATGTTTACCAAAATATAAAGCTATAAAAGTTGTGAGTCAAATTGTGACTTGTTAGACATGAACATCTTTTTTTTTAATGAGAACATTTATATTTCAAAAGTTCTTTAAAAAATTCCATACCAATAGACCTCACATTATCATTCCCAACATTAATAATTTGCATGTTTCCAAAATAGTTGCAATTTTCAATGGAAAGTGAATGTTCCTACAACAAGGATTTTAGCTACCTTCCATTGCCTTGCTCTAAAAATTATGATGAAAGCAAGGTAATCAAAATAGATTCTAAGAAGGTAAAGGTCAACTACCCTTTTCCATGCTAAAAATTATTTAAAACCCAACTTGTTTTTATACATTGAATTTTTGTAAAACACATGCAATATTGACCTTCCTGAGAAAATCCATACATTAATGAATTACTTTTGACAATCTACAATTGTTGGTGCAATAATGGAGTACCCTTACAACTTGTGGTAAGACTAGTCTTTTGCAAAGGGCATTTTGTTATGGAAACATATTACTCCACATACATTTGCAAGTCGTAACCTAGATCAATTCTTTTGAATTTTAACATGACCATTTTCAAATCTTTTCCATCTTGCCACATGTAATGAGATTTTTAAATTACAATATTTAGAAATAAAAGACCTTCATAAGAACCAGCCCAAATTGCTAAGTTTATTGTGGTAAAGAATTCATTATTGGTGAAATTTATTTGTTTTGAACAAGGAAATCATTTACACATCACACAAGCAATTTTGAATCCCACAAGCATTGCAAAGTGATATATTTTGTCTATTTATTGGAAAGCAAGGGTTTCAATTTGTTGATGATTTGTTAAATAGTAGTTCTCCATATTTGAAAGTTTTGAATCAAATGCTCATCATTGTATCCTATCATGGAAAAAATGGTAAAGTTGACTTTGAACACAAAGCCCCAAATTTGGTGTTCATGTGATCAAGTTACATGACAATTTGAAATAATGTAAAATAGTTAATGTGACAATAGTTTATAGTTAAAACCTATAAGCTCAAATTCAAGAAAAATGGTGTGGTTGACATGGGACTCTTCTAGACACACACTTGAGTATTTAAATGCTTAGAGGACCATTTTCTCCATAGTGACCATTAATTTGTCATTATCCATGTTACAAATTGCACATGAACAATGATAAAAGAATGTAAGAACACAATATAATAAAAAAACAAGCCTGAAAGATCACTAGAAAAAAATTAGTTAAAAAATAAAATATCATAATAGAGTGAACAAAAGTGTGTAATATTGAGAAGAATGTGAGAGAGGAGACAATAACACCATAAAAAAAAATTAATGCTCAAGAGTAAATAATGTGTGGAAAAAAATGAAAGATCAATGGTGGTTTTCAAGAAACATATCATGGGGTGTCTACAATGAACCCAAATGTAGTCAAAATTGGATGTGTATAAACAATTAAAAATATTGCAACTTAAAGTTCTTTTATTTGAAATGTTGTAAATTTTAATTTAGGTAATTTGGGCCTTAAAATAAAAGAAAATTTTAATTCATGAATATCAAATTGTTTCATATTTGTTTATTTGCATAAACATACAATAATCTCATTATAAAACGTGCTTAAAAGACCCTATTTGACAAATTGAAGTCCATTCTTTTAATAATTAACAAATTTTAAATTTATGTTAATGGTAAGTTATGTGACTTTTGTGACTTTGCATCCATCCACTTGGTGATACAATCAATATTTAAAATCAAGCTACTCGTAAATGTGGCTACTAAACCTTTACAAGGATCCATTTCAAAGTTATTTTGCATGCATGTATACCTAAACTCTAAAGTTTAATCATAGGGTATTAAATGTTGTTTTCCAAACATGTATAACATAAGTGAATGGTTATAGGGCTTGCAATTGCTCAAATATCAACCTATCATAAAGTTCCGAAAAATGTAGGAACCCAATGTCCCAAATGCAATTCCAACAACAAAATTCAAAATTTCCATATAAACATGGAAATTGTCCATCATGTCAAATTTCGTGATTGAAACCTAATTATTTCATTCTTTTGGCACTTGAATTTAAAAGGAAATTATAAGGGAGAAAAGAATTCAACTTTGTCCTTATGTGCCTTATTTTTCAATTCCATTGTGTATATTCCTACCTTGAATTTGCTTCTAACCAATTTATTTTAAACATTGCACAATATTTTCTATTTCTATTTCTATTTCAATTGCATGATAATGAACATATGAAAACACCCAACACATACATAAGGACAAATACCCAAACAACACCTTAATACATATTGTGATTGGAATGGGTTTTGATATACAAAGAATTTTTTGGTTCTTAATATTAGATATTTCATAGTAATTAGTTTGGTTTGGTAGCAAGGTGCTTAATAACTATTTTTTATTTTCATTTATGGTTTGTAATAATAAAAATATTTTACAATCTGGCATCATACCATGGTGAAAGCACAATATAATCAATCAAGGACACCAAGGTTGAAATCCTTTTCCAAGAATTACATTTGAGATTTGGCATTCATACATTGTCCATTAACCTAAATTTTTCATTTTTCATATTTAGTTTAGAACTATGTAGCATATAAATATATTTTTAATATATTTGGATCCTATATCATATATATGATGCATCCCTGTTTTTTATCCTCTAAGAATTTATTATTTTGATTCATCACAAATTTTCAAAATTCATAATTTTCAAAACCAAAAGCACATTTGAACCAAAAGTGCCAAAATGTGTGTAAACCTGAATTACATTCAATTCATGTTGATCTTTTACTCATCAATGTTAAAGTCATCTTCAATTTTGAAAAGAAATGGTGCGTCTTTGATACCAAAAACTATTATCCATGACAAACAAAATTTAAGTGTTTTAAACATGCAAAAGAACTTATGACACATCATCAATTTGCATCAAATTTTGAATACTAAAACTTTGCAATTAATAAAATGTACTTCAAAAAAAAATTAACAATCCAAATTATTATGCTTTTGTTCTATGTTTTCAAAAATTTAAGATTACAATTTTAAACATTGTTCACACCTTTTAGTGGCTCCTTTTACTATGTTTTCACCCATTAAATAATGAATCTAACGTGTTTGAAAATTTCTTTTAGATTTTTGGCAAGGTAGGCAAATATTTGCAAACTTTTCTACAATTTGAAAAAAAATCAATTAGAGCCTAAACAAGCTAGGTGCAATGATACGTTACAAAAGTCCCAATTCTTTTTATCGATTGCACCTAGCAATAGAGTCATATTTTGTATGACATTTGATAATTCTCAGAGTGCTCAATGCGGCAACATTGCTACTTGTTCAAAATTCTAACCTAGATCTTCAATTATTGATATTAAATATGTTCACATTCAACAAAATCATAATGAAAGTATTGATTTAGATGGAAGACTAAAATATGAATCTGAATTTAGATTTGCCAAATGCTTGCCTAATTTGTAAGCCAACACAATGCATTAAAAAAATTTATCCACCATGTTTGGTGGTAAAGGTTATACAAAGTGAAATACATGCCATGAATGTCTTCAATAGATATGTTTTCGTCCAAAAAAGTCATTGTTGAGATTAGTAATGAACAAATATTCATAATTTCATAAGTTGAAACACATCCCACTCATTTTTGGAGACAAAAATCTGATTAAATTACCTTTGCATTCAAGATAGTTTACCATGTTCAAAAGTTTAGAATTAGAAGATGGGTAACATCTTATATATTCTGATAGTATTGGCACAAGATGCTCAACTCAATATTTGTGAAGGTGACATTTGACATAGTTTCTACATGACATCTTCACCTCAACATTTGTGAAGGCAATATTTGACAACTTGGAGTGCAACTTATAAGGAGTAGTAGGTCATATGCTCAAAGCAACGATCATAAAATTTGTTAAGAACTTGTGTGATCCCAAGGTTAGATGAAGAGCTCCAAGTTAACTTGCTTTTATCATCTATATTCTCTCACCTTTTGATTGTCAATTTGCAATAAGTACTCATAAACCCTTTGATAAAGAATAAGTACCTATTATACAGAACTTTAGGTCATTTTACATACCAGAATTGGACTGGCTCGATTCTGAGTTCAGAACCAGTCATCCCTGCCCTCTGTCTGGCTGACCTCGAAACCCTAATTTGCTCTTGCAGGCTCTTCTCGATTTTGCATCTTTCACAAGAACTTTTTATGTGCTTGTTTCAGTTGAAACTTTGGCATGGACAATGCATTGACAGGTTCCTCTTACGAGCATGCATTTGTGGAGTATGACTCTGATAAAGAGATGCTACATGCTTATGAGGTACTTTTTTTCTCCATTGAAGCAAGCTGATAAATTGCTTAGAAAATCACATGTGGTTTTTCCCAATGTCTGCAGTTCTTGTGCAAACATAAAATAGGTGGTGATGGTATTCTGACACGCACTGGGGATGGATGCAGGGAGCATAGATCTAGGGTTTGATATTTTCTTGGTAGGTGGTCACCAGACTAATGCCTGGTTGGATCCTTTGCGGAGTTGGTAAGAACAGTCTGATATTCTGGAACCTCAAGAGAGTGGTACAGCAAAGATTTTGAGCCTAATATGTGCATTTGAATGGATTTTTATCCGGGTTTTTGTCTACATTGCATTTTTGGTGATGTTTTTTGAACCTAAGGAAAAATATTCACTGCAATATGGGTAATGCAAATTCATTATGTCCAAATGTTAAGGTACCCCAGGATTATTGAGATCTATCTACACCTGAGGTTTAAATGTTTGCTGATGTCTTTCTAGCATCCTAGTCCATTTGGATGTCTTTTGGGGCTGTTTGCAGTGTTAATTGCCAGTCACTGACATGCCTTACAAGATTCTGGAGATATATGATGCATTTTTCAGGGAAAGATGGAGGCCTTGGTGTGAAGAAAACAACCAAGGCAATTCAGACTTGGGTTGAGAATGTCCATGCTGGGCATGTCTGTAAGTGTCTTCTTTTCACTCTGCTCACTTGTTAGTCTGTGAACTATATATACTTGGGGGCTAGAGGCGGCAAAGTCTTTCACATCAGCTAATAGGCCTTGACATAAGAACTGTGGATAAGGAAGGATTGCTTGCAAAGGAGGAAGTGTAATATGTGAATCACTGAGGTCCAAAAAATAAGTAGTGGTATGCACTTGTTGAAGGATATCTGATTGGGAGTAAGGCTGCAATCTATTGGCTACCCTAGGATCAACCTAGACTACAACACCCACTGAAAGTAAAAAATGAAAAGACACAGGACAGAACAGGCATTTTTTGTTTTAGCAATGTGGACTGGTGCAGGCAGCCCATACTTGGTGATAATTTACAAGAACTGGGAATGCTGCCTCCTCCTGATAGCCACTACATGATATGCTATAAGGTATGCCTATGTTAAGATTTTCTGTTTTCTTGTTGTGCCCCATGAATGCAATTTGGTTAAAGACCTTGATACATTCAGTTTTAATGGATGTAAAGCAAGGATGGAACTTCAGGAAGGGCCATAAAGAAAGACTTTTACAGTCAAATATCTGACATGATGAGGATGTTGCATGGGTTCCTAACCCACCATGACAGAGATGTGGAT
Organism: Sphagnum tenellum; assembly: GCA_963921925.1. Classification (NCBI taxonomy): domain Eukaryota; kingdom Viridiplantae; phylum Streptophyta; class Sphagnopsida; order Sphagnales; family Sphagnaceae; genus Sphagnum; species Sphagnum tenellum. The sequence goes on from OY998159.1 coordinate 1,147,259, forward strand.
GATGCAGAGTGAGGTTAATTGTCCAAAATGCATGGAACAAAGGTTGGCTCGAAGGATGGAGTGGCAAGGCATGACAAGCACCACAAGCCTGCTTTTTTAAAATCAGGTTGGCAAGGACATTAGTGATGGGTTTTGAGAGGGAAATGAATGTCAAAGGGGCCTAGTTGTACATAAAGAGAAATAGGAGATTGACCATTTGAGTCAAGAGAGGCATCAAGTGATAGGAGAGAGTAGGCTTGGGATGCTGATCGAGAAAGTGACAGTGGAGATTGTGCTGGAAAGAATTGGAGAGAGATCCACATAAGCAACATGCTAGCATAGAGAGGACTGGGATGAACATGTTATGACCAGGAGTTCAAACATCACATGGAAGATGAGGAACAAGGTGAAAGTAGTAAAGGACCATCATGTTATTTTGATCAACAAAGCCAAAATTTGAACGAGAAAAGTAATATGACTTGTATTTCCAGGATTGTGGCTGGAGCATAAGACATCAAGAGAATTTCTAGATCGCAGCAGGGAACATGTCAGAGTCACAGTTATGGATAGAAGCCATACCGGTCACACACCAAAGAGTAAAAAGAATTGAGGATTCTTTGGTGTCTGAAATGATAAGTGTAGAACCAGTTTTGGTTCATCCATGCCTATCAATCAATTAGAAACAGAGATTGTTGAAGGCAAAGATGAAGAATTGAGTTTCCAGGGAAGGCAAGTTCTGGCAAAGATTACCAAGATGAGGAGTTGAAGAGTGTGGTGGAATCACCCTGGTGTATGGTTGGTAAAGAAACCAGAAAATGTAGGGAGCATTCTTCTGATTTTGGAGATGGTTGCAGTGACAGAATTTACCCTGATTGGAAGCCAAATCACCTTGAAAATAATGTAATGAAACTGTTTCATATGGAGATGTAGACATAATGTAAACATAGGACTTCCTGAGAGATTTTTGAAGAGAAATAGGGCCACAGGAAGGAAGCAAGTATAGGGGAAATGGTCATTTTATGTCTAATTGCATAGTGTTCTTGTCATTAGTATTGTCCCGAGTTGACAGGAGCTCCTTCCTGACTTGGATGTCACCTGTTATTCAAATTTTGCAGACATTTTAAAACTTGCGTTTTGACGAAAACCAAGTAAAGAAATGAGCATTGTCTGAGAAGTCCTTGGATGTAACTGCTTGTGATGCACAAGTTTGTTGTTTCAACTCTAAGCTCATGCAATTAGAGGTTCATGCCTTTTGATCCAATTTTATCACCTTCTTTCTTTCTAGAGCCCCAAACTTTCCTTGGTTCTAGATCTTCTCTCACTATCATTCTTTTTTAACACAAGTTTTTATGCAAAAGTTTAGAAGCACAATCTTCCATTTATGATTTGTGGAGATTCTTCTCACAAAATTCATCTTGCTTAAACATTGTGACATTTGAAACACATGCGGCATTTCCACAATAGAATTCCTTGGTTGACAAAGCAAAGCAGAGAATGTTGCCAAATAGATCCAGAAGAAGAAATACGATTTAGATGTGAAGGAGAGCTTACCAAGAATGCTTGTGAAACATTATTAAATTCCCCCTGATTGGTGGAAGGAAATCGCTTTGAAGATCTTGAACTAATAATTTATAGTAGGATACTGTTTTAAATTGTTTGAAATTTTCTTGGTTTTTTGCCTCAACCTTGGTTGCACACCCAATGCAAAGTTGTCACAAACCTGCATTAAAGTTGCAACAATGTATATGGCTGAATGAAATCATCCACCAACTCATGTTGACTAGACATTTTACAGTTAATGTCCAATTCTTTGTGTAGATCAATTTCCATTGATACCGGTTGAGAACATTGGTCAAATAAAAGAAAAAATTAAATAAATATTATCTATATTATGATACTTAATACATCTTATTTCAATTGGTCGATTTTTTACATAAAATATTAAATATTGAAGCAATGCACTTAATTAACTCTATATGGTGAAAAGACATTTCATTTAGCCTTAAAGTCAGCAAACTAAGTCTCACTCTTTCCATTTTTCATAAGAATTGTTGCTTGGTTGTTTTCATTTTAATCACTTCAAGTAGATTACGGTACATGTGTGGCATAAAATGAGATTTTCATATTGTGGTCCTTACCAGTGTTTTTCTTAGTGATGAAGCTTTGCAATTACGTCAAAAAAACATTCAATTATGTCACAAAAAATTCGTGCAATATTGAAAAGGTCATAAAAAAATGATGTTGGTGAGGTTCTCTTTCACCATTTTTTTAAAGGGAATTTGAAAACATTGGCTAGAGATATAAAAGAATGCTTGAAAACATCTTCAGTTTTTTCTTTACAGTTAGTTGTCACCATGTACTGTTATTGAGATGATCCCTAAAGGAGGAAACTCAATAGAAAAAAAACACTGATCCTTACACTTAACAAATGAAGAAAATATGTGTAACACAATGGGAGATTAATATTGTATACCACATGTTCTTGTGGCACTCGTTTATGTGCATTATTGTTGACAAATTGTCAAGAAAACATAGTCTTACATTGATTTTCTATTCTAATGTTAAAACATCCCCATCACCTTCATATTATTGAATGTTTCTCCGTATAAAGTCAAGGGCGACAATAACACTAAATCAAAAAAATTAATTAATTAATTAATTGTGGAAAATTGAATACCATAATACCTTGGTGAATTTGACAATAATTATATGATTTGTAGGAATGTATAAAATTTTCAAAAAATAGTTTTTTCAAAGACCAAGATTTTGTGAAGGAAAATCCGGAACATTTTGGAATATCCAGGCATTATGTATATTTTGACTTGGGATCTTCTAAATTAATTAATTTTTATTTGTTTATTTATGTATTGAATTTACAGACACGTGTTGAAGCTGCCCCCTGTACAGTGCACGGTATCTGAAACTGGGTAGTGTGTTATAAAAATAATAATAATAGCATGTGACTTGATTCCTGCCCGCAGTCGGATGCCCTGTTTGCCTTGTTCCTCACCCTACTGGGCAGGCCCCTAGGGACACAGGTACACAGAAAGGGCAGCCCCTCTCTTGTAAAATGTTTAGTACCCTCAGACGCCCACTTACTTTTGCCATTCCTTAAAACTCAGGAGTACAGGGTTTGTTTTGTCAATGTTGTGATGTAGCCATACTGGTGATCATCCACAAGAAGATCTAGCCAAATTTGGCTATACATCAGATATGAAAATTTCAAAAACTTTAAGAATACTTTACTATATTTTGGCTCCCTCCTTAAACTTGTTGTAGAAAATTTGGCATATTAGGGCCATTTTTTTTCACAAAAATGGTTTGTGTCATTAAAGGCTGACCTAATTCCAGGCCAGGGTATTCGTTTGCTTTCAGGCACCGGGAACTTGGGGTACCACCCATTTTCCCACGTTTTCAAACAAACAAATACCCTCTGCCCCTGCCCCTTCCCCTATGCAAAATCATAATTTTCAAGTCAAAAAAGGGAAAAACTAATGTTTTTCTAATGTTTTTCTCAAAGGATTTTTTTGCAGGAAAATGAAGCATCTCATGGGTCCTTCCTCTGGTGCTCTTTGCTTGGCGGCCCCCCGCCCCCCCTTTCTCAGTTTGTTAATGTCTCTTGACCTCTTGCCATCTTGTATTCTGCCTTTCTTCCAAGGCAATTGGTAATTGTTTGGTCATGTAGTGGCGTGGTCCCCAATTTAAATCTATTGACTAGCTACATAACATGTAAATCAAATTTTGTTGTTCTGCTATGCAAAGTAGAACACATGTGTTCTGCAAATGAAAAAATGTAGTAGAACCATGCAAGATCCGTAATTAGCTTTATCACCAAAGTTAAACCTTATTTACAAATTGTCACATAAGCATGCCACATCTGCTACTTGTGTTCAGCAAACGAGAAAATGTAGTAGAACCATGCAAGATCTGTAATTAGTTTTATCACCAAAATTAAACCTTATTTACAAATTGTCACATAAGCATGCCACATTTGCTATTTATTTTCGTCACATGTGTGCGTGTGTGAATTGAATATGTTAATCATCATGCTATCACTACCGCTATTAGCAAGTGTGAATGTTAACGCACCCCCACACACCTTGAAAAATTCCAATGCGAATTCGAAAGTGAAAACAATAAAAGCAAGAATTGGGGGTATGTTCCTTAACTTGCAACATTTCAAAAGTAGAGGGGCATACTATAGCTCTGGGATGAAGACTAAAACTAATGACATGTGGGTCAATTATTCACACGAACCTACATATCCTAAACAATAAGTTTGTTAATGCATGGTTGGAACACTTTTGTTGCATGAAAAAATCACGAACATACACATACTCACAAGACTCATCATGGCCCGAACTTGAAGAAATCACCACCTTCCCCTTTATAATATTCTCTATGATTAACCATGGGGGCTACATCCAAATGTCATTTTGTCCCGAGACTCCCAAGTTAAAAGTCCCAAAATTCTCAAAAATTGGGACTCACGGCACTTTGGAAGGCCATAACTTCTTGTGTAAACATCCAATTAAGATGAGGTCTAAAGCAAAGTTGTAGCCCTCATCGAAAGCTTTCCAACAATATTGGCATGCCACTTACATGCCCATATTTTAAAGAAAATTTAGACTTTTAGTGATCGAGAATCAAATTGGCACTTTGATTCCCAACCCTTTTTTTGGCCATAATTTGTGTTTTAAATACTCAAATGGGTCGTGCGAACCAATTTTAGACATCTACATTTTTAAAAGAATCCAATGGTTAAGTGACTTTTTAATTCAATGAATTTTGGCACTTGAAATACCTCTCTAAAAATTCAGAAATCCATCAAAACTCCAATTCCCAACGTGCGAACCCACTTGGGAGTGTGCAAATTCGTTCTTTCACACTTTCCTACACTTCAAGAAGCACGAAATGTGACCCCTAAACTTCCCTCTTGGCTCGCACCTTTGCAAGCCCTCGCCTTGGTCGTGAGGTTAAAGTTAAGGTGATGACAAATGTAGTATAAGTCTAATAATTCTCTAACTCCTAGAATTTAACCTAACTTATAACAAAAATAAAAGGTTGGATTCAATATCTCAAAATTCTTCTCTCTTTATTGCATTTTTTTTATCAAAGACTTAACGATTACATACCATGTTAAAAGGAACAAACCAATGTTAGTTGATGAGAATCTACCCAATTATCAACCCAATTCTAGGTTCAACTTTTAATATGATATTTGTTTGATATCAAAGTTTGAAATATTCAACCAAAAAATCAACCCAATCTTGTATTGAAGCTTAAGATACCACTAATACCCTCCCCGTTTAATATGAAGATGTTTAAATAGATACCCAAGCCCTTTTAAGTAGGGATAACATCCATCCATGTCAATTTTTAGTTTAAGGTTTAAGAAATTTAATTCTAAAACCAATGTCATGTTCAACATTTCACTTTGCATGGGTACTTTAAGTTTCAATATTGTTCATGTTCATTCAAGATTATCTCCTTATGATCTTTTTTCAACAATGATGACATTTTTTTCCACCGTGATGGCATGGTGAACTATTAAGGGTTGGCTCGAATTTCAACAATAATGGTGAATTTTAACATGATTACTCATGAACAAAAGATTTGGCACCACACCCAGGTTGTTCAATTCTACTCAATGTACAAATAACATTTGGAGTTATATATCTAAAAGGTGCATCATCTTTCTCTTGTTTCCTTGCTCTGCTTTGGTTAGAAAAACTTTTGATTTTGTGTTTCACCCAATTTTCCATCACTTTTGGAATCAATCAATTGTTACAAATTTTAAATGCACATGTTGTAGTTTAAGTTCCAAGTTTAAACCTTTAAGACATGCTTAAGATGAGATGCATTCAATTGTTTGCTTTTCTTATAAGAAAGCCCTTGACCCACTTACCTTTGTTCATGCAATCTTTTGCATGTGATTCTTTGTATGAAAAAAGTATGACCTAGTTGAAGCTTTCTTGTAACTACACCAAGGGTAACTTCCTTTTCACCATGTTGCCAAGAAATTATAGCCTAGGTACTTTCACATATTTTGAGCAACCATGGGTTGTTGTAAGAGGTTTTTTAACAAAAATTCTTGTGAGGTTTCTTAATTTTTCAAATTTGTAAATTTTTTAGGTTGAAGCTTGCCATAGCTAGCTATGGCCTTTGGGTAGCTTGCAAATTTAACCATGTTTCACAATTTCACATTGTTCTTGGTCATGCTAAAACCTTGCACTTTATATCCACTTTGTTCCAAATCTATTACTTCCATAATCTTGTAATGCAAATTGTGTTATTAAATCATTTCAAGCTTCTTCATAATGGTAGTGGATTATATGCATAAGCAATTTTGTAATTCTTATTAGATAATGTTTGTTGCTAATTTTCAATGGATCATCTATCTTTGCAAAACCTAAATCCCATAAATTTGTTAAATGCCAAAAACCAAAATGTTATGTGATGAAGGCATCATTTTGAAAATTGCTTAAAATGCAATGTGATACCAAGTATTTAGGTTTTGGGAACTATTTGCAATAGTAGAAAAACCCCATTTTGTGACTTGTTTAAGGGGTTTTTCGACTAATATTGCTTTGATTATATTATCGTGGCATGTAATGTCGTGATGTTCGGTGTCATAAAGGTGTAAGTCCATAGTAAACTTTATTGAACTAAATGACTAAAACCAGCCAAAGGCAGAAACTAATCAACCAAAAAGAGATGCACACACATATATATACAATGCATAAGAGGAGGTTGAAATGAAATTTTCATGTATCCTTCCGTAGACTTGAGTCGGGAAAAGCATGGCATGGTCTGAATAAAAATCAAGGTGCTACATGACGACATGATGAACGGTACCAATTGTCGGCGGGAACTTCAGTGAACTCCGGCTTGAGGCAAAATAGATGGTATCCAACAATACAATTATCGCAAAGTAACATCTAATTAGCATCATCTATCCACTGACATACTTGACATGGATAATCAAGTGGAGGAATCCAAGTCAATGTGATGATGGTAGGATCCAAGTTTGACAAGTGGTAAGGCGCACAATTTTTTGGAATGATCCCAAATTGTGCGTTCGTCAACTCCCTACAACTCCAACACATCTAAAGGCATGATCGCCTTAATCCTCAAGATAGTGCAACCGAAAGAAGTGTCTAGAGTGTCATTAGGTTGCCATTGAAGATACACAAAATCAACAACATCAAATTGTCTCACCTTAGGTTTGTAACTACCACCTCATGTGTGTGCATACCCTAAGGTGTCTTGATGTTATGCAATGGACAAATTCTCTATGGCCATGGGCATAACCCTCCTAAATAGAGCAACCCTCTTTACAATGACCTTAACCCAAGTGGTTAAGGAATCCAAGTCCACAACCTGGTCCATTTGAGTAGCAATGGAAGAGGGTGGAATGGGATGTCTCCCAAAAAATAGAAGTAAGGAGTGAAATGAAACAAAAAGGCATGTTTAGACATCCTATAACCCCTGGTGATGTAAAGGTAAGGCTAAGTCCCAATCCTTTTTGTTCTTAGTGAAGCAAATCTTTTGAAATCATTTCTTACATGTTTGAACCATCCTCTCTGTAAGGCCATTAGCTTGGGGATGATCCCTTGAAGTTTGACAATGGTCAATGAGAGCATTATCAAGTAGGTCTTGGAATTCTCCTCTCAATTCTGATCCTTGATCAATAAAGCATTTAGCACAAGCCCCAAACCTACTTAGGACTTGTTGTAAAAAAGCATGGCTAGTGTTGTGTGATGACTTGTCCAGCAGTGTAACAAGCTCGACCCACTTTGAAAAATGTTCAATCATAATCATGATGTAGACATTACCCTTAGAGGTCTGTGGTAACTATCCAACTAAATCACATGACTAGCAATAGAACATGCCTTGAATAGGGAATGGAGAAGGCATGAACTGTCGAAAGGAGAAAGAAGTTCTCACTCTATCACATTGTTCACACCTATGACGTCTCGAACTTGAACATACATACCTTTCCAATGGTAATGAGGAACGAAAAGGCTATAAGAACGTTTAACTCCAAAGTGTCCAAGCTCTAAGTGTACCTACTAAATAAGACCAAGCCATTCATGTGGTGGAGGAACCACTTTGTAACCTTGTGGTAAATATCGAACAAAGTGATTATCCTTCCATGGGTAGCATTTGGACTGTTGTTGTATGCGTTCTCAATGACTTAATGTAACTTGGGGAGGGTATTCCCCACACTAAAGAAACTTCAGAGTGTCCAAGTCAACCCATATATCCACAATGGGATGCTTAACCAAGTTACATTGTAATAGTGCAAGATAACTAAATGCATAGGATACATGTGTTGCTGGAATTTGGTCAAAATCTTGCCTAGTTATTGAAAAATCTTCAAAGGTAGTGAGGGGTCTCCACGACATGGTATATGCGTTCTAATGTGTAATACCAAGTCGTTGAATAACTTTGAACTCATACTCCTAAAGATAAGTGCCCGACGAATTAACTTACCAGTAAGCTTGTCATTGGTCATCAACCACTTGATAGGCTAGTGGTCGATATACAAAGTGAACTTGGTGCCATAAAGATAGGGCCTGAAATGTGTAACGGCCCATACAACAGCAAGACATCCTCTTCGTATCAAAAGTAGTTGTTTTCAACCTTGTTACTTCGAAATGCATAGGCAATAACATATTCCTTGCCTTCCTCATCAAGTTGGCCAAGAATAACACCAATATCAAGAGCACTCCAGTTAATGTGTAAAATGAAGACCTTGCTGAAATCAGATCTCCTTAGAATGGGGAACTTTGAAAGCTTTTCCTTGAGTGTGTTGAAAGCTTCCTAAACCTCTTTAGTCCATGTCTAAGCAACATCCTTCTTTAACAATGCATAATGAGGATGATTAATAGTATTAAAGTCTTGGACATAAATCCTATAGTAATTACATAGTCCGATGAAGCTCTTTCGAGTGTGAACATCAGTAGGATTGGGCATCTTTAAAATGGCTACTACTTTGGCCCAATGAACCATAATACCATTTGGCAAAATTTTATGTCCAAAGTAGACTATTGAAGTGACATTTAACTCACATTTTTTGGGATGGATCTTCATATTAACTTTGTGGAGCCTCTTGAATAACTCCTCAAGATGAGCCAAGTGTTGCAAAAGTCCCTTGCTATGCATTAGGATATCATCTATGTAGCATTTCAAAAAATCTACTGTTTCAAGAACCTAGTCCATGACTTGCTGAAAGAATATAGGTACATTCTTCAATCCAAAAGGCATCATAAGCCATTTCGATAACTTGTTGCTTCCATGGAATGTCGTTTTCTTACAATCTTTCGCAACGAGCACAATCTAGTTGAAGCTTTGCTTCATATCCATAATTGTGAAAATGTTTTGAGTCTCCAATGTTATCAAAAAATTCTTAAGGGATGGGCATCAGGTACTTGTCCTAAGGTGTAACTAGGTTCAAAGGCCTATAATCCCCACACATCTTTTTCTCAGTCCATAATCTAGTTGAATCCTTCTTTGCTCGCATTACTGTAATGGCTACAAAATCAAAACTTTCTTGGCTAGATGAGCCCAACATATTGGAGTTTTTTACATCTTTCAACTACCAATTCCCACTCATGTTTGCTCAACCTATGCCTCCTTCAATAGATGGATGTCTCATTTGTAAGGTCTATGAAGAACTGCACGATCTTACACCTACTTAAATCTTTCATTGGAAATGCAAACACATTCTCATACTTAAATAGCAAGTCTGTGACTTGGTCTCTCTCCTTCTTGGTGACCTAGTTCCCTATAACAAGAGGGTAGTTGGAAACACATGGAATGGAGTTAGAAAGTGTGTTTGAAGAACCTAGTGTATTGGGTTCTCCACTATCCAACTACGCAAACTCGTGGAAGGTTGTAATTGTTTCTCTAGAAGTTGATGTACCTCCATGTGTATAAAAAACAACTTGAGTCAAATTACATGGTACTTCCCCCCCCCCCCCCCCCCTTCCAACACTAAGAATGAAGTGTAGAGTGTTGAAGATAGGTAAGTGTATTTGGTTAAGGTGCTATGTAGTCATCGCCATAACTGCAAGTTGATTGGATGAATGCTGATGTTGTGTACATTTGAAAGAGTACACAGGTTACTAACAACCATATAAAGGAGTTCAGGTCCATGCCTCTCCCTAGTAGAACGTTACGTTCCAATCTAGTCACCTTAGTGTGACTAATAATGCCAGTTTGGAACCCCATAGCCCTTCCTCTTTCTTCTTGGCTTGGTGCATCCCAAATGGCTAAAGCATGAAATAAAAAATACACCAAGCTTGGTCCATCTCCCTGAAAGGTGTGTGTTCCTAGGAAGGAGACAAAGGTGAATTAAGCACCTCTTGGTTTTCCTATCGTGTTCGTAAGAAACCAAGGAGGTTTTTCTTGCCTCATAACTGGTTGGCAAGAGTTTTAATCATCCAATATGTGAGAAACATGTAGGTTGGGGTCTCTAATGGTGTGTTTCAGAACTAATTGCAAAACTAAAAGTGGTGCAAGGTTGGTCCACCAATTGCAAAGCCGTTGCGCATAGGAATTGCATTGTGCCACATCGAGTAGGAATGGCTCTTCAAAGTAATGTTTGACTAATGTGTAATGCTCCTGGACTTTCTCCTTTTGGTCAAGTTGAAAAAGGGTATTCTTAATCACATAACCAAGCGTAGGAGAAATGGATTGAGCCCAGGTGATCAATCGTACCATGTTCGTGAAGACACTGAATCTTGTGTCACTCAAACCTTTTCCAATTCCAGTTGCTAAAAATCCTTGACATTCCCAACCTAAAATGATGAGGTCCACATGGCCAAATAATTCCATATGTTTCTTTTGAATTAGTTTTATGTCAAAGGACAAGAAAATGAAACTGACCTTCCATGCGGTGGTTGCAAACTATTGTGGAAATCTGATTGTGAGTTCCATCATTTTTTATGCCACCACTTGCCTTGCAATATGATCAATGTTTATGTAGAAATACTTCCAAACCACCATTCCTGACTGTAATAGGGTTTCAAGACCTATACCAATACCACCAAAGAGCTCAAATAATGTAATCCCCTGCTTAGGCAATGTCCAAGTGATTAATTGATGAAGTACTGGCTTAATTGGTTTGCCATAGCTCTCCATGATTTCAAAATTAGACAGAGATTTGACTAAAGGCTTGTGGGCTGCTTTGAACCTCTATAAAACCTCTGGTCCATGTTGAATGTTAGTAGGAACCACCTTCAAGCTTTTGGTAGCTTGGGTGTAAGTTGTCTTTTCTTCATCTCCCTTTATCCATTCATGGCTAATTTATTGGATGTAGGAAATGGTGTGTGCTTCCTTGAGCATATAATGATGAGCCATAGGACTATGGTTCCCATGTAAATCAAAGGTGTATGTATCCCAGGTGGTGGCCATTAGTCTCCTAATCCACTCAATAGTACGCATGCTCGAACCAGTTACCAATTGTGAAACCTGGTGGAAACAGGGCCTTTTATCCAATGAACACATCGTAACTGGTGGCATTGGTGACTAAACATTTGACCTATAGGCAAAACTCTTAATTTGTACCTTCATTGAAATTAAGTGCAATCAAATTTGAACTTTCCCTAAGTACCTCTTCTATGTTCCCACTAGTAGTGTGAATTTGCCACATAGATTTCCATAGTTTGGGGTTGAACGTGCTCATTTTCTTGGTGAATTGAACTTCAAGAATCATTGGTTGGGCACCTATATCAAGAAATACCACTCTGGGTGTATGTCCTCCCACTTGGATTATTGGTTCAATATTGTCAACAATGGCAACTCTGGTGGCAATGGGAGTTCTCTCACTAGGCACCACCTTCGGAAATGAATGAGAGACTTTGTGGAAAGAATGGTTATCCATAACACCTTTGCTAAGTAATGAATCCACAAATGATATGTTCTTGGCTCCTTTTTGATATGTGAATGTAGAATTAGAGGTAGGAGAGCCCGTTAGTTTAGCCATGCTAGAACTAATGACTAGATTACGAACGCCATCTACAACACGAGAACCATTGGAGTGTCTCTCCAAGGTGTTGGGTGGGACCCTTATAACATAAGGATCAGAGATTGGTAGAGGACCTAATGTAGTGTTTTGGGTATCCTTTAATATTGCAATTATGTCCTTGGTGCCCAACTTCAAATCTTGAAAACAAAACAACGGTGTACTCACAAGTTTTTGAGCCACTTCATGCATTTGAAGTTCACACTCCATAAGCTGATTAGTGAGAAATTGTGTGTTTTTTTTATGTACATGTATTTTTGGGACACGAAAATTTGATGCCCTAGTAGCTTGTGGTGTAATAGTCTCCTTCCCCTGGCCAACAAAGTGTGTTCCTCTTTTGTGTTGAGAGGACGAAAAGATTGTGACATGACTGCTTGAGCTCCTCTAACCCTAGTAATAGGACTTGAACCGAATATGAGTCCATCAATCTAAATTACCTACCTAATGGTAGAAACTCTAGGTGCCACACTAGCCTCTTATGTTGCAAAGTAAGAAGGGCAAAACTTTTGGTGCAAAATTAGATTTGTGTGCATTGGAAAAAACATACTCCCTAACCATGGCATCATGTGAGAGGCCATAGAACAACCTAGGAGGTCTCTCCCATGATCCTGAACCCTGTATAGGTTGGGCATGACTAACTAGTTAGAAAGACTTGCCTTTTAGATTAACAAATTGGGTCTTCAATGACTCAAGTTCATTTTGTAGAGTTTGAACTTGAGCGACATGGGCTTGAAGCACTTCCCTCTTGTCACCATCGATGCACCAGCTTTTGTTGATCCAGTGGGAGAATTCTTTCGAGTTCTTGAGCTGGAATTTCCAATTAAGAGTTTTGAAAAAAATTTACAGCTCGCCACCTTCTCTTGGCAAAAAGATGAAACCTCAAGATGTTTTATAGGAGGCTTCTCAAACTTAAAGAAGATACTCAGAGCATCACAAACTTGAAAGTTGCCCATCGGCATTTTCATTCATTGTAAAGTATTTTGACACTCCATGCACTGGTTTTGCAACAAGTTTTTGCAAATTTGGAGACTCATACACTTTGTTGGATATGTACAACATTTTTGAGAAACTCGAACTAATTCATGCACACTATGAAGCATCCATCAAATTCAAGGACACAACCTCCACCAACTGCACCAACCGGATCAACACATTCTTCTTCAAGGGCTAAAGTGGTGCACTCGACTACACCCATCCTACCTTCTTTTAACTATTTTGGTAATCCTACCCACAAAGATAATGAATGCAACATTCTTTTCGAGGATCTATTTTGTGATTATTGTGGAAAAGAGGGACATCAGGAAGTTGTTTGTTTTGCTAAGTTCCCGAAACAAAAACAATTATGATTACCATGGCAAAATCTACCAGCATCTTTCGTTGCCCTTTAATTCAAGTTTTCTTAGAATTAAATTGCAAAGAAAGAAAGAAAACATAATGTATGTGAATGGTGATTATGTAATTGTCAATGAGCATCTAGAAATCTAGTATAACTATGGAAGAAACTCTCTAACTGTGGAGGAAACTCTCCCTGACAAAGGAATCCTAGAAATTAACAAAAGAATGGAAGAGCTTGGCCTTTTATATAGCCGCCAACAAGCTGAAACCCTAAACACCTAATAACGTATAGTAACTTAAGAACATACATTAACCTTAAGAGCATACATTAACCCTAAAGGCATGATTGGCATGCCCATAATCGGTCATCATGTATGAGGCCATGCATACATGCATGATAATATTCAACTCCTGATGCACTAATTGTGTTTGAAAGTACTACAATAATGGTGGAGGTTGTGTGAGATACATTACATCAACAACTCAAGTTGAACCAAAAGTTCCAACTTTCACACAATAAATTATCTTTTTTATGGCCTTTATCTATCATCAATGATGTTGGTGTTGTATACCAGACTACTATGCAAACAATGTGATGCATTCTATGCCATTCAATATCCCAAGTTTGTAGTTCTAATAACTTTTTGAAAAAATGGAAAAATGTGGTCAATTATCACGAGGATGATGGGACCATGTCCATGAAGAAGTATGTAACCATCAATCATACAAATTCTTGAAATAAATGGAAGCTAGCTAATTTCCAAGTTGTAGCAAAAGAAGGTGGACAACAAAAATCAAACTAACAACTTGGTCTTGGTTTTGGAGCCATAATTGGTCATTTTGGAAGTTATGTTCCTTCAACTAGAGGGTGGTGAATGGTTATAATTGCAGCAAAGCCCTTGTGTGGTGTTTCCAAACTTGTAGCTGAAGAAATTATTTTTAATTTGTTGGCAAAGACAATGGAAAAACATTTCTTACATGCATTGGGTTCATCCATTATGGTAACTAATAATGCCTTGTGATTCAAGTGGTTGTTTAAATTTGGACACAACACTTTTGCTTTGGTTGTCAATTTTCTCAATGAGTGATGGGTCTTTTGTCATATAACAATGGGGTTTTTTGAGGCTATAAATAATTCAAGATCTACAATGTGAAAGTAGGTGAGAAATTTAGTCTACTCATGCAATTTGCTAGCATTCCTTAAGAATGAGGGCAACAATCTTTCCAACCTTGCAAAAGCCATGATTTTTGTGATGACATGTGCACCATTAGTACTTGTACCTCCATGGAAAGGTTCATGTTTTGGACATGTTTTCAACAAGGCGTGTCAATATGCTTGCATGTGTTGGGTTTTGGGAGGTTAATTTGAAAACTATGTGGTTTGCATTGCAAAAAAATAACTTAGATAAAAGGTCTAAGCAAGTGGCCCTATGAATGGAAGAGAGCTTGTTTAAATGTTGCCCATTCCACCATTGCAAGTTGAAAATCATAATTAAAACCAAGTTTGCAAATAAAGTCATATTGTTTCAAGAAAACTTAGAATACCAAGATGCAATTAATGTATGTTATGGATGATAGGAATTGTTCAATTCCTAGCTCATTTACTAAATGCACATACCAAGGTAATTTGCAAAGCCTTCACAAAAACTATACTTCCTATTATGAAATAGTGTATATTCAATCAAACTCAAGGATAGTGGTTGATCTAGTGCACTTAATGCCACATTTTCTATTTTAATAGCATACTAAATTGTATCCAAAAATTTGAAGCAAGCTACCTTGTTTTGACACAAGGGGATTTTGAGTTTTAAGTTATTATTTTTGTGCATTTTTTGATAGGAAAAGCCATAGTTTTTCTTATTGTTTTTTAATCTTTTGCATCTATATACATTGTTTCAAAGGCACATAACATGTTCACATTCATGTTAGGCTCACATTTTAAAAGCTTTAACATGGTGAAGGCCTTGGTAGGAAGACCAAACTTGTGGCTATGGTGCCTAAATATGACAACAAGATTGTCCTACACCTCTTGATTGTTGCCTTTAATTTTTTGAATTTTGGAGCTCCTCCTTTTTGTTCATGTTAAATCTTAATCCTTTTACCAAAAGGATTTTATTTTGAACATGTGAATTTGAATGTCAACCATTTGTAAGGTCTATTAACATGTGCACTTTAATTGTTTACCATTTTCATGTACATTTAAAATAATGCAACTTGCTTCTAACACAATGGAAGGCTCATGAAGTTCAATTTCCAAATGTGACATGCCAAGTGCTTGGTATTTTAAAATAAAAAATAGAAACGAAATGTATTTTTAACATGAATGGAATTTTGACATCCTTACAAAGGTGCAAGTTGGGAAACAAAAACATTGACAAGCTCGTCATTGTCTTCATGGAAAGATTGGCCAAATGATGTGCAAATGGAATCCAATGAAAAGAGGGGGGAGGGGGGGGGGGTCCTTTAATGATTTATTGAATGAAAATGCAACAATGATTAAAGATAATGTTACCATGTTAAGATCATCAAGGCATGTTGACGACGTGGAGTAGGATTGATGGTGATTATGTTTAGGTTTATGTGTATTTGATTCATTCCATAGTGCAAGAGTGTTTCATTGACTTTTCATCAAATGTTTTTGCACCAACCTTAATGATTTTTTTATAAAAAGCTCGTTGTTTATCATTTGTCATGTGCAAATTCCAAGTGTTGGTTCGAAGACTAAAAGTATTACATGTAAAGTTGTGGCAACTATTCATCACCATTGTATGATGAGCTTAGAGGTTTGATGTTTTGTGATTCAATTATGAATAATTCAAATTTTGAGTATTGAAACTTTGCAAATAATAAAAAATATGGACAATCCAAACTATTGCCAATCACAAACTTGCCCCCTATAAGCTTTAGTGTTTTTATAACACTTCACCAATGTGTTCAAGGTTAAATGTTAATTAAGTGTTGATACAATCATTGATATGATATTGTGATTGCATGGTATCACATTGTGATGATCAAACATTGTGTTACAATGCCATGACAACATTATGTCAATAATTTATCAACATTTAGCTAACACTTAACCTTGAACACATTGTTAAAATGTTATAAAGGCACAAATACATGGGGGGGGCAAGTTTGTGATACATGCTCCATTTTTGAGTTTTCAAAGATATAAACATACAATTTTTAGGAGTATCCACGCACTTAGGTGGCTATTTTGATGATGTTTTCACTTGAATGTTATAACATTAACATTGGTTTATGGACCATCCTAGGCAAATCGGTGAAACAATTGCCAAAAACATTGAATACATAATTATCATCTTTTAGATTTTTGTTACATTTTTAAAAATAGATTCAACATTTATGATAAGTATAATGATGAGGAGGTGGAATTAATAATTCAACAAAGAGGAAGTGGACATGATTCAATGCATTCGACAAGGTCAAATTTTTCATGATAAAATCAATTTTTATAAGGTACATTCAACTTATAATTTTGCACTACTATTTGAATGATATAGGATTACATATATGTGTTGGATATTCAAACTGCATAAACCTTTTATCGTAACCCTAGCATTGGGTTCACGACCAAAGTAAGGGCTTGCGAAGGTGGGGCCAAAAAAGAAGCGTGGGCGTCACATCTCATGTTCCCAGGAGTGTAAGAAAGTGTGACAGAATGAACCTCCACACTCCTAAGTGAGTTCCCATTTTGGGAGTTACATTCCCAATGGACTTCCGAATTTTTAGAAAATAATTACAAGGGTCAAAACCCATTGGATTAAAAATTTCCTTATATAATTGAAAAGCTCTTGGAATGTAGATGTCTAAAATAGACTTGCATGACCCATTTGGGTAATTAAAATATAAGTTATGGCCAAAAGAAGGGTCAGGAGTCAAATTGTCAATTTGACTTACAACCATTAAAAGTTGAGAATCGCCTTGACTTCCTTATGTATAAATGGCGTGCTACATACTGTTGGAAAGCTTTTGACGAGGGCTATAACTTTGATTTAAATTTCACTTCAATCAGAGGTTTACACACAAATTTATGGGCCCCCAAAGTCATGGGAGTTGTCGCAACCCTACGTTGGCCAAGTGTGGGGGTGAAGCCCAACACTTGGAAAAAGTGAGGAGTTGTAGTCCCCCGGGACTCCTGAATGTTTAGAGCTCAACAATAGGACCCAAAACACCTTGCATTGGAGTGTTCTTAGTTTCATTGAAAAGGTCATGAAGCGTAGATATTGAAAATGGCCTCGCATTGGCCATTTGGACATCTGTCGCCCAAGTTATGGGCAAAAGAAAGGCCGGGAGTCAAACTGACAATTTGACTCCCGATCACTAAAAGTCAGAAATCGACCTTTTTTCGACCTCCAAATTGAGAGTGCAATATGTCGTTGGAAAGATCTTAACTAGGGCTACAAGTTTGGTTTAGACCTTGTTGCAATTGGACTTTTAAGTCGGGAGTTATGAGCTCCCAAAGTCTCAGAACTCCAACCGGGACCATTTCGGGACAATTTCGAGACTCCGACTTGGGAGTCCCGAGAAATAGAGCCACTTGGATGTAGTCTCGACGGTGCGTCGCAGAAAATACTATATGGGCGAAGGTGGTGGCTTCCCCCGAGTCCAAGCCGTGGTGTGTCTTGTGGTCCAAAGTGCCCGTGGCTTGTCCCAACACCCAACGGTGTCCCGGAAATGTGAACAAACCACTTTGTGGTTTGTTTTGGTGCAGAATCAAGCTTGATCAACTAATACCTCTTCCTAGTCTAATCCCTGGGCTCCCAACTCGACCCTTTACCCCTCTCTAGAGTTGGAAGCCGGGAGCGCCTTTCGAGTCCCAACTTTCCGTAACTACATTTTGGTGAACCCTCAAGTGGGTTCACCCCGGGACTTGGGAGTGCGTCACTTGGTATCAGAGCTCAAGGAAGCTCGACCTTCTTCTTGGAGTGGTGATGGCACCCAATAAGACCCGCAAGCCGCCGCAAGACTCCATGTTGGAGGAGCCCGTCGATGACCGAGTAGCCCCGCCTGAATCTATTGGGGAGGAGGAACCCATGCCCCGGGAGGACCGAGATGAGCCTGAAAGTGAAGAGGAACAAAAGAGCTCGGTCCTATTCACCCAAAAACAATTGGAAGTACTCTTCAAGATGAGTAGGCCCGACTTTGGTGAGTTGGTGGCGGCCCTCAAAACGAGAGCCGCCAAGGGTGAAAGGTTTCAACCGGCCAAGCCCGGGAACTTCGATGGTGCCCGTGACCGAAAGGTTGTGGATGCTTGGCTTGCGGAAATGGACGACTACTTGCATGCCGCCAAGGTTGGACGAAATTCCGCCGTGGAGCTTGCCCAATCTTATTTGAAAGGCTACGCCGCCACATGGTGGAGGACGGTCCGACAAGAGGAGGGGAGAAACCACGGCTACACATGGGAGTTCTTTAAGGAGCGGCTCGAATCGGAATTTGTTCCAAGGAATTCCGACTATGTCTCTAGGTGCAAACTCTGTGACCTTGTGAATGCCACGAATGAAAACTTGACGCATTATGTGAGGGCTTACTCCGAGCTCATGCTTGAGATCCGGCATATGCACGAGTTGGATTGTGTATGCCAATTTGTGATGGGACTTCCCACTTGGGCCAAGCAAAAGCTTGAGGAGAGTTGGCCTGCCTCATTATCCGAGGCCATCACGAAAGTGGAGAACTTCTCGGATGTGGGGCAGAGTGACAAATTTGGGTTCAAGAAGGACAACAAGTTCCTTCACAAGAAGCCAAGGCATGAAGGAGAGTGGAATCGGGGGCAAGGAAGCCCAACCAAGGAAAAGCCTAAACACTTCCAAGGCTCGGGGTTCAAACCCAAAGGAAACTTTGTAAAGAAAAGAGCTCCTTCCAAGGGGAGCCAACCAAAGGGAGATTTTGGAGTGAAGCCCAAGGGGGCATGCTTCAATTGCAACGAAGTGGGGCGTTACTCCAAAGATTGCCCCAAGTCCAAATCCAGTGTTGGGAGCTCTAAGGTACTCGCTCTCAATGCCACTCTAGCCTAAAAGGAATGCAACCGACTTATCTTCTTGAAAGGGAAGATTTCTAAGCGGGATATTTTATGTCTTTTGGACACAGGGGCTTCTCACAACTTCATAACTCAAGAAAGCGCCAAAAGGATGGAGCTCCACTTGGAGGAGCTCAAGGCACCCATTGAGGTGCATTTCGCGGATGGGGTTCCCCATCCAACTACGTTACAAGCAAAAGGAGTGCCTCTTCAATTGGGGAATTGGAAAGGAAAGGTGGACTTGTTAGTTTCCACCTTGGGTGGAATGGAATGCATTTTGGGGATAGAGTTCATCACCCAAAACAATGTGCTTATAGAAGGGCACAATAGGATAGTTAGAATCCCATCTAAAAGTGGCACATGAGTTGCCTTGTGTGGGTGATCCAACCATCCGCTTTATGGTAGGAAAAGCTTTCAAGAAGGAATGTGTGGGAGGCTTTGGCATGATGTGTGTCAAGCGGGTGTTGGATGAGTATGAGCCCAAGGAGGTCACCAAGTTGGTGACTTTCGCCGAGTGCATAAGGCAAGTTTTGGAAGAGTTCCCGGATGTGATGCCCGACGAGTTGCCCGAAGACTTGCCCCCGAGAAGACGGGTTGATCATGCGATTGAAGTGATGCCGGGAGTGGAACCTCCCGCCAAGGCCCCATATCGAATGAGCCATGAGAAGTTGAAAGAGCTTAAGGTTCAACTCGAAGAACTCTTCGCAAAAGGGTATATCAAACCAAGCAAGTCACCATATGGGGCACTTGTCCTTTTTGTTCACAAGAAGGATGGGACTTTGAGGATGTGTGTTGATTAAAGAGCACTCAACAAGGCAACGGTGAAAAATCCGTATCCTTTACCTCGCATCGATGATCTATTTGACCGTCTCTTGGGAGCCAAGGTTTTTAGTAGAATTGATCTACGTTCCGGGTATTACCAAATTAGGATAGCGGAAGGGGACGAAGAGAAGACCGCTTGCCGCATGAGGTATGGCTCATATGAGTTCATGGTGATGCCCTTTGGGCTCACCAATGCACCCGCCACATTTTCCACTTTCATGAATGACATTTTCCGCGAATGGCTTGATGATTTTGTGGTCGTCTACATAGACGACATTTTGATTTATAGTAGCTCCTTGGAGGAGCATGCGGAGCACCTTCGCAAGGTGTTCCAAAGGCTAAGAAAAACAAGTTATATGCCAAGCTCGAGAAGTGCGAATTTGGGGTGACGGAAGTGGATTTTCTTGGACATAGGATAACTCAAGAGGGCTTGATGATGGATGATCACAAGGTTAAGGCAATTTTGGATTGGGAGCCGCCTAAGTCGATTCCCGCCTTGAGGTCCTTCTTAGGATTGGCCTCATACTATCGCAAGTTCATCAAGAACTTTGCAAAGATAGCGGCGCCTTTGACAAACCTCTTGAAGAAGTCCGCCGTCACCTATGAATGGGAAGAAGCATGCGAAGAAGCCTTTGGAACATTGGAGGGCCTTTTGGTGAAGGCACCAGTGTTGAAGTTGCCCGACTTTGACAAGGAGTTTGAAATCCATTTCGATGCCTCCGACTTTGCAATTGGGGGTGTCTTAGTGCAAGAAGGAAGACCGGTGGCCTTTGAAAGCAAGAAGTTGGGTGAGGCGGAGCGAAGGTGGCCAACACACGAGAAAGAGATGTGGGCGGTCATACATTGTCTTAAAACTTGGGGCCATTACATAGGCTCCAAAGATGTGGTGGTGTGGATCGATAATGTGACCTTGAAGTACTTCGCAACTCAACCCAAGTTGTCATCGAAATAAGTAAGGTGGCAAAACACCTTGGCTTTGTTCAATGTGGACATCCGGCACAAGCCGGGAAAAGAGAACATAGTCCCCGATGCCTTGAGCCGGAAACATCAACTTAGAGTGGTGTATATGGGAGAGTCGGAACTTTAAGACTAGCGAGCTGCCGAGATGCCTTTGCCAAAGAAGTGAGGCAAAACATCCAAAATGGAGCCAAGTCCCACTTCCATTTGCGAAATGGATTGTTGTGGTATAAGCAAAATCGACTCTTGGTGCCGGAAGGGAAGATAAGGGACACACTTTTGAAGGAATGTCATGATGGACCGCTTGCGGGCCATGGTGGTGCAAAGCGCACCACAACATTCCTAAAGAAGTCCTACTATTGGCCCAACTTGAAGGATAGTGCGGAGGAGTATGTGAAGACTTGTTTAACTTGCTAACAAACTGGACCCTCAACAAGAAGCAAGCGAGTTTGTTGCAACCTTTGCCAATTCCCAAAGGGCCGTGGGAAAGTGTGTCAATGGATTTCATGGTAAGTTTGCCCCCTTCAAGTGTGGTTGAACATCAAGAACTTCCGGTTGCCTGAAGGTTTAAGTCATAAGTTCATGGGGCCCATATGCGGGTCCATTCAAAGTGTTGGAAAAGAAACTTTTCGACACTTATAAGTTAAAACTACCGGAAAACCTTAGAGTTCATCCCACATTTCACGTGTCTCATTTGAAGCCGGTCTCCCGTGATGCCTCAAGGCCTAATCGAGAAAACAACTCAAGGCCCCCACCCGACTTGGTTCACAATGAGCCGGAATTTGAGGTGGAGGCCGTGCTTAAGTCAAGGCAATTTAGAGGGCGAGAGCGGGAGTATTTAGTCAAGTGGAAAGGATACCATCCAATAGAGGCTTCTTGGGTGAATGAATCCGACATGGAACATGCCCAAGAAGCCATAGAAGAATTCCACGCGAGACCGGCAAAGAAGAGACGTAGATAGTGATGAGGACATCACCTTTCTTTTAGTGGGCCAGAGTGTCACATAAAATGTATCACATCAAGTTGCAAATGAAATAAAGGCTATAAACTTCCAAAAGATTGAATCATGTGAAGAGAAATTTGTATAAGGCAAATAGAGTTGTTAAATGGCATGGTACAAATGGAACTATTTTTGCGTAGGTTCAAATCAAAATCAGACTCCTACTTTGGGGTTGAGGAAACTTGACCCCGAAAGAGGAGGCAAACAAGGTGAGCTTGCGGGGACATGCACATGCCTTAAGTGCATCCCGAAAGGTTGGTTGGTAGTGTGGCCAATGCGGGAAGTCATGACCCCGCTCACATACTTTAAGTGTAGTTTGGGACTTGGGTTTGGCAAACCCGAGTGTTACTTCTCGTACCTTGATAAGTAAACCTTTTAGTTAAGGCTTGGTTGTTGTGACCAAGGAAGGCTTAGTTGTTGTGACCAAGGTGCGAGATAGGGAAAGGAGTCATATCAAGTAGCTTAAGTCAAGAGTAGACTTGACTTAAGTTCCTCATGAGGGGAAGAATGAAAAAGTTCCTCCCAAATGAAGAGCTTCGTCAATTAGGCTAGTTTAATTTTTTAACGAAGCAAAAGGTGAGGGTTTCGGGGAGGATTCTTTTGGACTTGTCGAAAAAGTGTTGGAAACTTGGGGACGCCTAAGTTAGCTTGAGACAAGGTCTAGACACAAAGTTGGCAAAATGGCCAAGGATCCAAAAGAAAGTAATTGCAATTGTACGAGAGAAAATTCTAAGTGTCAATGAGGACATTGACCTCTTTCTTCTAGTGGGGGAGAGTGTCGCAACCCTAAGTTGGCCAAGTGTGGGGGTGAAGCCCAACACTTGGAAAAAGTGAGGAGTTGGAGTCCCCCGGGACTCCTGAATGTTTAGAGCTTGATAGCAGGACCCAAAACACTTTGCATTGGGGTGTTCTTGGTGTCATCGGAAAGGTCTTGAAGCGTAAATATCAAAAATGGCCTCGCATTGGCCATTTGGACATTTATTGCCCAAGTTATGGGCAAAAGAAAGGCCGGGAGTCAAACTGACAATTTGACTCCCGACCACTAAAAGTCGGAAATCGACCTCTTTTTGACCTTCGAATTGAGATTGCAATACGTCGTTGGAAAGATCTCGACGAGGGCTACAAGTTTGGTTCAGACCTTGTTGCAATCGGACTTTTCATTCGGGAGCTATGAGCTCTCAAAGTCCCGGAACTCCAACCGGGACCATTTCGGGACAATTTCGGTACTCCGACATGGGAGTCTCGGGAAAAAGAGCCACTTGGATGTAGTCTTGACGGTGCGTCGCAGAGAATACTATATGGGCGAAGGTGGTGGCTTCCCCCGAGTCCGGACTGTGGTGTGTCTTGTGGTCCAAAGTGCCCGTGGCTTGTCCCAACACCCAACGGTGTCCCAGAAATGTGAACAAACCACTTTGTGGTTTGTTTTGGTGCAGAATCAAGCTTGATCAACTAATACCTCTTCCTAGTCTAATCCCTGGGCTCCCAACTCGACCCTCTACCCCTTTCTAGAGTTGGAAGCCGAGAGCGCCTTCCGAGTCCCAACTTTCCGCAACTACACTTTGGTGAACCCTCAAATGGGTTCACCTCGGGACTTGGGAGTGCATCAGGAGTCCTAATTTTGAGAATTTCGAGACTTCCATTTGGGAGTCCTAGGACAAAATGACATTTGGGTGTTGGTCTTATGACCAAACACAAAGTATATTATAAAGGGAAAGGTGGTGGCTTTTCGCAAATCTAAGCTGTGGTGAATTTTATGAGTTCGTGTTTGTTCGTGATTCATTCATGCACCAAAAGTGTTTCAATTCTACACTAACCAACTTATTGTTTGGTTTGTGTAGGTCCATGTGAATAATTGACCCGCTTGACACTTGACTTAGTCCCATCCCAGAGCTCTATCACACCCCTCTACCCCTAAAGTGTTGTGAGTTAGGGAGCACACCCCAATTCCTTTTCCTTTCATTGTTTTCACATTTGGACTCACAATGGAATCCATAAAGAAGCTTTGGGGGTGCATCGCCTTTGAAAGACAAAAACATACATTTGATATCATACATAACCTATTGGTCTTTATAAAAAATAATTATTTGAAAATTGACCTTTACACATAGTAGGCAGTATCATTTTAAAAACAACTTGGTAGACTAGAATTAAATAAGGTGAAAAAATATCCAAATTGATACCAGAGAGCAAATCCCCATAATCTTTCGGGAATTTGATTATTTGATACCTTGTGCAATCCCAAAAATAAAATACCTTAAATACCTTATTCGTTTGGTATTGGAAAAAAATAAAATTGACCAACATTAGAACATAGCTTCCGCACCAATTTTGAAAACACATTTAGATATTTGATTTAACAAAATAATAATCATAAGTTTTCAAACCTTTTGGATTTTTTGGGTGAAAATACAGCCCAATAATTTAGATAAACATCTTTTTTCCACCATGAAGCTTAAATGTAAGATAAAGCCCATTCCCCAAGGTCCTAGGACAATGCAATATTGAAGTTCAACCTTACATTTAAGGGATCTGCCCCCACCTGTGGGCTCTACCCATAAAATATGAGGCGAACATTATTGTGAAATTAATTGTATGTAAATCATGAATAATAGTTTGATGAGGGTTCTTACAATTATTCCTTTATAACTTGCAAACATCAAATAGATCGAATATGTGTTACTTTTCAATGTAAATTTGCACTATCTTGACTATTCGAGGGTTAAAAGTGGGAGGGATCTTACAATTACAAGCACAAGTAGGCATCCTCCCACTTTTAAGAATAGATAAAACATATTTTTTCCATTTTTTTGAAAAGAAGGATATTGATGGCTAGGCTAGGAAGGTTGAGATGGTGAGGGGAGCTATGTCCCTTGGCTCACCTGGGCTTCAAGGAAGAAGAACAAGGGGTGTGTCACACTTTGGCCCTACCATTTACATTAAAAAGTATCTTAAGGCAAAAAGAAGAACTATGGGAAACTCAAATATTTCACCATGCAAAAATATAACCTTAAAAAAATCCTCCAAAAGAAACCAAAATCCTTCAAGATATTATAATTCTACAACCAATCTCAAGTTTGAACACAAGCCAAAATGGCATCTTTCAAAAATCCTCATATAAAAATAGACCTATTATTATTACCTAGCTGGGGCCAAAATCCCTTAAAGGCTACTATACTCTATAATGAATATAAACACAATATCTTTGCCTTGGTAGGCAAGGCCAATAAAGTTTCAAATTTTCAAGAGTAGGTGAACAAAATTAAATGATAGTATTCCTGACTACTTTAGAACTCCACTGACAAGAGTCAGTGGAGGCCCTTAAAAGACCAATGAAGGGGCTGGGGGGGGGGCATTACTATTACCTTTAGGAATAATCTATTAGGACATCCCTTTATCCAAGTAGCCAATAAAATGAGAGAAATGAGACCAAAAAAGACCAATTTTCATTGCTCATGATGTAAGGTCATGCTTGGTACACACACAGGAAGGCCCATACGTCCCATGGCAGTTCCAAATTCCATAAGTTGCGGGTTTGCCAGCCTTAGGTTAATGCGGGACATTAGCAGTGAAGAAGCCCATGAACCGTCCAACTACCTTGGGCATGGGTGGGCTTACCCGACACCAAATTATCCAACACACACACACACCCATTCCTATTAATGAATTTATTGGGAAACCTGAATTTTGTCTGGAGTATATATATACACTTGAGTAGCCTAGGGTTTTAAATCAAGTCCAGCACATACCAACCATAATGAGCTTACACATCTAATCGACTCCGGTATTGATACATGTACGTTTCCCTCGTGTTTCCACTATAGAATTTTTTATCAGATGGGCTGTCCTCCAGGTACATACGTACACAATAATAATAAGCTAAAAATAAGCTCCATGTTCAGCCTTCTCTGCCAAGTTGATGACATACCGAGAGAGCTTCTACTTTCCCATTTTCTTCCCCCCCCTACTGCCCCCTTTTTTTTTCCACTCTTTGTATACGGCAGGGTCTGGGGTGCTGCTGATAATGCTGTTGTCCTCAGGCATTTCCACTATACGCTTATCTTTATGTATGAAAAGGTGACTAATCAAATGCTTTTTTCTGATACCGTAGTA
The DNA here is from genome assembly GCA_963921925.1 of Sphagnum tenellum. Taxonomy (NCBI): domain Eukaryota; kingdom Viridiplantae; phylum Streptophyta; class Sphagnopsida; order Sphagnales; family Sphagnaceae; genus Sphagnum; species Sphagnum tenellum. The sequence goes on from OY998159.1 coordinate 1,173,533, forward strand.
CCTTGGCAGCTTCGACACTAATTATATATATATTAAAAAAATTGAAAATTTCCAATTCTATGTATTTTTTATTTTAATTTTTTAAGAGAAAAAAAAGGGTGAAGAGAAATAATGATTTTTTTATGAATGTTTTACTTTTCAAACTGAAATCCTCAAAAATAATTAATTATTCAACCAACATGTGTGTCCAAGTTGGCAATGTACTATGGAAAAATGTCACAAGTAGTCCATTATTCATACGGCTAACATGGAAGTGAAGGTGGCTCCCACACTATGTAGATGACTCTCCCTCAACTCCTATGTCCTTGCTAGAAATCTGTACAAGGAATAAAAAGGGCCTCCTTAAAGTTTGTCCATCCGCAACTGGGATGTTCATTGCTCATGCAATTGGCCATCAACCTAATTTGGTGCTTCTTATTCTCATCTTACCTTCACTTTTTTTTACAAATGTATCTCCATGATTGTTTTTCTAAACAATGTAAAGGTGAATCGGATGTGTGAATATCATCTTTGTGCCTCCCGCTCTTTCAATCTTCACTTGTTCTCCTTCCGTGTAAAGAACACCCCATTTGCAAATATGTAAACAACTCCCTTTTTTTTATTTCTATGTGTATTTTGAGGGATCTCCCCCAGCTGAAGAACCCTAGGGGCTTATGTGGGGGGGAATTCTGCCAATTTTTTATGTTCCACTTTTTGGTAGGTCCAAAGGAATACCTACTCCCTATACAATCCTATATAACCATGGTTAGAACTTAGAACCAGTCATTCCCATAGTCTCGTCACCAATTAATTTGTATCCCATTTCCATTTTCACCGTTCATGTTCCCTTCTCATATGGCTTGTTGTTCCCATTGTCCTTGTTGTTTCCCATTGTCCTTGTTGTTTCCCATTGTTGTTCTTATTGCCCCATCACCAATGGCACCAATCTTGGCATTTTCTGGTAATTGCCTGAAACAAATTGGGACATCCCTCATAATAAGGTTATTGGATGGTTGTACAATCATTTTTTACCCACCTAGTGTGCAATCCACAACTTGTTGTGAACCTTGGTTGATAACCAGGTCAATTCTCAATAGCAAACCTACACTAGTTAGAATCATGGTTGGCCAATCCAAGGCACCGCATTGGTTTTCTAGTTCCCCATTCAATGTTTGGGTAACCAAATTGCAGGTCCTAAATATCCCCCTAACAAGTTTTTTTTGGAGTTTATTTATAAGTTTTACATAGTTCTTGTCCTCCATCATCAATACTTGTCCTACTTAAGAAAGAAAAAATAATCTAATGTTTTGTTTTTCCTCATCAAGTTTGAACTCAATGAAATAAGGAATAGTATGTACCACTAGTCTACTTTCAAATGTTTACAATAGTAGTGTCTTTTATTTAATTTATTTAATTTTTGTAGAACATTACTCAAATTCTATGCAAAATTGTTGGATGCCCACATAAAGTTCACTAGAGGGTATTTAACATCTTTCAGTCCATAATCCTATTCGAACCAAAATTGAAACCACATCTTGCAACCAATGTCCTCTTGGAATTGGAACTAATTCCAAACTCCGCCCAAAATCTAACATATCCAAGTTTTTTAGGCACATTCTCAAAAAGCCAAAAGGTTGGACCTACTATTGACTCCTTTGGCCACTTTGTTAATTGGTTGTGAAAAAATTGTGAGCACAAAATCTTCTAGCATGGGCTATGTGGAATGAAGGTGAACCCAAACCAATTCCATACTAGGTTGAGTTGAAATAATTTGGGAGAACACTGAAACCAAAATTCCCTTCATGACCATGAATGAAACACCAATAATTCGGAGCTCTTAGGATGTAACAAGTTTTTATGCTCTATTCAAGCACTTTTTACCAATGTTTTTCTAGGTGAGGAAAGTGTCGGTTTTAATGCAAATTGGCAATTAACAAGGGGTGTGTCACATTGCAGCCTTGCTATTTACATTAAAGAGTATCTTAAGGCAAAAGAAGAATTATGGAAATTCAAACATTGCACCATGCAAAAATGTAATCTTCAAAAAAAATTCCTCTGGTTATGATACCTTTTGGACATTGGGGTATCCAAAGAATCCTTCAAGATATCATAACTCTATACATAATCTCAAGTTTGAACACAAGCCAAAATATCATCTTTCAAAAGTCCTCATATAAAAATTGACCTACTACTTAGCTACTAAACTCTATAATGAAATTAAACACAATATCCTTGCCCTTGTTAGGCAAGGCCAATAAAAGTACTTGGAATGTGAATCCATAATCAAAGATTGATAACACTTTAGAGCAAGCCTTTGAAAGAAGAACCTGTTGTTACCAGGTATCATAATGACATCTGGGCTCACTATGTTCCTGCATGGAATGGGTCTTTAGTTCCGTAGTACTTAAAAGACATTGAATGACCTCATGTGCATTTCATTGTATTGTCCATCTTTGTAAATAAAGAAATCTTGTAGTGTGCATGCAAAATGGCAAGAGAGCAATCCACAAAGAACTAACTCTTTCATGACCTTGATTTAGATTCTAAAATAGGTGATTAGTAGGTTAGATTATATATAGGTGATTCTAGAATAGGTGATGGTCTATACATAGGTAATGGCAATTTTTGTAGTTAAAAAAAGGGAACTGAAACCCAACAGAAAATTATTTCTTGATCACTTTCCATCCATCCTTGATGGTGCTCTGCAACCTTTTTTTTCTGCAAAATTATATTTCACACAAGTGCCAAAAATGAAAATATTTCTGCTGCATATTCACTGGTTTTTGGGGAAAAAAATTGGCCAAATTTCTAGAAGATAACAACTTTTGAAAAAAAGAAAATCCCCACATTTTGGACTCAGATTTTGGTTTAGCGGCTTTTTTTTCATTTGCTAGCATTTCCTTTTACTTTTCTGACATGTTCTAGGAACTTGTTACCATATTCACTCCTAAATCGCTCTTGGGATGCTCCTACTAATACAACATTAGGAATAATAATAATAATAATAATAATTTTTTTTTAAAAACAACTGGTAGGTGCCGGTTGACTCTTGCCAATGTAGACCTTATTAGAGTCTAGAGTCTAGAGAGTATCATGGGCCCATTGGAAGCAGAATTCCATAGAGTCTTGACTTTAGGCATTGAATTAGAAGGCCATGAAGTCAGTTTATTTTTAGAAACTTACCTAAATCCCTGCACCTGTTGGTCCTATAATTGACTAAAGGAGGGTCAAGTCACGCGCAGATGGCGGGTGACCAAACAAACACACGCACACACACACACACACACTCTCTCTCTCTCTCTCTCTCTCTCTCTCTGCAGCATCTGCCCCCTAAATCGGATGACCTGACCTGACCCGACCCAAGGTGGTCTTTTGCTGATCTGTTGTGAGAAATAATTGAGTTCTCTCGTACAACGACGATGGTGGTGGTCACTGGTGTGCGTACGCTGCTGCATCTGTCCCGCAGCTTGTTTTGTTGGACTTGTTCTTCTTTGCACAGGGTTCAATGGAATTTGGGCTTTCTGTAATCTTCTTCCCACACCCACACCTGCTGCGTACATTACAATTGTTCGTCACCGTACTAGCCTAATGTGTGGGTTGGAAAAGAACAAGAAGTAAGCAACTAAAAAAAGTTGGATGTGAGGAAAAAGTTTTTTCTTTGCAAGGTCATATATTGAGCACCATTGGAGATGTTTCTAAGTGATTTCCCACCTTCGAGAAAAGAAAAAGAAATGCCCATTTGATTTTTTTGCATTCGCCATTTGTTCGATCCCTCTGCAAAACTTGCAACCCCAGTTCACTCCTCCTTGTGTTTTCTTCATACATCATATATTAATCTGCAACTCAGTTTTGCAAGTTCGAGTCCTCCCATCTTTTCTTTTCTTGTGGTCGTTATATTGTGTGCTCCCCCTTAGGGATAGAGTTTGAAAGGTGCGATGAAGAGGGAGAGGTGAAGTAGCTCTGGGGAGTTATAAAGTTATTTTGGATGAGTACTTACATGTATGTGCAGGTGCCTTGGTTTGCAGTTTCAGTTAAGAGATCAATGGGAGAAGCTCAAAGTTTGAGATCCAGCTGCTGCAGACATGAAAGGATCGGCCAATCTGCATTTTCAGTAGTGAATACAGACAGCCTTTCCAGTGCGGAACATTTGTGAGGATGAAAATGAGGTTCATACATGTGTGAGTAGCATAAAACTAGTTAGCTTGAGAGTTCATTGTGATCGGAGAGTGGAAGCTGAGGTGGAGATGGATCATGTCATCATCGCCAGTAAAGCTGATCATGGATCTGGTGGTAACTCCTTCACGGGCTCTGCCGTGTCATCCTGTGACTCAGCTGTTGGTATAAGCTCGGAGGACGAGCCTTCTGCTTCTTCTTCTGGGTGTGGGTTGTTCACGTGTTTTGGTAGTTGTTCTCTCAATTTGGTAAGAATCGTCGAACGGCAAAATCATCGATCTTCTCCAACCCCTTTTGCTCGATCTTCAAATTTGTCGTATCATTCAAAGGCTGCGTCGTGTTTTTTTTTTCCCAGTTTGGACACGGCCACTGTGATAATTGGCAAGAATTTTTTGATAAGTTCCCTATTTCGGATTTCAGGTGACACATCAAGCAATGGCAAGTACACGAGCTGGACAGAGAAAATGGAGAAGACATCCTCTTCCTGCAACAAATTTGCGAGGGACAAAAGTCGCGTCTCTCTCTCGCACAACTTTCATGAACCACGCACAGGATTATGATCATTCAAGTGATGAGGATCCGACATCGCCTGTTCTGACCTGCGTAGGCCAGGTAAGATGGATTAGGGTTTTTCCCCAAGTCAAGATTTCCTTTGTGTGAGTCATTCAACACCAAATTATTTGTGTTGCAGTTATTCTAGGTGCATAAGATGTTCCTGTGCAGAAAGATCAGAAAGGAAATCCAGTGATCAATCCCAACATATGCCCTTGTGAGCAAAAGAGGATGTTTAGAGCAGCAAGATGTAGTTCAAAGCCTGGTCACACACAACTTTTAGGATTCTTGAAAAACAGAGAATTTCGAGGTTTTGAATCATCCTTCTACCTGATGCAGATCCAAGTGAAACCTGTGAAGCACATGAAGGCTGCAGAGAAAGGGGAGAAAGGCAGGGAACAAGCTAGCAGTCAAGAGAGAAGGCTACAAAGATCGTCAAGGGTAGTGGCAGATGTGGTGCCTGAAACTCCCCCAAAGCATTTCCAATGGAAACAGTTTCTTGGGTCCAAAGCTACAGTCAATTCAAGCACTGTGGCTACAGTAAGAGATGAGTTTGAATTTGATCTTGGACGCTTCAGCAAGACTGACTCCGTTGCCAAAACCACACAATCTCTGGTGGAATCGGAAGTGCAACCTGAAACTAATGGATCTTTCCAGGTGACAAAGTCCTTGTTGCTCCTGCGGCTGGACCATCAGGATAACCAGAGCCAAGAAGCTCTTCATGGAGCCTCAGGCTCAGTTATAATGTGTGACAAGGATTCCCAAAGGATAGTCCTCACCAAAAGAGCCTCTGAAGAACCTCTGTGGAAACGTCGGCATGGGCAAAAGCCTTTGACACTAACCCTCAGGAAAGAAAGCTCCTCTGCCCCTGCTACTTTGGAAGGCTCAAAATAACGATGCAGATCTACAGAGTGCAGTTCTCAAGTGCCATTGTCATTTGTAAAGAAATACTTACTTCCCTGGAGAAAAGGAGATGTGCTTCTGCATCTGATCAGACCTTCTATGACCAAGGATATGTCATCTCTCCAAGGGTAGTGATACTGTACTGATACCGCTCTTCTCACTCTGTTTGTCATTTGCGCTAACTGGGCAACTTTTGGGACAAAAGCAGAAGAAGGCTCATGATTACATCCTCAGACTTCTCTGTGTTAACCTTGGAGGACAAACCCTTAGATTTTGTTGAGGTAAGTCCACAGCACACCATGGACACACTCCATCATGAATCAATGACACCCAAGCTGAGACTTGGTGCCCACCCACAATAGAGGCAAATGGTAGATGTATTGCAATCATGCAAAGCACAGGCAAGCAGTGACGACTTCTTCCACAAAGCCCACAATGTCTAATGTGCGTATCAAAATAGTAGAAGAACTTCAAGGAACATTTGCTTGATCCTTGATTGAATTAAAAAATAGTGTCAAGTACATGAGAGCTGTGCCTCAACATCTACATGCGAATATTACTGAAGGAAAGATATATCATAATGACAAACATTGAAGATGAAAACATTGGAGATGATCAGGTAAATTAAATGCAATGAATAGAGTTATGGTCTATCCAATATGCTTCGATGCGTCTCAATTGGCAACCATTTTGAATTGCATTAGTCCATATGTGGTCTAGTTGTGAATTGTAGTTTGTTGTACATTTCGAAAATGGAAGTTCAAAATTATAATGTTTCATATAACATTCTAATTCTTTAGATTGGAGAAATATGTTCGACATTGAAACCACCAATAAAAATTGTAGGACAAGATTGATGTGCTTTGATATCAAACTCACTGAATCCGTACAGGAAACACTCTAAACACATTATAGGGGTTCATAAAATGCTACTACATGTAATACTTTCCACATATGTAGATTAAATGACACTACAATGAATTCAATATCATCATGTGTGCATATTTCATAGTGTTACAAAGTCATATGTCTAACATACATCATCATGATCTCATGTTTATCACAACATGATGAAACATTGAATTGCAACAAATTTATTAAATCTTGTGATGCATTTATGTTTGTTTCATTCAACCATAACATATAAGATGTGCCAAGGTTATAATCCATAATTGGTGCCAATGTTGGAAGGATCAAATGTTCAATGATTGCACAATCGAATGTGTTCGTCTAAGGTGTTTGAAGATAGGTATGGTTGGCTCATATTTTGTTGATGTTTGGTGCATTTTCATTTCATCAACCACCAACTTGTCCACTTGGAAGTATTTTAATTCAAATTGAATCAATAAATAGAAATTTTCTCTTGTTCAAATTCTTGATGACGTAATATAAATTAAACTATGTTTTATAACAACAAAAGGATCAAAGGCTAAATGATCCAATGTCAAACCTTGAGCATAATGTATTGTTCAAGCAACTATTAGTTGTATAAGGTATAGTTTGCAAGAGATAAGATAAGATGATTGGGATTTCCCTTATTTATATATTTTTTGTAATTTTTGTAATTGGAGTCCATAATTTAACAACCTTAAGAGTTTGTATTGTAAAATATTTGACATTTTATGATTCATTAATATTGATTAAAATCAAAATATAAATAAAAACAATGACTTCATTAAAGACTAGGTCCTTTTCATCATGACTGATACACCTTAAAAGATTTTTATTTTCAAAAATAAAATATGAAAGGCATGTGTAATGTGGAATATCTATAGTTTTGTTAGTAAAACCTCATCTAGAATTATATTAAAGACTTTTAGATTAGGTTTACAAGTCATTTCATTTGTGTAAAATAAATGTGGTAATTGGTGATCAAATGATGGTCGTTTTAAACATGTTTTATGCATAAAATTAATTTATTGTTGATATTTGATTGATGAAATTTATTCAAATTTTGAATAAACTTTTTATCCAATTGTCATAGGACTTGTCAAGGTTCATAACATTTTTCTACCTTGTCAAATGTCTGTAACCACAATTTTCAAAGCTGTTATAATTTATTCTAGGAAATACTCATGAATCACAAATGGGAGGAATTTGATAGAAATAATCTTTTATAATTATATCAAGGTTGCCCACAAAGGTATTATGAACTTGTTTCAATGAAGATTACAATGAACATTAAAACCAACCCAACATAATATTTTAGGTTTATCCCTTTATAAAAATTTCAAATTCTAAAAACTTAAAATTCTTGTTAAAGTCAATTCCTTTAGAAAATTAGGCCTTTCAATTCTTTCTTTAAACATTATTCACATTTGACACTTGTAAAGTCCATAGGCAAATTTCAAATTCTCCTTTAAATGAGGTTTTAATAAAAAAACACTTATCTTGCTCTTATGATGTATTTATGAAATTAAAAGATCACATAGAATGATGAAGTGGTAATGATAATATGATGTAAAGAATGAGCTGAGATGGCATTTATTGTGCATGAAATACATGTATTTCTCAGTTTTTAAATTTAAAATGAAGTGTCGTTGTTTGTTCATATTTGCATTGTTCTACTGTATTATGCATTTGAGATGCCTTTGTTTTGCCAACTACTTTTGTTAAATACAAAGTACAATAATTTGCTACATGTAGGCCTAATACTCTACAAAAAGAAGTTTTTTTAATATCAATATATATATAATGATTTTTAAAAATCACTTTTTAATGTTATGATCTATATTTTATTTTGAATTATTTTAAGAAAATATTTTTCTTCATTTTTCTAAGTTTTTCAATATGCCATCAAAAGGTATAAAACTTTTTTTTTCACATGAGAAGCAGTGGAAAATGTAAATGACATATTTTTTCATGTTTTTTTATGTGTTTATCTATGATGATGGATTTGAGGATCTCAAAGAAATGAATCTAACATAAAAATTTCAGTAATTATGCATTATTCAAGAAAACATTCAATATTAAATGGACCAATAGACATTTTGGAAAATTTATGATCCATAATGAATCACAATTGTGTTCATTAGTATTTTGATTTGGAATTTTGTATTAAAAAAATAATCAAATGAAGTGTGAATTAGTGGTGTATTAATAATATTTGGTGCAACCTAGGTATGAAGTAAAAGTATGAGTACAAGTCTAAAAAACCATATTAATGAAGCATGTTGTGTTTGCCTTATACATGTTTGATAAAATCTAAAATTGTACATGCATGTCTACTATCTTAGGGCAATTAAAATAATTATAACATAAAAGGTAACAACAATACAAACAAATTAATCAACTAAAAATTAATTTCATTATGATTTTTGTTATTAAATCTTCATCAAAGCCTTATTGAAACTTTTTAAATAAGATTACATTAATTTAAAATATACATATCTGAAAAATGAATTCTATATTTTAAAAATATTATTTTATAATTGACATGTTTTTTTAAAAACAATTCTTGCATAATCTTTTGAATCAATTAAATGTATGAATATAATTTAATAATATTAAAGAAATTGAAGCTAATGAATTTTATGTTTATCAAACAAATTTCATTTTAAAAATTAGTCATATGAATTTTTTTCACATTTCATAGTGATATGAAACCTTGTGATACAAAAAGGTAAGTGACAACCCCAAAAAAAAAAACGATATAAAGGCATGATAAAGTCAATTACCCAACATTCATATTTTGAGAAAAAACCCAACAATTAAATGGGTAGACTTCAAAACAACCCATCAATTGGAAGGGTGCACCAAAAATCTACACATGCACATTAGCTTGGGGCAGTAAAAATGTGCTACTTGAAGAGAATGGATCTCACCGCCCTCGAATGGGCCCCATTCTTTCAATCACCAATCCAATATGTACCATGGATTGTGTTTAGCACAACCAAAGTACATGATACTTGCAACATTGGGGCTAATGTATCTCAAAGAAAGAGTTTAAGGCTCATGCACCAAACTAGCTTGGGTATTAATATTTGAACTACTTTAGGTGACACCAATATTATGGTTCTCATGAAATTTTTTGGCTAGGTATGAATATTGCAAAAAGTTAGGTTTATGCAATAAAGTGCACAACTTCGTAAGCTTTCAATTCTTAGGTTTGCAATGGTTGTGTTTGATTACAATGATCTCCTTGGGCTTGTAGTAGTCAAGTTCCTTCGTGTGTGGTACATGCATCTTTGATGGCTTTGTTTCTCTTTTTCTCTTTTAATCAAATTTATTTGAGCTTGTTCTAAACACAAATTTGTTCACATATATTTTGTTTTGTTTATAGTTCAGTTGAATGTTACATTTTTCTTACTCTTACACTCTTCAAATATTTCAATATGATTTGTTTAATGATCATTGTCCTCATAGCTTGGTGGTAGCTATTGTTTCATTCATAGTTTTCATTGTTATAGCTTCAATTCTAAGTGGGTACAACTAATTTCAATTTTTGTGTGGAATGTTGTGTAGCTTGAAGTTGTAGTGTGCAATTAAAGTCATTTGTAATTATTGAACATGGTTTAGGATTATGTTGAAATGGAGTTGGACTCGTCAATATCACATTTTGAAGCCTACATTGGTGATAATATTGGCTGTACAACTAAACCACATTATTCCACTTACACAAATTCTAAGGTGCAATAAGCCATTGGCACAAGTTTAGAAGTATAATAAACTATTGGCACTAACTCCAAGGTATGAAAAATTGGAAATAAAGATGAAGTGTAGGAGGCAAAAGAACTAGTAACATGAAGAGTCTAGTATGCATCTTTTGTAACAACCTAAACGTTTTGGGTGCCATTCCATTGTTCAAGTGTTCTTTGGGCTTTTTTTCTTTTTCAAGATCGAAATTGTGAATTTGTTGTGTAAGCATGCAAGGTATGAGGTGTGTCATTTGTTATAACAATATGTTGATGCCTATGTCCACTCAAAGTTTACAAAGCACCATGAAATCTAGAAAAGGTTTGTTGCAATATAACCTTGCCCACAGAAGTGTTTCAATGAAAAGACATCCATTGAATGAACATCTTCAAGAATTTGCTAAATACAAGATAAAATCAAAAATCTTTCAAGGGTGGGGGAAATAGGGGTAGGAGCGCATGTAAGAAGCAAAAGGTGGTCTATCCTTTGGCAATCATTGATTTTTTGGGTGGTAAAGGTGGGTACCAAAAAATGACTCACTTCAATTCAAATTTGTTGAACACCTTATGTTTTTCATTGTGAAAGACTAAGAAACATTGTCTTCATATATGTAATTAGTTTGGTTTTGGAAAGTAATGATGTACAAGGATTCTAAAATCCATTGCCCCATTCAAAATAGTTAAAGAAGTACTACATCCTTAACGTGCTTACAAAACCCATAGAAACACACATATTACCTACATTTAATTTGCAATTGTGCAATTGCCAATCACCTTTGATTTCTAGATGTTTGGGATAAGTTTTGATAAATTTGCATTAATTGTAAATTTCATTGGTGAGGATTGGGTGCCAAAACATGTAATCATGGGCTTGTTCAAAGCACTCAATACATTTGGGGTAGCTTTGTGAAACCCCTTCTTGACTAGTGCAAACATGTTAAAGTAAGTTAATTTATGATCTTTATTCAAATGAAAATAATCATAAAGTAAATTTTAGCATATAAAACTTTGAAATAATTTTGAGTTTAATGATCAATATGATAATGTTCTTTGACTTCAGTACAATGATATTATTGTTTTTAAAAAAATATGCATTTAAATAAAAATGAAAAATGAAAATAAATGCAAATAGGTGTCTTGAATTGGTTTCAAATAGATGAAAATAAGACTTTAATTACATTTTTGGTAACTTCACTTCATGATGGCACACTATAATGTAAAAATTCATAATAAATGCCATATTTTGGCTAATTTCTAATTTCTAAATAAGTTTTAACACATTTATTTAACTCATTTTAAACCTATTCATTACATTTTTCTTACATTAAATTTAATTAAACCTATTAACATCTAATACCCTAAATTTTTAATGCACATGCTTTATTAGGGAAAAAAATTCATATAAAATATTTACATATACCCCATAAATTTTGTTATAATTTTTTTTTCAAATATAAATAACCCGATATTTGAATCAATAAACTTATATATTTTTTATCCTAGTACAACTAATATATTGCACCTTATAGTTTTATTCATGCATTTTTTAATCTTTATGAGTAATGTTCCCCACCCTCCCTTAAGCTAACATCAAAAGTAGGCATGTCTATTATGATTAAAAAATCTAGCAGTATAATCAAATTAGACAACATGTTGCACATATGGTAAATGTGGATGCCAACATGGTTTGTTTATGTTGATTAATACAACCAACATGACTATAATTATTCATAATATATGACATACATGATTATAATGTTACTTTTAATGACGCAGTAATAGTAAATTGGAAAATAAATCATGTTTTCATTTTTAAAACTTCATTACAAAAAAATGACAAAAGATATAGTTATCATAATTTCAATTATTATTCATAATTATTCAAATTCTATTATTCAACTAGTATTTACGATGATTCAATTGAATGCATATATGTGTCCAAATTAAACTAGCCCCAAAATAAACCATTTATTTATTTATTTCTGATCAAATAAAATAAGTAAAATGGAATAAAAAACAAAATAAAACTAATTACATCTCATCTAATTTGAAAATTTAAAAAATAAAAATTAATTAATTAATAAAATTAAAGTAAAATCCAAATTCAATTCTTCTACTTTTATTACAAAAATTGATATATGATTGAAGGCACACAAATTTTAGTACCATAATTTCAAAAGTGAAAGTTTAACAAAGGTAGATAAAAGTGGGACAAGACATGCATAGAGGTTGGGCATTATGAAAATTCAATTTGCTAGCCAAGTTGTCTTCTTTTGGGAGACTTTGAAGTATGTTAATGCTATCAACATTTGTTATATAAGGCAATTTTTTCATTTGCAAGCTAAAGTACCTTTTGGCTTAACATGGGCAACTTTTCATGTTGTCATGAGAACTTTAACACTAATGGTGAAATAATGTGTTTTGAGTCAAACCAAAGGGTATTGGCTCTTATTTGATGTACTACATGCTACCATAAGCATCACCATTACATTACAGTTAGAATTCAGTGGAAAATCAAAGGCCCAATTAGACTTAAAGTGCAAGGATTTTAATTCAAAGTTGGACATTTTGTTTTGGAACCATTTATTTCTTCTATTTACACATTTCAAAAGAGCAAAACTCATAACATGTTTCCTTTCATGTTTCACCCTTGATATAAAACATTGCAATGTATCATAAAGTTTATGAATGAGGACAAAATTACTTTCATTGTTGTTGATAATGACAAGCAAGCCATGATCCCTTTGTTGGTTAAAGTTGTGCAATTTTTTGAACCCTATTACTGACATCAATGCATCATAACTTGCAAATTTTATTGTATGCTACTTTTTTAAATATTCTAATTTTTGCCTCAAAAGCTAGTGGGGTTTTGCTCATGTCTAAGTTCTTAGTGTTTTGTTGCATTGTTGTTTTTAATGTGAAGGCTTTCAAGGCTGTAACATGGTGGAAAGAACATGTAGACAAGTTCCCCAATGTTTCTTTCTTGGCTGAATAGATTTTGCACATACTAGATTGTCAAATTGAGATTGAATGAACTTCTTTTGTTGTAAGGTTGTTCATAAGTTTGTGAAGCTGTCACATTGGCAGCAAGGTTAGTCATGATCTATAAGAATCATCTTAATAGTGATGCAAGAGAATGTTGTTCTTTTACAACATTTATTTTCAAAGATTTTTTCTTTATGAAAGTAGAAATTTTTAATGAACATGAGGAGGAGTTGGGGAAGCAAGCTATTTTTAAAAGTAATAAGTTGTTAAAAATTAGAGTTCTACTATTCAAACTTTAATATAATGTGATGTTCATTTTCTATTTTTCATTGTAGTTCAATAATTACATTTGAAATGCTTCACATTTTAGACCTTTGGGACATTTAAATTTGATTGAGACTTGTTTCTTTCACTTTTAAGTTTATCACAATTGTGAAATCTTGAGATATTGTTTACATTGAGGCAAATCAATTTTTGTTTCATATGTGAAACTTCAAACATTTTATTTGAGACCAAAGAAATTATGCGCATGAGCTAGCAAGTCAAAATTTGATGCAAATTTCCAACCTTCGACATTTTTGCATTCAATTATTCATTTTATAATGTTTAAAGTTTGAAAGCATCTCAATTTATGTTCATTTTTCATTTTTCATGTGTGGTGTGTATAAAATTGTCCACTGCATGGCCCACTTTTGTGCATATGTAAATTGTGCATTAGAATTACCTTCATGCATTTAAAATTAAGCATGTGAATTATAACTAACTATGTTCAACACCATACCAATGATCATATCCCCTAGTATGGGGGAAAAAAATGAACCGTATTAATACCTCCCCAATTTATATTCATACATATCATATCAAATGATCTTTCTCTATATACCATTACTAGCTGGTATGACAATTTGATAGGACCTTTGATACTAGGATTGGTTTGCCATATAAAAATGGATATACTAATACAACATCAATGTGAACCCTTTCAAGTTTTAAAATTTTGTGATATTTTATCCAAATTCAGTTTATTAAAAACATGTTTTATAATTAGTTGTTGTCCTTGTAATTTAGCTTTCCAAATATGAATCCAAGTTGAATGCAAAATGGAATGGATTAACATTTTTATGGCTTTGAAAATAGATCAAAAATCTAATAATCAAATTTACAATTTATACTTATTATTTCATGTTGAAAAATATTTTGATAAGAAAAATTAGAATGTTGATGATTTAAGCATGGATGTTTTAGAAACAATGTAAGATACTAGTTATAATTTTCACAAATATTCATCTTTGATTGATCCAAGTTGATGACCATTTTCACTTAGGGCTATGGTTAATGTGATATTTTCATAATCAATTAATGATTTATTCCAATTTAAGAAAATTTTCAACCAATGTATTTGTTGTTACTTGTTATTGCATTTCTTCATATCCATCCTTGTTATAAATACATCCTTCTTCTGCATTTTATGTGTTTTTTTCTTTCGTTTCTTGTGCCATTTTAATGTAAAATATATAAATCAACCCATTTTTTGAAATTGAGACCTCTTGTTTTGTATAATGGTGTTTTGCACATGTCATTAAAAACCTATATAACCATATTTGGTTGAACATATCTTGATATATATGCATGTTTGTATTCCAATTTTCTCTTGATGCAAGTTGTTATGTTTGAATCATCATGAAGTAATCAAAGGAATACAAATTGCATTTTTAATGTTAAAAGGTACATTTACGATATTATCTTGAATTCCATATTGTCCACAACCACCTAATTGATGAATATTTGCAAAATGCTTGTCATAGGACAACAAGATGTTCTTCCAATTTATTCAAATATTTTATAGAAGGTATTGATAAGATATTATTAGAGTGGTGAATGCTCCAGGGGAGGCACTAAGTGTGATAGTTTTGACACTAGTTACGTCAAACAAGGTACTGGTTGAGGGATATTAAGTTAAAGAACATTTTTCCCCACCCTATTACTATCTAATTTTAAAATATGCACATCACTCTAAAATTAATTATATTTTTATTTGCATGAAATTTTGACACCATAATTTATTGAAATTTTAGTTTTAACATTTGAAATTGTGAGAAATGATGAAAATGCAACTAACTGTGAGAAAATCATGTGATAAAAATCTCTTTTTTTAACATATCATATTTTTTTAACATATCCTCTAACTAAATAATTGGGAGGTAGCAAAGGAAAATACCCATCTAAAATGTAAGATTTTTCAAAATGATTCAATTATGAATGGTGTGAAAACATTCTTCGCTTTACGCTTGGTTCACATTCCTTCACATTCAGGTGTGAATTCATTTACTAAACTATTAATTGAACTTTTTTACACTAATTTTATGAGCATTAATTTGCTTACTAACCTATTAACAAGTAATATTTGAAATTTTTAATACATTTGTTATATATTTTTCTCCTTTTTTCAATACTAAATACTAATGCATATCTTATATTAATTATATCTTGGTTTTCATAATTTAAAAAATCTTAATATAAAATTAATAAAATTATAAAATTATTTACCCAACAACCAATATATGATACCTTGTAGGGTAAACTCCAAGGGGACATGCTTTACTGGAGTAAGGGCAGCCCCCCCCCCCCCCCCCCCCTCACATGGAGACGATGGTGTGCATGATTCTGTAAAGCACTGCTTGGAATTTTGCTTTGTATTTTCGTCTCCCTTACCTGCCTGAAGAAACCTGTTTTCAGCAAGCGGGATCTTTTGCGGTGGAAGGTAACAGCCAGGCTGTACTGGGATCTTCTGACCAGCGGCCTACCAGCCTACTAGCCTTGGGCACAGATCTCAAATCACGGAAGTGCCTCTATACTCAGGAGTCAAACCCTTCTCGGTTAACAATGTCTGGGAAAAAGGCAGTTTTTGCATTGCGTCGTAGATGCGCAGAGCTGCGTATCTTTGACCCAGCATTACAATGCCAGCTGTTTGATGCACTAGTCAAACTAGTGCTTAGCTATGGGTGTGAAGTATGGTCAGACCACATGGCACGTGAACAGTTAGAGGTGGTTCATCGGGCTTTTTCTGAAGTCGTCATTGGGGGTCAGCACAACGACATCCAGTTACGTTGTGTTGGCAGAGTTTGGCAGGTTTCCCCTAGAAATATTTTGGTGGCAACAGACCATGCGCTTTCTCTCATGTGTCAGTTCTGAGGTAGATTCAGATCGCATGCTCAGGCTAGCTGATGATGTACAACTACAGTTGCTTGTAGTTAGGCAAAAAGTCTTACTCGGGAACCAGAGTGCTGTGGGTAGAAAGAGCCGGTTGCCTGCTTGCTGGCTAGCACAAGTATATGAACGATTGTCGACATACAATTTGTGCATTGATAGCGACCAATTGCCATCATGTGCTCGCCTCAAATAGTTGGCTGAAAGGCAATATATTGTACACCATCAAGTGGCTGTAACTAACTCTAGCAGGGTGAGAGCCTATCTGGGGTTGAATAGCTCAACACAGTATGGGTACAAAGAATACCTCTCCAAGGTAGACAATGCACAGCTTAGGAGAAGCTTGGCACGTTCTCGTTGTGCAAATCACACGTTGCAGATTGAGCTGTGAAGGTGCCGGTGCAGCAACGTTACTGCAAATTGTGCAACTTGGGTGCAGTTGAGGATGAAGACCACTTCTTATTGGTTTGCCCTGCCTATCAAAGTGTTCGAGAGAGGTTTAGAGGTTTATTGCCACTAACTGCCATCACACCTTTGGCTGAATTGTTGAGCTGTCAACAGCAAGGCATCCTTGCTAGATTCTTAGTGTAATGTCAGACGGTTAGATCTAAATTGCTTCATCAGACTTAACGTCAAATGGGCTCTGGCCCGGGCGCTGTTTGGCCCACTTAATGACGCTAAATTGAAAGTAAGTAAGTTCTACTATATGGCATTTATGAGTGATGAGTTTCAAGAGTTGCGATTGGCAGTGGCTTCAGATCCCCCATCAAGGTATGGGTTCGTGAATGGTACAGCAAGATGGCAAGCAATAAACTTGGGGTCCTACACAGCTACACACACAGTAGACTTGACTAGGATTGCACATGTATGAGGATGTTCTCATCAAACTAATGTGTGGAAGTCCTCCAAGATCTCCATTTTTCCCCTGAGAATTCAGTTTAAGCTTTGATGGCAACACCTGGGGGCAAGTAAAAGTTTGAGGCTGAAGTATTCTGAGGCTCAGTAGTTTCAATTCTTTTGCATAGGTAGCTTACAAAACTTATTTCAAGTGTCATCAAAATGTCTAATCTACTCACATGAGCATGTCAGGCATTATGACACCTTCAAACAGCACACCTCAACAGCAAGGAACAAATCAGATATGAGAATGGAAGGTGAGTCCACAAGAAGTTGAAGCAGGTGATTGCCAAGTCCATTGCTACTGCTCTGAATTAGAATGGATGACTTGGGTTGCGTCTTTTTGAAACCAATTGGTAATTGTTGCCTCAGAGAGTTGATGATTGAGAGAGGGGATCCCTTGTTGGTAGTGTCACAACTTACCTGAAATGAGTTTGTGGAGAAAGCTTTAGGGAAGTGACCCATTGTGATCCCTAGTCTTTTCTCCAACCACATCAGGATATCACACAGGCTTTGTGCCAGTGGTAGGTTGGCATAACTGCCACCATAGATACATTGGAAAGTCATTGCACATCTGTGGGAGAGTTGAGTACCCCTGTGGCCATGTAATCCACCAAGTCTCATCTAAAATTTCTTCTAACCCTCATATTCTACAACCCAGCTCTTCAGTTATAGAAGCCACACATGTCAAACCCATTTTAAGTCTACTCTGCATACTAATGATCAAATGGTGAAACTCTCAGAATCCACAGTTTTAATCTGGTCAATCCAGAATGCAACAAGGCAGAAGCACAAAACATGCAACAAACCCAATTGTGCTGTGTAATGTTATGTAAACCTACAGCTTTGACAATCCACATCAAATGCTAGCAAATGTGTACAAACTTAAAATTAGGGCTTAAGCCGAGTCTGGATAGAAGGGGGTTGCTTATGGGCTCAAGCTATAACAGAACAGCAACTGCTGCTTACAGTGTTGACAAATTACAGGAGTAGTTCAAGGAGATGCCAAGACACAGCAGCAATACACAATGTAGGAGCACAGATCAGGACTTTAAAACCTGCATCCTACACATTTTGGTGCAGAACTGTCAGATGTATATCTTATGCATTGACAATTAGATCAAGAAACAAAAGGTACCATGGTCAGTATTCTGTTTCTTAGAGCAATGTTCAAGAAGACACTAGGTTGTTCATGTTTGATGAGGCCAATGAAGGTAGATTATTGAAGGCAAGGGTCTCAGAGAAAGAAGACAGGTATGTGAAGCAGGTTCAATGTGCCATTTGTGATAATCCTACTAGTCTGTGCATTCATACAAATGTATCACATTGTCTGTAGTAGTCTATGTGTGCAAAGCATTCAGAAATGTTTGTTTGGCAGTTAGTCTACATGTCTGCCATGTTCTATACAGATTCTCAGGTTGACAGGAGCTACATGTGCACAGCCTTAAGAAAATGTAGTTTGCTAGTTAAATTTGATACCTAGTATGTTCCATACCCATGCAAACCAATTCTTGTCCAGTATTTTGTGATGACTTCTTATTTGGAAGACCAACTTACAGCAACTTTACAATGGAAAAGAAAAATCCTAGGACCATGCCAAGGTGATTGTTAATTCACTTGCATCTGTATGCAGCATCCTGCCAATTGTGCACAATGAGGATATGAAGATCAACACAATTATATCACAGGATAGACATCCAATCAGATACCAATCAATTCAAAATCCATTTGATCACTGAGGGTCTCTAGAACAAAAGCAAAAAAACATCCATCAAGCAAGAACTATGTCAATTTTCAATGATGAAGAGCGCCAGATACAGAAAATGAACAATCCAATGAAGTTACTTGTCAGAAAATTTAATAGAAACCCAGCAGCCTAATTACAAGGACTCACAGCAGATTTCAGTCTTGGGTTCTGACAACACATGATCATGCCATCTTCTAGGCAAACTAGCAATTATGTAGGGTCACTGGATAAACTAGTCACAAGTTTAGGAACCTACCCATCACAAATACTAGGAGTGAGCACAACCATGTGCCCAATTAGATCATGGCACCATGCTTTCGTTTGTTGGGTAACTATCTCATCAGTTATAGGACATATGTAACAAGGCACAGATAAGTAAGCAGACACAGGAAGCATTTTTGTGCAGACCTGCAAGAAGTCAAACCTGCATGCTAAGTCAACCTGAACAGTATATGAGAGATGAACAAGTAGTAAGGTTACAGAGATTTCAGATCCAATATATCAGCAAACAGGAAAAGGAGGAAGCCGAAACCCAAAAGACTGAGGGAAAACATATCCTGCAACAGTCACTGGTTCAACAGCAACATGTATGGTACTGACCAGTTACTCTTACATTCCTACGATCTTCATCAGCGCCCAGCAATGGGTGGAGGTGAAATTTCAATGTCATAGATTGACCAATGTACTGAGTTTCTGTCACAAGACCCACAGACTTCATCAGTCCTGGGAATAGGCCATGGTCAACATCATACATTAACCAACATATTGAGTTTCTCCTCCAAGAAACTGATGCTGGCAAGCTCAATAAAACCTAAAAGAAAAGGAGATGAAAAGGAAACCAGGAAGCAAGAGGTACCTAACAAGCACAAGAGGAACCAAAAACAGAACCAAACATGAGGAAGGAGAAACAAGAGGGAGAACTCTAAAAGCAAGGCCTTTTGATGACAAAGTGGGCTTCAGAAAGCTTCTAACTCAGGATTTAGAAGCCCTTATAATAATCATTTTGAGGATTCCAAGGGCAGAATCACCTAACAGAAATCTGTGTTAGGAAAATGCTGGTTTGCTCTTAATGAAAACTTTGACAGGTAACCTTTCCTTCCCATTTGAGCTATGAGAGAACTCCTTTAAGCTGCAAACACTTCACAAACTATAAAACTAAATGTTGATTCCTCCAAAATATGGCAGAATCTGAATTATTGGAATCCACATCTGACATGCAAAAAATGTTACCACCTGGCTGAAGAACACTTGTCAAAACTCTCAATGTTAAGATTAATGTTCTTGGGTTATTGCTGATCCAAGAAATTGCTAGAGAAACTGTTAGAACTACAATTAAGCTTACAGAATGATTTAGATATATGCCGCCAGAAGTAGAGGCTTTGTCTAAATACATGAAGTCAGAGAATCAGAGATATCAGGAACTGACAGATAATCTACAAGCCTTCTTTCTGAGGACGACTTAGAAATAACAGCTGGACAAGAATTAGTCTTAACAAGATGTATCAAAATCAAACTCATGTGAAGAAGTTAGTTAAAAAGATTGCACAATCAGTACCCAGTGGATAATCAATTGACTGCTAAAAGAATGACTGGCCACGCATGAGGATAATTGTAAGCTTGGCGAGGGAAGCATCTGCAAGGAATCTAACCAAGAAGATAAATCAAAAACTTTTGCTACCTTGAAGTCATGGAGGGACTCCAAGGACCTTATCATATCCTTAATGTTTGACTAAAGATATTTTGAAGTAAGGGACATTCTCTGAATTGGAAAAAACATCCAAAGCCAACTGTGACCATAATGAACCTCTACCATGCTTCAGCAGGTCATGCACATAAAACCCCACAGAAGACAGATATTGTGATGATGCAAGAGTTTGCAGCAGAGTACTGGAGTGCAGGTTTCTCCAAAATATCATGATGCATTACTTCAAGCATGCATTCTAGGGACCTATCTTCAAAAACAAAAGCACTGCAGCAGAAATACATAAAGAGTGAATAACAGACTCAACTAATCGGCTATTGTAATTCGGGCAGCATTGGTCAACAAGTATTGCAGCTAGAGCCATAAGGAACTCACCCCCAAAAAAACCAGTTGGAAACCTCAGAAACAAACACTGTCAATTCCTTCAACACTAGTAAAAGTGATAAACTGAGAACTTCACAAAGAAGAATCACATCAGAAGGCAATCCTTCAACCAGAAATACAGCCAAACAAATGACATATTTTTACTCCTTGCAACTGAAAAAGAGAAGTGTAGATGTGGGAATTGACATGAAACAATACCAATGACCCACATAATTAAAACTTCAAAGTAAGAGATCAAAAGGTCTCCTACTGAGAACAACAGTGGAATAAGACTTGGTCAACAGTCACTTGTGAAACCAGGGAAAACCAAAGGATATTTCAGTGTATAGCTCGGCTTTCCAGATTTCCTCAAATACTTCCTAGTCCTCCATCTCTGTTCCCCACAAGCATAGACTTCCCATTAATAAACAAACTGAAAGACTAATTTGATGACATTAAAACAGATCAACCACAAGTAAAACTGTTTGCAAGCAAATGAAGAAATAGTGAATCCTATAGACAGCACACTGTCTCAGAATTCTTTTTATCAAGGATGCCAATAGCAAGAGAAAAAAATAGAAACAACACTACCTCTAAACAATTGGCTGTACTAACCTCCATTCTCCAATGGGTTCTCCTCAGGATCAACATTTGAGCTGTGAACACCAGTCAGTTTCAGGTGCTGGGGCATGGCCGACTCATCCCCATCAATCATATCAATCCCCAGCACATGGATTTTGCCCTCAACACACTCTGCAGTATGATTTGCAGGGTTCAAATCTTGTGGAGCAGGCTCAAGATCCTCGTCAAGTGGTGGCAAAAAATCCACAGCATCAGATGACAGGTCAGGCAACAGAATAATGTCATCTTTGACCAGCTGTAATGGCATATCCATCTTCAAATCTACAGTCTCTGATGCCACTTGACCAGGAATCGGCACTTGTTCTTGTGTCTGCATACCAAGAATTCCCTTGCTGTTCCCATCCCTGCAGAACAAGATTCAAGATATCGAGAGGAGTGATTAAGAATGGAGCACCAGCATCACAACATTGCACAATCAAGCGCCATCAAGGTGAAATAAGAAAATCAGTTTACAATTAGCATCAAACGACACAGTCACAAGGATGCAATCAGAAAGATCAAACAATTAGCATCTATCCAAAACAGGCTCTCACTGTACTGAAGAGTGGCCAAACAGTTCTATAGGTCTCACTGAGACCAGCAAGAGTTGGCATAACAAGAGTTTGACACAAAAATGCTACATATGATTTCAATTTGAATACAGAGAATGAGCACTAGTTGATGCACTCACAGACATGAATTAAGAATTTGGTGATCCGACCAGACACAATAAGAGGCTTCCATTGGAAAACAGACCAAAGTTAGACCTTGATACAATAAAAAAGCATATGGAGGAGTGCAGGATTGTAGAAGGAAGCTCAAATCCATCCAATCTCATTTCAGAAACGGTTGGAAAGCCAAACCGAACCCTCTGCCATAGCCTGTGGCAGCCTCACCACAGAAAACAGAGAATAGACCTAAAATCAAGACACAAAATGCAAAAATACTGAGAAACAGAAACGTAAGCAAAATTCACGTACTCCGCCGAGTGACGATGTCGGAGGTCCAGCTGCTCCGATGGTGGGCAATCCGGCATGATGGACAGCCTAGGCTTTACTTCACGACAGAGTTGGAGGTAGAGAGTTTGCGGCAACAAAACGGCAGCGAAGAGCAGAGAATAATGGAGAGGGCCTTGCACCCCCAAGGGACAAAATGAGGAGAAGCAAATTCCTTGGGACGTTTGTTTTGACGACGCTGCTCACAATGAGCAACAACTCCCTTCTTCGCCAAGATCTTATTCATTATTCTTTGGTGTTTCAATTTCACATCCCCTGCGACACGAGGTGCTTCTGATGTTCCTCTTGCCTTCCAAGGTGCAGGGAATTGCCAATTAGGTCATCCTTAGGGGTAGGTGTTCCTTCTAATGAAACATGATGTTTAATTTAGTCCAAAAAAAAAAAAAAACAGGAGGAAACCAAAAAACAGTTATAATATGATAAAGTTATCCATAAAGTCAGGAAGGCGATTAGGGGGCAGAACGGCCAGTTTAACTGATGAATAACATTAATGGACAAGGCCTTTCTAGTTTACTTTCTTGTATTTTATTAGTGTATTAGTGGTGTCCTGATTGTTATGTTCTTGTGCTTTTAGTTGCCTTGTGCTTCATGTTTTCATCCCTATTTTTTATTCAATTTTTATACAGGGTTTTTCTTCTCTTTGGAGGCTACCTTATCATTCACTTAACTTACCCCCTTCTTTTCTGGGCAATCGCCAGGATACCTCACAAAATGTAAAAACCTAGTGAGCTTTACCAAAAGCATAACACATATAGAGGTGAACATTATGCTCTTCGTAGAGGCCCCTGGCTTGATTTTTTCCCTCCCTCCCGGTACCTTACAAGTATCCTATAGTATCACATGTGGGGGACATTCCCCAAATGTAGGGCCAGACCTTGATACCACCTTATCTGAAACACTTGATGTTTGGGCTAGCCCCAGCTTAGTTAGGGCTTTACCCTACTTGTAAGAAATTCCTACTGAATTTTGAATGCATTTTATTACATTTGTGAATGTCCCTCTTTTGAAGGGTAAAAGTCCATGGGTCGGGGACATTCCCAAAATGCAAGGCTCTGGACTCAGGTCCTAGGCCCCTTGTTTTGGGAATGTCACCATAACATTTTACCCAATTTTATTCTACACAAATCACCTCTGAGATTCTCAACTTGAAATTAATTAGTGTTCATAGTTCCCAAGTTTGTAATTTAAGCTCCAAGGGTTCAAGTCCAACTGCTTGTGACCAAGACACAAACTAACATAGGTTCAAGTTTTTTTAAAGATTTATCAAATTGAACAGTGTGTACTAATGAGTACCCAATCTCCCGCACATAAACATGAAATTGCATGTTATATATCCCTTGGTGCCCATAACACGCGTAACAAAACACGGGCATGTTATGGACACTAAACGTGTGTGAACTTCAACCAATTCTTTTGAAAACAGATTGATAGGGCCAAGGGCAGACATGCACAAAAAAAAGGTTGCCCTAGGAAATTTTTACTGCTGGTATTATTTAATATTTTCTCATTTTTACCGTGATAGGTGTAGTGTCGGTAAGTCCTTACTGCCGGCTAGAGGTAATTTGTAATACTATCTGGCAGGCACATGTAACCAAAATGGCGGCCGCCGGCCGCTGATAGACAGCTTTTCGCTTGAATGACTGACGTTCCCGACACAATGACTGGATCTGAGACGACAATTTCATCACCTGCAGCCACTTTGCCAGACACGATCGGCACCTAGACACCGTCCATATCCACAAATAATCATTGCACAATAAAATTACCTCAATATCTTTTAAAGGAAACTTTATGTAATAGTTCTTGGATGCCCCAAAGTTTAGCGCCCCTCCCTTAAGGCCTTACTGGGGACGAAGGCTAAAGCACCTTTAGAAGCCATAAGACCACTGAATTCTAAGACTTGTACACATATACCCAAGCTTCCAAATATATTTTGACTAAGGGCCACTTTAGAAGAGGTTCCAAGGTCTAGGGTCCAATGAATTAGAGCAATCGTATTGGATGAGAGACATAAATTGGACCCAAGACCTTTAGATGAGGATACAAGACCAAAAAGTGGCAAATTGAGCCTAAACCTACATGACACCATTCTGGAGGGAAAATCAATTAGTTTGACCCCCCGCCCCCTCCCCCCCCAAACTTATAAGGAGAACTCATTATTTGAAGAACCAAGATGCAAGCTAGGGTCCAACTCAAGGATTCAATTTGCTTCAAATGAGTCCAAATTGGTTCCTAGAAATTTAGACCCAGGACCCCCAATCTAAAGCGGGCCTTATTATCCTGCATAAGGTGCGACCCTAGGCCCCAATGCCCATCCTTTCTAACCTAGAAAATGTAACAAAGTCCTTTATGGAATATGTGGTTTAGGTCATTGGCAATTTGCTGTCAACGTCGTGCACGTGCTACGAGACAGTATATAAATGATAGATACTGGAATCTATTATCTATAGTTTGGCTGGATTTTGACCGACAAGTGTACTGTATGAATATCCAGACACATAATGACAGGTTCCATTGTGTTATTTTTATGGAATTTTGGTTTGTCGCTAGTGTGGATATCATCCATAGAAAGATGGGAACAAAAGTGACGATCATCCATCCCTAGGAAGATTTAGCCAAATCTGGCTATAATACAGAAATAAAGTTTTAAAATTTTTAATCGTCCTTTTACCTTTCTGGCTACAGTGTGAAAACCAAAGACACAAATCTGGCGATTTTCCGTTTTTCTTTTTTTCTCACTTCTGGCGACTGAAAACCTTCTTCAAAATCAGATATTTCTTAATTTTGAATTTCTCTTTTTTGGTGAAACCTCGCCAGTTCAAGGAAAACGCCATTCACAGGCACTGGCAAGCAACGTGCTTGGGAATCACCCGGCTTCCAAATATTAGGAGATTATACCTTATTGATACCTTGGTAATTCTCTTGGAATTTGGAATTTGAAACCCTCTTGATGCCAGAATAAGCTCTCAATGTCTTGAGAGTTACCTTCCGTAGCCTAGGGTCAGTTTCCACATTGACAAAGTGAATAAATTTTTTTTTTTCAAAATGAATCCATTTTTTAAATTTGAAATTACATATTTTTCCATAATTTACTATAATATTTTGATATGAATAGTGAAATTATTCAGAATGTAGCTCTGATAATTATGATGATTTTCAGCATGAAAACTTCATATTTTCACAAATTTTCATTTCACTATTTCAAGGATTATTTAATGAGGAAACTGACCTTAGGGTAAGGTATTGGAGATGGCAATCACAAGTGAGTAATTGAAGTCTTTTTTAAGTGTCTACTGTCTACTGTCCCTACCATTGGGCCTTGACACTTGTAGAAGCCAAAGATCTCAAGGCCTGTAGGCTTAGGACATGAGGACTTGAAAGGACTTAACCCATGTAGAGCCTAAGACATTTAGGCTCAAGGGACTGATACATGGATTGAGGGCCTAAAACAGGAGGCCAAGCCTGAGGGCCTAGACATGATAGTTTGAAAGCCTATGACAAAAGGCCCTAGGGACAATAGGACATTGAAAGCATGTTCCAGGAGTTCGTTTTTCAAGCCCAAGTTGTCACGCCCTTGGGCACAAAGTGTTATTTGAAGATAAAACGTGTTTTGGCTTAAGTATTTTGGTCTAGGGTTGGAAGTTTTTGGTCATTTTGGCCTAGGGTTGTAATCTTCCCTCAAACATGTCATGTCTAGCTCCTTTTGCCCAAACACTCCATTTGCAATGCAAAGCTTTGTTGGATTGGAAACTCTTGTTATATCTATTATTTCTTTTTTCGATTTCCAATTTAAAGTTCAACTACCCTAAGAGATCCTTTAGCTTATTGTGATCTCAAAATAAGACTTTTTAGCCAAAGGATTTTGAAGCCAAGGAACCTCTAGCCCCAAAGGATCCAAAAAGTGGGTAGTAAGTGTTTTGAACTAATAGAACAAAGAGAGGGTTCGCAAAAGAGGAAGGGAAATATGGAAATGTTTCAATTTTATAGTAAAAAAATTATTTTCATTCTACTCTAGGTTTTTTGTGTGTGTAGGTATTGTTTCATTATGAAGATCATTAATTGTGTTGAAGAAAAAAAGCAAACATTCTAGGCCAATTGTTTTGAAGCATTGGTGAAATTTCCTCGCAAAGGACTTAAGGCAAATGTCATTGGCCATTGGTGAACAAACTTAGTCTTCAATGTTTTGCAAACACATTAAACAAAAGGTCTTGGGACAAATGTGAAGTACATAGGGCATGAAAGCAAAAGCATGAGTTGAAGATCAATGGGTGTTGGTGTAATGTTAGACCTTAAACCAAAAATTCACTAATGATGTTGCATGACCTTATATGGACCATATTTTAGTCATGAAATATTTGGCTTGTGGGTAGGAAACATTCTTATGATTAGACAAAAGGCAATTTGTACCTAGGTTTTTTCTATGATTCTTTATTTTTTTTTTCCATCCAAATTATTTCACAATGCATTTTAAATTCCATACCATTTCTTTAACACTTTCTCCTAATGTTTTGGGCCAAACAATATTTCTCATGAACTTTGTGGTCAAGGTTTTTTTTACGTAAACCCTAAAAGTTCATAAGATATATATTTTCAAATATCTTTTAATTGAATAGAATTTTTGTGACATCCTTCCGTTTTTTTTTTGAGGTAGTAATACAAAGTTTTTATTATATATTTGAAGGTGTTAAATGCCCATTGTTAAGGAGTTAATTTGATAATGATGAAAACTCTCAAAATAAAAGGCATAGTTATAATAGAGTTATCCTTAAATTCATACCCAATCCAACCCTTATTTTGTATCATCATGTTGACCCCTTATTTGTCTTTTCAACCCACTTTGTTATTATCCATAAAGTTTTTAAAAAAACTTGACCAAACATCAAAACTCTACTCTATTATTTTGATAAGCAAATGTGATTGTGCAAAGGAGGGCTACCTACTTAAAAATTTGCCTCAAGCACCACAAAAATTTGCTTCAAAACTAAATTCCTTTTAGCACATGTGGTATTTAGTCTTAGTTATGGCATCCAATGCAAATTTATTTATAAATTTAATGTTCACCTAACATTTTGATCACAGTTGAAACTTGATTGAGCAATTTCACCCCTATCTACGGCATTTTATGAATAATTCTAATATGTTTAAAACTTCATGTTACATATTTGATAACACTTATTGAAAACCTAATTCTCTATACACCTTTGAAAAACCCATCATGTAATTGTACTCCACTGATGGTTAAAGGTCAAGACAAGCAAAGTTTACTTAGGATAATTCCTTCATAAGCTTTATACATTAGGTGCTTATAGTACCCCCAAAGTGGTCTAAATTGCATGAAAAAGTCACAACATTAGTTTAAACCTCTTTCCATAACCAAGAGCCAAGAAAAGAGGGAAAATGTGCAAAGAAGAACAGTGAATGCAATTGTGTAAATAATAACAAGAAAAAATAAAAGTGTCATCAAATTGTGACAAAGCAAAAAAGGAGGGAGATGGGTTTGAGATGTTAAAATTTTACATTACTTGCATTGAAAAAGAAGTTGTTGGGTATTATGTGAAGAGATTTTTTTCCTCATTTATTATTATCTAATTTTAAAATATGAACATATTTAATGCATCATAAATTTAATTATATATTTTTGTTCATATTAGAATTTGATACCTTATATTTATTTAATTTTTAGTTTTAGTATTTGATAAGAAAAAAGAACACATGATGAGCCCCATTTGTTGAAAAGAATTTTCCTATCACATATCAAATTCTTGATCAAAGTTGATTTGACCCCTAAAAATATTGTTTAAATGATTGTGAGTTGGTTTGTTAATGCAACCCCCAACCTTTCAAATGGCAATAAATTTTTTTTTATAGATTTTGGTTTTAGAATGTGAACCTATTTTCAAGAGATTTTCAATGATTCAAAAAAGCCTAATTTGGACAAGATTTAATCCCTTAAACAATTGTGTAAATCAAGCATTGAGCAAAATGCAAAGTTGTGAAAATTCTGAATCAACCTATGAATGATTGAAGGATGACACCTGTCATTTTTCATTATGAGAACATATGTTCATGATGTCATTTTTCAATCAATATTACTGCTTGTTATTTTTCATCTTCAACACACCCAACATTAACTAATTATATTTTCAAGATGTCAAGATCAATGTGAACATCACCTAATTCAAGATTTTTGTAAACAAGTTCTTGCAAAATCCAAGTGTGAGTATGGGTTGAAACATTTGATTTTTGGAGATATTATGTTCTTAAAAGGTGTAAGAAACTTATTGTGTGTGTACAATTGTTTAGCAAGATTATTGTGACATGTTTTATTTTGTTAATATCTATGAATGTAAGTGCGCAAATAAAGTAAAACACAACAAAAACAATTACAACTCTAATAAAATGTGATTTTTCTTAGACAATGGGTCATAACTCAAACATGTGTAACATAAATGTTGTGGTTTCATCCGTTACTATTTACAATATGAAATGTTTATTGTGACATATATTACATTAAAATTGCAATTTGATATTAAATTCTGACATATATTGAATAAATGGCATACTACACTTTTATGTAATATATGCACAATAAACAACACATACCATATATTGTAATTGATGAAACCACAAACTTTATCTCACACATAGGTTGTGTGAGCTCCCAACCTATTGTGTAAGAAAAATCACATTTTTTTGTAGTATAAGCTACTAGGGCACCTGCAATCACTTTCAATCACCTTGTTGTCATCAAATTGTCTCATGTGCAATTGTGCCAACAACAAACCATTGCAAAGAGACCCGACAAACTATAACTTTGTTCATTATTGAGCAACCCATAATCTTGCCTCCTATATAAGTCATGCCTTATGAATCAAGATCTAATGTCTGATCCTTTTATGGGGATGGGCATGTTGGAGAGAGGTCCTTTCTCAAGTCCTACATCAACACAACTTTTTGAGTCCAGATTTTTCAATCAATTTGAATTTTAAACTTGAGAAGATGGAGTTGATACAAAGAGAGCATGGAGTTTTTGGCTGGCCAGAGCTGGATCATGACAAACTTTTGTGATCCTAGGCAATACCTTTTTTTCCAATTTCCTGATGGAGGCAGCTTGGTGAGTATCCCTAAGCAGATTTTGACTTAACTAGAAACATTATTTCGAACTTTAAAACTGTAGCCAGTAGACATAAAGATGGTGACCCCCTTCCCCCAAAAAAACCAGTTTTGTTTTTGGTTTTTAGGCAATTTCTTTTCCCAAAAAAAAAGAGAATTTATGAGAGAATATTCTGTTTTCAGAAAAACCGTGTTGCCTTTTGATGATTTTTCACCCAAAAAAAAAACAGATTTGGTCCTAGCCTCTAGGGCTTTGTTAGAGAGTATTCAATTGAGTCTTGTGAACTTCTTATGGCTATTCTTGCCCAAAGGGCAAAAGGGCTGTCAAATTATCTGTAGGGTAATGTGAAGTATCACCCATGGGCTTTATCCATCATAAATCATGAGGCAAACATTATCATGGACTTAAGTATATGTAGATCTTGAAGAATAGGCGGGGAGGGTTCTTACACCTATTCCTTGAGTGTGGGACTGATATAATCCTATATCCCTCCCTCTGTGTATATCCCACCCACTCTCAAGGGGTGGGCATAAGAAACCTTCTCTTCTTCCAGGAAGTTAATGGATATAAGGTGCCCTCCAAATACACTAGGAAATTTCTCTGCTTACTTTCCGAGATGAAACCTTCCCTCCTTTGTTCTGTTTTTTAAATTGGCCATGTGTAGGTCACGTGATAGCGGCCTTTATCACGTGAACACTTCCTTCTGTGCATGGGGAACCAAAGGCCCTGCTTAATCAAATCGACTCATCCCAGTGTCTAAAGGTGTGTACCCATGTCATATTTGGGTTGTTGTAAATTGGCCACATAGCCTTACATTTTAACCACACAAGGATATGTTAAGATAGATCATATCACGTGATCAGGACTGCCCTTTTGTGCATGGGGAACCAAAGGTCCTGATTAATTGGGTTGAGTCATCCCATCCTCTAAAGGTATATACAACCCATCTCACATTTGGGTTGTTGTAAATTGGCCACATAGCCTTGCATTTAAACCACAGAACGATATGTTAAAATAGCTA
The DNA here is from genome assembly GCA_963921925.1 of Sphagnum tenellum. Classification (NCBI taxonomy): domain Eukaryota; kingdom Viridiplantae; phylum Streptophyta; class Sphagnopsida; order Sphagnales; family Sphagnaceae; genus Sphagnum; species Sphagnum tenellum. The sequence goes on from OY998159.1 coordinate 1,204,447, forward strand.
TAGCTCGTCTAATTTTCTTGTTGCATAACTAACATATTGCTGAAGCATCGATTTTTGTTTTTATTTTTTTCAAAAATGATCATTCCAAACCTTTCTTACAACATGGAGTACAAAGTCATTGGAGGTCAGAGTCATGGTCGGTTGAGTACAAAAGTAAACCAGTTGCAGAATTATTAGTATTCCCCTAGCCATGACTGCAATCCACATTGCATGCCAGTGAAGGGGTCATGACATTCCTCTGATACTTCTACAAGAGAACTGGAAAGAGAGATCATGAGGAATGGCACCTAACCCAATTCTCCAGTAGTTTTTTTCACGAGAAGTCAATTGTGTATTAGATTATGTAGGATGTTCAACATCCCAATCCAACTCCTGTGTCGAGCCTTGCATGGTTCTAACTTCACATGATCTGATTAAATCAAGATTGAAAAAAATTTGGAGCATGGTGATGGGAACTAGTTTAGTACTAGTTACTAGTTCCTGTAGCTTCCAGGTTCTTTTCCTCCCGGGACAACTGAAAAGCACAGCTGGATTCCGTGGCACACTGCAGTAGGGCAGAACGGCTGGTGAGCGAACACTTAAGTGCTCAGGGCAGGCCAGATCCAAGGGGAGGGCTCCGTTGTTTTTTTTGTTCTAACAAAAATTGAACCCCTCCTCTTGGCGCATCTGACGCACTAAACAATGTCAAAAACGGCTTAGAAATGAGAAAGTTATGGCCCCCCAAAGCAGAGGGGTCAAAAACTAAATTTACATACCACAGAACCCTACAAAGCCGAATTTCGAACACCCAAAAAAGTCCTTGGATGTTGCTATTAGAGTTCAAATATGATTTGTAAATTGAAGGTGGCGCTTCTATAGCACTTTAAAACATTTAAAATGAAAAAAAGTAAGAAAGGTATCAGCTTTGAGAAGAGGGGAAATAAAAAATGCATTTTGTAAGTTGTAAAGCTTCTTTTTCTTCTTGCTATTTTTTCATTACTCCTTTTCATTTGCACTTCAAAGATGATTTCTAGAGACTGAGGTAGCTCTCCCATAACATTTTAAATCAGTCAAAATGAAACACAGATGCTCATGATCTAAATAAATGTTTGGTGATAAGGTAGTGATCGGTGATGAGCAGTTCTACCCTAGTCGACAAAATGGGATTTGTGATTTTTTTACTGTCAATTGTAGAGGGATCTTGCCTTAAGGGAGAATCATGGGATCACCCATTCTAATAACAATGACCAATACAATAGTTCAACACGTAACTTCCTTTCTTTTCAGGTTCTTCAAATTTCAAGTTTGAGGTTACTCAAATTTGAATAACTTGAAATCAACATTTCTCGAACAGCTTTTACAAGACCATTTCAAATTAAAGCCCAATCTGAAATCTGTTGACACAAAGTAAGATTTTGGTAGTATGCCAAATGACTGCCAAACCCCAAATGATTTCAAAGCACAGTTTTACTTTATGTTTAGAATATCACTCTCCCTTGGAACCAAAGGTCCATTGTCTCTTGAGTGTCACTCCACCACTCAGAGTCCATTGGCTTGAAGCCTTATAAAGGTGCAACATTTTCTAGATCCATCTTCAACATTTCGAATGTTTAAAATGAAGAAACAGAGTGACAATTTCGCTCACTGAATTGACCTTGTTTCTGCATTCAAACAGAATGCTTGGGCAAATCAAAGAATACAGGCTAAGTTGGTCAAATAGTCATTGGCATACATATCCACTGGCCACAAACCCAAAGGCTCAAATTCACTCCAGGAATCACAGTTAGGTTTTGTGATTATGCAGGATTGATATGCTGTTCTGTTGTCCTGTCCAAATGAGCTGCTTACACGCTGATCATGCTCAGTCTTTTACATTTAGCTTGTTTGTCCTTGAACACTAGAGGACCTTTGGATAAAGAAGGCTTCTAAATGAAAAGGCATGCATGCTAAAAAATTGAATTGCAAAGATCCTTGAATTATAGAACCCTGCACATCACCAACTAGACTATATGGAAGCTGAAACCTTCATAAATGTGACATATGACTCCCAAAGTTTGACAAAGGGTTGAACTTCAGATACTTCACTTATCAAGTTACCAACAGAGGTTGTCTAGAATACAAAGAGTAGGAAGGCTAAATGAGACATCTTTCTAAAGCTGGACTATAACCTCTGTGTGATGTGCATGGATCTCTATAGAGGAGGCATTATCTCTAGCTTCCAATATCAGAATGTAGACATTCCTTTCAACTGAACACTCCTCTACTAACCAAAGTTCTCATGTCTAGTCCAAAATGTTGATAATGTAAGTGCCAAAATTGTTTCCAGCATATTAGGGTTCATAGGAAGCTACCAGTTACATTGATTTCAAAAGCCAGATACAAATATGATGGATTTCCAAAAAATAACTCTCATGAGAATCAAGAAATCTCCATACTCAGGATTAAGGAAGCCACAACAAGGTTAAAACTTTGCCTTGAAGTCAAAGGACCACCTCAAAATAAGGACTATCAGAACTGGGAAGGAGGAGCAACACATAAGGAAAGAACTAGAGCAAAGAGACAATAAAAACAAGAAGTATTAACAAAAGTGACAGTCTCACTTGTTCAGGGACCATTGACAATAATATGTATGATAGTGACTTATCAAACACAACATTTATCTATCACAACTTCCCCACTGGCTTCATCAGCTCCTTACAGTGCATATAGGCCAGTGTAACCACTAACCTGTGTACTGGGTTTCTGTCACGAGTCCAGAAGCAACAGGAAGACTCAGCCGTGGTACTGGCTTAGCAACTAGCAACATAACAACATATATAGAAGGGGCAAAAAACATAGAGAAAAGAATGAGGGAAAAAACAAAAAAGCATGAACAATAAGAAGGAAAAAATTACAATAACAGACACAGGAGAAAATAAACAAGGACCAATTGGGCTTTAAAAAGCTCCCCACCTTACAATGCTCTATACCAAATCAATCAGAAGACTCCAAATGCTGAAATTCCAAAAAGAAATCTCTTTATTGAGCAAACCTCTAGTCCTCTGTAACAAAATCTAATAGAGATATTGGAATGAATAGGAGGCACACATATTATGTCAATTACCTGCATACTCCAGTTGAGAATGTTTATCAATAAGATCACAGGATTTACCTTAAGGACTTTGCTTAACTGCTAGATCCAATCAGTTACAAAAGAAGCCATTAGAAGTACAATTTAACTCACAAGACATTATTGCAGATATGCTGCTGCCAAAGGTTCATAACAAAGCATGCAGTTTCAACAATTGCACTCACTGTTCCAATGCAAACTTCAAGAGTTCCTAGATAATCTTCAGGCCACTGCTTGAAAGGATTAAACCAAACATGACCTGAACCTGCCTGTACTTCCTCAACCCCAAAGAACGAGATGAAAATGAGAACATCATATTCAATACCAGATCAACCCTTTTCTCCAAGATCATACAGAAATTAATGACCCATCACAGCAGTAATCCAAACTTCCCAGAGCTTAAAAGTCACCAAAGGTACAAAAAGTGTGTGAAATAACACAAATATAAATTCTCTATTAGCCTGTGTACAACATGGACAGATATCATATATCTGTGCAGAGAGCACTGTATGCTGCACAGAACTTAATAATGAAGAGTTTGACCATCACATATAAGCAGAGCATCCTCATATTCCCTAACAATACATTTGTCATTCCTATCACCAAGCTCTTTCTAGCACATGAGAAAAGGCTTACTACCTACTAGCTATCAAAAAACTCTTTCTGATGTACAAGACATAGCTTATGTAACTTCCTATGTATGCAGTTCTTCTAGACCCCAGCAAAATTACAAAATTGTACCTTTACAATAAGAAGTTCATTACATAGATTTTTTTCCTCTTTTCTGGGCATTATATTGTAACCACTAAACATTCAATCAGCAAGCAAAGAAGAAACAGAAGAAATAAGTCTACAATAAGGCCCATGATTATGTCCCAACTATTTTCCAAATCATATGTTCAAATGCATTGAACTTCATCTCTCAGACAACCATACTGACCCGCAGCAAGGTCAGACAAAAACATCCATAGTCTCTTCACTCTCGGAAAACCATACTGAACCGAAAGCAGCCAAGACAGGTTCCTGAAAGTCTTTCAGATTGCAGCAAGATCCCTCTTCTCAAATGTCATATGAGAAAAGACCTGAAGGTGGCTATTGCAAAGCCAATCCAGCAAGAAAACTTATAATGATAATCCCTTGCAAGAAAGCTCAAGGGAACTGCAGAACTGTTGATGGATTGCATGCCATACAGGTTCCCAGTTGAGACTCCTTTCTGTTCGTCAACAGAGCACCATGACCTACTGGACACCACCAAAAGCCATGTTCCTCTGATGCAGGCAAAGATGGATCTCTCTTTTCAATGCCAGTAGCTGCAAGGTTTGGCACATCCAGCAAGCTTGGCCTGTGCAACTCCATAAACTGTGACCTCAGACCACTTTGATCTGACTTGTTCTGCAAAGGATCTTTGTCAGAGTCCTCATCCAGACCATTAGGTCTGACAGGATCTGTGTTGTGGGCAGCACCAGTGAAATCCATCGTGCCAGTTATGCCACTTGGCTGCTGGTTGGATGGCATTTCCACATCTGGTGTAACAATCTGAAATCCTGCTGTTTGCTCATCACAATTCCACTCTGAGAAAACCTGCTTAGCTGCAAAATTTCCACAGTGAGCTGCCTCAAGGTGGTAGTTCGACACAGCCTCTTCAGCTGGTGAAATCATAGAAACTTCATGAGGCACCAAAAGCTCCAAATGCTCCTCACCTTGAAAGTCTTCTCCACGCTCCAATGGTTCAGGCTGGCAGGAGAGAGGCTTCACTTGATCAGTGCTGCTGAGTGAGGGTTTTGAGGAACCCAAGTCTAAGGGTGCTCTGTGAGGAAGCTCCTTGGTGCCATTATGAGGAGGAGTCCTGAGTGGCACTCTCGACTGATGCATCTTGTCAACAGCTACTGAATCCGGAATTGAGATTGTTGCAGGAGTGCTATTCTTCATCACATTGAATTCAGCAGCCCTTTCCCTCACCAGCTTGCTGAAATGGGTATGCACAAGAACCACCTTATTCCCAACTCGAATCTTTTTTTTGCAAAGGGGATCAAGGTCCTTGAAAGAGATGCTCAGGGGCCTCCGGGATGCAAAAAAAGCGTGAGAGTCAGGAAAGTAGTACCGCAACTTCTTACAACCTGTGTAGAATTTAAGTGCATCTTTGACTCGCAGTGCCATTTCCATTCTGATATAAGTGCCGCCCCAGAGCTTCTTCTTGAAATTGCACGGTCGAACCTCAACAGTATGTCTCTGGGAATTTGATCGACACCTAACACCGTTGATACGAGCTCTGGGATCTTCTTGAGGTCGACGTGAGCCTCTGCAAGCCGTCTCTGGAGAACCCTCAGAACCAAAACCAGATGCTCGACAGGCTGACTGTCGGGAGCGATTCTTGCCGATGGCGGATCCAGTGCCGCCGGGAGCATCGACGCTCTTCTCGCTAAAACTCTTGCCCGCGTCCTTCTTCTCGAAAATCCGGACACCTCGTGGGCTCTCGACGGGTGTGTCTTCTTCATCAGAGGAGGACGAGAGAATGCAGAGTTTGTCGATGGGGGAAGATGCCGACTTGCCACTACCGGAGAAGTACGTCTTCTTGGAAATCTTCGAAATCTCTCGCGCACATGGCGACTCAGAATCCGTCGACTTATCTGGCATACTTGTATATCTGTTGAAACCCTAGTAGCCCTAGTACTTTAGCCAAACTTTCCTCCAGCAAAAAACGATGAGAGATAGACACAGTTTGCACCGGGCGGCAACGAAACGAAGAGAGAGAAAAACTGCTAAGCGCTTGTGCCTTCTTCACTGGCTATGAGTCCACAATGGAATGGAATCCGCTGAAGATCGTGCTGGAGAGAGAGCGAGAAGAAGACAAAACCTCGGATGGGTGATGTCGACTCTTCCCCCCTCAGCATGATAGATTCTGAAACTTTCGGACGCTTCTTTCAACCAAAAAAGACAAGCAGATCTTCCCCCTCCCCACCCCGGGACGTGAATGGAACACAAAAGCTAAAGAGAATGGAGAAAAAGCAACAAACCCTAACTGCACACTTAAGGCTTTTTCTTTCATCAACTTTGGTCTCTCCCCCGTACCCCTCGAGAATAACTCTGACAAGAAACTCAAATCACATATTTCCCTCTCCTCCTGTCAAACTTTTCAAACAAAGAATAGCGTTTGTTTGCACTACTTATTAAGGCTGTCGAAACTTCTTGACCTAAATAATGCCTCTCTTCTGATTTCACAAGTCCTCTCACTATCTATCTCTCTCTCTCTCGCCCCCTTCACAACCGCAGCTTCTCGGTACCTATTGCTCCTTGTGCTGTGGTCGAAACCCCTACCCCTCTCTTGCTTGCTGACCTCACAACACATCAATTTGTCGATTTGTGCTGAGAGTACGCAAAGGAGAGATGCAGAAGGCTGGACCAGAAATAACGACGATACTACGATCCGCGCGCGAATAAATAGCGGTGGTGAGCGAGCACTAAACCCTAATAATGTTGCGACCTTAACGCGTTTCGGCATAAGGGCCAGCATGCCGAGGGGCCGGCTCTAAAAATCCTTCTACCCTTCTCCTCTACGAAATGACCACCTCCACAAGCATTATGTACAGGAGACTGGTCTATATTTAGACCCTTCACGTGCATCTAAACTCCAATGTTCATTTTTTCAAATTCCACTCACCCAATCCCAAATCCCCTAAAAATTATGAAAACAATTCAAACCCAAAACTCCTAGAAAACCTCCCAATGCCCCTTTCATGATCAATGAACGTCATGAACAATGGAAAAACCCAATACCATGGTAAGCCAAACTCCCAACAACCCAGATAAGACCTTGGGTATTTTCATAGAATCCAAAACATTCACCTAATTTTTACATCCTTCACATAACTCTTTCCAATAATCTTTTATTATGCATGTGTTACAAGCAAGGAATCCCAATAATGAAATGAAATCTATAAAAAATATGAAGCATCTATAATGAAGCAAAATCAAACTTTATATCCTCCATTTGGTACTCTTAAGGTGGGCAAAGACTTGGGATCAACTACATACATAATGTTAATAAGGCAATTTTGTAAATGACTAAAAAATTTGAAGGCAATATTAACATTGATTGTTACAAGAAGGCAACACAAATAATTGCATTCAAATGATCCTTGTACATGGGCAACTTTTTCTCATGGTGTTCCAAAATGAATTTTCAAAATCTATCATGGATCCAAATCTACAAATGTTAAATTTTGCAACATGGCACCACATTCTTTTGTCAATCCATAGAACCAACACCAAAAACTTGACTAATTGTCTTCTTACGATTTGCAAAAGCAACAATAACATCATAGTTATTGATTTAATGAAAATAAAATTATTTTGTAAAATATACTTTTTTTTAAATGAATATTTTAATTTAATATAATACCATCATGGAATTGAAGTAAATACATTAGTTATTTTAAATCCACTAAAATTGCTAGGGTTTTTTAATTAAAATTAAAATTATAAGTTATAAGTGCTGAATAATAAAGTTTAATTATAAATTATGGAAATTTTTATAATTAATGTATTAATTATATGTTTAATTTTTTTAATAATTATTTTTAATTACAAAAATTTCTAATAATTGGTCTACAATTTTGTGTTATAATAATGATTTTATATTATAGTGTTATAATAAAATCAATATGATTATTTTTTTGAAGTAGTTAAAAGTAAAAATGAGAATTATGAATGTTAACTTTAACTATAAATTATATGGTTAGTCAATTTTAATGCAAAACCATTCTAATTATAATTTTTTTACAATATTTATTTATAATTTTTTTCAATAATTACTTAAAAAATAATATGATTAAATAATAATAACAAGTTTTGTTTAAAATGCAACCATTAAATTTTACGTCTTAGATTAATCACCATGTGATTGAACATGCACATTAATTTGTGTCATGAATTGTTTTATGAATCATGATATTTGAGCCATGCACATTAACTTATTATATCAAGTTACATTTTTAATTTTATTAAGTTACATTTCCATTATACATTGGTACCCATAAAATATTTTATGGGGGTCATGAGAAAAAAAATAGAAATTCAATGATCTTTACAACTTGGGTTTTAACTCGCACAAAATTTGTTTGTTTATTAACCATCCACATAACCATTTATTTAAACCCACCATTACATGTAAAAAAAAATGATATTGATGGTTACCTATCACATAAAACAACTAGCACCTACATTGGCACCATGGTAAAATGCAAAACGAATGTCATGTGGGTACCTAGGTTAGCTTATTATTTAGGGCAATTCCAATTACGAATACCCAAAACTTAATTGGAACCAAGTGAATTGGGAACTTGAATTAAAGTTGGCTTAAGTTTTTAAATCAAGTTGAAAACCAACCCCCAATTCCAAGGTTTTAGAAAAAATGGAACAACCCATGGGTCCAATTCTTAAATAACTTATTTTAAGGTTAATTTCATCATTAAAATAATCCTCATAATAGTGAAATGAATTTTTGTGAAAATATGAAATTCACATGTTGAAAATCATCATAAGTAGTAGGTCCTTAAGGGGACACTTAATGTAAAGTTTGGGATTTACATGCATCAAACGATCATTTTTAAAGGGAGTATTAAATAATTGTCCAAACCATTATTTATCACCTTATTATTATCTAATTTCTTAATATATACATATTAAAGCCACCCTATTTTAATTATAATCATTATTTCATATTATTACATACCTTATATTATAAGTTATTTGATTATTTGAATAAACTAAACCTTATTTTTAACTAATTAACTTATAATTTTTACCCAACAACCAATATATTGCACCCAATACTTTTACTCATGTGGTTTTTTTTTACTAATGTGCCCCTTGGGCATAGGTTGCAAGTAATATTCATTATAAAAACCAATGGTTGAAACCATCACACAAAATACAAAAAGGAAAGTCAAAAGATGTGCATCCCACAAGAACCAAAAAAGGGAGAAAACTAGTCCTTCTCATGATAGGAAGTTATTTCGCCCTTAATCCCTTTAATCTCGCCTACATGCAAATTGTGAAATTTCATAGTAATAGGAGGTCTAGAACAAGCATAACCTACCAACACAATCTTCCTCTCTATAGCTAAAGCACACTAAAAAGCAATGCTAATATGTTACTTGAAAAATTGAATGCAAAAAAACAAGGATAAATGACCTTTTCAATCATCTATCATGGAAAACACAAGCACATTCCTTGATGAAACAATCCATATCATGCATGGGTGTGTTGTGCACCTCCATGGCCATCGAAAAAAATGATGCCCCTTATGAAGTCCTTTATACTTGCGGATTTTAGCAATGGTGCTAAGTTTCAGAACTGCACATATTGGTTGACTAATGACACTTGGAGCCACCATCTTCCATGTTAAGTTAATAACCACCACATAACAACAAAAACCTGGTTTTCATGAATCATGGGGATATCAACTTGTAACAAACTCTTAATGTAAGGATGAACCACTGTTTTCTCCATACAACATGCCCATTCTCTCAAGCGATAACATACATGATATCTCTTATGATATCATGTGTAACTATCTATTGACCTTTGAAATTATTATCATAGGTTACACTTTGAATAATTTCACTTATTCATGTGACAATATCATAATAGATCATGGAAATTTCAATAATTTCAAATTGTAAAAATGAATTTATTTTTTGAAAAAAAAAATTTGTCTTGTTAATGTGGAAATTGACTTTAAGCTATGGTAGTGTTAAAACCAACATTGGATTAATTTATTTTTCAAATATTATTTTAATTCTGGTCCATGTTTAGGGTTTTGGGGCGTGCAAATTTGTGACCAATTTTGGGTGTGACAAATATGGAAGTGCATTGAAGGCAAATTTGAGATTGATTTTTAAATGTGATAAATTTTGAGGAATGTTTAAGTGAACAAATTTGATGTTGATTTTGAGCATAACGTATTTTTGGATTTTATTTAAAACAATTTTGAAAAAGATTTTGGGTGGGGCAAATTTGACAGACATTTTGAGAATAGGTTTGGGGCTACTTTTGGGAGGCCAGATTTGAATTCAATTAATTTAGTGCAGACAAATTACAAGAAAACAATAATCTTGCCAACCTTCCCCACAAAGCTTTTCACCTCCTAGTGAGTTTGAACTCTTGATCTTGTGGTCTTGCTCACTGTGGTAAAACCTAATTGGGAGGTTACCCATAACCTACCCTAGAATCAAGAATTGGCTTGATTTCAAAATTAATAAAAATTTGAAAACTGACCCTCACATTAAAAAACCCGATCTAGAACTGAATCCCAATTTTATATTGTAGAAAACCTAATTGAAATAGAGATCAAAAGTGATCCCATAACTTTTCTAGAACAGAAACAAAAAGGTCTTCATTAAACCCTAAGAATTACACAATACCAATAGAAACCTTAAAGTTTTCGTTTTTTGGGTTGTTTTTAAACATTATAAATATATCATACATCAATGTTTCAATGTTTCAATGTTGAATATTCAAATTTAACATTTAATATTATTAAATTAAGAGGCCTACTTTAAAAGGTAAGGATATCATTACAAATGAGAAAATTATGTTCATTACAACTTGTTTATCTAGTTGTAATTTAGTTATATTGAACATTTTTTAGTTGTAATCTAATTTTATCGCACATTTTTAAATTATAATTTAATTGCATTAAACACTTTTTAGTTACATGGACAAGTTGCAATGAACACAATTTTCTCATAATGAGGTGTTGGTTCACTCTAGCCCACCTTGACAAGTCAGTGTGAAAAACTAAGAAAATTTTGTACCACCCTTCCATATGTGCTCATGAACATCTGTTAGCCCCTTATGAAAATGTTGAAATGAAGTATCATGTTTGTGCACATCCATAGGATGATTTAGCCAGATCTGGCTACACACTAGATATGAAAGTTTATTATAAAAAAGAAGAGAATCCTTCAATATTCTTGGCTACCTATTTGAACTTATCCTAAAATTTGGTGATTTGGAAAAAAAACTCTTTGAAATATGGCGAATTTTGAATTCTTTTTTCCATGAAAGATCCTTGGTATAGGTCAAAATCGTATTTTTCAGGTCGAAATGGCGAAATTTCACTCCAAAAAGAAAAAACTGAGACATAGTCAAGCTTTCTAATTTCAAATCGAGGGGACAATTTGAGGCCCCACTAAAAAAGGTAAAGGAACTAGTGTAGCTGCTGGTTCACCCTGGTTGTGTGGCAGCTACTATGTAGGCACTCTGGTGTCCAAAGAAGGTGGACACTTTGGTTCTTTAGGGAAACTTGTTCCTGATGATCACTAGGTATATACGTCGAAAGGGTTTCCCATTGGGAACTCCACAATTTAGGGGTTTTTTGTGGCTAAATTTGTCCAGTTGGTGATTTCGAAATGGTTAAACATATGTGTGTTTTCTCGGGTTTTTAACAAAATCACAAGATTTCAATATTGGGTTCTAGTATGTAGCCAAAAAAATGTGAAATTATTTGCTTTCATTTCTTTTATATAGCCAAATCTGGCTAAAGTGTGTTATGGATGATGGCCACTTCAGCAGCTACATAGCAAAAATGAAAAAGAAAAAAACTTGGGTAGGTAGCAACCTTCCATGAGTGTATGCCTTCCAATAAGTCATAAACTAAGACATGTTTTGTGAACACCGTCCAATCAAACACATGTGTATTCCAATTTTATTTTTTTTAAAACAAGCCAAACTTTTGGATTTACCACTTAGAGGAAGGCGCTGCATTGCTTCTCAGTAATACGGCACCTTGCTGAATCAGCAATTTTGAACCGGAGCTATTTTTAGGCCGAATAAAATATTTGTCCTTTTTGGCTTTTGAAATGAACTATGTTGGAAGTTGCTCCTAAGTGTGCCCTACGGTTGTAATGGCGACATGCTTACTTCATGAACTGCCATGTTGTAAGGTTGAGATGTAAGCGTACATGTTTCTAGCCCCAAAAGTCACACGAAAACCCCAATGCATCCCTAAGAATGCTATAGAAAAATCATAAAATAAAAAATCAATTTCACTAGATGGTCTCAGAATGTTGAGGGATGGAGGTGGCAAAAATTTCTTAGCAATTGGTGAAATATTTTTAGGCCAGGTTTGGTATGCATCTATACAGGTGCCTGTCTGTCAAAGGAATCAAGTCTGACGAGTATCCTGGTGTGAACACAAGTCTCCTACTAGACTGACAGGTGAACATAAACACATTCATCTAAGTTAGACTGATGAGTGTCAGTAAACATCACAGTACCTGCCATGCAAACCAACAACCAACCGCCTTAACTGGATGAAACCAAAACACGTTCCTTGCACCCACCAGGGTGAGTGACCCGGAAATGGAAGGTGTTGGTTTAACTTACGGCTTTTCCATTTTGTCGGAATGACCGGCCAGAAATTTTGCAGTGTATCTGGAGATAACCTCACAAAGCATACTTTTTCATCCATGAGCAGGGAGGGTATTTCATTTTTCATGAAGCCCACCTCCCTGTTTGCCTTGTTTACTTCATTTTTGGGATGGCATTTCGTTTTTGATAATTGCCTCCCCCCCCCTCCTGTTTCGCCTCTGTTTCTCCACTGAATTTCTTGCAGGTCTTTATGTCGGGTGAAGCCCTGGGTTGAGGGTGTTACCAAAATCAGGCCTGCACTCAGCTATCACCTCGTGCACCCATATCTCGGTAAAGCCCTTGACCTAGGGCTTTACCCTACACATAACAACCTTGGCTGAAAATTTCAGTGTGATTTGGATGACCTCCCCAACACACAATTTCCAGCCCCAGGCTGCCTATATTGGATGATTTCCCAGGAGTGGGGACGTTTTGCTGGGAGCTCCTCAGTTGCTATGTCTAAAAGTCCTTGTTGTTGTCAGGGCATTGCATCTCGGCCCTTGGGTTATGTACTGGGTTCCCAGGATGGAATGCCCTGACTATAACATCAGGCTGGCTATACCCTGACGTTATAGTCAGGGCTTGATGATTCAGCCCCTTTTTTGTTGACTCTTTATTGCAGCAGAATCAACCCAATTTTGTGGCTGGCATATTCTGCATTGTGGTGGATTATGCCTGGTGCACACTCATGACATGTTTACCAGCATCCACCATCTACTGCTCACTCTCTAGTACATCAGGGGGGGAAGGCCCTATTTTACACTACTGTGCATTTTTAGGGTTTCAGAGATTTGAAGAAAAACATGCGGGCCGCTAAACGCCCCTTAACAAGCTCTGTCCGGTGCTGGTTTTGCTTGTCTTCTTGGGCCTTGCACAGTTCTGCAAGAAACCATGCAACCCGGTTTTCAATAAATTCGCCAGTTAAGTCGAAATCTGCCTAGGGATGCTCGCCACCCTGGCTACTTCAGGAGATTCTTTCTCTGTCGCTAACTACAATTGGCCCAGATGGTGAGGCTTAAATAGTCTCTCACTTTGTACAGTCCATCTTTTCGGGTTCATGGGTGAAGATGGGAGAGATAGACCGGCAGCTGCCGTTGGGCATGCTCCAGGACTAGTTTTTTACCAGTTTCTCAACAAGGGTTCAGAGTTCATTGCTCACGTTTGCTGCAGTAATAAAAAAAACTTTAAAAAGCCAAATGACCTTTTGGTGCCTGCCCCCAAGCCTGATCCAAATTTTATAATGGTATCTTGCCTTCATGGATGATAACCTTTGGGGTGTATTTTATGCACTTAGGTAGAGAATATGGAACCAAATTATACACTTGTTCCCAATGACCCTAGGTTGATTAGGGCCTGAGACAAAGTGGTTTGGTGCCCAAGAGACATCGAGGGGGTATATGAAATGCCCTTCTAGGTGGACCTTCAAGTGTGGGTGCTCACCTAGTCGGGGCCCAAGTCCAGATCATTGTGGGGGCGCACGCACTGTGGGCGCAGTCCCCGTGGTGGCTTGGGTCATGAGTCTAAGTCCGGCCTCATAAGATATGGCAAACACCGATATTATCGCTTTTAGCTTAAATTTGGCATTCAAAAATCTTCAAAATTGGCAATAAATAAAAAGTGGCACATTGCTTCGAATGTAATCAATTTTCGTGATGTAAATTGTAAAAGTGGCATTGCTCATTCTATTGGGCCCCAACGCCATCATCGAACCCAGTCGGAATAAGAATTCCCATCACAACACAGCGTTACTTGGCCTGAAAGATGCCTTCCAGTGCCAGGTTCATCATTGACTATCGAAAGTCATCTTTTTCCCATTTCAGAATGCTAAAATCCAACTCAACGCTTGTTGTGTTGGTGAAAGCATTTGCTAATCCACCATAGAACATTTGCAAATGTTCAAAGCGTCTTTTCAAATCATCCCATTTCGTATTAAAGAACGTTGTATGATCCTATTTGCCAATGAAGAGCTTGGAACCGGGTTCCCTCTTATCAGCATTGAAAAGTTCATGTTGATGTCGTTCAATGAGATTGATCTTTTCATCGGGCCAAAACTTTGCCAATTGACTTCGATATGGATTGAGAAACAAATCAATAAAATCACACAGTGCCATCTCAACAAGCTAGAACGGCATCACAGGAGGAGCGAGGTCGAGCGCAACCTCGTTATTCGAATCACACTCCACCTGAGTAGCTAATATACCTTGCACTAATTTCAATCCAAAATGCACAATCTCCTTTAGGATCAACGTTTGATCAGCCGCATCCAAACCCATAAACATATCACGGGCCCACGATCCTTGGCTGCGAAGATGGCGCAAGACATCCTCAATTTTTACCCGCCAGTGATCCACAACAATGAATTCTAAAGCCTACATGGCCTCGAATGCATCATTAGTACCCACCAGTTCCATATGCATTATGCCAGCCAAGTGGCCGACTATATTCTCGATCTCTGATGTTTGCTGCGAGACAATGATATTAAGAGATTGCAAGATTACCAAGGTGACAAAGACGAATTTGAGTAATGGCCGAGCCCCGGCCATCATCAGCCACCACGAGTCATCCAATGCAAAAGCGAGTTTCTTCTCATCAATCTAAATCAATAATTGACAGCAATGTTTGAGCATCTAGGATAACATGCATTCGAGATGAACCCATCAATTGGTATATTTAGTGCACGTACTGCCCATTTCCAACTGCAAGTTTTGTTGGCGGCACAGAGGAACACTAAAATCATGGGTGATCTTATAGAATAATCCATCATCCAAACAATGGCTGACATCCTTCACGATGAGATCATGATGAGGCGCACACCAGATCCGCATGAGCTTGGTCTCAGATTCATGATCAATTTGTGCTACTACACCAACATGTTGCCTAGTCCTCGTGTTCTCGCCATCGGTGTTGAAAGCAATAATCTTAGATTGCCAACGTGCATACAACGCATCTAGAATGCGACAAATCATGGCAGCAATGTTATTTGTTGTATGACAATCGTAAAAGGGCACTATGATCAGGTGCAGATTCTCCAGGGAGCCATTGGGACAAACGCAGATTTGAATGTCTAGGTACAACACAGATCAATGCGTGGAGCTATTAGCAGCAAGCGTGAACAACCACACATGAGGAGAGCTCAAGATGTCTAAAATGCGTTGAAAATTGATGGCAACACCCACACGGACATATTGGTTGATAATGTGATCATTGAGGCCCACCAACTTTGCATTCCCAAATGCCTTTTTGTGTTGATCAATAACAACAAACATTTGACGAAACGACAAACTAATTGAAGTGTGATTGAGAATAAGTTTGAATTGTTTCACGTTTTTTACGGTGATGCAATACAAGGTCGTGGTGTCGAACACTTTCTTGAAAAGCACCATGGATTTTTCCAAGGACAATACGTCCAAGTCGTTGTTAGGATGAAAAAACAGTTGTGCAATGATGTCTTCCACAATCTTTGAATCCACAATGAATTCAACGACATTGCCACTCGTGCGGATGAAACGTTCAATCGAAACAAATTTCATTGTTTTAAAAAACTCCATTTTTTCTTCCTTGCTAGCTTTTTTTATTTCTCCCATTCAACAAGGTGTTGATTGCTATTGTATTTTGCATAGTTTTCCTTGCGGAAAGGGGCCGAGTAGTACTTGGTGTTCTCCATCCGCTAGTGTTTGGCCTTTAACTATTTTGCATGCTTGAAGCATGCACAAAAGCGGCACATCATTAAAGTGACTAGGGACTTCATGTCACGACCGGTGATTAACAACCCAAACTCAAGAACATGAGGGAGCTGGAATGTTGTTTTAGGTGACATGGTACATCAGGTACGATGAGAACACCTCCAATGACATGTCTGCACAGCATTTCCGAACAAAACATTCACTTCTTATTTTCGGCATCCAAGAAACCTTATATTATCTAAATGTGGCATTTAAAAATAGAATGCCACATTTTAGGAGGCCTGGTCTAAGTGTTGTGTTGGGTTGGGTTCAACTCTTAGTTTGCCAAACTCAAAAACCACATAGGTGTCAATGGAAGGGAAGTAGGGAGTCTCCTATTGCTCCTATTAACACTTGGTGAAGCACTTGTTATACTTCACTTTCAAGTGTAAATAGTTTTGTGCCAATTATGGTGGGGGCACTTTGTATTCCACTTTTAATTGTGATTAGCCTAGGGCCAATTGTTTTGGGATCATTCCCCACAATTGGATTATCTTGAATGTCAAGTGCTATAACTTCAATTATAGCTTGTGATTCCTCTAGGATGACAGAACCATTGTCATGAAGATCAACTTGGAGTTGTTCTCCTACACCAACTGAATGCAACGTGTTTGGGATATCCATATGGACAATGTCAACAAAATCCATGGCATCATCAAGCTCTATTATTATTGTTGTTATAGCAAAAAAAATGAGGAATAACATTAGAACCCATATTGTTTAATTGTCATGCCATATTAAATTTGTTTAATCAATCCAAGTAACTTTCA
Organism: Sphagnum tenellum; assembly: GCA_963921925.1. Taxonomy (NCBI): domain Eukaryota; kingdom Viridiplantae; phylum Streptophyta; class Sphagnopsida; order Sphagnales; family Sphagnaceae; genus Sphagnum; species Sphagnum tenellum. The sequence goes on from OY998159.1 coordinate 1,221,441, forward strand.
AAGCTAAAATTCTTAGTACCCAAATATAAACTATCCTAATTTGATCTACTTGCACATGTCCTAGGACGCATTTTTTTCCACAATACCTATGTTAATTTAAATTCTATCTAGCAAATATGCACAAGAACAAAGTATGGAACTACAAGTAAAACTCATTTGAGTTTTAAGCAAACAAGTATGATCCAATACACATGATCTACTTTATGATCTATTGCATAATATGTTTCACAAGTAGCAACGCAATTCAAGTAGGTTAACCACTTGGACATTTTGAACAACTACCTAACATGCAAGGGGCAAATCAACAAGTAATGTGAAACTCTTAAGAAATATGCAAAAGTACTAAGTAGTTTGCAATAAATGAAAAATTCTAGGGCTTCAAAATAAATAGTTGTGCTCAAGTAATCTAATCTACTTTGACCTACTGCATAAATTCAATCACAAATAGCAAGGAAGTTCAAGTAGGTTAGCCATTTGGACAATTTGAACAAGTACTTGCCATTCAAGGGGTAGGGCAAAAAGTAATGTATGTTGTGACATGCAGTGTTGTGATGTTTGGTGTTGTAAGAGTGTAAATCCATAGTAAATTCTATTGAACAAAAAGACTAAAATCAGTCAAAAGTAGAAACTAATCAACCAAAAAATATGCATGCACATATATATACAATGCACAAGAGAAGGCTGAAATTAAATTCTCATGTATTAAATTGAATCAAACAAAAGGAAAGAAAACTTAATGTATGTAAACGGTGGTCGTGTAATAGTTGCCATGAGCATCTAGAAATTCAATGTGACTATGGAGGAAACTTTTCCTGACAAAGGAATTCTAGAAAAACTGACAAGAGAAGGGAAAAATTTTGACTTTTATACATCCTTCAACAAAGTTGAAACCTTAAACAAGCCATAACCCTAAAACACCTAATAACGTACAGTAACCTAAGAACGTACATTAACCCTAAAGGCATGATTAGCATGCTCATAACCGACTATCATGTATGAGGCCATGCATACGAACATGACATGTAAAACACTTAACAAGTACACACAAACACTAAGTATATGACAACAAATGACAAATTCTAAGACTTGAAAATAAACAATTAAGCTCAAATAATTTGATCTACTTTGACCTATTGCATAAATTCATTCTTAAATAGTAACCACTCAAAGTACAAAAAAATTCTTGAATGTGGATAACCATTCAAGGACATTTTAAACATATACTTGATTAAAAAACATGCACAATAACAAGTATGTATAAAATATTGTGCTTTCATCCATTTAGGATCTATTTTTCGGGCATTAGGTTAATTACCTATTCCACCATTTTTTTTTTCTTGGAGGTATTTAAGGCTTTGTCCCTTAATGGATTATACATGAAAATAACTCTTGGAGTAAAATCATTTTTCTCTTGCCATACCTTTGTATGTAGAATTATGTGTAGCTGTTTTCCTTCATATGTTTGGAGTATTCTAACTTTTTGTATGTGACTATTTTTTTATATAATGTTTACTTTAAGTTTGTTTTTGTAGAGGGTTCATGAGGTTGCCCTGCTACATTTGGACAATCTCCTTTGTGTTAAAGTTTTTGCCTACCTAAGGAAAATAAGGAAAAATTTCTTCTTTACCCTTATTTTATTTCTTTCAAAACTTGGTAGTTCACTAGGTGGCCTTAACATTTGGTGACCATACCGTGAATATTGAATCTAGAATTTCTGGCCCATTATCATTCCTATTTGGACAAATATTGTTTAGAGCTATTTGATTCTAACAAAACAAACTGCGAATTATTTTGTTGTTAATTTTTTAAATTAAAAACCAAAATAACCCATAGATTACAACTTTTTATAGTCATTTACAACATGCCAATAGTGTTGGTAAGAAGTATGAAAAAAAAATGAAACAAGTTTTGCAAAAAAATGTTGAAGTAGGCCATGTGAGTAACTTAAAGTGACTAGAGCAACCTAAAAACGACCTAGAAGAGGTTGTGACCTTTCAAAGTGGGGAACAAAACAAATTGGAGGACATTACTGAAAATACTAAATTGAAAATTGTGCAACCTACCAAAAATCATCCACCAAAATTATGGTGCATCAAAATTGAACTAGAAATTCCACGGGAACCAATGTGGGACCCTATTGACAAAAACAAAAATAATGGTACCATGAGACCATTGCAACAAGGCCACATGCCAAAAAGAGCAAAATTGATCAGCTTTAGTGGCAAATTAATGAATTGCGCTAGTTTCCAAGGAAGGAGTTTTCTAATGAAATATGAAGCATGTAGTCTTCAAGGATGAGTATTTCGGATGGTGAAAAGTCCCACTACGAAATTCTGATAGCCCTTGTTTTTAACATTTGTGTTTTTCTTCAAACGTTTTTAACTTATACTTTTTATCAAAGTTTGAGTCACCAGATAGACGATTGTCCTTATTGGTTTAATAATGTCTTACCTCTACACATAGAAAAAGGGACTCAAATACATTATCTATATTATCAGAGAAATAACATATATATTTTTTAAAAACCATATGTTCATATTTTGGTTTAGAGGGGACTTTAAAACTCGTGTCTTGAATTAGTCACAATCATTATTTAGTCCCTAAATAATTGTAAATGGATTCATATATCTTGGATTATTAAATTATTTGTTTGATAGTACTTTGCCACAAGTTGTATGATCAAAATGGAGACTAAAATTCTTATTAAAGATTTCATTATTAATGAAAGTGGGCATTTGACTATTTCTTTGGAAGGTCATAATTCACAATTCAATTTTTATTTTTGAATTTGATTCAAGTGTTCTCATTGAATGTGTTTTATATATGTTTTTTTTTAAAAAGTACAACACATAGTTCTTACAAAAACTTAACTTGTAATTGGAAAACAATTAAAAAGTGATGACAACACCAAAAAAAATGTAGAAATGGACTTTTCAGTGCAATTTTTGGTCCATTCTAGTGTGCATTTAACCTTTATAGTTCAAATCCCCTTTATGCAAGCGAGACATGATTTGTGAATTCATGTGCAATAAGTCTAACTTTTCCACTCAAGGATTTGCCACTTGACTTACATGCATTGCCACCCCAATTTTGCCTTATCAAGCCTTGAAGTTTTTTGTTTTGAGTTCAACTCCAAGTCCATTTTCTTTGGTTGCCACTCCCTTGCTTAACTTAGCTACTACCTCCCCCATGAACCTTAACCTTTTCGCAATCAACCACATTCACAAAAGCCTTTAACCCTCATCTAATGAATAGTTAATTTTGTGGGCATTCTCCCCCACTTTAAAGGTTGATGTTCTCATCAACACTTAGGCCATTTGTAGGTGGGTCTTTTTTTCTTTCTAAGTCCTCTTCACTCCAAGTTCGTGACCCTTTTCTTGTTCAAACTTGCTTACCATTTCTAAAAGTAGTCTAGATGAATACGCTTCATCCACATTTCCTCCTTATGATAGCAACCTTTATACTTTACTAGGTATTCCTTGCCTCTAAGGCATATTTACTTTGCATGGAGTATGTTTTCACTTTTGACAACTAGCCTATGTTCAATGGCATTAACTTATGGTTGCACCTTTCATTTTCGGTCTAATCTTTAGTCATCATGTAAAAACAACTTAAGTTTCGAAACGTGGAAGGTTGGATGTGCCACAAAATTAGCTGACAACTTTATGGTGTACACGTTGGGATGCAGCTTACGCAAAATCTCATAAGGCCTTGCATACTTAGCAATGAAACATGAGGCAAATCCATCGGGCGTTTTAAAATCCTAAATGTTCAACCAACCTCAAACTCGACATGCCTTTGTGTTTTATTGGCATGTTTTTCATACCACTTTTGAGCATGCTCCCAAAGCTTCTTGGTTTGGGCATATTTTTCTTCACACCCATTGACCATCTCCATAGCTTCCATGGAGTGGTCTCTTTGTCCCACGGGAATGGTTAAGTCCATCAGTTTCTTAGCTTATTTTCCCAATGTTAATTCAAACGAAGACATTTTTGTCATTGAATGCATTGTGGAGTTGTAACAAAACTCTACTATGCCTAAGTGTTCACCCCAATTTTTTTTATTGGTGCCAACATAGTTTTTGATGTATTGGTTTAACACCCAGTTGACCCTTTGTGTTTGGCCATCAGTTTGTGGGTGAAATGTTGTACTAAATGACAAATTTGTACCTACCTTTTGGAACAAATGCTTCCAAAAGCCCATTGCAAATTTGGTGTCTCTATCACTTACAATAAATTATGGCATATCATGATGTTTGACCCACATATCAAAGAACAACTTTGTCGAGTCAAAAGTTATCGTGACCATCTTAGTCGAAGCCATTTTTGCCAACTTGGAGAACTGATCAACTACCACAAGGATGGCATCCATTCCATTCCATTCAGGTAGTTGGGTCATGGAATCCATAGAAACACTTTCCCATGGTTTGTTTGGGATTAATAAAGGTCTATATAACCCATATTTGTTTTTATATATGGACTTTGTGCTTTGGCATTTGACATAAGTGCACATGAAATGCCCTACAACTTGCTTCATTTCGAGTTAATATAATTTCTTTCCTATGGCCACTCTTGTGGTTATTTCCCCACAGTGTTTCACCATGGGCACATCATGCTCCTTTTGCATGATTTTTGTGCGTAGCTTTCTTATTGGCACATTGATTTGAGATTGCTTCTATTTGAACAACCTTTCTTTTAAAGTGATGTTTTTCACCTTCTATCGTTTGTGCAATTGTTTAAAGTGGCATTAAATAAACAAATCTTACACATAGGCTTCCCTTATCTTCCATTTTGGGCTACTTTCACCTTGGAAGATGGCTCGTAATGCTTGGGTCTTGGTTGGGGGGTTTTCCTTTTAGAGTTCCATCTTCCTATTTAGTGCATTAGGGACCACATTGTCCTATCATGGTTTGTGGATTAACTCCACATCCAACAATGCCAAGGTGTCATGCCATTTCAATTGCTTCATCGAGGCCCAAATGGTTGCATTTCAAAGTACCACAAGGAGATGTTATCCACGTAGACCTTGATCTTGTGCATCCCCAAATAATGTTGCCATGATTTCAAGCAACATATGACATACAACTTCTTATCATGAGTTGGCCATTGTAATTAAGCCCCACAAAACTTTTTGCTTTCAAATGCACTTAAGTGTGCATCTTGCATGAACACCCTACCAATAGCAAAATCACTCGCATTGGTATGGACTTCAAATGGTTTTATGAAGTTCGGAAATCTTAACATAGGGGTAGACGAAAGCTTCTCTTTCAAATCCTCAAATGTTTTCTATTCCTCCTCCTTGCATTCAAAGGACAACTCCTTTTTAAGGAGATCCAAAAGTGGCTTCACCGACTATAATTTTTTTTTATAACTATTGGTGGAAATTAATCAAGCCTAGGAAGGATCATATTCCTTTGATTGTGATTGGCCTTCTCCAGTCCTTTATGGCTTCCAACTTTTAAGGTTAAGGCTCACCCTTTCCCGTGACAAAATATGCCCCAAGAAGCCCATCTCTTCTTGGGCAAATTCACTTTTCACCTTGTTGGTAAATAAATTGTTCTCATGAAGCTTATTGAAAATATATTTCAAGTTCTTCAAATGTTCTTTTACTATCTTAAAATACACCAAGATATCATCAATGTAAATGATCACAAACTCAACCAACTTTTCATGGAGAATGGAGTTCATGAAGGTCATGAACATTGATGGAACATTACACAACCTGAATTGCATCATTAAGAACTTGTACGAGCCATACCTAGTCCTCACGGCCATCTTTTTCACATCCTTACTTGCAATGCAGATTTGATAATACCTCGACTTGAGATCAATTCAACTAAAGTATTTTGCCCCATTGAGTTGATCCAACTGATTGTTAATGCAAAGCAAAAGATAGTTGTTATTTATTGTTATTTTATTCAAAATATGGTAGTCAATACATATTCTTAATTTGTCATCCTTTTTATCCACAAACAAGACAAGCGCCCCATAGGGTAACTTGTTTTATCGAATATGCCTTCAACTAAGGAGGTTGTATAATTAATTTAAAAGCTTTTCCAATTCCTTTTGGTTTAACCTATAAGGTGCCTTGGATGACAAGGCTATTCTAAGCACCACTTCTATCTTATGGTCAACTTTTCTATAAGGTGGAGGACATTAGGGAATTCATCTATCAAAACCTTCAAAAATTCATTGAGTGAATCAAAAATACAAGTAGAGGGTTATCTTGCCTCTTATGGTTTAGGCTCCCCTTGAAAAACTCTGAAAGATATCAAAGTCAACAAATCAAACAACTTTAACTCACTAATTAAAACAACCAAGTTCATTCCCTATCCTATGAATGCATAATTATAATTCACATAAATTTCACTAACTTAAAACCATTTTTAGCTTGTGGACTTTTAGTTTACCTCCACTGCAAAAGATGTTTATTTTGTAGACATCCAAAAATGTGTTTTTTAGAATTACATAAAACATTATTCAAGTCACACTGGGGTGAAGTTTTCAAAAAATCGAACTCCTCCACAAAATAGTTCGACTCCTAATAAGGGTTTAACTATGCCTTTTGCCAATTGCATCATGATGGGGTCTGCCAAAAATTTGGTTTTGATTCTAAATCGTCTCCCCACTTGCGGAGTCATGAACAAATTTTTTACTTTTGAATCCAATAAACAACCCACAATTTTGTCATTTATTTTACAATTCAATTTTAACAAATTGGAGGCTTTGCTTTTGTGTGCCCCTATTTCAGCCATGAAATTCCCTTAGAGAATCGACTTACTTTGGGCAATGCATTCCGAGGTGGTTTGGGGCAATCCTTTGCCAATTGAAACACTTGACTTTAATAGGTCCCACTTTGCCTTTTTAACCGAAAGCTCTTTGTTCACCAATTTTTCCTTGTCATTTGGAGGCCTCAACTTTCCTTGGCCCCACGTACGCTTATTGTGACCTTTGCTTCCATTACTTGGGCCAACTTGATTTTTTTTGGTGACCCTGCTTCTAGTTTCATCCTTAGGGTCTATAGGAGTTTCATTTTCCATATAGTCCACCATCTTCATCAACCCTTGGCATGTTTCAAAAAATGTCAATACTTTGGTATACTATTTTTCACACCTAGGGCTTGAGTCCATGTAGGAAGATCAACTTCTAAGCATATTCATCTTTTAAGGGGACCATAGTTAACATGCGATTGAAGTTCTAGATGTAGGTGACCAATGAGCCCTTATTCGTCCGCTTAGGTGAGCTCCAAAAGTTCTATCCCATCCTGAAGTACCAAGTGGTGTGGCATGCACCTTTTGTCTAGTTGCAATTTCAATTCCTCCCATGTGAGGGTTTCAAGTAGGTCAAGTAACTCCTACTTCTAGGAAATCCACCATTCCCATGTGTGTTCCTTCAATAGCATTTGAGTCAAATGGATTTGCTCCTTGTCAATTTCGGGGCACTATGTTTCCATATATGCCTCTACTTGGTGCAACCATGGTCACACCCGTTGGGTTTTGGTTTCCTTCCTCACGAAGGAGTCCGGTAGCTTTAACTTGATGGTTGCCTTAATTTGGGGCATTGATGATGACACAGAAACCCTCCATAATGCGGTTCATTATCTTGGTTGTTTCTTGGTTTTGTGCTATGGCTTCCTCTTGTTGGACCACAAACACACAAAAGGCATCCACAAGAGCCAAAAATTCCTTGGATGATTTTTCAACCTTTGGAACCTCCTCCTTTTTCTTCTCATGAAATTCGTCCACAATTGGACGCTCTAGGGCCTACTTGCCACCTTTTCCTCTCTTCAGCCCATTCAAAAGGAAAATCAAGGAATGCACATCCCCATTTTACTCTAAAGAAGAATGAAAGTCAATGTGTATTGTTGACTCCATGATCAGTTTAAAAACTTTTTCCTTCCCTTTATGTTTCTTGGGAATCATAGGAGTTTTTGTCAATGAACCTATGCTCACCTTGTCCCCTCCCTTTGTTTGTTTGACAGAGGAAAGAGTCGTTTCATGGGCCTTGGTTTTGCTCAGGCCCACCTCATCCTTCTTTGTCTTTTTTTCTTGGTTTTTTATGGAGGAGGTTTCATTGTTCCCTCCACATTGTCTCTTAGACTTTAAGCCTTTTCATCATGAAGCTCTTTGCCCACCATGGTCCGAGCTACTACTATTAGCTCTTGCACAACAACATCCTTATTTCTCCTTTTTGGTCTTGTATTTCTTCTTGGCCTTAGGTTCCACCACAACATGTGTGCTAAGCAATGATTCATCCGAGGCCATTTGCCTTCAATTGTTCACCTCCCCTAAATGTTTTTTAAAAACTTACAACCTCCCCTAAGAGCTTGCTTTAATACCACCTATCGCACCCATTTACGCCCCAAGGTGTTGGCCATGGTGCACCAAGTCTTTGAATTAGACAAAGTTTGTAATTAGGCTAGAAGACGAAAGATGGTAATCTTGGGTGATAAGGTTTTAGACCACTTGGGAAAATTTTAGGGGGTATTAATCCCACCCATCTAAAGGTTGGGGTTAACCCAAGATAATGAAGCAATCTTGAATGCCAAAGCTTCACCAAGTGCATGGTATTCCATGTGTAGGTAACGTAGGTGTTTAGAGTGGCACAAAAACAAATTGAAGCAACGACGAAACAAAGGAACTTGAATGTCAGCTATAATATTGTTTACCCAAACCATAATTATGACTAAGATTGTTAAAAGTATTGTACTACATGCCCAAGAACCAAATGCAAGTTTTATTAAAGTACCAAACAAAAGCACCTTGATGATGATGTTCATACAAGTCCTCCCAAGAGAAATGCAACAATACATGAACATGTGGGAACCCTTACTAAAAAACATGATTTTATTGAAAGACCTTTGGGACCCTGAGGACAGAGAATGGAAAAGTCTATCTGCTCTTTGGATGAATTTCCACGCCTCCAACAAAATCAGCAAGGAAATCATCACTGCCAGCATTCCCTAGAACCCTGCCGAATACCCCAATCAAGCTTAGGTAAGGGATTGGATTTGCAACAAGTCCTCAAGTAAAAACAGCCCTCTTGATTTGGTGTACCACGTGACCCAAATAGCACACAACACGGTCAAAGCCATGGAATTCCAAAGAATCTCCGATAGTGGCATCATCAAAACGACAAGCTCTTAGGAGATCACCCTCTCCACTGAGGGCTTTCACCCTATCAAGGTGCTAATGCAAGAAAGGCATGGAGCCCTTCTCAAAGTGGCCAAAGAACTTCCTGCGCCCACCAAGCGAACACCCCTTTTCTAGATTTTCAAATTCGGCTTCATAAATGGCCTTCCTTGGGACCCCGGCGAGTGGCACTGGTAAGGTGCCCCCCCAATGGGGGATGCACCCTTCTTTGGTTACTCTGCCAAGAGGGGCTATTGGAATGCCAGGAAACCCTCCCACACCCTCGGCATCCATTCTTTCATCCATATGTTAAACCTCCAAAATTTCTCCGTCTTACAAATGATTGCAAGGATATGTCATAATTCCCACCCCCGCAAAGTGGGCAATTTGATCTGGCTGACCCTCAACCATAGCCTGCCCGTCGGAACTTGGTTCCAATGTATGGGGATCTCCCCCTCCTACAAGGTATGTGGCACTGGGATCTTGGAGTCCCCCCAACATTGCCTTCTCGAATGGCCCTTCGCGAAATTTGCTTGGGAGGCCTTCAAAGGCGTTTGGCAAAAATGGAGGGCATCGAGCGAGGTCACCCCCTCCTAGCCCTTCATCCTGCTAGGCGAAGTTGTTTTCGAACGGGAGGATGACCCACCTAACCTCCAAGGATACCACATCGGGGGCTTCTCCTACACTAAACAACCCTTCAACATCCTCCATAGCTTCATCTTTTACTTCCTCTGGTCCAAGAGATGCCGGAAGCATTTTGACGATCAATACTCTTCTAGAAAGGTCCTCCATCAAGCCTGGGTTGCCACTGTCGAAGTCGACATGGCCACCTAGAAGGCGATCAGCTCTCATTGGTCCATTAAGGACTTTGTCACTCAAGGTAAGATTGATCAAGCCTTCAAGGCTGAGTGGTGTCATCTGAACATCTTTGAGGAGGATTGCGCCACCATTGTGTGGTGCTTCTTCCCCCCCCATGTACTTTCTGGATTTCTCTAATGATTGAAGGGGCTGCTACCCCCCCCTCTCCAGGTTTTCCTGCTGAAGATTTGAGAATCCATCGGGACTCCAACTCCCAAAGTGGGAGTTCACTTGGGAGTGTGAGGGTCCATTCCCTCACACTCTCTTACACTCCTAGGAGCATGAAATGTGACTACTAGGCTTCATACTTGGCTTGCACCTTTGTAAGCCCTTGCCTTGGTTGCGAGCCCAAGGTTAAGGTTGTGATAATTAAGACTTATTCCAAGGAAGGTCCTTCAACACTTCCTTTTAATTCCTAGGTTATTGTGCATGTATAGGTGCAAATCATTGACACAGCTCTTGACCTAACACAAAAATGAGTTAGTTCAAATGGTTTCATTCAAAATGTGGCAGATTTTATGGCTTGGAAACATATGATGAAACATGGCTAGAGTTTGCCGATGATCATAATATACGATTGGGATTGGCACTTGATAGGGTCAACCCATTTGGTGACTTAAGTTCATGCCATTTTACATGGCCAATGACAATGTCAAATTACAACTTGCCTCCTTGGTTGGTGACTAAACACTACTTATGGTATTAGCCTTAATCACTCATGACAAAGAATTTGTTACATTTGGGAATTTGGATGTGTATTTGTAGCCACTTATCAAAGAGTTGTAGGTGTTGTGGAAAGGTGTCAAAGCTTTTGATGTAACCATTGGGGATAAATTCAACTTATGAACCATGAGCATTTGGAATGTGCATGACTTTTTAGCCTATGGATTGTTTGCAAGTTGACAAAAAGGCACATAGGATGCCCACCTTATGGCCTAGCCACATAATTTCTCTCTTCAAGAAAATTGAAAAAAAAGTATATTGTGGGAGTCACTATTAGTTGCTTTGGAACCACCCTCATAGGTGCAATCAAACTGCATTCAATGGGAAACAAAAAACAAAGTTCCACCTACGTGAATATTTTCATTTGACACTATCAAATGGGCCATGGAATGAAAGGAGTGGCTATAAGGTCTAAGGAATCAAGCTTGCGGGAAATTGGACCCCGTACACAAAAAATGGCATCAAGCGGTTGAGTATTGTGTTCCAACTTCCATATAAGGAGGTAGGTGTACACATGTTATTTTTAATTGTGGAATTATGCTCATGGTTGTGCAAACAACGAATTGCCATATAATTTTGTTGCAAACACTTAAAATAATAGTTAAGACACTAGTTATCTTTAAATCTTAATGAATTTCAATTTCATAGGCTAAATATTAAATTGGCATTATATCAACTATTGTGTTAGATGTTTGACTACAATATTATCTAAATGTTCTAGTCATGGACAAGTCAACGACTAGGCCCATTGTAGATGCATTTAGGTTGTTGCCACAAATGTAAAATTACGAGATCTATGTACATATAAGGTTTTGAACTTTGTTACTGGCAAGGTAGACAATGAGTTCCACTAGGTTTTATCAATGAATATAATAGACCTTTGATCATGAATCATCACCAGAACAAACATTTGTTCATGACCAAAGCTGGATTTTGTTCATGATTAAAGATGGGTTGTGTTCATGATCAATTAAAATAGAAATTTGTTAATGAATATAACTTGGTTTTGATTCGTGTGAGCATAATAGAAATTTGTTCATGAACAAAAATGGGTTCTATTCATGATCAAATAAGAAATTTGTTCAAGTCTATTCATGAACATAAATGAAATCTATTCAACAACCTTTATTACAAAACATGTAACACAAAGGTTGTTATTTTGGATGAAATTATAGCCAAGACAATTCAAAGAAATAATCTAAATGGGTAATAATTGAATTGGTAACTAGTCAATTGCACTATTAGATGATTGTTTAAAATATTGTGTAGATATTTAAATTATGGACAAAACAATAATATATCAAGTGAGTTATAAGCATTTAGGTTGTTGTAACTCCGAAACAAAATACATCAATCTACATGATTAACCTCTAATCTCATTTATTTACTAACATGGTTTGCTAATTTAACATATATTGGATGTAATGCATTGTGAAATAAATCTTTGTGAAAACATCATGAATACTATCTTTGGCATTAAGGATACAATGGTAGTTCAAGAAGATATCAAAGATTGTGGAATATGATCACATTTGTGGGTCCAAAATGTTGTTAATGCATACATTAAACCTATAACCTCATATGTGTTGATAGGTCAAGAGAAATAAAATTTTCTCCATATTATTTGTGTTTTGAAGACGCCAACACATTATGTAAATTCATTGAAAAAATAAATCCACAAGGATGGGGACTTGAAAGGAATGAAATCACACGATTTCCATTTGATGATGCAAGATATATTACCTCCATGCATGCGGGACCTAATGTCAAAGGGTTGTAGGATAGCCATAATACGTTTGTGTCATGTTTTCAAAGAGCTATGTGTTAAGATTCTAGACCCAACAACTATGGGGGAGCTTGAGAAGGATGTGGCAATGACTCTAATGTTATTAGAGTAGGAATTCCCTACCTCATTCTTTGACATCATGACGCATCTTTTAGTGCATATAATGGAGGAACTAAAATTATGTGGTTTGGTCCACACCTGTTGGACATACCTTATTGCAAGGTACTTGAAAACTTTGAACGGATATTTGCAAAGCAAGGCAAGGCCTGAAGGAAGTGTGGCAGAAGGTTATGCACTAGAGTAGAGGTGTTAGGGTTTTGCACTGAGTACATACAAGATTTCATAGCCACAAGGCGAAGGGTATGGGATGACAAAGAAGACCCTACCATGAATAATGAAGTGCTTGAAGGAGGTGGGCGGCCATGGTTCATGACTGCAATTCCTTTGAGACATGGCACATTCCTTTATGGTACAAAATGTGGAATTGATGGCCACATGGTGCATGCAAATAGATAATGTCCCTTTTGCTTAATATAATGTGCAAATTAAGAATGTATAATCTTTAAATAATCATTTGCTAGGATTGCACGATAATTGGATGTGGATTATAAGATAAATTAGAGGTGATGTTTTAAGGGTCTACAACTAGTTGCAAAAATTATCACACATAATTTTAAGAATTGTTAAGCCATAGAGATTGGACACATAATTGCAAGTTTGTTGTGAATGGAAAATTTGGTCTTTAATGGCATTTTGTTTTAAAAGCCAAATGTACATACTGATTCTTGATTATAATGGTTTTGGATCATAACTAAAACATCCTAAATTTGATGTAGTTTATAAATTATTTCCCCTTAAGTTTCAAACTATTGTCAAAAATTAATAATGTATGCCTTCTCCTTCAGTTTTATTCTTCATTATGTTGATAGTCCTATAGATAGATTGACCATAGGTGTAGAAAATAGAATAAAAAAATTTTGAACAACTTTTTTATAATTATTTAATATACAGAAAACATGATCTGGAAATCTTAAACCCTAATTATAAAAATCAATAAGATTAATCCATGGAAATGAGGTTTGATAGTGTAATCTATAAATCTTATATGGATGGTGGCATTTAATTTAACAATATGTTAGAATGATTCAAAAAATACATAATCAGATGTGAAAATTGATATTGTGGCAAAAATTACGCCTTTGAACTAAAGGTATAAAATGTTGAAAGAGTTGATTCCTCATGTCTTCAAGGTTGAAGTTGAGTAAAGGTGGTTGTGTTCCCATATCACCTTGGAAAATTGCCTTCATTTCCCACATGGATCCAAATTGTTGTTGCTTCAACTCTCAAAGGAGGATAAACTATTGATCAAGACATAAATCACATGTTTATGCCACATACATTAGAAGTTAGGTCCTATTGATCAATATATGCTTTTGGGAATCAAATTCATGTTGTTAGTGTTAAAAAACACTTAACAACCTGTGACAGCGGTGTAGTAGCCACATTTGAACAAACATGTGTTTCAGGACCAAATGACCAAATACCAATTACTGCAAAATTGGATTATGTACGGTGGGTTGAGAAAATCCTAAAGTTAAATTATGGGGTGTTGAATATTGTGGTTTTGTTGTGTAACTCGGTGAAAGTCAATTACAATGGTAGTAGTGCAATAGTCAAGTGACATGAATATGTGTTTACCTTCGTAAAAGTTTCTTTGATTCCAATTTTAGACCAATCATTTGTTTTCCCCTAGATGTAGAACAAGTCTTTTTTTCTAGCTGTGATTCAAGGGAAAGAGGTTGGAAAATAGTTTTATGGAAGGATCTTCGTGGGAGATGAATAGTTGAAAACATTGAAATTGACCCTATTGAGCTTGATATGTTCAGAGTTGGGAATGTTGATGAATATTTAGGTCTACAAGTTCCAACCTCTATTTAAGGCTCAATTCAGCCAACCAATGTTGTGGGAGGTTGTGTTGTTAGTGCTACAAATCTAGTTGCTAATGTTTTTAGTGGAGAGGAAGAGAATGGAGTTGATAGTCTAAAGGACTATGCAACAAGCAACTTTGACACATGATGTGCATAGTTCAAAGATGTTGGTTTGGAGTTTTACCTAGATGAACAATCATTTCATATGCATATGGTTGTTTTTTTCAAGCTTCATGTAGGTACAAATTTGATGTTAGGTCAAAGTACTATATCACATGATTTTGGAACTCAAGCACCCAATTTATATTATTAGGTTCAATTTCAAATTTTATACACAATTTGCAAAATGTGGGAACTTATATGAACACATTGAAAATTGATTCGAATTGTTAATTTAAATATAACATTTGTGCAATTTCATAGGCATTGATGTTAGGATAGATATTGATCTAGGTTGTTTTTATATTTAAAAATATTGGTTTAAGATTCAACTTTAACTGATCATGATGCATATTGCTTTTATTATTTTTCCTTTGGATTATTCATTTTTCATTCGATCTCAAAATTTATTGATATCATGCCATAATTAACTCATAAACTTTGTTTACACACTCTACCAAAGAAAGCAATATAAACAATTTTAAAAATTAAATAATTATACAATGCCACATAATTAGGTGTAATTTCCACATTTTGCCACATAAGGCAAACAAGTGATAGTTTTTAGTCACATTATCAAATGTGGTAGCACGTCACCGGAGATGTCCTCCTTGAATGACTAATTCTCATCATGTTCATACATGTGTGATGTCCACCTAAATGTTGCATGGTCCATGTGTAAATGGGAATGTATGTTTTGACTAAGTGAAAACTATACTTAGTCATAATAGACATTGTTACTTTTGTAGTTAGTCAAATCAAACATGGTTAGTCATGTTTGCTAAGAAAACTTGATTATACAGTTATGTTAGTCACATTTAAGGGATGAAAGGACATGTTTTTTTGGTGGTGTTAGTTCATGTAGGGTTACTGAAAATGAATTTGCACTTGTGTTTGTACTATGAACTTTATCGCAACATACTTCATTTCTAGATGTTGTCATTTTTAATGAATGAAAGTTAACATCATTTTTTTGTGTTGGTTCATGGGGTTATTGAAAATGAGTTTGCAAGTGTTTGCAACAACCTTTTTCATTTCCAGAGGTGGTCATTCTTTATGAATACATAATTAAGTTCATTTGTTTGTGTTAGTTAATGGGGTCACTAAAAACCAATTTGTAGGTGTTCACATTATAGCCTCTATAAGAGCCTTTTTCATTTCCAAACCTAGTCATTTTTTTTCAATGTGAAGCTAATTTCATTTCCTTGTGTTGTTTCATGGGGAGTTGTACATTGAAAATGAATTTGCAAATCTTTTGTAGTAACTTTTTTCATTTTTAGAGGTACCATCTTTTATGAACGTAGAAGTTCACTTCATTTGTTTATATCGTTTCAATATTTCTTAATGCAAATGTTAGTCGTATTGTCTTATGTTGGGATCATGGCATAGGCTATAGAAAGCCTAATTCTTGAATTGGATGTTTAATTTCTAGAGTAGTCAATGCTAAATGCCATGGGAATTGTCTATATGCAATATTGGCTATAAGCAAATGTAGAGGTGACCTTTCTTTGACACTTGGAGGTGTTGAAAGGATTTTATTTTAACCCACAACCATGTGGACAATACCAAGGAGGGAAATTTGCTTCTATTGTTCTTGTAGTTATTTTAAGGTGGGATTTGAATGCTCAACAAGGTTTTTTCAAGTTGATAATGAAGTCCAATTCTACTCAAGCCATGGGTGAAGTGGTGGCCATTCCATTTGACAAGGCAAACCCCATCATTGTGAACCCATTGACACGTTGGTGGTGGGTGATCCATGCATCTTAGCTCTGACCTCATTCCTTTCCGAAGTACTTGAAATTGGTAGAGATTGCCATGGTTCATGTTCTTGGTTTTGTTGACAATGAACATTGTTTCAGTTTTGTTTCTTTCTTGATAACAAAGTGTGCAATTGCTTGAACGCTCACTTGCAAATGGTTGTTGCAATGTATGCACATAAATTCTTCACACTTGATACCTTTTCGTATGAGGTTGCCTATGATTTGTGGTTAGATGTGCAAGCAAAAAATTATAGAGGCATGTATGCTTGAATTGTGAAGCTACTTTTGTGCCTTTCTTTTTCCATGACATGTTGCTAAATAGCTCTGAATTAACTTAGGCCTATTGCTAGATTTACTTCAAAGAATTAGCATCCATAGTTAGGCAACAATAGAGGTGGAGCTTTAGTATTTGCTTCATATAGATTGAGCTCTTCACATCATCGCTAGGATGAACTATGTAATGTTTTGGTCAAGTGCCCAAGGGCAATTTGATGATTGAGGCAATAGTCACAAATTATTTGGAAACATTGTATAGTCTTTGCCACTTGCGTATCCAAGCAGCAAATTTTTTTGCCACCTACACCACAGCCCAAAACTGAAAAGAAAAAAGCTGGTGACAATACCACCCACAAATGGGCAAAGAAGAGAAGGATGACAATTAAGGCAAACCGCTGTGCAAGTCTTGACGTATATTCAAGTATGAATTCAATGAGTGTTTTGAATTATGTGAGATCATAAATGGGTCTGCCCCTTATGGGAAGTTCAAACCAGCAATGGTTAAAATTAGAAATGCATTTGAGAGAACATGCATGCATTTGAAATTTGGGGTTTAAACCAGTCCTCTGGTATCAATTTTTGAACATAGGAACTGATCCTGGTATCAGGGTTTATATATATGTATATAATTTTTTTTAATAAAAAAATTCATACCAGGTTAGGGTAGAACTGCCCATCACCTATCACTACCCTATCACTGAACATTTCTTTAGATCTTCATAGTCCGTGCTTCATTTTGGGATTTAAAATGTTATGGGAGTGCTACCTCAAGCTTTAGAAATCATCTTTGAAGCGCAAAGGAAAAGGAATAATGAAAAAAATAGCAAGAAGAAAAGTAAGCTTTGTAACTCACAAAATGTGGTTTTTTTCTTTTATTCTTTTCTTTGGACCCCTCCTAGTTTCAAAGCTTCTAACTTTCTCATTTCTTGTTCATTTAAAATGATTTAAAGTGCTATAGGAGCATCACCTTCAGTTCTTACAAATCATCTTTGAACTCTAATAGCAACAGAGCAACATAAAAAAAAAAATTTGGGTGTTCAAGGATCGGCTTTTTAGCATTCAGTGGTTTGTTTTTTAAAGTTCTTGATCTTCTCTACTTTGGGGGGCCATAACTTTCTCAATTCTAATGCATTTTTGATGATTTTAATGCTTCAGATGCACCAATAGGAGGGGTTCGAGTTTTGTTTGGACGCCAAAAACAAAGAAGCTCTCCCCTTGCATCTGGTGTGTCCTCAGCGCTTAAGTGTTCACTCACCGGCCGTTCTACCCTACAACATCCCCAGCAGTGCTCAGTATGTGACCCCACAAAAATATTTTTCACATCCAAGTTTAGTTATTTACTTTTTTGTAACCCCACAAAACTGAAATGGGGACTGCAAAAAGGTAAGAACTACTAATAGCAAACCAACTGGACCAATCATTTATGATTGGCCAATCAAAAACAAAGACCAGCAGTTAGATCATATTTATTATACTCTTTTGAGCAGGTGCACAGTTTTGCTGTGCTTGTTACCAGACCGAGCAAATTCACCAAACATACAGGAGAAAAACCAATTTCCTGAGCCAAAGCGGCCCAAGTTGGCTTTTCTTCATCCGATTTTAATGTGCAGGGTCATATGCTGAATGAACACTGATGGGGATGCTCTTAGTACTGGTTTTGGGTACTTTTGTAAACTTTCATACCAATGTGGTCCTGGTATTGGGTCCAAGGTCTGATATTTGGCTGGTATGACTTTTAAACTGGTATAAAACTGGTAGAAGGCTGGTATCACCTCAAGTACCTATCAGATTGTTACTAGTATAATAAGGGTGTTATCACCTCCGCTCATACCAGACTGGTATGCTCCTTGCTACCAGCATTGATACCAAGCAGAGGCCTATATACCATACCAACACTGGCTTTTACCATGGTACCAGTGTAGATGCTGGTTCATCAAAAGGCCAGAATCTGTGTGAGTGGCCAATTTGACTCGGTCTTGCCACGGCCATGCCGAATTGGCCACTCATTCATATTCTGTGAAAATAGTGGCCTTTACTTTGGATCCTGTGTCTTGCCTTTGACAGAATGGATCAGGCTGGCTAGGGTCAATTACTACTTGTAGTGTGCCCATAGGCAAGCCCTAACACACTTGCCCATGGACTTGCTAGGAGCCTGAATCTGCCCTTGCCGGGCACCTCTGTAGTAAAAACTCTAGTGATGGATAAGATGTGCAGACACCCATGTGGTAAGTTAGGATCGCTAGAAGAATACACTCACTTTCTAAGAAGCAGGCGGCTGGCCATCTACTCGGTTTCACCAGTGGGCAGCAGTACCTCGGTCATGTGGTGTAAAACATATAACAAGCAGGCCAGATTGAACCAGCACCCACCAGCGCAGCATGAAGGATGGATGATAACTGGTCAGTGAAGAGTTTTCTGTTGGGTTCTGGTTCTCTAGCTAACCATGGTGGTTAGCTGAGTTGCAAGTTTTACTCCGTAGCTACTAACAACTTGGTTGATAGTAAGTAGGTAGTATAAACCATATACCTATCAACTAGTCTACTGTCTACCTATGTATAGGACCTACTTCTTTACAGAATGGGTTACCGAGGTGAAACCATATATCAACTTAGCTTAGGTTCATTCACAACTGAGTCATAGTGGGTGACTAATGGATGGTGTGTGGGTGCATGCTAGTTTGCTCTGGCCATAAAACCAGTGTTATGTGGTTCTTCCTTTTCAACAGAACCATCAATCCTAGTTTTGACATTGGAAAATTTATTTGGCGGCTTTCTGGGTGGGGGTTTTAGTTCTTCCAATTTTTGAACCCTGAAGTACAAGTTCTAGCACATTTTTTCAAATTTGAGAACAAGGGTCTATGTATGTATGAAGTTCAATGATCAATTAAAATTAATGTTCAGCCTACGTATTAACTTTTTTAAAGAATCAACTTTTGTAAGTCAAAATTAACATCCCATGGTTTGGTTCTCAGATTGATTCCAACAAAAAGGTGTCAATCAGGTTCAAGTCATAAAAACTTGAACCCTGAGTTTTTACTGTACAGACTAGATCCAAGATCTTCACAACACTGGTAAAAACCCAAACATCTAGTGTGAAACTTTCAAGGTTTCAAAAAACTTTACTAACCACATGAAATCAACACCTACAAAATCAACACCAACCATGGGCACCTTGAAGGATGGATGATAAGCTTGGGAGTCACTAGTAAAACAAAAGTAAAAAATACATGAGTGAAAATATAGGGTGCAATATATTAGTTGTTGGGTAAAAATATAAGTTAATTAGTTAAAATATAAGGTATGTTTTATTCAAGAAATCAATTAAATTATAATATAGGGTATGTAATAATCTGAAATAATGGATTATAATTAATATAAGGTGACTTTAATATGTATATATTAAAAATTAGATAAAAATAGGGTGATAAGAAATAGGTTGGACAATTATCTAATACCCCCCTAAAAATAATCATTAATGTAAATAGATCCCAAAGTGTCCTCCGAATGATAAGTGATAAAGAAATAATTTTCTAACCATGGTGGTTACCTTACTTGTTTGTCTTACTACCTACCTATTAATACCACCCATTCTACTAACTTACCTATGTATAAACCGTGCATTAATCATTTAATTTCTTATCTATCTAGCTACATATACAACCTACTCATATATGGCCTAATTCCATTGAGGATGATGATGATGACCTAGTTTAGGTAGGATGATTATAAGGTCCCACACATAATGTTTCATCTTAGCAAATTCCAACTTAAAATATGTTTAAACCCATTCCCAAGTAAAGAGGCATGGAAAGGTGTCTTTTTGAATTTGTTTTAAAGTTTTTTTTTCAAGACCTTCTCCACCAAGTGCATCTCATTGTTTTTCAATTGAATTATAATTGAATTGTGAAAGGACAGAAAGATTGAAAAAAATATTGTTCCTTTGTATTTAAAAATGCTTTTGGTATTGTTGCAAATAAGGAGGATTTTTTACATGTTACATGTTGCATCATATCATTATTATCTTTTAGCTAAAATTCATTTATACCAAAGTTATTTCAACAGGTCATGTCATTGACATATGAACATATGTTATTTAATTAGGCTTTATGTAGATATGTTTTTTCAAACACAAAACAAAAACAATTGTTGGTAGTATAATTAAAGATATTAAAATTATGATATTATCACATAGATTGTGATTTCTGATGGAACGTTTTTTGTCGTGAATTTTCTATATTTGGGCATGCACATTTGTTTCCTTCCTTCATGGTGGTTTGCAACCACTTAAAATATTACACAAATGATGTTCACCTCATTGTGCGTGTATTTTGTGAAGTGAATCAATTGAAAGAAGGAAGGATGTAATATTCTCTTCAATATTCTTCATTTTTGTATTTTTGGGGCTAAAAGAAAATCACTACACTAAAAATGGCATTTTATGACTATTCTTGTATGATTAGTGGCATATGTGATTACAAATGGCATAAATGACAAGTCCAATTTGATTACAAATGGCATAAGTAACTAATTTAGTAAAACATGACTATTCATAAAATGTAATTTTTGGCATAGTGTATTTTGGTATGTTTTGATAATTTGAAGTTTAATTCATTAGATCGTTCTTATATAACACAAGCCATACTTCATTTAACATTCCATTTTAAATATAAATAAATTCTGATTAAAATTTGATTTTATATAATGTACATTATGCATTCATGCCCTTTGTTATATATATATATACATACAAACAACTTTCGTTAAAGTCATGTTTTCAAAATCCATAATTTTCAAGGTCAAATGTACTCAAATAGGTTATAAAAATAATTTTCATCAATTCAAGTCCTTTAGCCCTTCTAATCATCAATGTTAAAGTTGTCTTCAATTTAAAAAAAGAATGGTGCACATTTAGTAGAAAAATAAGAACATTTGAAAAAAATAGGACTGTATATTCTCGAGGTTTGAATGCTTTGAAAATGCAAATTTGTTTTTGATTTGTACCAAACTTTGAGCATGTAAAATTTGTAATTAATGGAAAATATTCCAAACAATTATGACAATCCAAACTATTATGCTTCCTTTGTGATATTTTAAATATACAAAAATGTAGTTTTAAAGTGTCCACTCATTTGGGTAGCACTTTTGAGTGTGATTTTACCAAAATTTGGAACCTATTGATTTGTCAAAACATTTAAATTGGATGAAACAAAGATCAAACAATTTGAAAATACAATGATACAAAAAGAAAATTAAGTCATGACTAAAAATGTATTCTTGAAAATAATATTATCTGTAAATACACATTTGACACTTTGTTGTCATGTAACATTAATATTCAACAAACTTGAATAAAAATTTATGAATGTTTACAAAACATTATACATTCAAAATCTCATTTGATCATCATGTTAAATCAAAATTTTGATTTTTTTCATTAGTTTTTTGGAGATTCATTAGTTAACACAAATTGTATCATATGTAAAAATGTTGTTATTTTGAAAAATATTTTTTGTGAAGGAAAATGCATAGGCTTTTAGGACGTTCATGAATATTTTGTTCATGACATGAAGTTTTCAAAATTCATTAATAATTCCACAAATATGGGTTGAAGCCACATTTTTATTACAATAGTGAAATGTACTTAAAAATCTTGAAAATAATATGAAATTTATTAAATAATGTGTGCTTTTAACATCCCATGAATATGTTGTAAAGGTTGTGAATTTATTTCAATGTGTATTATTTATTGAATTAAATGCATGGAAGGATGAATGACTTGTTATCATAGAATCTTTACTTACCAAAAAAAAAGAAAACAAAGAAGGTGAAGAAAAAAAATGGCCCAATTTATGGTTATAACACCAATATTTGCAAATTGGGTGGAAATTGAGATTACCAAGATTTTTGAAAAAAAGCCATGCAAGTAAATCACAACAATTTAGTTATTTTAATTATGACATTTTCCAATTTTTATGTAGTTGAAACGTTTTCAAAGATTGAATTTTTATTTCAAATTTTACATTCCTCAAAGCTTTAATGTTCAAATTGGATCAATTATATGTTAATCACAAATCACATGTTTCTCAACCTACTATCAATATGTATCACACCAAGGTTTTGAAAGCTTTGAAATTCCTTTGTTCATGTGATTTTTCAAAAATGCATGATTCACACTCAAGTGCATTTTTGTTTCAACTTTTTTCAATTAACAACTACACTTTTAAGCTTAATAGTCTATCAAATAATATATTATTTATGTTATGAAACATGATCTACAACTATAATTGAAATCCTTGACCAACACATCCTGATTACAAATTTTAAAATCCTAAATTTGAACATTGGTTTCATATGAAAATAACATGTTTCAATGTATTTTAGCCATTAAACCACACTTTATATGCATGCATTCTTTAATGGATTTAATATTTGTTTGTACCTCCAACAAGTGGTAACATTGAATTGTTTAACATGATGGTAGCTTTTGGTTTGTATTGAAAATCAAAATTACAAATAAACCAATTTGAAATTACATTATAATTGCACATTTTAAACTACATTATTAAAATTTTAAATTCTAGTGACAAGTTAAAGTCAAAATTGATATAAGAAAGACAAGTTTAAGGTCAATTATTCTTCTTGTCCTACCAAAATAAATTCTTGGTTTAAAAAAATCTGGATTTTTTCCCCTCTTTAAACAAATAAGGAGGATTTATTACATGTTATGCATTGGGGTGAAAGCATGAAAAAAAAAGTCACAAAGTGTGTGGACATGCTTAAAAAATATTTTTTGAAAATTTGAAAAATCACCATGGAAACATTACATATTAAAAAAAATGTTTCATTTTAAAAATAAGTTCTTATACTTTCAAAGTTGCAACTATATTTTTTTCATGAAAATTCACCATGTTTCAAAATTCCTTTTATCTTATATATAAAGGCAACATGTCTGTCTGTCTGTGTGGGCAGTGCCTGGAAAATTCTTCCAGGCACTGCAGGGTGTAACTTCCTCCTCCTGTCCCTGGCAGCAAAAGGAAAAAAAAACATTGCCCGTTCCCTGTGTAACTTCCTCCTCCTGTCCCTGGCAGCAAAAGGAAAAAAAGTTCCTTGTGTAACTTCCTCCTCGTAGCCCTGGCAGCAAAAGGAAAAAAAAACACTGCCCGTTCCTTGTATAACTTCTTCCTCCTGTCCTTGGCAGCAAAAGGAAAAAAAAACATTGCCCGTTCCCTGTATAACTTCCTCCTCCTGTCCCTGGCAGCAAAAGGAAAATTCGAAACAGGGCAGGGCAGGGCAATAAAAATAAGTAAAAATAAAAAACAGTGGCCTTCGGCCATGGGCACCCACTAGTATGTTTAATGCACTCAAGAAAATCATGTGAACATGTGGGTATTTTTGTTTCAAAAGTCCTTTCCCTTATCAAATGTTCACCAAATTGTTCCAATTTTTTTGTGAACTTTAATATATCCACAAAAAGGGATCCATGTGTTCAATTCATTAAAAATAAATAAAATACATATACCTTTTTAAATCTTGATATTCGAACATCTTTTAACACTATTATAGTTTTGGATTTGTAATCATGGTTCAAAGTAAAGTTATACATTTGACTATGATGTAAGGTTTGATGCAATTTTTTAAAAATATTTATCATGTTATATGTCATATTTGGTCTTAAATTTAAATTTTAGTTTAAAAACTATGTGAAAAATGCATTATAAACTAATAAAAAATTGCCATGTGAAAATGCAGTTCTTGGAAAGGATTTTAACCTTGGTGCAACTGGCTCCTTTTTGTGTGCTTTCACCCTTTCCATCATATCATCATTACCTTTTGGTCATTTATATCAAGGTTATTTCAACATGTCATGTCATTGACATATGAACATGTGTTTCTAGTTAGGCTTCATGTGAACATGTTAACATTGTTCAAGAAATTATTAACAAAAGAATATTTGCCAATGCAAAAAATGATAATGGAGGGTTTGCCTTTGCATTTAACATGTAGAAACAACCAATATGACGGAGTTGTTTAATGAATTTCAATACTATTTATCGTACTCAATTTTCTCTTACTTTTTTTAACCATTCAATTTTTTTCAAAGATCATGAATTATACAAATTCGTGAGATTTATTACAATTATGTAAATATTATGCGAAAGTTGTTATATAAAGAGAAAAATAAAAAAAACAAATGTGATATCATGTAATGAGTTCGGCAATAATTTCCAATAAAAATATGTCCTAAACAAAAAACGAAAATGTTTAGTTATCTTGGTTTAAGGCTTGACTCTTGAATCTTTCTAATCATAATCAATTGAATGAATGAAAGGTTTTAAGTATTAAGATGTATGGTAGAAAAGGCCATTGTTTTTAGCACCTTCCACCCCCCTCTTTCATTACAACAAAAATAACAAATCCTCTGCTATTATACTTGGGAATTCGTCAAAAGGCCCATATTCATGTGGAAGTTTCTAGTAGTGTAGAACCTAGGGGTGTTAGAGAAGAAGCTAGGAGAGGAAATGGGATGTCATAGTGATTCACATTGAAAAGGCTCTTGAGTCCCCCATCTCCATCATCATTTCCATTTTTGTAAATAAGTTTCAGCAAAAAAAAAAGCATAAAGTGTGCAGATGAGGAGGAAGGGGACAAAAAAATAGTTAAGTGGTTTGCAAATTGAAGTAAGAAAGAGGTGTAACAAAGCAAACTTTTTATTTGAATTTTCCACAAATTTTGAATTCCAACGACCATTATCCACACAATGATTTCTTTGTCTCGTGATATGGATTCTTGGTGAAATAAGAGGAAAGTTTGCATTGATGATGGAGAGAGGGCATGAACTTTGCAACATATTCATACTTTTATTAAAATCTCCATATTAAAAATTCCAGCTTTCTTTCACCCATGTGTTGGGGTTTACATTCATTATTTCAATGTGACTTTCATTTCATCCATTTAGAAAATTCTTCTTTATTAGTTGTTAGTCGGTAGGTGTGATTTACCATCCTGTAACTAGATAGATTTCAGGCACATTTTATATGATGGCATGACATAAAAAATGATTTCAAAATTAGTTTCAAATCTTTCTTTAATTAAAATTTTATTTTGTCCAGAAATCCATTTTAGTCTCACATGGCATCAAAATTCAACAATTTTTGAGGTGGCGGAATTGTGATTGTCAGGAGTATCCTCTTGGCAAAAGAGCACTTGGGCACATACCTGAAGGGTGTGAGGAATGGCATTGGCAACATAGGTGCATGTAATTGAGATCATCACAAGCATGTGAGTGTGTCCTTTCATTTTTTTGTTTTACCTTTTGGTAGGCATTCTTAGGCCTTTTTTTTCTTTGAGTTTTGAGGAACGATGTTTAGGACTACCTTGATGGACGCATTATCCCTTCTTGGGGGCCTTTTCTTTCCTTCATTTTCCCTTTGCCCCTCCTTACCTTCGGGGGAGGTCACCTTGCCCTTCACTCCCTCCCAAGTTTTTTATTCTATTGCCTCACCCTCTCATTCTTTCCCTTGTTTTTCTTTTAGTCCCCCTTCTTTGGCCCATCTAACTAGGCATGTTTTGCTTGCAACTTAGTGAATCCCACTTAGATGGTGGGAGTGGGAATCATGCCTTTTCCCAATTTGATGTCATTTGTTCCATTATGGGCCCTATTTACATGTTATGACATGAGTTGTCATTAAAGGTGTTGTTGGGCCTTTTAGGGCATTTCTTCAAGTGGTAAGGAGGTTGCACTAACCCTTTAACCATTAGAAAAAAATTTCTTTGACCAAAAAAATTAGTTGCAAAAACCCCATTTAAACAATTGTAAAAAAAACTTTTCATCATTTTGAACAAGTTGATTTGAATAAGTTCATTATGACTGGTCAAATTAGAACACTTTTTTTTAATTTTATTCAAACCAACATTGAAAGTTATGTGTACTACAACATTTGATCAAAGTTCAAAGTTGACAAGATTATATATATATAGCAATGTTATGTTTATGAGATTATTTGAACTTCATAAACTCAATTTAAACATCAATTTCTTTATAATTGAAAAGGGACATCTAGCAATTTTTTAATATCAACTCCACACATGATTTGGGGGTGTATATCTTATTTTGTCTTTTTTTGGGATGGGTAAACAACTTTTTCTTCATTTGAATTACTTTTTAAGAAATTATAAATATATTTTCCCTTTCATTTTGGTCTTTTCTAGATTTAGTGGAGACCCAACCCTCCCCCCTTAAAATATTTATGAATAGTTAGATGAAACTTGTTAATTCATGTGTTAACCTAACATAATCTCATTTGAATTTTCTTATCATTTAACCTTGAAATGTGTGTTTAACATCTTACATCCATAAAATCACAAGCATCCCAATTCATTACATTAAATTATGTTTATTGACTATGGCTAATGATTCATTTACAACATGTAGTGTGTGGAAACGTACATAAATAATTTTTTAAAAAAATTCAATTTTGTCATTTAGTTTAGTTTGTAGATGCATTTTACTTCATTCCAACACATGTCAACCTATCATGCTTATCCAAGTGTGCACTTCCCAAATAGAGATAGTTTAATGATAATACAACAATGTATATGTAATATGTACCACCTATGTTGAGAAGGCTGGTTTCTGGTCATAATGTACATTTACATATAAGATAATATCAGAGAATAAATACACCTGTTTTAAAATAATAAAAAGAACTAAACTTTATTTTTGTTGGAAATGTTATATTCAAACAAAACAAGTCTAACATTTTCAAAGTTTTTTGAACTGCTCATATGATTGTTCAAGAGGAGGATTGTTAAGCCAAGGTCTTAAAAGGACATACCAAGATGAGATGTCATTGTATTAAACATCCCAAATTTGAATGCCCTTGGTTAAGCAAAGTTAAAAAGGGTGTTAGGTTGCACAATATTTTTTCTTTTTGGGTGATTGGGGGCCCCAAGGAGTATGTAAAGGACATTGGGGGCACTAAGGTCAAAAATAGTTTGTATTTTAGTTTTTCTCAAAGCGTGAAAGGCATTTGAGACCATTGTGAAGCACTCTAGGAAGTACATTGGGGGATCTTGGAAAGGTTTTCTTTCCAATTTTTTTTGAGGGCAACAAGGGACACCAAAAAGAATGTCAAGAACAATGAGGTGCCATTAAAGACGTTGAAAGACGTTAGGGGTGCCAAAAAGTTGGTTGGTGTTTTCAATATGTGAAGATTAAATTTCGTATTCTACAACTAATGGAATGAAAATAATTTCATAGACAAATTATCTGATTATGGATTAATAATGTCTCATAACTAATTATACTTCCTTCAAAATCATTGAATTTTCAAATATATTAATATTTTCACCTTATGGCAATTTGATCATCAGTGACAATGCAAAGCCCAAAGTATTAAGAATGTTACTACTTAGGTGAATAGTCGCCTATTTTCTTACCTATGTACTTGTGTGTGTGTGTGTGTGTGTGTGTGTCTATATATATATGGGGACCAACCAATTCTTACAAAATGGGTTACCAAGGTGAAACCTGGGGTATTAACTCAGTTGAGCTTCATCCACAACCGAGTGAAAACTACAGGCAGGCAGTGGATGGTGCGGTTGTGGGTGGCCGGTTCACCCTGGCCCACTTGAAGTGGAGCCACAAACGTCTTGGGAACGGGCAATGTGGACTCTTTCAACCCCAGCGAGCCCCGTTCGTTGGTGACGACGAGGCCCGACTCAAGTGTCGGGCCACACGGACTCTGTCGTCATTGCGGCGCACGACTCATGTGATTCGCGTCTCCTGCTGCTCTGGAGCTCTGTTGCCGGGAATGTTCTTAAGAATTTGTTTCCTAATACTTCAAGGTGGCCCTCTCTGAAGCTTTGTGTGTCTCTGAAACTCTCTGTTCTCTGTCTCTGGAGCTCTCTGTGTCTGTTTCTTTCTTTAAACTGCGTTCGCCGTGCGGAGTGTTGTGTGTGTGTTTTTTTGGGATTGCTTGGTGTTTGTAGGATACGATAAAGCTCTCACAGTCGTCAGCGGTTCATCGGAGCGAAAAAAAGCGTGGTTCTCAGCTGTGCTCGGCGTGTGGTCCTCGTCAGATGGCGCCAGATTTCACAGGCACTTGCCTCTTGATTCAAAACAAAATCCTGGAAGATTTCGGAAACCAACCAAGGTGAGGCATTTGTGTGTAATTGGTCGATTGAGAGAACTACATGGATTTCCTTGGGTACTTTGTGTGTGTAAAAGCGACTTCTTTCGCTTGACGTTGGGGGGGTTTTTTTTTTGGAGTTGGAATGCATCGCAGTCTCACCCAGAGATTAGGTTTCAGACAGAGCGAACCCTAATCAATTTTCTTCGTTGTTTTCGTCTGGAATTTCGAGGCCGTGGGCCAGAGCTTCAGTTACAGGACAACTACGTGTTTTGGAAAATTTCAAGAGACTTGCAAAACCTTGTTTGAAATTGTGAGAATAGACTGAGCAACATCGCTGACCCTCTCTCTTTTCTGCTGTCTGGCAGAGGTGATGGCACATCTGATGCGGCAATAATTCAATACCGGGCGGTGTTGGAGACTAACCTTAACTTGCCAGATGCTGCATCTCCAGCTGGAAGCTTCCCGCATACCCTGGAGATTGCCAACCAGGAGTACACAGAAGAACCAACAGAACCTGTTGGCACTGACAGGAATCCTTTGCTGATTGATGCTGGTCATCAGATACTGGATCCTGAATTGGCTGTTTCTGATGTCCGCCCTGACTTTCAAATGGTGCTGACAGATAGGAACATCGTGAGTCCAGCCATGGCTCACAAGGTTCAGGGATTGAATTCTACTTCAGTTTGGGTTTCTCTTGCAGATCATTCTGGTTCAGTGCCAGTTCTTCCTGGCGATTCTTTTTTGGCTGATGCTTATCTGACATTGCGTGCCTCTACCAGCAGCAGTCCTGGCTTTGAACTGCGGCAGACAGATCAGGACATCATGCCTGCAGCCATGGCTTATGAGACTCATGGAGTGGATCCAGTGGAGGTTCCTCTTGCAGATCTTTCTGGTTCAGTGTCAGTTCCTCCTACAGATAATGAGCACAAGGGGGAATGTGAGAAAGGTATGGTTGGCTGGGAGAATGGTGGAGCTTTCCCACCCCTGGTCTAGGATGACTCCACAGCTTGGTAGCCTATGTGTGTCATGTGCACAGCAAGAGAAGCTGGGTAAGATTACTTGGGTGGGAGAGTGGTTCAGGTTCCCCTTATGTGTAGAATGACTCAACAGCTTGGTAGGCAGTGTGTATCATGTGCATGATCTTTTTTGCACAGCAAGAGAAACTGGGTAAGATTATTTGGTGAGTGTGACTGAAAACAGTGTTGAGTAAGTGCTTCATGCTTTAACCATCAAACAACAGCATCACAATATCTCCTTGGAGATACACTGGACTTCATAACCAAAGCAATTGATTCCCACAACATCAACATATGGTCAACATTCTACACAGGATCATCAATCACCCACTCCCTCAACCTAAACCCTAAGGTTGAACTCAGCTGTTCATCTCATAGATTGAAACAGCAGTTCCCAACAAGTTCTCCTCTGATGAGCTGACACAAATAGGTTGCAAAAGTGAAGCTTCCCTTTCAAGCAGAAAAAGTATACTCCTGTAATTCTATGGAAAAACTTCTTCCTGATCATCCTTGTTGCCTTGCTGAACCATGAACCTCCTCTATGTTACAGACAGCAAAAAGTCTCTTCCGAAGTCCACAATTCTTCCACAACTCTTTGGCTTCACTCCATTTGGGGATACAGTCTTCCAGTGTTCTGTATCATCAACAGTGAATTGGTTCAGGCAAACTAATCTGATTAACAAGAGAGATTACCAACATGTTATTTCATGTTGCAAGTTTGCTTAGAAATCATTCTAATTTCTAACTGATTGGAGAATTTTCTCTTCTCAGCAATTCTCCTCATAATTTTCCAAAAAAGGAGCCTTTGTAGCGGTCACAGTCCTGATTTGTTGTTCCCTGCATTTTGGCAAAATTTCTCACCAGAAAAAAAAATGGTGCAACAACACAATGCAAGATCTTGTTTTGGGAGACATATTTGGGCAAACCCAAAAAATAATAAAAATAAAAATTCAAAGGGAACTGAAAACAAATACAAACTTGGCACAATAAATATATTTAAAATAAAAAAGAAAAACCCTAGTTTAATTTGTCAACATAGAAAGAAGAATAAAGGCTTGGCACTAAAGTAATGTTTATATGGGGCATTAACAACTCGTGTGATAAGAGTCATAGGAATTCATTTGACATAGTTACACTTCAGAACTTCTAGTCTTTGGATCACAAGAACTAGGGAGCACACTTAATAAATTACTAGGAACTAGTGTTGAGCAACTATATAGTTTGTTGGTTCGTATTTACATTTTAAAGCCTTTAGTTTCAAATGGGAAGAAATTTACTTTAAATATTTATTTTAAGAAGATGTAAAGTTTATTTATTTTGACTTGGTTTGTAAATTCGAATGAAAAAGCTGAATTGTTGTAGTTTATTTTGAGAAACTTGAGAAATTTCAAAATTCATTACTTACATCCATATATATAGTATCAAATGCAAAGAAATTAAATTAAGTTTAACCATGTCAACATTCAATACATTTATGTTATTTTGACATTGGTTGTGTCATCTTTCTAATTTCACAATTACCTTCGTCCAATTTTCCTTTTTGATATTATATTTAATTCTTTTTTATTAGGATTGTTGAAATAAAAAATGCCCATAGATCAGCGTTTTTTTTTGTGGCAAAATTTCACATATGTACGACTTCAAATCCTCACCAATGACATCTATAAAGGGGTTTGTGGGTGCAACAACAACACTGACAAATTCAATAGAAGCTCAACAACTAGTGAAGGATTGTGATCTTTAGGGTTCTTAAGGAGCTTGCTATAAACAATGAATGCATATGGCTTTGTTTATCATTCTAGTTTAAGCACATTGGAAACAATGAGTGAATCTAGCTTTGTGTTCTAGATTCTCATTTGAACTCTTCCAATTGAACCTATTTGTATCCAAGTTTCTTCTGGTGGTTTTTAGGGTTCAATTATGTGTTTCCAAGTTTGATTAAGCATTTATAAGGTTTGATATAAGTTTTTCGTTTGTTCATATTTTCAACTAGTGTGGATTTTATTGTTGGTTAGGGTTTAGTAGAAGTTTTTGTTTTCTTCTTGTCTTCAACCAATGTGTTTCCAAGTTCTTCCATCACACATTTTGTTGATGGTTAGATTTCAACAAAAGCTTTTCTTTTGTTCTTGTTTTCAACCAATGTGTTTCCAAGTTTTTTAATTGCACATTTTGTTGCTAGTAATTAGGTTTGGAAAAAACTTTTTTTTGTTCTTGTCTCCAACCAATGTGTTTCCAAGTTCTTCCAATGTACATTTTGTTTACAATGTGCACAATGATGCCCTTGGAATTACCTCAAAACTATAAGTACAAACCTTCTTTTTAATGTTTCCATCCCACTCTGTACAAACTCTAATGTTGCACCATTAAGTTCAAGTCCCCTTATCTTTTTTGAATCTAACAAAGGCAAGGATCATGTTGTTGTTGATGGTGATCCTATTACATTTGCTAGTGGGGCTTCTACCTCATCTAACCCTAACACTTCTAGGATTGATCATATTGACCTCACTGTTGATGAGGTTAGAAAATGATTATAGTTATGAAAAAGAAACGAAAGGTTGAATGGGAGTTAAATCAAACCTTTTAGGATACATGGGCGGAAAGGTTTCCTTGGGCCGAATTGGTTGGTGGGCCAGATGGCAAAGTGAAAATGGTTCAATGCAAAGTTTGTTCCACAATTGAACAAAGGGAAAAATTGTTTGTCCCCAAATTTGATGGGTTGAGAAAACATAGTGGTAGGCTGGATGTGTAAGGTAGTTTGGCTTAGCAAGGTGCTTGGGAAATCTTACATTAGTTTGGATAGCCAACATGTTCAGAATGAGAAGATTTATGCCATAATCGGACATGTTGGCATTCAACTTCAAGATGAAAAGCATAGTAAGGTTGAAAAGAGAAAAAAATGCAATTTGTTACCCTTTTCCAAGTTGGGGAGACCCATCACTAACTTTGAGAGCATGCATGGGTTCTTATAGTTTTTGAACGTGGAGAACATTCTTGACAAACATTGGATGGACATTAGTGGTTGGGGCATGGCATAATGCATGAACAATGTGGTTTTGGTAGCTACAAAAATAACCATCCAAACAACAAACTATAGTTCTGTAGGTTGTGATAAAGTGACTAGTATAAATAACTAATCATGGATTTTAATTCATGCTTATGTTGTTGAAGATTTCAAAAGGACATTGATCTTAGTGAATCTAGAATGAGTCACAAAAGGTTGCACAATAGACAACCTCACGAACATGATCCAAAACTCAGTGAAGGGTTTTGGGGGACTATTTGACCATGACTTGGTTACTAAGGTTGTATGTTTCAGTGTAGATGGTGTTGCCACCTTCCAAGGCATCAAAATTGGGGTTGCAACCCAGTTAAGAAAAAAGTCTTCACCTTATTGTATTCATGTGCATTGGGTAGCTCACAGGACCAACCTAATAGCCCTCACCCTTTCAAATCTATTCATAATTGTGAAGATTGAAGCATTATTGGTAGGTGTGTACAAATACTTCAATCATAGTCCAAAGAAGAATTTGGAAAGATTTGAAGTTATGGCTAAAGTTATGGAGACAAAATGTTTCCAAATTTTGTGCAACATCAAAACCATATGGATTAACATGGTTATTCCAAGCAAGGTGGTCCTTGAAAGGTTTAAGACTCTTTTGGTGAAAATGGCAAAAGATGTTGCTAATGAGTATGCAACTATTAACTATGAACTATTGTGTGACCTTGAAACTGTTTTGGGGTTTACTTATTTGTTGCCATTGTTGGAAGTTCTATAAGGTTTGAGCAAGTATGTTCAGAACAAAGAGACCTTTATTTGTGACTTTGTGGGTAGTGTGAAGCTTTGTCAAGTTGACTTGCACAACATGTATTGTGATGAAGAGAAAAAATACAACTACAATGACGTCCCACAATTTTGGAATTTCATTGACCACACCTCTAATCCTTTACACATGTTTGGTGGAACAATTCAGTTGTTAGACTCCAATAAACAACATTTTCTTACTATGGTAGATTATACAACATTCACAAAACATGCAAATTGATTGGTTTCTATAGCATGGTCACTCAAGAAGCTTGGGCACAATTTGTGCAAGAGGTGAACACACAATGCACTAAAGCTATGCTATAACCTGATCAATGAAATTGATAAGAAATTCCATGCACAAGAGGTCTTGAATGCTATAGGAATAATCTACCCACAATATTGGTTGCAAGCCAATTTTGAACAAAGATTTTTTGGGCACCTTGCTTTGTTCAAATCACATTATTGTCACACACAAGTAATTGGTGATGATGGTGTGATGTGTCTAACTTTGTTGGATGGTTGGAAATTGGATCACCAGGCATATTTTTTGTTGTCTCAATGAAAAAAAACTATAATTATACCATGTTGCCACCATTTAGTTGTAACCCAACATCTCAAATGTGGTAGAGGTTGGGATCCAATGGCATTCTAAAGGAGAAGTTTTAAAAGTTTATGAAGTTTGTTGAAATATCCATTGTGATCACACTAGGTTTAATAGAGGATGAACATACCTTTTTGATGTTAACTTACATCAAGAACAAGTTGAAAAGTCATTTCATAGTTCACTTGGATATGGTCATTAAGATGTATGCTCAGAAATTATATTCTTTAGGCACATTTCTGTGTTACATTGCCATTCGTGACGCACTCCCAACCCTTTGAAGGACTCAAATGTGAGTCCAAATGAAAGACAACGGAAGGGGGAGGAGTCGGGACGCGCTCCTTAATTCACAACACTTTGAGGGGGTACAAGGGCGTGTTGGAGCTCCGGGATGGGACTAGGAAGAATTGACAAGCTTATTCACTCACACGGGCCTGCAAATAACCCACACAAAGTGGTTAGTGCATAGTTGGAGCACCTTTGGTGCTATGACGAGCCACGGACAACACGGACACATAAGACTCACCACGGCCCAGACTTGGGGGAAGCCACCACCTTCCCCCTTATAGTATACTCTGGACCTCTCCATGGGGCCCACATCGAAATGACTTTTCTCGGGACTCCCGGGACTTTGGAGCCTCATAACTTTGCGAGCAAACCTTGGATTGAAGTGCGGTCTAAAGCAAAGTTGTAGCTCTTGTCAAGAGCTTTCCAACGGTATGTGGCACGTTGTTTGTAGCCAAGTAAATTGGGTTGATTCCCGACTTTTTCTAGTCGGGAGTCAAACTAACAATTTGACTCATGGCCCTTCTTTTGGCCATAACTTGTGTTTTAGATGTCCAAATGAATAATACGAGCCCATTTTAGACATCTATGTTCCAAGAGCTTTTCAATGATATAAAGAACTCCACAAGCCATTGAATTTTCACCCCTCAAATTGCTCTAAAATTTCAAGAGTCCACCGGGACTCCATCTCCCAAAGTGGGAGTTGTGTTGGGAGTGTGAGGGTTCACTCCTTCACACTTTCTTGCACTCCCGGGAGTATGTGATGTGATTTCCGGGCTTCCTTTTGGCTCGGACCCTTGTAACCCCTTTGCCTTGGTTGCGAGCCCAAAGCTAGGGTTGCGACAATTCGAGATTGGCAAACCAACAAACATCGATATTGTGTGGATTTATGATGCATTCTAGGGCCACATGCCTAGGTATGTTCTTCATGTAGTGGGGGTTTCACTAATAGAAATCCCATATTTACGACTGGTGTTTACGACTAATTTTTAATCGAAAGCGACATTTTATAACTATTTAGTTGTTAGTCGCCTAAGACAAGTCGCAAACAACAAATAGTCGCAAAAACCAATTACATCAGCATGACGTCATCAGATTGTGGATGGAGCCTAAATGTAGTATATACGGTTTCATCCGATGGGGCCAGTATATACATAATGTATACAAGGCAACATTTTGTATATATTTTGTTTTTCCTGATCGTGTGGGTAAGGAGTGGCCATGTTTTTTCCGATTAACTAATGGGTTGTTGCCACATGGCATGGTTTCTAGTATTTGGGAAACCAGATTGTGATCTTGAATTTTCTAAATCAAATGGCCAAGAAATGGCCATGTCTTTTATGTTTGGCTAATTGAAATGTGCCACATGTCTCAATATGAGCATTTTGAGAGTTTGAATCGCCATGTGTCACATGGTCCCACTATTAGGGTTAGGGTTTAGGGTTTTCATCTGCTTTGTTCAATGTGTTATCTAGAATTGCCAAGAGTGCCTGTCAACAACAGATTGATCAACAAAACTCTACAATCACTGAGAAACACATGCACAAGGCAAAGAATTGCATATTCCAAAAGGACAGTTATAAAATTGTGGGAACATTTTCCAAAGTTCAGCAATAGCAAAAGAGCATTGTGCAACAGAAAGGTGCTTTTTAGGCCTCGACTACCAATTGATGCCAAAGAAAAAAATGTCTACAATGGCCTGGCTTGAGTGCTATCCCTTTTTCCTTGTCTAGGTTCCCAAATTCCAGAACACTCTGAGATTCTTGAAGATTCCAGGGCATAAGACTGCCCCCACATGTTCCTCTCTTGCAAAACCCTGAGCTCAGGTGATGCTTGATTGCACATACCTGATCCTCCTATGTAATTGCAAGACGAATGCTGGGCAAATTGAGTCTGTACTATGTAGTCTGTGAGACTGGTACTTCCTACAATTTTTCAAGTCAGCCTGACCTATACTTGTTGGAAACTGCCTGTGGTTTTCTTGAGCCACCTGATGTGAAGGTGGAATAGGTATAATTCTGGGGTGTATGGGTTGATGCAGGGTTGTCAAACTCTCCAGTGTTTTCTAAAATGTCCATTGAAATGCATTGAGAACATTGTGCTGCTCTGGACAGAGCACTGAAAGTAGAGCCTGCACAAAGATGAACACAAACAACTTATCAAAGATGTTTCCACTGTAGACTTGTGAGTGTAGAGCATTGGACAAACATATGAAATTGCAACTAAAGATATGAGACATCTTCATAATCAGAGACAAGTACAAGCACATAAGAATCAGTAATTAAAGGTTTGTCTAGATCAAGCTCTTGTCCCTCACATATAACAACACAGTTAAAAGCCCTATCATGCTACCCTAGGAGCAGACAAGTCTTTGAGAACATGCTTGGTTGACATATCCCCCAATTAACATTGCTCTTGTAAACCAATCAATAGATTTCACAGTACAAACCTGTGAATGGTGAATCTCCTCCATCAGCTCAGAAATCTGTAGACATACAGAGCAGGTTTTAAAAGAGTGTTTGAGAGGATTTAAACCTACTAGCCATGCAAAAGTATGCAAACCTGTCCATTGTGGATTTGTAGGCACAACTGCAACCCCTTCTTTGTACACAATTTTCTCACCTAGTGGTGAGAAACTGATTATCACATTAACTTGTTGATTTTCATGATTTGTACCTACATCTTGAGTTGTGCATTTTGAGCACGCAAAACCCCAACTTCCTGCTTCTCACACAACAAAAAACCTAGGTTCAGAGTTCAGACCTGGCTTGAGGAGGGCAAAATAAGAGCAAGAGAAAAATGCTCCTATCAATCAAACAAGCCTGTTGAGTAGTTAAATGTAGAATATAGTTGCAAAATAGAGATTTTTAGGACTTCAGCAATCACAACAATGGGTCCAGAAGGATTAGTCTTTTTCTCCTTAGGGAATTTACTCAGAGCAACCAATGCTCAACCCACCTCAAATGAGTACATACCATGAGAAAATCATCTTGAAATCTTGAAGAATCAATTGCAGGTAGTGTGCAAATTAGGCTGCAAACTTGCCGTAGAAGTGAATGGTCATATGGAGCTTCTCCTGTACAAACAATCTTCATAATCAGTACGAGAGCTCAATTGTTTACTGATGAAAGGAATTAAGCAGTGTATCTCCAAAAGGCCACATGCTCATGGCATAATGTCGTACAACACTTGAATGGATGAATGCATATGGGGTGACACAGGGTGAGTCACATACCTTTCTGAATAGACACAAGATGGTGGTGTAGAATTCTGATGCGGCTGTTTAACATCTTTATGGCACTGTGCATCTATGGAGAACAGGTTCGGTCAGGAAGCTAACAACATATTCCTTTCAAAAAGATAAGCAACAGATTCAGGTACAGAATCAAAATCATCATGTGGGAGAGAACTGGACATTGCAACCAACTCTTGGCTGCTATGGAAATTTTCATGAAACCATGAGTACATGAATGGGAGTATACTTCACAACAATTTCATGCAAGGTACCCAAGAAATATGCAAAGGAAAGGGAAAGAAAATAAACAAGGAGACAGAAAGCTAACTAGAAATATGAGAGACATAAGCAGCTTCAAGTGTAAAAGAAAGATAAAATTGACTTTACATGCTTACCACAAGTGAAAGAAGCAGTAGAAAAAGCAGAGCCAAACGTAGAGAGTTGGAATGGAAAGCTTCAAAACTCTTTCCAATGCATGCAAAGGGTTGACCTTAAGAGGGTGCTGGGAGTTCTTGATTGTTGGATTAATGTATTGCCACAATGCTAAAAAGCCAACAGACCTGTGTTATATATGCAACTTGGAGATAGGACAGAGATAGAAGAACTCTAGTGACTGGAACATAATGAGATGGCAAATAAGACTGTAAAGCAAATCCAGATGTTGAATGTACGTTTGATGATAAAAAGTTTTGTTACTTGCCAGTGCACAGGTTTGTGAACCCCACCAATTGCATAAAAGAAAGACATCAAGTGAATATTGGATAATTGTATACATGCTTAGTGATGAAGCCCATGAGCCCCACAAACACAAGTAGCTTCCCTATTTGCCGCAGCACCCATCCCTTTCGAACTGTATTGGACCTGGGATAGCTTAACTGCAAACCAGAGGATAGTTTGTATGATGGAAAATGTTTCCTTCACAAACATGAGTTTCACACAAAAGAAGACCAAAATATAATGCAAAACAAAATAAAAGGACACAGGCACATCTAGTCTAATGGCATTAGCAGCTGCTTAAAAGGAACCCTCATACATCCAATATGATACAAATCAAAGTCAGCAAAGATGCACCAGAAGTTGGAAGCATTTAACCCAGTTCAGATCCATAAGTTTCTACAATAACCTTTAGGAGTCTGAAACCAGCAGCCAAAACCCAACAGTGTAGACTTGTATGAGTAAAAGAATGCAATATACTACAACTTGCACAGTGCCCCTTGAAACTCTGGAAGACACAGGTTTACCTTACCTGGTAACATAGAGTAGGAGCCATCATGAAGTAGGCCATGTTTTTGAAGTTGATGTTCTCAGGGTATTCAGCCTTGGCTGTAGTCTCTGGTGTAGCTGGCTGCTACATACCCACCTTCTGCTTTTCAATTTGAAGAAAAGTACAAAATCAAAAGTACCTCAGATGAATACCTGTGAATGAGAACCAATAACATTCCCTTTGACAATATTGAACGCTTATAATATGATAGAAAGAGTGTAAAGAACTCATTTTGAATCACTAATCTTTCCTAAAGCCTCTGCTTGTTTCATTTTAAACCCTTACTATTTGGGCTCCATTCAGAACAAGAATTGGTGCACATTTCTAATTCTCCTAACTATCTCACACTTAATGACAACCAGGCCTTTTCCTTCTGAAAATGCACACTAGTGCTTTCTTGGAAGGTCTCTTCTACTTGAACCCTTTGCTGTGCATCCAGCCTGGTGACTGGTTGATGTGCTGAAGTCAAATGCCCAAGCATACTTTCATTCCAGCCTTGATAAGGGTTCACACATCAGCATTTGTGTGGGCATAAGACACAAGTTTCATCCATCCAGTTATTGCAATCAGTATTAGGATGAGGCTTGACAACACGGCTGATTGTACCCTGCAGCTAGTAGAGGAAGTCATAAGTAGTTGACACTGCCTCCTTGAACTAGTACCAGCACATATCTCCATTGGGCATACATTTGCCAAGCTATTGTAACTCTCATAGCTATTAGCCATCAAACAGCACCTTAGTGTTGGTGTACTCTAATTTTTGAAAAGAGCCCATATATCATTATAGATCCATGCCACCCAAATTAACAACAGCTGTTCCCCATAGAGTATGCGAGCATGTCTGCAGAAAACTACCTGTGAATAACATATCCAGGATAGAGGATTCCTGCAGTGGTGATGATGAGGTATAAAGTGGCTACAAACTGCATAGGTAAACAACCCATTATTATCTTCTACCTGGAACTGATACCAACAAAAAGAGAAGCATAAAGACCGACTTCAAAGCCAGCAGCTCTAGGTCTAAGGTGACATGACAGATTAGTGCAGCCCTTCATCACATTGTGAGCATAAAATCTCCAGAAAACAGTGCCTATTTGCAAGCAATATCGCATACACAAAAATACCTTTTCAGAGATTGGTGTGTACAACTTCAACTTCTCCACCAACAATGCAGAAATTGGAAAAATTGGCAATGTTAACCTATAGATTGCAACAGAAAACCCATTCAGTGGAAACTGGCAACAAAATGTTACTGGAAGATTCTTACTCTGTCAACCTATTTGCTTGTGTCTCTATGTAATTTTGCTCAAAAGCCCTACCAACAGCCTCTTCATTAATCTCTTGAAACTTCCTCTTATACCCCTTCTGTTTATTCTCCTATGTCCTTCTACTTCCTTCTGAACACATCAATCAACCATTGATGAACCATCAATAACAAGAAAAAATGAATGCTTGAAACATAAGTTAACATTTGGTTTCAGACAAAGAGAAGTTTAGAAGCAAATTACCCACACATTAGTAGAGGCCAATCCTTCAATGACCTTGAGCTGAACCAGAACCCAACTTGTATTAGCAGTCCATATTGCCCAAACAACATCCCACAAAGTGTCCTTTCAGCTCAAACAAGATATCAATCTTTAAGCAGATAGTGAAAATGGAGACACATGTGGGAAATGCATTTCAGCAATGCTTCAAGAGATGTGTCGCTCGCCTCAACCATAGCCAATACTTTCGTGAAAGATGCTTTGAAGTCTTGGAAATCTTAACTCCTGCTCTTGGTGTTAAGACACATGCATTCATGACAATTGATTGATATGATTCAAAAGAATAGAATCAGATTGAGATTGCAGCAAATAACTCACACAAGAATATCTTTATATGCAGAGATAGGTAGAAGAGAGTTGTGGAGAAACACCTTCATCAGATTCTCTATAATGAGCCGACTGTTGATTGCAATCAAGATAACAAGGCACATATTGAACAGCCCTGCGTGACTCTGCTCCAGTTATTGCCATGCCCAAACATCGGAATGTATAGATTCCAGAATTGGATTCAGACAGAGAGTATATGGATGCAGGATACAAAATAGGAAGAAAGAAGCATATTAGGCACCCAAAGATATACTAATAGATGATAGAGAGCAAACAAGAAACGCCAAAAGAAGAAGAAACAAGAATTTGGGCTTGCCTGGTTGAAGATTGCATTTGAACTAAGAGGGCTTCTTTGGATCTGAAAGTGAGATGGTGTGCTTGCAGGCTGGGTGTGTTTCATTTGGCTATGTGCAGTAGCCTTAGGCTCTAACACTTTTTGCACTTTGTCGCTCTCACACGCAGCAGCTGAGATAAGGCTACTATTCTCATCGACCGACATCATTGTTGCTAACTTTCGACATCTTCGCTAAAGTCCAGAATTGCTGCTGCTGCTAATGGTGCTCTCAACTTCCTCAGAGGTGCTATTTAAGTCCTTCGCCGAAATAATCTCGGAGACTT
Organism: Sphagnum tenellum; assembly: GCA_963921925.1. Classification (NCBI taxonomy): domain Eukaryota; kingdom Viridiplantae; phylum Streptophyta; class Sphagnopsida; order Sphagnales; family Sphagnaceae; genus Sphagnum; species Sphagnum tenellum. The sequence goes on from OY998159.1 coordinate 1,262,889, forward strand.
GAGCTGAATCAGACTCACCTTCTGCAACGCCCCCTCCCAGAAACAGTCCCAGATAAAATTGCCAAAGCTAATGCTCTGCTAATTTGCTTCTTTTTGTTGTTACCACCCATGGCCTTAGGTGAACTCGTTGTTGTTGTATTTATTCTATTGCTGAACCCTAACCCTAATGCCTTACTACCTCCTCTTCCAATGACTGCGTCCGTTCGCGCTTGTACCACTTGAGAAACTGTCGAAGATGTAGCGTTCACATCACTGCCCTTCGCAGGTATGATGTTCGAATCCTCTAGCTAAGGCAGTCCACGTTTCGGAGATACTTCTTCTCGAACAATTGGACCCCGAAGATGTTTCTTCGACTTGATTGTTCTTCTTGTAAATCTCGATTGTTCTTCTTCTTGGACATCTGCTACAACATTAGCAGGAAATTTTTCTTTTCCCATGGACGTTGATGAAGGTGATTTCTAAAGAAGAAGGCTTCGACTTCTTCTTGTTCTCTCTTCAACAGAAGAGGAAGGTGCGGTAAGCAACAGCATGCTTCGAGCACGTATGCTCTCCTCTATCTGCGCACGGAGTGACCTCGATCGATCTGTAGAACTCGTTTTCCTTTTCCAGTTCACGCTTCTCCTCTTCGATCCTTGCAATGACCTCTTGCAGACCCTCGATCGCTTCTTGATCGTGCATCAACTTCTATTCCACCACCTGCTGGAACTGTCTAGCTTCCATCAACATTGCGACTTTTTCTTCTTGGAGACGTGCAATCATTCCCATGGCTTCGTTTGTCGCCGTCGCGGATGCATTTCTCTCTTTCTCCAGTTCCAGATACATCGCAACCAGCGCCTCCCGCTTGGTTTGCGAAAGCGGTTCCTCTAACTCCTCATACTGTTTCGTGTGCAATTGATCACCATTTTCTTGTTCTTGTTCTTCTTCTTCAGCAGCTTCTTCGCTTTTAGTAGCATTGGTGAGTTCTTCTATTGGTCTTTGACGAGCATCCCTTTCGCCAATTTGTTTCCAAGAACTCTCTCTCCTCTACAGCAGCAGATATGTAGGTAGAACCTCCTCTACCCACGCACAACAAGAGCTACTGCTGTTATAACACACTATGTCGATCTTCCAGAACTTAAAAGTGAGAGTTTCAATTGGTGAAGGGAGTACTCCGGATAACATAAATCAATTGGATGGAAGGAAAGCCATGCTTGTACAAAAGCTTTGCCTGCCCCTCAACAGAGACAACCAGGCTACAACCGAACTCCCAGGACTTTGAGTGGTCATACCTCCTCGCTCTAACCTCCGATCGCCACAAAGTCTAAACCAAAGTTGTAGCCCTTGTCAAGATCTTTTCAACGACGTATTGCATTCCCCAATCGGACATCGAAAACTGGTCGATTCCCGACTTTTAGTGGTCGGGAGTCAAACTGGCAGTTTGACTCCCGACCCTTCTTTCGCCCATAATTTGAGCTACAAATGTCCAAATCGATAATACGAGGGCATTTTCGATATCTACGCTTCAAGACCTTTCCACTGACACCAAGAACACCTCAATGCAAGGTGTTTTGCCCCTTGCTGTTGAGCTCTAAACATTCGGGAGTCCCAGAGGACTCCAAATCCCCAACTTTTCCAAGTGTTGGGCTTCACCCCCACACTTGGCCAAGTTAGGGTTGCGACACTCTCCCCCACTAGAAGAAAGAGGTCAATGTCCTCATTGACACTTAGAATTTTCCTTCATACAATTGCAATTGCTTTCTTTTGGATCCTTGGCCATTTTGTCAACTTTGTGGCTAGACCTTGTCTCAAGCTAACTTAGGCGTCCCCAAGTTTCCAACACTTTCTTGACAAGTCCAAGAGAGTCTTCCCCAAAACCCTCCACCTTTGCTTCATCAAAAGACTAACTAGCCTAATTGACGAAGCTCCTCATTTGGGAGGAACTTTTTCATTCTTCCCCTCATGAGGAACTTAAGTCAAGTCTACTCTTGACCTAAGCTACTTGACATGACTCCTTTCCCTATCCCGCGCCTTGGTCACAACAACCAAGCCTTGACTAAAAGGTTTGCTTATCAAGGCACGAGAAGCAACATTTAGGTTTGCCAAACCCAAGTCCCAAACTACACTTAAAGTATGTGAGGGGGGTCATGACTTCTCGCGTTGGCCACACTACCAACCAACCCTTCGAGATGCACTTTAGGCATGTGCATGTCCCGACAAGCTCACCTTGTTTGCCTCCTCTTTCGGGGTCAAGTTTCCTCAACCCCAAAGTAGGAGTCCGATTTTGATTTGAGCCTACATAAGAAAGTTCCATTTGTCCAATGCCATTTGATAACTCTATTTGCCTTATACAAATTTCTCATGATACAATCTCTTGAAAGTTTTAAAGCCTTTTATTTCACTTGCAACTTGATGTGATACATTTTTATGTGGCACTCCGCCCCACTAAAAGAAAGGTGATGTCCTCATCATGTTCTACGTCTCTTCTTTGCCGGTTTCGCGTGGAATTCTTCTATGGCTTCTTGGGCATGTTCCATGTCGGACTCATTCACCCGAGAAGCCTCTATTGGATGGTATCCTTTCCACTTGACTAAGTACTCCCGCTCTTGCCCTCTAAGTTGCCTTGACTTAAGCACGGCCTCCACCTCAAACTTCGGTTCATTATGAACCAAGTCGGGCGAGGGCCTTGAATAGTTTTCACGATTAGGCCTTGAAGCATCACGGGAGACCGGCTTCAAAAGAGACATGTGAAATGTGGGATGAACTCTAAGGTTTTGCCGGAAGTTCTAACTTATAAGTGTCGGAAAGTTTCTTTTCCAACATTTTGAATGGACCCGCATATGGGCCCATGAACTTATGACTTAAACCTTTGGGCAACCCAAAAGTTCTTGATGTTCAACCACACTTTGTCTCCCACTTGAAATTTCATCTTTCGTCGAGACTTGTCCGCAAAATCCTTGTATCTTTTGTGCGCATTTTCCAAGTTGGCCTTTGCTAACTCCCACAAGCGCTTTCTCTCTTCATCAAGTTGTGTGACCATTGGCACCTTCTCACTTGCATCACTCGGGAGTTGTCCTTGTGTTGCCCAAGTCATGGGCATAATTGGTGACTTGCGCGTCACCATTTGAAATGGGGTGGACCCGGTTGCGGAGTGTTCCGAGTTGTTGTAACAAAACTCGGCTAACTCCAAGTGGTCCACCCAATCTTGTTGATCCGCCGCCACATAATTCCTCAAGAATTGTTGGATCACCAAGTTGACCCTCTCGGTTTGTCCATCGGTTTGGGGGCGGAAAGAAGTGTTCATCTTGAGCTCCGACCCCATTCGCTTCCTCAAGGCCCGCCAAAACTTACTTGTAAACTTCGGGTGTCGATCCGACATTATGTCTTTTGGAAGACCATGGTGTTTGAAAATGTGGGAGAAAAACAACCTCCTCGTCTCTTGAGTCGTGGCTTCATCCTTTGTGGGAATGAAATGTGCCATCTTGCTAAATCGATCCACCACAACCATGATGGAATCAAACCCTTTTGAAGCGGGCAAACTTAGCATGAAATCCATTGACACACTTTCCCACGGCCTGTCGCAACCCACACTTGGCCAAGTGTGGGGGTGAAGCTCAACACTTAGAAAAGTTAGGGATTTGGAGTCCTCTGGGACTCTCGAGTGTTTAGAGCTCAACAATAAGGGGAAAAACACCTTGCATTGAGATGTTCTTAGTGTCGTTGGAAAGGTCTTGAAACGTAGATATCTAAAATGCCCTCACATTTTCGATTTGGACATTTGTAGCCGAAGTTATGGGCAAAAGAAGGGCCGGGAGTTAAATTGGCAGTTTGACTCCTGAGCACTAAAAGTCGGGAATCGACCAGCTTTTGATGTCCGATTCAAAAGTGCAATACGTCGTTAAAAAGACCTCAACAAGGGCTATAACTTCGGTTTAGACCTTGTTGCGATCAGAGATCAGGACGAGGAGATATGGCCTTTCAAAGTCCCAAGAGTCCGAAACCGAGACACTTGGGTGGATTTCGGGGCTCCAACTTGGGAGTCCCGGGAAAAAGAGCCATTTGGATGTAGCTTCAGTGGGGCGTCGTAGAGTATACTATATGGGGGATGGTGGTGGCATCCCTCGAGTCCGGGCCGTGGTGAGTCTTGTGGTCCGAAGTGCCCGTGGCTTGTCCCAACACCAAAGGGTGTCCCAGAAAGTGAACTAACCACTTGGGTGGTTTGTTTTGATGCGAAATCTAGCTTGATCAAGTAATACCTCTTCCTAGTCTAATCCTTGAGCTCCCAACTCGACCTTGTACCCCTTTTTAGAGTTGGAAGCCGGGAGCGTGCCTGCAAGTCTCAACTTCCGCAACTTGACTTTGTGAAACCCTTAAGTTGGTTTCACCCCGTGACTTGGGAGCGCGTCACGGCTCTCGGGAATTGGCAAAGGTTGGAACAAACCCGCTTGCTTTTTGTTGAGGGTTTGATTTTGTTGACAAGTTAAACAAGTCTTCACATACTCCTTCGCACACTCCTTCAAGTTGGGCCAATAGTAGGACTTCTTTAGGAATGTTGTGCTGCGTTTTGCACCACCATGGCCCGCAAGCGGTCCATCATGACATTCCTTCAAAAGTGTGTCCCTTATTTTCGTCCCTTATTTTCCCTTCCGGCACATACAATCGATTTTGCTTGTACCACAATAATCCATTTCGTAAATGGAAGTGGGACTTGGCTCCATTTTGGATGCCTTGCCTTACTTCCTTGGCAAAAGCATCCCGGTGGTTTGCTAGTCTAACTTCCTTTTGAAGTTCCAACTCTCCAACATACACCACTTTAAGTTGGTGTTTCCGGCTCAAGGCATCGGGGACTATGTTCTCCTTTCCCGGCTTGTGTCAAATGTTCACATTGAACAAAACCAATGTGTCTTGCCACCTTACTTGTTTCAATGACAACTTGGGTTGGGTCACGAAGTACTTCAAGGTCACATTGTCGGTCCACACCACTACGTCTTTGGAGCCTATGTAATGGCCCCAAGTCTTGAGTCAATGTATGACCGCCCACATCTCTTTCTCGTGTGTTGGCCACCTTTGCTCCGTCTCACCCAACTTCTTGCTTTCAAAGGCCACCGGTCTTCCCTCTTGCACCAAGACTCCTCCAATTGCAAAGTCGGAGGTGTTGGAATGGATCTCAAACTCTTTGTCAAAGTCGGGCAACTTCAACACCGGCGCCTTCACCAAAATACCCTTCAATGTTCCAAAGGTTTCGTCGCATGCTTCTTCCCATTCATAAGTGATGGCGGACTTCTTCAAAAGGTTTGTCAAAGGCGTCGCTATTTTTGCAAAGTTCTTGATGAACTTGCGATAGTAGGAGGCCAATCCTAAGAAGGACCTCAAGGCGGGAACCGACTTGGGCGGCTCCTAATCCAAAATTGCCTTGACCTTGTGATCATCCATCATCAAGCCCTCTTGAGTTATCCTATGCCCCAAAAAGTCCACCTCCGTCACCCCAAATTCCCACTTCTCAAGTTTGGTATACAACTTGTTTTCTCTTAGCCTTTGGAACACCTTGCGAAGGTGCTCCGCATGCTCCTCCAAGGTTATACTATAAATCAAAATGTCGTCTATGTAGACGACCACAAAATCATCAAGCCATTCACGGAATATGTCATTCATGAGAATGCAAAACGTGGCGGGTGCATTGGTGAGCCCGAAGGGCATCACCATGAACTTGTATGAACCATACCTTGTGTAGCAAGCGATTTTCTCTTCGTCCCCTTCCGCTATCCTTATTTGGTAATATCCGGAACGTAGATCAATTCTACTAAAAACCTTGGCTCCCTAGAGATGGTCGAATAGATCATCGATGCGAAGTAAAGGATACCGATTTTTCACCGTTGCCTTGTTGAATGCTCTATAATCAACACACATCCTCAAAGTCCCATCCTTTTTGTGAACAAAAAGGACGGGTGCCCCATATGGCGACTTGCTTGGTTTGATATACCCTTTCGCAAGGAGTTCTTCGAGTTGAACCTTTAACTCTTTCAACTCCTCATGGCTCATTTGGTATGGGGCCTTAGCGAGAGGTTCCACTCCCGGCATCACTTCAATCGCATGATCAACCCGTCTTCTCGGGGGCAAGTATTTGGGCAACTCGTCGTGCATCACATCTGGGAACTCTTCCAAAACTTGCCTTATGCACTTGGCGGAAGTCACCAACTTGGTGACCTCCTTGGGCTCATAGTCATCCAACACCTGCATGACACACATCATGCCAAAGCCTCCCACACATTCCTTCTTGAAAGCCTTTCCTACCATAAAGCGGATGGTTGGATCACCCACACAAGGTAACTCATGTGCCTTGACTCGCACAATCCCACTTTTAGATGGAATTCTAACTATCCTATTTTGCCCTTCTATGAGCACATTGTTTTGGGTGATGAACTCCATTCCCAAAATGCATTCCATTCCACCCAAGGTGGAAACTAATAAGTGCACCTTTCCTCTCCAATTCCCCAATTGGAGAGGCACTCCTTTTGCTTGTAATGTAGTTGGATGGGGAACCCCATCCGCGAAATGCACCTCAATGGGTGCCTTGAGCTCTTCCAAGTGGAGTTCCATCCTTTCGGCGCTTGCTCGAGTTATGAAGTTGTGAGAAGCCCCTGTGTTCAAAAGACATAAAATATCCCGCTTAGAAATCTTCCCTTTTCAAGAAGATGAGTCGGTTACATTCCTTTTGGGCTAAAGTGGCATTGAGAGCAAGTACCTTTGGGCTCCCAACACCGGATTTGGACTTGGGGCAATCTTTGGAGTAGTGCCCCACTTCGTTGCAATTGAAGCATGCCCCCTTGGGCTTAGCTCCAAACTCTCCCTTGGGTTGGCTCCCCTTGGAGGGAGCCCATTTCTTCACAAAGATCCCTTTTGGTTTGAACCCCGAACTTTGGAATTTGGGCTTATCCTTGGTTGGGCTTCCTTGGCCCCGACTCCATTCCCCCTCATGCCTTAGCTTCTTGTGAAGGAACTTGTTGTCCTTCTTGAACCCGGATTTGTCACTCTGCCCCACATCTAGGAAATTTTGCACTTTCGTGATGGCGTCGGATAATGAGGCGGGCCAACTCTCCTCAAGCTTCCGCTTGGCCCAAGTTGGAAGCCCCATCACGAATTGGCACACACGGTCCATCTCATGCATGTGCCGCACCTCGAGCATGAGTTCGGAATAAGCCCTCACGTATTGCCTCAAATTTTCATTCGTGGCATTCACAAGGTCACGAAGTTTGCACCTTGAAATGTAAATGGAGTTCCTTGGGATGAATTCCGTCTCAATGCGGTCCTTGAAAAACTCCCACGTATAACCATGGTTCTTCCCCTCCTCTTGTCTCACTGTCCGCCACCATGTGGCGACATAGCCTTTCAAGTAGGATTGGGCAAGCTCCACGACCGAATGCTGTCCAACCTTGGCGGCATGCAAATAGTCGTCCATTTCCGCAAGCCAAGCATCCACAACCTTGCAGTCGCGGGCTCCATCGAAGTTCCCGGGTTTAGCCGATTGGAACCTTTCACCCTTGGAGGCTCCCGTTTTGAGAGCCGCCACCAACTCACCGAAGTCGGGTCTTCCCATCTTGAAGAGCACTTCCAATTGCTCCGGGGTGAATAGGACCGAGCTCCTTTGTTCCTCTTCCTCACTTCGGGGCTCATCCCGGTCCTCCAGAGGCATGGGTTCCTCCTCCCCGATAGATTCGGGAGGGGCTACTTGGTCATCGACAGGCTCCTCCATCACGGAGTCTTGCGGTTGTTTGCGGTTCTTCTTGGGAGCCATTCGAACCCAAGAAGTGAGCTTCACCACTTGCTCTGATACCACGTGACGCGCTCCCAAGTCACGGGGTGAAACCAACTTGAGGGTTTCACAAAGTCAAGTTGCGGAAGTTGAGACTTGGAGGCACGCTCCCGGCTTCCAACTCTAGAAAGGGGTACAGGGTCGAGTTGGGAGACCATGGATTAGACTAGGAAGAGCTTTTAGTTGATCAAGCTTGAATCTGCATCAAAACAAACCACCCAAGTGGTTAGTTCACTTTCCGGGACACCCTTTGGTGTTAGGACAAGTCACAGGCACTTCGGACCACAAGACTAACCACGGCCTGGATTCATGGGATGCCACTGCCATCCCCCATATAGTATACTCTGCGACGCCCCGCTGAGGCTACATCCAAATGGCTCTTTTTCCCGGGACTCCCAAGTTGGAGTCCTGAAATCCACCCAAGTGTCCCGGTTTCGGACTCTTGGGACTTTGAGTGGTCATAGCTCCTCGCCCTGACCTCCGATCGTGACAAGGGTTGAACCAAAGTTGTAGCCCTCATTGAGATCTTTTCAACGACGTATCGCACTCTCAAATCGGACATCAGGAGCTGGTCGATTCCCGACTTTTAATGGTTAGGAGTCAAACTGCCAGTTTGACTCCCGGCCCTTCTTTTGCCCATAACTTGGGCTGCAGATGTCCAAATGGCCAATACGAGGGGATTTTTGATATCTACGATTCAAGACCTTTCCATTGACATCAAAAACACCTTAATGCAAGGTGTTTTGGGTCCTTCTGTTGAGCTTTAAACATTTGGGAGTCCCGGAGGATTCCAAATCCCCAACTTTTCCAAGTGTTGGGCTTCACCCCCACACTTGGCCAAGTTAGGGTTGTGACATAGATGGTGAGTGATTCTCAAATGCCTATTCCTTCTCACATATAGATAAGTGGATTGCTACGAGATTGATACAAAAGCAGGAAGGATTGATGATCCCCTTTTTTTTGTCTTCACCGTTTTTTGAGTGCATCATGGATTCAATACTTACAAATTGTTGCTGATTGAGTTTCTAGCTAATCTGCTTCAAGATTTCTTCCTTGGGTTGGAAGGAAAAAGTTCGGAATCCTGTTTCCTGCCAAAGGAAAGACAGACAGAAACTGTGTCGGACTTCTTTTTGTCTTTGGGTGAAACAACAACCTTTGGGTTTTATTGCCTACTATTTTATTTTCTCTTGCTTTGTTGGGATTGATGGGGTTTACTGTCTTCTTACTTATGCCAGATTTTTGTGCATCATCTGAGTGTTGAAAATGGGTTGTTGTTGTTATGTTGTGCAGTTCTCAGACCTGGTGGGGTGAAGGAGACATGGGGCAGGTGTGTGGTTTATACCAGGTGGACCAATCCACTGTTGCTGTCAAGGAAAAATTCAAAAAATTCAGTACTGTGCTTAGCCCTGGTTGCCATTGTGTCCCATGGTGCTGCGGTGTCAATGTTGCAGGTGTTCTGTCCCTTCACATCCAGCAGCTTGATGTCCAATGCGAAACCAAAAGCAAGGTCTGGTGTTGTTTTTTTTCCCCCTCTCCCCCGCCCACCCACCTGCCTGCCTGCTTGGATCTTTTATCAGTGGTCTTGTGAGGATGAATCAGAGCTCATGGGTAGGAATTGTGGGGTTTGTGATGTTCAGGACAATGTCTTTGTGACTGTAGTGGCATCAGTGCAATATCGAGCACACATTGAGACTGCTGAAGATGCCTTCTACAAGCTCACGAATCCACGGGAACAAATAAAATTATATGTATTTGATGCTAATTATAGCAGTCCTTGTTGCCAACAATATGTAATCGGTATCAAATTTCAATGAGTAGGCCTTATGTTCAAGCAAAATGGCAACTATATAGACATATATATATATGTGTTCCTCATGTGATCAGGTTTCAATTCTGAGCAGAATGCTGTTGTTTGTTTGTGAGTAGTTGTGCGGGCCAGTGTATGAAGGATGCTTCTTGATGATGTTTTTGAGCAGAAGAATGACATTGCAAAGAATGTGGAAGAAGAACTTGAGAAGGTCAATTTTCTTTATTCCTTTCTGATAGCAACCATTTTTGTTTGACCTGGCAGCAGTTTGAGGATGCTTTCAGTTCTCCAACCCTAGCTGGAGTAATGGAAGAAAATGATGATGTTGATTTGTCTATTCCAGACACAGTTAAGTCATAAAATTCGTTTGGGAATGTGCTTAGGTTTGGATATATCGATTCTAGCATCTGGTAGGCCTGATTTTGTTAAAAGTCTTCATTTTCATCTATACTACTCAGGTTATATTCGAACTAGTTGGAGCGCTTGTGGGCAGGGCTAATGTGCTATATGGCCTGCTAGAGTTTGCTAAGTTACTTAGAATTGTGTAGAATGTTGCATTTAGTTTTTGTAAGCATCAAATTGATGTACTACATGACATTCTTTTTTGAGCCAATAAAATCACAAAAATTTAGGATTGAAGACTTAAATGTTTAGATTATAGGAGTAGAAATGTAGGTTTTTTCCCCTATTTGCAACACTTAAATCTGGGCAAATATATTGGAACACTGATTTGGAAAACCACATAAGGCATGTAATATGACCTGGGTATAATCTGTATATTATTTTAAACAAATTTAACATAAATAAACTAGACAAAAACTAAGGTGATGTATGCAATACATATTCAAGTATGTTTCAAATACAACTTACATACAATTTAAATACAACCATTATATATAACCAGTAATATATGGGTACATTTTAGTATGTACCAGAGTCCTACAATGGGTACCCATACCCATGGGTACCCAATACCCACCCATACCCATGGGTAAATGGGTGGGCAATGGGTATGGGCTTGGACGCATGGGTGGGTAATGGGTGGGTACGAGGCAATAAATCATTGGCACGTCCCTCCTTTTAAAAACACTTCAAAGTACTCTTAAGTAGTTTTATTTTGGTGATGGACTGATGGGTATGAGTTGGGTGGGTAATGGGTATGGACAAGGTGCCATGGGTGGGTAATGGGTGGGTAATGGGTGGGTACAGTTGACCCACGCGCAGCTGTGGGTCAGGTATGGGTACAGTTGTCAAGCCCAATGTAGGACTCTGGTATGTACCCATATAAAATAACGAGTAGAATACATTCAATACATAATTGTGGACCCCTTATGTCTAAAATATGTATAATACATTTGGAATATTCGCAAGGCTATGACTCATTTGGTGACATTTGCAACTAATGGTAGGTAGAGGGGTCTTCTTGGATGGAAATTGTAATGAAAGCTATTCAAATGAAAGGATGAAATAATCCATTAATCGTAAGTTAGTCATAGAGTAGTTGCAAGCGGCTTCAAATGCAAACAGTAGTTGTAGATATAACCAACAGTAGTTGTAAATGTCAAATAGTCGCAACTAGTCGCAAATTCGTTGGTTGCAAAATCACAGATTTCTACTAGTGTTTATCTTTGTAATGATGCTGAACTCATTAGCCTTTGGGCTTATATGAATGCATTCTAGTGAAATTTTTTCTTTTAGTTGATTTTAATGTGTAACACGTTTCCATTTTTGTGTGCTTTTGTGTAGGTCAATTTTTCAATTTTAGTTGGGTAGAATCAACTTATGGATGGGTTTCCATTTTTACCACCTTCCCAAACCAAATGCTTGTTTGCACTAAAGTTAGGTTTGATTTCATTCATATGTTACTTGTGAATGATGTATGTTTTTTTTGGTTTGCAGGTCACCTTCAACTCCAATTGGGCAAAATCCAATGTGGATTGGGGTTCAATCCCCCTTGAAGGCATAAAGTTGTAGTCTTTCGAATGTGTTGGCATCTTGTGGATGTGTGTTTATGTGGCATCTTGATTTTCTTGTCTTATGTGTGGTTGTAGCACATGTAGGAGACTATCAACTATAGTTGGGCAAAATCCATTCTTGGATTAGGGTTTAATCCCAATTGAAGGCATAAAGTTGTAGTCTTTCGAATGTGTTTGCATCTTGTGGTTATATGTTTGTGTGGCATCTTGTGGTTATGTGTTTATGTGGCATTTTGATTTTCTTGTCTTATGTGTGGTTGTAACACATGTAGGAGACTTTCAACTGTAGTTGGGCAAAATCCATTCTTGGATTGGGGTTCAACCCCCCTTGAAAATATTTTGTTGTATAACTTTGACTAGGCATTGGCAACCCATCAAGCAAAGTTGGGTTCTTTACCACCATCATATAATAACTCTTATGTTAATCACTTTCTCATGTACATAATGTTAGGATTCCATTTGATTGCATCATGGCAACATTACAAGAATAAACATCATAATGGTGGTAATGTCATTCCTTGGTTTGAAAGTTTTCAACTTCCAAAAGATTGTGATCATAATGTTGACAAGCTAGGTGCACATATGAAGCCCCTATTTGGTCCTACTTGAGAAAGGTTCTTTATGAGGAAGTAGGAGGGTGATCCTGGTAGCCCTATTATACTATACTGGTCCTTTGCAGCTTTACAATTTGTTATGTTGAGCTTCTTAGGTCAAACATTATTTCATTACCTTCAAATTGTTGTTGTGGAGATTTCTTTACAATCTCATTAGTATTTGAACCTTTCGGGAAGTCACATGAACCATAATTTGGTGCAGGCATAATTTGTTTTCCATTTAAGAATGGAACACATTTTGTTTCTACTTGTCGTTCCTTTTAGGCACATCGCATCTTTGTGCCTCTGTGCTTTTTTGTCTTCAATGTAGCAAAATGATGATAGTGCATTTTACAAATGTTTTAGAAGAACTAAACAAGATTGTTTGATAAAGGTAAATTGTGTGGGAAGATAAGGGAATGAAGATGTTCACAAACAAGTGTAAATGTCGCAACCCTACCTTGGCCAAGTGTGGGGGTGAAGCCCAACACTTGGAAAAGTTGGGGATTTGGAGTCCTCCGGGACTCCCAAATGTTTAGAGCTCAACAACAAGGGGCAAAACACCTCACATTGAAGTGTTCTTAATGTCATTGAAAAGGTCTTGAAGCATAGATATCGAAAATGCCCTCGTATTCTCGATTTGGACATCTGTAGCCCAAATTATGGGCGAAAGAAGGGCTAGGAGTCAAATTGCCAGTTTGACTCCCGACCACTAAAAGTCAGGAATCGACAAGTTTCCAATGTCCGATTCGGGAGTGCAATACGTTGTTAAAAAGATCTTGACGAGGGCTACAATTTTGGTTTAAACCTTGTTGCGATCTGAGGTCAAGGCGAGGAGCTACAACCTCTCAAAGTCCTGGGAGTCCAAAATCGGGACACTTGGTTGGATTTCGGGACTCCAACTTGGGAGTCCCGGAAAAAAAAAGCCATTTGGATGTAGCCTCGGCGGGGCGTCGCAGAGTATACTATATGGGGGATGGTGGTGGCATCCCCCGAGTTTGGGCCGTGGTGAGTCTTGTGGTCCGAAGTGCTCGTGGCTTGTCTCAACACCAAAGGGTGTCCCGGAAAGTGAACTAACCACTTGGGTGGTTTGTTTTGATGCATATTCAAGCTTGATCAACTAATACCTCTTCCTAGTCTAATCCCTGGGCTCCCAACTCGACCCTCTACCCCTTTCTAAAGTTGAAAGCCGGGAGTGCCTTCCGAGTCCCAACCTTCCGCAACTACACTTTGGTGAACCCTCAAGCGGGTTCACCCCGGGACTTGGGAGTGCGTCACTTGGTATCAGAGCTCAAGGAAGCTCGGCCTTCTTCTTGGTGTGGTGATGGCACCCAAGAAGACCCGCAAGCCACCGCAGGACTCCATGTTGGAGGAGCCCGTCGATGACCGAGTAGCCCCGCCCGAATCTATTGGGGAGGAGGAACCCATACCCCGGGAGGACCGAGATGAGCCCGAAAGTGAGGAAGAGCAAAGGAGCTCGGTCCTATTCACCCAAGAGCAATTGGAAGTATTCCTTAAGATGGGTAGACCCGACTTTAATGAGTTGGTGTCGGCTCTCAAAACGGGAGTCGCCAACGGTGAAAGGTTTCAACCGGCCAAGCCCGGGAACTTTGATGGTGCCCGTGACCGAAAGGTTGTGGATGCTTGGCTTGCGGAGATAGACGACTACTTGCATGTCGCCAAGGTTGGACGGAATTCCGCCGTGGAACTTGCCCAATCCTATTTGAAAGGTTGTGCCGCCACATGGTGGAGGACGGTCCGACAAGAGGAGGGGAAGAACCACGACTACACATGGGGGTTCTTTAAGGAGTGGCTCGAGTCGGAATTTGTTCCAAAGGACCTCCGACTACATCTCTAGGTGCAAACTCCGTGACCTTGTGAATGTCACGAATGAGAACCTAAGGCATTATGTGAGGGCTTACTCCGAGCTCATGCTTGAGATCCGGCATATGCACGAGTTGGATCGTGTATGCCAATTTGTGATGGGGCTTCCCACTTGGGCCAAGCGAAAGCTTGAGGAGAGTTGGCCCGCCTCATTATCCGAAGCCATCACGAAAGTGGAAAACTTCTCGGATGTGGGGCGGAATGACAAATCTGGGTTCAAGAAGGACAACAAGTTCCTTCACAAGAAGCCAAGGCATGAAGGGGAATGGAATCGGGGGCAAGGAAACCCAACCAAGGAAAAGCCTAAACCATTCCAAAGCTCGGGGTTCAAATCGAAAGGAAGCTTTGTGAGAAAAGGGGCTCGCTCCAAGGGGAGCCAACCAAAGGGAGATTTTGGAGCAAAGCCTAAAGGGGCATGCTTCAATTGCAACGAAGTGGGGCACTACTCCAAAGATTGCCCCAAGTCCAAATCCGGTGTTGGGATCTCAAAGGTACTTGCTCTCAATGCCACTTTAGCCCAAAAGGAATGCAATCGACTTATCTTCTTGAAAGGGAAAATTTCTAAGCGGGATATTTTATGTCTTTTGGACACAGGGGCTTCTCACAACTTCATAACTCGAGAAAGCGCCGAGAGGATGGAGCTCCACTTGGAGGAGCTCAAGGCACCCATTGAGGTGCATTTTGCGGATGGGGTTCCCCATCCAACCACGCTACAAGCAAAAGGAGTACCTCTCCAATTGGGGAATTGGAGAGGAAAGGTGCACTTGTTAGTTTCCACCTTGGGTGGAATGGAATGCATTTTGGGAATGGAGTTCATCACCCAAAATAATGTGCTCATAGAAGGGCACAATAGGGTAGTTAGAATTCCATCTAAAAGTGGGATTGTGCGAGTCAAGGCACATGAGTTGCCTTGTGTGGGTGATCCAACCATCCGCTTTATGGTAGGAAAAGTTTTCAAGAAAGAATGTGTGGGAGGCTTTGGCATGATGTGTGTGATGCGGGTGTTGGATGAGTACGAGCCCAAGGAGGTCACCAAGTTGGTGACTCCCGCCAAGTGCATAAGGCAAGTGTTGGAAGAGTTCCCGAATGTGATGCCCGAAGAGTTGCCCGAAGACTTACCCCTGAAAAGACGGGTTGATCATGCGATTGAAGTGATGCCGGGAGTGGAACCTCTCGCCAAGGCCCCATACCAAATGAGCCATGAGGAGTTGAAAGAGTTAAAGGTTCAACTCGAAGAACTCCTCGCAAAAGGGTATATCAAACCAAGCAAGTCACCATATGGGGCACCCGTCCTTTTTGTTCACAAGAAGGATGGGACTTTGAGGATGTGTGTTGATTATAGAGCACTCAACAAGGCAACGGTGAAAAATCGATATCCTATTACCTTGCATCGATGATCTATTTGACCGTCTCTCGGGAACCAAGGTTTTAGTAGAATTGATCTACGTTCCGGGTATTACCAAATAAGGATAGCGGAAGGGGACGAAGAGAAAATCGCTTACCGCACAAGGTATGGCTCATACGAGTTCATGGTGATGCCTTTTGGGCTCCCCAATCCACTCGCCACATTTTGCACTCTCATGAATGACATATTCCGCGAATGGCTTGATGATTTTGTGGTCGTCTACATAGACGACAATTTGATTTATAGTATAACCTTGGAGGAGCATGCGGAGCACCTTCGCAAGGTGTTCTAAAGGCTAAGAGAAAACAAGTTGTATGCCAAGCTCGAGAAGTGCGAATTTGGAGTGGCCGAAGTGGACTTTCTTGGGCATAGGATAACCCAACAAGTTTGAAGATGGATGATCACAAGGTCAAGGCAATTTTGGATTGGGAGCCGCCAAGGTCGGTTCCCGCCTTGAAATCCTTTTTGGGATTGGCCTCATACTATTGCAAGTTCATAAAGAACTTTGCAAAGATAGCGGGCCCCTTGACAAACCTCTTGAAGAAGTCCGCCGTCACTTATGATTGGGATGAAGCATGTGACGAAGCCTTTGGAACATTGAAGGGAATGTTGGTGAAGGCGCCGGTGTTGAAGTTGCCCGACTTTGAAAAAGAGTTTGAGATCCATTCCGACGCCTCCGATTTTGCAATCGAAGGAGTCTTAATGCAAGAAGGAAGACCGGTGGCCTTTGAAAGCAAGAAGTTGGGTGAGACGGAGCGAAGGTGGCCAACACACGAGAAAGAGATGTGAGTGGTCATACATTGTCTCAAGACTTGGGGCCATTATATAGGCTCCAAAGACGTAGTAGTGTGGACCGACAATGTGACCTTGAAGTACTTCGCGACCCAACCCAAGTTGACATCGAAACAAGTAAGGTGGCAAGACACATTGGCCTTGTTCAATGTGGACATCCGGCACAAGCCGGGAAAGGAGAACATAGTCCCTGATGCCTTGAGTCGGAAACACCAACTTAAAGTGGTGTACGTTGGAGAGTCGGAACTTCAAAAAGAAGTTAGACTAGCAAGCTATCGAGATGCCTTTGTCAAAGAGGTGAAGCAAAGTATCCAAAATGGAGCCAAGTCCCATTTCCATTTGAGAAATGGATTATTGTGGTACAAGCAAAATCGACTTTATGTGCCGGAAGGGAAGTTGAGGGACACGCTTTTGAAGGAATGTCATGATGGACCTTTTGCGGGCCATGGTGGTGTAAAGCGCACCACAACATTCCTAAAAAAGTCCTACTATTGGCCCAACTTGAAGGATTGTGCGGAGGAGTACGTGAAGACATGTTTAACTTGTCAACAAAATCGAACCCTCAACAAGAAGCAAGCGGGTTTGTTGCAACCTTTGCCAATTCCCGAAGGGCCGTGAGAAAGTGTGTCAATGGATTTCATGGTAAGTTTGCCCCCTTCAAAGGGGTTTGATGCCATCATGGTTGTGGTGGATCGATTTAGTAAGATGCCACACTTCATTCCCACAAAGGATGAAGCCACGACTCAAGAGACGGGGAGGTTGTTCTTCTCCCACATTTTCAAACACCATGGTCTTCCAAAAGACATAGTGTCGGGTCGAGACCCGAAGTTTACAAGTAAGTTTTGCAGGCCTTGAGAAAGCGAATGGGGTCGGAGCTCAAGATGAACACTTCTTTCCGCCCCCAAACCGATGGACAAACCGAGAGGGTCAATTTGGTGATCCAACAATTCTTGACGAATTATGTGGCGGCGGATCAACAAGATTGGGTGGACCACTTGGAGTTAGCCGAGTTTTGTTACAACAACTCGGAACACTCCGCAACCGGGTCCACCCCATTTCAAATGGTGACGCGCAAGTCACCAATTGTGCCCATGACTTGGGCAACACAAGGACAACTCCCGAGTGATGCAAGTGAGAAGGTGCCAATGGTCACACAACTTGATGAAGAGAGAAAGCGCTTGTGGGAGTTAGCAAAGGCCAACTTGGGAAAGGCGCACAAAAGATACAAGGATTTTGCGGATAAGTCTCGACAAGAGGTGATTCAAGTGGGAGACAAAGTGTGGTTGAACATCAAGAACTTTTGGGTTGCCCGAAGGTTTAAGTCATAAGTTCATGGGCCCATATGCGGGTCCATTCAAAATGTTGGAAAAGAAACTTTCCGACACTTATAAGTTAGAACTTCCGGCAAAACCTTAGAGTTCATCCCACATTTCACGTGTCTCTTTTGAAGTCGATCTCGCGTGATGCCTCAAGGCCTAATCGTGAAAACTATTCAAGGCCCTCGCCCGACTTGGTTCATAATGAACCGAAATTTGAGGTGGAGGCCATGCTTGAGTCAAGGCAACTTAGAGGGCAAGAGCGGGAGTACTTAGTCAAGTGGAAAGGATACCATCCAATAGAGGCTTCTAGGGTGAATGAGTCCGACATGGAACATGCCCAAGAAGCCATAGAAGAATTCCACGCGAGACCGGCAAAGAAGAAACGTAGAACATGATGAGGACATCACCTTTCTTTTAGTGGGGCGGAGTGCCACATAAAAATGTATCACATCAAGTTGCAAGTGAAATAAAAGGCTTTAAAACTTTCAAGAGATTGTATCATGAGAAATTTGTATAAGGTAAATAGAGTTGTTAAATGGCATTGGACAAATGGAGCTTTCTTGCGTAGGCTCAAATCAAAATCGGACTCCTACTTTGGGGTTGAGGAAACTTGACCCCGAAAGAGGAGGCAAACAAGGTGAGCTTGTCGGGACATGCACATGCCTTAAGTGCATCTCGAAGGGTTGGTTGGTAGTGTGGCCAACGCGAGAAGTCATGACCCCCCTCACATACTTTAAGTGTAGTTTGGGACTTGGGTTTGGCAAACCTAGGTGTTGCTTCTCGTACTTTGATAAGCAAACCTTTTAGTTAAGGCTTGGTTGTTGTGACCAAGGCGCGGGATAGGGAAAGGAGTCATGTCAAGTAGCTTAGGTCAAGAGTAGACTTGACTTAAGTTCCTCATGAGGGGAAGAATGAAAAAGTTCCTCCCAAATGAGGAGCTTCGTCAATTAGGCTAGTTAGTCTTTTGATGAAGCAAAGGTGGAGGGTTTTGGGGAAGACTCTCTTGGACTTGTCAAGAAAGTGTTGGAAACTTGGGGACGCCTAAGTTAGCTTGAGACAAGGTCTAGCCACAAAGTTGACAAAATGGCCAAGGATCCAAAAGAAAGCAATTGCAATTATATGAAGGAAAATTCTAAGTGTCAATGAGGACATTGACCTCTTTCTTCTAGTGGGGGAGAGTGTCGCAACCCTAACTTGGCCAAGTGTGGGGGTGAAGCCCAACACTTGGAAAAGTTGGGGATTTGGAGTCCTCTGGGACTCCCGAATGTTTAGAGCTCAATAGCAAGGGGCAAAACACCTTGCATTGAGGTGTTCTTGGTGTCAGTGGAAAGGTCTTGAAGCGTAGATATCGAAAATGCCCTCGTATTATCGATTTGGACATTTTTAGCCCAAATTATGGGCGAAAGAAAGGCCGGGAGTCAAACTGCCAGTTTGACTCCCGACCACTAAAAGTTGGAAATCGATCAGTTTCTGATGTCCGATTGGGGAGTGTGATACGTCGTTGAAAAGATCTCAACGAGGGCTCCAACTTCGGTTCAGACCTTGTTGCGATCCGAGGTTAGGGCGAGGAGCTACGACCTCTCAAATTCCTGGGAGTCCAAAACCGAGACACTTGGTTGGATTTCGGGACTCCAACTTGGGAGTCCCGGAAAAAAAGAGCCATTTGGATGTAGCCTCGGCGGGGCGTTGCAGAGTTTACTATATGGGGGATGGTGGTGGCATCCCCCGAGTCCGGGCCGTGGTGAGTCTTGTGGTCCGAAGTGCCCGTGGCTTGTCCCAACACTAAAGGGTGTCTCGGAAAGTGAACTAACCACTTGGGTGGTTTGTTTTGATGCAGATTCAAGCTTGATCAACTAATACCTGTTCCTAGTCTAATCCCTGGGCTCCCAACTCGACCCTCCCCCCCTTTCTAGAGTTGAAAGCCGGGAGTGCCTTCCGAGTCCCAACCTTCCGCAACTACACTTTGGTGAACCCTCAAATGGGTTCACCCCGGGACTTGGGAGTGCGTCAGTAAACATGCCAAACTATTTGCAAAGCACATTAAGTTGGAGTAGCAAGTGCTTGACATCATTTGACTTGTCAAAGTTTCTCGGTTTCTTTCACATTTATTGTTGATTGATGGGTGGAAAATGTAACAAAATATTGTTAGAATTCAACATTTTGTTTTGATATGTAAAAATTGTGCACAAATTGAAGTGAATGATTTATTTCTTTTGTATACATGAATCATTGTTGGAAAAACATGTCAATATTGCTATAGGAACACCAAATAGGTTTGTACTTTGTAGCCACAATTTCACCTTAAGCAACGACTAGTCACATCTAACCCACATCCCATGTAAATGACAATAACCACCTTGCATTCACATGCTTCAACGTGAAATAGCCTACCAATCACCTTTACCCATGTGATTGGTGCCACTTAGCCTAAACTTGGTACAAGTTGGAGAGGCTTGTTAAACAACATTGAAAATAACAAAAAACAATCCCTGCCATAGATGGTCTTATTAATTGTGTGTCATGTTCTTGTTCACATTATTGCACCATAAAACTAAAGACCATTTGGTAGTGGATCAAAATGGTCCACATGAAAACAAATAGAAAAATGAAACCTTTAATGTAGTAATGGATGGATGGTTCAATACTGTCATGTAGTAGTTATTAAATACCTAATTACTACTCAAACAAGGGGTTAAGACATGTCATCAAGATTCAAACTAATAAAATGTGAACATGTACTCTAATGATTAGTCATGTGGTCAACATGACTACTAGGGATAATGTTCATAACTAAATGGGACACATGATTAAATTTGACACCTAATTACAAATTATTATAATCATGGATGTTTAGTTTTGTACTGAAAAATGCTTTTGTTAAGTGAAATAAGCTTTTACTCCTTGCCATTACTCAACTTTTCCAACTTGAGATTTGTGAATATGTTGAAGAAAAAAGAAATATACAATCTTGGGTAGTTATTTTTTAGGTCTATTTTTAATCTATAAGCTTGTTCAACCATTGGTTGTAACAAAGGTGAATTGAATGTGACATGCCAAATACAAACAATCAATGGGAACACAATAACATTACCATGGTCACATTGTTAAATTGGAAAGCTTTTAATTGCCTTGATGTTAAAGGACATTATATATTCACACCTTCAATTCAACCTCTTGGGTCAAACATTGATGTTTTAAATGGCAAGTTATTGCTAGCTAATACTATTATTCAATCAACATTTGATGTGAAATTTGTGTTGTGGAAAAAAAAATTCAAATTTTTTTTTTTTTGTTAATTTAGTTAGCACATGAATTGAATTGTCTTTTAACTTGGTTTAATTTGAATATAAAATAAATCATGGATCAAACATAAAATTAACATTTAACATGTTCATTCTAATGTACTAATAATAGATCAAAAGGTATGTTATTGGGTGGAGGTTTCTACACTTGTCAAAACACAAAACCTTCAAAATTCAATGCACCTCCATTGTATTTTTCAAATTTCCTTAAATATGTGTTCAATGTTTTTGCCATTGACCTAAGTACATTTAATTTCTTGTAAGGTCATTCATCTCAATACATTGAATAGATTTCAATTTCATAAAGGAATGAATTAGTTTCCTTCATTTCAACAAAAAGATTTTTCCACAATGATATTTGTTGTTTCCTTATTTTTTAATGTTGTCATTTTTAGTTTTGGTGCAAATGAGGTTCATTTATTTTTATGTTCCACATTGCTTCACATCATCACATTGTTTTTGGGCCAAAATTCATTGTTATCAAGGTTATTTCAACATGTCATGTCATTAACATATGAACATGTTTTGTCTAATTAAGCTTCATGTGGATATGTTAACATTGTTCAAAAAATTGTTAACAAAAATATATGTTAATGCAAAAGGTGAGAATGATTTAATTTCATTTTTTTGGGCATTTAATGTGTGGAAACAACCATTATGGAGTGGTTTTGATATTATGCATGGTATTCAATCTCCTCTTTACTTTTTTTTTCCCCTTCATAAATCATAAATCATATAAATTTGTGATGTTTTACAATGATGGAAATGATATGTGAAAGTTATATGGACAAATGACAAGAAAAAAATGAAAATGTGTTCTGAACATGAAACAAGAATGAAGGTTGACCATATAATTAAAAATATATAATTTTGTAGGATTGTGTTTTTATCATGTAAATTGTGATTTTTGATGGAACATTTTTTGTAATGAGTCTTTTATGTTTGGGCATGCACATATTTTTTTCTCCTTCATTGTGATTTGGATTAATTTAAAGTGTTTCACACCAAGTGATATTTACATCATTATGTGTGCATTATATGAAAAAAACTATTGAAATAGTTAATGGACAAAAGAAAGAAAGAAAATTATTTTTTTCAATGTTTTCATTTTTTTGGTTAAAAAAATATTTTGATATGTGTTTTGATAATTTGATTAAGTTTGATGAATCACATCAATACTATATAACATGTGCTCTATGATATCAACCCATTTATACATCCACAAGCATGTTTTAACTAATATGAGTATTCATCTTTCAAAACAAAGAACAAAACCTAACTATTTAAAACCTACATTTTTGTCAAACTACTTAACCCAGATGAAACAATAGATAAAATCATTTGAAATTGCAATGATACAAAAGAAATTTTTTAATATATGAATTTAGAATATCCTTGAAATTAATAGAAACTTTTAAAACTATTATTGGCATTACAAAATACGATAGAAGATTAAAATGTTGCTATAAAACAAGCACAATTTAATGAGATAATTTTTTTGTATACTTTTAAGAACTCATTTGATGATCCTTGTCTCTTTTGCAAATATGACCTATTAAAAAATATTCGTGATCTTGTTTATTGCATAATTTATTGGACATGGATGTCATTTTTATATTTAAAAAATATTTATTATTATAATACCTTGGCATCTTTGACATTAATTACATTATTTGCAAAAAAGCTGTAGTTTTCAACTTTAGTTTTTTCAAAGATCTTTGCGTGTGAAGGATCATACATTTTTTTGGAATATTCAAAAATATTTTATTTTTGACATGAAAATTTCAAATTTTCAACTAATTCTACAAATATGTGTTGAATTTGCTTGTGTACTACATTAATAAAAATAGGTTAAGTACATTTGAAAATATTATGAATCTATTAAATCATGTGTGGTTTTTACATCCCATGAATACGTTGTGAGGGTTACAACTTTCTTTCAATATGAGTCATTAATTGAATTGAATGCATGGGAGGATGAATGATTTATTGGCATAGGAGCTTTACAAGAAGGAAGAAAAAAAAAAAGAAATTGAAAAAAAGGAATGAAGATTTAAGGAAGCACAATAGTTTGTAAGTAATTCACCAATACTTGCAAATTGGGTCCAAATTGAAATGGGCAAGACTTTTAAAATCATAAAAGTTGATAAAAAGATTAAAAAATTTAAGTTTAAATTTATTTATTTATTTTTGGGTGTAATTAAAAACATGTTCAAAGTCTAGCTCTTGATTTCGAATTCTACATTATTCAAAGAATTCATATTTTGCTTACATCAATTGCAAGTGAATCATAAATCACATGTTTCTCAAACTACTATGACTATGTATCATATCAAAGTTTTGAAAACTTTGAGATTCCTTTGTGCATGTTGTTATTTAAGAGTGCATGATTCACATTCAAGTGCATTTGTGTTTCATCTTTTCATTCAAAAATTACACTTTAAAGCTCAATGGCTTACAAAATAATACAATGTTTATGTTTTGAAAGATTAATCTTAAACTATAACTAAAATTCTCAACCTTCACATCATGATTGCAATTTTTTTGAAATGTTTTAAATTTCAACATTTTGTTTCATGTGAAAGAAACATGTTTTGGTATATTTCAAACCACTAAACCACACTCTACATCCAAATGTTTTTTCTTGGATTTGATATCGATTAATTCTCATAATCTCTGTAATTTTCATAATTCCAACAAGTGGTAACATTGAATTTAACATAATGTTAGCTTTTGGTTTATATTGAAAATGAAAATTTACAAATAAATAAATATGAAATTCCATTATAATTTAAAAATTGATATATCAAATTAAATTTTTCTGGGGGGCATTTTTAATTTAATAATTAATTTAATAAAAACTAAAGTAATAGAATAAATTTACATAAATCATTTTGATTAATTAAATCAAATATAAAAAAATAAATTCATTAAATTTCTACTTATATATTATTGGTAATATTTTAGTGGACACCATTTTATCAAAATTAAAAGCACATTGAAATGAACATTGAAAATGAAATATATCCATCAAAACATTTGATCAAAGTTGACAAGTTTACATTATTCTTATGTTATGTTTATGAAATTAGTTAAATTTAATTAACTCATTTAAAACATCAAATTCATTAATATTTACTGAGAACTAGCATTTGACAACCTTTTAATATCACCTCCACACATGATTTGGGGTTTTCACATCAATTGAATATATTGCTTCTTTCAAATTTGATTTATTTAAAATTTAGTGAGGGCTTGATTTTGAACCTTAAATGACTATGCTTGTTGCTATGCCAAGTTTTTGAAAGGTAGAAGATGGGATGTTAACTTAGCAAACATTTAAAAATCTTAACACCTTCAATCAAAATTCAAATTGATGCAATGTTTTGATTTTAAAATGTTTTAAATTCGGTTGACAACAAAAATGTACTAAAACAACACCAAAGACAATGAAAAATGAAGGAAAAAAAAAGAAAAAGAATGTCAACAAGGAACCAAAAAATGATAGCAAATAGTAGTAGAGGTTTTAAAAAGGCACCCTAAAAACACCAAAGGTGTTAAGTTGGATATCAAAAATTTCTTTTTATGCCAATAAAGGGCATGAGGGTTGAAGGAGGTGGATATAATATTGGAAGACACTGAGACCTACATAAGAGATGTTGTGAGCACTAGGGTTGAAAATAATATACATTATATATATATTTCAAACCAAGGGTGATTGGGAAGCATAGGAAGGACATTGTAAAGGCCCCCAATTTTTTTTTTTTAAAGGTAATGAAAAACATCAAAAATGATATCATGGGTGCTAAAAATATTAATGTTTTGGTAAGTGAAAATTAAACCTCATATTTTAGAATTAATGGAAGTAAAAGATTTCATGGACAATTCATATGATGATGGATTGCCGATGTCTAGTAATTAATTATTTTTAAAGAATTTATTTAAATAAAATTTGAATAAATTAATATTAAAATATATAATATCTTGTATGTCATTGGTTGTGTGAAGCACCATGAGCCCAAGTATATACATATTAAGAAATTCTAAGACAAGTCTCTTCAAGGCTCTTATCAATAAAACTTTTCAAAAAGCATCTTTAAGGCTTTAAAGGATGGGTAAAAAAAAACTCCACTTGTGAAAAATCATTGGAAAAAATTTAATCAATTTCTAGAGGTGAAAGTCATTTTAAATTCAATACTTTTTTTTTCATCGATCCAAAAATTGTCAAATGACAATCATGCATATTGCTGAGTTGAGGGCTTTCCAAAGGTACCAAAAGTGCAACAAAAGGCCTCAATTTGACAGAGTTAAGGTGTGGTTGCAAAGCAAAAGAAACACCTATATATGTTTAATGAGTGATTATTGTCTCATGCTTTACAATGGGTAAAGCCTTTGGGTGGGGGACATTTGTTCAAATGCTAGGTGGAACTAGACTATTTTCTCATCTTAGGCCCCTTGTTTGGGTACACCCCTCCCTTTGGGTTGCTCTACACTTAATTAGGTTCGTTATAATGTGAGACATCCTTAATGGTGATTTTTTTCCCTTGTTGGTGTGCTTTTTGGCAGGCTCATGCTTTTCTAGAATGCTTTTGTTTTGGCAAAAGTTCACCAAATGGTGATATATATATATAATTTTATTTTCTTTCAGTTTGGCAGAAATTTATTTGATCAAAAAAATTTAGAAATCACCAGATTCTATTCTAAGTGCCATCCAGTAGCCAAAAATATGGGAAGCATGCTAGATTTTTTAATACTTTCATATTTTCTTATCGTCAAATCTGGCTGAATCATCTTATGGATGATCAACACTTCACAAAATTGGGGGGAAAAAAATCCTGTTGCAGAATCCAGTGTATAGGGGAGCCTATGCATCCAAACCCCTCCCCACCTCCATTTTTCCTCAACAAATGTAAGGGAGTGATGCAAAGCATACTTTGAGAGGAGGGGACATTTTGTGTACAATTAAGCTGAAAGGTGAGGGCGTTTCCAAAATAAGGGGGCCTAGGACAAGGCAGTAGCTGGGTGCATCACGACCTTTTGGGACTGTCCCCCACATGTGGCCTTTACCCATTGTAAAGCAAGAGCTGAGTGTACATTGGGAGGCCATAAGATCCCTCCCAGTATGAACCAGTTGGCATAATATCCCTCCTCCTCTTTAGGATATATAGATTTCCATGGATAGACGGTGCCTTTCAAACACACTAGGAAAATTCTTGGAGTGCTTAATCAGTTGTAATGCACTTGAAGAACTTTCCTAATGTATTTGGAAGGTACCTCATTAATAATGCCTCTTGAGAAATAGAAGGCACCTTACTCCTAGAAGAGGGCTCTTGTAGGTGTAAGGTGCATTTTATTCATATCACATTTTGATTTCAGTGTGTTTGGGCTTGTGACAACATTTGCCTCTGTGTGCTTTACAATTGGGGAGGGTCACTGGTGGAAATATTCTCCAAATGGAGGTCAGATTCCTCTTCATTTTAGGCCCCTTATTTCAGGAATTCCCCCACCCTAGGGCCTTACCCTACAACCAAGTTACTAAACCTTGCACACGGAGTGCTTTCCTCACACCTACATACCCATTCCACAATTTAAGGTGCCATCCATTTTGTGTAGGTTACAGCCTTAGGGTGGGGCATTCCCTAAATAAGAGGCCTAGGACAAAGTGTAGTCAAGTCCGGTCGTTTTGGGAATATCCTTCACCCATGCGCCTTATCTTCGAGAGAGCACAAGGCAAACTTTGGCCTAAGCCTTAAACATGCATAGATCACAAGTTGGTGGGAGCGGGATGAATCTCACACCTTAAACCCTACACTTTCTAAAAGAATGCAATTAATTTTATTTTATTGGATAACTTTCCTCCAGTAGTTGGAGACAATTTTGGGGCTCCTCTACAAGAGTTCAATAAGTAAATTTTGATCTCACAACTTGTTTTTCCCATTTTTAGAAAAGAGAATGAGAACTCAGAAATTAATCCATGAGAATCACTCCCCTGGAAACTTTCCCTCAGAATGAAAATATAATTTTATTAAATTTTCGAAAAACCTCTTCCCACAGAGGATCCCAAACAATTAAATTTTTCTGGTGGCCTTAAAAATAATTAAAATTGTGAGGGTTTTAATGTGACTGACTATCAGATTTAGGAATGGAAAGCACCTTTGAGACCTCACACTTATAAGTAGGAATAAGCTCCCTCATGCTCTTAAAGACTGGCCATAAGATCTTGCCTCTTTTGTAAGAGGGATAATGACAAATATAGGCTGCCCTCCAAATATAACCAAGAAATTTCTTGAAGTAGTTTAGAAATACAAAATCTAAGGCAGCGCGCATGAGTCATTTGATAAGGGGGGCGGGGTGGGGGGGTCACCTGGTTTCTGCAAAACATCAAAGGCGGTGGAAGAGGAAGTCACTTCCCAATTCCTAGTCCCGACTTTTGCTGTCGCCCTAGACAATACCAAAAACACCTTCTTTGGGGGGGGGGGGGGAGCGGGGGGAGAAGAGGGGGCAGGGGTGTGGAAATCCCCGAGAAGCAACTGGTCATATCGTGTGCATTGATTGTCATTAGGCCAAAAAACTTGTAAATATCGAAGTTTCAAAGACGAGGTTTCATCATATTTATAAAAGTTTCTCGATAATATTCATACATGATCTGTTATAAGTAAAAGATGGACATTATCATGTACATACTCAGATGCGTGCCACCCCTTCGAACTTCAGAAGATGTGACAAGATTTAGAAATAATAATAAAAAATCACAAGTTTCCCTATGGCTATCTTGTTACGACTTCACCTCAGTTAAAGGCCCCACTTTAATAATAGGAGGGTAAGAGACCCATGTGACCGAGCACCTTTAGGGAAGAGGAGAGGGGGAAAGAGGGGGGAGGGGAGCGGGGAACAGGAGGAGGGGAAGTGACCCAGATGACCCAGCACCCACCAGTGCACCATTGATTGGAGCGACAGGGCAGTGGGGGCAGATGAGGGTCGATTAGAATAAATAAATTCTTACGTTCCATCTTTTTTTCCCCATTTGTTTTTTGTTCGTAATGATCCCTACTTATCCACCTATTTCCTCATGTATTGATTTACCTACCTATTGACTTTTATTTATTTATTGATCTGCCTACCTACCTACTTATATTAACCCCTACTTACTCACCTTACCTACTAATCCTATTACTAACTTGTTGGTGACTCCATCATCTCGTTTCCCTTTATTTTTCTTCTTTCTCTATCTTTTGTATTTTGTATTTTTTTCTTTCTCCTCAAAAAGCCATTGGTAGCATTTACACTAAGTTGGGGAAGGAAGTTTAAAAGGAACCATGATTGCGAGTCAACATGTTTCATTAGAATTAGAAGTTAATCGCCAACAAGTTGCTGTATTAGAATTGGTAGTTGATGAACAACATGATGTTCCATTAAATGCATTTCGAGTTAATCTACAAGTGGGCATTGGAGGGGATGACCAAGTGTAAGAGATTCAATGTCTTAGTTCCAATTATCCAAATAACATTATCTATTTTCATTGTGATGCTTTCCTACCAAATCAATGAGTTCAACTCAACTAAAACAAATAATGATTAAGGTATACAAAGAAAAAATGACAATATAGTTTTTGTTTTAACTTATACATTTAGTAAAACTCTTTGTAAAGCATCATTTGTCTTTTAAAAGAATTCTCATTTTTATGAAAATATCTTTGAAGTACAATATGTTGATTTGAGTTGAATATCTCAACCTCATACTTGTGTTGTTTGCTTTGGTAAGTTATGATCAAATTTATAAAGAAAAAACCCCAACTTCCATCCCAAAACTCTAACCTCCATCTCATTATGAGATTGGTTTTATTTTTAAAAACTTTTTCTTTATATGATGGGATAAATATAGTTTAGAGTCTAGGGTTTATTCAATACCCACATTGATAATAGTATCAAATGCAAATTAATCATTTTTTTAATGTTTTAATTTTTATTTTTGGTTGCGGGGGCAATTGAAAGAAGCCTTTTAAGCATTGAAGATAGCTTGAAAGGATTTAGATTGGGCGAGGGTGGGGTCAAAGTGGGTGTGTAAGCACATGCTCCATTGCCTATGCCATAAATGATTGCTCACCCCACATTTCAATGAAGTGCACAACCTTGTGGCAAAAAGAGTTAAAATCTAGTTTTCCATTAATTTGTGAGGGCACTGTTCATCACAAATATCACATTTGGATGAATTCATGCATTTTAAGGAATGTGCATGTGATTTAGTGACAAAATGACCAAAAGACACTTGATCAAGCTTGGGCAAAGGTCCATGTGGAATGGGATTACATTTAATTGTTTGTAATAAAAAAGTCCAAAGTGGGAAAACCCCATTTGGTGCAGGTAACTTTGAATCAACTTTTGCAAGTCTTGACGATTCCATCTTGGGCATTGAGAGCATATAATGTAATGCCCACACACACATCAAGAAGAATGAAGACTTGCAAACCTTCATTTGCACCACTTGATGTGTGTATACAAAAAGGTTGAAAATGGCATTCATGGATTGCCATGGAATTGCACATATTGGGAATGGGAGTTCAACAAAACAACCAAAACATGAGAAATTAACACGGTATGCCCTCATGCTCACCCTTTTTTTCCCTTGTTTGGTTTAGGGTTTTTTCTAGAACACCTATATTAAAAGTGGGTTATTACTTTAATGCAAATTTTGCAAGATTAGTAAGGACAAGTTCATGGTAATCTTGCTTCGTTTCTTGCTCAAGCATCACCACATCCACACCCATAGGCATGCAAAAAATGTGATAGAAGTGGTAGCAACTTATTGCCAAGCACATGGGACATGTGATGTGGCCATAGTTTTAGAAAGGGTTATCCCCTAGGATAGGGATTAAGGTGTGGGTAGGATTCTATGTAATGGATTTCTTTTCATATGATTTTGTAGACCCTGCAATTCCCATCCACATATCATGTACATAGAAGCTAAGGTTTGAATTGGAAAAAATCCCCAATGTCATTTAGATATATGTAAGGAAATTGTGATTTTTTATGAACCTTTTTGTTTTGGATTCAAATCCATCTTCTATCATTGCATTATAATTTCTCACCTACATTTTTAAAGTTTAAGTTTTTTACACACCACCTCCATAATGGTTTGTAAAATCCCCTCGCCGAAAGGGAAATTTGCAATACCCCCATATGAGTCATGAAATATGCATTACCATTTTAAGAAAAATTTAATATCCACATACATGTCTCGAAATAAATGCTAGTTTATCATCTTTTCAGAGCCAAATTTGAATTTATGTGGGTATTACACTTTTGGACTATGTTTTCAACTAACTAACCATGAACCAATATTGGGTCATTTTCATCAACACCCATGTGCCAAATATTGCACACAACAAAGCTTATATTTTAGTGCAATACTTGAATGTGGGCCACAAAAATAAGTCTTGGTTTTGGGAACCCAAACCGTTTGACACATGGTTTATGGTTGATGTGGGTTTTGTGTTTTTGGATTGGGTCATCACCCTAATACTGTCAACTAGAATTGTATGGTTTCCATAAGTCCATATGTGCAAGTATTACATCATCCAAATCCTAAAATTCAAAATCTTAAATAATCTTAATGGTAGATGCCTTCAACCTTAATAATTATATAAACACATGTAAATGAAAAAAAAAAGTTTTACAATAACGTTTTTCTAAAATTATAAAAAAATCAAATGAAAAGAACTAATGAACAAAAGAATTAATCTTAGAGTTTAAAGCTATTAATTATCCCCCCCCCCCCCCCAACCTTAAACAATCTTAATGGTAGATGCCATAAGCCTCAAAAAACTTACAAATATATCTAATTGAATTTTTTTATAATAATTTTTTATGCATTACATTTTTAAATTAATTAAATGAAAAAATGGAAAAGGAGGTTGACATTTTTTCGCCTCTCTTTAAAAAAAAGATCAAATGAATAATCTTGCTTCACATATGTTTAAATGAAAACTTCCTTCCAAAATCCAATTTAAAGTTGACTTTTAATTAGTATAAAAAATAGAAAATCATAATTAAATATTATTATTTATAAATGTAAACCATATTCCTTAAGTGCATCATCAAATTGTTAAATTTATTTCATTATAAAAAATTAAACTAGGTTAATGAAGTTAATTACACCATGCACTAAATAACCCAAAATGGAGCTGGAGTTATAAACTTTATGCCATAAAGTTTACCTGCATTCAAGGCTAACTTTTATCGTCATCAAGGGTTTAGATAGGATTAAATAAGTATTGGTAAGTTTTTAACAATACTTACATTTTTTATTTTGTTGAGAGATAGAGGTTTAACTAGGAAATAGAACAGTAAAAGTTTAATTAAGAAGTAAAAAAAAATTGTCGAGAAATCAAAATTTAGAAAGGAATGATTTTATTTTATTTCAAAAGGTTCAACTAGAAAAAGATACAGGATTTGTTAAAATGTAGATATTTAACTAACAAAAGCTATAAATTTTGTTGAGAGGGAAAGGTTTGACAAAGAAATATAAAAAATTCATTGAAACATAAAAGTCTCTTCATGAAAACATAAAGGTTTTATGAAAGATGGAAATTTTGTCTAAGGTAGAGATTAAAGTAGAAAAAGACAGAAGTTTAGCTGAGAGCTAAAAGTTTAGCCAAGAAGAGACAAAAGTTTTGTTGAAAGCTCAAAATTTAGCCAAAAAGTTATAAATTGTAACCAGAAAAAAAAAGGTTTAGCCCAAAAAAAGATAGAGCATAAATAGGTATGGGGGATTGATTCTTAGTTGGTAGGTAGGGCAAGGATGTCAATCTACAAGATGGTTGGGTGGGAGGGGTAGTTTGGAGGTCATCTGTGTTGAGAAAAAACTGCCAAATGCAAAAAAGTGAAAGATCAGCAGGCAAAAAAGGTTTACTGTGATACAATGTTGGCCAGATTAAAAAATGCAGCCCGTCCTAGGGACATAATAGCCACCTGGTGGGTGCTGGTTCACTTAGGCCGAGTGAACCCATGGGTTGGCCAGAGTTCACCAGCACCCACTGATTGGCCCACCAGTACCAACCATTGCTTCACTCTGGCCGGAAATGTGTTAGGAGCCATGGCCGGCCGACGACACCAAAAAACTCCTTTTGGGGGAGAGGAGGGGGATTGTGGGACGGGGAGGGGGGAGTGGGGGCAGCGGCTCACAACACCAAAACACCTCCTTTTGGGGGCGGCGGGGGGGGGCAGTTGGGGCAGCAGCTGACGACACCAAAACACCTCAGCTTTGGGGGACAGGAGGGGAATTGTGAGGGGGGACTATGTGACCGCTGCCCTACCCGTGCACCATCCATTGGAAACCTGTTAGGATTCAGTTATGGATGAACTACACCTAAACCAGGGTTCAACCTTGGATGTAAATCCCCCTACTTTCACCTCAACCTAGCTAGGTAACTATTACCTATGTAAGTTGGTCATATAAGTGGTCACCATACATATATTGCAAGGAAGTTGGTAAGACACTTCTTGGCTTCTTGGTAAGTAAATGCACGTGGATGCCTACTGAACCCTCCTACTTCCACTCTTGCATTACACAGGGGTAAGCTACCTATGTAAATGGGTGAGTAATAGCTATCATCATCCATAAGTAGCTGTGTAGTATAAGTGATTACTACGTATTGTAAGTGAGTAGTCAAGACAGAGAAAAGAAGAGAATGAAAAAGTGTTTCCTGTTGACATATCATTCATCCCTCTTACGAGTCCTGCTTTAGTGCGCAGTTACCTTGGAAGCTACCTTCCGCTTTCCTTGTCGGAGCATTTTTTTTTTTTTGGTACTGGGGAAAATTCCTCAAAAACATTTTTTTATAAATTAAATCAAGTGATTTTGGAGTGTTTTAAGGAGTTTGGGGAAAAAAGAAAAAAGAAAAAGCAAACAAAAATCGCCAAATTTCTATATTCAGTTTTCAATGTGTAGGCATACATATAGAAAGGTTGGGTAAAGATCTGGACTTCATATTTGGTTGATGGCCAGATTTGGCTAAATTTTCCTAATTATGATCGCCATTTTTTGTACAACTTCACTTGCTGATGGCTTACGAACCTCCATAATAGAAGTCCTTTAAAAAACACACTGCTTCCAAGCCGGACCGACTTGCCGACTTTTGCCGTCACGATCTCACTCCCGACTTTTTCCGTCACGGCCTCTTCGCACCCGCTCATCGATCGTCGTTGCTCGAGCACAATCTCTATAGAAAACCTCCAGTTTGCACGTCATTGGGATCCGTCCAGAACCTCGGGCGGGCGAGAGAGGAGCAGCTTTGTCGTAGTTTTGTGTTTCCATTGATGCATCTGCTGGAGTGGTTGAAGAAGGATGCTCTTCTAGACACCGGCTGAGCTCCAATTGCAGCAGCTGGTGTCGGATCAGAGTTGGGGGACCGAGTGGAGAGTCGTCTTCGACGGGGGAAAAGAACGGAGGGGAAGGAGGGTGGGAGCGGCCGGGAGCTGGAGGTAGACAGACTGGTTTTCTTTCTTTTGAGCTGTTTGACGCCGGATGTCGGACGTGTTTTCGCAATACCTCAGGCTTGTCGACAGGTGGGTGCAGTATTTGTAATCAGTTGTAAAGATTTGGTTTTTTGTTTGAAGTGGTTCATCTGCTGAATTTCGGAAGGAGATGACCTAACTCGAGCATGATCTTGTCCCTTTTTTTTTGCAGGACACTATTGGGAGAAGATGAAACAGTTCCAAGAGCGCCCAGCAGATCGGTGCCTCGATCCCCTTTGGTTTGTTGTCGAGGAGTTCGTGAGCCGAAGGGGCGGGTGAAGGGCTACCGTGTGGAGGTGCGTCCATCAAGATGGCCTCGCAAAATCTGGGTGGGGACTTTTCGCGACCGGAAGCAAGCCATGCGGGCTTACGATGCTACGTTGCACTACACGGGCAAAACACCGTACTATTTCCTCTACCCGGATGGCTACTTCCTTCCTTTCCCTCCAGGACTTGAGAACGCGCCGCCGCAGTCGAAAGAGTTTGTGCAATTCGTCAAACGCATGGCCAAGGAATTTTCGTTGAACTCCCGGGAACTGGCTCGCAATCCCATCTCTGAATTGTTGGACATGCGCGTAGTCAATCTTGCTGGTGATGGCGGAGAAGAGATATCTGCGTTGTTCGACTTCCAGACCAGTTTTGCGTTGTCGGCAGCTGCAGCTGCTGCTGTTCCGACACCACCACCATCGTCCAGTGAAGCGTACTTGTCGAAGGAGAATTCAGATCATCTTATGTCGGATGCAGAAGTGATTTATCTCTCCTCATCTTCAGAGTCTGATCAGCTTACAAGTGACAAAGGAGTAGAAGAAGAGGCGGAAGTCTTCTCCACTAGTCCATTATCTGGTGATGGAGGAGAAGAGATATCTGCGTTGTTCGACGTGCAGACCAGTTTTGAGTTGTCGGCAGCTGCAGCTGCTGCTGTCCCGACACCACCATCGTCCAGTGAAGCGTACTTTTCGAAGGAGAATTCATATCATCTTATGTTGGATGCAAAAGTGATTTATCTCTCCTCATCTTCAGAGTCTGATCAGCTTACAAGTGACAAAGGAGTTGAAGAAGAGGCGGAAGTCGTCTCCAATCCATTACCAGCGCTGTTCCCGGTACCAGAAGTTGCGTTACAATATGACTACCCATATCAGACTGTCGCTGCAACAGTCACGGGTGCAACGAGTTTTCAGATGGATTCGCCGACAGGTGAGGATCTCGCAAACCTCCTGTTCAATGCAGATGGTGTAGTGGGCCTGGACAAGAACCTGCTCTTTGGTGACTCTGATCTGTGGCGCGATCAGCTCAGTGATTTGGTGCCGGCCTTATTCTGTCCTGACAACGACGACGTAGTCGAGCCTGCATCTAAGAAGAGGATTCTTCGGGTTGCTAGTTTTAAGGTCGACACGGCACGAGACGCGAGTGGTATGATGCCAGGTGCCGACAATACGAAGAAGTCTTGCCTTCATCCTTGCTTGGAACCTGTCTTCCGTGGATCATAACAGAAGCATATAAGCAAGCAGAAACAACAACGGAAATCAACATGAACTGTAATTAGTCTGTATCTGTGAGTCTGGTTGGTTTTCCTTTTCTAGAAAAAACAAAAAGGACGTATCGATCGTGTAGTTCTGTCTGTAAATGTGAAGGAGTCGGGATTTGTTTTTCTTTCTGATGCTGCTCTCACCCATCGCATATTGCAGCATGTGGCCGATGATGAAAGCTGCACTATTAGATGGAAAGATGGCATCCGTCCCTTCGGGACTCAACCAGGTCTGGTTTCAGTTCTGAGTTGCAGTTTTATATATGTACTTCAATCAACAGACAAGCCTTTAATCATGAGCAGTGACGGTGATGCTGCTACTTCCTAAGGCTATCTTTTTCATGGATACTAGTTGTTTATACTACAGTATTGATACCAGTCTCAGATTGTGTGCTTGAGACTGGAGTATACATAGATTGTGAGAATCTCCGCTAGATTCATGAGAGTTTGAAATGTGAATTTGTACCTATCATCGGAATTTCTGCCCTTGAATGTCTAATTCTTGATCTATCATGTGAATCTTCGATGTAAGAGCTATTGCTGCTAATGAGAAGCTCTTTGTCCAACCGGTTCTGGCAGTTTAGGATTGAGCTCTAGTCTGCAATGTATGATCTGCTGAACGTTTATGTTGATGAACTGGTGATCCCTAGTATTTTCTTTTGCCTTTGTTATCTGATGGACTTTCTGAGAATATGAAATGACCAGTCCTCTGTGGAATGGAAATCCGTTGAACCTCAAGAGCTTCAATATCCATTTTAAAAGATCGTACAAGCTTTTGAACTTGGGAAGAAGACTCTTCCTTAATTTAGGCATGGGAACTGAGGCTACAGTCGCCATTGTTCCTGTGCCCAGTTCAAACCATCCTTCACCTACAATTTAAACACAATCAGATGCCCTCATTTCAAGGGGTCTAGGTCAGGTTGCTCGATGTTTTGACAGAAGAAGCCAGCTAGCTCCTCATGCTTGTATCCTTCTAAAAGTTTTTGCAAGTTTGATCTCTGTGTCTATATATGAGAAGGATTTGCCAAGAGTCCTTCTGGTGGAGGTTTGCTGTGCTAAACTTTGTTTCTGTTTTTCAGTGCCTTGACCACTAGTACAAAATGTGGGTGCAGTTCACTGTTCACAAAACCTGTGAATTGGCTGCATCTCACTAGGTCCTATCACTGGGATCAAGGAATTCATTCAAAATTTACTGAAATCACTTTACGTGCAAAGACACCCTTTGTTGTAATTCAGTTCATTCCAATCTCCAAGAATAAAAATGTTCAAAAATCCCATTACCAAGGGTGGCTAAGTATCTCTTCATCCAATTTGTTTAGTGTAATTGCAGGGCATGTTTAAGAGGCATTTCGAAAAATAGAATGCCTACTTCTGCTGGGCATTCCGTTTTTTGAAACAACCCCCATTTTTTTCTTTTTCCGCTGTTATACTTAACCCAGTGGGAATCACTGGAAAAATAAAAGGAAAAGAAAATTGCAGCAGGTCTTTACACTCGATAAATTAAGTCCTCGCTCTTAGGGTTTATCGGAATTGGGCCCACACATTCAGCTCCGCCTAGCACAGGCCCTTATTCCGGTAAAGCCCGCGGTTTCAGACTTTACAATACAGATAAGTGTATTTGGAGAGTACCTTACATGGGTGAATAGGTCCCTACTACCTTTAAGCTGTAGGCATAAGAACCTTCCCCTCCTAGGTACACCTCTGATCTACCTATTTCTATAAGGTCCTCAACCCTCTTTGCTCAACTCTAGACCTTATAGAAATATAAGTCTGGGTGGTTGGGTCAACTGGCAAGAATGGCCAGATACCAAAAACCTACTGACAAATATCAGGAGGCATTGGAGGTATAAAGATCCTGAACAGAAAAGAGGGAGAAAAAAGGGCCGGGAACACATCCAACAGAAGCTTCAAGCTCCATCCTCTGTCTCTCAATACTTGGAGATGCCTTATTCTACACATCAACTCCAACTTGACATGGCCAAATTAGACTTGCTGAGTCCAAAAAATCTGGCCTTCGCATGAAGATGTCCCCACTCCCATCAGGAGCTCCAGAGAAGACAACTTTCAGGTTTCCAAGATCAGAAGGGTTTGTTTTGTTGCATTCTCAAACCAACCGCGTCAGAAGAACTCAAGACACACTGATGCACAGAAGCCTGGTCCTTGTATCTCTGGAAAAGAAAGGTATACAAACTCACACACTGAGAATGGCAGGGCTTGCACTTTGCACATCCTTTATTTCAGAAGCCATCAAGTGATGCTTTTCAGTTGCCTATCATGAGTTTGTTTTTGCCTTTTGTTGAGTATCATGTTTATCTCTATCTTGATGGATCTTTGAGTCCCTTTCAACCAGGGTTTTTTAAAAAAAAATTGTTGGTACCTTACACATAGATTTGAATAGCCTACACTATGTTAAGAATATTAACCTAAGGTAACATATAAATATTCTAGGCTATGTAGGTATGTAAAGTAAACTAACAAGGTAACACAAGGAAGGAAGATCCCAAGGATAAATATTGAGATAAATTAAAAAAAGAATGTGGATAATAATATGTGTTGACAAAATATTTTGTGTTTTGAAATTCTAGTTTAATGGTTAAGAATTTGCTCCTCAGGCATAAATGTGAGAGGTTCAAACTTTTGCACTTGTATTCTAAGTTGGTGGGCTAGTTAACTTGATTTCTTAACTTATACTAGGTGGTCTAAGTTACTAGCCTAACTTAATTGGTTCCTAAATAAAACTATGAAGTTAGCTTGATCAACTAATTATTAGTGAACTCACTTATCTACAATCATTGGTCATCATTCATTAAGGGGTTGGTCACTTTCAACATGATAAATGTGTTCACTTGTTTTCTCAAAATCTAGTACAACATCTAGTAAAACATTAAGTGAAGTTGTTTGTATCTTCTTTTAAAGTAAGAAGTCTAATGTTGATTTTGTGAAATACAACATGTACTTAGTGATGGCCATTTCGTAAATCTACCAAGCATGAACTACTAGTTTTGAAAGAAGAAGAGTTTAAGAATAAGATTTAGCAAAAAAATTTGCAAAACTTTATTATGACAAATTTGTATAATTGTGGGAAAGTCTTTTGAAAATAAAAAACTACTACCAAAATGCGTTTATGTAAGGTGTGAAGAATTTTTCAAAATGCTCAAATTTCTACTACATAAACACCAATAATAATGGGCAATGATCAAACAAATCTAAAGATTCTCCAACAAAATCCAAAGATGTAAATAGAATATTGAAACAAAAAACAAATTGTATAGTATGCTTTTATATTCAAATTGGAAGAAAAATACAAAAAAAATTTAAAACTCACTTGAATACTTCAAGTGGGGATCATTTTTAGGATGTCTAAGAAAGACAAAAGAGGGGATCCCATCACTCTCAAAATTTGGGTTCAAATGTTATTCTAAAATCCATGTCATCCAACTTCAAAGAACTATGGACATATTCATTGACCTTTTTGTAGGGGTAATGTTGGTCTTAAAGGTAGTCAATACCCTTATCAAACTACCATTGACTTTCTACAAGGTCGCCATAAAATTGCCCTCATTTTGGCTTGAGAAGAACTACTTTGGAATTTTCCAATTAATTAGTCCAATCACTATCAAATTTTCAAATTTTCTACCTTTCATGATAAAATTTTGCCAATGTAGGTATTTCATCTCAAATTTTCTTTCATATAAAAGCTTATGTATAAAATAATAAAATGAACCAATAATGTATTATAGTTGATAATGATAATAATTTCTACACCAAATTACTTCCTTGATGTGGGCGATAATTTTTTTTATTTTTCTTGATATTAAAACTTGAGGCCATAATTTGGTTTTGTTATTTGCTTCCATGCTAATTTTAAATGTACATATTGATAGTTGCTATCCTCTTAATAATTGAAATGGTGATTGCTTAATGGAAGTTGGATTAGAAAGTTTAAACTTCTTTTTGCCCATCTACTTGATAATACTCATTAAATTGAAAGGTTAAGTTCACCATATTAATTTCAAAAGCTTGAAATTCATACAAATTGAGATTTTTCGGGTGCTCATAGGTGAAAATTTGAATCATCATTATCATATAGTTTTGATGCATATGACAAAAAAAATTATATAATGTTAAATACATTGCATTGATTGATCTTTGAGTATGTAATATTTGAACTTTCAATATATCAAGGTTAACATTTAAGTTGTCTCTCAATTAGTGTTGGAAGTTGTGACAAGTAATGAGAAGTTATAATAACTAGATGCACAACACATATTTCATATTCTTGAAAGCATCGGCATCACTTGATCATCTTTCAAAAAATTCTTTTAACATTTTATTGTAATATTATGGATTAGATTGACATCAAAATGTGATGCATCTCACTAATTAATCAAAATATTGTGAAGCAAGGAATCAGAAATAATTAATGATGGCAAGTTTTTATGCAAATGATTACACATGGGCATGTACAAAATATACCAACCTTTTTTCAATAGACCAAGATCCTTCTCCACCAAAATTTGAATCCCCAAATGTCTAAATTCAAATTTCTACCTTGCACCTGACAAATAAATGCCATCAAAAGGAACAAAAGCCTAACGCCATGGGTCATATCCAAAGCCTTTGATAAGATATTCATGATTTTTAAAGCCATCAATTATGTAATGTGGCTCCAAATTCATAATCCATGAGGATGAAAACATGGTCAAAGGAGCTAAGGGTGCCAAGTTAAAAGTCCTTTCCAAGGACTACATATAATTTGTGTCATTTTTATGTTGGTTTATAACTTGAAATTTTGTATTTTGAATACCCTATTTAACATTGCAATTTAGATATAAATACATTTTAACTACAAACTGATTTTATATCATGTATATTGTGCATTCATGCCCTCTATCACATAAATATGAACAACTTTTGTTGAAGGCACATTTTTTAACTCCATAATTTTCATGGTCAAAAACCCTTTTGAAACAAATATTTTCAAATGAATTATTTAAAAAAATCATCAATTCAAGTCTTTTTGCCCTTCTAATCATCAATGTTAAAATCTCCAATTTTCAAAAAGAATGGTGCACATTTAGTAGAAAAAAAAACATTTAAAAAAATCATGGACTATGTGTTTTTGAGGTTTGAGAATTTTGAACATGCAAAAACTTTTTTATTTGTGTCAAACTTTGAACATGAAAAATTTGCAATTAATGGAAAAAAAAAAATTTAATCCAAAGTATTATGTTTCATTTGTGATTATTCAAACATGCAAAAATGTAGTTTTAAAAGAGTGTCCACTAACATGGGGGATGAAGCACACTACATAGGGGGCAGGGGGCAGGGGGCACTTTTGGCATTTTCATGACATGTATGTAATGTATAATACTACAAAAATGTTGCATTTAACTTTTGGTGTTTGGGCCTAATATTTTGATTTTCGCAAAATTAATGATATTTAATATTTTTTTTAAATTAAATTTTAAAAATTAAATTCGAAGAATGATGGATATATTTATGGTATATGTAGTATAATAGAGCCTATTTCTATTTTTGAATTGCACTAAGCTTGGGTTTGAATTAGTCGGCCAAAACATTGTTTGAAATGAAAATTTGAAAAATGACCCACCTCACATATTTTGTCATCTTCCATTTGAAAGTGATAGTTTGTCAAGATCTTAATTGACCACATACTTATGGCATCACCCCCAAAAACACCTATTTGTGATATGATAATTATCAAACTCTTCACATGGCTCACAAACCTATTCCAATCATATGGAATCACAATGTTTAATAGATACTATAAAGACTAAAAATCATTTCATCCATTTTTTGAATATATTTTCATTCTTTAATACAAAATGACATACATTTTTTTTCCACAAATATACTTTGGAATCACACAATATAAGTTGGAAAAATGAATTTTATTTTTGATTGAATTCTTTGTGTTATGGTCTACCATATTATGCAAAAAAATTTGGAAGAAAATGCTCCCAAATTACCATGGTTGAAGTTCAAACATGAACACCTTTGGAAAATAGTACAATGTAACAACATTTGGCCCCCCCATAGTGTGCATTCACCTTGGGTGGCTCCTTTGATTGTATTTTTCCCCATGAAGCAATTTGCTCTTGCAAAACATTCATTGATTATTAATAGTTCATGCCAACCAATAACTAAATCCATGAAATGCATATGCATGTCCATCAAAACATGAACACTATGTTGTATCTACCTTTTTCTATCAAATGAATCCATACTAATTTTTCTTCCTAATATATCATTAATTAATAGATGTGTACAGTCTCAAACAATTTGGGAATTTTTGGTGTGTTTTGAATTAGTATTTCATTCCATCTGATGTTAATTTTTGTGGCAATTACGAGTAATTTTGAACTCTTCTTCATTGAATGAACAAAATTTCACACAATTCTTGAGATTGTTGGTTTTCAACCCCATAAAATTTTGATAGTGTAATAAGCCCATGCATAAATCCAATCTACATAAGTGATTAAAGAAAATTATTCACTAACAAGATTCTATCTTTTATGTTACATAAGCTTGGAATGTCCATTCATTTCAAATCCACATCAAAGAGTGTGCAAATGTATTCAAGTGTTTGTTTCAATAACAAACAACATTGCTTCCACCTTTCTAGCCATCTTGCAAGAGGTTACATCAAATCTATACCCCCACCAATATTAGGGTGGACCTTTTGTGGTGAATTTACAATATCAAATGTCAAAGATATCCTTGTTGTGTATTATTTTCATATAGTATAGTATAACAAAACAATGCCAATTCTTACGATAATGAAATTATCAAAAAGAAAAAGTGTATTGAAATAATCTTGATTTTCTTCATATTGTAAGAACTATGATGTATTTTTTTTTGTTCTTATATCAAGAAACTACTAGTTGAACCAAATTTATCATCTTTTTTATACTACATTAACCAAATCATAATCAATATTTTAAAAATGATTGAAAATTTTATAATTTGATAATAAAATATGATACCAAAAATCAAAAGCCCAAATTTTTTTGATCACTTACAATGTCAATTTTGAAAGGCAATGGAGCTATCAACTTCCTCGCAAATGGATGATGGAACCATCCATCCTTCCAAATGTGGTGCATGAAAGATTGCAAGTGAAATTTTGCATAGACATTCACAATGAGGAAGGGAAAAAAAGTTTGTGTGTTTCCAAAGGTGCACAAATAGGAGGTCAATTCTTATGATGGCATTTGAAAGGTTTAATGGTCCATCCACACCTAATGGTAATTATATGGTAATTAGGCTTTACAATAATGTTAACTTAAGAAGTGTGGGTCAATTCAAGTTCATAGGAGCCAATCATTACTTAGGTCAATATTTATTTCAAAACATTTTAAGAATATTTTGAGAATATTTCATTTGTAAATTGAAAAAAAATCATTAAAATTTTCTTATGACCCAAAAAAATGTTGTAATATATTATTATGTAAAAATGTGTTTTCATAAATCTCCCCAAAAATTTTCATTTTCATATCACTTAAAATTTATTAGGAATCCATTAAGTAGTAAAAAATATTGGTCACAATGTTTTAAGAATGTTTTTGAATGCTCTATTTTAATTATATTTATTCCAAATCATTCCATGTGTTTCCATTATATATATATATAACTTAAACACATCAAAAAAAATATAAGATTAATATTTTGTTTTTACACTAAAACATATAAATTTAAGTAGTAGTTATCCCAATCATGGCTCCTATTAGCGTGAATCCACCCATGTCCACACTTCAAATGATGTGGAGTTTAATGTGGCACATGATGGTGAATGTAAGCTATGATGGCTCATTTTCGGAATCACAATAGTAATTTTTGTAGGGTGATTTGTGTTTAAATGCTTATGGTGAATAATTTAATCTTAAATACATTAAATGATGACTCATTCTAGAGTAAAAACTTGATTATGAAGACATTTTCACAATTATTTTTAAAACTAATGCATTCATTATCAATAATGGACTTTTGAAATAAAAAATGTGGACTAGTTAATTGATTTGATTGTTAAGAAATTCAAAAACTTAACCAAATGGTAATTATGAACTTTTGAATGGTTATAATTAAACCTTGTTTCCAAAAATCCTATTGAAATGAATTTTTTTGTTTGCCAAAATTGTTATGCCAAATGGGTACATAATTGAAATATCTAATTGGGCCTTTATTCTTATGGATTTTATGGGTTTTTCTTTTAGGATTTCCAAAGCGATTTCACCACATACCAACTAATAACATTTTTCAATAAAAGTTTTGACATAGTTTTAAAAGGTTTCATAAGTGAGTGAAATTTTAGTAATCAAATATTACATTAATGATTATAGAATTTAAAACCAAGTCCATAGGATAGTTTATTAAAAAAAATGGGATTCTTGTGAATGTTATTCCTACTTTAAATGAGCCACTAAATACTGCATACACTCATGAATGTTAAATTCAATGTTAAAATTTTCAAAGATATTTTTAAAAATTAAATACACATTTTAAATCTGCATTGTTAAATTGCGAAGTGCCCAAAATTTGGACAAATAATTTGATAATAAGTTTTGCACCCTTGAATATCATCACATTTGTGAAAATGTTTGGTTGCATTCATCCTCATTTCCAACACCTTCATACCAACAACAACACATTCATTATTATTTGCCTAAAAGCTTCCCAAATGTGATAATAAAGTCTAGTAGAAAATTCAATGATCATTTTTCATGATACATTTTATTAGTCAAAGCTAAAAGTGGAATAGTGATTGGTTGCAATGCACCAATTTTTCCATCTCCACTTTGTAGATAGTTTTAAGAAAAATGAACACCAAAAAGCTCAAAATGAAGGAAACAAATATTCATTACCTTACATCAACATCATCTTTAATCTCATGCCATAAAAGACCAATTGAATTGCATAGTCTTACTATGTTTATAATAACCTACAAAACCAAAAATCACACACCAAAGTTTCTTGACTTGTGGTCCCTACAACAAATTCATGTGTACTTTGACAAGGCCACTAGTAAGCCTACAATGATACTTTTACACATGCATGCATACATGCAAAAATGTGTTTGATTTTTGCATGTTACTACAGAATGGTGGGTTTATAGTAAGATTGAAATGGAAGGAAAGAATGCTTGAAGGGTTTATGTGTTGTGGGAAGTTCATTTTCTTGTGAAAGTCATCCCATGTAAGATCTAATATTGCATCCTTGTCTTTGAATGCTAAAATCATTTTGTGTTCCACCTACAAATTTGACAACCTTCATTTGTCATTGAAGTTGGTTTTTAATGATAGATGTATTAAACCATGTGGTGAGTTTTTTTAGCAACAATGCAAGCTAGCTAGTGATGAACAAGGAGGAGGAGGAGGAGGAGGAGGTTCAACTTTTTTTTTCTTTGGGTACCTAGAGTTCAACCAAAACC
This sequence comes from Sphagnum tenellum, assembly GCA_963921925.1. Classification (NCBI taxonomy): domain Eukaryota; kingdom Viridiplantae; phylum Streptophyta; class Sphagnopsida; order Sphagnales; family Sphagnaceae; genus Sphagnum; species Sphagnum tenellum. Next base: position 1,307,241 of record OY998159.1, read on the forward strand.
TTTGGATTCTAAAAGATGTACTTGACAATAAGATACCACCTCTTGCAAGTCTACACAAGGCACAAAATGTCATCATGGTAGTAGGTGTTAACAACATTTAAAAGAAACGTAACACCAATTATGAATGGGTCTAAAGCTAACTACCCATCATTAGTGGGAAATTGATATCTAAGTGTTAGGTTAGTGAGTGGATTAATAAAGTTAATGACGTTAGGAATAACATTTTGATTTTCTTAAAATTAGATGTGGTTGCACCATAAGGGACGTCCAAGGGTGATGTGTGGTACATAATGTTGTGGTGGAAACAAATTGGAAGGACATGTGAATCTTTTCTAACTATTTTTTCACTTACACTTTAGTTATTGGTGTTAGGTGTAGTGATTGGATGGGCCACATCGAAATTGACCCTAACTTTGAAAACTCATTTTTGAACTAAACCAAGAATTCCAACATGAAGATTAATCTAACTTCCATTTGAAGTTGTTGACAATTTTCAAAGTTCTTCACATTTGCATCTTAGAAATTGTAATGATTCATTCTTATTTGAAAAATCACATTTTGAAATTAATTTTTATAATTTAAGTCCAAAAACATGAAAAAGTTGATACCTTGTTTATTAACATTAAATTAAGTTTTGGGCATAAATTACGGTTGGCTAGGTAAATCAAATAGGACAATTAATTTGTAGGTAGTAGATGTTTGGAGGGTGCATCCATGGTTAGGGTACCACAACAAGAACCATGACACCCATTTGTCTTTTGTCTTAAATCCTAAAGTAAGGATTAAGCAAAATGAATGTTCTAAGATATTAAACAATGAAAGGGAGATATGTATGTTTAGGCTTTCAATCAATAAGTGTTATAATGAAAATTCAAATCAATTGAACAAATTTTGAGTGTCATGTTCAAATATAAACCAAAAAGGAATGCAGGTCTCCTTAAACATTCTAAAATGACATTTTTTCATTTAGAGTGCCACAACCCTATTAAGAACATCAAATAATGTCATTTTTTTGCACCCAGTCTCTTTTGCTTCTTTCCAAACCTTTGGAATGTCAATTTGTAATTCAAAAAATTAATTTGAATTTGAATTAATGCATCTTTTTTACAAAAAAATCTAAATTTTAGCATCGATTCCATGAACTTTGGTGATTTATCATATTAAAAACTTGTGCCATCATATAAATTATTTTATTCTATTTTTGGTTAAAATATGGAAAATTTTGAACAAATATTGTTAGTCTTGTTGAGTCCTTTTTGATAAAAATGTGTAGTGGGACATAGTTCCTAATCCATCTTTTTGGACACTTAAGGACATGTTTTAATCATCCAAATCACAACCATTTTAATCAAGAAGTATATGAGTATCTAATGAAAAAAGAAAATATAATAAATCAATCATTTCATAAATGTAATGGTCACTCAAAGTAATGTTTTGAGAGTGTTTTTGGGGTGAGCCATTCGTTTTGTGTACCTCAACTATGAATATACTGTAGAGGATTTTGTCTATGGATTCATAAATTAACACAACTTGGGACTACGTTTTTTTTCATGTTGGGCATTCAAGTTTCATTGGATTTTCAAATTTTTAAAACACCATTAATTGCAAATTTTCAAAGGAAATATGTTTCACTTATGTGGATATGCATTTAGCTACTAGATCCTCCATTGCAAATTTCTTGTTTAATGCTCCAAAACATATTCAATACAAACCAAAATTTCATTTGTGGGTTTTCACCCTACTTAACCTTTGTCACCTAAAACATATAGCAAGTAAACAAAAGCAATGGCTAGTTTCATTTGAAATTCATTGGATTTGGCATTTGATCTTCAACAAGAAATCCAAATGAATGATTTATTTGTTCCAAAAAAAACACAACAAGTATATTAGTTCTCTCTATCTATTATCTATGCCTTTTATCAAGGCTAAATGTTTTTCCAAAACATAACACATAAAGTTAAAGAGTGTTGAGTTCCTTCCCTCTAATGTTCATCTAGGCTAATCAATAACATAAGTTGTGAAACCTTGTCTATAGGATCATTGCCTACCAAACCTCCCAAGGCTAAATTAGCCAAAAGTCTTCTACTATTAAAAATTTTATGCACTTTTGGACCTACATAAATAATTTTGAATTGCTCAAGTGTTTGACTTTTGAAACTTTCAAAAAATGCATAATAAATGTTTGAAACAAGGACTTGGGATGTTGAGATACTAGGGTTAAGTACACATCATTTTATAAAAAAATAAAGGCCAAAAATTTATAAGTCTTATGGAGATTTTGTCAGTGTCTCCTTGACGCTATGTGGTTGGAACATGCTTGTTTTTGAAGCTCTTCAAATAGCCATTTTCTAGATGTTAGGCTACTTGTTGGCCCCATTTCATAAAAATAGGTTGCATATGAACATGTTTACTATAATATTTGTATCAACAACCCTTGGAATCCTATAAAAACTTAGTGAAACTAAAAAAGAAAAAAAAGTCAATTATAAAATGGCATTACAAGTGGGCTAAGATGAATGAGCTCCTAGACCATACCTTCAACTTTTTGAGTAATGTAAAATTTGGAGTTAAAAACCCTAATTTTATGTTCAAATGGTATATCTATTATACTTGGGCTCCACACTAATAACAACAATCAATTTTTTAAATTTTTCTTGTGTTTTCATATGGTTTTCAACAATTCATCACTATTTATGTCAATGTCAAATTTAATTTGAACTAATATAAATATCATGGACATGAAAAACACATGTTAATTTGCGTTTTTATATCCATGTTGGTGGATAGGGAAAATGAATGAAATAATTATTAGGAAAGGAATAAGGTTGTCAAGCTTGAAAATGAAGTAATTATTTTTTAATTATTTTTAGAATTGTTTATGAACAATCGTATGAAGGATCATGCAAAATTAATTATCAAGAGGGGTGAAAGCACATTATGGTCACCCCTTTTAAGGTGTCACATTGTGCTACTTTCCAAGGATGTGCATGTTTAAATGTATCCCACCTCAAACTTTTGAAAGATTTTCACAATATTTTTGTATATTATGCTAGAATATAACCTAAGCAAGAGATTAAAAATGAAACTATTTCATTTCATTTTATAAAGTGGGAGATTGGAGTATATCTGTGGAAACAAATATAATGTACATATGTATTCAAAAACACAAATATATTCCAAAAACAATTTAAATGATTTTTAGTATTTATGAAAGTTGAAAGTATATTGAACGATGTCATTTCACATAATATGAACCATGTTTGGATACCATGTAACTAATTTGTAAAGTTCATTTTAAAAAATGGGTTTTTTTAACAAAGATGCAATAAATGTGTGGTAAATTGAACTTTTGACAAGAAATCACATCCACACATAAGATAACAAGCATAGCTAGATGGGCCATTTTAAAATTTTCATTAAGATTAATTATTTTAATGACTAATGAAACCCTAAATTTAGTGCAGTCAAAACAAGATTGTGGCCCTATTATACCAATGTATATTATAAATATACTCAAGGATCCTTCAATATAAATATTGATTTGTTTTTAGTAAAAGATTACATAACACTAAGTTTGTAAAAATAATTGTTGTACGGCCCAAAAACCAAAAATGATACCCAAAATTAAATGTACCATGTTTTTGAAACAATTATAATGTATGTATTATAATACTAAACCCAAAAGTGCCCCAAAATGGGTCACCATAGTGTGCTTTCATGCAAAGTTGACCTTACAAAAGATTATGCAAAGTCTCCCATGTACCAATTCCTCAAAATTTCTTGTCACTGAAATTATATTAAAATGCAAAAAAATAAATAATTTGATTTTATGTTATGACCAATATGATTATGGGTGTTGGTTCACCAAAAGCTCAGAGATTTGCAATGGGGTCCCAAAATGTTCCCCACATTCCTAATGTGTTCAGTTCAATATGAGTAAGTATTTTTAAACTTAGATTTATAAAAAAATTGAATATAATTTCAAATGTTTTCATGTGCATTGTTTTATCCACCAATTTTTAATGTCACAAGTTGTAAAATAATCCACATCTTAAAGCAAATTTGTGTCTAACTATGTCACTTGCAATTGTTTTTTAATTTGTATTTTTTTCATTTTAAAGTTTGATGTGTTCACCATTGTTGCAAGGAGGGCAATTAACAAACATCAATGAAGATTCATTCTATAAACATGATCTCTATTGGGCTTATAATGTATGTGAGAGATTCAATTTTGCAAATAGGTAATAACTAGTTATGTAATCCTTTATCAAGATGCTTTTAATTTTGTTAAGGTCATAACAAGTTTGCAACTGATAAAGTTTTACTTCTTAGATTTTAACCTATGTGATAGTATGTAAGGAGGTTTTTGAAAGATTAATAAAATAAAATTCATCAAAAGTGAAAAATCACAATGTGAAGTTTAAAACAACTCTTCATTTGCATCAATTACCTTAAGACGTATTTATTCAATACCTATCATCAATAGAACAATGACAAATGACATGTAAAATACCAAATTTATTTTCTTTCATATTTCATAAAAAATTTCAAATATTTGTATTTGAGAAAACTTTTAATTTACAAAAGTTAAAACTTGTATTTCTTATTCTAACTCCCTCCTCCAAGAGAGTAATGTTTGCTCTACTTCCAAATTATTGAAAACTTTACTTATATTGAAAAGTGAAGCTGGCAAAAAAAATAAAATTATATCACTTGGGTGGTACTAGAAAATGCTTCACCATGGAAGTTCCAATTCACAAATAATAATATTTTCTATACACAATCTTGAAAAGAAAAATAATTTGAGATATTTATATCCATTTAAGTTGTCATTTCCAATGTTTTGTTTTGCTCCTATAGTTTTTGAAACAATGTCTGTAAAATACTAGTGTATTAATATACAGAGGGTCTTGTATAGGCTTGTGTGTAGGTGTGAAAAAAATTTGTTATGGCCAATGTAATTGTTGGATGTGATGGTCTGATTATTTTCCCTCTTAATTATCTTGAGTGAATTAACAATTAAATGTGTAATAGGGTGTGAATCATGGATTATAATACCACAAATTATTGAGCTTTAGTTCCATAGTTTTCCTTAGTGTTAATGATTTGAATCCTGATAAACCTCCAAATAATAATTATTAAGAGTTGAATTAGCCTTTGGATATTTCAGCATAGAAGATTCTTTTATTTAAATTGATGTAAAGCTTAGTTAATTTTAGGACCTAGTAACCCTTTTTAAGTACATTATCCTTTTATGTTGTCGAGACGTGAAAGGGGATGAAGAATTAAATGGGATTTTACTGATATATTGGGAATACAAGCCCATAATTAACAATAACATTTCGCCATGACAATATTAAGTTAGTCTGTAGAATAATCTTCAGGCATGAATGATGTACTTGAAAGATTTTTAAGATGCAATCCTAATACATCTTTATTTAGTCTTCACTTCTATCAGACTTTTAAATAGAATCAAAATCAAACTTAAGTATTAACATTTCCACCTGAGTGGCTTCTGGTGAATTCCAACTTAGGAAACAACTTTAAGGCGATAGATCACAATTGCAAAAACTTAAGAACGCGATGAATGGTGCGAGCTAAATATTCGGCTTGATGCTGCATGGAAAGGGGGTTGATTCGGCCTTGTAACCAATGATAATGGCCATCACTGGGAACCCAAGTTCAACAATGAAGACGAAGATGATTGTCTTCACATTGACACTCTTCAAACCTTTTTGGTGCGGCTCCACAAGCAATGACAAATTATAAATAGATTGCTAAGGCATGCGGGTTAGGAGACAATCGACAATCCCATGCCGAATGATCGACTCGAGTGCGCACCACTATTTTGGACACTTCTTCTTCGTGCAACCGTTGAAAGACATTCACATCAAGCGGTGCTTCTTCAAGCTTTTCCTTTTCTACTAATGAAACTAGAGGATTCGAGGGCGTAGTGACATCATTCGCCATGACTAAAATTCTCACATGCATCAACAAAAACTAAAAGGGTAACAGAAATAATGTGGTATTTGCGTTCAAAAGGGGTCGAGGCTTTTTTGTTTAACAAATTAGGGTAGGCGTAAGGTGTGGGAGTGACAGCGGAACCTCATGAAAACTCGAGCATCCTAGATCTAATGGATTCATCAAACCCTAATTTTGATTGTGGATCTAAAAGTATGTGGGAGTTTTTCTGATGCAAATTTGTATTCCAATTTACTGTGTACTACATAGTTAATTAGTGCATGGAAGAAAAAAATAAGTAGGGGATATCAAAAAAGTAAATGGTACGCGGGGATGTTACTTCAACCATTGAATTGATTTAGTCAAGTGAGGACTTAAGGATGTTTATTTGTTACTACCAATAAATTGTCCTAATAGTTAGTTACATGAAATAATTAGGATGAAGAAGTAGGATGTGAAGGTCAACAGATGGAAAGGATAAGGATCAAACTCAAGAACTTCATCAAGATATCCAAGATAAAGGAAAGGATGAAACCTCCAATCCCATTAGTCATGAAAATTGTTATCCTATTTGATTGAAGGATGGAATATTCTTTTGTGTCTCATTAGGCGTAAGAATTCCCATCTTAAAATCAATTGGAGGGCAAATCATTCTCAATTCTCATTGGCTCTTGAAGGATGAGGAGGCCATTGATTAGAGGGGAGGATTTCGAAGTTTCCATTGGGCATGGGGAATAAGCTCAAGGAAAGGTCATGGAAGCTTACCAAAGGAGAGGAAAGTCTCTTGGGGTTGGGGAAAGGAAAAAGGAAGAGAAGGAATGTGTGAAAAAAAGAGGGATTAGTTCTTATTTGTGGAAAGGTGTTGTTCATGAATGAGATGTGTGCTAGAATTAAACAAAGAAGGATTTGAAATAAAACTCTGGAGTTTTATTTCAAATAATTGTTCCTCCCAAATCCACTATTGGATTTGTGTCAAACTTAAAACAGTTTTTGTTTAAGGGGTGTAGAAAGTTCTCTCCAAATTTTAGCATCATTGGTTTGGTTGTAAGGGAGCTACACTTGCCAGAAGTGGAAGGTGTTGTAGTGGAGTTCATGGAAGGATTTCCATGACAAAGCCTCTAGAGTTTTATTTCAAATAGTTGTTTCTCCCGAATCCATAGTTGGATTTGTGTCAAACTTAATTAAAAGGTTCTCTCCAAATTTCAACATCATTGGGTTGGTTATAAAGGAGCTACACTTGCCAAAAGTAGAGGGGGTTAAATTGTCTGGCTTTTTTTTCCCTTAATCTAAGCAAAGTGATTCTTAGTCCCAAGGCTTAACTCTTGATCAAAAAAATAAAAACTTATAAAATTTTGTAACATGGCTCCTTTTAGATTATCTTTTCAAAAATCCAATGCATGTTAGATTAGGAGGTTATATGTAAATGTTATGACGAATGGAACAAGAAGGGTTCAACCATCAAGCGTGACATTGAATGAACATCAATATAATGCCCCTCAACATTCCATCATGGTGAGTTACGATTCTCCCACAATGTCTTTGTATCTTCCAAGTGGACACAACGCATTAGATTCTTAATAAACTTCATTGCATTACATTGAACCACCTTACTTATTAGACTACAACTACATAGTAGTTCCAATTCCAAACGGGTTTTGTGAGTGCATATCTTCATGTTGAAGGTGTGCAAGAATGCCTCACATAAGGTTTGGTAGGTTTGTGAGAATTTTAGAATACCAATGAAAATGGTAGAGAAGGATCATGATTTTCAATGTTTAGCAAAATAGGGTTGGGTGTGGTGTTTAAATGTTTTTTTTCAAGCCAATGATATTGATGATTTGGTATGTGCTACAACAAAAGGCGTCCATGTACACCAAGTGATTTCATTATATTTTGAGTGAATTCATTAATCTTAATAAATAAGGACTAGTTGGAAAGTAGTGAATACATTGGTCTAGTGAACTGCACCCACATCTTGTACTATCGGTGCCCTGAATTTGTTTTTTTAATTACCTTAAATGAATTAACAGTTCAATGTGTAATAGTTATTTACAAACAAGGTTCTTACACATTGCTTGTGCACTTTGTTTCTTAAAGAAGATTTTTGATAATAGATCGACATCTAGCCACATTTATTCCTCACCCTCTTGTTGCATGCATTCTTGGTTTTGGTGTAGGTGTTGTGCCCTCTATATGCACTTGAAAGTTGTTGCATTCAACCCAAATTGGCTCCATGGAGATTTGCCTACTAGCCTATAACTTGAAGTTTGGAAAGGATTTTCCAATTTGGCTTTTAACCCTGAAAGGTCCAGCCTCAAGCTATTGACGATGTCAAAAAAATTGCCATAAGGATCTTCTATGAGTTTTTAGTGTAATTAGAGGGCAATGTTACCCAACATATCTTTTCCTCCATTTGTTTTGGGGGGTATTTCAAAAAACAGAATATGCACATCTTGATATATACCTGAGAGTATGGTGTTAGTGCAATCTTCAAGTTTGATAATATGTTAATCTTTCATGCTTGCTTATAAGTTCCATTGTAACTAAAAAAAAGGGGTATGAAAAATAGTTCTTCATCATAAATCCAAACTCTATACCTAAGACTTCTGCAACTTATATCCTACCATTTAGGGATTGTTACAACACATTGGTGTTATTGTTCCAACATAACATAATTTTTTATACCCAAGTGAAACTCCAAGCACTACATACTTGTAAATCCCTTCTAGATTCTTATGTAGTGTCTGTCTAACTATTGCTAGAAACATTTCTTGGTAATGCAAATACATGAATTAGTGGGATTTGGCTTGAGGTCAATGCCTTCTATGTTCATTTGGTCCATTATGAATTGTTGAACCATACCTCTACCCCATGACATAATGCAGAAAATATTTGTTCGATTCCACAAACAAGATGACTTCTTGTACCAAACTAAAGATGAGCAACATAATGCCAAGTTGAAATGCAACAACTTGGGAAAACATAACTCTAATAAGAATATGGGTCTATGGGTATTTTCTATAATCTCTCCCATTTTGTACCCACGTTTTGCCCAACCCAAGGATACCCACTAAGGTTTCTAGCTTTAACTCATCACAAATGTGCTACTTCAAGAATGTTTCCACCAAAGTCCCATACGAATGCATCCTTCTACATGTTCTTGATTCTACAGCTTGGACCCCTTTTGTGCATCATCATACCTCAACATCAATCCCTTATAGAACTTAACACTAGCAAGAACACAATTGCTTGCCATGATGTAACTACTGGCGCAACAGAAATCAAAACAACAACTACTCACTTCTACAAACCTTTGCTTCTACACAATCTACTACAGATGCCAACCAAAAACCACAAACCCATCCTTCTTTTCCTTCGAACTCCCCTTCTTATCTTTGTCCAACATCCTCCTACTCCCATTGCCTTTGCATGCTTGAAGCGCACTTGGCCACCCATTGTCTGCTACAACCTGTTTCATGTCACACACAAAAAACAAAGTTTCCTACTCACAACCATTAACAAACAGTGTTGATATCAACTTCACCGCATGCACGAAGAGAGTTGATGGTTGCTTAAAACAAAACCTAAACCCTAAAACAAAATGGTGTTCACACTAAAGAAACCCAAGTGACTTCTTGTTTGGTCACACCATAGCAAAAACATTCTTGGACCACAACCCAAAATGGAGCCTAGTTTTGGATCAGGCCCTGAGGGTTCCTAGAGTGCCATTCTATTTACATCCATACTCTCCACACCCAATCTTGATGTCCTTGTTGGTTCCACGACATGCCCAAGTTTATCATCACTACTGGCGACCTCAACCCAGCTCCAACTTCTTTCGTACATGATAACTAGTTGACTGCAATTGTGAAGGAAGAGATTGAGTCATTAACAATTTGTAGGCCATCAATTGCATCCCCTGAGTGAGAAGTATGTCAAAGGATTCAGAAAATTGGATCATACAATTGTATCCTTGTACCTACATTTTGATTGTGCCCCTGCACATGTCCATGTATTGTTTCTTCTTTTTGCTGCACACTGTACACAAAGCATGGCACGGTGCATCAAAAATTGGATCACTATTGCAACCATAAAATGGTTAGCAAATGTTTGTACTGAGCAAATTGTTGTCAACTCATGCTCAACTGCTGAATATATATATAGGTATTTGAACAGTCTGTGTGATGTTCATGACAATCAAAACTCAACTTCGAAGCTCTGGTGGAATCTGTCAAGATGACTTAGTGTGTTGAGTTGATGTTCCAGAATTATGTCAATCTTAGCTCCTTTCATCTCTTCTGTTGTTGCAAATTTGGCTTTGTGCACTTTTATGTGATCTAATCCAAAGGGACTATTCTCCAGGGAAAAGTTCAATGTATTTTTTCAGAGACAAGAAATTTGCAATGTGTTTGCTAAACAAGGATCTAGATCAATTTTTACTCTGCAGACTCATTTCAGTGTTGGGGAAATAAAATTCCATATAATAGTACTGGGCGTGGCATGACAATCTACATGATATTGAGGGTACTTCAAGGTTGATTAAAGCACTCCAAGGTATTTTTCTTTGTAATTGAAAACACCTTCTAGCATGGAAAATTCTTTCATCAGTCAAAGGGAAAGAAGTTTTCTTTCCTTCAGCTGATCACAAGCAGACCTTCCACCATTTGAATAAAAAGGCTTCTGAGCTTTATGCTGGAGAAGGCCTACTCCCCTGGGCGCCTCCACTAATTTTGGGGCCTTGTTAGTTTAGGAGTCTACATCCTTGAGCACCCTCGAGGCTACAACCCTCCGAGCATATTCTTCCTCACATAATTTTCAATCTAGGGAATGGAATTGTCTCCATACATCCAAATTCTCTCCTGTGACCAAAAGTAGCGGTCTATGATGCTCTATTCCAATTACTTTCTGATGGTCTACTAAACCTCCAAAATGCAAGCTTCCATTTTGGTTTTTCACTTCTGATTTGGAGCTAGGCCAAGAAGGGACTATGTGACCCAGCACCCATCAGGGCACCCTCTACTGGAAACCCCTTATGACCAGTGTTGGTCAGTTCTGCCCGTTGTAACTGGCGGGCCAAGGTCTTTCCATCCCTCAAAGGGTATCACATGAATGGTTGATGAAGTTGTTTAACGAATGCCCCTGATTATGTACCACTTTCCTTGGTTCCTTTTTTAATAACTAGTGGGTGCCCATGGCCGAAGGCCACTGTGAAGTCCCCCGTGGGTGCCTGTAACCTTCGGCCACTGTTTTTTATTTTTTCTTATTTTTTATTTTTTATTTTTTACTGCCCTGGACCATGCCCTGTCCCTGCACTGCCCTGCCCTTGCCCCTGCCCTGCCCTGCACTGCCCTGCCCTCGAATTTTCATTTTGCTGCCAGGGACAGGAGGAGGAAGTTACACCCCCCCCCCCCCCCCCCCCCCCGCCCAGTCCTTCACATTTCCCACTCCTTCTTTAACCTTAGGGTTCCGGTTATTGAGATCCCAACAGGAATGAAAGAATCGTCAGTATTTTTACTCTTTATTTTTTATTTCCCTGAACGCCCTGCCCTGTTTCGAATCTCCTCCTGTCCCTGGCAGGGAACGGGCAGTGTTTTTTTTTCCTTTTGCTGCCAGGGACAGGAGGAAGATGTTACACATGGCACTCTTCTTCTTCTTCCCCGTGGGAGGTTCTGCGCCTTTGGATTCCGTGACAGTTGGAGGTGACGTCCGTCCGGCTGAATGGATGACGGTTCGGGCGGGCGCAGTCAGGGGTGGCTTCATTTACATCCCCAAAAATACACTGGGGCGAAATCAGGGGTGTCTTCATTTTCATCCCCAAAAGCCTTCATATATAATACCCACATGTTATGCATAAGGGTTGATTTTGAAATATCAAACTTAATAATCCAAAGTCAAGGTAGGGTTTAAAAATTTATCCCCAAAATAAAAAATCTTCATTCCCTGCGCACTTCTCACAAATTGCCAACTTGCACCAAGCAAATTTCAAGTTTAAAAGGTAGCTAAAAGAAACGGAGCTAAAATTGGAGAATGCAGCCAAAATTTGAGGAGTGACACTTGAAAGGTTTTAATGTTTAAAGATTCAAGAACCTATGAAGATGAAACATGAAAGAACATAGGCTGGTTTTTGTTTTTTATCAAAGCAATACTTGAATAAGGATAGTCCTCTTGCCAGTTTTTTCACTGAAAATTATTTTTGTTGAAAATTTGTAAAAGACAAAACAAAGATACAACTTGGAAAAAACTATATGAACTTGATAATGAAAAGAAATTAAATGGTTTTATTACATGGACAATGTATGTTATAAGTTAAACATGAAGTGGATTAAAAATACAAGGCTCACAACTTGTATTAGCAAGATTGAAAGGGGGAGGGGGCGGGAGGGGAGTGGGGGGAGTGCTTTCTAAACCTTTTATTTGTATTATTTAATGGAATCTTTAAAAGCATCAAATTTTAAATAAGTTTGTTAATTAAATATTTTATAAAATTTTAATATATAACCTTTTAAGTTTTTCATTAATCACATCTTTGAAAAACTTTTACAAATGTTTTTTTCTAAAAGCTTCCAATGATTTTTGGAAAACTTTCACTAAATACATTTTTAGAAACTTATAAAGATATTCTTCAAGGATCTTTCTTTAATTAATTTTATACTTTTTATATCACTCAATGTCCATATTAAAATTGCGCATGACATCATTTGGCCTTAACCTTGATACCTAGGGTGGTTATAAGGTTGCCCACCAGGTTTAATTTTCAACCAACTAGAGATTTAAAATATATAGTACGTTGAGGTGATAGGTGAGGAAATTGGTACGTGTAAACTCAAACCCAAAACCTTCTTGTGGTCAAAGAGGTCATTTGTCACCAAACATCTTCATGGGTAAAAAAAAACATGTGACAATTTTAAGGTTTGAACGTGCTAATGCCTTTAGAGTTAAGGACATTGTACTGTAGTTAATAATACATGTTCTCGAGCCTGGTGCATTCAACCCTGAGCCTCAGTATTTCATACCCTTATTTAATAAAATTTCACGACTTTGTGGAAAACAGCCAAGAGGGGATATGAAGCATCAAAATGAGGGGTGGTGTAACTCAATCCGAACAGGGCATGACTTTTACGGATAACTCTGATGTTGCTCTGACCTCAAAGCTCTTAATTTAACATTTTGTTTTCTTGTTTCATTCTCTTTGACAAATATGGGACAATTCCTGCTACTTATATTTTTAACTACATCAGTCATGGGACCCTACTCAGAGGGAAGTTAACCCACATGGGCTTGAAACTAGAGTTACATTGTTTTTTATGTGTAAGGTAAAGCCCAAGGGTGTGGGCATTCCTAGAATAAGGGGCCTAGGATGAGGCAACCATAGGCCTCACATTTTTGTATTGACAAAGACCTTAGGACTTGGCCCATAGGAAAGCAAGAGGTTATCATGATTCATGAACCTAAACGGAGATAGATCATGAGGTGTATGATTCTTCCCCTACTTCTTATGAGTGAGAGGGATCTTATGCCTACTCATAGGCAAAAAAATCCCTCCCACTCTTGAAAAGTGGGTGTAATATTCCTCCTCTTTGCCGAGTGGAAGTATATTCCAAAATATAATGTGGCCTTCAAATACACCCAGAAATTTCTCCGAGCGCTCTACTATTGAATTAATTGTATACTCTAGAATGATTGGAGCATATTGTCCATGCCCCCCGCCCCCTGCAAAATAGAAACAATTGTGCACTTCTGAATTATAGTTGGTGTACAGGGGAGTTGAACTTTGGGCAAACCATATGGGATAAAACCCGGATGCTGTTGGGAACGTCTTGGGGTACGCATCTGGGAACACTTTGGGAACTTGATGGGAATATGACAGTCACACATTGGGAACAAGCAAACAAAACAAAAAATCCTTCTCCCCCCCCCCCCCCACCCCCTTCAAAAAGAAAAAAACTGGGTGGTTCATGATTGCATGTTGAGCCGTCCCATTGGTTGCAAGAAATTTCTCTTTCCAAAACTGCTCATCACCAGTTTTGGCCTGGGCTAATGGCAGGGGCAGAATCTTGGTGACATAGTGGGATATTGCTGTATAGGATTTAGTCCAACCATCACCAAAAATAAATCAGAATAGAAAAGAATGTGTTAATATCAACATATAGTGGAGGATGTTTCATCATCCAAACATGGTAATTATTATTATGATTTCTTTGAAGTATAAGAATTTCCCTCCCAACCCCATTCCCCTGTATGGTACAATCCTTTGAAGAACTTTTGTTTCAAAACACCAAAAATATAAGGAGAATGTAAATTCACATGAAAAGGGCATGCTTAAGGCTTCATCCCTTGGACCATACCAACTTTTCCATTACAAATTTGAATTATTTTGCTAATTTTTCGGGAAAACAATTCACCAAATTTTCGATATCAAAAAATTGAAAATGCTCTAACCAGAACCCCAACTCATCTCCCCACCCCCAAAGTGTTATTTAAGGAGTGTTGGACTGGTAGGTATCAACTTTTGAACATACCAAACTGGTACTGGAGGGGGTTGTTCTTTTTGATCCCCATGCCTGGTATTGGGTACTTTATAAAAAACTTTCATACCAATCTAGTCCTGACTCCTGACTCTTGGTAATGGCTCAAAGGCTGATTTTTGCCTGGCATAATGCAGACATAAACCATAAACCTAGTATTGGTACTGCAATAAGGCAGAAATATGCCTGGCATTATCTCAGGTCCTATACCAGGCTGCTGGTATTGGTGTAAGGTTGGTATTGCTTCGGGTCATATCTCATTGGTATGTTCTTCAATATTACTAATACTCATCCCAGTCTTGTGTACTCAAGTTATAGTCTATATACCTGTCCAACAGTGGTTCTCAGCAGTGTTGGGCAGTTCATGACTTTTTTCAAAGAATCTCTGGGTTTGGTTTTAAAAGATAAATTAGAATGATTCTGGCTTGGGTTATTCAAAAAATAAATTCCAATTCTGGTTCTGTGTCCAGTTCTTCCAAAAGATCAATTAGATGGTTTTTCACCCCCTCTTTGTTGGCTCTGCCCATAGGGAAGAGACTATACATCTGTGCAAGATTGGACTTGGGGATAAAAATTTTGCTCACTCATTGGCCAATGTGGAGACGACAAGTGTTTACAAAATGAAAATTTTCACATGGATGTAATTTTCATATTTGGGTAGATGGAACCCTAAGTACATCAAATTTTCAGGTAGTTGAATGTTTTAGATTTTGATAATCATTGTAGAAGTTGAAAGGATTCTCTTTTTCCACCAAGCTTTTTGCTATTGGAATTCCAACTCTAGCTAGAATGGCGATTGTCGATAACCATGCTAATAGCCTTCACAACTTGAGAGATCTCAACGGCGAGACTATGGATTTGATAAGATCTTTTTTTCTACGTTCTTTTATTTACGCTCTTTGCTACAATGAAATAGTGAATGATTTGGAAATTTTGTTTCAAGTTATACATCCTTGTTTGCAACTTCTTTGCCACTATCGAAGCTTTTCATGTTCATGTCCTATTTCACTATGTTAGAATCAACAATGAGTGGAGCAAACCGCATATGATCGTTCATCACTCATGTACATTCAAAAAGCTTCCACTATGCAGTTGAAGGTGTAGAAAAATACTAGGGTTATCACAAGGAATCTCAACCCTACATGGAACAAGAAAGTGTTGTTGCCACTTTCTAAGTCTTTTTCCCCTCCCTCCCCCACATGAACATGTCTAGATGTCACGCTACATGTAATTAGTAATCAAAGCTCATGGCTACCTTGCAAATGCTTGTCCCTTGGAATTTCACTAGGTGCATGGTAAGTCTTACCTATGGGTTTTCTCTTTGCTTTGTGGCAACAATTGAACCTCATGGGTTTGTCTCAACTTTGGGTAAAATAGGAAAACTTATGTGTTTCTTGGGGAACAACTTGTGAAGCTTGTGAATGGACAAACTTAGGTTTCTTATTGCAACTCCAACCCTTACACAAAAAGGTAAAGGGGGTGTGTGTGTATGGGGTGGTGGTGATGCATGTGGTAGTTTTGTTGCAGTTTGAGTTTCATGTAACAAATCAAACTCTACCTAGAAAATTGGAGATCAATTTGTTAATGAGTGTAACAATGGGACTAGTAAACAAAACAATTTCCTAGGAAAAGTGGTTATACCTATGAACATTATGCAGAACAAACCTACTAATATTGTGAGATGATAATTGCATCTGAAACATGGGCTATTTTCAAACACCAAAGGAGACCTTGGGTAAACTTTTATTTATCATCTTTCCTGTGAATCACTTTTTGTTGTTGTTGTCAGCAACCATACTCTTTGATCCTAAACCCTAATAGTCATTTATATGTTGTTGGTTTGGAATTCATTTATAAAGGAGTTTGGAATTTTTTTTGTGTACAGGTTAAATATCTATTATGGTTTTGAACAACAACCCCCACCATTTACTGCAATGAAACCACTGGCAAAGGAGACTACTAGGCTTGATGTGCCAATTCAAGTTGTTCAACAAATGTCAAAGCCCCCCAAAAGAACTAAAATGATGCCTAATAAACAACTGATCCCAATGATGCCCAACTATTCATGAAATTGATTTCATAATCAAGGAAACAAATTTTAATCTTGGGAAGGTTGTTGACTATAACCATCATTATGATTTCATGGAGCATATGACCTATCTATTTATCCATGTGGTGAAAGCACATTGTTTTGCAGCAAAAGATGCAAATGGAACTAGTGATCATGTAAGTTTTTTTTTGTCATCATGTTTTTGTTCATCATCTAACTTGTTGTTCATTAGTGCCATCATTATATGCATATGGCATTAACCTCCCACAAGCTAGCTTTAGAATTCCACAGCTTCTACTATGTCAGTATGTTTAGCTAAACACATTTGATTATGCATTGTTGAATCCATCTTTTTGCTTGTGATATTTGGTAGGCTTGTTGCCTTTTGACCTTTTTCCTTAGTAATGCAACTAGCCAAAAATGGTGAGTTACCAACAATACATTTTCTAATACAAATGCTTGAGATTTCAGTTGAAATTTGATTTGTTATTGATGGAGCTTATGATATGAGTATT
Organism: Sphagnum tenellum; assembly: GCA_963921925.1. Taxonomy (NCBI): domain Eukaryota; kingdom Viridiplantae; phylum Streptophyta; class Sphagnopsida; order Sphagnales; family Sphagnaceae; genus Sphagnum; species Sphagnum tenellum. Next base: position 1,324,292 of record OY998159.1, read on the forward strand.
TATAACAATGATGACCTACATTTGGGTGTGGTGTGTTGGGGCTAACATACAACAATTTGCAAGGATACAAGTGGGGCATGTGAAAGCAGAGATTAAGATTGCCCCACACAACCTTAATTTAGAGTGGAATCAGGTTTTTGCGGTTGGAGAAGACAAAGTTCAAGGTAGAACCCTTGAATTGATAATTTGGGATGCAGTACATGTTTTTCCTTCTTTTGCTTCCCTTTAACAATTCTCCCACTTGACCTAAAGTTTGAAACCTTGAGTAATGTTAATTGATAGTTCAATTGCAAACACCGAAAAAAAAAGGAATACAAAAGCAAATCCTCTTACAGATTTTATGTCAAAAGGAAAACTCATTGGAAACATGGGAGGAAGTTATGGGAATCCAAGGATGAGAAGCTTTAAGTCCATGACTTGTTAACGAACTTATCACATGAGATAAAAGTTTCTCTACAAAAGTAAGGTTTGCATTAAAGCTCTTTTGTTACTATTGTAAGATGTAATTTAAAATTCCAAACATTTCGTATAAAATTTTCAATTTTCATTATTCAAACATTTCAATTAGACATTTCAATTTTCAATATTTAGACATTTCAATTTTTAGTTTTCATTATTCAATCATTTTAGTTTTAGTATTCAGTATTCAGACATTTAAGTTCCAAATTTTTAGTTTTCAACATTTAAACATTTCAGTTTTTAGTTTTCATTATTCAATCATTTTAGTTTTAGTATTCAGTATTCAAACATTTTAGTTTTCAATTTTCATTATTTGGTCAATTTAATTTCAGTTTTACATTATTCATGCATTTCAATTTTTATTTTTCATTATTCAAACATTTCAACTTTCAATTTTCAGTATTTAGACATTTAAGTTTTCAAATTCATTCTAAACATTTCTCAAAGAGATTTCAAATTTCAAATTTCAGTTTTCAACTTTTAATATTACATCCAAATAAAGATATTTCAATTTTCAAATTCCAAACGCTTCATTAGAGGTTTCAATTTTCAATTTTCACTTTTTAGCTTTAAATATTCACACATCCCAATTCAAACATTTTGATTTTCAAATTTTCAAATTCCAAACATTTCACATAAAAATTTCAAATTTCAGCTTTTAGCTTTTAGTATTCACACATCAAAATTCAAACATTTTAGTTTTCAAAAATCTAGACTCCAAACATTCCATATATTGTAATACCTTGGTAGGTTTGGCACATGCCTCCCAAACAATTAATTAACTTTGAATGTTCAATTTCAAAAAAAATAAAAATTCTAAAGATTATTCATTTTCCATCCTAAGGAGTTGGTCTTTGGAATAAAATATTGATCATGGTCATATAAAATTGGGTAGAGCCATTACACAATGAAGTGTTTGTTCAAAATCACATTAACCTTGGGATGCAAGCACCTTGGTGGTAGCCTAAAAGTAGTAAATACCGTAACCTAAGGTCATATTTGTCATTGTAAAAATGAAAAAAATAAAATAAGAATTCATAAAGTCATTTCGTATTTGCATAATTAAATTATTTTAAAATTTTCATTCATGCAAATTTTGAATGTTTTTGAAATAATTTCTAATGCATCAAATATACATATAAAAATATTGGATGTATGGTCAAATGCTACACATCTATGCTTATTGGGAACATCCCTAAAAACTTGGACTAATGTCTATATTCCATATTCACATTAATTTTGGCTTTTGCAAATGTTGTTTTAGATTGATTATGTTCAAACTAATGGAACTTATTTTCTGGTTGGAGCTGTTTAAGTTGGGGAGGGGGTTTAAGTTTTTGGTTCAAAAAGTTTAGAGGTTTGCAAAGCAATTGGATTTTATTTTTTTGGATGTCAACATGTTGAGGTGAAGCTTCATGATGTTTTATTTTAAAAAAGGTTTCGGAAATACCTTTGCAATTTTTCAAGTTTCTTTCAAGGTTACACTTGTGCTAGTGCAATTGCTCACAGTGGTGTAGTTGTTCATGGTGGTGTGGTTGCTTGTGTTGATGTGGTTGCTCCATGTGTGGTTTATCTTCACTCAAGTTTGACAATGTTGTAATTGTTACCAAACACAACCTTTCTTCTAATGTCGGGTTGGTCTTCTAGCATGTACCATTGATAGTCAAGTTGTGAGCATCAAGAATTGTGAAATTTGGTTTGGAAGCTATTCAATGAAGTGAAAGCAATCATGAACAACCAAATGTTGTTGGGATTGCTAACATCTTGGCTCAATCAACCAAGTGATATTTGATGGCACAATCCTCAACATGTTAAATGAGAAGTCCATTAGGTATTCTTTTTTGTTAAACATTCGCAATGAGTTCCATCAACATTCATCTCATTTGATAGTGTACTTCTTTAACAATCAACATACATATCAACTTTTTTTACATGGCATTGATGAGAACACATCCATTGTACATATAGAATTGGGGTGCATTGGCCATGAATGCACATGTTGCCAATTGTCTATACACAATATTGTTCTTGTTCATGCACTTCAAAACCAATGAACTTAGATGTGGTGAAAAGTATCGAAGTTACATGATTTGTAACACCGGACATAGTGAGATAACATTCTATTGGTCCATCAACTCAATTATGATGTTCTTAAGCTATACAAAGGTGCAAACATTGTTCTAAGCATCAAGTTCATATTGCATTTCCTCCTCACATAATTCAACATGTTCATTTAATACCAATTGTTGGTTCAAATAATACAATCATTCATTACCAAATTGCATAGATAGATGATGATGCCCAACAAGTACCAATTGTTGGTTCAAATGGGTGTGTTCAAATAAAATGACCAACACTCACCCACTTGGTTACTTAATGATTGCTTAATTTGGAATTTTTAAAAATATTTTCCAAAACAATCTTCAAAAGAAAAATCGATTTTTTAAAAAAAATTCTTTATACTATTATTTTAAGGTTTACAATCAAATTTTTCCCAAAATATATGTCATTTAAAAATATTTTCAAGGCCATTAACATGTTATTTTTGTAATAAAATGGATGATTCAAGTGTTTTAAAATGTTTTTGGGTGTCTTTCATTTATTAGATTAATTTTAAATTTATTCACATGTTCTCATGGTATAATTTGAATGTTATTATATAGGTTAATCCAAAATATTCAACAATTTAAATTGCCACATAAAATATGAAATATTAAGCATTGGTTATAATGTGAAATGGTCATTTTTATTGTGAATTCACCCAAATAATACAATTGTTTTTAACCAAGTTTCATGGACTGAACAATGGCACCCAACAACATATGAAATTTTAGACTTTTACACAAGATGTATTCATGGATGATGCAAACTTTTCCCATGCGGTCATCATTGTTTTTTTTAAAAATACACTAACATTGACCTCAACATATTAGACAATCTGAAACACATTGCAATGTTCTTTGGTCAATCCATCAAGCAAGATTACTATATCAACTTTCCAATCAACAAAACAACTAAATACACTACAACCACAAAATAATAAATGAAGTTTTTCACCAATATATATTCATTGATATGGAGTAGATGTATACATACTAATTAGTAAGAAAAACATGGTAGTGCCTCTTGCAATTTAGCACTCAACCCTTATGAAATGGAAAGTGCAATGGTAAGCCATCAACCTTTGATCATTTGCAAAACCATCATGTGTCCAACCATGCTATTAGGAGCCACATGTGCCCCCTTAGTGGTATTTTATTTTTAAAATATTTTAATAATCTTTTTAATATGTCTTTCAAAAAAACATTAAAAATATTTAAATTTTTCTTAATACTATTATGTTAAGATTTAAAATTTAAAAATCCAAAAATATGTCATTAAAAAATGTTTTCAAATGGTGTTTTTAATGTCAAAAATGTTTTGAAGTTGCTTTTATGCAGCTTTTAAGCAACACAATTACAAAAGGTTAAAAGTATTCATACATATTTATCACTCATTAAATTGATTCAATTTTTTATGATACATACATAATGTATTCACAATAACATATTTTCTAAATCTATTTTTTATTTTTTTACAATCAAAAGTTCAAAAAATTAAATAATGGTTACAACTACTTTTGGTACACGTTAATATGATTGCACCCTCTTCCTTTCTAGCCCAATTTGGCTTCCATACTTGTAACTCTAGTGGCATGTCTAGTGTAGACAACCAATCCTTCAACCCTTCCTTACCCACCCAAAGACCCCATGTACACGTTTGACATGGTCTTCATCAACTTGGCCACCAAGATTAAAGATTCATGGAATAGGACCTTACAATAACACTAGTCTTGGAAAATCACCTAGATTTCTTGGTTGTCATGCCCTAAAAACACAACAAATCTAATGTGTTCATGATTTCACCCATTGTGGCCCATCACATGATCATTGTGATTGTGCCAATTGTAATTTTGATTTGTGAACACAAAGCCAATGCCATTCAAGTAGGCATTTGTTGTTTAATATATGATATTAACAAGGTCACATTGGAAGAAAATAAACCCATTTTTGGGTAGTACCACAAGGACCATCACATCCCAAAATTTTGAAACCCACCCAATTTCAGGACAACATAGGGCTCTCTTAAAGAAAAAAATTCATTTCAAATTTTATATCAAATGATTACCCAATCCATGTAAAATTTGAAACTTCAATTAGTTTTACAAAAATTTAATTTTAATATTCCAAATGAATGGTCAAAATAAAAGTTTTAGGAAAGCAACACTAAGGGTTCTTTTTATTTAGGAACACAAAAATAACATGTTTTTTTCTTTTTTTTAATATTTTAAAAATGTTACAAGGCTTCAAATAATCATTTTTTAGTTTCTAATAAATATTGGATTGTGGCAATCATAATTTTTTGAGCAAGTTTTGAAGGTCAAGACTAAGTGGTTTTGAAAGGCCCATTACATTCATGTTTACAAAGTTGCAGTAATTTTCATTTTTTTTGTTTTAATAAAAAATTTGGGACGTGCCTTGGTGACTATAGTTGATAAACCAAAAATAATAATTTGCAATGATGCAACTTAACACTTAATAATAAAGGGTAAAAAATCTTTAAAACACATGTCAAGAATATCTTTTACCTATGTAGCCTTTGTAGGTGCTTACAATTTTTCCATGATACAAAGGTGGGGAACACAAAGCTCATGTGGTGCAAATAAATATTAAAAACCTCAATTTAAAAAGATTAGATTTCTTTAATTGAAATACATTGGGTCCACCTTTCCTTAAATTTTGGTGAAGTGGTTTCTTTGATCATCTTCTCGATGTCTATGGAACATGCATGCATTAGACCATTCATGCAATTTGCACATTGGACTATCTACACAAACTATAATGCATCATGGTGGATTAAACACGTTTTTTATCATTTAATTTTGAGGTTAATGATGAAATGGCCATTTCCACTATGGGCAATTGAATGCCAATTAGTAACATGGACCAAATCATTGTCCTCCTTTCAAAAAATGGATTTGAAGATAGTGATGATGACAAGTTTCATTTTCATTCAACTTCCCACTGTGCAGCCATTGGTTCCATACAACATGGACTAGGTGTTTGACATGGACATGGACACATAAATCATTTAACAATTAGCAAATTAAGTTTGCAATCAATCTAGAGGGGTGGAAAAGGCCATAATGTTTTGCTTAACACAACAAATTGTGGAATAACCCACATTTGTTGCCACCAACGCACCTAGTGTAAGTTGTGTTCATCTCCATACCCATTTAGAGTATCGAATGAAAGAACTACAACTTGAATCTTGGATTTCAAGTCAGGTGCCTACCATGGTTACCATTAGAATCATTAGATGAGGGTACAATTACCCATCTATCAAGTCATTATTACACCATGGATTGTTTAAATATTTTGTTGTTTTGCATCAAAAGTTCAATCAACTAGCTTGTGATGGCAGACATCAACTAAATGGTTTTTAATACACATGTAACATAATGTGGTTGACATTTGTTCAAAAAACATTGAATGTGTTTTTGATAATATAATTGATTTTTAAAAACTTTTAATATATGAAAAAAAATACAACATTCATCGAATGGTTTAACTTGAATTTTTCCATGTTCAAATTAGAAATTAATACAAGTTAAATTAATAATTACAAATAATTTTCTTGCATATCATGTATTTAATATATTATTTACAAAAATCAAAATTCTAATACATTTCATATTGTCTTATGCATGGATTCATGTTTAGAAAAAAAATATTATGTCAAACTTTTATTACAAGCGATGTGTCAAGTAATGGAAACTTAAACAAAAAATTTAAGTCTAATTTAGGTCATAGAAAATAAAGATATATAAGAACATTTTTAGATGATTTAAATCATCTTCAAAAAAGATCTTTTCACAATGATTAAGCAATTTGAATGTCAAAATTTTTTTGTGACATTTATCACATCTATAAACAATTACCTGAAAAGATTGTAAAAACTTTAAAGCATTTACATATTCAACATGTTGGTAAGAATGTGAAAACAGAAAAAAAGAATTTTTGAACATTAAGCATCTTGTTTGAAATTATCCTATTGAAGGTATACACTATTACAAACACATAATGAATAATTCTTGAAAAGATATTAAGAATTTTAATATTTTATTTGGTCAAATAAGATATTAACTTTTTGTAACAAAGTTTCAATTAAAAGGTTTACTCATGATGAAAGATTATTATGGTCAAATTATCCTCCTTGATTTGAAGTTTTTTCAAATGAAAAAATTGAAAAATATTTAACGATTGATCAAACAATTCTTAAAAACAAATTTCACAATGCACAAATACATTAGCACAAATGAACATGCCAAAAACTATTTGTAAATTTCAATATCCCAAAGCCAATAAAAAATATATATATATATATAAATATATAATATTACCTTTAAATGAAGAACATGTTACATCAAATTTATGTTCATGTGGGATTAGGTTTAAATATTTCACTTGATGAATTTCTTAAGATTTGAAAATAAATGAAAACACTTATTTGTTTGCATTATGACTCACATTATGCAAGCCAACAATGTTTTTAAATGTAAATAAAACTATATACAAATAGATGTATTCAATATATATGGAGAATCTATTTGGGAAACAAGTACAAGTGAATGCTTTATTTTACATTCACATGTTGCGAATTATTGCACTTTTTATCACCAAAAGTAGATACATATGTGACATGAGAAATCTAATTTATACTAAACAAATGTAAATGTGAAAAATACTGAAGCATCCAAATGAATTAATAAACTAAGTATTGAAATAAACAAATGGAAAAACATTAGTTTGGACAAAATAATTTTGTTGCAACCAATTCCCAAAAAATGAATTATTGAAATTTACATAGGCCAATTATTGACCTTTTAAAACCTAAAATCATGAAATTAACATACACAAGAAAAGTTACATCAATGGTGTAACTAATACATTTTGCACTTTATATTTTTTTAAACAAAAGCTTCAATGAATTAAAAGCATTAAATGATGAGTGGTCTTGATTTTATAATAATATGAGATTGTTACCATGCTCTTCTAGTTTGGGATTCTTGGATTTTCAAATCACAAACTAATGGATTAAATAGTTTAGATACAAATTTTCTAGCATGAAAATGTTAAACATTATGAATAAAACAAGTTATGCAATAAAATGATGTAAATTTCATTAATAAAGTTTGTTTAAAACCACCTTCTATGGACAATAATTTTATATATTGCATTCAAATTACTTAATTCCTTTCCTCAATATATCTTACCATAAATTGAATACACAATTCAAAACTCAACATATTGTTTACATCTACCTTCTTGAATCCCTTGAAATGGGTAAGGACCCATGTGTCTGTAATGCCTTGTCGATTAAGGCCCAAACCTTTGAGCTTTTCTTCTCTTAACTTCAGGCCTGGTGAAACGCCATATGCATTGTACATGTTGTTTTTTGGCACCAAGTGGCCATGCATGTCACATGTGGAAGTGAATAGTAGATACAACTGCATCTAGACACTGGACCATTCTCCAGGAATTTCAATGGTCAAAGATTTTTTTTAAAAAAATAATATATATGACACTTTTTTAATTATTCATCAAAATAATACAATAAATCTAAAATATAATCCAAAAGGTCAGTCTGTTTAGTGGGCCCGCTATGATGCAGTTCCAGGTTAGGGGAATTCTGAACTGGAACATTGGTTAACACCCTGTAAGTGGGCCCAAAGTAAGTGTGCACTTGTGAACCGGCACCCACCAGCGCACCATCCACTGGATATCCATTAATACTCAGTTGTGGATGAACCTCAACTGAGTTAACATTTGGTTTCATCTGGGTAACTAAATCTGTAGGAAATAGGTCTCATATATAGGCAGATAGGTAGGAAAATAGACAACTTTATTACCTACCTACTAAGACCTGCTTGTGGGTTGTTATTAGGGAGGTAGAAAACAAAAAAACTGGGTTAACCACCATGGTTAGCTTGGGAACTGGAACCCAACAGAAAACTCTTTCCTGATTACTTACCATTCATTCGTCCTTCATGGTGGGCTGGTGGGTGCTGGTTCAAGGGTTCTCTTATTCTGAAATATTTTAGACCCTACTGAAACTGACAGTTCTTCATAATTCCAAATATCCGCACAACACTGGCTGAGACGGTCTAATTCATGCTGGCGCTACGATTAGATTGGAGGTTAGTTGTTGAGAAAAAATGACCACATGAGAGCTGAACTCTAGTTAGGGTTAGGTTTTGAATACACTGGTTAGGGAAGGTTTCCATGAGGTTAGGGAAGAGGTAATTGACACCTTTTTCTTTTTTGTAATGTGTTGTGAAGTGAGTTTTAGAAAAATTAGTTGAAGAATGAAGATGATGGTGATTACCATTGCTAAAGAAACGAGGACACCTATTGAACAATGTGAGGGATTGAAGGTCATTAAAGGTTATGCATCTACAAGTTTGCATCTTCACATTTACTAGATTAACTGACAATTGTTGGTTTATTGTGAGATTTAAAACAAAGTTGGCTTTTGTCTCAAAATTTGAAATCAAGTTTGTTGGCATTGATTGGCTTTAGTTTTGAGGCTAGATTTTTATTATCTGTTCTGTTTTAAGCACTAAATGGCCTTGATGAGAGATTATGGCAAAATGACAATGGTCGTTATGACTCTAAAAGGGTATTTAAGGTCCTTGTACTAATTGTGTTCCTATGATCTTGATGTTGTTGATGATTCTATGTTCTTTGAATTGATCTTATTTTATTGGAACATATGTCCAAAAGTTGATACCCGTTCAACACCCATCGAGAGTGTTGAAAGCAGCAAAATTTTCAACTAATCTAATGAGCGCATCAGATGGAATCACTGTGGAGATCATCCATCACTCATAACATGACCATGGGGTCAAGAGCTAATCACCATAGTCCCAACTCTAACCCCACCTCTCATCACTTCGTCATGGTTGTTGGGAGGAGGAGGAAGCAGCAGCAATTGCAAACTGTGTGAGCTGCTGCCTGAGAATGTAGGGACACTTCCAAAAAAAACACACAGTGTGCAGATGGATTCACCTGTCTATATTGATTTGTTAAATTATTGGGTTTTGTTGTCTCTGAAGGAAACACCGTTGGCATGGTCCCTGGATGATGATGAGGAAGAAGAATTCAGGCTGCACCAAAGAGACCTGTTTCAACCCATTATAGAGCTCTTTGCATTTTATGCATCATGTATGGTTTTTTTTGCTGTAATGTCATAAGTGCAAAAAATCTCAATCATATTCATACAGAAAAGAATAATATTGCTAGAAAACACTAAAAAATACTACGATTCTCAGTGTTTATTTATTTATTTATTTTTCAAATGATTTTAAAGTAAGAGTAAAGAAGAGCATCCCAAGGTAGATTTAGCATTTACTGTATGAAAAAAAAACTATTGAAAGTTTTCTCCTATCACTTTTTGTGGGTAGTCCAAACATGATGACATTTCTTCAAAAACCAAAATTTCCCTAGTTTATTAACTGAGTAACTTTTTGATTGAAAAAAAAGTGAAGAAATGTAACAGAATATGCCAGCTTTTTGTCTTTAATTTTTTTTCCGCACAATAATGCAAACCTTTGTCACAAAAGAACACACGCCTACATTGGGCCAAATTCTTTAGAGGTCCCTACCTGGCAGAGATGCTATGAGAAGAGAGATCCCAGCGAGGCTGTGGGACATTTGCTTTATTAGCCCTTTATCGGTTACCCATGGCCTCAGCACGAATGTGGGTAGTTAAAGCACCAAAGTAAGGGTATCTGAGACTCTTGGACCTCTCCTCATTAGGACCCAATATGGTACTTAGCAACCAATGGGGGCCCCACTGCATGGCAGCATCATCTAATTCTATAGGCTCACCACCTAGAGTATAGCATACAGGTAAGAGCATTGGACACTCCACCCCCCTACCCCCCCCCATCCAATCCATTAATTTTTTTCCACTAAAGAGTCAAGGAGTATTGGCCCATGTTGAGCGGGTATCAGAATCCCCAACAACACTCTTCCAGGGTTTCCAGGCCAGTTCTCAGCCTGAAAATCAGAGGAGGATATCACCTTTTGTGAGAACCGTCTGGCTGAAAGAACTACCAAGTGATGGCTCACTAGTATATCCCATTTTGGGACCTCAAAAAGGATTTAATTTTGTTTTCCATGATACTCCGTGGGTAGCCATCACTGGGGGAAAAAAAAAGAGGGCATCTCAAAAAAGTATCACCTGCTTCTTTTTCAAAGTGCCTGCCTTTTGCGGAGGAAAGATTATGGGCTGTATGTAAGGTGTGCTCTGACTGCACTACAAAAATTGTACGGGGTCTTTAGGACTTGGGGAGACTACCAAAGGTGCTTGAGATGTGATTAGAAAGGCCCTGTTGACAGTGGTGTTTACTTGTAGGAGGTGGACTGACACACCCTTTTTTGCTTGCTGTCTTGTGTTTCACGTGTCTCATGTCCGCACCCCACAGTACACTTGGTTAGTCCCCAAGTCCCAACGACTCAAGTTGAACTCAGACTCGCGAGACCCTATTCTCAAGGCTAAGTCTTATTCTAACTGGAGCCAACCAAGGCCCAACTCCTATAGCCTCCCCACATCTTATATATAAATTCATTACGTCTGTCTATGACGGAGCTCGGTTCATCACAGACAGCTGACCGAGCCGGGCCTGGCAAAAACGGGAGAGGGGCTGACTGGCTGTGACGGTGGCCAGCAGGGGCAGGCTGGGCACGGGAGAGTCCCTGCAGATCCGCCGAAGCCGGACGGACCGTAGAATTTCGACCAATGGGAAGGCCCAAGGTGCCTTGCTTTTATTCCTTTTAAGTTTGGGAGGGCGGGAAGGATTTTTTTTCCATTTTTCTCAGTTTCCCAATGTGTTCTCACAGTGTTCCTTCTAAGTTCCTAATGGGTTCCCAATATTTTCCCCAAGTTCACAATGCGTTTCCCAACATGTTCTGCATATAAGCACCTCACTTTTATCCCATATGCTTTGGCAAATGTTGTGGAGGATGGGGGGGACTTCACAGTGGCCGAAGGTCACGGGCACCCACTAGTGGCCTTAAAGCCAAATCAGTCCCATGTTGATTCCGGAGCTTATGGGACCCAACTCCCGAATTTGGTCCAAAACACTTAAGCCAAAACAACACAAATCGTCCCAAGGCCAACCCTCTCTTAGCAGCTTCAAACCTTTAAACGGACAACTTATAATTGTCCCAAGCGCTTTAGTAAGCTCACCCCCTTGGGCAACCCAAGACAATGCTTGATCATCCATTGAGGGTTGTAAGGGCATAATGCTTCGCATTATAGTCCCAAAGACAACCCCTAGTTGTTTTTTGGCCAGCGAAAGCTCAAACTCTCACCTTAGCCATCCAAACCTTGTGGAGCCATTTCTGGCCTAACTCTTATATCACTTTAGTGCCCCACTAAGGTGGTCCCAATATGAGGCCCATATCCGCTTAAGACACCTCTTAAGCGGAAGGGCATGTCATCCATCCCCACTTTCGAGAGGTTTACGTCTTTGTAAACACAAATAACATGTTGCCCTTGTCATGGCAAGTCCACCTCTTTTGCCACCCTCTTACCTTAACCTTTAGGAGAGTAGTTAGTTCTGGGCTTAAATATAGTTTGCATCCCAAACTTTTTCTATTAGATGCAAGAGGATTTTTAGACAATGTCTGGCTTTGTGTTGATCCCCCAAGCTGCATTACACCCCTCTTGGGTTCACTTCTTTCACCAAGTGACATTCCCCCTCTGTGGGCCCCTCAAAACACTTGAAGGTTAAGTTTCAAGCCTAGGCCTATTCTCTTGGTGACCCTAGGCAACCGCGTTAAGGTATGATTATAAAACACGCCAACAAATAGTGTCAACTTGGGCTTAGCCAAGTCAGGCCCCCTTTGCCTTAGAAGGACATGGTTCGCAATTTCATGCACTGGAAACTTCACCCCACAAGCTTATTCTTAGTTTGGGGACATGCCATTTAATGTGCACACATGTTATTACCATAATCTCACCTGAATAAGCCCTTAGAAGTTTTTATTTTGGGTTTAACTTCTTAAGTCCATTTTTTTGGTTGTCATCATTTCAACTCAGCCCTCATTTATTTCTCCCATGGTTCGCCCATTTTGTACACCTTGATTTCAAACCAACTACCGTTTTGCCTTAATTTCAATTTAAATATATGTCCACTTTTCTAGGTTTTACTCTCACCCCCCACCTGTTGGAGGTTGATGTCCTCATCAATATTATACTAATGTATTGGACTTGTTTTTATGCGCTTTCTTATTCCCCATCTTGTGGCCATGCTCTCGTTCAAACTTTTCAACCAAATCTAGCAAGTGGTCTAAATGAGTGGGCTTCACCCACTATGATTGTTTCAAGTGACATCCTTTTCATTTGACTAAATATTGCTTGCCAATACGCCTTATATGTCTTATGATTAAGATGCACCTTACTTCCCCAACAAACTTGTGCTTATTCAAATCGAATCCTTGGTGATAGGCATGTTTCTAATACTTCTTTTTCTTGTCCTCATGAACTAGCTTTAACTTGGACACATGGAAGGTCATGCAAGCTACCAATGTCGTTGGTAGTTACAAAGTGTACACATTGGGATAAAGTTTACAAATGATCTTATAGGGACTTGCATACTTTGGGACGAACCTATTTGCCAAAGTTTCAAACATTTTAAAGTTTTTTATTTTTAATTACATTAAGTCCCCAACCTCAAGTTCAATGTGCCTTTGCAACTTGTTAACTTGTTTCTCATAACTAGCCCATGCCTTTTGTAAAAGTTTGATGGCATGTGTTTTCCTTTTTTCACATTCTTTGGCCATCTCTTTGGCCTCCTTGCCGCCTTCATGGCACGTGCCTCTTGTTATAGGAATGGTTAAATCCATGGGTTGTTTCGCTTCAACTCCTAGGGCCAACTCAAAAGGATTCCTTTTTGTGGTCGAATGTTTTGTGGAGTTGTAGCAAAACTCGACCAAACCCAAATGGTTACCTTAATCCTTATGATCATTGGTGATATAATTACGAAGATATTGATTCAATATCATGTTCACTCTCTCAATTCGTCCATCAATTTGTGGATGGAAAGTGGTATTAAATTTTAACTTGGTCCCTGTTTTTTTCATCAATAGTGTCCAAAATTCCGACATGAACTTCACATCCCGGTCACTTACTATGACATTCGACATACCATTATGTCGAACCCATATGTCAAAAAATAGCTTTGCCATCCTCATTGCAATGGCTTTTGTTTACATCAACACAAACTTAACCAATTTTGAAAACTTGTCAACCACCACAAAGATGACATTCATCCCCTCCCATTCTGGGAAACATGTCATAAAATCCATTGAGATGCTCTCAAATGGACTTAAGGGAATTGGGCTTTGCCTATACAACTTCAACTTTTTTCTTATGTACCAACTTGGTACTTTGGCATTTCACACACGTGTAGACATAATGTTCTACATCTTCCTTCACTTCGGGCCAATAGAAAGTTTTGCCAAACAACTCCCTTGTTGTCTTTTCACCACAGTGTCTCGCCATGGGCACATCATGCATTTCTTGCATAACTTTCGTGCACAATTTTCCCTCTAGCACATAGACACATGATTGTTTCCATCTTAGCAGTTCATTTACAAGTGTGATCCCTCTCACCTTCTTTTTTGGGTGCAAGTCATTAAAACAACTTTACACCAAGTTTTCTTCCACATAGGCCTCTCATATATTCCTCTCTAGATCATTATTTTCGACAACATGGCTTGAAAAAATTTAGTATTTTACCAAGGCATCTTCGCTTGGTATTCCTCTTTGCGACTCAACACATTTGGCACCACATTGTCTTTGTTCAATTCAATGTCCATAAGTGCCAAAATATCATGCCAACATAGTTGTTTCATTGTGGCCCTTGGTTGGGTTTCAAAATATCTCAAGGATATATTATCCATAAAACTTTGGTTTTATGAAAGCCTAAATAATGTTGCCTTGCCTTTAAATAACTCAATTTTGCAAACAACTCTTTTTCATCAGTTGGTCATCTCAATTAGACCCCCCCCCCCCCCCCTCTACTTTTTACTTTCAAAGGTAATTGGATGTCTTTCCTACATCAAGACCTTACTTACCGTGAACCCATTCGCATATATATGATATTTGAATGGTTTTGCAAAATCTAATAATCATAACATTGATTCTAACAACAACTTCCCTTTCAAAAGGTTGAATGACCTTTGTTATTTGCCTTTCCATTCAAATATCCCTCTTTCTTCAAGAAGTCGGCAAGCAATTCTATTAAGGTCAAGAAGTCCTTTATGAACTTCCTATAAAAATTGGCCAATCCTATGAATGACCTATTCCCTTTGGCCAAAACTGGGTTTTGCTATTCCCTAATTGACTTGATTTTGTTTGGGTCAGGCTTCACCCCTTTTTGGGACAACACATGTCCCAAAAAGTTCATTTCCAGACTTACAAATTTGTTTTTTGTTTGATTGGTGTCTAATTTGTTTTCTTTAAATTTTTGCAACAAAACTTTAAATGTGTCACATGTTTTTTTGCAAAGTTAAAATACACCAATTTGTCATCTCTATAAATGATCACAAACTTGTCTAACTTCTTGTGAAAAATCAAATTCATCAAAGTTGTGAAAGTAAACGGGGTATTACACAGCCTAAACGACATTGACCAAGAATTCATATGAGTCATATTGTTGCAACCCTAGCCTTGGGCTTGCGACCAAGGCAAGGGCTTACAAAGGTTCGGGCCAAATGTGAAGGCCAAGAATCACATTTCATGCTCTCGGCAACGCGGGAAAATGTGAAGGAATGAACCCCCACACTCCCAAATGAGCTCCCACTTTGGGAATTGGAGTCCCGATGGACTCCCGAATTTTTTAAGAGCGATTAAAGGGGTTAAAACCCATTGGATTGAAAAATTCCTTTTATCATTGGAAAACTCTTGGAATATATATGTCTAAAATGGGCTCACATGACCCATTTAGACATTTAAACACAAGTTATAGCCAAAAGAAAGGTTCCTGAACATTAAAAGTCAGGAATCGACCCAATTCCCTTACGTAAAGCTGGCGTGTCACATATCGTTGGAAAGCTCTAAACAAGGGCTACAACTTTGCTTAATACCTCATTTCAATCAAAGGTTTACACACAAATTTATGGGCCCCAAAGTTGTAAAAGTCCCAACTTTGGGAATTTCGAAACTCCCATTTGGAGTCTTGAGACAAAATGACATTTGGGTGCCGGTCTCATGGCCATACATAGAGTATACTATAAGGGGGAAAGTGGTGGCTTCCCCCAAGTCTGGGCCATGGTGAGTCTTATGAGTCTGTCTTTGCTTGTGGTTCATCCGTGCACCAAACTTGTGCTCCAACTAAGCGTTAACCAACTTGTTGTTTGGTTTGTGTAGGTCCATGTGAGTAATTGAATCGCTTGTCAATCTTCCTTGTCCCCATCCTAAAGCTCTAGCACGCCCCTCTACCCTTGAAGTGCTGCAAACTAAAAAGCACACCCCAATTCCTTCTTTTTCCATTGTCTTCACCTTTGGACTTGTAGTTGAGTCCATCAAGGAGCTTGAGGGTGCATCACATATCTTGTCCTCATGGTTGTTTTTTCCACATTTGTGTTTTCAACACAATTTAAAAATACCCTTAACTTCACGTTAATGTGGGTAAAATAAAAAGCCCCATTTAAACGATCAAAAAGATCCTGAATTCAAAGCAAGGGGTAATTGTTCTTAATGGTGATTTTGTTCAAGGTGTGGTAGTCTATGTACATGCATAATTTTTTGTCCTTTTTGTCCACGAACAAAATGGGAAAACCATAAAGCGATTTACTTGGCTTAATGTATCGCCATTCCATTAAGTCATTTATTTGAACCTTGAACTCTTGTAATTCTTTTTTAGTAAGCCAGTAAGGCGACTTAAAAGGTGGTGCCAACCTAAGCACCACTTCAATTTTATGGTTCACATTGCAAGAAAGAAATAGATGTTTAAGGAGTTCATCCATGAGAACATCCAAAAATTTATTAATTTTGTTCGAAATACAAGTAGGCCAAGACTTAGCCCTTTTGACTTTAGACTTGGCACTAGATTCATCCACACAAACAAGAATTAAACATGAAGTTTAATACAATTCTTGTGAAAGGACCAAGTGAATACATATTTTAGTTAAATTAGCCTAGTATTCAATTTTTGAATTAACAAACCTATTTGTTAACCTAATAATGACTTTTAACTTAAAGCCTCATTTCAAAACATTTACAAGGTAAACATCTTAAAAAGTGTTCCATAAAATGGCCTCAATGCCATCCAAGGTGTAAACCATGAAGTTTTTCGTAAACTTTGCCTAGTTGCATTCCGTAACATCCCCAACACCAACTTGCTTGTTGGTGTTTCTACTCCTCGTGCTTATTGGACCTTGATGGGTTTGGCCACCTTTGTAGCCGCCCACCTGTCACACTATTGCACTTGGGCTCACAAATGAATGTGTGGTTCCAAAATCCAAAAGATACAACACCCCTATTAACCCAAATTTTCAGTATGTATATAATAACTAGTTAAACCAATTTGTGACTAAAGAAGCAATATAACCTAAAGCTATTTTAATTTTTGGTTCATAGGTTTTAGATTAACCAATTTATTATAAAAACTAGTAACCAATCTATTACAGTAATCGACGATTAAAATAATAGGTTGATTTGAACTTGTGACTAGTAATTTGTTATTTTGATTTTAAAGTTTATACTAGCTAGTGATTATTTAAGTTGAAACAACATTATGAATTGGTATAACTACAAGGACTTATAGCTATATCTAAATGATATTTATTTTTTCTATAACTTTTGAAGAGTTTTATGTTTCTAAAAGAGTTTTTACTTTAATTTTTTTATGAAGCTTTTCCTTTCTATTTTTAAAATACAAGCTTTAAAAATGTTGTTTTTTGACAAATAAACAAAAGATTATAATGGTTGTTGTGTTTTAATATTCATATTTAAAAAACCTTATTGTTAATCAATAAAAAAATTCAAAAATTTGAATTTAAGAGTATTTAAAACAAAAGGGACAAAAAAAACCCTTTACATTTGGTGACCACAGAATGTTCACAGAACGAAAGTGTGAACACAAGAATGTTTACAATCTTTGGTTTTCAGTAAATATTTTGTTCTAATATTTTAGGTTTGGATTTGTATTAAGTTTTAGTAAGTTTTTACGATTATCTTGTGTGTTCATACTTTTTGTTTTTCTTTACAAACTAATAATTAAGATTTTTTTGGATTTGCATGTTGATCCTTGGTTTTTTTTAGCAACTTGTTGACCAAAAGAAAATTTAAATTAATGATTTTTGTGTGATGTCAAAAGTAGTCACAAGGGGCTTTAGAAAGTAATTAAAATTAGAAACATTGTAGCAACTTGTTCATGAGGTGGTTCAACCACAACAACAACCACATTTTCAAATCAAGGGAGTACAACCAATTGAAGTTCTTAGCAATGAGCCTCAACAACCTGTTACAACAAACATACCTTTTCATCAAATACTCACAAAACAAAAGGAAAGAAAGGAACCACAAACACCTTCAATTGGTTGATTTTTGACACCCCAACAATCGTCCCAATAATGGAGGTCGAATGCACAATTGAGTGGACAAAACATCGAACCTATTCGACATACTGATGAAGTAACCTTTGCAAGACAAAGATGGTAATTTGTGGCACTCAATTACTATATTCCCAAAACAACCATGCCTTCCTTATCAACACCAATTGTTGGTTACTATACATTTGAACCAATTCTTATTTTGAATTCAACTGCAGTAGATTCAAAAGTGGAAAACAACTAATTTTTCATTTGGTTGGAACAATTACATAACTTGGAGCTAAAACCTTCAAATAGATCTAATTTTCAATAGCTTATAAAACTAATGGAAGTAATCAAAGGCCCTTATTGTTGTTCAACAAACACAACCTATCATTCAAGGTGTTTAAATAAGTGTACTAATCATGGGAATCATTGAACAACCATTTGTTCAACTAAGTATACCGGTTACAATCACCCAACCCACTATTGAAATTGCATAATCATGTGCATATTATCAACAGGTTGGACATGAGTTCAAGAATTGTCCCTTTGTGGATGATAAATTGAAGAGATTGATGAGAGAAGAACTCAAAACTTCTCTACAACCTATGGTACCAAACACACCAACAACACATGTTGTTGAACTTGTACAACAAACTCAGACACAACCAAGTTTGGTTACCAATCAAATACTAGTTAGTCAACATTTAGATTGGTTGCAACTTGTTACACCATTGATAGCAAGGCAACCTAAAATAATATCGTACCACGTGTTGTATAACATAATTACATCTTTTGTGCTTATCGATCTTAACATGTATTCAATGTACTATTCGAGAATCAAGGGTTTCGATCCATTGAATTTTGGGAGAAAGAAAGGATGCGGAGCCAATGTTATTCAACCAAAACCAATGTTACCTATTGGGCAATTGGTGCAAAACTAATATCCTATCATAATTCCAACTTCTGGACTAGAACAATCAGTTCTTATTGTGAAAGGTATATTTGTTCACCAGATAATGGCAGCAACTCTACCCATTAATATACATTTTACCATTGGACTACATGTTTATGGTAATGGTGTTCGTATCCAACAACCCAAAAAGGTTAATTCATATCCACAACTAGGTGGAAAATTGCTTGGAGGTTCGCCTAATGGAGGATCACTAAGAAGAGGATCACTTGATCAAAACCCCCCTAAAGGATTGCCACCTAATCCACATGTTGGATTTTATGGATGGTAAGCAACTGATCCAAGGATATTCATGCCACCATGGTATTTTGAAACTTGTTCCAATTTGATCTAAACTAACCAGTAAATTGCCATATCAAAAGTTTCAATATCCTTCATATGTGAAGGATACTAATCTTAATGATCACATTAAAATTTTCAAGAAGGTAATACAAGTTAATGGTGAGGCTATGGAGGTGGATATCATCAATCTATTTAGTTTCACTTTACAAAACAACATCTTAGAATGGGGTGAAAACTTCATACAAGATCATCCTAATTGCACATTTGATGAGTTGGAACAAGCATTTTATGAGCACTTCCAAACTATGAAGAATGACGAAGAAGTCTATATGTAGTTGAAGAATCTCTAGCAACAAGTTGGTGAATGGGTAGAAGTTTACTATGAACATTTGCTTAAACTAACTAATTGTTTACAAATGAAAGCTAATGATGTTTTCCTTATTATTATTTTCAAAACAAGTTTACAACCGTACTTGAGACTTACAACATGTATGACAAGAACTACCTTGATTAAACATAAGGAAATTGCATTGATTTATGAGAAAATGGACCAGTCATAGCAAATTACAATGTTTTGATAACTAAACCAAAGTCCAAACTAGTTGCATAGCCCATAATCACTATACCACTATTAGGCAGTAGTTAACCTATTCAAATTGTGGTAAAACAACTCATGCAAAAGAAACTTGTCATAATAGGAAGAAAGGACCAACAATTCCTATTGTACCCACTAAAGTTGATGAACCAGTAACTAAAATGACTACACAACCTATTAAGCCAACCAAATTGCCATTAAAATATCCTTATATAATCTATTCTAGGTCTAAACATTGTGCACCTAATTGTCCTAAAAAGTTAGAAGTTCATAACATGTTCCGAACTAAGCTCACCACTATTACCACTATAGTAGCAAAAAATCCTAAACTTGATAATGTACTAGTCAATGTAATTTGTCATGACACATAGCCAAGTACCAGAGCAATAAGTTCTTAGAGAATGTGAACAAGTGAAAGCAAAAACAATAGTTGATTAACAAACAAAGGAGTAATTGTGTGATTCCTTTGTTCATACTATTAGGGAGTTATAGGGAAATGACTTAACATCACAAGCATCTATCGATTTAAATGATCATTTCATTTGAATTGGGTTGGTCTACTAAAATTAGTAAGTCAACGAGTTACTAGCAAACAAAATGTTCAATTAACTTCACAAATAATATCACTAAAAAAGATTTTGGAAGAGACATCAGTACTCAAATTTTGGAGACTAAATATGTTATCAACTCGGGGCAACTTTTGAAAATTGTGCTAGACATCAAATGATACATTTTCAAACCAATCAAGTATGTTTAACGAGTCCAACCTGAACCTACATGTGCAGTAGTGGTTATTGATCATTAGATGGTTGTGATTCAAAGTCTAAGTTGGTAAGAATTTTATTATTGATGTGTTAAATTGATGGGGGATTTGGAGTAAACATCATTACTAAGAACTTGAAAATATAATTAGGTCTGTCAAAACCTAATCTAATGCTTTATAATATGCATATGGCATATTAAACCATAGCCAAACCACTTGGTCTTATTAAGGATTTGAAGATATTTGTTCTTGGAATTCCCTATATGGTTACAATTATTATTATCAACAATAAAGTACTAAATTCTAGTTACTCAATGTTACTAGGACACCCATGGTTGAGAGATGCAAAAATATCCCACAATTGAGGAACTAATATTGTTACCATACAAGGAGCTAGTTAGTAAGAACCATACATGTTACCAAGAAACTTGGTGTTCAAACCAAAAGACTAAAAATCTTAGTTTGTTATGATTTCCATTCTGGAATATTTGACAAAGAAAAGGATGTGATGTTTGCCACAAAATTCAACCTATTTTCAAGAGGAACCATAATAATACCTAGTCATATTAAACATGTCTTAAACTAATTTGCATACTAAATATTGTCATAGCAGAACTAGTCCCAAAACAACATGTTAAACATAATAGGTGTATTAATTATAAAAGTAACTACACCACCTAACATTGTCAAACAACACTTACTTGAAACTTTCTTCCATCTAGAGGTTGGAGAGATGATTGTTTGATGAGACACCTACTTGAGAGCGAGAACTTGATGTAACCACAACAATATGGATAGTTATTGAAGAAAAATAGTTAACCAAAATCAATTTGGGTACCAAAGAAAATGTGCAACATGTGAAAGTCAACTTTCCACTTATACCGGTTGTCACGAATCAATTGATTAAGCTTCTAAAAGAATTCCAAAGATGTATTTTCCTGGACATACAAAGACTTAAAAGGTATTCCACCAAAGATTACCCAACATCGGATTAAATTGAATACCACAATACCACATGTTCATCAAGCAAGGGTTGAATCCCAATTATGTTGTTATTGTCAAACAATATACAAACATGTTATTTGTTGTTAATTTTATCAAACCAATCAAGGAAATGATTTGGTTGCTTCCAATAATGGTTATTCCTAGGAAGAATGGGAAGCTTAGGATTTTTGTTGATTTTAGGAAACTCAATGCAGCAATAAAGAAGGGCCTTTACCCATTACCTTTCACGGATGAAGTCATCAACATAATTGATAGGCACAAAGTTTATACCTTTCTGGACATGTTTTCAAGATATCATCAAATATTCATTACACCAAAAGACCAGCACAAAACGACCTTTGTGACATATTGGGGGGTTTTTGTGTGGGTTGTGATGCCATTTGGTGTCAAAAATGGACCGCCCACCTATCAGAGGGCAATAACTAAAGCTTTTCATGAATACATTAATGTATTCATGAAGATTTTTCTTGATGATTTCATGGTTTTCAATGACTTGTCAACTCATGTAAAAAAACTAAAAAAATGTTTCCTCAAATGTAGAAAGTTCAGTATTAGTTTGAACCCAAACAAGTGTGCATTCATGGTGTTTTCAGGAATCATCTTAGGTTTCATAATGTCCAGAAAAGGCAAAGTCATGGATCCTAAAAAGGTTTTAGCCTTATTTTACATCTAATACCTATTACCCCTTAAGAGCTCCAAGTTTTTAACATGATGGCCCAATTTTATAATTGATTCATAAAAACCTTTGCTTCAATTCTGTCACTTATCACTAAACTATTCAAAAAGTTTGAAGTCTTTGAGTGGACTAAATAATGCAAAAATGTTTGGGAAGAGATTAAAAACTTATATATACAAGCCCCTATTTTGATCAATCCAAACTGGGAGCTTGAATTTCATGTTCATACAAATGCATTTTAGTTAGTAGTAGGAGGCATACTAGCACAAAACCCAACTAGTAAGTTTAATCAACTGGTTATGTATGCTTCCAAATTGTTAAACTCAACAGAGTGAAATTATGTTATTATTGAAAGGGAAGCCCTAATTATGGTCTATGCCTTGCACAAATTTATACATTACTTATTGGGTAATTGTTTATATTTTATGTTGACCACACGGCTTTAATGTACTTGGTTAATAAACCACAAGTTTCTAACAAAATAACTAGGTGGTTATTATTATTCTTGGAATACAATTTCAAAATTATTTATAAGCTTGGTAGATCCCATTTGATGACATATGCATTACATAGATTGCCTAATCAAGCACATTTGGTTGGTGTACTTAATCAGACCATTAATGTTCACTTATTCATCTTACAATTATAATGGTTATAAAATGTTTACGATTACCTATCAAAAAGAATGTTGCCAAAAAAATTTACAACTTCACAGAGATAATATTTAGTTTAGAAAGCTAAATCATTTGTGTTATAAAACATGATACTTTATAGATCTGGACAAGACAACAAGTTTCATTTGTTTTACAACTAGAATAAGTGCCAACTATATTATAGGAACTACATAGTGGAATTGGTGGAGGACAATTTTCTTTAGACATCACGATGAAAAAGATCCTTGAAGTTGGTTATTGGTGGCCAACCACCAACAAAGATGTTAATGAATTATGTTAGACCTATGAATTGTGCCCATGAATAGGTAATCTATTAGCACAAAATATGGCAAAGTTTGGTGTTTGTTTCCCTTTCCAACTAAGGTTCCAAACTTTTGTAATTCCTA
This sequence comes from Sphagnum tenellum, assembly GCA_963921925.1. Taxonomy (NCBI): domain Eukaryota; kingdom Viridiplantae; phylum Streptophyta; class Sphagnopsida; order Sphagnales; family Sphagnaceae; genus Sphagnum; species Sphagnum tenellum. The sequence continues at coordinate 1,347,756 of OY998159.1, forward strand.
CACGAATGCAATTCCCAAAGTGGGAGTGCATTTGGGAGTCATTGGACTTCATTCCTTGTACTTTCCCCCATTTGTGAAAACACATTTCACACCTAAACACATTCTTGGCCTCATGGGCCTTTGCACCTCAAGAGTCCAGGGTTTAGTTGCAAACTCGATGTTAAGGTTGCGACACTACTCCTCAAGCTACAGGTAGAGAATAAACATCTTGTTGCTAAAGGTGTTGAAGTTGAAAAAACAATCAAGAAGGCTAAAGCCCTACAATTTGAGTACAATGAGTTAACCTAGGTTCATTTCAAAACCTTTAATGACCTAAGGACCTTGTAGACTAATCTTAACCAGTTCATAATAGATTATAATAAGATGGAGGCCAATAATGTACAATAGGAAAAGACTTTGTTGGAGTTGGAAAATACCTATTTGTAGTAGAAGGAATAGTTGACAGAAGTCAACATTGATATGGAAAATCGTACCCATGAACTTCGGGTATAGGTTTAAAATTTGAAGGGTAAATTGGAAACACTTCACAAAACACCTAATAAAGTTTTTCAAACTATTTACATGGACAATCGGTTGAAGGAGCTTGAGGAATTACTTTTGGACAATGCATTGGTTAAAGTATAGAATCGAACATTGGTTGATAAAAACATGAAGTGGATGGAATGGTGGTAAACTTTAGAGGAGATCACTAAAAAACAAATCCAAGATAGTTTAAAGATTGTTCATTTAGACAAAAAAACCTACTTGAATGAACTGGTTGCATATTGAAGGCTACAAGTATGATTGGCTTACTGGCAAATTGGTTGAGGTACCTATTAATGTTTTCTAGAAATTTTCACCTATGTAAGTATTTGCTATAGTTACAAGTTCTTGAAACGAACATATTGTTATTATTATTGTGAAACTTGAGCCCATTAAAGGAGGAACATAATTGGCCATTATTTCTTGTACTTTTCCTTTGCCCACAAAACATGTGGAAGTACCTCTTGTTGTTGTTACCATTTAGGTAAAAGCTTTGGAAAAACCTGTCATTCTAAAACCTATACCATTAGTTATACCAAAGATTGGGGTAGGGGCAAAGGTTATTCTGATTGATACTATTATCCATGCCTCTAAAGTTTTTAGGATTTTTGATATAGTAATAAATGACATTTGTTATTAGAAGACCATGATTTCAACCAATTCCTTTGGCTGAACATGTTGGTACCACATGTGAATGACTTGTTGATAATACAAGTGAACAACCTATTGATGATCTAGTTGTAGGTGTTAAATAGGTAGTTCTAGGAAATTGATTCTGAGGACAAAATTTGGTTTTTAAGGGGGGGTAATGTTAACCCAAATTTTCAATATGTATATAGTAATTAGTTAAACTAACTAGTAGCTAATGAAACAATGTAATCTAATGCTATTTTAGTTTTGGTTAAAAAGTCCTAAGTTAACCAATGTATTATGAGAATTAGTAATTCGTCTATTATAGTAATCAATTGATTAACATAATAAGTTAATTTGAACTTGCGATTAGTAACTTTTTATTTTGATTTTAAAGTTAATATTGGCTAGTGATTGTTTAAGTTGAAATATCACTATAAGTTGGTATAACTAAGAGGGCTTAAAACCAAATTTAGGAGATATATATAATTTTTTTAAAGAAAAATTTAATCTAATTTCTTGTGAAACTTTTCTTTTTTATTTTTGGAATGCAATATTTAGAAATGTTGTTCTTGATGAATAAGCAAGATGTTTCATGTGTTTTAATATTTAGAGTTGAAAAAAACATGTTTATTTTTTCAGTAAACCAATATTAAAAATTTGAAAAGAGTATGTAAAATTAAAGGGACGAAAAAAACCCTTAACAACCCCATTAGTTTTTACCTTGAACCTAAGCATGATTAAAATTGGGCTAAATGTGGTCACACTCGTTTTTATAAAAAATCCCCCTTGTGCCCAATTTTGTTTTACCTTTTCACAATCCTTGGTGAAGTGCCCCAATTCCTTGTAGTTGAAACACTAGACCTTGTCAACATCCCTTGGCTTCTTTTCCATCATGGCTCCTTTGTCCTTGGGTGGGTTCTTATCCCACTTCTTCTTTTGGCCCCTCTTTGGGTCATTTGCAGTTTGCGCTACACTTTCGATGTTCACCCTCATTGTGAGTTGTGAGACTTGTCGTGTTCCCAGCTTTTTGTGCATCGAGTCATCTTCCATGCACTTTGTAACCTTCATTATTTCATGGCACGTTGCAAAGACTTCACTTCTTTATAAAATGGCGGCTTGCATGGAGGAAAAACATTTTTTGTGCATATCTTTCAACAAAATGAAGCTTAGTGAAGACGTAAAGGTTTGGACATACCTCCCCATCACTTTTGGCACAAGCTTAAGAGTTCTTGCCCATCCTTTAAGATCTGATTGTGGGGGGTGAACCTTTCATTTAATTTGGCTTTGAACGCATTCCATGGCAAACTTCCCATTATGTTTGGCTCAACATCTTTCTATGCTGTCCACCACTCCAAGGTGTGAACTTTTAAAGGAGATTATACCAACTTAAATCAATACACATATGTGTTGATTGTTTGGGATTCAAAGTAGGCTTCCATTTAGAGAGCCCATTGTTTCACTATTTTCGCCTTGGTGTCCTTTCCCATGAAAGGATTTGGTGTTTGGGTCTTCATGGCCTTTGCAACTTTTTTGTTAGGCCCGATCCCCTTCTCCTTTTGAGCCTTTTTCAGTTCCAATGACAATTGCAAGTTGGTTTACTTCTCGTTAACCACAAGGGTTTACAACATTTTTATGGCTTCAACCAAGGTGTTCATGGATAATGGGGAAGGACTTTTTTCAACTTGAAGGGCCCTAAACTTGGCCCATTCCAATTCCATCTTTAATTGAGCTACTTCTCTTGGGGCTTGGCTGATTTCTTCGGCCTAAAGTTGGAGTCTCACTTCTCAATCCTATTTCACCGCTTGGGCTTCTTGAGCCTTTTGAACTACTTGAGCCTCCAAGGCCTTTTGGGCTCTCTCCATCCATTTGGACTCTTTGATTGGTTTTTTGGAAATATTAACAACTTCCCGGTTCTTGTTTTCCTCCTTGCTCGATTCCAAGGAGTTAGAATAATATCGTAGTTGTTCCACCACTTGGATAGTGTCCTTTGCTGCCTCCCTTTTGGAAGACTCCTTCACTATTGATGCCCCTTTTTCCCCACTTTTTGGGTTAAGGGGCCCAAAGGTCTTTTCCTTGTTGCCCTTGAGCGTCTTGGGAAGCTTCTTGGTAGAACTTAATTCAGCCATTGCTTCCAACTTGGCCAACTTCTTGGCCTCATGAGCTTCCTTTGTGATAGCCTTTTTTGCTTTGACCATTGCCATTTTCACCTTGGTTCGGCGTGAGTGCTTTATGATGAGAGATTCAGCAATTGCCTCTTCTCCAATCTTCTCATTCGTTGGATCAAGTTTTCGCTTTGATACCATGATACCAAATGACACAACCTTTCCTACTTGCCGCCTTGCGCTCCACACGCTTCACCAAGTTCCTCTCATATCCGCTCCTTTAAGTCTTAGCTACCTACGCATCCCATAGCACACTTGGTTAATCCCCAAGTCCCAACCATTTAGGACGGACTTAGGCTCACTACTTAAACTTGTTAGACCTTGCTATCACGGTTAAGTCTTAGTTTAACTAAAAGTTAACCAAGGCCCAGCTCCCAGAGCCAGCACACATGGCCTTAAAGCTGAATTAGCTTGGCCCCAGGCTGATTTAGGGGGCCTTCCAAGACCAACTCCTAGAGTTGGTCCAAAGGACTTAAGCTGGGACAACTTGCGTAGTCCCATGGCCAACCCTCTCTTGGTGGCCTCAATGTTTTAATGGGATAACTTAATGGGATCCTAGACACTTTAGTGGGCTCGTCCCCTTGGACAACCTAGGACAATGCTTGATCTTCCATTGAGGGTGTTTAGGGCATAGTGCCCCACACAAAAGTCGCGAAGACAACTAGGGGTTGTCTTCGTGGTCAATAAGAGCTGGAGCTCTTGCCTTAGCCCATCTGGACCCTGAAATTTGGACATAGGCTGACTCCTAAAAGAGTCAAACCTTGCGGAGCCATTTTTGACCTAACTCTCATATCACCTTAGTGCCTCACTCAGGTTGTCCTGATATGAGGTTAAGCTTAAGACATCTCTTAAGCAAAATGGCATGTCATGGACCTTGTGCTAATGCAAAGTGATATTGTGGCCTCTAAAATCAGGCCTTATGGTGTTACGGTGTTCATATTAAAGATATTTGTAAAGTAAAGAAAACACAACATCAGAACCCCTCATTGGAGATAAAGGGGCATGAGATTTCTAAAAAGAAACAGTGAAAAAAGTACACTCGGCTTAAACTGAGCTCAATGGCGAGTAGCAGCAAATTCCCTGCTAATCTGAGTTTCATACCACTAGGCTACTGTATCTTTTTTTTCCTGATCACCTTCAACCAGTCAATGTTGTTCACTGTTGATGGGTGTAGTGCAACTATAAATATTTTTGAACCGCGCGCATCTAATCTTGAGTTCCAATATTTTATACTCATATTTCTAAAAAATTCAGTACTTTGCCGATAACAACAGAGCCCAGAGGTTGAAAGAGGGGTTCAGGGATGAAAGAAGGGCTCAAATCATGGTCACTTTGCATATAACTTTACTGTATGTGGAAGTTAAACTTTTGGATCTAAATGAGATAGGTTAAAGAGGACAAGTTTAACTTCCAATAATTTGCAAATAATCATCAGATTTTCAATATCACAAAATTGAAGAAAAAATCCTGGTTGTGTTTCCATCTCGCACCAAATGTAAGTAGGCGAATAGAGCTCATAAGATACCGAACAGAAGATCAAAATTCCACCCAAAATTGCTAATGAGAGGAAAGCCTGCAAAATAAGTTTATTAAGCCTGCTAACCCTAAACCCTACACCCTTGGGAGCCCAAGTGTTACAAATTTGCCTTGTGAGGCTACATCCAAAGATTAAACCATGTGTAATGTCTTTTCTCTCTCATCTTTTATGACCATTTTCTTTTCTAAACCAAAACATGTAAAGCAAACCCTGTGCAAGAGAACTCCAGCTTGTTTCTTTCCAGGGGAGGAGCATTTCATTTTCCCTGGGGTCCCGCTTTGTACTTTGTGAGGAGAATTTGGCTTGGCTTCTTATGTTTCCTCACCTCACGCAATGGAACCCCCTGGAACCCCTCCGGAAACTGCCACCAAGGGACAAAATTGCCCTGTGAGCCTGGTTTAGTCAGATGATGCTGGTGGGCCAAGTCAAAATGAAGATGCTAAAGATCAAACCCTAAAATCCAAAACAATTCAACACCCCACACCCCTCACCCTCCCCAAAAGAAAATAAAAGTAAAGAAAAAACTATGTTGAGTATTGGGTGCATGTTGCAATTCCTCATTGGCTGAGTAGAATTTCTATATTGTGTTCATCATCTATTTTGACCTGGGCTACTTGTGGGGCATCAATCGTAGGGGTTAGGGTACACACCTACATAGATACCTTGGTATCAGATCATGCAATGAGTGCAATTTTTTGGGTCACATTGCAGAATAAGATAAAAGATGAAAATGTTATCATAAAATAATCACAACTTGATGAGATCAAATGGCTTGTATGTAAACTTAAAAAACTCATGGAATGATTATTGTCCCATCTGTAAATATGACCTACTAGGAAAAAAAAATTCCTTCTTGTTCAATGCATAATTTATTATACATCAAGGTCATTTTTATTATACATTTTATTTACACACCTCTCAGTCCTTTGTGAAAATTAAAAGGACTTTGTGATACCAATTTGAACAATCTTATATGTTTCAATATCTTAATTATAATCCAAATTAAAAGTGCTCTTTAACCTTTTGTTTTCTTTTGCCCTAATTGCCAATTTCAATTATGTGCATGTTCTAGGAATCATTTGTTAATAATAAATTCTTGGACACCTTACAATTCATAGAATGAGAACATGCTTTCTTTGTACATATTGTGATGACACAGAAATACATGCCCCTCACAATCTATTGGGGTTGTGAAATGGGTATTCATAATAAATGGCAAAAGACAAAGATGATGACATAGGTGAAGACAATCAATTTGAACTTTTGTGGTCCATGCAATTTTAGCCATTTTTATTGGCACAATAGGGGATAAAACCAAAGACTTGAAAATGAAATGACATGTTTTTTATTGTGTACTGTCAATGCTCCCATGAACCCAATATTTATAGATAAAATTCAATCTTAGCCCTATAATTATTAGTAAAATATGTCAAAAAAAGTAGAACATATTCATAATTAACAATCAAGTGCCATTTTTTCAAGTTCCAAGTTCCAAGTGATATATTAAATTCTAGGAAATTCAAAACATGAGTTGATTCAAGAATTGGTTGGTTTGTATTCATGAAAAATGAATATTTGATAAATTAATGTTCTAATAATGGCAAATCATCTAATTGTTCTTTTCCTGAAATCATATGAGACTTCGAGAGTTGACTTGCTTATCATGTATGTTCAAGATAACAAAATTTGTATTGATTCCATTATATAGATATTTAGATGTAGAGCCATTCATGTTCATATCTAGATATTCATCCAATATTTGATATAAGACCATTTTATTATGTTAATCATTTTCGTAAAGTCAAGGTGGGGCCATTTCTAATTATACATACAAATTTTTTTTTCAAGTGTTTAGAAATCTTTAACTTTAAATGGGGAAGATGTATTGATACTCTGAGCATAATTTTTAAAAAATATCCACTGACCATAGTAATCTATTCATTTTTTCATTTTATAAAACATTAACAATATCTTCAATCATTTGAGAGGAAAAGAAAAATTGAAAATATTTAATATCTAGTGGCCAAAGGGAAAAACTTATCATTCATTATTACATGTAATAATTTGAAGTATAGGGGTTTAGTTTTTTGCAATGGACTTACCCATACCACAACTTGAAGATTGGGTATGGTATGTAACATCTAGCATAACATGGTAGGAATCGGAAACCACAACCACTTGCAAAAGAATTGTCAACCATCTAGCATAGCCTCATGCAAAATTGAAACCATACCCAATTACAAGGGTGGCAACCACATGATGATTCAAACCATAAAACATGAGTCCCAACCATATGGGCTATTGAATTGATGCTTTGGGACACATGTAAAATTATATTTGGGCAAATGACCATGGCCTAGTGGAGAATTGAACCCACCATGACAACCACTTTGAGTGGTGACCATGAGTCCCACCCACATGGGCTATTTGGCTTCATGCTTTATAGCATTGCCCCATGTGTGTGGCTTGTTGGTCCACCCTAGAGAGATAGAACATGGCAAATTTCAACCTAGAATAATGACCTCTTATTTTCACCTCCTTTTTGCTTTCTATCTACTTGAGTAGAGGATGATTTGGTAGGTTGTTTTTCATCGCCAAGGACATGACTACTATCTCCACCTTGTTTTAGCAAGGCCTCTTATTAGTGGCTATACTTAGTAGCTTGGTTAAATGTTGAATTTAGACTCAAAAAGTCTGATTTAGTAGTCCTAAGTCAAAGTAATAGAAAGGGCTGTTAATAAAGTGTTTACAAGAAATTCACCCAAATTCACAAAGCCCATTCACCAAATTCAGTATTAAAAAATTGCCCATATTCGTATTATTGATTTAGTCCTAATTAGTCTTAATAGGGGATGCTATAGTGTTTAGAAGCAACTAAGAAAATAGGGGTACCTATTGTGGAGTTATCCTTAAAGTCACCCTATGTTTGGGCCCCAGTTTGACCATGTAATCCTTGTTTCATCCCCAATTGTGACCAAAGCTGTCTAAAGTTAGTGAAACTCAGGGTACACTTGAATAAAATAGGGTATCAGTTCAAAAGATTTCCAGTGTTTTAAAGAATATGAGCAGCAGTGAAAAGTGTGCAGGCAAGCCAAATCCAAAACTAGAGGTGAAAACTAGGGGTGAGAGATATACTCTTGTGAGAATCAAATTCAGGGTTGTTGTGAGGACCGAATTTAGGTGAGAAAACCAGCTTGGCCCCCTATTTCTTGTCCCTTGTAGTTTTTTCATCTCGACTTTGTATTTCCTCCCTAGTTTTGACAAAACTGGTGCCCAGTAACCCCAATTTGGGATACTTTATGAAGAAGTCCAATTAGTACTAACTGGCTGGCTAATAAGTTGGAGTGGAAGTGCCAGTTCACCCAAGTCCAGTTTTCAGCTCTAATTGGCCATATGGTATTAGTAACGGGTTGGCTAAATTGGAGCGAGTTGCCTGTAGTTGCCCATGTGGTATGAGTAAAGGGTTAGCTAAATTGGAGCGAGTTGGCTATAGTTGTCCATATTGTATGAGTAAAGGGTTGGCTGAGGCTATAGTCGCCCATGTTGTATGAGTAAAGGGTTGGCTAGGAACCATGGGTAGAGATATGGCGATTTTTAAATAAATTTTTTGTCAAACTATGGCTATTGAAAATCTTAACAAGCACATGGTTTCAAGGTAAAAAGTCCCCAAAAATTTATTTCTATAACTTTTAGCTACTTGTTTGAACCATGGATAGAAATATGGCGAATTTTTAAATTAAAATTTGGTCGAATTATGGCTATTGAAAATCCAAAAAAGCACATGGATTTAGGGTTTAAAACTTTAAAATAATCTTTTATAAATTTTGGCTACCTGTTTAAACCATGGATAGAAAAAGTGTCTATTTTAAACATTAAAATTTGGTCGAATTATGGCTATTGAAAATCCCAAAAAGCACATGGCTTGAGGGTAAATTTTTTAAAAACATAATTCTTCTATAATTTTTGGTTTACCTGTTTGAACCATGGATAATTTAAAAAAAAAGAAGTAAATTTTGGTCGAATTATTGGCTATTGAAAATCTCAAAGAAACACATAATTCTAGGGTTTTAGGGTTCCATGCTTTGATTTTTGCTATGGTCGCTCATATTGTATGAAGTAGAGCGTTGGCTAAATTGGACGGAGTGAACCGTCTAGCCACCATCCACTGGATGGATGTCTGTTAAGTCATGGATGAACCTCAACTGAGTTAATATCTGGTTTCACCTTGGTAACCCATTCTGCAAGAAGTAGGTCCTCTATATAGGTAGATGGGTAGGAAAATAGGTAACTACTAGTTAAGTAGATGGTTTATAGTTTATACCTAGGCAAGGGCTGTTTTTACTACCTACTTACTAAATAACAACCTGCGTGTGGGTTCTTAGCAAGCAGGTTGGTAGTAGGTAGGTAGCAGTGTTGTTTAATAAATAAATAAATAAATATTTTGGGGACAAAGTTTTATCAAATTTTGACCAAAAACTTGAAATTTTTTTGTGAAAGTTAGACAAAATTTGCTAATCTTTTGGATCTATTGGCCAATTTTTTTGATATCACAACATTGAGGGAAACAAATTGTGGTTGGCAGCCTTTTTGTTATTGGTGAGAATTCAACAAAAGGAAAAATCCAAAATTCAAAAATAAGTGATTTGGGAGGTTTTCAATTGCTAGAAACAAGGGGAAAAAATAAAATTGATCATATTTTTTAATTTGGTTTTGAGTCTGTAGAAAGAAGGATGATTAAAAGTTTTGTACTTAATATATTGTTTATAGCCAGATTTTGCTAAATTCTTCTTGTGAGGATCGTCACTTTTTCTACATCTTTTCTATGGATGATCGCCACTTTCAAGGGCTAAAAACACAAAATTTCTCAGAAAAAAAACAAACTGCTGGAGGGTAGAAAAGAAAAAGCAGCAAGTGAGCTAACCGCCATGGGATGATTAAAACTAGGGAACTAACTGGAACCCAACAGAAAACTGTTTCGTGACCACTTTCCATCGATCCATCGATCCATTCATTCATTCATTCATCCATTCTTTCTGCTACGCTGGAGTGTGCTGGACCTGCTGGTTCTGACTGTGGCCGCCTCTCCCTCAGTCGGGTACCACATGAGTTGGTGTTAACTCATGTCCGGTTTAGTCCGATTGTGGCATCCCCTCTTCTGTCGGTGTGCAGCTTTCCTGTCCCTCGCTGCCTGCAAACCTGCCTTCCTGCCGCGCTCTCTGTGGAGCTTTTCTCCTGCAACTTGGCCTTTCTCTTGGCATCATCCTCATCAGCTTCATCGCCCCCCGCTGTTGTACTTCCTTGACCCTCCTCCTCCTCAAGCTTCAACCGTGTGTGCCTTTGCAGCTCTCTTTCAACAGTTTTTTTTGTTTCCTTCTTTTTTTTGGTGGAAACTTTTGTTCTAAAGCTACTGGAAAAATTGATTCGGCGTTTGGCGTTGGAGACCGGGAAGAGGAGGAGGAGGAGCAGGAGGAAGAGGAAGAGGAGGAGGTCCTGAATGTAGTTGTGCAATACTTCACAATCGGGAAAATTTGGCCCCTGGGCTTAGATGATCGCTTATTATTAACGACGTTGCTGTTCGACTTGCGGCTGTTTTTGTTGCTGCTTTGGGAATCTTTTTCTTTTTGGCTCTCTGTTTTTTTTGCGGCTTCCGAAATCCTCCTATGTTGCAGAATTTGTGGTTGGAGCATGGTTTTGAGTGTTCGGAGAACGATCATTATGCAGGTCTATTTATTGTTCTAATCTTGTGCTGCTTTCTTCACTTGCTGATAGTATTCTTCCAGTCGTGCAGTATTTCTAAATCTTCTAGATTTCTTTTCCTGTCTTCTTCTTCTCCTTCCTGTGGCTCTTTCTTTCGCTTTGGAATTTTCTGAAAGCAGAGAGAGAGAGAGGGAGAGAGAGAGAGAGAGACACACACACACACACACACAGCTTCCAGTGTGTACATGCTGAAACTCACACTTGATGCAATTTTTTCTTCTTTTCGACATAAGAGGATGCATAAGTGCTCGCACTCTGGCATGACCAAGAAAATTTCCTGTTGATGTAGAGAGCCCTAGAGAGAGCTTGCGACTCTTTTCCTTATCCGATCCTCCGTGGTTTGAGGCTCGCGTGTTATATATATATGCTTTGTTTTTCGTTGGCTCCCGCTGAAGCACCTGATAACGTGGTAAACATGCCTATGCAGTTGTGTGAAGCGCATGCTTCTGCTGCAACCCTCGCCTCTTGTGCTCGCCGCCTTGAATTTTTCTGAAACGTGCTCTACAACATAGCACTGATGCAGTTGGCAGCCTCCCTCTGATCAGTTTTGTTCTATAGCTTTCTCTTCAGTAGCAGCATGTGTCATTTCAGGTGCTTATATCATTGTAGCAATTTCCCTTGCTGTGTCCCATACAGATGTCATAACTGCAGAAAATTCAGTGTCTGCATTGTGTTGGACTATGTTCTACTCGGTGTCCATTTTGTCAGCGCAATGCTCTTTGTTGCTTCACTCTTAGTGTCTGCCTTAGTAGGTTCACAATGGAAATCTTAGTCTTGTCCCTCTCATTTGTTCAAATCAAGCTGTCTATTTTTGCTCTCCTTTTTGACACAGCCAACCTACTGGTTCTTCCTTCTTCAAGAGGATATTTGACTTTGAACAAGCTTAATATAGCATCACAAATTCATGATTCCAATGTACTATTGGTGCTTTGCATAAGACATGTGGTGGTCTCTTATGCTGCATTGCATAAAGTTTTATGACCTGTTGTGAAAATTGTAGCTGCTGTCTGGTGTCTATTAGCACAGCAGTTGGGTTATTTATATTGTTAGCTAAATTTGCTGCAGCCAGTGAGGAACCTAATTGTATTCAACATGTGGTGATTGCACTGTGTATGGCTCAATGAATTCTGAAGATTTCTCTGTTGACAGTTTTGACAGCATGAAATCCACTGCACAGTGATAATTTCAGAGGCTGAGCTTTTTGGGTCTCTCATCATTAGTCACAGCTGTTTGATTGTGGAAAATGAAAATATGTCTAGCAGCTCTCAGCCAGGATTTACTGAGTGAGTGGGTGAGTGGGTGGGTGGGTGGGTGGCTTGGGAGGTCATGTTTTCTTGCTAAGACTGCCATAGATTGATGATACACATAGGAAGTATAAAAAAACAATTTCTTCAGCCTGTTGCCAAAAGCATCTTCTCAGTTCTTTCATCTCCCTGCTCTCCTCTTTCTGTGTCTGACAGAGTAATATGATTGTCAAGATGCCTGAACTTGATGCTCAGCTTTTGGCACAAGAGTATTTCAACAGCAAACAAAGAAAGTTTAAAGAGGGACTCACAAAGCATTCTTTTCTTGACTCAGAAGTTTGAAAAGAAAGTTAAATCCTTTTGAGGATTTTAAGACTATGAGCAAGTAGCCCAACAGCAGCAAAGCTCTTCCTTGTGCTCTCATCTAATACAGTAGAAGGATGAAGGGTTCCCAATCTCACAGCCTTTGCAAGGCATTAGATTCTCACGTTTCTATTCCCCATGCTCACAGTTATCCAATAATTGGAAGCAGGGGGGAACAAGGAGATTTGACATGAAAGTGGACTGAGGACCATATGTGTGTGCCAAGCATGGAGAAAAATGGAGGGTGCCTTAGCCTGGAAATGACACTGGTGTATGCAAGCCTGGCTGCCATTGATGGATTCATTTCCATTTCTGCTGCAATTCAGGTGTCCTACTTGAGACCTGTGTTCTCCATCAGTCAGTTTGATGACTTCATTAGGGCTCCAATTATATAGCTGAGGGTGTAGGAAATGAGAGAGAAGAGCCAAATCTGAAGGGTGAGTGAAGGCTGGTCACAATTCTTGATTGTTTGTGCTGTATTGAGTTCCTGTGACTTTTATGTGAAGCCAACATTGTGAGAGAGAGGCAAGAAGATTTGAAGATTGGTATGTTGTGGAACTAGCTTAAGGAAGTTGAATAGAGCAAGAGAAAGTACTGTAGAGGATGTATTTTGAAACTCTGAGGGACAGTGTTCATCCTCAGGAGAGGTCACTTACCTTCCTTATTTGGGATGGGCTCGTGCAGCTGCTAAGGTTTTATGTACATAATCAATATGCCAGTTGGATGCGACAAAAGGCTAGCTCACTCTACCAACCCGTTATCATTTGCATTTCTTGAGAGTTTGAATGATGTCTTGAAGGCCTCACCAGTCATTGACTAGGGTCAGGTGGCTAATATGCCCATTTGATGTTTGCAGATGTTTCACTGTATGATAAGTGCTTCAAATTTTGGTATGCTCTACTACTTGCCGTTGTCCAGGCATGCAGACTTCAGTTTGTGTGCAGTACAAGCTGCTGTTTTGTATTTGTGCCATGCTTTGAGATTCTTGCTTTCTAAAGATGCATCCTGCACAGTTTGATACACAGATGTACATGAATGGACACCAGTTATTTACATGGGTGCATCAATATAGTCTTCATATGTAAAAATATAAGAATACAATTAGAAGTAGATTACATCCTTTAAGTGCATGGTCGCTGAAAGTCGACATATAGGACTGTAGCCTTGACAGTAAAGACAGCAGGCATTTATTGCTGGCAGTTGCAGTACCAAGAGTGGAGAAGTTTTCAGTATTTGAATAGGTTGAATTTTGCACAATCACCAAATAAGGTGATCAGTTCTTCCACTATAGAACATAATCTGCTCAGGTTGCAGTCATATCATGAGACTCTATAAGCAATAACTTAGGATGTTCAGGGAATGCAATTGGTGGTGTCCACTGATTAATGTGCCATGGTTGGACCTGGGTTTGGGAAAGCAGGGTACTTTTTGTATTTTGTTTTGAATCCAATTGCAACCTGCAGAGGGTGGAAGTGCTGGTCAAGTCTCTGGGGCTTTTTGGTCTCAGGTATTAGTCTTTGTCTACCTCTCGATACCTGTGGTTTCCTGGGTCCTTGGGTCCTCTGTGGCTTTACCAAATTTCATCCTCTCTTTCATGCATTCCTATCAAGCTTAAAAGCAAGCCACCAGGGTGACATGTGTCTTTACCAGGCCTGCGAGTGTATCAGCTGGTGAAGCAGATATTTACAGTAAGATATATAGCCACTCTAAAAGATGGTAACTTATCACTGGAGACTTATTGCCCAGTGGCAATATTGGGCTTCTGTTATGGGCAGGTGGTTTGAAGCCCTCAGCTGGCTCCTAGAGGGGCCAAAGTCTGCATGTAAGTTGACTGTGAGGGTAGTTCAGTTCCATGCACTAGCAGAGGAGGGTGTAGAAGTCAAAATTCAGGATCTATTATCACTCTGCTTAATATCATTTAATATATCTGTATGAGTAGGCTGTGAAACATACTACTCTTCAGGTTGGCACTGAGCACCCAGTTTCTTACCAATTGGCAGTGTAATCTGGTGTAAGCTTTATGATGGTTATTGGTTATGGGCTGTGTTTGGTGGGGTATGCAGCGGCACCTGACATTGTGTTCCTTACTGCGTTTCTACTCCTCCTTTCTTTCTGGTATTTCCTCTTTCCTGCCTATAATGAAATTGAACAGCTTTGTGTCTCTTGAAGTACACACTGATCTTCAATAACTGTAGATTCATCAAGCTGTACAGATGAACTCATACTGGTGTTTCAGGATCAGGCTTCTAACTTGTGGCATTTGCAGGGTGGACCTGTGCCATCAAGCCACTGACCATGATGAGGAGGATGATGACAACCACTATGAGCAATTATTGTCCTCTGTTCATTCTCAGACTTCAAAGAGCTTTTACCACTATCATACATGGTGCATACCATTCCGGCGCATTCGAGGGCGACAGCGGCTTGTGATTCTGGTAAAGATAGCAAGTTGAACCATACACTTGCAATCAGGAAGGGGACATTCACAGTGATGTGTCTTCAGATTGACAGGTTTGAAAGTGCAGCAGTGCAATTTTCTAGCTTTCCTGAGGAGCTAAGAATGTTTCCCCTGTATTTTTGAATTCAGAGAGGCAGCAGTCTGCAAGATGTGCACTGTGTTAGTAAGAACCATGTTTTAGGGCACCTAAAAAGGGCATGAGGTGTTGTAATTGGTCTACACATGATTTCTGCCAGATTCAGTTCTGAGTTCTGAGATTACAAATGGGGAGTTGGATCAATTGGAATTGCAGATGGTGATGGGTATGTGTCTCCTGACAGCAGCATTTACAGGACTTATTTGGTACGGGATGGGTGACAACAATATCAATTCTGCGACAATAGCGAAAGTATTTCTTCAATTTTCTTGCCTTCTCTTCTTTGCTCTTTGAGTCACCACTGCAGTCTGAAAATACTTAGTGCTTCTGTCTATAGTTTGGTACATATGTGCAATTGAGCTAGTAGACTCTGAGCTATGCTGGCATCTCCAGTTGTGACTGACTTGCTGTGCAAGTTGTTTCAGTGCTACATACAGTCAATGGTCTACTTGAATGGGCTTCACATTCCTGCACTCATATTCTTGATACTGCTCTCTTGATAAAACAGTGCTGATTTTGCCTCTTTCCGTGAAGTGCTGTCACTTAATAACTGAACTGTCCCCTATAGCATTTAATCATTTGTTGGTTCATGCAGGTGTATGCAGATCTTTTTGCTATTGTCACACTTTTGTCAGGAGGAGGGCTTGCAGCATATGGTGAACCTCTTTCCCATCATCTTTCTTGTAAAGTTTGGATAAGGAGGTGATTGTGAAGCTTATTCAGATCAATATCTTTAGGAAATCTGTCATTGTCCAGGTCATTGGACCTTTTTCTATAACCTCACCTTGGTCATTTCAAAATAGATTTTCTTTTGTGTTGAAGAATAGGACCTGAAAAGTCTGCCAGGCATGATAGATCCCAATGTGAACTCATTTTGTTGTTTGGGTAGTGCTAAGTCAAATTATCCCAATGTGAGCAAAGTCACTTTTAGGACTTTCTGGTATATGTCAGAAAGTCCATCTAAGTTGGAGGTATTAACGGGGATATTCAGCAAGATACCAATTCAGGGTACTCTACTTTGTGATTGTTCCCAATGTGTGGCATTTTAATTCTTGCAGGCCTGCTGTTGTACAACAAGATGTGTAGAGTAAAGACAAGCCAGGCATCTGCAGATATTCATAAGGTGAATCCTCCTAATTCAAAATCACCGTAAGAAGCTCTTGTTACCCTCATGAAGTGCAGTTCCACTCTCTGGAATATATAGTTTTCAGGTAAGCACCAAAAGTTCTCTGGGATGTCCATGTTTGTTGTGAAATACTGATATATTAATAAAATATCACTTCAGGTAGCAGGATTAGCAGTGGCTTCAGTGGTATGCTTCTCCCTTCGAGCATTCATAGTGCTTGTCTTTGACAACCCTGTAAGCTTCTGCTTTTGCTTTCTTCCTTCCATGCTTGCCAAATCAATGCAGTGTCTCTGGTCATAGCAATGTGAATGAACTCAGAGTGGCATTATGAGGATGTTGTTGTCTGTGGAAGTTTACTCAAGCTTATGGGTTTCCAATATTAGACCACTGTGTTCACAGTTGGGGCAAATTTTCACTCATTTGGAGGACTTGTTACAAGGTCACATAACCAGCTTCAGGTTTTGAGGTTGTTCTTAATCAACACTAAACTCTAAATCAGCATGTAACAAATCTGGGAAAGCTGTTGTGCACACCACTTCATGCAACTGCAGTGTGACTCTTCCAGGGTTCAGAAATGTTACTGCTATGGTAGTCATCTTGTAATAGTTTCTCTAGTAGAATTTGAATTTCTCAAGTTCCAGAGCTGTTCATATCTCATATGGCCATCTCCCCTAATGTCTTTGGAATGTGATGGAAACAGTTTATAAGCATATGGGATTTGGAGCATGTGGAGAGCCAACTGTCTCCAACTCTTACCTTTCTGTATTATGTGATAGGTTATTCTTGCCTATCCTTCTGTTTTTTTGGGCTGGACAAGATGCACTGCTCAATGCTAGGATAACTGCTGAAGAGACTCTGCAATTTCTTAGAAAACCCTCTAAGAATCAATATACAGGACATACTTTCTTTTAGTTCTTAGATAGGTTATTATAGATGGTTGTGAGGGGAATTTACTTCATTTTTGTATTAGCCTTACAAACTAGGAGCTTCAGATGTGTTGCTGACCCTGAGGTGTGGGCCTTATAATTTATTTAACAAAATTGGAAGGATATCGCTAGAGATGAGGGAGAGGTGTTTATTATCCCTTGTTATGATCATGCTTGACATGCTCTTACATTCAGATTTGGTTTGAATTACAGGTGAAGCAATACCCTCAATTGTGGTGCTGTGGATGATGAGAGATATGCCTCCTCGATCGAGGGATCCCAGCCTTCATGGTCACTCCATGCATGATGAATTGGTTGAGGATGATGTTGAGCAAGCCTTGATACCAGATCCTGGGCTCCTGTCTCAATGGGTAGTTTCACCATCTGGCCGACATTATCTCGTGCTTCTGGGTGAACCTTCCAACATCTCTCCACAAAGATCTGAGGTATAAACCCCCAGAAGATCATCATATGAAATGCCTATGATGAAGACAAATTCCTGTAATCTTTCTGCATGTGAGATCCAGGAACTTCATGTGTAGTACCCTGTAAGCTGCTCCCTTCTCTCTTCATCTGTTCCCTTGGGGTCTATGGATGGTCAATAGCAGCTCTATATAATAGAGCTTACAGTGGATGCCCTAAACTTGTGCTCTCCACAACTTTGTTCACCATAATCTTGGTTTGGTCCTACTTCCAGTCTGAAAGCTCTTCAAGCCAGCTGAAATTGTGATCTTTCCTTCTCTCCATGCATATTCATTGTTTTCATGTAATTAGGATGCTTTTGGGTAGACAGTCAACATTGGTAGCTATCTCTCCTCTCTATGTCTTGCATTATTTTTTCCTTGTATTGAGCTGAACTGGTCTTTGAAGTTCTTTGGTCAGTGAACAGCATAAGTAGAGCATTTGTTCCATGTTTTTCTCTCTTTCCCTCTGCCCTTACTCAATTCCAACTTGATGATGATCTTAGGCTTAACAACCTTATCTGTGCACATGGACAAAATCCATGTCCTGGTATGAAGAATACATGGTTTCCCTTCTTTCTACCACTCTAAGGATTTTGTGTTTCTGGTTCTGTGAGCAGGTGTTGAAAGACAGCAGTGGTTAGACAATCATTCCCGCCACTTAGAAGATGGACAATCATCAGTCTTTCATATATTGAGGTCCTCCAAAAATGTGTCACCTCCTGGCTGATATGTCCACAAATTGAACAGTCAGAGGCAGAGAAACAGAGAAGACATCTCCTCCCCAATTATGCCTGCCAGCTGTCTTCACAACAAATATGTGAGAACATTTGATCAGCAGCTGGTGTGCTGCAGATTACAAAATTGTAGTCTGGAGCATTCATGGTTTGGGAGCTAGGAGGTTGGGGCATCAAATGATGGGTCATTAAGCAAACCAAGATCAGTGGTTGACAAATGTAAATTGCCACCCACATGTACAACAGCTTTATATCAGTGTTTATAATGCTACTTGGTTCAGTCTCTCTGGAATATTGCCCAATGTAAGTCTTGAGAGGGTTGTATTTGATTTTTCCACATGGATGTACATTCATATTCATGCTTGGCCAGAACATGCCTTGTAAAATTAAAGCTTCTATTCCATTTGTATGCAGCTTTTGGATGTGGTCAAATGAGAGCAAGAATCTATTCCCAGTTTCTGAGATGTCACCGCATTTCTTGCAAGTGGTAGCAGACATCATAAACATGTCAGAAATTTGGGATGCATATTTCTGTATGATAATTTGAGCATGTTACTGTATTGTTGTTATAAACTGCACATGTTAGGAGCTGATGGCTTTGTTGCAAATGTAATATCAATATTGGAAACATTATTAATGTGTTTTTGATGTAACATCAAATCTACTCACTATGTGATTTGAATTTTAATGTTTAGGGTAAGACCTTTGAAAGGGGACATTGTTGAAGTAAGTGCTTGCCCAAGGCTACTAGGGACTATGAAAAGGATACAAGGAACATACATAATAACATCTAGAAATTTCTGCCCCACTCTAACTTCCCCGCAAAAAGCTACAAGCATCATCACAAGAATGTCATGGTTCTTGTAAGCTAGTTCACTTCCCTTGCAACTTACTTGTTATGACGACGTGCTTGCAAACCAAAGGTACAATTACAAAGTCAAGCGCGTCAAGAACATTATCATAAATGCAACACGGCCATCTAAACGTCGAACGCAGAACCACACGCTACGCAATCCGGATCCAAAAATCATTATCTATTTCCCTATCTGCTACCAACTAAATTGTCTCGTCGGATGGGAGACGTCCGCCGAAACATTATCCCCATGGAAATCCAAGCAGAAATAGATTGCAATGTAAGTGCTGAGATGAAACTACCACACTCACCTTGCCAAAACTATGACAAAAAGAACATGACCCTTCTGCTCAATATTCAAACAAAGCTCTAGAACCACACACACGTGAACGCCACACAAAGCAGCTAGGAAGAACTCCATTTTGAAACATTACAGCGAATAGCGACTGTCACCAGTAAAAACGACGGATAATCTCACCTTTACACAGCAACAAAGAGCCAAAGAAAAAAATACACTCACGCAGACGAAGCTTCAATTCACTTAAGCATGGTGGTGTTCAAGAACACCAGTTAAAAAGAAAGGGCCAGAGCTCCTCGCGCTACGCTCTCTTAGCCACCAAAACCATACAAAGTACGCCCCTGCCTCTTGAGCGCATACACAACATCCATAGCTGTCACAGTCTTCCGCCTGGCATGCTCAGTATAAGTCACGGCATCACGAATAACATTCTCCAAGAAGATCTTGAGGACACCACGAGTTTCCTCATAGATCAACCCACTGATTCTCTTCACACCTCCCCTCCTGGCCAACCTCCTGATGGCCGGCTTGGTAATTCCCTGGATATTATCACGCAACACCTTCCTATGCCGTTTTGCTCCTCCCTTTCCGAGACCCTTTCCGCCTTTACCTCGTCCAGACATGGCGACAAGAAACGATAAACAGAACACGCGCGCGCACACGGAGCACAACAGAAGCAAGGGTTTAAAGAAAAGCTTGCAAAACGCATGCAAAGACAGAGTTATGCAAGCAGGGCAAGAGGCCGAGAACGTTGCGTAAGAGAGAAGTGGAATCTTTGCCACGCAACTCCTTCTTTTAAAGCCATGCCAAAACACTTCTCCACACGGTTCCTAGCCGGTCTGCCCGGGTGCCGGTCAGTGTGGTCGATCCGTGTGATCTCCAGATCTGGACCGTTCACTCCCATCTCAAGTGACTTCATCGACGGCTGTAATATTGCCAGAACGGTCACGAATCTCAAGGTCGTTGGATTCGTAGATCTAACGGCCGATATGGATGATGGACAAATACGCTGATACGGAACAAGATTAGGCGGGAACGGGCGGCGGGAACAAGGAGGCGTTTATGGTACGTTACCAAAGCAGGTCCCTAAATCAGAGCCTCAATTTGAAATCCCGAAATAGCTTCTGGCTAGAAGATATGTGAACTGGGGCACTTTGAAAATTGAGGTCCGGATTATGCACGAATATTCGACGTTCCAATCGGAATGAGCCCAGGTGACAAACTAGGAACCTATAATCTAGATATTCTAGCCTATGTAAAAATAATCTAACCTTATAATTAATACAAAAATTTCCCCTTTAGTATAATATTAATTATATTAATTTAAATGAAATTTCATGTATCATAATTCCAAAATTTTGTAGTTATGAACAAAGAGAGACCAAACATTATGGTCTATAATATTATGTTATTCTATTAATAAAATAGACGAACATTATATGAATGTGTTAGGGTTAAAATATGTTGAAATCGATCTTGGGGGGACACTACTCTCAAAAAAAGTAACAAATACATGAGTAAAAATATAAGGTGTAATATATTGGTTGTGAATTAAAAATTATAAGTTAATTAACTAAGAAAATCTGATATATATTTTTAAAATCATATTATTACAAATATAGGGTATGTGTAAATTTATAATATTAGAAATATTTTATTAAAACATAGCATGTGAATTATAAAATAAAGGTATTAGTTATTAGTAGGTTCAATTATTATACAATAATGTTGATTAATTGTTTTTTGATTGTATATGATGCTTATAGGGTCAATAAATTAATTTAGGCACAATTGGGTTTAGGACATTTAAGTGAACTTGGAAAAAAACATTTAAAATTTTAAGTCTAACATTTTTAACAATTAAGGTTTTAGACTTTAAGGTTATAGGGAGGCAACGATAGTGTCTTTTCACAAAAAAACCTTATTTCTTTTCTTGGAAGGTTTAAGCAAATGTTTGTATGATTTTTTTTCTTTAACATGGTTGAAAGGATTTATGTGGTTGAACAAATTTTTGAATTTATGTTTTCAAGGAACATAATCAAAAGCAAACAAGCAAACAATCAATTTTAGTTTTTTTAAATTTGAAATGGTTTTGAAAGGTCGGATTCTTGAGATTTTTTGAGCTGAAAAAAGCAAGACATTTTCCAAGCTTCTCTTTCACATATTTTGTTATTTCAAAAGGTGGGTGTGTTTGTCTCCATGTGTGTGTGTGTGTGTTTGTGTGTGTGGTTAGGCATGTGTTTGTTTTTGTGTGTATTAGAGGTCAACTTGAGGATCTTGCTAAGGAAACAAATCTTCAAATGCAATCTAGTGTAATAAGCATGTCGATATTGAGGTTGGTGACCACACCAACACCCAAACAACCATCATCGATGCTAGCACTTTGAAGAAACATTTAAACGATATTGTGAATGATTTGTAAATGCTTCAATAGAGCATGATGGATGACCACAAAAACACCATTGAACGGTTTGAATTCTCATAAACTTTCAGAGGTAAATCTGTAACGAGGTTGAAAGAATGAGATTGCACTTGCAATGGTGGCAATGGTGTATTGTTGTTGTCTTTAGAGCTCTCATGTACTCTTAGAGGAAATTTTTTAACAAGGTTGAAAAAACGAAATTGCACTTGTAGTGGTGGCGATGGCACATTGTTGTTGTCATTAGAGAATGGCTTGAGAGCAAGTAGAGGGAAGAATGTGAATAGTAAATAGCTTAAGCTTATTAGCAACATGAACTCATTCATTGGTGGCGATTTTTTCAAGTATGAACGTTTATGCATACAAGTAGGTGAGCCCATAATGCCTTTGTCCAACAAAGAACTTCCGAAGGAGGTGCACTGCATGTCTATGACTACATAAACTAGTAAAATCTTAACCAACTTCGGTGGTGTAGTTTTGGAAGACATGCATCATCTCACTACTCGGCTACTTGATTTTTTGGTTTGTTTCTTATTTCTTTGTTTCTACCCCATCTCCTCCACCAACTTACTTTCTAGCAGCATTCTAGTTAATCAATAAAGCTTTTGGGGATCAAGTAGTTGTTGATTACAATTCAAGGAAAAAACCAATTGAGAAGTGCTTACAAGTTTGTAGAATTGTTCTTGGCCTAGCCTTTGCGCACATGGCGAGCTCTTGATCAGTTGCTTGTGTTCTTCATCGTAACTAGTTGGTGCTTAATTGATAATGAAGTTTGAAGAGGAGGAGGAGAGATTTGAAGTGGAATAGTTCAATGTACTTGTTTGAAGATCATGGCAACGTTAACAACAAATCATCAGTGCAACATTAGAAGCCTTAATGGGGTTCAAGAAGTTGGTTGGAGAAGGAACAAGTTGTAGTAACAACATCAACAATAGGCAAAGATCAAACCTGGCTACCTCCTGGCTTTTGTTTCCACCCCATGGTCAAGGAGGTTGTTAGTTACTACATGGCCCAAAAAGTATGAAATAGTAGCTTCACTGTGCATGCCATAGCCAAAATAGACTTCAACAAATGCGAACCCTAAGACTTCCTTGGCAAGAAGCTCTCTCATTAAGAAGTTCAAATTTTTTCTTTCAATTTTTCTTTTGAACAAACAAACCCAAAAACTTCTTATAGATCATCTACAAGCCCATAATGCTACTAATTTTGTCTTGCTCTTTAGACACACGATCTAAGAGCTAATAAACAACCGAACATCAATGAAAAACTTGTTGTGATTTGGACCTAAACAAACATTAGTGCATCGAGTTGTGTTTAGATTTTGTATGCATGCACCTTTTAAACCTAGAAAATCAATCTAAGTTACAAGATGTGTGAGGAAGAAATGAACCTTGAATCATATTTCCTTCAAGATTTAGCTCCATAAATCCTTTTTGTAGGCTTGATTGTAGAGGTTGGGAAATAACAACAAAATGATTTGGGATGTACTCTAAACCCAAAAGAACCTAATTAGAGCAAATATAATGTTACATGTATCCCACAAACATTATGTGGTGGGGTGTTTAGGGATCAACTACCATCCAACTTGTTTCAATATAATAGTTCAACAAATTTGGACTTCCTGATGATACCATTCAAAATTGGCCAATCTATATTTATTTTCTGGTCATATTAGCTATGCTAATCGAATTGATTACTTGGGGTTAACATTTTATGATGGCACATAAATCAGTAATCAAGTGGGAGATTTTGGAAATTGTAAATAATAGGTGATAACTTTTACTAATGAATAAAGTTTATGGGTGTTTGGTTTATTTGATTGCTAGTTGGTTTGGTAGTTTGAAAATACCCATGTTTTGTCAGCCATGAGTCACTAAATATTAAGTTCATTGAATGTCATGTGTCATTATTAGAATGAATGGAAAATTTTCAATTTGACAATCGGCTGATTCAATCAATAATCAATTGGATAATCAAATAATATCGTTACAAGGACTAAATAGTGACAGACACATGTCACTGGCTTATTAAATAGGTGAATGACATGTGATATTGTAGCATGACATAGGATGCTAACAAGTGTCAAATTCAAATTAGTTGGTAAGTTGTCCTTCTGTTTAGTTTGCTCCCACAATGTCTAGTTTATTTGACTAACTAGTTTGATAAAATTAGGTTAGAATGGGCTTGGTTTCATTGATTGATAATGGACAAGCATTACCTTGTGTTATTTGTATCAATTGATTAATTTCAGTATGGAACCAATATGTCGCAACCCTAACCTTGGGCTCGCAACCAAAGCAAGGGGTTGCAAGGTTGCGGGCCAAGAAGGAAGCCCGAGAGTTAGGCCGCATGTTCCTGAGAGTGCAAGAGAATGTGAGGGAATAAACCATCACACTCCCAACGGAATTCCCACATTGGGAGTTGGAGTCCCAGTGGACTCCCGAACATTCAGAAAATAATTGCAGGGGTTTAAACCCAATGGATTAAAGATTTTCTTATATCATTGAAAAGCTATTGAAACGTAGATGTTTAAAATGGGTTCGTATGACCCATTTGAACATCCGAAACACATGTTATGGCCAAAAGAAAGACCGAGAGTTGAATTGACAATTTGACTCCTGACCACTAAAAGTTAGGAATCGACCCGATTTACTTGCGTGTAGGAGGTGTCTGACATACTATTGGAAATCTCTTGATAAGGGCTACAAATTTGCTTCAGACCTCATCTCAATCCGAGCTTTGCAAACGAAAGTATGGGCCCCCAAAGTCGCAAGAGTCCCAACTTTGGCAATTTCGAGACTCCCACTTGGGAGTCTCGGGACAAAATGCCATTTGAATGTGGGCCTTGTGAAGAGTCGTGAAGAGGCACAAGTATATTATAAAGCGGAAGGTGATGGCTTCCCCCAAGTCTGAGACGTGGTGAATCTTGTGAATCCAAATTGCCTGTGGCTCATCTTAGCACCAAAAGTGCTTCAACTATGCACTAGCCACCTTGTGTTGATTTTGTGCAGGTTTGTGTGAGTAATTGAAGCTTATCAATTCTTCCTAGTCCCATCCCAAAGCTCTAGCACACCCCTTTACCCCTCCAAAGTGTTGCGAACCAAGGAGCGTGCCTTGACTTTTTACTCGTCCGATGTTTTCAATTCAGATTCACATTTGAGTCCTTCAAGGAGTTGGGAGCGCGTCACATATTTTTAAATTGGTTTTCCAATGATAAAGAATGGTCTTTTCTACCAACCATGACTTATACAATTATTTGGATTTTTTGACTAACATAATACCATATGAACCTAAAAAAAACATGCATTATTTGCATGTACAAGCTGGAAGCATTTGCAAAAAAACAACACACATGCATGGAACTACAATGGTGTAATGATTATACTAAAATATAATTTGCATGGGAAAGCAACAAATAAAGTTTCAAAAGTTTTGCCATCAAATAAAGTTTCTTCCTACCTCATAATTTGGGCACATCTTTTACATGCAACATCACAACATAGTTGTGTAAGCCTCTCATGAACTTTGATGGTAGTTTACTTGGAAATGGCATGTTAATTATCAGGTTCCTAATGTTTATAAGTGTTAGTATGCACCTACCAAGTGCAATTTCTTCTTCATGGTATTTTTCACCCACCAAGTTATTTATGAATCTTGAGACACAAACCATTCATTCTTTTGGATCTATGAGGTCCACATTCGTTGTTGGTTTCAACCCAACTTGCAAGCATGTCATATAATACTTTACAATCTATGGGTGTTGATTACATACAAATCAAGCTAAATGAACATGAAATAAATAAAAATTTGGGGCATTTAATTCAACTTACATGTGAGCCTACAGATCTAAGGCTACGATTGGGAGATCCATGGGTCCTTTCCTCAAACATGGTGTTTGTGACTTATACCAATCCCAATTATACATCCCATAATACCATTCAAAAGGTTAGAAAATGTGGAAATTGAGTTTAGACAAAATCGAAATACAAATTCCATGTTTAATTAATCTAACACATCATGGCATGACATACATGTTTTACAAAGTTGTACTTCTAAGTACATGATTTGGAGTATGTATTTGGGCCAATAAGGACCTCAATTAATCATGTGTTGAAGTTTAATCAAACATAACCAAACTATTTTGCGAAGTATAAAAAATATGATTAGACCTCTATGGTAGTCCTTTTGCTTGGAGACTTCCGCTTCCATTGTTGATTGCTTATGCTTGCTACAACTATCCTAACTTGTTTACACCCATGTCGCTGATTATTTTGGTTGACCCACCTTTTAGTCCCATTACTATGCGATGAACATTGTCATGATTTTACAATTCCTTGCCGACATCACATGTAGCCTATAGACACATATTTAAACATTAAGCCCAACCAAGGTTCATATCTATCCATGATTATATTCAGGTTATGAACATTGCAAATCATCTGAAAAGGTTTAGGCATAGGTGAATGGTTAGTAATCATGTCTACTTCTTTACAATGTACATTACCACCTTTGGAAGTCATCAAATGCAAAACCAAATACACTTACCTACAAAAGACTATGATCGACCAAGGGCCCTTTATCAAGACTTTAAGCTTTGACTGTTGGCTTAGGTGTGCCAAGGACAACTAGAGCATCCTACATAGAAAAAAATCCTTATTAGGCCCAATTGTAGCAAATTACCATAACGAAGGTTACATTAACTCTTTTTCAATACAAGAGATCAACTTGGAAGAACCATGTGCCTATTTATTACTACTATCAAGCAAGGATGCTTGGGAATTTGCATTTTCAAATGTAGATTTGGGCAAGGTGACCACGATATTCCCTTCAGCCTACACACAACACACGTAAAGTCCACCAAATAGTTTAGCATCAATATAATGCATGCCCACTTATTCCAAATCCTCCTGATTGCTAGTATTTATCAAGACAAGAAATTAGCTAAAAAGTTAAATTTGCATGCTTATGGTTGTCATCAAGCAAAGACACCTCCTAGGTAGTTGCGTTCTCAAAAAAAGAATTAGAAAGGCCCATCTCATTCCCAACATCCTACACACAACACAAAAAAATAGGTCAGATTTTATACATTACAAATTAGGCCTGTTTATGATGCCCATATTTTAACTTTATCAAATTCCAAAACACCAAGAACTAAACAAAAAAGGTTGTTTATGGCTACCATTGAGCTACAAGGACACAACTTGAGCAAATCCAAAATTTACATAGATAGGCCCATTATGCCATGCCCATCATCCTACCCAACACAGAAACAATATTAATAGGGTGTCATTACAAATCATGCCCAATCATTAAAGAGTATTAAAATTTGCTGCTAGATGGCCTAATTGTGAATTGGCCACATTATGCAGAAATAAATGCATAAGTCACCAAGTTTAGATCATCAATCCCAATGTGTCATTTTGTTCCACTTTCTTGCACAAGCAATAACCTAGTCAACATCCCAAGTGGGATTTAACAATAAGTGGAAACTTTGAACCATAACCTCTTTAAATTATGCGTACATTTATTTTTGAATGATACGAATCTAATTACTCCTAACCAAAATAGTTGTTAAATTGGATTATTTTTTTTAAAAATAAAGGATTTTGTTGCAGAGTGGTTAGGCCTTTCTAGATTTTAGGGAACAACAACAAACTTTGGCATGCAACATTCTCTTGTTGTTGTGGGTTAGCAAGCTTCTACACAACTCCAAGTTATTGTCCATCAAAAGGTAGTTTCCATTTAAGGTTATGAGATACACTGGGTAGGATCCTATTTTCAGCCTTTAATTACTTGAAGGATCTTTATAAAAAATAAATCCTAATTCAATATTCTATTTGTATTAGTTTATAAGCTTAACTCACTCAATCTACTTGAACAAATTAGGGTCTAAGTCTAGAAACCTATTAAGTGTTCGCTTGACTTCATAAATGACGCACTCCCAATTCCTTGAAGGACTCAAATGTGAGTCCAAATTGAAAACATCGGAAGAGTAAGGAGTCAAGGCATGCTCCCTAGCTTGCAACACTTTGGAGGGGTAAAGGGGTGTGTTGGAGCTTCGGGATGGGACTAGGAAGAATTGACAAGCTTTAATTACTCACACAAGCCTGCACAAAACCAACATAAGGTGGTTAGTGCATAGTTGAAGCACTTTTGGTGCTAGGACAAGCCACGGGCAACTCGGACTCACAAGATTCACCACGTTTCGGACTTGGGGGAAGCCACCACCTTCCCCCTTACAGTATACTATGTGCCTCTTCACGAGGCCAACATCCAAATGGCATTTTGTCCCGGGACTCCCAAGTGGAACACCTGAAATTGCCAAAGTTGGGACTCTTGCAACTTTGGGAGCTCGTAACTTCGTGTGCAAAACTTAGATTGAGACGAGGTCTAAAAAAAAGTTATAGCCTTTGTCAAGAGATTTCCAACGGTATGTTGCACACCTCCTGCACGTAAGTAAATCGGGTCGATTCCTGACTTTTAGTGGTTGGGAGTCAAATTGTTAATTCAACTCCCGGTCTTTCTTTTGGCCATAACCTATGTTTTAGAATTTCAAATGGGTCATGCAAGCCCATTTTAAGCATCTACGTTTCAATAGGTTTTCAATGATATAAAAAAATCTTCAATCCATTGGGTTAAAAACCCTGCAATTGCTTTCTAAACGTTCGGGAGTCCACTGGGACTCCAACTGACGCGCTCCCAAGTCACGGGGGTGAAACCCACTTGGGGGTCTCACAAAGTCAAGTTGCGGAATTGAGACTTGGTAGCACGCTCCCGGCTTCCAACTCTAAAAAGGGGTAGAGGGTCGAGTTGGAAGCCCCGGGATTAGACTAGGAAGAGATCAAGCTTTTAGATCACACGAACCTGCATCACAAACCAACACGGGTTGGTTAGAATCCATTTGCACTCTTTTGGTGTTGGGACAAGCCACGGGGACCCGGACTCACTTGGAACCACCACATCCTTGGCTCGGGAGTATGCCACCACCATACTCCCTATAGTATACTCTGCGCCACGTTGTGGGGGCTACACCCAAATGGCACAAATTCCCGGGACTCCCGAAATGGAGTCCCGAAGTTGTCCCGAAATCGTCCCGGCGGGACTCCCGGAACTTTGAACGGCCATAACTCCCAACTGCGGAGTTGGATCGCGACGAGGTCTGAACCAAAGTTGTAGCTCTCGTCGAGATCTTTCCAACGACGTATCGCACTTCCAATTCGGACTTCGGGAAGGGGTCGATTCATGACTTTTAGTGGTCGGGAGTCAAACTGCCAGTTTGACTCCCGGCCCTTCTTTTGCCCATAACTTGGGCGACAAATATCCAAATGGCCAATGTGAGGCCATTTTCGATATCTACGCTTCAAGACCTTTCCAATGACACCAAGAACACCCCAATGTGAGGTGTTTTGGGTCTTGCTGTCGAGCTCTGAACATTCGGGAGTCCCGGAGGACCCCAAATCCCACTTTTTTCCAAGTGTTGGGCTTCACCCCCACACTTGGCCAAAGTAGGGTTGCGACACCAACTCCCAATGTGGGAGTTCCCTTGGGAGTGTGAAGGTTTACTCCCTCACACTCTCTTGCACTCCTGGGAGTATGTGGCCTAAGTCATGGGCTTCTTTCTTAGCTCGCAACCTTGCAACCCCTTGCCTTAATCGCGAGCCCAAGGCTAAGGTTGCGACAACAAACTCGTGCTTTGATCTCCCACAGAGCGCAATGCCCTCAAAGGTCTTCTCAAGATCACAAGGGTTCATCTTTGATTACCGCACAACCAAATCACCAGCATGGTCATGATCTTTGATGCCCTCCCCTGCATGTGTAGGGGCATTATTCTTTGTCATGGCAATAACTAGTTGGGCTAGCAAACATTCCATTATACTGAGCCTCATATGCAAATTAGTGGCATCACTCCCACTTGGTGTGCATGGGGATATCCCATGAGGTTTATAGAACGAGCCCCCTTGTCTTTAGCTCCACACATGTCCACTTTGAAAGAAACCATGGTTCCTAATTATATGTAGGAACCCCATACAGATATTGGAAACATCCACATCAATCATCAACCCTTATTATTAAGAATGAATTTTGTGATTATATAATTGAAACTTGTATGTAAAGCCCCACCTCCCAAGCCTAAAATGTTATTTATTACCCAAATGACATGAGTTATGAACATAACACTTGGACAAATGATGTTTTAATTATTTACCATATTAAATAGAAACAATTGTCATGCACCCCTTGAAAGACTAAGAAACAACAAATGAACAAGTCTACATACAAGCTAACTTCCACAAACATATTAACATGGCAGAAAAGAAAACATGGAATAATGAAAGTTGTATGCCATTTTACTAATCTCCTTGTTGCACCCACTTCTCCACCACGTCTAAAGTGACTTGGAATCACCACACGTGCCTTCATGGCATAATTCTTTACTACCTCTTCTTGTTTAGCTTCTAATGCAATAAGGTGTTTCAAGCTCTCCCAATGCTCCTTTTGACAATCTTCAGGCCTTAATGCACCTCTTTCAATGAGAGTGTTCAAAGCATGCTTCCTATTCTTCAAAAACACATTCACTTGTGCTTTGAATTCCTTATATGATAGATCAAACCAAACATATTCCTAGTTTTCCTCTAATCTAGCTTTCACCTTATTCATCAATGTAGGGGGTTGGGCATTGATGTTATTTATGCTAGGATCTAGAATATTACAATAGGCACACAACATGTTGACCCATATTTTTCGATAGGGGGGTTTAGGCTTCCCTGATGAATCACATGTTACAGAAAATGGCTTTTGGCCATTAGCCTTTCGGATGATAGTTGTTTGCATGCATTGGCAACTATAGCCCTCCGTGCTTTTCAAAGCACTATGACCCATTCTTTTTTGGACATGGAAGGGGTTGCTTCCTTTCCCCCTATTGCAGCATTTGACCATGTAGTCTGATGCGTCATTTATGACTAAATGGAAACTTGATGTCTTGTAAATCAAGTTGGATAGAAGTTTATGGTCCAGTAAGTCCAAGTGATTTAGTAATTAAATCCATTGCCCCCTATCCACCCTACTCCAAATGTTGACCACTTTTGACATGCTACAACTTTCCTTGTTGTCCCATTTGGCATCAACCTAGTGATGTTAGTGTTGATAGTGCTACCATGGCTTGCTAAAGCTATAATGGATTCCATTGCCCCCAGCCTTTGTTTAGGTTTGGAATTTCTCCAAACCCAGCTTGAATTCCATTAGTTAAAGTTCCAAAGTTATTGGGCATGGGGTTTAGGGTGTTCAATAATGTTGGCATTGAACCAACCACCCCAACATTTGCTACAACATCATGTAGTACACCCAATTCACACGGCATGTGAGAGTTCATTGCAATAAAAACTAATGTTGGGATTATATCAAGTTTAGAAACACCTATTGTGTCCATTTTCAATAACTAGGCAACATTTTTAAGGTTTAATTCATCACCAACTGAAGAATTTTGCCCACCATGGCCACTTGTTTCAAAATCATTTAAGACATAATTCCACATAATGTCATTGTCAACTATGGGCAATTTGTCAACATCAACCTTTGATTGAAACCTTGACATATTGGCCTTTTTGAATGACTATGCTTTTACCTTCCACGACTTTGGAAGCTCACGAATTTGTAAATGTACAACCACATTTTAGTTGTTGAAGTCCACATATAGGTTTGCAAAGATGAACAACGCCTACGTTAGTCTTCATGATTTTCATCATCCAACAGACATTGAATGGTTAGGTAGCGCCATTGAAGAGGAAGCAACCTCACATGTTATAGTAGATAATACTAGAAGGTGGACATTGAGTTAAGATCAAGAGAGACATGATTAGTTCAATATGTAGGATCTATTAGATTTGGTACATTACCACCAGGTTGTGGCCACCAAAAACAAGATGCATCGATGCCTTCTTGTCCATGACATCCCACAACAATTCCAACCTATCCTAGACTTGAGAAAATTTGAAACTTATACATCTATGAACCATACAAAGACCTATCAAGTACACATATGGACCAAATTAATCAAAATCTAAAGTTGGGCTTCAAATTGCCCTTGAAATAATAAATGTGTACCTCACACTAGGATAAAAAGGGCAAAAACATGCCATTAAAGATCAACTATAGTTTCAAACCTTTTGATTACATAGCACAATGCTTTTGATCTTTGAATGAAATAAAAGAATCTTCCATAAAGTAAATTCAACATACCACCTGTACTTCCTACATAATCATAAATGGGGTGAGATTTGATAAGAAATAAGAATGTTGTAGTGAGCATGTAATTAAAACTATAGCTTTAACCAACATCGAATTGAGGAAATTTAATTAATTTGAGTTCCACCATCTCAGCTTTCTAGAAAGCTTTCACCCAAACATTGTTATTGTTGTTTGTGTTATACTAGGCAAATTACTTTAAGTCTTTGTCAATTCACCTTGGTTTCCAACATCTCAAAGGTCCAAGTTTGGGACTTTGTTGATTGTAACCAAGAAGGAATTGAGCGACAAATGGCATGTCAAAATCATGCCAAATATGGCTTGATTGGATAACTTTAATATCTTAAAATGGTTCAGCTAATATAATCATGAACTCATAGTGCATATTTGGGATATTGCTAAGTCACGTGTAAGCTAAATGTAACATAGAAGCTTCATTTATAAAGTAAAACAAAGGACAACACCCATATTATTGTTCAACACTATGGCTCAACAAGCTTCAATATTCAATTGTCAAATTTAGTGACTACCACAATGAGATTTACATAACCATGAAATTTCCCCAAACAACTTGGTCCATTCATTGTTGAGTTTTAGCCTTGATTGAATATGACCATTTCATGACATTGTAGCAAATAGTTTGCCCTAATCATTAGGTTATTTACAGTGTTTAGGGTTTAGCAAAAAGTCTTCTGGAAATTACAAAGTGCAAAGATTATCCATATCAATTTAGGAACATTACTACCAAAGTTGATGCAAATGATGGTGTTAACCATCTATGGTTTTAGCACATGCAAAAAAAAACATAAGGGCAAATGGGGTCATGCAATCCCCACAAAATATTGAAATTCCATCATTCTTAAATTGTTTCAAACAACCCCACATCTAGTTCTTGAATGGGATACCAAGAACAATGACAAAAAAATTAAGACCCATTTTAAAAAACTAGGGCCTCAAAGAACATGTGCATAATAAATCAGTGATCTAATTTCACATCTAAAGTCAACATCTTGGGACTGAAAAAACCTTACCTTTCTTTTTTTCCCCAAACATCGCCTTGGTTGATTGCCCACAATATTGTCCTCATGTTGGAAAGACTTTAATGAACTTCAACTAGAGCTATCCTCGCTTGCATGAAATGAAGATCCTTGAGGTGACCTTGATTTTGATTGATGCTTGCCACTTTTTAATGAAACTTCAAGTACAAATGCAACTGTTTGTTTGTTGCAACGTGGGTTTTTCCTATACTCCTCAATGTTTGGAATCAACTTTAGCAAATTTTTCCTTTTCACAATTGTTACATTGACCTTGTAAACATTTATTAAAAACCTAAGATGAGGGAGCCCAAAAAATGACTTACATTGGTTCTTTCTTGTCAGGGTACCTTGACACACCCACCTTATATGCACCACCTTTCAAAAAAAAGAAAAAAATGCTTAAGAGAATAAAATGTAAACTTCTAGCACTTTCAAACAAATAAATGTGTATGATAGAAAATTTATACCTTTTTAAAAAGAACACAATTATGCTTCAAAGAAAACAACAAAACCTTCCACCACTTTGAAAAAAACAAATGTGCATATGAGAAGGAAATAGAAACTTGCTTTGGAGTGGTAGTAGGTAATCAAAGTGCATGCATAACCTCCATATGGTTTCAACTCATAGTCATTTGTAATCACATTGATACTTTGGAGGACCATCATGTGGTGCAATTCCATTCATGTGTAACATTTAAAAGATTATATGGTTGTAGGTTGTAGGTTGTGGATTGCAAACATCATTGGGTATCCATTGATTGAACACTTTGCTCTTTCAAGAATGAATGATAAGAGGACAAAATGGATGAAAAATATTTTCCCATTACAATTGTTTTGGGCTCATGTAGCTAGGTTCCAAATGCTAGTTGTTGTGAATACATAAGGGACCTTACTCTTGAATTGTGCACTACAACCATCTGAGTACTTATAGTGTTGTTTTGGCCTCATGCCACTTTTCACAATATTTTCCCAATGCAAAAGTAAACAGTGTTGAACATAATAACTATCATGACTTTTATCATTAGAAATGTAAAATAATATTTCATACATGTTTGAGTGGTTTCATCATGAGGGTTAGGGTGTGGGTTTTTAATCCAAGTAATGTGGACTAGAATGGTCATTTCGTAGCTATGCCAATGCATGGATTACATTTCATTTTGAACCTTCAAGTTGTAGTTTTATGTGAAATTGACTACTAAAACTATAGTGTCATTAAGAAAAATTTGAAGGCAAGACTTAAACATCTTATCTTGCCATCTAATAACAAAGTTGTGGTGGGCAAAGAATTAGAGTTGGGCTTTAAGTAATATATTGATTCACTAGAAACAATATCCTTGTATACAAATAGGACAAATTGGAAGATTTTCAACCCCACGTAACTCACACTTCCCCATGACACACTTTCTATTATGCCAATTTGCAAAAGGATCCCTTGGATAAATAATAAACTCCCACATGGCTATCAAGCTTGGAAAAGTTGCATGCTTGGCAACACAACCTTCTTCAAAGCCATCGATAGCTTGACAAGCCTCCTCACAAAAAATGTACATCCATCATGCAACCTCGAGTTTATTTTCATACAATTAAATCCCAACCTCAAATTTTTTAACTAAACATGATAAATGCAACAATAGATGTTTCGTTCTTTAAGACTTTTTACCCAGAAGGGATGTAAAGAATCAAAAGACCTCTTACTGATAACAGGGTGGACTTTTTGGAAATGTGAAAAAGATTCCATTTGCACACATAAAACAAATAACTTTTGAATTAAACTCTATAATACGACATCAAATTTAAGTCATAAATCTGCAACCACATGCATAATGTAGTCACTATAGTCATAATGAAAGCACATAATGTAATGTCATAGGGTGTAGTCACTACACATTATCTGCAACCTAGTTCCATAATGTAGTCACTTTAGTTTTTGTAGATTCAACTTAACAAGTTGAAAATTTGCACACACAAAACAACTCATCGTAGTTGAAAAATTAGCTTTTAGACATCTAGGTAGTAAAAATAATGTACACACATGTATGAAACATGATACTATATTACTTCAGCTCCAGAAGCATTGTATTTATGCCTTGGGTGAACCAACACCTAGACTGATACCATGATCAAAGCCACATTCAATCAACTTGAACTTGATAAAATTTCTAATTATTGGCCATACCCCATGATCACACAAAATTAAGGTCATTTGAGTCCAAATCTAAATTGCTTTGGGCATAATATGGCCATTTAAAGGTTGCACTCAAGATGATGAAGGTACCAATTTGGGTGTTGGTTCACCATTTGCCCCTTTTTATTGATCATTAATTGTTGTAGAATGAGTAAAAGTTCAATTTGCACATACAAGCAAAATCAAGTTAATTTGAAAAATGGCAGCATGGACTATGTATAATGCATGATTGGAGTTTAAACAAATATGTGTTATTTATTATGGATGGTATTCGAACTGATAATCATTATGTTGTTGCAAAGTCAGAAAAATACATCAATAAATAGATAAAAGAAAAATCAACTCAGTTTGGGGAAAACAACATTGACTACCTAAAATAGAATTGATGTAAAGAAATATAAGTACTATGTGGTTGAAGGAATTGATAATAATAATCACTACAAAGTTGCTACAAAGTCAACAAAAGTTATGAATGATTTGCACATACAAGGAAAATCAATTTAGCTTGAAAAGAAATGATTCTGATTACACAACAGAACATTGGATTGAAATTGATAAACATGTGCATTATTTAGCAAATGCATTGATAATTACAATCATTACAAAATTGTTGTAGCATCAACATACATTATTAATAGATGCACATACATAAGAAATGAACTATGATGTGGATTATGTAAGACCACTTGCATGGGATTAGTCTAAATATATCCATGGAATTTGAAGTATAATATAAATAAATCATTGTAAATAAAAATTGCAACAAAATCAACAATAATCATTAGGAATATTCAATGATTTGACTTCATACATCATATTTGTAAATTAAGTCATCAAGACTCAATGATTTTGCCCTTACACATCACATTTGTAAATAAAAGTCATCAAAATTCAATACATTTGCTCTTATAATCACACTTGTCAATAAAGTCATCAAGACTCAATGCAATTGCCTTTATACATCACATTTGTTAATAAAAATCATCAAGACTCAATACACTTGCTTCTATACATCAAATTTTGTCAATAAAAGTCACCAAGATTCCATGTTATTGCCATTATACATCACATTTGAAGCTATTAGTCATTAAAACATTAATGTAATCCATTACAATCCCAAGAGTGCCACTATAGTCCTTAAAATGCCACTACAATCCTTGGAAATCCACTAGACTGTCCCTAGAAATCCACTTGATTCCATGGAAATCCCCATATGTCAGATTTGTACCAATTATCCATTAGGACATC
Source organism: Sphagnum tenellum (assembly GCA_963921925.1). Taxonomy (NCBI): domain Eukaryota; kingdom Viridiplantae; phylum Streptophyta; class Sphagnopsida; order Sphagnales; family Sphagnaceae; genus Sphagnum; species Sphagnum tenellum. The sequence goes on from OY998159.1 coordinate 1,384,100, forward strand.
ATGGTAATCCCTAGATGTCTCCTTGTAGATCACAAGTCACTATGAATACAACAAATGTCCATTGAAGGAGCCATTTATCAACAAAACTCAATGGAAATCAATCAATGTGTGTATCTAGAAGATCACAAGTGATCACAAATTTTGTCAATTCATGAAGACCAAATATTGTCAAAATTCATGAACATTCCAAATTTTGTCAAAGTTCATGAGGACTCCAAATATTGTCGAAGTTCATGACCACTCTAGATTTTATCAAAGTTCATGAAGACTCTAGACTTTGTCAAAGTTCATGAAGATTCAAGAATTTTTTGGTCAAAGTTTGTGAATACTCTAGATTCATTTATATGTTCAAATTTTTGGATTTTGAACACCCTCACTTTTGAAAGGGAATAATATGTACTCAAATCCAAGTACTTATCATAATTTTAGGATGTAATCCACAAAATCTAAAGAGTACATGAATTCAACAAAATGTATTTGTACCAACCAAACCTACCATTAGGTTTACTGTGAACAATTCTTCAACATAAAGCTTATGTAAAATTGAAGTAAGTAGGACATGCTACTAATGAAGAAGTATTTAAAATTATGTAAGATCTGCTTGTTAAATCTTGCAACACAATTATAAATGGTGTGCAATTAAAAACCCAGCTAATTTGTGTAAGATTTAGAATAGAAATTTTGTAAAAAACTACTTGTGTTTCCAACAAATACTGTGTCAATTGTGTGTCATAAACATGGGGTGCCAATCGATTTCTAACCACCTTTTTATGATTTGGATTCACCTTAATTTTTGAAGACCACTAAAACAAGACTGTTACCTTGGTTGCAAGAGAGATTTAATGATTCCTTCTATTGCGCAAGGATAAAGTCCAAAGAAATTCCCCAAATGAATTCATGAACTCTCAACACTTGACAACCATGGACACATTCTTGTGGTGCACCTTTAAGAAATGAACTTTTTGCCTTGAAGTTGAATCTAAACTTACAATGACTTTTAAAATGTGCATGCTTGGTTGCCAACTTTGTTGTAGAGCAAGAATGTTTGACCTCACTTAAAGATTGAATTAGACTTGATATTACATCTTGCTCAACAAAAGCTTGCTTCAAGAATTTGAAAAAAATAGGGGTATTGGAAACAACCAAAGGGTTTAACAACATTCTTTGCACCATGTTTGTCTAGCAAGGGATCCAAGGAATAAAGAGAGTCAAGAAAATATTGTTGCACATATGGATTGTGCTACCCTTTTAACCTCTTTATTTTATGTAGACATTGGAACATCGTTGATAGGGGGTGTTTATAGCAGCAACGACCTCAAGATTGTATGATCGTTCTTTTTTTGGCATGACAAAGATGTTGTTCTGCAGCCTTAGCCTTAGTTTTTGTAGCCCTTACCCTTGTTGATAGAGCATCTTTGATGGTCCTAGAACGTCGTTCTTGGTTTTGATGATTACCCATCATGAAAAACATTGTTCAAACTTCATTAAGAGAGAATAGACAAGAAGATTCAAGAAGCTCAAGTGATGCACCCTCAAACTCCTTTATAGATTCAACTACGAGTCCAAAGGTGGAAACAACAGAAGGAGATTGAGTTGGGGTATGTTCCTTAGTTTGTAGCACTTCGGGGGTAGAGGGATGTGTTGGAATTCTAGGATGGGGATTAGAATAAATGACAAGTAGGTCAATTATTCACACAGACCTATACAAACCAAAGAACAAGTTGGTTAATGTGTAGTTAGAACATTTTTGGTGCATGGATGAACCATAACACACACAAATTCATAAGTCTCACCACAACCTGAACTTGGGGGAAGCCACCACTTTCCCCCACCTTCCCCCTTATATTATTCTTTGTGATTAGCCATAGGGGCTACATCCAAATGTCATTTGTCCTAGGACTTCCAAGTTGGGATCATGAAATTCCCAAAATTGGGACTCCTACAACTTTGGAGGCTCATAACTTTTTGTTTAGGCCTCTGATTGAGGTGAAATTTAAAACAAAATTTTAGCTTTTGTCTAGAGTTTTCCAACAATATGTGGCACACCACTTGAACATAAGTAAATTAGGGTGATTTTCAATTTTTAGTGGTCGGGAGAGAAATTGGCACTTTGGTTCTCGACCTATTTTTCAGTTGTAACTTGTGTTTAAGTACTCAAATGGGATGTGCGAGCCCATTTGAGACATTTACGTTCCAAGAGATTTCTAATGGTAAAATTCTTCAATTCAATGAGTTTTGACCCTTATAATCGCTCCCTAAAGATTCAGAAGTCCATTGGGATTATAATTCCCAAAGTGGGGCATTTGCGAATGTGTGGGTTCATTCTGTCACACCTTCTACACTCATGGGGGCATAAAATGTGACTTTTGAGCCTTTGCAAGCCCTTACTTTGATCGTGAGCCCAAGGATAATGAATATGCATAAGAGCATGATGCGACAAAGTTCTACACAAACACGATATAAGAAAATAGTGGAAAAGTTCAAAACATTGAACTAATGCAATGTGACACAACAATGCATGTGAGCAACATTAAACCTTAAATAAAACCCAGAAACATTTTTCGCATGAGTGACTATTTTGGCTTCACTAGCTTCCTTGAACCCTATTTTGAAGGTTCTAGGTAATTTAAGGGTGATGTCATCTAATTAAATCACTAAAACTTGGAGGTAAAGAAAAAAAATCCATTTAAGGTGTTTTGAGTAAAGGCTCAAATAGATCTATCCCTAACAATAGGTTAGGAACTTATTTGAATCCAATTGTGAGGTGACTTTTCGTCCCTTCATTCCCGATTCTACAAAGTGATTATGCTTGAAGCACAAATGCTACTAATGAAGAGAAGAATGCAAGTGTAATTCTAGATGTTAGATTGCGTTTGTAGTTGAAATTATGTAGCCCACCTTTTATGCAACATTTATGATTAGAACTGATAGATACTTTTTTTTTCAAGCTCACACACTACACATCCTAGGGCTCCACATCAAATTGACATTCATTTAGACCAATGTTTTAAGACTCACACCATGTCCAACATAGCTGCAGACCACTAGTCACTTAAAATGTTGGTTCTCACACATATGTTATTCAAAGTTGGCTTGCCATAGCTCATTAGAAAGCTAACAACAAGGCGCATCTTGTTACCAAATCCTAGGCTCTGCAGCTAAACCAGCAAGAAGTTACACTACCAAACCCAAGAGGGTTTTTCAAAGTGATAATTCAACCTTGCTGCAGACCATCAGTCACTTAAACATTCTTTCTAACACATACATTGTCCAAATCCTGCTTGCCTTAGCTTTTTGAAAAGCAAACCACAAGGTGCACCAACCTACCAAATCTTAAGATCTACAGCTACACCAGTAAGGAGTTACACTACCAAACCCGAGAGGTTTTTTGTGAAGGTAGTCGGTTCACTTGATTGCAGACCCTCAGTCACTAAAAACCTCATTTCTAACACATACCTTATTCAAATCCGACTTGCCTTAGCTTCTTGAAAAACCAACAACAAGGCGCATCTACCTATCAAATTTTAGGTTCTGCAGCTAAACCAACAAGAAGTTATGCTATGAAACCCGAGAGGGTTTATACGCTTTCTCTAAGTTCCGACCTTCCAGCCCCCATTCCTTAAAAACTATTACAAGATCTTCCCTCTACTTACTTCCTTCCTCCCTCTCCTAAGACTCATCATTATTTGCCTCCTCGAGAAGCTTGTGGAACAAGTATTGAAGATTGCATGAAAATTATCTTCGAGGTAAGAGAGAGAGAGCGCCTAATCATCCGAATCGCCTTTTAAAGAGAAGGAGAAGGGAGGTGAAGGTGGATCCATGCTTGGTGGTCAATGAAAGATCCCATGCTTGGTGGTCAATGGAAGGTTCCATGCTTGGTGGCCCATGGAAGATCCCATGCTTAGTGGTCAATGGAAGGTTCCATGCTTGGTGGCCCATGGAAGATCCCATGCTTGGTGGTCAATGGAAGATCCCATGCTTGGTGGTCAATGGAAGGTTCCATGCTTGGTGGCCAATGGAAGGTTTCATGCTTGGTGGCCCATGGAAGGTTCCATGCTTGGTGGCCCATGGAATGTGAAGGAAAAACACCTTTTCACCTCTTCCAATTCCCCCCTAACAACTTTACTTTAAGCCTTTAATTTTTTTCCTTTGGCCTTACGGTTTTACTTTACCATGGTCCTAAGCCATTACTCGTGCCTTTTTTTTTCTTCGATCTATAAATTATGATTGCGCACTTTAATGTAACAAGTCTTTCACACCTTCATTGTCCATTTGATTTTGACTGAAGATCTGACCTTTTTCCTTTCCTTGAATTCATGGCATCGCGCACAATCACATCTTACGGGCCGTAAACCGCACATGCGAATGAAAAACCGCCTCCGGAGTCGTCTCTAGATCTTACCCTAACACAGCATCCCCGTGATGAAGAACCCAAACCTCGAAAGGTGCGTGCTCGTCTTGAAGTCAAACCCCCTCGAGCCTGGTACTATCGTATTTCTCCGAACTTCGGCACCCTGGTGATCTTGCTGCAAGTCGACCCCGCTTCTGGTGGCGAACCCGAGATCGTTTGCGAAGGTTGTTACGAAATTGAAGATACTTCTATCTTCCCATGGTCTTCAGTTCCCAGCGTGGTCACTATCGTTGGTTGCACGGCCCGATTCGTCGACTTCCTCCTAATAGCAAGGCAAACTACCTAGTTCGCACCATCCGACGCATCCTAGATTTTCTGCAGTTGTGAACTATCACTATGGCATAACTCAGGATTTTCATGTACTCACAGCTCCTTGCTGAGCTTATCCTTATTATAAATAAATGTTTCAATTATCATCAGACTCTTGTCGCCATTGGCACACTACCATATTATCTATTTGATCGTTGAATTGCCTCGAATTAACCTTATGTTCAAAGACTTGAAGATTATTCTATCTCTATTAAACCTTTCATTAACATCTTTTCAACTGTTTCCAGAATTTCTAACATCCTTGCTACTCCTAAATACCATAACAAAACTAATGTTGTGTTGAACACCGCAAATTTGGTGCCTACTTCTACCCCAAACCTTCTAGAGAATTCTCCCCCCTAATTACGTAACAGAGTTCCTAAAACTATGGTTATTAGCCTTTGCTGAAGGAAAGGATTAATCCAACTCCTTAGTCACCAATAACACCCTTTAGAAAAGAAAACAACCCCCCTTTGCACCAAGCACATTCATGATTGCTTATGAAGTCGTTAAAAGCCCATAATAACCTCACCCCGCTCAAATAACCCTGATGTAACTCTTAAAAACTGAGACTACCACACATGGTTGTGTCGGTATGGCTCACACCAGTCCCCTAAGAAATGAAACTTCTAAGGACTTTTGAAAATAGGCTTGATATAATGTCCTTCAAAAGTCACTAAATCAAAATTCCTTAAAATTTTTTTTGTTTTTTTTTAATGCACAATATAGTAAGTCCCTATAAGAAGTTTGGAATAAAAATGATAAAGGATAATCCACCTAAATAACAATATAGACATGATATTAATTTTTTTGGTGCACATATATTGCAATCTATTAATTTGTGTGTCTACCAATTCAAGTTGACAACCTTAATCAAAATGTTAATTTGCATACCAATCTTTTTTCATTTCATTATAGGTATGTTAATACATTACACCTGGGAAAAAACTGTAGTGTGATGCACAATGTGCTCTACCTTACCTTACATCTACCTCAATAAATCTTTTGAGTAGAAGCCCAATTCTATCTATCAGTTTTTTGAATGTCGTCAAGTCGTAAACCATGTTGATCAAATGAATATTTGTTATACATTAAACCAATATGTTCAAAAAAACAAGTCTATGCCCCTAATTGTAAGGACTTCATTGGACTATCCAATGGGTTGATAAGTTTCTTACCATTGTGAATGTAATCGTGGTCATGAAGACCCCAAGCATCTTGAGCCTCATTTAGTTTAACAAACATCAACCACCCTAGCCATTCAATTTTTCAAATGCAAACCTTGTTATATGGTATAATCTGCTAACAATAATTAGCATTTACAGCTGTCACCATCACTTGCATACCCAACAATGGGTCTCATAATGGCTTGACATTCTAACTTCCTTAAAACATCTATAACATCCCATTGTTGCCAAATCCAATTAGCAATGAAACAATTACAAGTACAACACACAACAATCTTGGCAACTTTTCATGTAAAAGATTCACAATCATGACTCTAGCAAAACTTGTAATTTTGTTATTTGTGAAAGCTTCAAGGACATTGTTATACCCAACCTCTTTAATTCCAATAACAAGATTGAAATTAATCACACAACAATGATTTTCTTTTGCACAACAAAATCTAATTAGATTATCACCTTAATTATAATTTCATGAAATTCTAGACTTGACTTGATTTTCATCTTTAACCAATATAATAGGGACAGGTCCACCAATGTTATGAACTGGTTTTGCTTCTTTATGAATTTCTACTACACATTTGAAAATAACAACATGTTCATTGGGTATAAATTGCACACCTTTTTTGTTAGCTCTCTTTATTACCTTGTAGCTTGGTCCAACAATATTCAATTGAAAGAAATCATACATGTGTCACTCACTATACATCTTCATAATTTGGGCAAAGCTTTTGCTATTCATACTCCATTTGTAACCTTTTTTTTCCAATTTAAATTTCCTACAACATTTTTTAGAAAATCCCATAATGCAGGTTTCCCACCAAAAATATTTGTGTGATGGGTAGACTATATTATTACAAAATTGAAAAACATTTTTTCTTTTTCGACATTCAAGTGAACTAGCCTTTAATGATGACTTAAACATTTTCAATTGGGCAACCCTACCCTTTTGATATTAAAACGCAAACTTGACAGCTTGATATTTTTTACAAATGACATGATTATGGGCAAATAGTTCATGAATAGACAAGTACCTTAACCTCTTACCAAACCCTATTCCTTTGGCAGGTGAAAGCACATTAGGGTGGTTAAGTTTCAATGGATCAAGTCCCTTTTTAAAGTCCTTTTCTAATGTAGTTGAAAACTAGCATAAAATATAAATATTTAGATTATATTGAAAGTAGCATTTTTTTCATTTCCAATTTCAAGTCATGATGTTATAAGACATATAAAAAATATCACAAAAGATTTTTTTTAAAAATAATATATTTTAAATGCTTAAAAAGATTTAAAAATAATTATAGTTTTTGAAATTTAAAAAAGTCCATAACATAACAAATTAGAATCACATTCCATTCATTCAATGGATCTTTAATTTCTTAAACATAATTCATTTAATATCCCAAAGTTTCAAACACATAAGACTAACACATTGTAAAAGAAAAGTCCACATCAATGAGTTTTGTAGGGCGTGATATAATTTGTCGCTAAAATTCAAAAGTTCATTACTCATCAAATATTTAGGATTTTGATGTGTTTTTTTACATTTATAAAATGCCAAATTTATTAACATTACATATGTGAATCCCTTTTTGATATTTCAATGAAAATATTAACATTTTATATTTAAGTTTCAAAGAGATGTAGGAAAAATTGCAAGTGTGACACTTGAACAGGGACTATGTAGTGTGATTTCATCCTAACACCTTTTTTTACGATGGTTGCATCCTTTCAAACTACCTTTTTTTAAAAATTAGGTTCTTGTGGAATTCAGGAACAAACATCACAAAGTGAGTTAATGCATGGTTCACCAAAATTAAATATCCATGGATAATTTTTATGTTTAAAATAACCATCAATTTTGTACTCTAAACATCTTAATTTCAACTCCACTTTTGTTTGAAGTTCAATAACCCATGTAGACCCAATAAGAGGGTCTTGTAATAAGCCGCAAACTTCAAAAAAATTGTTTGTGGAATACTTGCAAGTCCTTCACCAATAACCCCAACACAATAAACCAAATATAAAATCAATATTACCTTCAAGTTTTGCATCAATATTCATAGATTTGTTTGAGTTTAGCCATTGATACAAATTCCCTTCATTCCTTGAAACACCCTTGTTAGATGTTGAAGGCCTCCTTTTCGGCCCTATCAACAAAGTTGATGTTATAGAAACCTTTTTATTCAAAACATTTTCAATTGTTTTTACATGTTTACACTATTACAAAAGTGTGGTGTAGTTCATTAGCCTAAATCACTATAGAATTTTAAAAGTGAAATAAGTTCATTGCATTTTAGTGATTTCACCTTCATTAAATTTATTTCAATATAATATCATTATATGAACATCATGTTTCACTATTAGTTGACATAATTCATTATTATAATTTATTATACCACATGGATTTATTTTTATGTTGTTTTAAATATCTTATATATGTTATTTTATGATATACTTTATATTGTTTTAGGTTATTTTAATTTAAGTTAATATATGTTATTTCAAGTTATACTTTAAGTTATTCAAGGTCATTTTACTTTATGTTATTATAATTTATTTTATCCTAGATATAATAATTTAAAATAAAACATAATGGTTTAAGGTAAAATAACTTAAAATGATTAACCTATGAAAAATATTTAAAAATAATTTACAATAAAATAATTACTAATAACTAATGATAATGTAACCTAAAATATCCAATAATAACTAATAATAAAATAATCATTAATAGTTGTAATATAATTTAAAATAACCACCAATAGTCACCGATAGAATAGCCATCAATAACCACCACTAGAATAATTACCAATGGCCATTAATAAAATTACCATGAATAACCATCAATAGCCACCAATACAATAACCACCAATAGTTTATAAAAGAATAACCATTAATAATCACTTATAAAATAACCACTAATAACCTATGGTAATTTAACCACCAATAACCATTAATGGAATAACCACCAATAGCCACTAATATAATAATCATTACTAATCACCGATAATCACTAATACAATATTCACTAATAACCATAAATATAATAATCACCAATAATCACTAATAAAATGGTCATTAATAACCACCAATAACGAATAATAGAGTAGGCACCAATAGCCATTAATATAATATCCACTAATATCCATTAATAAAATAGGCACCAATAGCCACCAATAGCCATTAGTAGAATAGCCATTAATAGGCATTAGTATAATAGTCATTAATAGTAAGCAATATTCATTAATAGGCATTAATAAAATGGCCACCAATAAGCATTAGTATAATAGGCATTAATAAAATGGCCACCAATAGGAATTAGTATGATAGCCATTAATAAAATTGCCATCAATAGCCATTAATAACCATCAATATTCTATACAATCGACACATGAAAATATTGAGTTTTTGATTTATTTTTAAGATTAAAAATTAGTTACTTTTCAAAAGTTCATAACATATTAAAAATAAGATGATTCATGTTAAGATTTTTCACACATGCTTTATTTTATGACTTTTACATGTATTTGATTTATCATGGAATAAAAAATTGAAAATTAGTACCTATGGTTGTGTCATGTTTTGACACATTATTAAAAATCTGCAAACGGATTTTTAAAGAACATTTTTTAAGGGTCACATTGACCTTCTATTTATAGTCAAAGCAGATGCTTATGACATACGCTTGAGAAAAATATTCAATACAATGTTATTTAATGTGTATATTGAATACTTCCAAGATTATCATTGAACATTTAGCAAAATATCCATCCAAGGACCACATGATTAAATAATAAATTTTAAAAATTGAACTTTGATTGTTACTTGGAGGGCTTGTGAAATAGTATGTATTTGTAAAATTTGATATAAAAAATGAAACCTTCGGTACAATGATGCCATCAAGCACTATGAGGTTCAAGAATATGTACCTTCAAGAAGGATGAAATCATGCAACTTAGTGTATCTCACAGATGTGTTACATGGACCTTGGCTTTGTCAAACTTCCATTTTTCTGTTTTGGGTGAGGTGTCCTGCTTTGCGCCAAGTCTAATAATATGTCACATTCTTGCAAACAACATATGTATTGTCTGATGACTTGACACTCAGATATGATAACAACACATGGTATATCTCACATAAAGAGTGTATGAAACCATATAGATATATTATATGGGGGAGGGTGGTTTGTTTGTTTGTCATGTTGAGAAATCCCAAATCACAGTGCCTCTTGCTGCACTCTTGACCTACAGTTGGAAACTCCCCCCAAAATGAGAGCATATTAAAAGAAAAGCCCATGTAATATTATACAATTTTGCTGTAAAGGGTCACATGAGTTTCAAAGGAGTCCCAAATCACATTCATAGGAAGTAAAAAGGGCTTCAGTTGCCCAACAACAAGGGCATCAGATCCCTGTGAAAACTGCAAACAATTAATGCATAATCATACTGAAATGTACAAACAGTTAAATTGCGTATTATCAGAGTTCAGTTGAAATGAAACTCAATCGGATAATTAGAAACTGACAAAACTGATCCAGCTGACCATGTAGTTGATCAGTTGTTAATTAGCTGAAAAATTTCTCTAGTGGATCCTTAAGAGTTAAACTGGTGACAATTGGCTCTAATCTGGCCTGCAGTACCGGTGAGAACCTCGACGTTGCCCATGGCGATCATGGAGCTAATGAAATTGGTGGCGAAAGTGTTGAAATTGGTGTTGGCACTCACGAATCCTGACGTTGATCCGTCGGATTGCAACTCGGCATCCGATGTCAGCAGTCCCAAACCTACTTGCAAGTTCCTGAAGTAGGCTGCGTCGAATTTTGTGGGGGTGGTGACATCCAGGTTCGTCGTGTTGTTGCTTCCCGATGGACACAGCGTTAGCAATGACTGAGCCAATGGTGAAGCCAGAGTTGAATCCAATGTGGGTGACAGACGGTTGGAAAACGCACTGCAATGTGCTAATCCAATTGTGTGCGCACCTGCAGCAGCAGAAGATCATCAAAGTGCAGTCAGCGGTTTTGAATGAATCGAGCAAAATATTCATGTTTCGAGGTTATGAGCTTTGATCAAATTACTATGAGCTTCATAATAAAAAGGAGCTTTCAAGACGAATACTAAAGACATCTTTCCATTAGGTTGTTGTCACAGATTATGTGATCACAGCGAGATTTCCATTTTGTTATTTAAACAAGCTATGCTCACATCTCACAGCTATACAGGTCAAGCATTCAGGAGCTATGAGAGATCAATCAAACTGTTCTTCACCATACACTCACATGTATCCTCTGTTTTCATCATGTATTCCTAGACCTTCTAACGTGGTTAATTACATATTTTCAACACACTTGCAGCTCTCCAATGGAAAGCGACTGTCATAGACAGCGAGAAACCAGGCCCTATGTCAATGGCTTTTCATTAGGCTGTGTGTAACTATGATCACAGCAGCCTAATAAAAAGTGACCCTGAGTTCTAACCGCAAGCGGAATGAATTTGTTTGAGCGTTCATCACAAGCTCGATCGATTATGTGCGTGTTTTGTAAATCAGTTCTTTTGAAGCAGTACCTGAGAGGGCCACCATTTGCTCTACTGAAAGACCGCGTGCGGCAAACTTGGATGTGATGGTTGCCACAGTATCAGTAGGTCGGGGAATGGCTGCGAGTGCAGCTGCGGCGCTTGAAACGAGACCATCTCTGCGGCCTGTCGGTACCTCCCATGAGACTCTTCCTCCAGAGGTCTGCAGCAATATATTTGTGTCAACATGACGTATTCGTCAGCTACAATTACAGATATGAGGATGGCAAGTATGAAGTTTCTGCTAGGCTATGAATTATTTATAATCTTATGTGGGTTTTGCAGTGTGGATCATCGTGAAGATGTTTCCTTTCAAACCAGACGATTTTGACAACCAGGAGTTGTATGCACGAGGACTGGCTCCTGCTAAATCACGTGTACTTCTGACAGATCAATCGATCATTGACAGCCCTTGAGAATCCATATAGAATCTATCGAAGTTGGCAAGAGGACATACAATTGCCACACTGGTTTCGGCGGCTAACGCCACGATATCTGCGCATGACACGATACCGGGGCAAACTTCCTCTACTTGGGCCTTTGCCGTATCTATAACGGCGAAGCCATGAAGAGTCTGGTTGGGTATAGCATCTTTCTCCGATGGAGAGTCGATAAGAACTGATGCGTCGCAACCCTGCCTCATAAATTCACCGGCAACAGAAGGAAAATTCGCGAATGTTAGTAATTCAAGTATACATTTGATGATTAGGCTTACAATTACAGATGTTACCAAAAGTTCCATCCTGAAAGCATGTTCAAGTACATTGCGGCCTCTAGTGAAGGATGCAATAACCTGAGGAAGCTCAAATTCAGTGGCAACATGCACGAACTTGAATTGCAATTTTTCTGAACACGTACATTAACAATGCAGTCGTGGAAAAAAATCCTCAAGAGACCAGGCGCATTAGCACTGTTTTGCTGGATTGCAGTGATTACAGCAGATTTTATTATGCTCTCCGCTTTCGGGCACCCGTGACTCGCGTAGAAGCCGTTCACCAACTGAGCTTCGATCAGACCAGGCGGCGTCAGCACCACCAACGACGCTACCACCAGCAACAAGATCACATATGGTCGAACCAACAACTTCCCCATGATGATGATCTGCCGCAGCAGGTCAATTATTCTTGAGATTTGCACCCTTTTACGATGAGACGAATTTCTGGCCTAAATGGAACTGAAAAAAAATCTTAATTTTGCACAGTTCCACTAGCTACTAGGAAGACAATGTCTCCTCTGGTTTCGGATGGCGCTGAATTATCACACTACAAGACTTTTTCTCCAAGCAAACACTGCTCGATTTTGTGCTCCCCAGCTCGCATTCCGAATTCTGCACTAAGTAGCTGAAAAGAATGAGTCTGCATGAATCTCGAGCAAACAAGTTGTGTTGTTTTGATGCACTAGCTGCTGGTGCATCGTCTGGTTTTTATACTGGTCGAGATCAGTCGAGAAGCGGGTTCCAGAACTATTCTCTGGCCTGGAAGCTGGAGCTCAATTTCGTCTTGCATTTCGTCAACTACGCGAAGAAAAATTCAACCATGAATTGATGCAACAGCTGCAGACGTTGAATTCAGCTCAGTTTTTTCATCATCTCATGCCACGAAAATTATCTGTTTAGGCGATCGATCAAAGTCAAGAAATCGCGGGGAGCTGGTCATCTGCCCTCCTTCCTGACCGGCTGGAGTGGACCTGTCGATGCTGCTTTTGAGTTACGACGGTCACCGCCATATTCTGAGGAGCTCAATCGGGAGCGACCGACGACATTGCTGGTGCAGTCCCTCCTCATGCCACTTTGAGAAAAGGGGCGTTCGGAGTTCCAGCGTTTCTTTTTGTGGCGAATTATCGTCACATTTTTACTTTTTGAAAAACCTTGGTCACCAATAGAAAGGAAAAAGGAGGAGGTTTTTCATTTAAAATCGCCTAAAAGCAACCAAAAAAATATTTTTTGGGGGGGAGTGTGTCGCCACATTTATGCATTCTGGCTGCAGTTTTAAGAGTTTCTTGAAATAATGTCGCCAACCTGGCGAAGCCTGTCTGAATCTGCCTAGGGATGCTCGCCAATATGGGTCCATCAGGAAATTGCGAAACAAACACCGGTCCGGACGTTGCAAGTCCCCGCGTGAACCTGCAAGTTCTTCCGGGTCAAGCAAGTGAAGGAGTACTTCAAAACCAGCAACAGAATGAAATGGGAAATGTTCCATGAAGTTCCCATCAAAGGAATCGCATACTTCACACTAACAAACTCCACGTAGTGAACCTTCCTCAGAATGTGGGACCTTATGAAAACTACAAACGCATAGTGAAGGGTGGTTTTTGTTTTTGGGGCTGTGAATTTTGGCAGCCTGACAACAGAAAAGAAGGAAAAATGGGCACAAGTCCTCACATTATTATGAGGGGCAACAATTATATTATCACTATACTTTAAAAATAGCTTCCAACAAGTTGCCAAATCCACTAGAATACTTAGCCAAATTTGCCTACAGGTCAAATAGAAAAGTTGAAAATTTTAGGAACCCTGATATATTATTTTGATGACAACGTGTTGAAACCTATTGTCTATATCTGACAATTTGAGAAAACAAATATACTTTGGGCCATTTTTTCCAAGAAAATCCTTTCTATGAGTGACCCTGGCTTTTCTTTTTTCACCAAGCTGAGAAATTTTGCCCCAACAAAAAACGTTGCTGGTGACTAGAAGACTACCCAATAAGAGGGTTATCTAGGTTAGGGCCCCCCTACCCACCTGCTTATCCATGGGGTGCCTACTTACCTATTTACTCATGGGGTATTTACCTATCTATCCACTCATGAACTACTTACCTATATTTATCTACCTACTCACCCATTTACCTATGCAAGATAGGGATCATGAAAAGTCTACATGGGGATTACATAGGATCTATTCATGAGCCTACTTAAGGGGTACTAAGGAACTGACCTAGGTAATCATAAGATGTCAGCCTAGGTTGTCTTCAGGTGGCCTTGTAGGTGAGCCTTATTTAGCCCCCTTTGTAGGTTTTTGATAACCCTTAGGTAACCCTTCACCTTATTTAGCCCTCTTTGTAAGCTTTTTGACAATCCTTAGGTAACCTCGTATGTAGGCCATATTTAACTTCTTATGCAGGCTTTTGATAATCCCTAGGTAACTTTTAGGAAGGCCTTTTTTTATCTCTTATGGAGGCATTTGATAATCTTGAGGTGTCTCCTTAGATGTTAGTCCTTATGTAGCTCCCTAAGTGATCTCTAGGTATCCCTTAACTAGGACATCTTAAACTAATCCATTAAGTAAGTTTTGTGTAATCCCCTAAATCGATGTTAGGTATCCCATAACATAAAGTGGCCTTTAAGTACAAGTAGACACAAGCAAAACACAACAAACATGAAAAAACTCAATTCACCTTGTGGTGAGGAGGAAATTTGAGTTTTCTCCTTTGCTATATTCCTTTGGCACTATCACATCCTACATATCGATTGTTGTCAGGGGAACCCAAGGTTGTCCTACAAAATTTTCCTATCTTTGTGAATAAGATAATTGTCCCCTTACAAATGGCTTTTGATTATTGTGTCTAAGGGTAAACCGCCATGGTGGAGACATTCCCAAACTAAAGGGATCAAAAGCTACAACCCCAAAAACTTTCTTTTAATGTGCCCCATTTGTGGGCTTTACACTTGAAATAACACACATTGAGGCACATTATCACCAACCTAAACATACATAGATCAGAAAGGCATACAAGGGTAGCCCAATTCCTACATCTACTTTGTGAAGGTGGGAGGGACCTTATAGCATAGGCATAATGTTGTTCTCACTAGTAAGGAGTGGGCATGAGATCTTCCTCTTTTCTAGAGGTTCATTGTCCATTCACATTGAGGGCCAAGAGGATTGAATTATGGAATAATTTTTGTCTATTTGACCTTCTCTTGGTATTTGACCTTCTCTTGGTGTAGGGGTTTGAAATGATGAAAGTAAATTAATTTTTAAATGTCATTGATGTTCAAAGGATTGATAAAATAAAATGGAGTCAGTTTAACTTTGCATTGAACCATTTAAACAAAAGGGGATAAAATAGTTCTGTAGATGATGCATCACATGAGATCAACATGTAGACTAAATAATATTTGTTCAAATAGTAATCCTCAAATTTTGGGAGACTCTTTCCTAATCTGAACATTAAACTTTTTCATTTTTTTGATGAAATTTAATCACCTTCAAAATGTGAGTAAATGGATATGGTTTCTATTAATTTAATAATATCTCCTAAGCTTCCTCTTTTTACCTCCTTTCTTTAGGTTTTGAATAGGTCATCATTATTTATATATGTAAAACTAAAACCTAAACCTCTAATGGTCAAATTATAATGATGAAAACCGTAAAGTTTAACCTAAAAACCCTAAGCCTTAGGCCTTAATAAACAATGTCCCAATTGCTTCAAAATTTGATAGTAGCTTCCGAGTAACATTTGAGGTAATGTTAAAAAATAAGAGTCTTTTGGATGAATCCTTTCAAACCTAAACCTTATACCCCAGCATAAAAAATTCTAAATTCTAGACCATGTAACAAACAATATCCAAATTATTTCAAACTTTGCAATTACCTTCACCTATGAACTTTAAGTTAAGGCTAAAAATTTGGCCCTTTTCAATGAATCCTTCAAACCTTATATGATATCTTAGCACAAAAAACCCTAAACCTTAGCTCATAACAAACAATGTCCCAATTGCCTCAAATTTTGTGAATACCTGTGGCATATTGCTATTTCAACTTTAACAAGCAAAGTTCAAAACGCCTCAAACCTTGCAAATACTTTGAACTATGATGTATAAAAGTAACAGTGGTAGGTTTTGTATCAAAGGTCATATATAATTTGTCCGTTAGAACTAATGACATTCCAACACAATTCATTAAAACAACATTTATCCATTTGTGAATTGTTTTAACAAGTAAGAGTATATTACATTAATTTCTACAATGAATGGAAGTCCATGACAACCATGTAATATCAACCAGCAATTCCATTAATGTAATATTCTTATAAATTCTAAGGTTAACGTAACTTAGTAATAACTATTAAAAATTTCAAAAATGTAGTACTAGTTAACAATTGTAGGATTAATATAATAATACTTGGACTTTGAACAAATGTTGTAAAAAATGGTAATTCCAATAATATAATAACACCTAACAATTGTCAATTTCTTGACATGATAATGGATGGCAGTTGCAAGACTAATGTAATAATAATTGATAATTGCAATAATGTACCAATACATCCAATAATTTAACTAATTCGCAAAATTTGAAACATTAATGTATGTGAAGTTAATGATTGTTTATTTCATAATCAATATGTGTTCATAAGTTTGCCTCTTTGTCTCGTACAATGATCAAAACTAGTGGCCTTTTCAAGGAAACATAGGCAACTAGAATTATTATGAAATTATGAAATTTTAATCTTTTAAATAGTTTGCAATCATGATTTTCACCAAGAAATTTATTAGAAAAACATGCAAGAATGAAATATCCTATTATTTCACAATGACATTTTTTTATCCTATCTTTTATAAATTTTTAAACATTCAAAGGCTAAAAGCATGGTTAGGTGATTCACATTCAATGACATTTTGAAGAGTCCGCATCTTACACTAGCTATAATTCCTACATTTAAAATAATTATCAAACCATAAATTGTGTCATAATCCTTTATGTTTTTTGTCACAAATATTAGTAGAGGTCCTAAAAATATCCTTAAACTTGTGATTGGTCAAGAGAAATGTTTTTTTAAAGATTTCAATGTGATTTATGAAAAATCATTTGTAAAAAATCATTAAATTAGAAATAATTTAATTGTAAGATCCGTTGAATTTTTTCCAATACAAGTTTTTTCATATTTTAATATTTAACTTGAGTCATGATTTTCAATGATTTTTTATTTTCTAATTTTAATATTGATGTTACAATGAATATTTTTTGAGTCCACATTTTTCTTTTTTTGTGTACGACAAACATAGATTTGTCATCATTTCAAAAGTCCACAACATTGAGTCCAATCTACATTTCTTAAAACTCATTCATAAATTCAATAGGATTTTTAGTAAATTCTATTGCAACATGGATAATAAAAGATTGAAATTTTTTATGTTGGATATGATTTTACATTTTAAGTTCATCTATAATCCAAAAAAATTGCAAATGTGATAATCCAAAATGTCCACCTAATTGTGCTTTAGGTTCACCAATTCAAAAAATTCTCAACCCCAAGACTTTATTGTTTTTTAAACATTCAAAATAATTTTAAAAAAAAACACAAGAACAAAATGAAACAATGTATAGACTTTGATTTTATAGTTATTTCAACTTACAACCCCATGATGGGTTTATAATTTCTAAACATTCAAGTTGAAACACTAGAATCAAACATGACCATAACTTTAGTGTTATTTAAACAATGCTCAAACTTCAATACCAAAGAAGAAAAAGACAAATCAAAACATGATAGTTTTCAAATAGTTCTACAATTTTTAAAACATTCAAATTTTATTGGATACCAAAATAGACATTGATTCACAAAGCTTTCAACTAGGCCTTAATTTTATTGTTCTTTAAAGATTCAAAACTTAAAAACCATAAACAAAAAAAATGTTGATCAAATCAAGACACTGCAAAAAGTTTAAATAAAAACATTTAAAACATAAATTAGTACTCTAATATTGACCATAAAATCACATGATTTCAACAATGAAATTATAGCACATGAACAAAAGACAAAGAGGAACACATCAATCACTTGTGTGAAACTTTGAAAATCTAGAATTGTTTCATTTTTTTTTATTTCACCCACAATTTCATCATTAAAAAACTCTCCCTTTTGTTGTGGTTTCCTAGGAACACCACCTTTTAAACTCAAAACACACACTATCACAATTAGTTAAATTGGTTAGCAGGGTTGTTGTGTGATGGATAGTAAAAAATAAACCACCACCTAAAACAATAATCAATTCAACAAAATACCAAAATAAGTGTAAAATTACCTCACTTTTTAGCTTTGTAATTGTCTACATTGGAGGTCTTATGCATTTTACAATTTTTGACAATAAAACTAATCTTCCTCAGATAAACTAAAATCCACAATCAATTTCTTAATGTTCTTTTCAAGCAAAGAATCTTCAAAATCCAAATATTCTTCCATTGATTTGACCCTTGAACTGATTGTGCACCTTGTAATGAGAATTTTTGGTCAATTTTTCATGATTAAAACTAGCTCCTCTAAATTTTCAATGCCAAGATGACAATGCTTCAATCCTTTGATAATCCCAACCATGTTGAAAATCCTTCGAGTTTCAATTTGTGAACTCACAATGCCCATAATTTGTAATGCAAAAAAACCAACATTTGGGAATTGGTGTTCATGTTTTGCCCACCACTTCAAAGGAATGAAATCTACACTTGGCATAAGAATTTGTCTATGAAGTCACAAATTTTGTCCTAAACATGCCATGACAACTTCCTTTAGGCTTTGTTGAAGTTAAATAACCAAAGACACATAATTCAAACAAAACAACATTTAAAGGTTCAACATTAAAAAAGGTTCATGTCAATTTGTTGTAGATAATTAACAATAGTGGCATCAAAATCTCATAATCCTATTTTGCCACAATTCACATTCCATTTCAAGGCTTAAAGATAGTCCCAAATGAGTTGAAGATTTTTGAAAGCAAGTGTCCAACATAAGGACCAACAAATTATGTGCATTGCAAGGTTGCAATGAGATGCAAGCTAGAAATGGCTTCAACACACTTATCATTTCAAGCTTCATAAGTTGGCCAAGATGATGCAACTCAAAATCAAAGCCCCCAACCAAAAGTAAAAATCATGAAATTTTTAAACTATTATTTAAATCAATCTAAAAATTCAATTCAATTAATGGAAAAATCAACATTAAATTCACAAACATTAAATGACATACCTACGTAATGGTCATTGTAAAATCGATGTTTTCAATCAACAACACATGGTGATTGGGTGGTAGCAATTTCATCAGAAAACAACATATACCCTTGAAATTGGTTTAACATGGATTATGTGAACATTAGAATAAACATTTCATTGACTTATTTTATTGGGTGAAAACACATTAAATTACACCAAAAAGTACATATATCTAATTCCCATTTAAAAATATGATAGTTTTTTACATAAACACAAGAATGTAGATTGGAAAAAGAATTATGTTTCATTTTGAAAACATCTATGCCTCATTGGGTTTATGGAAAATTGATTATAAAATTTGAAATTTTTTAGTATAATAAAAGTAGGTAATATACATGTTTGAAATTGACTAGCAAATATTTCTTTCAAACTTAGTTTTATTGTACAAATTGGATATATTTTTATTAGAATGTGAACAAGATGAAAAACCAAAAGTACACTTTAGGACCCCATCAATTAAAAAATAAATTAAATGCAATACTTCATCCACTTACATTGACTTACTTAAATGTTATAAAATAGTTTGTGAATTTTGCTTGAATTTGAATGAATATATTTACACCTATTTTAAAGATGTACTTTTTATTTAAAGTTCTAACAAAATTGAAAAAAATGTTCATATTAGTCATTGAACTAAATAAGGTAAAAACATAGTCAAAGGAGCCACCCAAATGAATGGAAAATCGTTAAATTTTCATTTTTGCATATTTAAAATATCAACAAGGGAAGCATAATAATCTGGATTATCATACATGTTTTTGGAATATTTTCCATTAATTGATAAAAAAATGTTTTTATAACCAATTTGACCACATTTGGTTCAAATGTGCTTTTGACCTTAAAAAATATGGATTTTGAAAATGAGGATTTAACAAACATTGTTCATATTTATGTGATAGAGAACATGAATGCATAATATATATGATATGAAATCCATTTGTAGTCAAAACATATTTGTAGCTAAAATGTAGTGTTAAATTTGGTATCCAAAATATAAATTTAAAAGTTATAAACCAACATAGAAATGACATGTGCCATGTGTAGTCCTTGTGAAAGGACTTTTACCTCAATGCCTTTGGCTCTTTTTATCGTGTTTTCAACTTTTCACTTAATAATATTTTAAGTTCAATATATTAAAACCTACTTGATGATTACTTTTCCATGCTTGGACCCCAACAACCTCAAGTTTGCAAACTAAGAATTTAATTTTGCATTGCAAATGTTTATATTGAATAACACAAATTATTGGCATCTTTAAATTCTAAGGTCTCGTTCAAAAGAACAAATTTGGAGGCAAATCTAAATTTTCACAAATGTTTTTATCTTCTAAGGGCAAATAGATGCATTTTTGCAAGGTCCTACCCATTCTTGCTTTCCCTTTTTGCTTTCTTTGACCACATAATAATTTTCTATAGTGATGTCTATGCATCTTTTATTGACACCTCCTTTAAGGGATCGTAAAACAAGAACGAGGTTTAGGACCGAAGTTGTGAAAGATTATTACATACCTATGGGATCTATATTCTTGGTTGTAAAATTATACTTCCACCCTTCTACTGGTTATGCAAACCTCGCCATTCTCCTACCATGAACTACACACCAACAACACCAAAACTATTCACAACCAAAAGCTTTTCAAAATCTTAAACTTTCATTCTCACAAACTTTCTATTCACATCATAACTTTGTACAAAGTGAAAGGTTCGTTTCAAGGTCACAAACACCTCCATAAACACTAACCAAAAGGAAACTAATCAAGAAGCTTCCTAAAACTTATCCATCACATGGTTCCCATGTGATTCCATAATTAATAATAAGAAAATAACATCACATGGTTGCCCATGTGATTCCATAATTAATTACAAAACTAACCAAAAGGGAAACTAATCAAGAAACTTCCTAAATCTTATCCATCACATGGCTCCCCATGTGATGGAATAATTAATGATAAGAAAACAACATCACATGGTTTCCCATGTGATTCCTCAATTGATTATAAGAAATCACCACATGGTCCCCCATGTGATTCCATAATAATCAAAAGAAAACACAATTACATGGCGCACATGACTTCCACATTAATATGTAAAAGTCAATGCACCAAAACCAATTCTAATCCCTAAACTTTCCCCTTTAAATAAATTACCCAAGTAAGTATTAAATTACTTAACAAGTTACATCGCTCCCAAACTCATTATGGATTCCGCCCTTGGAATCACATATTCAAAACCTTCTTCAACTTGTCATGATTAACGTGGTCTGGATATGGTGAGCCATCAACATTTTGAAGTTCATAAGATCCATTATTAACAAACACCTTCTTGATCACAAAAGGTCCAAGCCATTTGGGTAACAATTTTTTATAAGCTCGGCGATGATGTCGAGCGTCAAACATCATGACAAGGTCACCTTCTTTGAACTCCTTTTTCTTCACATTTTTATCGAAAGCCTTCTTTTGTTGAGCCTGTGCGACTTCAATGGATTGGTAGGCTTTCAACTACAATTCGTCCAACTCGTTAAGTTGTAACAATCGATGGTGTTGGGACTCATCCAAAGGAAGCTTCATCGTTGTGGTAGTGTGTAAAGTCATTACTTCTAGCTCAATGGGTAAAAGCGCTTCCATCCTATAAGTTAAACGAAAAGGTGAATATCCTGTGGCAGTTTTGTATGTGGTGTTGTAAACCCACACAACATGCTGGATCTTGAGATCCCAATCACAAATGTTCACATGAACCTTTGCCTCTTTTGCCAACATGGAACATAATGTCTTATTGGTCCTTTCTACTAGGCCATTAGTGCTAGGCTTGTACATAGTGGTAAACCTCTGTTTCACTACAAGGCGTGCTAACAGGTTTTCCACAACCTCACTCAAAAATTGGGGACCATTGTCAGAAACAATTTCAAGTGGTGTCCCAAATCGAATCAAGACTCGTTCATACAAAAAACATGTTATTTCTTGTTTCACTGAGGACTTCAAGGCACGTACTTCTACAAACTTTGTGAAGTAGTCAGTGGCAACTACAATGAATCGATGCCCTTTCCTAGTCATTGGCAATGGGCCCATTAAATCAATTCCCCATTTTTCAAAAGGTTCTAAAGGGGGTATAAGATGTAAGGGGCCACTTACAGTAGACCTTTGTGCATAGGCTTGACACACATCACAGCTTCTGCAATAATCATGGGCATCCTTGAAGAGGGTGGGCCAATAGTAACCTGCTTGCAAAATCTTTTTTGCAGTGATTCGTCCCGCAAAAAGGCCTTCACAAAACCCATCATGAAACTCATACAAAAGCCGTGAGGTGTCACGTTTTCCAATGGTTCGTCGTAAAACACCATCCTTTCCCTGAAAGTAGAGTTGACCACCTATCTTCGAATAACTCCGACTCTTGTGTGCAATTCTTGTTCGTACTGTTTTTGTGGCTCCATCTGGAAACCTCATGCCATCTAAGTATTGAATGATCTCTCGATATTCTTCAGGTGCTTCTTCTGCATTAATGGACATGATTGCGGCATCTGGAAAGTCATCATCTTCTGAAACATCACCCACTCCTTCATATGCTCTTGTAAGGCCATGAACATTGCCATGCCGCCTCCCTAGACAATGGATAATGTCAATGTCAAATTCCTCCATCAAAAGTTTCCATCGAGCAAGTCAACCACTTGGATTGGGCTTGTTGACCAAGTAGGTTAAGGCCTTGTGATCTGTCACAATTTTGGCCTTGTACCCCAACAAGTAATGGCGAAACTTCTTAAGAGAAAAAATAACTGCAAGACCCTCCTCTTCGGTCACAGTATAATTTTTCTCTGCTGAAGTTAATTGTCTGCTAGCAAAATGAATGGGATGGTCATGCCCATTTTTGTCCAATTGTGATAGGGTGCTCCCCACCTCTTCTCCAGATGCATCACAATATACTAAAAATGGTTTGTTCTAATCTGGAGTCCGAAGGATTAGTGCAACTTAAAGAGCTAACTTCAGCTATTCGAATGCCCATCTTGACACCTCGTCCTCCATTAGTGCAGGTGCATCTTCACGCAAGAATCGTGTTAAAGGACGTGTTTTTGCTGCAAACATGTGTATGAACCTGCGATAATATCCCACCATACCTAAAAAACCTTGAAGGGCTTTTCTCGTGGTGGGAAACGGAAGCTTTGAAATCTTATCAAGCTTCTCGGGATCTGTGGCTACCCCATCCTTTGAAACAATGTGTCCAACCATCTTCCCTTTTGAAAAACCAATTGTGGTTTTCTTAGGGCTCAAAGTCACTCCCGAAGTATCCAAACGTTGAAAGACTAATTCAAGTTTGGTAAGGTGAGAAGCTTTATCGCTGTAAACTCCAAAGTCGTCAATGAAAACCCGTAAAAAAAGGCCCAAGAATGGGTCAAAGACCTTGTTCATTAAACGTTGAAAGGTCCCTGGAGCATTGCACAAACCAAAGGGCATTACTGTGCAACAAATAGTTCCCCAAGGTGTGGTGAATGTGGTTTTCAATTGATCTTCTGGAGCAATTTTCACCTGGTGGTAACCTCTGTACCCATCTCCAAATGTGTACATCTCATGCCCTACTACTTCTTCCAAAATTTCTTCACAAAATGGCAAAGGGTATCGATGTTTCTTAGTTACTTTGTTTAAAGCTTTGCAGTTGACACATACCCTTAGCTTGCCATTCTTCTTCAATGCTAATACCATAGGAGAAACCCATTCAGTTGCCTCCACAGGCCTAATGAACCCTACCTCTAACAACTTGTCAAGCTCCTCCTTCACCATGGCCGTGTATCTTGAGTTCCACCTCTCCTGCTTGGCCTTGATTGGTTTAGCATTTGGTAACAGTTCAATTTTGTGTTGCTCCATGGTGACCTCCCTCAAGTCCTTGTAGCTGAAAGCAAAAAGATGGATATACTTACGTAGTAAATCCTCATATTGCTTTCTCTCCTCCAATTGCAAGTCTGGCCTTAGTTGAATCCTGTTTAGCCGCTCCTTGACTTCTCCTTCGGTGAACACGTATGGAGGTGACTGGTTATCATCCACTTGAACCCTTTGATCCGACAAAGCTCCAACTTTGGGAATTGTCTTCAAAGCATATAACCCGACCCCCTCTTCACTGGAATCATCCATGTAAATCCCTTCCGAACTAGAGCTTTGGTCTGTTTCTGATTCATCTTCATATTCACTCGTCCCTCCAGAGCTTTTCACAAAACTAGCAAATGGAACCTTCTGTCGGTTAGGATGAACTCCAATGGTCATGTATCCTTCGCCCCAATAATTCCTCGCATGTGACTTTGTTAACCAAGGCCTACCTAATATCATTGGATAAGCCCCATCTTCCTCTAATACTACATGGAAATCCATAATGGTAGAAACCTTCATTACAGTGATCACAACATTGCTAATGACTCCTTCTGGCCTAACAATTCGTTTGTTAGCCATCTTTAAGGTTACTAAGGCTGACTTATCAATTTTCAAGCTTAAGTACCTCATTGCAGGAATTGTCATCACATTGACTCCTGCCCCTTTATCCACCAACACTCCACGCAACACTGATCCATTACATTGCACATCAATGATCGGATCACATTCGCGCTCAGCTGCTATGGCGTTCAAAGGTGTGGGTACCTTTGGAACTTTAGGTGTTCACAACCCTTTTCTTAACTCCCTTCGAGCTGACGGCACCATTGCCACCAACTGTCCGATGGTGATGTCTGCTTTCTGTGATCCCACATCCTTCACCACTAAATAAGGGCCAGAATCTCTAGAAATTGGAAAGTCTTGAAAGCCAAACCTTCGCCTTCGATTCTTTTTCTTTTCTTTCGGGGCCCTTGCCATCTCCTTGAACCTCTTGATGCTTACGTCAGGATGAGTAGTGTCCTCCATTGGTCTTTTAGCTTGGGCCATGACATCCATCGCATCTTTAGGGAATTGAAGGCTCTTCTCCAAACCCATCAAAGCCTTTTTTCGCCCTTCACTTATTGGTTCAATTAAATGCACTTGAGCTTTGCCCTTTTCTTCTGCAAAAAACCTTTGAGTAGAAGAACCTGCATTCTTTCTGGTAGCCAAGGCTGCCGAGTTTGGACATTCTCTTGAATAATGTCCCATCTCTCGACATTTGTAACATTGAACAGTTGACAGGTCCCTCTCCACGTTTCTACTCTTATTAATCCTTGGCTGTAGTAGATGGAGGCTTAGCTGGTTCATTTGATTGATCATTTGTTCCATGGCCGACTCCATGCAAAAACTCAGTCGGATGCTTCCACACCTCTGGTTTAATTGCGAATTGAACTGTTTTCACCATGGTTTGCACAGTTGGTCGTGGAACTTCCTCCATGCTTGCCTCCTTTTTTTTGGTCACTTCCGGTGCTTCATTGAACGTCGCAACTTGTTCGTATCTCACTTGTTGCCGTAATTCTGAACATAGATCCCATAGTTATGTAATAATCTTTCAAAACTTCGATCCTAAACCCGTTCTTGTTTCACACATACAAACTAGTATGAAAGGGTATACTACTTTTTCATTGTTCTGAAAAGAATACCCAAGTTCAATTCACAAAGTTCAAGGGCTTCTAAATATGTGTAATCACATTTTGAAGAGTTAGAATTCAATTCCTCACTTGTAGATATATGAGACTTGTATTTGATTAGTTCAGAACTTCTCCACTCAAACATCATATTTGGGCCTCTACTGGTGTTCACCACATCCACTCTAGAGTGTCAATTATTTCCTCATCCCCAGTTGTAAAGATGCAAAATTGAACAGTGTTTCAATTAGTCACCACCTGGGTCAATATTTATGATTAGCCAATCAAAAGCAGTCCCATTTTTTTTGTCCATTTACAGTAGTACTGTGCTGTGCGAATTTACAGGCCAAAAGTTCTGAGTTTTACAGTGTCTAATGACAGAACTTCATCTAAATTAGAGGCCATTTTACTACTGAAGGTGAAGATGCTGTAATGAAAGTTGAAAGGCTCTTCACGGTGGCGTGAAGAGGGCGGCAGAAAATAACCTCCTTACATTTACTAAAATTATCTGAACTTTTAATCGTCACTCGTGGGTGGTGAAAATCCACACAAATTTTCAACAGCAAGTGGGAGGGAAGCCAGAATGCATTCATTCTTCATCTACTTTGTTACACTCTGGTCATGATTGGAACTACTTTTCACCTTGAGCTGGTCTTGAACAGTGATCAATTGTAAGAACCATAAATGTTATACAATCCAATATGATTGCACTACATCTCCATATGAGATCTGACATTGATGATTTCCTCCACAATATCTAGTCTAGTGGAAAACTTGACATCTAGAGCTGTAATTAACAAATTAACAATCTAACGAAGGTCACGAGTATGGTCAGCTTGTGCTTGATGCTAGCATCTACTCACCTGGATGTACATGATTGAATGATAAAATGTTTTCTATGCAGTTGACTTTGAGCTAGCTTTCATAGATTTGTAGGAAATTGGAATTCATCAAAAGAAATTTATTGTTCTTTGACCCCAAGTTGAGACTGGGTATACGTATTATGAATTAAATTTCATCAGATGATTCTTTTCTTTCAAAAAATGGCCTGAAAGTCTGTGGATGAACTTGAGTAGAAGCTTCAAGGATCTGGACTAGGAGAAATCCAAATATTCCCATCTACAACCTGGAGCTGTCAACCTGCAAAACAGCTAGGAATCGTGTAGAAGTTCACTACAATTTCGTAATCTCCCATTGATTACCTGGAACCAATAAGTGCGTCCCCAGCACTGCTGCTTATGTGAATGTGATAAATAACATTGTGACATCCATGTTTGGTTAAATTTACACTTCTTCAACCCCACCTTTAAAACAAAAATTGCCAATGCAAATAAGTGGGACACTACTAATATCAACCCACCTTGGCCAATCAAACTATCCAGCCAATCAACAGCAGGTGTGTGGCTCTGAAGTGACTTTTACCAGCTTTCAGACCATCTTGTGCAAAAACGCAGGGCCAAAACGAAAATTTGCTGAGATAAATCAGCATGTTTTGACTTTTCTTCATTCAATTAATTTCTTTTCCAGGGGCTACATACTGAGCACCAGTGGAGCTGCTCCCATGTCCAACCCTTAAGCTTAAAAATCAAATACAGTAAAACCCTCTTTATAATACACCCATTTTAGTCACATTCTTCTTTGTCACACATTTTTTTAAACCATTTGTTTTGGTTAAAAACATTATTTTTTTAGTCACTATCACACTTGTTAGTAGCACAAAACATTATAGCTTCCTTAGTAAATGTAATTATAATGGAGAAATCTAAAAAATATATTAGAGTTTTGTAAATTATAATTCCCTTGGCAATATTAGTGTTGATTTGTGTTCAAGTTGTGTAACCTAGCAACAATGAATTCAATTCAAGTGAAAAGAAAGAAACAACAACTTTTTATTGCAAACAAGCAAAAGATATGCGAGCTTGTCAAAAAAGCAGAAAATTTTAATTGACAAATTTAGTTCACAAGATACACAAGGACCTCATATTCAATGTAGATTGTCACATTAAAATAAGTAGAAATCATAACTTTCTTCAAATCTAATGATGTATAGTAGAGGTTAGAATAACTCATCTAGGAGATTTGAAAAATTAGCACCTTTATTTGAACATATAAGGACAATTTTGCAAATTTTTTAAACCTATAATCACAACCTTTAAGAGTTTGTATGGAATGTTAGACTAATACACATTTGAATCATAATTCGGTAGTGTAAAAAAAAAAAAGTGGTCACCAAAGGTTTGATTATAAAGGGGGTTTATTGTAGTGACCATGATGAAACTAAAAGAGCATCCCCAGCGACGCGGGGAATGGGATGCTCTAAGTTACAGATGGTTTACTTATATCACTAAATTTAGCCGTGAATACCTACATCACTAATTCCTCCTAGCTAGTCTAACCTAGGAAGCAAGTCTCAATATCAAACAGCTTGCATAGGTAGTATTCATGGCAGTCGACATAAGCTGTCGACAATTCCCTAATTCCAAGAAGCACTCCTACATTGATAATTAAGTTGACTGCACAAAAGGTTTTTCTTTACCATATTATCCACCACCTGTGTCAATGCACTTGTAATCTATTTTTGGTGCCCAACATTGTCTTGGTAATTGGCATGTCAACACTCCTAATTCAGTAGATTACATGCAGCAGAAGGCCAACATGATCACAAGCTGCTACCTGAGCTGTTCACAGTTTGTAGAAATTCCAAGAGCAGCTTGACTCGGATAGATGAGCAGGCAGCTGCTATTATTGTCAAAGCTGTAGTTGAAACAAAAGGCACCCAAGTCCCCAAGTCAGAGCTAGGGATGAAGATCAAGATGCAGCGTATGACTTGTTGGTTTGGCGGCTTGCAAAGCCATAGTAAGTATAGCCTAGTGGATGTGCGAGAACACAGGTTCGTCTGAACCAGTTGATGGGTTGCTATGGTCAAAGCCAAGGACTGTTTCAGTTGTCCGCTAATTTTACCATGTAAAACTTCTCTTTCCAACTCCAGCTGGTCAGTTGACATTAAAGTACTATGGAACTTACATGTCAATAGCCCATTCCACCTAGGAATCCGGTGAGCCCCGTATGTCAAGGCTCCATTCTGTCAGGGCTATGGGTTCAACCAGGCCTCTTCAAAAGTGTAACCAGTTTTCCCTACCATTGAATCACATCACTACAGTACTATTCCCCACCACGAGACTACCTATTCCCACCTAGATAAAACCAAAGACACCATGATCAAGACCTCTTCATGTTTCTAGAAGCTGAATCTCCAGGTTAGAATCTACAGAATACTATCTATTTTTCTTTTGAAAAGTGGAAACTTGGTGTCTCTAACTTGGGAGCTATCAATGAAGTTCCAACTTGATTCTTTAGTGCTTTGGAATCCCATTGAGTATGGGAGCGTTCAGAAGACCTTGTTCAGGGAACATAAGTTAGGAGGTCCTTTTGTTCTAACCCCTTGGACACAGAAAGGTCAGTTAACTTACTGAGCCATATGAGCTGGCTACTGGAGGTTTGTAAATGTCTACCACAGGTACATTGTTTTTTCTACACCCTTAAATTTGGGTGTGAAAACGAATTTTCAAAATATTTAAACCCATTGGAGAAGGGTCTGCATTATCACCCCAAAAATTTGCATCCAGGCCATATCTATTGCATTTACATTACAACTGTTTCACTATTCAGTTTCAGTTGTATCCTCTTTTGTGCAAGTTATATAGTCTAAAACACCAAAAAGGAACTAGAGTTGGTCCCAGTGTCGGCTCTGCAAATTTTCATAGTCCCAGAACTGACTACAAAGTTGAGTTTTGGCTCCATGTTTAGTGACAAGAACCAAAATCTCCTGTTCTAAACCACCTTCAGGCGCGTTCATGTCTGACTCCCCTGCAAATGATATTAATTGGAGGCAATGTTCATTTTGCCATCGATCTAAGGATCATGATTAGGGTTCTGAAAGAGTGCTGCTGAAAGATTACACATACTACTCTACAAAATAATGACCCTAAATTCCAATGCCCATTGTTGGATTGTACCTTGACAATTATGGGTTCAACTGATAATATATCATAGTACTTTTCTTTTGAAAAGCATACCCCCTAAAATGCGGAGCTATTGATTTGGGTCCAAAGTTTGACTACAAATGTATTGGTTTGGTCAAGGGTCTCACAATAGCATTTGTATGTACAATTATTAACACACCTTGTTGAAATTAGAAGATGAGCTCAATGTTCAAAGCATTGACTTTCTTTTTCAATTCGGCTAAGTCATTAATGTGACATATCATTGTCTAGAACAAGTTCATGACTTGGCAACATTGAATCATATGTTGTATAAACTAATCGAGACATTGCTGTTGTGAAATGTGGAAATTGACAGGCAATTTGACAAAATTGTTGAGCTAAACTTCTATATACTTTGAAATTAATTTAAATCATTGCATATGTTGTTGAAATAATTTCAAAAAAATTTAAGTTGATTTGAGAACGCGTAAAGTTATTGCAAGCTTTGTTGTTAGAGCCCTTGATTTAAAATATGTCATTTTGATTTTTGCAACTGAATTTGAACAAACTCTTAACTAGAGCTGAAACTGATTTTCTTGAGGAATTGAGCCAGCATTGAAACTAGGAGTGTAAGAATTTGAAGAACACTGCCCAAAACTAAAGCTAAGGGTTTGAGCACATTAAAAACCAGTCACACCTTAGAACCAAAATAAGACATTCAAGTCAAAACCTAAAGGCCAGGTCCAGAAGTTAAAGGGTGAAGGACATTAGTGCAATGGTTCTCTTTCCGTGATCACATTGTTTTGTTTTCTTGGGTGGTTTGTGTTTTAGCTTAAAACATGTTCAAACTAAAATAGTTCACATTGTGTTTGCATATTATCACAGAGCATAATTTAAGCAAAAGAATAGAAAAGAATAACATAAAATTTCTATATATATAGAATATATTTGTACAAAAATATTTGTAACAATGTACTAACAATGCAAATATATTGCAAAATTTATTGAAATGATTTTTAATTTTTATAAAGTTTGTCATGTTTTTGAGTCACATGATTTTATATGATTGAACCATGTTTGTGAAACATTTGAAAAGTTTGATATTTTTATGTCACAAATAAAAACTTTCCATGGTGTTGACCATAAATATGTGATAAATTGAATTGAATTTGACAAACAATCTCTTTCAAACAAAGGTAATAAACATTTTGAAATAAATTTATGCATAAAATTCATTTTCAATATTTATTTGGATGATTAATGAAACCAAATAGTAGTATAGTTTGAAATGAAAAATGGGCTCATGATATTTGTGTACACCCTAAATATATCCATGGGTTCCTTATTCCCATTACTATATTTTAAAAAATTATATTAGTTAACATAAATTTGGTGAAGGTCAAAACTATAAGGCCTAAACACAAAAAAATAAATTCAAAATTAAACACAGCACATTTTGGGAGTAGTCAATTGTTCATAATACAATATACTAGACCCAAAGATGCCAAAAAGGGGTTATCATAGTGCATTTTCACCTTAATACATTGGATTTTTACTTTTTAAAATTTATATTTTATTAACCAAGTGTAGGAATTTAAAGGATAATTATATTGATGCAAAAGACATCAAGGTGCATGCATGATAAGATAGTTAAAAGAAAAGTCCCCCTAAAATGTCCATCATATTTCCAACATAAACATAAGAATTATGTTTAGTTTAATTAAATACCATAATTAAAAAAGGTAATAAAATCATCTGAAATTGATTATTAAAAAAATAACATTGTGTTTCAAAACTACCTTTACATTAGTATATTGATAGATAATTTATGATTATAACATGCAAGCAACAAAAGTTGAAACAAAAATATAATGCAAACCCCACATCAATTCAAAAATATAATTAAAGTCTTACTTTCATCTACTTGAAACCTTTATGAAAGGTTGAACCAAAAGAAATATATTGTATTTTAAAATTAAATACACTTAAATAATTTTTTAAAAATACATTATTCAATATTATAATAATAAAATCCTATTAACCATTGAATAAAAAAATATTTTTATTTTCAGTATATCAGAAACTACTTATGAATATTTGTGACCTTTTAGTAAAGAGTGATAATTTGTTTACCTTATCATGACTCCACCATGCAACTAAATGATAATATATAATAAGATTATGACTATCATGAATGAGATGAAAGATCGTCTTGTGGGTATTTCCTCCATAATCTAATAAAGTGACTATTTAAACCTTTTTTAATGTCTTCTACTTACTAACTTGGCCTTTTTTACACTAACTAAGGACCTTGACCATGAAATTGTTGAGAGCCCTCAAAACACATCCAAAGGCCATCCCTTGGGACTTTAGAATTCAATTGTGTGAGCTCTAGTTGTGATGGGTAATGTAAAGTGATTAAAGATTTTGTGGAGGAACCTTAACATGTTAATTTATTGTGACTAGTATTATTTAGTTGTGGGAACCCCAAATTTTTTTAATGTTTAAACTAAATGAGGGGCATCTTTGATTCACCATCACATTGAACAATACTAAGCTTTGGATAGTCCCAAAATAGATATGTTGTAACCTCTTTGTATGGGTTAGATATAAAGGTATAAATTTTCAAGAGAAGAACTTTGGGCAAAGAATTTGGGAAAAAGTGAAGAACTATTGGGAATATGTTGGGGAACACAGTGGGAACTTTGTGAGAACACAATGAGAACAACAAAAACCTAATACCCTCACAATATATGTTGCCTTACCTCCTTGACTGTAAGAATATTTTTTTGCATACTTGTGTTCTTTGTCATTTTGGGCCTAGGCATTAAAGGGTAAAAGTATGCACATATTATAATGAAGGCAAAAATAATAACACTTTAGACCAAACATGATATTTTGAGCTCATTGTCTAATGGACTTTGTGCTAGGCCCACCTTAAACAATTGTTGTGTCACACTGTGACCTTGCCATTTAAATTGAAAAGTATCTTAAGGCAAAAGAAGAATTATGGAAACTCAAATATTTCACCATGCCAAAATATAATCTTCAGAAAATCGTCTAAAAGAAAGCAAAATCCTTCAAGATATCATAACTCTACAACTAGTCGCAAGTTTCAACACAAGCCAAAGTTTCATTTTTCAAAAATCCTCATATAAAAATAGAGCCTGGGGGCCAAAATCCCTTAGCTACTATACTCTATAATGAATCTGAACACAATATCCTATCCTTGGTAGGCAAGGCCAACAAATGGGTTTGGCATGAAGTTGAGGTGGGCCTGGCATGAAGTCTGTTAGATCATGAAACACTAGTGTAGCTTGTGCCATTGGCCCAAGTATGAACACATTCTTCATTTTCCACACTTTCAGAATTGAATTTTTTAAAAATTTGGTAATGTGAACACATTGAGGGCATTAACTGATTTTTCCTTGCAAACCCAATTTTTGCAATTTGTTTGAATTTTCAGCAACAAAATCCATTCAAACATCAATATCTTCCATACCTTAGTTCTGAAAACTGTGAAATAAACTCTATTTAATCCCTATGACCTTATGCACTTGCAATCAATACATGGCGAGCTAAAGTGAGTCAAAAATTGGATTGCCCCTCTTACAATTCAGAGTCTCTTGAATCAATCACACGTATGTTTTGGCTATGCTCAATAGCTTGCAAGGCATGGGAGACTGCTTTCACTTTCCTCTTCTGCCTTAAGACCCCAATGCCCATGAACCCCACCAGAGGGCTCTCAAGCTAGTGCAATGCCTATTCAATAAAATATTATTTAAGTAGGATTAAAGTCAGAAGGTTTAACATAGTATGGTCCTTATTGCGGGGTGTTACACTCTTGGCTATTTGGCTTAAATGGAATGACCTTGTGTTCGAAAATGAGAGATGGCATAATGCCAAGTTGAGAAATATCATGTGGCAATGGTTGCTTGATTAGGTAGGATTGAGTGGATTGGCTGAAAGTCCTGAAACAAATGACGAGACACCCTAGTGAAATTAGTAGGTTCCTGATTTTTTTGACAGGGTCTGGGTTCTGCCCCTCCCTTCAGTCTTCCTTCTTGGTGTTATGTTTCTTCCTGCAACAAATTCTTTACATTTGTCTCAATAAATACAGTAAAAAAAATCTAATAAGTTGTTGACTCATCAAGGGCTTTCCAACAACGCTAAGAACACCCCCAAATTCCAATAGAATTTTTGGTTTTGATTTTATTTAATTTTCATTGAGAAAAATATTTAACAATCAATAGCTTCCACACTGTAGCTCCAAACAATCTCAAACAAAGTGGATGCACCCTCTACTTATCAAGAGCTTTTTGAATATACCAAGAGCACAACATGAAGTGCCGTGATTTTAGCACTTTTAATTTTTAGTATTGCATTTTGTCTACATATAGCCAGAAAAAAAGGCTGATTCAGACCCCTTTAATCTTCCACATTCAGAAATATAAACATTTATGGCTTAACATTTCCAGGTTGATTTAACCTACTGGTTCATGATGGCAAGGGACATCGAATCTAAAGTAAATCAGTGTTACAGCATACTACTATGTAGACTAACTCCAATCCCAACAATAGTGGTGTCAAAAATCTTTTGATGGTTGTTGCATATAATTAATTTACTTGACACTAAATTAGTTTTGCTCCAACCTCCTGATAGGTGTTTTTGCCAGGAATTTTGTGACAAAGCCAAAGTGGCCATCATCCATAAGAATACATGTTACCCATGTTCTGTAAATGAATTCAATTTGAGTTACATATATTACAACCTATATATATAGAAACATAAACTATCTCTTCTCCTTGAAATTTTCTTGGGAGAAAAGAAATTCTATCATTCTAAATGTAATCTTGATAAGATATCATGTTTACATTTTGAGCACTTTTATCAAGGTTTTTTGTTTTTCCAAATTTTTAATGTAGCATGATTAGCAAGCATCCCAAGAAAGATTTAACATTGATTAGTAATAGTCTTCTAGAGAACTAGTGAATTACAGCCTACAATACAAATTCAATTGTCAGTGAAAAAGTGGCAATTTTTTTGTCCAAAGAGAAATTTGTCCTCAAATTTTATTATTAGTTTTAGAAAAAAGAATCCATGAAAGAATACTCTTTTTCTTTTTCTTTTTTGGGGTGTCACAAAGATATAAAAATTCACCAGAAAATCAGATGCTGAGTTGAGTTCTCTCATATGGAATCATATCACTGAGGAATCACTCTTAAGGTATTAAGTTATGGAGTTTAAGAGAGAGAGACTATGAAAATGATGTAGTTTCCATTTGATGGCACATTTCAAGGAATGTTTACCAAAGTGTTTCTCTGGTCAATTTCATTTCGTCTCACATTTTGGAGAAATGTTGTCAAGCAGAGTTTTTTTTGTTGGGGGCGAAAGTTCTCATCTTTGCGAGAAAAGAAAAGTCATTGCAACTCATACAATGGATTTAGGGGGAACAAAAGGCCCAAAGTCATCAGATTTTAAGACTTTTAAAAAAAAATTGCCAGGTTTTGACAAGAGGTTCCAACATGTCAAAATATATGAGGATTCCATGTTTGAAGAGGGACGCAACCAGCAATTTCGTCGCTCGCTCCGGATTGAGTTCCTAAGAATATGGCAGTGATCGTCGTAACACAAAAGCATCGACAAGTCCACTCCAACCGGTCCTGGAGGACGGCTGATGACCAACTCCCGCAGTCTCTTGACTTTGAACGCCTAAAGAGATCATTTTCATGACATGAAATGATAACAAAACTGAGCTGAATTCAACGGGTGCAGTTGTTGCATCAATTCATGGTTGAAGTTTTCTTCCCGTAGTTGATGAAATCCAAGACGAAATTGAGCTCCAGCTTCGAGCCCGGAGAGTTAGTACTGGAGCCCACTTCTCCACTGATCTCGACCAGTATAAAAACCAGACGATGCACCAGCAGCTAGTGCATCAAACCTACACAGCTTGTTTGCTCGAGATTAATACAGACTCATTCTTTTCAGCTACTTAATAGTGCAGAATTCGGAAGGCGAGTTGGGGAGCACAAAAATCGAGCAGTGTTTGTTTGGAGAAAAAGTCTAGTAGTGTGATAATTAAGCGCCATCTGAAACCAGACGAGATCTTGTCTTCCTACTAGCTAGTGGAGCTGTGCGAATTTAAGATTTTTTTTCAGTTCGATTTAGGCCAGAACTTTGTCTGATCATAAAAGAGTGCCAGTCTCAAGAATAATTGCCCTAGCGCGGCAGATAATCATCACGGGGAAGATGTTGATTAGACCTCATGTCATCTTGTTGCTGGTGGTAGCGTCGTTGGTGGTACTGACGCCGCCTGGTCTGATCGAAGCTCAGTTGGTGAACGGCTTCTACGCGAGTCACGGGTGCCCGAAAGCGGAGAGCATCATAAAATCTGCTGTAATCACTGCAATCCACCAAAACAGTGCTAATGCGCCTGGTCTATTGAGGATTTTTTTCCACGACTGCATTGTTAATGTACGTGTTCAGAAAAATTGCAATTCAAGTTCGTGCATGTTGCTCCTGCATTTGGGCTTCCTCAGGTTATTGCACCCTTCACTAGAGGCCGCAATATACTTGAACATGCTTTCAGGATGTAACTTTTGGTAACATCTGTAATTGTAAGCCTGATAACCAAATGTATACTTGAAGTGCTAACATTCGCCAAATTTCCTTCTGTCGCCGATGGATGTATGAGGCAGGGTTGCGACGGATCAGTTCTTATCGACTCTCCATCGGAGAAAGATGCTATACCCAACCAGACTCTTCATGGCTTCGCCGTCATAGATACGGCAAAGGCACAAGTAGAGGAAGTTTGCCTCGGCATTGTGTCATGCGCAGACATCGTGGCGTTAGCCGCCGAAACCAGTGTGGCAATTGTATGCTCTCTTCCCAACTTAGTTAGATTCCATATGGATTCTCAAGGGCTGTCAATGATCGATCTGTGAGAAGTACATGTGATTTAGCAGGAGCTAGTCCTGGTGAATACCACTCCTTGTTGTCAAAATTTTCCGGGTTTTGAAAGGAAACAACCTCACGATGATCCACACTGGAAAACCCAAATAAGATTACGGATAATTCTTAGACTAGCAGAAACTGCATACTTGCCATCCTCATATGTGTAATTATAGCTCACGAATATGTCATGTTGACACAAAAATATTGCTGCAGACCTCTGGAGGAAGAGTCTCATGGGAGGTGCCGACAGGCCGCAGAGATGGTCTCGTTTCCAGCGCCGCAGCTGCACTCGCAGCCATTCCCCGACCTACTGATACTGTGGCAACCATCACATCCAAGTTTGCCGCACGCGGTCTTTCAGTAGAGCAAATGGTGGCCCTCTCAGGTACTGCTTCAAAAGAACTGATTTATAAAACACGAAACATAATCGATCGAGCTTGTGATGAATGTTCAACATACTCATTCCGCTAGCACTTAGAACTGAGGGTCTCTTTCTATTAAGCTGTTGTGATCGCAGTCACAAACATGCGTGTGCTGATCACGGCAGCCTAATGAAAAGCCATTGACATAGGGCCTTGTTTCTTGCTGTCTCTGATAATCGCTTTCCATTGGAGAGTGTCTCAAGTGCGTTGACAATATGTAATTAATCATGTTAGAAAGTCTGGGAACACATGATCAAAAAAAAGGATGGATGTCACTGTATGGTGAATCACAGTTTGATTCACCTCTCATAGCTCCTGAAAGCTTGACCTGTAAATGACTGTGAGCATAGCTAGTTTAAGAAACATAATGGAAATCTGGCCGTGATCAGATAATCTGGGATCAAAGCAGTCTAATGGAAAGATGTCTTCAGTAATCATCTTGAAAACTAGTCCTGCTAATTATGAAGCTCATAGTAATTTGATCAAAGCTCATAGAATCGAACCATGAATATTTTCCTTGATTAACTCAAAACCGCCGTCTGCACTTTGACGATCTTTTGCTGCTGCAGGTGCGCACACCATTGGATTAGCACATTGCAGTGCGTTTTCCAACCGTCTGTCACCCACATTGGATTCAACTCTGGCTTCACCATTGGCTCAGTCATTGCTAACGCTGTGTCCATCGGGAAGCAACAACACGACGAACCTGGATGTCACCACGCCCACAAAATTCGACGCAGCCTACTTCAGGAACTTGCAAGTGGGTTTGGGACTTCTGACATCGGATGCTGAGTTGCAATCCGACGGATCCACTTCAGGATTCGTGAGTGCGAACACCAATTTCAACACTTTCGCCGCCAATTTCATTAGCTCCATGATCGCCATGGGCAAAGTCGAGGTGCTCACTGGTACTGCAGGCCAGATTAGAACCAATTGTCACGCGTTTAATTCTTAATGATCCAGTAGAGAAATTTTTTTAGCTAATTACGAATTGATCAACTACATGATCAGCTGGATAAATTTTGTCAGACTAATTTTCAATTAAACTGAACTCTGATAATAATACGCAATCTAATTGATGCAAATTTTCAGTATGATTATACAAGAATTGTTTGCAGTTTTCTCCGCGATCTGATGCCCTTGTTGTTGGGGATCTGAAGCCCTTCTGGATTCCTATGAACGTGATTGCATACTCCTTAGAAACTCATGTGACCCTTTGTACAGAAAAATTATATAAATATTACAAGGGCTTTTCTTTTAACCTGCTCTCATGTTGGGTTCCACATGTGTCTTTCGATCAATGGGTCTTACTTTTCAAATTTTTAAATAATTGTTTTCCAATTTGTAATGTAGCCTGAGTTGACAACATCATCTGATTAAGACGATATAGCCAAATTTGGCTAAAAAGTGAATATGAAAGTAATTAAGCATCCTTGTGTATATATTGTTGGTTATCAATTGGAACCTGATGTAAAATCCGGTGATTCTTTTTCAATAAAAAACTTGATATTTGGCCATCAGAAGTTCCTCTTACACAAACATGTTCTTCACAGTTTTGAACAAAATTTGCCAAAGTATTTTCTTAAGACACTGCTTTTGATATCTCGGACTTTTAGCTCAAATTTTTTCTCAATGTCTTTTACAGAGTGAAAAGCTCAGCATCAACCCGCATTTTGTCCTCAGGCAGCACAATGTGAAATCTACTTCTACAAGTACAAAGCTGTAGTTCCCTACAACTTGGCCCCCAAGCAGGACATCTCGTCCAAAAGGGGAATCTGGATGAATGATTGATACAGCCATGCTTCGTGACACACTAGAGTGGCCTGTGCAGTTGGCTCAAGTGCAAACCGGTTACCCAACTAATTTTTCTTTACAAAACCAATTTTTTTCATTGGATTGAAATTTCAATAACAAAAACTGCTCAAAATTCAATATCTCCCACACCTTAGGTCTAAAGACTTCCAAATCACCTTCATTAAATACTACCTACTGGAGGTTTCTAAGAATATCAAGTGCCCAAATTCCCTTTTTATTTTAATTGGGAAATTCAGTGAAAATTTTGCTCAATATTCATAACTCTATTGTTGGTGAAAATAGGAGGTTTCTAAGAATATCAAGTGCCCAAATTCCCTTTTTATTTTAATTGGGAAATTCAGTGAAAATTTTGTTCAATATTCATAACTCTATTGTTGGTGAAAACATTATGTTACTCATCGAGAGCTGTCCAACGGTAGGCCGAGAGTGTGGCAATTAGCACAGTGATTTGGGAGATCTCAACATGACAAACATAAGAAACCAAAACAACTACATACCTTCCTCCAATATGACAAATCTAGGTGGTTTCATCCAATTTTATGTAAGGGCTACACATATCAGTTGGCATTAATGTAATATGTGTTGTTATCACATCCAAGTGTCAGCCCATGCGACTATAGATGTTGTTTGTAAGAATGCAACATATTATTAGACTTGGCCCAAGTAGAACACCTCATCCAAAACAGAAAAATGGAAGTTTGACAGAGCAATGGTCCATGTAACACATCTGTGAGTTAAACTATTGCACAATTTCATCCATTGCTGTGTAAGATATACTGGTGTGGCCTGCGTAGTTGGCCCGAGTGTTACCATGTCCTCAACTAATTTTTCCTTCCAAAACCTGGTTTTTTGGGATGTATTTGAATTTTCAGCAGGAAAAATCACTTAAAAAATCAGTGTCTCCCACATTCTGAATCCAAATCTTACCAAGTGAATTGCATTGAATCCTGCTCATCGAGATCTTTCCAATAACACCGAAGGCACATTCCAATTCCTCTGAAAGTTTCAGCTACAATTTAATATAATTTTCAGTGAAAAAATCATTCAATACTCAAGAACTTTTGCACCACAAGTCCAAAAGTCATGGAACCAAGCCCATGCACCCCTCCTCGTCCAGAGCTTTCCAAAGACATCAAGAATATGATCTTAAGGATCTTGGTTTGGTGGATCTCATTAGTACAAACAAAACAAACTACCTTCCTTCATATATATTGTAGTGTGGCCTATGCCTTTGGCCCAAGTGTGTTCACCCATTACAAAATAGAGAAACTCAACATGTGAACATTGTTTTGCAATGTATGTATTATTTTTCAATAGCCAAATATGAATGGAAAATATGCTTGAATTGAATGGTAAGCCTTCAAGTGTTACCATGTTTTCAATTGATTTTTCCT
Organism: Sphagnum tenellum; assembly: GCA_963921925.1. Taxonomy (NCBI): domain Eukaryota; kingdom Viridiplantae; phylum Streptophyta; class Sphagnopsida; order Sphagnales; family Sphagnaceae; genus Sphagnum; species Sphagnum tenellum. Next base: position 1,424,640 of record OY998159.1, read on the forward strand.
TCCAAAACCTGTTTTTTAAAAATTTATTTGAATTTTCAGCAGCTGAAATGACTTTAAAATCAACATCTCCCACGTTCTGAATTCAAATCTTACCAAATGAATCCATTAAATCCTGCTCATCAAGATCTTTCCAACAACACCAAAGGCACATTCCAATTCCTTTGAAATGTTCAGCTACAATTTAATATAATTTTCAGTGAAAAAATCATTCAATATTCAAAAACTTTTGCATCGCAAGTCCAAACACCATGAAACCAAGCCAATGCACCCCTCCTCCTCAAGAGCTTTCCAAAGAGACCAAGAACACAATCTGAAGCATCCCGGTTCGGTGGATCTCTTAAGTACAAACAAAACAAAACAAACAAACTACCTTCCCTCATACATAGATATGTTGTTCGCTAAAATTTGACATTAACTTGTAATATGTCTTGTTAGTGCATTTAAGTGTTTGACAATTGGTCTAGTGTCTAAGGAAAAACCGTATCGGTACTTTGGATATATCAATTGGCAATCAATGCTTTTGTTTTTCATTTTTGTGCATGGTTCAAGCTTGGATGAAAAGAAAATAAATTGATATGACAATTGAAGAAAAAAGCAGAACAATGTGACACAAAGTATAGTAATATATGGTGTTGCGAGAACAAATGGAGACTCCAAGATCAAGCCCATGTGAACATGAAAGACTAAAACTAGAAGCTTGAAAAGGTTTTTGTGGGTGTATGGATAACAAAAGAATGGAGAAGAATAACCAAATTCATTTGAAGTGTGTTGAAGGACTATTCTACCACTTTAGGACTTTGATGTTACATAACATAGTTATGGTACATAGACCTTAAGAATGATATGGGTCCTACCACTTTCATCGAACTAATTACCTTTGTAATATGAAAAAAAGAAGGGTTGAAGGTGTCATGTAGTCAAAGGTGATGTAGATATATTGAGGAAGGAATTTAACATTTGAACAACAATTTGGTTGTGCAAAAATGTGTTCCATAATTGAGGTTGTCATATTATCCAATTTCATATTATAAACATGCACTAGTATTCGTTGATAATTTTATATTTAGCAAACAATCAAAGCACAATATTTTTTTTGTTTTCTTAAAATAAAAATTCTTTATATAGCATAAATTCTAATGACAGTGCCTCATCAAACTTGGTTTAAGTAAGACAACTTTAAGTTCTATAAATCATAAGTTGTAGTCTTTGGCATAACTTGGACAATTCCATGTTGGAATCTATTTAGGCATGGAAAAGTGTCTTTTTGAATTTACCTTTATAAGTTTTTCTTTCCCAAGACCACTTTCATGAATATATCTCAATTCTTTCTTTCACCAATTTGAATCTCATTTCTTAATAAAATTTTATCCAATTTTTGAATTGAATTTAGTTGAATTAAAGTTAAATTAAATTGAATTCCAACTTCATTCAATCAAATCAGAATCCAATTCAATTCAAATTTCAGTTCTCTTGAGTTGAATTGAACGCAAATTCCATTCAATTAAACTGGAATCCAATTCAATTCAATTTTCATTTCTCTTCAATTGAATTGAATTCTGAACCAATTGTTGAATTGAATTTAGTTGAATTCAAATTCCATCCAACTAAACCTAAATCCAATTCAATTTAAATTGCAGACAATGGCATTCAACAATTCCATTCAAAAAAATGGAACCTAATTTACACAAAATCAGATCATTTTTTTATCTTGAATAATAGTGTGATGCCCATAAATTCTCTATTTGAAGTACTGGACACAAAAAATGAGGTGTTGAAACAACTGAATTTGGTTTCAGAATTCTCCGACTGTCAGATGAGATCGTTGTTTATCACCCAAAAAGAAAAAGAAAAGTGGCGCAGATCATTTCCAAACACCCAACAGTGGAACAGACCATACACCCACAACCAGAACCCAACACAAAAAATTCAACTCACATGAGCTGGATCAGTCATGCAAGTTGGTTATGATCTGCAGGCAATGAAGCAGTAGTGATAATTTCAGATGACAGCCTAGGGGTGATGGAACATTAGGGTCATAAGAACCATGACAACAAACTGGAGCTTGCACCAAACACAATGGTGCAGCATTTATTCTACCGTGGCAGAAGGGGAGTGAACCCTGTGGCATTTCTCAGTGACTATGTCACTTGCTCATAAAGCCTAACCAGCAACACAGATTAGAGATTATGCCAGGCTACTTGTCAAGGACAGGTCTATGACATTCAAGAATGTCAAGGACAGGTCTTCATCTGTAAGATTGAACTCTTGTTAAATCCCTGTCTATACATCCTCACCAGGATCACACACCATAATTGTTACACCAGGAATGATTTTGTAAAAAGTTCCCAGTTCCAATAACAGAGACAAAACACAGCCTATATATTTTCTCAGCAACATGAAAAACTCTTAGAGGATTAACAATTAACTCTACCAAAAAGGGAGACCTTCCACTGGGAATTCTAATTTCCATCCCTCCCTTAATTGTTGGAGATTTCCTAACCCCGCCATAGTGTGGGATAGTTGACAACACCAACTGACATAAGCTCATGTGTCATGTAAAGAGGTTTTGGAAACACTGGCCTCAAGCTCATCCAACTCCTCATCATCAAGATCCAGCTCATCATCGTCCTCTGCAAGTAGTTTCTCATCATCTTCAGTCATACCCACTCCATCCTTGATGCCACTTTCCTTGGCCTGCACCAAACAACATGATGTTATCATCTCTCTCACAATAATCATGTCAAGGAGGTTACAAGGAAAATTAATTGGAGGAATCTCTTTTGGCAACTATCATCTGGTCCCCTCTGATGGTGCACAAATCATACCTCCTCAGGAGGCCTTGACAGCTGAGAACTTGGAATCTCTTCTTCCTCTCGTTCATAGTGATCAAAGGCTTCTGCATCATCCACAAACAGACTTGCATCGGCCAGGAAAAGCTCCCTCCCACTGTTCCAAACAACATTTTTCAACAATAAGTATAGGTTATTCTGCATCTGCCAAGAAAGTAAGTGGAAATGGAAAACAAACCCTGCACTGATTCTTGCTCTACTCAACCCACTCTTAAGTGATTAGCTCAGCAAATCCCCTAGTGATAAGCCACATGACAGTAATCCTATGTGACTGTATCAATCACTACATTCAGACCTTCCCACTCTGCAAGATTATAACAATAGTCACTAAATAGCTTTGCAATCTGCAGGGAGAGAAAACCTCAATTGCATGTGCAACAACATGAAGAGAAATAAGACTCAGTAATGCAAATGTTCTTGTACCTCATTCGATCATTCTTGGCCCTTTCAGCCCTTTTTGCAGAAAGTTCAGCCTCCCTTTTAGCCTGTTTCTCTCTTTTCCACTGTAGAAAAAGCTCTGTTGTGATTGGTGTTGAACTCTTTGTAGCTAACCTCTGCATACATGCTAGTCAGAGGCTCCTTCAGTTGCTGTGTGTGAGTGCAAACCCGATGCACATAGAGGGACCAAAAAAGCCAAAGCCAAACTACAATGATCAAGCAGGACCATTCCAGAACAGAATATCCCAGAGACAGACATAGATCAAGCGTTCTGACAGATATGCAGCAGACTTCATACAAACAAACCTGGGATAGTGTGCACATGGTAGTCTATCCAATGTTTAAAGGCCATTGAAAGAATGATCAGGCAAGAAATCAGAACCTACCTCCTGTTCAATTTCTTCTTCAATACTCATCTTCTCACCCTCCTCCTCAAGCAAGGCCTTCATTTGTGATTTGAGGACATAACCAGGAGGCAATGCATGTCGGTAATGGCAATCCTTGCCACCATTAGGACACACCCAGAACCAGCCATACTGCTTCTTCTCCACAGCTTCCAGGAAATGCTTGCATACCTGCATCCGGTTGCTACAAATGTTCATTGACCTTCAATAGCAACTACATAATCATTGCATATACAGAACCCTACTGAATCTCATATTGGAGTGCTTTCCAAAGACAAAACAATATAGCACAGTCTCCACCAGCACCCAGGGCCAGACACAGGGGATGCAGTTCCACAATATCCTTATTGGTCCCCTTCAGTGGCACTCCTAGCAGCTATGCCTACAACAAAAGACTCCTAACCATTTTCCATGTCAAGGATGAATATCTTGGGATACATGGATTCCCTGCGGACTTGAGATCCCAAAGATTTAGATGGTGAATATCTGATAGTCCACCTAAAATTGTGCAGATTCCACAGAACCCTGCTAAAAAGACCTGGCATTTATCCATGTCAGAGTAAAAGGGTAATTTTCTAGACTCATCCCACTTTGTTCAGGGTGTGGCTTGAAGTCAATGGTTGCAGCAATCTCCCTGGCACAAATGAAGCTGCAAATCAACCTTAAGACCAATTCTGAAAACAGCGTTCTTGTTTCTGTAAGGTTTTTTCAATCATAGATTCCAGCACCAGTATACAGCCAGATGCGAATGCAGAAACCACAAGGAATATTATTGCTGCCTGTGGCAAGCAATCCCTTTAAAAACAGAAGAAACTGCTTCACACACAACAAAAGAGAACAGCAGTTAAGAGGGGAAAAAACTTACAATTTCTGTAGGTTTGTTGTTGCTGTACTCCATGCCCTTGGATTCAACCACTTTCTCAAGCTTTTCTTGGTCCCAATCATCCATAGTGTCTGCCAAATTCACAATTGAATGAGGAATCTACCATGTGAAAAATTTGCCCCTTCCTAACCCTACAACAAGCGATGCCAAATTTTTGCCCCTTGCAATATCGACTGATGTAACACAGCTTGGCGAAGCGCGCACCAACATCTCCATCACGTTGATCACTGTAGATGTCAATCTTCTCTCCCTTCCTCTCAACGCTAAGATCATGGGAGAATTTGCATTTGAAACCTTTCGCACATTGTCCATGTCGATAGAATTCACACACAATTGACTTTGGATCCACACCTGCCAGCCACAAAGTTACTAATGTTTGTCCACATTGAATCTTGAACACTTGCAATCAACAAACAATTTACCTACAATAGTTTGCACAGAAACCAGTGAGAAGAAAATGAAAATAGTCTGAAGAATTTGTACAAAGAACCAGAGATTATTAGTACAAGAGGAACACTGTAAGCATACCGAGTGGAACCTTTGGCTGACTGATAGCCACTTTGAAGAGCTCATTCAACTCCTTCTCCCTTGCACTTTCTTCTTCTTTCTTCTTCTGCATGCACAAGAATTGCATGACAAAAAATGCACATGATTCAAAAATTCAGCGTCAAAGCTGTAGGGTTTCTGAGGGCTCACAGAATTCTAGAACAACTAGCTGACTAAGTAAAACAATAAAAGTTCTCAGCAGAGAACAAGAGCTCGCCATCACAAGAGTTTAGCAAGCGTTACAAGCACACAACATGAAATTGCCAGAACAAAAGAAAAACAAGATGAGAGAGAGAGAGAGAGAGAGAGGGGAACACAGAGGAAGGAACACCGAACCTTGAGGGCGGCTTTGGCATCCGTTTGTTTAGGGTTTGGCTGCACCGATTGGGTGAGGCTCTGCACAAATTTCTGCACATTCTTGCTCTTGTTCTTGTTCTTGAGCCCGAAGGTCTTGTCCTCCACCACCTTCTGCTTCTTGGCTAGGTCTGCCTTACTCTTCTCCTTCCCTCCCTTGGCCGCTGCTGGCTTGGGCGGCATCGCTCCTGCTACTGCTGCTTCTCCCCGTCCCTCCTGCTGCCGTGCAATTCTTCTAACACTGTACTGCTACCAAACCCTAATTGACGGAACCGTAGTACTGGTACTTGTTCCAAAGCAGGTCCCTCCCAATTCTTGTTCCCAATGTCATCACATCACATCACATCACATCACATCTCATTCATCCTCTTTCATCCATTTTCCTTTGCTCTCTTAAGCCTGCACCCTTAGGTCCACTTTAGATGGGAGTCCAAGGGTCAAACCAATTTGGAACCTAGCTTGCATCTTGGTTCTCCAAATCATGAGCTTTTCCTTTGAGGTGTTTTTTTTTTTGTAAAAAATTAATTTTTAATTTTTAATTTCAAAATTATTTTTAAAAAAACAAAGCCTCCAAACCAATTGATTTTCCTTCCAAAATGGTGCCATGTAAGTTGAGCCTTGATTTGCCAATTTTTGGTCTTCAAATCTCGTCTCAAAGCCATGGGGTTCAATTTATGGTTCAGGCCGAGCTATTTAACTTTTACTTTGCTTTTATTCACCCCATCTTTTTGTATAGAAGCTCTATTCTCATTACCAATACTATAATATGTCCTTGTTATTTCTTTTTATCTTAGTTCTTCTCAAAATAAACCTTATTCAGTGGGTGTCTTTTTTTCCTTTTTTTTTTGTCTATGGCCAATAATGTGTCACATTTAAAATTATTATGACATTTTACAATTTTGGGGCTTTAGCCCAAAACAAAAGTCCTTTTCATAACAAGAAAAAAAGGATAGCCTAACCTTTGTAGAATTCTTAAACGAATCTATTTATGGATTAGTATGAAAGCTATCTTCATACTTCTCACTCTTAATTAAATCTATAGAAGCATTGGTTTATACATTTTTGTTGGTAGGTATTTTAGGAATCATTTTTTTTACTATTTTTTTCCATGAACCACCTAAAACTCCAAGTAAAAAATAAATAAATTCTTATTTCATTTATTTTTCTCAAGTCCCTCCTTTCTTATCCCACCCTTTAATAGGAAACTAATGACCCTCCCTTCATTTATAGGGAAGGTCATTGATGAATTTAGTCTTTGTGCCATTCGAAAGGATCCCTAAGTTCTCTAAAGGGTTGCCCAAATGTTGTATAAAGGGCATCACCGGAGTAAACAAGATATGGGGATAATGACTAAGGTTGTAGTTTCCATTGCTAGATAATCCCAAAAAAAGTGATTTGTTTTTTTAACATAGTAGTACACAAAGTTAATAAATCTCAACCAATGCAATAAATTCTATGGCTACACAAATCATTGATGATATTCCCAAAACTAAAGGAAAATGAAGTGGTATAAGGGATATTTTGAAACCGTTTAATTCAAAATATGGTAAAGTGACTCTCGGGTGGGGAACAACTCCTTTAATGGGTGTTGTAATAGCGTTATTTGCAATTTTCCTAGTTATTATTTTGGAACTTTATAACTTTTCTGTCTTATTAGATGGAATTTTTATGAGTTCTTAACTAGTAGGATTGCTCTATTTCATTAGACCCTAGACGTTTAACACTCAATTTAAAGTGGCCTTTAGTGTAAAGTATTATGGGGCAACTTTTGTACTTGTAAAATTTTGCCAAAAAAGAAAATTAGCAAAATAAAAAAAAATTAAATATTGAACCAAGTGATTTTTGAAATTTTTCAATCCCAAGATGTGAGGAAAATGAAATAAAATGTCATGGGGGGTTTTATTGCATTTAGTGAGCAAGCTAAAATTAAAATACTTGCATTTAAGATAATTCCAAAATTAACACCCATCATTTAATTAGGGATATGCAATATATATATATATATATATATGCAATATTCACATGTAGTACTTGAATGATTTGAATTTTTTTTTTTTTTAATTTGATTTTTTGAAATATTATTTTATTTACATGTTGAAATTTTTATAAATGTAAAAATCTTCAAGATTTTGACTATCAAGTTTAAACCACAAATCTTTTAGATCAAAAATCTAGATTGAGACAGTTCTAAACAAATTAAAGTACCCCATAAAGTTAAAAAGAATGTGTTTTTTATTTATAATAATCACTAATTGGCAATTTTTCAGAATTAAAAAACCAAGTGCCAAAGTTAAGATTAAAAATTTGATTAATTATTTGTTGTTTGTTGTTGAATCCAATCAAGGAGTATTCTAATCAACAATGCTCAAATGTTTGAAGTTCAAGCAATATTGACAAGCATCCAAACTACACAACCATCATAAAAAAGCACTTGAACAACATCCTCATCAATTTTGATAACTTTAATTTTCCATTGCCCTAGTGTTTGCAAAACATTCACAATGTCTTTTTTTTTTCCATTCTTGCTTGGATTGCTTGCTATCATTAAGAGTATGTGGGATGCAAAGACAAAGTGAGAGTGAATGCAAAACCTAACATAGATTATACAAAGATATTAAGGGAAGGAAAATGGATGGATTAAAATGTTATATAACCTATAGGTAAAACACAACAAAAATGTAAAAAAATATTGGGCCAAAACTAGTCCTTAATAATAGGCACATACAAAATTCTAATGAATGGCATTATAAATTGGAGGGAGAACCTTTGCTAGAACCATTCTTGTCAAAAATTCCCATTGTTTGATTGAGTTTTGTTGTAAATTGAGTCATCAGAACTACATGTTGGGTTGTGTAGATGTCTTAAGCTTGTGTACTATGAAGTGCGTTACTTGTGCCACAAAATCATCCTTTGTGGTGCCACAATCTTACACCAAGTGCACAAAAATTAGTTTTGATAAATTATAATAATGTTTAAAAAATTTTAAAATATTAAAGTTAATTAATTTTTAGTTTCATTATTGGCCATGGATCATTTGTGATTCATGTTATGAGGCAATAATATGCATATCTTTGAATCATTGAACCTTGGATGGTTTATGCTTCATGTGCTTGGGGTCATCCCAAGCCATGTACAAGTCTCTAGTTTAAACATATTTGCAAGTTCTTATGAACGCAACAAGGTTCTTGTTTTTCTCCATTTGTAAAAGGTTGTTTTGGCCCATAGCCCCACCATTCATGTTGAAATCCCCAAGACCTAGACAAGAAGGATGCATAGAATTTCACCAATGTGGGTTTTCACACCTCCAACACTTTACATTGCTTTCGCTTGTAACTTATCCTATTCTTTTGCAATTTTCTTCTTTGCACAATCCACCATTTTCACTTCATTTTGGTTTTGTTGTAAATATGCATTTCTTAGAATGCGAACATTCATAGCAATGTGGTCTTCAACTCTTGGGCCCCTAGTTCAAATGGAGGGGTACCCATACTTGACAACTAACATAATGAAATTTTGGTTGTCTTTTGCATGGTTGTGAAGATTCCATTTCATTGCAAAAGAAGCCTTATAATCCCCTACAAAGAAACCTACTTTCAATTATTTTTCAATCTATGGCCTCTTGGGTTATGGTGGGGTGGCGTGGGGGGAGTTCAAATAACAACTTCTTTACATGCAAAATCCTTGAAAGAGTTTTTAAAAAATCTTGAAGTGATTTAATGGAAACTAACTATGGAAAAAAAAATGAATAAATCAAAAATTGATCAAATTATTTATTCTTACTATAGTTAGTGTTTCAACAAAACCTAAAGAGCTAAGAAGTTATACCTCCTATTGGGCTTGCAATTTCCTTTGCTATGTTTGCTAGAACTTACATGCCATCATTTGTACAAGTGGCTTGTGCAAGCTCTTCAATTGAAACTTCCCCAAATGGAAGTTCAATAGGCTTTAAACCTTCAACTAGAAAAATGAGAACCTACAATACCACGAGGGTATTATTACACTATTGAAAATGGTAATAGCCATGGTAGAATGAGGGTATTGCACTAGACAATATATTGTCCATCTTGTAGAGGAGGTTGGGTGGTATGAGGTACTAGGGGGTATGTAGGTAGGTAGGTCACAAGGGACCAACAAAAGAAACCTCGGAGAAAAAAACCATGCACCTTAAAGCAACATACCCCACCCCAAGTGGGACATGAATTCAATTTGAGGTTCATTATCATGAAAACTCAAAATGGATTTTTTCCAATTAGTGCATTGGTGGGTGTTGGGTCACATGGGCCCTACTAGGGTTGCTATCACTTTCAATTTTGAATGCAAGGAGGGCCTTGAGGTTGTTAAAAAATATTTCCATTTTGATGAAACCATTATCATATTTACCTACTCACTTCCACCTAACATATAAATGTTATATGTTCCAATAGAATTTTCTAGTTAATTTAATATGATATGAAATTTGAAATAACAATCCAAAATGAAAATTTAAAAAATAATTCAATATGATCATGGACCATGAAACAAGTCAATATAATGATAAAACAAAATGTAACAAGAAATAAATTCTTGAGTATAAATTTGATCAAACATCTAAAAATCATTATGCATGCACATGATTATGTTTTCTTTTCTTTTCTTAATTATAATATCATTATGAACCATGGACATTCCAACTAATTTTTAACTTTTTTGAAAAAAACATTTGTGAGGGTAATAAAAAATTGATGATATTTTAATTCAACAACTAAAAGCTCCTTCAAATAGCTAGGTGCACAAATGGGTGGACCAATTTGTCACAAATCCAAACTCCCTATTTATTTAATATCTTGATTAGATTTTGGAAATTACAACTAGTTTACATTGATTTCCTCCATGAATTTTCCATGTCATTAATGTCTTATCCAAAGTTTTTTTCTCTTTAAACATGTAATAAAAAATACCATAAAACACCCCTTCCTCCAATATGATATGGATTTATAAAAAAATGCTCCTAATTAGCCCATTCAAAAGTCCATAAGTATAGAATTTAATTAATTGTTTCTTTTTACCTTTAGCTTCCTTATGATGATATTTTATTAATTTCAGTCCTTAACACACACCCCATCAATCAATTGACTATATCATAGTCCACAAAGAAATGATAGTTAAAGGTATAGTCCATGAGTTTTGAGTTCAAAAGTCCAAGATTTTTATGATTTTTTAAACTTTGTAAAATGATTTAAATGTGCATCATGTAAATATTCAATTTAAGATTTCAAAACCAAATTCATTTTAATAAATTTCAAGGATCTATAAAGCAATGTGGGCATTATAATGGCGACCACAAGGCAACATTGGATTACATGACCCAAATTTGTTCACCCATTTGTGCATGCATTGTTTCATTTTTTTGGCAAATGCTTCTGTAATAAATCTTGGCAAATTTTTCAAATTTTTTTTTCTTGGCCATGTTAATGATTTGTTTTTCATTTTCGAAAGTTGCATCATTATCTAGCTTCCCAAAATTCTTGGGAGCAAGCTTTTTAAACACTACTACAAAATTCATTAATTCTTATTCACTATATTAATGAATTCATTCAAAATCAAATGAAATGACTTGGCATATAGGGATACCTTTTGTTGTAGTGAAATTTGACAAATCTAGTCTAATACCCTTATTTTTCTGGCAAATTATTTAAAAAATTTCCAAAAAACACCTTTGTAGAGCTTGTAGCCTTAAAAACATTTTTAGGTTCTCACAAAAGTTTGCATAAAAAAAAGACTAGGTCGCTTGGTGTATCAAGCTCTTTAAGACATTAGTTTTTAGTTATTTATCTTTATGTTTTAGTGTAAATTGAAAGTGATTTTTGTTTTTTTTTGTGTTTGGGGGTTTATCCCCATGGTGTGGTTTTGGAGTATCATCTTTCATCTTTTGAAATTCCAAAGCACACAAGAAAAACATGTGATTGTATTGTGTGTTTTGAACCTGTATTTCTATGGTTTGCACATGAGTTTTCTTGAAACATGAAAAATGCAATTTATATGATGGTGTTACTTTAGATTTTTTTTTGTTTTTCCATTGGAAAATAATTTTGCATGATAAGGTGTTGGAATTAGAGGTAGGAGTTGCAATTAACATCAAACTTCATTTTTTTTTGAATTGACAAAAATTTTGAATGTGAAGATGGTGTTTATATCCTGATTTTTGTTCATCACTCCTTTGGGAATTGAACCCAAATGAGGCTTGGTACTTTAAAATGAGAAAGGAGGATTTTTTTTTTCAAAAGTTTTTGGAAGTGCGACTAACCAACTTGTGCCACTACCACTATCGTTAGGCCATGTTGCCTTTGCTATGGATTTGTGTAACAATATTTAACTAATTAGATAACAAAAAGTTAACTAACCAACTAAGCAATGTGATTGACAACAATGTAACAACAACAATAGTTAAGTTGAATTGTTCTAATTATTGACAAGGCTTTGAGCTCCATCAAGTTGGCCAATGAGTGTTGATTTTTTTCATCTTGAATGTTTTTGTCATTACCACACCCATTGAATAAATAGTAAAAGCTACAATAATCATAATTGTAATAGGGAGCAAAGGGTTGATGGTGTGCAAAAGTTCGAATTCAAGCCCACAATCACTAGCATGATCATGAAGCTTGTCAAACTTAGCAAGTTCAACACATGAGTTTGGTTCTTGTGCTTTTGGGGTGTAGGTGGAAGATAAGGGGGTGGGGGGTCCAATTTAAACCTTCCCCATGCCTCCCTTTTTAAAAAGTTGGTGTTTTCATCCATGAAGAATAAAAATCATCCATATTTTGCATGATTATTGGTGTTCATCCATACTAGTCAACAAACATGGTAATTAATAAGGAATTTCTCAAACAAAAATGTGATTTGGAAAAACTTAAAAGATTTAACAAACATGGAATTTGGTAATGAATAAGAACTAAACAACTTTATTAGTTGAACAAGGCATGATGTAAATTAAACATGATATGAACCAGATCATAAACGTCACAACTTGTTTTGGTGAAATTGAAGGATGGTGCCTTCTACACTTCTTCTTATATTATTCAACAAAGCTTTTTAAAGATCATCAACCTTTTGAAAAGTTCAATCAACTAAACTTTCTTTAAATTTGTAATAGATAACCTTTTAAAAATCTTGTTGACCACATTTTAAAAAATACTTCTATCAAACAATTATTCTTTTAAAATCTTCTAGAATCTTCTATCAATTATTATTTTAGAATTATCAAAAAAATAATCTAGTGTTGTTGGGTTATGTGCATGCTTCTTGTCATATGTTGGTTGGGCTATTAGTTATTTTCAAAAGGTAAGGGGTTTGTCAAATTGTGTATCATCGACCAACATCCTAAAACAAATGCATGTTTATGAGTTGATTTATCATAAACTTGTGCATACCATGTCATGGGAAACCCAAGGTGAAAAGTTATGAACTTTGGGGTTGTAATTGATTTGGTTAATGATTAGGCATAGAACAAGGCTACCCACCACCATTGAATAGGTTAATATTAATTCCTTTCCAATTACATACAAATTGGAGCGTTTTGAGACTTAGAATAGTTTTTGCACAACTTGATGAAAAAATTGGGAATTTGTGATGGCTTATGCAAGTCAATGCAATAACCAAGTAATTGCCAAATATAATTCATATGAAGGGGAATGCTTGCAATTGTTTGGGTTGTTGCCACGTTTTAGTGTTATTTGTTTGGTGGGTCATTCACCTTGGTGACTAATCATCAAGCATTGAAATGGTTCATGCAATCTAATTGGCTCATAAGGAAATTAACAAAATGGGTTCCCATTTTTCAAGAATATGATTATGATGTAACAAATTGCATTGGGATAAATAACAAAAATGTAAATGGGTTGAATTGGAACCCAAGTTCTAATGAGTTAGATACCACTAGGGGCATGTTGGCATGGGGAAATAGATTTAGAGATAGTGGTGCTCGGTTGGCATGTTATTTCATTCTTTAACATTTTAGCAAATGGTTGCTAAAAAGTATCATGTCAAGTTCAAGTTGATTCTTCAAGCACTTTTGGACAATTCGAATGTGGAACTTGATGACATTGGACTTATGGACATTTTTGGAGATGTCCAAGTTTTGACCTACTTACAAACAGGGGGGTTGGTTGTGGGATTGACATTTATAGAAAAAAATTGGGTTCTTCAAAGGGTGAAAAGATATCGTTGGAAAAGACAATAATTTTTAGAATATGGTCACATGGGCATGTATGTGTAATACCACATGTAGAATTGCAAATAAACCTTGTGAGACATACCCATGAAAAATTGGGACATTTTGGGGGATGTCAAATTTATAGTTTATTTTAGGCCAATATTGGTGGAGAGGCATGTAGTTGAAGGTTCAACATTTTGTTTCGCAATGCATTGTGTGTGATTAGGTTCATGCATCATTTAATGCACCCATTTCACATTTACAACATTTATTGATCATGGGGCTTGGATATCAATGGAATTTCAATTTTGCTAGGCCATTGAGCCTAATTATTTGTTATAACCAATATGCGTTGGTTATGATTGAACATTTTTCCAAGTGGATTAAAATGGTTTCATTCTAGGACAAAAGTAGTTAAGGGGTTGCTTATGCATTTTTGGTGTTCTACATTTTTAGCCTTCAGTAAATTTGGTGTTCTAGCATAAATATTCATGGAATGGGGCACAAAATTTTGAGGAGAATTTCAGGAATTGTGTGAGCTATCCCTTATTAACTATAAGATTACTTCTCATGATCACCTAAAGCTATTGAATATGGATATGATTGTATGGTTGGCCATGAGATATCAATTTAACAAGGAAGCATCCCTAGTTTCATTTTTCTTTTACTTTCTACTTTTTAATTATGAACCCAAACTACTAGCATCTATTTCATAAGGATGTGGCTCATGTGGTTAATTTGGATGATTCTAATATGTGGATTCAAACTTGTGAGCATTGTTTAAGCTTGTTCAAAAAAGTTATACTTATGGTAATGGAGATTTTGGCCATTGGATCCAAACGAGATTTATTGAACGAATGTGTTTACTTGGGACAAAGATTATTGTCCTTTTGAGGTCCTTTTGTTAGAAAACATATTTTTCATAGAAAGGAATTTTTAAATGAAATCTTTTGCAACTTGTTATTTATCACATTTACAATTGCCCCAATATGTCACATGTTTTTTATTAATCATTTTTTAAAAACTACGGATTTTTTTTAAATGCATAAATTTTGCCAAATTTTGCATTTCATTTTAAAACATGATCACAATTTCAAATCACACCCAAAGATTTTGACATTTTAAGCTTTGTTTTCTTGTATTATAAATTCTACCACTTTGTTTTAAACTCCATATACATTGCACCACATTTTCATGTTGTAAAGGATTCATGAACTTTAAATAGATTGTGAATTTATGAAAACACAACACTTTTAAAAATTGAAAAAATTGTATTATGAAAATTAATGTTGTTTAATGAAACTATTAAACATCATTTGCTCAAATCAAAATTCAAAATTGGAATGTAATTATTCAATTTAGATTTCATAACCTCCATGGTAGTGATGAAACACAACCTTCCATAATTAACATGCCATTAAAATGGCACCACATAGACATATGTAAAAATAAATTCTAGAAAATTGACCTTTTGACATAGATTTTGGTTTGAATTTGAATTCATTTTGATCCCATTGCACAACACCAAAATACAATTACTATATGCACCATTAAGGGAGCTGGATATTGACCTAAACTTTAGAGGTTTGAACTTGAAAATTATGTTTATTTGTACTAGACAACACCTACCACATTGGATGTGAAAATTGGTTGTGGCATTTTACATATGAAAAAGGTTTTACCTTTTGGGGTTTTGTAGTTGGAAGGTTAGGGCGGTTGAATATGAAAAGACCATATGTGGAATTGTGCACCATTTCACCTTCCACATGTGGATGCCCAAGTGGATCCATCATTAACCATAATCCCAATGAGTTTGCGATGCATATTATGCGGAAAATCATGAGGTGTAGGAACCATGTTGGTGTGTTACCATTGTTCCAAGGGATGGCATACAGGTTGTTTTACACCACCACCATCTATGAAGGTTCCAACAAGAGATTGGGTGTGTCCACAATGCACCAACTATACTTGTTTTGTTATTTTGTGTTAGGTTTCAATATTAGGACATAAACATGTTCTTGATTGGGACAATGGATGATCAAGGAAGGTTGTAAACTTGTAATTTGGTTCAACTTAAGGGATTGCAACTAGGAGAATAATGATGGGGTTCACATTGCACCCAACCTATTGATTTCATCATGTTTGGAACCAAACACTTTTCATGGATTACCTTATCACATTATGTTTTATTTGATCATTGATTTGGCTAACTTGTGTAGGACAACCTTTACCTTAGTTAGAATGTGATTTGTGTTCATGTTTTCATGTGTATGATTTTGTTAAATTTTGATATTGTTGGGTGTCGATCTTGTAACACACAATAACTATCACATATTTGTTGTAGGACATTAATTTTGATCTTCATGGTGTGGTTTTGGAGTTTCATTTTTTGTGTTTTGAGATTCTAAAACACATAGAAAAAACATCTAATTATTTTATGTGTTTTGAATTTGGGTTTTTGTGATTTGTAGGTGAATTTTTTTGAACATTTGTGTGCATGTTTTCATGTGTATGATTTTGTTAGTTTCAATAGTGTTGGGTGTTAACCTTGTGACACACAATAGATGCAAAAATCCACCACAAAAAAAAAAAGAAAACATTGTTATCAATTGCTTCATTAAAATTTGCAACATGTTATCTTATCCAAAATAACACACACATCACCCCTTCTTATTACACCATCCTTTTTCCCTTCTTCCATTTTGGAATTGCAAATCCATTGAACCTCATCACCAAATTAATAGATCAAGTTTCAACACACACATGACATTTAGTATGAAAAATTATTTGTGCCATAAGACTACTATAGTACTTGGGCAAGTTCAACAAACATTTGTTGAATATTTAATTTTTTAAATTTTCAATTCAACATTTCTTTTTAAATTATTTTGATTTTCGACCCAAAAAGAATAGTTTTTGGACATTTCAACAATGACTCATGGTTCTTTGTTCTAAAAGTTTCAATAAACTAGAATTGGTGGTTATTGACAAAACAAATAGTTGTGCCACACTAGTGTCAACATTATTCTGAAATTGAAATATTAGGTGGCTAATTTGAATTTGAATAGGAATTTGCCTACATGAATTTTTTTTAAAAATCCCAATGATGTTAATTTATATCTAGCATGTGGTTAGGGCATTTAAATTATGTTTATCTCACCCTAAATAAATAAACATATAAATAAAGTAGGGTGGATTGAATATTTTTGATTGCTTAAAACATTTGGTCATTTTTTTGTAAATTGGTGGAAGGTTGAAGGGGTAGGGGGGGGGGGGGAAGGGGGAGGAAGCAACAATTTCACCCATGGTGACCTGAATAAATTGAGAAGACTAATGATAACAATGGGTGTGTCACATCGTGGCGTTTGCCATTTACATAAAAAAAAAATCTTAAGGTGAATTTTTTAAAAGGAAATTCAAATATTTCACCTTGCAAAAATATAATCTAAAGAAATAAAAACCAAAATCCTTTAATTAATCTTGAGTTTGAACACAAGCCAAAATATCATCTTTCAAAAATCCTCATATAGCAATAAACCTATTATTACATGGGGGGCAAAATCCCTTAAGCTATAATATTCTATAATGAATTTAAAACATAATATTCTTGCCTTGGTAGGTAAGGCCAACAAGGCATCACAAACACGTTGGCCTTGCCAATAAATAAGATGTTGTACATCTACCTACTATGTCCACATTTTGAACACCAAAAAGGTTCATTCCAATTTAAATAGTGTAATCAATTTCACCAAAGAAACCAATTCACCTAATGTGAAACCGGTTTTAATACGGTAAAATTTCAAAAGTTAGATCTAATGTGATAGTCCATGTCCCTGTGGGGGAAGGGCCTAATAAAGTTTTTCTTTGGTTCATTTCAGCAGACAAAAGTAGGTAGATTTTGTGGACTTTGGTGATAGGATGTCAATCATAGGCCCTTCAACAATTTATTATGTTTTGTAGTAAATTCTAGTTTAGGTTAATGATGTATGGAAAAAGTGCAAAATTTATCCATTTTTGCATGTACCAAAAAGTAGAGAAGTTTTAATCGTTGTAATACAATTGCTGGTTTTCACAATGATTTATGTAAATGTAGTTGCTTTTGAGTCCTCACTCCTAACTTGGGTTTTGTTTTTCAATTTTGTGAAGTAGGTGGATTTACTATCCTTCATAAGAGGATTTAGTTAAGTTTGTCTAAAAGGTCAGAAATAAAAATATATATTTTTTGAAAAACCTTGTTATATACTTGTGACACAAATTAGTACTTATGTGATTATTTGTTAGTTGGATTTTATAGTTTAACTATGATTTGGTCATAATTTGAATTAATGTGCTTGTTAAATCACATTGGGACCCATGTGATATGTAAACTTTAGGAAATTTTTTGTTTGATTTTCTTTTGGTGAATACATAAATGAATGTTTGTAACCTTTGGAGACACCTTGACTTGAAGAAAAAAAATTGTTCAATGATGTGCAAAGTTTTATGAAATAGAATTGTTAAAGGAATTGAAATTTTAGTCTTGAATAGTTTTGACATAATTTATGTGTGTGTGAAATTCATAATAAGAAAATGGTGTGGCATACTAATTATACATAGAAAAGTGAAAAAATAGTTATGCAAATAAGAAAATAGATTTTGATCCTAAATTCACTTGTGATTTACAATCCTCTTTTATTTTTGTCACCAACTAACAAAAATTTGTCACAAAACAAAATCTTGGTTGAGACAAGTGTTAGCATGTTGTTCAATTTTAAATGTTAAAATTACAACGAAGTGTTGACATGTTCTTTGGTTTTAAGTGTTAAAATTGAAACTTCAAGTTCATGTGACCTAGACCTGAATCGGCTCCTCTCTAGATGGAGATTGAGACTAGGATCAAATCATGAGATTGGCCTTTGGCAATAATTGAAACTGACTCTAGACTCATGAATAAAAATTCTTCAAATCATGACAAGCTATTCAAGTAAGATAGTTGATTTTTTTTGAAAAGTTAGCAAGAAGGTTGAATTTTGTAAGTAGATTATCTGATAGATTACAAATTTGAGTTTTAATTGATTGTAAAATGTGATACCTATACAATTCCTAACCTTGGATAGTGTGTAATGTGTACATGAAACTGGGCCATGTTTTGGAACCGGGCCCAGAGGTTCTTGAATTTGAAAATAGTGCCAAAATTGGAACTGTGGGTTTTGAAATTTGAAAAACTGAGCTCAAACCTGAACCTAAAGAACCAACAAAACAATAAAAATCTAAGTGTCAAAACCAGGACTGGAAAAGAAGGAACCAGACAACACTGGTCTAACTGCAAACCAGTGAACTGGAAAATTTGTGAATTTATGTTTTTGGAAAATTTTAATTGACTACTTTGACTAATTTTTTGAAATCACAAAATTTGGGGGAAAAAAAAAGAAAAAAAAAGAGCCCTGATCCTAACCATTACACTCCCCTAATAAATGTAGGTTCAACATTTTTCACACACAATTGGTTTTAAATTACTGCCAACCTAGTGATTGTTGCATATTGTTGACCAAGCAAAGTTGTACACCCAACTAGAAATGATGTGTGAAATGATGTGCAGGACCATGTGCAAGAAAGAGATGCAGAGCCAGAGCCACCCTTATACTCCAAACTGGCATGATCCTGATCAGATAAAGCTGTATAGTTTTAGTTTAAAAATTTGTCCATTGTGGGATTTGGCTTAATGGACCTCCCTTGAAGTGTAAAACCCATTTGACAACTTAGAGGTACTAGTAGCCTAGGCTATTTGGTAAAATTTTGGTGGTCTTTGGTAGTTCCCACTCCTGATCAGTTTGGGACAGAGAGAGATCAGGAGTGCTTTCAGTCTTTGAGATGGGCTAGAAGAAAACATACATATAAGACCCAATTGGTGGACCCAATGGCCCATTTGGTGAAGAGGCACAATACTTTCAGTGCTATTGTCCAACACTTGGGGGGATCATTCACAGAAGAGTGACATTAGCGCAATCAGTCACTAGTTTCAGGGCCACTATTTCTATTGGGTTCCAGCAGTTCACTACCTGACCTAAGGTGGTAAGCTCAGTTGCAGCCTTCAACAGTACCTACTAACTGACAACCCTCTTGCCTTTTAACCTACTTACTATAAACAGATCTAAATGCATCTATTCTACTTCCTTAGTGGCATCTGTTGTCCTATCAGCTACTCACCTACCTACTTGCCTACCTACAGGGACCTATTTTGTTGACAGAGAAGTTATCTAGGTGTAAAAGTGCCCACACATCAACTAACTCAGCTGAGGTTTATCCACTGTAACTGAGTCATGATAGGCCAAGCCAAATGGATGCAGGTTTGCTGCTGGTTGGTTGTTGTCTGGTTCCCAAATCCAACCACAATAATTTACAGTGGCCAGACCAAACTAACAGCCACCAACATGCAAATGAAGTAGGTACAATCATTCAGTTTGTCTTTTTTTCCAGGTGAGAGCATTATCAAATCCAACAAAACCCAAATTTCACAATGAGCTCTTCATGTGTGCAGCCAGCTAGATGAATGAACTAGCCACATAATATAATAATAATAATAATAAGGTACCAGGCCATAATAATTATTGCCAAGAATTGCTCTTGTAGACCTACATCACATGTAGTACCTTAAACATGCAATATATATATATATATATAGTATTATTATTATTATTATTATTATTATCATCATTCTGCCTGAATAATTTCTCCCCTAGGGAATAATGGCTTGCAACTGTCAGTTCCTTTGTTGGAAATTGCAGGCACCCAAAACTCACTCATCACCATAACAATCAGAAACCGAATTCAATGTGCTACTAGTACTGTTGTTATGCTAGGAATGATGATCAACACATGGACCTAATTTTTGTCACTAGGAAATCATGATCTGAAGCAGATCAACAAGCTGGCTGCAAATTCTTAACTGAGCTATTAGCTTAGCTGCCTGGGAGCATTCAATCAACAGAAAAGTTTCCAAACCTTTGCTAGATTTATAAGAATCATGCACTAGAAGATCAGCACATTAACAGTACTAATTATACTACTATGCCTTAGCTAGTTCCAATTGAAAATATAGTTTTATTTAAGAAGAGAAAAAAAAGAAGGGAGAACTTTGTAAGTCCTGATACACTCACTCTCTAGCTAGCTAGCTACTAGTACTGGGGACAGGATCACTAAATAAA
This sequence comes from Sphagnum tenellum, assembly GCA_963921925.1. Lineage (NCBI taxonomy): Eukaryota > Viridiplantae > Streptophyta > Sphagnopsida > Sphagnales > Sphagnaceae > Sphagnum > Sphagnum tenellum. The sequence goes on from OY998159.1 coordinate 1,445,486, forward strand.
CCAGCAGCAGTCTTGATGGACAAGCTAGCTAGCTGCAACAGGAAGCTGTAATGAATTCATCAGGATTTCAGGAGTCCTAGCTCCTCGGGTGCAGTAATACAATGAATGGGGGGGGAAAAACACATCTTCTGAAAACTGCTGCTCATCAGGGAATGGATCATCATCATCATCATCATCTGCTTCAACACTTTGAACACATGAAGAAGAAAAAACAACAAATCTAGTCTGGATCTGGTGTACTAAAAAGCTGCAGACTTGGATTGTGGAGAGTTTGTGGAGCTTGATCGGCCTGATTCCCGACTGTACTACTAGCTGCTAGTTTACGTCCCTTGAGCACATGGATCAATTGGTGAATTTTTTTCCTCCTCGCATGAATACCGTGAATTGCAGATGCAGTTCATGAGAGCTGCTGCTGATTATCATCATCATCATCATCATCATCACCATCAGCGATCTGCAACAAACTAGAGGTTCAACAGAAAACTTGCTGAGAAGAGCATGAGCGAAGAGAGCAGCAAGATGTAACTGTACTGATGTACAAGCAGAGCAGTTGCTGCATTGGGGCTAGGAGCTGTGGCCTTGGTAGCAGGAGTAGAAAGAGTGGGAGCCGCATTTGCAGGAGCCTTGACAGGTACTGGAGCTTTAGCTGGAACAGGAGCAGGAGTGGGAGCTGGCGGCAAGGCTACCAATCCCAAGGGGACTAGAACTCCACTGATCTTGAACATGGTCAAGTTGTAAGGGAACTGGGTGATGTTGGTGAGGATTTGCACTGTAGGTGTCACGCCCACAGGACCAATGAAGACTTCACCGCCAGTTCCATCGGTGATGGTGAGCATGCCGTCTTGTCCGTATGCGTTGCCAGTGTCTTGGTACAAGGTGGTCACATTCTCGCCTCCGTTGAGACCTCGCAGCTCGTCCACTGTGAAGTAATTCATCAGAACGTGGTATCTGAGAACGTTGGCAATCTCCCCTGTCGTAAACTTGGAATTGGCAGCCAGCCATGGAGTGAGTACATCGTTGCTGGGAAGCATGACACTGTAGGTTCTGAAGGCTGCTAGCTGCTGCGCCACTCCCGTGCTGCTCAATAGGCTGTTGAATTGGGAGTATTCGGTGAATCCCAGTAACACCGCCGTCAGGTTCTGTCCTGACACCGAGTGCACCACACTTGTCATCACCAATACAACCACCAGCATCAGCTGCTGCATTTGATCTAAACTGCACGTCTTCCGAGACTTCGACATCGTGCCTTGCAGTGATTGTTCTTTCTCCCCCGCGGGATTGACCTGTCTGTCTGTTCTCTTCTTCTTCCTAGTTCAAAGCCTGCAAATGAATCCGCCGAAGCAATCCTGATCAGATCAGCATTTTCGTAAATAGAAATTGATAATATTAAGCTACTCTTGAGATCAACAACACTGAAACTGCTTGGATCAATCTAGATCCTGAACAAACAAGCAAAAACAACAATCACAAACAATGCGTACACGGATTTTTTTTAAACCGCAAAGCTAGCTAGCGAGCTAGCACAATGAGATCAATGATCTGAGAACTACTACATTAATATGCAGAAGCAGCTTGCAGCACAGTTGTAAAGTAGTATAACTGATACACTAGTAGTGCTAGCAGCAGCAGATCAAAGTGTAGAAAATGAGAGGAAAAGGACTAGACCTCGGGGAGTCCGAGAATGGAGCTAGGTGATGCAGCAGCAGCAGCAGCAGCTGCTCAGGGAAAGTAGGACTCTGATTCCAGCTAGCTAGTTCCCCGGATCAGAACTAGATTTAGTAGTGGAAGATGGTGGATCGGAAGTGAACACTAGAGAGAGAGAGAGAGAGAGAGAGAGAGCGTGGGTGTGTGTCTAGATCTAACAGATCACAAGAGATGAAAGACTTGTTGTTCACTAGCTAGCTGGAGAAAGTAGAGACCCACAGTTAGGAAGCGGAAAGTGCAGCTGGGAAAGAAGAAGAAGGAGGAGGAGGGTGAGAGTGGGGGAAGGAGGGGAGCGGGGGTGGGGGGGGGGGAGGATCAGCCGATTCTCGCTACACACCAGCAATGAGCAGCTGGGTGGTGGTGACAGGAAAGCAAATTGCAGGTGCACGACGACAGTTGGGTAGTGTCCAGAGTGCAGACATCCAACTGATCAAAACAAAGCAGGAGCAGCAGCAGCAGCAGCAGTAGCAGGTAGGCAGGCAGGCAAGCGGACAAGTTGCAACAGTACAAAAGGAAAGGAAACGAAATGGATGGCTGTAGCCAGCAACCGACCGACCGACCGACCGGGTCCCACTCACAAAACCAGCGCCAGCTACTTCTTAGTATTGTTTTTTATTCAACTGGCCACACTCCCTCCACAGTGAACCAGTACCCACCAACTGGTTCAGCCAACTGGCCAGGAAACAACAGTTTTGTGTTGGCTGGCTGAACCAGTTCCCTACTTAGCTAGCTAACCATGGTGGTTACCACAGTTACATTTCCTTTAATACCTTGCTACTAACAACCTGGTGTTTTACTACTAGGTTTTTAACTAGGCAGGTAGGTAGTAAGTAGTAAACAACAAAGTGCGCAGCTCTTACCTAAACCCATAAACCATTCTACTTACCTAGTGTTTACCTACTTTCCTTCCTACCTACCTATCTATGCAACCTCCTTGGAATACAAAATGGATTCCCAAAGGTGAAACCAAGTATTATTGCAGTTGAGGTTCATCCACAACTGAGTCATAATGGACATCCAGTGGATGGTTTGCTGGCAGTAGGTGTTTGCTCATTCTGGCCACCCACACCTAGCCATTGCACCATGATGGATGGATGATAAGTGATCAGGAAATAAGATTTTTTTCATCGGGTTGCAGTTGTCTAAGATTAACCATGGTGGTTAGTTCAGTTGCTTTTCTAACTACTTAAATAGTTTATGTACAGTAAAAGCAGCCCAGGTTGCCTATGTATAACAAACACTCTATCTACTTACTCATTAGTCACCTATTGTCTTACCCATCTACCTATGTATACCTATGTATAGGACCCTATGGGTTACCAAGGTGAAACCGGATATTAACTCATGAATTGAGAGGTTCATCAACAACTGAGTCATAATGGGCATCCAGTGGATGGTGCACTGGTGGGTGGGTGGATGATATCTGGCTGGAGTGGCTTACATTTTAAAAAATGATATCAATTCAAAATTTAAAGTATTTGTTTAAGATATTGGAGGGTAAATTTATAAAGATTTAGAGAAAAAATTCCTCCTTTGAAATCTTGAAAATGTTTGTAGTTCATACATCAGAAAATTGTCAAAATCTGCAATTTTTTTGTTTATTACTCTGGAGCAATAGTTTTATAAAACTTTTGAAAATATGTTAGGCCTCCCAACAAAAAGTTGGAAGTTTTTTTTTAGAATAAGCAATGCATTTTGAAAATATAGTTATAGATTTTCATTTCATTTATAAATAATTTTAAATATTTATCAATTGTCACAACTACCATACTAATCAATACACAAAGGTACACAATATAGCATTCTTATGTGGTTCTTTACTTTTTTTAAGAACTTCCTGTTCCAGTTCTAAAAAATATTTATTAGAACTCTCAAGCTTCCAGTTTTGGGTCCAGTTCCAGTTCTGAAAAGCAAACCCAATGGGTGGTATGGGGGAACCTGGTTTCTAGTTCTGTTTTTAAATTTCAAAAAATAATTAATTCATGATTTTGTATCCAGTTTCAATTCTAGTTTTAGATTTGAAAATCAGACTTGATTCTACTTTGGTTCTTACCAACCAAAATCCACAATTCTGACTTGCCAAAGCAGACAACTGCCGAACACTAAAATAGAGCTATAACATTTATCCCCTTTGTAATTCAGGTAGCACAGTTGATTCCCTCTAAAAGAGGTACTCAGAAACTACAAAATGGTGGTGAACTCCCAATTTTCCAAATACCACAACAACCTCAACCTAAGCTATAAGTAGGAGCCTTTGCAAGATGACAAAGTGAGAGAACTAGACATGTGTGACTGGGGAGCTACAGCCAAAGTTGGCTACTCCTAGAAGCCTGATAGTTAGGGGGGAAAAAACAAGCTCATAATTTGGAAGGGAGCATTTGCAAGGAACATGCAACACTAAAAATGGCAGCTCCCACTAAGTTATACCAAACTTAAAAGCAGAAGGCAAAAAACAAACAAACAAATGAATAAACAAATCAACCAACCAACCTTGTCACACACTCTAGTAAATATCATATCATTTGTTGCAACAAAGTAAGTGGGTAGGTAGGTGAATGGGTTAATAACTAGATGGGTAGGTAGAAATCAAATCAATTGCTATAACAAAGTAGGTAGGTAGGTAGGTAGATAGATGAATAGGTAAATAAGTAGGTAAGTAGTCCAAATGTGAAAATGGAATGCCTTTCCATTCACTTCATTGTGTTGCAAGGCTAGCAACCCATTGATCATCATGTTTGTCATGGGAATGAAAATGAGTGATATTGGTAGTGAGTTGTGACAAAGGCTAGAAAAATTATTTGGCTAGGAAAAATAAAACTTTTCTACTATTGTCATTTTTCACTATCACTTTTCATGTTTTGCCTTTGTTGGTTAGGGAAATTGTGAAGGCAAAATTCTACTCAATTTTTTAACATTGCCCATTGCGGGGCAACATATTCTTAAGGCCCTTAATTTACAAGGTATAACACCCCAAAGACCACTTGACAATTAGATTTTCCTTTTTTAAACCATTTTCAACATGCTATTATAAAAGGTAAGGCTCCCCCATTGAGGCAAAGTTATGGTTGTAAACTCCTTAAGGGAGAATATACGGAGCTTAGAATAGGAAAGGGTATGGGAAGCTTACAACCATAATGCACTCAATGGGGAGCCTTACCCTATCCATAACCAATGTTGGGTGTCAGACTTAAGCATTTTATCCAAGGTTTTTTTCCTAGCTTCCACTTATGTTTCAATTGTGATGTGCAACAACAATGATAGAGATTGTGTTTGAGATGTGACTGAATGGTCAAGAGAATATCTATTATGCTCTAGAACAAGCCTTGGTACTAATTATTCACCCTACTAGGCTAAACACATTCCTAGGTGGAACTAGCTTATATTATGTTCCTAGGTGGAATTAAGCCATTCTATGTTTTTAGGCAAACCCGACCAATTCCATAGTACATCAACACACATAGACAATGGGTAGGAATTTTATACAATAGGTAAAGGCCTATTTGCTAATCCATAAACACATGTAGACAAGGGGTGCGAATCTAGGAGTGTGGGAGAAAGGTGGCATGGACGATGGGTGGTTTTGTGTTGGGCATTATTTTACAAAAAAGATGCTTCAAAATTTTATTTTATTTTTCCACAGCCAAGATTGTGTAGAAAATGAAAGAACTCTAATAATGGATGAATTTACTCATAAAATGGAAGATTCCACCATGAAACAAAAGATCCCAATCCCAGAACACCATAACCCTTCTCCTATGGAACAAGAAACCAAGATTTAAAACATGCCTTGGAATACAATACAAAAGTTTCAACAACTTTTTAAGGTAGACTCAATAGAAATGATGGGATTTAACAAGAGGAGAACAACAAGAAGAAAATATGGGGGAAAATAAAAGTAGGTCTCTCATATACAAAGTTAGTAGCCTTTGTGTTGATTAAACCCCATTCCCTGATGGGCCAACAAGGCTTCTAGTTGGTAATGCAATTATTTGAGAGGCTCAATTTGCTACTTTGGACCCCAACTACTAACTAGCCTAATATTGTGCATTGTTTTCTTTTCTCTTTACCCCCTATATAATGAGTGGATGAAGAAAGGAGGGGCAAGGGAAACTTAAATATCAACCCAAAATAAGGTCATTACCTTGACTAGAAGAATATGATCCATACAACCCAAAAGAAATAGGTAACAAGTAAGTTGTCTAATTCTATTCTTGTTATAGGGACATATTTAGCCTTTGTGTGGTATTGAGATTCAAGATGTGAATGGAGGTGTTTTTCATTTTTTTAATTATTAATTTAGGGTAGGTGTTTTGTTGATGAGTTGTTCCTTTGTGTTGTGTTGCCATAATGATGGCCTAATTGAACTTATTGATAGAGGAAATAAAAATTCATTTGTCTTGTTGCACCTTTGCTCATAATGATTTGATTTGTGATAAAGTTATGTTTTGTCATCTTCAAATGTGAATTCTTCGTTTAAATTTACAAATTACATGTGAGTTGATCAAACACACAATAATACAAAAGATTTTAATTTATCTTCACCAAAAGATGAATTTTTCATGAACACAATGAAACATTTGAACCTAATGTTGACAAAAATGACAAAAAACATTAAATTTGTTAACTTAATGTGGCATACTAATGCCTTCATTTTTTAGTTTATCATTGTTTAACAACTCTAACATGGGCAATAATGTAATGTTCAACTTTCTTCCCCCAAGGTTTGTAGTAAGATAATGTTCATTAACTCGGTGGCCTTTTCCTTACTAAGGATTTGTGGGACAAACCTTCGGTCATAGTTGTCCCATATATCATGTTGTTTTGTTTTGTTTTGATGTTTTCAAAAGTCCAATGCCAACATTGCATTTTGGAATTTAGTTATCATCTAGTAATAAACAACAACTAGGTCCCAAGACTATTGCAATCCTCACACACAACTAGACCTTCATGGTTGCTTAAATATTACAACATATATTATATGTAATAGGCAACAAAAAATGACAACAAAAATGTGGTACATGAGTTATGACTTGGTGGTTCATAATAGGCAAGGAACCCAGATATCTATTCCTCCATTTGTGCAATGAGATGAAAAAATAATACTTATCACTCATGATGGAAATGGACACACATGTACTTGTGAATGTCTTGGAGTGTGAGTTAAATTTTTTTCTCCTTTGGCCCCACACTTTTTATTAATATTTGTACACATCATGAACAATTGATGGTATTTTACAAAATTTTCAAAAAAAATTCAAAACTTTAATCACGAAATTCAAATACATGTATTTAAATTACAAAAGGGACTAAAGGAGAAAAAAAACCACATACTTAAAAATCATATTTGTAATTTTTTTGTGACCATTGTCTCACGTTATAGCCTAATCATGAAAATAACCAATGGGCCTATAATTTGGATGAGATGTTAATGGTTTGTTAATCATGTGCCAACAATTAAATTACAAATTATAACGAGTTAAATACTTGGTGGCTTGTAATCATGGACTCAATTAAATGATGTTATTCAATCAATTCAATGTAACAATCTCCTCCAATGCATCATATATGGGTGTATTCATGATTAGGGTACCAAAAAGGAATGACTTATATTTAAAGGACTACAAAAGACAACTTTGGATTTTTGTTTATCTTATATTATTATAGTTGTAGTGAATTGTTGTATGCCAATAGATTAAAAAATGTCTTGTTAAATTAATAAAAATCTTTTAAAATAATTTGGATACTATGTAATTGTCATTTTGAATCCTATAAACTAACTATATCAATGTCTAAACTGCAGCTTTTTTTAAAAGGAATCAAAAGGAATGCATAAAGTCATACAATTGATTTCAAACTTTTTGTACAACAAAAACATGCCCCTTTCTATGAAAGTATATGTTCATTATATGAACTTCATAAAAAACCAAATTATACAAAAAATTCTAAGTCTTTAAATTTTGAAGGAAAGGGTTGCAAGGAAAATGACTTTTTTAAAAACCATTTGACAAACAAATTGTGTTTAATGGGTTCAAAATGTCTAGTTTGAGGTGTATGATTGTGAAAATTCACCACCACCAAATGAATTTTCTTAAATTGAACTATTCAATTTTTCTCACTTAATTTGTTTCAAGTAAATGTTATTTATAAAAAGTAGCCCCACAAAAGTCCATGAGTCCTTTCTCCTTTTTTTGGAACCCTAACTATGAATAAGCCCATATATTTGTTCATATATTTTTCCATGGGTGTTAGTTTTTTGTCATTTAACAACATATGGATGAATTTATTAACAAAACTTGAATATCATAGTATTTTGGCAGCTATGACACAAATTATATTAATTATAGAAATGTTGAATTTTTTTTAAAAAATCAAAGATTATCGTATTGAGAAAACCAATAACCATTTATTTGTAAAAGCATACAAAAGCAATGTAAAAAAAATTATTCTTGCAAAAACAAAGATTAATTTGCAAAATCATTTTTGCTAATGCCATTAATGCCATGAATCCAACATTTAGGATTGTAATGTTCACTTTTAAACAAAACCTTGAAATTCGATAAATTTTCAATGTGGTTTGAGATTCTATTATTTCATAAAATCTAAGGAGACTAAAGATCAACATTGATGTATATAACATTTGTCAACATTAATTAGGAAATGGACTAGATGGTGGGACTTGTGAGTCATGGCCACCTTGTAAATGATTGTGAGTTAAAACCATCACATGCCATGCTCGTTATTGGTTGATATAGCCAAACCAATTATGATACTTGGATGGTTGGATCAACTAGTTATCCAAAACCATGCTCATTGTTAAACCTTCAAGGAAAGTTGGGCAATCATGTTGGCACCCTATGGTGATGGCTCAAAAGGTGAACAAAATCAATAACCCAAGATGGTAGAAACTTGATTAATCACCCACAATTGAAGAACAAGATGTTTTCTTGTTCATGTTATCATAGTACTTTGGTGGATATTATTTTCAAAAAATATCATATAAAAAAATATTCTCTGAAAAAGATAATTTGTTTGAAGAAAAATTAAGATTATTTTGAAATATTTTGAAATATTCTTTTTCCGAAATGGAAATTTCAAAATTAAGTGATTGCTTAATAAACATGTGCCAAAGCCCCCAAGGTACTATGGTACTTTATTTTGAGATTTATTCAATGATCAAGATATTAAAAAATTATGCACAAAAGATGACGACAAATTATTGATCACCCTTTTGTTAAAATATTAATGTTTTGAGAATGTATCCAAAAACAAATTGTAACTTGACAAATTTGAAAAAATAAACCTCGATTACATTAGTTCAAAAATGAATCCCAAAAATGAAAATATGATTTTTTTATAATAATTTAATTAGGGAAATATGCAATTGTGTAATGAATTCAATTAAGGTAGTTAACTCAATGTAATTATATAATTTCATAATGAAAATTGGGAAATACATAATTATAATTTCTATTGATGATAATTCATTGTAATTGGTTTAAGTAGGATGACAATAGGGTCCCATAATATTTCATCCTACCAAATTCCAACCCAAAATAGGATTAACCCATTCCCACATAAAGGAATGAAAAGGTGTATTCTCAATTTTTTATCTTTATATTTAGGTTTTTTTCCCCAATTTCACCATACTCATGATTAGATTTTCCATACCTTTTCCACCAATTTGTGTCCCATTTTTTTAATTGAATTTTAGTCCAATCAAATTGAGTTTTAACCTAATTTTTAAATTGAATTTCATTGAATTGGAATTCAATTCAATTCAAATCAAATTCCAATCAACGTATTTGAATTCAACTCAATTTAATCTTAATTCAATTCAAGTCAAGGTGCATGCAATCTCATCCAATGGAACTTAATTTTCATAAAATCAATCCATTTTTTTCATCAATTGATTGTCATTGGTAATACATAGTAATGTGGAGCCTAAGTTGATTTTAGATTTTCATTGGTCTCCAAAATTAATTTGTGGATGTATAAGAATCTAATAATATGATATACCCTATTATGTAAAGTAAAAAATTCCAATTTAAACCTTTAGGGTGATGTTTAGTTTGGTTTGAAGTTACATGACTTCTATTAGATTTCAAAAAAATTAGTGAAGTAAGGTTTCTACTATATGTATAGGTCAAATTTCATAGGTACATTAATTACAATCTATTGTATGTAATGAATGTACAAAACTTTAGTATAATGATTCATTTTTACTTTTCATTTTGTTATATTTCACATTGATCTGTAGCACCAAAAGTAACATTACAATCATAGGAAACAAAGTTTCAAGATGATTAATTCTAGTCACATTAGTCAAAATTTTATAAATTTCCACATAGGCAACACATCCACCACACATGTATTTCATTTTGTTTGATTTGACTAAATATTAAAATTGATACGTTTTGCAAGTCATAAGAGACATACCTAGTTTTAAAATTGGTCAAAATAGACATAGTCATTTTAAACTAGTAGCCTTGATTATATAATCAATTTCGTTGTGATGTTACTAGCATGTTAAGACCATGACATTGGTGTAGTTTATTCTAACATAAATCAAACTTGTTGTCTAATGTACCATGCATTCAAACCATAATAATTTTATATGAACATTATTGTATGTGTCCAATTTGAAACCTATATTGTTTGCATGTGAATTTTTGATTTGATCCAATATATATAAACCCAACATAGTTTAACAACTTTAATTTGTTTTAAAATATCTTAAGTGTTTTAATTAAAATTATATTGGATTAATTTATGTCATACCAAGTTTGATTTAATAGTGTACTCTTTTTTTAAACATGATTCTATCATTGATGTCACAATAAGAATTGGGGCCCTATGTGCCTTTTTTCATTCCTTTTGCTTGTTACAAAGTAAATTAAATATAACATTCCCTAAACATGCACATGTTCATTTGTTGAAAATAATGTTCTTTGCACATTTGTGATTTTGCATATAAAAAATCCAAGTGCTCCTTCTATAGATGTAAGCCAATTCATTGAATGACTAACTTGAATTTCTAATTATCCATATAGTATAATTAAAATCATACCTTGTTTTTCAATTTTTTACGTGTTCATATGTTAGAAGTATGAATACAAAAATATTTTTCAAGTTTATTTTCTTACACTCTAATAAATGGAGATTCATAAATTATCAATGATCCAAAAGGTATACATCTTGATATTTTTATGGTGTCATAAGATTTCACATTTTAGAAGAAATTGTTGAATTTGTACATTAAATGTTGGCATAAAATAAAACTAACATAATCTATAAAATTGATTCATGGGATTGGGTTCACATTAAGCAAAACAATTTCATAAGTTTCAAAGCATAAATGTATTCTTTCAATATCTTATATATAACTTCAGATACATTATAATGGTTGGATGTGATGCAATGAATAAAATTGTGGTTAAAATAAGGAAACCAATTTTTAAAGGTTCCATTCAAAGTTGGGGTACACAAAAGGAATGTCTTGCCCCAAAATCATTCTCAAAACACTAAGTTTTAAATGACCATTATATTTATGATTTTATTATTTTTTATTCATTAGATACTCACATACTTTTTGATTAAAATGGTGGTGGTTTTTTGTCATTTGGATGAATAAAACATGTCCTTAAATGTCATAAAGGATGGTTTAAGAATTGTGTTTCACTACACAATTTGTTCAAATTGCTCCATATTTTAACCACAAATAGAATAAAATGTGTTCTATATGATGGCATAAATTTTTAATATGATAAATCACCAAATGTTTTGGAATTGATGTTAGAATCTTTGAGTTTTTTTGTAAAAAAAGTTACGTTAGTAAAAACAATCAAATTAATTTTCTTAATTTTCTTACAAAATTACATTCCAAAGGTTTGGAAAGAAGGAGACATGAGTGCAAAAATAAGGACATTATTTAATATTTTTAATATGGTTTTGGCACTCAAAATGAAAGAATGTCATTTTAGAAATATATCCTATAGTCCTACATTCCTTTTTGGTTTATACTTAAATAGGAAATTCAAAATTTGGTCAATTGATTTGAATCATTCATTATAACACTTATTGGTTGAAAGCTTAAACATACATATCCCCCTTTTATTGTTTAACATCTCAAAACATGTTCATTTTGCTTTAGGACCCAAGACATAAAACAAAAGGGTGTCATGGTTCCAATTGTGATATCCCAACCTTGAATGCACTCTAAAGGCAATAGTAAACCTTTTACTATAATAAAAAATATTGCAATTTGTATAAATGTATGATGTAATCGCATAGTACAAAAAAACCCAAATTCCTTGAAAAATAGATATTTAGTCCATGTCCAAGAATGGGTTTCAAGAATAGGGTGAAAACATGTTAAGGGTTGCAAACCCAAGAAAATTTGGGTTGAATAAATTATAATATACAAGTTCATTCAAGTTTGAAATAACACTTTCAAGAATAAGGACTTTAAGGTTTTTTTCCAATACTCATTATATATATTTAAAGGGGGGAAAATGAACGGTCCAAATTAAAATAATTCATATGGCGGTGGTGGTGGTGGTGGTGATTTTTCACATGGGAAAATTGTTTTGCATCAATAATTTAGTTCAAAGTTTAAAATGTAGAACAAATTCAAATAATTTTGTATGGACAACTTCAAAAAAATTCGCACTTGTGGCTTGGACTAGGGTTATAAATTCTAAGCCTAATGAATATAAAGAATCAACCAAATGGCCAAAAAAATCATTTTCCATACATTCCTAGGATTATTTTATAATGACCAATCATATTATGTCATTTCACCTTGATTAAAATATCCACTATTTATAAAAACTCACCCCAAATGGCATTGTTGGCTCATTTTGGCAAAAACACACCATGTATGCATAGAATAATCCACCATACAAATTCATTATTGTAATTTGAGCCTTATAATTTTGACTAAATTTTTAAATAATGATTAAATTTCATTTTCCAACTTTGCATTAATAATTGGTTTCATTAACATCCAAAATGAATGAGTTGTAACAATATATAATCCACCTTACAATTTTTGTTTCCTTCCATGTAAATGTGATTGTATGTTCAAAAGTTCAATTCATCACACTTTTATGGGCCAACCAGTTCAAATATAAATTTCATAAAGGTTATTATCATTTCAGTAACAATATATAATCCACCTTACAATTTTTGTTTCCTTCCATGTAAATGTGATTGTATGTTCAAAAGTTCAATTCATCACACTTTTATGGGCCAACCAGTTCAAATATAAATTTCATAAAGGTTATTATCATTTCAGTTATTTTTTGAGTATATTTTCATTTTTCAACAAACTATGACATACATCATAAACCACACACACATTCTAACATCCACATGACATGGAAAAACAAATATTGTTTCTTCCCCAATTGACTTCATTGTGTTTTGGACTAGAATAATATCCAAAAATATTTTGAAAATTAGGTTTTTAATATTGACATTGTTAATGTTCAAACACATAACACCTTGAAGAATAATATTTGTGACTAGACATTTCTTTTCATCATAGTGTGCTTTGATGTCCCAACATTGAAAATTATCTAATTTAATTAGATGTTAAATCCTTGAATGGGTGTGCACACACACACACACACACTCCACACATATTATACATATTCAAGTATATCAAACAACAATGTTCCATTGTGTGCCACTTATGGACTTATGGAACTTGGTGAAATTTAATGTATATATGCTCAAGAGTATTTAATATATCTTAATTTCAATTGTTCATTTGTGCATGAGCCCCATAATGACCATGTTAGCATGTATATTCATGGAGCTACAAAATGATGCCCGTATGTTTCAATGTTTCACATTAATCCCTTTAATTGTTCATAAATCTTTTTTTAATCCAATGTGACTTTGACGGTTCATGTCAAATTCAACAAATTGTTATTGAACTCTATGATTTTCTTTATATATTATTTTAAACCATTTTTTGTTGGACCTTTAGCATGATATTTTGAAAACCTAAATATTGCAACCATGTATTTCATTGCAATCACAAACTCAATATAATGAGGTTGACTTTCAATTGACTACTACCATGAAATGTGATCAAGTTCATTCTATGTATCAATAAATTTTGGGCGAATTAAGACCATTAATTGTAATTAAAGTCATTAGCCCTTTAATGAATAGGGACCCATTGCTACAAAGATAATGATTTCACTAACACTTGGTTGAATAAGAAATTTACACATGGAAATAAAATTAAATGACATTTGAGAATTAAAAAATCAATTATCTAAAAATCATATGGCTTATATAAAGTAAACATATGACCTATATACAGTCAACATACAAAATGTATATGGTTGCTAGTATAAGGTTTAAACCTTAGTATCCTTGAAAAATATCAATTGTCATAATGGAACTTTTGAGAGCATCTAAAAGAAAGAAAGGACAAATCAAACATTCAACCAAAATGAATCCTTTTGGGTGGAAATGCAAAAAAAATGTTTTGAGGGATTGAATCCCTTTTAGGTTGCCAAGTGGTGTAAAAGGGATGGGGCTATTAAATATTTTGCAATACGGGGAAATTTTCCCACCCAATCAATTTTCCAAAAGAGTCAACCAAGGGTCTTATCCCCTTTATTAGACAATGTTAAATTCCACATAACCCCTCCATCATAGGGCCTTCAACTAAACAAGACCTTAGGCCCTAGTTCAGTAGGTCCTTCAAATGCTTGGCCCCCCCCCGTCCTAATCCATGGTAGTTTTTACTATGCCTTTAGCTAGATTTTTTTCTTTTTCTTTTTCTTTCTTGGTTAATGCCTTACCCCTTTTTAGCTTCATGTCACTTTGTATTCTATAGGGAACCAATTACCAAATTCCATATTGTGGTGAATTGTGGGAAATATTTGACAACATTCCATGTCAAAGATTACATATATCACAATATAAATATATTTGATTACTTTACAAATCAAACTTTGATATACTTTTTTTTTCATACTTTGTTCAAATGAAACAAATGAAAATTAATTTTTGAAGGTTTTTCAAATTTTAATATATTTATTATGTGGACCATTTATTATCTATCTATGAAAGAAAGTAGTTTATTTGTGGGTACCGCACATGATGAAAAGGGCGTAATCCTTACTACAGTTTCTTTTTACCTTATATTTTGATCTTCATAAAAAATAATGAGTCAAAAGTTGTCAAAATATTTAGGACTATTTTTGAAACCATTACAATTTTAGATTCCATCATAATCATCCATAAATGTGTCTTTACATGGTTAAAAAAAACTAGGTAAAAAAGATAGAAAAAGGTGACACTATGATAAGATTTTGGTACACCCTAAAAAATTTCAACCTTTGTTTTGGTTTGTTCTTGGTCTCTTTGGAACGCCCTTGAAGAGGAGGGGTGTATCAACTTGGTTTCATGGCATTTGGACTTATGGTGTAGAAGTTCTTTATTATTGAATGATTTTTCATAGAAAATTAAATTAAATCATAGCTGAAATTTTCAGAAGGATTGGAATTTTCCTTTGGTGTTGTTGGAAAGATCTTGATGAGCAAGATTTAATGAAATTTATTTCGTAAAGTTTGGATTCAAAATGTGGGAGATATTGATTTTGAAGTGATTTCTAGCACTGAAAATTCAAATAAAATTCCAAAAAACCAAGTTTTGGAAGGAAAAAATAGTTGAGGACGTGGTAACACTTGGGCCAATAGCTTAGGCCACACTAGTGTTTATAATAAAAAGATGTACAAAATTTTAAGCCAGTTTTATAAAAAAACATTTGTTAAAAAACATTTCATGAAAAATTTTTTTTTGACAAATTGCAACTTTAATTGTTTATGCAAAATATTATGTTGCTAACATATTAAAAAATTATAAGTATTCATTTATTTTATAATTAATAATATGTTAAATTGATATTATCATTTCATATGACATTATATCGTCAATATTATATTATATTTATTTGAATTTGTAATATATTCTATATGTGTAAAATTATAGTTACATCTTATTTTAACATACATACATATAATAATTTATGAATAATCAAAATAAAATATATAAATTTAAGAAATATTATAAATATATATGACCATTTTAACGTTTAGCTTGGGGAACTTCCAAATAAAGGGTTTTGAAGTTTTTATGTAAATTAATTTTGCAAATGGATTAGTAAATCTTGAAATACTAGATCCAATTATATATTATAATTTGATCAAAATGGACTTGCTAACACTTTTATTCAAGGTCTCATTACAAGTAAACAAATTTTTTTAAAAAAAATTCTGGATTAATTTTGTAAAGTTCCTATTAATTCAAAAGTATGAAATTTGATTGAAGTATCTTTAGTCAATGAATTGTATAATTTATCAAGGGAATCCAAAACATAGTTCCTACAAATAATTGATTTTTTGATAAATACATTAAATTGTGGAGTTGGTGGTCCTTGAAACCTATCACTAAACCAAAATGTGGTTTTCATGACTATGGCAATTGGTAATTATTGTTGTAATGTAATCATGTAATTGTAATGTGTTTCGAATTGTTCCCATTTTTACAACTACAATCAAAATATGATTATATTGTGAATATGACTATAGATATTTATGATTGTAACTATGAATAGTGATCAATAATCATGTGCACTCAAAGTTGACCTTATTTGTAGGGCACCTTTGTCAAAATTAACAAATTTTCATGCATGTGTCATTAATGTAAATGAAGTCCTCGATTATTTTAGATTTTTTGTGATTAATTGCATGAATATGACTTTCAAACTTCTTCCATCAACATGTAAACAAATTTAGTTTAATCTAAATAACATAGTTGAACCTAGATTAACAAAATTTAACTTGTTTTAACATATTTTAATTGATTTTTCTTTAGTTTAATGTAATATAATATAATTTATTATATTTTATCCTAGTGTAATTTGGTTTAATGTGACTTAATTTAATTTTTTCTAATTTAGTTTAATTTTTTAATTTACTCCAAAATACCCCTGTTTAATTAAATTTAACCATGTTTAATTTTTAAAATTTTAATATGATCTATTGAAACCAAGTTTAACTTATTTAATCCTTGTTTATCTTAATTTATCCTATAAAGCTCAATTTAATCTAATTTATATTATTTTAACTTAATTTAACATCATTACCCTAATTTAGCCAAGTTTAATCAAGTTAAACCAAGTTAATTAAATCTAATTAAATTTAACCAAATGTAACCTATTTTGGCCTAAATAACTCAGTTTAACTTTATTTATCGTAGTTGGCAAATTTAACCAAAATTAATCAATTTTAGCCTATGTATTTTAGTTTAACCTAATTTGAATTAAGTAGTTTAACTTAGCCTATTTATCCTAATTTAACCAAATTTATCATACTTTAACCTACATAATTATGATTAGCCTAATTTAATTTTAAATTTCGATTTTAGTCTAATTGAACTTAAATTAGTTTATTTTAACCTAGTTAGTCTAAATTTAGCTTAGTTTAGTTTAAGTAACCTTAAGTTACCTAGGTTTAACTTACAAAGGTCTAGGCTAGCTTATATTAACCTAGGTTTAGTTTGTTAAGAACTTTCAAAATTTTAAAAGAATATTTTGATTTCAATCACATTTTAGGTTTTATCAACTTTGTGATCATTTAAATTTATTAAGGTTTTTTAATGTCTTGACCTTAGTTGAAATGTTTTGCATTGAATTGGTTTCAAATAATGTAATAGCAACATGACAATTAGGGTATTAAAATCAATTTAAATGTTTTTTTAATAAATCCTCTCAAAGCCTATGACAACTTTCAAGTAGGTGCACTAAAAGGAATTATGTCCTTTGCAACTAACAAATTAATGACTAGATGTCCTAAATAACTATATAATCGATTTTAATCATAGGATATTACTTCAAATCCTATGTGGAAAAAAATTGTAGTCATATATATTAATTAAGCATTTGACTAGTAGATGATAACATGGTAATCTAAAGGATGACATGTTTTTCATTGCAAATTTTCATCCATATGGCATCTATGATTGATGACAAAGTGACATGAATGTCCAAAATATCATTTGAAAATGTGATTAGGATAAAATACTTCAAATATGATTAAAGAATAATTATGCAAATGATGTGAACAAAAGTTTTTCAATTGACAATTCTATGATAATTGTAGCAAAGAAATGAGGGGGGAAAGTAATGAGAATGAATTAAGAATAGTAATGATTTGAAAAGATGGACAAATGGTAAATACTTAAGGTGGTGACAATGAAAGTGCAAAACACTTATAGTCACACCTTCAATTTGTTAATAAAATTTTATTAAAAAACACACACTACAAGGAATTTGTAAATAAACAAATAGATTAATG
The DNA here is from genome assembly GCA_963921925.1 of Sphagnum tenellum. NCBI lineage: Eukaryota > Viridiplantae > Streptophyta > Sphagnopsida > Sphagnales > Sphagnaceae > Sphagnum > Sphagnum tenellum. The sequence continues at coordinate 1,463,572 of OY998159.1, forward strand.
ATAAATTTTTAATTGTAATTACCCCATGTGACTTACTATAAAGCCTAATCACCTTAGACAAAGTTGCATAAATTTTTAGTAACAAAACATAATAGATGGCACCAAGTTGTAATGGCAATTACATAAAAATGGAACTTGAATGTTCATTGATCCAAACAAGCTTATATATCATTGTTAGTCTGTAAATGATTTTATGACTAAGCAATGTGATTGCATTATTTTTATTCACTTACTTATTATTTATTAAGTATTCATTATTTAAATATTTAAATATTATTATTAGGTGTAAACAAGATATTTTATACATATTTATTACCTTGTTTCTTATTTGAAAACAAAAAAAAATAGTCTTTTAAACTTCAAACCTTCTTCTAACATTTCAAAACAAATGAATTTTTTAATTTTTTAATTTTTTTCATGGGCATCTCTAGCCTCCTTCTTGCTTCTCAAAACAATTTGTGTTGTATCATTTGGACTAGAAAATATCCCCCAAAAATATCCCCAACAATTATGTCATTTTTTAGGGGTTGGGGATGATCACAACCCATGTAATTTGTGAAAATTGATTCTTGAACCCCAAGGATGGAAATCAACTCTTTTACCACCAAGCCACCCCACTTGTGACAAAATCATGATGTGCATTTTATTTAGGATATTTCATTTAAAACATTGTATTATCTTTGATATCTTGTTAAAATTTTGTCCGAATGACAATACTAAAGTTTAAACTTAAATCCACTACAATAATGTACACAAATATGTTTTTTTTTTTTTTAATAATTGATTTGAAAATAAAAATATTTTAATTTTATTATTGAACATAATTTCCACAACCATTTTGTGGTAAAAATAAACTAAATCACATGATTTATAAATGGATAACAAAATAATAAATAACAATATATCGTTCATATCTTAAAATTTCATTTGATTTTAAAATTTATGTTATATATATTTTTTGACATATAATAAATTTAGTAATATAATATAATTTAAATGTGTGAAATATTATTTTTTCAAATTTATATATATATATATATTTCTAAATGGATGATAAAAATATATATATTTTTAATATTAGCCATATTATTTTTAATGTAAAAGTTTGTTATAGATAATCTTTTAATTTTTAAATATTAATTAATTCCATGTATTTAATTGATTTTATGGAATCTTTTCTTACTATCTTTACACATATATCATGTATTTAGTTAATTTTGAAATTTTGAAAGTTCAAAACTAACAATTGACCAGTTGGAAGTTGGAAAATTAAAAAAAGATTCATTGTGGGGCCATCAAATGGTGCAACAATGAATATACTTTTTTTTTGCCTCACTAAATGATACAACAAATAGATGTTACCAATGTTTTGTCTCAAATTTGATCCAAACCACTAGGTTAATTTTTTTTATAGAATTGACAGTTTAGTTTAAAGTTAATTAAATACATGTTATGTAATATCTTAAGTTTCACTTTAAAATATGATACAATACATATGCAAAAATAAATTATGTTTTTCACATTTCAAACCTTTATTTGACTTTAAAAAATTTACTATAAAAATTCACTTATAATAAATCATAATTGCACCAACAAAATATAATTTGTGGTATGATATATAATTTATTCACTATATAATCTGTTTAAATTGGTTGTAAATTACTTTTAGTTTGTAGCATATTTAGTAATTAAATTATATTGTCTACTTAATTAATTAACTACACCTATTACTTAAACCCAACCTAGTTAATAAGTAATTATTCACCAACTCTCTTTTCACATTAATTACGTGTGCATTTGCACCTAGGATTTACGGTCATAAATCAAGTTGAAAAGATGCCACATTGTGTCCAATGGCCTATGAACCACCTTCCAAGTCGCATAAATAACTACATTTTCATATATTTTGGGATGCCATTATAAATGGATGATATAAATGTTATTTTTCATCTTCGTATTCATTTAAATCAACAATAGTCGCAAGTATAAGTTGCATATGAAACTACAAACCACTTTGTAATTGGTTATGCAATTATAAGTTGTTTTTACCAAGTGACATGAAAAACAACACATCTGTAGTCGCAAAAATGATTATTTCAAAAAAACACAAAACGAATCAAGTGTCTTTGAAATAATCTCATGAAAAACTATGTGGTTTTCATGTTTTGTGAAGGTTAGATTTTTTTGAAAGAACCTTTCAAAAAATGCAAGTAGATTTTATATTTCATAAAGTTGGGTTTCTTTGAAAGAATTTCAAACAGTATGAAAATGGTTTTCGTAGTTCGTAAAGTCACGTTATTTTAAAGAATGTAAGGGTAGATGTAAATTAAGGTGGCTCAAAAGTGGCAATAGTCCCAATCGCAAAAGTCCATATTTTAACACTAAAATGGAAAAAACAGTTTAAAATCAATTTTGAGTGGGCCCCATGTGGTGATTAATCAACTGATAAAATCCATATGAAAGGCTACCCATCTACACAATTCTTTGACATACATGTTAGGGGGGGGAAAAAACAATCCAAGAAAAAATGACCAAGATAAGGACTTAGGAAAATAAGGTCCAAATTTGGTCATTCAAAAGTCCATAGTTATTTGTTAGTTAAAGTTTTTGTTGCAATTTTTTAAATCCATTTTTTTTCCCTGATATTTAGTTTTGGTAAAAACATATTGAGATAAAATCATAACAAAAAATGCATTTGAATGTTAATGCAAAACCCAAAACATAGTCCATATGCTCACTTTAAAAGTCCATTACTATATGATTAATGTATGTTTATTGAATTTTACCCTTCAATAAATATTCTTATTCAAGTTAGCAATTTTAATCCATAAATATTTTTGTCAAATTGATGTTTTTACAATGCGTTTGTGGCATTTGAATAAAGTAGACTTTGCATAAAGTCCATAAAAGGACAAAAAGTGAACGACTTTAGTGTGCATTCACTCATAAAAAAATTCAAGAAAACTTTTTAACTTCTTGCACATTAAGTTTTTTATAAAGAATTTCAAGCATTTTCGATTACCAAAATGATCTTGAAGCTAAATTTTAGAAATGTGAAAACGCTAGTTCAAAATAAGGGGTGGGTATATGGGGTTCCTAGAAACTACTAGGTTGAAGGTGGAGGAAGGGGTTTTGGCACAATGGGAATTTATAATCTATTTCTTTTTAAAAACTAAGTGTGTTAAGGGTGTACACTAATGTTCGATGTATTTTAAATATAGTTCCAATTATTTGCAAGTTTTTTATACCTTTCTAGTTTGCCTACTGACTTTGTGCCTCACAATCCAAAAGGGCCATAAGATAACTTATAAAAGTTTCCAAGAAAGGTTGCAAGATAAATATCTCCCAAAAGGGTTGCAAAACAAAAGGTAAATATAGTGTGTTCTTAATTATAAGGGCAAATTCTCATTTAATTTTGTCATCATTGCTAAAATTTTCTTCTAAAATCTTTTGAAATAATTTGCACCTTGTTCCAATTTTCCATGGATTAGTTATGTCTATATAATAGCATCTCTTGGCATACAATATCATTTGATGATTAGTATGGCCATTGGTTTTAGGGTTGAAGGTTTAATCTTTGAAGTGTTCTTATGCTAAGTGAATAACTAAGGCAATTTTTTCTAGGCGGAATATTGTTCAATTAGAATACATGTATTACTAACATAATTGAACTAGATATTGGTGAATATCCTTGGCTTTAGTAATTAAATTATGGTTGGGTCAAACCAACACCTACATTGTTACCTTCACATTTTTAGAGAAAGCATTTAGTAATTATATTTACTTCTAGAAATGTAAAAATTTGGACTCAAAATCCTTATTATTTGTAACACAACATTACTTCATTGCTTACGAGTAATTTGATGATCAAACTGATGTTAAACAAGTTCTCATCACCATGTAATTGCCCATCATTAAACACATACCTATCACTAAAATTGGGCAATTTTTGTAGCATTGGAAGTGCTAAGTGAAGGGTTACAAATGTTATTTGAATTTCAAAATCAAAAGAACAATGTATGAGGAAATAACATCCTGATGTGGCTTGATGATGACATGTCATAACTATTATATAAATCAAATAATGAAAATTCAAAAAATATTAATAAAATTCAATTAATTAATTGAATTAATAAAATATAGAATGTAAACCTAAGGAGGTACCCCTAAGAATGTGTAGGCCACTTATTAAAATACATAGCTAAACTTGGACAAAACTTACTTATTTCACCTTGGGCATTTAAACTGAACTTAGTTAAATTTGGCTAAATTTAACTACCTTTGGGTGTTTAAACTAAACTTGGTTTAATTCAATGAATTTTGGATCAACTTGGTTAATATTAAATTAAACTTGCTAAACTTGAATATTTTAATCATAATAGGTTAATGATTGTCATTTTTTCCTAAACTTGGTTAATTTGGGTTGAACGTGGCTAATTTTGGAAACTTTCAATAATTTTGGTTAAACCTAATTAAATTTCATTAAAATTGGTTTAAATTGAATAAACTTGGCTAAAGCAAGGTACTTTAGTGAATTTTGGTTAAAATTTATTAAATTTGATTAAATTTGGTTTAACCTCGTTCTATTTGTTTAAATTTGGGCATGTTAATTTAGGATAAACTAGGTCTATTTTGGCTAAACTAGTTTAACTTTAAATTAAATTTGTTTACTCTAGCTTAATTTGGCTAAATTTGGTTTAAGTAGAGTATGTAAATGTTTTTAGCTAAATTTAATTAAAATTGGCTAGACTTGGTTAAAATAGAATAAATTTGACTAAACTAGGGTAAATTAGTTAACTTTGGTTAAACTTAGGTACTTGAATTAATTTTGGTTCAAATATGTTAATTTTGTTTAAAATTAATGTACTGTAAACAAATTTGGTTAAATTTAACTAAAGTTGGTTCTATTTGGTTTAACTTGGCTAAACTACACATAAAACCTAAAACCTTAAATTGTACATTCTCAAATAAATTGTAGCCAAGTTAAAACAATTTAAGCCAAATCAACCAAGTTTAGTTAAACTACCTTAGTTTAACCAAATTAACTAAATTTAAACAAGATTAGCCAAATTTAATTAAAGTATCCAAATTCAGCCAAAATTAACCAAATTGAGTTAAAGTACCCAAATTTAACAAAATTAAATATTCAAAAACTAAAATTGGCTAAATTGAATTTAAGTGCCCAAGTTTAGCCAAAATTAACAAAATTGTTCATTTAAATACCCAATTTTAGCCAAATTTAGCTAGGTATGGGAATTTAGCATACGATCACTTTAAAGTTTAACCTAACCTACCTATTTATTACACACCTACCTACATACATGTACATATGTACTTATTATGCCAAGTCATTTACAACATAACTAAAATTAATCACATTAAGGTAGACAATATAAACACCACATCGGCATGGTTAATCCACATCTAACTGACATTGTCTAATTTTATTTAAATTATTAATTGAGTTACTCAAATTAAACATGTTAATGAGGGGGTGAGGACAAAAACTACCCTTTTAATCATTTCAAACTAGTAACTTTGCAATTTAATCATTGTAATCAAGATTTTGGGGGTGAAAAACATCATGTTTTGTTGTAGTTTTATGCCCCTTATGCCAAAGTTGAAAGTTCAAATGCCTAAAATGAATCAATAACCAACAACACACCTTGAAAGATGGAATGTACTAAATGGTTAGGATTTCAGTTCCCAAGCTAACCATGGTGGTTAGCTTATTTGTTTTTACTACCTATGGATTGCCTTTTTTTTTTTCCTTTCTTGACTACCCATTTGTTCATTTGAAATGTGTTTGGAGGTGCCCATACACAATTTGGTGCTACCCATTATAGGTCCAAAATTTGCATAACAAGTCCCAAATTGTGTAATGGTAAACACCAAAATGTGTATAGGCATCATCCTTTTTTTTGGAGAAAAAGATGGATTAAGCCAAGGATAAACAAGGTGAAAAAGAATGAGGAAACCCCTTTAGAACCAAAACCAAAATCAAAACTTCAATTTTGTTTTTCAAGAATTGGGCCAAAACTAGATCAAGGTTCCATTTTTTTGTGAAACAAAATTATATCCATTCTAATTGATTTTTTGAACCAAAATTGGAAGTTCTTCATTAAGGACAAGAGATGCTTAACACTAATAAGAATAGCCCTTCCTATGTACAAACATACAAACCATTTCCTTAATAATATTCACCTATTTTCAAGTACTTATCTATTTATGTATAGGACTGTATTTAATTATAGAATGGGTTACCAAGGTGAAAGTTATTCATAGTTCACATTAACACCTTGTGAACATTTTTTAAGATGCACAAGACCAAATGAAGTTTAATTTACATGGTTTTGTAAACTCCCCTTTAATTAGTAGAACCAACAACACGAAATTAAACTTTTGAAAAAATGTGAAAATTGGGGTTCCATTTTCGTAAATATCTCTAAATCTATCTATTATATAATTACAACATGGTGTGTGTGTGTGTGTGTCTGTCTTTTACTTATCTTTTACTTATTTCTTTTTTTCTGACGTCATTTCACTTTGAAGGGAGAACCCGGTGAAGCACGAGGCGGGGGGGGGGGGGGGGGGGCACATGCCCGGAAGGACCGGGCGGGGCAGGGCAGGGCAGGCCGCAGGGGGGGGGGGGGGGGGGGGGGAGGGCCTGTATCTAATCAAACAAAAATGCAATTTTTAAAAAAATTATTTTCATTATAGAACATATTAAAAAAACTATAATATATTTATTAAAAAAAGAAAATAAATAAATAAATAAATACATAAAAACAAAAAAAGTGAAGATAGACAAAATAAGAATAGAAAAAATAAAAACATGAAACAAATAAAGAACTATAAAAAAGGAATGGAAACAAATGAAACAAGGAAAGAAAAATACAATAAAAAAAATGAAAAAACCAAATAAAGGGTAAAAAATAAGAATAGCACTACTTGAAAAAAAATGAGGTGTGTCTTCTTTCTCCAAATTTCAAACTTACATCCAAATAAAAATGTATATAAAACAATAATAAAAATAGAAAATACATAAAAATTAAAATAAAAAAGTTAAAAGTTTCCAAAACATGAACCAAGGTGGCCGAAGGCTTTGGGCACCCACTAGTATTATTTTTATAGATTGTCCTTTGAATTTATGTAAAAATCCCAATGAAGGTGTTTCATGTGTTCATAGATTATGCTATTACATCTCCACTCATAGTAATAAAATATTTTAGTATTGCAATATATCATTAGTGAAAGATTGTAAACTAGTGTTGTTCGGTTATTAAATATTAGATGTACCCTTAGTATTTGGATGCATCATATATATAATATATATATATCCAAAGAGGAGAATATGTATTCTAAAAATCTATAATTTTCATTTCAAGATGGTTATGTACAAAAGTGATGCATACCTAAATTCTTTATTTTGAATGTTTATTAATTTTTATGCCACTACAAACTAGCCCACAAGATCACAAACAAGACACTATGAAAATAAGTAACTTGCAAGGGAGTTGAACCCAAATTCTTTATAAAACTCTACCCAATACAATGTAAGTTACCTACCCCAACCACACCCACACAAAATCACCCAACCCTATATACAACACCACCCCCAACAACCTTAATTATCATCTATATGCAACTCTTCAAAATACTTTGCTTTTCCAATCAAATCATAGTTGTCATCCACCAAAGGTGCTTTCTCTTTAATCCACCTTCATCTTACAATTAAGGGGTAAATCACTAAGCCAATTCTTCACCGTAGTGATGATCTAATATAAGGTTCTTTACTTGTAAATGGTAGTGTCATAAAGATGTCGACACCTTAACAAAACTAAACGTTTGTTTTGTTTCAATTTGTGACCTAAGAATGTCAAGAATTTGTCTACCCAAAAATTATAATAAAGAAGCATGACCAGAAGGTGTCTTGTCTGCGTAATAAAGGAGCATGACAAGTTAGAGTTCCAAGTAATAAGAGAATATAAAAGAGATTCACAACAACAAATCATTCAAAGAACACCATGATGCACCTAATACAAAAACAAAGTAACACCATGGGAAGCCGAAACCATCACAACAAATGCACAACAAATAAACATTGCAATAAGCCAAATCAAGGTAATGAGAAATTAAAGGATACGAGGTGAAAAGGAGGGCCCAAAGATAAGGTCACTTTGTGGATTTCTTTAGTGCCCATTTTCTTTTCCACAATGATGAGAGCCAAATCAATGGGACAAAAAAAACATGAAAAAGCCAAGAGGGCAGCCATTATCTGACATAATGAACTGTCCATTTTTTTCATTCATTTGAGCATATTTTCATCCATCTTTTTCTTTCTTCATCAATGACAAAATTGGAGCGTGAACCTTATTACACATTGTAAGAATTCTTCCATTGTGTACAAGGTGACGCTTGGCAAATACCTATTCAGCCTAACAAAGGGACCTTCAAATACAAAGGAAAAAAAATTGTCCATTTTTTATGTTCTTACAAACTTGTGTTGCAATGAAAAACCTCACCACCCATTGGAAATTCATGTTGAACATGGTCTTAGAAATGTGGGATCTCACCCAAGTTTTAGTATATTGGCTTCCACCAACAAACACACCTTATTCCTTCCAACCCTTGGTCTTTCCCATAAATTGCTCAATTCGGTGATCACCCATAAGAACATTTAGCCAAATTACTTCTTAGTCTTTCCCACTAGTTGCTCAATTGGTGATCATCCATAAGAATATTTAGCCAATTTTTGCCATATTCAAAATAAGGTTCAAGCAGAAATTTTTTAAGAACTTATTCATGTTGTAAGCAATTGTGGCACTTTTGGGCAACTTTTTAGATTTTTTTTTTTTGACAAAATTTGTTCAGACATTAGGGAATATATTACAGAATATTCCCTTTTCAAAAATATTTTGTAGAAAATGCCAAAAAGTCACCACCAAATAATTTTTCATAAAAAATCACTAGTGTCATGTTGCTGTAAAATATTTGGACTGGATTTATGGGGTTTCCATGAAAGAATTGTCTAATTTATTGGAGACGAAATAAACATAAAATCATCCAAACAAAATGGAAGTAGATCTAACCACCTCACACATTTGACTACTTGTACGTCCAGGGCCGATTGCTCATATACTACTACTAGTCTATGCAAATGGGTACATGCAATCCAATAAGGTTTAGGGTTTTTTCAAATGATTTCGATCATTTTGTTTGGGAATATGAACAACATGGTGTGACCATCTTTAGGTGTTTTAAGGTGAGGAGAAAATGCTCCAATAACCCAAGTGTTGAAACCTATGGTGACTTTGCAAGTGGTTGTGGGTCTAAATTGACATTAAGTCATGTTAATGTTAACCAAACCAAATAGACACAATAAACTCAAATGTAATATTTGGGTTTACTATTTAACATGAATGTTTAGTTGCTTACTATGGGGTCTTATCCATTGAAAGGAATAGTATTTTAGACTAAAATTTGAGTTTTAATGGAACTAAGAGTGGATTATTGAATGAGAAAAGCAATAATGTGGATCAAACAACAACACTTTTCATGATACGGGATATTTAAATTCTTAGTTTAGAATTTAAGACATAAGGTTCAAGGTTCAAGGTTTATACTTTAGGCCTCCTAGACATTCAAATGATGACTCCTAGATGCACATCATGGTTTTTTCTTAGAACATGTTGTGGATATACTATCCATTGAAGTGATCATAAACGAAGTTATAGAAAAGACCTACTTGTGCTAGCAATTGCTTGAATATGGTTGTGTGATCAAAGTGCAAATTTTCGTTGTTTTACACAATTGTTTTGGATAGGTGTTTCCTCTCCCCATTAGAATCACATTGGCCACCCAACAAAAATTTCCCACACAAAGATTTACATTCCTCATGATGAAACAACTTGAAGAACTCTACTTGTTGATACTCTATTTGATTTATTTGCTATGGGGAGAAAATCATGATGGCTATGGATGTGGTACCTCATTTGACATTTGGTTAAATTAGATGTTAGCAAGCTCTTGATTGGATCTTTCTCAGATTCACATTTTGGTGAGTGTGAATGTGGTGGGGAAGGAAGGATATATTTGTGAATGTACAAGAAAAGTGCTTTTACAAACATAACCAAAAATAATTTAAAAACTAATTTAGAAAATAATTTTTAAAAAATAAATAAATTATATATATATATATATATATATATATCCAACCCAAACTAATTCCTATTTAAAACAAGTTTGTTGGGTCCTGTCCCTGTGGACTATGGCATTAGATTTTTAGCTTTGATTTGCGACCTTTTGGTCTTGGACCCTCATCTAAAGGTCATGGGTCCTATTTATGGCTCTCATCCAATAAGATTGCTCTATTTCATTGGACCCATTGGACCTTGGATCTTCATCTAAAGTGGCCCTTAGTATTTTGTTGACCTATGGGGTAAGTGTGTAGGAGACAAAGGATCTTTAGAACCATTTGAACAATAATGGATCCCATTGTCAAAAACTTGGCTTTACCAATGGGTAAAGTCCTTAGGGTGGGGGCATTCTGAAAATAAGGACCAAATGACAAGGCCCCCAAATGGGCCCAACGCTATATATTTTAGCAATGTCCCTCACCCGTATGGGCTTTATCCATTATAAAAGCATGAGGTGAACCTAAAACATAAGTAGATGATGAGGTAAAAGAGGGCGGAGGGGAGGAGCGGGGGTTGTGCCTATTCCTTAAGAATATGAGGCATATAACACCTACTTAAAGAGTTGGAAGGGGTACTATGCCTAGTAGGGCTGGTTCTTTGCAACCAGCCTTTCTAGTTTTTAGGACCCATTTGAGGGTCAAAAGTGTATCTATGGTTTTTTTTTAGTACCAATGGTCAAGGGTGAGATGGGGGGTTCTTTGATCATTTACACAAGGCCCAAGGGTAACACATAATATATATATACCTTGCCTTATAGTAGTACCACAAGGTTCCAAAAAGAGACAACAAGCTCCCAACACCAAAAACAAGGGTTTGAAAAGTTCTCCTCTTGAATCTTAATTTATATATCAAAGCTTATATAAGACCAAATCTAGATAAACTTCTTACACATATAAGACCAAATCTAGTTAAGCTTCTTACACATTTTGGCCCCATATAGTAAGTCTTCTTGCATTGGGTTTCAATTGCTTTAAAAAAAATTATCATTTGAAATTAGGTTTAATAGACTCTACAATGCAATTTTGTAAGCCTTATTAGATGGTACACACACAACACACCTTAAAAAATGTCATCTTCCACACAAAAAGTTTGCATATCCCTATTATATAAAAAGCTTGTTTGTACTCCTCCTCATACACTATTCCTTTAATTTACCCAACTTGTTTTTGTCTTCTTTCTAGAAAAAAGAAACTTGCCAATTTTGAGATAAAGCTCACCATAAGATCACCGACACAACTTTTTTAGGGTTTAGTACTAGGGTTTTAATATGGTTTATATTATACATAGTAGTTTTGACCCCTTTTTTTGTTGTGTTTTGTGGAGTAGGGTGAATAAGAACTATGTCTAAACCCTAAACCAATACTAGTAGATGGTTAGAAATGCATTGAAGATGGATCATGTGGCCCATTGGTTTCCTATCCCAAACTTAACCATAGTGGTTAACTAGGGTAGCAACTTGGAACCATTCACATGTATTTTACCTACTTACTACCCTTCAAGTGGACTTATGATGCAATCTACCTACCTACTATTACTACCCATCAAGTACCTATCTACAATTTACCTACCTATTACTACACACCAAGAACCTACCTACAATTTACCTACCTACCACCCACCCACCAAGTACCTACCCACTTACCTCTTGCCCCCTTCCTTTTTCCATGCATATATCATTCTGACCAAATGTTGGATAAGAGTTTTTCATCCATTGAGAGAGAATGGGTTACATGACTTCTCATCCATTTAGGCATAAGGTTCAAGAGCAACAAAGATAATTTGTAGGGCTAAATTTGACCTACAAAGATAATTACTAAATTAGTTTTTTTTAATAAAAAAAACCATGAAGAATAATTTCTCCTCCACACTTGGAGGAAGCCAAAAATGGAGCGAGTGTTCTAATATTAGGGCAATCTTTGTCAAGAGACTTAAAAAAAAACCCCCAAAAAAACAGCCCCCCAAAATAGCCAAAAATACTTCACACCCCTAAAAAATCCCCCAAAAAATCACCTAACTAGGGTAAAGTTCTCATAGTAGTCCCAGAGGGTTTTTTTATTTTAAAAAATTAATTTTTTTTCTGGCTAAATTTAGCCAGTTGGCTTTTCAAAATCGCCAAAATATGTATGTTATTGGTTTTCTTCAGTCGCCAGATTTTTTGATAAATTATTTATAAAACAATCATCAGATTTCTCTTACTGGGTTTAGCATGTGTAGCCAAAAAAAAAAACATGAAAGGATTTTAAACTTTAATACCCGGTCAATAGCCAAATTTGGCTAAATCTTCTTGTAAGCAATCGCCAGGGTTGGCTACACTACGAAATTGATTTGATTTTTTTTTTTAAATTAAAAATTTTATTTTTAAAATACATAGTAAGTACTACCGACTTAGTTATTCACCTAGTAGTAACTAGATAAAAAAACAAATTACCTTATTTTGCCCAGAAAGTAAAATTGTTTTTACTAGTTACCATATAGGCATTGCCAGCTGTTATTGTCCAGTGAAGTGAGACCACATTATGAATTGCCAGCTTTAGGCCAGATGGATGAATATAGATGAACGTATGAACAGCATCCATGTGGGGACTTTTCATCCTCGAACACACGGTTCTGGCGTTCATAATCCGGCGCTCGCTGGGTCCCTCTCTCTTCTCTCCTCTCCTGTGTCTTGTCGCGCTTTGTTCCAAGTCTGCCTTCCTCGCTTGCGCTCGAGCTCGCGGAATTTCGCGCTGCGACGATTGCAAGCAATCCCTAAGAGATTCTGCCTCTTCATAACCGGACCCTTAAAGAAGAAGAAGCGAAATGAAAAAAAAAAAAAACATTAACAAGGGGGAAAAAAAAGAATAGAAAGAAAGAAACAAGAAGAAGAAGAAGAAGAAGTAGACGAAGAAGACCCGGCATCAGCAGCGGCAGTGGAAGAAGAATAAGAAGAAGAGCAGCAGCAGGAGGAGGAGAACTACTTTGCTGTTTTGGGTATTCTTTACTCTTCACAATTAGACAAAAAAACGAGAAGAAGAAGCAGCCAGCAGCAGTGGAGAATAAGACAGAGTGACAGACAAAGAGATAGAGGTGTGCATGAGCACCAAGCATGGAAGACGATGAGGCCGGAGCTGTTGACTGGAATGTATGTCGCTCCCTTTCTCCCCTGCATCCCACACATCGCTCTCTCTCTGTTCCTGTCTGTGTCTCTGTCTGTGTTTCTGTCTGTGTTCCTTTGGGTGGGCAAGTCCCTGGGGGTTTGTGACCATGTCTGGGAGCTCTGATTCAGTAGCATGGGAATTGGGGTTTTGGGTGATCAACAACTGGTGGATCTGTGAAGACCTGGGGTTCTGGAGCTTGATGTATCTGCTTGATGGGTTGAAGGATCTGAAACTTCTACTCTGCTTTTGTGCGTTGTGGAGGTGGAGATCTATTGATCTGTTTCGGTCAAGATCTTTGGTGGATAGTAGAAGCATAGATTTGTTTCTCACTGTGCCCATCTTCAGAAAGACTGTGCTGCTTATCAAACACAATTCCTTCTGAAGAAAACTGTAGCTGCATAGAGAAAACCCTAATAAAGTTCAAATAAAGTTGCTTGCAAAAGCAAAAGAGAATGCAAAAGAGATGCCAAAAGAAAATGCAATAGAGAATGCAAAAGAAAATGCAAGAGAGAATGCAAAAGAGAGTGCGAGTTTGGGGTGGTGACTACCCCTTGCAAGAGATTCCTTCCAGCAGCAGCAGGAGAAAGGAAAAAAAACACTGGAAGTTCTGTTGGATGATGTTGGTGATGAGAGTTTTGTTGGTTTTTTTTTTCCCCTGGTTTTTTGCAGGTAGTGCAGGTGCAGCTGGATAGTATAGGCGATCCATGGAAGCAGCCGCGGTTTGACTCTCTGCCGCATGTGGTGGAAATTCTCACCTCCCCAAATCCCGAACAGACACTACAGAGCTTGCGTGAGCAGCGAGATCTGGTTGAACATCTTGTGGATGGTGTTGTGCACAATTACAACACCGGCTTCAGTAAAGCCATCCAGAACTATTCACAGGTACGTCTGTTCATTGTCATTTCTTTCTCTTGTACTACTTCTTTTACTCTGATTTCTGTCCGAATCTCATTGTCTAAGGATAATGGCAGCTCCTCCTCTGCATTCTTGAAGCTTTTTTGAAAAGAACTCACTCAACAGACAGCAGTTGGAGCAGAAGTTTTGGACTTTTTTTTTTTTTCCTGAATATAATTATTATTTCCTCCATGTGCAGATCTTGCGGGTGTTCTCTGATTCCACAGGAAAAGTAGAGGAATTGAAGGGAGATTTAGAGAATGCACGTATGTGGCTGGGCGCACAGCACAAGCAACTGCAGCAGCAATGGTCTCGCTCTGTCACACTCCGCCATGTGATTTCGTTACTTGATCAAATCGACAAAGTTGCTCAGGTTAGAAGTACAGAGCTTCTAATGGGTGGCTGTTTTTTTTTCTTTTTTTCTCCCCTTTTTTTCCTTCCACCTCAAAAAGCACAGTCTGCAGATGTTCCTTTTACAAAGAATCAGTCTACCAGGCATGGAGAAATTGCACAGTAATCATTTGGTGTCTATGTCAATTGTTGGTGCCAGGTCCCAGCTCGCATTGAGAAACTGGCTGCTGAAAAACGCTACTATGCAGCAGTGCAGCTCCATCTTCAGTCTATCAGTATGTTGGACCGTGAAGGCATTCAATCGGTAAAAGCTTCTGACAGGCATTCCCAGAGAAACAGCAAATTGAGACCATCATCTTGTTGTTCTGATGAACCCTAAACCTTGGGACCGTTGCTGTAGTCTATATCTACAGTTCACAATTTTCTTGGGTGCAATTCTACCTCTTTGAACTGTTTGAAGAATAGTAAAAAAAATTGGCTCTGCACAACCTTTGGACAGACAGATTGGAAACTGGTTTCCCAAACTGGCTTAGGTGCAAGCAAGAGTTGTATCACCTGCTCAACTGGGGGAAATTTGGGAACAAGGACGAGCTGCTGCCACCAGGAGGAATATGAAAGTTAGAAGTTTTGAATTTTTGCTGCAGGTGGGTGCACTTCGGGATGTGCGAGCTGAGTTAAACAAGCTGCGTGGAGCACTCTTCTTCAAGGTTGTTGAGGACCTGCACCTTCATCTTTACAATAAGGGCGATTACAGGTCTGAGACTCCTTTCTGTTTTTCTTTAGACAAAGCTCTTTGTTGTTTAGTCTAGAATATTATTCCTGACTTTCCTGAATTCCTATTTTGAGTTTAGGGTTTAGGTTTGAGCCAGTCCGTGTTTTCTGGCAGAGCTGTAATCTTGTGTGTTGCAATTTTGTGGGTTTTTTTTGTGTGCGGTACATTATTGCTCTGGGAAAAAAACAGCTTAAACTTAGCAATCAGCCAAGATAAAGCTGACGACATATCAAACCTAACCCCAGCTCCAGTTCCAGCAGTTGGAAGTTTGCACCCTGTGTCAAGGCGCACCCGTACCTTGACAAGGACGGTCTCCTATGTTTCAAGTGTAGATCGAACAGCTGATGTGCGGCATATGAGTGATGGGTAAGTTCCTCTGCTCTCTCAGAAGCATTGAACTCTCTCCAATTGGTAATGTTGTTGTTCTTCCTCTTCCGAAGAAGATCACTAAAGAATGAATTCATAAGCATTGGAACCGCATTTGATGAAGGCTTTTGAATTTAATCAAGTGGGTGGGCTTTGTCACAGTTGGTCAGTAGATGGAAATAGCACTACTGTCACTGGAATAGAGAGTGGTGGAGATGCCGCTGCCTCCGACAGAGCATCAACAAATGGGAATACTGATGGTATGGGCAAAGAGGGTCATAATGTGGCTGCCCATGTCCTCCCGATTTGGCTTGTCGGCTCCACTCCTAATGAATTCACAGTGGGTTCACTGGATATTGAACTTTCTTGCCATATGTTTTGGTTCCTCTATTGAAGTTTTTTTGTGTGCATTCTTCACTCTGGTGTTGATGTCATTGATGTTTTCTGTCAGGGTGTCTCACGGCTGTGATAAAAAAAGCTTTAGTAAGCTTTCTTCTGCAGCTCCACCCACGAGACTCTGAACACCAAATTTGTTGGATGGGGAATGTGTGTGACCCAGGAATCCATGATGAAGAGTGATTCTCCATCGAGTGTGAAGTATATAAAGACAATGGTGGAATGCCTCACATTGTTAGGGAAGAGTGCCACTGGAGGTGCCATTATCAGGTACATGAGTATCTTCTGATTGGTATCTCTTTGCAAATTGAGTTCCTGAAGAAGATTTCATAGTGTCATAGTATCATACATCAATTTGTTGGAATTGGGATCACTGCATCATTGCTCCTGGCTCACAATACTTGGGTTTAAGAATTCTCTCTAGAAACGTCAAAATTCCCAAGTCCTGGCTGAACCCTAAACCTTAAACCTTTTATGCTATATGGTCGTACTTGATATGGTTTCTTGTTGTCTTTTCCAAATTTTTCTGTAGCCAACGGGTGAGACCAGCAGTGCATGAGCTGATAACCTCAGAGATCAAAGCACGTGCAGCAGCCATGGAGGCTTCCAGGCCACGTGTGGACCAAGTTGCAAAGCTTCTGAGATCGAGCAGCATTGGCATGTATCTGGCACCGAAGCAGAGGAACGGAATCAATGGGAGCTCACCCGTTGCAGAATGGGGACTACCGGTGGGCAAGGCGCAGACTGATGCACATGAACTTCTGGAGTCAGTTCTAGACTTGGTCTCCCAAGTCCTTGGTAAAATTTCATGTCACTCAAATACAGATAATAATTCCAGTTTATATGATTGTATGTACTACGACAGAAGAAGTTCCAGGGGATTTAACACAAGGATTGAGACTTCAGCACCAGATTTGCAATCATGAAACTGGGTTGGATTGCTTTGGCATCAATGGCTGCAGAGAATCATGTTATTGTTGGAGAGATGATGGAGTGCCATGAGAATTCCCCACAGACCACAGCCAATGGCATGGGCGCTTGGAGTAGCGACACAGACATGAGCCATTTGGAAGGCAGTGGCTACAACCTGGGCTTTGTCCTCACTGTTATACAGGTTGGTTAGTCCTTGGTTTTGATTGCGATTTGACAGTTATTCTTTCACATTGTACATGATTTGGTTTGAGGCAGATAGAACTGGTTACAGCTGCCGCCACTGCTGCTGCAAAGGAACAGTCTCTTTCTCTGTGTGTGAGCAGGGTTTAGGGTCTTGAAACATGCAAATCAGATGCATACAGTTCTCACCTGCAGTTTGTAAAATTTTCGTGTATATATGAGTGCAGAGTGAGTGCCAGCTGCTGATATGTGATATACTGAGGGCCACTCCAGATGCAACATCAGCTGATGCTGCAGCACAAACCGCTAGACTTGCAAGCAAGGCACTCCCTGCAAATGCCAAGTAACAAACCTGAACTTCCATTTGAACAGTAAAAGGACTGAGAAGTTGCAAGAGCTTTGATGATGGGATTTAGGGTTTAAAACTGTTTACTTCGTTCAGCTTTGTTTGTTGCACACATTGCTGCTTCATGAAAATTCCTACATTGTTGGTGGGTATTTTGCAGGAAGCAATATTTACGCAAAACAAATGAAGAGAGGTACATGGGAAACCTTTCTCTGGGATTCTCCTTACTCTTCTGAAGTATGTCTTTAGTGTTTTTAGATCAGGAACACCTGCATACAAGCAAGCTTGCACTTGGGGTCAATGCAAGTGCTCTGTAGACTTTTAACTTTCACTGAATGACACACAAAGTGCAAATGGATGTTTGAAATGATTCTGGATATACTGGTGTGGTGTGCATGGTGGCAGTCACGGGGAATCAGAGGAGGGTTTGTCATTTGCTTTCCGCTTCACTGACACTATCCTTGCTTCACCAGGTCTGATTCTCCTGGACACTCCTGACATGTGTTTACTTGTGGGAATTTACATGCCAATTTTCAAGGAGTGCTCCTGTTTCTTCCTGTTTCCAGTGTCATCACAAAGTGTTGGTTCTTTTGGTGTATAGTAGTACAATAGCCTGACTTTTTTGGGTCCTGGGCTATTGTTCTTGCAGGGCAAACTGATAGTTTGACTGCTGACACTTTACTCCATGGGCTGAACCGTAGAAAATCACCGCCAGGTTCTCAAGAAGGCTATGGAACTGCTGCTGTTCTTTCTGAACGTGGGATTTACCTCACTTCAGCTGTTTATCGTCCTGTTCTTCAGGTGTGCACTAAACCCTGAACCTTGACTTGGGTGTTGGACCATTTGCTTGAGATGCCTTCAACCAACATGGGTCAGTTGATCCTCTTGCAAGCTGATGAGAGACTTTCTGTATGCAGGGAAATTTTTTTTAAGGAAAATTCTTACATTTTGCTTGAGTTCTCATTTTGCAGTTTATGGACAAAATGACATCACTTCTTCCTCCAAAATATACAAGCCTTGTGTAAGTGATGTAACTCTGTAGACTTTGCCCCAAAAAACTGTATTCTTTCTCTATTGAAGGTTAAAACCAGTGTTGGATTAGAACTGCCCAGTTTGGCCAGTTAGAACTGCCAGTTCTGGTTCCTGTTAAAACCAAACCAGAAGTGGGTCTGATTTTGGATCTGATTCTGTAACCAGAACCAGAACTGGGTCTAAAACTGGCAGTTAGCTGCCAGTTTTGAACTGGATCACCCAGAACCAGGTCTGACGTCCAGAACTGGAACTGGAACCTGAATTAATTTTTTTCAGGAACCGAACCAGAACCAGACCCTGGGGTTCCATTTTTTTGTGGAAACGGAACCCAAACTGTTCTAATTTTTTAAGAACTGGAACTGGAGGTTCTTCATATGAGTCAAGAACTGTGCAATACTGGTTAAACATCCAACTCAAGTTTTGGGTTTCTATAGACTCTTTTGTCTCTTGTTCAACAGAAATGGCGCTTTGGATTTGATTCTTTTTGGCTGGAAACCCGAACACAATTAGTAGAAAGTCACACTCTCTCTCTCTCTCTGGTTGCGCTAATTGTCAGTTGTAAATTCCAGGGATAATAACCTCCAGAGTTTTATGGAGAATTTTGTGAAGAATCAATTTCTGCCTATTGTACATGTTGACTACCGTACACGTGTAGCAAATGCTCTTGCAAGTAAGTAAGCTTTCCATCATCAGTACCACTGTTTACTCCCGAGAAAACCCAATGCTATCCAAAACATAATGTACTGTAACAAAAAAGAAACTACTTTTGTTGCAACAGAATTGATGGGTTAGAAAAAAAGTTCTGTTGAGATTCACCTAATTTCATTGTTCTTCCACCTATTACATACAGTAGTCAAATCTGTGGTGGGTGGGTGGATGGATTCATTGTTTTCAGGCCCAGCTGCATTCCGGCTTAAAGCTTACCCTGGGGCAGTGTACGAGACATTGGTGGAGAAAGGCAGGCCCATATTGCAGGGACCCATGTCTGCCAATCACCTTATTACTGAAGTAGGTGTTGGAATACCTTTCTCTCTCTCTAGATGCTGGTTGGACACTTTTCCAGTGTTGGGTGTTTTGCATCTGCAATGGCAGAGAATGTGCATATAGATCTGTGTACAGAGAAAGGGCATGCAATTTTCTCTTCATTTTTATTTTTTTTATGAAAATACATTGATTGATTGATTTATTTATTGTTATTTATTTATTTTACTAGCTATTGATGTTCTGCCCTGTAACAATTGGGATTGGTAGGTACTGGGATGGGCACAAGCAATGCCAATGTATGCAAGTGAGATTTTGGAACTGGTTCAGACACTTCTTGATCGCACCTTGGAGCGCTGCCGGGCCGTATACACCGAGGTTTGTCATTTCTGTTACAGGCAAATGTTGCTTTAGGTATATATATATATGTTTAATAAGAAGAAGACATGGTATTTTTTGTTTGATTCTACTCATGGCAGTTTGCGGGAGGAGGTTCTTTAACTTTGAAGGTTCTGTCTGCTTCCATTTTGGCTACACTTGTCTGAAATGCACAAAATCAAGAACTAGAGGTCAAATAAGGAGTTGGGTGGGATTGGGCAGGCGGTTCTTGGCAGTTTAAGTTCAAGTATAATTGGGCGAGGAGACATGAGTAATCTAATGAAGCAAGAGCCAGCACATCTGCTTCTGGATGTGTCCTATCTCAGTCAGCTGGAGCAGAAGGTGGTGGTAGATGCACCCCTTGATA
Organism: Sphagnum tenellum; assembly: GCA_963921925.1. Classification (NCBI taxonomy): domain Eukaryota; kingdom Viridiplantae; phylum Streptophyta; class Sphagnopsida; order Sphagnales; family Sphagnaceae; genus Sphagnum; species Sphagnum tenellum. The sequence goes on from OY998159.1 coordinate 1,483,904, forward strand.
CCGAAGGTCTGGAAGTGGAGATGGAGATGAACAACCTCCTGCTTAGCTTGCGCCCCATTAGACAGGTGCATTGCTGTCGCTGAAAATGCTTTCTTTCTTCCTTCCTGTGTACGTTTTACACTTGCTTAGAATTTCCAGGTTTTTGCAAGCAAGCAAAGCAACAAAACCATTGGTTGCAACAAAATTTATGCTTGTTGGAGGGGGGCCTGTGTTGTGAATCAGGAACAACTGATATCACCAAATCACAAGATGGTGTTGCTAGCTGCACTTAGTGACTCTTTAGACTACATGTCTGAATCTGTTCAACAGTATGTCCCTGAACCCAAGAATTCATGCTGGAAGAATGCATATGTCATGTCTAGAGGAAAATTTTCTCTTCTAGCTAGTTTCATTGCATGGAGTGCACTCACTGGCAATGAAAATGTGAGAGCTTGTACTGGAGGAATGCTAAGACAAGCTGGGTAATTTCCTGGAAATGTGGGTCAAAGAATAGAACATGTATTTGAGAGTGGGATTTGAGTGTGATGAACAAGGAGATTTGTTTTCGAGAACTGGGCCTTGGGTTGATAAACAAGTAGATTTTGTTTTTGAGAATTTTTTCAGAGAACCCAAGTTTCCAAACAGAATTGGATTTCAAACATGGGCTGTGGATGGACGGAAATAGTTTGGGACCCTTTTTCTCAACCAGGAATTTTGCAATTAAGTTTCTGGATTTGACATCTTTTTGTGGATGGAATTTGCACTATGATCCGGATTGTGTTTAGGTTGGGATACAACAATACATCACCTGGCTCACCACTGAAGAAGAAGAATGCCATTCATCATGTTGCAGTGCACCATCGACGAATGAACAGTGCATTAACTGCAGGTTTGGGGGTTTTGACTGAGAAGTACCACCTCCTGTCTGCTGAATGCCTGCGCACCCTTAGAGTTGAATTGGAACTTCTAGCAATTTATCACCTTCAGGTAGAGTGATCTTCCTTCCAAGGCTTTGCTATGTAGGTATTCTGTAGACTTTCGCTTTGCAGTATGTCCAATTTTCTGCAGAGATCCTGACTAGTACTAGGTAGATTGACAATGGTTTCAGATGAATTCAGTGGGTAGCCGTCAGACCCAATAATCTGAGCTTTCTGGCAAGTTGAGATCCTTGCTTTGCTGAAGACTTGGCTAATGGGAAAGTTCATGTGGGAGTGTTGGGATAGGGCATGGCAGGACGTGTCTATGTAAGTGATCAGGATGCAGAGGAACCAGAAGAGTTTGTTGTTGCCCTCACAACACAGGTTTGTGAATGAAACTCTTTGTACTAATGCATTTGCTACTACTTGTACATTCAGGTCCATGGACAAATTGTGGGGTTTGGATATTGGGTCACCTAAACCCATAAACCCTAAACCCTAAACCTGGGATTTTGGGTTGGTTGTTTGGGTAGGTGTTGGTCAAATTTTGACTGCCATGTTGTTGCTTGTTTTGATGGGCTTTTTGTTTGAGATCAGATTGCGAGAATAGATGAGGAGATGGCTGCATATGTGCCACCTTTAAAGCGGAGTTATATTTTTGGAGGAATTTGCAGCATTTCTGCAGCAGCATTCATCAAGGTTAGTATGGAAACCCTAATCCCTAAAACCCTAAATCCTAAACATTGGTTTGTCATGGGGCAGGTTATCCTGTGTACCTTACAAGGTTGGATGTCTAGAAGAATCTCTTTTCTGGTTTGATTTTCACATCATGGGTTGGTTGTCTTTCTGTTGCCACTGCAGGCATTGAATGAGATGCAGTCAATCAACATGTTGGGTGTGCGCCAAATTTGCAGGAACTGCATAGCCCTCCAGCAGGTCTCAAAATTACTTTTTCCCTCACAGCTGTGACTTGAATGGCAGATCGAAGCAGAAGAGCTTCAAAGTGACACCTATCAGAATTTATAAAAGACATCATATATATGAACTTATTCCACTTATGCATGGAATGCAGCAACTCTCATGTGGAACAATCTTATATTTCTGACTAGATTTGAATTGCTGTGCTGGGAAACAGGCTTTGGTATCAGTATCACCAAGCAGTCGTGATTTTGTGGAGGAGCGTTTTGACCGTGTGCGCACCTACTATGAATGCCTCAATCTTCCCTTTGAGGTATTTCCTCTTCCTTTCCATTGCTTCATCGCAAGGGTACAGTATTCTATATGCTCTGCAAATCTTAAATCCTGGCTGAAAAGAGCATTCACCAATTTTAAGCTATTGATGGGTGATTATGTTTCCCTGCAAAATCACTGCATCTGTATAGTGATCCTTCATCTCCTGCTACCTGAACAAGGACCAGATCACTGTAGATTGAACCATTTCTCTCTGGACTTTCCTTTCAGGGTTTAGGGTTCTAGTCTTATAGTAGTACTCTATAATGATATTGACTTTTCTTTGGCTGCAGGCCCTGGTTGCATTTGTTACTGAACATGATGCCCTGTTCTCTTTTCCAGAGTATGTCTCCCACTCCTGCACATGCACGTTTGCTATTTCTGATGATTTACTTGTCAGAATCACGCATATTGATCCTCACCTATCTTGACTCCATACCCACCACCCTCTTATCCTATTTGGATTGAGGGTGAAAATCTGAACCCCTCTGCACTTGTATAGAATGAATGTCAACAGTGAAGTTGGAAACTTCCGGCAGTTCTGAAATGCCAGTGCTTGGAATTCTCTCTCTCTCCTTTTTGACACGCAAATTCTGCACATACTTGCTTGCCTTCTTTCATGATAAAACTTGCAAAACAGTTTCCTGCCTTGCTTCTTATATGGCATCCCAATATTTTTCCACTACCTAAATCTGGATCAGGATCATTGCCATAACATCAGAATCAAATCCTTTGTGATCAAATCATCTCACAGCAGGGTTGTCATTCTGCAAGTTGACCCAGCAATAACACTAGGGCTTAGGGTTTAGGGCTTAGGGTTTAGGGTTTAGGTGTTATGGGTGATTGGTAGGGGTTTGACCCTCATGTTTAGCCAGCAGCAGCTTTGTAATCTTTGATATTTATTGTGGGGGAAATCCTGATGCAGATACTCAAGTTTGTTAAAGGTGAGCGTTTCAGGAAGGGATATACCAAACAATGCAGTGCAACGATTGGGCCGGGTTTTAGCTCCATGAAGAAGGTATGGTAATAATAAATATATATCTAGAGTGGCATGGGTCTATCCACCACATCCTCCCCATAGTAGAATCATTTTACACTCATACATGGCCAGGCAGTAAGTAGTGTTTGACAATGGTTTCTTATTGATTTTAATTGATTAGTGTTACGCTGGTTGCATTTTTGTGAAAGACAGTTTCTTTCACATTTTTGTGACCAAGGAGGGTCTACAGTTTTATTCTGTGTTCTCCACCAAAATAAAACTGCCGAATACACTGTGACCCTCTTTTTATGTACCAATGACAAGGGTCCAGTTTAGTGCTCTTGTAGTAGCGGGCGTGCATGCACCTATGTTGATGTTGCAAACATGCCCAAAAGACTTGATTTTATTAGAGGAGTGGGTTAGATCAAAAAGGTGTGGCTATTTTGCTTGGGACTGGTTTGCTGTTGAGTTCCAGGGTTCAAATAAGTGACCTTAACTGGCAAAGTGGTCAGTGACCTCTTGACCACAAATCCTTGATTGCATCCTGCCATTTCATGGTGGAAATGGGCCATGGTGCAAACTTTTTGCACATGGCACCACAATTCCATGTATATAATATGTTCCAGTGTTTGGTAGTTCTCTCTTTTTCAAAGAAAGATCCAGTGGGTAAGGGTCAGGTATCTGGACCCTTGACCAGTGGTTCTCAAAATATCAGAGAACTGGGCACAACCCGCAACCCTGGTCCTCAAGAAACCAAAGAACCTGTCAAAGACCCTGCCCTGAACTGCATGTTCTGTGTCAGTTCTTTCATGAAACTCACTGGGTGCTTTGAAAATTTTCAGAAAATCCCAGAACCAGAGGTTTTTGTCTTTTTCTGAAACTTTTCGTCACAAACCTGGAATTGGAGGTTCTTTGATTCTGAAGATTTTCAAAACCTCCAATTTTCAATAGCCCGGAACCAAAGGTTCTTTGATCCTGAAGATTTTCAAAACATGGAACTGGAGGTTATAACAAAATTCAAATAACTGACCAACACTGGTTTGTTCTTTGATAAGAAAAGTGATAGCTCCATCTAAGTGCACTGCCTATGCTGGAGTGGGTAATCTTTACCACCCAGGGATCGTTTTTGCTGTCAGATTTTGTCATTTATACGCTGAATTATGGAGCATGGATCTGGCCTGCCATGCCAATTTTAATTCAAACCGAACAACATAATTATGCTTCTGAATGTGCCAAACAAAACTTTTTGAAAAAGTCAACTAGCCCAAGAGAGTTTGAGTGTAAGAGTTGTCCAAAATTCTGAAATCTTCCTTGTTGAATGATGTTGTAAATATGAGTTCCAAATCTACATCATCATCACAGATTCACAAAAACCCATGGCTTTGCAATGCTTCCAGAACAAATGAAAATTTGATTCAAAACAGGTTGTTTAAGAGATCCATTTTATTGCAAATTCAATTCTAGGGTATGTGGGTACTGCTCATATTTTGCAGGTCCATTTTTGGATTACATTTGAATCAAGTTGTGATCGGGTTGTAAGTTAACAACACATCTCCAATGATAAAACTTACACAATGGCAAAACCTCTGATATATCCAGCATGTCCACATTCACTGAAATCTGAAATATAATCCAACAAGAGAGTCCACAAGTATACCAACACCAAATCCCTCATTGTTTCATATTCATGTTTTTTCATCATAGCATGAACATCAAAGGGAGCATTAGTGATGTTATGTGTGCAATTAGTGACGTTCACTTAATTATGGACCATAATCACATTATCATTTGATCCAACAATTCTAGTGTTGCATTAGAAACATTTTTCAACCTCAAAAACAAGAGCATAACCTAATTCCAAATTTCATTTTCCCAATCATTACCACCATGAGGTGCAACTCATCGTGCATTTGGCCAACAATTGGCTTCTTCATCACCATGCCCTTCAACACTTTGATTCTTTAAAGGATACAAAAGAAAAGGCCTTAGCAACCTTAATCATAACAATCTCACCTTTCTTTCATCTCCACATGCCTTATGCTCAAGGGATGCCGATGCATAATCGAAATCTTGAAGATCTCACCATGTGGTAAAGAAGGAATTGTATAATTAGTGGAAGAAGATCATTTGTAATAGGAAAATTCAAGTAACAAGGTTGTGGGAAGAAAGGATCTCAGATGTTGCGATGTTGGACAACAAGAACAATGCATTCCCACTAATAGAAGCAAGAGATGGGTCCAATGTAATAAGGTTCCTAGTATTGTAAGAAAAATAAAATATGGTAGAAGAGAAGCAACAAATTCAAACCCTTACATAACCAAGTATTCCACATAATGGATAAACATCAAAATTGTCAATTGAACCACAATTAACACTTGACAAAATGCTTCCATGAATATCATTATCTTTCACATTTTAATGCAAGAACCGCCTTCCAATTCACGTCTTCACATCATGACTTCAACATTTGTCATTTCATATATCCCATCATGGTAAGGATGACACATCCACACATTCATAGGTACAACCATTGTGTATTGCATAAACAATAAACCCTAAACCGCCATTGATCCAAGGTGATATGTTAAAGTCTTTGCCAGCCTAGATGAAGCAAGAAACAAGGGACATGTCAATGACCCATATCATTGCACACACTCCAAAAAATTGAACATAAAATGGCCCACAACAAAGGATCTAAAAAAAAGAACCTCTACAATCATGAATGACATTCAATACTATGCATAATTTGTCATAAATACTCATCCAAGAGTTCACAAATTGTTTGTCTCTTAATACCATTTAATAAGTTCTTCATTGACCTTTTACAAGGTGTCCTTACTCCAATTTTGTTGCTATTTCTTTGGTACTTCTTAGTAATCAAATTTTTTTGGAGAATTTGTCAAATAATATCCTACAAACATAATCTATTCTAATTCCATGCATTCATTGACCTTTTATTTTCCATATTGCATTGATGAATTCCATTCACCCAAGTGTATATTACAAAACATCAATTAAAAAACCTTACAAAATTAAATACTAAAAAGTAGGTTCATCTTTCATGGATGAATATTGTTTTTCATATATCATGGGAAGAATATCATTTATCAAGAAATAGTTTATGATTCAAGGGTTGCATTCATTCAACTTCATGGTCATCATTATGTAATCGCACCAAATTTGGCTCCGTTGACATCATTGTAGAATGAAAAAACCTCATCATTATGTAGTCCTACCCTCTTTGGTTTCATTGATGTTTATTCTATTGAGAACAACCTCATTCTTAGTGTAGTAGATTGCCCAAAAAGGTTTGGTTTGGTTGACATTTATCCTATGAAGAAAAACAATCTTACCTCTTCATGGCAACGGTTGTTCAAAACAATAGATCTTCTTCATATTCAACTACTTTGGAACATTCTTTGAAAAATTTATACTTGACAACATAAATCCAAACCAACACTTACAAATCGTGGAAGTCAACTATGATTGAATTTTTACATGTGAGACTTATGATCTATGAAACCAAATGGTAAAAGTTATCAAAAAGTCACATAAAGTGATGCGTCAAGTGATCAATGTCATTTTCATCTTTGGAAATCTCTAGCATCATTGGGTTATCGTAGGGCCATTTTCATTTTAGATGAGGGTCCAGGTTCCAATGAAATAGAACAATCCTATTGACGGAGAGACATAAATTGGACTCACGTCCTTTAGATGAGAGACCAAGACCAAAAAGTGGCAAATCGAGGCTAAACCTACGTGGCACCATTTTGGAGGGAATTTCAATTGGTTCAGACCAAAAACAAAGACAAAAAGAAAAGGAGCTCAAATGAAAGCTTGTGATTCAGAGAACCAAGATGCAAGAGCTCTAGAGTCCCAAGACCAAAAAGTGGCAAATCAAGGCAAAACTTACATAAAACCATTTTGAAAGGAAATTCAATTGGTTCAGACCCAAAAGAATAGAGAAAACAAAAACTCAAAGGAAAGCTCATGATTTGGAGAACCAAGATGTAAAGCTAGGGTCCAAGACCAAAAAGTGGCAAATCAAGGCTGAATCTACATCGCACTATTTTCGAGGGAAAATCGATTGGTTCAGACCCTTGAAAAAAAAGAGCTCATAATTTTAAGAACCAAGATGCAAACTAGAGTCTAAGTCAAGGTCCAACTCAAGGATTCAATTTGCTTCAAATGACTCCAAATTTGGACCCTGGAACACCCATCTAAAGTGGGCCTTATAGTCTATCTAGTAAACCTTGAGGCTTCAAGCTTTATTGACACAAAGACCCAAGTGAGGCGAAGTCAATGCAAGCCACATTCCCATGAAGCTTCTTATCAAGTGCTTTATCAAATGTAAGGACATGCTTTGATTTATTTTTAAAAATTTAAAATCTGTGATATGCAATAGCTACCAGTCAAGTACTATAGGAGAACTTTTTAAAAATTAAATGGGGGATGTCCCAATAAACAGAATGCCCACCCACCAAAGTAGGCATATTATATTTGTGACAAAATGAGCTTGACAACATTAAAAGAACAAATACATTGATGAAAACAGCCAATGGAGGATAAAAACTAAAAACCCATGACGATTTGATGATCCTTCCAGCATCATCATCATCATCAGAAAGAGTCCTAGTGATTGAATGAAGACCCCAAAAAATAAAAATTCGGAGCCAGAACCAGAACTGCACTCTCTCTGCGTTGCATGAGACTGAAATGAAGAACAAAAATAGGTGTAGCAGACAGAAGAAATTTCAGAATGAATTGTCAGGTAGTGGAGAGTCATAAAACCCTTTCCGGAACCCTTTGAATTTTCTTTTGTTAAAGAGAAGATTCAAACAAACCCTTCGCAAAACCAACAGTCAAAAACCACTTCCTTGACAACCAAGATGATGTAAAAACAGGTCAGGCAAAAATAATTTCATTGCAAGAGTCTAATTAGACACAAGAAGGTTAAGGAAGAAATGGAAGAAATTAGGGCAAAAAGGAAAAAAAACTAAAAAAACATATCAACATATTCAAACAGAAGAAGATGAAGGTGGTCAAGGAGGAAATCCTTCTCTCCAAGTTGGTCGTGGACGAGTACTGTCAGAAGCTTGGAAGATCGATCCATTTATGCCTGCTTCCGTGAGTGAGCCTTCCATTCAGGAAACGCCTATAGAACTGCTTGTTGCTGCCCTCCTGCAACTATTCCCGATTCCCAACAAGACCGCAACAAGGAATGGGGATTTACAGATCTTGTTCTCTCAGAGTCTGATTGCCCAATCTTTGTGCGGTCATGTGAACTAACCAACTGTGAGGAGCAGGAGACCTAATACCATAATCATCTGGGTCTCCCCCTTCCACCCATTGACCATCTGTCGTATTGAAAGCTAGAGTTCCCTGATTAACATGAGATGGAGAGAAAAGAAGATACAATTGTTGTAACTCGTGGCGAAGTTCGAGAGAAATTTATAATGTTCAAGAAAAAAATGGTGCTACTATAGCAACCGTAAGTTTCATAAGGCTACCACAGTAATGAAAGGAAGTGGATCTCTCTTTAACCTCGGCAACTGTCTTCAGTGCGTCACGAGTCCCTTCTATTTTTAGCTTTTGGACCAACTGCGAATGAGATCACAGCAACCGGAGCTGCACTTGGGAGAAATTAGTTAGTCGTGATGATCTCGAGTTTGAAGCAGCAGAATTCTTCCAGCTTCTACCCACTTTCACAAACTACTAGCATCCGAAGTTGCCTTCAGATAAGACGTCTCTGAATCATCCCCACCTCCTCCCTGTTGCCCCGATGATCCACCTCCATCTCTGTGTCCCGCGAGCTGGGGATCGGAGACCATCCCAAGATCAGGTCCGTGACGTCCACCTCCATGATGGATCTGATCTCCGCGTAACCCTAGGCAGGACTGATTGCCATCTCTAGTAGAGCCGCCGCCGTCTGAGAATCCTGCTGACAGCTGCGATGATCCGTTGCAGTCCCCATGAATGCCTCTCTCGCTCGAAAACATTTGGAGTCCGCCGCTGTTGCAACCGCCGCCCGACTGCATCATCGCTTGTTGGGTGTAGAAGGATTGCTGCTGCGAGGCTTGCTGCAGGTACTGAGGAATCGAGTTCCGTTGGCTCATGAATAGCTGCTGCTGCTGCTGCTGCTGCAGGTACTGTTGGGCAGCTTCTTGTTCATGGACCGGGGGTGCTGGAGCAGCCTGCATACATTCCAAGACAAGCACCCAAGCTGCTGGTGTCAATTTCTAACGCTCCTAACTAGCTAGAAGAATCCTCTCCAGAAACGCCCCCACATGTGTGATCTGGTTCTCACAACCCCAGAATTCCCAATAGATCTTCATGACAGCGACATGATGTATAGCAAAGCGATCCTAGCAGCATGGAATGAACTATGAACTCTGCTCTCGACGAAGAAAACCACTTCAGTACCTGAGGTGGTGGGTTGTGAGCAGCTGTTGTTCCAGCTTGTGGCTGCTGCGCATCAGCTATGGCTGCCAGGTACATCAAATTCTGCTGCAGCTTCGCTTGGTACCTGCAGCATTCATTCATTTCTCCCCACACGATCTTGAGTTCGGTACCCATGAGCTTTTATGAATGCCAAATTGAAAGACATGTGCACTCGATCATCCTCTAAATAACACGAGTTCATCATATTACTCCATTGAAAAAAAGCAATGCAGGTGAACAGCCATGAAGAGTGTGTGCAGCAGGAGGAACCCAATTAGGTACTTACGTAGCGCAATCCTGGATTTTTCCGAGGCTCTGGTTGTCAAGAATAGCAAGAATGAGCTGCTTGTTCTCATCCAAATACTGTGAGTCACACAGTAACCCACCACCACAACACACAAGTCCCCTGCACGTGATGTTAGAAAACCGAAGATCATGCGTGCAACAAACAATAATGCACTTGTAAGATCTTGCACGGCATCTTACAATCTCCTCCTACATGTACTTCTCGTTGATTTTTTTACTGAAGCTGCACAGAATCTGAGCATTTCAATGATCATATCATGGCACGCAGCAACCGAGCGAGCGAGCCATGCAGTGGTGGACGTTCTATACGCCGCTTTTGTAAGGAGCAGCATCCAAAGCATGACTCGTGAGAGGAAGAATTACCTTCTGGATGAGCTCCGTGGTGATCTGCATGCTGGAACTTCCATAAGTCGACGCCATTTGCTGCATCGTATATTGTGAGCAGCGTTGTTGAAGAAAGCTCATGGATCAGCGGTCAAGCACGCTGTAAAATCGGTGTAAGCAGCTGCGGCACACTTGTTCTCGCTCCTCCTCCGCGTCCTCCTCTTCCTCTCAATGCCTTCCTTCACACAAACAAATGCAAACCAAACTTTGACTCATGCGCCGTGCTCTGAAGTCGTCGACACAAGGAGGTTAAAAGTTAGGAGTCACCGGATCTGCATGGATGCGTCGCAGATGATCACTTGCGACGAGCTCTACAATTAGTCCCGCGACCTCAGATGCAGCAGAATGCTTCTGATGACATGCAGAGCCTCAAGTACTCGTGCAATATGTAGCTCTAACGCTGATCGTTCCATGAGAGCAGCTCTGAAGATATCTCGAAAAGGCTCGAAAAAGAAAAAGCAGATTTGAGAATGCCGATTCTCCTTTAACAATCAACATTTCTACTGTACTACAGATCATGTGCACCTAGCAGCTAGCGGCCTCATTATGGCAGCGGCTGCAACACGAGAGGAGCTAGCTAGAGACGACGTGATCTTCATCGGATCTCAATGCTGCTCAAGCGGCAGTCCTATATGCAGCACAAATACAAGCAGATCATATAATGCAGTTCCGAAAGCTTGCACTACTTCGCGATCCAGTCAGCCAAGACTTCTGCAAGATATTCGACACGGAACATCGACGACAAGAAACTGTTCCGGTACAACATATCCGCGTGCGAGCAGGCCGCCGACGTGATTCTTGAACCTTGGATTTGGGCAGAGCAAGAAACGTCTAGTTGCGAAATTTATCGACAATAGAACGTATTACGTCGTCAGCAAGAAGAAGCTACACTATGTCATCGCGGCCGCACATCTACATCAAAGAAGAAACAAAAACATCTCCTGCAGTACTACAAAAGCATCGAAGCTGCTGCTGTTCTAGTCACGCGCTCTCATATATACTGCATCGCCGCGATTTGCATCAATAATGTCATGTCGTAACTTGCAATTATTTCCACAGGATGCAGACAAAGAAGCTAAGATAAAACTAAAACATCGCATGATGATCTGTCATCTATGATGATCATTATCATCATCAATCGATTGACCTGCACGAGTAGGAAACTGAGTTCTAACCATTCAGAAAACTTGTCTTGGTGCAGCAAGCCTCCCCGCACCCGGCTACAGAGAAGGATCAGTCGATCATAACATATAATAAATCGAGAGGCGAGATTCGCGCCGGGGCAAATAAAAAAGCTTCAGACCACGCCGGCCGGCCGGCCGGCGGCTGCACAAAGAAAGAAAGGATTCAGAAAAGAAGCCGGAACATGGTCGTCATCGTCGGGTACGTCGCTCGGCGATGACGACGTCAAATTTTGCAAGCAGTTGAATCAGGAGCTCCAGCAGCTTCAGGAGAAGTTGATGCTGCTGCCGCGACCGGCTCCGACGACTAGTGATGCAGAAGTTTTTCTGCTTGCTTGCTTGCTTGTTTGCTTGTCTGTCACAGAGAGTGAAAAGCTCCGTTTGACATGTAAATCCCGGCACTAGCGAGAAAGAAAAAAGGGGGAAAAAAAAACGGAGAAAAAGCTTACTATCCTGATACGTTAGACATGGATTTGCAAGGAAGTGCAGGCAGCGAGCGTACTGTAGACTAGCTCCTCTGGTGACGCAGCCGCCTTGTTCTCTCTCTCTCTCTCTCTCTCTCTCTCTCTCGTTAGTTTTGCGCAAACGGCAAGTCTCTTTCTCCGCGCTCCGCCTCATTCGCTTCCCTTCCCTTCCCTTCTTCACCCACTCCCCTCTCTCTCCCCCCTTGCAGTGACTACTCACAGTTTCGCCAAATCTCCACCCACGTTGCGCCAATTTCAACCCACATTGTGCCTTAAATGAGGTGATTTTTCTTTTTCTTTTTCTTTTTTTTGGCTAGTTCTCACCATTTTGTGGAAAAAAATTAATTAATTTAATTTTTTTAAAAGAGTACTGCCACAAATTATTACAAAATTCCCTGATTTTTTTAATAAAAAAACTAAAATTATGTCGCATATCCTCTGATTTTGAAAAAATAAAAATAAAAATTGCCAAATATATGAAACAAATCCCCAAAAATTGCCAAAATTAGCCACAATTGTCAAACAATATGAAAAGGGTGCTTAGGATTTTTTACTTTGATATTTTGAATAATGCTAATTTTTTGGCTAAATATACTTATGGGGGATTTACCACTCGAGCAACATCACAAAATTGAAATAAATAAATAAATAAATATAAACTCAGTTCAAGAGTCTCAGCCCGGTTGTTTGATTTTCAGAAAATAAGCAACCACTAAGGGTATATATGTACGTGCTAACCTTACCCACCGGGTCAGGTGAGAACCGGGTTTGAACCCGACGAGTAAAGGTAGCAGGTCAATTCATTTTGTTTTGGGGTTTGGGCTGCCCGCTTTGAGAACGGGCAGAACGGGGGGGCGCGGGTGGGGTCTCCTAGGCACGTGCTGGACTGACGTCGGGGACCAAAAACTGACATCCCGAACATGTCGAGACGCCCATTGGCCCGTCATTCCAGGTCCCGATTTCATTTTGGGATCTGGCCCGGAACACAACACTAGTAGGTACCCTATACCTACCTACCTAGACGTAGTTAGTAGGTATCTAGTTAGTACCTTGGAATTGACTAATAATATTTAAAGCCTTTTTTAACAGTAAAAATAGAATATATTAAAGCCCAATATATTTATTTATTTATTTATTTATTTCTAAAAATATAATTTCATAAATTCTATTTTTAATGTCAACAAGTGGATTTTGAATACTTAATAAAAATGAGATATTCCAAAGGGGGTGGGCTATTTTACTAAACTAGAGTTTTTTTTTCAAAAAAATCAAATTTCAAAAAAACAAAACCCATTGCTGAATTTGGATTAGTTGAAATGTTGAAAATATTTTATTTAATTCTTTAAGAAATTTTGAATTAAATTTTTATCTCCTTTCAAATGAACTCTTTTACTCTTGAAATATTCTTGAAATCATATTACAATTAATTGAGATTTCCTTAGCTCATGAATATTTAATATCCTTGTGATTTTGTCAAGTTTAAGAATTTAGATAACATGTTTTTTTAAATCCTTGAGTTCCATTATTTAAGCACCAAAATGACCTCATTTTAATAACCTCATTTTTGTGTGCAAGAGGTATACACTTTCTTTCTAATATTGATGATTGGAAATAAATAGTATTTCCAAATATAAATAGATGTACACAATATGTTTGTTTGTTTCCAACACAAGATTGAGTATTTTGGTTGAAATACTTTACTTCTATTATTATTAGTATTAGTATTACTACTATTACTACTACTCCTACATTATTCACCATTTTTTAAATTTATTATATGCTCAAAATTGATTGAAACAATGCCTTCAAACTACGGGCTTTTCACTCAATTTTTTTTTGAGGTAACATCAATTTGCAAAAATATTTATTGATGACATAATTTTTAGAAAAATATCTAGATGTGTAGAAAAATATCAAAACCCAAAAAAAAACTATAAAAGTTGTGTGGAAAAGTGGTGAATGTTTTTCTCCAATTTTATTTTTTAATTGTTTGGCCATATGTTTCTTAAATTAAGTAGAGAATATGTGACAAGTCACAATATTTTTCTTTTTTATTTTTATTTTTCAACACAGTGCCAAAATTCGCCACTAGGGAATAATAATCGTAATTATTTTATTTTATTTTATTTTTAAAACCCATTGCTTCAAATGTATCAAAACAATTATGGGTACATAATTGGGTTCTCCAGAGAGATTATAAAAAAATTAGGTTTTAGGGTTTTGGGTGTTTTTGAATGATTTTGAAAAGGTACAGTTTAGGGTTTAGGGTTTTTTGGGGTGATGCAGAAAGGTAAGGTTTTAGGGTTTTGGGTGTTTTTGGGTGATTTAGAAAGATAAGGTTTTAGGGTTTTGGGTGTTTTCGGGGTGATTTCGAAAAGGTAAGGTTTCGGGTATAGGGTTTTTTTGGGTGATGTAGAAAGGTAAGGTTTTAGGGTTTTGGGTGTTTTTGGGTGAATTAGAAAGATAGGGTTTTAGGGTTTTGGGTGATGTAGAAAGGTAAGGTTTTCGGCTTTATGGTGTTATTGGGTGATTTAGAAAAACTAAGGTTTTAGGGTTTAGGGGGTTCCTGGGTGATGTAGAATGGTAATGGATTAGGGTGTTTTTGGGTGATTTAGAAAGGCAAGGTTTTAGGGTTTTGGGTGATGTAGAGAGGTGAGGGTTTTCGGGTTGTGGGTGCTTTTGGGTGATATAGAAAGGTAAGGTTTTAGGGTTGTGGGTGCTTTTGGGTGATGTAGAAAGGTGAAGGTTTTAGGGTCATAGGGTGCTTTTGGTTTAGCAAAAAGGTTTTAGGGTTTAGGGTTTGTTGTTTGGTGTAGCAAAAGGTAGGGGTTTTTGGGTGATGATCCATCCAGATCCTGATAGTAGCAATATTTTTGGGTTTTGTTGTTGTTGTTGTGGTTGTGAGCAGTGTAAGAAATGGCAGTTTCAGTCCTTTTATTTTGATATGTAAAGAATCAGGCAGGGTAATCAATGCAAAAGTTGTGTCAGATCTGGTTTTTTGTCTCTTCACTTTAGACCATACTTTGGTTTCATGGAGTGGACATTTGTTATGTTAAAACACCACCACCAGCCCATTACTTATTATGTTCAGCTCCAGTTGTTATGTTGACAATTGTGCACCCAGTTAGTTGTTCTTGTTATTTCTTCTTCAAAGGCAAAACAACCCACAAGCTCAAAATCATCAATTACTCAGACTCACTTTCAAACCCTTTTTTTAAAACTTAGGGTTAGATAATTGGGGGTTGTAAATTGGTTTCAACAATCCTTTAATATCATCACACTCTCATGATATCCATCCATCTATACTAGTGTGGCCTTTGCCATTCTCCCCCAAGTGTGAACTCATTACCAAACTCATTTCAGCTAATTCCAAATTTATTTTTGAAATTTTTATATATATCTCTCAGCACTATCGGTCTAAAATTTAAGAAATTATATTCAAAAAATCCCACTCATCAAATAGGCTTTCCAACTCTACCAAAGAGTGTGAGGACCAATTTTTCCTTTTTAAAAAATTTTTTTTGATTTTTTTTTAGTTTTCTTTGATAAAATTATACAATATTCAATAAGTCACCCCCCCCAAAAAAAAAAAAAAAAAAAAGGTCTAAACATTATGAAAATACCTTGGTGCACATTTTCTCATTCAAGGTGTTTTGGATGATACCAAGCTCGCAATAGATAATAGGGCACCGGGGGAGATTTCATCTTGACAAACAAAACAAAGGAATTACCTTCCTTAATAAATAAAGAGATGGAAAAAGAGCACATGAGCAACATTTATTGAGATTTGTAATGCAATTTATACAAAAACCCTAAACCCTAAACCCTAAAAACTCTTTAAGTCATGATCCCTATTTCAAGTAAATAGTTAAAACTTATACACAAGCTTGCATCATCCTTGCCTCGACTTTTGGTTGTTGTCACCCCATCCATTACGGAACTTGGAAATGGCTTTCTTCATACTTCATATAGATCTTTCCCAATTGTTTTCCTATTATTAGTTTTTATTGTAAGGCATTAATATTTTGTATTTTCATTTAGTTTTAAGTATTTATTGGCTACCAAAAAATGTGCACAAAAGCCAATGCTTATAAATGGCAATGAACATCAAAGTGATTACTCTTGATTTAGCCAGCTCAAATGATTTCATTTAAATAGTCTCTTACCTTATATTAACATAAAAATTTCAATTTCAATAGGTATTTTTCTTAATGTTTGTTTTTAAATACATTTTTTGAAACATGGAAAATTAAAATATATTTATTTATGATACCAAAATTTTGAAAACTTGAGACAATTGTATGCATTATATTTAGGATTTTTTTATTTTCCTTTTGTTTTCACTATTCAGTAATCGAATATGTAGGCAATTTTCTGAATTACTTACCTATGTTTAAAAATAGGTACAATGTTTTATTATGTCGGATATAGTGGAGTCCATACTACTTGCAACCAAGAGCTAATGGCAATGAAGAAGAGGAGAGAAAATCATGCAATTATTTATTTTGTAATGGGAATATCTTTTTTTTCCATAAACATTTTTACTATGTATTTGGACGTGATTATGTTGAAAAATTAATTAATTAATTAATTAATTATTCAACAATTCGAGTGGCAAAACTAGATAAGGGTACTACGGCATGTTGTGACAAATTGTTTGTAGGCTCAAAAAAAGGCACCTTACAACACCCCACACCCCAATGAATCCATCCTTTGTGGTTTGAAAATTGTATGCACTATTTAGGGGTGTGTCGAGGTGGTCCTTTGAAATGCAAGCTTTGGATTGTAATCTCCGAGGGACCCATTCTAGTGGGGACCCCCTTCCGGGAGGGAGTGACAAAGGCACTATAATATTAGGTTTCACTTTAGGTTTTTTGAATTTTATTTTATTTTTATTTTTTTCCGTATATTGGTGGTCAATAATTTAGTGTGTCCAGTGATCTTGTCCCTTGTACAATTTTTTGGGTTAAAAAAACTTGAAATAAAAGCAAGGACCCCCACATCTACCGATCTCTCTAACCATAAGGGTTGGTTAATTTTCAAGGGGTTGGTTAATGTTCAGGCAAACCTAGGAAATTTGCATTGGTACCCATAAGGCATGCATGCATGCATGCATGCATTTGAAACCTTAACTTGTACATGCTTTGTCAAACCTTTAAAAACCCTAAACCCTAAAACCATCTCCACCCCTAAAGGGAGGATGTGACAAAGTATAAGAATCTATCAATACAAGCTTCAAGAAATTCCCTTATGTTTTTTCTTTCGTTTCCTTTTTCATTCTCTCAAGAACCTCCAACATCATGTAGCTCACTCACTCCCATCTTTGAGGTCTCTTTTGGTTTTGGATGGAATGAGATTTTGAATTATGTGAAGAGCTACGGTTTGAGAAGGAATGCCATCAAGGGCCATCATCAATTTGCCAAAACAAAACAAAACAAAATAAAATAAAATTGCATTGTTTGAGTGAGATTTGTAAGGGAAGCTCTCTTGAGTGGGATCCATAGTGCAAATGTGTGAAGATGTGTTTCTAAAAAGCTTTTTGAGTTGATGCAAGGTTTTCTTGACTATGCTGATAGATTCAAAACAAAAGATAATATAAAGAAATTGCAAGATTATTGAAAAAAACATAAGGTGATTCAAAAGATGAAATTGATGGGTTTGGTTTGGTGTCTGGGTTTGAAAACCTTGAGATTTTTGTCATGATCTCCCCTTCTTGAACATCTGTGCGGCTATTTATGAAATCTCCATGTGTCACTTACAAATTTTTGGCACGTCAGAATAATATTTCATAAAGGAGTAAGAATACCTATTACAAAGCTTCGTTGTACAACACTCTGAAATGACAGCACAACAATATTTTGGATCAAAAAGCACAACAATTAATTAACTGCTCTTCTGAAACAAAAGTTCAATTGGGTATGCTCAAAATTGGTGTGTGGTGTGTGGAAATTTTCCCAAAGGGTTTTTGTTTCCAATTGAAAAATCTGATGACAGATTACAATCTTCCACACCCAGCTCGCAGAACTTTGTTTGCATATCAAAATTGGGCTGTGAAATGCATAAGATCTGATTTACAAGAAACAAAAATCCATCATACCAAAAAAGAACAACATTAGAATTTCTATGATGGTTCATACAGGACACCCACACCATCCATGAAGTGCACAAAAAGATGATCCCTTATGTGGTGTACTCGGCATTGATTTTCACATAGTCGTAACTCAAGTCACAGCCCCATGCTTGGCTGTTGCCGATCCCACTCCCTGAAATAGACAAATTTTGCAATCATCAAAAACTTGTGGATTCACAACAAAATTCCAACAAACCCAACATCATCACCTTTAGCCTTTGGTTCTAGGGTTTAGGGTTTCCTGGGAAGAAACATTAGGTGATGTGGGCTGCTTCCCACAGCAATGGACAACCCGAAAAGATGATGACCCACAGAGAAAGAAAACAACATGTCTTCTGCTTTATTTTGCCTACTTTGAAGAGAAAATCCAAAACAGGTTGCATCACATTTTGTGTGTA
Source organism: Sphagnum tenellum (assembly GCA_963921925.1). Classification (NCBI taxonomy): domain Eukaryota; kingdom Viridiplantae; phylum Streptophyta; class Sphagnopsida; order Sphagnales; family Sphagnaceae; genus Sphagnum; species Sphagnum tenellum. The sequence goes on from OY998159.1 coordinate 1,502,313, forward strand.
CCAACGCTTATATTGATTACAACAGTCCCATGCACTTCCCCAGCTGCCTTTAAGTATGAGCTGGCTCCCACCCTGCATCAAACATGGGTATCATCACAGAAACATGTAACATGAATAGAAACTAGACAGAAATTGCAATGACAAAAATTCACCAACATATTTCTGATAAAAGGAGGCAGGTGTTCAATTTAGTAGATAACATATTACAACAAAAATACCCATTTGACAGGGAGATGCAAATGCACAAATGCCCAAATGCTTACAACGGATCATTCGATGTCAGACAGACATGATAGATTTCTCAGATACAGAGATGGCACAGACTACTGACCTGTCAAAAGATAAAGGCTGACCAGCCTCCATCAAGGCAAAATCTCCGAGGTGAATACGCAGTTGGTTGGGGTCAAATGGAACTCCTGCATAACCTGCCGCACAAGCAATGCGACCCCAGTTTGGGTCTCGCCCATAAACTGCCGCCTGCATACCAGTTGGAAGCAGAAGTGGAAGTGGAAGAAGATGTGTCAAGATGTGGGAAGTGTTTCAGGAACCAAATATCTGCTCCTATTTTTGACATGGACATTATTCAAGAACAAACAGCAGAAAACTTATATGGAGAAAAGGAAAACACAACCAGACCTTAGTTAGTGAGGATGCAGCAACAGAGCGGGCTATTACAGCAGCTGATTCTTCGTCATCTGCACCCATTACATTTACCTGCAAATCACAGATTTGATGATCATTTGTTACCATACATCACAGATTTGATGATCGTTTGTGACCATGCATGATTTGAGATGATGATGTTCAACCTCCAAGAATCTGGCACTGGTAGAAATTATGTAATTACCAGGAAGATTAGATCGTAGGTTGTAGAAGAAGTATTACCTCAATCAAACATGTCGCTCCTTCCCCATCAGATGCAATTGACTTGGCAAGTCCCTGCAGCACCTGCCCCACATAATAATACCCCCCCATCTAACCCATTGGTGGAAATCCTACCTTCATCATAAATCAACAGATTACTCTGCCTTCTTTTGTCTGCTTTGAATCTTCTGCTGAAAATTAACAAAATAGCAAAGATAGTGCCTGATGAAGCCTGATCAGGACTCTCAAAAGTGAACACCCTTGAGCACTCTCTTGTTCAAAACCAAAAATAAACATTGGGACACGAAAAAAAAACAAAAAAATGGGAGTCAACTACTTACTGCATCAACTGCCGCTTGTAGTTGTTGGGCTTCTAGACTTTCTGGGTTGCTGATTACAGGACCTCCTGCTGCCCCACTTGCAAGTGCCAGTAATGTATCATTGGTGCTGCTGTCACCATCCACCTAAAATCCCCCATACACCCACCCGCTGACTAGCTTTGTTCGAATATGAAAGTTTCAAGCAGGAAACCAATAAGGAGTTGTTCTCGGAAAATGCACACATTCCCCACACCAAAACCCTAAATTGTCAAAAAGGCTGGATTCTTGGAAATACTGTGATTTGGTTGAAGCTGCGTTTGACAGCCTGAAGCACAAGAGGTCGCCACACGTCCACAGTCACATTTGCATCACAAGTCACCACCTGCAAAAATGAGCTCGCAAAATTCTTCAGTGCTTGACAATGAGCACATAAATAGTGCAATAATCCCAGTTCAAAATGTCATGCCATAATCAGTATGGGTGCAATCACCGTCATCATAGGAGCCAAAAAGGGCATCAGGTCCCAGTGAAAACCCAATGTTGGGTGGGCCATGAAACCTTCTCACATCCAATGTCAGAAAAAAATTGTGAAAAATGAGCCAAAATCAAAAGGTTATGGCACTTACCCCAAGCATAGTTGCCATGTTAGGATGAATCATGCCAGATCCCTTGGCCATACCACCTAGCCTTACTGTCACACCCCCTATCTTCACACAGTCCACAAGTATTAGTGATAAAAGCCCATCTCCCTTCTAACTAACTTATGCTCTTAATTGTGCATTATTCTCTCAGAAAAGCCTCCAAAAACCTGTACTATTAGGGTTTAGGGTTTACTAAACAGACCCCCAGCATTATTTGAAAAAGTGGGTTTTGATCCTGATGCACTTTAGCAACAACCACCAATTTGGAATTGAGTCTAACGAACTTCTTCCCTTGAAAGTTCTGATATGACAAATTTGACGGTTGCAGAAGGACTATAGTTTTATTTTTATATTTTTTAATTTGGCATCAAAACTCTTACCTTTGTTTCAATGGCAATGCTTTTGCTCACAAGATCAGTTGTGGTGATTGCAACTGCTGCTGCATCAGCTCTGCAGTAGTCAAATTTTTGACACAAAATAACCAATCATTACAAGATGACACTAGGTGTACATGATGAGAAGCCAAATACAGGGAGCATTCCCGAGCCTCCCTCACACAACTGGACAAACTGGGCACCATATCCATAGAACTTGGAGTTTGTTGCGTATGTCCAAAACCGAACAAGAGTGATGTCCTTGTGCACTCTATGACAGTATATACTCCTTTCTTGTTTGCAACAACAGCAGAATCATAACACTGCCCTACTAGGTCAAAGGAAAACTTACCCTTCAACACTAGGGGACAATGAAGCCACCAATTTGGGAAGAGACTCAAGCAAGGCCCCCTGTGAAACCCATCATCAGATTTTTTTTGTAAATTAGTATGCTACCACAATTGGAGTGTCTTGTCTTCTTCCCCTCAAATTTTGTGGTTTTTCTAGTTGTATCTCCTTAATTACTCCAACCAGGCATTCAACTTCCTCCACCTCTTATATAGGACCAAATGGTTTTGAACTATTTGGACTGTGATAAATAAACTTTGGAAAGGCTTTCTTGAAGGTAAATAGATGTCTTTTGTAGTCAACCTCATCCTTTATGTGCGCAGCCAAATTTTTCTACATTTCCTCTTGAAATTGAACTTATGCCAACTCCCACCACTCATCAAGTTCAGCATTGGCATCATCCACTTGTTGTTTGGTATGCAGTATTGAATAATATTGTACCAAGTCATCATATTCTTCTAATCTGTTGTTGATATATGTTAGATCCAAATCCTTGTTTGTTTCCACCAAGTCATCTAGCTTTGACTTGGTTTTATTGCACTTCAAAATCCTTCATCCAAGAATTGCACTTCAAAATCCTTCGTCCAACAAAGTGCACTTCAAATCCTTCATCACCCAAAACTTGTACCTCAAATCCTTCATCATCCAAGAATTGCACTCCAAAATCCTTTTTCCAAGAAGTCTTAACAAGAGGGGAAAGGAAGAAGATATACACTCAATGCTCACTTTCTTAATGCGATGGCCTATGACACCTGTCGACTCAATCAACACTGCTCCCCTCAACACTCCAAGATGCTTCACCCCAAAAACACACAATTCCAGAAATTCAAGTGAGATGTCGTTGCAAACAGAAAAAAGCAGTATCTAATATTTAATTTTTGGGAAACTTAATCTCGACTTCACTGTTACATTCAAACTATTTTTCATTTTTTTCTTTTTTTTTAAATTAAAGTGATGATTTTCATTGCACAAAGGAGAGCCATGCGCACAAGGAGCATTTTGTTTATGGTGTGCATATGTACCTTGGCTAATGCCTCAGCACTGTCCAAGGTATCCTGGTAACCTGCATCCCCCTGGCCATGCTCTGAATTTCATCAGGGTGATCACAAGATCATGTTTTATGTGACAGAGCAAACACAATCCACCATTCTGAAAAAACCCATCTCTCTTTCAAGCTCTTGGATAATCAAGCTTTGAAAATCATTGGGACATTAGACCATCTTTCATGAGAGAAACTTCTTATTTCTCCATCATTCTTGGACTTGAATGATTTTGATTGCAATAAGATAAATGCAACAAAGCAGATGATGAATGCTCCACAATCAAGAATATAAAAGAAAAGGGGAGATTGAACATGTGCATACTGTTGCTGCATTTGCTTGTCCTGCATTGATCAAAACCGCACGAGCCTGATAACTCACCCCCATCACAAAACCCCAAAAATTTGAGAGTCACAGACCCAAAAGCAATCGCTGAAAAAGTCGGATCCAATTGATTGCCATCCAAAAACCTAGCAATACAGAAGGCACCTTTTGGGACCCAAAACAAATTTGCCCACAACAACCATCATCAAACAAAAGAAATCACCAAAAGAAAGACATTTCACAAATACAGATAATTAACACCTTTCATCAAAGGGACGGACAGACTGTTAATGAGACACACCGTAGGTGCTTCTGCCAACATCTGTTTGCAATACATCACAGGTGCAGCTGCCATCACATTTTTTGTGAAAGTTCCTGAAAAAAAGAGGGGGGCACTTGTCATTGGATTTGCTGCCATAGATGACCTCTCTCAGCTAAAGATTGGACCACAACAACAGTACCAGAGAACAAAAGCACAAGCAATCTCAAGTGGGTTGGGTAGGCTAGCAAGCGGCATATGTTTTTTGGATGAAAGCTTTGAGTACTTTGCTTAAGAGCAAGAAACTTGATAGGAAGAAAACAAAACCCACCCACCAGCAGAGACAGCATCAGTGTCACAAACAACAAGCGCAAGATCAGGCTTGCGACCAGCAGCACGGAGACCTCCATACATCCCAGCTGCTTGAAAACCTGCTGCTGCTGTTACACCCCCTGGAATCTGGAAAAAACCACCACATGCAGAAGAAGACAAGGGATTGCATCATAGGTACTCTCTCATCTTCCCCCCCCCCCCCCCCCCCCCGGTCTATCATCTCCTAATTGTCCACAACATGCACTGCTGATTGTCTACAACATGCTGCTGATTATCTATGACATATGCTGCTAATTGTGTACCCAAGACAATAATCTGCTTTTGCTTTGCAAAACCCTAAACCCTAAATAGCAACACATACTTGTTTCCAGGGTCCTGATCATTGTGTACCAAAGTCGATAATCAGCTTTTGCTTTGCAAAAGCCTGAACCCTAAATAGCCACACATACTTGTTTCCAGGGTCCTGATCATTGTGTACCCGAGACAATAATCTGCTTTTGCTTTGCAAAACCCCAAACCCTAAATAGCAACACAAACTTGTTTCCAGGGTCCTGATCATTGTGTACCCAAGACAATAATCTGCTTTTGCTTTGCAAAACCCTAAACCCTAAATAGCCAAAACATACTTGTTTCCAGGGTCCATCGGGTAAGAGAATTGGGGATGCTGGAATGTAGCTGCCTGGTGCAACAGCTTCTGTATGAACCTCTGCCATTCCCGCAAACACTGCAGGCTGAAATCTCATAGAGGCCTGTGTCATCACACAGAGAAGGATCAGATTAGACAATCAATCAATCCAGACAAACAGACAGACAATCTGCAAAAGAAAAGACTTACAGAGATTGGTCTCTTTGTGAGAGGTGGTCCTGTTGTGGAGTTAAATCCTCTGAGTGATGATGATGGCACAACTGAGGAGCTTCCCAACCAGCTGCTGCTGCTGCTCCAAGAAACTCTTTGCTGCAATCTCGATCTCCATGTCGTCAAACAATGTGGATGCTGCTGATGTGCGCTTGATGACAGACATTGAAGTTCCAGTGTGGCCATTGCAACTACCTGCTCCAAGCTTTCTCAATTTCTTCTGCAAAGTAAGAATCTGTTTCTTCCTCCTCTCTTCTTCTTCTCAATCCTCCTCTGCAACTCCAATTTTCTTCTTCTGCAACTGCTACTTTCTCTTCTGCAACTCCACCTCCTACTTTCTCTTCTACAAACGTTTCTGAAGAATATCTCTTTTCTGAAGAAATTTGACAAACCCTAAACTTCCAAAATGCAATTCCCACAACACACAAAACTCTTTGCAATCAAAATTTCTGCTAAAAAAACCCTAATGTCTGTCTGTCTGTCTGTGTCCTCTGCAACAAAACAAGGGGGGAGAAAGAAAGAAAAATAAAAATAAGAAAATTCTCACAAACAAAATGTCTGACTTATGTCCTCTTCTGCACACAAAAGAGAAAAATCTTTCTCTGCAACAAAGAGCCAAAAAAAAAGTCAAAACCAGACAATGGGTGCTGGATTTTTTTCTTTCTAGATCACGATGTTTGTGTTATCTCCAAACCCACTAATAAGTAAAGCTCTGGACGATGATCAAAGACCCAACAAGTCGGCTTCTAGCAAGGATTGAAGAAACCGCTCCTCTGGGACTGGTTTTAGGGCTTTGGACTGGTTTTAGGGTATTGAATGGCCTTTGTGTCTGGAAAAAAGTTTTAAGTTATTTTGAGTGAACTAATTAATTAATTAATTAGGTTTTAGGTTGTCCAAATTTTCAACAAATCTGAATGTCTGCCATGCTCAAAATTCCAAAAGAATAGGAAGAAAAGTGTTGAAATTTTAGGGTTTTGAATTTAGGATAACTTTTGTTGCCATCATCACACAATTCTTCAATGTTTGTTTTTTGTGTCAATGTTGCCCTAAAGTTTGGGTTCATGTTGTTGCCATTGTGGTTCAACCATTGTTGGGTTTGGATTTCAGATTATGAAAATCCAATAGGTAGTAGAGCCAAGTAAGCACCTCGAGTCCATGTGATTTCTTCAATTGCCAATCAATGCAACAATATATTTAGATTTTGTGGTGAACCCATTATCACAAAATAGGGAAACTCAACATGTGAACATTGTTTTGCAAATGTACGTATTGATTTTTTGAATAGCCAAATATGAAAAGGAAATTATGCTTGAATTGAATGGTAAGCCTTCAAGTGTTACCACTCTCTCAACTGACTTTTCCTTCCAAAACCTGGTTTTTTTGGGAATTTACTTGAATTTTCAACAGCAGAAATCATTTTTTTAATCAATATCTCTGAATCCAAATCTTACCAAATAAATTTCATTAAATCTTTCTCATCAAGATCTCTCCAATCAACACCAAAGGCACAATCCAATTCCTCTGAAATTTTTGACTATGATTTAATTTATTTTTTGTGAAAAAATCATTCAATATTCAAAAACTTTTGCACCACAAAGTCCTAATGTCATGGGACCAAGCCCATGCACCCCTCCTCATCAAGAGCTTTCCAAAGACATCAAGAACACAATCCGAAGCATCCCAATTTGGGGGATCTTATAACTACAAAACAAACTACCTTCCTTCATAGATAGATATTGTTTGGAGCTACCCCAACATGTTGGCGTTCCATTTAGAAAGGGCATATAATATATACCCCAGAGCAAGAGTTGCAATCATCCAAATCATTGGCATAATCTGCATTTGAAAATGCAATTAGCTTAATAGGCTCATACATTCGTCCATAGGAAAGTGCAAAATGAGGAAAACCAATTAGGTGCTTTACAATGCACTTCAAAGTCATGGAATGGTTTTGTTTGGTTTGATTGAAAGTTACAATCATCCAAATCATTGGCATAATTTGAAAACTCTATGAACTTAATAAGCTCCAATGTTGGTACATAGCAAAGTGAGGAGTACCAATCAACTAATGCAATGGGCTTCAAAGCCATACAATGGTTTCTACTTGGTTTTTCACTCAATTTAGTGACATTGTTTATAGCAAAAGATATGTTTGGCCTAGAAGTGAAGTCAAAAATGTTGACAAGACAAGTTGTTTGTAAGGAAAAAACTCATTAAAAAAAAATTTGTATTTGAGAATGAAACCATATGGCTATGAAAATCAATAGGTATAACGATAAGGTATGCATCATCAAATATATAGTAATGAATAAGTTTTTGTATTTACCCATCACGATCAATAAAGATGAGTTTCTTTGCTTGATCATAAGTAATATAAAGGCCAATGTACATGTATGGATCACTTGTGGTGTTAATATCAAAAGTTGCTCCCATATTATGTGGCAAAAAACATTTTGAATTTTTGAGAATTTAAGAAGAAAAAAATTGAATGTTTATTTTCTTTTAGTTGGTAAGAGTAGTTTCCATATCAACACCCCCTTGAAGATTCATTGGGAAATCAGTTGAAGGTATCGATGAGTTTATTTGTCAACATTGCAATTATTGAATTCTTCTCAATGATTTTGTAAACTAGATGACATTGATTTTTTCTGGGATTAAAACCCTCAAGTTTCCATGTTAAGGAAAAGATCTCTTTAAAAAAGTTTTCAACTTTTTTCTTGTGTAGATTCAAGATAGGATCTAATTGTTTGCATTATGTTTTCCATCAAAGCCTTTTGATAATACATTGAGTTCTATCAAACATTGTTTTATCCTTGATTTTTTACATTTTTTTCAAATTTTTATTATTATGTGCAATTGGAATTTTTTTAAATGAAAGAGAAATATAGAATAAAATTTCATAACAAAAATAGAACCAAGGTTATTTCATAAATATTTTTGAAAACTTACTAAAATTAATTTAATAGAAAGCCAATTGAACTTCACTTATATAATTTGAGTTCAAAAGACTAGAATTTCAAAAATATTATCTAGTCCTTCTTTAATTAGTAATATTTTTTTCACTTTTATTTCATGATTTCAAATCCATTTTATAAACAAGTCTTAATTTTCTATTTCGTTTCAAATTCCACTTAAACATTTATTTGAATGATGTTACATACATATTATGAAGCAATATTACACAAATATGTTGTTTGTGCCCCTAGCATTATGACTACAATAACATGCATGACTAATTATGTATTAAAAATCATTAAAGGGGGTAAATTTTGTTTGTTATGCCCCTGTACAAAGTAGGTACATTCAATATGATCAAGTTGCCTTCTTATTAATTATCGAAATGAATAATAATCTGAATTAAATATCTGAAAACTAATTATCTGTATTCACTAATTAAATAATTATCTAAACTAGAGTAATCAATTAAAATAACTAACTCACATAATTAGTTCAAATAATTAACTAATCAATTATTTGAATTAATTTGATTAATTAGAATTACTATTTTTATAATTAATTATTGATAATTAACCAACATATATAATTATCAAACAATTGCCTACTCACCTCCTTAGCTACCTACATAGTCTTTATGTAAAAAGATGTTAAATGAACATTTTCATGATAATATTTTGACAATATTTAACATCTTTTTGAAGGTGTAATGCATTGGTTAAGGAGTTGGTTTGTCTTCCTAAAGGTGAAGGTTAAACTATTCATAGTTGTAACCTATCCATACATGTCTGAACAACTAAATAATTATGTTAAGTAAGCTAATTATTCCTACCTACTTACTATTTTTAGTAAATGTTTAATAAATAATTTAAAATTTCTAGTCCTCATTTTGTTTAGTGAAATTAAACAAGCCACATCAACTAGCACACATTAGTTTTCAACCAAAACAAGGCATCATGAACACCTCGGCCTTGCCAATAAACAAGATGTACATCTACCTATTGTGTCCACACTTTGAACACCAAAAAACATATGCTCCAATTTAAACAATTTAAACACCTTCACCAAATAAACCGGTTCACATAATGTGAAACTAACTGTAAGAAGGTAAAACTTCCAAAAGTTGGATTGAATGCAATAGTCCCTATCCATGTAAAGGCAAGGCCCAACAAACATGACAAAGTGCTTAAGTTGTACGTGAATATAAACATGAATGTTGGACATACTTGGACACTTTGGTCATCTCCAATTGACTAAACTATTAATACAAATGTTTGCTTAACCTATCATAAATGACTAGTTTATTTTATTATAAAATTAACTTGTCCAAGGGTTTGATTTGAGTTTTAAAACATCATAAAAACAATTTAAAATGGACAATTTGTAGTAATAAAATAACAATAATACTATGAATTCCAAGAGCAAGTTAATCCATCATCCACCACAAGTGTAAGAATGAAAGGTGGGTCTTGAAAACTACATTGGTCGACAAAACTTAAAATGAAATTATATTTTGTGAGAAAAATGTTGAATTTTTTGTTCCAAATATTGTGAATAAGTTGGATTTTCACACCCTTGTAGTTAATTCATCAAATTTTCCATGAAAGAAGGTAGTTTTAGCATCAAATTGAGTAATGTCCAAATCATGTTTTATAACAATTGAAAATATTGTCTAAATGGAGTCATATCTTGCCACATGTGAAAAAATCTTGAAATAATTTATTCCAAGGTGTTGTGTAAATCCATTCACCACCAATCAAGCTTTGAAATGATATATGAATCCATTATAAGCATATTTGAACTTTAAATCACATTTGTTTTAAATGATCTTCCAGTTGCAAATAAATCAACTAATTCCCATGCATTGTAAACATTGATATTCCTCCTTCATAACATTCTCACATTGATATTTTTACGATGAGACAATTATAGCTAAATAAATTTTAGGCTAATTGGTGTTGAAATTGTGTCATATTAGAAACATAAACAATTCATCCAATTGATGAGGTGGTCGTTATGTACAAGCAAGAAGTTCAAACAATATATTGGAGCAAAAATGTTTCTTGTTTGATAAACAAAATTAAACTTGTAGGATCCTTAAAAGATCATTAATCTTGGACAATTGGGTGCATAATGATAGGAACAAGAATTCCTTACCCATCACAAACTTGACCCTTCCTTGTATGAGTGTTTTTACAACACCTTAACAATATGTTCAACGTTCAATGTTGATACAATGATTGATATGATGTTAAAGTGACATTATAACAACATGTCTTGAAATGGCATTGATATAATACTAAAACATTTAACATCTTATCAATATTAAATCAATGAAAAAAATATGACCAACATTGGCACAACATACATTAATAAGTCATCAAATTGATGATTATATGTTGAAGATTCAATGCTAATATGGTCATTGATACAATATGTTGATGGCACTATAACAATATGTATTGAGTTAGCATTGAGATTGTTTTGACATAATTTACATTTTTTCAGCACACATTCAATGAATAAGATCTTGTCAATGTTGAAACAACACAAATTGATTAGGTATCGAATTGATGCCGTTACAACCTTCATAAAGATAGATTTTCAATGTTGTTGCATATCACATAAAATTAACACTGTTGAAGGTGGCACATTAAAAATGTTAAAACAATGATATTCATTGTCACAACATCAATACAATCCTATGAAATGCTACAATATCAAATGGGCAAATAACAAACATTGATTCAATATAAATCAAATCTTGCATTTGATAAGTGTTGAAACAACTAGTACCATTGTTTTGACATTGATTCATAACAAATCAATACAACATTGCATATATATTGTTCCATATAAATTATATAAAATATACATGCATTATAGCCATTACCACCTAGCCCTACATGGATGTGACATCATCCACAGTGCAAGGTTATTCATCCAAAACTCCCAATAGGTTATTTGCTATTACATCCGAGAAGGCGCGATTTTTTAGGAAGTAATCAGACCTTTCCTTTTCTCAAAGAACTGCGATGAGAATCATCCTTGAAGGCAACCCAGAAGCTTAAATAATCTCCAAAAAAAGAAAACCTTCAACTGTGTTTGCAGCAGCAAGAACAAAGGAGGAAAAAAAAGGAGAAAAAGTGGGTGTAGCTGGTCGTCCCTTCCGTCGGTTGTCTTGTCGCGTCGGCGAATTTTGCCTTCGATGTCGAGACTCTAGTTTCCTTTTGTGCGTTGTTACGATGGTTTCTGGCGTTTTTTTGGAGGGGAGAAGAAGGTGGTAGAAGAGGAGGAAGCGGGGTTTGGTCGATTGTTGAAGTGGGAAGGAAGGTGACAATGGAAGAGGATGCAGAGATAATAGAGAGAAGAGAGCCCCAGAAAGAGCGTGAATAGGTATATGCGTTGTGGGAAGAAGTTTGTGGGAGCGTGTTTTCGCTTAGGGTTTGTTTAGAGCCAGTGAGCCGGCGGGGTGGTAGGGAATGGAGAGAGAAAAGGCGGAAGAGGAAGTAACGGGCATGTCTCTTGGTGGTTGTGCAAAGGAAGAAGAAATAATTTTCGTTTGTAGATTGAGTTGTTTCGCGTTGTCTATTCGTCTCCTCTTCTCTCCGGAGGTGTCAAGGGATACAGGGTTTGTAGTAGCATTTTCTATAGTCCGATAGCAGGCAATAAAAGACTTGTCGTAGTTTTGGAAGGAAAAACCGAGAGAGAGCGAGAGGGAGGTCCTTGGTTCTGAGGTCAGGGTTGGGAAAGATGGGAAGCACCGAAGAACCGGAACGTAAGAGGCGACATCTGAATTACAACAACAACAACAACGCTCATTCTGTCTCTCCGCCACTCAAGAAGCAACAACCTCTAACACCATCTTGCGATGAGAAGAAGGTACAAAGAGTGCTCTAGCCGATGGTGTTGTGCAGATTTTCTTTTCTTTGGAAGTTGGAACTGGAATTTGAAGCTTTGAAAACTTCATGTTATGTTTTTCTGCTGCTGTTTTGCGTTTCGGATTTTCGCTTACCGTGCAACCAATTTCTGAAGCTTTCGTCTCCCTCTTTTCTTCTTGCATGGCGAGTAACTCCCTTTGTTTCTTGTTCCAAGCACTCTCCGAACTTTAGCGAGAGTTTCTCTTTCATACCTTAGGAAGGAGGTTGTGTTAAGTTTTCCTTACTAGGTCTATGGTGTTTTGCTTCTGTGACCTATATTTGCTTGGAGCCTTGCTGTTGTAGTAGCATGCGTTGGAGGAGGTAGAGGCTGGTTTTTTCTAGTGTAGTTAAGGAAGTACAATGATAGAACTTGATGTGTTTTCTCATGCGGGACATCTTGTTTCTCTGGAATTCCTTAACACATTTTCCTTTTTTGGCAGACCTACTCTTGTTGGCCATCTAGTTGCTCTATGAGCTCAGATTTTCAAATGGCCTGCATAGATATGGAATTGTTTTGAGTGGATGGAATTTCTGGGACAATGATTATGATCACTGTTTAAAGCAGCTACTTCACTAGTGCAAGCAGTATAGCCATGCACATGGACATTGTGTTCTGGTGCATTGCAAGTTCTCATCTGTCTAGTTCTTTGCATTTAAGAGTTTTCTGAAATTAGTAGATGCTCTGATTTGCCTGCAAGAACACATTGGCTAGCACATCACATTACAAACCCTTTTCAGTCAATGATCTAGTCAATGTTGCTGGGTCTCAAGTCTTTGTTACCCTTTTTTGGCAATCATTGTGCCCCCCATCTCACGGCCTATAATTAAGCCCCTGCAAGTGGATTAGTCCCAAATTTTATTATGATATTCTTCTTGAATTGTTTTGTTGCTTTTATTCAGTCACTTCAATCTTCACAAGGCACTGCAAGAAGGAGATGGTTTTTGAGATCTCTTGGTATGACATGAAAAGGTTCTGATTCAAGGTTGATTCTGGGTGTAGGTGGATGCTGCAATGCTCCAGTATCAAAACCAGAAGCTTGCACAGCAGCTTGATGTCCAACGAACTGAGATCAGTGTCTTGGAGGGTAAATGTAAGAGCCTTAGAAGCAAGCAGGCCTCCTATGATGACACTCTTGTGACTATCAACCGCATCTGGAATCAGGTCTGGGTTTCCATGTTCTATCTGCCTTGTTCATTAGTTGTGGTTGGGGTCAAATGCAAGTTTGAGGATATTAGTCTTAGTTTCTTTCCTCACATTGGACAGTGCATGTCTAGTGGTCTCAAGAATGATAACCATTCACAGGATTTGCCAATTTTGCACCTTGTCTATTGTTATGTGAATGTGGAACCTAGTTTGCCATACATGCCATTCTGTCGCCACATAGTTAAGCTATCATATTGGCCACTGATGGATAACGGCAATCTAGGTCACAAGAATGTTATTTTGTCATTTTTGTGCTATTTTTTCTATCATTTTCTTTGTCAAGGTTCAATTCTTTAGGAAGTTCATAACACAACCAACAATTCTGTAGTGCAATTATTGTATTGATCAAGCCTGTGGTACACACAGATGAAGTGGATTTGTTGAACTTTTGAAGGCCCAAGTAGCTGAAGTAGCTCCTATTGAGCATGACAACTGTCCTACTATGGTGATGTTATCATAGAAAAATTGATAAGAATCTATGTGTTCTGATATCATTGAAAGTAGCAATCTCCCCAGCTTCTGCTAGAGTGGTCATTTCGAGGGAAGATGTCTTGAATTGCTAGGTAGAAGGGAGGAGAAAGGATTGACAGCCTAGGAAGTGGCATTTTCTGGTGAACCCTCTAGAATTGAATCTCTTTCTATCTTAATGCCGGGGATTGACTTGAAAAGCTGTTGTTGTAACAGCTGGTGGATGACTTAGAGTTGCTGGTAGTGCGTGCCAATGCTACTTCCAATTGCATTCGGATACCTGAACCTGCCTCGTTGACAAATGGTAAGTACATACCATTTCTTTCTGTTTTCTTCTTGGAGAGCATGCATATTCTTGAGTGCCATTGGGGATATGATAGGATCGTGGTAGATGTCAATATTATTTAATTGCCAGGGAGAGATAGCGTGACTAAATCACAATTGGCAGCCTACAGTTTGAAAAAGACTACTGGAGAGGGTTTGTGAATTACAGGTTTCGTGGGGAGAAGATAGTGGATACTTTGGTGGAATGGGCGGCAACATCCCTTCTCAAGTTGCCTTGCATCTTGTACTATGGTGCTAAAGGCTTGGTAACCCACAATACCCACTATCTGAGCAATAGTTTTGTGGTTGAAGTTTTGCAAGGTTGCCTCTGTTGCCTCTGTCTTGAATTTGCAACAGCCCACTTTATACTTGTGTGAAGTTTTGATTAGTCAGGTTTTTGGATCCTCACTTCAGAGAATGCACACAATAATTGATTGCAGAGTGCTTTCGGAAGGGAATCATGGCCTTGCCATGGTCAACCCAAATCATGAATCCAAGCTGATTACCTAATCATTTGTTGGGTGAAATACATGCATATGACAGATGTCATCCAGAAAACAAGTCTTCACAAGGTGCAGTGCTTAACTTCAATCCATTTTGGTTTACCTACTTTTCCACACTGATGCATGAAAAGTTACAAGGGCCGAAGGAACAAGGAAAATTAATAAAGAAGGAAAATGAAGGCAAGAAGAAGCTAGAACTTGCTTACATCAGTAATGACAATTTCTTTTGTGAGCAGGTGAAGGTGATAGTGTTTTCTAACACAGGTGAAAGGGCAGCACCATACATTCGACAGGCTGCCAAACAGTACTGGGGTTATGCAATCTTTGCTATGGTGCTTTGGCAGGAGCACAACAACACATTTTGGGAGACCAAGTTGTTTGTCTGCACTAGCACATTCTGTTTTGCCTTTCCTGATTGTACATTGCAGAACTTAGTTGATTTCTAGAACTCTCAGGAATCTTCTCCTTTTGTTTCTTCATAAGGTCCTGCATCACCTTCAACATATACAGTTACACATTTATTAGGTATGCACAGAGAAACTAATCAACATATGGTGATGACTGGGTTGTTGTGGACAGAGTAGGAGTGAAGTCAGCACCCGCTGTAGTGTTTGTGAAGGACCCTGGCCTGGAACCTGTCATTTATCATGGCATGAATTGCCTACCTTCTCTTCCACTTTTGATACTATGATCTTCCTTCAAGAAAAACAGCACTAGCCTTAGATGCTTTACTTAATCATCTCAAGGTCAACATTTCATTATCTCCTTTGTATTGTGTAAATGCTTCTTTTTGCGATCTTGTGATCCAAAACTATGACACTTTAAGAAGTCGTCACAATTCTTGCAACCAATGGCGCATATGCAATTTCTAAATGCTTTTGTTGTGTCGTGCCTATAACACATTTACAACATCATAATAAACATGAATACAATATTGATTCACTATTGAATATCCAATTTGCAACTGTGTTGTTGCAACATTACATCACCTACCTTCAACAACACACAAACCATACAAATACAATGTTGGGAAAATATGATTATAACATAGATACAGTAACATAGACAACAAGAATACAACATTGAGTCAATATTGAATATCTAATTTGTAGCTATGTTGTTGCAACATCGCATTCCCTATGTTCAACAATGCACATGCAATGCAAATATGACGCTAAAAAAATATGAGTACAACATAAATACAAAATATAGACAACATGAATACAATATAGAATCAATACAATAATAGAGTCTGTAACCATATTGTAACAACATTGTATCATTTACAACTAAAAATGCATATCCAATGCAATCATAATACTAATGCAATATCATTACAATATGGACATAATGTGAATACAACATGACAAACAACATAAATACAATGCAAATATGATGCTACATCAATTATCATTGAAACAATACCAAATCAAATCAATACAATCTAACTTGTTTCAATGCCTATTTTACACGAACAAAGCACTAAACCTTGGACATCTTGTAAAAGTATTGTGAAAGCACTTAAATAGCACTAATACAAGGGGGTCCCCACTTTGTGATGCCCTAAGGTTAGTTTCATCATTAAATAATCCTCAAAATAGGGAACTAAAATTTTGTGAAAATATGAAGTTGACATGTTGAAAATCATCATAATTATCATAGGCTATAGTTTGAATAATTTCATTATTCATATCACAATATAGTAGTAAATGATGGAAATAATAATAATTAGAAAAAATAAAACCATTTTTGCATTACAAAACCATATATACTAAATTGCCATTGGTATTGTGAAGCAACACAAAACCCAAGTAACAACAACAACAACAACAATAATTATTATTTTCAATTTAATATTTTAAATTGTATTAACAATATGTACATTTAATACATGATTTTTTTTTGTTTTGTACAAATATAATAATATTGTATATTATATGTGTAATATATTAGTACATAATCCAAATAGGTGAATTGGTGATCATCCACAAGAGAATGAACCAAATTTGGTTGGAGATCAATTGACAAAATATAATTTTTTTAGATCATAATTTGTTTTGGTGACCTTGAAGAACTCATTATTTGAATATGGTGGTTTTTTTTCAGTTTTTCTCACAATATGTTGACCTTTGCATATTTTCCCAAAAAACAAAACCCCATTGAACACTTCACATTTAATTTTTTTGTTGTCATGATGCAAAAAATCATTGAAATAAAAACATTATACACGATGTGTTAATTTGTATTTAAAAACTATTTGACTTTACATAATGAAAATTGAATTCTCATGTTTTTTTTTTTGGAATGGTATTTCATTTCAATAAATGAAAACCCAAAATCAAAACATAGCATTTATTCCAAATTTTATGAATAAATGTCTTATTTATTTATTTAAAAACATGTAATATGTTACATTGTAATTAATTAGCATATTAATATGATATCATAAATAATTAAATTTAACTTTATACATAACAAAAATGCAATATAGTATTGAATGACTATATCTATATTTCAATATTGAAATTTTCAAAAAATAAATGTGGTGAATTACTTCAACTAGAGGTGGACATAATGATCATATAATGATTCAACCCTTCACTCAAGGTGAAACTACAAAAGGGTGGGTTCCCCTAGTTCATTTTTAAAGCCCCATAATGAATTGGGTTACTGAACTACACTAATGTTTTGTTGAAATGATTTTTCTGACTCATGATAAATCTTCCAAATTTGAAGATTGCCACCTCTATCAACAACATTAGCTAATCAAATTGAAAGCAAGATACATAATGCAACAACAAAGTTCCCCTTTCCACTTGTAGCAGACCTCCTTCCATAAAATGTTCATTTTCAACCTTTTGTAATTCATTGCATTGTACCTATTGTTGCAAAGCTCTTACAACATTCACGAATTGTTGCAACACTATTGTGACATTGCACTTATTGTCATGACATTGTTATGACATTACATAACTACAAGATGAAATGTGTTGCACGACATTTGGAATTGAAGAAAGGAAGATCAAATGCATGAAGAAATATAGAATGATGGAATAAAGAATGCACAATGCTTATAACTTTTTTTTAAAAAAGAGATGCAAAATAAGATGCAAATGACACAAAACTAGTTATGTGCGAGACATTGTCAATATCTTGCATTATTATTTACTAGTGGGTGCCCGTGGTCGAAGGCCACTGTGAAGTCCCCCGTGGGTGACGGTGACCTTTGGCCACTCTGAAGTTTTATAAGTTTTATTTTTTTTTATCTTTTACTCTTTATTTGGCCCCTGCCCTGCCCGCCCGACCTTGCCCCCTGCCCTGCCCTGCAAGACAGACAAACGAACAGACGGACCCTGACCTGCCCCCTGCCCCACCCTGCCCTGTCTGGCCGCCCGTTTTTTTGAATCCCATTTTTCTGAATCTTGTTTCCCGTTTTCCGAATCTCGTTTCATGTTTTTCGAATCCCGGGAGTCCCGAGCCCTTCCGAATCCCGTTTCTTCGGAATCCCGTTTCCCGTTTTCCAAATCCTGTTTTTTCGAATCTCGTTTCCCGTTTTCCGAATCCCGAGAGTCCCGAGCCGGGCCCGGTTGTCCGTCCATGACGGACCCGAGCTCCGTCATAAACGCACGTAGGGACTACGTGAATTTGTATAAAAGATGCCCTTTTTTTTTGGAAAACAATAAAACCATAAAAGGTGAATTAAATTAGTTACAAGTAAAGTTAGTAGGAACTTTGAATGATGTTATATGAACTAATGATGTGCTATCCTTGAAACTTTAACTTCTAAGGACAATTAACCTTAAAACCTTGATTCCTAGTGACAACTAACTTTTGTTTGCTATCATTTTCATTGACACAATCATATGTCTGAACTTACTTCTAGTTATAATTCAATGTGACATTGGATTGTTTTGATAGTCAATGATTTTTAACACCAATTTATGATACATGTAGTCAAAATTGTGATTCCCATCAGTGCTTTTTTTTTCGAGGGGGGGGAGGAGAGATAAAAAAATTGGCAAAATTTAATAATAAATAAATAAATAGTTGAATTTACACTAAAAACAAAAGAATTCAAAAAAATCCCAACTATTTGGTCAAAGAAATGTTAAATTTCACTAAAAGAAAACATTGATCTTCGTAAGAAGATGTAACCAAACTTGGCTAAAAACAAGATATGGATTGAAATTTTCTTTTTAAAATGTTTGGCTACATATTTAGACCATGTATAAAAAATTTGTGATTTTTTTTTTTTCAAATTATGGTGATTAAAAATCTAAAAAATCATATGATTTTACCACTATTTTTTTTATTACACATTTTGCAAAATTATATAAAAAAGGATGTTACAAATTCATTGTTGATTAAAGAACAAATTTTGAAAAAATCCTTCAATGTGAAAGGCAAAATTGACATTTGCAAACAACAACACTACAACTCAAATTGAAGGCCAAGTGAAAAGGTGTAACCTAAAAAGGAGGGTGCGAACTCCAAATGAACACCTTGACAAATCAACGGATCCTCAAGGAATTCAAGTCTCTGAGGTCCCGAAACTAGATCGTGACCTCTGATCTTGTCTATTTCAGACCTTGCACAAGGCTCAATTTGTATGCACACACACAGGTCTTCACATACACACAGCTCGCATCATAGACACATTCACAACTCTGACCATGGGACACAGAACTTGCATTTCATTCATCAAAAGTGTACAGAGACTGATTGCTTCTGGTCTCTAACAGATCTGCCACCAATCAGGCAGTTCACAAGATTCAGTCTTCCTGCAACATCTCCGACCAAACTCTGGTTTCTAGTCTTTCTCTCTCTCACAGACTATGCTTCCTGATGCCAATTGCAACTACCTGGTGGGCTACTGGCGCAATGAAGAAATCAGTAGCCAACCAAGAATGTTGTCCATCAGCAGATCTCCTTATTCTGCCTATACATCTCCTAAACTCCTCAACTACAGACAGAGCTAATTTCCTCCCCTAGCTATCCTGCAAAATGATCCTTCCCAACTTCCTCCATAGCGCGTTTTTTCAGCACCTCCAAACCGCCTCAGCCGTCGTCGCTCCAAACCGACTCAGCCTATAATTGCAGCTCCATCCCTCCTCATAATTCGGCGCCGTCTATCGTGCTTGATCAACCTCCATGCCCATTCAGTAGCAGCCGCCATTTATGCCTCCCTGTACAACATTTCACACACACCCAAAAAGGTTTCCCATGCACTCCCATGCAATAGTAATGGAAAGGCAGCCGCCACAAAAGCAAACGGCTAATAAAACAAACTTAATTTCCATGATCAGGGAGTGTTCACAGGGTGTGGCGACCTAATTTCGTGGTACAAAGGTATGTTGTGCAAAACCAAGGTTGTACGCAAATTGGGAAAAAAAAAACAAACTATAAATCCAACCATAATGAGAATCAAACATGTCATATTTTCATCAATGAAATGAGCAATTATGATATTTTCATCCAAGAAAAAAAGAGATACCAAATCCATGGTAGGTTATGACCCTACTACCATGGAGAGGTTTGAGAGTGAACGTATACCCTATTGTTGATGGATGAAAATCATGTAACCTTTCTTGTAGATGGATGAAAAAACAATGTAATCTTCCCACTCGTTCAATGAAGAAAACTCATACTCAACATTTTCTCAACATTTTCCCCATATTTTTCATTTTCATCTTCCAATTAATATTTTTGGTTAATTTATCTTGTTCAAATAATATATACACAAGGGCTAAATAAATAAATAAATAAATAAAAAGAGCAAGAGGCCTATGCATTGTGAGAGCAATGAGAGGAGGACCAATCAGAAGCTTCGAGAATGGTATAGGTTATGGATGAACACTTTGGGTGGGACCTTACAAATAAGGGACCTATATAGCCTAGAGTGGGACCTTACAATCAAGAGACCTATACAGCCTAGAGAGGGACCTTACAAATAAGGGCCCTGTACAGCCTAGAAGGGAATCTTAAGCAATATAACCTGTCCTCACTAAGGACCTTTACACTGAGCAAAACCTGACAAGGTTTAAAGATGGGAAATAAGGCCCTTACATAGGGACCTTCCACAAGTCCTTAGTCATTGGGTCTTGGGGGGAGAGGGAGGAAATCCCTTTTAAAAATATTTTTTTAAATAAATAAATAATTTAAAAATAAAACTATATATATATATAGAGAAATTAAAGAAGGGAAAAAAAAATCTGAAAAGATAATAAAAAGATAATTAATAGACACGTGTAATTAAATGAGTGGTTAAAAAGGTAAAGGAAAAAGAGAGAGGAGAGAGATTCTAACACACACATGAAGCGAAACAAGGAGATCGGCACCGTCCGTTTCAGCACAAAACCAGAATGAACGGCGATCGACTGGCCGAGGCGGAGCACGAAGGAGGAGGAGAAGGAGTTGAAGAGCTTGAGGACCGTAGATGGAGTTGGGCAGAATGGAGGGATGAGATGTAAAGTAGGGCAACGGCGTCAGGAGAGAGAAGAAGCGCTCGCCTTTATAAACTCGCGAGAGCAACGCAGTTTGTTCAACTTTTTTTATTCCCCGATTTTCTCTGTGGATTTCTCCAATTTCTTGCGCTTCGCGCCTGATTCTTCTTCCCTTCTTGTTGCCCGCATCGGTGCCGTGTTTTTCCATCTTTCAGTTTTCCATTTGGCTCCGAAATCAGCCCGGTAGATGAAGCCCTAATCATTGTTGGGGTTCGTTCTTCCGTCGTCCGGTTCATTCTCTTCCGTAGTACGTTTTTTGTGTTTCGCCCCCGTGGTTTGTTTTCTCTGTGTGTGCGTTGTGTGTCCCTGTTTGTTTGTTTGCCGCTTTGATGCGTTGTTGGAATCTGCAACAGCCGGTGATGCTTCTGGTGTCTTTACCTCTTATGAAGGACTCCTACTGGTAAGGACTCAGAACCTTCCCTTGTCGCTTTAGTCTAGTTTTTCTGCGTATCTGCGATTCTCTTATTCAGCATATCTCGTTTTCTGTTTTTTCGCTTCATCTTCGTGGTACCTGCTGGGAAGTAGATATCATTTCGAAAGTAGGAAATGGCATCGCCGATCGCCGATAACAATGCAGTTCTATTGGTGATGTGCATGGGGTTATCCCTCTGTTTTTGGGATCTGCACAGATCGGGTTTTGTGAACAGTAATGTTGCATGTTTATTTGTTTATCTTGTTATTGCTGGAGGGAGGAGCTTGTGGTTGGTGAGTTGAGGGATTTTGAGGAGTCTAGGGTCTGATTGGTGTTGGAAATGTTTCCTAGTCGTTGCAGGGAGGGTGGGAGGCGGCGACTGGAGGCGCCCTCGTGAACTGGATGCATGGAATCGGCATTAGTCTTCACGCATGACCGTCACAAGAATCAAACAATGAAGAAGGTTCCGAAGCTCGCCAAGGTGGCGGATGTGGACCCATCGGAATTTTCCTCTCCCTATGTGAAGCGGAAGTCCATGAGCTTGAACCAGGACATAGTGGAGCCGCCCCTACAGGGTGGTGGTGGCCATCTCTCCATGCGAACTCTTACCATCTCTTCGCTCTCCCGCGATGAGCGGAGAGGCCTTCGCAAGAAGCTGAAGCTCGACCTTAGTGAGGTGAAGCGGATTGTAAGAATGATAGAAGCGAGGCAAGAACATCTTCTAAGTGAACCAGACATGGATAGAATGGGCATCGTCTCCCCTTTCGGGAGGACGGTGTCTGACCGTGATTTTGCTCCTCAGATATCATACAAGGAAGCTCGCTCTGCAAGGCAATCCAGTTCCATAGTGACGGTAGCTCCACTGTCAGGTCATGGCACATCTCTAGAAGCTGCCCATCCTCTGAGTAAGGAAAATAGGAAGTCGAAAGGACATCAAATGTACCTCAACTTGGAGACTCCGAATCACTTGCGTTCTGTAGTGACAGAGAAGGTGAAACCTAAGGAAGCTTCTGGTGGGAAGAAGCCAGGACATGTCTCTTCTGGTGGGAAGAAGGCAGTTCATGGTTTGCGTGTGGGTCGACCCAAGGGTGGAATGGATTTAATGAAGCAGTGCAGCACCTTGCTCAAGAAGGTTATGAGCCACAAGCATGCTTGGGTATTCAATAAGCCTGTGAATGCTGAGGAATTGGGCATTCTTGACTATCATACTGTGATTAAGAAGCCCATGGATCTTGGAACTGTGAAGAAGAAGCTTGAATCTGGTCACTATCCTGACCCGATTGGGTTTGCTGAGGACGTTAGGCTCACATTCTTTAATGCAATGTCCTACAACCCACAAGGGCATGATGTTTACATTATGGCAAGTACACTGGCTGCAGCCTTTGAAAAGCTGTGGAAGGGTATTGCTGGGAAATTGCAGCAGCATAGAGGGGATGCTGGGGGTGAAGTGGTGCAAGAGGAAGAGAGGCTGCTTTCAGACAACCCAGGTCTGCCCAATGATAGAGTTGAGAAAACACGACCAACCCTACCTCGAAAAAGGGAAATGCTAGTTGCCAGGACAGTGGTGCAATCAAAGCCTGACTCTGTGGACATTGTTAAGAGACCTATGACTTTTGAGGAAAAGGAGAAATTAAGTAAACAAATGGAGAGTCTTCCTGAGGACAAACTCATTCATGTCATTCAAATAATGAGGAAACGACATCCAGAGATTGGTGAAGACAATGAGGAAGTGGAGGTTGATATAGAGTCTATTGACAATGAGACCTTGTGGGAGCTTGAAAGGTTTATATCAAACCATGTGAAATCAAAGGAGAAAAAATCAAAGATGATACCACGAAGAAATCAAGAAGCATCACAGGTATGATCTCAACCACATATTACTTTCTGATACTCACTGGTGTTGTCTTGAATGGACCATCTCTCTGTAAGACTGGGTCAGGTTCTGTTACTACTGGGTGTAACACAAGTCATGCCCATTGTGGTAGCTTTCTGTGTGACTTCTCCTTAGGTAGTGGTCTCTTTGGCTCTGCTAAATAGTTTGTGATTGCATCATTGGTGTTTTGGCTGCAGCCACCAAGTGCAGCTGGTGAGGAGGCCAGGATGAATGGCACAGGTAATGAGCAGGTTTCCTTTCTACTGGTCTATGTCATGACTTGAAGTTCTCTGTGTTATAGAGTAGTGTGTTTGAATATGTTCTGAGTTTGGGTTACATTATTTCAGGTGGAGAACCTGGAGAGGAGAATGTGGATATCGATGATGATCTTGCACCTACTCAATTTGCCCCTGTGGAGATTGACAAAGATGGTGGAGCTGATGGAGAGGGTAGCTCTTCTGGTGACAGCAGGGATTCAGGATCTTCTTCCAGTGGTATGTCAAAAAGTAGTGTATGTTGCAGTTTGATAAATGTATGAGTTTTGCATCTCTTTTGACTGTCCCCATGTTAGCAGTTCAGTACCCTGAAACTGAGTTAGTGAGTTGCTGCTTTCCTTACTAGAAGCTGATGTTGATAAATGTTGGCCTTGGTGTATGCAGATTCTGACTCTGATAGCTCATCAGGTAGTGAATCAGAAGCGGAGGATGTTCAAGGAGGCAGTGTGGCAGCCAAGGCCACACCACATAGTAAGGTGTGAAGGTGGAAGATAACTATGTCAGGCAGGTCATGATTGGGAGCACCATGACTTTGTAGGGCCAGCTTGAGCTTTTCCTTGGCAGATGTGCTTTCTTGATGGCAGACAGTTTTTTCTTCTTTTTCTTGCAGGATAAAAATTCTCTGCAATAAGGTTGTGCTTGCAGTAGCTCTTGCTGCTGTAGTACTTGTTTGACTCTGTTGAGGGGATACAAACATACCAGTCCTCTTGGGAATGTGCACCTCTGCAGCCACAGGAGTCTTCTAAAGTTGGTGCTTCCTGTGAACAATGAATAGCCCCTGTATTTGACTCTGATATTGCAGTAAGTCCATGCTTACTGGACATGCATTGAGCATGCTGTTAGTGGCATTGGGACCTTGGCACTAGTCTGTGATTCCCTGATTTTGTCTGGCATACATTGCCAGAAGGTATAATTTTACCCCGAAGGATAGTGGAGGGAGGAGTTTTCTCTCATCAGCTGGGGCATTGGATGAGGTTTCCTATGGAATTCAAGGATCCCAGAGACATGGAAGGTCTGCCCTGAAAGAAAAGATACCTTAAAGACAGCTGTCTCCATACATTCTTTTGGCTGCAAGGACTTTTGGAAGATTTGCAGACACTATTGTGAATGCACAGAAGACATTCATTGCAGGTTAGCTTCTTGAAGGTACACCTATGCAGAGCTAGGTTTCTTGTCTCACCTAACTGGCAAGATGTTTTCTGATGCTGAAGTTCTGTTACTTTTCCTTAGTTCTGCAGGTGGTTTTTCAAGCTGTGGAAGTTGTATTCTGAGAATGTGTAATGAGTAGTGAAGCTGGAGCTTTCACATCTTGCACTTAGATATACATGTAGGTGATATGGTGTGGCCTGGAAGCTGATGATAACATGCTTTTAAGGTGAATATGGAATTTTAATTTGCAGAGAAAGTTTGCCTGCAGGTTACAACGGTGCACAAAGTTCAAATCAGATAGATCAAGATGTAAATCAACAAGCAAAGCAGAAGAGAGATGAATTTGAAATTTGAGCAAACGAATGAAGTAAGAGACATGCTTTGGTGATGCTCTTTGTACAAGTATTATATGCTTATAAGCTTGTGGGACCTATATTGTATTGCAAGTGGAGGATCTTCAGATGTGTCTTTTGGGTAATATAGTGAAAACGGACAACTAATCTGTTTGCACTGTCCATGCAGATGGAATGAACAGCACTGTCAAATTTGAAGACTGGTGCACAGCTCAATTCCCAACCAGTTTCTCCAAACCTTGAGGTAGGTGGGTAGTTGTGGAATAAGGTCTCCTCTGATGGTACTTTGAATGTAGCATTGTAGCCTTTATGGTGTGAAGCATTTGATAGTTTTTGAGCTGGGGAAAACATCAAGTTCTTTCTGAAATGTATATTGTAACTGTTCAAGAAATTGCAATGAAAATTACATCATGTTTGCCACTTCCTCTTATATGTTATACAATATTTTGTTTGGAGTAAACAATTGTGAGCTTTCAAGCTGGTATAAGTTGAAATTGACAAACACCCTATTTCATGAACATGTTTGAAACTATATTTTTGTATACAATTAGTGTCTGGAAGACTGGATATTTATGGACAAACAAAATCTGAAATTTTATCTATGATATCTATATACTAAGGTTTACAACCGGGGCAAGTAAATGATAATTATTGTAAAGTGCATTTTCTATGTGAAAATAAAATAAGTATTCTAAGTAATTTTTCCTGTCCAACTGCAATTTTAAATAAAATTCAATTAAATGGTGAAAATGTATTTTAAACGCCAGTAAGAAAACTTTTACATTTATTATCAAGTACACGTAAAAATTGTAGCAGTCCCCAATCTAGAACCGGAACGGGGAAATTTAAACAAATTCGCCAAAACATCGAAATATCTGTTTAGTGCACAATTTTTACAAATAGATGCTTCATAATGCCAGTTTTTTGCACATCATCTTCTGCACACTTACGAAGATTTTCTAAGGCAAATTTGAACAAAAAGTGCTGATAATGCAACAACCTGTAACAATCTGTTCCAATTACCCTCCAATGGTGTAGGGGATAAAAACCTTCCATCAATCAAGCTGAAGATGGAAAAACCTGTCTGGCTTCAACTTTTTATCTCTTGCAGCCAACAGTAGATGAAGTTTTTGCATTACTGACTAACCAGAAGAATTTCATGAACAATTAGAGGATAAGCAGATAGGAAGCAAGATCGAAAGACAAGCACATAGTAGCTAAGCGAATGAAAATATCCATGACTAGAAGTCTAGTGCTATAATGTGAGCAAAGCACCCACCAGGAAATGTAGCCAGTCAGCACTAGAAATTGGCATCTGTTAGTCAGCACTGATAACCACTTCCTCTTCCTCCCACTACACACCAGAACACTGATATGCAAAAAAGGGCTGGTCTACAGTTGAGCTACAAAACCTGGGCAAAATAGCAAAATTATTTCCAATCCCTCTTTCACATGACATTGGACCAACCTCTATGCTCCTAAGCCTGTCAAGGTCAAAGAAATGATTCATACAAACTAGTCCCCACATACAATTAGAATATCATTAGAATAATTACTTGTTGTCTGCAACAAGTCTGCTTGTGCAACCTCGCTGTACTCTGCAAATGGGAGAATACTTTGGAGAGATGCTTCTACAACTTCCAGGCCAAAAAATTAGAATGCAGAAAATGAATGGTATTCTATCCACCAGCCAGGCACAGCACGGCAAAGGCTGACAACTGCATGTCCCATGTCCTCTCAAGGCTTAAGAGAAACTGCCAAGCCCATCTTTGCAGACTTATCTAGAGCCTTTGTGTCCACCTCACCCGAAATTGTGACCAGTGATTTTGGCCTCCACTCATGCTGCAGAAGTGCTGCCAACTTGCCATGATTGTTCAATCGTGCCTTCACTGTGGTTAGAACATCCAACTCATACAAACCACCCACAGTGAAGATGTTCTCATTCTTTGAGATCTTGTGGGCGATTTCTGCAGCAACTGTGGTTCTTGATACTGGACTCACAGTGTGTAAGTAGGATGCCTTCAGAGTGTCCCCCTTGTCAGCCCTACAAAGACAGCCGCCGCCACCTTAAATCAGTTTTTTGAGCATGGAACAAGGTAAGCAGATGTGTATCGTTTGTCAGTAGGGTGTGAGAGCAACAGATATCTTGTAACTAAGTCATACCAGCAACTGGGTAGGAAAAAAGCTTACAAAATTACAGATGCATTGAAATCTGGCTTTATGTAGTTAACACCAGCATTGTATTTGGTGAATTTTCCAGAAACAGTGTCAAAACCCAGCTCGCCACCAACAGAAAACCCATCACTGCCAACAACTCCAGTAGCCTCTACAACTGGTGATGCTGTCAAGCCAATGCTGCCTGTGATCGCTGCAAAGTCTTGGTGATATTGCAGTTCCAGCTGCATCCATAAAGTGCTCTCAGGCCATTAAGTGATGTGCAGCTCTGTTTTGTGCAGAAATCAACCTTTTTTCTCTGTTTCTTAAGACACCACAAGGAGCAATACAACTGCAATCAAGCTACAAACCATGCATTGGAAGAGACATATTTACCTTGCCAGAATTGTGGTCAGGGATGGTAAAGGAAAAGATACTCTTTGCTCCAGGAGCAAACTCATCAACTGTGATGGTAGTAATTATCTGCCAACAACAATCAGCGAGCAATTATTCAGTAACTTGAGGGCCTCAGCCAGTGCAAACTCTAGGGTGATGGAAGCCAAGAAGCCGCGACTTCAGTTTTCAAACATATTCCCAAAAAGCACAATCCACAGGAGAAAAATAGAGTTCACACCTCAACACAAACACAACACATCTAAACTGTAAATCCTGATTTGAGCAATCAATATAGAAACTCAACAAAAAGAAACCAAAAACATTATAGACACAAAACATAACAAAACCTACAGCCAACACTGTGTACAGCAAAAGTATTGCTTACATTGGACTTTGAGTCGACTTTCACATCAGCAGTAATGTTCTTATTCTTGAATGATGTGATTATATCTCCCAAGAAGGCATCCCCACGCTTCACTGCATTGGAAGTGAAGGCCTACAGAAAACACCACCATTACCCATATATAGTGATAATATATATCATTTCCTCAAAAAACTGCCAATCACAAATACTGGTATACTTCCCATGGCAAAGAAAATGTGGAAAGTCCACACATACTTTTTTTCTATTTGCAAATTGAGCTGTGAGTGCCTGCGGTTTGGCTTTCTGGATGTCTTGTCTGTCTGACTTACCAATCCAGATTGTGTGGTTGTGGCAATCACAAACTTATGGTCATAGGTGTAATCCTTTGACAGCAGATCTGCAAAAAGAGGAGACAAAGATTCATGAACAGAATTAGGTCCTCCACCACAACTATAAACTTATGGGGGGGAAAAGAAAAAAAGAAGAAAAAAGGAAAAGAGGACAGAGAAGCCTCACTTCGATAGGTACCAGTCTCTGTGTCGCTGCTGCCGCACAGAGCAAGCAGGCACTGATTCTACAAAGAACTTACATATGGAAAACATCATGCTACACAGATGTGGGATGTTGCCATCAACAGATGACAGCTTTACTTTACTGACAAACAAAACACCGAAGTCCAACAAGGCACACCAAGAGGCTTCTGTCTCTCTTTTTTCCATTTCCAGAATTGAACACATCATGTGACCATATCTCTCAGCCAGGAAAGGGGAGGTCTTGGTTTTTGCCTTCCGGACTTGGAGAAATATGACAATACCAGTCGAAGGTTCCTCTTTCCGGAAAAGAGGGGAGACCGGCCTATGCACATGTAGAGACACATGGAAAGGAAAAGGAACAACCAAGACAAAGACAGACAGACAGAGAATTAGCCAAAAGAAGAAGAAGAAGAAGAAGAAGAAGCGGAAAGAATACAAATGGAGAAGAGAAGGGGGAAAAATAAAGAAGTAGCCAACCTCTGGCCTTCTTGCCAATTTCGGAATAGAACACCGGTCCCTTTCCCATGTCGACGACGGTGCTGCTGTGCGTGTGAGGGGAAGAAGACGAGAGCGCAAGACGCGAAAGAAAAGCAACGAACCCGCCTCCACACACGCGCGCGCACAGCGTCAGCAGCGAGAGCAGCAACGCACACAACCAGCAGAGACGCTCGAAGAATTAGGGTTTCCACTGCGAATATAAATCATCCATTCCACCATTCATCACAGTTGCTAATTCATTCATCGACTCACAACCAGACACGCTCGCTCGATGAACGAATTAGGATTTCCAGTCGGAATTAAACCCATCCATTCCAGCAAGTCATCAGAGCCGGTAATTCATTCATCAGCACATGTAGACATGCTCGATGAATGAATGAATTAGGGTTTTCTGTGAGAATGAAATCCATCCATTTTAGCATTCATTTGAGCTTGTAATTCATTCATCATCACATACAGACATGCCCAATGAATGAATTAAGATTTCCAATGGGAATGAAACTCACCCATTTCAACATTCATTAGAGCTAGTAATTCATTCCTTAGCACATACATAGAGTTTTGATGAATGTTGGAATGGATGGGTTTAATTCCTACCGGAAACCCTAATTCATTCATCAGCACATGCAGACATGATTGATGAATAAATTAGGGTTTTCCTTGAGAATGAAACTCTTCCATTTTAGCATTCATTAGATCGTGTAATTCATTCATCATCACATACACACATGCCCAATGAATGAATTAAGGTTTCCAATGGGAATGAAATTCAGTTCATTCTAGCATTCATTGAAGTTGGTGATTCATTCATTAGCACATGCAAACACGTTCAATGAATGAATGAATTAAGGTTTTCAATAGGAATGAAACACATCCATTTTAACATTCATCAAAGCTGATAATCCATTCACCACACCACACACATGTTCGATGAATAAATTAAAGTTTCCAATGGGAACGAAACACATCCATTTTGGCATTCATAAAAGCTAGCGATTCATTCATTTGTCACACATAGACATGCTTGATGAACGAATTAAGATTTCCAATGGAAATGAAATTCATCCATTTTAACATTCCTTGAGACTTGTGATTCATTCATTAGCACATGTAGACATGTTTGATGAATGAATTAGAGTTTCCAATAGTAATGAAACTAATGCATTTCAACATTAATTAAGGTTGGCAATTCATTCATTGTTGCACATGGAAACATGTTCGATGACTGAAATAGGTTTTTCAATGGTAATAAAACTAATGCATTTCAACATTCATTGGAGTTGATAATTCATTCGTCATCACACATGCAGACATTTTTTATGAATGAATTAGGGTTTTTAGTAGGATTGAAACTCATCCATTTCAAGCATTCATCAAAATTAATAATTCATTAACCTACAATTAAACACACGTAATGAATGAATTAGGGTTTCTAATTGGATTGAAACTCGTCCATTTCAAGCATTCATTGAAGTTGATAATTCATGAACATACAACTAGACACATTTGATGAATGAATTAAAGTTTTCAACATGAATGAAATTCAACTATTTTCACATCCACTAAAGCTCTTAATTCATCTACACAAAGCTAAACAAGCTCCATGAATTAGGGTTTTTAAGGAGAATGAAATTCATCCATTTTTACATTCATTGGAGGTTGTAATTCATCAATAGACAATAAAAGATGTTCAAAGAATTTGGGTTTCCCATGTGAATGAAATTCATTCATCTTAATATTCATTAAAGCTCATAATTCATCAACATACAACCATAGGTGTCCAAAGAATTTCAGTTTTTAATGAGAATGAAACTCATCCACCCAAACATTCATTGGAGATTGTAATACATCAACAACCAACTAGACACACTTGATGAATTGAGGTTTCCAATGGGAATGAAAATCATCCATTCCAACATTCATTCAAACTCATAATTCATCAATGAACATTTAAACACATTTGATGAATTAAGGTTCTCAATTGGGATGAAATTTATCCATTCCAACATTCATCCAAGTTCATAATTTATGAATGCACAATTAAATATGTTCAATGATGTAAAATTAACAACAAGAAGAAAATTCATCAATCTTATCATTCATTTAAGGTGATAATTCATCAATGCACAACTAGATGTGTTTGATGAATTAAAATTTTCATTGGGAGTGAAACTTATTTATTTAAGCATTCATTAAAACTTCTACTTCATCAACACAAAACCAAACACATTTTATGAATGAATTAGGGTTTTTAATGGGAATGAAATTCATCCATTTGAACATTTTAAAAAACTTGTAATTCATCAATGAAATCATATGGGTTCAATGAATTAAGGTTATTGGTAAAACTAAAATCTCATCCATTCCAACATTCATTAAAGCTTGTAATTCACCAATATACAACCATACATGTTCAATGAATTAATCTTTCTAGTGGGAAGGAAACTCATCCATTCAAGCATTCATTAGAGCTCATAATTCATCAACATACATCCAAGCAACTAGATGACTATAATGTCCAATAGGAGTGAAACTCATCCATTCTAACATTCATGAGAGTTCATAATTCATCAATGCACAATCATAAATGCTTTAAAATTTAAGGTTTTTCAATGGGAATGAAACTCACTTATTCTGCCATTCATTAGAGTTCATAATTCATCAATGCACAACCAAAACTATTCAAAGAAATACAGGTTTTATAATAGGAAGGAAATTCATCAATTCCACCATTCATCAAAGGTTCTAAATCATCAACACACAACCACATAAGCTCAATGAATTAATGTTAATAGTAAGAATGAAACTTGTCCATTCCAACATTCATTATAATTAATAAATCATTGATTATTTACAAAATAAAATGGTAATATGAAGTTTAATGATTTTTTTAGTAACAAAATTTCACACTATGGTGAAAAAAAAAAAGAATCATGAATACATTGTTATAGATTTCTTATTTTTATATTTTAAAATGTTAATAATTTGGAATTTTTAGTTTTTAAAAGAAGATTTTCATGATTTTTGTATAAAACTTTTAAATGGGGGGCAATATTTTGCCACTATTATTCATTCAATAAAGATTTAATACATAAGTAAATTATTACATTTGCCACTTATGTATTAAATATTTACTAATGAAGGAACTCAACTCCTTGTTCGTGTTGTGCCTTCCTTCTAGAGTTGTTGTTTAGTTGATGCCTCATGTGAGGCCTTCATTCCTATAATGGGGTGCTTGGTTATCATGCTCAACCTTCATGTTTATAAAGGCCCAAATTTCAATCGTTATTTTATATAATAACATTTAATAAAATGGTGTTTTATAATATGTTTTTATTATATTAATTATTGTTCATATTCATAAGGCCATCTAGATCAAGTCTGTTAATTTGGTTTTTGATTAGGTCCCAATTAATTATGGATAAATCAAATTAGTGTAATGTTTGAATTTTATTTTGAACTAGTTTAAATTTGAATGGAATTTGAAACATTTTAAGGATGGGATATGATCCCAATTTGTGTGATTTCAAGTCATTTTTCATGATTTGGGATTCGAAAGCACATGTTAATTGTTGTTATAATTTCTTTTGTGTTAGATACTTTTGGGAATGATTGCCATTGATGTTATAACATGAAATTCATTGAAAAAACTAGAAGGTATCTATTATAAATCACATATATTGAGAAAACCAAATAAAATAACATTCCATTTTCACATTGGAATGCTAGACTAAAGTCTAGATGTCCATTAACAACACTTTAATTTATAAATATCATAAAAAATAACTATAAAAGATTTTAAATTGTGAAAGAAAGTAGTATTTTAACAATCTTGTATTGAATCCATCCCATTATTCATTTCTCCCAAAAACTCATAATACAAGAAAAATACATAAAACTCATATATGATGGACCTTTTAAAGGAAAGTTCAAAATTGTAAAAAACAAATTTCTAGAATCTTTCCTTTACATAGGAATGCAT
Source organism: Sphagnum tenellum (assembly GCA_963921925.1). NCBI lineage: Eukaryota > Viridiplantae > Streptophyta > Sphagnopsida > Sphagnales > Sphagnaceae > Sphagnum > Sphagnum tenellum. The sequence continues at coordinate 1,535,538 of OY998159.1, forward strand.
ACCTAATATTAACCATTGCCTTTAAGTGTGATCAACATTGATATGATAGGTACACAGTGCATCCAATGCTTGTTTTTCCTTAGCAAAGATAAACCATTACTTTGAATTATGAAATCAACATTAATATGTGAACACAACGTGTATTATGATTTATTAGTATCATTATTGTTTTTTCTTTTATTGGGCAATTTAACCCATTGCATAAATAACTTTTTAAATTAACCTAATTTATATAACATCATTAATCATATTTTGATTTGCCTTTGTAATTGCTTTCACATTTCATCATTACTATTGCCACGCATTATCATGCACTGTGATTTTTTCTTGTTCTTTAAGGTGCAACCATGATAGTAGGAACCAACTTAAGATTGTGACCTTGTTATATTATACATTATGTTTGATTGCCAAAATTATATAATGAAAGCTTGTTAGAATGATTTGGCAAATTGGAATTGATTAGAAAATGTGATGGATTAAAGATTCATGATTTTTATTGTGAAAAAATATATTCATTGTTTTTCCATGACATATTATATTGTTAAGTAAAAGGTTTGAGTTACCATTGTACATGGTAATATCATTTTGAAGGCATTTCAAGTCCTTTAAAAAAAGAAAAAAATAGAAAAACATTGGATACAATGTTTTATGCATGATTTTCAATATTTTATACTCATTATATTAAATCCAAAATACTCCACATGTTTCCATAGTGTAGTAGACCAAAAAATGTTAAAATATTTTAAAATTGTAACATAATTAGCACAAATTTTTTAAACATGAAAGTTCAAGGATTGGTTACATTTTCTTGGGCTCCTCTATTGGTGTGCTTGCACCCATAATTTTTTGTCATGTTTCATTGTTATCTACATTTCATCCTGGAAAAATCAAGTTAAACCAAAAAAACTTAAAACTTTAGATATTTAAATTGTAAACCCCTAAAATCCTAAAACCTTGAACCTTAAAACCCTTTCTTACTATATCAACATTTCATTACATAACTATGATTAGGATAGAATCTAGTTCATGTTTGCATCATTATATGAACATTTATAGACATTTTTATTTTTATGCCTAGATTATTATGCAAAAAAAAATCATTGATGTTGTGCATTGATGATATTGGCACATTGGCACACCATCTTCCTCTCACACATATAATTAGTGTAAAATAGTTCAAAGAATTTGTTTCACATATTAACATTGTGCATTTGCAACTTGCTTCCGTTTCCATAATACAAATGGAAAACCAACACGAGAAAATTGTTCAAAGAATTGCTTCACATCCTTACATTGTGCATCTCCAATTCACATTTTTTTCCATACTACAAATGGAAGACCATATGAAAAGAAATTGATTCACTTTGTGCACTCGCAAATTGCCTTTGTTTTCATGATACAATTAGTGACCAACATGAAAAGAAATTGTTCAAATAAATCGTTTCATCTCCTCAAATGGTGCATTTGCAAATTGCCTTTGTTTCCATGAAACAAATTTAAGATTGACATTGATTCATATCTTCATGTCATTTCACAAAAAATGTCATTTAATGACTAGTCCTATTCGACTACAAGTGTATAAATGATGGATTCAAATCAATATAATGGCATAAATGACTAGTATAGTTGATAAGGACTTGTCATAGAATGGCATTTATGGCATAGTGTATTGTCATTGTTTCCACAATACTAATGGAAGATGGATAGCAAAAGAAATTACTTCATGTTGTCATACTATGCACCTACAATCTTACCTTCATTTCAATGATACAAATGAAAGACCATATGCAACGAATTTGCTTAATGTATTCTCACATTGGTCATCAATAACTTGCATTCACTTCCACAAAACAAATAGAAGACAAACATGAAAAACAAAATGTTCAAATCCTCACATTTGTGCACTTGAAATTTTCTTTTGATGATTAATACAAATGGAAGACAAACATGAGAAAAAAATGTTCATATCCTCACATTTGTGCACTTGTAATTTGTCTTCCATGATTAATACAAATGGAAGATAAACATGAAAAAAAAATGTTCATATCCTCACATTTGTGCGCTTGAAATTTGCCTTCGAGGATTAATACAAATGGAAGACAAACATGAGAAAAAAATGATTCCCATTGTCACATTGTGGACCAACAACTTGTGGTTTGTTTCAATGATACAAATGGAAGAGTAACATGACAAGAAATTGCCCATCACATTGTGCACTTGCAATTTTGCCTTTATATTGTGGAGATGTTAGAACATGATGAAAACAAAAATTAAATGTTCGGTACAATAATTTTTAAATGAAGATTTGCAATTAATCATTGTGAATCTACTTGGGGCTAGTACACATGTTAGCAATGCCTTTCAAGAAGCCAATAATAAGAAATGATTATTTTTTGGTTGTTGACTATAATAATTGGTCTTAGTGAAGCTTTAATATGGTCCATTTTTCCAAGTTTATGGATGAGAATGGGAGAAAACTAATACTCTAGGTTGGAAATGTTAAATATTGACATAGGTTCCAATTAACATTATACCTACGCATGTTTTTTGATCAATTCCACCAAACATAAAAAGATTGCCAGGTTTTGGGCCCTACACAAATTCCCTTGAAAAAGGTTAGAAAAGGGCGAATATGTTTTTAACTTTGACAATTCATGGGGTAATGTTTCAACATTGAAAAATGTATCACGAATTACATTCATACATGTGGCATGGCATTTCCATTATGTCTTGCAACATGTTATTAATCCCTCATATGGCATGGGGTGAGGGTGTTTATATGACCATGGACATGCAATGTTTTATTTTGTAAAATTTGTGTTGTAATCAAGGTAACAATGATACATAATAATACATAGGAAAATTTTCACATCCACACATTTCCACATTGGGGTAGGATGCCATGCCCATAATTTCTAAAAGATACAAATCTAGGCACATGGTATGCATTTTCCATCAAAACATGGCAATCATATTATGTTGGGGTGTTCAACATATGACATTAAAAATTAAAACTAGATGAAAAAAAATCAAAACATGCCTAATTTGGGTTAACATAATGGTTTTGGCCTAACATTTTTGCATAATTTACCAAGGCAATACAAAGCATAGCAAAGTCCAACATGTGCCATAAAAGAATGTAATAAATAAAATCTAATTACTATTCCTTATCTTTAATTGGGCAATCATAATAATTGGTCCAAGTGGCTTGTTATTAATAGTCTCCCACCTATTTACATTTGCAAATAGTTTTATGCGTGGGGTTGGATATATATATATATATGAACAAACCCAAACCACCAAATCTAGCAGCCCATTGGTTGAAAACATTAAAAAAATTCAAGCCTATTATATGCAACCCTATTTTGCTAAACATTGAAAAAAAATAGTTCATTTTTAACATTTACATCAGTCCTTAAAAATTATCACAAACCTAACCAAAGTTTATATATATATAAACTATCGTAGTACCTTGGTTGGTTTAACACCAATTTGCCTAAAATAATAATGCCATGCACCTTCACATAATAGACGAAAAAGGTCGCATGTCTATTTTTTTACTCGTTTTCCACAAAAATGAAATATTATTGTTATACCATCGGCATGAAGTCACCTTTCTAAAACACGACATAAACACCAACCTGAGCAAGCCGACATAAGGCAAACGCACATGTGTTATGCAACATTGGTTAATTTTCTTGTTCTTCTTATACAATTTTCATAGTTGCTCTTAAACAACTACGGTTTTGTTCGAAAGAAAGCATGTTACATATTTACCTCCAGCATCACAAGTTTTCATTTTTAAAGATTAGGTAGTTTACTTTTTTTTCTTTTTTAAATTTAAACAATGATGACAAAGGTTTATGTCTATGTGTGTCTTTTAAGGAGGACAATTTTTGTTCTTAGGCTTTCACCCCCTTTTCTTTTTTCTTTTTACCTTTGTGTTTCACCCTTCTCAATGTTCAAAGTTCATTTGCCATTTATTATGTTTCCAAAGTTGAAGTTATTGCTTTTACTTTTGTTTGGATTTCATTTTGATTTAAGTTACAAGTTTAATAATGTTGGTAATGTTTCAAGTTCAAAAAAAACGTAGGTAGGTCATAAACACAATAAACACATGATGAGAAATGGGCTTTCAAAAGAGCCAACAAATTGTTCTTACGCCATGTTTTCACAAAATATCATGTTAGCAACATGAAAAAGTCATTTGCCGAGAGGTAAAGGTCTTAAATGCAAAAATCAAGGAAGTTAGACATTCCTTAGTGAATGTTGATAAGAGATCTACAAGAAGACCACGTAATTTTGTTGTAATGTTAGTCATAAATGAAAACCTCTAGAAAGAAAATGTTGGACAAGAGTGTAAACAAGGGAAGTGCAGTGTTTACAATAATTGGTTTTAGCCAAAGCTATGATCACTGATTGCTACATAATAAAACAATAGGATAACAATTTTGATGTTTTCCATCATTTGAAAACAACATTTCAAAAACCATGCATTTAAGCCCATGTTAAAAATTAGCAAGAAGTAAATATGTGGGAGTGGTTTACAAACAAGGGAACTTTGAAAAATAATTACATTCAAGCAACAACTTGTTGCACAATTTGCCTATCAAGCATTAGCACAATTTGCCTATCCTAAAAGAATATCCTAATGTAATGGATGTTATAGTTGCAAGGCTCCAAAAGATGTGTGAAGCATGCCAACCTCTTTCAATAAACATTTTCCAACCAATCTTTTGAAGGATGGTTAAGGGGATTATTCTTGAAATTCCTTGTGAGCATCTTGGTGATTTTTTGGTTATAAGGGAATGGGCTTGTCAATTTGTTAAACTTTACATGAATTGGTTGTTTTGGAAAGGAACAAGTGTAGTAAGCAAAATTCCAACAAATTGATGTGAACAAGAATGTGACATGTGTCATCAAATTCCATACCTAATGAAGTTTACAATTCCCTTTTCATTGGTAATAATAGTGATAAAACAAAAGTCCACCTTGTTCCAACTAAAGGCGAAAGAACTTGGGAAATCAAAGGCAAGAAACATGTCAAAATTCTTGGGATGGATGACAAGAAACAAATCACAATCATGATATCATCCACAACTAGTGGACTTTTGTTGCCTTTTCAAATCGTGTTTGCATGCAACACATTTCGTTTTCTCCCACCACCAAATGATTGAATAACAAAATGCATTGTTGATGGGTTTGACCTCACCTTTTCTACAAACCATCGATCTACATTGGAAACATCCAAACATTTTGTACAAAACATTTTGTTGCCCCATCTACATCCACAAACTAAAAAGCATCAAGATGGTTTGATAACTGATTATTGGAATGTTGACAAAAACAAACAATTCTTGGATTAGATGAAATCAATCATCCTCATGTTTTGGTCATTTTTGTACTTGCTAATTGCACATTTGAGTTGCAACATGTAAACATCACATTTTAGAGATCATTGAAACATGCCATCAAGGTTCAATTCAACAAATGGATATCATCATTATCAAATAACATATTGAAGATGGTTACCATTGCTTTGTTGATTTGAAGATGTTTACATGCAAGCCCAAAGGAAATAAAATAATTATCGAAGATGATTGTGAAAGGATGGGAGAATTTGGCATAACAAAAGCTTTTACTTCTCATTTTCAAATGTAGCCATGGAGGCCAATGCCACTTGCACTTTATTCACCAACAACTTTGAAATTGATGAATTGTTGAAGTAGAAACATATTCAAATCCTATTACAACAATGATAAAAATTGTGGAACAATGTCTTCAACAACTAAACCTTATAGCTTTTGTTCAAGTAGCTTCTTCAAGCTTTGCACCTTCCACAACAAGATTTTGACATTTAGCTAGGAAGCAAATTAAAGAGCATGAACAAACATGTTAATGTAGATTGTAAAAACCCTTCCACCCCTCCATGTTAATGTAGACCTTTCAACATAGTACTATTATTTGTATCTTTTGTTGTTGTTAAAAAGTAGAGTATTTACAAACATCTTCAAGCATTTAGGACACAAGACTTGGAACCATATAATAATGATACTAATGAACATTCAATTTGATGCTGCAATTTTTTTTTTTCTTTTTTTTTGTTTCTTTTGTCAATGTATGTTGAGTTCTTGAAGAAAAAACTTGTATTTAAAGTTTTCGTCAATGTATGGTGAGTTATTGAAAAAAAACATGCGTATTAAGTTTTTGATATTAGAATGAGATGTTAAGATAACAAATCAACATTACCATCCAATTCAACTACTGGTATTTACATAGATTCTCCATTTTCAACGTGTTGTTATCCTTCACATTTTTCCTCAATTTTCATAATCAAGTACATCAAAATATTACATATGCATGAAAGATGTAAATTGTTGTGGTAGTACATGAGAGATGCATGTAAGAACATCCCATATTTTGTGACAATCATGCCATAATTTGACTATCTTTGAACCTTTAGTTTCTAAAGCATATAAAGCACGTGGATGTGGCTTTTCACATTGTTTGCAAAACCAAAAGAAAGGCGAGATAACTATTATCTATGTTCCTACCAATTCACAAGTGATTTACATTTTTATATACCATCCATGTGTTCGTGTTGAATGATTAGTGTTGTAGAGAATATGCTCGTGTTAAAATTTTCACCATAGTACCACATTCAATACCTCTTGAAAAATATTCATTTAGGGAACTTCATTTTTTTCATGGCCAATCATATTACTACAAACCCACGCAGGAATTTAATTGTTTATTGCCAACACTGGCAGCTGCAAGTAAAAACTCAATAAAACTTGGTCTCAAAAGCACATGGATGCAATGAATTTGTCAAGTTCATATCAACATTGAGTTACAAAAATTTGGGCTGTCCGGGTATGAATTCAACCATGTGTGTATTTATGGCAGTTTACAAGGCTCTCAATCTAGTCAGAAAAAAAGCCAGGGATTAAGGATTCATAGGATACTTGATCTCCAGGCAATAGGGCCATTGAACAACCTAAATGTTGCAAGCTACTCTTCTCGTTGCACACATCTCATCATTACACACATTATTCAACTACCTGAATATATATATAATTAATTCAAAATACAACCTCAAGTCAATCAAGGATGAGAATTGGCACAATTACATTGTCAACAGATGATCACCAGAAAACGGGGCAAAAGAACAACTAAAAATCCACACTAGTGATGTTATACAACACCTCACATCCAATTGCCTTCAGGGTTTAGATTTCAATTATGGATTGGAATAATTTGCAATCCATAACTGTACACGACAAACAATCTATCATGGTTAACTTTTACAAGGAAGCACAATGCAAGTATCAATTGATCAACATGGCATTTTCTGCCATGTTTAAAAAATGACCAGCTCACACCTGTTTGCAGACCAGCTCAGTCCTTGCACTATTGACCTGTTTGTTAACACACCTGAGTTCAACAATGGACATGATAACAATGAAGTACTCTGAAATCCTCCTTCGAGTACTAGATAATCACTTGCAGCCTGCAACTCTTTTGAGCCTCATTACTGTACTCTATATCATAGCAGCAAAAAAGTTGGCATGACATTAGCCCAAATGGTCAAAAAAGTCGGCATGACATGAGACCAAGTGGTCAATTGTTCTACTGTCCATGATTTCTTGCTCACATCAGTGCCAGTTTTTCTTTCCCAAAGTCAGCTCATTGTTAACACTACCCCCAGGATACTCTATCACCTCAAGGTTTAACAATAATAGGATTAACACCTGACTGCAGGCATTGGGTTAAAGAGGTCTGAACTGGCTTTAATCTCACCATTGATCCAAGATCACCATACTGATGGAAGCTATTCATTTACACTGAAACAGTTGGAACACAAGGGAGTCAACTTCTGAGGGCTTGTGAAGCAGGAAGTTCCTCAGACAAAGGAAGATCAGGAGTAACAAAGACCTTATCAAAATACTGCAATGCTGTTTTGTTGGTGGAAATGACAGCAGAGTTGAACAACCAGCATGTGGCAGTTTCACTGAAATTGGACAGTGTTGATACTTCAAGATGTAGTGCATCTTCACTATCTTAGCAAAATAGTGATTGATCCCCAGGACTACTCAAACTTCTTTATTGTGGCAAGATCAGTCAGCATGGTTTCAATTCTTTCGTCATCAAGTCGTCCCTTTTTCTGAAACATACCAAAGTACACAATGATTGTCAGTGAGATATGCCAATGAAAACACGTAAGACTGCCTGCATAATATGCAGAGAATAGTGAATACATCATTATCCGATACCACCAACTGACTATGCAAAGGATCAACTAATATACACAGTTGTGAAATCCAAAAACAAAGCAACAAGTTCAAAATCTGACCGCTATGGAAGGTATCACAGCTTTTGCCTCCTCTACAGTCTCAGGGCACAAGTTGCCAATCACACACACCTGACATTCTCCAGCAGATAAACATCAGTAACAGTGAAGAATTAATAGGTATGAAGAACTTCTCCATACTTGTGATTCAAGTCAACCTGAATAGAATTGAGATGTGACCTGATAATAAGGTTGTAGAGATTTTATATAGCTGATGGCCAAATGCGGAAAAGAGGAAGCCCAGTCCTAAAGAACAGATAAAACAAAAACCAAAACTGAGGAACAGATTTAACAACAGCAACAGTCAGAGGCATGTCCAAAGTCCTAACATGCATGGAATTCACCAGCTACCACTCCCCTCTGACTTCATCAGCTCTCAACAGTGGGTGGAGACCAATACCATACATTAACCAATCTCCTGAGTTTCTGTGACAAGACCAGTGGTAGCAGGAAAACTCAGGCATTGATGCTGGCTAGCTCAACAAAACCTAAAGGAGAAGAAGAACAGCAAGGAACCAAGAAAAAAGAGGGAAAATGAAAGAGAGACAAAACCAAAAGTGAAAAGAAAACACAAGCCCAAAACAAGAAAAGAGGAAGGAGAAAGAAAGGAACAAGATGGAGAAGGCTGACAGCATGATCTTTTGAGGAGAAAGTCAGAGTTTGCTGAGAATCAAGTAGAATCAGCTGCTTGAACACATTGTATTCATAGAGGGTAGTGAGCCTCTCATATGACAACACTGGATGAAACTTGAAGAATTCAAAGACCACTCTGCTTCTGCAGAACTGCCTACATGTGGTTTACAAGGGTATCACACACCAGAGTTGAACTTCATCTGTTTGTGAGTTACTATAGCCTGCACTGAGATTTGGGAGAAGAAATTTACCTCAAATTCATGAAGCTTGTTCCGGGTGAGCACTCTACTTTGTTAGGGTTTTCCATCAAACATATATTCTCTGTTTGACTAAGTTCTTGAACAGTTTGGACAATATTAGCACAAGACTGCACCGAAAACCTCAAAACTTCCTCCTTACAGCAAAAAAAGCCCACTACTTTTCCTACTACTCATTCCTACTACTCATCAAGTTGACACCAAAGAGTCCCAAGATATACAATGAAAATGGGACTGAAGACATTGTCAACAAGGATACTCTCGGACTTGCTTCACAGCTTCTGGGTTTTGATAACGGCTGAAGCGCTTCACATACTGCAAAGATTTCTCAAAGACTCTGCACAAGCACCCATATTTGTCATACACACCAACTTCACCTGCCTTAAAAACCTTTTCTATGTATACGTGAATACATGACATAAACCTAGCACGAATGCTCCCTCATCTGAAGAGCCAAAATGTCACATCACAATGTTTTCCCCAGACAAGGCATGACTCTGCTCCACGACATACTGTAGAGCTCATCCCCTATCAACTCTTTTGCTTTCACAAGATCCCAACATCTAAACACTCTCTCCTTCATGAAAGATTAGGGTTTCAGACAAGTAGACATGACTATACTGCATGGCATACTCCAGTGCTCATCCCCTGTCATCTCTATTTCTTTTCACAAGATCCCAAGATCTATTACAAAGTCTCTCCTTCACAAAAGATTAGGGCTTCACACAAATGTCGGACAGGTAGAGATGACTCTACTCCATGGCATTACTGTAGAGCATCATCCCCTGCATCTCTTTTTTCTTTTCACAAGATCCCAACATCTACTACAACACAGTCTCTCTCATTCATGAAAGATTAGGGCTTCACACAAATGTCAATCAGGTATCGGCAAAGTCACATTACTGAGAGATTTGCGAAACTGGATCCTCAGACAGTTGCTGAAGCTGCTCATACTTGCGCTGTAGCACAAGCGCCACTTCCGCATTCATCAAACACTTGGCCTTCACGAAATCTGCCCACTCACAAACAAACATGGCAAAATGGCCCCCAAAATAAGTCATTCTCAACCTCCGCCACAGGGTTAGGGTTTTCATTTTTAGAAACCGAAAAATGCAGATTACAGAGAGAATGAAAGAAGACGCCAACACACAAAACTCTACCTACCATCACCAAGCTTGAGCTCACTGGCATCCTCCTCCTCTAGGACTGTCCCTAGTCCTGACATCTTTCCCACTCACTCTCTCTGCGTCTCGGCCTCAAAGACACACACACACACACTCTCTCTCTCTCTCTCTCTCTCTCTCTCATACACACAATCGCTCGCTCCTCGCTACAGAAGACTTCTGCTCGCAGCAAAATGCTCGTTGCAAAGGAAGGAAGCTCAACAGACGACGACGACGACGACGACGACGACGACGGTGTATATACGCGTACATACGTATTTACAGACATTTGAGGTTTCGTATGTAATTCTAGGGTTCGAATTCTTAGGGTTTAAAGATTTTTAGGGTTCGGGTAGATTTGATGGAGCTAATGGGTGCCAAGTTCCAGTTTTTTTCTTTTTTTCTTAATATTTTTTTAGGATTTAGCCAAATTTGGCTATAGGTCAGAGAGGAGAATAGAGAACCCTGAAAAGAGAGAAAATAGGATACTTTGCTAATGGTTTTCCTACACATAGTAATGAGTAAATGGACTTTGATAAATCACCATGTAAATACAAACATAATTTTTGTCAAAGGTTGTTATTTTGTTATGTATGGAAAAAAGATGCATTGGATCATCAACAACTATATTTTGTTTCTTTGCTAAATTATGTAACCCAACGTATTATTTTGCAACACGTCTCTTCCTTTATGAAATCATAAGGTAGTGTAAGAAGTTTACAACACAAACACAAAGGAAACCATGAAGAAAGGAACATATATATCTTCAAAACCAAAATTTGTGTTCAAAATAAGAAAACTCAAAATGGTGCTAGAATACAGGAAGTTTAATTTTCAAAAACATTTATTGCCACCATCATAATGGACATGTCATTCATGATCCCTCCGCCATCCAAGTGGATTCTAGCATCAAACTTGCATGAACATCGACTAGCAAATTCCAAAAACTCATATTTTATCTGTACAAGTCATCCTTGAACATTCAATGACATGACAATATTTTGCACTATAACTACAAACTTAGCTTCATCAAATAAAATGTTTGTAGGTAGCAAATTGACAATGAAATTTATACACTAGCCTATCTAGTGGTAGAAAATGACATTTAAGTCTTGAACACCATAACTACACAAAACTTGCCATAGACAAGGATGCTTGTTATGATAGAATTCAATATATATGCTACAAATTTGATCACATTGAAAAACTCAAAATTTGCATAAAATATCTTTATATAAATCACAAGTTAGTTGTTCCATTGTTGTTTAACATTTAAAGAGGTGAATTTTGAAAACCACATTTGTTGGAAGTATAGTTGTATTCCCAATTGGTATAGGTGCAGATAAATTATGTTTTTTGTATATTGAAAAAAAAACAAAAAACAAAGGAAAAGCTTGTCATCTTTTGCATTCATGATAGATTTTGTTGCATCATGGCCCTCATAATAGTCAATCCATAATTTGTGTTGAGGGTATAGAATCAAAACAATCAATTTGTGTTCCTTTGATGATGAATAATGCAAAACACTTAAAACCCCCTAATGAGCTTTACCCAAGCTTTTGCTTTTGTGCCCTATACACTTTTGCATGAACTTGTCTTTCTATGCATCTTGCACAATTATACTTGTTGTGAAGGCCCCAAAATTTTGAATTGTTATGTTCCACATGTTTTACAATGCCATATAGCAAATTCAAACCCACAACCTTGCAATAGCAAAATATTTTATTAGTCGCATAATTTCGTGCATTGAAAGCAAGATGTGCCTTATTTTATTTCATTTAAAACTAAACCTACAATAGTCAAACCTTATAATATAACCGTGAGGCTTTGCAGAAGGTGTTGCACATAAATTTGAATTTTCTCACGTTGTTATGATACTCAAACAAAGTTGATCAAAAGGTATGTAACATCTTACACAACTAACCAATTGTGAAGGTTAAAAATTATGTCAACATTCAAATAACCTCCCCTCCCATACATGCACTTAATTTCTTCACAAATCAATATCAATACTAATGTGGAAGTACATACAACCAATTTCATTGTATGGAATTTACAACCACCTCAATTATCAAATGTCATGCATTTAACATGTAACCAATATCTATTTTTTTAGTTCAAAACACACCAAAAACCAAATCAAATAATGTTGAAACAACTATTTCAACAACTATTCAAGTGGTGAAAGTAAGAATGTGCATTTGCAAAGTTGTGTTCTCATTATTGTAACACCAGCATATGGCCTTCTTGAATTGAAAAACATCCTAGACTTATATAACCTATATGCAAATCATGTTATCATTGTTGTGTTCAACTTTTGTGGACATAAACCATTAATACATGTTTAGATCCATGTTTAATGCCCTTTTCTACTAGTTTTTAACCAAATGCCACATGATTATGTAGAGTATTGTGAATCTTGATGATAAAATGAGGCAATCCAATAACCTTATTATTACCTATTGCATATTAAATTGATTTACTAAAAGTAGGATTAAAACATGCACATTCAAATCATAATACAATGTTCAAGCTTTTATATCTAATAACACATTTTATTTGTGTAGTGAAAAAGATGAAGTAGGACCAAACTATTTTGATAATTTACTTATCATGTCAATAAAAAATAATAGTAAAACCCATCATAAAATCATTATACATTCAATGTTTGTACTTGAATGAACAAAGACACGATAATTTTTCATTATTGTGTATTAGTTTTAAAATGCATTAATTTTTTAATTTTGCATTTTAAAAATAAATTGGAAAATAGGTATTTTAAAATGAAAATACCTTTTGAAATTTATTTATTTAGTGTACATAACATTTGTTCCAAATATGTTTTAACAAATTGAAAGTATAAAAGTCTAATGACATATTTGAATATATAAAGATTTGAATATCCTAATTTGATACATATATATTTCATGAAGTTTTTTAATGAAAAATATTAAAATTGGAAACCATATTGAATAGTTTGTTTCAAAAGTATTTGTTCGTTGCTTTTATTACTTTAAAGTTTCTCAAAATTTGCATTCAATTCATCATAAATTTGATGTAACACAATGGTTTCATAATGAAATTTAAATAAATCAACACACCAAAACATGTTATTCATGACTAAAACATATGACTATGTTGTTGAATTGGACTTGTCATTTATTCCATTTTATAGTCATGTAGTCAAATTGGACAAGTTGTTTTTTCCATGTTTTGGCATAGTGAATTTTGAATCTATTTTCTTGTCTTATGTCAAAAATTGTATCATTTCAAACACACTTTTAGTTCGTGAACTTTTAAAGTATATTTCATCATGTTTTCGCCCAAAGTTGACCATTCGTCCTTAATGTAATAAAGAACCTTGTTTGTTACAACAAACTTATCCAAATTTGTGTAAGTTGAACAACCAACTCTAATCCAACTATATATTTTGCTTGAAAATATTGATAAAAATATGTTGGCAAACAAGTGTCAAGAAATTATCATTAAAATGAAAATGTTTTGATCACATTTTTAATCCAAAGATTGAAAATTGCAATGGCACTCACATAGGTTTTTATGTGACCATCATGTATGGCAACATTTATGTGATACCATGTGCAATGGAAATACCATTCAAATCTGATGCAAATTATAGCCATGAAACCACCAACATTTTAAAAGGTTCAAAGGTTGATAGGATTTTGCATTGAATAATACTAAATCTTTTATGAACTAGTAATGACACACCCCCAAGCTCCTTGATGGACTCAATTGTGAATCCAAAGGTGAAAACAACGGAAGGAAAAGGAGTTGGGGCATGCTCTTTGGCTCGTCACACTTTGGGGGTAGAGGGGTGTGTTAGAATTTTAGTATGGGATTAGGAAAATTGATAAGCATTTCACTTACTCACACAAACTTGCACAAACTAAACAATAAGTTGGTTAGTGCATAGTTACGACAATTTGGTGCATGAATGAGCCACGGGCAAACACGAATTCACAAAACTCACCATAGCCCGGACATGGGGAAAGCCACCACCTTCCCCCCTTATAGTATACTTTGTGCCTAACCACGGGATTAGCACCCAAATGTCATTTTGGGAGTCCCGAAATTTTCACAACTCGGACTCCCACAACTTTGAGGCCCATAACTTTGCGTGCAAACCTCCAATTGAAATGAGGTCTGAAGCAAAGTTGTAACTTTCCTTGAGAACTTTCCAACGATACATCGCACACCACCTGCACACAAGGAAATCTGCGTTCGCTTCTAGACTTTTAGTGGTTAAGAGTCAAATTGTCAATTTAATTTTTGACCTTTCTTCTGGCCATAACTTATGTTTAAAGTGTCCAAATGGGTCATGCGAGCCCATTTCAGACATCTACGTTCTAAAAGAATTCCAATGATATAAGGAACTCCTTAATCTATTGGGTTTTGACCCCTACAATCACCCTCTAAAATTCAAAAGTCCATCGAAACTCCAACGCTCAAAGTGGAAGCTCCCTTGGGAGTGTGAAGGTTCATTCCTTCACACTCTATTACATTCCTAGGAGCATGAAATGCGACTCCTAGGCTTCCCTCTTGGCCCACACTTTTGCAAGCCCTTGCTTTAGTCATGAGCCCAAAGTTAAGGTTATGACAAGTAATGTGATTAGTTGTGTGTTTTAAATAAAAGGTTGATTAAGAAAATTCTTATAAGCCAATAGGTTGTATGTATTGTAAATCACATGTTACAAACTAAATCCATTAGAGTTGATATTCCTTACATCCAAATTTTATTATTTCAATTCATTGGTTTCAAGGGTTTCCTATATTACATTTTGAAAAGGTGGTGTAACATAGTGCATGTGACATCCTATTGAATGACTATCATTAACTAACATGGTTGCACAACCATTTTGTACATGGTATGGCCCCAACTATGATTTTTCCGCCAATGCTACCTTTGGAATAGACTACAAAACATAATCCAAAACCCCAAAACCACCCTAGTTTTTTAATAATATGTTAGATTAATGACTTTACTCCCTTGGGAAAGTTCAATTATAAATATCACCTTTCCAACATCCTAAGTTCAATGCATGTGATTGTTTTCCACCTTGGATTTTTTGACTTTATTAAATATCGAATGTTTATTTCATATGAATTCCTATAGTTATTTTGTTATTAATTTTGATATTTTTTATAAAAACCTCAAATGCTTTATCGATGTAATGTTCAATTAATCTTTGTGCAGCTCTTTTTCTTGAGCAAATGAGTTGTAGTTTTTGATGTGTTATCCATTTTGAATACTAAATTTCATCCAATGACCATGATGGGTGATTTTCCATTTATATATATGCGTCATCATTATCCTTTACCCTCACCATTGTAACTATAAAAATAATAAATAAATAAATAAACACATGCCAATTTATTTTGCCATATCCAAGTATAGGATCCAATTGAAGAGATTTGTGATTGCTTATAACTTCAATTTATTACCATAAACATGTTTATTATTCATTTTTTGAAAATTTGGGTTCATCAATAAACCCATGATAATGCCAAACTCAAATTTTCATCGTCAGATTTTTTTATAAAAACAATATCCTTTGACATTAATTAAATATTGTATGTTATCATGTGAACTATTTTATATCACTCTTGAAAGTGCATTTACTAATGAAAATAACATTCATCCACAAGCACAAAAACTTATACAAATCTTTGTATTTTTGCACCTTTGAAAAGAATTTCATTTTGATTTTGGAGGTTGTTATCTTTTAAACTATATAGGCTATTAGCTTAACTTATTTTATTTAAATTTTGATAAATTAATATCTCAAATAAATAAAGCTTGAATTTTTCCTTAAAAATTTTACAACTAATAATGTAATAACTAATAATGCCAAATGTTATAATTATCAACTTCAAAATCTCAAACATGCTTAGATGTACATGTATGCAATTTTAACTTATCTTGTTGATTTAAATTCATGATGTTTTTAATTAACCCATACTTGAATATATTTTCAATTTAGAGTAATAAAACATCTAGAAGGCTAAATTTGTATGCTCAAGTCCATTTTGAAGTAATGTCGATTAATACTTCCAACTAGTGCTCAAAACCAATGTTGGCTAGGTCAAGGCTTTTTAAAGGATTGGTAGGGCTAGGTCTTATGTCTTGCAAAAAATTGATGACCCATTAATCCTAGGTTTACATTTTTTTCAAAAACTAAAATTCATCGGTTTTGAAATCAAGTCTAACCATTTTAAGTTGTTGGTTTTTGAATCCACATCTAGGTTTTATGAGACTCCACATTCAAAGAAAGGCCAATTTTGTCATTTTGTAATATTCAAAATGAAGTATTCCCCCTTCCCCCTCAAATAAAATAAATTTCAAGATAAAATAATAACAAAAATTAAACAATTCAAAATTCAAATGTGCAAACAATTAAACACTTAGATTTTGAATTTACCATTAAGGTTAGATACATTTGCCCCTTATTTTCAAAAATATTGTATTCATTAAATCTAATTATGAACATTGTATCCATTTTTAAAATATTTTTATTATTTAAATCATTGTTCATTTGAATGTGTCATAAATAATAAACTCAAGGAATACATTAATATGTGTAGTTATAAAAACACACACATGCACACATGCACACGTAAAAACAAAAAAATGTAACTTGTATGAGCCTAAGCCCTTTTACCCTAGCCTATACCCATGCCTATGAACTAGCTTTGAACAAAAACACAATATGACATGTTGGGTTAATTCTTTTGTTTTAGATCCAATTTAATTTCATTCTTTTTAAATCAAACCTAGGGCCATATTTTTCTTCCACTTATCACAAATGCTAATGCCTTGAAGTTCATTCATTTGAATGTGCATCCATATATCTAATTTTTAATTTAATTTCAGTTTGCTTTTAATTAACTTCTAATTAAGATTTAATTTTACACTTAATTCATAGTTCATTTCTAATAGATTTTTAATTCATTATAGTTAAATTTTAGTTAACTTCCAATTAATTCCTAGTCAATTTTGAATTAAATCCCAATTAAGTCTTAATTAAATTAAAAAAATTTATTTATAATTAATTTATAGTTAAATCCTAATTAACTCTTAGTTAAGTCCTAGTTAATTTTAGTTAACTCTTGATTGAATCTTAATTAAGTCCCAATTAACTTTTTATTAATTTATAGTTGATTTTCAATTAGGAAGATTATCAAGAAGTTTCTTTACTCAATGCACACATAAAACCCTAATTGAAAGATTCGTTGAATATTTCCCCCAAAAGGTACAAACATAGAAGTAGGACCCTTAACTTTTTTCAGTTTGTTCAATAATAGTTTTAGGCACAATCTTGCACCATAGCCTTGTCAAGTTCTTTTCATGTTCATGTTTGCATATGTTAGCGTAATAAAAATCCATTTTGATGTTTATCTTGCACATCTCATGTTTTATTTTTTTATTTGTGTGTTTTTGTTTTTGAATCACATAATCTTGTCTTGTTCCTTGTTTGAAAGTTAAACTTAGATATTTCCTTTAGCTTTTGTTCTTGTGGATATTTGTGTCCTTGATAGTTTTAACAAACTCCGTCAAGTCTACATATATTTTGGATTTATAAGCCATTTAAAAATTAGATTCCTTTTAGGGTTGAGTGTGGATTACCTTTTTCTTTAAAGGAATTTTTTTAAAAAAGTCGTAGATTACCCATTTTTTTGTTGACTAAATTTGTGGATTACCCACCTCTTATTGGTTTCATATTTCATGATGTTCATAATCATTTTTACATTTATGGAATAAGTCCTTGCTATCCTTAGGAATCTTGAATAAGAAAATCAAGCACTTTGTGAATCTATTACTCATTTGTAAACCTTTCAAACTTTGACCTGTATGTGTTTTGAGAATACAACCCTAACCAAAGGAGCCATGGATCAACCTACCTAATAAGTTTGATGGCACATGTTCAAAAATTTTGAAGTTTTGTAAAGAGGCCAAACCATTTACTTTCCACACAGGAAGAAATATTATTTCTAGGATTCGAACTATAATAATAGTAACATGATTATTATTTACCACAAATTGAAAATGGAAAATCCACAACTTTACCATATCGGTAATATGATACATATACCAAGCTTTGATGGAAATGCTATAAATATGCGTTAATATTACAGTTACTCCTCGAGATTATGAGACATCTTACACTTATAAATAGGTGTAAAATGTTAGACCACATTTCGTATAGGTGCAAGATCTCACATTATGCCAAAACATGGCATCCACGACTAATGTTATACACCTCCATGGCATCCATGATTAAACAAAAACTATAATGGACATAAATGACAAGTTCAATTTGAATATAATCCAAAATAATTAATTGTAAAAATCATGTTTGGGTGTAGTGCCAACAATGTTACACCTTGATATACACATGTTTAGGTTCATGATAACATTCAATGTTCTTTATGATGGTTAAAGCACATGAATAGGGGACATTTTTCAAAACATGGGGCCATAATTTGTTACCAACTTGTCCTAGGCCCTTTATTTTGGGAATGCACCCACGCTAAGGTTTTACCTTACATTTAAAAAATTCATCATATTTGTCAAATTTCATTTTGTTCCAGGTTTCCTAATTGTAGGTTCTAATTTTGTAAATCATCATGTAAATGTGATACTTTTGTAGCATGACAAGTAATTGCTTATTGGTAATTCCTTGTGTACAACATATATGTGCTTATATTTTGAATTTATATTTTGCTTTGTTGTTGTTTTATGTACATGAGTTAATTGTTTTGTGATGTTATCATTTGGTGAATCATGTTAAGTATTTGCCATTGAATTTGTGGGGTGCAACCACACTAACATGAATTATAACAAATGTAACAAATGTTTGGTATTTTGCATTTTAGTGCCAAAAATTGTAGTAATTTGATGCAAGTCTTTAATGTGTTTACATGAAAAAAATTTAATACATTATTAAAACATGTGGTATGATTTGGAATGAACCTAATGGGATAGAATGTACAAAAAATAGAATGTCACATAATTTTATATCTTTTTTTTTAATGATTTGTTTTATCCTACAAGTTGATTATTTAAAAATATTCTAAAACGAGAATCTGCCTAAATTGCAATGTTGGCTAATGTGGATGCACATTATGGGATTGTGTGTATGTGTTATGTGAAAAAAAATTGTATTTGCAAGTAATTAATTGTGTGTTATTACACAAAATATATCTTGATGCATTACTTGCTAATTGATTTATTGTGTGTGTTATGTTCATGCATATGCATGTCAAAGGCAAATGGATGGATGCATATGAAGGAATAATCTAAAAATGATGGTTGTATTGACATTGTATCTTCCATTAGGTAAAGTACTGATATCTCTTCAACTATGTGAGCAAGCAAGGACACAACAAATGCATCTACCAAACAACTCTCTATCTCTCTATTGTTTTCTTTGGATGTGTTTGCAACAGTTTTCCTTGGATGTGCTGTTTTGCAACTTGTCAAATTTGCAATGGTTTTCCTTGGATGTGATGTTTTGCAACTTGTCAAATTTGCAATGGTTTTCCTTGGATGTAATGTTTTGCAACTTGTCCAATTTGCAATGGTTTTCCTTGGATGCAATGTTTTGCAACTTGTCCAATTTGCAATCGTCTTCCTTGGATGTGATGTTTTGCAACTTGTCAAATTTGCAATGGTGTTCCTTGGATGCAATGTTTTACAACTTGTCCAATTTGCAATTGTCTTCCTTGGATGTGATGTTTTGCAACTCGTCAAATTTGCAATGGTTTTCCTTGGATGCAATGTTTTGCAACTTGTCCAATTTGCAATTGTCTTCCTTGGATGTGATATTTTGGAACTCGTCAAATTTGCAATGGTTTTCCTTGGATGCAATGCTTTGCAACTTGTCAAATTTGCACAGGTTTTTCTTGCATGTGATGTTTCACAACTTGTCAAATTTGCAATTTTTTTTCCTTGTATCTGATCTTTTGCAACCTGTCAATATTACAATTGTTTATTTATTATACAAGTGTTAAGATTTGTGGATGTGGGTGTCATGTTGGAACAACTTTGAACAACAATGTCAATAATAAAAACCTTTGAGGGATGGAGAGATCAAGCAAGGATTCAAATAGTGTACACAACTAGAAAACATGGGAGCACTGCCTTAGAATCAAACACAAATAAATCGTCTAAATGTGCACTAACAGTACTGGATGATTAAGATGATGATGATGATGATGGTGATCCAGCAGCACCTGGACTAGAGCAGTATTCTTGTGCAACAGAATCATATCCTTGGGGTAGTAGTGAAAAGGCAGGCAATGCAGGCAGCTTTTGCTCACTTGGAAGCTTTTGAATACGCCCAGCTATGACTCTACAGACAAACATGCCATATCGCTCAGATTGCAACTGCTTCTTCTTCTTCATCTTCAGCATCATCTTCCTCTTCATCTTCATCTCATGAGTCTTATTCTTACACTCCCCTAAATGAGGGGAAAAAAATTTCTCGTCTTGATCAAATTCTTCTGTTGTAGCAGTGGTGGTTGTTGTTGTTGTTGTTCATGTTGTTGGTCTTGGAGTTCCAGGAGTTGTAAATTCTCGGGCTCTTGCTTTGAAATGAAATCTTGATGTGCTCTCCCACTTGTTGCAGTGGTGTAAATCTCTTTGCCTCTCTGGTTCACAAAACCCCATCTGATGATACTGCACACATTGCAGTCGGGCAAGCTACACAGATTGGTGCACCCATTGTCACCTAGACAACAGCTGAGAGAAGTGGCAAAGAATCAAAGAAGCTCATTTCCATCTGCTACACATCTCTGATCTGCAGCTGCACCACTACCACCACCACCTTGTTGTTGCAATAGAATTACTGGTACAGTTTTCTTCTTCCTGGACTTGCCAATCATATTCATGCCTGCCAGATGATCTCTGCTGCTGCTGCTGCTGCTGTTGTAACTACTGTAGTGATGATCATGAGCTGCAGCAGTAGCAGGAGCATTTCTCTCCTTCACTTTGTTTCTGTACTCCTCAAACTCATGGATTTCTGTCTCCTTGTTCTCAATTTTCAGTATCCGTTCAATCTTTGGAGCTGGTCCTGCAGCTGTTGCACTAGTAGTACTGCTGCTGCATATGGTTGCAGCTGCTGCTGCAGGTGCAGTAGTAGAGGACTCACGATCTTTTTTTGTCTGCTGCTGCTTTTGCTGCTGCACCCAGCTTGTCTTGAAGATGATTTCTACCACATTCAGTGGAGGGTTGCCATTTTTCAGCTGCAAAACTGCATTGACATTGTCACATTCATGAGCAAAACAAACAACAAAAAGGTTTAAAGCTTTGCAATCTGATCTGCAAGCTGAAGTAGGTAGCTAGATAGATCACCAGAAGAGATTTTGAGCAGGTTTGGAACAAAAAATTCTAGGACTTGTAAACCCAGGTGCTGCTCACTCACCGGCATGGTGCGAGATTTTGTGAAGCTCAAGAACTTCAGCAGTGGAGAAAGCTTCACCACATTTGGGGCATACACATTTGGGAGCTGCAGATGAAGAACTAGAGCTTCTATTGTGGGAAGCAGCAACAGCAGCTGCTGCAGATCCTGTGCCAACTGCAGCATCAACATGATCATATTCTGCCACAAATGCAGAATAGGCCTGGAAGCTGCTGCTGCTGCTGTTGCTGTTCCATGACTCACTGCAGGCCTGCTGTTGCTGCTGCTGCATGATGCTGCTGCATTCACAACATCCTCTAACAAGGCACATATTGTTGTTGTTGTAGTCACAGTAGTGGGATCATCTGCATGCCTGCAAGTTCTGAAGATTCCTCCCACACTAGTGATCATGATCTTCCCAGCTGCTTGGAGACTTTTGCCGTTTCCTCTCTTGACTTTGTGATCAACTGCAGCTGCAGTACTCTCCAGTCTGAGTTTGGTGAATGTAGTAGCTGTGATCAGTACTCTTCCTAACAGAGTTGTTGCTGTTGCTGTTGTTGCTAGAGCATGAGGAAGCGGTTGAACAAGATTGCTGCTGCTGCTGCTGCAGCTTGATCATGACTGCAACCTTTGAGCTATAAATAATATTGCAGCCATGGATCATGTTCACCTGATGCGGCTGATCATCATGAAATTGTTGCTGTTTGGTTATTGACTGAGCAGGAGAGCTGCAACCCCGGCTGATCCTTGAAGTCTTGGAACTCGTGATCTGCATCTCGGCCTGCATGGTGGATGATGATGATGCCATAGAGGAGATGGAGAAAGAATAAGACCATGCATCTGCATCATCTGCAACATCAATCAAAACATCTGCAGTCTCTGTTCTTGTGCACTGGGACTTGCACGACAGCCCCGACGGAGTGCTCCAGGAGAAGAGTCGTAGTCTACCAGGCATCTTGTGATGATTCTTCAACACAGTGCTTTTTTTTTCCCTTGAATCAAATGCTCCTCAAACCTAAAAATAACTCCCTGGACATTGTAAAATTTGATGCAAGCTCAAGAATGTGAGCTTTCTTCACACACAAGTGTAAGCTGAGCTGAGCTGAGCTGGGGGCTGCAAATGTGCAAAGAGTGAAGGACTAAAAAACACACCCACTCACCAATTCTCCCAAAGAGACAAACAAAAGAAGCAAATTTTTTTTTGGCTTACACAACACAACAACAACAACAAAAAGCCTCCTCAGGAGTCAGGGTTTAGGGTTTAGCAGAAGAAGAAGAAGAAGAGATTAGCTTAATTAATGCTAATCAATAGTGATTAGTCAACAAATTGTGTGTGTTAATTAAAGGTAGTGATAATTAAGGATTTATTAATCAGTTTTGTCTTATGGGTAGCTTCACAAGTTGACTTCACAAGTTTGTGAAGAAGAAGAAGAGGAAAACTAGGTTACTTACTACTAATCAACACTAATGATTAGTCAACAAATTAGTGTGTGTTTTAACTTAAGGTGGTGATTAATATTAAGGGTTTAATGATTATCCACACCTTTCCTACTAACTTTCTTACTAATTATTTCTCTCTCCTTGCCTAATAACTATCTCCAATGTCCATCCCTAGGCCCACTTTACCCTAGGAGTACCAAGGCCAATGTTCAACTCAAATCAAGCATTCTAAACCAAAACTTAAACCCTTAAACCTTAAACCCTAAACCAGCATTTCTTAATATCTTGACATCAATTTTCTAACATTTATTAGTAACTTGGGTCCAAACAACAAGCCAAAAATGCTCAAACTTGGCCTCAAGTTTTTTTCGACCTTGACTCCTAATGTAAAACGAGCCTTATAATTACCTCACTCCTTTCCCCTACCCACCAACATGAATATGAAAAAACAAATTAATATGTGTCATTTCATGTCCATGGAATTTATATTAAATGAAATTGAAATAAAGAATGATGAATTATTGAAAAACCATATTTAAAACATAAGTATAAATAAATAAAATAAAGTTGATCATCATTAGTAGTGCACAATTATTTTCTCTTTATGGACTAACTGACCAATCATGATTTAATTTCACTTCAGAAAATGTTTTTTTGTTCCAAGTGGCAACAAGGACTCAAGGACACCACCAACTTCGGATTTTTTTTCCCTTGTTTTTTCTGATTTTTTTTCTAATTTTTTTCATTTTTATTTATTGGTTTTTCCTGTTTTCAGAAGCTTATTTTTCCTAATTTTCTTTTTCTGATTTATTATTATTATTATTATTATTATTATTACTATTTATGGTCGGGGGTTTTTTTTTTGGCCAGAGTGAAATCAACAGCCACCAATGTGCACCATGAGGGATTGATGATGGATGGACAAGAATTACCTTTTCCATCCAGTTTCAGTTCATTCCCTAAAACTCTAGTAATCTTTACATATGTATTAATCTCTCTCTCTCTCTCTCTCTCTCTCTCTCTCTCTATATATATATATATATACCTAATTAGCATTTTCTTGAATTTACACAAAACAATGAAAGTTTCCAATTTTTTCCCCCAGAAAATTTCACTAGGTGATGAAAATTTGTCAAAATAATTAATAATAATAATAATAATAATAATAATAATTCACTGATCTCCAGGGCAGATCCTATATCCTAAATTCTAGAGTAATTTATAAAGCACCCAATTTAAACACCAAATATGCGTAATTTAATAACATTGCTTGTGGCCCAAATATACCTACTTGTTGTACACATTGTAAATCATTTATTGGGATTTTGATTATGCGAGCTACGGGCAATCAATGTACATTTGTAATGGATCGATTATCATGCATTGAAATATTGTGCTCTTGGCTATGAAAATTCAAGCTAGATGGAATACTCATTAAATACAACATCATTCTCATGATCCATACTTACATGAGTGTTTCATTTTCTATGATTTAAAATGGTAATATATATGATCTTTCTTTTTTTTGGCAAAAATTCACCAAAATTTTGGTCTCAAAAAAATGAAAAATGAAAAAAAAATTGGTCAGATGCATAGCAAAACCAATTTTGATATTTATAAATAACAAATGTGAACAGAAATTTTCATTAACATAATAAGCTTTCATTTGAAGGTTGAATGTAGTAATTATGCTTGTGATAGGAACTGTATTCAAATTTGTCAATATATAAAATTTCAAAGATATTAGAAAGTGCAAATTTGCAAGAAGACTAGATTGCCAATTCATTATGTTCGAAAAGTAAATGTTTGAGTCAAAAATTTTAAAATATTCAAACAATTTTACATTAAATCACTTGTAATTTAGGATTTGTTTTTTAAAATTATGGAATTTGATACAAAACACACAAATATTCGGATTTATGCCCCCATAATCCCCCAAAAAATAAAAATTGGAAGGAAGAACAAAACGTTATGAATTAAACCCCATTGAATATCATTTGGCTTTTGTAACACTTTTGCTTGTGTTCAACTCCAAATGAAAACTTAGGAAATGGGACCCAATACCTTCAATTCACCAAAACTAGACATTGAAGAGAGTACTTCAAATTGCCACAAATTGCTCCTTTTTTCCAATGCTACCAATGAATGCATACTTATTCTCGATCATTGTCTTCATTCAATTGATAATGATATGCCTTACTCTCATTTAGGAATCATGTTTTTCATGTTTTTTTGCCTAGTGCTTGTGTCTTTAGCTCAAGTGTAGCGAACTTCTAGAGCACTTTACTCCAATGCTTATTTCACCATGCAAGGGGCCATGAAAATACTGCAAATGGAAGCAAGTTGAGCAAACAAATAATGGAGGCTAAGTTAGATCCAAGGACAAAGAGAATGAGATCAAAGCAATGTGAAGGAAGGAAATCGACAAAAGTAAAACAAAAAAACTCTCATGTCAAGCTTTATCCAATAGTTCATTTCATAATGCATAAAATTTGATGTATTTTAATTGGAGTGGAAAGCTTAAAACCTAATTATTCCTTATAACCATAATCTAAACTAGTGTGGCCTATGTCGTTGGCCCAAGTGTGAACCCATTACAAAATAGGGAAACTCAACATGTGAACATTGTTTTGTAATGTATGTATTGATTTTTTGATCGGTTGAATGTCAAAGGAATTGAATGGTAAGCCTTCAAGTGTTACCACATTCTCAAATGATTTTTCCTTCCAAAACCTAGTTTTTTGAAATTCATTTGAATTTTTGACGATAGAAACCACTTCAAAAAATTATATCTCTTATATTCTAAATCCAAATCTCACAAAATAAATTCATTAAATCCTACTCATCAAGATCTTTCCACCAACACCAAAGGCAGATTCCAATTCCTCTAAAATTTTCAGCTGTGATTTAATTTAATTTTCATTTAAAAAATGATTCAATATTCAAGAACTTCTACATCACAAGTCTAGACGTCATGAAACCAAGCCGATGCACCCCTCTTCCTCAAGAGCTTTCCAAAGAGACCAAAAACTTGATCTAAAGCATCTTGGTTTGGTGGATCTCATAAGTACAAACTAAACTAAACTAACTAACTACCTTCATAGATAAATAATATAAAGAAGCATTAGCCATATGTTGAAGCTCAAGTCGTCTTTTTGGAGCTTTTCTAACTTCAACCACACAAGGACGATTCTTTTATCAGTAGTTATTATTGAAAAATATGTACTTGCCATGCCAAAAATCTGAATGAAGCTCTCAAGCACAATAGCTTCATTATTTAGTATACTATTAACTTATAAATTATTTTTATTTTTATAGCCAAATTTAATTGACAAATATATATATTAGGCACCTTGGTGCCGAACCCACCTATGTTTTACTATGGTATGTTTACTTCTATCAAAAGCACATGATTAAAGGAATATATATATTGTACCAAAGGGGTTTGGCTTTGGTGTGGAATAGGGTATTATTTTGCCAAGTTCACTTTACTTGTTTCCTAAAGTCCACATTGGCCATCAAAGTTTAGAGTTGCAAAGTTTAGAAAAAAGAAAGCTATTATTGTGAGCATTGCAATATGGAGAAAAAAAGAAAAAAAGGTGAAAATTTGAAAATTCGGTCTATGGGTAACTAGATAACTTTATTATACATATATGCTTTGGCATTGTAAAAATCCTAGGTTGTAATTTGAGGTGGATATCTAAATACTTAAACTCAATTTGAACTTTTGAAATTGAACACCTCAAGGCAAGAAAGAAATTAAAAGATAATTAATATATATTTAGGTATATTTACTCATCATTAGTCAAGAAAATAAAATTTAACAATTCTTTTTAAAATATCAAAAAACTTGAATTTATGTTAATTTCATATCATCACAAAATTTCTTTTTTCCATTCCATTTTGGTTTCATGTTAGTCTTTTGGTGGGCATTGAATAACACTAAGCAGGTCCTTTGGTTTAATGTCCAAGTTTGTAAGACTCTAATATGATGGACAAAATGGAATTTTGTGTGGAAAGGGGACATGTTTGGTTTTTTTGGTGCTTGTTGCTTTGATCAATTATAGTTGGAGTTTTTTTCACTCTTTTCTTGGGGATGCTTATGCTGGTTTCCCATCTAGTTCATCCAATGGGTAAGGGATGCCCTTGGAAATGTGTAAAATACCTAATATGCTAGAGCTATGTGTAAGATTCTCTTCATGCTTTCATGAATAAGCGTTATTAGCTTCGCATTCTAGGGCATGATCCCATTCCAAAGGTGGGTATGGTAACTTAAACTAATATAATTTTAGAACCCACCGAGGGCATGATTGCCTTCTAACCTACTAATGATGAAACTCAAAGCCCAATCGTCAAGCTATTGCATATAATGGCCAACCACAAAGCTCAAATGTGGTCAAGGCCTCGCCATTCCCCCCAACAAGTCGACAATTGAACACATTCCCCATAGAAGTGTAAGGAAATGACAACCTCTTCAAGTTTGAAGACCATATAGCCCCAAGTATAAAAGAAATCCTAGTAAATAACGTTTTATAAAGTCACCCTTTTTTGGGCCCTAGTTAGAGCTCCCTTTAATCCACCTTTCATCATCAATTTGGGTATTGTTTAATGAAACATAATATCAACTCATAATATTTGTAGGATTTTTGAGGGAAAGTGTGGCCCATTTGGTATTCCATAAGGTTTTTGTGTACAAAGGCTCGTCAAACTCACGATCGTTAACCTGGTATAGAATACAAGGTTAATCGTGATTAAAAAGTTCGGGAGACCACAAAGCAATAATGGATGCCTAAACCACAAGGCAACAATGGATGCGGTTATCACCTCTCAAAAACCCTAGAGCCTAGAGGCATTATATGCATATAAGGTGCCCTCTCCTAACACTTTCAATAAGATCCCATTATAGGCTACTTGGTCTTGGGTGTTAGGGGTGGGTGGAGATTAAAAGATCCAGGGGGTTAAGTTTGCCATTTTTCTTGACATGTCATTGATCATGGGTTTAAGGTTTGTCATTGTTCTTGACATGTTATCAATCAAGGGGTTCAGGGTTTGTAGTTGTTCCTAACATGTCATTAATCAAGGGGTTTAGGGTTTGTAGTTGTTCATGACATGTCATCGATCAAGGGGGTTAGGGTTTGCCATTGTTCATGACATGTCATCAAGCAAAAGGGGTTAGGGTTTGCCGTCGTTTTTGCCATGTCATCAATCAAGGATACATGTTTTGCACAAGTGTGAAGGGTGCATTTATCTATAGTGGTTGTGGTTGGGGAACATTCATCATGAATTTGGTTAGATCATCATGGTGGTGGTGATGAATGCTCCTAGTGGTGTTATTTTGGGGGTGAAATAGCACATGTAATAACATGACATATGGTGTTGGCATGTGCTAGTTTTTCATCAAGGAATTAGTTTGGTTGGATGGAAGTTTGAGTTTCATTTTCAAAGAAAAAGGAAGTAGGTGCAAAAAAGCTCTTTATAAGGATCTTTTATAAAGAAAAAATCCTTTAAAAAGCTCTTTGATTTAACAAGGTCTTAATATGATTGTGACCTAAAAACAATGTCAAACATTTTCTATGGATAAAAGCAAAAAACCTTATTTCAGCTCTATGGTTGAACTATTGGAATCATGGTGTTTCAAGGATGTCAAAGAATTTATTTTCTTGTTTTTTATTTTTAGCTTGGTTTGTTGTTTTGCAAATTATTGTGGAGTTATCTTGGTGAGTTGGTTTCAATGATGAAACACAATGATGAAACACGATCCTAGCTGCTCATGGATACTCTTTATGAGTTGTGTGAATCACGATTCTTGTGGAGGATTGGTGTGGAGCTTTCAAGGGAATGAGGGGATGTGGAGAAAAGAAATATATATGAAGCTAGCTAAAGTGAAAGAGGTGGACTTTTGACAAAGGGACGAAGCTAAGTTTGTAGTTTTTACGATAACCAACAAGTGTCGAATTAATTTTGGAATAGGATGGTAATCAATTAGGGGCATAAGTTGATCTCATGAATCCTGACGCTTGATCTCCCATTGTGCCAAGAGTGTCAAGAAAAAATTAAGGGGTTTAGCATTTTCATTTTTAGGGACCAACACAAGGGAAATGATGAGTGAGTCAAAAAATTTAGGAATGGTTGTTGTGATAGTATCATCTTTCACAATTTGGGGGTCTTAATGTGAATGTGCAATGTGATCATTCTGAGAAGAAAATACTTGCTGGATAGTCAGAGCTCAGGGGACTTTGGGAACAAGGGGACACTACGAAATGTATAAAATCACATTCACCTATTCTGTTATGAATCTTCGTCCAGTTTCTAAGAAGAACCATGTGATGATGTCGGGATTATACTTGTGTAAATTATATTGTTGAAGTATGAGTTGCCACTATAATTAAGCAACCAGTTGGCTCCTTGAAAGGAAATCAAGAGAGATCTGATCCCTTGAGGTCCACAGAACTAAAATAATAAAATTTGGTGTTTATAAGGATATAGATGTAGAAATAATAATTGTATTAGCCTTCTTTATTTCTCAAGAAGATTTCAACAATTCCTATTGAATATATGTACCCAACATCAGGGATTTACACACACACAAAGCATTTCCCCTTTCTTTTTCGATAACAAGACCTTCATAAAAGAAGCAAAAGAGTACATATGCCAAAATCATCCTATTTGCAATACATATACTTCCATATTCTGCAATGCTGTTATGAAGGGTTTTGTGAAGGATTTCTTCAATTATGGTGACTGACTTAATTTATATCATTCGGCATTTTCATTTCAAGTCATTGGATTGCATTATTAATCAATACCAAGTGTCGGTCTATCATGTAGGCCTGTGCCTGGTACCCACAACGGTATCAATACTAGTAGCAACGACCCTACCAAGCTGGTATGACTTTGCAGCAAGTACTAACCTGATACCCATAATCAACCCAGTAAGGACCTGAGATAGTACCAGTCTTAATACCCATCTCAGTGCCGGGGATATATCTGCCTGATAGACACCAACCAATTACCAGAACTGGAGGTTCTTTTAATTCAGAATTTCTGTCCAGGAAAAAACAGAACCAGTGGCTCTTTGACTTCAAACTTTCAAAAAAACCCAAACTAGGGATTATTAACAAACTCAAATACCCACACAACACAAGGGTCTACCTCTCTTGTATGTCAAGACAACCGTCTGAAAAGAACTAGTTCTAGTATCCAGCAACCATGCATGGTGTACTACGAAGTGGCCATCATCATCAGGCAGCTAACATTAAACACACTGTCAGGCAACCTGTGCTACAATTGCAGTCCGCAGAAGCTATTGGGCAACTTAAAATTCTACAGTGAACTTGGCAGTGGGAGCTACTTAGACCAAGGGGCAGAACAAGAGTGGTTAAAGAAACTCACCACTTCCAAGGATGCCACTCATAGGCATTGTCCTGTAAATGACTGAATCATTCACATCTGCTTGTGAATGACGTAAAGTGGAAGATTTCTGTAAATGGTACATGGGTATGACTGTATGGAAAACACAATGCAAAAATACATGAGCTTATGCCACCAGAATAGCTCTCATGTAACTGAATGAACACATTCACTCATGTCAGCAAGTTTGAGCTGAAAATGGATTCATGAAGTACATGGGTCATCAGATAACAAGATGCATGCAAGACACTTGCCGAGCACATTATCTGCCACCTGATCCTGCAAGCAACTGACTGGGAGGTAACAGGCCACTGTCCAGCTCATACCATCCAAGTGCAGGCCCTATGAATCGGAACACAATCCAGCCTCCAATGACCAGAAAGATGGACGCATAAGCAAGCTTATTGAGCCAGAAAAGGACTCCCTTCTCTCCTATGTAGAGTGACCATGTTTTCTCTGGCAGTGACATCTCATCCCACATCTTGGGTTTTGTGTCCACTTTAGTAGGTGCAACCTTAGGACTATCACCACCCCTCTCACGACGAGCTCGCCTTCCAATACCAATCCGAGCTTCTAATTCCTCTATACTTGTATCTGATGACTCTGGTGACGATGATGAAGTTTCTGCTTCTCTGCCCTGATTGCTTTCCACTGCACGTACTGTACACTGGTCACTGGTGCGGTGCCGCAATCCTTGGTTGTAAACCATACTTCCCCCTTGTTCAGTTCTTCTTATTGGGGAACCAATGGAACCAACCATAGAAGTTCTGATGTTCTGCAGAACGGAAAGAAGAAAGAAATAGATGTTACACAACAATTAGCATGTAATTCTTCAGTACCCTGATTTTTAGATGCAAGGATTGAGTTAATAGATTAGCAAACAGCTCATGGCTGTCTTGCAACTGTTTGTGTGTTCTACACATATAGTTGTATTTCTCCCCCAAGAGAAATGCACAGATTGCTATGGAATTGAGCGGCTTACAAAGTCGAAGAATTGGACAATCTCGATGACCTTCAACATTGGAAAGATCCTACTCCATGAGATCCCTTTTAAAAATGTAAGCCATTCCAGCAGGTCATCCCAATGCGAGGAAGAGAATATAATCCACTGTTTTCAATAGGACAAGAACCTAGGATTTTTACAGTGGGACTCCCAGTCTGAAAGGATTGAGTTGACACTTCTTGTCTCTATGAAGAGAGACCATAATCAAAGGAGTCTAACCTAATTATGGTATCTCTCCTTCCTGAACTTCACACCTTTCATTCTCTGACTTGCATTGTTGCATCCACAATGAGACTATAAATTTTTGGAACTTGCTATCTATATGCCAAGAACAACAGCTTTGCTTTCTGTCAAGCAAAGCAGTAAACAAAAATCTTAGCTGATAAAGAATTAGGGTTTCTCAGCAAATTGAACCACACCGGCAAGACCATGTATTAATGGCATTCAAAAAGCGCAGGATAAGGTAGAGAGGCCACACACACAGAGCAAGGGCAGGAGTAATACACACCCAGTAGCATACCTGTAAATAATATTGCTTGTAAACAATACCTTAGCTGGTAAAGAATAAGGGTTTTCCAGCAATATCGAACCACAAATGAGAAGAACCTCCATCGATGGCATCAAACAAAACAGGATGAGATAGGGAGGAGACAGAGACAGACAGAGATAGAGCGAGGAGGAATACACACACGATAGCATACCTGTCTGGTATTGCTTGTAAACAACGTCTTAGCTGATAAAGAATTAGGGTTTCTAAGCAAATTGAACCACAAACGGCGAGACCATCCATTTATGGCATCAAAAAGCGCAGGATGAGACGGAGAGAGAGAGAGAGAACACACACATGGTAGCATAACTGTCTGGAATTGGATGCAAATAATAATCTTAGCTGATAAAGAATTAGGATTTCTCAGCAAATTCAACCACAAGGTAGCATACCTGTCTGGTATTGCTTGTAAGCAAATGAAGCTTGGCGAGTGAGGCTAATGGAAGAGAAAAGGAAGTGGAGCATCCTGGCACTGCAGCCATTTTTCCCCGTCCTCCCAGGGCGTCGTCCAGTGCAAAATTGCTTAGAGGGACAACGACAAAGGTAGAGTGGGGGGGGAGAAAGAAATGAAAAAAATTTGGAAATTTACAAAATCTACTGCAAAACTGGCAACAGAAAAAAAAAAATCCCCCAAAAAAAAAAAACAAAAACGCAAAGAGGACACAAGAATCCGCCGATTTGTAGCAAGAAAAAAAGAGCAAATAATGCAAATGGAGTCGCAGAAGAGACCACCAAAAACGCTCGAAGTTGCGAACCCCGAGACTCGCTGAAGTTTGGTTGAAAGAGTTCATCCATCTATCTCCTGCACATGGATGAAAATGAAGAATGCAAACGAATGAATTGCATCACATCCCGGGATAGCTAGGTACCTAGTAGGTACATAGTACAGTACCTACTAAGTACTTACTATTAAATAATTTTTTATTATTATTAATTTATTTACAGATTTTCTTGGCTAATTATTTCTTGGCTCTTCCTTTTAATGAAGAGAGGATGGAAAAATTTTCTATGGAGTTTTTTCAGTTGCTCGGTCTTTGTAATTCTAGTGATGAAAATTCTTTAGAGGAATTGGTATATGGATGATGTTTTGGAATCTATCTTTTTGTCATCCTTCAACAAATCCAACACAAGAATTCTTGTAGAATTCATACCTACCTCATTTTCAATTTCAAGCATAACTATTTCACTCCTTTTAAATAATAAAAAATCATCCTTTTTTTCTTATTAATATTCCTAATAATTATTATTTTATTTAATTTGATAATTATCTTGTTCCTTTCCTCCATCTTTCAATACGAATATGAAAAAACAAATTAACATGTGCCTTTTCATTATCCATGATATTTATTTTAATTCAAATTAAGTTGAGTTTTAGATTTACATAAATAATGATGAATTATTGAGAACCATGCATTGAAATTTTTCTTTTAATTAATTTTTAAAAAGTTGATCATCATTGATAATGTGAAGCAATAAAAAGCCCAAGTTTTGTTGGATATGCACATTTTATTGAATCACTTCTACAATTTTTATTATATGTGTGTTTAATTATTTCAATAACTTCGAAAAATATAATTTCACCAAACATATGTTAAATCCATAAAATAGCTTTCACACTTAGAAAGAACAAAGCATATGGTGGGTTGTTTGAATATTGGTGATTAACAAATTAAATATATGAAGAATTTGAGCTTTGCATTATTATGCGCTACCAATGATGATCAACTCTTTTTTCTTCTATTTTTCCTATTTTTTCATATATTTATGTTAATGTCAAATTTAATTTAAATTAATATACATTTCATGGACAAGAAAAGACACATTTTAATTTATTTTTTATATCCATGTTAATGGATAGGAAAAATTAAATGGAGGTAGTTATTAGGAAAAAGAAGTAGTTATAAAAAAAGAAGTTACGAAATAGTTAGGCTTGAAAATGAGGTAATTATTTTTTAATCGTCTTTTGAATGGTCCAGGAATGACCATACTATTGGAATGGTCATGTAGAAACGACATACGAAACTTTTTGCAAAGAACCCCATATAAACCAATTCTTACATCATTGAAATTACATTTAATGATAATTTTTTCATGAAATTTTACCCTTACCAAAAACAAAACCATAAAAAAAATAAAAATCTTCCCTATCAAAGTTTTTAATTTTTCTTTAAATCTTGGAATTTAAGTCAAATGTTTTTAAAATGTTCATTAATATATTATGGTATGATCATGTTGATGACATGAATTTTTTTGGTTTCAAAGATTTACTTGGGCTAAATGTTTTTAAAATCATTTGACAAAAATAAGATGAAAATTTATTAAATGAAAAATTGTTGTCAAATAAAGGTTTTTTTAATGGAAAATTGTTGTCAAAAATTTTTTTTGTTAAACATTTAGTAAATCATTAACATACATGTACTCAAGAGCACAATTTTGATTTGATTTCATGTTCATGATGCTTATGGCGTCTTTTAATTTTGAAGCCCAACTCATTTATATGTGATCTTTAAAATAATAAGTGAATGAAATCTTATGTGTTGGTACTTTTGATACTATATGTAACTCCAATTTAAAACAAATTGCATACACCATAACAGGCAAACACACAACTATCCAAACATCAACATTTAAAGATGTTCTCACAAATTTTGGACAATTTTATAAGTGACCTAAAAAAAAAGTAAAACATGTCCAAGTTTTTAAGTTTTTTTATATTGGTATTATTGGCTACTACATTATAACATTAATTATGCATTGATATTGGTTCATATTAAATATGATAACAATAAGTTTTTATTTCAAAGGGATTATGTGGAACCTAGACCTAATCTCAATAATAACTTTAATGTTCCTTCTACTCAACCTTAATTCATTGAGGGACTATAAATAATGGCAAAACAAACTGAAATGCATACAAAAACAAAGATTAAACATGCAAAATGCAACCAAGAGGTTTTTTTCAAACAAAAAATGAAGAAGTCACAAAAAGTTGTTACCTACATTTGAGTTCTTCCTGCACTAAAAACAGAACACCAAAATCCTAGACGATAGACAAAGTTCTACTATGCTTATAATTGAACTTCAACTTGGACTCTAGTAAAATCAACAATATTGTTGACAACATAATTTAACCTAGTATGCTTAGGCATGCTTGAAAAAGGCCCAAGAATGGTTTTACCATTGCAACTATGAATTATGGTAGACCATGTACCTTTATGAATTAAAAAAAACTCTAAACTCACTTGACTTGCAAAAAAAGAAAAAGAAGTAGATAGTAGCTACTATTTGTGTTCCACAACTCAAAACCAAACATCTCACTCATCACATATTCTAGACATGGCAATCAAAAGCTTGCAACACAACTTACACAAAAAGGACAACAAAAACATGTACTAAACATGATAGCAATCAAGCACCCATTGACTCTTTAGTCACTCATATTTCCAAATCCTAAATGGATTGTGGGTCAATCAAGTTTAAAAGTGTGTTATGCACTTGGATTTTCCCAACAATCAAACAACAATTCCAAGCAATTACATTCCATCACACAATGAAAAGGAAAAAAATTATGAAATGGGAGACTCACCCCTTCTAGCCATCTTGTTGTTGCCAACTTTACAATATCGATGTATTTCAGTTGACCAAGGAGGTGAATCATCTAGGGGTCTTCTTGAGCAATTATTAGCAAAACCTCTTGAAGCAAACATTTACATTCTCCTTCTTTGTTTGTTGCCATCGCCACGACTTCAAGGTCGTCAAGCATTAGGATGTCTTCGGTCCCCAATGCGACGGATTCAATGGTGTGGGCAATGCCCACAATTGTGATATTCGACTCAATTTGTGCAAAATTCACAATGATTTTGGCAGGCATTGAATTGTGTTATTCAACAAAACTTCTAGTTATAGATTACATGTTTTATTCAGGAAGAGCTCCTTCCATGATTGGTGAAACTTAATAATGCAACACAAGTAAATGTAACACAAGCTCATTGTGTGCTTCAATATTGAATTTGTTCAACTTGTCATTTCATTAATTAATGCAACACTTGCAATATGAAAATACATGACAAAATTGTTACAACTTAACCCTAAGCCTTCATATTTTGCTCATGACATGCATTATGTAGTTTATCCTTTTACATCTGAAAAAAAGGAATGTTCAAACATAATCTACGAGCACAATTTTTTGCAAAACACATTTTTTATAAAATGTAGATCATGTTGCAGATATAGTTGACGGTGTTACAGTTGATGACGACCAATGAAGCGAGGTTCGACGATGAACGTGAAATGAATGTTGACAATGGTCTGCATGGGTGGACAAAGGACGGAAACTAGTGGGCATGTATGGTGACATGGAGAAGGTGGAGGTGGGGTCACCAAATGACATGGACATTGAAAGCTTGGGGTCCAATGGTGAGGCCTTTTTTGGATGTGGAAGGCGTGAAAGTGGGGTTAATTAGCAGGCCATTGACCCTAAAATAGTGCCAAACATAGCTCATTAGGGGGTATTTAATGCCTTGCACCCAATGGCTTGAAAAGAGGTGGCATCAAACCTATAAGGACAAAATGGCCCTAGGTTGTATGGTGTCATCACTACAATTATTCCAAAAAGGAAATGGAAATTGTTAGGTAACTTAAAATTTGGAATCTTGGCTTGGGCTTGGGGGAAAAATCTAAAATATTATTTGCCATAGGTTTGGGCAACCTATGGGTCACCTTGTGTTGGATTGGAGTTGTATATATGGCTTGAACCTAAGCTAAGGGGGCCAAAGCAAGGTGGTTTGGGGTGTAATAAATGGTGGTATGGGCCTTAAACAAAATGATCCTAGGCTATTGAGGGTCTAAAACATGGTGACAAGGCACCCATGGCATAATGACCCTAGTCTAAATAGGTAGGGTTGGGCTTGAGACATAAATAGTGGCCTTGGGTCCTAAGCATGGGTGTTGTGGGGTTGGAATAAAATGGCCTCTTTGGCCATGCACATATGAAGATATTATTCTTTGGATGTGTAGCCAATAACCAAGGACATGCTAAAATTATGGGTTGAAGACCATGACTTGGAAATTTTCATGGTCCTTAGTCCCATTTTTTTGTATAACTAAAATATATGTCTAATTGGGTGATCTTTTGTATGATTTCTTTCTTTTTAGGAAAAGACACATGTGAGTTAAGACTTGCCTTTAGACCAATTGTTTTTTTATTGGAAAAATCTTGCCAATAAATGAAATTGAAATTTGAATTATTTATATTTTAAAAGTATTGGTTATTTGTTTTTGTTATGGGACCACCAACCTTGTGATTGTAAGATGTGCCAAAATTAACTAGTACTAATAGAGGGTATAACAGTTAGAGATCAAAGATTTAAGCTTTCAAAGGAGTTCAAATCCCAAGACATTATTCCTTTGATTTTCATGTTCAAACTGGTTTTTTAAACATGATTTGGCACACCCATGGCCACTTAGATTGCTCCAATAGACCCAAAATGAATATGTGGTTGTTGGAAATAGGCGAAATAAATGTTTAATCATTAGAATTCACACATCAAGATTTAGTACATTTGTCTTTTTTGTGTTTTTTTTATGTTTTTCCTTTATCTCTAGAGTTCAAAGAAGTAATGTAAAGTTTAGTTTGGCACACCCATAGTTTTATAGATTGTTAAAAATGAGCCCCCCAGAAGGGAGCCTTTTTCACCTTCCACCTAAGTTGTGCAAGAAGAGCCCAAAGTCAATCCTAAGCAATAGTATAGTTTCATAGGGTTTTTCTATCTAGGTGTAGGTAGTCTATATTTTCACAAACATCTCTATTTTTCCATAAGGAGTGAGGAAAATAAGGTGTAATCATAATCCAATGAACCAAAAAAGGTTATCAAATTGTAAACAAAAAAATCAAAATTAGAAGAATATTTGTGTTTTCTCATTTAAAACCATGGCAATCATAGCAATTTTTTGTTTTTTCATTCATATGAATGTCAAGGAATTCAAATGAAAAATCCTTTTGATAAATTTTTACATTTAAGTTTCAATTAAAAAAAATTGAAAATGAACACTTATTGTGTCAAAAGGAATCAATTTTGCAAAGGACTATCAAAATGACTCATACAATAAAAACATTTTGATAGGAAAAAAAAATTAAAAGAATAAAAACATATTAACCACATTCAAAAAATACTTGTACTTTACGATAAGTGGAATTATAAAGCTTTTAAAATTCCAAAAAAATCCAAATTGAACCATAATTTTAAAACTACGAAAGTCTTTTACCACATATAAATGGGGTATAATACATATATGATGTATGAAGAAAAGTTTTAGTTTATATGCTTAACATTTTAAAAACAATTTTTTAATTATCATTTGAAATTGTGATCATTTTAAAATATGAAACACTAAATTTACAAGGAATTAACACACTTTCAAAAATTCAAATTTAGCCAAAAATAATAAACAAAATAACATATCATGTATTGGGACAATTATAAACATTTATTATAAATATTTATTTTTAAAAAGTTCAAAAATTCATTTGTATGACAAAATTATTTTTGGGAAAAATAACATGCAATCCTTTTCTAAATTAACATTGTTGGGTCATTGTACCTCATTTACACCCAAGTGGCCTAACAATATGCATTGAATTTACTCACATTGAAGCCCCAAGTTTGTAAGATATTTTATAAAAATGCAATACTCATATTGGGTGATACTATTATTTTCATCCAACGAGGAAAGTAAATATTGAACAATTTTTCCAATACTCAAAGGAGGGCCAAAAAAATGTGCATTGGTTTTTTGGGTTCTATTATGTAATAATTGCAATTGATTTACTATATGCTCTGAATTTATGGGTGGATGCTACAATACCCACATTAAGACCCATAAAATTTGTTTGGATGTGTGGGTGGGATGTCACAATACAACATAAAAAACACAAAATACATATTGGTGTTTGGGCGAATTGTACAATATCTACATGCATTTGACACATTAAATACATGTTTACAATGAAGAAAAAAAGCAAAAGGAAAAGGAAAAGCATGCAAAAGGACCCTAGATCGATTGGGTCCCATGACATGGAATATTTTTATTTTCACCTTTGGCCCAAGCCAATATTCTATGTCCTAAGGTCCTAGAACATAAAATATTTTTATTTCTAGCCTAGCCCAAGCCAAAGTTGGGATTTGCCCCCACTTCCCTGCACTCTTTCCATTTTCGTTGCATAAAATTATTAATTTTATTGCATTTTGGCTTAGGGTTGGAGTCTTTTTTCGCACATCGACCTAAGGTTGAAACATTATTTAACAATTTGGCCTACCATTGAAGTCATGTTCCTCCAAATGGCTCTTTTGGTATTTCATAGACCAAAGCAAATTGAGAGCAAGGACAAGGTGGCGAGATGGATAATTTTGTGGTTTCCCATGATATTAGACTATTTTAAATCATTTTGCCTATCAATTTATTATGTTTTAATTTACTTATGCATCTAGCTAGGCTAAGTAACATAGGCTTAATTTAAATTGATATTTCTACTATGCGTCGGCTAATATATGTATATATGTATATATATATATATATACCAAGTTTATTTTGGGTATTAGACTTATAATAAGCTAGTAGTCCACACTAGATAGCCTGCCCTACCCTACTTTAATAGCTACAATAATAATAAGCCTAGCCTAACTTAAGTTCATATTAATGCCCTTAGGGTAATATTAATAGTAAAATAGACAAAATAATTAACATAACCTACATTCTAATTGAGTAATCATAATATATGTAGCTAGTATATTTCTATATGATATTTAGTAAACCTATGTGAATATACTTCACCTAGGTTAATATATGTATATGATTTATATAGGCAATTTGTACATTTATCGGTCGCTAGTAAATGATATTAGTTAGCTTAACCTAGTTTACTAAATACAATAATAAGAAGTTTAATAATTATACATTTAAATTAAACCACATTTATGTTAGAATTACTTCACCTAGGGTAATAATAACTAATGATGATAATAATAATATTAAGCCATCATACAATTAACAATGTTAATTGCAATAATTGTAGTAAATTTATTATAATACAAGTAGATTTATGAACATTAAATATTTTTAATTGTTATTACTATTATTTTCCTAAGTTAGGTTAACATAGTTTACCCTAGTTACCTTTAATTTACTTTAGATTAATGAAGTTGAATCTAGCTTAACATGGTTTAACATAATTTAACCAAGTTTAAACTAATTTGGCCTAATTTGACTTATGTTTAGGCAATGTAATCTAAGTTGGTTTAGTCAAGTTTAACCAAAGAACCTGAAGGGGACACTAGTAAAAAAAAGTAAAAAATATGCAAGTAAAAATAGAAGGTGTAATATATTGGTTGTTGGGTAAAAATTATAAGTTAGTCAGTTTAAAAATAGGGTACATTTTATTCAAATAATTAATTTAATTATAATATAGCGTATGCAATAATACAAAATAATGGATTATAATTAATATAAGGTGGCTTTAATATGTATATATTAGAAAAATAAATAATAATAGTGATAAAAATAGGTTGAACAATTATATAATAACCCCCTAAAAAAGATTGTTTAATGCAGGTTTATCCCAAACTTTACACTAAGTGTCCCCTTTGGGCCAAAATGATATAATTTAACATAATTTAGTTTAAATAACCAAGTTTACATAGTACTCAAACATAGAATGATTTAGCCCAAGTAACTTAATTTAGTGAAGTTT
Organism: Sphagnum tenellum; assembly: GCA_963921925.1. Classification (NCBI taxonomy): domain Eukaryota; kingdom Viridiplantae; phylum Streptophyta; class Sphagnopsida; order Sphagnales; family Sphagnaceae; genus Sphagnum; species Sphagnum tenellum. Next base: position 1,576,507 of record OY998159.1, read on the forward strand.
TGCCTAAGTAGTCTATCAAATTTAGTTTAATTGAACCTAAGTACACTTGTTTAGCTTACATGAACCAAATGTAACTTAATGAGTTTTAGGTTAACCTAGGTTTAAACTAGGGAGGCCTAGGCTAACCTACAATAGCCAAGGGAAGCCCATGCTAGATTGTTATGTGGCCAAAGTTAAACCAAGTATCCCAAGAAAATGGGGAAAAAAAAATGGAAGGTGCACTTGCAAAGTTGAAAAACTTGTCAATGTGCACTTGTAATCTTGCAAAATTTGAAAAATCGACCATGTGCACCTATAAACTTGGAAACTTGACAATGTGCAAACTTGCAAAAATTGGCAACTTAGCAACTTGAAAAACTTGGCAATATGCACTTATAATTTTGGTAATGTGCACGTGTGAACTTGACAATGTGTGCAAGTGTGCACTTGTAAATTTGGAGATTTGGCAATGTGCACATGTAATCTTGCAAACTTGGTAATGAACGCCTATCAATTACGAACTTGCATGGAAGAGCTTGTAGACTTGGCAATGTGCACATATAATTTTGCAAACTTGACGTTGGCAATGTCTAAGTGTGAACTTGATAATTTGCACATGTGCACTTGTAAACATGGAAATTGACAATGTGAGCTGAAATAATTAGGTGGGTAGGTAGGTGCTAGGTTGGTAGGTAGGCAACCTAAATGCGTTGTTATGCATGTAACCTAGGTAATGGGTAGGTAGCCTTGAGCAATACATGTGTAAGGATCAAAAAATATTTTCGAGAGTCTTTAAGGTTATAATACCCAAATGTGGGTTCTGATATAGTTGTTGGATTCCTTGGGTCTTGCCACAATTATAGAGATGAATCATGGTTTAGGTGGTGTGGATTTGTGTGGTGCTTTCAATTGAATGGACTTTACCCAAAATGGTGTGCTTTTCATTAGACCTTGTTTGTGGGTATTGCATTATGCAAAATCTTTTTTCACAACATAATACCCACACACATGTCATGAAATAGGGTTTGGATTGTTGAGTTCTATAACAACCTATACATGGTGGTCTTGTTAATGGGGGGTATTGCATTTGGGGATTAAGTTTTCAGTTAAGCAATCTTCAACTATATTGAAGTGCTTTCCATTAGACCTCTTCTATGGGTATTGCATTGAACAAAGCCCTTTGGTTGAATGTAATACTTTGCACAAACCACATATGTGGCTGGTGTTTTAATCATAGATTTTTTTGAGAGGTATTATATTGATGAAACAAAGAATAAAATAAAAAGAAAAAATATTTTTATCCATGGAAGTTCATGACACAACAAAAAAAATCCAATTTGCACAATTCAATGCTTCATTGAATTAAATTGTTCATAAGGTGGAGAGATTTCATTTTATTTTATTCCACATATTTTGTAATTGCAACATTTCAGAGTTGCAACATCAATTGTTGGTGATGTTGGTACCTTTTTTAGTTGAGAGTGACTCAAAATGGCAAGAGGATTCCATTAATTTCTTCCTTGCATCAAATGATGAGTAATTGCTTCCATAAATCCATTCGACATTAATCACTTTTGGGTTGACCTTGCAATGCCGACATCAAACCTCAAAATATATCAATTGGTTTTTTGGGCAAGTAGCTCAATCTATTTTTTTGGGTTTTGTTGCAATTCCCATGTGGGACACAAAGTGTGCATGCACAAGGATAAAGAAAAAAAAGGAAAAAAGAAGAAGAATCAAAAGAATGAAAAAAAAAATCTTCAAAAAAAATGAAAAAGAACAAAATGGAAGAAGAAGAATAAACATAGTCTATAGAAAGATATTAAATGAGACAAAATTAAAAGAAGAGAGAAACAAGATTTTAAGGGAAAAAACTAAAAATAAAATTCTTTTTGGAAGGAAAAATTTGAAGCTTTGATTAGAGAGGAAGACATATTTTAAAAATTACTTTAACAAAAAATATTTTTGGGATAAATAAATTGGTTTTGGAAAAAGAAAACAACTTAAAATCATGCCAAAAAATTGTACCAAACAATCTTAATAAACATCAAAAACATCACCCCATCTCTATCCATTGTTCAAGTACATAGCCAATAAGAAAGAAAAACACTTAATACAAATTGTTTTCATGTTTAGCTTGTAGCCAAATTTGACTAAATATTTGTATGGATCAATGCCACTTAAGCCCCTTCCAAAAAAATGCCCAAAAACTGGCACTATGCATCAATGTGTATATTTTTTCAATTTATGTTTCTTCTCCGAAGGCAAACTTTTTATTTACTTTACTTCTCCCATGCCAAAGCACATTTTAGTCAAGTTATGTTTTGCTATTTGCAATTAATTAGATTTTTTTACTCTTGTTATCTCCTCCTCCCCGCACATCAATAACTATGACCATAATAATGTTAACTAAATTTCAACTTTGGATAAATTTTTTTGAATTCCTTAATGGAATCCATGTGGAAAAATTAAGGAGCCAATTTAAAATGGAATTTAGACATTGTTGACACAACATGCATTGGTATAATGACAATGTGCAAGTCACCTTTTTCAAAACCTTACTTGGATTTTGATTTTATGTTGAAAATTTTCACCGTTGCATACATGCCCTTTTGCAAAAGGTGATGATGCCATTCTATTTGAGGTGATTTGATCCTAAGAGTGATTGTGATCAAAGTCTAGCAAATGCAATGGAAATAATCATAACTTGGATCTTCCATGGTCTTATGTGTAATATGATCAAACTGAGAGTAGTGTGATGAATGCATTTTTTCCTCCTTTGTTTTAAAGGGTTTATTTCTTGCATTGAATAGGGGGGGGGGGGGGGGGGGGGAGAGCGGTGTCGAAGCTCTTTAAAAAATTCTCCTTTTAAAATAATTATTTCTTCTGGTGATTAAAGGTTTGTTTGAAAGGACAGAGTTTCTTTCCCCTATTCTTCAAAAATGATATTTTAAAAAAAATGCAATCACTAACAAGGTTTGAAAAATCTTGAAATTAAATATCTTGAAATGGTTTACATATTTGGAAAATTTTAATTGATATTAGAAGATGAGAAAGGAAAGGAAATCAAATCATAATTATCTCAAACCCATTTTAAAGTAAAGCAATGCATAAATTGTTATTAGATACCAATTTTTGAAAACAATTTTGTTGAAAACAAAGTCAAGTTTGTTATTAGGTATATAAATTCTTCATAAGAATAATTTGAAATGAAAATAACCTATGAATTTGTTATTAAATATATTGGAATTAAATTTGATCCCCCACCCTTAAAGACAACTAAACTTCATTATGCCAAAAATGTTATTCTATGACTAGTCCTATGTGACTACAAGTGGCATAAACGACTAAAAATGACATAAAATAATGAGTTTAATTCTATGCCCCTTATACAGGCTTAAAATTTATAAATTCCCCCAATGCCTCCATAAGACAAAGCCAACAAAATGAGATGGTAGCGACCATAAAAGCCAACAACTAAATACGATAGTGCGTATTAAGAAGAGGTATAAAATCACACAAGGTCAAGGAGCTAAGTCACAACCCACCACATTTTTCCCATTGTTTTATAAAATTTTACATAACATGCATAAAATATATGTTTTTTTTTTTTTTTTTTGGCGGTTTGGCTTCTACACTTACACTTAACTTGTTTTACACAACCAGATTAAATTAGCCTCAGACAAATTTACACAAGTACACATATGTAAATGAAAATGATACACTTACATTTATATATACATATATTTCAAATACAATTACATGTACCCGACCCACAAAACTAATGTTAATCACCTCTTCTACTTGCTACCTAACTAGAGAACTAGGGTAGTTAGCTAGCTCAATTTTGCCTTGTTTTTTTTCCTAACTACTCCTAACAATGGACTATCCCCACAATTTATGTACTAATCATCCTTCCTAGTTAGGAGATGTATTCCTTCAAAAGATAGGTTACCAAAGTGGAAGCTTGACATCAATTGCATTGGAGGGGGAGGGGGGGAATGGATCATAGGCAGCTGCTGCTGCTTCACAAGAGGCTTCCAATGGATGATGGTGCAGTTATTAGTGGTTTCTTAGTGCACTCCTCTGGTCATTGCTCATGCTGTGTGCACACCATTATGACTTTGGGTGGAGATTTGTTTCAATGCATTTCAAGTAATTGCTTCTGCTTCTTCTTCTTCTTCTTCTTCTGTCACTACTGAAACAGTTCAACAACCTTCCATCATGACCCATCATGTTTTAGTTGTCTTAGAGGAGATGCTTCAATCATGCTTCTTGGGCTTTGCCTCTTTCACCAAAAGAAGTCAGTCAGTCAGTCAATCAGTCAGTTAGTCACATCTCTTCAAAAGGAACAAACCCATGTTTCTCAAAACGTTTAGAACTTCATGATCATCAAATGTTTAGAACTTCATGATCATCAAATGTTTAGAACTTCATGATCATCAAATGTTTAGAACTTCATGATCATCAAATGTTTAGAACCTCATGATCATCAAATGTTTAGAACCTCATGATCATCATGCTTTTTGCATATGGAAATCGTTAATGAGGCCGCTTAAAGCTCTCCTGGTAATTTTTTTGTCATCTACTACTTAAAAACACTTCTCTCTCCTTCTGGATCCTGAGTCCTGACATGGGAGAACCTTTCCAGAGCAATTCTAGATTTGCTGAGGAACTAATTAGTTAGTCTCATCTGGTTTGACTTAGCTTCAAGGTTTAGAGTTCTTATACATATAAACCGCATAGATATGAAAATGGGTCATGAAATCTGTCCTCACTTTGCTCTTCAAATGTTCAAATGTTCAAAACAATTCCTTGTTCTGGACAAAGAATCAACATGTTACTCAAAGAAGAAGTGCACTGCACTGCATTTTGACATTTATTGCTTTATGATGAATGAAGAATTTTCATGGGCACTGGGCAAAATACCCAAGACACTTTACTTAGCACACTTTTCTTAGCACTTGAGAGGTGTAATTATGCAAAAACTGAGCAAGAAAAATGCTCAAGAATCCCCAAGAATCCCCAAGAATTTGAGAAAGTGGGGAATTCTTCTTCATCATGGGTATAATAGCCTAGGGTTTGCTTCCACATTGACAAAATGAATATTTGATTTTTTTTTTCAAAAAAAAAGTTTCTTTTTTTAAGAATTGGTAGATTTAGTTAATTAATTGATTGATTACTTTTTCATGATCCAATATGATAATTTTGTATGAGGAGTGAAATGATTCAGATTTTAGCCTGCAATTATTGTGACGGTTTTTCACACCTTAGATGCATATTTTCATGAAAATTAGTTTCATGACTTCAAGGATTATTTAATGATGGAACTGAGCCTAGGGTAAAGTAAGATGATAGCCTAACAGGTTAGGTTATACTTTGATTTTATTTAATATAATTGACCTTAAGAAATGAAGAATGTTGAAATGCTAAATGAAGTGATTTTTGACATTTTCAATTGGCAAAATTCAGATTTGTATACATGGTTCAAGTAGGTAGCCATAATATAAGAGGATGTTTACAATTTTTTACTTTCATATCTTGCTTATAGCCAAATGTGGCTTAATCTTTATATGGATGATCGCCACTTTGGGTAAATCACAAAATTAAATTCAATTCAATTCTAAGGCAAGATAACACCTGGATGATGGATATGCACATGGTTGTTTGGGTTCCTTGTGAACACATTTTGTAGGAGAAAAGGTTATATATATAGGTAGGAAAATAGGTGATTATTACATTAAGTACTAAGTAAAGATTTATACCATTGTTGGATAGGAATATTTTTATATTTTTCAATGTTTTATTTAATTGAATTATAATTTAATTTAATTGGAATTGAATGTATTTGAATTTAATTCAAGTTGGAGTGTAATGTTGTTCACTCTTCAATTTCATGTAGGAATGAACTAGTATCTCTCATATCAAGAACATTCCAAAAACAAATTTTACTTTCACAAGATATTTGTTTTTTTCTTGTTTTCTCAACACTTTTAAACTTTGTGCAAATAGGATTTATTACATGTTAGACATTGCAACCTTTGGCCAGAATTCATTTATATTAAGGTTATGTCATCATGTTGTGTCATTGATATATGAAAATGTGTTGTTTAATTATGTTTTATATAAAATTTTGATTGTATTTAAAATATTGTTAACACAGGAATGTATGTCAATGCAAAAAGTGAGAATGAAAAATGTCTAAACAAAGAGAAAAAAACCTAAACATTTAAAACTTAGATATTTGTCAAATAAACAAAAATAAACCAATTTGAAGATGCAATAATACAAAATAAAACAAAATGATCAAGTAATGGCTTAAAAATTATATTTGTGAATGAAATTATCTTTGAAATTCACATTTAACATTTTGTTGCCTCATAAAAATGATCTTCAACAAAATTGAATAAAAATTTATGAGTGTTTACAAGAAATGTCATTTAATCATTGTTATAAGGTTGTGTACATAATATATATAAAACTAACTTTGTACATGTCATGACAAAATCAATGGTTACCAAAAAAAATTATTCTTGACATGAAAGATTTTCAAAATTCAATAATTAGTGGACAAACATGTGTTGAAAATACCTTTGTACAATATATTTAATTGCCACACAAATACTAAGCCCAAAGTTCTTTTATGCCTTTGTTCAATATAGGGTTTAATTCTACCAAGCTTTGAATCTTGTGACAATTGTGAAATCTCCACGAAATTTGATTCTTAATTTTTGCAATTCAAAGATACCGATGGAAATTTTCAAAGATCTTGTGTTGATGAAGTTGTTTACTAAAGGTGGTCTTACTTTCCTCAACTCAAGCTAGCACTTTGTATAGGCTTGAAGAGTAATCTTGAGTTCATTGCAAGAGGCCTTGTTATTCTTTAAGTGTGAAGAAGAAATCACTTTTTAACTTACGGAGGCAAGTTATATAGTTAAGAGAGGTTTAGTCCTTGGCTTTGAGTGTTGATTGGAAGTTTGGAGGAGGATACTAAGGATAGCTGAAAACTGAGGATGAGATGAAAAAGTAAGGTTCAAAGTGGGGCTGAAATTGAGGCTCACTTTATGGATAATGTTATTATGTGCAAACAAAGACTCTCATGTCACCAATGAACAAAATCCCTTGTCTTGAAGTGTTTTGATCTGGAGTTTTGTGTAATGAAGTCTGACAACTATGTTTTAAAAACTAAGTTCCTCCTTTAAATCTTATCCTAAGAATGGGATATTCATGATATTTTAGAAACAATTTGAAATAGATTTTGGGGCTTTTTCCATGGTACCAGTATGGAAGCTACTTCACCCAAGGCAGATAAAAGATGACAAACTCGGAGACAAAATCCCCAGTGCTCAAATTTCAAGGATTCGAGAGTTTTAAAAGTTTAAACCAGTGTTGGGTGGTCCTTTGATTTTGTTGGTTGTAACCTTGAGTTCCGGGTTCATTGAACAATTTCAAAATCAAAGCACTAACAATACCAAGATTTTTAAAAAAATTAAAAAATAAAATCAGAATAAAATAAAATAACAGGTGAAACTGGGTCTTTAGAAAAAGATTTTCAAAGAATGATTGGGTTTCCTCAAAAGAACTGGCAAAAAAAAAAAAAAAAACCCTAACCTTCAGTAAAGTCACCCTGTCTTCATCCTGTCTTTGGACCTCCTTTTCACCCCCCAAAACTCCTTTTTCAGTCTCAAATCAGTTTGGTTTCCTCAAGTAGTAAGCAAATCTTTATGAAATCGCAGGATGAAATGTTGAAACTCCGCATTCATTTGATGCACAAGGTTTGAAAGGAATTATAGTTGTGTGGGAGCAATGAAAATATGTAATGTGTGCTCTCAACCCTAAACCCCTAAACCCTAAACCCCTCACAAAAATTGATGCTTTTCTGAGTTTGCACTCTAATTGAAATGGTAATGTATTTTTGTTTTGCAGTTTTTTTTTGTTTAATCTCTCTCTCACCTCTTTTATGACCAAACTCTCAGGGTTCTAGTGCTGTGTTTTCCTTACTCTACAGATACCTCTACTAAACATTAATCATCAACACAAGACCCTATTCCAGATTTGTGTTTTGCTTCTTGTGATTCTCATCTTGATCAATGATGGGTAGAGAGTTGAAATCCCATTCTTATACTTGCTTTGTAGCTTAGCAACTATAGACCTGACTTTTGCACAATCAAAGATGAGCAAGAACGAGCATCCCATGATGACCTTCGACTCTTAACCTTTATGGCAGCTTCAAACTTCAAACTACAAAACTTCCCTTCCTGCATCTAGAACTCTCATGTAGATGCATGCATGTCTATGAAACACAGCGGTCGTTTGTTGTATGTATGCACACATAATACTTCAGATGTCGCTCACACATTTGGTCAAGTTCAAGCCCCAATTTTACAAAAATTCCAACAAATTTGCCACAATTGTCTACAACATGTTGTAAGGGTGCTTAAGATTTTTTTTACTTTCATGTTTTTCTAACAGCCAAATTTGGTGGAATATTCTTATGGGTGATTGCCAATTGACCAACATCACAAAATTGAGGGGAAGAAAAGTTTTTTTTAAAAAAAAAATTATACTGAGGAAGGAGGGTTTATAAAATTAGGGTTTATAAAACCTCTGAAAACCCTACAAGTGAAACTCTCACATTGGGTGAGTATTAAAAGCATGTTGCAGATGCTTGCGTGAGGTTGATATGTGCAGCAGCAGAGCATTAAATGGTGCTTACTGAACTCAATCATTTCTGGTGATGGTAGAGAACAAATAAATAGCTCTAGCTCTAGAGCTCTAAATCTTTTGGCCAGATTTGGACACAAAGGCTACTACTACTACACACGCACACGCACACACAAGTTTCAGCCCAACAAAACCCAAGTTCTGTTCACTTGCTTTTGCAGCAAGAATTAGACAAGTGAGCTGAAAACCCTAAACCCTAAACCCTTGGAAGCTGAATCATCATCATCAACAATCATCACTTCTTCACCTCCAAACTCCACACCATAAATTCTTTTTGGGGGTTCAATTTTTGTGATGAGTCAAAGGGAGTGATGGGGATCAACCATAAGAAGATTTAGCCAAATTTGGTTCTAAGAAAAAAATTATTAAAGTGAAAAGAAAGTAAACATCCTTTGTACCATTTTTGGCTATCTACTTGAAACCAAGTATAGAACTCCAGCCAGAGAACGATCAGTTCTTTGCAGGTTCTCTCATGAAAACCGTCGGTTCTTTCAAGTCTTTTGGAATAAGTGAAACTGGCGGTTCCTTAAAAATTGCAAGAATTGTTGCACAACATACATACAGGGCACTTCAAAATTTAGCAGTCTGATTTTCCTCATTAATTTCCAGCCAAAAAGGCGAACCCAAATATTTCTTCACTTCAAAGGAAGAAATTTGACAATGTGAACTCAAAACATTTTATGATTTTATTACCTAATCAATGTGAGTGAATTCAATGGTGCATGATGAGATTAGCCCATTTCACAACAAAGAACAAGAAGGAATCTAGATGTGTTCATCAAATTATTTGAAGCAATGTCAATATGTTCAAGAAAAGTAACCTGCCATAAGCTGTGTCCACTTCTACTCCACATAATAAGACTCACATGAAAGCATATTTCCACGTAAGTATCCCAACTTCAAATCAAACTAACCCTAGTCTTACCATATCAAAAGCTATGTCATCTATTGGAATAGTGATGATCATTATGATGATTTAACATTCATATAATGAAGTGCTTTGAAAAAAAAATTCATGAATTTTTGTTAAATAAGACTCCAATTTGTGTTTTAGAAATGCTAGAGTAATGGTGGAAAATCTTTTTGAGAAAAACTATCTCAGTGTGAACACAACCAAAACATGACTTGAACCATATAAGTCTAAATGTTGCCATTTGTAGCTATGCATAGCACCAATGCTAGATGCGATTGATAGTCCTTCCCCTTGTCGAGATAGGAGCTAAACAAATGCATGAAGTAGCTCTTGACTTCATAATTTTATTCATATGTTTGATTGTTTGTGGGACAAACACCTTCTAGTTTCCATTTTCTTGGTGACCTTCAACAATGTTTCACAAATTTTTTCCTTTGATGAGCATTTTTATTTTTGTTTTGCAATTCCTAATGTTAGGTGATGAATATTTCTATAAAAATATTCTTATAATTGTTTCCAACATCTATCTAATGAAGAAAGGTGTCTTGTTTGTTTTGTTTTGTTTGTCACATTGAGATCTCTCAAATCACAACACTTTTTATTGAGCTTTTTGTACCATTGGAAAGTTCTTGACGAGGCATTGAGTTAGTTTCATTATGTTTCAACCTATAGTGGGAAGTTATATCGAACATTTTTTTCCACTAAAAATTCATTTAAATAAAAAAAAGATTATATAACAAATTTTGGGCATGCTCTTGGTATTATTGGAAAGCCCTTAACAAGAAAGACTTAATGAAGGTAATTTGAAAAACATTGGACCTAAGGTGAAAGAGATATTGTATTATGAATAGTTTTTTCATTGGAAATTCAATTAAATTACAAAAATATATATTGGAAGGAAAAAATAATTAAGTGACTAGTTCACACATGGGCCAATGGCATAAGCTACATTAATTTATGTAAAACTTACATTGATTGGTGGACTAAGATTGTTTTGTAGGTTTAGACAATGTTGGGCAATTATTTGTTTTCTAATATAACCTTCAATTTTGGATTTTCCAAACACCCTCAAAATATCAGCAATTTTTTATGAAATAGTTGGCAAAGAATTGATTACTTTATAGAAGGTTACCCTATTTTTGTATACCCTACAAATATCAAAATTATAAATACCAAGGTAATTATACATTATGCATCATGTCCATTCTAAATGTGTAATGCAGATTATTATCATGTTAGTATTTTAATACCTAAGAATAAGTATAATATGTGATTGAAAAGAATTTACAAATTAAATTTGTTGTTGTGAAATGTGATAACATTTTAAATATGATGCAAGACAATGTATAAATCCATTTAAAACAAATGACCATAAAAGATGTAAAACTAAAATAAACTTAAAAATCCAACCACATATTAAATGAATTACAAAATTTTAACCTTACAATTTAATAAATAAATACATAAATAAATAAAACATGCAAATGTAACCCACATACACATGAACAAAGGTGAAAACTTGAAAGTGAAACTAATTTAGAAATATATCCTATATATTAATTCAGTAAGTCTGGCTGTCTGTCTATCTGTTGAGGTCTTGAAAACCAAATCACTTTTAATAGAACTGTCCCCTCGAACTCGAGGGCCCAAAAACTATTCAGGACCTTGAGTTCTTACTTCTTACTTTTACTTTTACGTCCGTTTCCGCGCAGCAATTGCCGTCGTCGATGGGGGAGGTATTTTTGGGATTGGGAGGGTGGGTGAGGAGATTTGGGTGCGCTTTTTTTGGGCTAAGGGTTTAGGAGGGTCATGATTTTTATTTTTTTTGTGGAGGGGGGAGGGGGTGGGGGTGGGGTTATAGGGGTCTTAATAGGTGGAAGTGAACCGGGGTGGGAAATGCGAAGGACCGAGTGGGGGGGCTCAACGGGGTGCATTATGCATTGGGTTCACACTAGTATTAATAAACACACATGCACACACACAACATCCAATCACAACCCACATACACAAACCAAAAAAATATGAAACCCCCTTAAATGAAGAATTATTTTTTGAATTGGTTCCTAGCTAGGTATGTTGAAAACTATGATTATATGTTTTAAAGAACCACCTTGATAAGCATGTGATATTATTTTTAATAATTAGCCAAACATTGGCCACTTCAATTTATAAAAAAGAAATTTATTTCATCAAAATTTCATTAAACATAAGTAATTTAATGCATCCAAAACCTCCTACCTTGCAAGACCACCTTCAATTTTTAGTTTCAATCAAGCTAGATGGGAACATACATCTACCCTAAAATCAAATTGGGGCAAGTTTTACTAACAAATATCAACCATTCTAGATCCTTTGCTTATAATTTATGTTTTTTCAAATCGGTAAAAATACCAACAAAGGAAAGTTACAATTTTTTTTCAATTTGCGAATCTACAATTTTCAAAATGTGTCAAGCAAGAAAATCACTAATGAGAAACATCAATTCATGTTTCTTCCACCATTATGAAAAACACTTGATTTCCTTGACATCCATTTGGTACTTCAAAAATGTCAACATCTTTTCGTGAACATATTCCTTTGTATGTTCATCATTGCTTCTTATCATTTACAAAATATCAAGCATGCAATCTTCATTAATCCTTGTTTCAACGACTAGATGTTATTTGTGACAAAGTGTGTAAGTGTTGATAACATTTCAAAAGCAAAAGTAATGAAAAAATTTTATCATATTTTTCAATATCCATTTTTTAAAGGCAAAACCCAACTGATGAGGACACCAAACATAGATTAATAGCTCTTGTATCAAGATTTAACATGTATGACAACATATAATGGGCTTTATTTTTGTCATATAATTCAAAAAATGAAAGAGAGAAATCTAAAACCAAAGAAATTTATTTCTTAATGTCAATAGCCAAAGTTATCAACACAACATTATATCTTGCAAAATAAGTTTTTGCCATATGAACAATATGTTCAAAAGGATTAAATTCACTATGTATGTTGCATTCATTAAATTGTCACTCAAAAGCTAATGACCCCTTGATGGATTCAACTACTACCACATGTGAAAGAATTTCAACAAAAAATAACATACATGCCAAGTGAGAGATGAGACAACATGTATAATTATTGTAGTTGAAATTGTTTGTTATAATAAAGGACAAGAGTATTTTAGAAATACAAAATAGCTTTTGAAACATGATTATCTTGCTAGTATATTTGTAAAAGAAAAGACCAAATTTTAGTTTTCAAAATGAACAAAACAAGTTGAACAAAAGCACTAACATGAACAAATTAATAATAAAAAGCTAGAAATATAGTTTTAAAATGTTTTTGTTCATGTGTTCAATTTCCATGGTGGTAGGCTAGGATCAAGATAAACTTTTATCAATTCATCTTTGATTTTTTTGGTCAAATTTTACATTATTTGCAAGTTTAATAGCATAAATTTGAAAGAAACATATCACAACTGATTAGATAATTTTTCTTCAACAATGTATACTAATAAGCCTTGGAAAATGCATGTCCAAAACATATACTTAAAAATATTTCTTATATTGTACAAGTACATCACAACTCAATTGAATATAATTATTTTCTTCAAATTTGAACCTTCATCTTTCACAAAAGCAAGGATCTTCTTCTTCAACTCATACTCTTGCAAAAAGGCTTGTAAGAAATTTTGCTAATGCTTGACCCCTTGATTCAATTGCTTCATATGACCCAAGAATTGCATGTTTTTAGGTTACCAATCAACATCCAAAAAGTTGACAACAAGTGTAAATACATCATGCACCCCCTTGAAAATCTAGAGATCACAACTTGTTATTGTAAATACGCATTTTGTTACAATAGGCACTTGGCATACATGTTTGTTTTGTCTTTTTAACCATGTGTGAGAACACTCCTTAACAATGTAGAAAATAGATTCCTTTTATATTTGGAACTTATCATAATAATTTAATGATTTTCAAAAAAAATCTTCAAAATTTTGAAAATTCTGCCATTTTTTCCGCTAAAAATCCTTTGTATATGTCAAAATCATATTTTTCAAGTTGAATTTGGCTAAAGTAAAAACACTAGCATGTACAATGTGGCAATAAACAATGATTTAGAAAATCTAGCAAATGTTAACTATGAAAGCAAGTTGCAATACTAAAAACATAAGATTTACAAAAAAAACAAACAAATATTGATAAGCACAAACAATCAACTCTTACAGACAAGAGTATAATTTAAATTAAACAACAACAACCATTTAACCTTTCGTCATTGCACAAGAAAAATGTTAAATGGGAATGTTACAAATGTTTTTGGGGGCTTGGGGGTCATGCGAGGGCATGTGTGTGTTCAATTAATTGCAGCAAATAAGCTACACACACAAAACAAAAAGAAACACATGAATTTTTATGCAAAAAACACAAGTAAGGACAAGCAACAAAGTAATAAGAAGAAAGAAGAACTAGCATGAATATGATCAAAGAGACCAAACATAGAGAGTTGAAGAATGCAAGAGTAGCATCAAAATGCAAACATGACAATTAAAATGTAAAAAACAACATTCAAATGCAAAGAAGAACATCAAAAATCAAAAGAAAATAATAGGACACTTGAGTGATGAAAAGCACATCCAAATATATCAAGAATAGAACAAAATGTGCAAGTAGGGCAAGAATGAAAGCAAAACAAAATGTTGATAGACCAAGATCAAAGTAGGGGAAGTTCATGTACATGAAAGTTCAACTTTGGCCAAAACATTTAGGATAAAAAGTGTGCTTTCTTCTATTTGCTTGGAGCTATTGTTCGTTGTGGAGGACATGTAAAGAGCGATCGCTTTGATTGATTGCCAATGACCTATTTCTCATATCACACATCCTTTCCACCCACCCTTCCCAAAAGAAAAAAAAAAACCCTTAGGCCTCTTGGGTGCATGCTAAACTATGACATTGGGTGCATGAATATTTTGGTTTAAACCATTTGTCAACAATTTGGGTGTGGTGGCCTAATTAATGGAAAGAGGAGAGTATGGGTGTACATATTTTGTTAATGTTCACATTCGACAAATATTTTTTGCAAAAGAACTACCCACATATCCAGTCCAACACTTGGTCCACACTTCTTCCAACAACAACAAACTTTGATATGAAACAACCACCAAAATAAGTTAAGATAGAAAAAATTTGGAGGGATTCATTTTCTCTTTTCCTTTCTCACAATTGTTGGGTGAAGTGAATCATCAATCATCTTTTGAATGGGAAAAAACCTGCCCCATTCAATTAAAAAACCTTTTGCTCTCTACAAACTCTTGGAAGTCAAACAAATACCAGTGTAGTAGTATTCACAGAGTTAAACCAGAGATTTGGATTTGGTTCTGACTATCTTCAGTAAAAATCTGGGTACAACTTGTTAGAAAAAAAAGGACTTTTGCCAACTAGTGGTGGTAGACTTTGTAGGTAGGTTAGCTTTGTGAAAACAAAAATCGAATGGTGAGTTTCCTTTGAGCAATGAGAGGACCCCCTTTGGTCTCTCTCTACAAACAAAGTACAACAATTAAATTGTTTTTTCTTACAGAATCCTCTTAATTCATTATATGATGATGATGAATTGGTGCAGAATCAGGATATAATAATATTGTTACATGTTCTTAAGAGCAACTCCACCTGGTGGGTGGTAACTCCATGTATTTGACTCTGCAAAGTTAAAAATTGGATGAAGAAAAGTCAAAACATGCCAGTATTTGGCTCAGCAAAATTGGGTTTTTGGCTGAGCACTCTTTTGCTGAAAGGTGCAGCAAAGCCTAGCATTTGCCAGAGAAGAGTGTAATAAATTGGACCTGACTAAGAGAAGAGTGTAATAAATTGGACCTGACTAACTGACTGCTGCTCTACTGCTGCTCCCTGTTTCTGGTTGTGGGTACTAGTTTAGTAGTCTCCCAACCAGTTTGCAGTCGCGGTTTTAGTTTTGTGGGTGCGGTTGGGAAGAAAGTGAATAACAACTAAAGCTTGGATGTGAGAAACGTTTTTTTTTTTTTTTTTGGGGCAGTTTGTCGCATGTTGAGCACCTTTGGAGATGCTGTATAAAAGATCTGAAATTCCTTATTACAAACAAATGTGAAAGTATTGAAACTTGTGTTGTTTTGGGGGTGGGGAGATTGGGAGAAGGGCAAGAAAGTGGTGGGTGGTGATGGAAAAATGGCACCCAATAATTGGAGGTTTTAAGGGCAGTTTTAAAACATTAGTAAACTGCGATTCTCGCCTAAAAAAATCTAAGAATCAGTTTAGATATAACCGTGGTTCTCAAAAAAATCTAAAGATTAATTGTGAGACATAATCATAGTTTTCCACAACAATCAAAAAAATCGGTCAAAAAACCTTTTGTAAAACTTCAAGTTGTTTGAGAGTTTCTGAAAAAAAAAAACAGGACCGGAGGCGCCTATTTGATTCTGATTGAAAAAATAAAAATAAAAATAAAAAACAAAAAAACCCTGAACTGGAGTTTTTTAATTTCTGAAAACATTAAAAAATTTGTCCTTTGATTTCTCCATTTTGAAAACCCTGGAACCGAAGGCTTAATGAATTCAAATAACCATCCAACACTCAAAGAAACTCTTAATTGGGCGAATTATTAGTTAGTTAGTTACTTAGTTAGTTAGTAACACCGATAAAGTTGAAAGCCTTACAAACTCTTGGATTTTTTGTACCTTGAAAAACATTTCCAACACTAAATCAGAGCAATCCTTCCTTACAACTAAGCCTAGAAGCTTAAAGGGTTGTGACAAGTGTTGGTTGGTTTTGGATCTGGATTTGGGTCTAAGAACCATAAATACCTATCGGGGGCAACATGGATCCAAACCCCAGCCTTAGAATGGGACCTAGTGGGTTTTTACATGGACTTGAACCTGATTGAGAACTAGACTCAATAGGTCTTAAGGGTATTTTTTAACAAGGTCCAAGTCATAGAGTTAGGTAGATTCTAGGGTTCTAGGTTTAGGTTTAAAGGTTTAGAGTTTTTAAGTTTTACGATCCTAGGTTCAAACCCTAAGTTGACGGTGGTAAACATGGATGAAGGCCCTAATAGGAGGGTGGGAGGTGTGGGTGGAGATGGTTGATCTTCCATCAAATGTCAGCTAGCATGCAAATATGCAGAAATAAAACTTATAGATCAGACTTATTTGCATGGGATAGTTGAAAGGGTTAGGGTTTTTTTGAGGTGTGTCCAGGTTCTTTCAAATTGAGTCTCAGTCTTTTGTGATCCTTACTTGTGTGTTTCTTTCATGCATTGTATGGTGTGTAGTGTGGTGTAGCTTGATTACTTGTTTGTTTCTTTCATGCATTGTATGGTGTGTAGTGTGATGTAGCTTGAGAACTTGAACCGAGGAGTCCCCCCCTCACTCACAGGTGCGGCGGATTCAGGTATGTACTTACTTACATATTTTTGAATTTTACACACACTTGACTTACGTCATGTCATGAATGCAAGTAAATTGTTGTAATGTACGTGAGTGAAAGCTGTGAACAAACTGATCTCTGCAAGCCTAGCTTAGCTTAGCTTAGCTTGCCACACACCTTCAGGAGAGGAGGAGACTGGGGAACAAGAAGGAAGTTGACGATTGTCAGGAGTTGAGGGGGGTTTTCAGATTCAAGGTCAGAGAGCTTCAGAGCAGTAGTTTTCTTCAAAGAAAACGCACATGTGAACATGCCCTTTGCCTGCGATCTTCTTCTGTTCCTTGTTTTGCAATGGAGTTTGCCTATCAGCTTCAAAATAAACACGCTCAAACCTTTCTTCGTTGTTAACATTCAAATGTGTTCCGGATTTGTTCTCTACACGAAGATACTTTAGAAAACATTACCATCAGAGATTCTTTGTTTTCTTTCCCGATTTTGCAAGGTTGAAAGATTGGCCAATTTCTCCAAAGAAAAAAAGAAGAGTAAGTTTAGTTGAAAAAATTATACTAAAAAAAACAGATTTGTCTAAAGTTTTCTCCAAAAAAAAAATTATGATTTTTTTTTGCAGATTAACAAGTGTTAACTATAATGAGTAATGTGAATTAAGCTAAGATTTCAAAAAAAATAAAATTTAATAAACATTTCTACAAATGATAAAATGGATGTGGAAGCTGCCAAGGTATGATGAGGGTACTAGTGGTATCCTTGATTGTTGTATATCAGCCCCTAGTTTGAGCTTTCTAATCTTTTGTTTCATCTTCAGTTTGATTGTAATACATTAACAAATGAGTGAAATTGGGTACCGAGTCATGAAATTGGGTATCAGTTCCCCAAATTGAGTTTTAGTTGGAAAGTGAGTTGAAATTTGCATATGAGTTCAGATTTGTAAAATTTTATTCTAACGACACTCCCTTGGGCATGTAAGGTTAAATTTTCAAAAAATGGAGTTGAAAAAATTGTCTCAATTATTAAATATAATTTTTAAAGGTCCTATTATTTTTTTACCGTAGCACATGTCCCAGTTCAACACTCCATTGTTCAATATCTAATTAAGTTTTTTAAAAAAACCTTAATTCAACACTCATTTTCAAATTATTATTATATTCAATAAAAGTTGAGGTGGTAATTAGCAAATTGACAAAGTTTTGAGTATTATATGAATGAAAATTGATGCTAATTGCCCGCCCTTTCATGAAGTTGAAGGGTGCTCGAGGAGTCTACATTTGGAGTAATGAAAGAGTCAATATTACCCTCTTTCATTGAGCTATCTATCGATTTTCTCATGTGCACATGTTATAGAATCGTTTGATTTCTTAATAAACAAGGCCCATTGAATGGTGAGGGGGAAAGAGGAACATAAGAAAAAACCCAAAAAATGAATAAAATTCTAGAACTTTGGACATAATTATAATGTAACTATCAAAAAGTTCCAATAATAATAATAATAATGATAATTTAATTAATGCCAAATTGGCCCAGATATTATGGTATTGGTTAGCACTTTAGACTTAGTGCTTAATTTTGACCTCAAATAACTAAAAGGAATATTACTTTACAAATTCTTTGTTTCTTTACCAAAATTTCACCCACATTTTCAACAAAAGCTTCTTTTGGGGAAAAAAAGTTTCACCACATTTGGACACAAAGAATTGTGATTTAGGGTGGGCAGATTTGGTTTTGGGCCAGTTCTCTGCCAGTTTCAACATGTTTCCAACAACCCTTTTTTTGTCAATTGATGCTAACTAAATTGTTGCTTGGGATGATGATCGCCTCTGGCTGAAATAGATCAACAAAACCTGCATTTCATCATGCAATAACATCGCCCTTTGTGGCTTCAAGTTCATACTTTGAACTTTGTCTTCCTCGATATAAAACTTCTTATCTAGATGCATGAACATTGTTTATGGAACATGCCTGAACTTTGTCTTCCTCCTCGATGTAAAACTTCTTATCTAGATGCATGAACATCATTTATGCAACATGCCCAAACTTTGTCTTCCTCGATGTAAAACTTCTTATCTAGATGCATGAACATCCGTTTATGGAACATGCCCTATTCATCATATGCACGCATGATATATACCTACTACTACTCCAGACATCGCTCCCACATTCGAGATCTCCATAAAGTGAAACCCCTCCCTCCCCCCCTGTGCCTTTCGAGCCCTTCTGTCAAGTTCCTCTAAACACTCTGTTGTTATTCGCAAAGTAATGAAATTTTTATTGAATATGCATATAAAATGTTGGAACTCAGGATAAAAATGCACCAAGTTCGAGAATATTTATAATTGCAGTACACCCAGCAACAGCAACAACAACAGCAGTGATCGGTTGAAGAGAATCAAGAAAAAAAGAAAGAGAGACCAAATTTTGGTGGTAAATCTGAGCTTCATCTCTTCCTCCTCCTTGTTGAATCCAATAGTGTACTTTCTCTTTAGAAATCTCACCCCCTTTTTATGACTTAAACACGAGTACTGGGTACTGGTGCTTTGTTTTTCCTTACTTTGCTGCGAATATCTTTATTGAGTCCAAGTTTGAGCCAAAATTTTAAGCTTCAATCACGCACCCCCACACAGATGTATAGAGTTCTCTTCCCCCTTATTGCCAGAGCTTACTCAGAGACAACAATGGAAGGAAGGTTGTCATTCATGTAATGTAATATGTACTATGTACGAGCTTTTGAGCCTAAGTAAAAGGGTTGATACAAAAGCAGCCCTTTGTGCTTATTCACTGGTGGGGACACATACTAGCTAGACCTTTTGTTGTTGAATATAAATATATATGTACAACAACAACTACAACAACAACAAACACCCAACTCAACAGATTTTCAAATTGTCTGAGACAACTGATGATGTCATGGAAGTTTGTTTTGCTGCTTTCTGGCAACTCTTTGTTCCAACTCACCAGACTGCTCTTCTTGGATTATGGTGTCTGAAGTAAAAGTGTAAGTGTGTGTGTGTGTGTGTCTCTCTCTCTCTCTCTCTCTCTCGCGCAAAATTCCACAAGAGATCCACCCTGCACACACAACTGTGAATCAGCCAGCAGCTTCTGACTTCCATTTCAAACTTGCTGGCAGAACTTCGGGTATGTACTTCACCAATGTTACGTGGTTATTTCAAAATTTCTTAAAGAATCTCACCCACTTGTGAGTTTTTTTGAATTCTTTCAGAATCAGAGAATCACGGGTGGTTTTGGATTCTTCAAAACAAAATCCAGAAAATGTTGAATTGGCAAGTGTTATATCATTTCTCACTGAAATTTTTGAGAACCGTGGGTAAAAAACACCAAAATTGGGTCCTTTGAATTGTTTTGAGAATGTTGTTTATGGAATCGTAAGAACCGCCCTGAAAACGATCAAGGTCTGTTCTTGTTTTCTAATAATCACCCAACATCGATACTCACACCGTAAGTAAGTAAGTAAGTAAGTAAGTATGTACATAGGGTTTGAATAAACCCTACAACTAGTCCAAAACCCGGTCATGGCCTCTCTTGAATATGTTTGGTTGGATTGAGGAAATATTGGAGGTGGATTTCGAGAGGTTTCAAACTGTGTTTTTACTTCTTTGCAATTGGGTGGTGGCAAATTATGGAGGTTCAAATGCAACAATGAAACAAGATGAATATGGGTTCACTTCAATGAATTTTGAGTGTCTCATTCCCCCTTTCAGCCTAATCATTTTGCATTTCCAATGCACATTCAGCAAATGTCTTTTGGCAAATGATACAAGTGGTCCTAGGCGCTAGAAAGTTGTGAACCAAGAGGACAAAGATCACATTTCACTAAAGAAGGAAATCTTGAACTTAACCATTTTCTGACTTGGGGAACAACTTTGATCATGTAGGTTTGAGGGTGACAAATCACTCCCAGATGGCAAGCAAACCCCCTCCAAATGTGAATGCAATGGCCAGTGAATATTAACTCACCTTAGATGGCAATTGCATTTGAAGATGATGATGTAAGGGATGAACAAGAACCACTTTCACCAGAATATGAAAGTGAGTGGTTGTTTTCATTACAAATTGTAATTTGTTTGTCATGTTCAATTTTTAGTTCCAAGTTTGATAGCATGCTTATGTAGGTTGAAATTGGTTATGATAGTAAATGGTTTTAGGTATATGCAAAAATTGAAATCAAAGAACTGCTAGTTTTGTTTCTTTTTGCAATGGATTTGTCCATTTGTGCCTTCAAAATATTTTTTAAAAAAAACCTAGTGATTTTTTTAGGTTTAGTTTTTTATTTATTTAAAAGGCACAAATGATGGTCTTCTAGGAAATTGATAATCACAATGATATTTTAAAATCATGATTCTCTACCCTAAGAATTGCCTTGATACTAGATGGGGGTTTGGTAACCAAGTGGTACATGCCCAAATAGAGGGTGTGGGCGGAGATGCCCTTGGTGTCATATCACACTTACCGGGTGGTATGTTGCAACTTGTAACAAACAATTCAAATGTTGGTTGTTAAGGTTCAATACCATGGTGTAAAGGAGGGGAGAAATTTTTTATTTTGTGATTTTATTTTTTTTGTTTTCGGTACCAATTGGATTATTGAATTTGCAAGTTTTAAAGAATTTTTTTAGGTTGGTAGATTTAATTTTAAAACAACACGACCTTTTGAGAATTCAACAAAGATTTGGTATGGGAGTATCGACCTATTCTTTGATTGGCACTACCCCTATCAAAATATCTTCATCCACCTTTCAAGAAATTTTGTGTTGTCCATCATTAGAAATATTAAAACTTGAATTTACTCATATTTGAGGATCTTGGAACACAATCGAATTAGAAGTAATTTTGTTTAATCATTTTTGGTAGGTCTTCTTGTTTAAAATGCAACTTACCCAAAAACACAACAATTTATGTTTTTTTATATACTTCAACAATGCCAATTTCTAATACTTGTTCTTTCATAATATTTTTATCTACTTCCTTTTGATTCTTGAGAGAATCATAAACAATAGGCTAGTAAAAAAAGTGGAGTTGTGAATTTTCAAGAATTGAAGAATTTGGGAATATTTTTCATTATTGTTTGAAACTTGCTAAAAAAACCCAAACATCATTGATGAATTTGAGCATCATTGAAAGACCCAAAAATACCAATAAATACATCTTGAAATAGTTTTCAATGATCCACAATAACTTACATTTCGATGTTGTAACCTTTAAATTTGAAGTAGAAGTTGTATCAAAAACTTGCACCTTCAACTTCTACACATGAATATGTGGCACATTTATGGCACCATGGATTGATGAAAGGCCACACAATTTCTTAAACCCATCCATGACTTCAATCAAATCATTCCCTTTTCGCCATTTGACTTGATTTTTCATAACAAAGTTCACTACACACATGAGCCCATGTAAGACCAAGTGGATGGTTGACTTCTTAACAATAAAAAATTTCAAACAATTCAAATATTCTAAAACATGCACTAATTTGTACAAGGTGCAAGTGACAAAAATACTCATGTGCATAATGGAGTGCAACTTGATGTTCTTCTCCATGAAAGGTTTTAATTTTTGTCAAATGTTGCACACAAGTTCTATCAACACAAAAATGTCTCGTCCACTTGTAATCACGAAGAAAAAAATACCAAGTAGTTGACCAAGTCTTAACCTAATCCTCCAATTCCCTACTCCTCAACAAATCATACACATAGGAGATTCGGAAAGGTGTAGAATCATGACATTGTTCATTGTTTCAAATTATTTGATACGTGGGAAAATTAAACACTATTGTCAATTCATTTGCCTTGTAGCCAAGCACAATCATGTCATGTGCTTGCAAAAACAACTCTAGAAGAATTGTTTTTAGTGACCACATCATAGACCTTCTAAAAAACACAAAGACAATAAATCACAAATTGCAACATAAACATACACACAATACATAAAGAATTAAAATCTTTTTACAAAAAAAATTTAAAAAGGAAATCTCAAAGTGTGAATGCATGAACTAACAAAATGTTAGAATAAACCACCACCTATATGAACATAACAAATTGTCAAGCTTGCAAATAACACAAACAATAGAAATTGAATGTAAAAGTGTAAAAAACATAGAACATAATGAAAAAGAAATCATGCAAAACACAATGAAAATAAGGGAATGCAAAATAAAAGAGGCAAAAGTTTGAAAGCTTTAGAAGGGCTGACACTTGCAAAATGAGAAAGACTAAGATATTCAATGAATGACATTTGCAAACACTTGTTATGTTTGAACAAAGGTACAATGTAGGTATCTTTAGGTGAGTTTTCGGCTTATTTTGAATTTTAAAAGTTGCATCTATTGAATAAAAGTCACTACCATCTATGAAAAAAATTGACTATTGATTCTAAATATTTCAAAGTTATAGAAATGTTAGTTTTGGTTATTGGGGAAATTTTCTTATTGATGTTAAGTGGGTATTTGATTTTGTCAATAAATGTTGGTTTGGTTTTCTAAATATTTCAAATCAATTAAACAAACATTGGTTCCAATTTTGTGAGGATTTGTCTTTAGATCAAAGAAAATTTCAATTTTGGTGTCCAATTAATTTCAAGAAAAACAGTTGGTTCCATTTATCTCAATAACTTGAAAAAAACCAATTGCTACAAATGTGGTTATTTGATTTTTTTTCAATTTTTTTTGAAATCTATGATGCTACACCTATTAAAATTTAGTTTTAAAAAATAAAATCATATAGTGAAATATCTAAGTGAAATATGACAATTTTAAATTTTAAACTCAAACTATTTTACCAAATGATGTTGAGAGAATCAAAAAATAAACCATGCAAGAATTTTTGTAAAAAGAAGAGACAAAAACAAGAATTTGGAACCCCTAAACTTCTAATAGAGGTTTTGTAGTGCAAAAGTTCAATTCACTTTTACTAAAAAATGGTTCAGTATTTAAAAAACTAGTGAAAGAAACTTGTTTGTTGTTGACCATGGATAGGAAGGTATAAAAGGCTTTACATTTTTAGTGATATAAGTTATCCCTTATTGCTTTGATCGATGGTGCCACAAAAACAAATAGGTGTGCACCACATTTTTCTTGTTTGCCATTATGTAATTTCAACAACCGTGTAACAAACCTAGTTGAAAACTCATTTGGGATCTTGAAAAAAATGTTTAAGGAGCTCTTGTTGAAAACAAATTTGCATACCTTTTTTTTTTTGCTACATGTTATCATGTGTTGTTGTATGTCACAAAATTTTATTTTCAATGGGAAGGACGAGGACATTGAATCATCGATGATTCAATTGGAAGTAGAAAATCAAATTAAATGAAGGTGCAAGGAGGAAAGATGAACATAAAAATGTAACAAGTATGAGTGATACTAGAGCTAACATTGTTTCTTCACATAACAAATGAAATTTATAAACTATCACAATGAACATAACTTGAGCAATATCTTGGAAATTGGAGGCCCCACAGTTGGAGACAAATTTAGTTTGTTGTCCTTTAGCTAGAAATGTTTTAAATCTGAAATTGAAGCCAAAAAAGTTGAAAATTCATTTAATGAATTGTTCTTCCTCTTCCCCTACCTCACTTTCCATTCTACCTCTGTTTGTTTTCTTAATGTTATGAAAATGAATGAATTGTTGCCATTTGTAGCCTCTGTTGATAAGAACTTGGATTGCACACTCTTTGAAAGATGTTTGATGTTCATAATGGTGATTGATATGAAAGGAGGACAAGATTGAAGTTACAATGATGTTAAGGACTAATTTGAAGATGCACCATGATGGTGCAATGCAAAGGACTTGGAGGTGTGGAAGATAGGAGATTGGTAACCTATTATCATAAGTGCAAGGTTGATAACTTATTGCTTGTGATAGGAGGAAAAAATTCATTCTTTGAAATGTTAGCATGGCATGTCATTTATTTACCAAAAGATGACAATATATGTCAACATAAATTGTAATAGGATAACCTACCACTATGAAATTTACCAACAAAAGTGAATTCATATTAATAAGGAAACCATGCATCTTATTTTCATTTTGTCACACATCTTTTAGGACTGTACATCAACCTTTTTATATGTGTAAAATTTCACCATAAAATGATTTTGGAAGGTTTCAATTACCTAATGTGAAGAAATATATATATATAGTGAATTATTATAATTGGTTTTTGGTGTGTAATCATAAACATAGAAGGCTGATTAAAACATTTGTATTTCATATTTGATTTATAGCCAAATTTGGTTAAATCATTTTAAGCCTTCAAAAAAATGAAAAAATAAAATTTACATAATTAAAAAAAAATTTGTTTGTGCCATTTGAACCTACCTTTTTCAAGCCTAACTATATTATTCCTTTCATTTACCCATCTACCAAGGCCTTTTTTTCAAAAATTTCAAGTATATGGATTAACAACCATCCACAAGAGGAGTAAACCAAATTTGGCTAAAGGTCAAAATTAAAATGAATTTTAAAAATTATTCTTGCCTAATTCTAGCAACCAATAGGAAGTGATTATCTAAATACGGTGACTTTTTTGTGATTTTTTTTTCAATAAAAACTTCATACAATTTGCATTGGGTTCTCTTTTTGTCACCACAACGCCTTTTCATGCTCATGTTATCTTTATTTGCATGGACACGAAAAAGCATATTTTGAAGTTTGGCATCTATCTATGAAGATAGTTTGTTGGCCTTGCTTGATAAGGCAATGATATTGTGTTGAGAATCATTATGAAATACTAAAGAAAATTTCGCCCCTAGAAACTAGATGAGATCATTCATTCTAATTTGGTTATAAAAGGATTCACATTCATCTTTCAACATTTTGTTTTGTCCACCACCTTTTCAAATGTGCACCCAAGCCCAAGTGAATTTGTCACTAATCCATAACCCAAAACACTAAACATGAAATTACCTTCTCTACACATGATTAAGTTACCCATCATACACAAAAATTCATGTAATTCTTTGAAAATGTGGCAATGTGATTGAAAAAGTCAAATGCAAATGTCATGATGAATCTATTTGTTTTTTGTTAACAAATTTGAAAAATAAATATGAAAAAGGCAATATTCAATCAATTTTTATAAATTAAAAAAATCATTAGATTTCCAAAAAATTGAAAGTCATGTTAAAAAATTTCCCTATTGGTTTTGCTCAATAACAAGTTTTTAAATATTTCAATAAGTTCTTAGAACTTGTTGTCATAAAATGTGAGATTCCTTTTGGGTTCATCATAACAAATGTGATATCATAAAAAATGAAACATAATCATGAATTTTTTTTCTTTTACAACAACATGATGATGTACATTAAAATAAATTTATTTTTTAATATTTTCCCCCTAGCTATGACCAATCATACAATATCCGTTTTTCATATTAAATGAATGGTAGGGCCATTGGGAATAACACACTTTTTTTTTCTTTTCTATGATGCCTCTTGCCACACTATTGATATCATTGGAAAGCCATCAATGAGTAGCAGCGGTGCATCAAGTTGGTTTCATTATGTTTCAACCTACAATATTGAACAATTCTTCATTAAAAATTCATTGAAATCATGACCAAAAATGGTAGGCAAATTTGGCCACACTCTTGGTATTGTTGGAAAGCGCTCCAAGAATAGGATTTAATGAAGGTGATTTGGAAATTTTTTAGACCTAAGGTCAAGGATATATTGAATTTTGAGTAGTTTTTTTGGTCATTGGAAATTCAAAATATTACCCAAAAAAATGATTTTGGAAAGAAATAATTAGTTGGGTAACCAGTTCACACGTGGGCCAATGTCGTAAGCTACACTCATAAATAATAATAAAAGACCTATTAGGACCCCTATGGGAACATAATTTTGAAGCAAAACGAATCCTTGAGTTTGGACCTTAGCTTGCATCTTGGTTCTCCAAATCATGAGCTTTCTTTTGTTTGAGCTCTTTTCTTTGGTTTGTGGTTTGAACCAATTGAATTTCCTTCCAAAATGGTGCAATGTAAGTTTAGCCTTGATTTGCCACTTTTTTTGGTCTTGGACCTTAACTTGCATCTTGGTTCT
This sequence comes from Sphagnum tenellum, assembly GCA_963921925.1. Taxonomy (NCBI): domain Eukaryota; kingdom Viridiplantae; phylum Streptophyta; class Sphagnopsida; order Sphagnales; family Sphagnaceae; genus Sphagnum; species Sphagnum tenellum. The sequence continues at coordinate 1,603,576 of OY998159.1, forward strand.
CCAAATCATGAGCTTTCTTTTGTTTGAGCTCTTTTCCTTTATTTGTGGGTTTGAACCAATTGAATTTCCTTCCAAAATGGTGCCATGTAGGTTTAGCCTTGATTTGTCACTTTTTTGGTCTTGGGCCATAGCTTCTTACATCTTGGTTCTCCAAATCATGAGCTTTTTCCTTTGAGTTTTTTTTTTCTTTTTTTTTCCCCCTTTTCTTTTGGGTTTGAACTAATTGAATTTCCTTCCAAAATGGTGGTGCCATGTAGGTTTAGCCTCAATTTGCCACTTTTTGGCCTTGGTCCCTCATCTAAAAGCCGTGGGTCCAATTTATGGCTCTATTTCATTGGACTGGGGACCTTAGACCCAAGTGGACCTTAGACCCAAGTGGCCCTTAGACCCAAGTGGGCCTTAGACTAGAGCCGTGGGCCCTTAGAAGGATCAGTAGACAATGAACTCCTTCCTTCCTCCTGCGCTTGAGCAGCACAAGTGCGTGTCGGAAGAGGAAGATGAGAACTCGAGGAGAATATGATGGCATTGCAACTCCTCCCTCCTCCCTCCTGCGCAGGAATTGAATTCTTTCTTGCTCATGGGCTGCTTGTTGTTGCATAGAGGAATGAATGGTTGAAGGAAAACAAGTTCGACATTCCAGGTAGAGAAGAAGTAGAAGAAAAGCAGCAGCAGCAGCAGCAGAACAACAAGAAGAAGAAGCAGAACAAGAAAGAAGAGATTTTGATTGATTCTCGTGGTACCCAAGTTACCACGCGGAAGGAATCATGGCACGGGGCGGTGACTCTATCACCATCAGCAGTAGCAGTAGCAACAGTAGCAGGAACAACCCTGGACCAGTGTGCGAAGGATTTGCAATCAACAGAACCTCCACGAGTCTTGCAGCTAAGCAGAACTTTGAGAGGGAGAGGAAGAGGAGAGTGTCGCCAGCAGTGAATTCAAAGGTGCAGCAGCATCAGCAGCAGCAGTATGGATCATCAGCTCGCAATTCTGCGTCTTCCGGTACTCATGGGTCGTGCAGAAGAAATTCAGTTGCTGCTGCTAGTGCTGTAGGAGGTCGTTTAGGTGGGGAGCAGATTGAGAGCAACGTGCAGCAGCGGCAGTGTGATGAAAGCCTCATCATGTATAGTAGTAGTGCAGATGGTCATAATATGGACATGATCACTGCTAGTGTGGCTCTTGACTGGGAATCATCATCAATGGTGAGAAGCTGTAGAAGAAGCTCATTGGAGGCTTTCGAGTTCGTCGAGTTTGACAATAGGAGGAAGTCTCGTGCGGCTCAGCAAGCTGCGCACTCGCGGTACTCATCACAACACCCAAGCCCAGATGCTGCTATTGCTTCTTGCATCTATGATTCCCACCCGGATGAGCTTCTCTGTCTGACGCGTCGCCTACAGTTGGTTGAGAGATCACAAGTTTTTGATGAGACGCGAGCGACGCGACAGATCATTCTCCACGAACCCAATTCGCAGAGGACAAGTTTGATGAGGAATAGTCGTGTTGAAGCTCCTCGAGGAACAGTCTATGAAGAAGAAGCAACAGCAGCAGCAAGCGAATTCTCAGGTGCCCATCTCTCGCACCTTTGTCAGCCCAGGTACTCGAAGTTCTGCTTAAAATCATCGGCATCATCTTCTTCTTCTTCATCATCATCCCCCCATGATGCGCAAGCTGTCGAGACGGCGTTGAAGGATTCTCGCAGCTCCAGCTTTCGATCCCAGAGCATCTTCGTTAATGCGTGGGAGACTTCTGGCGACAAGGATTCTTCGGGAGCTGCTGCTGCTGATGACAGTAGCAGCAACAGCAGCAGCAGCAGCTCGTCCCCGGAATCCACCACCAGAACTTCGGCAGTAGTGTGCAGCTTCAAAGGCGGCAATGACGACGATGATCAGTACCGGCGTGGCCATGATCATGTCTCCGCCGTGACCGCCGAGGATGATGATGATCCCAACCATTTCCATGCTCAACAGGCACCACCAGCCTTGAAGGATTCTCCTTCTTACAGCAGGTGGAAGCAGCAAACTGCAGCAGAGGTGAGGACGCCGTCGTCGAGTGCTGGCCTGGTGGCTACGTTGCTAAAACCCTGGAAGCTCCTGTTCGGCAGCACGAAGAAGACGAAGAAGAAGAAGAGTTCTTCTTCTTCTTGTACAACAAAGCTGCCAACAAGCTCAAGCCTGGTCGTCGAGGGAGAGCTGCACACAACAGCTGAGAACAGTCTTGTGGCGAGGAGGCTGCCATTGTCGGAAGCAGCAGCAGGCTCGTCGTCTCCGATCATCAGTTGGTCTGCTCCAATGCATCAAACCAGTGCTGCTGCTGCATCATCATCCTCTCTCTCATCACCACAACCACCACCACCAGCTGCTGCCAAAACACAACAACAGTTTCTCCGAGAAAAGAAAAGTTCCAGTCGCTCGGTTCCATACAACTTTGCTCACGAAGCACCGGCTGCTGCACCCATCTCGACTGCAGCAGAAACGCCAGATTACGAGGCACGAGCTTTAGCTTCTTCTTCTTCTTCTTCGTCGTCTTCTGCTGCTGCAGGAGGAGAAGGAGATGGCACTCCGTGGTTGAGACAGTTGAAAAGGGAGTCAAGCTTGCCACCACCAGCAGCAGTGATGGCGGCGGCGGCCTTGAAGAGTTCTTCTTCTAGCAATGCAGCAGTCAATGCACACAAGGCGCTGGAGCCGCGACTGACCCATTCACAATCTGCGATTCTGTCAACATGTAGCAGTCCTGGCGGGGGTGGTGGCGGTTCATCAAAGGCGGATCTTGATGACGGCGAGGAAGACGACGACAACTGCGCCGGGACGCCGAAGTTGTTGCCGGTAACGGAGCGCTGGAAGAAGTACGTGAAGATGCTCAAAGTTCCATTACACACAAAACCTTCGACTCCATTGTCGTACACACAGGAATCGTTGCTGCTGCACAAGAGCAATGAGCAATCCTACAGCAATCTGCCGCCTCTAAAGCTCAAGGCATCTTCAGAGTCCAGTACTCCTAAAGGTTCTTCTGCAGCAGCAGCAATAACAGCAACAAGAAGCAGCTCCAAACTCTCAAGAATCATAGCTTCCACTGCCATCACTCCCAGGTCCAAATCTGTGACCCCAACTCACCGCCGTGCAATAGCAGCAGCAGCAGCAGCAGCAGGAGGAGGAGGAGCAGGAGGAGTTACAACTCTAGTCAACAACCAAAGCACACTCTTTGAGCAACACAATGCAGTGCAAGGAGCCATAGCCCACTGCAAACAATCCCAATCTGGTCAGGTCAATCTCCACTCCATCTCGTAGCATGGGTTGTTGTTGCCAGAAGGACAGAAGAAACACAACAAGAACAAGGGCCTTGAGAATTTTGTGATACAAAAGAGAAGAAGAACTAAGCAGAACTTCGTCTTCTTCTTCTTCTTCAGTCCTGCAAAAGTCCTGTAGCGAAACTTCAAATCTTAGACTTGGCAGCATTGGTTCCAGATTCCAGCAAATCCCTCTGAGAGCTTAAATGACTCTGGGGTGAAGAAGGAGATTTCATTTCAAGATCACTCATCATCAACAAGAAGCCCCTTCCTTCCTTCCTTCCTTCCTTGCAACAACAACAAGAAGAAGTCATTAGTGGCAAGCTCAAGCTTTTCAATTCTGGGCTTTGAATTTTTCTTCACTGCAAAAACCATCCCAACATTCTTTCTCTCTCTGAGCTTTCCTCCAATTTTCAGTAAAAATATTTCTTTTGGCTTTCCTCCAGTTTCCAGTATGAATCTTTTCTTCACTACCGAAAAAAAGGAAAGCATCCCAACATTTTTTGTGCTCTCTGAGCTTTCCTCCAATTTCCAGCAATTGGGTGGGGGGGTTCATGAAATGTCTTCACTTCAAAAAAGAAAAAAATTCCAACATTCTCCAAGTCGGAGAGCTCACCTCCAATTCCACCATGGGGAGCTTTGTTGTTAGTGTTGGTTCATGAAACATCTTGAATGCAAAAATCCAAGATTGCTTGGTTTTTCTTTTCTAGAGAGAGAGAGAGAGTGTGTGTGTGTGTGTGGAAGGAAATGAGATCATCTCCCTGGAAACCCATTTTTGTTTTCCTTTTGAGCAATGCTCATGAGGGTGTTGTTGGGTGTTCTTGCTAGTTTGAACATTGCCATAAGGAAGTGAGTAACGTGATGACAAGAACCCTAAACCCAACCCTAAGAATTATTTTGTTTTTTGTTTTTTTTTCCTCATTTTAAAGGAGATATTAAGTTCATCTATCTATCCTTTGGAGTTAGAATTATCAAATTCACATTGCTAGGAAAAAGAGGAATTCACTATCTTGCCAATTTTCTAGGTATAGAGATGCTTAAACCCTAAACCCCATAAATGCCATGTGGTGAACATGGGTTTTCATTGCAACACATCCAAAATCTTTATCACGCAAATTTGGAGGTGTTGCAATGAAAACCCATATTCACCTTATGGCATTCATTTCTTGGCTCACTCTTTCTTTTTTTGGGAACATAACTATAGACCCAATTGCCAAGCTATTGCATTTGCCCACCAAGTTAGGACCAATGGCAAAGGATATTTTTGCTCATGAGCAAGTTTGAACCTTGGACCTTTGTGATACCAAACAAAGGCCATACTATTGAACTCTTGTTCCAAGAGACTCTTGACTCTTTTAACATTAGAAATTCTCAATATAGCTATTTGGTAAAAAGATTAGTACATCAAGGACTTTCATGTATAGCAAAGTTGCAACTCCATTTAGTAGAGTCAATGGTTTCAAGGCTTTTGTTATTATAAAGCCCTTTCTTCTCGCTATATATTCTCAAAAAGTGAAATTAAATTACAAATGTGAAAATCAAACATTTTTTGAGTTTCCGATAGTCAAAATTCAATAAGAAAAATCATCAAATTTATGTACATGGGTTGAAGTAAGTAGCCAAAAACATAGAACAATGTGTACAAATTTTTATTTTCACGTTTAGCGTTTAACCAAATTTGACTAAATCTTCCTTTGGATGATCATCATTTTGGCTACATCACAAAATTGACAAAAAAACGATATTGTTTTAAATCTTCAACATTGTGAAAATGAAACAATGCTAAACGTTTTTCTTAATTTTAATTTGTCTTCATTGATCCTTAAAATAAAAAGTGGTTACAACATTCATGTGTGTAGTTAGATTTGGAAACTAAATAAACCAAAGGGATGATCAAACCTTCTTAGGTTTTTTTCACAATAAAAGGGGACTAAATAACAAGTTGCTAAAAATCAAATGTTTCAACCTTAAAATATTGATGGATGGAATGCAACAAACACATATTCAATGGATTCAATTAATGCGGTGTAAATTTTGCCTCCACAATTCAACCTAGTCATTTTGGTCATAAATGATAAGTTGCAAAAAGGTTTACAAATGATTGTCGACCAATTAAAACATCTTGAAGGCATAGCAAAAATGGTTTGTCTATACAAAACTTGACTTTTTGGAATTTGCATTCATGCCCATCACTATGTTAACATTGGCAATCAACTACATTTGAATTCCTTACTAAACAAAGATTCAATTTTACCACCAATTGCAACATCTAGAGATTCAATAATTTTATAAAAAGCTTTTTTGACATGTTTTTAATGACATTCATGTTGATATGTATAATGCAAATCAACAATGAATTTTTCCTAAATAGTCTTACAAAGAACTACATCATCTTTATTTAACACAAATTTGATTTTTCTCAAGAAAAGCCTTTCTTATGAATTCAATAGGAAAATATGGATTCGTGACTCAATTAATATTGGAAGCATCTTCATCCTATAGATATAGGAAATATGTAAAAGGAAAAAGAGATAGTTTGTCCACTTGGAGGGACAATTATCCACAAGTTGTAGTATGTTAAGCCTATCCACCAATAATGGCCAAAATTCATGTGCCCTTCAACAAACATAACTTAACTACCATCATGTGATCAACGTTAACTAGTGGGTGCCCATGACCTTCGGCCACTGTGAAGTCCCAAATCAAGAAATTCCTCAAGAACATTGAGAACTTGGGGAACATAATTGGAAACATATGAGAACAGATTGAGAACATGATGGGAACAAAAACATCTTCAACTTACCCGTCGACCCCCCCAAAGAGTGAAGGCATTTTATCCATCCCCTTAATCGAGACGGACAGTAGCTAAAAGAAAAAAAGCTTCCCTTAAATCTGTCCCGTCATCCAGCCGGACGGACATTTCATCCATCCCCTTAATCGGGACGGACAGTAGCTAAAAGTAAAAAAGCTTCCCCTAAATTCGTCCCATCATCTAGCCAGATGGACATTTCATCCATCCCTTTAATTAGGACGAACAGTAGCTAAAAGAAAAAAAATTCCCCTAAATCCGTCCCGTCATCCAACCAGACGGACATTTCATCCATCCCCTTAATCGGGACGGACAATAGCTAAAAGAAAAAAAATGTACTTTTGGTCAATACCAAAAAAAAAAAAAACATTCTGAGCTGTCCAAGGCCTAAATATTATTTTTCTGGTCTACCAAATCTTTTGCCTCAAAAAATCAAATTGCCCCTGATTTCTTTTTTCTCTGGAGTCAATTGCATTTGGGGAAGTTACATCTGGGGAAGCTCCACAGGGAACGGGCAATGATTGGAAGAATCTTCCAGGCACTACCCACATAGATAGACAGACAAACACTGTTGCTTTAATATATAAGATATTAATTCTATGAGATGCATTAGAGCATCAAACAACCTATAATGTGTTTGTTAACCTTAGAGGAAATATGAACCTCAACATTATCTCTACCAACTCCAAGTTGGCCAAAGTGATTACCACAACACGTACACATATGCAAAGTTTATAATATAGAGAGCGTGCCATAATCTTGATGTAACTCTTAAAACAAGAAGTCCTCCCAACGTTGCTATGTGGTAAAAATTCATCTCATCATTTGTTATCTTGACCACATTGCCAATCCAAGACAAGTCCATGCATTTAGCTTTCACAAAACTTACATGAAAATTGCCTTGTAAACAGTTGTGACCAACATTACAACCCAAATTGAATATGTCTACCTACTTTCAACAACAAATATTTATTTAGAAAAAAATGTCAACATGCCCAAAACGTCATTAAAAACATTGTTCGATGTCCTTCACATCTTAATTACCTAACTAAAAAACTCCAAACAATATTAATGAAACAAATTATTTTCTTATGGACTTCCATTTGTATCATGTTACCAATTACCACCCTTCTAATTGTCATGTTCAAAAATATATATTATGTACACATCCACCTATTGAAAAGACATCAATAATCAACATACAAAAATAAGGCATAACAAAAATAATTAAACTAACCATAAAATCCCCAACCACATGTCAAGAGTGAATTAACATCTACATGTTAATTACCAACGGATTAATGTGTTTTCATATATCACAACATCTTAATTTTGTTCAAAAGTTTGGTTAATTTCATGCATGCATGCCAAATCCAAACAAGTCAACATTATTTTCAAGGACATTGATCATATGAAGCACTTCAAATTCAAAAGTCTAGCTATACTTGTTGTTTTCCAACTTGGGTAGTTCAAAATTATTTGTTTAAATTACTCTTTGTACCAACTTTTAAGGCACATGTTCTCCCTCTATCAATGGCACAAACAATTTTAATAGCATGGATAAACGTTTTCCATTTGTCCTATCAAGGACAAAATTGACATGCTCATAATTCTTTTTGTAAAAGAACATGATTATAATCTCCTTCAAATTGAAAAATATGTTATCAAGTTCCAAAGAGTGAATCTTGATATCAACATATATGTAAGATGTTTTGCTTGGTTAGCACCCCTCAACTTCACATTAAATTACCTACAATTTTTTTTCCATGTTGTTGAATCGCAAATACATAAGGACTAATAAGCACAAATAATTTTAAGAATATGTCTTGTCATGATATTCTCCTCGTGACATGATGCACACATCCCCACACAATGACTTCAAATAGTCATGCACTTTCTATTGTTGCCATCACAATAAATTTTGTTTCAATTCTCATGTGACCTTTTTAAAATGTTGAAGAATGGAAAGTTTATAAGAAAAAATGGAAAAAACATTGAAACAACAACAACATGGAAGAAGGAAAAACCCGAGAAATTTTCCAAATCTTCAATTGAATCATCATTTTTGCAAAACTATAATCAATGGAGTTGAGGTTAAGCCATTGCAAAATAGGCAACAAAGGCATGCATTGTCATTTACAAATAACATTCCATATTGTTTTTGACCTTCATTTTGTTAACAACTTCAACATACACAAGCACACTACTATAATACAAATTGCAAAGTTACGACATTCCACATCCACCAAAAATTTGTTGATTTTGCAACATAGGAAACAACCAAGGTAGAAATTCCAAGTCTCAAAATTTTGTTTGAAATTTTAAATATGTACAAATGATGTGACTTCACTAATGTCAAATATTTTTTACATAAGTCTTGTCCTCCATGAAGAAAGCAAATGGGAGTCATGTTGCTTGGATGACTTGAAAAAAATTGTTATTTCAATTTTATTCATCAAATGTCAACTTGCAATGATATTCCATGTCATTCTCCTTTTTATTGAAACATGTATTCATTTGTTGAATACATTTATAATTGTATGATCTTTTTAGATATTGAAAAAAGGTTCTTATGTAAAAATCAAGGGAATATGAGGCATGTTACACACCATAACATTGCCACAGATATAATTTTGACTATGAATATCACTTGAAATAAAACATGGTTTGAAGCACAAAAATGATTTATAAATGTCATGATGTTGATGATGGTACTTGAAAAAAAAAAGTATCATACCATTTGTGTATGAGGTTTTTGATGCCTTTTTGCATGAATTTTGAAATTTTGAATGCATTTTGTGATAAATATGTTATTATCAAGAATATTAATATTTATCTTTGGAATTCTTAATCAATGTGTCACTGATTTTTTAATTTCATAGATTAAATTTATTTTTCAAAGGTGAACAATTTCAAATGATGGATTAAAAAAATGGTGGCCCATTGTTCACACCTTGTTACATGAACTTGGATTTATTTGGTGATATTACATGTATAGAACATTGAAACTCAATGCTTCATTGTATAGAATTATAATAATGAGTTAAAAAACTCAAAACATAACATTGAAATTCCTAATGACATCGAATTAATAACAAACATTACTATCAAATTCAAATATTTAGAAAATAATTACTTGTGGCCAATGGAAATTTTAAAAATTAACTTCAACCAAACAATGCCATCAAGATGTGCAATTGAAGGTTTTGTTTCCTTTGTAAAATTTATCATTGCTAAAATCATTTGTGTTTAAATCCAACTATTGTAGTTGATTACCAAGGCACAATATAATCACATTGTTGATCATGGAATCTATGTTGGTATGAACAACATGGCAATATTGTGACATAGGATTCACATGGCATCTTATGATGTGGAGCCTTTAGTTCTTGTAATAATACAAAGTGTTCCAAAGTGTTCATATAAATATTAAATATATAAAAGAGAAAAAAATAATAATGAAATAAGAATAAAAGCAAAACGATTAAAATTCAAGAAATGTTTCATAGCCATTTATAATTGAGTAACTACTTCCTTAAAGGATGTTCAAATGGGCAATGTAATAATGGTATAATATAATGTTTGTAAATATAAAAGCTTGCAACTCATATAGTTTCATTAGCACAACATGAAAAAAAATTGACATTGACAATGACCAAGTGCTTAAAGGTAACTATGTAATGGAAATAAAAAAGAAAATCATTTTCATGATCTAATGATTGACACATTATTAAGGGGAATGAAACTAATTATTCCAAGGGAAGAATTAACCAAAATAGTCTTCACTATCATAGTGCACATTTAATTTGAGCTTTAAAAATTGAATATAATGAGTGTGTGCATTATACAAATGTTTTTAAACAAGAATATTTTATTTTTAAAAATGGAAAATAAGTTAAAGATATATTTGTCATATAAAAAATTAAACGTGTGTCTAGACCTAGGTAGCTAACATGGTCGCAATAACATAACATGGAAGAAGTCTGAAGTTGGCCAAAAACACCTATGAATAGTTTCACCCATACTCAACATTTGGCTTTACAACAAAATTTATCTCATCTAAGATCGTTTATTTATTGATTCCAAGCCCCACCCATAAGCATTAACTTAAAACAATAAAAGGTTAGAACCTACTAATGACAAATCACCTAGACCAATCTATAAATCTAACCAATCAAGATCAAATCTTAGACTATGTTGTGGCTTTTGTTAGCCTTAACATGTTGTACAATGTGTTGATGAAGATGCTCATTATAAAGAATTCCTTTTAGAGGATTTTTTATAATGGTAGAAAGAACAATACAACCTTATAATCCAACAAAATTACGCACTTCGGTTATGTAAGCAAACCCAAAATCAAATTGTAATTCACATTTTTTATGTTGTATTTGAAACTATAAATTTGAGCCGAATTGAGTAATTTTGTGGAGGAAAAAAAACATATTTTAATATGGTGGGTTCACATTGTATTTGTAATTTTGTAATTCTTCGAATTCAACTTGGTTGTATTTAGGAATATATAATATTTTGCTCAAATTCATTTTGAAAAAATACCAATCTTTCCCCACCTTCAACTAAACCACTTGAACCTCCAAGTTCCAATGTTAGTTTACTAGGCTATGCCCTCAAGCTACTTGAAGGAGACAATGATGCACATTTTTATCCAATGTTCAATTTACGTGTTTATTGAAAATTAATTAAGACATGATAGAGTTCCAAAACTTTTTGTCCTTTGTAATTTTATTTTATTTTTAAATCAAATTTTTAACAAGGCTAAAATTATTATCAGACGCAATTATAATAAAAGGAACCCAAGGTTGGAATCCTTACTGAAGAATACATTTTACATGTGGCTTACATGTATCGATATATTAAATACCAAAAATACATTTAGAATGTAATTTATGGGATTGGATGTTGATATTGAGACTAAACATGACCCATTCTATAATAAAATTAAATGTTTTTACATGGAGACCTATATTACATATATATAATGTACAACTTTTAAAAAACAATAATCACAAATTTTGATTTTTTTTAGTTTTTAAAGGTGTTCAAAATTAGAATAAATAACGTCCTTCACAAAGATCCAATACACGTGCACCTAAAAAAGTCAACATATGTGGCCTTTATAATGAAGTATACTAAACCAATAATAAATTTTGAAAACATTTGGTGAGGTTTGAGTAACAAAAAACATGTTCAAATTTAAAGATTTGAAAAGGACCAATTTAAGAAACATTTTGCATATGACTAAATATTTTAAGAACATAGAAAAATGATTTTATATACGTAAGATTCTAATTCATGAATAAAAGACATAATTTCAAATGATGAGCAAATAATTCATTAAATTTAATGAATGGTGGTTTTTCAAAATCATAGAAAAAATTCATTCTTTAAAAAAAAAATTGGTTTTTTAAACTAGAATTGCATCCTATGCATTTAAGAAATGGGATCGAGTATTAAAGGTCCAACATTGCATTTAACACATATGAAGGGAATGAAATAAGTTAAACCAAAAATTCCTAGGAAAAGAAAACCCATGCAAATTAGTTCAACAAAAAGGTTTATATCGGGTTGAAACATAATTATTTTTATTCACATAATATAATGATGGACTCTTAATACTACAAAAAACCTATTTTATTTTTTAAAACATGGAAATTAAAACCCTCCTACACCATATAATTTTGTGTGTAAGTCATCCAATATATGTTTCTCGAAGTCATTTAACAAATAATAAATGTTTAAATTTACATAACATTACATTAGTTTTGGTTATGGATAATTGTGTTTATTACACACGTAAACTTGTCTTTTGTTTATGTCCTAGAATAATGGGTGCAAAACAATTATGAATGAAAGTAAAAAAGTTGAATAAGATAGGTTCATATGTAAAGTTTTTAAAGTTCATGTTAATAGAACACAAAAATGTTCACATTTGTGTGTTAAAATTATTGAATTGTATAAAAAATGTTATTTTTATTCAAGTGTTTTGATTGTCATGGTGATTGGCCATTAGTGAAGATGTTAACTTAATGACAAAAACTATGAGAAGGGAAATGGTAACAAAAATGGCAATTGAAAGGAAAAAAAAATGGAATTAAAGTCATTATTCAAGGTGGGTTACCCAATAGTAGTTTATAATGCAATAATTTAGAATAATTGAAAAGAGCTTAGGGTAGAATAACCCAATGTGAAATTATTTAAAATAACTTAGAATAACTTAAGTTATAATATCTTAGAATAATCAAGGGCACCTAAGGTAGAAGAACCTAAAATAAGTTAGGATTAGGTTAAAATCCTAACCTATGGTAGCTAAGGAATAACTTAGGGTAATTTACATTAGTTTAAGAACAACTTAAAATAACGTACATTAATTTGAGATAATTTAATACTACTTTATAGTAGTGTAAGAATCTAATTTATGGTAACCTACACATAAGGTAAGAAAATAATGCAAATAATAGTATGTGATGATAAATCATTCCACTTATTTAAATAATGGTTCAATGCTTGTTGACGTGGGTGTTAAAAGTGAAGAGAAATGAAGGGTTCAAATTTTCACACTTCCACTTTAAGTTGGTGGGCTAAGTGGCCTAAGATAGCCTAATTATTAAATGTTTTGTTTACCTTAAGTTCGTAAGCACTTAGCCTAACCTAAGTGAATAGGTATCCAACCTTAACCATCAAACTTAGCCTAGCTATGAACTAGGAATTTAGTACAGTGATTAAACTTAATAAATTTGATGAACTGCTATGAATTAAATATTTATGAATTCACTTGTTCATATAATTGGTTTACATTCATTAAGAGGTTGGCCACTTTTGTTGTGATAAATTTGTTCAGGTTCATTCAAAATCTAATGAAATGTAAATTGAATTGGGACATTTATTGGTGTAGTGATTTTAAAAGAGTCATTTAAGTAATTTCTTTTATAACAATTATTGATTTAAAAAATGATGCAATGAACATGTGAAATAAAGAAGCAAAAATTTGAGGTAATAATTTTTTTTATTGTTTCATCATCTTTCAACCTAAGCATTTCCAATGTCCTATGGTTGAAGCCTAGTTATTTTCTCAACACCCAGGACACAATGTTTATAAAAAAAAAAGATGATTATTTGTTTAAATTGTTTTTTTTATTGTGAAAATGAATTCTATTGCTTATAACTTTTTAAAATTTTAATTTGTGGAGTTTACCCTATGTTGTGGAGCACTATGAATTTTATGTTGCAAAATGACAAACATTGTGTTTATATTCATAAACATGAAGATATCATTCATTGATATGTTTAATGAAATCATAATATTATATATAAATTCATTACGTGTGTCTGTGACGGAGCTCGGCGTTTAGGCCGACTGAGCCCGGCCCGGCGCTCCCGGATTTCGACCGACCGGGCCCGTCGTGGGGGTGCCGGGCCAGGTCCGTCACAGAAGGCGTACTGTCTGTATGTCGAGGTCTTGAAACTCAGGTCACTTTTAAAACTGTCCCCCCACTCCCGAGTCCTGAGTCCGGACCAATCCAGGTCCCAAGTCCCAATGCCCAGGCTTCAAAAAGCCGAACGATAAAAAAAAGCTCGGGCGCGGGCCGAGCGGCGCCCAGGTGTGTGGAACCGCGGGAGTAAGTATTAAACCGGGCGGTGACGAAGACCCGGGTCCCGGGCCATAAACCAAGTTCTTTGCCACAAGTGGACCGGAAGAGGGCCCGTGTGTTTCCGGGGGCTGTCGCCGACACCGGCCCGGGTACCCCGAGCTCGGTCGTCTCTCTCCTTTCTCTCAGTAGCTCAAGAAGGGAAGGGGCTGGCACATTGCGTTGCGTTTGTGCCTTACACTGTCCAAAGGTCACGGGTACCCACTAGTAAATTATAAAGCATTAAAAATTTCATTTTTTTCAACATGCCCTTAAATAATGTAAACAACATTTAAAAACCACAAATTTGATTCAAAAGCTTGTGTATATCATTGCAATTGTGAAATTTATATTATATGAAAATCAACAAGTAAATTTGGAACAATAAAAATTTGAAACAACAAAATAAAACTTTCAATTACCAAAAACAAGTAATAAAAAAAAACCCCCCTTCTCTTGTAGCCAACAAACATAACTAATAAATAATAATAAATGTCACCTAAATTGTATTCTCACATGAACATTAGTAAATAGAATTCCTAGATAGTAACAAGTGAGAAGATGAATATGAAAATCTATTCACACATAGGGGTCCTAACAACTTATTTGCATACCCTTACTATTAATATAACTTGTTATGTTTAGGTTCACATGTAACCCTAATCCCTATTTACCTACCTACCACCATTCATATTTAAATGGTCTAATCTTATTTTTGTTGGCACTTAATTTATTGGCTTTTATCATTGTTCACAACTTTTTCCCTTTACAACAATGGCTTCAAGTGGTTAACATTGGGCATTTTTATTACTCACCAAACAAATTTTAATCTTATTAGGAGCGTTTGTTGTTCAATATTGCTTTCGAATTTTTTTCACATGCATTTTTATTTTTATTTTTTTTTGCCAAAAATGTTGAATTCTTGCTCTTAGCAATATGTTAATAATCAATTAGGCACTCCAAATCACAACTTGAAAAGTTTTGTGTTCAATAACATCATCAACCTTCAAATAACATGATTTTTGACGACTTTCATGTTCAATAATATCATAAATTCTCATATCAACATTAAAAGTTTTGTGTTAACAACATCATTAGCACCCAAATCACAAAAGCATTAGGTTCCAAACATTTTGAATTATATTTTTGTCATTGACATTATCAACTATAGATGAGGCTCAAAAACATAGAACATCTTGAATCCTTCCCCCCTTCCTTTCCATATTAGCCCTAAATTAGACCTACATTAGCCTTTAAACCATTTGAAGAGTTTTTACTTATTGACACTTGTTATTGCAAAATTTGTTTGAATTAAGGTGCATTCACACTTGGTGTTTGGGATGGTAAGATTGAATCCTTTAACACCATGCTAGCCATTTAGGACTTAAACCTAGTTATCACGAAAATTTTATGTTAACCTAACATTCACTTAACATTAAGCTATGGCTAATTTAACATTGGGTGTCACCTAGATTTTCATTTTAAATAACTTAACATCAAGTGTGAATGCACCATTAGGTCCATATTAGGGTTAGGGTTGCTTGAAGAATTTTTGTTGAATTTGGCTTACTTGATTGGATATTAATCTTTAGGAATTTTGTTTATTAGTTTATTAGTTTATTGATGCTCACTATTTCAAAAAAATTAGTGTGTGAGTTAACATATGTCATGTGGTCTTGCCATGTCCTCTAGTGAGTATTAAAGACTGGTTGGTGGTTAGTAACTGGTTAGGCAGTTAGTTAGTCACTTAAGCCCAGCTAATGGTTACAGCTACTTGGGCTAGCAGACACAAAAAGAGCTTTAAGTAATATAATAAGTAAGGTGTGTGGTTATCGGTTATCATTAGTAACTTGTTAGTAAGTAACGACGAAAGCTACGAGAAGGAAGGCTTCGAGTTACTACTGGTTGTTAACGTTCGTGATTGCTAGTTAGTTAGGCAGTTAGTCACTTACGCCTAACCAATGCTTACCACTGCTGGGGCTCGTGTGCATACAAAGAGCTAAATAATTAGTAAGGTGCTGTGGGTAACGGTAGTCGTTAGTAGCTTGTTAGTAAGTAGCCAGGAGAGCTGCGAGAAGAGAGAGAGAGAGAGAGAGAGAGAGAGACGAAGTGTGCGTCTCCTGTTTTTGCGTGCGACTTCGGTGTCGAAATTTGGGGATGGGATTTGATTTTTGTGCTTTCTCGCAATTGTTTCTCCGTTTGTTCATTTCTGGCAATTGCGCCTTCTCGCTCTAGGATCAAACCGTTTGAATTTCTGTGCAGTATTTGTTCTCCAAATTTGAGCTGAATCTAGGGTTTGCATATTGCCTCCTTACCTCTCCTCCTTCCCGCCCTCTGCCCCTTCGACTTGGGGCATTGATGTGTTTTTGCGACGCAGCTTGAGTTGTAGAAATTGAAGCTGAATCTATGGTGGAAGAAAATGGTGGATGACGGCGGCAGTCGTCCAAAGTACAGACCACTGCTCGTCCGCCCCTGAGGTTGAAATCGTTCCAAGGATACAAGTGCTGTGTATTTATGAGCTGGATCTGCTGCAGAGTATTCTTCTGGCGCTCTTTTCCCGTGCATTTAAGCTCTGTTATAAGCACGTGATTATACCGGAGAAGGGATATCATGCGCTGCTGGTGTCTCTGATGCTTCAAACCCTAAAACGGCGTATCTCGTTGCTTGTACTGGAGGAAGTGAGATTTGGAAGTATAGTGCTCTTGGATCCAGGAGGAGCAGCGAGGTTAGAGCGCCAAGTTTTTTATTCAATTCTGCAGCTATGCATTTCGCAAAACTAGATGATTCGCCAATGTTCCGTAAGCAGGTAAGTATCATTGCTTCTCTCCTTGGTCTCTGTCAGTTCCATGTAGGTCAATGAAACCAGATTCTCCTCTGCAACTTTGTGTTTGGAGGCTATGTTCCTTGGATGTAAAATGACATGGATATGCAAACCCATATATACCTGGATGCTGGTTGGAGCATTATGTGCTGAAGCCAGGAATGGTTAGAATGCTATGTTTGGGCTAGTGTGCAATATAGTATACATTTTTTCCAGACTCCACAACTTTGGTACCCCAAGGTCAATGCATTGACTAGGGGATAACATTGCCTTTGTTCTGCGCCTATTTGTTCAGCTTGACATATGCTTTTATGGGTTTCAAGTTTGTTGTGAGTATTGGGTAATCTGTAATCTGTATTGATGTTATGTTGATAGGCATTGTTGTTACTTGAGAGGTATGGTGTCCTTGCACTTTATCATTGAGAGTTTGCTATAGACTGTTTTAATGTTCTCACACATTGCTTTGCAGCTTCAAGCCCTTGAGGAAAGTGCAGAAGCATTAAGGGAGCGGTGTCAACGATTTTACAAAGGATGTCGCAAATACACGTAAATGTTGCAGCCTATTTTTCTGGCTCATGTTGTCAATTACATGAAAGTTGTTAAGTGTCAGGCTCTGATTGCTTCCTGGTTAGGTTTTTGTGCTCAGCATTGACATGTGAACAAGAATGAGGATGCTTTCTGATTTTTGTTTTTAAGGATTGAGTTCTTGAAGTAATCTTGGCCTTGAGTAAATAATGCGCTGTTGATGGAGTGGCAGTGAGGGTCTTGGAGAGGCATATGATGGAGATATTGCCTTTGCAAGTGCTTTGGAGACCTTTGGAGGAGGCCATGATGATCCTATCAGTGTTGCAGTTGGAGGTTTTCCCTTGGCAGCCTGTTTCTCATTATCTTACTTGCCTTCATGTGCATATGCTGATCCCTGTATATTTATATCCCTTCTTATCACCACTTGTGACTGTACAGGGCCTGTGATGACGAAATTCACAATTGCGCTAAGGGAGATTGGAACTTATAAAGAGGTTCTACGTTCACAGGTAGTTACTGCAGCTTTGCTCCTGCGATTGTGTACCTCAGTTTGAAATGCACGTAGTGCATCTTTGATTCTCAACAGTTGTGGGCAATATCTCCAATGGGTAATGCAGGTTGAGCACATGCTAAATGACCGTCTGACGCAGTTTGTGAGCATCGATCTTCAAGATGTCAAGGTGTGTCTCTTCTTTCCAAGAGAAACTATGTAACATTATGCTTCTCCATCCTGGTCCAATCAGAGCCACTGACCTGGGTGTGGTGGCGTATATAACAGCAGCTTCGATGAGTCCAGTACTCAATCCAACCTAAAGTAGATGCTAGAACAGGGTTTACATGTGATGACCCAGTTTCTCTGCTTGGTCGTGATGGATGGCAGAATGTGAAGGTTGGTGAGGAGCTTTCAACTGAGGATATGGCTGGGCTGATGATTCTCATTTCATAGCTGTGGTGATGGTGCCCATTGGGCTTTAATTGCTTGTTGCTGTGAGGAAGGACACAATCTGTTCCTCGCAGTAGCTGTTTGATTGCCTTATTTGGTCAAGTCTTGTAGTCACTTACAAGAGCAATCCCACTGCTAATAATGGAGGAACTGTAGTAGTCTCACAGTAGTTTGCTGGCTGCACATAGATCCATGTTCCAAATGTGGTCATCCCTTACACAGCATGATTTTAAACTCTAACTCAGTAAATAATTCAAGCTATGAACTTGTATTTTACCTGATAAAATTACTAGGTTGGTGTTATAAGACGGAATTTCCATGATTTATGTGGGTGGCCTGTCCATTCTGTTTGGTGTGAACTCAAGTTTGTAGTCTAGGACTATCCATCAACAGTTTAAATGTTTTGTCCTGATCTTGAACTTTGTACATTTGTGCAGGAAGTTCGAAAGCGGTTTGATAAGGCCAGCCTGCATTATGACCAGGTAAGCTGGAGATGTCTAGATGAAAATACTGTACTGTTCCTTTAGGTACCAGTATATCTGTACCATGTACGTGTTGCTAAATTTAAGTGAACCATTTGTCATTTCATTAACAGTTTGTCACTGCTTATCGCTCTTTTAAATTCAAGCTCTGTGTAGCTACTGCCCCTTTCTCCTGGAGAAACCACGATTCTAACACTGATATAAACAGAATTGTTCACTTTCTACCAGTGAGTCTTCAATCTGACTTCTGCTCTGGAATCTGCTCTCCAGGTCTATTAGGTCTTCTCAGGATTGCTACAGAATGACAGGAGCCTGATAGGCAGTAATTATGGAATTGAACACAGGAGCAAACAAATTAATGACTTTTGTGGTGCAGGTGCGAGAGAAATTTTTGTCACTGAAGAAGGATGCAAAGGTAGAGGTGGTTTCTGAGGCTGAGGAGGTATGGTTAATTTCATTTCACCTTTCTGATGTGTACTAGGTTGAAAGATGGATAGCTTTTTCTTAGAACAAGTATCTAGCCTGTCTTTGGTTATTTGTGATTGTTGCATGTTGTTGATTTTCAATATGATGAATCTGAAAGTTTCGTCAAAGTTCATAACCAAAAACTGGTCATAATTGTACAATACAGGTTGCTTGTGTTTATACTTGCCACTTGTTTGACCTGCTCTTGTTTCCCATGTTTCTTCTGTCTTCTTTGAAACACAGGATTTGCGGAATGCAAAGTCCCAGTTTGAGCAAGCTCGGTTCAATCTGGTGAGTTTCCCCCTTGTCACCAGCTGTCATTCCACCTCAAGAGATATGGCATTTTTGGACCTTTAGAGGAGGCAGAGTATCCAGACCTAATACGTTCAATGCACAAGCTTGGGTAGTATTTGAATCATGTTGGAAATTGTCATGTCAATTGTAGTTAGTATGTGTCCGAACCAGAGTTTGTGGAAATGTCATTTGACCTCTATTTGTTAAGCTTTTGGTTGATGAACTATTGCAGATGACAGCCCTTTCTAACATAGAGGCAAAGAAAAAGTTTGAATTCTTAGAGGCTGTGAGTGGAGCAATGGATGCACACCTCCGGTACTTCAAACAGGTGAGGTTTCATAAAAGGGCTTGTGGTTGTTCACCTTCATTTGGTTTTATGTTGCCATGCTCTTTTTGATACCTGGCTAACAGGAACACAATATTGCAGGGCTATGAGTTGCTGCATCAGATGGAACCATACATACACCAGGTGAATTATGGAACCCTGACACCATTATTCATACACTTGGAGCAGTAATTAACCATTTTATGTTGGAGATTCCAAGATGCCTACACATTCACGTGTTGTGAAGCTTGATGTCAGTGGCTTTGCAGAGTAGTTGAGTATACACTTGATGTTTCAGGAACAGCCAGGTGAAACATACTTAACCATGCTAAGATACATCAATATGCAGAAATATTCAACTGTGTGAACATCTTCAGGACCAACATAAGTTCTCTAGAAATGTAACTCTTCATGTTGATTACGCTGCTGATTTCTGGATTGTAGTGCTTAATGTGAATACTGCAAATGCTTTGTGTGATGGGACAAAACAGGTGCTAACCTATGCTCAACAATCAAGGGAAAGAGCCAACTATGAGCAAGCAGCACTTGCAGATCGGATGCAGGAATACCGGCAACAGATGGAGCAAGAAAATCAACGTTCATTCAGTGATGTGGACAGCTTGGCAACTGGGGATGGAATTCAGGCTGTTGGTCGCAGTTCCCACAAATTGATAGAGGCTGTCATGCAATCTACACCAAGAGGGAAGGTATGTTCTACAAGTTTTTCGTTTTTTCTGGTCGTTGTTTGAGGCCCACCTCCAAGGTTCTTTTGTCTGCCTGATTGTCTATTATCCCCTGTTGTCACTCCTCTCATGAACTGTTCTGTGCAGATACAAACAATAAAGCAGGGGTACTTACTGAAGCGGTCATCAAGTTTGCGAGGTGATTGGAAACGTAGATTCTTTGTGCTGGATAGCCGAGGAATGTTGTACTACTACCGCAAACAATGGGGGAAACCCACAGTAAGTCTCATTTCTTGGGGACATCTTTTGTCCAGTTTTCCCTTCCTTAAAGCAAATGAGGAAGTTAACAATGGGGTCATGCCTGAGGGGTGGAGTTTACATTCTTTCCACCCTTAAGTACAATTTACTGGAAGTATTGTTTCATCCAATTCAAAGGTCACCTGCTTAGAGAGAATATGGAGTGCTAATTTTACAGCAAATTGTAGGCTTTAATTGTTGTTCTTTAAGAGAGATATTGGTAAGTTACTGCAGCAATTTTTTTTTTGTCCAGTTTAGATGCAGCTGCCAATGCATATATAGTTTAAGATAAGGAAGCCTGAGACTGCACTCATAAGCCTTTGGTTTCCATAACCTTGTGGCATTTGACACCATGTAGTTTGAACAGAGAGAGAAGTTAAAAAGAAAGAAGAGCAAGGTGGGGTTTAAGAGGGTGTTATCACCTTATTGGTGCTTCACTATGACTCTTTCATACACACATGGTCTATGTGATGGTTGCAGTTTCCCAGAGAAGTCTTCATGGATCAACTGCATGTCCATAAATTGGCCAGAAATTATACCCAGTGAAGTAGGGCTTTGTCCCAATGAGAAGAGCACATCAAGTTATGAGTCTGAAGGGGTATGAACTTCAGTTGATGCTTTGGTTCACAGGAACTGGTACTGTTGGCAGTCCCTAATCCAGCTCTGGTTTGGGTGGGTTCATTGGACTGGTCACAGGATGATAAAACTATTGCTCATCACACTGTCAATTTGCTCACATCCACCATCAAGATTGATGCCGAGCAGTCAGACCTTCGGTTCTGCTTTCGCATCATATCTCCTTCTAAGAATTACACTCTTCAGGTGCTTATTTTGGTGGTCTATATGGATATCTGCTAGTATCTCTTATTTTCCCGCACTCCAATCTCTACATCTTTCCATTGAGTTGGTATCCAATTCATAGTAGTGCAACTCTGATCAAAGCACTAAAAATGGGCAGGCAGAAAATGCGATTGACAGAATGGACTGGGTGGACAAGATTACTGGAGTTATTGCATCCCTCCTTAGCAATCAAGTCCCTGATCAGGTTAGTGTTTTTCTTTCCACACTGGATGGGACCTGAACAAGTTTCTCTTGGTTTTTCACCTTCCATGTTCTCTGGAGGTGTCTAGGAGGTGAATAGGTGAGCTATAAGTATGGTTGCAACTTGGCAAGACAAAAAGCTTGTGCTTTCTTGACCAGTATTCTGCCTCCATTCAGCCAGTAGATTGCTTCCAATCTATAATTAGTGTATGGTCAGTCCAGCCATTATGTGGCAGTTTTAGAGGAGCTCTCTTCCAATCTTATAATTGGAACATAGTAGGGCATCTGTTACAGTCAGATTTATCAATGTTACTTCAATTGGCTGGCAGCGAGCATATCGAAGTCCAGTGAGTGGAAGCCATCAGAGAACAGCCAGTGAGAGCAGCACACTAAGTACAGCTTCTTTGGACACTGATGCTTTAGAAGACACAGGAATATCAAGGGGTCACTCTAGCAGCTCCTACAGGGACTATGCATCTGGGCGTAGCCTGAAGGCTCAACTTGCTCATGAACCACAAGAAAAACCGTTGGATATTCTGCGACGGGTGCCTGGGAATGCTGTTTGTGCTGATTGTGGTGCTGTGGAACCCGATTGGGCATCCTTGAATTTGGGTATCTTGCTCTGCATCGAGTGCTCAGGGGTGCACAGAAATCTGGGTGTCCAAATTTCCAAGGCAAGAAAGTAAATGAATCTGTTTACAGTTACATGGCATGCAGGGGCTCTGATTTGTGTAGCAGCCCTTTATAGTGTTGTAATTTGGGATTTATGCAGAGGATGAGCATGGTCTCCAGGAGAAGTGATGTGTTTATAGTCAAACATACTTCCTACCTTTGAGGTTAATTTAGGAACAACCAGTAGGTCTGTTTTTCAAATCTTGTTTCAAATGAATGCCAACTGCCTTGAGTGCACATCCCACTGGAGGATAGATGCATGACTGCTCTTTTTAAAACAAGAGGACCTTGTTGACAGGTGCGATCACTGACACTAGATGTAAGGGTGTGGGAGCCATCTGTAATCAGCTATTTCCAATCAGTTGGAAATGCATATGCCAACTCAATTTGGGAGGAGGGGCTCTCTATAGAAGGCAGTACACGAAATTTATCTCTGGGACAATCAGCTGAGAGGTGCTTGCAAAATCTCATATGTTTACTTATGCTCCTCTATTTCCATATGCCTGTTGCTGCGTAATAAGTTTTGGTCTATGCTGATTTGATTGCAGAGGTGCCAGCCACCACAGGGATTATTGTGGTGCTATGGATGCTCCAATAGTGAAACCAGATGCTAGGGATCCACTGCCTATCAAGGAGAAGTTCATCCAGGCAAAGGTGTGTCCCAGTATGTCTTTCATTTGTCTCTTTACTGGTCACTTATGTTCTGGTGTAGGACATGTAAAGTGAGGGAGATATATAGATCAGCATATCCACTTAAAGCAACTTGAAGTTGAATGGGCTCAAAATGTTTGAAGCAGGTTAAGGTATTTGTAACTTGAAGTGTGCAACCTACTGAAGCTTTTTTTTTATTACTGCCAATGCCCTATTTTGGAAGGTGTCAAGGTAGATGATATTGATCTGAAGCTTTGAGTCCTGGTCAGAGGTGTTTGAGGTCCTTTTTAGTACTACTGCCTGTGAGAGAAAATTGCTATGTTCAACCAGAATGGAGCAGACCAGTGATCAAACTTGCACAGATCTGCATGTGTCTGCTGTTGTTGAGGTGTTGCACAGAATATGGTCTGACCCTTGAATTGTTTTTTTCCTCTTTTTGGCAGTATGTTGAAAAGAGATTTGTGCAGAAGCTAAGGGTGGATCCACGGGGTCCAACTGTGTCCAGGCAAATCTGGGATGCTGTACAGATGAACAAGCAGCAACAAGCACTCCGACTGCTCATAACTGCGGATGCCAGCCCTAACACAACCCTGGAACAAGCAATGGGGACTGGGGAACCCTCTCGATCACCATTGGTTGCAACCATTGCAACAGCATTCTCAAGGAGAAACAGCAGCTCTCAGCATGGTCGAAGCAACTGGAGCGGACCTCTACTTGGGAATCACTCTGTACAAAATGCAGCAGAGTTACGATCAGCATCTTCAAGCCCAGGACCTAGGGCACCTGCAGGCAGCCCAGCAGATAATGAACCAGGGATCAACCTGAAAGATACAAGTGGATGCACACTCCTGCATCTGGCTTCTCAGATTGGGGATCTGAGCCTGGTTGAACTTCTTCTCCAGCACAGGGCAGAAGTCAATATCACTGATTCCCAGGGTCGAACACCCCTTCATTACTGCATTTTGAGCAGTAAAAACTTGTGTGCGAAACTACTCCTGACAAGGTACTTGTAGAAAGGCATTCACTTTTTTTAGTTTTTATTGGACCCTCCACACTGTTTTTGAGTCACCGCATGTCTGCATCTTCCATTAGCTGTGCTTTAGGACTTGAATGGCTAGTTCTAGGAGTTATGGTTCCACTTATAGTTGTCTAATAGAAGTCTGGACTTTGTGTCTTTGGTGATGGAAATGCTGTTATTCTCAATGCATACTCTGTCATTCCAGCAGCACAGAAGCTCATATAATCTGGGCTCCTTGAAAGATGAAGTTAAGTCAGAATAAGTCTACCAAAGTGTAAGCACATAGCAAACCTCAGTGACAAATGTACCAAACACTATATTCCAAGTCATCAACCTCTTTTCAGTGTAATGCAAATGTCCTTGCATGAATAACTTAAGTGTGGGATGGTTTTTTTTAATTGTGCAATATGGAATCTTCAAATCATAATCCAGTCTCACAATCCAGGTGTTGCTTTTGCAGAGGATCTAATCCTGGAGTAGCAGATGGTTTTGGGAAAACTCCTTTGGAGAATGCAGTGGAGCAGGGGTCCATCACAGATGATGAGCTCTTTGTCATGCTGTCTGAAACAGGTCGATAGCTTGCTTTCTTCCATGTCACACTATACTGTAGTTAGCTAGGGTAGTGAGTTGCGCACACAGTTGGTGTGATATTTGCGAGTCAAAATGTGTTGGTAGTCTAGTTTGATTGAAGTTCGGAGAACAGGATTTGGTTTTCCTCCATTTTCTGTACTTTGTCTGGATCAATTCTCTTCACATCAGAGTCTGGAATTTCAGGATATGAACATTTTCTTGCAATCCAGGGTTTAGATGTCAAAATGGTAGGTCACGACATTTAGTCAAGAATTCCACATGAGACATTGAGCAAACACTGGAAATAAAGGCTGAAGTAAGAGGCTTTGGAATGTCCATTGTCCATCCTTGGTCTGAGTTATATAGCATTTGTGGCAGAGGGTACTAATCACAGGAAGTCTCAACAAATACGAGATTTTATTAAAAATAAATATAAATTTGGGGGGTGTTTGGTTTGAGTGGGGTTTTTTTTAAAAAAAGTGTCTCTCAAGAATCTCATAGTTGATGTTTTGAGCTTGGATTCTTTCCATTATTTGTTGTTGAAACTTAATTTGATCTTTTATGTTTGGGGGTTTATGTGCGAGATAATTGTTTGTTCATAGAGTTTTGTATCTTTTGTTGAGATTCTAAAGTACTTATAGGAAACTTAGGAACCATAGTTTGACATCAAAATTTATGTTTTTCATTTTAAGTTTTGAGGTTGGATTTCTTGGGTTGTTGTAGTTGAGGTCATTTTATTTTGTGCTGGGCACCGGTCTAATATAAACTTTTTTTTTAAATGCTAAAAATTTGCTACCAAACCAAATTTTGAATTCAAATGTGATGAAAATTTTCCTCCAAAAAAATTGCAAATTCCCAATAAATAGGCAATTGATTTTATTTTTTTGCAAATTTTGTGCCCAAAAAAAAGGTTGATGCAAATGGAAAGGGGTTGAGAAGGAGATTATAATGTGTTAATTGCAAGAAATCAATGGAGCATTTTTCTTTTGTTGGCATTCATTTTGAATATGTGGGAATTAGAAGGATATACCAATATATGATATGTTTTGCTATAAGCCAAAGATAAGTCGTAGGAGAATGGATTGAATGTTATCTAGAGTTTGCAATTTGTTATTATAATCAAAATCATTGTGCACTTCTAGTCTACAATTTGTTGTAAAGAAAATGTATATATCCTTGTGCATTCTCTCTCCTAACTTTTTGTCTATACAAAAATGGCCTTTCTTAAATTGTTTCTTTTATCCGGTGTTTGCACAACTTGCAAAGGTTTTGTTTTGGGCCCAAAAGTCAGAGAAGGATTTTCAAAAGCTAGTAGTACTCTTGAAGCCATCATCCTAAGTGACACCTCTTCCTCATCACATTTTATCATTGAATTGCAAGAAGCAGATAAAACAAACAAGCAAGCATAAAAAAACCCATTGAATCAAAACAAACACAGAAGCTGGTGATTGAAAAACCATGAAAATCAGAGAATGCTTAAAAGCTACTAGTACCCACCCTTGAAGCCATCATCCTAAGTGACACTTCTTCCTCATCAAATTTTATCATTGAATTGCAAGAAGCAGATAAAACAAACAAGCAAGCACAAAAAAACCCATTGAATCAAAACAAACACAGAAGCTGGCGATTGAAAAACCATGAAAATCAGAGAATGCTTAAAAGCTACTAGTACCCACCCTTGAAGCCATCATCATCCTTCACTATTTTCTTCTTTGCCTTCATCACCACATTTCTTCATTAAATTGCAAGAAGCAGAGCTAGCTGGATAGTTCACAAACAATCCAATAGAAGCAACACAAACAATCCAATAGAAGCAAAACAAACAAAGTGGAAGTTGGTGATTAGAAAACCCATGGATAAAGAAATCTCCATTCCTTTTGTAACATGATGAGAGAGAGAGAATGAATGAATAGGAGGAAAAAGAAAGAGAACCAACAAGCAAACAAGCAAGAAAATCCCACAATTTCATGAATAGATTCAGTGTAGATCATGACACCATGCAAAATCCTTGAAAATGAACATCTTTTTTATTACTATGAATAATTTTCACAAAGTAAGTAGCTAATGATCATATTTAATCATATATCACAGTTTCAAGCTGACAAGAATTTTGGTAGTGAAAAGCTCAAGTAGTTGATGTTTGATGATGATGCTGAAGTAAATCCAACCAGAATGAAAAAGCCGGCCATAACAATGGATCTTGCTCATGTGGACTTAGTTGTCAAAGTTTGTATAGTCTTTGATCTTGCTGCCAAAAAGATCATAGTTGATACTCAAGTAAAGCTCCAAATAAACATAAGCTGTAACAATAGTATTATTGGAAGAAGCTAAATGTGAAAATCTCCGTATAAAGGAGCAAAGAACGTGGAGAAGGAAGTCATCAAGTTTATTTGATCCATGATGCCAATAGAAATAAGTTGCTGCAATAATCCACAGCTGGAGAAAGAGCAGCAAATTTGTAGTTTCATACTGAAAATTGGAGGTTGAAAATTGAGCTTGGATTAGGTCAAGGTTGAGCCAGGATTGAGCTTGAATTAAGTCAAAGATTGAGCTTGGATTAACATCAGAAGTTGAAGCTCTTGCTTGATTACAAGGAGCAAATCTTAAGTATTGAAAATTTTAAGATTTATTTTTTGGGGGGTCTTTCATTAGTGAATGTATTGAGTATAAGGAGATGAACAAAGACTAGATATAATAATCAAGAGAAGCTCCACAGCAAGCTTCTGTATTAGAAGATGGAGCTTACCATGAGAGAATAATTGGAGCAAGATCTTGTGTGCAAAGAGAGAGAAAGACCAACAAAGTTACAAAGAACAAGGGGGAAAAAAAAAGTGGTAATGAAAAGCTACTTGCCTGCCATTCAGTAAAGAATGAAGCTTTTGTACAAGGTGAAATACTTGGAGATAGGGTTTGAGCAACGATGGATGGAGCTAGTAAAGGTGATGTGGAGGAAAGGGAGGCAAATGCATAGGAGGAGGAGGAGGAGGAGGAGGAACATGATGGCCCATATCATGTTGTTGATGTGGGCTGAAAGGAGGAGCGCTATGGTGCTGATGCATAGGGGGTGGCGGGTGGAACATTGGGGGTGGAGCAGAATGATGGGGTGCGGAAGGATGGTGAGGAGGTGGTGGCGGTGGTGGTGGTCCGTGATGTTGGTGATGCGAAGGAGGAGGAGGAGGAGGTCCATAGTGATGGGGATGTGGGGGGAAAGGAGGACGAGGACGAGATCCCGCGTGATGATGGTGAAGTGGAGGAAGAGGAATAGAAGGAAGAGAAGATCCTTGAGGTTGTCCCTGATGCATCACCGTCACCATTGCTGCCAAAACAGTCGACCTCGCACCTAAAAAACCCAAAAATCAAACCTCCTTATAAGCAAAGCAAGCAAGCAACCGTTCAATTCAAAGCTTCTTCAAAAACTCCGAGCCCTAATCCTCTCTGAAATGAAATACCCGAATCCAATTCTGCCTGAAATTAGCAACAGCAGCAATAGATGATCCTTTCTTCAAACCTCTTTATGAGCAAGCAACCAAGTAGCCACTCAAAGCTTCTTCAAAAACTCCAAACCCAAAACCCTCTTTGAAATATATAAAACCCCCAAATCTCCAAAGCTTTCACAGAGTAATCCTCCTACTACTGCTGCATCAGCCAATCCCCAAAAACAAACACACGCACACACACACACACACACACACATACACACCGAAAAAAACACAACAACAAAACTACTTTCTGCAATCCAAGCTACTGCAACAACCAAACTACTTACAAATCTAGAGACTAACAAAAATGGATTGCAAAACAGCAAAAACCCACAACCAAAAAACCCAACAAATTCATGAGATCAGACACACAGATGCCAATAGTAATACCCAAACTCTCATTCCCTTTCCAAATTCCATTAACCCACTACCCTTTATATATATATCTCTCTCTCTACAAATTCAAAGACTTGTGCTCCAAGTCAAGTAAGCTCAATATGTCCATTCTATTCTTATCTTTTCATCATTTGAAGTTCTTGGTTTTGTTGTTGGCCTTGCCTACCAAGGCAAGGATATTGTGTTTAGATTCATTATAATAATAGGTCTATTTTTATTATGAGGATTTTTGAAATTTGGTATTTTGGCTTGTGTTGAAACTTGAGATTTAGTTATAGAGTTATAATCTCTTGAGGGATTTTGGTTTCATTTTAGAGGATGTTTTTGAAGATTATATTTTTGCATGGTGAAATAGTTGAGTTTTTCATAATTCTTCTTTTGCATTACGATACTTTGTAATGTAAATGGCAAGGCCACCATGTGGCAACACACACCCCTTGTTTCTTTATATGTTTTCTTTTGGGTGCTTGACCCTTTTGGCGAAGAAATCTTTTTGTGCAAGAAAAGCAACAATCCTAAGGCCCACTTTTAAGATGGGGTCAAAGGTTCAAATTCCTAGGAACCAATTTTGAGTCATTTGAAGCAAATTGAATCCTTGAGTTGAGTTCTAGTAGATTGCTTGCATCTTGGTTCTCCAAATCATGAGCTCTCCTTGGAAGTCATTTTTAATTTGGAGTCCAAACCAATTGATTTTCCCTCCAAAATGGTGCCATGTAGGTTTAGCCTCAATTTGCCAATTTTTGGTCATGGACCCTCCTTTAAAGGCCATGGATCCAATTTATGACTTTTGTCCAATAGGATTGCTTTTATTTCATTGGACCCTAGACCCAGGGCAGGTTCTTAATTTGATTGGGCAGCTTGTGAATTTGATAACGAACATGTAATGCATTGACAAAAAAATTCTAGTGGGTCTAGAAGTCGCACTACCAAGCAAAACTTTTCCTTTGCCAAGGGTTGGGCATCTTGGAATTTTCTAATGTGTCTGAAGGCTTAGTTATCAAGTGGAACTTTTCCTTCACCAAAGGGCAGGGCATTTTGAAAAATGGGCATTTTCTTTATTTTTCTTTTCATTTTTCCTTGTGCCATATGCCCTTGGAACCCCTATTAGATTTATTTTAATACCATTTTTCATTTTTCAAATGCTCCAAATTAATTTTTTAATGCTATTGATTAAGTTTTTTTTTAGTTTTTTTTCTCTTGTATAGGGCATATGATGAAATATCTACACCTACCCTTACCCTTACCCTACAAATAAAGTACATGTTCATCATTTATCTTTACCCCTTTACCTCTACTTGGTTTGAAAACTTTTTGTAACCTATATACCTTAAACTGGGTGATATATTAAAATCAATTACACGGACCCAACACTGGTAAAGCACTAAGCACTCCAGACATTATATGTGCACATACTTGTTATTGTAGGCAATACTTAAATAGCCTGCTTCTTTTTTCCTTTGTCTGCCTGTGACCTCATCCATCTATCATCCAGACACACTTTGAAGCCATGTTATGCACGTTTTGGGCTTGTAATGGGCACTAGATATATCCATTACAAATCCAAAATATGCATAACAAGAAAATGTGTGGTTATTTGAATCTACAAAGAATCACCAGTTCCAGGTTTCAAATTGTTTCAGAATTAGAAAAGCCACCAGTTATTGTGAATAGTCTTGGCCTAGTCTTGAGAATCAAGATGCCCTCTTTTCATCCACACAAATAGCGATTATTAATTTTTCATCCAACCAACAAAGGGTTACAAAATCATTGGGACAACAAGAGCTCATGGTGGTATCGTGTGCTAACTAGCAAGTTGCTAATGAAACCTAGGTTGAAGGTTACAGGTTGTAACTTGCAACTTAACGACCAATTAGAGCATTGAGATTCTCACAAGGGATGGTTATATAAAAGGCAAAGTCCTCTTCTCAAGGGCCTTCTGAGAATGAGGTCCTCCCTATGAGGTGCATGTAAAGTCTTGTGGGAAGACAACTTCTCTGTTGCATAGATACCTTTTAAATAGTTGTTCATGTATTTTGATATCACCAATGATGTTAACTATGCTAACCTTACAAAACTTTATTAATAATGACATTGCATATCTAGAAAAAGTACAAGGGAAAAATTAAATAAAAAGGATTAATTTATAGGTCATGAAGTTAACATAAATAAGATGTCATTGTAATGGATACAATGGTTATTGCACGAAGCAATGAATTAGAATTCCAAAAGCTACCTAAACATCACCCATTCTAAAGAGAAGATCAACATGTTAAACATCCTTTAATAAAACATCTTTGATGAAAAGGATGTCAAAGATGAAATACCCAATGAAACCCCCAAAATCTTAATTCTTTAATGGGGTGTTAAATAAGGATGGGGTGTCAAAATTAAGTAATAGACTAAAGGGGGACCATGTTTAATATTTATGAGGTTGGATAAAAAACATATTTTATGGAGTTCAGTTTGGAAATGCTCATACATATAGATGATACAATTGAAGGGGAGTTTATGATGTGAATGTCATCTACAATAAATGGAAATGGACAAGAGGGGAAACTACTAGTTGTAAAAGGTAAAACTTTTAAATGAATTAAAGCAAATAGTGCCCCTCACAATGGATCACCTTGATGGGTTTCCATGGTAGATGGGATGATTGTGACCTTGCCTTCATGATTATGATAATTATAAAACAAGGGAGATTCAAATGCATAACATGCATGAACAAAGGGGATGAATTATATGATGTCCCCATCTACTACACATAATTTTTGAAATATGACTTTTCTTGACATTGAATTGAAGGCATTCGCCATGCCCAGCTAAAAAACCACCTAATCATGATGAAGGTTGAAAATGCACTTTATACCATTACAACTTCACATTTGCCCTTGGTTGTAATTCCAAATTGATGTAGGGAAAAATGTGTTGCAAAGGCATCATGAAATTGAAAACATAAAACGTCTTATTATACAAAATTTATTTCTCCCTTAGGGTTTTGCATGGAAGGTGTAAGGGGCATCAATTATGCATCAAAACTAAATCTTGATCAAATCCAATTAGTTTAAATTCAATTAGGTCCATTGATAAACCAAATTATAACAAGTAATTTACAAATTGGCCTTCATATTCTATTCTTAAAAAACTTGGGATGCAAGGTTAAACCCCTCATATGCAATTTTAAAACTTGTGACACAAGCCTACAAATCCAATGAAAAATCATGTAGTAACATGTGATGATGATTCATGCATGTTTCTTTTTCAAAGGTGGAAAGGGAGGTTAATTTTGGTTTTAATATGTTTATGCATATTTTTGGATATGAAATATATGAAATAACAAATAAAAATGATTAAAAAAATACCATTCAAATTGGGTTTAATTTTTGTGTGGTCTTAAATAATTTCAAAGCCTATCTTACCTAGAATTTGGTTCCCAATTGAATTGGTCAATTGTTGTCAATCCTAGTGCCAAAACCAATTTATATGCCTTAACATTTTTTTTTAATCCAATTGAATCACACAAAATGTTTAGTGATCTCATTTGAGAGGTCAATTGAAATTTTCATATTTATTTATTTATTTATTTATTTTCAAAATATTATTTTTAATGAAAGCAGTTCATTGGAGCTAGTTCATGTAGGACAACTATAAGTTCTTGAGGTGAAAGCACACTATGAAAAGCCAATTTGAGCATTTTCACAACAAGTATTATAGTATACACCTTCCAAAATGTGTTAAATTTACATTTTTAATATTTGGGTTATATTTTTAATTCTCACAAAACTAATATTATTCAAATTATTTGAAGTTAATTTAAAATTTTAAGGAAACATAATATAGTAGAACATGTTTATTGTTTTAAACTACACTAGTTTTTGGTTTGAATTAATCATCCAAGAAACATTTGAAATGGAAATTTTAAAAAATGGTCGACTTCACATTTCATATCATCTTTCATTTGAAAATAATTTTTTGTCAAAAATTTAATTTATGTCATACTTATCATCAATGCCCTAAAAAAACTCATTTGCAATATGATAATTTTCAAACTCTTCACATTGTTTGTCAAAATTAAATCATATATAATTACAATGTTTAGTACATATTACAAATTTCATAAAATTTTAAAATCATTTAATCTTTTTAAAAGTATATTTACTTGTTTTAATACACTATTACATGCAAAAAAATTTACAATAATATATTTGTACGTCATATCATATAAATTTTAAAATATAGTTTCTTTAGCATTTGAGTTCTTTGTGCTTTGGTCTACCATAATTTGCAAAAACAATGTGAAACCCTTCTTTAAAATGACGTGGTTGAAATTCAAACATGAGCACCCTTGTAAAATAGTATGGTGTGACTACATTATTATCCCATCACCATTATGTGCTTTCACCCCATACCCATAGTATTTTGTCTTACCAAATTTCAACCCAATATTTATGTAACTTGTTCCCAAGTAAAAGGGCATGGAAATGCATCCTTTTGGAATTGTGCCTTAACTTTTTTTTTAACAACATATTCATGACCTTATTTTCAATACTTTCTCTACTAATTTCCATCCCATTTCTTTTCAATTGAAATTTAATCCAATTTTGGAGTAAAATTTAGTTGAATTGAAATTCAAATCATTTCAAATCAAATTTCATTCAATGTGTTTGAATTCAATTCAATTTAAGATTTTGAATCTAATTTAATTGAATGGAATTTCAATTCAATTCAAGGTGCATGCAACATCATTCAATATTTTCATTCAAATGGAATTTAATTTTCACAAAATCAATTCATTTTTTCATCAATTGATTGAATGATTTACACTAGTAGTGCATAGTAATGTAAACACAATTTCAAAAGATAAACAATCAATTCATAAATTAATGATGAATTTTCGAGATAATGGAGGTACATTTTTTTCATTACATTCAACAACTACATAGCCTCCTTTTATCATGGCTACACCCCACTTGGAGTGGATCCGAACCTGAACCAAGTAAAGGCCTTCTCCACTTGTGGAGACAAATGTTATCTCCCTTGATAAAACTTTCAAGCCATAAGAGTAGGACAATGGAATAGAAGCCAATGAAAAAGATGGGGATTTCATTGTAATTGGTCTTTACAATAAATGTAGAACTAATAATTATTGAAGTTAGTTCTAGGATGTGTTATAATGGGATATGAACATACATACAATGGCACAATTGAATCCATATTGAACTAAAACCCACTAGCACACCATCCATTGGATGCTTGTTATGACTCAATTGTGGATGAACCTCAACTAAGTTAATATTTGGTTTCACCTTGGGAACACATTTTGTAAGAAATAGGTCCTATAGAAAGGCAGATAGGTAGGAAAATAGGTGACTATTAAGCAAGTAGATAATTTATACATAAGTAAAGGTTGTGTTTACTACCTACCTTAATTAATTAATGGTTTGGAACCCAATAGAAAATTATCTTTTCATCATTTATCATCCATCCTTCATGGGGCATAGGTAGGTGCAAGCTTGTTTTGGATTTGCTTAAGGTTTTAGAACATTTGTGCCCAACTATTGTTATTGTTCAAACCAATGTTGTCTAGTTCTTGCTTTTGAAAGGAATTTTTGGTGAAGGTTTCTAATTTTTAATAAAAACTATATGACCTCTTATGTAGTTTTGAAACTAGTTTTTGAGATTTATGAGCCTTCTAGTACACAAAAGAATTGGAGCTTGGTCTAGTTTAAGACCGTAATCACTTCCATATACATTTAAGATTGGAATACCAATAACTTACCTAAATAGGTACACTCGCTCGTGGAGTGGGTTATTAGCATAAGAGAAATCGAGGGAAAACACGATTAAAACAAAATCATGATAGGCAATCAATAATAATGAAAAGACCCATTTTCTTTCCCTTTTCCAAGGGAGGAAACTTTGTGGGTTTGTTTTTTCGGGAGAGGGGAACCAATAAATTGGTAGCTAAATACATCAAGGGTGGAACTATGAGTTGATAGCCCACCTTGATAGTAGTGCATTGAATTAAGAATAGTTCACTAAGTTATAATTACAAAATGTCCTATTCTATTTTGGGACCAAATCAAAAATTAATGGAACAACCTTTTCCATTCTTTTTGTTCAATGATACAACATGCATCCAACACCACAACATTTTGTCACATGACATTTGCCCAAAGTTGAATTGTCACGACTTAAAAATCAGCATTTGATTTGTGCACTTTCAAAAATACCTTGTACTTATACAACCAAAGAACTTAAAAACCACCCTTGCACTTATACAATTAAAGAATCGGACCCCTTTTGAAAGGATCATCAATTGGTCTAGGTTTAGGTCAACATTATGGTTATTGCTAGTTGGTCATTACCTTAGATGTGATCAAAATTCAACACCCGCATCAACATTGTAACTCATAATTTACAAAAGCTCCAACATGGAACCACCAACTATATAGATATATGTAGATGGTGGTTTACTTCCATTACACTCCATCGTTCCTCACAAAGAACACTAACATACCTCCTCCCAGGAAGCCCTTGAAAACTAAACATCTTGCAAACTTTTTCTTCATGGAGCCAACAGCTTCATTCTCCTGGATGATGTCCTCAAACAAAAGTTTCAAAGATGTTGCCATAATTTGACCTAACAGTTGGTTTCAAAAACTTTATACTCACATGTGAAGAGAAGTGGTTGTTAGATTAAAAAAAGGGACTGCACAATTAACATCCAATTTGAATACCAATTGACTGTATAAAGATTGACAGACCAAATGTGAGGAACAAGTTTTCTATCCAGCTGGCCAAAAGTCAAGAAGACAGGTTTGAGAAAATGGAAAATAAAACATGGATCAGGATGAGAAGAAAACTAGAGGATATTTCATATAGCCCTTTCTAATATAGCAGATCCTAATTTCTTTTTGTCCACAAGAAGGTGAGTGAATAGCTACAAGGGCCTTTGATGGGCAGACCTGATATCTTCTCTCCTAGCTCCAGACAGTAAGATAACCAGCCACAAGCAGACTAAGAGAAGATCTTTCTAAGTTCAAGATACAAATATTATGGGTGCTGGCCTAAACACAAAGATACACACTTAAAAACAAGATACAACACATTGCAACACACAAATTGAACCAAAAGGACCAAAACAAACCACTCTTCATGGCACACGAAATTACTGTGCTTCCTCATCGCTGTCATCCCTAAAAACTGCTGCAACTTTAGTCGCCACTTTAGACTTTTTGGTCATCAAACCCAAGGACATCTGCATGACAAAAGTAACATTGAAATGTCTTGGTCAGTGGTGTTTTACATTGATAAGCACAATAAGAATGCTTTATCCAACTAAACAACGTAACTGAGCTTTGGTTTTTTGTCTTTGTTAATATGGTAGGAGGTGGTACAACAGAAATTAAGTCATATTCAATGCTTGTGAGAATGAAAGTTTCTACCTTGGATGCAACTGGCTTGGAGCCAAATCCAAATTTAAGACTAGTTCGCTGTTCTTGTACAATCTCCGTAGTTGTACTGCTGCCTGCATTCTTTGCCTCCTGCTGTTGCCGCTGTGCTTCAGCTCTAAATACCAGTCAAGACAGAACATCCTGCCTCCCTTTACCTCCTTGGGAGTCTGCCTATGTAAGCATCAACTTTCAATACTCATCCAGACATCACTGGACAACTCTTTCTAACATTAGTTCAGGATTTCGGGTCAAAGAATTATCTTATATCATGGTGTGAAATCATCAATTTAGTTTGAAATAAGAATAAGATGAGATTTATACTAGAACAAGACAAGAGATTAGTCCTTTATGGTTTTTCTGTTCAGATGGTTTCTGGTCTTTTAATGATCATGTCACAAAGGCTGCCAAAGGACAATTCCCAAGAGCTCCATATCACAAGAGGAACATGGATATGACCCAGACATTACTCACACACAGAGAGCAACAGGATACATTTGAGAAAATCTAGCCATCTCCTTGTCTTGCCGTGCTTGCTCCCGTCTCTGTCGATCATCGCGGCTCCTGCTCGATTGCGATTCCCGCATCTCCTTAAAGCGCTGTGCCATGAACAGTGCCATATAACTTCGTCAGGTTCAAGAAAATGGAAGGGTCTACTTAAAGATGTGGACAAGCTGCAATAGGAATGCTTGGGAAGATGTGAACCATAGTTGACTACAAAATTTGGTACACAATTTTGGGCATGACCAACAACTACTGAACAAGTTTTGAAAGCAAAGCTAGGGAAATAATTACCTTTTTGTGATTGTGATCATATGAACTGAGATGTGTTTCAAATTCCATAGCCAATTTGTACTGCTTGTTGCAAAGTTCACAATAGAAGACACGATGGATCTCCTTCACCTCACTCTGGATCTTGTGCTCACGCTCTGCCTCCACCTGTGATGTACGCATGCAGCCGGGAACAAGTGCCATCCGGGTAATACAGCGCACCACACATGGACCAAGGGCCCAGAGGCTTCTCTCTCACAACTCTTTGCCAGGTAATTTCCCTTCACCAACAATACACTCTCATAGCCTACAGATGCCTGCTCGTTGAGCAAGGAGACCCGTATGATGCAACCCCGGTTCAGCCCATTAGCCCATACATCAATGCTGGAGATTTCCAACATTTTTTGCCTCCGGTTAACTATGGGATTCATGAGTTATCACCAGGACAAGGGAGGTTATTATTGAGTTGGCATTGCTGGCATCTATCCCTCAAGCTCAGGACAAGTGGATAAAGACACCAGGAACAATCCTACAGGTTGCATTCACTGGACACAGAACCTAAGACAGTCCCAGACTTTCTACCAATCCATGAGAGAAAGAGGATCTATTACATACAGATGCATTGAGATATACCTCACGTTTCTTTGCCTGTTCTTCTGTCTCCTCTAGTTCCACCTCCAGTTTCTTCCGTTGTATATTCTCTTCAGCTGTATAGAAGTCATCCTGCTCTTGCTTCCCCACCCCAAGCTTTGCATCCCGAACTCCAGCCTTGATAGGTTCAACTATGCCTGAACAGCAGTGTTTCCAAGGGTCAAACAAGCTGCTTTGCATGGGTGTAGTAGGGTAGAGTTGCATCACTAGAAAAAACAGGATGGGGCAACACAGAAAAAGAAAGTGTGCAACAAACCTTGCTCATCTTTGCCAAGACCTTTTCCTTTCCAGCCCATTTTCTGCAATAGGCGGAAGCCAACATTGGAGGAAGAGAGCTGGGTATCTAGGGTTGCTTGCTCCAAGTGTGAAGTGTCCAAATTCTCCACCGGCCTGTGACTAATGGGGAGCTGGAATTCCTCACCCAAATCTTCAGACAGTGAATCTGCATATGCCTGTCACTCATGGTCCACAAAAAGATTGGTAATACATCTTTCAGATTTGTACAAAGAAATGGAGAAAGAGATGAATGCAAATAATCCCTTGATCCAACAAAAATTCTCTGAGGCAAATCCAAATATGTACAAAGCAGTTAGGATATCAGAAATTTGTCCAATCTATAAGTTGAATAGAGCAACTCTAATGAAAATACCTGCTCCCGCTCTCGCTGTCGCTGCTCTTGTGCAAAGAGGGCATAACCACCTCCTTGCCGCCTTCCTGAGTCCATCTTCTTAGCCCTTGCTAGGTCGCCTATTATGGAAAACAAAAATCCTCTTTGTGCTCAATACATGTGCATGAAATACTCCCTATAGTCCTGCAAGGTCATATACAGACGCCGCCGACGCAGTTGAAACCCTAGTCCACACTTGCGACATCTGAAGCAGTCCGTCAGCAGCAGTCAGGGACACAGGACTGCCAAATCGTCAGATAGACGGGATCGGAGTGCCACTGAGAAAATAGATCTCAAAAAATATCTGCGCACACTACAACAAAACCTTGCAGCTGAAACAAAATGACCTAATTGAGCATCTTCCTAGATCCAACGGAACAAGCTTGATAAGATGATGCACATGAATTGGAATCAACATGAAAAAGGAAGCATCCAAACACTCGCTACCCAGATACATGTACAAAATGCACCGTTGAAAACAACAACTGACCTAGAAAACCCTTAACCTAATAGAACTACAAACCCTGAAACTTTTCGAAGAAGCGGAAGAGGGGGGGAGGGTGAAAAATATTTTACAAAACGAAACTGAAATCAGTTAACATACCACCGCGCTTCTTAGCTCCTCCTAAGAAAGTTCTACTGACGATTTTCTTTCTATGCGAGCTTGTCCAACGTCATCGCTGCCGCCATCGCCTTCTCACGACAATCGCAAGCGCGCACGGACACTTGCGGCGCGGAAGGGAAGAGAGACGATGAGAGGAGAATCACAAGGCCCGATGGATGTTTATCATCCATGGTTCCAATCAAAGCAGCTGGAATACAAAGGGTGACAAATGAAAAACGTAACAGAAGCAACGCATTCATCTTGGATGCTACAAGCAGCAAACAAATCCAGAGCGATGAAAGTGCGAAAATGGATATACATTCGTCGGACATAGTAAAACCAACGAAGTAAAGACGGATGAAAATTAGACATCATTCATTGGACATGCCAACATCAACGAGGTAAAGAGGATGAAAATGGACATATGTTCATCGGATATGCTAAAATTAACGAAGCAATATAGATGAAAATCGGTATAATTTCGCAGCCGCCTACTGAATGCAACAGATAACTAGGGATGAGAGAACAAGACTCAGTAGATGTGTGTCATCCATTGACATCCTCTTGCGGAACGCTTCAAGGCAGCTGACACAAATGGATGACAAAATGAAAAGCGGAACAGAGGAGCTCATTCCTTTGGAATGCTAAAAGCAGCAAGTCCAGATGGATGTAAAAAGGAGTATGGATGAAAAATGGTATTGTTCGTCGATGCGCCGACGCGGCGCCATGCGAGGTGATGGCGTGTCCCCTCGGCGCTCTCACGGACTTTTCATCCACAACATCTCACAGAGTTTTCATCCATAACATCCCTTAATCATCTTCAACTAGTGCTTTTGGGGTCTGAATTCTCGTCACGGAATGGATGAGTTGGATGAATTCTCGTCTGTTTCATCCCTTTTCTCCGTGTGTCTACCACCCGTTAGAGGAGGCCATCTGCAGCAGGGGAAAGGAATGCCGTGTCGTGAATTTCTTGCGCAACGCCATCGATCCGGGCTTCGTATTCGCGCGGCTTCTAGGTAAGATTCCGCCATCGAGACACAAAGTTGCATTTCAGAAGCCTCGATTTCTTAATCCTTGCAAAATTTGGAGCATTTTGATGTTTTTTTGAGGTAGTATTAGTTGGTTTTGACCTTGTTTCTGGCACCTTCTTGTGTGTGTTTTTTTGGTTTTGTTTTGTTTTGTGGCATTGTCTTTCATCCCGTTCTGCTATCGATCTCACTACTGGTAAGAAATCGATATATGATCTGTGCCGTAAGAGTGGCGGCGGTTCTTTCTCCAGCGGCTGTTTGGTCAGTTTTTTCTTTGCATCTGTTCTTTGATTTCGCATTCTAGTCGGAGGTTTTGTTTCTCAAGTATGACAGCGTTGGCGTTGCTTCTGGAGTTCTGTTGGAATGATTCCGTCTTAGTTTTTCTTTTTCTTTTTTTGATTGAGGTTCTATTCAGACTTGTTCATTAGCATCGTCATCTGGCTTTAGAAAATCGTTAACTGCGAAGAGCTTTAGAAAATCAGGCTTGCTTTGACGAAGCATTTGTTACCTCCTTGCTGTGCAGTCTTCAGGAGCCCTAACCTGTTTTTCTTTGACTGTAACTTGAGGAGAGAGGGGCTTAGTTTTAGCTTTAACCAGTTCATTACTTTTGAGGCTTCAGGTGTTGAGGATCTGAGTATTGGAAGTGTTGCAGCGTCTATGAGCTCTGTTGTTTTGCTCTTGATACATAGTTTGTCATGGTGGTCTTTGTGCAACAGGTTTCAGAGATTAGACACATACCTGCCTTTCAGGTTTTGACAGTGAATTTGATCTGTTTGGACATCCTATTATATTGAATCTGGTCACAAGATGTCGACAGTTTTCAGCGGAGATGAAATTGCTCCTTTCTTTGGCTTCATTGGAGCTGCAGCTGCTCTTGTCTTCTCCTGTACGTCTCTTTCTCAAACCTGATACTGCACAGACTGGGTTCTCTTGTACACACTCCATCTTGATGTCAGTAGTGATTATGAGAAATGCATTAAGGGTTGGTTCATCTCTTAACTTTTTTCTTCGTGTCCAGCAGCAAAGTAACAGTGAACATGTATTAATGTCATCCGCTTTTCCTCTAGCATCCTGTCTTTGATATCTTTCCTTGTGAATGGTAACAGTCTGAATTTTATCGAATAAATATGTATATACCCATTTTCCTCAATCAGAGCCAGTTTATTGTCATGCATGAAGCCATTCAACTGTAGCTTGCAAAATGGCAAGGGCTGTGTTATAGATTCAGGTCTTGCATCATTGCTCGTGAACCAAACAAATTTTGGCTTCACCTGCTACATTTTTTCATAGAACATGAGCATGGAAGAAGAGAAGCAGGTATATCTTGCTGAGCCCAATTGGGTGCAGAGCATTTGTGGATCCAGATGTACAGCCTCGCAGCTGTAAATTGGAAAACAAGCTTATAATGAGCAACCATTTTTACTGACCCTCTGGCCTGTTTCATCCTGGCTTACAGTCATGGCTTCAACTCAATGTGATACAGTACTGATGATTACTTGTTTGGAAAACGAAGTAGAGAGGAAGAGAATGCACAAACTTGTGAGTTTATTGTTTTTCTATTTGCTTCCTGTATCTGATGAAGATTAGAATGATTTGCATGCTTTCAGGCATGGGAGCAGCTTATGGGACAGCTAAGAGTGGAGTAGGAGTGGCCTCCATGGGTGTTATGCGGCCAGAGCTTGTGATGAAGTCAATTGTGCCTGTAGTCATGGCAGGAGTGTTGGGTATCTATGGCCTCATTATTGCTGTGATTATCAGTACTGGAATCAACCCAAAATCAAAGCCTTACTATGTGTTTGATGGCTATGCACATCTTTCATCAGGCTTGTCTTGTGGCTTGGCTGGTCTCTCAGCTGGCATGGCTATTGGCATTGTTGGTGATGCTGGTGTCAGGTTTGTTGTTTATTCCCTTCCATTCCCATTCACCCTTTTTGAGGTCATGATGGATTTCCCCATAGAACTAGTGAACTTAATAAAGAACAAGTTTACTTCATAGGAGCTGTATCATGCTTACACAGCATAGGGTCATGTCCAGGTAAGAGAGAGCTGGAAGGCTGTCTTACATTGCACCAAAGGAACTAACATTTTTGAGTTTGTGCTTGTGCAGAGCGAATGCACAACAACCAAAGCTGTTTGTGGGTATGATCCTCATCCTCATCTTTGCTGAGGCACTTGCTTTGTATGGACTTATTGTGGGAATCATATTGTCATCTCGTGCTGGCCAATCACGAGCAGATTAGGGGCCATACATTTGCATACTTAGCTGTTCTTCAGGCAGCTTGTCTTTGAGGAAAGAATATGGATGTCTGTGGCGGTCCCGTAGATAGGGCCTCTCAAATTGGCTTCTCCTTTGGGCAGTGTTCAATTATGTTATTGTCGTATTGAGATGAGTTCTGGGATGCCCATGTAATAATGCAATTTGTGGCAACACTGGAATCATTTCAGATAATCAGCTGAGCTCTGCATGAGGGTGTAGTTTATGACTTTTCCTCAAATTTTAGGTTATTTTTGTGTGTTCTGCCCATTTTTCTATTCTCATCAATCCTGACAAACCTACCACTGTCCACAAATGTTGCACCCACTCATGCATATATTGCAAGTTTATGCTTAGACATAATGACTTCTGATGTGATTAAACATCAATGTCATACCACACAAAACCACTACTTGAGTAATGCAATCCTTGTAACATTGTTTAAATTGACACTTTGGTGTATGATGAAAATTGGAAGAAGCCAAAGACTAATGCAACGAGTCACACACAGGAAAGTCAAAGCCAGTGCTACAGGAAAGTTATGCAGTAAATTTTAATTGATTGCATTTTCCAGAAAGTATGGCGTATAACATGTTACTATGGTATGTGCAAACTTAAAGAGGAGTCCATGTTTGAACATTGAACTCTTGCACCCATCATCTATAAACATGCTATGTGAAAATCCCTAAGACATTGCTTCAGAGCATTGCACCGTGTTTACCATAAAAAATAATTCATGGTCATCATCTTCAGCAAGTGAAGCAAACAAAGGTGTCATATGAAGAAACTTGTGAATGCATTGTATCTCTAACTTAGAGCCAATAAAGAGGGTTGCATCAAGACAATCCTCAGTGCATTCTGCACACTCATAATGGGTCCCTTCTTAAGGTAGCCCATCTTCTTCACAAATAAACCGTCATCAGTGAAATTGCAACACAAGAGACCAGCTGGCTGACTTTATAGTTTTGTTTGCCTGCACACTACATATAGTTAAATATATCAGCAGTTTCTCAGCCATGAATGGCAGTGGCAGCAAATGTGATCCCATTCATGATATGAAAAGAAAAAGTGAATTCCATGTCTATAGTAGAATCACATTGTGAAAATGATGGAGGCATGACTATCGTGAAAAATCATGAAACATTGGTGCATGTTGACGAGGGATAAAGAAATTATCTTTATTACTTCGATGTGAATCTCCAATAGAACCTAGTGGAGTTCTAAATTCTTGTTTACATGTCTCAAACTTTTCTTCCCCTTCAAATCCTACCATTTTGCTTTGAAGGGAATAAATGGATGCAATGTTGTTAAGGGTTTATGCCATCTTTTGAAAGTCACCTGATCAATTTATTGTTTGTAAACACAACTCATAATTGTAAAGACCATGTTTTTTACTCCTCCCCATGAGGTAATATCCATATTGTGTTTGTTGAAGAATTGTTTGAATGAGGTCATTAGTTGTCGTATCATAAAAGATCAATAGACTTTTTGCTAGATTGCATGGACCATGCATGAATATCCCTAATTATGATTCTCTATCAATTCCAAATTATTGACGTCTTTTATTATAATCCATTTGGTTTCTAATAAAACTACATCAATTAGTGTTTAATAGAGTCTTGTTCACCCTATTGTGTAATTTTGTG
Organism: Sphagnum tenellum; assembly: GCA_963921925.1. Classification (NCBI taxonomy): domain Eukaryota; kingdom Viridiplantae; phylum Streptophyta; class Sphagnopsida; order Sphagnales; family Sphagnaceae; genus Sphagnum; species Sphagnum tenellum. The sequence continues at coordinate 1,647,042 of OY998159.1, forward strand.
CATAAATACACATTACCCCCACCTTTATAGTAAATGATAATTTGAAAGTCAAGTATTAACCCTTTCTTGGATTGATTACTCCATAATCTTCTACCAAAGGTGCTAGTTTAGATGAAAATATGATTGTTGTGGTTCCTTTAAATCTATTTATATTTACTGAAAACAAAACATATTCCAAAAGTTCACACCTCCTTTGAAGTTCATTCAACTTGTTTTTTTCAAACAATCTTGCATAACCATGTGTTGCTCTTGAAGCAAAATTACCCTTAGTCAAGGTGAAACTTTCCTAAAAAAAATTATGTCACAACATCTCCCAATGTTTTAAATCCCTTGGCCTAGACTCCTAATGTTTAATGATGTTATCAGCACATCTTGCTTATTCATTAGTATGGTGAAAATCATCTAATAGAATCTATTGGGAATGTCATTCTTCCTTTGCTACCAAAATTTCAAATACATTCTTGCTAAATTTAAAAGTTGGTCTTGATGCAGAAAGGTCCTTATTAATCACCTCTTTGCCTATTAAAAGGTAGAGAAATTTATCTACTTATTGGATATGGATCTCTTCACCCAACCTTGTTCCTATGGCCAATGTCCTTTCGACATCTTTTGTAATTACTGGAAACAAACTAAATATATTTGGCTTTTGGAGAGTTTCTTTGTTCATTGGAATGATTACCATCTAAACACAATGTTGCAATTCGTCATTTCCTTTAACGATGTGTAATACCAAGAAACATTTTTCCATGTTTTGAAAGGATTTCCTTTATTATGTTCATTTATGATGATGTTATGTAACTAAAAAAAGGTTTACCAATGTGTTTCTTTGCTAACTTCGATGTCCATTGAATGATTCTTTTTATGATGGACACTTGAGCCATTATTGTAGGTTTTTTTTCCTATTCATGAACCTTTTTGAATATATGCATATTTTTCCCCCCATTCATTTATATAAAATCTGACAAAGATTAAGAAACTCTACCCCTAATCTCTATACTATTGATTGAGGATAGTTAATGAACAATGACCTCCAAAAATCCAAAGGTGGTGAAGTGGTTTTATATCCTCGTTTCATGGATGTAGCCTCCTCTTGATTAATGTTTAAGATTGGAGGTGAATTCATTCTTCTTCTTCTCTTCTTGCCCTTTTTAATCCTTTAGATGAATTGCATTTTGTTTTCCTCATTTGGCGAAATTGGTGAATTGTAAGGATCTTTGGATTGAAGGTTTGGTGATGTTATGACATGTGTTTTTTCAACTTCTAGACGTTTATAGATCAATGGCTCTTGATAAGAAAAGTGGGTTAAAATTGTTAGGGTTATTGCAGTGTTTATTGAAGTTAGTGCTCCAAACTTGAATGGGCACACCCCTATTTTCAAAGCTGTTGCATAGTCTCTTTACCTTGATTATTTGAACTTTTGAAGAAAAAAATAATCATGTTTCAATCTTACATTTCCTTGAGATGTTGGTAGGTGCAAAAATTTTGGAAGTTATTCCCTATCTCGATCTGTTAAATCCTTGGATTGTCATCCTTCCAAGTGAGGCTATGGTAACTTTTGGAAAATTATTTGTTTGGGTGGTTAGAAGATAGGTTACTTGAATACTTTCTCATCCTTTCCACATTGCATTCCTTCATTTTTTGAGATATCTCTTTTGTAATTTATATTATCATACCTTTTTTTAATGTAGGAATTACTTTACCAACTTATTGTTGAATTTCCAAATTGGGTAGATCCCCTCTTGTTTTGAAATTAGTATTGTGTTCTTTCTACATGTCTTCAAAGTGATAAACATATTCCTCAAGCTTTCTTCCTAAACTCTAAACCCTACACCCTTTCACATAATTGTTTTGAATTACTCAAACCCCATTTGGTTTTGGCTTTGAAGGAAAGTTAATTGATGGGGTTTATCCAACTTGATGTGGGCAAGGTTGTGAAGAGAAGGTTTCTTTTCTAGTATTCCTATTTAGTTTTTTCAAAGGATAAGTTTTAATAAGATGGCCATGAATCTTTCATCTATTGCATTAGTTAGGAAACCCACTGAAAAGAAGATTATGTATTAAATTATCTTGAAATGTTTTTACAAGAATTATAATTTTTTGAAGCAAATCATTAATTTTCCTTGCAATTTTTGAAGCATAAGTGTTTGAAAGTTCTACTCAATTTTCTTTTTACCTAGCTTCTTTATAAGGATATGAAAATAAATTTCATTTATGAAGTATTGGTTTAGACCTAAGAATTTGTACCCACAATGGATATTAAAGCAAAGTTACCAATTGTTCCCTATTTGAGGAAAACTAGGATGTCAAGTTGAGAAGACCACATTTACTATATCACAATTGAAATAATTTTTGAAAACATGTTTGCAACTTGCTTAAGAAAATAATGTTACATTAAAAAAAACATTTCCATTCTCAACAAAAGATTGAAAAAACATACAAAAATTGAAAAGGCCCAAGTTCTTAGAACTTTAAAACTAAGGTTAAAACCTTGAATTTTACCCAAAATTATCACCTTGATTGTTGCTAATTGAAATTGATTGAAAAAAATTCTATTATTTTTTGAAAGGGTTATGGCAAACATTCCATCCTTGTTGTGTGGCTTTATTTTAAAGTTGAAAAAATTTCTTGCAACCTTTTGTGCGATTGTTTCTCTAAACACTTGGGTTGTTATATTCTCAATTGAAAAATGTGAAAAATTTGTGATTGTTATTATAGTAGTTATGAATTGGGTTGAATCATGTCCTTCCTTTATTATTGTCTCGTTATTACTTGTTGCCGCCTCTTTTTCCACCTTTATTTCCTCCCTTTTTACAAAGGGAAATCAAAACTTTGATTCTAACAATAGGAATTATTTCAAAATCCATTTGGAAGCTTAAGAAAAAGAAAAAAAAATAACATTTTGTTTTGTTCCTTTTTGCCCTATTATATTTTATGTTTGTTTTATGTTGTTCTACCATGTTCTATTGCTTTATCATTTGAGTTACACTTTATACAATTGAACTATAAAAGTTTTTCCACTACCTGTTTTAACAATTGGAAAAAAGATAATAACTAACCACAAAACCTTTTTATCACAAGTGTGTAAACATTGTTATTTTTTAGTCTTATTTAGTCTTTTTCCTTTATTTTGCTTACTTCATCACAAATTTACAACATTACGAAATTTCAATAAAATTCATGTGAAAATCATAAAATAGTATGTCCATGCAAAATATGTGGGCTTCAAAGTGTAAAAATGACACAAAAAATATACATGTTACTTATATATAAATAATATTTTTATTCTACTTATGATGTTTTGATGTGAAGTACGTATAATTTACATTTTAGTTAAATTTGTGCAATTATTATGATGTAATTTTGTGTATTGAATATGAACATTCACTTATGTCATTTAAAAAAATGACTTATCTATTTGAATATTTAAAATATTGAATGTGTACAAATATCATTCATATTAACCATAACATGAAATTCATGTGATTTTTGTATGAGCCTATGGAAACCAAATTTTGCAAAAAACTTTTACAAACCTATGAAGTTTAATAAGTTTGTGATGTTTGAAACATTCAATCTTTTTCATTGTTATTTTTTTTTATCCTAAACCTTATTTCTTGCATTTTTTTTTTGTTATAACCCTGTATATTAATTCACTTGGTTTGTCAATCAGTCAGTGACAGGGCTTGGGAAGGAGGTTTTGTGTTCCCGCTAAAAGACGTCGAGATGTTAAATGAAGCTTTCCCTGAATTTGCCCGTCATCCGTCCCTCCGTCATTCGTCCGTCATCCGTCCGGTCCGTCACACCATCCCTCTACTGAGAGACTGACACTGCAGCTTTCTGCCCGCGTGGGGGTGCTGGGAGGTTGGAAGGGAGTTTTGAATACACCAACAAGGCATTAAGAGCAATGACATCATTTGTATTACACCACCCAAAATCAACAATGACAAAGGGCAGTGCGAATGGTTCCAAAGCTTTCCATAACTTCTTGAAAAATAAAACAAATGTATTAACCTTTAACACATTTCATTTTTTTCCATTTCAAAGTTTTTATTTTGTTCTCCATATTTGTTGAAAGGTTTAGTTTCATGAATAGAATTAATTTTTTTTTATTCTTATTAAAAATTATGATTTTTTGAGCCAAATTAATTAATAATTGTTTTCATTCATGATTTTTATACAAATTTCAGTTTTACAAATGAAATTAGATTTGGTTAATTAATTTTTCTTATGATTTTGTCATTAAGTTTAATTTCATTTACAAAATTATTCTTTTTTTTTTCTTACATTTGATTTTGTTATAAGGTTATTTATTTATTTAGATTTCTACCTACTCCCAATGCTCTTATAAAATTATGTTTTTTCCAATTTTGATTTTATCACATATTTCAATTTTTTTTACTTTCAATTCTATAAAAATCACATTTTCATTTTCATGTAATCCAAACTTTCATAATTTTTAATTTCATTATGGAACATATTGGTCAATTATTAATTCAATAACCCCATTTTAACATTGTGTGGAAACCAACAAAAAAAAAGTGTTATTAGAAGTTGATTTCACAATGCATTGAAAAATCATGGAAGATATATTTGAAACTTTTTCACCTATTTTTGATGTTCAACAATGTTCACATTTTGTTTCAGAACATGTTCATTAAAAATGACATTATGGATATAATATTTTGTAAAATGATTTCAATTCAAATTATTCGAACATCGTTTCAAATTGACATAATCAACATGAAGAGGATTTTTATTTAGGTTAACATTTAATATCACAAATGTTTTATATATTTTTAGAATACATTCATGGTAACATCCATGATGTGACAATTATGAATTTGGATTTTTTGGAGCATTTTTTAACATTTAAAGGGAAAAAATTCCATGTAAGAAATAAAAATCACCATCATCAAGTTTGCTTATTAGGGTGAAAACACATTATGACGAACCCTTTTAAGATATCACATTGTATTTTTTAAGGGTATGCATGTTTGAATGTATCCCATTTCAAACTTCTGAAAAAATTTCAAAATATATTTATATTATGTTAAAATATAACATAAACAATATATTATAAATAAAATTATTTCATTTCATTTTATAAAATGAGAGATTAGAGTATTTTGTGAAAAGAAAAATAAATATACATGTATATTTTAAAAATAATTTAAATTATTTTTAATTTTTATGAAAGACGAAAATACATTGAGCCATGTCATTTCACATAAATTAAAACATGTTTAGATTCTATGGTAATTAATTTGAAAATTTTCATTTAAAAAAAATTCCAACAAATATGCAATAAATGTGATAAATTGAAAATTTAACAAATAATCACATTCACATGGAACTTGGAAGATGACAAATGTAAGTAGATGGGCCATTTAAAAATTTTCATTAAAATTATTATTTCAATGATTAAAGAAACCTTGAAATTAATATAATCAAAACGAAATAGTGGCCCTATACATAATAATATATAATATAAAATTATTCACGGATATTTGAATGTAAAGAATAGTTATTATTATTTTGAAAAATAATTGTAGGGCACAAAAAATGTTAAAGCCATTGACCACTCCATGTAAGTCATTAACCTTTCCACTGACTTGATGCTACTAGGACCGTATTTGTTCTGCATTGCCCATTGCAACAATCATGATGACTTTGGCTCTCTTGTTTAACCCACAGAAGTATTTTATGTGAGGTTTGGGACTAAGTCCATCTATAGTTGTGTTGTGCAAGAGAGCTGGGCAGTTCTGAATACATTGGCAAACTGCTTGTTATGTTTGTTAAGTTTGCAAACTGGTGGATCTGGTACTTGTCTGTGAGCCTTGGAGCAGATTTTGTACTGAATATGGTAGGAATTGAGGGGAGGAAGAATCTGAAAGACCTGCATGTTGCTCATGTCTATTTACTTATGGGAGTGAACTTTGTGCAATGGTCAAAAAAAGGTTTAAAGATATTAAACCCGAGATAAAAATGTAGTTAAAAAGATTATTGGGAGGCAAATATGATCTGTGGATGGGTGGTGAGATGGTGGATTAATGTAATCAACTTCAGAATCTCTAATGTTGTAAGATAGTATGATGTTGGCCACACTACCAACCAACCTTTCAGGATGCACTTAAGGCATGTGCATGTCTTTGTAAGTTCACCTTGCTTGCCTCCTCTTTCGGGGTCAAGTTTCCTCTACCCTAAAGTAGGAGTCCGATTTTGATTTGAGCCTACGCAAGAAAGTTCCATTTGTCTAATGTCATTTAACAACTCTATTTGCCTTATACAAATTTCCCTTCACATGATACAATATCCTGGAAATTTATAGCCTTTATTTCACTTACAACTTGATGTGATACATTTTATGTGGCACTCCGCCCCACTAAAAGAAAGGTGATGTCTTCATCACGACTTACGTCTCTTCTTTGCCAGTCTCGCGTGAAATTCTTCTATGGCTTCTTGGGCATGTTCCATGTCGGATTCATTCACCCAAGAAGCCTCTATCGGATGGTATCCTTTCCACTTAACTAAGTACTCCCGCTCTTGCTTTCTAAGGCGCCTTGACTTAAGCACGGCCTCCACCTAGAACTTCGGTTCATTATGAATCAAGTCGGGTGAGGGCTTTGAATTGTTTTCACGATTAGGCCTTGAGGCATCACGGAAGACCGGCTTCAAAAGAGACATGTGAAATGTGGGATGAACTCTAAGGTTTTCCGGAAGTTTTAACTTATAAGTGTCGAAAAGTTTATTTTCCAACACTTTGAATGGACCCGCATATGGGCCCATGAACTTATGACTTAAACCTTCGGGCAACCGGAAGTTCTTGATGTTCAACCACATTTCATCTCCCACTTGAAATTTCACCTCTCGTCGAAACTTGTTCGCAAAATCCTTGTATCTTTTGTGCGCCTTTTCCAAGTTAATCTTTGTCAACTCCCTCAAGCGCTTTCTCTCTTCATCAAGTTGTGTGACCATTGGCACCTCTTCACTTGCATCACTCGGGAGTTGTCCTTGTGTTGCCCAAGTCATGGGCACAATTCAAAATTGATACCCAAAATTAAATGTATCATACTTTTGCAACAATTATGTTTTATGTATTAAAATAATAGACCAAAAGTGCTTCAAAAGGGGTCATCATAGTGTGTTTTCATTCACCATACATCAATGATGTGCATTTTAATGATGAAAGTTAACATATATGTTTTATAATTTTGGTTTTTAATATTAAGACAAAGAATGAAGGCTGTTTAAAAACATTAATAGATAGTGTCACATTTGAATTTTTTCAAGAAAATTATTATCATTATACCCATTTGAATTTTTTTTATTACCATGTCTTTTACATAATCTCATTTTATAATACTTAGTTTATGTTTACTATATCAAATCAAATGAAAATATCCATTTTACTCAAAAGTTTGTTCACATAATTTTTTAAATTAACATGATTAGGATGATAGATTTCGAGGAATCTAAGAAAATATTACCAAATTTTTTTTTAAAAAATGAACAAGGAAGAATTGCATATTTGGTATTCCTTGACACAATCAACCTTTGTTGAAATTTTATTTAAGATAAATATTTGACACATATTTGAAATGTTTTTGAATATTCATTGACCAATTGTTCAAATGTGATCTTAAATAATCATTTCCTTTGATTTTTTTTTTGCATGTAACATGATATTATGGAGGCAAAGATGATGTTACAAAATTAAATAAGTTTGAAAATTCAAATTATATCGATGTAACTGAAATAAACCATGATTAAAAATGTTTTAAAAACAACAAAATGTTACAACGCAAGCTTGTGAAATTACAATTTATTATAAATTTCGAATTAGTATTGAAATTCTTTGAACAAATTAAAATCATTATTTTAAAATAGTTGATTTTAAAATGACATAAGATTAATTATATAACATTTTCATTTAAAAATATGATGCAAAAAATAACTATTAATCACTTGTTATTTAAAAATGGTATCAAGATCATAAAATAAGAAAAAATAAAAATTTTAAGCCCACTCAAAGACAATGATGCTTTAAATCCTTAATGCAAAAATGAATTTGGTGGAATCAAATATTCATTTAAATTTTTATAAATCACATAGGTTTTTTTTATCCATTTTATTTTATTTTTATTCTTTCAACTCTTATATATATATTCCCATCAAGCATCTTCAAAGAACATGTGTTGAACAATTTTATTATTATTATGAAATTGATGATGATTATCATGTTATTATTAGAGGTGGAATATTTTAAATAATGAAGGTGTCACGAACACAAATAATTACACAAACAAAAATTAAGCAAAGGACATAGCAAGGAAAACAAATTATAAAAATGTAAATTTAAGTTAGAAAACCAAAAAAATGAAAGGTAAGAACAACATATCAAATTTTATTTTGATAACATATGAAAACAATGGTTATGACAAGAAAACATAACAAAAATAGATATTGAACAAATTAAAAGTAATGGGAAGCCTTATTTTTATTTATATTCCATTGAGAACCTAGTTCAAAGAAGCTTCCATAAATGTTTTTTATGTGCAACAACCAGGAAAACTTTTCAACTAGTTAATATTGAAGTAAAAATCAAGTAAAACTTAACCAAGGGTTAATTCAAAATTAATTAAAATTTAATTGAAGGTTGATTCAAATTTAATTGGTATTTAATTAAGAGTCAATTAGGACTAAAGCAAAATTTAACTAAAAGTGAATTAAAAATTAGTAGAAAATTAATGATGATGAAAAAGATGATGTAAGTTATTATGTTGGTCAAAGCAATGAAGCATTGGATGATGATGATGTTCACGATAATGAGAATATATTAACAAATGAAAGCTTGTTGATTTTTATTATTATTTTTTTCAAAAAAAAAAAAACAATTTTTTCTCATGACAACGAATGTAATAATTAATCAAAAAATGCAAAAATTACCAAAAAAATGATTTTCAGGCGAATGTATTAATCATGGATGTTTCCTTCAATGCTTCATGTACAAACTCATTATCGTATCAAATTATGTTCATGCCCACCTAAATGGAAAAGGATGTACTTAAAACTTTTTAAAACAATAAATCCTCATTTATAATTGGACCTATATTAAGTTTGCAAAACTTTGACATCACAATTGTCAAAATGTATGAAAATTGACTTGCCCATTGAAAATTTTGTAATTCTAAACAAAGAACTTTTATAATGCACAAATAAGTTTGTATTGAATTTCAAACAACAAAACCTAAAATCAAAATGGGAAAATGAAAAACAAATCATCATAGGTTATTAACTAACCTTTGAAAATTTTAATTTTTTTCATTATACTTTCACCATTGGCATTTTTTCAAACGTGTGTTCCATCATCTTTTGTCAATGTTAACCAACAAACACAAGAACACCCATATGTTATTACTCCACTTTTATCTTGTAATAAAAATTAAAAATTTGAAATGAAAGGTCTGCCAATTCATTTCATCAAAATGTTTAATGAAAACTATATCAACTTCTTTGCAAAAAAAATTCATTAAGTAATATCATATGCCTTAAAAAGTGGTTAACATTTCCTTACTATATTTACAATAATTTTGTTATATAACGATAGATAATACTAATGCAAATTTCAGATGGACATCCTAATGTTGTTATTGATAAGAAGTAAAACCGTATAATGGACTTGATCCTTACTAATTACTTTGATGTCAACTTTATAATAATTGTTTTAATGCCCAAAACATTATAGTGTGGAACATCTACAAACTTCAATATTGAAACTACATTTTTGACCTTGTTGATTCCTTCTCTCAAGACAATGCATGCATATTTTCCTTCAAACACTTTAAGTGAAATCTATGAGGTAGGTGAAGTATTGTGTTAATGGAAGTTTTTTTTTTAATTAAGGAAAAAATATCATTGCATCAATTCGATTCCACCATACATTCAAAAATTAGAAAAGTAAAAATCTTTCTTTAAACAATAAACATGTAATTATTAATGTTTCAATTTTGATCTTTTTTTAAAAAAATGTCTTTTTCCATTCTACTTATTTTGTGATATAAATTTTTTACATTCCTTGTTGCTTCAGAATTAAGGTAATGTGTTTTTGGTTTCGGACATATGGAGCTTTGGCAAAGTCATTTATCTATGCTACAAAAGTTCAAGCAACCTATGCCTACAAAAACACATGAATATTTTGACAAGGATAATGATGATGATGATCTTCCTCAAAAGATTTTTAAATTCCAACTTTCATCAATGTCATAGTGCATAAATGGAGCCCTTACATTCTGTGTTTCAATGTTTAAGTATTTGTGAATTTTTTTTTCTTCCAATTACATGTTTGCTGACATTCATTTTTCATTAACATATTGTAGCCCATGGTTGTGATCCATCATTGACAACATACCAAGGGGTGCACCATTTTCCTCAAAACTTTTTCCATGGAAAGAGAATGAAGTTTTGAAGTCCATTAAGCTAAGTTCTCAAACCACCCATGGTAGTGCTATGGTTTCTAAGAAGCAAAAGAAACATTCTCACATTTGCAATCTACACATCTATGCACATTGGAGTTGAAGTCATTCTAGACTTAAGGCTTCTAAATCATGTGAGGGATTCAATGTGAAAGAGGAGCAATAGGACATACTCATGATCGGTTCATATGATGACGCTTGATTTCAATTTTTATTTTGGGTCCTTTGGAACCTTTAAGCCTTCTTTTACTTTTCTATGTTCATTTTGGTTTTTTAGAAATGTTGCATGTTTGAAACTTTGATCAACAATTATATGGTATACTAGGTAAAATCAAGTATACTTACCACATTTTAAAACTGCTCTAAAAGTTGTATTAGAATGAAAGGAATAATCAATTCCATCTGCATATGTTGATTCAACATTCATCACCGTTCATCCTTCAATGACAATTCATTATTGGTTCGAGTTCAAGAAATTCCAGTGACAATGTTTCATTGGAACTAGTTTATGTACGATGGGATTTTGGTGATCATCACTAATACAAATCCAGAGCCATTCCCAAGTTTAATTCATCACAGATCAAATTTCATTTTACAATCATCTCTTGTTTGTTTTACACCCTTTCAATGTTTTTGCTTGTTTGTATCTTGTTGATTTTCTTACACCCTTTCAATGTTTTTTTTAAGTGGGTCTATTTGTATCTTGTTTTGAATTTATTTAATGATTCAGACTTTCATTGACAAGAATGAAACAAATATTAATGAAACAAAATGACATATAGTAAAATTTATAATTTGTTTTCTGAAAAGACAAAATTTATTATAACAAATTTACTATGTTCAATTTTATTATTATTATAATAATTGTCGCTGGTAGTGTGAAGCACCGTGGAGCCCAAATTTTGTTCAGTGTGCTCATGGCTCAATGCTCATGCATTCACATGTGCCCTTCCATGAGTAGTTCACCCTTTTGTGAAGTTCTTGGGTTTTTGTTTAGCCTTTACTTCTGAGATCTCTATAGCTATGGATTCATTAAATGGGAAACATTCTTCCCTGTGCCACCACAGATGAGCAAAACCAGAGATGGACATACAGAAAGTGCAGGACATACAAACTGTGACAAAAAAACAAATAGATGTTTTACACTAACCTTGTGGTTGGATTTCAGTGACTTCTTTTTCCTGCAGCTGCTGGGTCTGCTGGGCGTGACAAGAAGCTCCACCTTTGTCGCTGACACTGGCACTCACTCCAGTGTCATCGTCTCCACCTTGGCACTGCTCTCTTCCTGCTGCTTCAACAACCTCCTCTGCTGCTGCTGCTGCTCCTTCATATTTTTTTCCTCCCTCCTTCGCCACCGAGGAAATCGGTCGCAACCCTAAACCATCAGATGCAATATTGTTGGCTGCTCCAATTCCTGGAACCAGGAACCTGCGACTCAAGAACCACCGCCCACAAAACCCGACGTGGTGATGACAAGAGCTTCTTCGTTGTCCTGTTGGGGAGGCCAAAGCCCCCCAAGCTCTGAATCCAATCCGATCCAAGGAAGAACAACTTGGCCCTTGATTTTGATGATGATGAGTCGAGCACCACCTCCATCTGCGCTTGAAACCCACTGCTAAAGCGCTCACCAGGCACCAGAGTTACCGCACTTTGAAAAGAACTCCGCTCTCCCGGTCGCGGCAAAAAAAAAATCACGCTGCTGCTGAACTCCTCACCGTCATTGCACCAAGCTCTTCAACAACGCACTGTCTCCATCCCTCCACCGCATTACTCCTCCTCCGCTTCCCACGCCAATCCCATACACACGACCCAAAACCCACCACGAATTCACTACTACCTGCAACAAGGATTATGAGATTCCATGGAAGAAACCGACGACGAGGCGCTCGCAACATGCGTACATGCAAGAGCCATCGCGCGCAAGAGGCGAACTGTGCAAAGCCCGTTTGCTCGCTTGCACAAGAGAAACCGGGCTCAGACTTGTCAGCATCCACAATTAGGGTTAGGGTTTAAGGATTAGGGCGTCGGAATCGGTCTCAATTACCCTCCGCCCAGGTTTGGTGGGGGCCGCAAAATCGCGAAAGGAAAATCTTTGTAGCGACAGAGAAGAGAGAAGAAAGAAATGCTCAAAACAAAGAAAGAGACGGTGGAGGATTTTGGACACCCCTGTTCGCACAAGAGAAACCAGGCTCGGACAGGAAGCAGCATCTTCGAGTAGGGCTAGGGTTTAAGGATTAGGACATCGCCATTCGGCATCGGTATCGATTCTCCGCCAGGGTTTTGTGGAGGTCGCAAAAGTGTCGAAGGAAAATATTGTAGCGGTCGAGAAGAACGAAGAAGGAAAGGTCCAAAACAAAGAAAGAGAAGGTGAAGAAGGAAGGTTCTTGTGTTGGTGGCTGATATATTAGGGTTTCCAGTTTCATCGTCAAGCTCGCTCTGTGCGCTCATCTTTTGTTGCTCGCATCTTGCAGGGAGAAACGGAGGAGACAGAGAGGAGCCTGAGCGGACACATAAGACACAGAGACAGAAAAGAGAGTTGGGAGAGCGAGACAGAGAGAGGACACAGACTGCACAAAGTCTGCTGAAGAGGTGAGATGGCCGCAGTCGATAGGAGTGGGGAGAAGGGAGGAGGATGGGGCAAAGGGCTGGCGGATTCGTCGTTGTATCAAAAAGCTAGGAGGGCAGCGAGCAACAGCGCGCGCTTCAGCCAGAAGCTAATGTGGAGCACGGGTAAGGCGGCGTGGATCGCAGGCACGACGTTCTTGGTGTTGGTAGTGCCGCTCATCATCGAGATGGACCGTGAGCAGCAGATGGTGGACCTGGAGAGCCAGCAAGCCGGACTTCTTGGCAGTTCTGCCCCGCTTCCGTCCAAGTAAAAAAAAAAGCTATTCGCCGCGCGGCCACATCCTGATGACGCTCTTCCCTGACGATGATGTCTGGATCTCGACAGTTTTGATACATTCTTGGCTGCACAGCAACTTGTGATCCGATGCAAGCATTGCAATGCACTGACGCTCCTGTGGATCCACATTGGACTTAGAAACAAAGGAACTACATCTCTCTCTCTATATATACATATTTTTGCTTCTGCTTTCCTCTGTTTTTCTAGTAGCAGCAATCATCGTTATGTACTGACGCTCTTCTGAATCCACATTGGCCTTGGAAGACCAAGAAACGGCATCTCTCTGTTTTTCTGATTCTGTTTTGCTCTGTTTTCTATTAGCAGCAGCAAATCTGCGATGTGCTTTCTTTCTTTCTCTTCCAATTTTTGTTTGTTTTCCTAGAAGCTTGTAATGCAACAACACATCTTCATACACCTTTCTTTCTTCCTGTGGCAATTTTTGTTGGTTTTCTGAGAGGGTTGAAAATAACCACATCTTCATCATCATGAGTTCTAAGCGTGGCTGCTGCTGCCACTACCTCAATAGATGCTTTCCTTTGCGGTTACAGAATGATCTATCTGTACATTGCTACTGTTGCCTCCACAGATGCTTTGCTTTTCAGATGCAGAATGATCTATTTTCTTCCTCCTGTGCACTGCCACCACCTCCATGGACTCTTTGCTTCTGAGTTGCAAAATGATCTGTTTTTATTTAAGTCTGTCCACTGAAGTGGATCAAGACCTCAATTGATTGATCAGTCTTACAATGCTGTTTCTTGTTGATTGTTCTCATATCATTCATCTATCAGATCAGAGTGTTAAGCATTAGTTGCAATTCTGAGTTTATGCTGAATGTACCTGCATTGAATTGAAAAACCCTAACACCAGTGGCAATGGCTACCAAAGCTGTTCCTGTGCTTGACTGAATGTACCTCTGTTAAATTGGAAAACTCTTACCACAGCAGCTGTGCATTTGTGCTGCAACTATTTGCTTATCCACATTGGAAGTCAATTGGTGATGGAAAGAAAGACAAAAGTTTGATGTGAGACTTGTGATCACCATGTGAAATACACAAAGAGGATCTTTGTCAGGACAGAGAGGACTGAAAGATAAAGAAAACAACCAGCCCTTTTGATTCAACTGAAACCAGATTTCTACTTTTCCTTGCCAAACATTTGCCCACAGAATTTTCATTGTAGCAATCAATTAAAGTTGCTGATTTAGTGAATAAGAATCCACACCTTCTCCCAAGTGCCCAATGGTACAGAAATCTCTCCTGAGCTTCTTGGAGAAAACTATTGGCAAATGCACAAACAATAGTAGCATGGCATGAACATACTATCATGAGAGCATCAGAGCATCTATGGCATGGGCATAGTTGCAATGGCCAAGACCAGGAATATATCTGCACATGCATTCTTCAGACTTCAACCGATGTATTTGCTAAATAGAGAATGCTTGCAGAAAGAAGTTGTATGTACAGAAATGGGAAGCTAAATCAGTCTGTTTTAGCTAATCCCTGATTCCAGAAGTTGCATTGGGATCTGCTGTCAAGTTCCTCAATGAATTCACCCCCATTTGCATCAGCAAGGCTGGGTTTGATTCTTTGCCTGCATGAGAATGCATGTAGAGCACAAATAGAACCCAGCCATGGAGTGCAAAGAGGTAGAGCCCTGCCAATGCACGAGCAGAATTGTGTGTCCTTAGAATACGGGCACCCCCCAGAAATAAACTGTCCATTTGAAGAACCAGTTGCATGACAGGGTGGGACCCTGTACCCTGAGTTATTGGATGATCAAAATCAGCTTGCACAAAGCCCTTGTCTTTTGAGCTATATGGCCTGCTAAGTCCATACTCAATGTCATCATCATACATGGACCAGTCACCTCCTCCAGAGTTGGCCTTGTTCCGCTTGCTAGCCCGTGACTGTGCCGCTGATTTTGCCTCACGCAGAGTGTTGGACGCAGCCTGTAGATGGTTTCAAACTCTTTAATGGAATCTCGCAAAAGAGGTTTCTCAAGATGTACATGTGCAGGTTTCTCTTATCCATTTCAAAAAGCCAGAAAAGTAGTTCCATATGACTAAGTGGGCAACCACAAAATCTGATAAGCATCTTACTGCTCTTTGCTCACAAAACTGGGTCTATAACAGCACAGCATAAGTATCTATGCCATGCAGGTCCCACAATTTTATCCACTTGCTCACCTCAAGGCGAAAGTGCAGAGTTGCTTTCTCAGTTGATAATGCTTCTACCTACATCAGGCACAGACAGAAAAAGAACACAGGATCAAACCAAAATTCATGCAGTTTCCCCATATTAAGACTCTGAATGGTCAATGTGTATTCCCTTCCGAAACTGGGAAGAGTCTTGCAACTTGAGAACAATGAACCATTGAGGACTATGAACAGTAGTACCTGGGCTTGCTTCTGTATCAAGTGGTCAGTCAGCTGGTTGAGGCGTGTCTGAAGCTCCAGCTCCATGACAGAAGGTGTGTAATGAGCCTCACTGGCTATGGCTATCTTCTCCTCCAGCTCCTTGGCCTGTTCAGCATTAGGCACAATCATGAGGGTCATGGATTTAGGGCCCAGTTCATATATGACTTTCATGCAAGCAACATTGTCACACCCTGAAATCACAGACATTAACCCTGCTGCCAGATTTGGTCAGGACCCAGAAAATTAACTTAAAATTTGCAGCACCAACTATATAGCATCTCTGAGCAAACATAACAACCAAAACCTCATCAATGAAACCACATAAATTGCCAATTCCATGTTACAAAAGCTTTACCTTGCGCTGGCAATCTTCCAGTCTTGTTCCCAGCTCCATCTTTTCTGTCTTTGCATCTTTTTGCTCATTTTCATCATATACTGACAACTCTGCCTGGAAAGCAAGTTTAAAATAGCCACACGTTAGTAACATGGAAGCAAACTTTTACCAAAAACCAAGAAGACAACACAGCCCTATCCTGAAATGCATCATTGAGTCCCCACAATCTCCACACTTGGTGACAAAGCTTTTACACATACCGCAGGCAGCAAAGGTTGTCTCAGACAGCTACGAATGCTTGAAATTTTTCGCTCCAAGTCTGCAAAATTACCACATCAAACACTATATATCAAGTGGCAAGAAGCTGTCCCTTCAATTTCAATATGTGACTACAATGTTGCTTTGATACGTTTAGTGTCTCTGTGCTCTCTTCTTTCTAACATCAAGCTCATGGTGTTGGCCACAATGCAAAGAGCACAAATGTTGAGACAGAGTGGTACCAGAGCAGGAAGCGATCTTCAAGTTCACCTTGTTGTGAATTCCAGAAGCATACAACACCTGCTCCCAGTACAGGAATGTCCACTATTTCACTCTCATCTCATGCAATTTGTCTATGACAACAGTGTCTGTAAACAACATGCATTTGAAACTTGAAATGGTACTAAGCAGCAGACCTCATCCTCGAGATTCCGTTCAGCAGCTGCGAGTGCTTTAGTTAGCTCTGCATTCTTTGCCTGTTTCCACATACCACTCAAGCTCAGTTGACAAATATACCACAGACAAGCGAAATGAGATCTAGCGAAAGAGCACGACCTCTGGACATGGTCATCAAATTTGACAGCTTTCTTGAAATCTCACTGAACTGCAAAAGGAATGACAGACCTCCAGGTGGGCCTCACGAGCAAGTCCCTCTCGGCGAGTGAGGGTATGTTGGTGCTTCTCTATCTCAACTGCATGTATGACCTCCTTTATACTCCTGCGTAGCTCCACTGCCTAAAATGACCAGAAACCAGATTTGTAGCAAGACATTGTGAATGTAACAAAACAAAACCAGAAGAAAATTATGACCACATTCAACAAAGTTTATGTATTATTGTGGCCAAAACTCAGTAGTTCTATGAGCTGGGTTAAAGACTTTTACATCTTTCACTTGCTCCTCCTCTTTTTCAGCGAGTAGATGCTCTAAGGCCTCCTTCTCCTTCTCCAGTTTTGCAACAAGATCTTCTCGGTCTCTGATGGCTGCCCGGGCTGCCTCAGCTGCAGCAGCCTTGGCAGCCCTCCGAATGGCTATATCTCGTCGCCGTTCCCGCCGTCGCCTCACTCTTTCTTCGTACTCTGTAAACTCCACAAAAAAGATATCAAGTGAAGCCCCTACCTCACAGAACTGGAAAGCCAACCAAGAGTTCAAACTAAGACTCTATTGCCAAATGTTGCACTTTCAGTAAGGTGGTAAGTGAACACATCTTACCTGAATCAGATTCACTGTCACTACCACTCCTCTCACTTTCTTCCTCACTAGATGAGATAGTAGAGCCCTCCCCAATATCTTCATCAAAGTGCTCTTGGTTGGTATTTTCCCAAACAATCTCACTTGGAAGATTTGTAATCTCCAGAGCGGCAGGGGTAGCACCAAGCGCTTCCTCCCTTTGCTCACCATTCCCCCTCTCTTCCTCTGCTACTTCCTGTTTCACAGCAAATTCATTTTTAACCAAGCCCTGAAGAAGCTCCTCCGTGGGTGTTGCCTCTGTTTGCCCAACAGAATCTGTAAATGTTGTCAAATCAGCATCCTTCCTTAATAGGGTTAGTCTCTTGTCAAATTCTGCTATTTCCAAAGCATGATCTGCAGCTAAAATTGCAGCACTGCCATTGTCCTTTCCTTCCTCATCATGAACTGGAGGAGGTTCTTCTGCAAACACCTCACCAATTGCCTCTCCTGCTTGACCTGGTGCATTCAACTCTGTGCTTCCCACTTTGATCCTTATTGCATTCTCAACCACGGTTTGCAAGGAGCGTACATCATGCTCATGATGGGCCACATCCATCAATTCCTGTTCTCTTGGCTCATGCTCTCCACTTCCTTCTGTCGCTGCCAAATCAAAATCCAGACGACGAAGATGATTGTCATTCTGAAGAGTGCTGGAGTATCCAGCAAGCTCTATGGCTGAATTGGTGGGCTTTGTACGGGAAGATTGAGCAGACGCTGAGTACATGGGTATTGCGCCTGTGTTCGATGTGGATGGACTCCCATTGTTGCCTTGAACATGCATCCCAGCCTTGCCTACATTGTTGATGTTCCTAAAGTCAAAATTCCTCCACCCATAACTCTAGAACCCCAGAACTTCAAGAAGAAATGCATCACAGTCCACACAAGGCAATGACATCATTGTGAAAAAACCCTAGCTTGCAATGTGTTGGCATAATCGAATCATAAGAGCTCTGATTTGAGACAAAGCTTGCCTGCATTTTGTGAGCTTCTTTGCCCTGCTGCACCTTTTAGAGTTGGATGCACTGCTGCCGCAGTATGCTCAGAACTGCTGCCAACACTGCTGGAAGATCGAGCCACAGAAGAAGAAGCTGCCGGTGGCACAAGCTCACCAGACCCTAATAGCTCAGTCCAATCCTGTGTCACTGGTGCAGGCTTAGTAGAACCAGAGCCTGGAATGTTTCTCCTAGATCCAGGAGGACCTTGCGCCTGCAGTAGCATCTCAGACTGTCGAGCTTTTCCACCGCTCAATACCTCATGCCGTTCCTTCTTTGGGGTTTGAAGCAACGAAGTGTTGTGGTTCTTCAGCCCATCTCTACTACCATGCTCATCGATTGTACTGCGTGTAGGAGCCTCAACAACCTGTCTCTCCTGTTTGCGCAACGACCCGGCCGCTTGCTGATCAATCTGCCACCATAACTCCCATGTTTCAACTCTCTTTTTTCCGGAACACGCATCCGATCCCGGGGCCACCATGGACCGAAAAAAAAACACAAAACGAAAAGGACGGATGATGAATTGTAAAGAAGGTATGGTGCAGGCATCACCTGTTGCAGCAGCTGTTCCGCTGCCTTGAGCCTCGAGGATATCCATCCTGCCATGCCTGAAAAAGTCGCGAAACCAAACACACACCGACGAAAGATCAGATCTGAAAGGAAACTCTTGCCCGAACTCCTGCCATCACCATCCCTCTCTCTCTCTCTCTCTCTCGCTCTGATAGTCGTCCCTTCGAAAATCAACAAAATTCACTAGCTATTCAAGCCTTTTCCGCTTCCAGCGCCATCAACTCTGCCACAACTCAGTGACAACGTCCGTTCAACGTATGGGCTTCTTGGGGCCTCTGCGTCCGTCTCTCTCTCAACAAGTTAGGGTTTGGCGCTCATCTACACCAGGTCTAGTGTATTTTCCGCTCCTTTGGTGTTTCCTGGTGTATGAAAACCCTTCAACAGAGACCTACCCATCCATTGAACAAGCGAATGTAGACAAGAAAAAGCACCCTAACATTAGGTGCTCATAAAGGGGCCACTTTCACGAAGACCAAGTGGTGGATGAAAACCCTTTAACAGAGGCCAAATGGTGGATGAAAAATCCTTAACAGAAACCCATCCATCCACTGAACAAGGAAATGTATCAAGAAAAAATCACCCTAACATGAGGTCCCCATAAGGACCTTAACAAAGACCTGATGGTGGATGAAAACCCTTTAACAGAGACCCATCCATCCACTAAATGACCCTTTAATAGAGACCTCTTGTGGAAGAAAACCTTGAAGAAAGACCCACCCATCCACTGAACAACCCTTTAATAGAGACCTCCAGGTGGATGAAAACCTCTAACAAAGACCCACCCATCCACTGAACAACCCATTAATAGAGACCTCCAGGTGGATGAAAACCTCTAACAAAGACCCACCCATCCACTGTACAATCCTTTAATAGAGACCTCAAGGTGGATGAAAACCTTTAACAAAGAACCACCCATCCACTAAACAACCTTTTGATAAAGACCTCTTGGTGGATGAAATTTTTTAACAAAGACCCATCCATCCACTAAACAACCTTTCAATAGAGACCTCCTGATGGATGAAAAACTTTGACAAAGACCCACCCATCCACTGAACAACCATTTAATAGAGAGCTTTTGGTAGATGAAAACTTTTAACAAAGACCCACCCATCCCCTGAACAACCTTTTAATAAAGACCTCTTGGTGGATGAAAATACCTTTAACAAAGACTCACCCATCCATGGACAGACAACATGGAAATTGGAATATTGTTTCATGTCACAAAATTGATAAGAATGGAAGTGTCAATTGTGTTAATTTTTAATCCCATTTAAATAGGCAAACATTAAACAAAAATAACAAATTAAATGTGTTGCCAATCTTGATGCAGTTGTAAAACAATGCCTAGCTAGAAAAAATATTTTTATTATTATTTATAATCATTTTAATTATTTTTCATACATTAAGTTTTTTTAAGGAAAAATAAGCGATCCAATGGTTAGAATCTCCTTGTTCAACCAAATGGTTTAAGGTTTAATCTTTTTCTCCATTTATTTATTTTTTTCATGAATGAAATGGATGAAAAAATAAAAATAAAAATAAAAATGTGAGCAACTTCCTGGGGGAAAAGAAAAAAGATTTTTAAAAACAATTTTTTTTTTTAAAACCATGGAAAAAAAATGAAAAATGAATCTAATCCTTTCATATGTCAATCACACATTGTTTATAATCAACCTTTGAATTGAATCCCAAGCCTTTGGACACACTCAATGTCCTTGAAAACCAAATGTTTTTTTCTAATGTGAAGAAGGGTCCAATTCAAGGTCCAATTTGCTTCAAATTGGTCCCTAGTTTTTAGTCCCTTGAACCCTTATTTAAAATGACCCTAAATTGTTCTAAGGGAAGTTGGAACTTACCTTAAGGAACAACTTTTGTGGGGTTAAAGGCGTTAAGCTGTTTTGAGAAGCAATTGTTCATACGGATCAAGTTTTGAATGTTTGATAAGAAAATAAAAAGGTAAACTTTGTGCAAATTAAACATTCTTAATGCTATTATTGGAAAGCTCTTAAAACATAGATATTTGAAATGATCTTGCATTTATGAAGTTAAAAGTTGTGAAGTTAAATAAAAAAGGTTATGGGTCAAATATTCAAATCCTCTTTTCTTCATGGCACCTTCGTCCCCTTCTCCCTTGGAGACTAGGGCTTTCCTCCAGGAGAAGGGGACTTGGAAATTTGACATTCGATTTTTTTTGTTTTGTTTTCATAGCTTCAAATCAATAATTCAAGATCATTTTCGATCTTTACATTTTCAAAACTTTTCAATAACATATATGTTTTTGATTTGGACAAAGTTTACCCCTTGCACTTTCTTTTTAAATATTCAAGAACCGGCTCCTTGAGGGAGAAAAGAACTTAAGTCTTAATCCCCTTAGGATTTGAAAAAAATTGATTTTATTTTTTTTGGGGCCACTTTGTTTAGATCATATCTTCAAATCAATAACAAGATCATTCTTTATAATGGTATAAAGAACAATTGATTGGGTGGATTCCAAGAAAATAGAGGTTATTGAAGTAGTGTACCGAGGGTTCCTCAAGTCCCTACTTGGGGTGCGAAAAACAATTAGCACATCCATCGTGCCGGCAGAATTTGGCAAATTCCTTTCTGAACACTTTGCATGGGGACAAGCATTGCTGTACTATGATCGTGTGAGCACGATCATTAAGCCACATCTTAGAAAAGGCATGGGAAGCCCAGCTCGCTATGCTTGTTGGGCTGGATCCGTGAAAAAATGGCTACTCTAAAATCAGCCCTAAGAGGTGGCAGGTTTTTTGCCTCTGGCTCAATCACTGCTGGAAACGACCCTTCAACTTGTAGCGACCCGTGCACTCCAAGCGGGGACTACTAAACTACTATTGGAAATAGTTCCTGGGTCAACGCACATACATCCGACCTGTCTAGCAAGGCTAGTGCAGCCAGTTGGTGGTAGATCTATGACGAGAGGCCCGATCAACCAGGAGGTTGGGATCCCACGCCCCCCCCCCCCCCCCCAAGGTTTTCCCCACATAATGTTGAATGTAAAAAGGGTGAAGGATAATATGCGACTGGCTTTCATTAAAAAACTCTTTACTAACCGTGAAATTGGGACTAGCGTGCAAACAAGATACTTGTGCTTCAAGGGTATGTCGTACGAAAGCGAAAGATACTTGTGTGAAATCAACTATGTCCAACTACGGAAAGCTTTGGCCCAGTTTCGATGTGGCAACACGCAGCTTGAGGCAATGTTAGGTGCGTGGAAGGGCGTGCCATACACAGAAAGGTTTTGTCAAGGCTGCGACTAGGGGAAGGTAGAGGATGAAGAGCACTTACTCCTTATCTGTCCAAAGACACAAAAAGTTAGGGAACGCTTTTGTTCAACCCTACCCCTCACCCACACAAGCACTCTTGTTGAACTCATGCAGACTACGAACACGGTCGCCCTAGCCAAATTTGTGGCATGCTGCCAATACCAAAAGACAATCTGTCCTCCATGATCTACCTTTCGTCTAATGGACTCTCTGGTCCCAAATGGACGTAAAATTGTAAACAGTAAACAGATTGGATAAAATTTACACATATATATTTTTAGTCAAATATTCAAGACGTTACTATCAGCGTTTTTTTTTGGGTGAAAATTTGCCACTTAATGAAAAAAACTGGTCTTTGACATAGTGGAGGTAATTTTTTGAAAAAATTCCCAAAAAATCGCCACATGTCCAGTAAATAAGTTATGGGTCTGCCAACATTTTTCTCTTTTGAAATTATCCTATTTAACTAATAGGTTGAAATGGTTTGCCAACATTTGATAAAGATCGTTAGACTTTTTATTAGCCAAATTTGGCCAAATCTTATGGTTGTTGATCACCACTTTTGGTGTGACATGAATTTATTATTATTTTTAAAACACTTATTACTACTTAGGGGAAATTGCTTTTCAGGGCAACTTAGTTTTTTTTCCTCAAAGGAAAATGCAATTAGACTTGAATTTTTTTATTTTCAACTTTTTTTTCATCATAACTTTTAGTTTGTAACCTTAAATAAAGATTATTTTAAATATATAAATTTCAAAAGTTTTTTAGTGATATAAAGAACGTTTGATTTGCACAAAGTTTATCCCATGTATTTTCTTGTTTAACATTCAAGAACTTGATCTTTGTGAGAAGTTCCTCCTCAAAATCCTTTTTCTCCTCAATGAAGTTGTTCCCCAATGCAACCTAAACCTTTTCTCCATGGGAACATTGCTCCCTCAAAGAACATTATTGAAGCTATCATTTTGTCTCCTTATCCCTGAGGAAAGACCTTTTCTCTTTAAGGCATTTAATTTGAAGAAGTTGCCCATAGGTTTTTTTTTCCATCCATTTTGTTCATGGAAGAGAAAATAAACTGAAAAAAAGATTGAACCTTAAACCCTTTGGTTGAAAAGGGAGATTCTAACCATTATATCACTTTTTATTTTTGAAAATATTATGTGAGAAACATAATTTATATGTTAATCATAGTTTGAATATAATCAAATGTTTCTCTTGCCAGGCATGGTCTTACAATTTTGTCGAGACTATTAATTCATTACTTTTGTTAAGTGTTTGCCATTTTAGTATGGGACATCAATATATTGTAATTCAAGCTTTGGGAGGCTTTTAATTATTTGACATATTAGAGATTATCTTCATGATCCCCCAATTTAGGTAAATGGTTTGTTTTTTTACAAGCTTGCATAACTGATTGTTGCTTTGATTTATTTTTTGCTCTTCCTTTATGACCTATCATTCACCTTCTTTGTATTTTTCATAGATCTTAAAAATTTCCATATATTATACATTGATGTTACCCAAACTAAAGGCAATGAATTCTTTTATAGTTAGTTACTTTTGATTGAAAAACTATTTTCTTTTTTTTTAATCACTTGGAATAGCCCCAAAACCATGAATTTGGTTAAAGTTTTTCTAAATTATTGTTTGGTGATGATAGGAAATAAATCCTTCATCAAGTATTTACAAATAAATTATGTTGAAGAAGAAATTTGTTGTAACATTTTACCATCAATGTTTGAACTTATGGTTTAGGCTTGGTAATGACATCATGCAATTTGTTATAATAATTTCATTTCCATCTTAATGTAGGAGATGTCATGGGCACATTAATTATTTCAAATGTCAAAACATGGTCATGTGCATAAAAACCAATATATCTTCAACACAATATGCCTCAACATAAACCTAACAAAAACATGAATAGGAAAGGATAGATCATGAATTATACAAAATGCATACATCCAACAAACAAATCATAATGTGAAAAAACACACATAGCAATTGTGAACATTATGTTGAAAAAAGTTGTGCTACAAGGTTGCACCTGAAATTTGGGTTGATTTTTTTTTAAAATAATGCAATGCATTGCGTATGTTTATATGTAGTTGGGGCCTTGAGTAATGGGAGCTTCCATTAAAGCTTCTATATATATTATAATACTTTTTTTTAAATTCAAAAAAAAAAATTGTCATGGATGAAATTAGAATACATATAAATTTGGACATGAACCAAAAAATCACATTGACTCACACATGACATGTTAGTACCTTGCTATAAAACTTAAGTTGTGTATATATGTCACACGATTTATGTTGGGATTGATGGATGCCATTTGTAATGCAACGTATGAATGACAAAATAATGCATTTGGTTTCCCTATTCCTTTGAAAGATGGTTTGTGATAATGAACTAGAATTGGAAGTGACATGGTTTTATTTATCACCTAGACAACAATTCAAATCATGTGTAATAAAAAAATTGTCAAGAATAGTTCTATTACCAAAACCTTTAAGAATTGAAATGCAGTTTGAATTTCAAATCCTCTCATCTTTCATAATAGTCAAAAAATGAAGATGTAATCTATGCAACAAACCAAGGATTGATCCAAAAATTATTAATTGTCAAAAAATAATGAATGCATTTTAAAGATAAAAAGGGATCAACAACATATCCAAATGAATATTATGCATTTAGCATGTTATCTTTCATATGTTACCTTTTCAAAAACATATTAATTTTTAAATCAATTTTGTTATACACCTTCAAATGACCTAATTGTTAAATACACATTCATTCAAAAGCTAATTTTGATACATGTAAACTTTCACATGACCATGATGAAGAAACGTCAAAATCAAAGGCAAAAAGTATCAATTTTTAAGGTGATCAAATTCAACCCATGGTAATTAACACATATAAAGAACATCATTTTTTTCTTGAAAGCAATTGGGGAATGGTTACATATCAAATGAAACCCAATGCTAGATTTTTGTCAATGTATTTTCAAAGTGTGGCAAATTCATTTGTGACAAATTATAAATAGGGGTTGCACATTTTCCTTAATATTTTAACTCTTTAATCAAAGTTGTCTTTCCTTCATGTCTTTCATCATTTTATGAATGAAGTTTGAGAGAAAGGCCTTATTGTGTTTTCATCCTATTATGAAATTATCCCAAATCATCCCAAATTAATAGGCCACTCTTTATTTAGAATGGGAAACTTTCCACAAGTTTGTATGTGTTTTTGGTAAGTTAAGGTTGAGGGAAATGCTTTAAATGCTTGTCTTTTGTGTTTTCAAGGTTCATATAACTTGAAGTTAGAGAAGAAAAGCCTAATATGTGGTCTTTTAGGTTCTCATGGGTTTGTCAATTTTGGCTTTTATCCCAAATTAAAAGGCCACTTTTCGGATTGAGAATTTTTTGCAGAAATTTGTCAAATGCAAGTACTTGAAGTTTGAGGGGAAAAAAAGGCCTAATATGTGGCCTTTTCAGGTCTAATGGGTTTGTCAATTGGGCTTTTATCCGGACTTTAAAAAGCCACTTTTGAGGGATGGACAAGTTTTTACAAAGGGCCATTATTCAGAGGGGGACATTTTTTGCACAAATTCAAAGATTGAGAAAAAAGGCCAAATTTGTGGCCTATTTGGTTCTTAACTGGACTTCCATCCTAAAATTAATAATCCACTTTTCAGAGAGGGACAAATAATTAGTTCACAAATTTGTACCAAGGCCAAATATGTGGCCTATTAGTGAAACCTTGGAAAACTCCAGATGTGGCATATTTGGCTCTCATGAATGGGTTTTGTCAACTGGACTTTCATCCTAAATTAAAAAGCCACTATTGAGATAGGCATAATTTTAATTAATGCACAAATTTGCACCAAGGCCAGATATGTGGCTTTATTTGGTTCTCATGCTTTTGTCAAATTAAAGGTTCGTCTACATCCTAAATTAAAAAGCCACTTTCAGAGAGCGGCAATTTTAATTAATGCACATTTTTGTACACAAAAAATTTCCTGTTAATAAAAGGAGACCGAAGAGACGGCCTGGGGTCCTTTTCCGCACGTGTGAGCTGTAACCACCTGAGAATGAAGGCCCCGTTGAAGGCCGTGTCGTTGCCCTAGGCGGTATGCTGCCGTCGTGCTCGCCAAGGTCCCCCGGGTGGACGGGGGGGGTGGGGACGGGGGAAAGAGGAGATGCTCGCTCCTTCCTTGCCTGCAAGAAGAAGCTCCGCTCCGATCCTTCCGCTGTTGTATGTGTTGCATACACACCTACTTGCCTGCTTCGCGTGCATCTCTTCTTCTGCTGCAGTTCTTTGGTATGCTAGCAACAATTTGGATACTGGAGAGAGGAGGAGGAGGAGGTGAATCCGGTTCTGGTTCAGCTTCTGAGGTGTTTTGTTGCTTTGCTGAAATGGAAGTGGAGAGAAGAGCAGCGAGAATGCTCTGGTGCTGAAGCAAAGGAACACTGACTGCCTTTGTACACTGAGAGAGAGAGAGAGAGAGAGAGAGAGAAAAGCGGATTTGCAAAGGTTTTGTGTAATGGATCTTCGTGAGAGTGACCAAGGGAAAGGTGCTGGGTAACAACAAGAAGGGATGTGTGTGTATGTGTAGAGAGAAAGTGTCGGGTATAGAGAAAGCTCTGGAAGAAGAAGGATGGAGGAGTGAGGTGTGTGTGGCGTGTGTGTGTGAGAGAGAGAGAGGGGGGGGGGGCGGGGGGGCGGGGGGAGTGTGAGAACGGATAGGGTACCAGGAGATGGCATCCAGGAGGGATCACATGGAAGGCATTCATGCGGCAGGAACACATTTGTCCAAATGTCGGTTGAAATTTGCTGCAGCCGAGGGGGCGTATGGCACGTTCATGGGGCATCAATCGGCAGTGGTGGAAGCGGCAGCACAAGGAGCCAGACGAGAGGTTTCCAGGCTGCTGGAATCCGGCAACATCCCAATTCAGGACTTGAATTATGCCATCTTTCAAGCCGCCAAGCGTGGCCACAAGTATATCCTCCAGACCCTTATCGATGCTGGCGGCACTGACCTGGATGCGGCCATGGTGAGTGAAGAAGGCTCTCAGAAAATTCCATGTGCACAGAGAGCTTCTTTGTTTTTTTTAAAAAAATTTTGCTTACATGAAATTCCTGTGCTTTGTGTGCGCTCTAATGACTTCATCCTGAAACCTGATCGTGGAAAGAACGTCAGCCAGCGTTCTTATTCTTTATGGAGATGTCTTTGGATGTCAATTGCTCTGGGGGTGCAGCTGTGTCTTCTGCAAAGCAGAGCAGTGTACTCCCATTGCTGTAGTACTAGAGTCAAACACACTTTTGTTCTTGGGAGGAGGAACCACAGGGCTTGCTTGACAGTCGACCGTCAGCAGTGTCCATCCATCAAGCCTAAAAAATTCTACTCTGAAACCTAACCAAAGACAAGTCAATTTCTGGTGCAATTGGGTCAGAGTTTGAGAGGAATGACAAAGATAAAATTCAAGGGATTCAAGTAGGTCTGGCAAGGGGTATACAAGAAACAGGAAAATCTATGAGATCAGTAACTGCTGTGAAGAGGATGATGATTTGGACTTTGATCTTTTGGAGCCTGCAAAGCCAGAAACTTAGGGTTTTTCTGTAGGTTTCCAACTTTGTCCAGTTCTCACAGTGGATACAGTTTGCAAAAATATGGTGGATACATTCGCAAAACATGATGATGGAGATTGAAGTAGGTCATTTAAGGTGTAGATTTTGTAGCTTATGTGTCAAGCAGTGTTGTTGCTGTTGAAGGTTTACTGAACATGCATGTGGCTATCACTGTTGTTGTTGTTCAAACTGCTTGTCAGTGTCTTGTCTTTTCTTTTCCCTCTGTTTTAGGGTTGGGTCTCTTTCTTTTTCCTGTTTGTTGATTTGTTCTTAGATATGAAATTTCTGTAACTTTATTGCTGTCTTCATCTCTCTCTTTGTTCTATTAGGTTCATTTGACTCATATGTATGGAGAAGCTCTCAATCCATATGTAGATATCTATGTGTCTGACAGTTTGGTTGGTGCAATCTGCAGGAAGCAGCAGGGTGGAGTGGGCACATGCACATTGTGGATGAACTGATGTTGTCAGGGCATGTGCACATTGGAAGAGCGTTTCTTGGTGCTATGTTAGCATGCCGGGAGGACATGATAGCCCATCTTATATCTGTGGCAGATGCAGATGGGCTTGAGAGTGGGTTGCGGGTGGGTGCCAGCCTAATCTGGTCACGGGCACCAGAGGAGGTAGATTTTTTGAGCCATGTCATTGACCGGTTGGTCAAGGCTGGTGCAAAAACCTTTGAAGATGCCCTCCTTTCTTCTTGCAATGGCACTGCAATCCTTCACTTGAATGGTCGCAGCATCTTGCAGAAGAGCAAGATTTTTGATCGACTGGTTTCAGAGTCTAGTAACTTGACAAAGGACTTCTACAATTCTCTTTTGTTGCAAGCATGTGTTTGCTTCTTGTACAGGATGACCATTCTGGAGGCAGGAGATGCAGCTCTTGTGGACCACTGTGATGTGAGCGTGTTTGTTTGTGAATCTGTTCCATTCTTGCCAAAGGTCAAGAGGATGCAGCACATTTTGGAGTCAGGAACTGCCACACAAGACATGTTGAAAATATTCTCTATACTGTTTCGGAATGGGATTGGTTTGATCAGCTCTCAACTGCAGGCATTTGTTGATGTGCCAATTGAGAAGGCAAGGGCTTTGTTGCAGATTGGGGAGCCCTCCCAAGGAGGGCAACAAGCTGCAGGAGCACCCAGCAGTCGAGTTTGTATTGAGAGCCGGGCAGAATGGCCATTGAAGATGATGAAGTATCTTTTGACCCAATGTGGTGTGAATTCAGAATGCGCAATAGAGCAAGCAGTGGCTTCATCCACACACTTAGGTGTCATGCTACCTGTTCTGGAGCTTTTGGTAGGCTGTGATTGCTTGGCAATCACAGATCCCTATGTTGTACTTGCATTTGCCACAGCATTTCGACAGACAGCTGCTATTCGGTACCTTCTGGATATTATTCCCAAGCCTGTGAATGTACGGCCTATGATGGAAGCATTCAAGACAGCTGCATCTGAAAACATTGGACCTGAGGGAGTGCTGTTTCTCTTGCATTTGAACTTTTTGGACGATTCCAAGGCCACATTGAGAGCAGCATCTATGGTTGCTGAATTAGAGGATACCACACCAGACCTTAAACTTTGGCTTCGAGAGGAGTGGTCCAAGGAAGCTTATAATGCAGGTGTACAGACAGGATCATCTCACTACCTAAACCTGATGCGGGTCATAAAGCGTGGACAAGGACGCTTGTGCATTCGTGAGCTTCCTGCACAATTGCAGGCAGCCATAGGCTATCTCCCTCTCTACAAGGATTGCTGCAAGACCCCAGGAACTCTTCTTTCTCAAAGACAAAAGGGGGAGTTAGTGGAGGCACTTTGTCATTTATATAGGGGAAGCAGAAAAGTGAGTGAGGCAGAGATTTTGAGAGCTGACAAAGCAAAGCTTCTCTTGCTTCTTGGAGCCTGCCTGCCAGAGTGGAGTCAAATACCTGCAAACAGTGATGTTAGAACTCCAATGACCCTATGTAATAACAGAATATGAGCAGCAAAAAACTCTTTCTCTTCTGAGAAGTACATGTTTCAATTTCATTTCCTGAGCTTCTCAGGTGGGAAGAGTTTTCATTGTATGTGGAGCTGGGCAAATGCTAACAGCTCCTCTGGTGACTTAAAAAGTAGTTCCTTTGGATAGTCAGTAATCAGTTATTGTACTGCTTATCTTTCTTTGTAATGGATGTGTGTATCTTTATTGTTTCTGTTGTGGCTGAGCAGACCTTCCTGTTTCTCCTCGTCATTTCATTGCAATGACAGTTCATGGTGCAGATGTACGTCTCTACATGCTTTATCTGCTTGAAAAGCAGAGAGGTAAAAGAGTTTTCATGGCAACTTTTGTCCACTTCTTTGTTTGCAATGGTGAGCTGCTTCACACCACATCTTTGTTCCCTCCTCTATATACTGTTACTATCTGGTCTGTCTCCACCATCTTTGTTTTTATCGGGTGTGTCAGGTGAAAGTTTTAGGGGGGCACTGAGAGTGTTTGAGAGAAAAAGAACTTAGGGTCTTATCATCGTCAACAACTGCAAATGTAACTCTATCAGAGAAATTGCTGATCTGATTGACTCAGTAGTCAGATCTTCAGCATAGGAGATGTTAAGCCCTATGGGATATGGTCTCCTGAGCATATGATCTTTACAAAATCATACCTACATGGTGATCAAAGAAACTGTATGATCACAGTGCAAGATAACCCACCAACACTGCAACTCAGCAACAGCAAACAACTCTGTGACCAGAGTGCAAAGATAAGCCACTTAAAGTATAAATTAAGCAAACAGCAAATAATAGCAATAGAGCAATTTGATTACACCGTGACAGTGAAGGATCTGTTCTTACTGGCTTGACTCTTGAAAGTATGCCAAGCATGTACTGAATTACATTTGAAGATGAGGGGAAAGGTTTGTTGTTTCCTTCCATAGCACACAAAACCAGGTGTGTTATACACAATGGCCCTGCCATTTATTTAATATCAACAACCAATATTGTATGATAAATTGGTCATAGCTAGGGGAATTTATTATTATTATTATTTTAATGTACACCATCATGTTATTGTAAAAGAAAAATTGTAATGATTTTTTTCATTTTTAATTTCACATTAATTATGAAAAATCCAAAAAGCATCTCACATTAAATGATGACATGTTCTAGGAACCTATCTAAACATTTAAACATTGTTACCAAACCAAAACCAATAGGGAAATGTCGCAACATGATT
This sequence comes from Sphagnum tenellum, assembly GCA_963921925.1. NCBI lineage: Eukaryota > Viridiplantae > Streptophyta > Sphagnopsida > Sphagnales > Sphagnaceae > Sphagnum > Sphagnum tenellum. The sequence goes on from OY998159.1 coordinate 1,678,337, forward strand.
TTCATTTTTTTCATTTTTAATGACTTTTTTTTATTTAAAAGTGATCAAATATTTTCTTTTCATATTTATTTTTCACATTTGTCCAAATTTTCAAACCGAAAAAAAGAAGAAAAAAGACTCCATCATGACATGTGTATTTGAATGTTTTCAATCATATTGTCACATTTTTTATAGAATTACATGAATTTTTGTATATGATAGATGCCATAATCATTTTTGGTGAAAATAGTTTTTCATCCATGGAAGATCATCTTATGGGTCACATTCATCCATCAAAGTGAATTTCATCCATGGAACTTCATTTTATTGCTTCACATTCATAGATCGGATTTCACTTGTGTCGATTCTCTTTTGATCCCTATCAATTCTCAGAGACTCAAGTTTCATCATATGGGTCCCATTTATCCATCACAGCGAAATTTCATCCAGAGAACTTCATCTAATTGCTTCACATTCGTAGATCAAAAAATTCATTTCATTTTGTGTCAATTATGTTTCTTAGAATTCATTCCTTTCAACCCTCGGACTCAAGATTCGTCTTCTGGGTTGCATTCATCCATGAGAGGAAATTTCATCCATGGAAGTTTATCTCATTGTTTCGCATTCTTCAATCAATATTCATTTCATCCACTTAGGCCAATTTTCCATTGACTAACGAACTCGTCCCTAACAACTGTTAAATCAGGTTCCATCTTATGTGTCTCGTTCATCCATCATAGCACATTTCATCCATGGAAATTCATCCAATTGCTTGACACTTATCGATGAAAATTCATATCCTTCAATTGGGTCAAATTTTTTATGAACCCTACCAACTCTCAGACTTAGTTTTCATCTTATGGTTCACATTCATCCATCAGAGTGCATTTCATCTGTTGTACATCATCTTACTGCATTCATAGATCAAAAATTCATTTGTCATTTGGATCAATTAACACACCTATCAACTCGCAGACTTCTCTTTCATCTCATGGTTTACATTCATCCACTAGAGTACATATCAACCAACCAATTTCCCTCATAAGAACTCATCCCAGTGATTACTATTTTCCTTATCCATTCCATCACAACAATCCACTCTAATGCCCCTCATTTCATGACATGTTTTTTATTATGACATGTTTTTAACTGGAGCTAAAACCTCATACCCAAACGTCCAAAACTGCATAGCACAAGCTCTTGACTAAAGGAACCAAAGTCTAAAGTGCATTAATTGCAGAATGCATTACTACTGTCCAGATGAATCGGAAACAGATATGACCACCACCAATCTGCACCCTGTTAACGTCTACTATCATAGGCATTTTGTGTTACCGCGTATCGCTACTCCTGGTCTGGAGAATGTAAACATCTGACTCATAGATGGTACAACGCATACACTTATAATCTACCATCTAAAGTCTGGTAATTATACAAACCAATAGATCTAACCTGCGTGAACCCCTATTGTGCTTGCCTGCCCCAATTAAAAAAAGCACTGCCTTTGGCATAGAAGCTCCATCCGTGCAAGGTCATATTTTGATTTCCAGAAGAAGATTTGCCAATAAATGGAAAAGGCTGCAAACAATGCTACTCTAGAAACACTTCCTGTGCACAATAGATGGGCCTGACTCGTCATACTCTGCCTTTGCAATCCACATCTGCATCGCAGCACATTTCATGGACATAATTAGTGCTGATTGGCGAACTCTTAAGATAAAATCTGCAGGACTCCACTGAGATTCTATTAATTGCTCACACCTGCCTATCAAATCACAAACCATCTGTAAACTTGGGACTTCCTCAGCTTACATCAGACTTTGCAGTAAGAACGTGGACAATCCCAGATGACAATGCAACACCAATTGATCTAGCTTCCTGGGTTGAGGAGGGGAGAAGCACAATGTACAGCAGCAGTGAGACAGGCCTGAAACATACCTGCTGGAAAGTGCTGAGAGAAGCAAGGATGGACCCTCCAATCCAGACACTGTATTTCCTTTCCGGAGGTGCAACAACCTTAATCTTCATGCTGCTGGGTGCAAGAGCAGTGATCTCCTTGCTCATACGGTCAGCAATACCAGGGAACATAGTTGAACCTCCACTGAGAACAACATTTCCATACAAATCCTTACGGATGTCCACATCACACTTCATAATAGAGTTGTAAGTGGTTTCATGGATGCCTGCTGCTTCCATACCAATGAGAGAGGGGTTGAAGAGGACCTCAGGGCACCTGAAACGCTCAGCTCCAATGGTAATCACCTGTCCATCAGGTAGCTCATAGCTCTTTTCCAATGCAGAACTGGTGCGGGCTGTGTCCAACTCCTGTTCAAAGTCAATAGCAACATAGGCAAGCTTCTCCTTCATATCCCTCACAATTTCCCGCTCTGCAGTCGTGGTAAATGAGTAACCACGTTCTGTGAGGATTTTCATGAGAGAATCAGTCAGATCACGACCTGCAAGATCCAGTCGGAGGATGGCATGTGGCAGAGCATATCCTTCGTAAATTGGGACAGTGTGAGTGACACCATCACCACTATCAAGCACAATCCCTGAAGCACAAACCATACAGTATCAAAATGGGACCTCACATGCCAAACAAGGGGAATCTAAAAGATTCAAACCAGATTTAGATGACAAAAATGATTACCCAAGATGACTTACCAGTTGTCCTCCCACTAGCATATAGTGACAAAACAGCTTGAATGGCCACATACATAGCTGGCACATTGAATGTCTCAAACATGATCTGTGTCATTTTCTCCCGATTGGCCTTGGGGTTCAGTGGAGCCTCTGTCAGTAGAACAGGGTGCTCCTCAGGTGCTACACGAAGCTCATTGTAGAATGTATGATGCCAGATCTTTTCCATGTCATCCCAGTTGGTCACAATACCATGCTCAATTGGGTATTTCAGAGTTAAAATTCCTCTCTTGGACTGGGCCTCATCACCAACATATGCATCCTTCTGTCCCATGCCTACCATGACACCAGTGTGTCGGGGCCGACCAACAATACTGGGGAAGACAGCACGAGGGGCATCATCTCCTGCAAAACCAGCCTGCATCCATCCAGCAACAAGATGATTATAATGAGGAGAGAACAACTTTCATTCCAAAAGAGAAGAAAATTCCTTTCAGTTCATTCCAACTACATTTTCTCAAATTTGATAGGATCACACATTGGAAAGGTTTGCCCATTACCTTGACCATTCCGGATCCATTATCACACACAAGAGGCTGTACATCCTCAGAACCGTCAGCCATTGTCAATGAATCCGCCTGCAGTAATACAGTCTCAACCTTAGATTCTAACAAATGTGTATGGAAAACAGAAACACAAGGGCAGCATTCACAGGATTTCAGAACGTTTTAAAGGAAGGAAGTTCACTGCTGAAGCTAAGCGGACATGAAAAACATGGCTCATAGGATACATCTGCACAGAAAACGTCCAATACGCCCAAGTCATCAGACGAAATCTTCTCCGTCTTCGTAAAGAAATGCACAAAAGCGCCTTCCAAGGCTATGATATCGTTCCAACGGACAACACGGATCGTGCCACATCCTTTAGCAGAATCCAGCCAGAGACGTGCTGGACCAAGGATGGTGACATGCGCGAAGAAGCAAAGAAATGAAAGTTCTGAATAGCCTAGATTAGCTCTCGGAACAAAAAATTGTCAATGAGAGAAGACTTCATATGCAACGATAAACAGGCCAAAGGACGTAGTTGGACAACAAGGACTCCGTAACTACGAAAATGTGCCGAAAGGCACGCACAAGTGATCCTCCAGACACAGCGCAGATATGAGGCATGCATTGATCAGAAGAAGGACGCCGACACAAACAAAAAAACCTGTACGATCAAAGGGGGAAATCAGACGTCGCAAAACCAACAAAAGCAAACAAGCACGGAGAAACCGGGGCAAGAATCAGGCGATGACCACAAGCACCGGCATTGAAAAGAAAAAAGAGCTGCTATCCAGCGAAGAAAGGACAGGCGATGCACGCAAAGAACACGATGCGGGAAAAATCCTTCAAGACCAAGCAACTGCAGAAACATTCCCACGAAAACCGAGCACAAACCACAGAAAAAAAGGAGATGCAAACAAAAAAAACCCCCGACGCATCACACAGCAAACGAGTTGGGAAGTGGCGGGGTCAAGAGTTCGCACCTCGAAGGAAGAATGAGAGGAAATGAAGACGATGATATCGAGCCTTGCGCTATCGGATCCTGGGCTCCTCCTGCGTACCAAAAAACGCACCAAAAGAGACAAAGTAAAGGAGAAACGAGATGAGCAATCTGTAGATAGGAACAGATTAGAGAAAGGAAAAGATGTGGAGCGCGCTGCAATGAGCGCAAAATGGGAGAAGAAACAGACTGTGCAGAGCGCGACGCAAAGAGAACAAGAAGAGCGCGAGAAGAGAAGACACAAGAGCGGAGCGTAGGCCGTCTAGCCTAAACTACTACCTACCTGCCCACCTATCTACCTACCTGACTGCCTGCCTGCCTAACGATCTGACACAACTTCTCGTGAGTTTCGAAACCTCGTTTCGAGATCTCATTTCAAACAAGTATTGGATCGAAACCTCATTTGAGATCTCGACCGTCCGCTTTCTTTCGGGACCTCGATTAGGACCAGTTTGAATGAAAAAAACTCGATCACTCTTTTGAAGTAACTTTTTAAAACTTTTTTTACTTTAGTGAGTTATTTAAGTACACCAAAGCTTTCAAGCTTATGGTAATTTTTATTTTTATTTTTTTTAATCAATTTTGAGAGAAATTTTTAAACAATTTTGTGTCCTTCAAGAAATTAATTGTATCCTTATTTTTTTCATGAACAAGATTTTGATAATTTAAAATAATTACCCAAGCTATAAAATAAAAGCCTCTTTTCAATAAGGGCTCAACACTATGGACTAGACAATAATTTTAAGGATTTTAATTTTGTAACCCTAGTTTCATAACCCTAGTTTCATATCGTGTAATGCCATGGCATTACCCTAAAGTTATGTCAAAGGATGGCCTCAAATTATGTTTCATTGTCCAATGATGTATTATCAATTTAGGCAATTTAAATTGATATCAAATGTATTATCAAACTCTTGGAACCTTTTGTTACCTTTGTACAATTAATATTTGAGAAGCATTGTGAATTTTTTTAAAGAATATGTTATCAAACCAAAATTTTGCAACTCGGCTACCCAAAATATTTCCACATTATTGGATTTAACAATGTTCCAACCCTAATTTTTTTGGTTGGAGAAGTGGAAAAGATTGACAACTATGATTATGATAATAATCAAATCAAACAAAAGTCTCAATATTCTTCTTTTTTTTGTAAATTAAGGAAGAAAAAAGAACTCCACATCATTGATTTCACATATTAAATTAAAACCACAATGAAATGAAGGCACTTGTGCTTGTCCCTCATTATAAATATCAATTTGGGCTTCACATTAACACTAACATTCAATGTTCTTTATAAATTTTTATAAATTTTTATATAGATTTTAATAATTCATCATTATTTATGTCAAATCAAATTTAATTTAAACTAATATAAATATCATGGACATGAAAAGACACATGTTAATTCGTCTTTTCATATTCATATTGGTGAGTAGGGGAAAACAAATGAGGTAGTTATAAAAATGGATGTAATTAATACGGAATTAGTTGCATTTGCCCCATACATGCTTGGTAAAACCTTATTGAAGTTTTAAAAATAACATCAAATTAATTTAAAATATTTATATCTCAAAAATGGAATTCATATTTAAATTTATTTTTTAATAAAATTGATTTGTTTTATTATAATCAATTATCGCATAATCTTTCAAATCAATTTTTTAAGAATCTCATTTTAATAAGATTTAAAGCAATTGAAGTTAATTATTTAAATGTTTATAAAATCAATTTCATTTTAAAAATTAGTCATATGACTCTTCTTTAATTTCATAGTGACATGAAACCTCGTGATACAAAGAGGCAAATGACAACCCCAAAAAAAAATGATATTGAGGCATGATTAATTCAATTACCCAACCCAACATTCATATTTTGAAAAGAAACCCAACAAATAGATGGGTAGATTTCAAAACAACCCATCAATTGGATGGGTGCACCCAAAATCCACACATGCGAATCCATTAACTTGGGGCAATAATAAAATGAGGGAGAAAGTTATAAGGATGGAAGTAGTTATTGGGAAAGAAATGAAGTAGTTAGAGTTAGAAATGAGGGTGTTGTTTTTGAAAATGTCCAAGGATGACCATATGATAAATTCCAAAAAATTGAAAATACTTGTGTTTGCCCCCCATTATAAATATCAAATGAATTTTTAACATAAAACTCTTAATTTAAAATTGAAACAACAATACCCAAAATTCCCATAATCAACTTGGGATTTGTGCTACTACACATTACTACTGACCATGAAATGACAAAAAAGAAATAAGGTTTTACATTTGAAAAGTTTGTTATTTTTAGATATATGTAGGATTCAAATTGTACAAAAGACCATCCAATTATCATGTAAAGGGAGATTTAATCAATTGCCTCTATTTTTAATTCATTGAAATTTTGGAAGCAATTAGGGTGGATAAACATTAAATCAAGTAAGCAAGTGGGGATTAAATCTTTTGAATCAAGTATTTAAAGGATAATTTTACTGAAAACTAGCTTAATCTCAAAAAATAAAAAATAAAATGTTAATCTCTTGAAATAATTTTAACATATTCAAATGAAATGACACATTTATATTTGTATGAAATTACATCTAAACATGTGTATGAAATTGGAAAGACACAAAAATTCAAAAAACAATTTTAAATACACAAATATTCCAAAAGACATTGGGAAAAATAAAGAGATTTTTTTCTCTTTTGATATCTTAAGATTCATAAGGACATTTTGAAATATTGTAATTTGTAAAATGTTTTTTTTTATAAATTTCAGTTTGGAATCAACTTCTAATAAATTTGCAGTTTGGAATTGTCTTTTGTATGACCTATGACTATAGCCCATCCCACCTAAACCAGCTCCAATGAATCGCAAAGCATGTTAATGGTCAAGTAAACAATCACATTTCAAATTCTTATGCAAAGTCAAATTTACCTTGAATGATAAGAACTAAAAGGATGACAATCATACACATCATCAATAATAAACCCCAAAGGCCCTCCTCTTTCTTGCCTTTTACACACCTAATTTCAACTTGTTTCACCAAACCCCTAATCATAAGAAACAACACAAAACTTTTAATATAAATTGAGCAATTTTCGCAACTTGTTTTATGCAATCAAGAATTCACATCAAATTTAATTTCTCCTCAACTCTTTGAACCATTTAGAAAATAATTCACCCAATCTTATTTACATTCACACCTATTGAAACTAACAAATTGCAATCACATAACGTTAATATAAATTTTTGGGTTTTTTTTCAATACATGAAACTTTTAGCCAACTCAAGCTTTGCGTTGCTATGATATATTAATGATTATGAATTATTTATTTATTATTATGTTCCCTTATGGTTTCCAATAGTTTGACATCATGTCAAATTTAATTTGAAATAACATAAATACCATTGACATGAAAAGGAACATGTTAATTTGTGTTTTCATATCCATGTTGTAAGTATGGAAAAGGAATAAGTAGATATAAACATAGGATGTAATTTTTAAGGCAAAAAAAAGGTAATTATGCTTGGAAATGAAGTAGGTATCAAATGTTTATAGAGTTGTCCAATGACGACCATACAAAAGATTATTCAAAATCTATCATATCCTTTCTTGGACATTTTATGCCATTAGAATTGAACTTTTCTACAAATTTTCAACTAGTGTTGCATTCAAGCAATAAGTAGGCACCACTATTAAGAAACCTTGTTCATGGAATTGTTATCGTAAAGGGCATACAAATAACAAAAAGTCACATTGACCAAATATCCAAACATTACTTTTAAATATAATTTTTCCCCCTAGACCTCACCCTTCCATCTCACAACATCCCCCAAAAAGTTGTTTCCATTGGTCAATCATAACTACTAGGTTTATACATGTAACATCATTATTTTTCCAAATTTGAACAAATCAAAGATTTATAAATCTTTAAAATTTTGATTTTGATTATCTTAAAGATTTATAAAACATCATTAAAATTAGACCATTGTTCAACCTTTTTTTCTAAACAAAAAACCTGTCTTAGATCAAACATGTGTGGATGAAAAATGCACACATGGAATTCTGATTCATGTTCTTTTATCCATCAAATTTATAATGTTGATGAGAATTAGAATGTCATCATAATAATTAATTGGCCATTGTGTCATGAGCCCAAGTATATTAAACCTCTTTTTAAATCACCCATCGCTATACCATTTTGGTCAAAGTAGGTTCAATTTCAAAGTTCTTATGAAAAAATCAATTTGAAAAAACATTTATCTTGTTATATAGATATTAACATAAATTTTTTTAAATGTCTTTAAGGTTTTGAAGTATTAAAAATCCTTTCAAGGTTTTAAGATACATGACTTTCCAAAAACATCAATAATGAACAAGTAATTTTTATATTTCTTGATTAATTTCTTGATGCCAAAATCACTTTAAATTTCCTATTTTTTTCCTTTTCAATTCATAAAAACACACACACAAAGAACAACAAATGTGCATACTACCTCATTACAAGTTTTTTAATGGTACCAAAAGTGCAACAAAAGCCCGAATGGTTGAAAGGGTTAATGCATGGTCACAAAACAAATGAAATCAAAACAAACATTTGTTTTGATATATAAATGTATAATCTAAATCTCATTAATAAAACAATTAATGCTCAAGTTTGGCATCCTTGCCTATATATAAGACATTTGTTTTAATGCATAGGTAGTCACTTTTCTTGTTGGGAAAAAACATTTCAAAAAATAAAAATAGATAAAAACAATATATATCTATAAGAAAAAATCATCTGTAATAAAAAAGGTCATTTTCAAAACATTTCATTAAATGTGTTGCACAATCTTTGGGCCCAAACGTGTATGAACAAGTTTGTTGTGAATATGTTTATATTACATAATCATGTGAGAATGATCTGGTTTTTCTTCCCTTCAAAATTTTGCTAGTCATTTAGTTCTTTCCCATCCTATGGGTTTTTAGTGAGTGGTACCCACAATCTTCCAAGGTACAAATGCTTTCAAATGCTGAATGTTACAAGGAATAGCAAAGAATGTTTTTGCTCATATCAGGGCATTGGGTGTCTCTTGTCTTCTTGGCTATTAACGAAGAAAATGTTTCCTCAATGCATGTCATGGGATGAAAAGAGGGGAGTCTCAATTTGATATCAAAGATGGAGTTGGAATTTGGGGGTGAAGTCTTAAAGATTGAGAGCAGTTTTTCAAAGAGAAATAAATTGCATCACTTAGCACCCTCAGTTGCAGATCCAGGAAAGCTTGCAAGCAACCACATGAGAGTTGTGCAGTTGTTTGAATCTGTTAATAACCTCCAGTGTATCCATTTTTCTTCAATCTTAGAATTCAAAAGAAACCTCCAGTTCTGGTCCTTTAATGATTTTCAAAATCACAGAACCTCTGGTGCCAAGTTTTTGGAAACTTCAAAGAATTTGCAGTTCTAAGAAGTCCATTCTTGAAGTGGGTTCTTCCATTCCAAGGAAGAATCTTCTGCATTCTGAGCAGACTCTTCCATTTTCTGCAGATTGGGGCCGTAGACAGAACAAAACAATTTCTTCAACATGATGGGGGTAACACCTGATAAACAAGAGCTTTACGGGAATTGGGTCAGCACTTGGCTATCACCTCATGAACTAGGCCCCCATTCCAGTAATGCCCTCGTCCTTGGTTGTTACCCTACAAAAAATCCAGATGCTGAAAAGATAATATAATGAGCATTTTCTCAGTCTAGAAAAGATCAGAGTTTCTCCAGAGACAATCTGATGCAAAAGGGGTGTATGCCAAAATTGTGACAGTTTGTTGGCCTTGCTCTACCAAGGCAAGGATATTGTGTTTAGATTCATTATAGAGTATTATAGTAGCTAATAGATTTTGGTCCCCAGGTTATAATAGGTCTATTTTTCTATGATGATTTTCAAAAGATGATATTTTGGCTTGTGTTGAAACTTGAGATAAGTTGTTATCGATTTATGATATGTTGAAGGATTTTGGTTTCTTTGAGAGGATTTTTAGAAGAAGATTATATATTTTTGCATAGTGAAATATACTTGAGTTTCCATTAATTCTTCTTTTGTCTTAAGATACTATTTAATGTAAATGGCAAGGCCACAGTGTGACACAGCCCCTTGATCAAATTGAGAACTCACAGATAAAAGCAAAATCATCTACCACGGTCCTTGGATCTACTAAAAGCTTTTTGGGGATTTTCACATTGAAAATCAGACTGATGATGCTGCTGATGCATTACACTTTCTCACATTTATCTTCAAAATGTTTTTTTTACGTTCCATCAATTGATGGTTGCTGGCCTTAAGTTGTGATGTGGCCTCCATTTCCCTCTCCTTATTCTCTTGCAAACTCTCTCTCTCTCTCTCTCTCAAAGCAAAATTGAAATGAGTAGTTCTGTTGTGCTCAATCTCTAGTAAATCCTGCACTTTTGCAGAGGAGAGAGAATTCAGCAGGCCTTGAGAACTTGAGATGCAAATTGGGTCTGTGACATGGAACCCCCCGCACAACAACAACACCAATGCAAATCTTTGGAACCATGTGCTTATTCAAGGCTCTTTTGCAAGCCCATACTGTTTTAGTAGTACTGTGTTTTTAGTTCAAATTCTTGGATTGAATTGTGTGTGAGAGAGCTTGTAATCAGCCAAGGAAGATCTTGATACTCTGATCAAGCTTTTGTGGCTGCTGTTTTTGAGAAACTTCTGGTTGGTAAGGGACATGATTGAGGTCATACCAGGCTTGTTGTACTGGTAGTAGCTTCCTGTTTTATACCATGGCTATTATTATTATTATTCTATGGGTCTCAATATGAGATGTATAAATACCCTTCTGCCACATTTTACCAGCCAAAAATTCAGCCTTTCACCCTAATAATACCCAGGACTAGGGTGGTAACAGGTTTTTAAAACCCTAAACCCTAACCCTAAAAGATCTCATACCAGTTAAACAAGTTGGTATGACAAAGAAGAGATCCAAATAATATCACAAGAGAAGGCTGGAAACTTGGTGTTTTGTTTTTTTTTGGGGGAAAAGATTGGATACCCACACCAGCAGCTGAACTGGTATGTTCGAGAGTCAATACTCACCCAACACTGATTTTCAGTGTTTAGGGTTTAGGGTTTTTTGATGGGTTTTTTGATGCTTTTGAAATGGAGAGATACCCATTTATTGAGCTCCAGATGGGATGGGTTGGGTTGCAAATTCACAGCCACAAAAAAAACATTCAGTAAGTAAAACTTTCAACTAAGAGAGAGAAACAAAAGTGAAACTCAACAATAATCAAAATCTAGCCCTAGTTTTCATAGATAGGTTTTAGAAATTTGTAACTTCAACATACAAGGTTTGGTTTCATTATGTATTATTATTAGTGTAGCTTGTTGTTGTTGGCTCTCCCAAGTGTGAATTGGCTAATTCCAAAATCATTTTTTTGTAATTTAATTGAATTTCCAAAATTAACAACAACAACAAATTTACTTAAAAATTGAATGTCAGGTCTAAAATAAGAAAGAAACCCTAATCACCTTCATGAAATCAAGGGCTTTTCCAACAATATCAACCGCATGCATGCCCGCATTCCCTTATAAGAAATTTCAATTTTGAGTGAAAACAATTGTTCAATATTTGACAACTTCTCTCCACTGTAGGCACCAAAACATTATGAAACCAACTTGGTGCACACTTTTTACTCATTGAGTGCTTTCCAGCAGCACCAAAAGCACGACAAGAGGTACGCCTCAGTTTGGGAGATCTCAATGTGACAAACAAAACAAAACAAACTACCTTCCTTCATAGATAGATTAACTCTACCAGATTGGATCCATGTGTACAGCAATTGGGCTGGTATGTTGGCCTGGGGCCTTGCACTTAGTATATAATCTAGTATACTACGCACTTGTATTGAAAGACTCTACCAAGCTGGTATGAGTTAAGGTAGTACCATCTCGGTCAGGACAAAGGAAATCGGTGAGATATTATCAATCTTCTAACCAGTTCTGTTGCCCTAAACCCTAAACCCTAAACCCATCCCACATATCATCCAAAATCCAGCCTTGAATTGAATTATTACGAGGAAGGACCAGGCGAGAATATGAAAGTTTTAGAAAGGACCCAATACTAACGACCCAATGTGGATGAACCTCAACCAAGTTAAAATCCGGTGGTTTGACCTTGTTAACTCATTCTGTAAGAAGTAGGTCCTTTATACACACAAAGGGGGTTTATTAGAAAATTATAGGTGACTAAAATTAGATAAGTAGATGGTTTATAGTTTGTATATAGGGTTTTTTGTAAGGGCAGTTTTTTTGCTACCTATCGGGTTGTTAGTAGGTAAGCTAGTATGAAGAGCAATTGAGCTACCAACCATGGTTAGCTACCGAACTGGAACCCAATGGAAAACTATTTCTTGACCACTTACAAAAATCCATCCTTCTTAGTGCACTTCTTGAGTGCTGGTTCATTCTGGCTGATAATCATCATTGGTTCTAGAGAGAGAGAGAGAGAGAGAGAGAGATTAGGATTTAGGACTTGAAAGTGTGGATTATGAAGTTTTGGGTCCAACACATTTTTGAATTGTGGATGCAACTTTCTTCAAAGGATCAATGAGTTTTGAATCTTCCAATTTTCTTTCCCTATTTGTACGACTCTGTTGTGATCAAGTTTGGCAGATGTAAGAGCATCTTGACTCGACTAAGAGGAGCTTGAGATTCTCTTCTACCCACACCTCACTATTTGGGACCTCTATTAAGTCTTTACCACATCCAACATGAAATTCATTATATTCCCCCATAAACCCTAAACCCATAAACATGAAAAATTGAACAGCAATCATAAAAAAATGCAAGACAATTTTTAAAAAGTCGCTACCACTTGGACAAATCATTATGATTGACCAATCAAAAACAATGAACAGCATTAAAAAAATAAAAATGGAGGATTATTATTTTTTTAAAGTCACCACCACTTGGACGAATCATTATGATCACCAATCAGAAACACTACTTACCCATCACTTGTACTACCCAGTGTATCTATCTATCTATCTATCTATCATAAGGCCATATTTACAAGCCCCAAAATTGAGTTTAACCACAATTGAGTGAAGGTTGTTGTGATAGTACTTTCATCCAAAATAGAGTGTGTACTTGCCACTTTTATTGCTTCAGGTGCAAAAAGATGCTGTACATTCCAAAAACATGTAAGAGCACAAATCTATCTCCCTTGGAACAACAACAACAACAACTACTACTACTACTACTACCTTTGCATTTTGCAGGTGAAGTTAGTAGGATGATAATAGTCCTTGAGTTCCAGAAACCTGGGGTACCAAAACTTTGTCTACTGGAACTTCAGACTCTAAAGTGTAAGCTTTATCTTCTAGGGTTTCTAAAATAATTGGGGATTTTTTTTGTTTTTTGGTCAATCTAGGGTTTAGGCTAGTACAAAGTATGGAAGTGTCTTTTGTCTTTTGTTGGCCTTTTGAAAATGGGGGTTTTTTTTTTTGGGTTGTTGTTGTTGTTGTTGTTAACCCATAACTTTGTTTCTGTAGAGTCTTTAAATATTTTTGTGTCAGTCTTCAGATTAGAACTCTGGGCTCTTTTTGTTTTGTTTTGTTTTGGGTTTTCTCAAATTGGGTCTCTTGGGTGTCATCAGAACCATTTCCTTGGATTAAAAGGGCAAGTTGTCCTTCAAAGTGAAAGGAATTGGTATCCATCCATCACTCTGGGGCTTGTATTATTGTAGTAGTACCTTTTTCCCAATTGCTGAATTTTTATTTTATTTTATTTTATTCAAAATCCTTTTCAGTAATAAGACAAATAATTTATGAAAATTTGACAATAAATCAGGTTTCTATTGATCTATTATTAAGCTATAAATTTTTTGATAGCTTTTACAATAATTTCTATTGCTTAATTGGGGAGACAATAATATGTTTTCACCAAATTATAGGATAGAGAAATATATATAATCACGGTTTTTAAAAAAAAACTCATATATATATAAAAGCATGGTTCTTAATTTTTTGAAAAATTCAAATAATTGCCCCCCTGCCCCCAAACAAAATGTTGGTTGTTTGTTAGTTCTTTCATGAAAACCATTGGTTCTTTAAGGTTTTTGAAATAACCAAAACTTGCAATTATTAACAAAATGAAGCACTCGGCCCAACACTAGCATCAACCAATGTTGCACACGTATATGATATATAATATATCAATTGGGTAAATGTAATTGTATTTAAAAAAATTATGCACACCATGTGTAAGTCTATAGATTTCATTTACATCCATGTACATGTAAATGTATAACTTTGAACATGTAAGGGGAAGTGCATACTTGTGTAAGGTGAGAGGAGTCCTTAATAGTACCTTTTACAATGCATTTTGAATATGCTAGAAATTTTAATTTTTTAAATAAATGTTTAGGGAAAGTTAATAATTTTCTATCAAAAAAGAAACTAACTATGCACCTCTTAAACATCCCAAAATATAAGGTTTTGAATAAGTTTATATTAAATGTCATCAAAAACACCATTGGACACCCCAACTCTTGAGCAATATTTGTGTTTGTGGTATTCCCATATTGTCAATGGGGCTTGAAAGTACCTTAATTCAAATATGACAAATATTTTTAAATATCTTCAATTTCTTGTAAATTAGAATCAAAAAAATTTAATGTCTTACAATTTAGGGTTTAATACTTTGGATATTTTCCATTGCACTTTAGGTAATGGCTCTAACTACATGTTGTAGTACCTAGCCTAGTTAGGCAACAATTTATCAACTTTTTAAAGTGTTGAAAATTTTGAATTTTTTTTTGCTTGCCATGCCAAACTATGGAAAATGGTAGAGGGAAGAACCAAACTTTGATTTTCACATGTTCATTCATTTGTGTTCTTTGTGGCAATTTTTAACATCACTAGTGCTTGTGCAAGTTTTTAGAACTATGCAAGATATCTGTTTGGCAATTCTTGACATTATTGATGATTCTACAAGTTTCTAGTAATGTGCACATGTATACCTATGAAATGACTCCGATGAGATTTTGTAACAATGGGAAGAAGGGTAGGCTTTGTTGTTGCAACATGTAGGGGAGAATGGGACTTGGGAATGTTTATTTAATGCATTGAAATTTGAAAAATGCTTGTTGAATTCTTACAATGTCGAGTGTGTTAAACTTGCATGCTAGAATATAGAGACAATAGATTTAGGGTTAAGGTCATGTTTGAAACAACAATTGTAGTTTTTCTTTTTGAGTGAAGGAATGCTTGAAGAATGCGAGGTTGTTGGATTTGGCAAATAAGGATTTCACTCCAATTAGGTCATTTGCACAAGCTTTTGTGAGTCCTAAATGTCTAAATTTTGTCTTATTTACAAACAAGTTTTAACAAAAATTGCCTTGAAAATGTAGGCATTTGTCAAGTTGAGGTGGAGTTGGAGGGAAGGGGGAGAATGGGTTTAGAATGTGGGCAAGATGTTGGTGATTTTTTTTTGCTACCAAAAATGAGCACATTTATGAACTAGCAATGTGCCAATGGTCTCTCCCTCTTGGTAAAACATAAATTCTTCTTTTTAGCATTCTAGACCTAGATTGTAAAGTGAATAATAATAATAATAATAATTTAATGTGCAATTTCAAGACACCATAACAAAGTGTTTAGAATCTTCCATGTACTCATGTATTTTGCGTTTCACATTCTAGACCTAGATTGTAAGGTGATGAATATCAAGTCAATTTATAATTCAAGACATTGGAAGAGATTTTTTTAAAAATTGTTATGGACTTATGTTTTTGCAGTTCATTTGTTAGTGTAATAATTGAATCAACTCCACTTCCATAGCTATTGTGTCGAATAATGTGTAAAAAGAGTAGGAAAAAAATGCAATATGTATATGGAAAAGGCATCATGCATCTTGTTCAATCATACATTCATTTTTCCACAAAGAATTAAAGTTTGTAATAGAATGAGGGTATTACACCTCCCAATGTTATTATTATATATTTTTATAAGAGTCAAGGTATTGCAACATAGTTTAAACTCACATGACCTTACATAAAATCATGTAAGTGTATTTTAAACATACATACACATACATGTTGTGCAAGTGTAAACCTCAAAATATGCTTAGTGAAAAAGGTAATTATAAAAACTTGGGCATGTAAATGTAAATTTACATACACATAGTTGCTCAACATTGACATCAACCTTACTCTTTGAATTGAAAGATTTGAAGGATTAGAGTCAATTCTCCTCTTCAAAGCAAAGGAGTTAACTCGCACTTGCCCACTCTCATTGCTTTAAGTAAATAAATTTTCTTATTATTTGTAATTGGATGGAAATGCTTTTTTAAGTTCTCATAACATTGAAGGATTGATTAGATTATTGCCAATCCTTTAGGTTTGGGTTTGAAGGGGACTATGATTTTATTTTATTGCTAAGTTAGAACGATGAGACCCCTCATTTTAATAGACAATTTTAGTAAAGCTTCAAACCTATGGACTGATTAGTTTGATGATGATTTAAATAGTGAATATCTATGTAATAAAAGAAAATCATGTATACATTTGTGAGGCCTAATATCTACCTACCTACCTCCCTACCCTTAGATCAGCCTTAGGGCCTATGTAAGAGCATGAAGGAAAATGTTCAATTACCTCCTAGGGAACATGTGAATCAATAATTAGAACCATGTAAGGGACTTCACATAAAGATAATGGATGGAAAGAGAGAACACATGTATGAACAACAATTGGGAAACTTATTGGGAACAAATGAGGAACAAATTTTGATCTTTAAATTTAATGGGAACATGGATGAAACATAATTGGAACTCAAAACACAAGTAATTTTCAATTTTGCTTCGAAGGTTTTAGGAAGGTAATGGCATAATTCTTTTGAAAGTCACAATGGAAATACCAACTTGTAACGATTTGTTTTAATGCATTTTGAAATTATAGAGAGGAATAGAGAGAATAGACAAATGGGAAAAGGAAAAGAGGAGATTCATCACATAAGCTCCTTGAATAACAACACTTTAGAACACACTAATTTTCATATTATTATATGCTAGTTTGAGCTGGTGTCTTGGCTGTTTTTTTGTTGGGGGGAGAGTTTGTTGTGCATGATGCCACACCGGATTCCATAAGTGGGTGCTCTTGGGATTCATGATCGACCTTTGTTGAACCTAATTAATCAACACATTCCACCAAGAGGGCACATGGAGCTAACCCCGAATGTTGGAGTCCTTATTATGATTGCACATTTGTCTCACTTGAATGAAATTGAACATAGACTAAAAAGCTTTGCATAGTTTAGTTAAGTTGGCCCTCAAAGGACAACAAATTGGGGATCACCATCCAAGGCAACCACTTCTCCTTGCACATGACCCCAAAACTTCAATCCTCCCCTTCCACACACACACACACACACACACACATGTCTCACCTCACCTCGATATAGGTGGTGGATGGAAACTTGGGTCCAAGTATAAAACCCTTATAAGCAAGCATTTTAGGTCAAAACTTGGGTCCTAGTATAAAACCCTTAATAAGCAAGCATATTAGGTCCAAACTTGGGTCCAAGTATAAAACCCTTATACGCAAGCATATTAGGTCGAAACTTGGGTCCTAGTATACGACCCTTATAAGCAAACATATTAGGTGGACAATATTAGTACCCATTATACCTACCATTGCTTAGTTACAATCCCTTTGGGCGGGGGCCATAATTTGACTAGTCATACTTCTCCCACCCCAACCATACATAATACCCACCTCTCTCTCTCTCTCTCTTTCTATTGTCTTCTTGTAATGACACTAATCTAAGATGGGACATTATTGTCCTTGTGAACTTCATACTTATTAGTGAGATGGCCATGAAAGTACCTAATTTGGGGGGAAGCATAAGGAGACCATATTTTTTATTCTTATGTTCACTCCAAATGTGAACAAACACAATGTTGTTGGGTTGGTCCCGGATCTCCAAAATTGTCATGTGGGCTCCTCCCTCATCAATGTGAGAGAAGTGATTTTTATTTTATTTATTTTTTTTTTTTTAAGGAGGAAAGAGAAAAGATTTTTTTAAATTTTTTTTGGTGAAACATGCAAAAGACTTGTTTTCTTTGTAAAAATTTATTGTTCAAGATGGCAATTAGAGCCTTGTTGAGATGAGACCCAACATGGTAGTAGTAGAACATGCAACAACCTAATGTGGCATGTGTTTGCACTGACAATATCGGTGAGTCGATAACAATCCCCTCAAGGGGATCTATTTAAGTAAGTGTATAATTATCTTCTCTCGGAGGTAATTAAATTATTTTTTGGAAAATGTTGAATTTTTTAGGAAAATATCCAAATTTAAAGGAACTCACAAGGGAGGACAATATTGCAAAGCAAGTATCCAATAATAAGTAACAAAAAAAATAATATATATTCACAAATATACCGAATTGAGGATTGCAACTACTTGTTACATTTGTAAAGAAGATTATAAAGTATGATAGAGAGGGAAAAACCCTCTTTGATGTCTTGTTGTAGCAACTCAAGATGCATTTTGAAAAGTGACCAACAATTTTGTGTGTTTTTTTTTTTTTTGGTAGCAACCCCAAAAAAAAAAAAAAAGCACCAGACAGAAGATCCAAAAGAATTTGCAAAAAACAGAGACCAAAAATAAATAAACAAATTACAACAAACAAGAGACCAACACCTAAGAAAAAATGCAAACAAAAAAGAGAGACCAACAAAGTTGCAAAATTTGCAACAAAAAGAGAGAGATCAACAAAGTTGCAAAATTTGTAACAAAAAGAGAGAGACCAACAAAGTTGCAAAATTTGCAACAAAAAAGAGAGACCAACAAAGTTGCAAAATTTGCAACCAAAAGAGAGAGATCAACAAAGTTGCAAAATTTGCAACAAAAAGAGAGAGACCAACAAAGTCGCAAATTTTGCAACAAAGAGAGAGAGAGAGAGAGAGAGAGAGAGAGAGCAAGCAAGAAAGATTGCAAATTTTGCAAAAAAAAAAGAGAGAACAAAACAATTTGCAACAAAAAAAGATGGTGAATCTTGTTGGAGAAGGGGGAAGAAGATGAAGAAGCAACAAAGCACATGAACAAACAGAGCAAACAGCATCAACACCCAGCAGAAGCAGCAGCAGCAGCAGGAGAAGAGCAGCAGAAACAAAAGTACATAATGGAGTTGGGTGTATGACAGGATCCAGGAAGTATTTGGTGATTGATTGATTGTGGGAGGAATCAGGAATTTATGGTATGTTGATGGAGGAAAAGAACCCAATAAAAAATTAATAATTCAAAGCAAGAGGACAAGAACCTAGCTCTGTTGTTGTTAATGCAGGTGGGAGAGTTTGAGGACTACAAGGACTGGGAGGAGGACATGGGTGTTGTTGATGGCAGGGGCTTCTGGCATCAATGTTCTCTTCTTTAGACTTCTGTCACAAACCAGAAGCAGACAGACATACAGACAGATTGCAGTAGCAGTAGGAGGTTGCAGCTTTTTTCTTCTCAGGGCCTTGTGTGTAGCTCTTGTTCTTATCATGTCTGTCCAAGAAACTCTCCAACTCTGTTCTCTCTTTTTTCTGTTTTTTTTTGGGTTCCTGTAGAGCCTTTGGGTGCTGCCTTCTACCATGTCTCCTTGATCAATTTGTCTCTCTCAGAGCTTTTTAGCTTTTGCTGTTTGTTTTTTCCCAATGCCCTCATTTGTTGCAATCTGTTATTTCTCAGCTGTGTGTTAGCTTATTCTATCTAGACTCTGAGCAATGAGCATTAAGCTGCTGCTGCTGCTGCTGCTGTTGTCAGTATGCTGTTCTATATGACCTATATGGTGTTGTGGACTGAAGGGTGCTTGCTTGCTGCATCGGAGTTCCTTGCTAGTTAGTGTGTGTTGCTGGTGTGTAAGAATTTCACAGCAAGAATTTGTGTTTTTGCCATAGCTTTTTCTTTCCTGATCATGCATCCTTTGTACCCAATCTCCGGGAATTAGTGCCTGCAGCTTAGACTGTGATTTCACCAGCTGATGAGAGACATGATGGCTTCCCCATGCTAGCTAAGCTTCAGCTCCTCCTGATCATTGCCACCCATTTGGTTGGTTTTTAGTAGTTTGGATCTCACATTGTAGATGTACCAACACAAAATTTGGATCGTGTAAGGAAACCTTTTTTGTCTCAATTTTATTGCCTGCACCAATCAGTACCCATTGTGGATCATAAGACAGATTGTTGTCACCAAGAAGTAGTCTTTTACTATGTAAGTCATCATTGCTGTTGATGCCCCCGAGTGTGGTTTTCTCAGAGAGGAAATTACTCACATGGAGGAGGGATTTGACAACTGCACAATTTTCAGGAACACTGAGCATTTGTGTGTTAGAAAGGTGCAAGGATCAATGTGTTGTGATTTATCCATTCATTCATTTGTTCTCGGGATGGACATTTATATAGCTGCCAGGAAATGGCTACTTGTTCAAGAGCATGATGAATAATGGCTATGCAGTTGAGATAAGGGGTAGTACTGGTTTCTTAGTGCCCAAAAAGAAAAGAGAAAAAGTTTCAGCAAAGAATTACATCCAAGGCAACTGCTGCAGCAAGTTCATGGCAGATCAGGAGGTGGGAGCAATGTTTTGATAATGGTCTTGGAGTAGCAGCCAGTGGTGGTGGTGGTTGTGGTGGTGCCATGCTAGTGTGACTATGAAGGAGAAGGCAAAGTGTGCTGCTGCAGTTGTGAAGAAGCAACTCCAGTCGTGCTGCCCTTATGGCAGATTACTGGATCGTGAGGAGTTACAAGATGTGGAAAAAGGTCATCATCTTCAGGATCATGCAGCAGATGCTAGTGTCACCAGCTCTCACCTTCATCACCATGCAGTGTGTGTTCCAAAAGTGATCAATGATCAAGTGGTGGTAGCAACCAAATCATCATCAATGGAGCAACAACCCATCATGCATAGCAGCAGCAAGATCATCCAAGGTACGATGCCCATCAGTAGTAGTAGTAGTACTGGCAGCTGTAGTAGACTGAAAGTGTTGCAATCTCCTGCCACCACCAACTGCAAGAAGCTCTATACTACCTTCAACCCTTGGTCTGTGGTGAAGCCTCCTGCCAAACCACTGGGAGAACTCCAAATCTTTAGCCCCTTATATGCCCAGTCATCATCATCCCTTCTAAGGCCTGCAGATGCTCCAGAGCTTCAAATCCCTTCTTCCTGTTCACCACCCACCAGCCAGGCCATCCGATTGGAGTCCAACAATCCTTTAGTCGATAGTGCAACAACTTTATCAATTGATTTCTCCCCAATTTCAGATGATAGTTCACAAATCCATTGCCAGTTGGAATCTAGATGGGAATCACCGACTCGATTGCAGCAGGAACACACAAGCACCACCAAGCATGTTTTTGTGCCACGAGGTCCCCTTTTCCATCCAAGCTTTGAGATAGCATCAAATCAAGGACTTGAGGAGTCGCCAGGTGCGTCAACATCACCATTGTCCTACTACTCCAGTCAGCATTTGAAATCCAAGCTTTCGAGACAATGTGTCTCAAGGGGCGATGATGAAAGTCTTCCCAATATTCTTCAAGCTGCATTTCCAGCTCCTGCTGCTTCATCCTCAAGCACTTGTGGTCATGGATCTAAGTGCAGCAGTCTTACACAGAGGATCTCCAAAGAAACAACAGGACATGCTGCTCCAGCAGGGCCACCACCACCACCACCACCACCTGCAGCTACCTCCCCAGGAAGGGCTGGTGGTCTTCTGCGAAATGTGATCCATCCCACCAATAAGAGTAGTCTCAAACTACCTGTCATGGAAAACATACCACAAACAGGTCTTGACAATAGACGAGGATCTCGAGGCTTCAGGGGCAGATTGAAATCCCATGAAAAGTCTCATGCTACCAAACTTGGAACCCGAGAACCTGTCACAACAACAACAACAACAACAACAACAACTGTAGTTTCTTCATCCAGTTGTGAAGCTGGTCCAGGCGGTTGTGGTGGTCCTGTACAATCACCACACTCTCATGGGTCAGCAACAATCTCAGCTTCAGGACCCATTTCCAATGGGTCACTACCCAGTTATGGTGGTCATCAGCTGCTACTGCAGCATCATCCAGAAAATGAGGTGGATATAAGAATTCCAGCTCAAAGTAGTCACTACTACTCCAGTGTGGAAGATGTGAGAGTTCCAGATGCAGCTGTGAAGAAGATCATCCAGGTTCGCAGCTTCAGAGACTACCCATCTGGCCACCATACCAATACCAAAAGAAATACATCAGATGGAACTCCTGTATCATCATCATGCTATGATGCGCTGGTTCCAGTGAGACTGCTAAGTCAGGAGCTCAAGAAAGAAGGGGTATCTGTCGGTACTCAGACGTCAAAAACTGAGACTCAATCATGTGTGAAGAAGCCACAGCAGCAGCAGCAGCAACAGCCTGCTGTTGCTCCTGTAACACCAGCAATCACAGCTGCACCTAAAGCATGGAATGCAAGCATCCACACAGCACAAGATTATAAAGCGATTCTGCAGAGGAAGCAAGAAGCTGCTATGAAGAGAGATCGTGCTTTACAGTATGCCCTCTCACACCAACATTGGAAGAAAAGCTCAAAATTGCACCGCACCATTGGGTGGTCAACCGAAGAAGATGAAGGAATTCTTGACAAAGCTGGATGGATTTGGAACTGGCTGGAGCGTGCAGCACGACTGGGAGTTCATGGATCGACACAAGAGCCAATCTTTGATAACAATTTCAGCCCTGGCAGGGATCCACAATCTGAGAGCTTATCAGTGAAGAGCAGTGTTGGCATCTGCACCACAGAGCTCGGAAGCTGTGGCAAAAACAATGTACATCATCATCATCATCTGCAAGATCATCAGCAGACTCCTGTTGGTTGGTGCAATCCAGATCAATGGCCTCTCTCCTTACGACAACAACATGCTGCAGGTCTGTTTCAGGCTCATCATCATGATGATACCATTCCACGAGAAGACACTGCAGCAGCAGCAAAGCCCTCTCATCTGTTGAAGCCTAAACCTGCAGGACCTCCAGTTAGCACTGCAATCCTTGCTGCTGACACAGAACTGATCCTGAAAGCAAACACAACTTCCACGTCACTCCATCACCAAAACCAATGTCCAACCCACGAGACAGACATTGTGCAGAAGCTGGACATATCGGAGAAAGGAGTTAGTTTCACAGCAACAGATGATCGTGATCATGATCATGAAGCGGAGGAGGAGGAGGATCAGAGCTGTGTACCACCACCACCACCACTACAGAGTGATCATGGCACCTCCTCCAGAAACGGACATGGTGGAGTCATGAGGAAGCTCAAGTTTGGGACCAAGTCATTGCAGCAAGAAAGTGTGGGGAGCTGCTGTATTGCTGGAGAGTAAGAACCTCTGTGACCAACAACAACCTCCATTAGGACATGCCGACTTACTACACACAAAATGACTCTCTTGGTTACAAACTTCTGTTGACAAAGCCTGAATCCCACTAGTACCCAACACAGGGCTGCATATTCATCTTGGCACACAACATTTTGTTATGCTGACTTTGTCTTGGAAAATTGATGATTGATGATGATGGTGATGGTGATGGTGATGGAATTGCTACCACAATTGCAGATTGCATTGAGAGACCTTCCCAGTAAGCTTGATGCCACTGTTGCTGTTGCTGTGAGTACTAGTGCTGATTGCATTGAGAGATCTTCCCAGCGAGCTCAATGATGATGATGATGATGATGAGGATGATTCCAAATTTTTGTGATAAAAACTACATGATGGTCCAAACCACCAAATGCACATTATCTCGTTCCTCAAAGTAGTTGTCATAATATCATTCTGTTCTTTATTGATTTTACGCACACTATCAGTTTAGCTCATTTTTGAAGCTGGATTGTACTAGTTTCTTCTTTGTGTTTGTTCTGTCATTGATTGTAAGTAGTAAAACTACTACCGGAGATGGTTAGACTGCCACACTAGATTCAGTGGCATCAGTCTCTAGAAGAAGAAGAAGAAGAAGAGCAATGTATGTATGTATGCTAGAATTTTTTGAGCATAACTTTGCACTTGTTGCAACTCCTTTGTTTCTAGATGCTTCCTTCTCACTTGTGCTTTGTACTATTTTGGATTAAACAGACGAAGTTGGGCTCAATTTGTAGAAAGTTTGAGATTTCATGGAACACATGATAGTGCATAATAATCATATGCCTCTCTTTTTAGATAAGAAAGGTTTTTAAGTTTGTTTCAGATCATCCCTCAAGGTTTTGGTTGTGCCCAAGGCAAGGAGGAAAGTCCAAATGTCGGGGACAATACATGGTGAGAAAGGAGCATATCGAGAACATTGGGGGAAACATATGGTGAGAATTTCTTGAGTGTTACCATGTCAATGCTTGCATACACACCTATTGTTATCCAAAAACCAAGTAACAAAAAAACCCTCACAAAGTGGAACACTAAAAACTATTTTGCTTTGTGCTGCTAAGTTGAGTGCCCCATGATTTCACTTTCGTGTCTGTAATTAGACACAAAAGCAAAATCATGGGGCACTAATTCAGACTCAACACTGCTGCACAACACAAATCTTGCCCTTTTCCACCCCCCCCCCACACAATCTGAGTTGATTAGAGAAGGATGCACTAATGGTGTTATGAGAATGCCATTGGATGGAACCTGAGACCCCATGCACTGATTTTATTTTTAAAAATTTGCAACAAAATTTCAAGCTCAAAAATGAAAAGGAACATTCTGTCACAAAACAATGGCCCCATTTTAAACTTTTTTCATGACATTTTCTGAGTAAAAAGAATGGTTGCCCCCTCCCTGGGGGGAAGATCTCTAGACTCTCACTCTCTCCAGCAGCAACATGTCAGAAACCACACTGCCATGGACTACTAACTTCTCCCTATGGATGTTCTTGTAGAAGTGGTCACTCAGCAGCAGCAGATAACCTTTTGAAATCATGCAACTGCCATGGGCATGGGTCATCTCGAAAACGTCGTCGTACAATAATAACAACCACACCACAACCACTCAGTCTGAGAATTTCATAAGAAAACCATTATTGTAAGTTGCAAATGAGATTGCTTCAATTTGGAGCATGCATGCCCAAAAGGCAGCAATAAAATGCACTGTACAATGCATTTCGGATGAAGATTTGCAGAAAAACACTCTGAAACTACTTGGGGCTTGTAAAAGTGCACGCATGAAAAGCACCAGTAGAGCAGGAAATGAGTGATTTTTATAGGCTTAACTCCAATGATTGGCCCCCAAGTGATGAGCCTTAAATAATCAATCACTTTGTACAATCCAATTTTTCCAGGTCTATTCGCGAGGATGGGAAGATACCTTCATTGCAGAGTGAATGTGCTCAATACATGGTAGTTGGGCTTGCTCTTAGCATAGAACATCTCCACCCATAGCACTAGAATGGCCTATAAACTGAATTTTGGATATAGAGTAGCAATCAGATAGTGTGAAACTCAATTCGGGCCTGTAAGTAGATGAGGATAAAATTAACACTATACGTTGGAAATGGTAAACATTATTGATAGAGGCACTAATAGAGGGTCTGGGTTGAGATGCTTCCAGAGGTACCCACCAAGCCACACTAAAAAATAATAGTAGAGGATGCGGGTGGAGATTTTATGAGCTTGCTTCTTGTCATGTTATAACAATCTTCTCACAAATGCATCTATCTCAAGCTATGATTTTTTCTGAATGTGGGAAGAAGTTAGCATTTGTTACAGAGTACTTAATTCTGTGAGTAGGTTTGCATCTAACTTCAAACTATCAGTAAATTATTAATATGATGTCATGAGCATCCTAGGGAGCCTTGAAATTACATTCATTGACACACATTAGTGGTTTAGGGTTTAGGGTTTAGTGGATGCATCTATGGGCACATTTGATGTAACATTGTAACATTGTCAGGGTAAGTAAAATGGAGCAACAACTATACGGTTTTTTTTTTTTTTTTTTTTCCCTTCTATCAATTTGAGCTCCGTGTGCTGCACACTCACTACTTGTGATGATCAACTATTTTATTTTATTTTATTGTGATATTTTCATATGGTTTTCAATAATTCAACATTATTTATGTCAATATCAAATTTAATTTTAATTGATATAAATATAATGGACATGAAAAGGCATGTGTTAATTTACCTTTTCCTATCCATGTTGGTCGTGGGTAAGGAAAAGGGTGAATGAATAGTTAGATAAAAATAGGGGATAAGAAATAAATAATAAAAATGAAGTGAGATAATTATAAGAATAAAAGATAATTATTAAGAAGAAGGAAGTGAGGTAGTTAGGCTTGAAAATGAAATAATTATATTCAAAAATGTTTTTGAAATTGTCTAGGGATGACCATACAAAAGATTATGCAAAATCAATAAAGAGCCCATGAAAGATTATAAAAAATCACTCGTATATCTTTTCCTCAAACTTCTTGTGACTAGAATAATGAAGCAACATCATGAACATCCTAAAAACCTTCAATTACATTCATTGGCACACATTAGTGTGGGTGCATTAAGGGGCACATTTGATGTAAGATCGTAACATTGTCAAAGTAAAATGGAACAACCCATACACGATTTTTTTTCCTCTATCAATTATGTGATGTTGTGAAAATGATGATCCTCCATAAGAAGATTTAGTCAAATTTGGTTATAAATTTCACTCTGTTGATTCATCAAACTTAGTTTTAGGTAGGACAATTTTAGGTTCCATAAGTCATAGTTGTCACTTGAACAATTCCAAATTCAAATATCTGTAGCTGATTCTGAAATAAGGGGGCATGGAAATGCATCTTTTAGATATATGTTGTTTTTTAAGGTTTTTTTTCAACATTGTATTAAGGAACAAATTTTCAATACCTAGTTCACCAATTTGCATCTAATTTCTTTCAATTAAATTTAAAATCAATTGAATTAAATCTTAATCCAATTATTGAATTCAAATAGAATTCAAGGTATTTGAATAAAATTTAATAAAATCTAAATTGAATTGAATTGAATTGAATTGAATTTCAATCAAAGTCAAATTTGATTCAATTTAAGTTGTTGCAGCATCATTCAATATTTTAATTCAAATGGCACTTCATTTCCACAAAATCAATTAATTAATTGGTAAATTCCATTTTACACCTCCACCCAACACTAGCAAACAACCTACATGCCAACACACTTGGTCACTAGGAAACCCGAAGAACAATTAGCACCAAGATTGCCACAACACCCCAAAACAACCAATAAGATTTCAAACGAAATTTGCTGCTCTCAAACGTATACAGAATGAGCATAAAAAGAATTGAGCTAAGTACAAAGGCACAGAGGACTTGCTCCAGAATTGAATCACAGTTATTTCTGTGCTTACAGTTTCGTTCAAAGTCAAGCAGGACTGTGGTATGACCAGTTATTAACAGTTCAAGTTAACATCTACAACTCACCTTTAAGACCCACCTTAGGTTATTGTTGCAGTCAGTTCCCAAATGTGAGAAGTTGCTCAGCTAGCCTTCCAATCTGGCCCCATATATCATGATAGAAGTTGCAGCTTCCCCTGAACCTTTCCATCCTCCATTTTTGCATGACCCACAGACATTGCAGACTACCATCCATGCCAGTTTCTAACCATGTCGCAGGCAATCAATAACTAAGTTCATACAACTACCTCCCACTTTCCATAAGAAAGTTGGGAGATGGGTAATAGACACCGGCTCCCTTATAATCCTATCCCGTACAATAGAAGAATCGCAATTGCAGTGAATGATCATACTGTTTCCAGCTTGGAAAAGTCACCAGAGTGTATGCATTTTTGTTGTAAACCATCCACCAGCCGAGCACAGCAGGAAACTCAACTTGTGCATGACCAGTTAAGGCTTCAATGAGAAAGCCAAGCCAATTTTAGCATGCTTGTCTAGGGCCTTTGTATCCACCTCACCAGAAATCGTAAGCAGTGATTTTGGCCTCCATTCATGCTGCAGAAGTGCTGCCAACTTTCCATGATTGTTCATTCTTGTCTTCAGCATGGTTATGGTATCCAATTCATACAAACCACCCACTGTGAAGGTGTTCTCATTCTTTGAAATCTTGTGTGCAATCTCCGCAGCAACAGTAGTCTTTGTTGTGGGACTTACTGTATGCAAGTAGGAGGCCTTCAGCAAGTCCCCCTTGTCAGCTCTAGAAAGCCAACCCAAATCAATTGAATCAGCTTCCAAAGTGTATCTGAACAGACTGATTTGTAATGAATTGTGAATTGGGTGGAACCTGAAGTGCAACAGAAAACAGCTGGCTAAAATAGACTCTTCAGGACATGAGTTATGCAAACCCTACACAATGAGGGATGCACTAAAGTCTGGCTTTGTGAAGCCAACAGCAGCATTGTACTTGGTGAGACAACCCAATGCTGTGTCAAAAGCCATTTCTCCACCAAAAGCAAAGCCATCACTGCCGACACATCCAGTGGCCTCCACAATAGGTGATGATGTCAGCCCAATGCCTCCTGTTACACTCCCATACTCATGGCAGTATTGAAGCTCAATCTGCATTGGACAAATTGATTCTCAGACCTATATCAAGATTCAAGCTCCGATTGCATCTCCAATGGCACAAATGCATACATCTATGAGATTGCAGAGAAACTCCCCAACAACACTTTGAAGATAACACAATGATGAGTGGGGTAAAAACCCTATGAGAGTCACTCACAAAGTGCAAGACCATCATCACCCTCATCATGAATAGCAGTAACAAGCTGCCATGATTCCCCACTTACTTCATCAGCTCCTGACAGCAGGTCTAGATAAGTATATAATAATCCCACAATTTCAGGCAAGACTGTTATACAAATATCTGTGTCCTGAGTTTCTGTCACATTTCCAAAAGAAACCTCAAGACTCAGTCATGACATTGGCTACAACTCAAGAAACAATGTTAATAAAAGAAAAGTCAATGGAATAAACACTACCAAACATAGGCCCAAACACAGAATGATGGAGGCTAGACCAAATACAGTGAATTCACTCATACAAACAACACCCCTTTAATTAGTTTTTCACAATCCCTGGGAATTGCCAATGCGTTCAATGGCAACATCGTCATTTCACAACATCTCCTTACTGTGTTACAAATCACGTCATCTGAAACAATCTTCTATGTTTTCCTCTATTGAAGAACTGCTTCAGTTGCTGAGAACCCATATAGAGATTTGAGATTTTTTTGCAAGTCGTGCAGAAATGAATAACTGGCAGACTTAATAACAAGAAGGCTTTCAATAACACTGATGCATGATCAGTCCTGTGTTGATAATACTCAATCACCAAACTAATCAAATAACAGATGGAGTACTGACACACCTTGCCAGAGTGGTGATCTGGGATGGTGAAACTGAAAACAGCTTTTGCTCCAGGCGCACAATCATCAACCACAACAGTTGCAAATATCTGCCAATGGACAAATGTTTTGTCCTTCAACCTCCCAAAGCTACAAGAGCGTAGAAGAGGATGCAGATCAAATTTCTAGGATTCACAACTGCAGGTACAGCCTCTAAGAAAACTAAAAAATAGTACTCAACAACAAAGCCGCTTTGAACAGGTGTATTCTTGAATCTACCAGATTCTGGAACCACCACTTTGATAATGACAAAAGCAATTGCCTACAGAAAATACTTACATTAAGTTCTTTGCCAACTTTGATGTCCGTTGTGATGTTCTTTCTTTTCAGCCTACAGGAGAATCTTACATTTGATTGTGTGTCAACTTTCAGCTCTGTTGTGATATTCTTGTTTTTGAATGATGTGGTCACATCTCCAAAGAAGGCATTCCTATGCTTTGCACCACGAGTAGTAAAGGTCTACATGACACAAATACAAAAACATGT
The DNA here is from genome assembly GCA_963921925.1 of Sphagnum tenellum. Taxonomy (NCBI): domain Eukaryota; kingdom Viridiplantae; phylum Streptophyta; class Sphagnopsida; order Sphagnales; family Sphagnaceae; genus Sphagnum; species Sphagnum tenellum. The sequence goes on from OY998159.1 coordinate 1,708,384, forward strand.
CAGAACTCCACCAAAAGGAACTGCAAATAGTGCAGACAAAGATCTTCCAAAATGCTCTACAGCAGGGTTATAATAGAGCAGTTTTAACTCTTAGGTCTCCTGGAAGACTGGTTTGCCTACCAATCCAGACTCGGTGGTTGTTGAAACTATAAACTTCTGGTCATACGTGTAATCCTTTGTAAGAAGATCTGCAAGAAGAAGACCAAACCACCAGCCAGCCACAGAAGGTCATTGAGCACATGTCAAACTCTCACATCTTTGACTGACTACTCAAGGACCAACTATTCAGGTTTGGAGTTTCCATACATGGAACAGAAGAATATTGTGTACAGCGTACACAAAGCATTGCCAACTTGTCCATGTTATCGTTCCAAGACAATGCCCTAGAAGAGACCTATGTTAACCATGCGATTGATCTTTGCTGTGATCACACAGTTCTGACATCCACAGATCCTTTCACAGCAACACAGATCCGCAACATTTTCAGCACCAATCCCCTCACATCAGTAACCTGGTGTGTTACACACAACTAGGTTCCATGGTTTGTGTTCCTAGTACATACAAAATTGGAGAATTGATTTCACTGCATTTATCTTCATCTCCCAATGTGAAATCCCCCTATGAAACCAGTGCACTATTTCATCTGCTGAAGTGCCCTCCTCTTCTCTGAAACCAGAATCTACATCTGTTGCCAATGAAACCAATATCTCAACGCTATTGGCAACAGAATACGTCAAAATTTCGTCCTTTTGGACACGAAAACTTCTCTTGGTTTAAGGTCTCCAGCAGATAGCACACTCCCGCATTGTTGCTTACAAACTTCTAATCTCAGCGTCTGACATATTTGCCATCCATACGGAATTTTTCGTTCTTTTTTTCCCTTATTTTACTTTTTCTTGCTCTCGGTACTCAAAGAAAGATAAACGTGCATGGGCCCGAGGCTCTTTCTCTTCACTTCTTGATTTCATATTTTTATCAAAAGGAAAAGAGGCAGAGAGAACAAGAGCGCACCGTCTGTGTGGAGAAAGAAAACGGCAATCGATCGCAACATAAAAGAACCGAGAGAGCAGACACAAAACATACACAATGCGAGAGAGAGAGTTCCGCCATCCCATCAACATAAAAAGAGAGAGCAAGAAAACGCAAAACGCACTCTTATGTTGCGTGTGTGTGTGTGTGAGAGAGAGAGAGAGAGAGAGAGAGAGAGAGAGAGAGAGGGAGATAAGCACAAAAGGGAATGTAGAGTAGAGAGCCATACCTTTCGTCTTCCTGCCGATATCGGAGTAGTAGCCCAGTCCCTTGCCTACCTTGCCCATAACGACGACGCTCTTCTGTAACTCCCTCGTCCCGAAAGAAAAGAGGAGAACAAAGCGAATTTAAAACAAGACGATGAGAGGGGGGGGGGGGGGGTGGTCGGGATCTAGAAATTAAAAAAATTTAAGAAAACAACAACAACAACAAAATGAGAAACAACAACAGAAAGAAAATTGTATCGAGAGGCTTGCAAACCTTTGAAGAAATCAGAGGGAGTCTCGCGCGCGCGCGCGCGCAGGCACACGTAGAGCAAAATTCTCTTGTAGTAGCACAACGATGACGGAGAATTAGGGTTTGGGTTAGCTTTGTCAAAAAATTTAAACCTCGTTTTCAAATTTGCTGAATATTAATAGAAAGTTACGCTGAAATTTTTTGAATGCATGCAGCCAACGAAGTTCGATCTCTAGATCTCTACCGGATGAACAGAGTTCAGTACCAACTTACTAACCATCTAACCACAAAAGCACTAACCTTCTCTACTACATATGTGTGGTTGTAATAAATTCAATACAAAGTGTTGAAATTTTCAATTTTCAAATTTTAACCACCAAATTAAGAATTGAAAATTAAATTAATTATTCAGCATCGAGGTGCCGAACCGGAAAAGGTATTATGATATCAAAATAAAGGACCTTGATTAATTAATAAGTATTGCAATAACTACAAAACATCATATATGATAAGGGTGGTCCATTTGGAGTTGGTGTTGAAATGTGAGCGATGAATAAGCTACAATGACTCACTAGTAAGTATCCTATATTTCATGTCTTTTGAAATACGTGACCTAACACTCACATGTGATTGGTTGGATTTTTAAATTTACCATATGTTGGGCCAAACACTAATGCTACAATTGAAAGTTCCCATGAGACATTGAAAGCTCAATTAAAGTCAGGGAAAAACATATTGGTTGATCATCATGTGGATTGGTGCATTCATGAGTTAAATGGAAAAGTCCTCCCTTAATACTAGTATCAAAGTCTATGCAAGAACTTTGCGTTCATGAACAACAAACACCAAGAAATATTTGCAATTGGGGAATATTTGTGGTTGGGGCCTTGTTGGAGGCGCAATTGATTCTTGACACAAATGTTACATTGCTTTCCTATGAAGGTGGTTTAATGCTAGTCATGTCATCCAAGAAAGCCCATGTGTGATACACCATCCATAACCCAACATTGAAATGGGCATGTTGTAATTGCATCCATGCACAATGTGGAAACATTTGCAAGCATCAACTCAAGGTTATAATGTTTGTTCACCATGACCTTGGAAAGGGCATAATTGCTTGTATTTGTGGATCTTTAAATGGGATTGTTGAAGGTGTGTTGAAAAAACTAGGTGAATACACCCACCCCCCTCCCCCCGCAATAATGACAATTCCACCTATATCAATTCATAAGTTGATCACCTCAATATAACTCAATTTAGAAAAACATTTTTAGAACATGGCATTGGATATGGTGGATGCAACTAGTGGGCATCAAATTTTCCTTGAACATTTGATGGCAAATTTTCATCGTGCATAGGGCAATCAAAGAAAGGTTGTGGCAAAGTTGTAGTGTGGGTTATATAATCCCATAGGCCCAAACCTTGTGCTTTTACCAATCAAAGATGGACAAGGGTTCAACCTCAAACAAAATTGGGACTTTTTGGCTCTTTGGCATAAGCCAATTGCAAAAAAACAACTATTGTTGGCACCACCTCAATAGGCAAAACAATAAAACATTGATACATTAATTTTAGTGATGAAAATTTCAAGGAATTGGTATATGGGGTTTTTTCATATGTTTGCCCTATACATTTTGACATGTAATTGTTTTTCACATTTTGGTTGTAATGTGTTATTTGAGTCAAATTCCATTTGACGGTTCAAGCAATTTGCCTATCAATGTCTTTCGTCGTTACTATTTTACTTCGTCGTCTTTGGGATGAAGAACAAGGATTATTGTTGCGCATTGAAAAGGTTTGTTATTGTTGATGAATAGGGAAGGGGTGATGGTGGATTAGGTTTAAATTTTGAAAATCTCACAAACCAGATCCCTTTGCCCAATATCTCTACTAATTTCACCTAATTCCTAACCTTAAAATCACACCATCAAAAAAAATTGTGTGTCTAAAGGCTAGCTTTTGATGTGTATGCAAAGATGATGGACAAAATTTCAAGAAAAAATGGTGATGCACTAAGTTCACAGTACATTGTTCTAAATTTGAAACCAAACATTGGCAAATCAATAGGATTTCTTTTGGCTCGAGGAAGCTGCTGCTACTATGTATTGTTACCATATAGTGTGTCTTCTTCATCTAAAAAGTCATTTATGTGATCATCGCTCTCACCACAATGATGAAAAGCCTTGGGTGTTGTTTTTGCTTATGGCTACAATGGATTCTTGGCTAATAGCTTCAAAGTACTATGAAGATGTGGTTTCACACAATTCACAACATCATGGTAACTCGAAGTTCCAAGATAATTTCTTTATAATTTGGTTGTTGAATGTCCTCATTTGAATCAGACATGTGATATTGATTAAATTTCTTGTGTCTGAATTGACAATTGCTTTAAAAAATGCATAATTGTTTCTTTGCAATAGAAGTTGCACAAGAACCTTAAGAAGGAGGAGACACACACAAAAAACAAGAAATCATAGAACATGTGGAGGATGTAAGGCATGTAAACAACCAACATTGTAATGTTTGAGATTAAATTGGAAACATTACCAACTCATCAGTAGCAAATTCTTATGTGTTTATCAATGGACACATAACATTTCTTGGTATGGTGATGTTGTTCTTTTGCAAAAAGTGTAAGTAAAAAAGAATAGTGACCATGGTGGCAATTAATAAAGATTGTCAATTGAACTGGAAAGAACTTTAAGTCTTTTGATCATTCATTCAACTACCCATTCATATTTGAGTGCCAAAGTTTTATTCAAAAAAACCATAGATTGTAATCCTACAACTAATATGGTCACAATGTTCCATAGATTGCAATACTACTGCTAATGTGGACAAAATGTTCCACAAATTGAAAGACTAGGAACATTTGTAATCACATATGTTCCACAAATTGTAAATTGCAAGTGTGTTGAATATAATGAAACAATGGGTGTCTTCAACAAGTTTATGCCACAAATAATAAGGTCTAATAGAGTTATGCACCCAAGGCCATGCTTGAAAGAATGCCCCATAGGCCACTATGACCATCCTTAATGTGGCACACCTATGTTAATGACACATCCTGTTGGTTAGACACTTGCTTCAATAGTTGAAACAAAAGGCTAGATTTTTGCAAATGAAACACTTTGTTGCTGCCATGATTGTTTATTTTCTTTGCATAATGCAATCTTAATCAAGATCCAACATGGGGACATAAGCATTGAGATGTGGTGATGTAAGTTACAATAGTTGATAATGAATATTATTATGTTTTGACAAATTGGGGGCATGTTGTATTAGAAGAAATAAACAACCCTTCTTTTTTTTGAAAATTTTCTTCCACATTTACCCTTCAAAAGGGAAGGCTTTGTTTTACATCTAATGAAGAAAGCTTGGTGTACCTCCTTTTTTTTTTAATGTGGGAAGACTATTGTGTTACCAATTTGGGTTCTAACTAAATCTGCCAATAAGGATGAAAGCATCATAAAAATGAATCTATGTGAATGAATATTGACAACATTTTAAATTTTGTGTACCAAATTGTGAATATGTTGAAAGTCCAATATTTCAAATGTCTACAAGCTAGTGAATAATTTTAATTTAAAAAATAACAAAAAGGGGAAGACAAAAAGGTGTTTACCTAGCCCACAACTAGACAACTACATATATTATAATAAAAAATTATCAAAAATTTAGGACATTGTTTATTGCATTTTATCCTTTGTATATTATTTTTACATCTATTTGTTTTTACAGTCTATGTACATTGTTTTTTTTTGGAGGTTGGCTACCCATCTTAGATATTCCTATTTTCCAGGCAATTCCGGGTTCTATCTAGTTTAGTATTAAGGTTCTTTTTTTTCTGTTTGTATATATATGGGTCCCGCTCCTGAGAGACTGCATGCTTGAAATTTGTACTCGACTAACCTCTCGAATAATTGCCGTAGATAATTTATATTATACTTTTGGAAGTCAAACCTCGGGAGTCGATGGTGAAATACTAGAAGCTTCTTCGCGAATCAGTCTAATTCGTCGTATCCCTTGGATTAATCTGAGAAACTACAAGAGCTCATTTTTCCATGGCATGATTAAGCATCCACATTTGGACATTAGTAGGATGTATTCTATGAATTATGGTATCTTATTGTGTGTTCTCTTACAATTTGAATTTCGATCAACTTCATGATGAATGTTGCCATGATATTCAATCAACATTATCATTAAAAAAATATGGAGATTGCAAGAACTTAATCACACTTTTTAAGATTAATCAACATTTCATTGATCTTGTAGTCATAAACCAAAAGGTAGATCTTCCTCTTGAATTGTTTGAATCATTTCCTATGCTTGGAAGGTGATGCACCTCCACACTCCTTGAAAGATTAAAATATGAGTCCAAAAGTGAAAACAACAAAATAAGAAAAAATTAAATGAGTATGTTCCCTAATTCGTAACACTTCAAAAGTAGATGGGTGTGCTAGGATGAATGACATGTGGGTCAATTATTCACGCGAACTTGCACAAATTAAACAACAAGTTGGTTAATATGTAGTTAAAGCACTCTTGGTACACGAACGAACCACATGCATACACAAACTCATAAGACTCATCACGACTTGGACTTGGGGGAAACCACCACCTTCCCCCTTATAGTATTTTTTGTGCATGGCCACATCACATGCATCCAAATGTCATTTTGTTTCGGGACTCCCAAGTTGGGGGTTTCAATTTTTTTGAAATTGGGACTCGCACGACTTTGGAGGCCCATAACTTTTTGTGTAGAACTTTGATTGAGATGAGGTCCAAAGCAAAATTGTAGCCCTTGTCAAGCCTTTTCATTATTTATGTCATGTCACCTATATGCAAATAAATCAGGGTGATTTCCAACTTTTAATGGTTAGGAGTCAAATTGGTAATTTGATTCCCAACCCTTCATTTGGTCATAATTTATGTTTTAAGTATTCAAATGGGACGTACGAGTCTATTTTAGACATCTAAGTTCCAAGATCTTTTCAATGGTACAAGGAACTTTTCAATCCAATGAGTTTTGACCCTTGCAATGGTTCCATGAAATTTCAAAAGTCCATTGGGACTTCAACTCCCAAAGTGGGAGCCCACTTGGGAGAATGTGGGTTCATTCCTTCACACCCTCCTACACTTTTGGGAACATGAAATGTGACTCTTGGGCTTCATTCTTGGCCAACACCTTTGCAAGCCCTTGATTTCGTCGTGAGCCCAAGGTTAAGGTCGCAACAGAAGTGGTTAAACATAATAATTTGTCTCCTTCATTTCACAACTTTGTAAAAAACCATATTGCTACAATTGGAGTCTTTTTATGCATCATAAATATTGCATGGCCTAACAATCATAAATTCAATTTTATCCTGTTTTTTTAAAAAATTGGACAAAGGAGGAATAATCTTAAATTATTATTGTAAGGGGTTTTGTTTATTTTGAAAAAGATTTTTCAATCACACATTTTCCATTCAAAGAAATGGAAAACTATGTGTAAATATGATCATGCAGCAAACTACAAAGGTCATCAGCCTTTAATTGGACAATGTAAAAATTCTTAGTGTAATTATTTGATCTCCAAATCCATGTTTCAATTATGCTATTATAATTTGAGATTCATATTGATAATTTTTCATCTAAAAGCATCCCCACCACTACTTAAAATGCAGCCCTACAAAAATATTTTTCTCATTTAAGTTTAGTTATTTATTTTTGTACAACCTCACTTACAAAACTAAAACTAGGACTACAAATATGTCAAAATTACTAATAGCAAACCACTTGGACTATATATTGTAGGATGTGAGCTATTATCAAACATCTTTGTTGTTGGTGGCAAGTGTCCTCCAAATGGCAAAACAAATACCCATCATGTTGCATCAATGTGTGCCCCTTCAATTGTAGGCTAGTGACCAAATTTATTGAATGTGTTTTTTTTTGGAATGAATAATCCACTACATACATGGAGAAAATAAGATGTTGAATAGTGTACACCTTGCATTTGTTGTTTCTAGCAAAACATGACCATTATGTCATATCATTTTTAAAAAAATCTTCTAACATCATTTATTTGTGGTCAAATTTTGGAGTTGGAAGCAACTCATACATAAGAATGCACTCACCCTAAATTCCACTAAATGTTCTCAGTTTTAACAAGCTTTGGTATATCTACCTTGTGTTGGGATCACTTGTGCAAGCTAATTGAGGAATCAACCTAGTAAACACTCCAAGGACCTTATAAGTAGTTGATGATTTCAAAACCCCTTTTGTTACTTTTTTATTCGCTCACATGTACTTGTGACAAGTATACATATGGTTGTTCAAACTACAAGGGATTTTTTATAGGATCTTTTGCAATTTAAAAAACATATTTCTATTGAAATAAGATGAAAGCTTGTTGACCGGCATGAGAAGTGCATAAAAAGACTGAACCTTTGGCTAACGATGTTCCATGCATTTCCCTCTCTTGATCATTTGTAGTGGGTATGGATACATAATCTTCGACCCATGATGTTGGCAAGTGTTTAGAAAAATAGTTAAACCAAAAATTCCAAATAATATCGTTATTTAACCTGCAACAAGCTTGTGATCGTAAGCTTCATTTCATTTTAGCTTGTCCATTTGCTTATTTATCCTTGTACAAGCAAACATCTAAGCCTAAGGCACATAAAGACCTACATAGAAGGTAATGGCTAGGACCCCCTTTAAGCACACCATAATGTACTAATCACAATAAAATAAGGAATTTGCAAAATGTAAAATTTTCTTGCGACATGAATTTTCCTACATACACAAGCCTAAAAAATTGTGGATCTTAAAAAGTAAGCAACATGCACCTATGGAACAACAATATTGTGACTTTGAAGATGATTGTAACACATCAAATAATGTCAATTGGAAGCAAATCATAATAAAGAGGTTCATAAACCATCAAACAAGTTGTCACCAATGTTCCAACTATCCATTATGTATGTGAAAAAAATTGTTTACTCAATGGCAAGTTGTGACAAGAACAAAAACAATCTTTTTTTAAACTATTTCATTCAAATTTGTTCATGATGTGAAGCAACCAATTTTTTGCCTTAAACCAAGGGCATCCTAGTGCTAATACCTAAAAAAAAATGCATAATGTACCAAAAGAATGCAAAGTTTTGGATTGTAAAACTTGGAAAAATGGAAATTCATGACAAAAAATTTATAAGAATTTTGAACTTTTCATGTCATGAATTGAAAACAATTTGTTATATTCATAAACAAAATTTGTATTTTTGGAACTTGGAACAACATGTGACATTACACTAATTTGTACATATATTAGGTGATCAGTTAGAAATTGGGTGCTTGGGGGATCTTCCTAGTTGCTAAGCTAATAGGTCCTAGAGTTCATGTAGATCCTCCTAAAGCTTTGGCTTCACTTGGAGTAGCCGAGCTCACATTAATTGTGACTAGTAATTCAAATTTATCATGTTGGTTGTCAATATTGAAAAAAATTGTACTACAAACTTCAATAAAATGTGGGTAAATGGTTTTGCAAACCAATATGGAGAGAGCACATGGTTGATAAGAATAGTAAAAAGTGGGTTTAATTGTTAGCAGTGTACCAAAAACAATGGATCCAAAATAATTGTAGGCATGTTTGGTTCTTGCCCACCCAAAATTCCAACTATCTTGTTGCATGGCCCACAAACATTTTGCAACAATCCATCCATCTACAATCTTTTTTAAAAAACCCTCTTTAAAAAAGAACAAGCCTTCTTTGGATGTTCAAATCTTTCAATTTTGATAGCAACCAATACTCAACCATAACTTGTCAAACAAGCATTTGTGACATAGTAACACACACACACACATGTCAACAAAATGGCTTCTTGGTACTTACTTAAAGGAAACCAAAGAGCTTGCGCACATATCCCTTAAAGGCATTTCTATTGGTGAAGTATCATGTCCAATAGCAATGTGGTTTCTCTATGTACCTACATCATAAATATGACTCAACCATTTTGAGTGAGGCCCATCAAAAAAACAAAACAACATCAATGGAAGGAGAACATCAAGTTGGATAAAGAAATCAGATGACAAAAAAATTCATGCCCAACTATAGGACTTGTTTTTAAAAGCCTTACAAGAAAAATTGCATGTCTTCAAGGGCCATGTTTCATTGGCTTCATTTACAACATCCACATACATGGAGGGTGTTGAATAGAATACATTTAACAACCATCCTATCACAAACAATAACAATGACCTTTAGTGCAAAACCTAAGTGAATCTTTGAAACCCATAGCCTTTATAAGAGCCCGTATGGTGTCATAACCATTGCTGGGTTTAGGGTTTAGGATAAACTCAAAAGTCTTCTTAAGACATTAAATACCTCAAAAGGAAAAGACCTCAAAAGTAAGGGAAAACAAAAGCCCATACATAAATCCAATGCATAAATTTCACCAAGTTCACATGGTGAATGAGCTTATCCATTTGCTTGAACGACATTTTGGCATACGTATACACAAAGTCATCACCCATGGTCCACATTAGATGGTTTGTCCGATACTCATTGCTTTATGCACATTCAAAAATAAACACTATGGTGATTTAATTTCTTGTTACACCACACACATAAATTCTCAACATTGATTTTGCACATGACTCTAAGCACCAATTCAGCAATTAGGCTTTCCTTATATAGCTAACAAAATATTACATAACACAAACAAAATATGTTGTACATCAATGTTACAAACATGGTTTTGAGTGTACTCCACAAAGATATCAACTAATTCATGTACATTGTAGTCGTTGAGATGAACATCATCTTGCACATTGGTACCAACAACAAAAAATAGAAACTCCCACATTATATATATATATATATATATATATATATATATGAAATTGTAGAAAAAACCACCCTATGGTAACACAATTGTATGGTGATTATTTGTGTCAAGTCTGAAGCCAAACAAAAGAAAAAAACAAAAGCATTTAGGTGTGTTAGTTACCTAGATAGGAGAATTTTTGGAACTAATGTCAAATTTGAAGCCAAAAAATGGTTCATAATGGGTCCAAATGTAATTTTGGTTGTACATACTAAGGATGTTTCCTACACCCTACTTGTTTTGGATGACATCCTATTAATTCCCATACACATGAAAAAAACACTTTGAAAATGATTTCAATACAATTTTCTTTCCTTTCAATTTGAGCTTTTAAATTGTTCCACAACCTTAAACTCTGAACCCTAATCCTAACAACAACCATTATTGTTGTTGAAACCTATTGATTTTTATGTGCATGTGTGTTTTTAAGCTTGTCCAACAAGGTCCTTTTTCTCCCATTTTCTTCAAAGGGAAATAAACCATTTTTGGTACCCAAAACATAAACAAAAATCTTGGAGCCTACATATCTGGGAGCATATGTTTTAGATCCCTCGAGAATCACCATGTCATTGTCATATGCACATTGGATAGAACTCAAGACCACATAATCGTCCTGCTTTTCCAAATTATCCATCAAGAAGCAGAAGAAAAATAAAAATAAAAATTCCTTCAAATAAAAAAAATAGGACAAGAAAGCAAAGAAAGAAGTCATAACATGCACCTATTTTTTTGTGTAGAGACTGATGTTACACAACAAGAAGATGTCCATAATAGTGGTAACTTATATCCAAATTATGCAAAAGAGAAAAGAGATAAAAGGATTTGTTTGCAAAGATAAGATAATGATGTTGATATGGCATAAAGTGGTATGAGTAGGTATTCATACCACCTCAATGTAATACCAAAGGCCAACCGTAGTTTGAAGGTTGGTTATGATGTATTGGTTGTTACAAAGTGCTAAAATGTGTTAGCAAATTTGGATGGATTTTGGTTTTTCCAATCCCAATTGACAAGCCTCATCCTACTTTTTGAAACATACCATAAACCAAATGCATGATGTGTTTGTGGGTGTATTAGTTTTGCCATATTTTTCCCAAGGTCAACATCACTGATTGTGCCTTTGTGGACCTCATTGTGTGGTTCCTCATTCAACTTTAGTTTCCTTTCGCCCTTGTCCAAAACCTTTTATGCATTTGATGGAATTCCTTTTGACAAATTTTTTTGGTTGGCAAGGGTTGTGCAAGTAGGGATGATGAGAAGGGTCATAATTTATCCCACCTATTGGCTAAAAAGGAACTAGGAAAAACATAGGTGCTAGTAGCAGAAGAGGAGGTGGAATATGAAGTCAAGATGGAGGAGGAAGAGTAGGTGGGGAAGGTGGAGGTGGAATAGGAGGTGAAGATGGATGAGGAAATGAAGATGTTGGGATAATCCAAATAACTCTTCCTTTGGGAACATGTGGAGAAGTAAGCACCACAATAGTATGTTTCATGCCCTTGGGTTTTTCATGAGTTGAAGCATTAGTACCTTCATCAAGTTTAGTATCCTACACAATCTAAAAAAAGTTGAATTAATATTTACCAACAAAAGACTTCATTGACAATACATTGACATATTGTTTTATATGTTGATACATATAAAATGATACATTGATTCATATAGTTGAATGTATGTTACATGTGATACATGAAGTTAGATACCTACATAATTCCAATGCATTGATATTGATACATTCATACACATATAGTTTTATACAATTAAAAAAATAGTATGGAAAAATGGGAACATTTCACACCTTTTTAGACTTGGGTGTGTTTTCTAATTTTTTTTCTTTGTAACCTTCACATTATTAATTTTTAAGTTTGATTCCTTTTTGTTTTATGGTTCTTATATTGATAGATACAATTTGATATATGTTACTTAATATAATGTTATAAAGTTGTATACATTGATATCCATCATGTAATACATTGATACATATGTAGTTTTAAAAACCCTAAAATAATAATATGACAAAGTAAGGTTAATTTCACACCTTTGTAGCTTTTGCACGCCTCTCAATAATTCTTTACTTTATAACCTTTACCTTAGAGTTTGTAACCACTTCACTTTATAGTTCCTACATTGATACACATGATTTGATATGCATAAATTGTTATACATATAGTTGATGCATCAATACCCTTAATATGATACATTAATACACATGTAGTTTGATATAATTGAAGCAAAAATAAAAGAAAGTGGGGGAGATATTGCACTTTAATTTTGCTTGATGGTTTGTGTATTTTCTTTGTGGTTTTTCAATGGTTTGAGTTTTTTTACTCTTTCATCTTCCCAAGTGCTTATTCAAGCACACAATTTTTATAACCACAACTCGCATTTTATTCTTTCCTTAGTCAAACTTGAACATAGGATAAGATTTGAACATGATCTTATTACATTTTTCATCCAAAGCCTCATTGTAGCTTTGGATAACTCAGTGATGATTGAATTAGATCTTACTGGACAATGATGGATTGTAGTAGCAACACTCGAAAATGTTTCTAATAGCATTAAATAAAATTTTCCTATTATCGTTTCATTTTTGTATCAATTTGCGCCTTGGTAGGTGACATTGATAGCCTTCACATTGATCTCAATGGAAATATTTATTGATTTAGTACTTGACATCTTTGGGAAAGCTTTCAAAATAAATAGAATTTATTAAGTTCAATACATTGTCATATTGATACATTGTGCAATTGTGATACACTTATGCCATATGTAACATTTAACAAAATATTATACATCCAAACATAAACATGATACATTAAAACACATAAATTTGATAACAAAGCCATGGAGACATAATCATATTCTTTTATACCACATTCGTTATTACTTGTTTTTATCTCACTAAGAAAAAGTGGATAGGCACATTGGCATTCCTTGTACCTATCCAACAGTATTTTAAATGAAATATGTCCTACATGTATTGATTATTCATACATCATTTGTTCAACAAAACACAATACTACATCATTAGAATATCTTGTCAAAGAAAACATGTATATTTAACATATGAGCAATACAAAATAAGAAAAACAACCATGACAAAGATGAATCATGTATGTAAAATGTTCAAAGTAATACAATAAAACCAAGCAAATGTAGGCATGTTACATTATCACGCAACTTAACTTAGTATACCCTCCAAGGATTAATTTATAGGATTGGAGTTGTGCATCTATCATGAGATTTGTGGTGAAAGAGATAAAATCCTTGGGAACATCGTATGGAGCCTATTGTGCATAATGTTCATTTTATTAAAAACATTTGGATTGTTGAAACCAATTGCTATAAACACATGCACATAACCATTAGTCAATAGTGAGTTCCTTCCAATTTGATTTTCATGTACAATTCATACCATCAAAATCACTAGATCATTTGGATGGATGCTTTTATAGTAAACTGTCTTCAAACTAATATCCTTGGGACCGGTCGAAAAATATTAGTTTATGGAGGATATTAGTTTACACAAATTATATGGGGGGTAACAAAAATCATTCCGAAACCTACCAAAGTAGCATGGAAGGTCATGGAGGTTAGTAGAAGGTCATGGATCATTGGGGAAGGTAACGGAACCTTGTGGAGCTTGGTGGAGGATCAAAGAAGCACGTAGAAGATCATATGACATGAGTGGTAGAAATCTTGGCAGAAAGTGAAGTTGTGGAAAGCTACACTCTAGGTACTCTCAGAATACCCTCCTTCGCTCTATAAAAGGGGCGGTGGGCAGTTAGCTGGTTAGTCTTGTCCAAACCCTTTCCCTAAAAGCAAGAGCAGAATAATGCCGCAGAAAGGAACTTTTCATACCACATATTAGTTTATAAAATGTTATGGGACCGGAAAAAAATATTGAATATCAGCTTATGGAAAATTATTAGATTAAGTATGAGGCCCGCCACGGGCCTGTGCTCGCATATTAGTTTAGAGAGAATATTAGTTTATGCAGTATTAGTTTAGAGAGAATTTATTGTATATGGTTTTAGGTCATCACTTTTTAAGCACATCATCGCATTGTAAACTTCAAGGTACAAAAATTTACAACTAATATAATTGCAAAATAACAAAATTTGCATGCAAGTCCACCATCTTGACATCATTGACTAAATAAAATTCAAATTGATTAAACCTAAAATGATGTTGCACCCATTACCAAATCAATCATCTTTTCAATAATTTTAACACATTGTGATCAATATCTCTTTTGTAATATTATGGCAAGGCCAACATGATCTTGCATTCTCTAGCAATAATGGTGACAATTGCAAACTTTTTAAAAAATTGAAAATTACCCAACTTCATCTAGATGTGGGGTATCATCCATCACTGGTCATGTCAACATATGTGTTGTTCTACACCTAATGTTGTTTCTACACCAATCCTACAACATTGTGATGTTATTCATCAAGCTCAAAATTGGTGTTCATGATGAGCAAACCCCATTGAGTTTATCAAAAAAATTGTGCATATTCTTTATTTCCCAATGGCAATTTCAATCCCATCCATACTTGGAAACCCAAATGCATGTACTATTTGGCTTTGAAGAAGACACGTGAAGTTGATTTAGAATGGAAGTTGTAATTTTGTTCCACCCAAATGGGGGTTAAAAACCCTCACAATTTTAGTTTTGAATTTTCCTAGATGATGGCAACCACACAAGCATTTTCCAACATGATATAGGCTATGGAAATGGGGATATTAAACATTTTAGCTCACCAAGAATGATTTTTGATGGCAAATCAAACATAAACTAATCTAAAATCTCAATAAAAATTTGACCAATGTAAAAAATGCACACATAAAGGTGTTTTCTTACAAACCATATTAAAAAGTAAGTAATGAAATTAACATGGATTCCTTTTTGTTGACCGCCCTTTGTCAACTACCAATGCCAACTACTCCTATAGACTACCTTCGCTCCTCATGATTGACAATTCTTCAAGAGCATGTGTTGTGACCAACTAAACCTCTTGAACGTGCGTCATGATTGACTAAACATGCATGTGTTGTGATTGGCATTCCTCTTGAGCACGTGTTCCTTGTCGATTAAACATTTTGATTACTTTTTTTCGCGCAACATTTGATTGACCACATATAAACGACCTAGGTCCTACACACAATGCTCCACATGGACAAAATTGCAATAAAGGGGAGAAAGGGGTGGGGGATAGTGCTTTAGTGCACCTTTTTGATACTATGATGGAGAGACAAAGAAGAGCAGGGTGGGTGACATTGCATACAACACCTCCTTGCACCTTCAACCAAAGTGGGGGTGAAATAAATAAGAAAGCAAAAAAAATGTTTAAAGGCAAAGATGGTTTTATTGCCTTAAGCCCTAACTGTGATCATGCTAATTTGCTTTCAAAATTAGTTGCATTAACATTAGAAAAACAAAAAAATCATCATTAAAACCCATTTTCTTTGTCACTAAATGATGATTTTTTTTCCAAAATAAAAGATAGTTGATGCCAACCTTTTTTTTGTTGCCTACATATAACCAAAAAGTTATATTAAAATCAAAAGAGGTAAATTTATGTGTTTTTGATATTTTCAATAGCCATAGTTCAACCAAAATTTAAGACCATTTTTTATATTTCTATACATGGCTCAAGCACGTAGCCAAAAATATAAACAATGTTTATAAAAAAATTTGTATTAAGCTCGTAGCCAAATTTGTTAAATATTCATGTGTATATATCATTGTTGCTTTGGCTACAACACAAATTTGACAAAAAAAACATTGCATCATCATGGTCACATAATTAGGCTCACCCTATGCAATGCCATGCATTAATATTAAGACATATTATGTTGCAAGACATAATGTCATGCCACCATATATCAATGTAATTCATGATACAATCCTCAATGTGACAAAATTATTTTGTGAATTGTCAAAATAAAAAACATATTCACCCCTTTTCAACTTTTAAAAAGAAATTTATGTAAGATAAGGCCATGTTGTAAGCACTTACCATCAAAACATAATGATCATGTTATGCTTGGGGCAACCTTGGATTGCAATAGTTAATAATTGTTGTTAGGTTGGCCAAACACTACAACAAAATGCATCCTTATACACCAAGTGATTTCATTAGATTTTTAGTGAATTCACTGGTCCCATTGAATGGGACTTGGTGGGGATGCAATGAATTCAATAGTGCACAAAATAAGGACAGACTAATGACTGCACTCACAATTTGTAGTAATGAAATGGTTGTTGTCAACATACCCAAATTTGTGTATTAACAACTTTACCTTTAACATAAAAAAGTCCTATGGCTAGTCCTTTGAAAAACTCCATTAAAATTATGCTTTTTGGGTCTTTATGGAAGGCCACTAGTTGTTGCATTGAAGGTTGATCTCCTTCACTTTCCCACATGTGTGGGTCAACATGTTGTACCAATGTTTGGGGTTGTTGGCAGTGATGGGCATGACCCCTTGGACACCTGGCCAATCCCACAACCAATCGCAATTTCTCGAGCGTCACCAGCCGTGGCCAGCCAGTCCACCTTTGCACAACCAGTCGTAGCCAGCCGGTCACTTCCGAGTTGAACCGTGGCCACCGTGCAGCTGCGACCGCGCGTTTGAAAAGTCAGACAAGTGAGAACTGAAAAACAATACTTGTAACTGGATGTATTTACTTTGCGATGTTCGACCGCATGAACAGCAGCGTGTCGATTGTGTTCGGGCTTAACTGGTTGCGCTTGTGAGTCAGGATATTGCTAGTGTCGCTGAAATTGCACTCATTCATGGTAGACGTTGCTGGGTATGCCAGCACACAACGCACGGCACGGGCCAGGATTGCGAATGCCACGGCGCGGCCGCGCCACCATGACGATAGGCCACTGCTCAGCGTATCGTTCTCGATCTGCTTCTTCTCATCCGATGTCAATTTGAATGTCATGTAATCCAGTAGTTCCTTGTCGATTGCGACGCGCGTGGCCGACTCCTATTGAGTGACGTCATCTTCGCTGTCGACATCGCTTTCATCATCGCTGCATATAGATGGACCAACTTCGGAACGAATCACTGTTTTGCGTTTCTTGGACTTGCTGCCCTGCCTGCTGTTAATCGGTCATCGTGATGCCGACACATGCGTCCTTCCAGGACCCACCTTGAGCATCAGCGCCGCTAGATCCGACTTCCCTTGCGTTACCTGAGTCTCGTTATGCCCATTCTATGTAGGCGATGCTTCTGTCACGGATCAAGCAGTGCCGCGACGATGTGGAGCGGTTCCAAGATGAACTTTTGCAAGATCTGCTCGCGAACGCGTCGTTTGATGGCGATGATATCATCGAAATCCGGCGGCAACTCGACCTCGACGCCGTTGTCATCCTCTTGCATTATTGTTTCCCTAACCGGCTCGCAATGTCTGAGCAACTTCTGGCGCCAAAATGCCACCAAGTGCAGCGTCGGCTTCTTGAACGCCTCGAGTGCCAGTGTCCTTTGCTTGAAGACGTAAAGGAAGCGCACTAGTTCGGAGTTCAGTTCCCCATCGAGGCACGCGATGAATTGTGGCCGCTTCCACACCTTGAAAGTGTCCATCAGCTCGGACAGGCGATCCTTGCCTTCGAATGAGTTCAGCATTACGTAGAGGCTGTACCAGCGCGTCACAATCTCCTGTTGTAGTTTGGGCGAGATGTTCTTATGAAAGTCGCCCTGCTTTGCCGCCGTAACCGCCTTCTTGCAATTGGTGATCTGGTTAAAGACGAGCGGCGCTTCTTCTTCGAACTCGTAGAACGCCGGCAACCGAACGCCATTGATTTCATGCGTGCGTTTCTTCAGCACGTAGGAGATGCACGTGTTGACCTTGTGATCGGCGCACGAGATGCGCGTGTACTCGGACTCCAATCCTCTCGCCCTGCCGTTGTTGGATGCATTGTCCGTGTTGACAACGATCAGGTCCGTGCATATTTTGTCGTCCAGCGTGATAAATGGCTCAATGATACCGTTGAAGTTGGCCAGGATGTTCGGTGCGGTGTGCGACTCACCATCGAACTCACGGATTGCCAGGCTGCGGTCGTGTAATCGAAAGTACTCGTCAATACGGTGTAGCATGACGGAAATGTACGACTTTTTGGAATTGTCGTCCGTCCACAGGTCGGTGGTTGCGCCCATCATCAGACCGTCAACGACATGGTCCTTGCAGTCCTTTAGCAGCGATTCGAGGGCCGAATCCTTGTGTGATCGATAATTCCGTTTGACAGTTGTCCGATCGTAGAGGACATTGTCAACGAAAAATGGGGTCTTCGATTCAAACCCAATGTCCACAGCTTGCTGGATGACGCCACGAAATCCAGCGCCGCTCACGATGTATAACGGCCGCAAATCGAGAGCACACATATCCAACAACGCGTTCAACATTTTTTTCTTCTAATGCGAGCTAGGCGTACCGTGCTTAACAAAGTGCAAGGTGCCACTCGCAATCGTGGTTGCTGCCATTTTCGGCGAACATTTGTGATTGACCAGCGAACTCGTGCCGTTGCCCTTGGAGTAGGCATACACGTCTTTACAGTCGTTGCATGCCGTGAAGAACACGTGGTTATTGCGGTCGTTTTTTACCATCACCAATTCGTTGGATTCTTTGTCAACGATCTAGGAAAAATTTGTTGAGCAACCGACGGTCGACGACAGCATAGGACCCAGAATTGGAACCTTTTTTTGGGTTGAAGCGATCATTACATGTTTCGGCATTTTGCCGTTCGCCGTTCAGAAACTCCACGAGCCACTTCTTCGTCTCATACACTCCATTTGACGGTTGCGCCAGCGCTATACTGGACATCCGAATGTAGCCACACCGAGACCCACTCCAGCAAACAAACGCGCTGCCAAGATGATTGGCCGGGAATGTGCGCAGAAGTCCGCACGGGCCGCGCCAGTCGCACTTGCCAGTCACTTTGAACTTGGAAGTTGCCCCAGGGCAAGACGTCTCATGACAGCTGCTTTAACGTACGACTGGCCGCTACTCACTGGCCGCATAATTATTAATACGTGTAGCCGCTACCAGGCTAGCCGCATAATTATTAATACGTGCAGCCGGCTGCACCCACCGGATGTCATAGATCTTGGCCGCAGCCAGCCACACCTGCGGCTGCACTGCTGGCCGCGGCTACGGCCAGCTGATGCCCATCACTGGTTAGTTGTTAACACATCTAATTGTGGAATGCATCCATGCATTGTTTTTTTATGTTAGCAATTGTTATTAAATTACAAATTCTAGTTACTAACTTTTCGTTGTGATCATCCCTAAGAAACCAACCAAACCAAAATCAAGTTTCATTACACCAATATGTGTTTTAGTTCATTTTGTATTTCATCAAATTTCGAGTGGACTCGAACAAATTTACCATGGAAAAAGTGGTAAATCCTTAATGAACAAGGACCAGTTGTTATTGATAAGCAATTTCAGTAATATTTAATTGAATTATTTAAAAGTTAATTCATTAAAATAGCCTCCTAATTCATAGTTAAACATTTAGGCACCTAAGCACCTAAGCACGTAACTAAACTAAGCATGTAAGAACCTAAATTAATTTAGCCCACCAACTTAAAATGTAAATGTGAAAGTTTAAATCCTTCACTTCCTTTCACCTCCATGTTTAAGGAACAAGTCCTTAATGATTGAACCATTAATGAAATGATTTTTTTATCACATATTATTATGCACATTTTAAAAAACCTATGTGTAGGTTTCCATAGGTTAAATTTTCATGTTGATTCTAAGTTATTTTTAGGTTGGTGTAAAGTATTATAAATTATTCTTAGGCTAATGTAAGTTACCTTAAATAATTCCTAAACTATCATAAGCTAGGATTTTAATATATTTTTCGGCTATTATAAGCTATTTTATCCTAAGTTATTTTCAACTATTTCAGTTTTGGCTATTCTATAGTGTTTACAAATATCCCACCTTAGGTTATTTTCAAATATTATTAAATAATTCAATTTAAATTATTGAAAAATATTTCACCTTAAAATATTTTTAATTATTTTACTTTAGATTATCCACTTTAAATTTCTTTTTGGTTAATCCACCTTAGGTTATTATAGGTTATTATAGGTTATTATCAATTATTTTGAACTATTCCACTTTCCATTATTTTAAATTATTTTTTTGTTATTATACCTTATTTATCCTAAGTTATTAGTCTTTTATTGAAGCTATTTTAGGTTATTTATTTTTAAAAAATTATTCTAGACTATTGTCGACTATTTTAAGCTATTTTCCCATTAAAATTTTTTGGTTATTTTATATTATTCCACCTAAGGTTATTTAAAATTAAGTTATCTCAAATTATTTTCAGTTACCCTAAATCAATGCACCTTTAAATTATTTTAGTTTTACTTTAATTTACTCAAGATTATTTTTGGTTATTCTAGATTATTTTTACCATAAATTATTTTAAGCTATGTAACTCTAAGTTGTAACCTTAGGTGAAACTACTTTAAAACATTTATTATTGATTATTTAAAATAATGTAATCGTAATTGATTTTTAGCTATAATCTTAAACCAAAATATTCCATATTATTTTATCATATAAGTTATTATAAACTATTAATCTTAAGTTATTTTAAAGTTACAACCTTAGGTCAAACTATTCTAAGCTATTCTATCATAATTTATTATTAGCTATGTAACCCTAAGTAACCTTATGTAACTCTTGGTAACCTTATTGTAACCATGGAAACCTTATTCATGTTTTTTGTAGGTTTTTACATTCCTTTTGAATTCCATTTAATGCTTAGGATTTAAATATTTTCTTGTTTCTTATTCTGATATCTAAACATTTTGATTGCCACAAACTTTGACACTCAATTTTCATATTCTTGGACATTTAAGTTATCTACATTAATGTCTTTTAAAAGTACATATTCATTCAACCATTTATCATTTTTTAATAGTTTTAATTTTTCGAATGTTGAAAAGTAGAACTAGATACATGGCATTTCAAATTGTTGCAAGTTTAATCCAAATACGGATTTTCACAATCCTATAATTACATAACTGAAACAAATTGAAATTTTAAGCTTCAATTTAGGGACTTCAATTGAGAAAATAAAGAGACATAAAAAGTCTTGGCTTATTTTTAAGTTATAAGAGCAAATTTTAACTTAAACTTAGTTCTAGAAAACCCTATTTTCACAAAACCCTAGAAGAATCTTTTCAATGTATCTGAAGGGGTGCGCCTCATCAAGCAGGATTCGTCCTCCATAAATCAGAAGTGAAGTGAAACAACCGCCCCATTGAGCCTTTTGCATTTTGAAAAACCCTGCACCTCCTTTATTTCATTTCTTTCCCACCCAACACATATTTGTCAAGCATCACCCAAAAAAACAAAAACAAAAATAAACATAAAAATGACATAAAACATTAAGTTTTATTTTATTTTATTGCATTGACAAAATCCTTTGTCTACATTAACTGAGAGGAACGACTCCTTCAATCATCTGTATTTCCCGATGGAAATAACATGAGTGCTGTTTGGTTTGTTTATTTATTTTCTTGCACAAAACAACACAGTTAATCTGTTTTGGGTTTGAAGGTAAATGGAGGTGGGAAATGTCTGACCTCAATTCAAGCTTTGCTCTAATTGCCATCTTCAGCAATTTTCACCGTTTAATGTAAGGTATATTGTACACAGGATTACAAGCTGACTGCCATTGATGGTGGCAGTTGCAATTGCACTTAATGGTTCCCTTACTTTCGCAATTGAATATCGTCTGCTAGCCGTTGCCCCTGTAACAAAAAAACTCCGTTTATTATTAGGCTCTCCATGATGGAATGTCTTTGATGTCTCACATATAGTTTAACCCTTTTGTGTACCAAAATCCTGTGCTTCCACTCTGTCCACTTGCACCATATGAAATAATATATTCAGGCTGTCCAGTTTATTGAAGGAAAAACATATGAAGGACCTGCTAGACATTTTTACCTGAGTTTCCACTGGGAAGAGGAATGTTGCAATGCTTGTTAATAAAGGTACCAAGGCAAACAGAGAGACTGCAACCACCTGTCATCAAACCAACCTTCACATGAGAATTTCTTAAAAAGTTGCACAAGAATCATGATAAGATATAAACCAAATTTTCAATGGAAATAAGAGACATTCCACACTTTTCTGATGCAGATTACAGACAAAATGAGGCATGCAGGATCTAACTTGTGTACTCTTCACTCTAAAATCTGAACTCTCCACTTGATCATCCTCAAAAGACCCAACCACAGAAGTGCCAAATACACAACCTTGGTTAGGTCTTTGTTTCTAGTTTTGAAGCAGATTGATGTTTCACAAATAGATTCAGGGAACACCACAGTCTTGCAAAACTTAAGACAGCGCTAGTACATAATGCTACACTTAGCAGTCTTCACAATAATAGTCATATTTATCAAAACAGAACAGGATATTTGAGCATACATAATTCTTGTCACAAACTTTGGGCAAAGTTCTTACCCTGTAACCACTCTCCACCAATCCAACTGCTACAAAGGGACACAGAAAGCCTCCCAATCGACCACCAGAGTTGCAAAAACCCAGCCCAGTTGAACGAACTTTTGTTGGGTATAGTTCAGGGGCAAAAGCCCAGAGAATTGAAAAAGCCCCCATAATACAACTTCGGGCTCCAAACATAAGTATCAATGTTACTGTCTCTGTTTGAAGCGTCCAAAGAGGGATCATGCAAATACCACACCCAAACAGCAACAAGCCTAAACTAGCCTTGCGGCCAAGTCTCTCCACAATAAGACAAGCCACTATCAATCCTGGAAGCTCTGCAAAGCAGGTAATGAGAACACTTTTGTAGGTTGAAATGTCCATCCCTGATTTGCCATCAGGTAAACAGGAATCTGCAGTGGAATCTGAAAAACCATGCAGCTCAGTTTGGGATTTTACAGCTAACTGGGTGGTTAGCAGGACTAGTCCATAATAGGTGAAATAATTGGCGAAGAAGAAGGACCAAGACAACAGGGTTGTCACCCTGAGCTCTGGGGAAAACAAGAGCATTAATGTTTTCACTACTCCAGCCTTCTCTGGTTGTGGCTGTTTGATCTCTTCGCCATCAGCATTGCCATTTAAACCGGGTGATCTCAATGGTAACTGATCTGCAGCATGCCAGAGACCCACACACACTCTATTACAGCTTGTCCCTCTAATCAGACAGATAAGTGGGATGTTGGCATCAAATGACTCCAACATACAGCAACCTATGCTATGGATTCTTAAGATATTAAGCTGTGTCTTCGGAAGGTACAGCTTCAGAGAAACCAATAGTCCCATCGCAAGAAATATGCCAACATAAATGGAGACTGCAGAAATCTTCCAGGGAGTTGCCTAAAACCGGACCAACATATAGAGCAAACAGCACAATTTGCTGCTGCCTGTTGCTACATATCTGACAACAATGAGCAAAAAATGACCCAGGAGAGCTAGTTTGTTACCAAGGGAATTTGGAACTCTCTGTGATGACTGTGAGGGTATCAAAGAGCCACTTGGTAGAGCTGCTCCATTGACTCTTGCTACCTGTTCCAACACTTTCCAAGCACCTTGTTTGTCTCCTTTAACCTGCCCACCACAAGCAGCATAAGTTAAAAGAACATAGACTTGAAACAGAATTTCAAGATGTGTGTCAGCACCGCTTAAATGCATTGATTGTTCATCTTTCTGACACAAACATTACCAAGCTAAAATCAAAAGTGCCTGAGTGTTTGAAAATGATGATACCATCAAATAACGTGGTGACTCAGGTAATGCTGGATAGAAAACCAGCAACAACAAAAATGGCAGTGCAGATACCATCACCAAGAGCCTGCCAGAACATCCACACTCAGATAAAACACCAGTGCCTTCTAATATCTATCCTTGGAAATGCCATCCTCCAACTCAAGTGGAAGCTTCGCATACCATTTGCCTTCCTACCAACTGTGCTTAGCCAAGAGAAAAATCCTTAAATGCTTCACACAGAGTACAGTACATGCAGCTCATGACAACCAAGTAAAAATAGTGCAGGTTTTAAACTTCTGCTTAGCAAGCAGTGTGAAATACAATCAGTAAAATTGTTCAAACACCAGGCAAGAAGATCTGAACGTACCTCCAGTTATAGGTGGGCAGGATGAGCCATGCTAATAATGCTTCTGCAATTGATCCAACCTGTAACGATCAACTGTCAAGAATGAGAATCTCCAAGCAGAGACTGTCTGTGATGTGAACAAATTTGATTGCTTTCTAATTTTTCACCCAAGACACATGGAATGTGTAAAATAACTCAAAGACTCTAGTGGCTGGCCAGCCTGCAAACTTTACCGTCCAAAAGACCTCCATAAAAACAAGCCAGAAGCCTCTTGAAGATGCTGGCAGAAACTCCATGCACAGTGAGAATACCACCTGAAATCCTCAAATTGATTAACACCACACAAAACCATGCTATCCAGCAGACAAAAGGTGTGACATACAGTATATTACTTCGGCACATGTAGAAAATTGAAGGAAAAGGTTATGCAAATCTATAATCAACTAGTAGCTAATTATACCAGGTGGCAATCATACTAATTATGCTAATTATGCTCTAATAAGGCTAATTAACATGCTCTTAATGTAATTATGGCTTGGTGCTCTTAATAGGTTTGGTGCCAATAATCAACTAATTATGTTAAGAGCAGCAAGCCAGAGCAGGGCAAGATGCTACAACAATATTGGAAATCCCAAAAGCTTCTCAGGTAGGCTGGAAAGAGAAGATGCCAGACCCTGAAGTGAAAGGAGCTGCCATAACAGCCTGATAAGAACTGATATGGATGAGTGTGTGGCTTCAAGAATCAGCATGCCAGTGACCATCTGGATTCCAGCAACACATGTAATAGGTACATATGCAAGTGTGGAAATTTGTAAGATAAGAATGGCCAACCAACAACTACTAAGACTGGATTATGGGATACACTGGCATGCTTAATGAAATTACTAAAGAATTCAGAATGTGCAGCAGTATGATGGGGCTTACAGGTGCTCCGCCAAGTCCAAAACCAACAAATGCTCGAGACGCCAATAGAAACCAATAGTCTGGAGACCATGCGCTGCCGAAATAGGTCAACAACAACACTCAAATATCAGAATTGATGAACGAATTGACAAATAGGTGAGTTTAATGGATGGATCTGCTTTGGAAAAAGTTAGTTTAACACTCCATTCCCACCTATATATTATAAGAGGTCAACTTCAGGGGATACAGAACTGCATAATTCCAGCTCAGTCCATCACGTGGGGAATAGAAAGATGCACAATAATAAACACTGGTCACAGACAACAACAGAGTTGGTCAAGAGAAAAGTGTCATATACCTCAACATGCCAAAGAAGAAAGTGAAAAGAGCTGTTGCAATAAATCCAAGTCGACGACCATGAATGTCTGAAACAATACCCCAAGCATAAGCACCCCTGCCCAACCCCAACAAACACAATCAAAACTTTGCCTATCTTATGATTAACCCAACCTTAGTAAGACTTGCCCGCCTGCTCAAAACCTCACACTTCTAACAAAATCAACTATATTGGTGACCACTGAAAGCTCCTCTTCCAAGAAGCTGTGAGACTTGTGTATGATCAAGAACAACATTTGAAACTCTCACTCGCTCAGAGCAAAATTTTCAGATTGGAGCTCCAATGCAGGTAGGTCTATAACAAGATGTAAGGTTGCCCTGGAAGATATGCACAACCTCTATATAAAGAAACTGTCATCTATATATGCAAAAGAGTTGAACCCTAACAACAGCAAGAAACTCTTCTAAGGCACCAGGGAAGTAAAGGAAGGATGAGAGAGACTTACAGAAAAATGCCTGCAAAGACCACACTGGAAATAGCACCTTCTTCAGATGAAGAAAGTCCCCATTCACACTTAGCCTGCCATCCATCCACAGAAGCAAATAATCAATCGAGCACCAGGAACAAAGAAATGCCCAGACCTGACTTGAACTTTGGAGTTTGATGCTTGCAAATCTTCAACTTTCCATATAGTTCAATGTCCATACACATACATTATCAAAGCTCAAAAAAGAAAGAGAAAGGGGGGACACTTTCTTTCTGCTACAATTCAAGAGAAAAACTCACAACAAACATATAGAAAGACTTTATACCGCAGGTCCAATGAATGATAGGAGAATCATCTCTGCAGCATCAGCTAGCCACACAAGACCTGTGTATGCAAGCATGCCAAGCTGAAACTTCCCAAATCCTGCAATAAAATCCCACACAAATACTACTTGTGAGTTTTTCAGTAGGTTAGTTAATGATCACCAAGAATTTAGGCAGTAGATCCACCAAAAAAAGAGTATTGTACAGTGTCAGAAATTGCAGAGTCTATTGCAAATCTTCTACTGAAAAAAGAAGTCGCAGAGCCTGACATACAAAAAAGGCTGAGAATTGCACACCAATAGTCTCAATTGCTTCATCAACTGTAATGCAGCGGTTGCGTAAAACTCCTTCATCGGTTCCAGGATCCAGTCCCTGACTCTGCACACCCTGTGCAAGCAACAACAGCCAGTGAGATTTCTACCAGATCTGTTTCCACGAATTTTGAGACTTCCACGAAGCCAGCCAGTAGATGGCTTTGATCTGTCAACAACAGAATGTGTCTCAACTGTGATCTCTCCCCCAGCGATCGAAAATGGGACACAAAGAAAGAGAAAATCTTAGATGCAAGACTTCTTCTGTGATGCACTTTCCCTCTATTTCTCTTTGTTGTCTCTCTCAATCAAACCTAGAAACTTCACACTCCAGGAAGTTGCAGTCACGATTTCCTCGATTTCTTGTGCCCGATGTCCACACGGTCCGAAATAAAAAACCATTTCAAGCCTGGTCCTTTCCGGTCGACTGAATGTTACTTACGACCGCAAAGATCTTCAACAAAAGCTGAAGCTCCAAAGATAACAGAAGACAGATGAAGCGGAGACACGTTCGGAACTTGGAGCATTTTCAAAAAAAGAAAATCCAAGCGATTGAGTTCCGAACTTGGATTGGAACTTGGAGCGTTTCTTACATAAAGAAAGAAAATACAAAGGAACTGAGTTCGGCACTTGGAAAATGTTCACAAAAAGAATTCATAGCGACGGCGTTCGGAAGTTGGAGCGTTTTTACAAAAGGAAAATCCAAGCAACTGAGTTTAGAGTGAGAAGAGAGGCATACAATGAGCAGTTGAGAGCTCTCGGTTGCTGGCGCGTATTCGTCCATGATCCTTATGCCTTTGCTTGCTCATCAACAACGCCCAGAGGGGGGAAAAAAAAAACAAGAGCAGATCTAGCCGCCAACGACGATGAAGAAGACGATCAAGAATAGGGCCGGTGCAGTGGGCGTTGCTCAAAGCTCAATTCAACGACGTCAACCAAATCTCACACGCAAAAGAAAAAAAGAAGTCTGGCGGCTGGTGCACAAAGATCCGCAAATTCATCCAAAGCAAAAAAAAAAAAAAAAACCAAGATCGAGGAACAAAACAAAACCAAAAAGAAGCGGAAATGGAACGAGGGATTCGTATTCCGCCCTTGTTTCTGTGCACGCAATCTCGAGTTCTGCGAGGCGTTTGGGGTTTGGGATCCTTGTCTTCCTCGCATTTTTTCACTGCACTTTTGCGCGGAAAAAAAACAGGAAAAAAAAAAAAAAAAAACCTGTGTGCTTCGCAAAACTAAACCCTCCTACTATAAATAAATAAATAAATAAATAATTTATTTTTTACCAGGGTTTTTTTGGCGATCATCCACAAACGCGGCTTAGCCAAATTTGGCTACAGGTTAGGGAGGGAGGTAGAATTTTTTAAAGATTCCCCCTCCCCTTTTGTGGCGACAAGATGGACTCTAACGTACAAATATGGCGACTTCAGAACCTTTTTGCCTTCAAATCTGGCGAATTTGAGCAAAATTTTCATTCAAAATCCTTAATGCCTCTTTTGCAGTTCTCCCTCACCCCCCCCCGGTTTTTTCTTTTTTTTGGGTCACTTGATGAAAATCCACCTCCCCAAATTTTAAGAAAAAAACACTGGTCTGTGTACACACAAGTTATGGCATTAGTGTACTACTAAATTTTAATCTATAAACCAATGGAAATGTTTGAAAATTATTATTATTATTATTATTACTATTATTTTCCAGGTCAATGGGATTGTTAGTTAGATTTGGTGGTCTGAATTGTTTTCTTAGGCCCACTTTAGATGGGGTCCAGGGTCCTAATTCCTAGCAACCAATTTGGACTCATTTGAAGCAAAAATTTGGACCCAAATCACAAGCTCCCCTCCCCCCATTTTTTATTTAGTTTTTGGTTTGAACCAATTGATTTTCCCTCCAAAATGGGGTGCCATGTAAGTTTTAGCCTGAATTTGCCAACTTTTTGGGTCTTTGACCCTTATCTAAAGGCCGTGAGTCCAATTTATGGCTGTCATCCAATAGGATTGCTCTATTTGTCACTTTTGGATCTTGGACCCTCATCTAAAGTGGCCCTTAGTAGTAACCTTGAGTGAACTAACATTTCAATGTTTAATTACAAAAGAGGCTGTTTGATTTTGGCAACCCTAAATCCTAAACCCTAAACTCCTCCACTGGCAGAGGAAAAATAGGATGCCTTTCAATTGCACCAGAAAAACAAGGGGGGGGGGGGGGGTGTGTCACACCGTGGCCTTGGCCATTTACATTAAAAAGTATCTTAAGGCAAAAGAAGAATTATGAAAACTCAAAAAAATTCACCATGCAAAAAATATATATATAATCTTCCCAAAATCCTCTAAAAAGAAACCAAAATCCTTCAAGATAGTAGGAACTCTATAACTAATCTCAAGTTTCAACACAAGCCAAAAACAAATTTCCTTTCAAAAATAGACCTATAATTTATAATAATAATAGGTTTATAAAAAAGACCTATAATAATAGGTCTAATTTTTATATTATTATAAAATAATAATAATAATATAAAAATAGACCTATTATTATAATCACCAAGGGACCAAAATCCCTTACGCTACTATATATATACTCTATTATAATGAATCTAAACACAGTATCCTTGCCTTGGTAGGCCAAGGCCAATAAAATCCTTAGTAGGTCTTCCCACCCACCCCCCGACCCCCCCCGGGGCCTTTTTTGGCCCCCACTTTCTTTTTGGATTGTGTAACGAACCATCCAAGCACCTGTACACCAGTCATTGGAGACACCGGTCATTGGAGACACCCGTCATTGGAGACAAGTCATGACTCCTCCCCCTACCCACCTACCTACCTATCCACCAGTCATCTGCAATGACTCATGACTCTTGACTCAGTTTTGGATGAACAATGCAAGTACCCAACCTTGGTAATTTATCATCTTGTAAACTACTACCCCCCCCTCCCACCCCCAAAAACAAAATCTTTTACATTTTTTTTGTGGGGCTAAATCTCTATCTTTTTGGCAAAACTTATGTTTTTTTTTGGGGCCAATGAGGGTATTGTTATCTACTTGGTAGGTAGGTAGTTTTTTCACCTTCCCACCTTCCTACCTATTAGGCAACAAAACAAGTACTTACCAAACCCCACCTGCTTGGTTGCTACATTTGTCTACCTAGCCATCATTCAATCCAACACCACAACTACCAAAAATGATGCCGAAAGGAACAAAATGAAGGTATTGCAAGGAAATTGGAATTATTTTCTCAAGTGATATGTAAGGCCATGTTAAAATATTTGTCACTACGATGGTATTGTTCACAACATGCACCTCCGCTTGGATGAAGGTATTTTGTATAAGTTTGGATTGTGAAATTGTATTTTCAATTTTCTTGTGGGTATTGCATGACCAAAATAAAATCCAAATAAGGTGCAATATTGGTATGTGAATATTTGCATTTGGAGGCAATTTTTTAATAACTTGATTTCTTACAATTTCACTTCCATTTTGGCCCAATTATTGCATATTGTATAGATAGGGTTACTTTATTTTTCCTTTAATATGCACATAAGAATGTTTAGACAATGTTCACCAACTTTTTATGACATTAAATGTTTAGGGCACACAACTAGTACCTTAATGTTGTTTAAGTATATACATTTAAAAGTAGGATTTGAGATTTTTTCCACTTTGAAGGACACATAGACATATATGGAATAAGATCATTTTGTTTCTCCTATTTTGAAGGAGAAGGAAAACAACTCCCAAACATAACATGTATGAATGATAATTTTTCCTTGTTTCAATCAACATTATGGAAAATCATGTATGATGAAACCACACTACTTTGCAATTAGGACTCCCAAAAAAAAAAATGCAATTAGAGTACAATTAAAGCATGAAAATATGGGCAATTAATAAATAAAATGTTGCATTAAAAAATCAAGGAGTTGTATTATAATTGGAATTTAATTGCAAATGGGACACCTGTGTGTACATATTGTACATATATACGTAGTTAATCATGTTTGATTTTTTGGCAAATTACATTTTAGTTTCATGTGGCAACTACATTACAACTAGTGTAAATTTAACACCCAATCAACAACTACATTGCAACTATTATAAAACATTGACACATTCAATAATGTCAGATCTATACATTTCCACTACACATTAAATACAACACTTGCCACAATTGTCAACTATGATTCCTATTGATACAATTGATTATGCCATTATGTTTTCATTATGTTTCCATTATAGAAACTAGTGGGTGCCCGTGGCCGAAGGCCACTATGAAGTCCCCCGTGGGTGCCTGTAACCTTCGGCCACTATTTTTTATTTTTTCTTAGTTTTTACTCTTTATTTTTTATTGCCCTGCCTTGCCTTGCCCTGTTTCGAATTTTCCTTTTGTTGCCAAGGACAAGGAGGAGGAAGTTACACAGGGGACGGGCAATGTTTGTTTTTCCTTTTGCTGCTAGGGACATAGGAAGAGGAAGTTACACAAGGAACTTTTTTTCCTTTTGCTACCAGGGACAGAGGAATTCTTCTTCTTCCCCTGTGGGAGGTTCTGCGCCTTTGGATTCCTTGACAGTTGGAGGTGGAGTCAGGTTTGACGGTTCGCTTGTGGCCGGGATGGATGAAACGTCCGTCCGGCTAGATGGATGATGATTCGAGCGGGCGAAGTCAAGGGTTGCTTCATTTACATCCCCAAAAATACACTGGGGCGGAATCATGGGTTGCTTCACCAAAAGCCTTCATATATAGATATTACATTTTTACTATATTATGATCGTTGTTCAATTGTTAATAAATTAATAACTAAATTAATTAATATTTAATATTTAATATTAATTATTACCAATTTATTATTTTATTACATACTAATTAACAAGAAATAATTATTATGATTTAATCAGTTTAATTTTGATAATCAATTTTTTAATTTAGTCAATTAAGTAATTTGTAATAAAATAAATAAATATTTTAAATTATACTGAATAATAATGATAATGATAATAATAATAATAACTCAAAATATTTAAATTTCAATTCAAATATCCAATTTATTAATTATTTAATATTCAAATACCTAATAATAATAATGTTACATTTAGATGATAAATTATTAGTTATTTGACTTCAGGTTTTTTTTAGTCGGTAATACATTATCTAAAATAAGTAAATAGAAATTAGATAAATTAAAATAATTAATTCAAAGGACTTTTCAGTTACTTAATTAAAATAATTAATTTTTTAAATTAAATATCTGAAACTTAATTTTTTTAATTCATTGACCACCTAATGATCTAAATTAGAAAATGACTTTAGATAACTAATTTAGATCATTATTTGGAATAATTAATTATCAAATATTATTCAAAATTAGATACTTACTTATTTTATAATAATTTAAAAAATATTTGAATTAAATTGATTGTATCAAATAACTATTTTAGCTTATCAGTTATTGATAATAAATTCAAATATATAATTATCAAATAATCACCGATTTAATTGTATAATTTACCCCCCCAAAAAAAATCAAAAAATGTGGGCAAAAAAAATTATAATTGCAACTCAATATGTAATTAAAAACTTCAACCCATATTTTTATCTTTGAATGCCGTCTCATAAACTATATAAAAGTGTATTTCTTGTGTGTTCACATTAAAATACAATGTATTTTCAATTTGGGATGAATTAAGAAAAGCTTAACCTTAAATATAAAACATAAAATAAAATAAAATAAAAAATATTTTTAAGCTCACCTTTTTACCTTCCTACCTATTTGCTTATTATTAAGGGTTGAAATTGTGGTTCTTGATCATTACCGTTTCCCAAAAGGTAAGACTAACAAGGCAAGGTCAATGCCTTGTTATTCGATAGAAAGAAACTACCTTCATTAACTTACTTCACTACGAATATTCAAGTAATAAATAAGAAGTCATACAAAGAGCAAAAGAGGAAGGTAAGGGTCTATTGTCTAAGAACATACCTACTTTCTTGTAAGTAGTCTAATCCAAGGATGTAAAGGAAGAAAGTAGAAAAGGATAACATGAAAAATAAATGAAAACCTAAGAGTAGTTACACTTCAAGGTTCTATAGTACCTTCAACTCCCCCTCATATTGTTTTATTGGGGTCTATAGACCTTCTACAACCATTGTCCCATCCCCACCGCACGTATAAACCTTTTCTAGTGGCTATGCATGTTGCCGACAATTATTCAAGATACCTCCTCCACTACTATCTACATCTACAACTATTATATTTCCTCATAGCTAATGCCTACCACATGTTTGAGAACCCTTTAACCTATAGGTGATTACCTACTAGTTTTTTCACTCTAATTTTTATCCTCGATACAAGTTATTACCTTTTTTGTGGTAACCAACTACTTACCTTTCTAAATGTTATTAAATGGTATGACTTTTGTTTTTTATTCTATAAGTAATGCAAATAGCCATTTCAAGGTAATAAACTTACTTGTACAATTTCTAACTGAGCTGCCTTCCACATCTGTTAATAGAATATAAACACAACACAAGAAACTTAAGTCCTTCAACCATTTTCCATTAAAACCACACACAAAGTACATACACCTTTTTCCATTCCTCACACATTTTACAAAACTATCATATGCCATAGAAGTCCTTTGACACTTCATCTAATCCCCTTTTCAAAAAACCACACAAGGCCCACATTTACCCTTAAAAAATAAGGCCCTCATACTAATTTATACCTAAAAATATCCTAAATGATTGGGTGGAATATTAAACCCCAACCACTCACTAACTTGACTATTTAATCCCACTAGTTTCACCCTTTGGATAAGGGATGGTAAGTCTACCACTAATAATTATTAATTATTAATAAGCCTATGGAACTAACTAATTTAAAGATTTATATTTGTTAGCATTTACCTAAGTAGGTAAATAGGCATGTGATATAACTTTATAAGCAGGTCCTATTACCTACATATGTACGTATTGACCCTACCAACCTACCTACCCACCTATATGTATGTATTGACTTACTTAGTTATATATATATATATTTATTTATTTATTTTTTCAATTTTCAATTTTTATGCCTTGTGATAACTTTTGACTGAGCCATTTGTCATAATTGAATGCCATATAAAATGAACAATCATAATGGATGGTGGAGATCAATGTTTCAAAAAACATTCACCAAAAAATCCCCATAGTGTTACATGTTAGATTTTGATAAATCAATGAAAGTAATGTCAACATGACGTCATAACAATAGTTGCAAACCAATTGCATTAAAGTTGCGTAGTAGTTGTTTTTACATAATTGTAACAAAGTTGTATGAATTACATATGTATATGGTTTCATATATGGTGAGTTGCATCCCTTGCAATTCGTGCAACTTGTCCAATAGCACTCGCGTTCATAGAAATATGTTGAGTTGCAATGAGTTACAAATGGTCATTGTAACTCAAAAACCCAATTTCAAGGCTAGTTTCAAATCACTTCATTTTCTCGTATTGTGCAAGCTTTTTATTTTTTTCCTCACAATTAATTATTTATAAAATTGCATGTTTTTAAAAATAAATCTCTTTCAAACATTTGTATATTATTGTTTGTTTATTATGTAAATGTTTCCATTAAAAGGCATTTTTGTAAGTTGTTTATTCTATCAAGGCTTATGGTTTTGTTGAACATGATTATTTCCCTATTGGGAATTTGCATACCGTTGTTAGTTTATTGGATTGATGTAATATGATGCATAGTGTATAAGTTGTGATGCAAAATGACATGTTTTTAACCACCAAAAATTAGATAATATGGGTTTAACATTTTAATATTTTTATCCATGTAATCTTTATTTATTGTGGAGTCATTGTTGGTCGGTAATGGTATTGGGGGTATTGTAGCCTAAATTTGGGCAAAATAAAAACCCACCCACCCTTTCACATGGAGAAAGAAGGTGGGGCAATGAATTAACATAAGTATAATTTAATTGGACACATGCAGGGGGGACAAAGACGACAATGTGTTGCACTTATTCCTCTATTGTAAAAAGATTGAATGTGTTGCAACATGCATTGGTTTATCTATTGGATCAAGAAGTGACCCATTTATTGCAACATGCATTGGTTTATCTATTGGATCAAGAAGTGACCCATTTATTGCAACATGCATTGGTTTATCTATTGGATCAAGAAGTGACCCATTTATTGCAACATGCATTGGTTTATCTATCGGATCAAGAAGTGACCCATTTAGTGCAACATGCATTGGTTTTTTCATTAAAAACACTTGCATTCATTTGATCTTATAATATACTAAGAACAAGTTTATTTGTTGCAGCATGAAATAGTTATTCAATTGAAGCACTTGCACCCATTTGATCTTCTACCACATTAGGAACTAATTCATTTGTTGCAACATGCTTTAGTTTTTTCAAACCATCTAATTACCTTATCAATAACTTCCTTAATTACTTCCATGATTGATGGAGTTTAGGTCTATTTCAACTTCTTGTGAGGTGGGAACTTAGTCTAAGCATTTAGACATCCATCACAACAAAAAACACAGTAATAAACTGAAAAAAAATTGAATAAAGGAAAAAAATAAATTAAAAAAACCTACAAGCAGAAAAAAAGAATAAATATAAACAAAATAGATAAAAAAAACCAAAACCAAAAAAAATTGAAATATTTTTTTTAAAAAAAAGGACAAACCACATAAACAAAAAAGAAAACAGAAAATATAGAAAATATATTAAAAATAAAAAATGAAAATAAATAAATAAATGCACACATGCTAAAAGAAAAAAACATTAAAAAAAACAAAGAAACATGCGCACACGCACACAATAAATAAAATAAATCACACGAGAATAAACTTATTGCACATCAAACTCTCTTCCTACTTGCTACTCCTTGTTGTTTTTTCCATCTAAACTCTAAATAAATAAATAAATATTCACACTTGCCCATGTGGGAGTTTCTTTCCTCAAGATGAAACTTGAACACACACAATCAATTGGTGGAGCTTGTCAAAAACCCCAAAAAAACAACTAGAAATCACACACATGCTTTTAAAGTTTATTGAAAAAATCCAAAAAACACACATTAGTTACTAAAACTTGTTGAAAACACTCAAAACACATGCATTGGCTATTGGAATGACAGTCCTTTTCAAGCTCCAACAATGGAGATGCAATGGTAGTAGGAAGGGAGATAGGTAGGATGGGAAGAGGGAGATAGGTAGGTGAGAAGGAGGTAGAAGAGGGCATGGAAGGGTAGGTAGGAACCATAGGAAAAAAAAAAAAAAATCACCTCCGGGGGAACTTAGTTGGTGAGGGTGAAATGGGGCTTAAAATGAGGCCATTGTTAGGTTTAGCTATCAAAACCATTGTTGGAATGTTATAATTAGGCATGTGCTTGGTATTAACATAAGAGGGTTTAAAACAAGATTTTCAATCTTTTTATTTCGAAATGTACCAACTAGGGGCATCCTTGGTAATTTTTAGCTTTGGGATAGTTTTTCATTTACGATCGTGCAACATTGGAGACAATAAAAAAACATATGTGGATGGCATTGGATGATGTGACAAGCTACAAGAATGTTAGGTGATGGTGAAAACGTGAGGGGGTCATGATATGGGACATCATACAAAATCAACAAACGTTGAAGAGATGTAGAACATGGGAAGTGGTAAGAAAAACATTGTGAAAAAGCATTGGTGATGTTTAGCAACACCAAATTATGGGTGAAAAATGGTGTGAAACATTAGGCCACGTTGGGACATGGCAAGGGATGGTTGCAACACTTAAGAAATGGCAAGAGATGTTAACACATGTCAAGGAAATGGTAGGGGACACTTGGAAAAGAGGTTGGGGATTTTAAGGACATTGTGAAAACGATGGGAGTTACCTTGGGAAACAATCAAGGATGCTAAAAAAATAACATGGAAACAATGAATAATGAATAGTCATGGATTTTGTTGCTACCTTCAATGTTTAAATAAGTCAAAACTTTTTCCCAAATCTAAACCATTAGGATGATTATCTGACTTTTAAAAATAATGATGGAAATGATGGTTATATATAATAACAAGACATTTGATTGTTTGATGCATAGTTAAATATATATATTTGACGAGGATTTGTGTAATTTTTAATATCCCCCCACACTTATATCAACACTAATACCAAAGACCCCATCCAATTAATATCACTTAAGGCCAATACATCAACTTGGTAGGGTGTCAAGACTAGGGACTTGTGGTAATACCAAATTATCCCTTCCTCATTAAGGAAAAAATACCTTTGAACCCAATACTAATACAAGATTAATGTGAAACTTTTAAAGAATATCGTAGAAGTTGGCAAGTTATTCAAAAAGATAATTTAAAAATAAAAATGAAAAAATGAGTGTCAAAATGAAAAAACCCAAAGTATTTCCTATTTTGAGGTGATGAATATTAAACACATGGATTGAAGGTGTCGAACTTTAAACCATATGAATTTTAAGAAGCACATGATTTTTGGAAAACACAATGCATGTAAATTTCATGTCTTCATTTGTGCACACTGATTTTTCATCAAGCACCATCTCACTTTATACATATTCAAAACATTGATTCAAATCTTCATCATGTGTATATGTTGCATTTAATATAGATTACATTTTTTTTGTAACATAATAATATAATGTTATTTTATTTTCTTTCATGGAAAGATTATCCTCGTTGAGAAATTATTTCCAAATATGTTTTGTGCTTAACTAATCAATTCATGCATTATATATATTACACCCAAATATATGAGTTTTGATATGGAGATTAAAATGTGGAAAAAAAAAACATCAACATTGCGTAAATCATTCAAGGTAATCATCAACAATTCCCATTCCATTTCATTCCATGTTTCATTCATTTTAACTATCCATTTCATTCAAAAAGCTAAAAAATCAATGTGTTGAAAAAATGTAAACTTGTAATCTATATGAATATACAATTAGTAACATTAAGATTGTTAGGTCTTTTTAATATTTTCTAACAAATTGCTTAAGATTGAGACTTTGTCCATTATTACTTGATCTTAAAATTGTCACTTTTGAAGCTTCATCCAAACATTGCTGCATGATTACAGTAGTCATTCGATTAAGTCTGCATTTTTTAAAGTCCGCATCGCGAATAAGTCCGCATTCTGTAGGGCTAAAAATGCGGATCAACATATACGGAAGTGTTTATTGTGATCGTGTAAATCCAAAATCAAAAATCGTCATCTGCCTACTTCCATCAATTTTTTCTCGCGAAATCTTTGAAACTGCTTGCTGAATGGTATTTTTCACTGAAAACATGCTGTTAAGCATTTCATCAATCGATTCTTGAGCTAGAAACTGCGATCCAGGAAGATCGCGAAGCCTTGAGTTAAGATCCACAACTTGCAAGAAAATATCGTGGATAGACTTCTTGACAACTTCTTCATCAATTGTTTGCGGTTCTTCTTGTGGCATCTCATCGTTCCCTCCCTGCTCTTCCTCATCTCCACAGCTTCTAAGCTCATCTTCGATATCTTCAATCACAGCTTGCTGGTATTCTTCATAATTTTGTTCGTCCTCAATTAAGAACAGACGGATCTCTTCTGATAACTGAGATCCCGGGTTGGCCAGAATAGGCGAAACAGTGCAGTTTTCCATCATCGATACCAATTCAGAAACCATATTGTCCACATTGTCTCCATCGCAGCTTTGTAGCGACACAGAACGGAATTCTGGAATGATATCAGCTTTTCAAAAGCAGTTCTTTAACGTTTCCGGCGTAAGGGTATTCCAAGCCTTAACAGTATAATTCGCTGCGTCTAGCAGATGGGCTGGTCTTCCGAATTCCACTCCAGCTGCACCTCGTTTCATCTTGGAAGCATCTGTTGCTAGCTGCATTTTGAGTTCATCAGTCAAGTCATGATAAGTCAGAATATCCTTCATGAGCATAAACTTGTAACGTTTTTTCAAAGCAGCGATAATTCCCATGTCCATGGGCTGCTTCCATGAGGTAACATTCGGAGGGAAAAAGGCGACTCTGATCCCGTCTTTTTCAAATGGCTGAAAATGTCCAGGCGCATTGTCGAGAATTAGAATCACTTTGCGACCCGTTCGGCGCCGAACGTAAGGACGAAAAACTTGATCAAACCATTGATTGAACACAGGAATGTCCACCCATGCCTTTTTCTGGTTGAAATAGGGCAGAGGCCACTGCCTTCCAGCAATACAAGTCGGCTCCTTTGCTTTGCCGATCATTGCTACAGGAACACGTTCTGTTTCTGTTGCGTTGCAACAGACTACCAGTGTTACTCGTTCTTTCGATTTCTTCTTGCCTCTAGCTGTAGAAAGATCTTCAGATGGCAACAGAACAGAATATCGAGGAAGAAAACAATAGAAGAGGCCTGTTTCGTCCATGTTGTAAACACAACTGGGATCGTACTCCTTAATTATTTCTTCAAGATTCTGCAAAGCCTGTAATGTTTGAGGATTGTTCCTGTCTACCTCACCGCCTTCGCCGTGAAGAAGAATGGACTGCAATCCACGTCTTGTACAAAAATTTCGATACCAGCCCCAACTTGCTTGAAAGTTTTGGCAATCAGGCAACGCCTCCGCTAGTTGTTTCGCCTTAGCAATCACCATTGACGGCGGTAACTCAATAGAAAGCCTTCGACAACCTTCTATAAATTCATAGAGCTTTTCTTCCAAATCTGGATGTTGTGGTTTCCCGATCCTAAATGTCTTCTCTCTTACAGATATTTCCATATTGACAGCTCTGGATTTAATCTCTTGTGAAGCAGCAAGAACATTGCGGATTGTTTTGTCATTAACGCCATACATTCTCGCGATGCTGCGCATGTACGGCTTCTTGCCGACAAGCTGCTCTATCATCTCGATAATTTCCAGGCGTTGCGCCTCGCTGAGACGCTGCCCTTCTCCTCTCCTCTTCTTGTTGGCGACGCCCGCATTCGCTTGCATGTTTGCACTCTATTGTCTATTATAACCAAAAGAGAGGGACCCTATACGACCGCAATGGATGATCGAGCCCCTGATGTGGACCTAAGCGATCCTGATCTACTCATTCAGACTCAGACCTCCTAAACCAGGATGAACTCCAAACTGAAATTGCTGATCCTCTCAACGAACATTCGAAAGATCAGTTCCCTCATCACAACACACCATTGCAGAAACAAAGATTCACACAACTGGCACACACAGAGTTTATCTGCGAAACCTTTCTTGTTTTAATTACAGAATATGTACATACCGAGAGCACAAGCTCCCTCGGAAGTTCTTCCAAAAAAACCTCAGACCTCTACTCCCTGTACTGACATTCTCTACCTTCTCCTCAAGACCTCTGCAGCAAAACAAAACATACTTCGGGTACCAGGCGCAGCGGAAAAATTCTGGTCACCCGCCAAGCTTGTTCCACTACAACACACACATACTCATCAGTTCCAACTTCACTCTACTAAACTACCTCACACACATCTCTGTTGCTCTTCTCCTGGACCTGACAGACCTATCTTCTTCCTCACAGACTTCCTAACCATCCTCTTCCTTCCTTCCTCTCCTTTTGTTCTTCTCTAGTGCTGATCTACGTCTCTCACAAAAATCAGCCACCTCACTGCCAAAAATCTGCCTTCTCCTCTTCAACAACCTCCCCCCAAACTTCTTGTTGTTTTCCCTTCTTATCAGCTTCTTCCTCAAGTTTCTCTTTCAAGCTTTTTTTTTTTACCTGCCGTTTCCCTACTATTCATTAATGTTCATCCTCTCCTTCTCATCGTTTCCAGCCGCCATATCCAGTACCTAACACACAACCAGAGGAAACCCTGCCCATGCAAATCTATGCAACATTAATTGCACATCGTAGCAAAGATGGCCCATAAACCAGATCTAATTCCTGCAATCAAGACATGTTCACACTTGTAGTTGTGACGTGTTTTGGTGTTACACTATACCTATTCAAAGAGATGAGCAGTATAGGGCTAAGTCCGCAACATTCGGATAAGTCCGCATTAGGACGCCCAGATCAAGGTGCGGACTTAACCGAATGACTACTGTAGATTTATGTTTTCCTCTAGATCAAAATCGTAGGTGTAATCACACTAACAAGCGCCAAAACAATTGTAACCAATGTTTTATTTTATTTTATTTTGGTAAAAAATTGTACTAATGTTGAAAGTTATAAAAAGCAATCATGAAAACATTTTTAATGTGATGATTTGCAATGAATATAATAAGGAAAATATATATTTTAAAAATCATTAAACATTATAACATGTGTTTTAAAGCATCAAAAGAACTTTTAGTTTTTTAAGTATTTTTGTATGCATGACATATTTTGAGGAGATTTTTAAAATATGTATTTGCATAATAACATATCACAACATCTTCTTAGGTCAAAATTGAGTTTTTCTAACTTTCAAATGAAATGTTTTAAGATGTTATGGGAATATTTTGGATTAAATAGCCACCCTAGCATGTAAATCTAGCTCCTATTATCTAATTTGCACCCCACTATCATCTCTTGAAGCTTCATATTAGTATACTTATATTAAATGTGTTTTTGGAACTAAAGGTTTGGTAACATTCACATGTCATTTGCCTCCATTTGAATTTTCTTGTCAAAGCTTTAAAGTAAACATGTTTTCAACCTTACAAGTCATCTATTTCCTTTGTTGTAGTGATGTTCATGCATGAAACAACCATGCACAAATATGAAGTGTTATAACAAACATTCAAATGTCCACCTTTGGATCATCCTTTTTAACAATTAATTTGTGATGGATGTGGATGTCCAAAGATGGGAATGTTGTTTAAAATAATGTTTGAATGGTTGTTATATGATAACCTTAGCATGTTATAACTTGCTCATATAATTTGCTAAGGTTATCATATTCATTTGGGAATGAATATTTGATCCATTATAAGAATTCTTTTGTGTAAGGCCCTAAAATAGTGTAATGCAGATGCTAATTCTTATTATTTTCATAGTTGCAGGAATTGAAGGCCAAAGATGAAGTGCAAACCATCGTGTGTAAGGTCCTTCTTGTTTTCTAGAACATTTTGTGATGCATCCCTAGGGTTGTCAAGTGGTACGGGTTTAAAAAACCAATTGATTCCCAAATTCGTATTGGAATGCCAAACCCAAGGCATGTTCCTTAGCTCCCACAAATAAAAAAGATGTGAAAATTTAGGGGTGGGATTATGACAAACTCACAAAGACAAGTTCAATGTAAATCAATTTGCACAAACAAACAAAGAGGATAGTTAATACACTACAATAAGAAAATGTCATTATCAAACAAGTGAAATGACTTGGATTTAGGAATTTAGGTTTTGCAACTTCCAAAATAAGATATAGTCAAAATGAAAATTGCAAAACCCAAGATGGAAATTCCACGTTATAAATTTTACAAAACCCAAGTTGAAAAAGACATTTTAAATATGACCAATTCAAACATCATTTATCATTTGCAATTTTGTTCCAAAGCTTATGGACATTTTGAAACGTCAATCCCTAAAATAAAAAATCCACTTGAAAATGTTGGGATTATACTTTCAATATTTGTGAAAATGTGTTTAAAGGTGTTTGCATGCTATGATGTACACAATATGTTTGAAAATATATACAATATTAAAAGTAACATGTAAGATTTCATTCAATTTGAATTATTTTTAAAATCACATATAAATGACTTGGGGCCTCAAAATCAAAAGAAGTCACAAGAATCGTGAATATGAAATTGAATCATAATTGTGCATTTGTGGAAATGTACACCAATAATTTAATAAAGGTTTCTAAAAACCCTATTGACAACGATTTTCGATTTAAAAAATAATTTCAAATTTTCATCTTATTTTTGTTAAATGATTAAAAAAACATTTATCATGAGTCAATGGAATATCATTTTTCAACCTAAAAAAATCATAATCATTAACATTATCATACCATAATGTACTAATGAGCATTTAAAATCATCTAATCCAAATTCCACCACCTTGAAAAACATTGAAAACTATGATGGAAAAGATTGTTCTTTATGATTTTTTTTTGTATGGGTAAAATTTCATTAAAAGTTTCGTTAAACGTAGTACTTCTTAATATTTTTGTTGGGACTATAAAGATGTTTCAAGGTTTTGCAAATCAAAATAATATTTTGTTGAACTATTATTTCATTTGTATGTGCATTGATTTCACAACATAATGCTAGATTGGGACATAAACATCATTTATTACAAAATTTGAGTGAAAATTATTTTTCAAATTTCCACCATGATGCATGAAACTCGAATAAGTATTAAAAATTGTTAGATTATGAGAGTTTTTTGTGTACATCATAACATGCAAACCCCTTTGAATCCTAGGACACTTTCATGGGTTCCCTTTTCATGCATTAATTTTGAACATCCCACTTAAGATCCATGTGTCAAGCCCAAAACAATTATTACACAGGTTTTTTTCAAATGTAAATAGATTAAAAAACACATAAC
Organism: Sphagnum tenellum; assembly: GCA_963921925.1. Lineage (NCBI taxonomy): Eukaryota > Viridiplantae > Streptophyta > Sphagnopsida > Sphagnales > Sphagnaceae > Sphagnum > Sphagnum tenellum. The sequence continues at coordinate 1,751,699 of OY998159.1, forward strand.
ATTTTTTTTTGAATTAAAAAAATATTAAAATTTAGAATCAATTTTTGTATGTTTTGACCAAATCTCAAATGGACTACAAAACATGCACATTTTGAAAATGAATGTTTATACAATCTAATATATTAATTCACTTAGTCTGTTTTGTCTGTGACACGACGTTTTGCTGCAAAAGCATTTTCTATGTTTCTGCTGCAGAACCGGCCATAGGGAAAAACATCGTCATCTGGAACGTTTGACTGGCCCGTTCCCTGTGGAGCCCGTTCCTTGTCTGTGGTGACAAACAGGGCAAGGCAGGGGTAGGGCAGGGCATGGCAACCGCTGTGGGGGGCTGGGCAAGGTGCCATTTTTATTAAAGAAATCCTTGGAGAAAATCGGGGGACCTGCATCTCACTGCTCGTTCCCTGTGGAGCCCGTTCCCTGTCTGTGGTGACAAATAGGGCAGGGCAGGGTAGGGCAGGGCAAGGCAGGGCGGCCAGGGCAGCCGCTGCGGGGGGCGAGGTGCCATTTCTATTAAAGAAATCATTGGGGAAAACCGGGGGACCTGCATCTAATCAAACAAAAATACAATTTTAAAAAAAATATATTTTCATTATAAAACATATTAAAAAATGGAATCTTTTAGAAAAAGAAAATAGAAACTAAATAAATAAATAAATACATAGAAATAGACAAAAATGAAGATAGACAAAATAAGAATAGAAAAAATAAAAACATGAAACAAACATAAACAAAAAAAAAAGTAAAAACGCAAAAACTATAAAAAAGGAATGGAAACAAATGAAACAAGGAAAGGGAAATACAGTAAAATAATTTTAAAAGAAAAAAATTCCAAAAATGAAGAAACCAAATAAAGAGTAAAAAGTAAGAAAAAATAAAACTTATAAATATTGAAAAAAAACCCTACTTGAAAAAGAATGAGGTGTGTCTTCTTTCTCCAAACTTCAAACTTGCATCCAAATAAATATATATGTAAAAGTGAGAAAGAAACACTTTATTTTTTATTATACAAAATAATAATAAAAATAGAAAACACATAAAAATAAAAAAATAAAAAAGTTAAAAGTTTCTAAAAAAACTAAAACATGAACCAAGTTTAAAGAATCGGGGGACTTCACAGTGGCCAAAGCGGGCACCCACTAGTAATCACATAATCACCAATATGTTGGGGTTACGCATGTATAGTAAGGTCTCGTTGCCCTAGTTAAAAAATGGATAGACATTGATTTTTGAACTTTTGATCCATGGATAAAATAGCAACTTTGGTTCTTTTGATTGTGATTGAACCTAGCAAGCCATTCATTTATTAACCAAATTCAACATTTAAAAAATTCCAAATAATTACAAAAAGCCCAGTTCAAAATGGACTTTTATAGCATGTGATCAATTTTGAGTTTTCAAGCAAAGCATGATCTAATAGCTACAAGTAGTTTTGGGTTCAATAATGCCATCGCTTGAATTAAACACAAATTTTGTTGATTAATTATGCGGAAATCACTTCATTTCAATAATACATTAACTCACACACAACATTTTTCAATGATTACATTGTGCATAATAATATCATATAATTTGCACTAATGAAGGCTACATAGCATACCTTATTGTTGAAATTTGAAAATTCATCATCTACGGATTGAAATAATGGTGATATGAGTAAGTGTTTTGACTTAAAAGTTTCACTATAGATGACTATGGTCGTGTAGCTAATTATTGCTAATGTTGGGTGGGTATACTGACTTTATATATTAGGCGAGTCAGGATAATAATTTTTTTCTAATATATACACAAGATGTCTAGAGGTATGTAGGTTTGAAAAAAATCCAATTTGGGTAAGGGTAGATACATATATACTTTGCAAAATCAATTGAGGTAATGGTAAAAGAAAATGATATACATGTTTATAATATTTGTATCAGTTTGGCATGAAGGTTCACAAGAATTGTTCAAGAGGTAAAATGGGTTGTTCCATTGCGGGACCTGTAAGGTGTAACCCCATTCTGTTGAAGTGGGAGGTTGTACCAGGCCGTGTTCCACTGCCTGCCAATGAGCTTGACTTGGGCATGCCAATTGCTTGTCAGGTCAGGTCTGCTGTCGTGCTTTCCAAAAAAGAAGAACAAGATCAAGAGGAGGTTGTACCCGGCTGTGTTCCACTGCATAACTGGTGTTCCACAGAGTTCAACATCACAAGTGAGACTGGCAGAACCAAAAGTGAAACCCACAGATGAAAACCACAGATGACATTGTCCCACCTAGAAAAAAGCCTAAAAGGGATTACCTGAATAAGACACCAAAATAGGTTTTGTAAGACCTTACTTATGTAAGACTCTAAAGGTAGAATGCACTTGGGGAGTTATGGACCGCTCAATAAGAAATGGCATAGGTGAGTAGACAAAGTTCAATGGGTAGGTAGGAATTGACAGCAGCACCCACCACTGCCAATTCTGCCACGTAAAACAGCTAAAATCTTGCAGAACAAGGAGGTACAATCTGTTACATGCCAAACACAACTTCTCTGAGGATAAGCAGCAGCCTCTTGAGTGCACAGGTTATCATCATCATTGTAATACATCAGATGCTAGTGAAAGATAGACTCACGGATTGAAGCTGCCCATTCTTGCTGTACAAGTTATCAAGAATATTAAGAATTATCATGTTGTCAAGAGAAGAACATTTTGCTTTGTCTTTTGGTTCCTGAGTGACTCCGCATTCCAGGAGCCAACAAAAGCAATGGATTTTGAGCAGAAACTTGTTAGTATTTCCCATGAATCAACAGCCAAGGTAACCAGTCTCAGGAGGATGATACTACATGATGTTGACTAAGAGGTATCTCTAACAGGAAAAGAGCAGCACAGAAGTTGTAATTTACAAGCTCCCTGCATACCAAGGAATATCCACAAGATCGCTGACAGAAGTCCACAAAAATACTTTTCAAGGTGGTTATCTATCAGTTCCAGCCCACACAAACTCCACCCAAACTGCTGTAACCTTGAGGGGTGTCATGCATACAGTAACAGACCGTTACCTTCATCATGAATGACAATGACTAGCTGCCATTACTGCCCACTGACTTCATTTGCTCCTCACAATTGAGTTAAATGAGTACATAAAAATCTGCAAACATTAGGCCAAACAAATCTTACAAAAGAATCAGAAATATCCTCAGTCAAGCTGCAAAAAGCTTGTGATGGTAAGCTTTGTTTTGTTTTGGCTTGATCCTGTACAAGCAAGCATCTAAGCCTAAGCCATAGGAAGGCCTACACAAGGGATAGTGGTTAGTGCTTCCTGAACACTGAAAAGCGGATCGCTGATTGACTATTTTGGATGCAGTGGCCACTGGGAATAATATTCCTGTACTACAAAGCATTACCTTTGATGCAAAAATAGTCTAACAGAAAAGATGGATAACAACAGCTACAGCTTGATTGTCTTTGACTGTTTTCTTGCAAGGAATCGAGCACGAGCTGCTTCAATTTCAACATGACTACCTTCATTCCCACCACTGCTAAGAATCTTTTCTATGTTGATTACCACTCCACCAGCTTGCACAGCATCCATGTTGCTAGAAGCTCTCCTTGCACCTTGTCCGCTGTGAGCAGTCACAGCAGATTCATCAAGACCAAATGGAAGGAGAAGGTCACATAGATATATTCTGAAGAAACTTGGAGCCACAGAGATGGAATTCATAAAATGTGATCCAGGGAGGCAGGAGAGAGTGATGAGCATGGTTTGACTATAAATAAGGTGCAAACCTGAGGCTGGAAATGTTGACATTCTGCAGCTTGCTCAAAGCAGGTGCTACCCAAGAAGCCTCCACCACACAGACATGCCGAAGGTAAGGCCGTGGGCTGGCTACAAGCTCATGGTACAAGACCCATTCTGGATAAAGACCCTCTTCATCCACCTTGAGAGTGCTGGCTGATGGATGAATCTGTAGCACCCAACCTTCATTTCAGTAAACCACCTGCACAGTCCACCTACCATACTATACCTTTGTTGATTGCTCCCTTCTATGTATGTCCAACATATAAGTACAAATACACCTCATTCTAGGGTTACTTGTTCTGGTTAAACCATCATCACTGTCTGCCCTGCCATACCATGCTTTTGTCAACTACCTATGGAGCAATTATTCCTTCCATATAGTTCCAACAATAAAGGTCACACAACAAACCTGAGATTCTAAAGGTGATATGCTCCAAACCTGAACTAACTGTGATCTATGGCTGACAATGTGGTAGCCATTGTGACGGGGCATGCGCTGTGCCAACCGATTAGCAAAGCCTTGGCACAGTGCCTTCCGTAGAGACCTGGCACTGCTCACTTTTTCCTTGCTTTTATTGGTTGCACTCTCCTCAAAACCACCTGCCTCACAAGCCCACCTTATTCAGAATGTGAGAGCCCATGTGCAGTTATAATGCTGCATTGTTGAGATCATGCCAGAATTTATATCAGGAGTCAACTTGAAGCATGTATCAGAGGTGGCTTACATGAAAGGAAAACAACCTGAAACTTCATGGAGTCAAATCACAAGGTAATCCTCTTGTGTGAGGTTAGTACAAACCTGGGTTCTTTTTCATTATGATGACAGCCAACTGATGTCGCACATCCTTTGCAAAGCGCATAGACCTACCCTGTACCCAACCATCCAGTCATGTTGCCCAATGACTCAATTGAGCTCTTCAATCTGCATTCTATGGCCCAAATAATGATCTCTCTATATTCATTGACCTACTGACATTAATAAAGAACACACAAATGATGTATGGCTACACAAATCAACTACCAATTCAGGAAATTGAGCTCTTCTTGCTGCTCAAAGATTCTTTTCACACAGCACATGTATCAGTCAGTAATGATATACCTGCAAGCCATGACTCTTACACCATTCAACATCAAAGTTGTGATGTTGCCATGCTTCATATATTTGCAAGTACTGAATATGATCTCCATATCCTCCCCCACTGGGTAGCAGCCCTTCCTCTCTCTCTCTTTTCTTCCCCTGGCCCCTTCTGCACCCTCAAAATCTCCCCTAAGATCCCAGATGCATGGTAAAACCAGGCAGCTAGCAATAAGGAACCACGTTTGGATGAGCACTGTCCTGAGGTTAGGAATGGAGAAAATCACAACATTGCCATTACAAAGGGGGATGAATCTGATTTTAGAGTTTGGACCTTGGTGCTTGAAAGAAGATGGATTCACATGAAAGCATGCCTGCAACTGTGAGGGCCTGTGACAGACACCCCAACTCCTGAGCAGCCAGAAGAGCCCTTGCCAGTGCCGGTTCCAAAGGCAGCTCTGTCACATTATCATAATAAAAAATCACCCTTCCTAGTTGTGTACACAACAGCTATCCTGTGCACTTAAAAGTGATCACCTGCAGTAAACTTTTGGGTCTGTGATGCCCTAATGTCTCGGTCCTCTACATAAAAAATCCAGTAGGATTCAAGCTGGCACTGTCATCATGTGCCTTAAACAGGAGAATACAACTCAAAATTAACATTAACTTTCATTTCTTCCACTCATGCTTGACAGGCATCTTGCAAGCTTGAATTATTGATGAAAACTGCATGTGACATCTTCATCAGGTTCATACCTCTGCTGTTCTGGTTCAACTTACCAGCCATGTGCTTGCCAAGTGTGGTGATAGTTCCATCTGAATGAATAGCATCAATAACAAACAGCTGGCGGAGGGCATCTTCCAGTGACTCCACTGCACCCAGCATACAATCCTCACTAAATAAGCCAGAAAGATCAGAAACCCACCATCTGGACTGCAGGATATTCCATCACTTGCTTTCTGGTATGCCAAAATTGAGGAAAAAGAATATCCAGGGTTGCAACATGACATACTTGATGGTTGGTCGATGAAGTCAAATTGAAGAATGTCCAGGTTTGGAAGGTCAAGGGACTTCAGGTGCAGCACAGCACCTGTCAGGGATGAGCGCTGGATCTCTGGAACTGTGGTGGCCAAAAGCTCATGCTCATATGTAGAGAGTGGGTAGAGACGATAACACTTCCCAGCACGTGTTCTCCCTGCCCTTCCTGCTCGCTGCATTGCTTGTACCCTGCAAAGTTCATACAAACATTTACATATCCATGTAATAACACAAAATGAAGCTCATGAAAAGAAAGATCAGACAAGGATCCTCATGGGCACCAACACCATGCTATAGCAATGGGTTCAAGAGGCTAAAACCGTTGGGCCTTCCTGCAATCCCACGGAACATCTTCAATGTCTTTACACAAGACTGAGGAAACCATACCTGCTGATTGGCACCACAGTCAGGGAATCTATGCCAGTGGCCGGGTCATATTGACGTTGTTTGACATGTCCAGGATCAATGACATATCTGCAAGCACATACTCAGAAACCAGATGTAGATCAGAGGTAAAGAAACCATGTAATCAAACTAGCAAAGATTTCTGGGAGTAGGAAAAAGGTGAATGGCATTTTCTATGCATTCTCCCTTCTAGATTGGCAGGCCAGAGGCAGAGGGTTGCCTTGTCCCCACATTATTGGAAGATAAGTCGCCTACGGTGAATCTACAACTGAAAATTCAGGTACGAATGAGAAGACTGTAACTTAAAACCAAGAGAACATTTCAGGAATAGGTCTCAAACAGCATACACAACACCATCTACAGTAAGAGAAGTCTCCGCCAGGTTGGTTGCCACAATAATTCGCCGACAGTTGGATGGTGGTGCAAGAAACACACGAGCCTGTATCCACCTACCAGTACCCATCCACCCTCACTATTAACCAAAATTGGAACCTAACAGATGTAGACACAACATTGGACAAGCCTCACTACTTCGGCATGTACTGTTGAAAACCTTACAGAAGCAACAGCAACTTGACAAAAGCACCCAGACAAGAATAGTAGCATGCCTGGCTTTCAGGAGGCAAAGACGCATAAAGAGGGAGAATCTCAACATCAAGGCAGGATCCCTCCTCAAGAGCTTTCACCCGTTCTTCAAGCATAGATATTGCTTTCAATATCTCCTCCTGTAGTGCACAGCACCAGTAGAATTGGTCAATGAATCCTACAGAACTTAGCATATAACACAGGGGATAAGCAATCAAGAGCTGAGGGAAACTGACATCAAGAATTAAATGGGGGGAATTAATCCTACTTGTCCTGTCATGAAGAGTAGTATGTCCCCTGGAGGTTCTCGGACATGTATATCTGCACCATAACCACCAGCTGTGGAACTTGAGTCCTTATCTCTTTTCACCCATAATACTTGCCCCACTCTCTGCCAGGCATAGGTAAAGAGATTCAGCACAGATTATCACAAAGTCTAAGGAAGAAACATGCTCACCGAGTGCTGTCTGCACTGAAGAATCCAGATAATTTACAGGCCGGTCCACGCTGTAGAGCAGTTGAACAGGATATAGCTTGCCTGGAACTGTTACAACAGGGCAATTGAAGAAATATTCGGAAAATTTCTGCCCATCAAGTGTGGCTGATGTTACAATCACCTTCAATTCTGGCTTCCTTTCTGCAGCAACACGCTTTAATAAACCCAACAATATGTCCCTGTTCACACATAGCCACATTTTATGAGATTGCAGAGACTCCACAACAACACTGGAAGGTAACAACACACGAATGAGTGCAGTCATAGCCTTATGAGTGTCACTCACAAAGTGGCCAACCATCACCTTTGTCATGAATGGCAGTGACGGGCTGCCATGGCTCCCCAAGGTTTTCATCAGCTCCCAACAGTGGATGTACATAAGCATGCAACAATCTGCTCATAGTTTCAGGCAAGCACGCACACACAGACAAGCAAATAGATTTATAGATCTCCCAACTTTTCTATTCAGACATCTGCATCTTGCCTTTAGTCTCTCTGCACTGTTACTGGCAGTAGACATGACAGCACCATGCACATTGTTTTATGACTAGAAAGGGCAACATAACAGTGATGTACACCACATTAGGCATGAAAATGTTAAGCTCCTTGAGCCATAAATTCATGCTTCTTATCCCCACTGCAATTCATGTACTGCTGAAGCTTACTAGGAAAGATAGTTCTCTAGCTTTCAAAATGAAGAGAAAGGCCATCCACACGTACGTGTTCAGGCTCCGTTCATGGGCTTCATCCAGAATGATGACAGAATATTGCTGGAACTTGTAGTCAAACAGACACTCACGGAGCAGGCAACCATCAGTCAGATACCTGTATTCCACACTATCCCCACTTCAGTATCACCAGTAACATCAAGACTTGCATTTGGATTGAGCTGCTCTGCAGCAAAAATCTGCTATATACAATGTAAAATCCTTTGGTTCAGAAAAGCATTCTCCACCTATGAGATTAACCAAGCTCTGGCCTACACCTGCCCACTGCCACTGCCTCTTATGAACCAAAATACCTGACAATTCCTGAGCCCAAGAAGGAAGAAAGAGTACTTTATGCAGGTCTTGCTGGAGGTTCGATCCTCGAATCTGATGGAGTATCCCACCTCATCCCCCAACTGAACTCCCATTTCATATGCCACCCGACTGAGGAGGAGAAGACACCAATTACACCCATGCACAGGGCTCAAATCAACAGAATGGCAAAAAGAACTGATGGAGCTCAACCCAAGCATATCCAAAGATCCAAGGTGCCAACATAAAAACTGTCCAAGATGACCCATTTACAAGCCTATTGCACTAAGTTCTGGCATATCATCAGGTGTTTCAAATCAATCTGGTAACCAAGATACTTCTTGAGATCTGATGAAGAAGAAAGATGAGGGTGTCAACTGGATCCTTAAGAAAGACTGCATCCTTCTGAGAGTGGACAAATTCTAATCCCTTTAACCCATGACAAAACACTTGCACAGACTTCTCCCAGAAACACAGCAAATGCTAGATTGAAATGTCACTGCTGGCTATGTATATCAGGTTTATGCATCAAATGCACTAGCTCAACAATACTTCAAATTGCCAGATAAATGAGATAAGGCAATGACCAACTCATCATAATGGTAGCAAGCAATCTTTCAGACAATTCATGTCATCTAAGTCTCATTTGATTTGTTTCAAATTTGACTTACAAACTCACTCATCAAGATGATGTTGCAAGATTCAAGATGCAATGCACTGTGCAACAGCTCTGATGCAGCCAGAGAGTTCTGCTGATCTCAAAGACCCAACAGGAGATCTCTTTTTGAACTTAACAAAAAGCCTCTCATCAAGATGATGTTGTGAGATTCAAATTGTGATGTACTGTGTGACAACTCTGATGCAGCCGGAGATTTCTGCTGATCTCAAAAACCCAACAGTAGATCTCTTTCTGAACTTGACAAAAACCCTCTCATCAAGATGATGCTGCAAGATTCAAGATGCAACATTTCAGGATTTCTGTCCTATGGAGACAGATTTGTAGAAGTATTTGGCAGATGTTTTCATCGATCTGTGCAGCAGCATAGCATCTGTTTCAATCTAATGATTTTCAGACCTTGAAACCCCCCACAAACACTGATGTGTTTGATGCTTGGGGAGATAAGAAAAAGAGGAAGACGAGAGGGGAGAGAGATGGGAAGGGGAATCAGAGTGTCTCTGAGTTGTCCCTTTTGCGTACCGTGCAACAGAGACAGCTGCAACACGACGCGGCTGAGTGACGGCAACGATGCCATTTGAGGTATATCCCGCTCTGTAAAGGATCTGAGCTAGCTGCGTGGTCTTGCCGGAGCCGGTGTCTCCGATGATCACCACCACAGTGTTGTTGGCGATGGCATCCAGAATTGGTCCCTCGTACTGATTGATAGGCAGCACTCTCTTCTTTCTCTTCTCCTCCTCCTCCATCGCCATCCCTACCATGCACAACGCCTGCAGCTCAAAGGCTACAGGGATTCTTCAGCCGTTTCCAGCTTTCGCTTGGGCGCCCTCACTAAACCCTCAAAAGCCCGTGACTAGGGTTTCTTGTTTCTTCGACAATTTCTTCCACTTACGTAACAAGAAAACAATTGGCTGCTCCTGCAACGATCAATGCTCTTCTATCGAACAACAATCCTCGACTCCGAGAATTCTGGATTCGATGCGCATCAAAGTGATGTCCAAGGCTGGCAGGCAACGAAGATTTAGAGCTTAGGGTTCACAGCTTAGGGTCTCAGGAGCAAAACTTTTATAGCTTTTTTTGTTTTTTCCAAGGTTTGGAGTTCGGAACTTTTGACGAGATTTCTCTTCTGTCGGTCTCCAATCTTCCAGTCTTCAGTATGTGGGCTGGCTTATGTCTTTGGAACTCAGCTCTTCGCTTGATTACTTGGAATATTGGTTGATTGCTGCTTGTGTTTTCAATCCTGACAGTTCGGAAATCAGGTTTCCAACGCAAACATGGTGAATAACATTTTTTGAGCAATTTTGCAAAGAGCTTGTAATAGAATCAATCCAGTGGAACCTTGGTCTGATGATTCCTCGAGCTCATGACAGCATGCGTAAATCCATTGAGATGCTGGGATCTGGTCAATTGCAGACTGAAGACCTTTTGTATCTGATGCTTGTCATGAATCTGGTAAGCTACCAAATGGGCAGCAAGAACAAATTGATTACCTCTTGATTCTTTCTTCAAATTTTTCAATTTTTTTTGCTTTCAGATGCATGATCAACAAAAGAACTTTTGCCAACACGCGTGTTTCTTTCTGCTTCATAGGAGATAACAAGGTTTCACAAGAGATTCAAGGTTCATCCTACCTGTTTGGTATCCAGGTTGGTGCATGGCTTGAGGATCCAGAAGTTGCAGCTGATGACTTGCTAATTGGTGGAGAACAAACAGCACCAAGCAAAAGAAACTTGTCAATGTCTGTAGAACTTCCAAGTGCAATGGGATTGGGCTTGTCTGATACAGTGGGAGAAGCCTACATCCCTTGGTCATTTTACCCAGTGCCATACTTGTTTGTTCACATTGAAGCTACTCAACGTGCGCCACAACCCCTTCCTCAAAGCTCATCCTCACTATTGTTGCCATCGCATGAAGAATTAATTTGTTTCATTTCTAACACAAACTCGTTCATGAATGATTGGCATCTCTTCAAACAATACTCATTTGTGGTTCTTTTGCAACATCATGAGTTTTTTGGCATGATTTGTCATTGGTGTTAAAGAGTTGTGACAAAGGACTTTTTGTTGTGAAGGACTAGGAGAGTTGTGGCCAAAGTACCTTTTTTCTACGAGGAACTTGGGTTTGAATCAATTGCTATTACGATTATTGCAATACTTGTCTAATCACATTGAAGACACTCAAGGTGCATTGCAACTCCTTCCTCAAGCTCATCCTCACTATTTATTGTTGCCATTACATGAAGAATTAATATCTTTCACTTCTAACACAAACTCCTTCATGAACGACTAACAGCTCTTCAAACAATACCCACTTGTGATTCTTTTGCAACATTGTGAGTTTTGGCATGATTAGTCATTGGTGTGAGTTGTGACAAAGGATTCACGACAAAAAAACTTTCAAAGGACTAGGATTTGAATGAGTGTTGTGACCAAAGGACTTTTTTTTACAACTTACTAAGGTTTGAATTAATTGCTATTATGATCACTATGAGAAAAATATTGGAGTACAAGGGCAACTTCAATACTTGTCTATTGAATCATGAATTTCTTTTAGTCAAAAATAGAATATTTCCAAAGTATCTTCGATTTTGTTTAATTTCCTTGAAAAAGAAGGAAATTTCAACATTTTTGAAAATAATATAATTAATGGCAAAGATGCCAAGGTGTTATGAGATTGATAAAAGATGTTTCATGTTTAAAATGAATAATTAGTCGTATAATGCCTTTGCCTAAGGAGCATGCAAAAAATCAATTAATATGATAACATTTTGGAACATGATTAGAAGATGAAATGAAAAGTTTATTGGTTTGTGGATTGTCCAATATGCCTCAAGTACAATTGATAGACATTGTTGAGTTGGAATGACTACTTCATAATTTTCATATTGATGATGCATGTAGTATAATTTTCATGTTAATTTTATTCATTAAGAATGTTCATATTCATTTTGAAAGTTAATAATTTGATTACTTTAGATGCATGGTACAATGCAATGGAAAGGATTATATATGCAATTATTCATGACTTTCTTTGATTATTTCGTCATGGTTTTGTGTATTCTAATTAAACAAGAAATTTAATGATTTGTTGATGTTTTCACATATTGAGGGAGAATATTCATTTTCAAATTGGAAAATGACATGAATAAATTATAAGGTTCAATATATTGGTTGTTGGATGGAATATATATATTAATTGACTTTATGATAGTAAAATTTCAAAATTAAAACATATTTAATATAAAGAAAACACTAACTTGAAAGATTAGGAAAAATAAGATAATAATAATAGCATATGCATAATGGATTTTGTGGAGTTTTTGTTGTGAAAATAAATGTCATTTAGTGAAGAACAAATGGCAATTTTGGTTCACACTTTTAAAAGAAATCAAGGACATAGAAGGGGAAGAAATGTGTTGAAACCATGATTCTTTTCAATTTTGTCAACATTTTTTTCCCTATAACTTATGAACCTTGTTTGTTTATCTTTAATTGTCAAATTTTTCAAATATTAAAAATAAATCTATTGGACTCCTTGTGTTGAAAAAGAGTAAATATTAATCATTTTTGTTGATTGGAGTGGTGAGACCAAAAGTCATACCATGCATTACTTGGTGTATTGTTTACTTAACTTGTTCACATATGATTTGAAACAAACACAATTATATGTGTTGCTATTGATGGTGAATTTGTTTTTCAAAACTTTCAATTGTTTTATTATGATAATGAATGTAATGCATTAAATGTTTGTTAATGAACTAGTTTTTTGCATACCAACCTAAATGATGTTAATGTCAATCTGATTTTCCAACATCAAATATACCATTTTGCAAATCAACAACGTAATTTATTTTATTGAATGGACAAAAATGAATTTCTTTTCAAGCATCAAACAATTAGTGTAATCATAAATTATTGCACACCTCATATTACATGTGCACATTATTATATTTACCATATACATTTCAAAAAAATTATTAAAATAATAATACAACATTTAGTGATTTAAAAAAATAATTTTCATTATAAACGTCATGAAAATGAAGTAATCATGGATTGACTTAGATTAATACACCAAGTTATAGCACCAATTCAAATAAAATGATTGAAAATGTCATATATATATGCATTTTAGTTAATAGGCATCTTTTGGCATTAGGAAACATTTATGGAAAAAAAACATGTATGAAAAAATCAAGGTGTGAAACATTTTAATTATCCACTTCCTTTATCATTATTAAAATTTATGCCTATCTGCACAAAAAAAAAATCAATACAAATATTCACATTCAATAAATTTTTTAAAATGTGTTATTTAGAAGAAAAAAAAATTTCAAAATTTTTAATTCATTATTCATGGATGAAGATTGTATATTGACTCATTAAAGGAAAAAAATAATTTTTAATGGAAAACATGAATTTATTACATTAGCTCAAATATTTATTGCATTAGTTCATATATTACTATTGAAACATCCAAAAATTATTACAATTTTTTTTCAAAAAAAGTAATAATTCAAAAAAGTGTCAAATTGAATTTCTAAAAATTAAATAAATGTTTAATATGAACATGTCCAATTAGCCTAGGTACTACGATATTAAACACATGTAAATATAATATAAATGTCCATGTTATTGCAAGCAACAAGTGTTTCCAACAATAAGTTATTTAAAAATTACGCAAAATGAAATGTGATCATGTTTTTCAAACATAAATGCATAATTTGGCAGGTTGCATGGAAATAAGGAAATAATTATTAATGTTAAAACCTAGTCACTACAACAACTAGATTGGTTATGTAGTTGTTCATCACATGAATGTAGGTGAAATTCTTATATTCTCCTATTAAATGGTTAGGATGCATAGCATGATAAGTTATTTGTGTTTTCAAAACGTAAAATATACAAATAAACAAGGTCCTCAACTTTGTTCGTACTCACATTTCTTCATTGTGAACTTGGTTGGAATTGGACTGGAGAAGTGACATCAAGAGGGCAATTCATGTTTCCAACGCACAAAATGTTTTTTCAGCTCAAACACGAGACTGTCATATTTTTCCAATTTGCGTGGCTTCAACACTACACCATGCCCATTTGAGGGGAAGGACGATAATTGGGTTGTGCATTATACCTTCGAAAGCAGACATTGTCCCAATACATAACTCGATAAGCAAATCAATCTTGCATCAATCGAGGTCTCAATGAATCTCTACGAACAAAAAATTCCATTCGAAAATGAGAGAAAGGCAAAATGGGTCCGCTTGAAGGTGTTTTGCACATCACCTATCGTGACAATGACGTCCAGGTCTGGGACGAAGATTGATCCCCTGGTGAGCTCTTTTAATCGAAACTCATGTAACACCATGTTATTTTTTTCATACATAATCTTAGGACCCTTAAGACCCTTCTGCCCCTTGGGGTGTGTCGAACACGGTCCCCTATGCCTTCTATGGATATTCTTCCAGTGTCCCTGCTTTGCTCTTATTCAAGTTCATATGTTCTATCGATATTTTTATGGATGCCCGTGTTCATTATTTGTAACACCGCAGAAGAATAACAGGTGCCCACACGTCCGGCCTCCGATCTTCTCCACACTTCCTTCATTTTTTTTCGAAGATTGTCGGAGTAATATTTGATAGGATGAATTTGAATTATTTTGTGTGTTATAAAGCTACGTGAACAAATGAGAATACTCAAATGTTATTTATTAATAGTCTAATTATGTTTTGGATGCTTACGATATTATTCATACTTTGTTGTTATTGGTCCTACTTTGTGGGAATGTAAGCATATATATTTAAAAGGATAATTTGTGATGCTGAATTATTTGTTCAAGCCACTAGATCCAAGTTTTCAGGTTTTTCGCTCTCTTTATGGGTGCCTACATTTATTGTTGTTATTTTATTTATTTTTGTCCTATTTCCACCACCATCACATGTATTTTTCTCCTCTTCAGTTTATGTGGTGCTCCCTTTTTCTATGTCATTTACTCATTTTATATTCATTATTCTTCCTTTTTATGGGTATCATTCTTGTTTTTGTTTTTTGGATGTGTAAAAGCGTTTTGTAGTTTTTCAAGAATGGAGTAGATGCAACATGAAGGGTGCGAATTTCATGGGCAAATGTGATGAAAAAATGTGCGTCTTTTGAATTAGAGTAGGTTGTGATAGAGGACATGGTCTTATCTCTTCTTCCTTCTTTTTTTCGGTTTTTGGGGAAATTTGTCTAATTTCTTAATGTATCATGTAAATAATTTTCATTTCATCTTTTTGAATAATTACAAATGCTTGTAAATGCCACATAAATGCCCTTCATGCAGTCTTTTTAAATAATTGTAAATGCTTGTAAATGTCATGTGTGTGTAATTCTTAGTTTATTCTTAATTTCAGAATAATATTATTAAATTTATTGATTTTTTGTAATGATCAATGTAAATTTTTTTTATAAAACTTCATTTTAAAAATTCATTTCAATATAATTTTAGTTCTATACATAATTTTTTATGTTATTGGATGAGGCCTCATGAACATTTTTGTAAAACTAATTTGTTAAACAATGTTTTTAGGGGTCGGGTTTTATTTAGTGCTTGCTAACAAATTGGTTAGTTCATTGGTCATTCAATTTGTTACTAAGCTCTTATCCTTTGACATCATGCATGTAATTTAATTTCACCGAATGAATGTTCAAATGAAATGGATTTTTCAAATTTCAATGGACACAGTACCTTATAAAGACCTATTAAATTAACTATTCAAAAACATATATAGAGGAAACGAATTTGTAAGTTCATTTGTGTTTTAAAATGTTTCACATGTTCATAAGGTTTGCAACTATTATACTTGTATTGTCGCTACTCAAAATAAAAAAATAATTTTAGAAATTCATTTCAATATGAACTCATTTACATGTATAATTTCTAATGTTAGATGAGGTTCATGGAAAATTATTTTTTAAATAATTTATTACATAATGTTTCTAGGGTGTTGGGTTATGCTTAGTGCTTGTTGACAGTTTGGTGGATTCATGGTCCCCAAATTCAAGAATGCGCCCTCATCTTGTAATATCATGCATATAATATATTCTCACCAGATTCATGCTCAAGTGAAATGGATTTTTCAAATTTTAATGGACATCAGTCCTTATACATACCTATTAAATTATGTCTTTAAAAACATATATAAAGGAAATAAATTTGTAATTTCATCTACATTTTAAAGTGTTTCACATGTTTATAAGGTTTGTAATTGCTATGTTTGAATCATGTTTATCGTTTTTTCTCACCACCATCATAGCATCAATATTTCTTCAAGAAATCATTATGAGTATGCACAAGTGGATGTTATCCACAAATGTTAGTATGCGCATATTTTCGCTTAAATTTGGATGGGTCTTTCAAACTAACGTAATCTAACAATAAACTTAGAGTGGTATCACTCATAAGATATAAATTATGTAGATTTATGGTCATTAGATACACCTTCATTAACGTTGATTTTTTTTTCATATTTCAAAATTTGAATCAACCTAAAAATAAACTTTAAAAATGACCTTCGTAATCGCTTATTAATATATTAAAAAAATCTTAAAACATAAGCACAACCAAGTAATTAACATAAAAAAGAGGAAACCCAACTTTTTAAAAAAACAAAATTAATGAAGAATTTAAAAAATAATAACAATCAAATTCATGTTCTAAAATCTTCCACAACAACATGTACATTGTTGATCAACCACATTGTAACACCCCCACCAAATTCATCAGCTCGAAACATCGATTACATAATAATGTCAAAATTGAACTCATTAAATTTAAAGAAAAAAATTAAGGACAAATAAAAAATTGTTGTATAATGTCATGTTTTCCAACAAAGAAGGCATGCATTTTGGCCTTTCATTACCCTCGTATCCAGTATCCTCATTAAATAATCGCAATTAATCTTTCCAAAAAAAAATCACTATGAAACTATTATGAGTATTTTCCTTATAATACTCATAAGAATGAACAGTTAATATTATCTTGACAAATTTATTCGTTGTTGTTATCAACATCACCGTGCAATCTATAAGTAACAAGCACTTCCAAAGGTGGATTACGAACTATATCATCAAGTTTCAAAAAACACCTTATGTCTATAGGGTGATATAGTGTAACGGAACATCCATCACAACCATCTCATGTGCAAGACTCCATATACGCAAGGATGATAACATGGTCATTCATTCAAGGAACGTTATGAATGCCTCTCATGTGAGGTCCTTAACGGAACGTCGAAACGTTAGGTGAACCAGGTTCTGAAAACGGCGCGGGCGTGGGATGAAACGCGCGAACATGCGCAAGTATGTTTGACATTTGTTTTTTGTTGTCATAATGAACGGGGGACAAGCAATTTGTGAAAGCCAATGATCAAAATATAATCATTTTTGTTATATTCCCATGCCATGTCTTCCCTAGAACCTAAAGGTGTAAGGATGTGAGATCGAACACGTGAAGGCATGTTCATCATGTTTACAACGTTAAATTTTCCAATCTACAAAAATAAGATTACAAGAATGAAAATATTATGAAATAAATTGATAAAATCAATATGTCTTACAATATAAACGTTAATACACAACCAATAACAATTAATAATCAACCCATTGCCATCAAAAGGATTAACAATAACAAAAAAAAAAATTACACACCTTTGTTGATAAACGAGCTTTTCAATAGGGTAAGAAAGGAATAAGGGCAATGCGATTCAAGTATATCAATTACCTGCCAATATAACCTTTACATGAATGATTTATTATGTCAACTACCATATGTGATCTTTTATATTGCTTTTAGTTATCATGAGGCCTGTTTCATTTAAGACGACAAATCTTGGCCTATTTATAACGATACTTTCTCGACCAAATCTAGACATTAGGAGATTATCTACAAAGGCAGGGAAACCTAGGAACATTATCATGGATGCGATGTAAGTATAAAATAAGACATTGTTAAAGAAAAATAACAAAAACAAAAATTCAAAATTGAAACTTTAGTCAAGGATTATTTGAGTTTCCTATTTGTATGTTATGTTTTAATTTTACATGCTTGTTTATTAAAAGTTTAACTTATGTTATGAAATATCTACATGGGATTCCAAATATTACACAACTCACTAGGGGGTATTTAATAACTTAATATGTATTTTTGTTTGATAACTTATTATGTTAAAAGACATGTGGGAGTGTGAAGTTTGAATAGTGACTTTTTAAGAAGACACACAAGGATTTATAATGAATGTGGACTACCAAGTGAGTAATCATGAGGTTATTTAAAGTATATTAGGGTTCCATATTCTATCCTAAAAAGTCTTTAATTAGGTTCTTAAATAGCCCATTCGTAATTTTCAAATAAATCTTGAAACCACCAAAAAAAAAAAAACCTCCCTAATGCAAATAAACATCCTTGAGGCAAAATCCATGCCAAATATTGATGAAAATTGTAAACTTTATTTATATATGTTTTTTCATGAAATTGCAAAGTTATGTTAATAATTCCAAATTATGCTAAATAATCAATTTGAACCCCAAGGAGTTCGTAATAAAATTCCATCAAAGATAATATTGATTTTTGGTCATAATAAAACATAAATTAAAATTAAAATAATAATTATGTCAAATGCATTAATTTAACAAAAGAATGAACAAAAGGATTCTTGTTTTAAGAAAATTATGATGGCAAAATAACAAATATAGTAACAACCTATTACCCACATTGAAAAAATGAGTCACAATTTAAAAATGTGGAATTTGAAGTTTTTACAAATTGAAAAGTTTTTCAAGTTTTGAAAATTTTAAGCATTGCTTGACACATGTAAATGGGACATAATGTGGACGCCATACCAGAAAAAAAAAGTTTTGAAATACAAAAAAATAAATAAATAAATATACCTACATATTATTCTTATTATTGTAAATTTTTATATAAATGTTCGATTATTTTTAAATTATTTTAATGAATATGGAAAATGTATAGTTTACATAACATTCATAATTTTAATATAGATAATATTTACAATAAGAAAATTATTTTTTTCACATTTTTATTGCACTTGTTACAAAAAAATTGAAACTAAAATTAAATATTTTATAATAATAAAAAAATTAATTTCTGAAATTAAATATAGTAATCAACTAATTTCCTTATTGACTATTAAAATAAAGTTTAGGTTCCACTCCTAAAATGAAATATCAAAAAATTTAATCAATTTTCTTTGCAATTATTTTCAAAATATAATTTGGATTATAATATAAATAAAATTTATAAATAAGAATAAAATAATAGTTTATATAAATTACATTAATCACTTAAATTATAATAAAATAAGTCAAAACATTCATGATGTAGGACAAAATATTTATTATATATGAGTAATTATAAAAATGATTATTTTATTTATATTTTGTGAATATTAATTAATTATTTTAATTAAATCAATTATTATATTTCCTTGACAATTATTAGAAAAATTTTAGACAAGTTGATAAATTCAAAATTACAAGTTATGAGTTATAAATAATTAAGTTTAATTATAAATTATGCCACTTATGTAATTAATTTACTAATAAAATAATTTGAATGTATGTAAACTTGTAGTCGAACAACTGGTGACTGGACAGAAAACTCCATGGCTGTGCTGTTTGTGTGAACACAAGAACACTGATCACGGTAAGCTGGCCGTCTCTATTGATGAGTGGCGGCGGATTTCATCTTCATTAGTGTGAGAAGGGATCTAGATGTGCATGGGGTGCATGGGAAAAGTGTGGTCTATCTTTGTGGGATGGGAGGACAGGAAGATGACGGCATGATTGATGAGGAGGTGCGGCGCCACATTGATGAGGCATGGAGGAAAAAGCTCGGGGTGAGGAAAGCGAGGAGGACGAGGCGTGTGTGAGAAGCTGGATCCAAGGATGTAGAGAGGAGAATGATCAATTAGGATGATCAGTTAGTTTTGGGTAGAATAGACAGGAGCTCGGAGAATAGGGTCTAGTCACTCTTCTTCCGCTGCCATTAGTGACTAGGAACCTCTAGCTTCTGAATCTGAAAGAGATGAGTGGAGATTTGGGACAAATGCAAAGAAAGAGAGTAATTTTCGGAGAAGGAGAAAAACTTGTGCTATCGAGGGCTCTTTTTTTGTGAAATATAAGCTATGGAGTTCTGTCATTCAATTTCTCTCAGTCTAAGTCGTGTAAGTAGGAACAAGCTCTGAGAAAGCTTAGAGGAATAGCTTTGCAGCTGAGTCATGAGATCCCGATTGGAGATTGGGAAAAGTCGCTTGTTGTGTTGTGTCCTTGCTGTGTGATTGCATTGTGCTCGCTTTGTCAGAGCGAGACAGAGAGGAAAGGGTTGCTTGTTTCTGTGTTTCATCTGCATTTCTCGATTCCCTTCTTTTTGGTATCAGAGCATGGTTCTATTGTTATGCCCTTGGTAGAACCTCTGTAGGTTTGGGTAGCATGATAATTGACGGTCATGTCTTTGTCGAGCGACGAGGAGGTTCCCGTTGAACCACTTACCCAGGAGAACCGTGAGCTAAGCCTTGTTCGGAGATTCGATTTCTGGACCATTCAAAACGGACCACAAAGGGGAGCTGTGATCTTACGTTTTTTGGGTTTTGGTGTGTTTAGGCTTGTAGGTATAAATCTTAACCAGGCGCGAGTAGGGGATATTGCTGTGGAAGTAGCCCACAGTGGGTTCTACACCAGCGCACAGGTTTGGTTAAAAGTAACCAATGGAGCGAGAAGGTGGGCATGGACCTCGGAATTATAGGAGAGCTTCTACTTCACCTCCTACCTTGCGTAGGGTCGCTCCTGAGCTTGCAGAGAGGCGATGTAGTGTCCCAAGACTGGGGGACATATGGATTCCTAGGTCGGAGGTATCGCCGAACCATTTTGTGAGATTGTACATACCTGGTGTGGAAGACTTGTTTCAGGAGGGAGATCGCTTGCTTCGGGTGGAGCATAGTGGATCCAGATCCCACCTCATTAGCTGGAGGGTATGGCGAAGCCAAGAGGGAGGTTGGCGATTCCAGCAACAATCAACGGATGAACAACGATTCTCTACCCTCCCATCAAATTTTGAACCTCTGACACTTGTGTATGAAGGAGCTCAGTCAGAGTTCGGTGTGTAGTTTGACATTTGTTTTTGTGAAGTCAGAGTTGAGCTACAACAAATAAGCAGTTGTTGAGTTTGTACATTTTGTCTAAAGGACTTTGTGTCTGTAAGCATCTTTGCAATTTTCTTTGTCCTTTTTACACTTCTGCAGAATGACTAGTCCACAGGGTATGGACGAATTGTTCTGGGGGCGCGAGCATGAAGACGTCAGCAATTGGGCTCAAAGGCTCACCATGGCCGCTGAGGTGCGAGACCTCAATGCGGACAAACTTTTTAAGATTGCCAAGCTCAACTTGAGAGGCAGGGCCCAGGAATGGCTCAGAAGGCCGATAAGATTGAGCTAAGGACATTAATTTTGCAGAAGTATGGAAATGTGGACGACGATGACATCAGAGCGAAGCTTGATGCCATCAAGCAAGAACCCAGAGAAAGAGTTCAGAGGTATTTCGAACGGTTAGACAGACTTTTTCGAAAAGGCAAAATCTCAGATGCCGAGCAAAGGAGGAGGTTTCTGGCCAAATTGAGGCCTAAAATCCGAAAATTGTGCGTTGTGAGGAATTTTGCTGATATAGAGGAATTGGTGGGTGCAGCTAGTGAGGTGGAGCGGGTGCTAGGTGAGCTTGGAGAGACTCCATTCGAGCCGCTCAAAGAGAAGCATGAAGGAGTGGTTGAGGCGTCCATGGAACATCAGGTTGCCACTTTGAACAATACACTGATCAACTTTTTCAAGGGAGGTGTGCCGAACTCTATACCATTGTCTTCTTGTACCCAGTTTAAAGAATGTCAAATTTGTAAGGGGAGGGACCATATAGCCACGTCATGTCCAAGGCTAAATGAGCCACGACCAAAATGTGCCAAATGTGGTATGCCGCATAGGACCGAAAATTGTGGTGTGAAATGTTCTTTCTGTTCAAGAGTTGGGCATTCAGAAGACAGGTGCTGGAAGAAATCCAAGGATGGGAGATCAAATTCTAGAGCGGCGAATTTCCTTGAAGTATTGTTGAATGACGAAGCAGCAACTGCACAGCAGCTCGATAGGTTCTGTGAGAATGAGAATGTGTTCTCATACACTCGCATACCCAGGCGAAGGCTACCTGTTGCCAGCAGGTGTCGGACCATCGACCGAGGTTGCCGAAGATGGCACCATCCCGAATCGGGAGAATTCCATCAGGTCAAAGATCCTTTCTCATTTCATCAAGGGGAAGATCTCCTTAACGCCAATGAAGACTGTAATGATGATATCATGTGAGTTAGAGCAACTAGAGAATCTGGTAAAGGTTGCTAGGAGGAAGAAGGATGCAGAGCTCGAAAGTACTCAGGTGTCGATGGTATCCGCAGTGCCGACCTTGAGAAGAATCTGTGTCAACAAGACACACATGAGTAAGACTTTGCATATGTCAGTCGAGATAAACAACTGTCTGATTGAGGGACTTGTGGACACGGGCACATCCATGTCGGTCATGGCGGCTGCAGTTGTCAGGGAATTGGGTTTGATGCATTTGGTATCTGGGTCTGAAACATACAAGACGGCTTTGGGTGCTGTGACACAGGCACTCGGCCGGATCGGAGAAGTGCCAATTAAAGTTGGAGGGGTACAATGCAACATGACGTTCATGGTTGTGGACACAGACAGCTATGTTGTCTTGCTTGGGCTTGATATCCTGATCAAAATTGGCGCAATAGTTGATGTCGAGCAAGGATTGATCCAGGTCAGACGTGGTCCAAGTACTGATGTAGAAGTACTACCACTAACCATGGTGAATTTGATACAGAGGTCCGATTCGGAGATTGATATCCGCGGCAATGATGGTGTTGTGAAGTGTGCGTCTACAAAATTGGATGCTGAGGACGGATCGTCGTCCTGGTATGCGCATGGCACCAGTCAACGAACGGTAACACAAGAGTCTGAATCTGAAGCTGACTCAAACGAGGATTCTGACGAAGGATCTCAACCGGAGATTCCAGTTGAAGGTGAATCTGAATTTGGGGACACCGAACTTGAGAACCTAATAAGGAGTGAAGGACCATAACAGATTCTGCAGCTTACACTGCAGGACCAGGCGAATGATTTTATGAAGGAAGAAATCACAAATGTTGACGACTACGCTGACTGGATTCGATGGGCTGCTGATGGGGAGCATCACAAGTAGAACCCATCAGGAGCAGCAAATGCAACAAGAGGATTTGTGTTGCTACAAGTTCAACAGATGGAGGTCGCTGCCTCTAGCGGCAATGACAAGAAGCGAATCACTGATGATCGCAAGGGTGATGCAAGGTGGGAGGACATCTGCCAAAAGCTCAGAATTGATCAGGGCCTCGACGAGCTGAAGAGGCCGTTGCTTTGGAGACTTCTAGAAAGGTACCAAGATGTGTTTGCCTGGAATAAAGGGGAGTTAGGGTGTTGCACAGTCGCGGAGCACTCCATTGACACGCAAGGATTCCCACCTGTCGGGTAGCTCCTGGACGATTGTCATATTGGGAAGAGGCGGAAGTGAAGCGCCAGATTGATGTGTTGGTGGACCTAGGCAAGATGAGGCCGAGTGACTTAGAATACGTCTGCAGGGTGACCCTGCCAGTGAAGAAGGATGGAAGCATGAGGTTCTGTAGGGACTACAGACCGCTCAATTTACAGACCAGGTGGGACTCATTCCCCATGCCCCTAGTTGAAGACGTTATCCCAGCTGGGAAAGTCGGCTTCGTTCAGTGCATTAGATCTATAGTCGGGATTCTGGCAAATTCGCATGGCTCCTGAGGATATGAAGAAGACGGCACTGATCACTAAGACCGGGCTGTATGACTGGACTGTCATGCCCTTTGGTTTCAAAAATGCCACTAGTATTTTTACCAGGACAATGTCCGTGGTCTTCAAGGAATTGGGAGGCGAATTCCTGAAGGTGTTTGTGGACGATCTCAACGTCCACAGTGAGGACTGGGAGGACCACCTTCTACACTTGGAAGCCATGCTCGCCAAACTAACGGAAGTAAACCTGAAACTGAATCTAGGGAAGTGTTGTTTTGCTGCTAGGAGCATTGCTTTCTCGGGACATGTAGTCAGTCACGAAGGAACTAGGCCAGATCCTAGTAAGATTGATGTTGTAGTACATTTCCCTGTACCAAAGATAGTCACAGACGTGAGGTCTTTTCTAGGACTCACTCGATATTACCAAAACTATGTGCAAGGATATGCACGACTAGTTGTTCTTTTGTTTGAATTGACAAAAAAGGAAGTGGCCTTTGTGTGGGATTGGGTTGTCAGAGTGCGTTTGAAGCCCTGAAAGGAGCACTTTTGGCTGCTCCAATGCTCATTCGACCTGACTTTGAGAAGCAGTTCTGTCTGGATGTGGATTGGTCTTCGAAGGGCGTCTGTGGCATCCTACTCAAAGGGAAGGCAGGAAGGAAATAGTTGTGGCATACGCCAGCAAAGGACTGACATCTGCACAGAAGAAATTCCATCCCATGGAGGGGGAATGTTATGCACTGATTTGGGGCGTTATGCACTGATTTGGGGCGTCATGCACTTCAGGTAGTATCTGCATCGCACCCACTTTATTCTAAGGACAGATCGCAAACCACTGGAGTGGTTGGCGACGGTACCTAATGCATATGGAAGGAAAGGACGTTGGATCGACATGCTCCAGGATTTCAGTTTCAAGATTCTACATCGACCAGGTATGAAGCATACTAATGTGGATGCGCTAAGCCGAAATTCGGTGGGAGCTGCCGCAGACGATGATGATTTTGGTCGTGAAATCCAAGACCTCGCGACCAAACCAAGAGATTCAATTGAGGTGACAAGGGGGATATTTTTTGTCCAGTGTGGTAGGGAATCTGAATGGCTTGGTCTGAGGAGACAATCAAGGGGACTAAAACAGCACTATGAATGTTGTTTTGGCATCAACCATTTGCGCTGGTCAGAGGAGCATCAGCTGTGTATGCTTGATGTGTTGACTAAGATAAGTCAAGATGAGGAGGACGACTCACTTGAGGACGGAGATGAGGCTGTCGAGAAGGAGACCCGAAGTTCGGAATCTTCCAGAGGCAAGCAAGTCCTGAAGAAAGGAAGAACAAGGTATTACGATAGGAAGCAACAACTTGAGATAGTGCTGGCTGCCCAGGGACTGTTGGATGATGATGGGTATGAGACCAGTGATGCACGGTCTGGGGGTGATAAAGCTTGTGCTAATGACTCGAGCAAAGCTGACATCTGGGAAGATGTGGTTTGTATGGGATGGCTGAAGGAAGGGTTTATCTCAGAAGGAGTCGATCTTTAGGAGAGCAAGAAAGTAAAGAAACGGGCAAAACAATATTTCTGGAAGGATGGGAAGCTCTACTTCAAGGGGTTGTATGTACCCAAACCTGAGGATAGGCTGAAGCTGGTGACTCAAATGCACGAGGACTTGGGACATTTCGGGGAACAGAGGACCTTGGCAGAGATTTGCCAGAGGTACTTCTAGAACAATTGAACGAAGTGCGTGAAGGCAATGGTCAGAACGTGCCAGCAATGCCAGCTGGTGAAGAGTGAGGGTAGTATACGCTTTGGAGATGAGCGCCTGAAGAGTATCCCAATTTGTGACCTGTTTCATCAAATTGCACTAGATACAGCCGGTCCACTGCCCGAGATGAAGGCGGGAAACAGATACATTCTTGTGGCCATCGATCACTATTCGAACTAGTGCGAGGCCAAGGCGGTTGCTAATCACGGAGCCAAAACTGTTGCTAGGTTTCCGGAGGATGACCTGATCTGCAAGTACGGAGTCCCTAGGTTCATATTGACTGACAATGGGGGGGAATGGGGTGCAAAGTTTGAAACCATGTGTAGACACTATGCCATACACCACCAACGCACTACACCACAGTGGCCCCAGTGCAACGGGATGGCAGAACAAATGATCAAAACGCTCAAGCATGGTATCACTATTCTGGCTGCTAATCCTGCCAATGTGAACTGCTGGGATGAACACCTGGCAAAGGTGTTGTTTAGCTACCGGTGTGGAGTGCAAGCGAGCACGAAATTTTCACCATTTATGATCCTGACTGGTCGATCACCACGTCTCAGGGCAGACAACTGTTTGAACACCCTGACTGACGTGATTGATGACACCTCCACTGTGGAGGACATGGCTACACAATTCCTGGAAAAGGTCAGGCTGATCGCCAGCATACATGAAAATGTTTTGCTCAATGTGGAGCA
This sequence comes from Sphagnum tenellum, assembly GCA_963921925.1. Classification (NCBI taxonomy): domain Eukaryota; kingdom Viridiplantae; phylum Streptophyta; class Sphagnopsida; order Sphagnales; family Sphagnaceae; genus Sphagnum; species Sphagnum tenellum. Next base: position 1,778,091 of record OY998159.1, read on the forward strand.
AGCACAAAAGAAACAGAGGACCACGTATGCAAACCGGGCAGGCAAGCACCTCTTTGAAGGCTTGGTGGCTAGGGTCTCGATGGTGAAGATGAAGAAACCAGGCAAGCGAAGAGCACTCAGTGCAAGTTGGGAAGGCCCCTACCAATTTGTCGGGCATACTGATGGGAAGGGCGATTTTGACTTTGAAGAAGGTTACCGAATCTACATTGTCCAAGATGCAGATGGGCGTCAATGGGAAAGGTCTCGGAGAGATGTGTAGATCTTTTACGCTCCTCCAGATTGAGCTGAGGGACTCAGCTTTCTCAAAAAGGGAGGGGTTACATATGTAGTCGAACAATTGGTGACTGGACATAAAACTCCATGGCTGTGTTGTTTGTGTGAACGCAAGAACACTGATCACGGTAAGCTGGCCGCCTCTATTGATGAGTGGCGGCGGATTTCATCTTCATTAGTGTGAGAAGGGATCTAGATGTGCATGGGGTGCATGGGAAAAGTGTGGTCTATCTTTGTGGGATGGGAGGACAGGAAGATGACGGCATGATTGATGAGGGGGTGCGGCGCCACATTGATGAGGCATGGAGGAAAAAGTTGGGGGTGAGGAAAGCGAGGAGGATGAGGCGTGTGTGAGAAGCTAGATCCAAGGATGTAGAGAGGAGAATGATCAGTTAGTTTTGGGTAGAATAGACAAGAGCTCGGAGAATAGGGTCTGGTCACTCTTTTTCCGTTGCCATTAGTGACTAGGAACCTCTAGCTTCTGAATCTGAAAGAGATGAGTGGAGATTTGGGACCAATGCAAAGAAGGAGAGTAATTTTCGGAGAAGGAGAAAAACTTGTGCTGTCAGGGGCTCTTTTTTTGTGAAATATAAGCTATGGAGTTCTGTCATTCAATTTCTCTCAGTCTAAGTCGTGTAAGTAGGAACAAGCTTTGAGAAAGCTTAGAGGAATATCTTTGCAGCTGAGTCATGAGATCCCGATTGGAGATTGGGAAAAGTCGCTTGTTGTGTTGTGTCCTTGCTGTGTGATTGCATTGTGCTCGCTTTGTCAGAGCGAGACAGAGAGGAGAGGGTTGTTTGTTGCTGTGTTTCGTCTGCATCTCTCGACTCCTTTCTTTTTGGTTACAAACTATTTTATTTTATTTATTGCAAAATACATTAAAATCATGGAAATTTGTATGTTATAATTTTTTAAAATAAATGATTATGAATAATACATATATTTGTATTATATTATATTATTATAATGATTACATCGAATGATGTAATTGGATTGAATTTACTATGAATAGTTGAAACCATAATTTCGAATAAAATATAATAATTATGAATACAAAATTTGATTATATAGTTACTTCAATTGATGTATAATTACTATAGTTATAATTATTTTTAAAATTTAGAATTTATTTTAAATAATTAATGTCACTAGATTTATTAGAAATGTTTAATGATGAAAAAAATAATGATTTCCATAAAAATACACCATTATTCGTAACATGTTTTATATGTATTTACATCTTAGTATGCACCCATATATTGATGAGTAAAATGCGTTTAATCTACCAATATAAACCTAAACACCTTGGAATACACAAAATACATTTTGAATGCACATAAGGTTGTATTTCATTTGATCACATTTGCAATTAAAGCACATAGATGGGTTTTCTTGGACGAAAAGAATTTTAAAAGCCATCCAAATGTATGAATGAAGAAAATATTAATTACAAATTATTTGCACTGTACTTGTAAGAAATTATGAATGATAGTCACAAGTAGGTTTTTATATAGTAATTGAATTGAAGTTGTAACATAACAACATTGGCAAATTGGTTGCAAAACAATAATTTGGTTATGCATTAGTCACAAGTTAACTATAATAGGTATTAATAGATTTCAATTATTGATGAATGAATGAAAAGTCATGTAAACATTGTTATAAAAGAATAAAGGTTATGAAATTATCATAAGTCAATAATAAACTAAATCATTATTTATTAAAATTTTCACATTGATGTGAATATGAAAAGAACATGAATTGTCAATCTTACACAAATCATAATGATAATTATCAAAATTATTTCATAAATGTTTATAAGCTTACACCTTTTATAAATTTGGTTAGGTCGTAGTGCAAACCAAATTCATACATTTAATCACTTACATACACATAAAATTTGTATATTAAGAAAATAATAAACCCAAAAAAATGAAATTTACTTTTATTGCCTTGGATGCAATTACTTGGCCTTGGTTTTTCATGTGTTTATTAAACATCTCAAAATTTTGATTTTAAAATGAAACAAAAAATCAATGTTAAAATAGAAAGTGTAATGGTGAAGAATTGGATGTCAATTGTGTTAATGGATGCATAGTTTTTTTATGATGATGTGTGCATTCACCTTTTTGAAATTACTTACAAAATTGTGCAAATCAAATTGAAATGGGGCATAAACATTAACTTAAATATAGACACATGAATGCATACCAAAAAAAAAACATATTCACCAAAAAAATAAAATTAGAAAAACAAAAAAATTAAAATGTCCTTGGCATTTTTTCCATTAATCATTAGTAGTCCATTTCCCTTTTTACACTAATGACAATGAAAGCAATCATCACAATAAAAAATACTTAAAACATTATGACAAGCAAATAATTTTATTCTATTGAAAGGGTGATCAAATAATTTGATTCAATGATCAAAATGTATAATTTAAGTTACACTAGCAATAATGGATATTTCAACAACCCATTCTTGATTTGTTTTGTCATAGCTCAATATGCTCTCCATAGAGTTTTATAGTGGAAAGAAATGTTCATATGTTCCATGTGTTGAAGTGTGATTTCATTAAATTCCCTTTGACAACAATCATGATGATTCTATTATAAAACTTGTTTGTGAAGTTTATATGAATGAACCAATAAATGCAATTGTTTTATAAAAGCATAGTGCTACAACAATAATACAATACATTGTAATTGAAATCAACATATTTAATGTCATTTAAAATTCACTTTCATCACACTACATCAAAACATGGCACATATTATTACATATATCATTATGTTTATAATGATGTAGGTCACATATTGCTACATGACTATGTAGTAAATTCGAACTTGTGGTTTATGTCATTAGTAATAATTTTGGTCATAGTAATTTTTACCATTAATCATGTGACTTTTATTACCACCATGACTTTTATTATTACAATGGAAAATATAATTAACTAACATGTATGTATTTATTTATTAAATGTAAACATGTGTTTAAACATAATAAAATCACATTGATATTTTACCTAGCTATTTATTATTATAGCTTATGAACATAGCCTAAGCTAATTTATAACCTAGTTTACGTGCAAACTAGGTTTAGCTTAAGCCTAGGTAGCTAAAAAACTCAAGTTAAAAGCTTAGTTAGGTAAATAGGAAGTATGTAAGGCCCAAGTAGAATTTTATATTTTTGGGGGTCATAGACCTTTTGATTGGCTCATCGTAAGTGGTATATTTAGTGCATGTATTGCATGTAAATTAACATTTTTTCATTTAGTTATATAGTTTACAAAGTTCAACTTGTTGACAAAAGATATGGGATAGATGCAATGAAAGGGAAACATCTCAACATTATCCCATATCAAAATTACCAACTTAACCATTATTATCTTTTTCATATTTTGTCCAAATGAAAAAAGAAAACTTCATTCTTAAAAAAAATTCCAAGACGTACACATGTATACATGACGTGTGTGTGTGTGTGTGTGTGTGTACCAAGTAATTTGACTAAAAATGCATTTGAATATTCACTATTTCATACATTTGAACAACAATGATGCCTTGAAGATTTTTTATTATTTCATAAAACAAATTGTAAATAAATATATTTATAATTAAAATGGAATGTTATTTGGAAAAATTTAATTATATATAATTAAATATTAGATTTCCGAACCTTTTAAATATATAATGAATCAATAAATGTTGTGTAAATGTTATGCTATATTTCATTATATTTTTAAAAATTAAACGTAATTTTTTTAACATATCATATTATATATATAAAGTATAAAAAATATGTCAAATTCACAATTATCAATTTATAAACATAGATTAATTTTAATGCAATAATATTTTTTTGTCTTTCTTTAAAGGTTATTTCAGTTCATTAAATGTGATTCAATAGAAATTATTAAAATAATTGAAGTTGTATGACCAAATATTGTGCTCAATTAATAAATATACAATTCTAATAAATAAATAAATTTGGGTCAAACTCTATATTCTTGACTACCCATTAATTGAAGACATACAAAACAATGCCATTTTGGGGCATGTGGATTTCTTTTGAAATCCTTTGTATATAATTAGTAGGATTATATATAATTATTTTACGTCAAAAAATTCAAGTAAGATATTCATCAAAATAAAGCTTTGAACACAAGAATCCCAATTTGAGTGTTTTTTGGCAAAAATTCACAATGTGATTCAAATGAAAATTGGAACAAGTTTAACATTTTTATTTTTCATGTGTAAATTTTTTGAAATCCCAAAATATGGGAACATTTGTCATAGTTTCAAAACCACAATATTGAAAGAAAGAAAAATTATAAGCAAGACATAACATACATAATAAGAAGCATCACAAAAATTTATGTTGTAAAAATTTATGTAATATTTATTTTAAATATATTATCATGTACCATTTGATCCAAGCTAGGTTCATTTTTGTGGACTTCATTTTACACCAATACTTGGAGTACTTCCATTAATAGTTACTTTACAAGTTCAACATTAATGTATAACACTCAATTTTTTACTATTATTTATTTCAAAATATCTTGGGGTTTATCATGTGATGAATAAATTTTAATCATTTTTTTCAATTAAATGTTGGATGTTGATCAAGATAATTCTAGAATGAATACAATGATGATATATCTTCAAAAACTTATGCAAGGAATGGTAAGGATTATATTTGTCAAACATTCCAATAACATTATAATTATATTTCTCAACAATATAAAAATTATGCAAAGGGTGATAAATAAATACAAGATAAAAGTAATTGTGATCATGTAAAGGTTTTTTTTGGGGATTTGAACTTGTGTTATAATTGTAACATTAGTCTAAATTAATGAAACAATCAAGTAGAACATGAAATTAATATTTCTTTTAATTAACAAATAAATGAGGAAATTTTATGTACATTGGATATGAAAGTAGATTTTTCATATTTACCACACACATACTTGTCATTATATATTGAATATGAACACATGGATCTAAAAGGTACAATTTGTGCCAAACTTTATGTATGTGTGTTTTTATTATGGTTAGATAGATATGTTAGATGTTTCAAATATACATTTGAAGGTATCCATCAAGTTCACATTCCAAATGAATGGGTTAATCTTACAATAAGTATTATTAGTTTAATTATTTAATTATACTTTAGAAAAGAGGGTCCTTTTCTTCAAAACAATGCTATAATATATAACTTTTTGCACAAAGATTTGATTTGATTTGTTTATGTAACATAATTAGAACCTATCATGTTCATGAACTTCAAGACATTTGATAATTAGACCTTTCAACAAAAGAACATCCCACATTAAAACCCCTTTCAGGATAACCATGGATGTGCAATAACTAGGTATACTTTTAAGAGGTAACATTTAGTTTTTACAACACCAAGATTCTTGGATGTTGACCACACATCCCAATATTTTTTCCACATGCAAAATTTTAGAGTTCTTGTAGGATATAATGTATCTAGTGGTGGATTTTGCTCATTAAATTATTCACATTTATAAGGCTATGCACATAGAAAACACAATCTCTTATAGTGAATTTTATAATTTCAAGTTGTTACACAATTCACATTTCCTTGTAACAACCACAAAATCATTCAAAGAATGCATAGTTATTTAAATTGTTGTGCAATAGAAGAAGGAAAAATGACCAACATGTCAACTTTCATTGACCAAGGTAGTAAGATTCAAAGTTTCAATAAATAAATTTTTGTTTTGATTGCATATAAACTATAAAAATTTTCATTTCCACAAATATAAACATAAAATAACTTAGTGTATAAATGTACATTTAAAAAAAAAATAGTCACAAGTAAAATAACATGAAAAAAAAGAGAATATAAAATACAATGTTGTTGCATTAGAAACAACAAAAAAGAAAGAAAGAAAAGATGATGACTTCACCTTTTCACAACAAGAAGATGATGAAGGTGGGGAAGCTCTTCACCCTTTAAGGTCCTTGTTCCTTATAACAAGAGGAGGATGACAATGTGAAATGGAGGTCCTCGCCTTTTGGAACAAAAAGATGATGATTGTACGGAATGTAAGTCCTTTGCTTTTCTATAACGTGAAGATAATGATGGAGAAGCCATTTGCAACAAGAAGATGATGTTGGTGGGAAGCTCCCCATCTTTTCCTTCTATAACAAGAAGACGATGGTGGAGAAAATAATTATTTCATTTTTCTTGCATAAGAAGACAATGATAGTAATGGGGAATAAATTTATTTGTCCTTTTACAATATGATAATCAAACTATTACATGAGCTTAAAGCTTGAGCCTAAAGCTTAAAATTGGAACTTGGGATGGTAAAATGTTTTTTCCCCTATACACATGCAAATAAAACTTATGAATTTAACCACAAAATGAATGTTGTACCAATAAATTTAGAAAAAAAACATAGGTATGAATGGAAACATTCATCTTCATTATGGATGAATGATTTTTCCCATTCATCTAATATATGGATGATTTTTTTTTGCATTTTCATGTTTTTAATAAATAAAATTTCCATTAGAATTATATATGAATTATTTTATTATTAAGATTTCATGGATAAATTTTTTCCCCATAACTTAACTAGAGCTTCATGAAATGATTTAAATGTATATGATATAACATTTGTTGAACAATATAATATAAATTCCATTATAGATGTATTTCATGGCTATGGTCTAAAATGTCATTATTTTCAAAATGTTTTAGCTATATTACTATTATTATGCTAACATCCACCCCGTGTTCATTGTTGTTTTTAAAAATAAAAATAAAAATAAAATTCTAGGCAAATTGACCTAGTGTTGTTGACGACAATGGATTTTTTCCTCCCTTTATTCTAACCTATTTATAAATGTTGTTGGCAACAATGGGGGTTTTTTTGTTTTATTTTTTGTCGAGGGTGCCATGAATTTTTCAAATTTAACCAATGTTGTTGACAACAATGGGTTTAGGATGTTTTAAATTTTTTTAAATTGCATAATGTCATTGGTGATAATGGGTTTTTGAATTAAATTTAAATTCAGTTTTAAGACCTTAATTAACTTTTTTCAAACAACCTACTATCAAAGATGACAATGGAAGGCTTATTTTTTCATTATTTGTCAAGGGTGTTATGACTTTCTTCAAATTAACTAATGTTATTGATAACAATGGGTTTTGAATGTTTTAGATATTTTTAAACTACGTAATCTCATTGGTGATAATGGGTTTTTGAAATGTACAAAAAGTCAATTTTAAGCATCTTAATTAACATAATCAAACAACCTATTATCATAGATGACAATGGGGGTTTCTTAAGAATTATTTATTTTCAAGGCACCCCAATTTTTCACAAAGTAAATATAATGTTGTTGACAACAATTAAATGGGGGGGGGGGGGGAGGGGGGTGATATTCATTCCATGACAATAATTTTTGAATTGTTTAACATTGTTCATCATTTTTTAAACAAAAATTTTAATATTATTTTCGTCCCATCATCATATTTTTCCTTATTATCACAATTTTATTATCTTTCATTATTAAGTGACATTCAAATTTGAGATATTAATATTTGGACAACAAATGAAGATGGATACAAATAAATTTGAATTTATTTATTTTTTAATCATGGATGAATTTCATCCAATATTTATTTTAAAAATCAAATCTTAAAATGAAATTCATCCATATGAAATCATTCATCTTTGAACATATTCATCCATGTAGGTGGATTAAATCACATGAAGCTTTAAGTTCCAAGCTCAAAGCTCCAAACTCAAGCTTTAGACTCATACTCAAGCCATCCTCTACAATAAGAAGATGATGACAACGAGGAGTGAAACAATGGACCCTTTTGGACCTATGGAGGAACTAATGGGGGATGGTAAAGGAACTTTAATTAGTAGAACAATGGAAATGGAACTCATTGGTGAGAGGGAGTCATCAAAGGCGGGCAATAAACATAGTAGATAATTAAGGAAGAGCTTTGTGGGGAGGTAGGAAGTATGTATGTGGTTGGGTGATTTACAAAGGTCAAGGTTGGAGGCAATAAATACAAGAGGAATTGTTATTAAAATAAATAATCAACCTAGGTAAGAATAGGTGGCCTAAAGTTGGGATTCGTCCAATTGAACCCCAAAGTGCGTAAAACAAAATTGGTGCTTTAGTGGGTGCATTCAAGCTAAATCAACCCACTTGCTCATTATGTATATTATGTAACATTTTTTTCATAGGTTTCCTATGTTCTCGTGACATTCCTTGCTTTTTAATATTAAAAAGTGGGTCACTAGTATTCTTATAATGTTCCTTGCCTTCTAACTCCAAAAAATGAGCCTAAAAATAACACAATAGTTAGCACTTAGACTCTACCAAGTGCACACATTCCATGTTTGCCTTATTCGTCTCACTTAGGACATGTTTACATAGCATACTTTGCCATTTACAACCCACTTTTAAATATATGTAAAGGATTGATAGATTTTTTTGGTCATGTATATGGTTTATTTATTTATTTATTTATTTGTTAAAAAAAAGGATGCCACCTTTCACATAAGGTTCCTCATTTTAAATGAAAATCCTTTCCTTTTGAATGAATAATTACCATGTTTTTATAAAAGAAAATTTCTTCCCATTTTTTTACATTGTATGAGGCCCTCAATGGGGCTCTACGTGGTAATTCAAGTCCCATATGAAGCATGGGTCCCCAGAATTCCCCAAAATATCCCCCTTTTTTATCATTACCCAATACATAATTCCCAAGCTAAATTGTTTTAGTTGGCACTTTAGATAGTAAAAAAATAGAGCCAATGTTTGTGAGGATGGCACCCCCACATAAAGATTCCACACGTCGAGGAATAGTCCTTAAAAAATCGATGGATCTTGATGTTTGTAAGGTAGGTCCCTTTTTCTCACAATATTATGAAGATTTGTCTAGTTCTAAAAGTTTCGAATAGTTCGAATGAAGATTTGTCTAGTTCTAAAGGTTTCAAATAGTTCAACTGAAGATTTGTCCAATTCTAAGGTCTTTGGACAATAATAAACTTAGTTTGTTAAGTTGTAAGGGTTTTAGTAAAGGTGTTACATGGTATGAATTTGTTTTTCCCCCCAATTCTAAGGGCCTCGATAAGGGTTTTCAAAACAATATGAAACCATAGTTGTCCAATTCTAAAAGCCTTTGTAAGGACTTCAAATGGTACAAAAGAAGAGTTGTCCAGTTCTAAGGGCCTCCGAGATGATGCTCAAGAAGATTTGTTCATTTCTATCGGCCTCTACAAGGGCATTAGATGGTACCAAAGAAGATTTGTCCAGTTCTAAGGGCCTCTGTAAGGGCCTCGGACGGGTACGGAAGAAGATTTGTTCAGTTCGGAGGGCCTGGGACGGGGTACGAGAAGGGAGAGCCGATTAGGGTTTCCACTTTTTGCCCTGGACGGAGGGAGGAACGGCAAAGCTCTAACTGTGGAGTGTTTTGGTTGTTGCGGGAGGAGGTGGTGGAGGACGAGGAGCAGCAGCCATGACGAGCGCACTGGACATGTCCTTGGATGATCTGATCAAGAACAATAAGCAGGTGGGGCGTGGAGGAGGAGGAGGCGGAGGAGGAGGTGCGGGAGGCAGAGGAGGCCGAGGTGGTGGAGTCCGGCGAAGCTCGGCTAACAATGGCGCTGGCTATGGTGGTGGTGGTAACATGGGCCCTTCTCGGAGGCAAGTCGCGCGATCTGCTGCTCGACCTACTCCTTACGCCACAGCCAAGGTAAACATGTTGTATCCTGTCCGAAGTTTCATACAACTAGTAGCCATTCGGTTGCAAGAGGGAAGACGAAAAAGAAGGAGGAGGAGGAGGAGGAGGAGGATTGCAGCTTGTGCCATAGTCATACGCCGTAGCTGTCTTAGGTGATGTTGCACCATCGTTTGGTTAAACCCTAGGGGTTTTTTTTTTTTTTTTTTTTTTTGGCGTTGAGAATGGGGGCAGTTTTAGCACCTTAGACATTGTGCTTTGATTATCTTGAAAATAAGAGATGAAACCATGTTGCAGTGGCTCAACCTTAGTGCATATTTGGGAGGAAAAGATGAACAACTGCATTGATCTTTTCATGTCTTTGATCCTATTTTGACTCATTTGTATTGCCAACAAAGAAGAAGAAAAAAGAATTGCAGGAGAAAATGAAGAAAATGATTTTTTTTTTTTGGGTATCTCATGTGGATTATCTTTCCATTCGTTCGTTGAATCCTAATCAAATCTTTCGCTGTTGGCAAAGAGGAAAGCAGACCAAGAAGAAAGGTGCTGTGGCGTAGCCCTAGTCCAGGCCATACGTCACAGCCAAGGTAAGCCTCTGCCATCCTTCTTTCCATTTCACCTATCTTCCTCATTCCTGTGCAGTTGAAAAGAACCTAAGGGCCACAGGTGGAGAAGGAGGATGTGAAGCCAACCCTGGCCAATTATGGCCAGGGTCATGAGAGACAGAATAATGCAGTGGCTCAACTTGAATGCTTCTTGGTGATGTGGAACAGAATAATTATGTGGCTTCAAACTCTAGACCATTCTTTGCCATTTGCTCTCTATTGAAAGAAGAAGAATGGCTTGATGGAATCATTTAAAGATATGCTGTTCATGGTTTTGCATAGTAGGAGAAGAATGACTCTAACCTGAGCCATACTTTGGTGTAGTGAAAACAACAGGAAAAGGAAAAGGATGCAGGATCTTAAATGTGACCATTCTTGTGTGTGGGAAATGAGAACAAGAAGAGTGTCTCTGTGGATGCATATACCATGTGTTTTATCTCCAGCCTTTGAGCTAATAACTTGAGCTACTATTTTGCTTAGCAGAGGTCTACACTGCTAGAAAGGAAAAATAGTCACAGAGACATAATGGAAACTGGAAGAAAAGCCTGCTCTACGGTACAGATTCTGTGGAAGTGCATTTGAAGTTTTAATACTCATTCAGTGTATGTGAATGTAGGTGGGGGTGAGGTGTTAGTGTGCATCTTCTCCTCACAATGTGAAAGATCCAGGTTGTTTTTTAGGAGATGTGGATTAAAGGCTGTATTCCTGAAATATTGCTGCATCTAGGGGAAGTCAGGTTTTGTGGTGTGTCCTTTTCAATTCTAGCCATTGAACTTATGTGTGGAATGGTGTGGACCAGCCCACACTAATGAAATGTACCATGCTCCAAGGGAACATAGTTTTTCTCCTGACTTGTGAAGTGAAGCCAACAATGCATGGAAGGTATCTGGACATGCTATGCAGCTACCTTGGGAAGGATGTGGTGTTTTACTATGCCTCTATTCATGGTCTTTGTATCGATCCTTATGGCTACTGGTCCCTTCCAGAGGTGGCAACATGGTTGTTTAGTTTTTCCACAAAGAGATTAAGAAGCCCGAAGTATTACAATTTAGACAACTGGTTAACTTTGAATAGAGCTAGATTAGTTGATTCTTGCACATGTAAACCCAGTACTGAGACTCTGCCATGTTCACATATACTGGAAAGAGGATGTGGAGCTGAAGCTTTGGACAATATGGCTGCATCCTTGGCTCCAATTCTGTGTTGTCCCTATGATATATTCAGTGCCAAAATGAATGTTGGATTGTGACTGATGGTTGTGTGCCTGGTGCCTATGTGTTTGGGTGGTGAGAGCAGGCTGTGCACCGTGCACCAACAGATGGTGCATGGCAGCATGATTTGTATGACGAGGCTGCAGCTGTGGTCCCATCATCCAGGTCTTTGGGAATTGAAACAGGGACCAAGCTTTACATCTCCAATCTTGATTATGGAGTCTCCAATGATGACATAAAGGTTAGCCTCATCACTCTTCAGGCATTTTCACTTATTGAATTGGTATTTAGATTGCAAGAGGCACATTAGCTATTTCCCTATGGGCCCCTTGCATTAATCAGTTTCAAATTTGAGTGCAGCCTGTGTAGCACGTTTGGATTCTCTGTTCAGCAGTTGTACTGAGTGACAGTTGCAGAGTTCTATGTTATGACAACAGAAATGTTCCTCACAATTAAGCTGAGAATGTGCTGAGAAGGCCATTTTCTATACTTTGTTTCCAGTTCCATATGCACACTCTTAAATGTCTCTCAGAAGGTTGCATGGCATCACCCTCACTAGATTCTTCATCATTTGTCTCATACAATGGCAACTTATACCTGAGCATCTAGATAGCCTGTTTGCATACCAGTCAGGGGTGATCTGTTAGATTTCTTGGTGCTAATTCTTCTATGAAGGACTTGGCTGCAAATTGAAAACATCCATTAAACATGTTTGGTGTGTGCTTATCAGGAGCTGTTCTCAGAAGTAGGTGATCTGAAGCGTTGCTCCATAAACTATGACCGAAGTGGTCGATCCAAGGTTGGTTAGTGTTTGCAGTTTAACTCAACACTCTCTACACTAGGTACTTGGTGCTGTTCTTTGATGGAGCACATTCCTTGTGCTAAGGCATCTTGATCAAATTAGTCAAATGAGTGTTTTGCCATTTTGTTTTCCCAGTACCTGGATGCTTTGCAGGGGTCACATAGATTGCCTAAGTTTGAACTCGTGAATTGCAGTTATACTTATCATAAGACAGCAACTGTCCCCTGCAGAGCCAGTTCAGTGAAAGGACTTTCTAATCAAACATCCCACCCTGCCATGAACTTGCTTTCTTGATGATCTATTTTTCAGCTTGAAACTGGTAGATTAGTTGTTTTATGTTAGGGTAAATTTGGCACATCTTGACCTTTGGTCTATCACCTGTATTGTCACCTCAGGGTACAGCAGAGGTGGTGCTCTCAAGGAAAGCTGATGCTATTGCTGCATTGAAGCGATATAACAATGTCCAGCTGGATGGGAAGCCAATGAAGATTGAGCTCATTGGTACCAATCTGACTACTCCTGTTCCAGCAACCGTGGCTCGAGTTTCAAATGGGGCAGTTGCTGTCAACCCCGGCCAAGTGCGGCCTCTTGTCATGGCAGTGTATGGGTCTCTCTACCTGACTTATGAATTTGTGCACAGTTTTCTGGATTTTGAGGCAGATGTGTTTTGAAAGATTATGTCATTTTTGAGGGAATGTGCCCTCAGCTAACAACCCTGGTGCAGATACCTATGAACAAAGTCCCAGTTGGTTGTGGAAACTACAAAGCATTTATAAGGCTTTTAAATTCCTGTCAGAGAGCAGCTTGTAGAGTATAGAATGAACCAGTCACTCCGGAATTGCACCTGGTTTTGGATACCTGAAAGAAGAGGACAAGTTGCTTGAGGTGAATATATACCACTGAAATTGTTGTCAGCTGCAGTCAATTTGACTACAAGGCCCTTGGCATAACCAGTTAGGTAGAGAAATTGAGTAGTGATCTTGCAACGTATGTAAGTCTAGACTTGTCTCCTGTGACCTGATTACTTCCAACAGAATACTGAATACACAGATATTATGGCCAGTGAGGTTCCTGGTAAACAGATTTGAGTTGGGTATGCAGACCTGCAGCTCGAGGGCGTGGGGGTGTGGGAGGCAGACGCGGTGGTGGTGGTGCCAGCACCTATCGGGGACGTGGGAGAGGTCAAGGCACTGGACGTGGTCGAGGATCACTAGCTCCAGAAAAGAGTGTGGAAGATCTGGATGCTGATTTGGAAAATTATCATGCAGAGGCTATGCAGACAAACTAGGAGAGATTTGTATGACGTCCAAAAGAGATATTTCCATACAGTGAGCTTATATTAAGTCCAAAAAAAGATGAGTGGAAGTGGTAGCTGACTATTCACTCAGAGCTGCAGCATCAGGGCATGTGTTTCATTGGTGTTTACATGTAAAAACTGGTTGTGATATGTGAGGTTACTGAAGATAATCGAGCTTGTTCCTTGGGGCAAGATGGAGTAGTGGAGGGATGGGTTGGCCACCTTTTGGTCTATTTTCCGGGTACACCAGGTCCAACAGAAGTGTTGTTGTTTGAATAGGAAGGCTCTATGAGACATTTTGATCACTGCACTCCATTCTTTGTCAGCCTCCTGTTGTGTGGTGTTTGTGTACTCATCTAGACCATTATCAGACAGTTATTTTGAATCTGTCAGCACTTTATTTGTTTACTACATTTGCATGCCCAGTGCAACCTAGAATCACTCAACTGCCAGTCAATTTGTATCTGCTTTGTGAGAGTTTTTGTTGGATGTGGCAGCTTGTTTGATGATGTTTTAAGCAAGCCAATTTCTGAGTTCTTTGAGGATGTGCTAGGTACTTCATTGGCTTTGCCTGTAAGGGAGAGACTATGGAGTGATGTAATTCTCATTGGTCGCAGATTTTGAAGAAAGTTCACTCACTGGGTTTTACTGCAAAACAGGAGTTCATTTTTTGGGAAGTTCATTGAACATTTCCTTCTTTTAACTGTTGCTTGTTTGAACTTGGCATAAGTGGTAGAGCCATGATGCAATGGGCCACTTTGTTCTTGGAAGGTTGTGTGGAAGACATACCTATTGGCTCAATTCCAAGGGAAGGTAGGGTAGTTTTTGTGTTGAATTTAGTGATAAATGACACTCAGGTTCAAGTTGCAGCTTGTGGGTGATGGGTCGAAGTTCTGGTTTTGTGCCTGGACACACCACTGATTATTGGAGGAAGGAGATATGGTTCGAGGTGATAATGTATATCTGATTCCAAGGCAATTATGGTAAGGGATTGCACACCCACTGATAACTTATCATAAGGACTATTGTGTACAATTCTACTATAGTCAAATGATCACAATTGGGAACTTTGAAACAGGGAGGTGTACTGCAACAGGCTCACCTGACCACGAAGAGATGATGATGCAGCTTTTTGTGCCTGATTGTTGATGTGGTTGATTGAGCAGCACCTGACCTTGATGAGATGGTAATGCAGCTTTCTGTGCCTAACTGTTGATGTGGTTGATTGAGCAGCAACCCTCCTCTTAGCACTCTTCATTTTGTGCGATCCATCTGTGGACAGCAATCAGTCGATGTTAACAGAACCCAAAAACAAGAAGCAAAACCCAAGGTACCCATCTTTAAGTTGCCTCTTCTTCTTCTGCACTTTTGCCCTTGGGAATGTAGGCTCTCTTGCAGAAATTGTGCTTCTGCTTAATTTCTGCAGGAAAGTGAAAACATAATTTAGGGGCTGCAGATGTGTCTGAGTGACTGCCGCAGAGATCCATCACATCGATGAATGAGGTAAAGCATTTCTCATTTTTCTGGGTCTTTCAACTATGATCCAGGTTCTGATGGTACAAGTACAGTGTTTCCTGCAACTTGAAATTTGATGAGCACTCCCTCCATGAAGACCAAGAAGATGTGAAATTCTTGCCGGATACAAAGCATAAAGAAACTTGTTGCAATAAAATCACAGATCAGAATCTCTTGTTCTCATTCACTGTTATCTCCAGTCAAATCCTGCTTAACAAGTATTGGAATTACTAGCAATAATATGGAGGAGACTCTGCAATCTTTGAGAGTGCAGAAGACTTGTGTACCTAGTAGGAACATGTTGAAGCAGAAGAAGAGATCTTCCTTCAGGCGTTTCTTTTGGATGTAGAAAAGACCCTGCAGATGCTGAAAAACGGAAGAAGAAAAAACGAAAAACTGCGTCAGTAATCACAAAGCTCTGTGAGTGAGATTTGATCAGCTCAGATTGGAAAAAAGGTTTGAAGCCAGAAACAATACCAGAGGAGCTACAGAGTTGTAGTTTCTAACAGCTTCTCCAACCTCAAAAGAAAAGAAAACATGGAGGAAGGAAGGAAGGAGCTAGCCATCTCGGATTTGCAACAGAAGGCAGCTAGCAGGAGGACGTTTGCAACTTGAAGAAAGCCAATCTGCCAACAGAAATCCTGACAAATGAAGAAGCCTAAGACAGCGATCTCCTCAGGAAGCCACTGGTTAGGCACCTACCTGCCGAGAGATGGCGGCTTGCTTTTGAAGTCAACTCTAAGAAGCCGTCTCTACTGCCGGGTGCCGGGAGTCCTAAAGAAGGCGCAGTTGGATCCGCCACCATCTCCCTGGGAAGAAGGCGGAAGGCCTGCGCACATGCACAGGAAAACGTCCGCTCAGCCGCAACGCAAAGGCGCCCTGACAGCCGGGCTTCCGCTCCACTCAGAGGCCGAACTGCAGGCGTCTGAGAGTCTATATTGGAGGAGACAAGGAGTTCTCCTTAGGTTGCTGCTGCTGCAAAGACATGTAGGGCTTGAGGTACAAGAGCCGAGCTCCTTCTTTGTGCAGATGATTCCTTAGTTCATTGATCCAGTGACGCGATGAGCAAAGAGTTCTTCCGCCTCACGATCCGCATCCTGCTCGTCGTGTGGTTCTTCTGGCCGGATCCATAGTATCCGCATACTGTCTTCTGTTGGATTCATACCATCCGCATCCAATCTTTTGTCGGATCCTTTGCATCGCCAGCACCTGCTTTTCCACGCGATGCAACTCCCTTCTTACATGCACATTTTCGCCTCGATACCAACTGCGAACACACAGGTCGCCGCATCCATGCTCTTTGTTGACACGCGTGGTTTTTCTCCAACCTTCTTCAATGATCGGGTCGGGGGCAAAAGGAGCAACGAGATTGTTTGCTCGAGGAGTAAACGGCCGCAGAGTCGGGTGAGCTTCTCAAGTTCGACGGTGTTAGCACCGAGGGAGAACGGCTCGTCAACAAGAAGCTGCAGCTGTGCTCTTCATGAGTCCGGAGAAGTGTCAGTTTATGAGGAGAGGAGTGGCTTTGTCGAGACAGGAGAGAGCTCGTGGCATGAAAGAAGGAGCGAACATAGGCGATACATCCGACCGCAATCTCGTCGCGTTGCTGAGAAATCGTCATCGCAGGTTTGCAATCACAATGCGGACTCTTTGCTGTGCTCTGTGTTTTGCAGTAGAGTGCTTAGAGTGATATGTTGATCGATTTGTTCCTCGTTGTTTTGGTTTTGTTCTGAAATGAAGCGATGAAAAGCTTGAACGACATGCAAGTGTGTTTCTTCCTTCATTTTGTTTGCCTTCTTGCAACAACAATGCAGTTGTATTATGTCGGGAAGAGAAGAACATCAACAACTTTGTTTTCTTCTTGCCTTTTTGGAAAGCAGAAAAAAAGTAAGAAGAAGGATCGTGTGAATGACAAGAAGACTGATGATGAAGGCGACGACACAGGAGCGTCGGCTTCATCGTGGTCAAGCATAGCTGGTTCTCGTCCTCCTCTTACTCCTGAGGAAGAGATTGCACACGCTTTAGATATCCAGGTCTGTCTGGCACCATACCTGCAATCATTCTTGTTCAGCTGCTGCTTTGCAGCTGCCACAAGGTTTCAGAATGTGCACACTGTGTGGCATGATAACTGTGATGGTGTTCTTGCCCCCCCTCCCACAGGACCTGCTGAGTCTCCAAGAGAAGCGCAATGAGCTTGAGAAGCATATTGAACGCATTCCAACTGACCAAGAATGGGCTGATTCTGTTGGAATTTCTCTTGTAAAGCTCTACGCCAGGTTGAACACACATCCCTTGTAATCAATTCTGAACACAACAGATCCTTGAGTTGAGAGAGGACAATTGAGAGAGGATTGAGAAAAACAGGACAATTGTGAATCCAGGTTCTGTAATGCAATCTGCTTATGAAAAATAACATCATGCATTTATATGTGTTGTCAGTTGTACTCAAGAATCTTCTTCTCTTCTGTACCATCTGGCAATGGTGTGAGGAATTACACTTACATGAAGATTTATGATCCTTAGGCTTGAATTGCAACTCCATTTCCTGTGTGCAGGGTTGGAAAGGGAAGAGCAGCCAAGAGAAAGATGGTGGCAGCAAACCTTCGGTTAGTTGAATCAGTGGCCCGAAAGTTTCATGGCCGAGGACTCTCTCATTGGGAGCTTTGCCAGGTGCATTGCAGCTCACTCAATCTGGGATGATGATCTGAGAATGTGTTTCTTCTCAGAAATCATATGATATATCTTCTTGTGACTGATACTACCAAGCTATGGGGGTCATGCAGGAGGGTGCTTTCGGTCTCCTGAAGAGCACTGAAAAGTTTGATGGCAATCGCAGAACCAAGTTTTCCTCCTACGCTTTCTTCTGGATCCAAGAGGTGGGTGCTTTTCCTTTTGGGGTATTCATTGCTCAGTGTTTCCCCAAATTGTGGCAGTCTTTTGTCTCTATGCCTTGAGCTTAGGTGTTTGCTTGTTCAGGGACAAAGCAAAATGGAATGAAGCTTATCCTCACAAGCTTATTGCACAGCTTGAATGAGGGTGCTCAATTTTTTTGTTGCTATAGTGTCTCTTGAGTGCTAGCCAGAATCATGACTTGAGTCATCCTTTTTCACTCCACTACTGAGGTTTTCACTCATTGCATCCAAGATCTTACACCACATTTGCAACTTTGCAGCGGATGGCTGCAGCAGCAAAGAAATTTCGACACGTACTAAGAATTGGTCGACCTGTGTATCAGACTGCATCATTGATATTGCAACAGAAAGATGTAAGTTCCTGGATTTCTTGCACACTGTTTAGAAGTGTGTAAGCTTGCTGTTTAGGTCTGGTCAGGCAATCATAATTACACTAAAACAACAAGCTTACAAATCTGACCAGGTGATATAGTCCTTAGCAGATGTTCTTCCTTTCTTCTGTTTGATACCGCCAAAAGGTTTTGAATCTCTTGCTGGACCTGTCAGTTATTTCAAGAGCAGCACAATCGACCACCCACATGCCAGGAGCTTGCTGCAGTCACCAATGTGGATCCTGAGAAGGTCTGCTGGTTGCAGTGTAGTTGGTAGCTTTTTTCTGCACTTTCCATCTTCTTGAGAAGCCTATGTTGGTGAAAACTTCTCTAATTATTTTGTATTGTTTTGTTTGGCTTCTTCACCATTTGTAAAATTCTATTCTTTCTCTAAAATTACACTGGACACCTACAGATACGAGATGTGCTACGGATCACAACACCAGTGAAGTCACTGGATGTAGTGATTGCTTCAGAAGCAACTGGTGATGGAAAAAATCATGACTGCAGGCAGTTGTCTGATGCATCTCCAGCAGTTCAACCATGGCTTGTACTTATTCTCCCCCTGTTGTACATGTTCTTGGCCCCAGTGTTGTGTGTGTGCCTAAGTTGGTTTTGCTGTTTCTGATGGGTTGTAAGGAAGTAAAACACCAGCTTTTTTTCTTCTATATGCAGTGGATTGGGGCAGGTATATGCCTCAAATCCACCTTGAGGTCCTGCAGACTAGTAGTGACTGATGTTGCAAATTGGAGATTAAACTTGCCAACCTGACCACAAATTTGAAGGACTGTGTAAGAGCTTTATGCCCAGAAAGCACTGCAAATCAGACATGAAGGACACTCTCCATTGTGCATTTCATAGACAGGCTTACCAAGTGATTCAACTTCTATTGGTTGCAGTTTATGAGAGAATCTGAGCTGAGGAAGGAGGTGGTCGCTGCTCTAAACAGTCTCAAATCACGAGAGCAGCAGGTAGGGAATGCTTTGACAGTAAGAAGTGTTTGAAAAAAAGCTCATGGTCGGTTACTTTTATATATGAGGTATCTCAAATGTTGTGGACTTCTTAAGTAAAGTGATTCAAAGTTGAGGATCAATGACTTGGTTAAATGACTCTTGCATGTGAAAGACTTTAGATCATTGGGCCAATTTATACTAAGCATGTGGTGAGCCAGACCTTTTGAGTAGACTAACTATCAAAACTACCACGTCCAAAATCCATGTAAGGTGAGAGAGACAAGCATCTCAATTTGAATTGGAATTTTATAGTGGGCAAAAGTTTCCCCCTTCCAATAATACCTCTCTCAAAGTATGTAAATTCCAGCTGACTGATGCCAAAGTAAAAATGGCAGAATATATAACGTGACCAGAAAGTTTTTGGATGTGATAAATAATGATGCAAAACTCTGTGCTCATGTTTTATCTAGGTGATGCAATTGCGGTATGGCCTGGATGGGAAACCTCCTCTTTCAAGACATGAGGTATTCAACTCTCTGTTCTTAAACTCTATTTGCCACAATACAATTTGTGCGCTGACACAAGCTCACTATCCTATTACTTAACTAGGTTATAATGCTGAAACATGAACCATTGCTGTCACTAATGAAAAATGAAAATAAACTCCTGATATGATTTGTCTGAACATGGTGTTGGATCCTGCAAAGTTCTGGAGAAGCCTGAAGTTTATGGCTGTAGTTGAAACATTGTCACAGCTGACAATTGACTAGCTTAACCTCAAGCTGGTCGCCAAGAGTTAAAACTCCCAAAGTCATGTAATTATCAGAGTCAATGACAACTGTGCAGTGATGTATTGAATGCTGCCATCAGAGCTTACAGTTCTAGGATTCAATCATCTTTACATACATAAGTGATGCGCTTGTTATATATGAATCAGATATCAGATCTGCTAGGAGTGACCACCCAGACTATCCGAACTGATGAGGTATGCAATTCTGTTTGTTGGGAACTTTCATTATGTCTTATGTTTTGATGTTCAGGAATTGTAAAATTCTGCTGGAAGTGAGGCTGTGTCTTCTTAATTGCATGAAGGACATAGATCCAACAGGAAATGTTTAAAGTACATGTCAATTCTGGCACACCTGCTCACACCTTTCCAGAAACAGACATAAGTTCTATATTTGTATTTTCTTTGTGCAAGTCCACAAGAAACATCACCAAACACACAAGCATTATATCATCCTGAATTTTGCACTGCTACAAATTGCCATATTTGTCAGTAACCACCGCATGTTCAACAGTTGTGGGTGATTGGTCCCTTATCCTTCAACTTCTATCGTGATGTTAAGTTTTGTGAAGCTGTGCAGAAGGGAGCTCTTGAAAAGTTGCGACTCTTATCAGCAGAAGATGGATTTCAGCAGTACCTATCTGACAATTTTTGGTCACAATAACATGCGGTGATAAAACTTCCTGGAGGGAACTTACCATTCCTTTGTTCCCTGCTTTCAATCTTTGGCCCAAATAACAATATTTTCAACGGTTCTCTCTTCCATTCATAAACAACTTGTGGCTGTATACCATCACAAGCTACATGCGTTTGCTAATGTGTTCTGCAAGCCCTCTCAATATAGAATACACACTGGGGATCTTTGGCATCCTCATATTTGGTGTGATTTTTTTTGAATTTCTTTCAAAAAATAGTGAAAAGAAACCTTTGAAAACATCATTTTGTGTATGTTTTTTACCAATTTTTTGAAAAACATTTGCCACAAGGTGATTAATGAATGATTAATTAATGATT
Source organism: Sphagnum tenellum (assembly GCA_963921925.1). NCBI lineage: Eukaryota > Viridiplantae > Streptophyta > Sphagnopsida > Sphagnales > Sphagnaceae > Sphagnum > Sphagnum tenellum. Next base: position 1,799,575 of record OY998159.1, read on the forward strand.
TGTTTTGTCTAATGTCCATGGGTGTGGGCATCCTGAAATGCAAAACTAGGCTTGGCTATTGCCTCACCTAGGCCCTTTAATTTGTGCATGGACCCACAATTGGGGCATAACTCTACACATAAAGCATTGGGAGTAAAAGCTTTGAGTGCATTTTGAGGGCAATCTTATACACGTTAACATGCCTTCCAGAAAAGAATAAAAAGCCAGTGCTAGCTATTGATTTAGCAGCATCAATTTTTTTGTTCTTAGAGTTCTTGTCAACCATCCAATGACAGGTTGAAGTTGATCAAGTCATGCCTAGTTAATGGCAGGTTATAGTAAGAATATTTTCCCACTGAGTATTAATGGAAAAATATCCATACTGTAGCCTGCCATGAACTAGGATTGTTATTTCAACACGTTGGCATCACATAATGGCCTTTCATTCCATTAGTGGTCTACTACTTGATGCAAGGTACCCACACCAGCTCTCATTGCCCCAATGATTCTGTAGCCCACCTATCTCAACATTTCAAAAGTGCAAACTGACATTACAGAATAGTACATACATACATACATATATACACATGTGCATACATACATATTACAGACCTAGCTGCAATACACAACCATAGAAAAAGAGCCAGGCCAAGAAATCTGTGCTTACAAAATGGGGGTCTTCAGTTTGACAGACAGTCAGTCATGTTCACCTTGTCAAATGTTGTTCTGAAATACTCATATGCTATATACAAACACCACGGCCGAAAAAAGACAAAAAGAAAAACAACCATCCATCTTTGAATTTGAAAGCTTGTCAAGAACTAACTAACATGTTACCCCAGAAGTAGAACAACAGCAGCTCATATTCTACCAAATGCACAGAGAAGGGGATACAAAGCTGTTGATCAGGTTTACTCTAGGTGGCAGATATTGCTAGATCTTTCTCTTAAGCTCTCTTACAAAAGGAGTTAAGGCCACAAAGATGATGATGCCAAGCAAGAATTTGTGAGAGTACAGTTTTAACAAAAACAGAACCTCAGTGGGCTGATTTGGAGGAGATTTGTACCAGAGATGACAAGATGAAGTGCCGCATTCAAAAGTGGGTGAAGGAAGGCTATACATGTTGCAGTTGTAGAGTGGTGCTGCTAGTATTGACTTGATGATGGGTAGCTCTCTGTCCCATGAGGTTGGTCACCCTGGCACTTGCTGCTTTGTGTCCTTACAGTCATTTGTGTCAATTGTGACGACTGGCAAGTCCTGGACACTGCTGCTGCCTGCAAGACATAAATGATATTTCTAGTTATTGTTGCTCTGGTCTACCCCATCAACACAGGAATATCCTGAACGGCTGAGCTCATATCATAACTCATGTATGTAGTCTTGGCAGAATACAAGACCAAACAAACATATTGTTATTGGGAAAGGCAAGAAGAATGTCCAGACATACTGGCAAAAGCTTCCTAAAAGCTCAGTGGATTAACGTGGTTGTATGGACTCCTGAAAGTGCTTTGAGACCTACCATTCTCATGATCAGGGTACAGGCTCTCAGGGGCAATCTCAAGTTCGAGAACATGCTCCTCAAAATCAAGAAACTCATTATCATCTTCGAGGCCAGCCAGCCCATCCAGCTCTTCAGCCATGAAGTCGTCTTCATCATAAGTGGCAAGATGTTCCTTCATCCAATATTCTTCAAAGTCTGAGGATGTCTGAATGAGCCTCCACCATTCTGGTGAGAAATCCTCAGCTGCCAAATATGCTGCTGGAACAAATAGTGGTGCATTTGGATTCAATGTTGACACAAATGGCATCTTCATAGCCATCTTGCCAAACTGTGTTGATCCCTCTCCTGTAATGGACTTGCTGAAAAGTTAAGTATTCTGTCACAACACATCCACAAACAAGAATGAGACAAGGATCTCCAAACCTTTGTCCTGCATGCACACTCGTACAGAAATTCAACTCTTCTCTCGCCAGTGTACCTTTTTCCCATGCAAGGTTTCTCTTAGAGTCCAACCAGAAACATCATCATCATCATCATGGAGCTCAAATGATTCTAAGAAACTGCAGTGGCAGGCACTTCCTTCAAGCAATGAAGTCATTGCAATATCTTCTCTGTTCAATTTCACCAAGATTTCCAACAATGCTGTGTCCCAGATATTACGAGCAAACCTTGCCTCTGTGTCAGAATTGTGCTTTTAAACTTTCATTGATTTGAGAAATTTTTGTGCCAGAAGAAAGCTTCTGAAGAAGAAGAGGTAACTCTCTGTGCAATGTGTCATCTCACCAAGAGCCTCTCACAAGCACTAGCAACAGTTCTTGGCAGCAGTTCTTGTTGCTACTACACAAGCTGAAGGCCAGATTTTCCTGAACAGCATCGTAGTTCTTCTTAGTAACAAAACAAAGTGTAGCAACGATGCCACAAAAAAAGCCTCGGCATATAGTATTAACCTCATGGTATGTCTTGTATGCTAGCTTAAGTTCCATACAATCAATGCATGGAAGAACATCACCATTGCTTTTTCTATTTGCAGGTATTCACCTCATTGCGTGCAGATCGCTCTTTCCCGGACAGCAGCAGTTCTTAGCAACCAAAAAAAAAAAAAACAATGTCTAGCGATGATGCTACAAGAAAGCCTCGGGGCACAGCTTCGAACTCAGTGCTCTGTTCGGTCTTGTCTACTAGCCAAAGTCCCTTCCAGAATGATCACCAGTATTCTACACAATGCATGGAAGAACATCGCCATACCTCAATGCGCCGCTCAAGCAGAGATCACTCCTGTACAGGTCCTTTGACAATGCTTGCGCTGAAGCAGAGATCGCACGTGAACAGGTCCTTTCACGATGCTTGCTGCGCCTGCTGAGAGAGATTCTGCATCAAAATTGCACTGGAGTTTTGGTTAGGATCTTTCAACCAAATCTCTCGCCTATTCCACCACAATCGCGCCAAGAGCTTCGCTCATTGAAGTAACTCTCTTCACACAAGAAGAGCAAACTGCGAGGTTTCAAAAGGCTCACGCAGATCTCTCCCTCTCTCTGTGCCTCTCTCGTGTTGCAATGTTTCTGTACCAATATCGCACCTCTTTTCGACAGAATCTGAGTATTACAAGAATGTTGCGATTTAGAACTGAGCTTGTGTCTCGCCAAGTAAAGACAAGCTTCAACAAGAGTCATTTTCCAGCCGAAGTTCTCAATTCTTACCTCAAATTGTGCGCAAATCGTTCGTGGCACGCACTTCAGCAACCTTAGCGACTACGTTTCTGCAACAAAATGTAGCGGATACTTATGAACGAGACAAAGAAAAGGATGAGCGAGCAGCAGCTGCTTGCACTAACAACCAACCCCCCCGGCTCCCTTTACCACGCAGTTGGACAAAATGAAGAGAGAATTGAAAGAAATGTACTCCACCATCTCAATCGAGTCGTCCCGCTCTCTGCACACGGATTGCGTGACGACGTCACACGAATCAAGAGAGAGACGACGGGCGCGAAACAAGCGAGGCATAGAAAGCTTACATACTGCTCCAATTCAGAATCGTATCCAACTTCCCGCTCAATCTTCTTCCCCGCCGCTTCCGCCTTCGTAAGCTCTCTGGTGATGGCACTGCTCTTCCACCTTCCCAACGCTGTCTTCCCCCTTCGCCGTTTGCTCTCTTGTTGTTCGGATTCTTCCCCTGATTCTTCGTATTCTTGTCAATTCTGTTTTAGTCTTTTCTCCTCTATTTGGATCCTGCGTTGGTCTTCTCTAGTTTTCCCCTTAAGCTGTAGCTCCCTTCTCCCGCAAGATCTCGACTCGCTCTTCGCATTTGCTCTTCCCTTTACTGTTTTTTTGGTTTCTTCCTACTTTTCTTAGCTGCTGAACCTCTCTGAACGTCTTCTCTATGTAATTTGCTCTCTCTTGACACGTTCTCCCCTCTGTACTCTGTTCCCTTGGCTTCTCTGGCCCTTTTGAGCCCCCTTATTTACTCTTCTCTTTCCTCCTTATTTGCTCTCGCCAGACGGTAGGGAGACTCTTGAAGAAGGGGAGAATATCAACGCCGTTACCACGTCAGTTCTGCGTCCTTTCTGCTCCAACAGGGGGGATGTCCTTCATATGGGGAAAGAGTTGCTCAACGCAGGCAAAAAAGAGGATGGGTTCCCATGCTTCAAACATGATGCAAAATGCAAAGGAGTGATGCACTTTTTTCCAAGGTTTCTTCTCCTATCTCTGGTATGTTATCTGGGGGGTTCATTTGTTCGGTCCTTTGTTGGTCTAGTGACTGCTGTCGAAAATCCAGGAAGGGTCTAAATATGCACCCTTCACGCACTGAAAGAAACACCACAGCTCTTTCTCTTTCTTCTGAAAAACGGATGCTTATGAATTTGTAAGGTCCTGTTCACTGGTCAGCTAGATCTTATGCAGGTTGTAAAGATCTCCCGTTAGATTACGCATGAGATTACATGTGAGAAGTGATGAGAAAATACACTGTCAAAATTTTCACGATTGCTTATAGGTAGTAGTTTGAAATCCACCAAGATGTTAAGAAGTGTAAGTGTAGAACTTGGGTCCTCAAAGTTGCATCCCAATGGGTCTTTCTATGATTCCACTTCGGTGTGTGGTCTGAATTTGTAAGGCCTTCTTGACTGGTCAGCGAGATCTTATGTGGGTTGTAAAGATCTCACATGACATAGATTACACATGAGATTGTGTGTGAGATGTGATGAGAAAATACATTGTCAAAATTTCAAGTGTTCCTCACAGTAGTCAAAATCCACCAAGATGTTAAGAATTGTAAGTGTAGAACTTTGGTCCTCAAAGTTGCATCCCAACGGGTCTTTCTACGATTCCACTTGGGTGTGCAATACAAATTTGTAAGGTCTTGTTGATTAGTTAGCAACATCTTTTGCAAGTTGTAAAATCTTGCACAAGATTACGCATGAGATTATATGTGAGAAGCTATGAGAAAATACCTTTTCAAAATTTTGATGGTTCTTTGCAATAGTTCAAAATCCACCAATATGTTAAAGAATGTAGAACTTTGATCTTCAAAGTTGCATCCCAATGCATCTTTATACGATTCCACTTGGATGTGTGGTATTATCAAAGCATGCAAAGTGTGTTAAGGTGCACCATCATTTGTGCTCATGTCATGTAATGATGAAACATCATGTTCGTCATGTGTTAATAAAAATAAAGTTTTATTTCAATAAGCTTTTAAATGTGCATTGTGTTTATGATTGTGTTCATAATCTATTGTCCAAAGGTTTTAAAACTTCACATTTAAATTCGGCATGCATCAAGGAGATAGTATTGTTGAATTTTTTTTCCTTTGTATATTTTGGTCTCTCATTGTTAAAGAAATCATGTTCATTGACATCATAATCATGTTTTTTGCAAGAACGTTAACTTACACAATTTGAACGATGTTGGAAGAATACTAACTCACACAATTTAAAAGGTATTTTTTAATATATTAGAGTAATTTCCACTAGATGGAAATTACTCAAGAGGCTATCCCCTCCTCAATATGTTTATTATTATAATGTTATTGTCATTTCAACATTTTATGAAAGAATTTTTTTGCTAATAAACCTTTCTCTTACGCAAAACAACATTGTGACAATGACATTATAAAAGGATAGCATTGCAATGACAAGGATTACGAAAAGGCACATGCTAATGGATAATTTCCACTCGGTGGAAATTATTTTGATAAGTTGGAAAATATATTTTGAATTGTGTAGGTTACATTCTTGTGACATTATTATGATGTCAACGAATATGAATTCTTTAACCTCAATGAAAGACCAAAATATACAAAGGAACAAATGCGATGATGTTTACATATGGAATTTTTTTTTACACAACTTGTCATCCATCAACAAAAAGGTTACATGATTATTCATTCATTCACAACTAATGAATGCTCATAGATTATTTAGTCTATATGATTTCAATGGGTTTTGAATTTTGCAAGCTCCCCCTTGAAGTAAATTAAAACATTGACCTTCTTACTTGTATGACAAGAAATTATAAAACATTATTATTTTTCAAATTGGTTTGCTTCAATCACTAGGTATGTGAAATAATGTTTTAATAACAATGGGCACTACATCTTGGACCCAAAATTCCAAGTCCAACCTAGCAAACTTTTGCTAAAAAATGAAATTAAAAATTAAAATTGACATGATATTAGTGGTATTCAATTGCCACAAAGGAAAAGAAAACAATATAAAATAACTTTTTATGACATTTGGATTTAAAAGTGTACTTGAATATACAAAAGCATGGTTAAATATTTGCATTTCTTATGTGGTTTATTATTAGATTTGGCGAAATCTTCCTATGGACAATTATCATATTTAAACTTCTTATGAATGATCACCACTTGGGCAAGGAACAATTTTTTTCAAAAAGACAATTGCGAATTGATAAAGTGGAATGCCTTAGTACCAAAAGATTATTATACACTTCAACAAAGAAGAGAAGAACATGCATTTAAAATCCAAGCTTTTGCCATTTGTGAAATGGATTCCAATTTGTCATTATCATTCTTCATTCATACATCACACATGAAGATGATGTGATTTGAAAAAACAATGTTGTGATCCATACACAATACATCTTTTGAAACATTGGCATATTTATCTTTTATCCTTTAATAAATTAAAACAAAGTAGTAAAAAATGTTCCTCCAATCATGTCTTTGAATTATTCTCTTGTTTTTCCTTGGGTGGAGTTTTAATTTTGTAACATGTAGGTTGTACAATGGTGTGTTTGGTTGGTTAGGATGACATAAATCAATGTTAGGAAACTTTTAATGGATCTAGAAGGTATTTATATGGAAGCCACCTTATTTAACAAAAAAAAATTAGCAAAAAAAGTGAAACATATTAAAAAGTGAAGCATGCATTTCAAAAAAAAATCTTCTTTGTTTATGATACCCAATGGATTCCCATAAGGTATTATGGGATTATAAATAAATAAAAATATATTGTTGATGTTTTATGTTTAATAATGCCTTTAAAATGGGGTGTTTTCAAAATAAGCATCTTTAGATTTTGTTTCAAACAAAACATTTATGTCAAGGATGTTTTGCTTTAATGTTTACCTTAAAATGTTATAATATTAACCAAATTGAATTGGAATTTGCACAATAATTATTATTTGTAACCTACCTAATCCTTTCATGACACGACGAGAATGGGGTTTTTTACAAAAAAAATTAAAATTGAGAATTTTTGTTAAATAAGGGAAAACTTTATTTATCTTTTAGTGGCTAATGGCTTGGATGCTAATAGGGCATTTCAATAAAATCTTATTTGCATAGGGGTTTGGTTTACAAAAAAAAATTCATATATTTTCAATTGTTTCAATAACAACCAAATAAAGGTTATATAATCTCAATAATTAGTTATTCCAAACAATGGTTATCTAGAGATATGGGTTGTTGATAAACTAAGGTTAGCAATTTAAGTAAAGGCTAGTAGTATAGAGAAATAATATGACATTTCATTCATGAACAATTATTAATAATCTTGAATCAAGGCAAACTTTAAGTGGTGGTTTATGTGAAATATATTTAGGTTAAAGTTTTCAGAGAAGTGGAGAAAAGTAAATTGGGTGTGGACAATTGGACGATTTTCACTAAAGTATTTGCTTGTGGAGTATCTTAATCAAGGTGCATCTTGTGGAGGGACCCTATGGAAGTGTAATAAATGGAAGGAATTCATGAAAATGCTTTGTTTTGTAACATAGGAGGTGATTTTGGGATTTTTGAAGTAACTTTATTTTTTGAAACATGTAGAGGATGGAAAATCTTTAAGATAAAACATTAATGATCTATTGCATGCAAGGCTTTATTGTTTAAAATCAAACTTGGGAAGGTGAGGAGTGAATCCATTTGTGGAATAAATTATTTTATGATCATTATCAATAAACATTTTTAACAATCACTACATGGTCCCAAGAAGTATTTTCCTTGGCAACCCATGAAATGAAGAACAAAGCCATGAATCAAAAATCAAAAAATTGAAATATGTGTTGATTACAATCACACTTAATTTGAGTACCCATGACAACACTCATGATGTCATAATTCCAAGGTCATTGAATAGCTAGTAGGTTGGTCTTTAAAAATGTAATTATATTTTAATTTTATTTTAAGTTTAATTTTTAAGGTTACACTTCTTTGATTGATCATTCCAATTACACATTTTTTATTATAAAAATGTAAGGCAAAACACCTCCGTTATATACTTTTACAAAATGGAAATGGAAGACAAAACATTACAATAATTTTAAAGTTGTAGCTGAATTTGCCACTAAATGACAACAAAAAACTTTATCCTATATATATATATTAATTTTGTAAATTATATATATGAGAAGTAAATAAATAACTCAAACTAACTAATTAAGTGGGTATTAACTAATTATTTACCCACTTACCAACCTACCTATTATTTGTTACGACCCATTAATTAAGTACATTAGTAGAAATCAGCCAAAATGTAACCAATCCATTTACGACTACATGCAACTTATAGTCATTTGCGACTAAATTTGGGAATATTGCAACTACAAGATCAAATTTCAACTATTTTGGTCATTCTCACAACTATGATGCAACTATTAAAAATTTCATCCTATTGGTTCGATTGATTTTAAGTTTATTTTCATCCATTAATAGGTTGATATGTCCCATTAGACGCAATAGTCACCAAATTAGTTACATCCTAAATGTATTCTACAATGACATAGGGGTGTATTTTAATGTATGTACTAAAATTATATATAATATGCATACGTATGTATACTATTCATATAATGAATCTCAAAATTAATATTTGACCTTTGAATTTTTTTATTCAAATCTAAAATTTTTATTTCAATTGTTTAAAACATTATTTGAATTTTAGATTTTGAATTTGAACATGATATTTTCAATTTAAATTTAAAAATGATTATTTCATCTAAAATTTGATATATGAATTCTACACTAATATTTTCGAATCCAAAAATTAGTATTTCAATTTAGAAAATTAGATTTGATTATAAAAATAGACATTTTAATTTTGAATATTTTAATATAAATATTAGAATTTATATTTCAACTCCGAAATTTTTTCATTTAAATTTTTAAAATAATCATTTGATTTGAACTTGAAATTTTGATTCCAAATTATTATTTTGGATTATCAAAATTAATACTTCCAGATTGAAAATTATTAATTGAGTTTAAAAATGGACATTTCAATTTTGAATATTTTTATTTCATTCTGAAAATTGACAATTCAATTTTGGAAATTTTTATTTAAATTCAATAAACTTATTTGATCTAAAAATGAATATTTGATTTCTACATTATTATTTTCAAATCTAAAAATCAGTATTTCAATTCAAAAAAAAATATTGAGTCTAAAAATCGACATTTTGATATTAAATACTTTTTTTTGAACTTGAAATTTGATATTTGAATTCTGAAGTTCTAAATTTAAATTTTAAGAAACTATTTGACTTGAAAATTGAAAATTGAATTCTAAATTATTATTTTGGATTATAGAAATTAGTATTTCAATTCAGAAAATTATTAATTGAGTCTTAAAATGGACATTTTAATTTTAAATATTATTATTTTAATTTGAAAATTGACATTTCAATTCTGAAATTTATTATTTAACCTCCAAAAACTTATTTGATTTAGAATATGATATTTGAATTCTGAATTACTATTCTTGAATCTTAGAATTATATTATAATTTAAGAAATTATTGATTGAGCTTTAAGGATTTTTTCTAGTAATGTTAATCATAGTATATCACATTTATAAATAATTATAAATAATTATTTTTATTAAACCTTAGTTACACATAATAATAATTGTTGTAGCATAAATTTGTATATTTTCTAAATTTATATTTTTATATTAGAAAAAATTAATTAATGTAATTAATGTGACATTACTTTAAAATCATTGCAATTATTTCATATAAGAATTAATTAGCATGTGCATAATTATTTTCTAATTGAACATAATTATTCACATTCATTAATTTACAACTTCAAACGTGAATTAAAAATTTGGAAAACCTATAGTGTAATTAAAATAATTATTTTACTTATTTTAATTTCACGAATTATATATATAACTTTTAAATTCTGTGATTAATCATCTATGATAAATATTTTACAGTAATTTTAAAAGTAATTATGAAAATTAACATTATGTTTAGCAAATTATTTTATTTATAGAAACTAACAAAAGAAAAAAATTACTTGACTTATAATTGTTTTTACAAACTAAATGTAATTACACAATAAGTAATGTAATTAATTGAATAATTTTTTTAAAAAAATCGTGTAAGAATTTACTTTCTAATAGTAATTGTAAATCCATTATTTATAATTTTAACATAAATATTTAAAATAATCATTTTTAAAATTATAATCATTAAATTAATTTTCCATTAATTATATTATATACTATTTGAACAAATTTTAAAAAGTAATATGATATTTTAAAATATTTTAAAGATTTAATTATTTGTGAGTTATGTATTAATAATTTATGAGTTACTAGATAGTTAGTTTGTTAAATATTAAGAACTTATTGATTATTTAAGTAATTGATCCTAGATACTGAATATTTGTAGTGTGTAATTTATGATTTAAATTAATGTAAATTTAATCATTATTAATTAAATGATTATCTAATTATTTAGCACTTGAATTGTTTAGAAACCTAAAACTAAAAAAGTAAGGCATGAAGAAAGTTTTGGATTTACAACTTAGTTTGTGAGGAAGTTGGAACTTCAAAACTTATCTAATCTTAAATATAAATTCACTTAGTCCGTCTGTTTGTCTGACGCGACGATTTTGCGTTTTAATCGACTAGTAGAACCGGCTCGGACAGTCGGACGGACGGATAGATAGATTTTCTATGGGAGAACCGGTCCCGACAGACAGACTTTGTATAATTTCGACCAACGCTCGTTGGCAGTCAGTCAGTGAGCGGTCAGTCTGTTTGTGACGGGGATTTTGGGGCGTGGGGGAGGAAGATATATTTGTAGGGGACGGGGCCGGGTATTAAAAATTGTAACAAGGCCGGTTGTGGATCAATCCAGGTATCAAGGTTGGATATTCATGGTTATCATATATCTTTGTGGTTCTCAAACGTGTTTTGAAAAAAACCAAATATCCACTTCAAATTGTCTAGAACCCGGCGGTTCTTTGAAGTTTTTTCACTCACCCAAACTGAGGGCTCTTTTTGATTTTGCTAATTTTCAAATACCCGGAACTTAAATTTTAATTTTTTGGTTCTGAATTGTTCAAATCCACAGATCCGGAAGGTATATAATACCCCCCCTACCGCCCTTTTCCCCACATTGGTTAAGACCAGGGTTTTTTTTTTTTTTTGGGGGCAAATTTCTCAAGTAGGTCCATTGGCGAGGATCCCAAGCATTAATTAGCATTAAATGATGACAGTCCTACTCAGGCTTTAGCATTTTTTAAAAAATAAATAAAATGGCGAATTTAGTAAAACAATGTAGGGGCGCCTCATAGTGACCGAAGGTCGCAGGTGCCCATTGTCGGACGGACGAACGAACATATTTGAGTTTCCATAATTCTTTTTTTGCCTTCAGATACCTTTTTCATGTAAATGGCAAGGTCGAAGTTCGACGGGTGCATTATGCACCGGGTTCACACTAGTATTATTTGTTCTTCATTCCTATTTTGAAACCTATATAAATAAGGGGGTGTGGTCATGCAAATTCACATTAAAAAACTTGTGCACATGGGATGAACATACCTTCCCAACCTACTTATTTACCTAGCTAGGTAAGTACTTAGTTTGACCTACCCACCTAGGTTGACCTATGTACCTACCTACCTAAGTACCTACTTATATGAGTAAGTATTTAACCTAGGAAAGTAGAACTTACCTATTTTAACCTAAATAGGTAGGTTGGTATGTAACCTAGGTTTGTAGGCACATATTTGTGTACCTACCTAGGTACCTACCAATTTAATATTAATATTTTAATATTTTTCTTCTTAATGTCACGTGGCATACTTACATTGGGCCACATGTCATAATATAAGATCATCCAAGTATTAGAATTGAACGTCTTAGATTATTTCAAAATAATATTAATAGTATTTTAAATAACCAAATATTAAAACACTTGGCAACACATCATTTCCCCTGAATTGTTACCAAAATAATTGCATCTTAGTTACATGTGATAATTTGTATACAATGTAATCAAAGAATGAAATGTATTTATTGACTTTTTATTCATACAATACTTTTGGTCATTTGCGACTAATTTATCGCATGCGATTTGTCTTAGGTAACTATAAGGATTTTAGTTGCAAAATGTCTCTTGCGACTAAAATTATTTACAAACATTAATCGAAAATACACAGTTTTCTTCTAGTGGTAATAACTAATAGTAACATAAACTAATAAATATTGAATTTAAGTAAAAATGATAGTGCATTATTACTCATTAATATAGTTTATAATACTAATATATATAATATTTTTTATCAATAAATTTAAATTAATATATTAGAATTTAGTTAATCAATTTTATTAAATAATTATTAGGTATGAAATTAATTGTTTATTATATTAACCAAATAATTAAATAACTAACTATTAGTAGCATAGAATATTTAAATTATTAAATAAAATAATAATATTTTGGATAATAATAAATTTCAGTAATTAAGAAACTAATAAGTATTTATATTGCATTAAAATTATTTATAATTAAAATTAATGTATTATTACTGATATTATTATTAATTATTAGTTACATGTTATTAGTAGTAACATAATTTATGCTACTATTAGTTTTAAAACAAATTATTAAATAACTAATAGGTATATATTAATAAATTATTAATTATGTAATTAAATAATTATTACTATGAACTAATTAATTAACTTGTAACGAGTGCTAGCTAATATATATATTAAATATAATATGTAAATTTACTTACTTAGAAATTCAATTATTTTTTACCGGTTTACTTAGCCTATGTAATATAATTTTCCTTATACATTAAATAATTAGATTCATAAAAATATAAGTATACCCCTAATATATTCCAAAACATTTTAATATATATTAAAGGTATATGTACATCATATAAAGTTGAATGTAAAGTTCAAAAAAAAAAGTCAACATAGAAGGATGTAAAATTTAATAGTTGAAAATTAATTACACCATAGTCATAAGAAAAGTAATTAATTGAAATGACATTTAATCACAAATTGAATGGTGTGCATAATACAAATTTTTTTTTAATGAATTTCGCATTGCTTATTGATTTATACCTCAAGAGGATACTCAAAATGTTTAATAAATTTTACCAATCATTTTGCACTTAGTAATTCAACAAATAAACATATATATCCATCCTTCATTATTTAACATCTTAAAACATTCATTTTGCCTCAAACACACAAAAAAGACAAAACTATGTTATGGATCATGTTGTGGTAGGTCAATTATGAATGCACCTATTTTAAAAAATTGAGAATTATTATATCATATTATTGTTGAAATTAATTTAGAAGATCATTACATATGATGAATTATAACAATATTTCCTTTTTTAGATCAAGAATGATTTCAACTATATAACGACATTAAAAAAATAAATTGCAAATAGGTTATTTTGCAAAATATGATTAAACAATCAAGATCCTCCAAGGAGACATTGTTACAATGGTTTAAAATCACACTAAAATCATATTATATTTTCTTCTTTTTGATGAAAAGCTATGTTTAAACTAATATATATATCTTTGCACTAAAAAAGATGATTGTGCATAGTACAAAATTTAGAAAATCAAGGACTTGTAATAAGATGAACGAATTAGAAGAAATGTGGACTGATGAGTGCATATAGTTGCTTGGATATGGCAGGTTAATGAACTTATGGAAAAGGTGGAGGTCACAATATCTACAGAGTTCTTCGCCTCAGGAAATTTGCAAAAGGCCATTGCAGCACTGAGACCAATGCAGCAGACAACCTCTCAGGGTGTGACATGTCTTCTCGGTATGCTTACACTCTTATTTCATTTGGTACAGTGTCACACATATTTCTGCCTCTAGTGATTTTGTACAGACACCTTCCTTTCACCTTATAAGAATGATATCCAAGTGCAGAAATTGCCACAATCAAGATGTACATGGGAGTGATACATTTGTAAGGCAAGAATAATCAGAGCCTCTTGTTGGGTATTTGAGGTCTTCCTACATACTGAGAAATTGAAGCTCAATGAGAACTCACATGATTCTGTGATGTACTATCAGCTCTGGAATTTGGTTCCCTCTTTGCTCCTGTGCAGGGTTTTCCACTCGGTACTCATTGACCCTCATTGCAGCATCTGGCATCATACTCCAAGTAGATGGGGATTACAGAAGCATTGAGAAACTGACTTATCTGTAGACCATTTTCCCAACTTTCAGGCACCATCTTATCTCTTAACTCTCACCCATCTTCTCTACAGACCATTTTATTCAATCATAGACATCAAATACATAGAGGGACAAAGGCAATCTGCTTCGCATTTGCCTAGCTTTACTTTCAGAGGTCCTTGTGATGGGCAGAAAAGCTACAGTGCCCCTCCTATAGGGTATGCAATAATGTGGTTTGATGGGTGGACAACACGGTGGCACTAGTGCTTATCTGTAGGTACATGTATGGGTGGAACTTATATGTGTGGAGGTGTGCTTGCATCAACTAACTATGCCTTCATCTTTTAGTTTTCTCCTGGATTGGAACTTCATTGTAAGGGAAGTCCTCCAGGTTTGTACAGCAATGACAACTACACTATATTTGGAGCTATGGTGGTGCATTTGGGCATCCATTCAACTCTCATTCATGCACATGCATCTCTGCTTATGCTGATCTCATTCCTCTTGCAGTTGTGTTGGTCAGTCTTTTGCAAAACTGGATACCCTCACATTCTAGAATTGAAGAAGCACTTGAGGCAAAACTGGCTGGGAAGTTCAAATCATTATTTCAAGTAATTTGCACAAACTTCTCGATCAGTCGACATTGGGACATTGTAGCTGGGTCTCAGTGAAATGAAACAAAGATGTTGCCAATGGTATTATGTACATCTACTGACGCAATAGCAGGTGCAATAGCAAGCATCCATATGAGAACTAGTGAAATTATTCAGATTGTAGCATGTGATAAGTATGATAGTTTTCAACGTCTCAAATTTCATATTTCCATGAAAACTTGCTTTAGAAGATTATTTAACGATGAGATTCACCTGAATGTACAAAAGTATGACATAAGACTGTGATGGATGGATCAATAATGTTAACATGAAACATTGAGTCGAGTTGGTTTTTTGACATGTATATGATTTTGAGCAAGATTCATGAAAAACTTGCACAGACCAAATCTCCTATTTTGGAGCTTCAAATGACATGTTATTATAGACACAACACACTGCAACTCAATCAAATGTCATTTTATTATAGACACAACACATTGCAACCCGATGTAGTTGATACAAACTCTTATATGGACTTTCTGCAAAGTATTCTACCATCTCCCCTCCACACTAGCAACTTATTATTCTGGATCTTCATCAACAATCTCCCACATGCTGTTAGCCCCTCCAAATTGCATTATGCAAAGATCACACAATCTCAAAGCTAATTTGCAATAATCCTATATATTAAAGCAACAATGTCTGTCTGTGTGGGCAGTGCCTGGAAGATTCTTCCAAACACTGCCCATTCCCAAGAAATAACTCATTTGAGCACACTGAATAGGGCGTTCTTAATTGTCTCAGTTTTTGGCCACTTGGAGTTTGCTTGCACTGGGGGTTCACTAAAACCTAGACATGGAATTTTTAAGGACATGATTTCCAGGACGTGAGATTTTAGTTTTGGGATGAAAACGGTGTGGGTTTCCAAGACCCAAACCTGGAAATTTTTTGGACATGATTTTTAGGACGTGGGATCCTCAGTTTTTGGAGACTTGGGGTTTACACTCCGGGTTTCCAAGACCCAAAAAGACCTGGGAAATTTTAGGATATGGTTTTCAGAACATGGTTTTCAAGATTTGAGATCTCAACTTTGAGGCTTGGAAAATTTTAAGATATGGTTTTCAAGACATGGTTTTTAAAACTTGGGATCTCAATTTTAAAACCTGGATTTCACACGAGAGGCTTCACATGATCCAGGACCTGGAATTTTTTTGACACATGGATGGGGAACTAGGCGACTTCACAGTGTCCGAAGGTCACGGGCACCCACTAGTAAGCAAAAACACTTGAGAAAAGTTTTGTTAGTGTATTTGGAGGGCAAACATATATAAATTGGACCTTTTTGTTTCTAGAATTTTCAGATCTAATCTTGTTTTTCAAATTAAGTTTTATAAATAATCACTTCAAAAAATAAGGAAAAAATATTGTTGCTTTACACAAGGAAAGGTCTCTCTATGGGGTGTTCCCAATTTTTGATTTCCTTCGGCTTACTAGTTTCAAGGATCTCAAATTTGAAAGGCCCCCATAGCAATAGTACCTTCTCCTAAACTAAAAGATTCATCAAATCTGCCACAAATTGGAGGAAAGTAGAAAATTTTAGGGTTTTCGTTATAATTTTCTACTTTCAAATTTGTCAAATTTCGACCTGAAAAATATGATTTCAACCTATGCAAAGGCTTTTTCATGGAAATTAGCCCAAATTAGCCAGATTTCAAAGGAAAAGAAATTTGAAATCGCCATATTTTTATGATAAGTTCCAGTAGTCGGTAGTGAAGAACATAAAAAGGGTTTTGTTTTTCCTACTTTCACATCTAGAATAAAGCCAAATATGGCTAAATTATTTTCTGCATGGTCGCCACAAAATCCTTTAAAGAAACCCTGGGGTGGAGACGCTCTAAACTCTGGCACGAAAAAAATTAGGGTTGGGGACGCAGATGAAAGTAGATGAAACTGGATGAAACTGACGAAAGATGGAAGGGCTAGGTCAGTTGCACCGGGCACGGCAGTGCGATTTCCGTATCCTTCGGTTGGGAAGAACAAAGGCCGTTGCTGTTGTAAGTAAGTAGGGATCTAAATTGCTGTCGAAATTGTTGCTGGATTTGTGGAGTTTCTCACTGTTGTTGCAGAATCTTTGAGGCATGTAAGCAGGATTTTTTTCGGAAAAAAAATTCCAAGGATGAAACAGCAGCTACAAGTAGGTTGAGGGAAAGCTCACGCAGCAGTCACCTACATTGGCCATGGAGCTCACGGAGACTGTTATGCGCAGTATGGGCATCGGTGCCACCTTCAAAGACTATGTAAGCTTTTTTCACTTTTGTGCAAGCACCAAAGTCCCGCTTCTCTTCTGGTTCCTTTCTTGTAAACACTTTTTCCCGTTTTCAGGATTTCTGTCATTGAATTCATGATTTTCTCCACCTTCCATCCGTTCTTCTCTGCATGGAAGTGAAATCAATCTCTGTTGGATGGTCTCCGTTGGCAAGCTCTCTTTGCATTCTCCAACTGACGATATCCAGAATTTTTCCACAAGTGGATTGTGTATGGTTTTGGTACAGCTCCAGAGACAGATTCTCAGATTGTAGGAGTTTAGGGTTTTGTGCGGAAATGGTTTTTTGTTACCAATTGATGAAACGATACGTCATAAGATCATCTTTTGCACCTGGCAAGTTCTTTGTATTCTCAAAGTCAGGTGGAACATTCCAACTGACGCTGTCCAGAATTTTGCCACAAGTGGATTGTGTATGGTTTTGGTAAAGCTCCAGAGACAGATTCTCGGATTGTAGGGGTTTAGGGTTTTGTGTGGAAGTGAATTTCTGTTACCAAATGACAAAACTTCATGTCATTAGATCATCTTGTGCTCCTGGCAAGCTCTTTGCATTTGCAAAGTCGGTGGAACATTCCAGCTTACGCCGTAGAGAATATTGCCACAAGTGGCTTGTGTATGTTTTGATAAAGCTCAGAGACAGATGCTCGGATTGTAAGGGATTAGGGTTTTTTTGGAAAATGAATTAGCTTTAAAACTTTGGGAAGATCGAGTCCTCAGTCTTCCATTACCATAATTTTTTACAAGAGCAAGCAAACTCCATTTCTGAATTGCAAACTTTTGTGTGTCTGTTGACTATGTGAGGTCACACTTTGAGGTGCTATATCTGTCTCATGAACCAGCAGTGAGATAGATTTTAGGAACTTGAAGTTGAAAACCCTTTGATGATGCACTGTTGATGACATGATTTGTATTTGCTAAAAAGATGGTGCTTTTCATCACCTGTGTCAGGGGGGGAAAATCAACTCTATTGACTTTCATCGAACAGATGACCTTCTAGTAACTGCCAGTGATGATGAGTCCATTCGCCTTTATGACACTGCAAATGCTACGTAAGCATGTAATCCTTTGGTTCTTGTCATTTTTGGAGTTGACTGTATGTGTAGTCCAAGAACTGAAAGCTTTGAAATATCAGGTAATGGTGCATGTACTAGCAGAGGATTGTTCTACTTCAAACCAAAAAGTGTTCTCCAGGTTTGGAATCACTCACCAGCTTTTATTGTTGGGAGCTCCATATGATATACAGGCTTTTGAAGACAATACACAGCAAGAAATATGGAGTGGACCAGATCTGCTTCACACATCACACGAGCTCAGTTGTTTACTCCTCCAAAAACGGTTGGGATGGTAAGTGCCACTTCTTTAATGGATACACATGTTTTCATTACGCATGATCTAGAGGCCTGGGTGGAAGCATAACAAATTGTGAGCAAGGTATTGAGGTGTGGCATGTGTTGTGAGTGGGTGGATAGAGTCATTGCGTTACTTGTCCCTGTATGACAACCGATACCTTCGTTACTTCAAAGGTCATCGTGACAGGTCAGTACCTCTCCAGAATTCTTTGAGTGCTCATCCATTTGACTATTGCTTGCAGTTTGTGATAGAAATTCTCCACAAGCACTGCTAGGAAGATTGATGCATGGATTCTGCAAGCCATGTAATGCATTCACTTATAAGTCTGCCTTGGGTGCATCTTTTAAACCAGCAGTACTCCTCTGAAATGCAGCATAAAGTAAGCAGTTCATGCACAGATTTTCCTCTCTGTAGAGAAATGAGACAGCAGCAGTGTGTATGGTGTTGCTAGAATAAACTGGATCTGATGCATTGCAGGGTGGTGTCTCTGTGTATGTCTCCGAAGAATGACACCTTCATGTCTGGTTCATTAGACCACACAGTGCGGCTCTGGGATCTGCGTATAAATATTTGCCAGGCATTTTTCTTTCCTTTCAACCTGAAACAAAATTTGAGGCACTTAGCATAGTGAAGGATGAGTCTTGCACAGTGCACATAACAAGGGTATCATCATTTTAGAGTTTTCTTTATCCAAATTTATGGGATCCAGAGGTACCTCTGAATTACTGGTTGAATACTATGCAGGGGCTCTTGCGAGTACGGGGAAGACCTGCAGTAGCATATGATCAGCAAGGCCTTGTGTTTGCAGTGGCTATGGAAGGTGGAGCGATAAAACTGTTTGATGTACGGTCTTATGACAAGGTCAGGTTATGCAAAGTCTCTCACTGCATGATTCCTGTGTGATTGCCAGGTTTTGCAAACTAGGAAACTGACAGATGTGATGGGGTTTGTTTTAGGGACCTTTTGATACATTTCTTGTAGGTGGCGATACAGCAGAGGTATCTGGTATGAAGTTCAGCAATGATGGCAAGCTAATGCTACTTTCAACCATCAAAGGCCATGTTTATGTGATGGATGCATACAATGGACGAAAGGTATATGGTGATGACTGAATAATTCTGTTTCAGATGTTAGTTGCTAGTGGAGTGATGATAATGGGTTTCTTACACTTCTGTTGTTGGCTGGGCTGGGCAGATGCAAGGATTTACATTGGAACCGAATCCAGATGGAGGAACATTGGAAGCTTCTTTCAGCCCAGATGCTCAATTTGTCATATCTGGTCTGTTCCATGTTGATTGCCAATCAGTCCTGAATGTGCTTCATGCATGTCTGTATACATGCTGTCAAGCATTACCAAACACCAAACAATTCTGTTTCTCTGTTATGCATTCTAGTTTTATGAGCTATATGTGCAGTTTAAGTGGTGTGAAGGAAGATACAGTTTGTAGCACAATTGTACTCAGTGCCAAAAGGTCCAGTGTTGGAGTGGCATGGATGTTTAATGCAAGTTCTTTTGCAGGATCTGGGGATGGCAGCCTGCGTGCATGGAGTACCGAGACTGGCATTGAGGTTCATCCCTTCTCTGTGGTTTCTTCATGTAACCATTCCCATAAAATCTAACACTAGGAGGGAAAGCCTCTTTACCAACAATGAAGAAATTTAGTACATGATGTATCTCTGCCATTTAGCATCAAATAAAATCAGTTGTTGTATGATGTCATGACAGGTTGCATGTTGGACAAACAACATGGGAGTGCCACTATGTGTGAAATGGGCACCACGGCGACTCATGTTTGCGAGTGCATCAGTGGCACTGGCATTGTGGATTCCAGATTTATCAAAACTCCCAAAACAAGAAATTGCTGCTAATTAACACCATTGCAGCTGTTCATTCTTTGACCTGACCACTCTCTCCACAAGCAGGAGTCTCTCTAAAAGAGATACAATTTCTGTGCTCTTCCATCAAGTTATCAGCAGGGAGAGGGACTAGTCTAAGCTCCTTTTGTATCTTTGAGTGAATTCAACAAGAGGAGGTTGCAAGGTTTGCAGAGCTGCATTGCAAGTGAGTTCCTTCAGCACTGGGGAGAGGACATGGGATGAACAGTATTTGGACACAGAAAGATTAAGGTTGATGATGTAGCTTCTCAACTGTACTGTTATTTTGACATGCTTCTCACATCGTGAGATTTAGAACTTGTGTAGGATTTACAAGCTACCCTTTTTTACCTGAATTGAAGCAAGGTGGAATGTTTTTTGGACTGCAATGGTGTCATCTGTTCTAGAACTTGTGGAGCATTTATGAGCTACCCTTTGTTGATCAGAAGTCAGGTGGAATATGTTTTTGGGCTACAAAGGTACAGCATGTTTCTTTCAAGGAACTGTTTCAAGGACTTTGCTAATTAATGGGGAGCAAAGGGTTCTTCTCTTGTGATTTTCACAGTACATCCAAGGGGTGTCTGTGCATAGGTGAAAATCTGGAATAGATCTTCTCCAGGAGACACAGCTGAGCATGCTACCTGATAGGAAATAAATGAATGTGAGTGAGACCGTAGAAGAACATTTCCACAGTAAAATAAGAGCAGAAGGGGGCCAGTTTAGATGGAACAGTGCATTATCACCACATGCCTTTCAATCTGTTATGTTCAAATCTGTGTGTAATTGTGGGTTCCATGTTTGCAGAAGCATTTCCATTTCAGAGCTATTTCTCAACTATGAATGGTTGGTAACAAACAAACAATAATTTGTAAACTTCCGACATTCTCACTTTACAGCTAAGAAAGGCATCCCACAATCATCCAAAACAACAGCATGGATTACAGGGATTTGATGTTAGCAGTTGTCAGCAATTCGAATACTGGAGCTGATCTTTGGGCAAAGAAGGCTGCAACTTCATTTCTCCATTCATCACCTTTTTCAAAGTTTGATTAGGTGCATAGGTTGTTTCTCATGGTTAGCTAGAAAATCTGAACACAGTGCATGTGATGGAAGTACCGGAATACCCAACTGTATGTTCAACAGTGGTTGTTGCAGGTCAGTGTGAGGAATACCACCAAGAAGCCTGGGTTTGACAGTGAACAGCAAGCAGTTTGCTGTTGCAGGTCAATGTTGGGAATACCATGAAGAAGTCTGATTTTGCCAATGACCAAGAACAAGCACTGCTGGCAAACCACCAGATCACCCTTTCAGACCATCTGGAAACCAGGTGCAGTTCTGTCACATGCTATGCTGCACTGGACCAGAGATATCAGATTATGCTGGTATCTCATTGTTGACTCTTTGTGGATCTGTACATTCCCAGCAGCTATCAGATGCTGCATATATTGAAGCCTGGCTAGACATTCTCTAATGCTGATTAACCACCCTACAAGCTTGATCAACAAGCTACACCAGGCTAGACTAAACCTAAAGGCTTATAAGGAGAGCCTCATCTAGACAATAATACTTTCACATTAATTCAGCATACCTCTCTTCAGAATTTGCAGTTCATCTGCATACAAACCAAGAGAAGCAGTGCAATACAGCAACTACAAAATCAGAGAAACCAAAATTAAATGCTCAGGGAGTACAAGGAAACAGATCAGAATTACCCCACAATCTCACAAAGCACTTGTGCTCACAACAGGAGGACAATGAGACCATGTGATTTGCCAGACATGGCAGTGATCAGAAACCCAGAGGAAGTAACAGCAACTCACTTGTAAATTCAGTATTTCTCTCAATCTGTTCTGACCTCCTGAGCAAATCCCTTGAGGAATTTTTTATAATGAGGAACTCAGGATGCTCTCAACAAAACCCTTTACCTGAAAGACGACCACTAAAGATAATGACCGCCATCCATAGTGTTGTTGGCACACTTAATCAAGGAAGTAGCTGTGAACTGAGGAATTCTACAGAGTGATTGGCACATGATTGGTAATAGCAACATTTTGTTGTTGGATAACCAGTTACCTCCACCCAGCATGGCTTTTGAGAGGCTAGAAAATAATCTCACACAGCTAGTTACAATCAGTCAAATAAGGAAGGGGACAGTAGAACTAAAAAGAAGCAATTTTCTCAAAATGTCATCAATTCAGACAGTGCTAGCTGCATAAAAAGAGGTACAAACTGGTAAAAACTGGACAATGGAGTCAGAATCTGGAGTGAATCAAACAAGGAATCAAAGTCTCATGTGACAAAGAGAATTAGGAAAAATGTATGATCCAGATTTAGCTCCTTAGGCTAGATCACTTTACTCATTTGCAGAATATGCAGTACATAAGAAAGCATGTATGGCAAAAAATCAAAGGGAAAAAAAGATCCAATGCAACCTGGTGACCACAAGAGCTTTAGCCTTTTCCCATGTCTGGCAGAAATTGGTGAGGCAATGTAGCAGCTACTTGTGCTCCAGCCAGCCTTGAAATTTGCCTGGTAGTCTGCTGATAATGAGTTTCCAGTATGAACCAAAAGTTTCCCATGCCAATGCCCATAGCTTCTCAAACTCCTCTTCATGTTGCTCATACAGGTAAGGAATTGTGAAGGCTGCGAACAAGCTAAGAGAGAGAAAAGTTTGGAATGTAAACTTTCCAAAGAACTTGAGGACCCGTAACAGCAATACCAGCTTGAAGAGCAAGATAAAATCCTTTTCATGTGCAATCCTCTCCAATCCCACCACAAACAAATTCCACAAGGATCTCAATGCCAGTGCTATCTGTTGAGCAGACTGTTCGGACAACTCGTAGGAAGAGGGAGGTAGAGTTTTTGGTAGCGAGATTCCAAATAGTGTATCCGGTAAGTAGCTGGAAATGAACAGGATAATGAGAGCAAAGAAGAGAAAATTGGCCAGGAGGGAGATCAGAGTGTAGCCAGATGCACAGACAAGATAGATCACAGAAAGAAGTCCAACCAAAACCCCGACACTCATCTTCGGATTTTTCCACAACAGCACATCTGCCACACTGTTGTTCCCAAGCAGTGCCTGTGTTCTTGAAGGTCTCTTGACTCCCCGAGCAGTCACCGGAGCTTCCACAACATCTGCCCGCAAATGGGGGTAAGATTCCACTGTGCGCCTAATCCCTTCCTCAAGAGTCACCACTGGCTTGTATCCCAGAAGCTTGACAGCTCTATCACAGTTAAACGTCCTCGTGGTCGTCACAATGCGCATCCTTGCTGCTGAGAAATTACTAGGTGGCTTCACACCCAATGGAGCCAGTTGCTTTGCAATCCAGTCCACCATCTGAGCTAGTGGCAATATGACTGAGATTGGAATGTGATACTTAGGTTTAGGGTAACCAAGTCCTTGGATGATGGTGGAGACAAAACCCCAGAACTTGATGGGTTCTAGGTTTGTGATGAAGTAAGCTTTACCAGAAGCGACATAATCCCCCTCGATCTCTCCAGGAACAAGAGCCCGCTCAGCACAGAGATGCGCGTGTGCAACATTCTCCACATACGTCCAGTCAAACATGTTCTCTCCATCCCCTACTATAAACTTCAGTTTGCCGGCTCTAGCATTTGCTGCGAATGCAGGAATGGCTAACCTATCTCCGGGGCCAAAAATGCCACTCGGCCGTACGGCGCATGTGAGCAGTCCTTGCTTGCCGTTGGCGCTCAGCACGAGACCCTCCGCATGCGCTTTGGCATCGGAATAGAAGTCGTTGTGTGTGTCAGGGATTGGAAGCGACTCATCCCCGTTCACAATGCTGTGAATGCCGTCGAACACGACACTTGGGGAGCTGGTGTGCACCAGCTTCTTCACACCGCACTCCCAGCAAGCCTCGATCACGTTCCGCGTGCCGGTGACGGTGACATCGAAATGAAGCTTGAAGCTATTGATGGAAGAGTCGGGCGCGGCCATATGGAAGACCACAGCGACTCCTCCCTTCAATGCCTCCACCACCTGCTCCTTGTCGCGCAGATCCGCGCATTTGTAGTGCGCTCTTCCCGCTGCCAGCGCCCGACTGAGCGGTCCATCTTGTTCCTCCGGAGACAACGTCAGCTCCGGCGCCAAATCCAAGATCCTCACCACGAATCTCCCTTCCTCCAGTAGCTTCAGTACCAAATGCCGAGCTGCAAATCCCCTCCCGCCCGTCACCGCACATACTTGTTCCTCGCCCATCGCGACGACGCGAACGTGGTTTCTGTGCGTGCCTGCGATCGAGGGAGCGAAGGAAACAGCGACAACGCACCGAACTTCAGCAGCGACAACGCAGGAACGGAGCACCAGCGCGCAGGTAGCGCAGGAGCTATCGTCTTCACGATTTGAGGTCCCGAATCACATGCTGACGCCTCAAGTTGGCACCTGGAAAACAGCCAAAAGGGGAGGAACTGAGCACCAGCGCGCAGGTAGCGCGGGAGCTCTTTCGTCTTCACGATTTGAGGTCCCGAATCACATGCTTGGCACCTGGAAAACAGCCACAACTGAGGAATTTAGCACGAGCAGGAGCTACATATCGTCTTCACGATTTGAGATCCCAAATCACATGCTGACACGTCTAATTAATACCTGGATTCCAACTCACATTTTCATCGTTTGCATTCACATTGCAAACTCATGTGTGTTTTTTGGGGTATGGGGGGTGCCTAGTCTTTAGGGTTTTTTTGGAAAGGGCATTTAGGGTTCAAGGTTTTTTGGGGTTGGGGTTTAAGGTTCTTGTGTTCTTTTTGTGTCCAATGGTGTCCATTTTGCTTTTTGTGGCTTTTGATAGTTGAGATTCTTGTGTGGGGTTCTATTAAAGAAATTTGGGCAACCCATGTGAATGATTGAGAGAAAGTGAAAGAGTGAAGGGACGAAGGAGGATGGGGTGTGAAATGTGGATGAGTAGAGATTGGATGGATGAATAGGATGTGGTGGTGGTGGTGTGTGAAAGTGAAAGAGTGAAGGGATGAAGGAGGATGGTGTGTAAAATAATGTGCTTGAGTAGAGATTGGAATGGATGATGAGGATGTCGTGGTGGTGGTGTGTGAAAGTGAAAAAGTGAAGGGACGAATGAGGATGGTGTGTAAAATGTGGATGAGTAGAGATTGGATGGATGATGAGGATGTGGTGGTGATGTGTGAAAGTGAAGAGTGAAGTGATGTAGAGATTGGATGGATGATGAGGATGTGGATGTGGTGCATCAATGGGTGTTGGGTCCCATAATCCTCAATAAACCCTTTTACCACCTAACAAAACCCAAAGCATGGGTCTTTAAAAATTGTTCACGCCTATTGTTATGACCATGAATGCCAAAATTGGTGTTATCTTAGTATTAACATCAACCTTGGTAGTATCTTCCCATATCACTGCACACACCAACACAAACCATAATCAAAGGGTGTTATTTTAGTTTTTTTTTTTCCTCACTACATTTGCACCAAAAGGTTGTTACCAATTTCAAACTAAAATCAAATGGTTTGCTACCAATTTTTTTAAGTGTTGCATATGAATTTAGTTGTTCATTGTGGAATTTTGCTTGGGGTTTCAATGTTTTGTGTTTTGTTGTTTGTGTTTGCATTTGATTGTTTATTGCAACATTACGTTTGATGTACTATTTTTTGAATTTTGTGCCATTATGTATGAATCAATTGCATGATAGATTTTTTGTGATGGATCCTTCTTCTAGCTTTGAAATTATCATTTTATATTTATTTTATTATTTATTTTTCATCTCAAAAGTTGTAGAAAATCATTTCCAAAAACCTTACAGACTTTGTTCTCTTTTGTGTTTGATTTAAATTTTGAGACGATTATTATTACATTACAACTTGTGTTTGTTATTTCTACCATGGAATCATATAAAATCTTTTTCAAAATGTGTTCATATATGTGAATGAAGAGCTTGATGATTGAGTGAAGCCACAAAACAAAACATGATTTGTGCATTTTCTGCTTGTAGAATGTGATGATGAATGTTGGATACAAAAAATTTACATAACAAAGGAGGCAATATTTTACTTTCGTAACAAGTTGAAGCCTATCATTCAAAAATAGGACACATGATATTGGCTATCCTAACTGAAATTTATATAATATACATGTTGTATTAACTAGCACAAACTTCAAATCTATTAACATGCAAGGGGTTATTTGCCATGGGAAATTTATAGTACCTTTGGTCATATATGAAATTGTGCATCCCATCACAAAATCATTATGCAATCACATGATCAATAGTATGCAAGAGTTTCAATCCATTGGTGCAATCTATCATTTATTTACAGTTTAATCAATGGGACACACAATTTTATCACAAAAGCACCAAGAATATTTGATAAAAACTACTAATATTATAAAACTATGTGTGTTAGTATTGTGTATCAAATTGTACATTGGTATGTCTAATTCAATAAATGACCCTTGAGTTTTACAATTGTCAAGGTTGTATCATAAAGCTCAACATCATGGTTTGTTTGACAATATCACAAAAGGTTGTCAAAATAGAATACTTCCTTATCTCATTGCAAACAAAAGGTATCTATGTGGGAGGTAATTAATTGAAAATGCTTTTGGAATAATGAAAAAGATTTAGAAAGAATTGCATTATAAAGCAAACCTCCATGTTGTTTTCATTGTATATGTTTTTATTTGTTGTTGTTTATTGCACAACTTCACATGAAAGATAAATAAAGCAAACCTATCAAACTTGAAGATGTTCAATTACATGTGATCCAAGCCAAAAAAATAAGATTACACAAAACTAGATTTGTGAAATCAACAAGATATTCAAGGTCATGAAAATTTTTGAATTTTTTTCAAGATGAATTAACTACATATCTAGCATGACAACCCCTTGAATAGTAAATCGTGTTTAAAAATTTCATAATATAAAGAAAATCAACAAGCCAAATAATTAGCCTATCATTCTAAGTTGAAGATAATTCACCATTCAATTTGAATGTTTTTACAAAAGACTTGAATTTACACATATCAACCATCAAACATCATTCCTTCAACATGAAACATTATAGCATTGATATGCATAAATTTAAATCTTGAATACCCACAACATTAAACATAGTTTTTGATATTGTCATTATTGCCAAGTTTTGGTTTTATTACTAGATCAACTTTTTTAATTCTTGGATTGTTGTTTTGAGAAATGTCATCTCCATACGTGTCAACCATGTTATGGCTTCAACCATTCTCTTGTTAGTTTAATTAATAATTTTGTCATAAATCTTGAAATAATGCAACTAAATGTGAAGTAAAAACTTTTAAGCCTTGGTTCATTTCTCTTCAATCATCATGTTGGTAGTATGAATTCTATTGATAGACTCCATAAGAGCTTTGGTCCCATTTCTAGTGGCCTCGTCTATAGATCTAAGTTGCATATCAAAATGTTTTTGTTTCACACATGTATTATTTAGAAAATGATGTTGTAGAGTTGAGCATCAAAACTTTATGGAGGTGGAGTCTTATGTATGGGCTTTTGTTGACATCCAACACCAAGTGTAGGTGGAGTCCTTTGGATATGCTCTTGTTGGGTCATAGAAATAGGCAGAGTTTTCTAAATAAGTTTTTGTTGGGATGTTGTCACAAACGCCACCATGAAGTTCATTCATATAAATGTTCATCTATAAGTTGTAATTAACTTGTATTTAATTTTTAGTTTAATTTCAATTCATTTTTAATTGATTTTTAGTTAGCTTTCAATTAATTTTTAGTTCATTTATAGCTATCTTTTTTTGTTTATTTCCAGTTTATTTTTAATTAACTATTAATTAAATATTAGTTAAGTCTTAATTCACTTCCAATTAGTTTTCAATAAACTCATAATTAAATATTAATTCATTTCTAATATATATTTAATTAATTCATATTTCACTATTAATTTTCATATGGATGGACATGGACCACACATAAATGAACATGGAACACATGTAAGTTGAGAGTTTCTTAAAAAGCTTCCTTGAGTTAAGTGTCCAATAGGTATAAATAAAGGTAGAAACCCACATTACTTTCAATTTGTTCAACATTAATTTTGGGTATGTTTTCTTGTCACAACCTTATTTTGTTCTTGTTTTGTTTTACAATAAAATCCTATTGGATTGTTATTTTGCACATGTCATCTTTTTGTTTTTGTTTTTCTTGTTTCACGATTTGAATTGGAATTAGGCCTACCTTTGTTCTTGTTTTAGTTTAAGAAATTTTGTAAATTTGGTTATCTTTGTGCATGCTATAATAACAAATCAAATTTTATAAATGGGTTGTCATTGGGATATAATACAAGTGGAGTTTGGGTAGGTTGAATAGTGGTAACAAATGTTAGAAAGTGATTCATAGGTGGAATAAATTGGGGCATTAATTAATCGCTTGCACCTTGGATCTTGCATAAAGACCTACATCCATTGGTTGTACATAATCATTTTTTTTAAACATTAGTTTTCATTGCAAGAAACTTTATAGTGTTTGAGAGTTGAATTGGAGAATACACATGGTCATCAAAGTTCATCAGATCATGTGCATGTTGTATAGGATTAAAAATTAATCTTACAACCATCATCATTTCCATCATTCATAAATAGTTTTGTTGAAATAATGTGGAAGGTTGAATGAGTCTTCTTTTGTCGGGATGACAACCAATACTTTTCATTGGACTTGTGTAATTAGTATAATCATAAATTCTTTTGTAATCACCATTCATCTTACCCAATTTGTTATTACATGTTAGTCCGTTGCATAATGGTAGAAAATGGCATGCTTTCATCACTATTAAAAAAATCTTCTTCAACTTGGTAATGGAAGAATCCATTTGGTCTCTTGGGTTAATAGTACTCATCTCTTTTTGCATGCACTTGAATGACAATTTCATTGTGATCCCATCTAATTTGTTAGAATTTCCCAATTCTCATTTCATAGGATGTGATTGATGTAACTTGTTTGCCAAGTTGCCCTTGTTTTCAACTTGTGGGACTACACAAATTATTGTTATTTTTTGCAAAATTATAAACTCTATTTGTGAAACACCATAAATAAATAAATAAATAAATAATGGAAATGATTCAACAATTTTTCACTATTTTCTTAATTTTGTTTTCCTTGACCTTGATGTTTTGTTGTTATCATGATGTTTTATTTTTTTGCATCATGATTTTCAACACACTAAGGAAATCAAGAACTATGAACTCATGCAAAATTGGAAAAACATAAAAAGGTTCATTCATGATTAGGGTTTCAAAACAATGAATAAAGATTCTAAGACGTTGTAAAAACTCTTTTTTTTAAATATCATTTACATGAAACAAATTTCAAAAGTGGGAAAAATTGAATAGTTGAAAATAAGATCATTCATGTGGTGATAGTGATTTGTAGTAAGTAATATTGCATAATTATTTTGGTTTATAAACAAAGACACAAAAAATGTAATGAACTTTTATGGACAATAAAATGTGTTTTTTATTGTGTAATCCTTTTTTACATTGTTATTTGCACTTAAAACTATATTCTCAAAACTTAATGAATATAAACAACTAGTCAATTGGGGGAATTTTTTATTTTCTATTATTTTGGTTTAAAATTGCAAGCTTTTGAAAGTTTGATATGAGGCCTTACCCTACATCATGGAATGCCTTGGGACCCCTTCAAATCATTGAATAGTGCCTTCTCTAGGGCCGATTTAGCTTACCGCCCTTTTCAGAACGCAGACAGGGCGTTATGCACGGCTATGGGGGCCGAAAGCGTTCGGTGCCCATTTTGCGCTTCGTCGCGCTCGGCTATGGCCACACGGCTATGGTGTGCTTTCTCTTGCTGGCGTGGTGTGCAGACAGAATCTGTGGCACAAAGCTGCTTCAAGCTCTCGTCCCGAGGAAGATCCTAGCACCTGCTGCTGCATGACCGTGACCACGCGCCCGTATTTCGACTCTTCTATCCGCAGCGTGAGTGTTTGTTTTTTGTTTTTTTTGGTATCTTTCATTGATGCTGCTGCTCTTGTGTTCTTGTGTTTGTCGTCTAATGTTTGGACGATTCGTCTTGTCTGTTGGAATTTTGTTTTTGTGTGCTTTTTCAACATGTTCCTGGAACTTGTAAATACATTCTATTGCCTTGCGGTAGGTACTTTGCCCTTCTTCTATCAAGTATTTACTTTTTCCTCTTTGTGACTTCCTCGTTAAGCTCTAAATTTCTATATCCGATCCACTGCCGTTTGTTTTAGTCGCGAAAATAAGAATGGAGAATCGTAAGAGGTACTCAATGAGCGCGCGAGATCGTCTTTCTCTGGCCGCGCCAACGTCAGTGTTTTCTTGTATTTTGTAGTGTTTTTTTTCCCCCGCCTATTGATCTTTCTTGATGCTGCTCTTGCATTTGTCGTATAGTGTGCACACTTCATGTTGTCTGCTGGAATTTCGTGTGTGCTTTTCAACATGTTCCTCTTGTAATAAGGTGTTCTATTGCCTTGAGGTAGGTACTTTGCCCTTGTAACCAGCACTTGTTCCTCTTTCATCCTTCTTAAGTTCTTTGTAGCTTTACGTGCCTTTCTGAGCATCTCTGCTCCTCCGGTAATGCTGCAGATTCCCTTGCGAAGCTCTGGATCGATTGACATCGCTGTTTGTGTGTGTTTGTGTGTTGTACAGCAGTGACGACGCAGCATGGCTGAACACTTGACGGAGGAGCAGATAGGAGAGTTCAAAGAAGCTTTTAGCTTATTCGATAAGGATGGCGACGGTACGTCTGCATCTTCGCTGCTAGTGCCGTGTGCATAAATGCTAGCGTTCTGTTTTCGCGGCTACGTTTTCTTTTCACCAATCTACGGAAACCTCGTTGTGTTTCTGCTGTTGTGATTCACAGGCAGCATCACAACCAAGGAGCTGGGGACGGTGATGCGTTCCTTGGGACAAAATCCAACAGAAGCCGAGCTGCAGGATATGATCAATGAAGTGGACTCTGACGGCAACGGAACCATTGACTTCCCAGAGTTTCTGAATCTAATGGCGCGAAAAATGAAGGTATGTTTTCTCTGATGGCAGAAGAAGCGCATCCCGCGTGGCTTTGTTCTTGAGGCTTCCTGCAATGCCCCAAGTAACGGCTGTTAGTGCTGCTGACAAGTTCCAGGCTTGATCTTTGCTATCGCGTACCGCAGGACACAGATTCGGAGGAGGAGTTAAAAGAGGCCTTCAAGGTGTTTGACAAGGACCAGAATGGCTTCATCTCTGCTGCGGAGGTAGGTGGAATTGTTGCTGTCCTTTTACTACATCACATTTTATCTAATGGGTACTCAGGGATTCGTCAAGGAGAAGAATATTGCTGAATGCAACTTCCATGGGTTACTAGGTTTTGTCGAAAATCATGGGGAAACACATCACAACTAGAAGGTTCCTGGAAGATTGTTGACAAATGGCACTGCCTTGATGATCTTCAGACTTTCCTTCAATTGTAGAGCTTTTTTTCCCTTTTTCAGGAGTATTCAGATTGACTTGTCCGATTTTAGTACTGACCATGGCACCGAACCATGGGGGAGTCTGGATTGCAGTTGCGACATGTGATGACAAACCTTGGGGAGAAGCTGACAGATGAGGAAGTGGACGAGATGATTCGGGAAGCTGATTTGGATGGCAATGGCCAAGTTGACTACGATGAATTTGTAAAGATGATGATGGCCAAGTAGTGTGTAAAGTGGGTGCAGTAACTTTGTGCTCAAGGTGCTGAGCATATTTTTTTTTAAAAGAGCAGATTTGTGGTGCTGTGCACATGCCTGGTTTATTGGACTAGACATCTAGATAATAGGGTTTTCTGTAGAACTGGAGCAATTGCTGGCACCATATTGTGAAATGGTCCTGCCTTGCACATATAGTTGAGTTTGTTGCCGGTGGTCTATGGTTTGTTCACCCTGCAAGTAGGGGTCGTGCTGACTGGTGGTTAGAATCTTGTGCATTGGCAATGTGGTTCTGCAGTGCACATTACTTTGCATGTTCCTCTGAATCTGTATTTTGCAGTCTTCCTGTGTTTTAGCACACATAATTTCAGCACTTAGCCATGCTAGAGATTCATTACAAGCAATTTTCATCTGACCTGTCTCAGGACCTCTGCTTGTTGTGTGGTTTATGTAGGTTGCAAAATCAAAGACAGAAAAGATTACAGTGTTTTGCGACATACATGTATGTGAATGGCAGCGTTTTTTGTGCAGTGGGTATGACCTCTTACATTCTTGTGGATCTATGGAGTTCTTTTTGGTCCATATATATATCAGAGCAAGGTCAGTTAATGTTTTGTCAGTCTGCCATGCCAGAAGTTTTGGCAAGTAACGGTGATCTTACTGGTGACTGTTTATCAGGTTTGTGCTCATTGTTTGCTCTATGCAGCTGACAACCCAAAAGGACCTGAAGTTTTTCTCTGATATATACATAGTAGCAGTAGTTATTCGGTCTTTTCTATACAAGCAATTCAAATGGATTGACCATCTATTACAAGTACCTAGAAAGAGCACTGCATGAATGAAGAAGGCAAACAGGAGTTGTCTTGGGAAGAGTAGCAAGAGCTTCCCAGTCAGACTTCCCAAGTTTAAAAGGTGTGCTTTCTTTTTGTGGAATTCATTTGGTTGTCTTACAGTTTCTTCAGTGAAGCTAATGCTGTGATGTGAATGGTTTACAAGAATGCTTGATGGGCATAATTGCGGTTGGGGTACCAAAAAGAATGTCACATTACAATTCTTGGAATTAAGATGTCAAATGCCAAGAATATTACAACATTTACACAATTTAAATACATGCTAGAGTGATCAAAAAATACAAATCTTGAATTTGATAACAAGAAGCATTTAATATAAACTAATGGTTGGAGTTTTTAAAAAATTCCAAAACATTTAATGTTTCCAAATGCACATAACTTTATTTGTGGCATGTGTGTCACATGGTTAAAATTGCTTCAATTTATTATTTTTATATTTTTGATATTCAAGTAAGGATTCAAGTGGTTCTTGTGGGGTGTCGCAATTTATGATTACATGCCCTAATAAGAAATTGCAAAAGAAAACCATTCAAATGTTACAGGAATCTTAAACAAATCTTAAACAAATTAGTAAACATATTGGTTGGTTTAGCTAGGTTTATGTTTTGATCCACTTCATTGTTCATGAGTGAGTTGGCCTCGTTGAACAACTTGCAAACTATGTTTTTAAACATATTGATGTTCATAAATTGATCATTGATTAAGCATGTGAGTATGCCCACTTGAACTAATTTAGGTTTGTTTGTGTTGTCCCTCAAAACCATGCATGTAAGGTGCATTGTTTATTTCAACTTATTAAACAACGGGTTAAAAAACATTGTCATGAAAGCATGAAGACTGCTTGTTGACATCACTAGATGGGATGGTTGGGTGATGAGATTATCACATTGGATGAATCAGTTGCATGAGGATGACAAATCACCACCAATATTGTAGGATGGTGATGGGTCCTTTGACATGTCAAACATGTTTACACACAAGTTTAGTGGATGAAGAAACTAACTTCAAGTTGTTGATGATGAGGAACTTCATGATTAGATACTTTGTTTATAATTTGGATTAAACTAATCTTGAAGTTGGTGTTGTTGTCACATCTACAATAGGATTTTATGCATATCAACTAGATCAACAACATCAATGTTATTGTTTTGTCATTTATAGTAGGATTTGGCGCATATCAACTAGATTAACAACATCAATGTTATTGTTTTGTCATTGTTGGATGAAGGTAATGAGATCTAAAAATGATGTTAGATTTGTGTGCAAATCATCTAACACATTTGCAACATGCTTGTCATGTGAAGGGTTTTTATCCCTTGATTGAATCATTGTGTTGAAAAGTTTAATCATGAACACAATATCTATTCGTAGAAGATGGCATCCAAAGTTCATTGAGACCCACTCTGGTCACACTAGATATGTTAGTGGAAATAACTAAATTCTTCAATTGATATTGCACATTTTGAATGCTTGTTTATGCCTTCTTGAGATATGCTTGAACCATTAGTGATAATTGATCCAAAGTAAAATCACAATTATAGGGTGTAAGGAACGCAAATGTTGCTTTGATGTGATTTATGGGTGTATATGGCGGAATGATGCAATCGATTGCTAATCGATGCCAATGAGACATTATAAGTTATGGGCATTGATGGTCTTCAAAATGATGTTATCACATGTTTTTAAGCTTCAATTCAATTTCATCAATTTCAAAATCCGTGTTCTAGTATTCAACACCAAAGAATGTTGTGTAACCAACCTTTTAAACAAATCTTTGCACATGGCAAGGTTGGTAACATTGTTAATTGATAGTTGGCAATGATGAATCAAATGGTGTTTTGAAATGTTGGATTTCAAAGCACAATAGTAAATACACTTGTCCACCTTACATTGATACCCGTTGAAAATGATGATCTCGAGTATTGCTTGGAAGAATTGTTGAAATGGAGTTATAATGTATTTTTCAAGACTATGGTTTTGTACAAGGGTAAATTGAATTTCTTTGAATGATGATGTTAGATCTTTAGTTGGCGGAACACCAACAATGGGTTCATTAATGGATTGTTTATCATTGTGAAGACACTTACAAACAATTTGATTAATGTGTTTTAAGAGGTGAGTATGCACTTGTTGGGGTTAAGGCCTAAACAAACATTACAATCCTTACAACATAATAAACAAATGCTATCATTGATCTTGAAAACAATGAGGTTAACATCAAAAAGCAAGTTTGGTACAATTTTAAATGTTTCAACCTCAGATTTTAATCCAAACCAACCAACATATAATCCCATAATAATCCTCACAACCTAATTTATAAGTTCATAAACGTCACAAACACATAACATACACCACTACTTACATTGCACAACCTTAACAACACCAAACATTCCATAAATATTAAAAAATTCAAAAGAGCACCACAACAAAAATTAAATAATTGTGCGAACTTAATCATAATTTCAATAACCCAACTTCAACACAAAAGTAACAGTATCAAGTTCAAAAAACTTGACTTTGTTTCAATCAATCATTTCCATATCACTAAAACCAAGTTTTGATTTAAAATCTTTCAACTTACAACTTCTTCACATTAATGCTTTGACAATAGTTCATTAATTTTTGTGCAACAAACACCACTCCCAACCATTTAGAACAATAAAGGTGCAACTTGCATTATTCATGTGTTCTTGTATCTTTTTGCAACCTTTGAGTTTTATAAACTCACAATGATACAATCATCATCAAAGAATTATTATTCTTGACAATTTAAACAACAATATAAATTGCAAATTTATTTTTTCAACTCGTAGAATTTTCAATGTTCCAAAAACCCTATTTTTTTACAAAAACTCACAAAACAATGAACCACTTGCTTCCCTTCCATAATTATTCAATCCCCCAATTCCTCACATTTTCTTTCTCTATAAAACCTATATAATTTACATTGATACTAAAACAAATACAAAAAGCATAAAACATCATAAAAGAAAAAATTAGGAACACATAATTAATGATGCAAAAAATAATAAATTATATATATATAAATCCACACAAAATGCCTCCAGCCACAACATCAAGAAACAAGGCCACCCCAAAACACCAGACCTTCCTTTGCAACTATAGCCACACAAAAAAAAAAAACTCAAAACCCTAAACCCAAAAAGTCCCAAACCATTCATATAGTGAAAAAAGATCACAATAAAAAAAGAAAAAAGAATCTAAATGACCTACCAGTGTGAACCCATTACACCCTAATATAACGACATCTCGTCCTATTGGGCTCACCACGTTCCATGCTGGAATAAGCCCTACCAGGCCCGTTCCAGAATGGAATTAAAATCTAGTACCTGAGTTACAAGAAATTGACCATGGTTAAAATTCCCTCCCCCACAAATTCCTTCCTTCCAGCGCCAGGCCACTGCCGGTCACCGTGGTAACCGAGAGACACAACCATGACCGGTTGGACCCCGCGTAGAGTCGCGCAGGAAACGACATGTCGGTCTGCCGCGCGGTTGCGTGCAAGCACTCCCCAGGGAAACACCCGAACCTGATACCGAAGCTTAATATGCGGCTGATCTGGGCGAGATAAGCTTTGCCGAACCTCACCTGGGCAAGCTCCTTCATCCCGCAAGCTTTGTAAGGAACAAGGAATCCTCTTCTCTTGCGTGCGCTGGTGCTGCTGCGTGCCTCGCTCCTCTGTGCAACTCGTCTTTCCTGCAGTGCTTCCATCGCGCAGGTTTTGCAAGCTTTTCCGTTCTTCTTATGCTCTAGACCCCTGTGGAAAGGTGTAGAAGCTTTCCTGTTTCGATCAGTTTTCGTTCGACATCTTTTGGTGCAAAATTGGGGTTATTTGAAACCTCGGCGGTAAGGGATTCTTCTTTCCATGGCCTGGTGTTTTTGTTTCTTCTTTTTCTGATATGCCGTAGATGTATGCTCTTTTCTCTGTCTTTTCTCTGACGTCTATTTGTTTTTTTTTCTAGTGGCTCCTTCAATTTGTGTTTGCATTTCATTTCGTTTGCTTTTTTTTTTTGGTTTCTTGCACCGGGGTTATCTATAAAAGCGCGGTTTATCGTGGTTCCAAGGATTTCGGTTTGAGAAGTGGATTTGTTCTGTTGTCTTGTTTGTGCAATTTCAGGCATATAAGAGGTCGGTTTTTGTGGGAGACTCGGACATCCCAGGGTCAGTTGTAGCCTATCATCATGGCCAAGAGCTCGTTCAAGCAGGAACATCCCCTGGGTATGTTGTGGTGCTTTCTCTGTTTCTGTCTCTGTATCGCTGTCTCTGTGTCCAGGATTTAATCTCTGTATGTCTCGAAAGGTTGTTATATCAGGGATGTGTGCAAACTTGAACATTTGCTACATTCCAAAGATGGCGGAAGGTGCATTTTGCCGGTCAGTTCTAGGTGTGCTTTGTACAAATTGCTGTCTTCAAATTTTTTTCTCAGAATCAATCCTCGCCTCATCCTGCTGGGTCCTCTATCTTGGTTGTCTCTGCCAACCACAATCTCTTGCTGTGCATATAAGTGTAAAATCTTCTACCAGTACTTTTGTATTCTGTTGTAATTTGAAGCAATTGGTTGGCATGAATGTGAAGTGATCCCATAAGACAGTGGCAGAAAGGGGGTTGTGTGATCTCTCCTCTTAGATCATGGTTCCTAAGGAGGTCTACCATAATTGTGTCTTTGATATCTGTCACTTCTCAAGGAAAATGTCTAGACTGTGATGCGAAATCAATATCCTTGGGATGTTAGGGTATGTATTTCATTGTTCTTTTGCAGTTGGTGTTGTTGTCTGAAGTATGTAGTCAGCATTGGCACTCAATCATTATGCATTTGCATCACTGATCACTGCCTCTTGAGCTTTGTTGTAACAGAGAAGAGGCAAGCAGAGGCTGCAAGGATCCGCGACAAGTATCCTGACAGAATACCAGTATGGTACTAAAAAACCTTGTGTACTTCATTAGACAAGTTTCCATGAGTTGATCTGCTCTCATTCTGTACCCAGTGTTCTATTAAGGTGAAAGGCTGAGATTTCAGCATTCATGGGTCTCTGTGGTGACCGAGACTTATCTTTGAGCCAGATGGTTAGTATTGCTGGTCATGTTGTTCTGATATGGGTTACTTGGGGCTATCATCCTGTGGCAACCAAGTGATAATCTGTTGGTTCATGCTTTTGATTGCAAGAAAGGTCCTTATGCTTAAGCTCTGCATTCTAGTTTGATTTTAGTTGATTATTTTATTATGTCCGTGATTTGTTCTGTGTACTGTGTGATATGGTCAGGTTATTGTGGAGAAGGCCGAAAAGAGTGACATTCCTGACATTGACAAGAAGAAGTGGGTACTTGGTCCTTGGTTGCTCTTATTGGCATTGTGAACATTTTCAATCTTGGGCACATGCAGATGTTGCAATGTCTTCAACATCAAGTATCTGTTGTTGACCTGTGGTGCTGTTTGGTACAGGTATCTGGTGCCAGCAGATTTGACTGTAGGCCAGTTTGTTTATGTCATTCGAAAGCGTATCAAGCTGAGTTCAGAGAAGGCTATCTTCATATTTGTCAAGAATGTTCTCCCCCCAACAGGTGTTTTACCTTGTTAGCATTTGGGATCTTTAATGTCATCAGCAGTATGTCATCTTACACTCGTCTTATGTAGTTTCTATCACTGACACCGTTGTTGCATTCTTGGCAGCTGCAATGATGTCATCGATTTATGAAGAGCACAAGGAGGAGGATGGCTTTCTGTATTTCACATACAGCGGTGAAAACACTTTTGGAGACTTACATGTGTATTAGCAGCAAGGAGGATGTGTGGCGATGGAACAGTAGATCACTGTACAGGTCCCATCTATCAATCTGTTGTTTCTTTTTGCGGTCTTAGCTACCTTGCCTCTCCTTTCATTCAATAGCAGCTAGGCACAGGTCTATGGCTGCAATACAACTTTGGGCTGCCCTAGCTGGTCTCGTTCATGTGTAGATATAGTAGTTGCCTTTGTATATAACAAATTTGTTTTTAAATTTTCAAAAACTCTGGTTTGTGGATGCTGAGAGATTCTCTGCAGGTCACCATCTGTTGATCCTTACTTGTTGTCCAGTTTTACTGAAAGCAAAGGGAGTGCACAGCCTGATGCAAACTTTTGGAATGGGATATTCCTATGACTACATCTCTATCTAGTTCTTGCATTCCGATGTCCCTCTGGCAGTTAGGAGACAAGTGAGATGAGTGAGGTGGAGTGAAGTGAAGCACATTGGAGCAGCAAACAACTTTGTCAGAGCTTTTGCATTTGTAATCATGGATCAAGCAGCATGAAATTGTTTGATTGACCCTTGATGCTGTGCATGTCTGTAAGTAGTTCAACAGTGGATGATCCTAACTTGTATCTTCATTCTTGCTGGATGCAGGTGAGGTTCTTCCTATTTCCATTGTTCGCCCTTGGTGCACCGCTTGAAGTGAAAATCTTCTGCATCTTTCAAACTGGTGGTAGCTGAATTTCGGCCTGGCCTTCATCAATATCAGTTGAAGTGCTACTGTTCAGCTCAGACCTCATCTTCACAGGCTGAAAATGTCTACTCCTCTCTGTTGTTATGTACCTGCATTTGGGTTGAAGACTGAGCATATAGATGCAATGCAGAAGATACAACTCTGTAATGGGGATTTATGTGATGATTTGGATTGTACATAATGCCAGTAGTCTAGCTTTCAAATAAGTGACTAGAGTGACTTCCCAGTCTATGAATGTATAGATAAGTCTCTTTACTACTGAATCAAACTTTTGTGGATGTCAATGGTTCTACTTTGATTACTTCAATTTAAGGCCATCATTTCTATATGGAGAATTTAAATGATATTCTGGAGTTACAGGATTGGAGATCCTTCAGTCTTGACATCACAAAAAAGTGCACAGTTGCTGATCCAGTCTACTAATGTCTGCAGCATGAAATTTGTAAGAAAGTCATTTCTATGTGGAGAATTGGATCACATTCTGGAGTTACAGGATTGTTGGAGATCCTTCAATCTTGACATCACCGAAAAGCACTGCTTGGGTTTTTCCTTTGTATTTTCAGCTCCCTTACCTGCCTGAAGGGACCTGTTTTCAGCAAGCAGGATCTTCTGCGGTGAAAGGTATCAGCCAGGCTATACTGGGATCTTCTGACCAGTGGAAGGTACCAGCCAGCCTGTCACTATTTTCAAGGTCTCTTCTAGGAAGGAAGAAGACCTGAGTACAGGCCCTTCAGCTATTCTTGACCTGTTTCCTTGGCCTACTGGCATTGGGCGCAGATCTCAAATCACCATAGGGCCTGTACTAAGGCTCTTCTCCTATACAAAAAGCACCAAGGTTTTCTTTAGGTTTTTCAAATAATTCAAACCGTCAGTTCTTGCGATTCTGCTTTTAAAAAGAAAGAAAAAGAAAAAACCCCCAGAATGGGCAGTTTCCCTATTCTGAAAGAGTAGATGCCCATATATGGTGGGTATTAACAAAATCAAATACCCATTGAACACCGACAATGCCCTTAGACTGGGGAGAGAGGTGGGGGGCTGCTGGTTCGTGCTCCTGTGAGGGCGGGTATTAGAAACTGCACCAAACCCCCGTGAGGTATCAAAGCGGTTTGTTAAACAAGTGGAACCAAGAGAGGTTCTTTGACTCCGATTTTTCCTAAAATCAACCAGAACCGACGGTTCTTTGAACCGGCATTTTCCTCAAATCACCCAGAACCGATGGTTCCTTGGTTCCGAATTTCATCGTCAAAGCTAAAAATTTCTCTCTCCGTTGATCTTTTCATCTCTCTCTCTCTCTCTCTCTCTCTGCGCGCTTCGTCTTTCTGTCTGCCTCCGGGACTGGCGTCTTCGCTTGCTCTTCTTCTTCTTGTTCTTCCATTCTCCTCCGCTCCTCCTCCTGCCGCTGCTGCTGCTGTCTCTCTTCTCCGCCTTCTCCACCCCGTTTCTGAAGGCTAATGTTAGTGTACAAGTTCTAGAGAAAACGAAGAATCCTGAAGTGCTACATTGTTGTCCGAGGAGGAGAAAGAGGAGGAGGAGCGGAGGGGCGGGGCGGGGCGGGGCGGGGGGAGGTGGGGAAGGGGAAGGAACCGGAAGAGTGGGAGGAGAACGTACAGAGCTTTGAGGAGAGGACAAGTCAGACATGATCGTGGTGCCGGTATTTTCCAATGTTCACGGTCAGCTGGATGCGCAGATTGTTCAGCTTATGCAGTGCAAACCTCTTCCCGAACAAGAGGTGTGTGTGTGCGCGTGCGTGTGTTTTTTTCCCCCTTTCTTTCTTTCTTTCTGACTGTCTTTCTTGCTTTGTTTCTCTCTGTTCATATTATTTTCTTCGTGGTTCTCTTCTTCTCATCGCCTTTTACAGGTAGTGAGGGGGGGGGAGAGGGGAGGGGGGGACGTCATCATTTGATCCTTTTTAGTTTCAGCTTGTTTTCTTTGTCTTATGATCCGTTCAGCATCTTCATTGCAATTTTCATCTTTACAGATGGCATTGCTGTTGAATTACACACTGCATTTACAACACTACCCTCTGCCAGATTTCCACAGTTTTCTGTTTGCATCCACACATCCACAGTCACAGACAGAGTTAACATAGCTCTTGTCTTCTCCTTGCTCATATGTGATTCTTGAAAGCTTCAACTTGGCAACAACTATAAACTATATCAACAGACTAACACAGGCTGGCTTCTTTGTGCAAATGTATTCCATTTGTCTTTATCATGAGAAGCTGTTCACCAAGTTTGTAGGATTTCAGGCTGTGCCAGAGTATGCTGTTTCATGGTGATTATTGACCTTGGACAAAGAATTGGGCTGGGAGCCTGGAAAAGCAGTAGCAGAAATTTGAAGATCCTTTTGTCATTGGGGGATGTAGGTCAGGGCATTATGCGAGAAGGCAAAGGAAATCTTGATGGAGGAAAACAATGTTCAGGTCTTTCTCTTCTTTTTCTTCTTCTTCTTCTTCTTTTGTCCCTTTGTTTAGCAACAAGTATGGAAAATCTCCAGCTTCATGAATTTGGAGATTGCTTGAAATTTTGAAGTGTTTGAAGTGGTCAAAGAATGTTGGTTGTGGTGATCTGCATGTTAGGGTTACAGAGCAAATTAGCTAATCAAGGAGTTTTTTCTAAGGGTTTAGAAGGCATGTCCTTTGTTGTATGCCCTTTCTTTAGTTGTGCCTGTGAAGACTCTAAAGAAATGTGTACCTTTTGAAGCAGCCAGTGAAGTGTCCTGTTACAATATGCGGTGACATTCATGGCCAATTTCATGATCTTGCTGAACTCTTTCGGATTGGAGGAAAGGTATGCCCAGCAGCATATAATTTAACCTTGCTGGATTTTTGTGTCACTGGATTTGTCTCTTTAGTGAAGACTGTGGTCATGGTTATTAGGGAAACTCATGTACATTGTAAGTTGTTGACATTTGTAAGATTTTGACTGTGTAGTGTCCAGATACCAACTATCTATTCATGGGTGATTATGTTGATCGTGGCTACTACTCAGTCGAAACAGCTTCTGTGAGTGCCCTCCACCATGGTCTCTGTGGTGTGCATGCCTGTTATCTGATGCTGTATGCATCTATTGTTCTATAGCAAAGTGTTGCCCCTAGCAAACCCTGGCAATGTGATTTTAAGGTTTTCCTAGGGTTGCAGAGCTTACTTAGTGTGGGAAATGAATGCAGCTTCTCGTGGCCTTGAAGGTGCGGTATCCAGATCGTATCACCATTCTGCGTGGTAACCATGAAAGTCGGCAAGTGAGTCGTTTGAGCCTTCTTTATTCATGTTTATCATTTGTGCAAGAAGATGTAATTGTGTGTAGAGGACCAGTCTTCTTGGTTTCAAGTTTTCAGTCCTCAAGCTTGGGAGGCTTCACTGGTAACAAATCTGTTTTAGTTTTGTGCAGGTGTTGTACTGACACTGTGTTTGGTTCCTTGGAGCAGATCACACAAGTATATGGATTTTACGATGAGTGTCTTCGAAAGTGAGTCATGATAGCACTTAAACCATCTTTACATGCACTGTTGGTTACCTTCCTCCATACTGGACTTCTGTTGAGCAGTGGCTTTGGGGAATTGTTGAGGTGAGTGGGGAGCAATCCTGCTTTAATTCAAGGTCTCCTTCACCATGTACTGGTATGCCTCAAACTCTGTGCTTTGGGAGAGATCCTCCTGGGCTGAGTTATCTAAAGTTGGGTGACAATGTGATGGGGTTCCTGCAGATATGGGAGTGCCAACGTTTGGAAGATATTTACAGATCTTTTTGATTATTTCCCCCTCACAGCTCTGGTAAGTCAACATTGCGGATGTTTTCTCAGAGCATGACTCATGAAATCAACAAGGATGTTCCCAATTTTGCATTCTGAAATTCATGACATTTTGCCTGGAACCTGCCCATGCCCAGTCTGGAGCTAGTAAAAGGAATTTGAAAAAGCAGGGGTGAGGGTGGGGAGAGTAGGAGTGAGAGAATGAAATTGAAATAAGTTGTGGGCCAGAAAGCAGTTGTTTGGCACCTGATGGAGGCTCAGCACACTATTGTTGGTTCAGGTGGAGTCTGAAATTTTCTGTTTACATGGAGGGCTGTCACCAAGCATAGATTCCTTGGACCACATTCGTGACCTGGACCGAGTACAGGAGGTGCCTCATGAAGGTCCCATGTGTGATCTTCTCTGGTCTGATCCTGATGATCGATGTGGCTGGGGAATATCACCCCGTGGTGCTGGCTACACTTTTGGCCAGGTTCCTCTCTCTGTAACATTTCTCAGATTTGCTTCAGTCTTGTTATCACTATGTCACATCACTACTGAGCTATGGATTACTGTTGCAGGATTATTTAGCTAGAAGGGTATTCCTTTATTGTACCTTTTCTCTACATGACTAGAAAAGTGGAATTTATTTTACTCCAAGCTTGGATGAGGAGAAAACAAGCATTTCTGATAGTAAGGGGATGTGTTACTGCTGAAGATTTATACCATTAGTATTGGCAATAGGAGACTTGGAAATCAGTTGCTG
Source organism: Sphagnum tenellum (assembly GCA_963921925.1). Taxonomy (NCBI): domain Eukaryota; kingdom Viridiplantae; phylum Streptophyta; class Sphagnopsida; order Sphagnales; family Sphagnaceae; genus Sphagnum; species Sphagnum tenellum. The sequence continues at coordinate 1,843,625 of OY998159.1, forward strand.
AGGAGGAAAATTATGACCATTGAGTGCAGGATATTTCTGAGAGGTTCAATCAGAACAACAACCTAAAACTGGTGGCACGTGCTCATCAACTAGTTATGGAGGGCTACAATTGGGGACATGTATGTTTCATATTCATTCCCTTCTGATTGTTTCATCCTTCTGAGGTTAGAGGGTCAGCTTTTGCACAAGGGATCCTGTTTTTCATGATATGTGTCTACAAACTTGAGTATTGAGTTTGTGAGGATTCTCTTGGATGCCAGGAACATAAAGTGGTCACCATTTTCAGTGCTCCCAACTACTGCTATCGTTGTGGTAATTTGTGTGCACTTTTCTACTTATTCAATAATGTTCAATTTCTGCTTTTTTGCATGTTGCATGAAACTTATATGACCACATAAACTCTTAATTTACTCAAAGGGTCATTGTGAAAGATCCACGTTCTTTTTGCTTAATGCTGTTCTGGGAGGGAGAGTGGAGTAGGATATCTTACTGAATTCTATGATTCTTCTGTTCTTTGGCAGGAAATATGGCCTCTATTCTGGAAGTGGATGACAATATGGGTCACACCTTCATCCAGGTACTGTCTTTGTACAAAGGTAGCATGCCACTTCAATTGTGAATTTTCTCCATCAACCCTTTTGATCTCGTTATGTGCCAGTTTACAGCTGCCTATATTCAGAAGAAGACCTCTTTTCGAAAACACCCAGTGCAGGCTAGGTCATGCTGAAGTAGATGCAGATGAAACACTTTTCATGCGTCATAAGTATACATGTGTCAATGAACACGTAACACAGTTAAAAGGCAGTACACAAAGTTGAACACTTTGTGAGATTTTTTCAGTATATGCTAGGGTTGACAAAGCAGTAACATGTCTATGGGTGATGCAACAGTTTGAACCAGCACCAAGGAGAGGAGAACCAGATGTGACACGGCGAACCCCTGATTACTTCCTATAATGCATTTGTGCTAGGTTAAAACTGATGGGTTTGAAGAATTGAACTGTCTTCTTTCATTTCCTACCAATGCACTCTCCTTGAATGCCCCTGCATCCATTCTTCTGAGTGTTTAAAAAGGGGAATCCAGGGTCCATGTGGTTTTGTAAGTGTGATATGTGTTATGATTCACATCATTGTTCATTGGCATGTGCTGTAAAGTAAGATGCTGGTCCACACCACATGATGTGGCATCATTTACTCAGTGTTTATGGAGCTTGATCGACTCTCTACTCTAAAGTTATTTTGTCATCTAAGTCATATGTTGATGATGGTCATTATTTCCTTCAATATGCTCTTTGTATACTGCTGCTGTCATATAAGTACGTGTGATCTTGTAAAACATATTAGTTTGACCCGTATTCTTCATCTTATTGAGAAGTAATTGTCAACAAGAGTCATGTGGAAAATATATAGGCCTATCCTCAAGGTCAAATGAAAGGGGGAACCTATTGACAGAGAAAGTACAGACATTGGAGAAAGTGAGGATGGAAGTTTGCAACTCCGGGCCATGACATGAAACTTGACAAAAGGAATAAAGACTTGATGTCAATTTTTCTTTTCACCATGAATTGTTGTCACTCTTCCATTGTAGGCAGAACAAGGTATGTGGTTTCAAGACCCAAGGAAACACTGCTTAGCTAAGAGTCCTTGGTTATGCTAGATCTGAATTTCTTTTTCAAATTTATAATTTATACTTGATAATATGACAACTGAAATGCTAAGTTTCAACCTGTATTGCAGTGTCTAGTAGGCCTTTTGAAAGTCAGGTCATTCTACCCACCATAGTCAGCCATTATTAAACTACATCTGGTATAATTAATTCCAAAAAGGTCAAGAAGTGTGGGAACTGGCCTTAAAAGTGACCAGCAGAAGATTTGGTCACCATTAACACATGGTCAGCAAGAGTTCCCCTTTGTCCAACAAGGGAGGTACTAGACTTGAGGTGTCAAGGAAAGTAAGCCACCATATGACACATGTCATTCTTATAATGTAGAAGATAGAGAGAATCAAATAATCATTGGCTGAAGAACCGAAAATTGCTGCTAAAGAACGAAATTCTCTTCAACATTTCGGTTTCAGCAAGAGGATCACAGGCTAGGGTTGTGTTGAGGTATTTCACACACCAAATGAACCAGCTCAACATGCACCCAGAAGGGCCCAGTTTTGGCAAGTGCAGTGACCCAACCCAACAAACATTAAGTGGTGGGTTGAAGCTGATAACAGTGGAGCTATAGAGGCTTCTGCAACATTCCCTGTCAGAATAAATTATACAATGATGGAAGGTGGGCAGCTTTATATCAATAGTTTTGGGTACAAGGAAAAGTTCACCTGTCAATACTGCTATAAATCCACCCATCTATGCACCACTGCCAGGGTGCATCAATCCCGCAGTCATCATTTCTCAACATTGCAGGGTGCCAATCCAGCCTTAATGTCATGTTGCAAAATCTATGCCGTTGCCTTGTTAGGGCATTGTACACTCCAAGCTAGACTTGGGTGGCTCCTAGTGTGAGGGAGCTCTTTTTGTAGTTTGCTTAATTTATGTAGCATCTTTTCAATGCTAGGAACATATGGAAATGGCAATTCCAAACATTCTTACAAATACATGTCTCTCCCAAAAAAAGCTGCACACTTGACTTCCGACAGGGAAGCCCTTCTCTTCTACTCCCACAGCAGTGAGAGAGCATGAAGTGTTTCATGAACCTTTTTCCAGGTGTACATAATGATGGAAGCCTCTTACCTTGAAGAGAGTTTTATGCTCCCCAGCCCATCGCCTGTGCCACATTCCTAATACTATTTTCTCATCATGCCCATGTTTGCACCCTGCTGCACAAACACATTGCAAAGTTCATACTAGGACAACTCAATAGCCCCTTAAAACAAAACAAATACATATATAATAGAGCACAACCGTAGTTGTCCAAATCAGTGTCGGTCTGGCAATCAGGCTTGCACCTCATAAGAACACTGGTATCAAGGGCACTACCAGGCTGGTATGACCTTGTGCAAGATCAGCCTTGTACTAGTACCAGCTTGTACAGATACCAGCCTGGTAGAGATCTGAGGTAATACCAGCCTTGTACCAGTTTTATACCAGTTTCAATACCAGGTATATACGTATATACCTGCCTCATACCTGCCAAAAATTAGTCTTGGACACAATTCCAGGACAAGGTTGGTGTGTTTAAAAGTGGATACCAGACAACATTGGTACAAACCCAAGTCCCACACAGTGCAGCACACCAAACCCTCAGATCATAAAAGATGAACACAAGTTCTGACTTTCAAGAGTTTGGAAATGATTCTGATTTTGCAGGCCTCCACAGAGACAAGGGGTGCTTACTTAATTATACATGTAAGGTCTCCAAGGTCGGATTTGATGAAGAACTAGCCAAGCAGTGCACTGCTGCTGCTGCTGCTGCAGGGTCTGAGGCTGCAGCCAAGCCCTGTAGCAACCTGATGACCTCTGTAACATCATCCAAGTAGTATTTGGCCTTACTTGGCTTCTGCCTGACAGTGCATGCAAACAACTCTGCACTCCGTGATTGAGCCATGCTGGTGGATATAGTCTCAAACATGTCTTGGTCCGACCGGTCATCTCCAATACACAGCACAAAGTCAGGTGATACACTCTTCAAAGACATCATTGCCAGCAGTTCTTCCACAACCACACCTTTGCTGACACCCTGTGGAAAATCAGATAGGTAGACACCCTGTTATATATCATCAAAGAATACTACAGCAGAGAGATAGTTTTAACTCCTGAGTAACATACAAGGGTTATGAAAGATTCACCTGAGGTTTCACTTCAACAATGTGTGCCCCTCTTTTCACTGTTACTGGTTGACTGACAAGCACACTTTCAAGATGGTCCAAGAGCTCTTTGGCCTGCCATAATCCAAAGTCAGGATCGGCATCATGGTAGTGCCAAACTATTGCACTCTCTTTCCGTTCAATGTAAGACCCATCTGTGCTCTCTGTGTACTTCTCCATCACTGGTTCCACCACTTGCTTCCACTCAAAATTTACTGCTGATGATGTGTCCCAGTACCCTCTCTGCCTCCTGCATCTCACCCACTCTGAATCTCTGTGCCACCTGCATACAGAGAATGTGGGTCAACATTATGTTGTTGTAATTGGAACCTGCAGAGTATGCAAAATATTATGCAAATTGTTTTGATATCTTAGCATGTTTGTTGTCACCAGTTCTACTCCAACTTCACAAAAATGGAAAATAGGGTTACCTGTAAAAGTATCCATGCTCAGCTGCAAGACCTAGTCTCTCACAGGAGGAGAAACAGTCCTCCAAAACATTGCGACTTTGTCCACTGATGATTACCACAAAGTTCTTGGGATCACTGCAAAGCGTATTCAAGACAGAAAGCACCTCTGAGCTTGGGGTGGGGTCGTTAATGGTTGTTGCCTGAGGTATAATGGTGCCATTATAATCCAAAAGGATGGCTCGGCTGCTACTCTTCTTGTACACCGAGGCAATTAGATCTGTGCGCAACCTGCGGAAATCAGGGTCAAGAGCAATGACTCTGAAGCCCAATCCAAAACCGATTCCATAGCAGCGCTGCCGTGCATGACCTTTACAAGTGCGCTGCAAGTCACCTATGAAACTGCGTGCCCAGTAGGCAACATCATGGGTGCTCACAAACTGGAAGTGCTTTTCATGCCGCGTATGTTGTTCAGAATCAGGCAGTGTGATAGCCAAGTTCATTGCCTCTGCCACCGCTTCAATGTTCCAAGGGTTGACCCGAATTGCCCCACTGAGTGACGGTGAGCATCCAATGAACTCTGACACAATCAGCATACTCTTCTTCTTTGTGGGCTCTGGGTTAGGTCCAACACTACTGGCATCATCATCCCATTGAGACCTGCCCTCCCTGCAAGCTATGTACTCATATGGAATGAGGTTCATCCCATCACGCACCGCGGTCACAACACAACATTCCGCAACTGTGTAATATGCGATCCTTTCATGAAATGGCACATGTCTCTGAACCAGTACAACTGGCTCGTACCCTTCACTCCCAAACCTGCCGTTTATTCTCTGAGCTATTACATCTGCCTCATTCTGAAGCTCCTCAACATCCTTTCCTTGACCTCTAGCCGGATTCACAATCTGCAGGAGCATAACCCTGCCTCTCCATCTGGAATGTAGCAACAGCAGCTGCTCAAATGCAAGGAGCTTCAAACCAATACCTTTGAAAATATCCATGTCATCCATTCCGAGCAGTACTGTCTTTCCCTCAAACTCAGCCTGGAGCTCTCTGATGTGCCACTTGGTAGCAGGAAGCTGCAAACCAAGCTTAAGCTGACCCATGTGAATACCAACAGGCAGGATTTTGATGCCAACCATCCGGCCATAGTATTCCAATCCAATGTACCCCCGCTTTGACTCATAAGCTAATCCCAGCATCCGACTACAGCAGGAAAGAAAGTGTCGGGCATAATCAAAAGTGTGAAACCCGATCAGATCAGCATTCAATAATGCTTTGAGGATCTCATCCCGCACCGGCAGTGTTCTGTAGATTTCAGATGATGGGAAAGGAGTGTGAAGAAAATACCCTAATCTAACTTTGTTGAATCTTTTCCGCAGAAAAGTGGGGAGCAGCATCAGATGGTAGTCATGGATCCACACATAGTCATCATCTGGGCTTATAACCTCCATCACTTTGTCAGCAAAAATCTTGTTCACAGAAACATAAGCTTGCCAAAAGGATCTATTGAAACGGAGACCACCACCACCACCACCACTTCCGCCACCATCATAGCCACTGCCATAACTTCCATGGTCTTGATGGTGATGGAGATGGTCAGGAGCAGGAGGAGGACTACTGAGAGGCAGCAAGTAATGAAACAAGGGCCACAAGGTTTGCTTACAAAAGCCATGGTAGAACCTTGTCCTCACATCTGGTGGTAAGAATGCAGGCACACAGTTGAAATTCTGCAACAAAGTCGTGGCTACTTGCTCTTGTTCCTCCATACTTTCCACTTCCACTTTCAAGCACCCAATGTACATCACCTCCATCTCCTTGGGCAAACCTGCCTTCAGCTGCAAGAGCAAGGAATCCTCATCCCAGGAGAATTTCCAGCCTTCTTGTTGTTGCTGCTGCTGCTGCTCATCACCATCACCACCACCATCACCACCATGCCCTCTCCGCCGTGGAGGAATGGCAATCAATGGCAACCTATGCCCCACTATCAACATCCTCCTATACTCATTCTCATCAATCTCCTTGGCTCCTGCTCTACCACCACACTCCTCCCCACTACTGTTCCTCATCTTGCTTCTCTCTCTCCTCCTCTCTCTCCTCCTATAATCCTCTTCTCTACTCTCCCCCTCTGCCATCCCTTCCCCCCCTACCCCCCTTTCTCTCTCTCACTCTACTCTCCCCTACCCACTACCCTCAAAAACTCACCAACCCAATCACAAAACCAAAAAGAAAAAAGAAAAACCCACAACCACGATCACCAAGACCAAGACTGTCTCCAACCCCACAATGCTTCTCAGAAGTGCAAAACTAGCAAGACAGCACCATGAGCAGCAGCAGCACCCCACAAACCACAACAATCTCGCTCAAATTCTTTGCTCTTCACCGCAAACCAAGAAAGCCAAATCACATTTCTGGACATGATAATGGTGATGGGTACCGAGGGCTTCTCCAACGCCGGCAACAACAACTGCGACAGAACGAGAGAGAGAAAGAGAAAGAGAGCGAGAGAAGAGAGAGAGAGCGTTGCGGAGAAGGGAATTCAGGAAGTGTTTGGAGCTCTGGAGGAGGAGCCTGGAGACGACGGACGGACGGACGAACGGAGGGAAGCGACGGAAAGAAGTACAGCATCTTTAGTAAGTTAGTGCACTTTTTTATTTCTTTAGTTAGTTTTTCTTCTATTGCAAAACCAAAAAGTACCAAGCTACTAATTAATATTATTATCATCTTTAGTCAATTTTCTATTGCAAAAGAAAAGTACACTTTTTCTCTTGTAGTGCATACTTCTTAAGTATACTAGTGTTGGGTGGGTATTTGATGTTTTCATTAATTTAACCGCCGGTTATTGAGCACCCCATCTTTAGTAAGTTAGTGCACATTTTTCTTTAGAACTTTGTTTTTCTTGTATTACAAAACCAAAAGTAGCTAGCTACTCATCAATAGTTTTATTATCTTTAGTCAATTTTCTTTTAGCAAAAGAAAAGGAAAACTTTTCCTCCATCCATCACCATTTTCGTGCATATGCTTCTTAAGTATACGAGTGTTGGGTGGGTATTTGATGTTTTCATTAATTTAACCGTCGGTTATTGAGCACGTCATCTTTAGTAAATTAGTGCACATTTTTTTTTTAGAACTCATTTTTTTCTATTGTAAAACCAAAAGTAGCTAGCTATTCATCAATATTCTTATTATTCTTATTATTACTCTTATTATTATCTTTAGTCAATTTTCTATTGTAAAAGAGACGTATGCATCTCCTTCCATCATCAATGATCATATTTTAGTGAGTACGTACATATGCCCCCACAAACATTATATGTGCACATAGTTGTTATTATAGGTAGTACAAAAGCATTGCTTGCTTCTTTTTTTTCCTTGATGGCCTTTACGCATAGACACATCTTGGTGCTGGGTGTATACATGACTTTGGGTCGTGTTTGCATGTTTTGGGCTTGGAATCGATACCTAGTGTCCACTACGAGAGCCCAAAATGTACATAATATGGGTCCAAAGAGTGTATGGGCATCATCCATCCATCTTTTTTTTGGAGGAGAAAAAGATGAACCATGCAAAAACTAGACAAGGGAAAAATAATAGAAACAATTGCAGGTACAATAACAAGTATGTGCACATATAATGTTGGGGGATGTGTACTAGTGTCGGGTGGGTATTTGATGGTTTTGTTAATTAACCATGGTTATTGAGCACAACATTTTTTATCCTACAGTTTTATCACATAATATTTAGTTTATTTTATATTTTTGAAATTTTTTGAACTGATAAATGATTATTCAAAGATTAAAAATTTGGAAAAAAAAATTCGATTTGGGGGGTCACCATGTGATGTAACAAATAGATATTAATAATGTTTTGTCTCGTTAGATGAGACAACAAATAGATGTTTTTAATATTTTATTTCAAATTCAAATAAAATTTTGATTTTAATTAATCACTAAGTTTACAAAGGTCCAAAATTAATTAAGTGCATGTTCTTTAGTAAGTTAGTAATAGAGTTGATTTGATATATAGATATCCGTGTAATATCACTATTGCTAGCAAGAACCCTAGCCAAGCTAGAATGACCCAAAGCAATACCAATCTCGATTTTGAGTTAGTAAAAATTGAACTGGAATTAGGTTTAATGTTTTGGAACTTTGTGAAAAGAGAAGTGTTTAAAATTTTATAACATATAATAAATAAAAATTTCAAATAACAATTACTTAAAAATTTTATAGAATTTTTTTTTTAATTTATTAAAAAATAAATTTAAACTCATGTTGAGACCTATAAGAATACCACAAGCGGGCAGGCATATCCAGTGCTACCAAAGGGGCCTGGGGTGTGGGGGCAATCAGTGGGCAAGTATCAAATAATTGAGGTTTTTTTTTTTTTTTTTCTCTAAATTTTTTGTTCTTGTAGTAGTGAGATGAGTTTGTCAAATTGAATGAATGAATGCATGAAGGAATGAATGAATAAATACATGAATGAATGGATGAATGCATGAAGGAACGAATAAATAAATACATGAATGAATGAATGAATGCATGAAGAAGGAATGAATACATGAATACATGAATGAATGAATGAATACATGAATGAAGGAATGAATACATGAATACATGAATGAAGGAATGAATGAATGAATGAATGAATGCATGAGGGAGGGAATGAATGAATGAATACATGAATGATGACAAATTACTATTTTGCTGTTTGTATAGGGTATAAGGAACAAGCTCTTTGAGGCTCTTTCAAGTTCTTTGGATTTGGGGGCCCATGGGAGCTTTGGGATCTTCCACTTTTGGAAGGTCCCCACATTACAAAAGTGGTAGATCCCCGTATCAGCTGGGCCCCCCTTCCCCCAAATCCAAGAAGAGCCTCAAAGAAGCGGTACCTTACCCTACCCTATCCTACCTAACTTTGTCAAATTCGAGGGACCTTACAAAAGTGGAAGATACCCTTTCTTTCTTTCTTTCTTTTTTGGTTATGTGGGACCTTCCACATTTGTAATTTAGGTCTCTCAAATTTCAAGTAAATCGGGGAATACCTTGGGAATAGGGGTTTAGGATATAGATGAAGGTTTAGGGTTTAGAATTTAAGTCACATTGGGTTTAGGGTTTAGATGTGGGTTTAGAGTTTAGAGCATATTAGATATAGGATTTAGATGCGGTTTCGAGTTTAGATCATATTGGGTGTAGGGTTTAGAGTTTAAAACCCTAAACCCACATTCCCTATGGGATGTTAAACTCTAAACCCTATTCACGAATGTGAGTTCACGAAACAAACATGTTGTGGAGGGGCCATTTTCAAGTCCTCAAAAGAGAGATGAAGCAATCCCAGAAGTTCAAAGCATTCTTATAATGATTTGAATAGGCATAATAAATCTTAAGGGATTTAAAGAGAGCATATGGTAAGAATCTTATTCAAGATAACTAACATAATTATGATAAATGAAAGGCTCTTTGAAAACTAATAATAATATATATATATATATATATTATTTATTTATTTATTTTAAAAAAGTTGCAGCCCCCAACTAGTTAATAGAAGCAACAAAATAGGTACCCATTTCCACTATGAATTAAGTAATGGTTGTGCTATTCTCTTATTTTGAAGGTATGCTAAGGACAAGAGAAAGTTAGCTGTATCCAAATATAATTGATTGGGGGGTAGTAGTACTACTCTCTGAAAAGAGCCCTCTTACACATTCTCAGACTCTGCCAATAATTTGGGCTGGTGGAAATACAACAAAAATAATTTTATTTTTTTATTTTTTTATTTTTTAAAAAAGAAAAAGAAAAAGGTGACATGATTTGGTTTGGTGTACAGAAGAGCCTAACTTTAGTTGTAGTGATTTAAAATTGGAAAAAAAATTTGTTTCAATGCTGCCCCTTCAAATGGCAGAAGGTGGATGTTAGTAATGACTCCAATACTTTGTCCATTTTGAGGGAGAGAAAAGAGGATGAATAAATACTCTTCTTCATTTCATGTATTTTGAGGTTTAGCTTTGCCAATTCTAAATTTTCATCCAATCATTCATTGGAAAAGTAAATTGGTAAACCGAATTTGATGCAAATTTTGACAATAAAGAGTGATTTTATGCAAAGGTACCCATTGTTCAAACAATTTGAACTATTTTATTGGTCAAGTGGACCTCTATTTATTTAAAACCTTCCCTTTAAGACAACCAAAGATCAGAATTTTATGTCTTAAGCCACTTTTTTGAAAATTTGGAAAATTTAAAAATGAATTTAATTTTATGCCGAAGCAACCAAGGTACTACAATGTGGAACATGCCCATACCCACCTTAGAACATGGCAAGCCCAATTGGGCAAGCCATCGTTCAATTGGATGGTACCAAGGCGTGTTCCAAGATGTAGCAAAGTCAATTCACATTTCATGTACATTCTTCAATCCCATTGTTAGAATGGGAATCTTGAATTGTTTTGAAGAGTTCACCACAATGTTGTAGTAGCCTCCTTCCTCATAGGCTTGTGCTTAAGTGTGAAAGAAAAAAAAGTTGTGGCACGTTGGTGCCTTCAATTTTGTTATTAAAAGCACATTCACGCTTGGTGTTACTACGGACTCTAATGTTGAGTCCCTTAACATCATGTTAGTCATCTAAGACTTACCATGAAAATTGTATGTTAAGCTAACATTCCCTTAACTTTACACTATCATCCATTTAACATTGGATGTCACCTAGATTTCCATTTAACATTGGACGCCACCGGATGTCACCTAGGTTTTCATTCAACACTAACTTAATATCAAGTGTGAATGCACCATAAGAGTTGCACAATAAGGTGAACTTGTACATACATGTTACATGTCTTTTGCATGGGCCCCATGTCTTTCTTTGCTCATGTCTTCTTCATTGTCCCATGCAAAAGACACACAAATTGCAAGGAGCTAGTAGCTCTTAAAAACAAGGTTCTCCAATTTGATTGAGAAGGGTGCAAAGCAAAAAGAACCTTTTACAATTATGTTAACAATTTCAACCTTACAACAACCATTTCTTGAGTCCTTTATACTTAAAGAGACACCTCTTCCATATACAAACCCACTTCTCTTTTTAAAACCACAACCACCAAATGCAAAGATCTCAACATCATCTCCAAAAGCAAAATTGTTCACAACCCACACATGCTTAAATGTAGTGAAGAGTTGTTGCAATTGTGTTTCAATTATGCTTCTCCCAATTCCAAACACGAAAGAAGAAGATATTCATATACTATATAAGCTTACAAGGACATTGCAAAGTTTGCATTGGTGTGGTCTAGTAGCAAAGTCTACAAGCACACAATTGTTGTGGGTTTCATGTTTCCCATCATTCATGCATTTTATTTTTTGTCTCGCCGATTTGCTATGGGATTTGGTACAGAGTGCTTCTTTTGTATGTATGCAATCAATTACTACTTTTTGAGCATCCATTGCCCAAGCTAGTTACAAAATTATTTCTATTTATAATTTAATATCCTTTATTTTATTTTATTTTATTTTGGGTCACTCTAGGTTGTCATTGGGACAAAACAAAATTGTCAAATTTTATTTGATTGTTGACTGAAAAATCCCTTTGTATAGTTAGGTAGATGAGGGTCCTACCTTTTCATCCACCGATTTTTTCAATCTTTCAATGTATTATATGTATTTAGTAGGAAGGTAGTTTGTTTTGTTTTGTTTTGTGTATCACAATGAGATTTCCCAAATCATGGCAACCCCCCCCCCCTCCATACCCTTGGTACCTTGGAAAGCCCTCAATGATATAGGGGTGGACCAAGGTTACCAAGTGGTCTCACAATAATATTTAGACATGAGGTGGGAAAAGTAATTGAAGTATTGAGCAAATTTTGTCATTGAAAACTCAAAATTTTCAAAATTAGATTTCTTAGGGAAATTAGGGCATGGTTACTACTTTTAGTATGCTTGAAAAATGCTTAATGGGTAGGAATTTATATGAGGCAATTTTGAAATTCTTAGACCTAAGGTGTAAGAGATATTGAATTTTGATACTAGCAATTGGGTTTCTTCTCCTTTCTTTTTTTGTTGTCAATCTTCGAGTGTGGCGATTGATTTATAGAAAGGTGGGATGTGGTCCTCCTCTTCAGGTCCTAAGTGCTAACAAATTGCACCTTTGTGGTGCCAACCACGTACTGTGGTGACTTGGGATTCAAATGTTCGTAGCACAAGATTTTTATTAAAAGCATTATTGGGATTTTTGCTATGAGGGTTTAGGGTTTCTCTCGTAGGGTTTAGGGTTGAGTGCTACCAAGTTACAAGGGTTGAGTGAGGCCCAGTTCAAACTTGTAACATTGTGATGATGTTGAAAATTGAGTTTGAGAGGAGTTTTTTTTTTTTTTGCCTCTCTTAGTTGGGAGCTTGGGACAAAGCAGAAATTGATTTTTTCAACCCACCTCTTTGGGAGATTATTGAATGCCAAACCTTGATGATAACTCAGATGCTAAACCATGGTTGTTTAACTCAGATGCTTTCTTGTTTTTTCCTACCTACCTACTAACAACCCACAAGCAGGTTGTTAGTAGGTTGGTAGTAAAAACAACCCTTACCTATATATATATATAAACCATCTAGTTACCTAGTAGTTAACTATTTTCTTACATATTTGCCTATATATGAGACCTATTTGTTACAAATGGGTTACCAAGGTTTGGAACCAAAGATTAACTCAGGGTTTGAGGTTCATCCATGTAACGGAGTAATAATGGGCATCCAGTGGATGGTGTGCTGGTGGGTGCTGGTTCAGCTTTCGGATCCACATTGGTGGGGTTGCAAGTTGCTAAGTTACTACAATTAAGTGTGCAATGGACCTGGCCCACAATGTAAGGAATGTGGTTGCATACATTGAATGTACATCGGAATAGGCCTAGAGTAGGGCCTAGAATAGGGTCAAGTGTAAGGCCTAGTCGTGGGTAATAGGCCCATTCCACCTAGGATAAAAATTGAAACAAACCCCTCACAATTATCAACTTGAGTATATATATATACTCACTTAGCTATTGGGGGTCAAATTTTCAAGGAACCAAATGTCTTAGGAACCCTTTGGAGGTCATGGATGGGCCAAGAGAACCTTGCGCCCCCAAAAAATCACCACTTGCTTGAAAATGTCTTGTAATTTTTTTGAACTTTGGTTGGGGTTGAGAAAAATTGTAGGTGGTTCTTTTTAGTATGGAGAGTGTTTGTTGCAACAAGTGTGACAATGGCATGCAGATCACTCTTTTTCTTCTTTTTGGTACTTACTTCATTAATAGTTGAAACTCTAATGCTAAAACATTCAAGAATGATGGCAATAGTAATTCTTGATGGCTAGTAGGAAGTTAAGTTCACCTAAACTTTCTTTTCGCATTTAGGTTCTCTTTGAGCATGGAGGTTCAAGCTTTAAGATCAAGTATTCAAAGCTTTCTTTATTGTTTGTAGTTTGTAAATAAGGTGCAAGTCAAATTGTCAATGGAGGTTGCTATTCGGTCCATCTAGGTACCAAGAGCCAATGCAAGACAAATATTAATTCTTTAACAATTTTCAATACTAAAATATTTTACAAAATATGCTTAAAATTATGATTTAACTTTTAAAATTTTATAAAAAATATTATTACTCAAAAAAGATGTTGCATTATGCAATGTTGTAAACATATACAAAAAAATTCCACAAAATTGTCATTTTCAAATCACTTAAAGTATTTTTTTAATCATTTAAACAAAAAAAACATTAGTTATGTTATTTTTAAAATGCTTTTGAATGTATTCCATATTTTTTACAAAATTCATTTTCAATTTTGCCAAATGTTCCCATAATTTGTGCATAAAAAATATTGTTTTACATACTCCTACAAAAATTTCAACATGAATTTAAGTAACAACAATGGAAAATCACAATGGAAATTAAGTAGTGGTTGTAATTCAAGGTAGATCTTATTATTACAGTCCCTTATTCCAATGCACCTCCAAAGTCTTGTCACAAGGTGTTTAGGTAAACCTTTTGAATTGATGCATTATGAAATCAATATGCACAAACCAAAAAAAAGTGATTAGTGCAAATGGGAGCCAAAATTATACATAAATGAGTCACAAGCCATTCACAAAACACACCATAACTCAAACTTGAAAACAAGCACCACTTTCTTTCCTTAGATTATATTGTGTAGATAATAACATGGATTACATCAAAATAAAAAATAAAATTGAAATTCCCTCTAGGATTGGGAATATTAAAATTGTCAAGGTATGGGTCTTACTATTTTGCATGCTCATAAATTCCTCGTGCAACTTTTGATTCAAAGTTATCAAGGAAAAAGTCATAACCTGTGAAAAGATATTTTCAACATGCATGATAATCCTCAATCAAAAGTGATTTGACCCCCCAAAACAATAAAATAATGGTTGATAATCATTTTGGTAATTTGACTCCCAAGCTTCTTCTTGAACATAACTTCCTACACGAATCCAATTTTTTTATATGCAACCACCAATAGTATTATATTCTTCAATGCCTTTCAAATGGTTTAAAGAAGTTACAATTTGGACATTGTTAATCTTCAAACCTTGGTTCAAAGTTGTGGGACACATTGGGAAAACAATTCCCAAAAGTGAGAATGTGCTTGGGAGTCTTGGAAATGCCTCTATTTGACTTTCACACATTTCCACTTCATTTTTCACTTTCTTGTATCACATTGAATTCCAATCTCTTGTTTGGCCTAATCCCATTAAAAAACATCTAGTTTATTTGTTTTATTGCTATTCTTGGGAGTTGGTTGTGCACCCAAATTAGGGTCATGACACCTTCTCTTTTCACATGAAATCCACGATTGATTTTTATTTTTCATCTTTTATGTTGAGGTTTGAGAGTGGATGAATGCCACATTGCCTACAAACAACTCATTAAACTCAATTTACATTAAGTGTTTCCTATGAAAGAAAAGGCATGGGTAGGTGGAAGTTTTTGAAACTCCAAATTAACGTCATGATAAGCAATTTTTCTTCAAGCACTAGGATGTATATTCATTGCAAAGTTTTCAAGTCCTTGTAAAGAAGATTTGGATCAACGTTTGAATGTGAACCCTTTTTGTTAATGATATTCATAAAATTAACACAAAGATCTTGTTTCAAATGAATATCAATACTCAATTATTGACTATTTCATTTTTTTTGAAATGTTCAAAAGTTTAGAAAATGGTTCCAACTCCATGCTTCATAAAACTTTATTTGTGTAGCAAAAAGCTTAGGATGTCAACTTTCCAAGTCCTTAGAAGGCAATGTTGGATCAATGCTTGGATGTGAACCAATTTGTTTATGAGATACATAAATTCACAAAATGATCTATGAACATCAATTATTAAACGTCTCATTCTTTGAAATATTCAAAATGATCGTCTCCTCCTAAAGCTTCATTTTGTGTAACAAAAATGTCATTCAAAGTGGGGATATATATGTGTCAAGTACATTATTAGATGAGAGATTGCATCATGGACCTATTTCTCAAGAGACAATGGTTGTCACATTTATGGATGGATAGAATGTTATTCAATGCATGGAATAAAAAATAGACCTAATCAATGAAACAATTTTTCATGTGTGAATTTAGCCCCAATGGATGAAGTGAACTTGATGCATAAATCACATCCAATCCAATTTAATGAATTTCAATAAATGAAAGTAGCCCAAATAGATGTTAATAAAATGAAAATGTTACATTTTTAAAAATCAAATGAATATGTAATTCTCAGATTTCACAATGTTTAAAAAATTAATCATAGGTTGCCAAATGTTGATTTTTACCGATGTTTAATAATTTTCCAATGTTCTCATTGCTAAAGACATGTTCATATTCAACATGAAAATTTTCTATAGATGAATGTGATATTTTCAATGAGTTTTCATTAATGAAAAAAATATTCATACCACATTGGATGAATTTCAATTATGTGGAACAAATAATAATTGATGAAGTTACCCCTTGTATGCAATAAATTTTGATGGATGATATGAGCTTTGTGAATGAAATGAATTTTAAAAAAATTCATCAATGTTAACAAGCATATGTTATTTTCTTGGCCTTTTTTATATGTGTACCTTTTGGGGGGGTTTAATTATCAAGTTTTCGTGGGTTGAATCAATTATTTAAAAAATAAGATTGCAACATTATTTCATATTCAAATGAACCTATGATCTTTAACCCAATTTTGGGGGGGTTTGGGTTGTCTTTCATTTGCATGTTGTGATATATTACTATATGGGTTGGGGAGTATCACATAAGGCTAAATCCTAATAATGTGTATAAAATGATGGACAAGTATACTTGAGGCAAAAGTAGTGTGCAATTATTTCCCTTTGTTTTTTTCACGCACTATTGTTAGATGATGACTAATATGAAAGTGACCCAATCATACAAAACTTGAAATATTCCAATGAACATTTTCATCAAATGATTTGGGATGTGTATGTTGATTGACTATTGAAAACAATTCAAATAACATTACAAAGTGGTTAGAGCATTGATGTTTTACGTCTTCTACCTTTGTTTGGCCATGATGTCTTAGAGACAACTTAATGTTTGAACTATGTAACAACTTTGTTCATTACTTATGGTGTTTATTTTAGCATGTAGATTGGAATTGGGAAGTTTGAAAACATTGTTAGACATCCTTGAAAACGATGGTTATAAGAACAACATTGTAATATTGGTGCCTAGATAACCAAGTTATGATTCACAACAAAAACTATGTCACTAGTTGTTTATTGAAATGATGTAGAACGAAAGATTTCGAATTAGACTTAAAACAAATATTTTCAAAGTCTTACATGCTAACCTTCATAATGTACACTTGGAACTCATTGGCTTTGCCAACCCTAGTTAAATTGTTTATTGATGCGATGATTGTTGGTGATGAAAAGATGTTCTCTCTTTCCTTTTAGGTCATAATTTTGTTGGGGCTTATCATTTTTGTTTATCATTCGTCTTTTTGTTCATTTGCAATATTACTTTATTAGGTATTGTTATTATTTTTGTTGGGGAAATTTTTTGTTGATGCCAATGGTGTAATTGAGTTTTTTTTCCCCCTTCTTATTGGGATTCAAACGTGACATTTGAGTGGGTGAGCCTATTCATGTTCACCAACTTATATCCATGTCCTAGTAGAAAGACCTATATAAGGTATCTAGGAATAAATTCGCCATTGGAAAAGACACACAATATAAAATTAGCATACTAGCACATTAACTATTGAGAATATGCACACATATGAAAGGCAATGAATACAACTAAAAAAATATTGGATATAAAACATGAGGAGCAATGTTTCAATTTCTAACGGCTATAAATACTCAATCATTTATGAACAAATAGCTATATATTTCATGATGTTGAAAATATAATAAAACATAGTTTATCATAAGTGAAATGGTGGGTGGAGATATAATAATAATAATAATTTAATGATAAGAAAATGAATCTTAAAAATTAGATTTCATATGCTATGATTATAGGTTTTCTCTTTGTGGTGGAAACTAGTAAGCCACATTGTGAGACATCTTAAAGCAGAAAGAAGAAGAATGAAAACTCAAATATTTCATCATGCAAAAAATATAATCTTCAAAATATCCTCTAAAACAAACCCAAAATCCTTCAAGATATTATAACTCTATTATAAACTAATCTCAAGTTTCAACACGAGCCCAAATATCATCTTTCAGAAATCCTCATATAAAAATAGACCTATTATTAGGGGCCCAAATTCCCTTAAGCTACTATACTCTATAATGAATCTAAACACAATATCCTTGCCTTGGTAGGCATGGCCAATAAACATATTAGTGTAAACCCATCAAGTTGCAAGGATTTAGAAATAATTATGGAGGTTTTTAAGCTCTTAAAATAAGTAATTTTTTGTTAACCCACGAAGATATAAGGTTGTGTGTAGGGTACCTCTTGGAGATAGACAAAAAAAGAAGCAGGATTTGACATTGCAACATATAAACAGAAGTCTGCAAAAACTCAACTGTAAGTAATCTCGGAGAAGGGATAAGTCCTTTGATGAAATGCAAGCTAAATTGGACATCTGCACAGTGGAAAAGCCATGTCAGTTGTAACAAGCAAACAGGGACCTCTTAAATCTGTGCTCAAGAGGAAGCTTCGGATTCGAGCTGAGATGCAGAGGGGCTTGGAAAGAAGCTTGGGTGCAAACTGAGGCTCAAAATGGTGCAAATGTGGCAGACAAAAAGTTAGAAGGCTCAAGACATGCAATCCTAGTTGTGAGACAAAGAGTTTGCCTCAAGAAGTTGCAAAAGTTGAGAAGCAAAACAGCTTGAAGAGATCTTGGCTCAACAACACTTTGGAGATTTCCAATGGCTTTGATCTTACAGTGCTGCAAATCACTTCCACTCAGGAATGTGACAAAAGTTTGTCAAAACTGCAGCCTCAGTGAAAACAATGCAAGATGGAGAAGAATACCTGTGAGCTGCTGCTTGCTGGTGGCCAATGAATTGGTTGGAAGATGCAGGCCCAGGAGTCAAAAGCATGAGGCATGTTTGTCTTGTCCCACAGACCTTGGAGTTGCATTTTCTGACCTATCTGTAAAAAAAGAAAAACCAGCTTACTGTGGAGGTTTCTGGATTGAGGTCCTTGATGTGGCAAGCTGGAGTCAAAAGAGAGGAACAAAACTTTCAAATCTATGTGCAGATTTCATCTTCAAGTTCTGCTGCATATGCAATTGCAATTGTGTAAAACAACCCCACCAAACTTCTGTGCCAATCAGAAGCACCCCACCCATCACATTGCTCTTTGTCAAAACCATTCCAAGCTTTGACCTCCCTGTGTCGCTGCATAGAGTTGACAACTTTCACAAAAACCATGGCATTTCCATGAGATTCATATTTTGTTTCATACTCTGATACATCTGGTTCCAACACATTCTGAAAGAATCCTCCTCCTCCTCAATGGTTTCCTAGAAACAACCACCAAAAAAAACAATCAGACTTTGAAATGCTTCTGATCTCTGTTGACTGTGAATGTGTGTACCTGAATGTTCTTCAACTGCCGTCACCCATCACACACAACCACCAACCAAATTTCAGCAATCTCCGCTCATGTCAAACAACAGCACCATCATGATGGTGCCCAATCCTCCTGTTAGCAACTTTTGTTGAGAAAAAATAGGGTTTGATATGTGTTGCACCAGAAGGCTCAAATTTCATGCAAGAAATTGTGGTTGGATTTGTTCAGTAGCAGCAGCAGTTGTGGTGGTGGTGGCAGTCCTTGTTGGACATATAGATTGGCAAACCCTTTGGTATTCTTCCCACATTAAAAAAACACATGGGTCTCTGATGACAAAGAAGGAGCTTCTTCTTCTTCTTCTGCTGCTGCTGCTCTTTCTGTCAATCCTCAGAGGCAAAGGAAGGAGCTTCTTCTTCTTTTTCTGCTCATTCTGTAAATCCTCAGAAATCCTCATCAGCTCTTCTTGGCAGCATCATCATCATCATCATCATCATCTCTGAAACAAGCTTTTCTCTCTATCTTCATGCAAAATCCTGAGAGTTGGGAAGCAGATGAAGTACTCACAAAATAGTAAGGATTTTCGAATCTGTTGTGCCTTCAGATTGCGGTTGGATGTCTTTCTCTCTTCTTCTGCATCTTGTGTCCAGTCCTTCGTTCTTTCTTTCTTTGCAAGATTGTCGCAAAATGCCAGACGTCCTGTCATTACCTCGACGGCAATCTTCGACGGTGAGCAAGAGCGATCGATGTGCCTGCTTATCGCATCTCTGACCGACATTCTTGCAACTTCGAAACTCCGCTAAAGACAACCGGAATTCGATACTCACACAGATCGCGGCGAGCAATTGTGCCTTCTCACATCTCCGACCGACGCTCTTGCATCCTCAAACTCGGGAATAGACAATAGGACCTCGTTTGCTCAAAGACTGCGGTGAGCGATGTGCCTTCTTCCATCTCCGACCGACGTCCTTGCCTCTTCGAACTCCGCAAAAACAAGACACACAATTGGACATCGATAAGCAAAGAAGAAGAAGAAGAACGACAACAACAACAACAACAGCAAGACCGTCTGTCGTGCGATGCAAGAAACCTCAACAGCAGGCTGACTGAGACAACACGCGGCAGTCCAGGAAGGAAGTCCGATCTCCCGATGTCTATGCCTTGAACGCACAAGAGCTGCACACAAGGGGCTCTACGAACATTCGCATCTGACTCTTGCAAAGAAGCCACAAGATGAGGAACTAAATAATTGCACAGCAGAAGAGAGGCGCAAACAACAGAGCAAAGCAGATCAGAGGCGAGCAGAGGAGAACGCAGAAGAACACAGGATTTGAGAGGAGAGAGACAAAGGGAGTCCGGGCCTGGTGTGGATCTTTTGTCGCAGTGGAGTCGAATGGGAAAGGGGAAAGGACGACGACGGCTGGAGAGGAAGCTATTGCAAGCCTCTGCAACAGGGCGGCTTTCCCGCGTACTACACCTTCTCAGGAAGCATGGAGAACGTCAGTACAGCAGGAAGAAGAGGAGGAGGAGAGAAGGAGGAGGAGGAGGAAAAAGCTCAAGAACCCCGGGCCTCGTGTCTCCTTCAGACGGGGAAGATGGCGATGATGCCGTTGTTGGAGAATGCAGCAGCAGCAGCAGCAGTCACGCTCCTCCATCAACCAGCAGCAAGCTCGACGACCACGACGACGTTCATTCCATGCCTGAATCTGGCAGCGACAGGAGGAGAGGAGTCCACAGAAGACGTAGAAAAGAGGGGACGAAAGAGGAGGCTGTAATAAGGGAGGCGCTGCGAGTGATCGACATCAACTGTCAGGATACAGAAGGTTTCACTCCCTTGCACCATGCCTGCTGTTCTGGGTCACAGGAATTGGTGCACTTTTTGCTCTCAGAGAAGGAGGTGGATTTCAGTGTCCAGGATGAGAAGGGCAACACCCCCTTGCATATTGCTGCCAGACTAGGGTTTGCTGCTATCATTTCTCTTCTCAGAGAGGCAGGAGCAGATATGGAAGCTCCAAATGCGGAGCAGATCACACCAATGCATCTAGTGTATGAGAGATTGAGGAAACATCAGCAGCAGCAGCAAGGGCAGGAAGAAGAAGAGGGGTTTTCCAGATCCTCCAGATTCTGTGGGCCTCAAGAATGGGGAAGCAGACTGGTGGAAGAGAAAGAGGAATGGAGCACTGGGTGGACTGGCAGTGAGCAACAAGAAAGGGATGCAGATGGGTGGTGGCAGTGGCACACAGATTGGAATGCAGCAGAGATGTGGGAGGATGATGGTGAAGGAGCAGAATTGCACCAACTGGGGATGAAGAGGATGAAGAAGGAGCCCAAGGACAGGCTTGAAGGTGGGTTGCTGAAAGAGAGAGATGAGAAGAGGAAAAGAACTTTGGAGGAGAGAAACCGTGAAGCCAAGAGAATCCTTGCAGAGGAAGAAGCCAAAGACAGAGCTTGGAGGGAAAGGGTACTACTGCGACGACAACAAGATGCTGCAGCTGATGCAAACAGAGTGTATGAGCAGTCTTGGAAACGGTTTGAGCAGTCTTGTAACTTGTGTCTCAGTTTCACTGATGTCCCCTTCCCTGTTGAGGAAGGTAAAGAAGGAGATCTTGCTAGGGTTGTTTTTCACCGTACTCCTCTCTCGGAACACAAAAAGCTGTTACGGAAAGAAGTGTTGCGGTGGCACCCAGGTATGGAATTCTCTCTCTCTCTCTCTCTTGTGGACTCTTTGTGTTTTAGCTCTGCAAAACACATTGAAGATTTGCCTTCCTTTTTCATGTCCACAGATAAAGTGTCTGCACATGGTTTGATGTTTTTTTTTCCAGCTCTGCAAAACACATTGAAGAATTGCCTTTGTTTGCTTGCATATCCGCAGATAAATTTCTGCAGAAGTGGGGTGCCCGGTTGCAAGGTCCTGATCACAGACGTATCCTGGCACGAGTGAATGAAATATCGCAGGCACTTCATCAGCTCTACAGTAGCCTTTGAGGGCCCCTCTTAACCTCACAGAGAGTGCTTGGTCACCTGTGGAAGGTATACTGTCTTGGATGTATATTCAGCACAGGAAAAAAAATCCACTCTCTTCTTTTACCCAACACACAGGAGGAGGTGGAGTAGTCACAGCTGCAAATTTTGGTGCTTATGACAACAGCAACAAAGGAGCAGCAAATGTGTTGGGTATGAGTATTGATTCTTTGATGATTCTCAGGAGATGATAAAACGTCCCAAGACTAGTTGTCAATTTCCATGTGAGGTGATGATCTCATAACTAAGCAGCCATTCTTTCTAGAAACTACTGTAAATTAGAGATGTTGGTAAAGCTTCTGAGCTCAATTGTGAAGTCAATTTGGTTGTTGCTTGACGAAGTTTAGGGTTAGGAAATATATAGTCTAACAATCTCAGTAACAGTGCCTCTCACTTTTGGAACCGGAAACAAAAACTTGCAAGTCGGCATCTGTGAGAACCAATGATCCACAGTCAAGGATTGGGAGGATGCGTTCTCTTTGTAGCATGGGTGAGTTAATTGAATGTAGTAACTAGAGATGTTGTTGGTAAAGCTTCTGAGCTGAGTGTGAAGTCAATTTTGTTGCTACACTAAGCTAATGGTCACTGGGAAATACAAATTCTGACAATCTGGGTCTTGCTTTTGGAAACAGATTCAAAGCTGCAAGTCAGCCAGTATCTGTGAGAAATGATGATCCACAGTCAAGGAGTGGGACGACACTCTCTCTGTGTAGCTTGATGTTCATGGGTGAACAAATTGACACTGGGATTTGCTGCTTCTCCTTGTGCTGTTACGACTGTTGGTTGTTGAGGTCAGTATCAAAAAGCCATAGGGTTTAGGGTTTATTTCCTGTTCTCAATAGTGTTTATTGTCCCCATATGAGTCAATTAGGTTAAGTCTTGTTCCCTTGTAAAACCAAAAGATGAAAGGAACCCCTAACCCTCAATCATCATCCTTTCTCAAGCAATGAAAAATCAATTACCCAAGGTTGTCCAACATCATCCATTTATCAAGTAATGAATATCAAGTACGTACTTGCCCCATGACAAATGCCAAACCTCATTCTATTGATGAGAAATTTTGAGCAATTGGTATATGGGAGATTTTCCATAATCTTTCATATGGTTGTCCTTGGACAATTGATTTTGCAAAGCTCTTCGTGTGGTCATATTTGGACATTGCTAGAGACAACAAGCTCATTTCCAAGCCTAATTACTTCATTTTTTTCCTAATAACTATGTCCTTTCTTACTAGCTTTCTTAATAATTATCTCTTCTTCTTATAACTACTTCATTTTTTTCCCTTATCCCTGAACATCTATCTATGAACGAAGGTAGTTTGTTTGTTTTGTTTTGTTTTGTTTGTACTTGTGAGATCCACCAAACTGGGATGCTTCAGATCGTGTTCTTGGTCTCTTTGGAAAGCTCTCAATGACGAGGGGTGCATCCCCTTGGTTTCATCGTGTTTGGACTTGTGGTGCAAAAGTTCTTGAATATTGAATGATTTCTTCACTGAAAATTAAATTAAATCATAGCTGAAAATTTCAGAGGAACCAGAATGTGCCTTTGGTGTTGTTGGAAAGATCTTGATGAGCAGGATTTAATGGAATTTATTTGGTAATGTTTGGATTCAGAATGTGGAAGATATTGAAGTTTAATATAAGTCAATCAATTGACAACCCTTGGCTTTACACCTCCATTCATTGTGTACGTTCTCACCTTGCATTCTCACATTTGGTTTGTTCATTTCGCACATCCCATCTGATTATATTTCATAATTGAACTAAATCAACTTAGGTGCCCTTTGCATTATGGTGAAGGTGCATGCATGATCACGAAGATCTTGAAAGCTTTCAAAATTCATAAAGATTTTCCCATGGAAATTCAATAATCATTTAGGTGTGTGCTAGAACTTTCAAGTGTAGAGTATAATGAAAATAGACTTTGTTGAAGTACCTATGAACATTAGAACAAAATGAAAATGGGTCAATTTTTACTTTTCATATAAATATTGTCTTCTAATTTGAGAATCTAACTTTTTTTACTAGTAGTTTAGGATTTATATTTTCTTCTTGATCACTTTCCTTATTTTTTAAAATCTTTGTGCATTTTTCACTTCCTTCATTTGACAAAGAGGATCACCATGGATGAGAAAAGAAAAGAAAATTCTTGTGGTTTGGCCATGTATTGGTGTCTAGACATGAAGGTGCGAAATGTGTTGAATATGCAAGCATTAGCTCTCAATGGAGAATGATTGACTCATGATTTTGAGCATTTGCTTTGATGTTAAGTTGAAATGATTATAGCATGTGGTCTTATGCAAGACAATTTGGTTTTATATCTTTGTTCAATTCTTTTACAAAAAAAGAATGTTTATATAACATGTTACATTTCACTTTTATGTGAGAAACTGGATTCACACATTCAAAGGTAAAATATAGATATGAAAGAAAGCATTTTTAGTTGAAAATATAGTTGCCATATCATTGCAAAGACTTGGGATTGAAAATATTTTAAGTATTATCATATAAATATATGGGGTTGTTAAAATTTCAATTTCAATAAGAAAGAATTGAAATAAACTTTGTAGATTAATTTGAGTTGATTTGAAACATATATTTGTTCAACTTCAAGTGAAAGTTGATTTAGGGTTCTGACAAATGAGTTTGAAATATTTATATTCCTTGCATTATATTTGTAATTGTTGGGTCACATATTCCAATTCTTATTCTAATAATTGGTGAAGAGGATAATTATTGTTGAAAATGTTTTCATTCAACTTTGTTACAAGG
This sequence comes from Sphagnum tenellum, assembly GCA_963921925.1. Classification (NCBI taxonomy): domain Eukaryota; kingdom Viridiplantae; phylum Streptophyta; class Sphagnopsida; order Sphagnales; family Sphagnaceae; genus Sphagnum; species Sphagnum tenellum. The sequence goes on from OY998159.1 coordinate 1,868,637, forward strand.
TATCATTAACACAAAATGTGTGTTTGGGGTTTATGGATTTGGATGGGGAGGAACCTTGCATGAATGGATTGTTTGTAAATTCACAAAAGTTGCAAAATATTACATTAAAATAAAATAACCATATAAATTAAATGAAGATTATGCATATTTGGTTTAATATTGGGTGTATTGCCCATTCAATTGATATGTGAATCCATGGACCAAAGTTTCAAATGTGTGTTGAACAAGCTTTTGGAAATTTTAAAGGTAGATGGTGGATCATCATGAAAAATATGTCACTTCAACGAATGATTGATATTATATTCACATATATTATGTTACACAATATTTGCATAATTTTGATGAATGCATTTGATAGATTATTGACACAAAAAATTTAAACAAAATTATAACAACGAATATATGAAGGAGCAATCAAAATAAATAAGAAATTGAAAGGTGAAAAACATAATCATAGTTAAAGTTAGAACCATAATTCACCATGGAAAAAATTGTGATAGAAAAAAAAAAGTTTGTTTTCATTAATTTTTTTGAAAAAGATGAAAATATACGATACGAAATATAAGGATGCATCAAACCACAACCAATTGATTATAACACTACAAAAATAAATAAATAATTCAACATACAATTTGTGAAAATGGAAAATGATATTGAATATATGAATGAATAAAGATATTTCTTGTATTAATGTAATCATATGTGCATCCATATTTTGTGATAGAAATATGATTATTTTGAAACTAGGAATTTTAATTGTTAAATTATTCATTTTTTGAATTTTAAATTTTGTTTAAATGATTTTTTGCATGTGTTTTGATGGTGCAATTTGGGTTATGGTTGCATCACAAAAAAAAAAAAAAGATTTTGAATTCTTTTTATATTGTTCTTATTCCATGACATTTATAAAAGATGCAATGTGTAAAATTCAAATTTTGAAGCCTGAATAGGATGCCACAAAAAAAATGAAAATAAAAAGGTTTTAAGCTTCGATTGATGTCATTGGAGCATGTGAAGAGATGCTTAAATTGACCTCAATGGATGAGCATGAAAAAAATAAAAATCTTACACGACTCAATGAACAATGCAAAGAAAAATAAGATCTTATTCTTCTAATGCACAAAGAGGCTTTTAATGAAACCCTTTTGGCGATAGTTGAAATATTTAGTATATTTAGAATTTTAAAAATATTTTGTCATAAAATATTAAAAAGATGTTATTATTATAAAAGCTTCAAATGATTCTTGAAAGATGACGAAAATTATCACATTGACTACATTGAAATTTTAATTTTAAAATTCATGTTTCAAATTTTTTTTAACAAGCAAATGTTAAACTTTTTTGATAGATGAAACGAACATGCATGAAAAAAAAATCATTTAGGAAATCCAACATCACACGAGGAAATAAATATCTTGGGTTTTTACATTTAACTCATATTTGATTCAATTACTTAAAAGAGAAGATATTATAATTTATAATGAAACACAAATTATTATTTATTTATCTACAAGAAATGGTTACTTATTTCACAGAAAAAACCTTGTAATTCCATTTTAAAAATCTTTGTATTTTATTTTAGCTTTTGTATTTGAGCTAAAAAGGAGTTAAAGTTGAAAGTTATGATTTCATATTTGATCACAAGTTTTTCATTTCTTATTTTCCACATCGAAATTGCAATCCAATTGATTATGAACAATTCATTAAATTATTTTCAACAATGTATTACATTTTTGTCAATTTATGCAACTTAAAAAAAACAAAGTAAATGAAATATGCCTACAATAAATCAATTGATTTGTCATGGTAGAGAGTCAAAATAGCGCACATAACGTATTCGAGCTTTGACTCAATAACCTCTAACCTACAAATAAATTTATTTATTTTTCAATGCTGCATTTGAATTTTCATACCTTTAAGATGCACATATTATAGAATTGTAGCACTTTATATTATTATTTTTTCCATTTTTTTGTTTTTATCTTTGTGATTTCCCCTTTGGGTGAATTTGGTGTTTTTATGTTACAATAATACATTGTAAAAGACATGTGTTTTTTTATTATAACTACACAATTTATTTAAGTTAAGGTTTTGGGTACCAAAACTTTATCTAAGGTTTTATGTTTATGTTTCACATCAATATGTTGCACATTTCAAAGTTCTTTAATGTTTCAACTTTGAATTGTGTGATAGATTTAATTAACATTTCATATTTTTTTATGTTGTAAATTTATATTCACTCTTATTCATTTTTTAACATTTTTCTTAAATCAATTTGAAAAAATCACAAATTTTTACATAGCTCAAATTCTATTCAAATATTTTACATGATCTCAAATAGACATAATTTTGTCAAAATCATCTGTCATGACATGCCATCATAGGATTATTCATTTCAAAACATTTTTCACAAGATTTTGTGAATTTGCTCATATTCACTTATTGATTTCTCCTATTCATTAACCGTTAAATGTTTTTTCATTCTTCTTGCAAGATCAACCAAGTCCAAATGTATTAAAACCTCATCCACAATTCAATGGTTCTGCAATGTTTTCAATGGTGAGGGTTTTCATTTATGAAAAAAAACTTGAAAAACTTAATAAGAAGATGAAAAATCCAATCGAATCATGATATATATATAACATTAAAAAAAACCTTATATCATAAAAATTTAAAAATGAATTCCATATTTTTTAAAAAGATAAGAAATGTTGAAATCATATGTTTAATCACCAAAAATATTTCGAACAACGTGCATGCATGAAAAGGGTTGGCTATTTGAAATAATTGCGGTAGAAGAGTGTCAAGTTGGAATCCCAATGCTTGAACAAGACATCATAAAGGTGGATGAAGATGAAAGTCATGTGCTCCAATTCGATCTAGTGGAGGAGTGTGAAAAGGTGCCTAAATTAAACCAAGTGGACGGCCATCAAAAGAACCAAGTCCTTGCACAAAACTTAGTGGACAAATGCAAAGAGAACCAAAATCCTATCATTATAATGTGTGAAGGCTCTTATTGAAACCCTTTTTGAGGTAGTTAAAACATTTAATGTACTTAAAGTTTTATCTTAAGAAGTTTCACAAAACATTAAAATGATAGTATTTTGACATAAACTTTCAAACGATTGTCAACATATGGCGAATATTGTGACATGGATTAAATTGAAATTAAAAAATATATATTCCAAAAATGTTTTTAACAAACAAATGTGAGACATTTGTTGTGAGAACAAATATGCATGAAAAAAAATTCATTTTTAGTGTAGAATCCATTGCCATGTGAGGATATAAGTAGCTTGTAAATCCATGGTTTTAAGTTGAATGTTCGAAATGTGTTTAATGCACTTAAATATGCATGACAATACCATTTCATTATTTGCATGAGAGTTCAACTAGAAGCAAGTACATCAAATGTGAAAAAATCATAATTATAAGGTGTGCAACCATTGTTTCAAGCTTATACTTAGGCATTTGAAACAAACCAACATTATTATTTTTTAGTTTGTACCTTGTTCAATATATTATTTAATGATATTTCATTAATTTTGTATTAAGATGAACACATTAACACAAATACCAATTCACAAGTTCATTTGTTCAAAATCAACACATTGTATTTATGTTGTTAGAGATGCAATTTGATTTCTTCTCATTTTTTTATTTTATCAAAAAAAAATATTTTTGTTTTTATAAAATGACCATGTGTGAGTAAATTTTCAAATAATTAAAATTATTTGTGTTTGGAATTTACACCAAGAATTCATGCCTATCCCATGAAAACCCACAAAATATGAAAATAACAAAACTATGCATTTTACAAATAAATAAAATGCGTAGACATGATTTATAAAAAATTAGATAATTAATAAACACCCATTTTGACCACAAATAAAAATTTAAAAACTTCGAAAACCCATTACACAATTTTAAATCGAAAGGTTTTAAGTTTAAAACATATTTTTATTTTTGGTCGATGTTGTATATATTTTTTTCATCCTTTTGAATTGCAATGAATGTTTCAATTTCATGATATTAACATTTTATTGGGCTTCAAAATTTGAAATGACCTTCAAATCAATAATTTTTTTCATTGTTTTTGTTTTTAATGAATGTTGCTTCTAATGCATTTGTGATATCTTAAACCACAATTTTTGCTTGAACACTTTAAGTGAACAATTTTATTATAGTTTATAAATAAGATATAATCATTAAAATACTTATTTCATTTATATTTTTGATATTTAAAATAATTCCTAAAATCCTTTTAGGGCTCAAATTTTATGAAAAATAAATGCATCATGAATGTTTTCAAAGCTCTTCTGCAAGGAGCTAATTTGATTGGCTCCTAACAAAGTTAGGTACAGTAGATTTAGAGTGCCAAGATTATTATTATTATTGTTATTATTATTTTATTGTCCTAGTTGTGCTATAGCCAAATTTGGCTAATGTATGGCAATGTATGGTTGCCAATATGGTTAAACCACAAAAGTGGAAAAATAGAGCCCTGAAACTACCCACTAATAGAAATTGCTTTTGTCTTTTTCTGTCTTTCCATAAACCCTAAACCCTAAAACCTTAAACCCTAAATCCTCAAACCCTAAAGTTTTAAACCTTAAACCCTAACTCCTCGGGCAATGGTTTTAGGGTTTGGAGACCACCCTTTTTGTTCTTCGACTAGTGTGCGTTTCCTCGCAACAGTGGCGCTTTCTTGGGGGTGGGGGGGAAGGGAAATCTTTCGAGTTTCTGTCGGATGATGATGGAGTTCACGAATAAGGCGAGGAAGAAGTTGGGTGTTGTCGTGAATCGGCGTATGATTTCTTCTTTGCGTCTGAAGTTTGAATTCAGTTTTTTGTGCCGGTTGTGAAGTTGCAAAATGCTCGGATGCAGCAGCAGCAGCAGCTCTTGTTTTCTTTTGTATTGCCACAACACCACTTGTGGAAGTCATCGAGTATGGCATCGATGAAGTGAAAGCGTCGTTGTAGATTGCTGCATTTCTTCGTTCGATCCTTCAAGATCATGGCATTGCGACGACTCACCCCAGCATTGACCTGTCCCTTGGTCGTTCTCTCGGGTGAGCTTTAGGGTTTTCCTTCTTTTTCTGCTGCGTCTTCTTCTTCGTCTTCTTCTTCTTTTAGTCTTGTGCCATAGAGAATTCTAAGCATTGGGTATACTGTCAACTGCACATGCCAGGTTCTGGACGGTGGTGGCACAGGGTTTAGGGTAATAGGGGATTCTAATCATTGCAGCACTGTCAACTGCCTATTTCCAGGTTCTGGACGGCGGTGCCACAGCAGCGTCGCCTCTTTGGGAGCAGATCTTCCAGTAACTGCAACAGATCCTTCCATGGGTAAGCATGTTGGTGTTTGAATTTTAGGGTATGGGGTTTAGGGTTTAGGGTTGTCTCAACCTCACTACTAACCAGCAATGTGTGTTCATAATCTATAAGATACCCTTGCAATTTAAGCCAAGAAATAAACTCTAAGCTTTTTGGGGGGAAGCCATGAGACCCACCAGCAGCAACAAAGTGACATCAGGAACATTCTGATGTTTAGAATCGTATTGAAATGCTATATTGTCTATGAGCATGAGGCGCTATGGAACATAATTTGTACCTCAAAGATCTCACAAGCTCTCACAGATTTCTTCTGTTTGATAAGATTGGCACCAATTGAGGAATGTTGAAGGGGTTTTAGGGTTTAGGATTCATTACCTCCAATTGCTCAAGTTTTTTTGTGCATTCAGCATTGTGTTTGATGAAAATTGGGGGGATTTGATGCATAATAACACCACTGTGTGCAACATCAAATTCTCCTCCTCATGTAGTATTACAGCAAACAGGGCTACCATATGTTAAGATCTCTGTAAGGTTATATTTCTCTCACCAGTTGCTGCAATCTTGGCAGGTCCGAAAAGGACCATAGAGAAGCGTTGGCAGGAATTCTTTTCAGATCCTTCGCAGTGGTTTGATCACAGGTTGGAGAAGGTAACTGCTTTCATATTTCTCTTGTTGACATGGAACTCTTTAAGTCGATTCAATTCATGCTCTTTTGTGCTAGTCTAGTTGTCTGCATCCCGCTGTAAAGAAATGTGTTGTTGCTCATGAATTGGTTTTTGTATTACTGGGTATAGGTAAATGCAAGGTATCCTGACTTCAAACATAAGAAGACACAGGAGGCATTATGGCTTAATGGCAGATTAAACCCCCCTTGGGTGGAATCAGAGCTGGCAGCAATTGTACCAGGGACTGTACAATCAAATGCTTTTCACTGGAATAGAAAGCTTGAAAGATATGCTAAGGCTCGGCAATATGAGAAGATGTTGGAACTTTTTCAACAAATGAAACAAGAGGGTACAACTCCAGACAGTCTCACTTTTGTCAGAGTGCTCAATGCGTGTGCAAGTTTACGAGCACTAAAAGATGGAAGATCCATTCACAAACAGATTGTGCAAAGTGGCTTAGAGTCTGATATCTATGTGGGGAGTAGCCTCATTGACATGTATACTAAATGTGGGAGCCTTGAGGAAGCTTGGGGTGTGTTTAACAGGATGCCCACACGCAATGTGGTCACTTGGAATTCCATGATCCTGGGGCATGTGAAATGTGGGCAAGGGCAGAAAGCACTGGAACTGTCTCGACAGATGCAAAGTGCAAATGTACAGCCAACTCCAGTCACCTTTGTTGGGATGTTGAATGCATGTGCTAGTGTAGGAGCACTTAAAGAAGGCAGGGTTGTTCATGAACAGATTGTTCAAAGCAGATGTGAGTCTAATCCCTTTGTGGGTACTAGCCTTGTTGACATGTATGCAAAATGTGGGAGCATAGATGATGCTTGGAGAGTGTTCCAACAGTTGTCTACACATGATGTGGTCACTTGGAATTCAATGATTATGGGATATGTGAAATGTGGCCAAGGGCAAAAGACTTTGGAACTGTATCGACAAATGGAATTGGAAGGGGTGCAGCCTGATGCTGTCACTTTTATGGGGTTGCTGAATGCATGTGCAAGTTTACAAGCTCTTGAAGAGGGCAGACGCATTCATGTGCAGATTGTGCAGACTGGTTTTGAGTCTCATGTATATGTGGCTAGTAGCCTTGTCAACATGTATGCCAAATGTGGGAGCCTTGAGAATGCTTGGACAGTGTTTAACAGGATGCCTGAACGTGATGTGGTTGCTTGGAGTGCCATGATTTTAGGACATGTGAAATGTGGGCATGGGCAGAAGGCATTGGAACTGTTTCAACAAATGCAACATGCAGGGTTGCAGCCAGATTCTGTGACTTTTGTGGGGATGCTGAATGCATGTGCAAGTGAGATGGCTCTAGAGGTAGGCAGGAATATTCACGAGCAGATCGTTCAGAGTGGCTATGAGTCTGATGTCTTTGTGGGCGGTAGCCTTGTTGACATGTACACAAAATGTGGGAACATAGAGGATGCTTGGAAGGTGTTCAACCGAATGCCCAAACGCACTGTGGTTTCATGGAATGCCATGATTCTTGGGCATGTGAAATGTGGGCAAGGGCAGAAGGCATTGGATCTGTTTCAAAGAATGAAACAGGAAGAGGTGCAGCCAGACCCTGTCACTTTTGTAGGAGTTCTGAATGCCTGTGCTATCATAGGGGCAATAGAAGAGGGTAGATGCATCCATGCACACACAATACAAAGTGGTTGTGATTTAGATGGCTATGTTGCTACCAGCCTGATTGACATGTATGCCAAATGTGGGAGCCTAGAGGACGCTCAGAAAGTGTTCAACAAGATGCCAGCACATAATATTGCCTCTTGGAATGCCATGCTCGGAGGCTATGCCATGCATGGACATGCTGAGAAAGCTCTTGGACAGTTTGAACAGATGTGTGAAGCAGGAGTAGAGATCAATTCAGTCACATTTCTTTGTCTTTTGGCAGCTTGTAGCCATGCTGGTACAGTGGATGAAGGCATCCACTATTTGGAATCTATGGGTTCAGTTTATGATATTTCTGTGGCAGTGGAGAACTATGCCCGTGTGGTTGATCTTCTTGGCCATGCTGGCTGCCTTCACGGCACAGAGGACTTGATCAATACCATGTCATGTGAACCAAATGTTGTTGTGTGGAAAGCCTTGTTTGCTGCTTGCAGACTTCACGGTAATGTGGAGATGGGAGAACGAATTGGAAAGCTTGTCATTGCATTGGACCCTGGGAATGTCATAGGCTATGAGCTACTATCAAATATCTATGCCGCAGCAGGCAAGTGGGATCTCAGGGAAAATATTCAACGACAGATGTCAGAAAGGGGTGTAAGGAAATGAGGCATGATGCAACATGGATTGAACTGAACTTTGAAGTACATATGTTCAGAGTAGTTGACCAAGACCATCTTCAAAGGACAGAAATCCATGCAGGCTCAAAGAGATTCTCTGTCCAGCTGCCATTATGATTGGCACAAGGTATATCCCAGACACAAAGTTTCATGTTACAGGATGCAAAGTGGGAAGGAGAAATGGGATTTCATCTTTGTCATCAATGTGACAGGCTGTTCATCACATATGTGCTAATTAGTGACAGGATGCACAGTGGGGAATTTTCTGTAATGGGTGAAAGCCTGATGGAGCAATGCTGTGTGGAGGCTGTCAATCAATGGATAAAAGTTACTCTGCTACTGCATTTTGTATTTTCAAATCTGTGTCAGTAAGCTTTTTGCAATTGCTGGTGCTGGTGCCCAGCTCATTTCAAAGTTGGTTGGGGCAACAATGATAGTGAGGGGAGGCAAATTGCTTTCATCACTTGAAGAAATGGTCTTTGTTCTCATGGGGATTCTTGGCGAGTGGTGTTGAGTTCTACTTCATTTCTGCATTTCACAGGTGTGCCTGACATGGAGCCAAAACTAGCACAAATCTTTGCAACTCATGGAGGACTGCACAGGGGTGGAGGATGAAGTGACCAGACTGTAGTTAGCAAACTGGAGATACAAGCTATCAGTGACTCCCATGAAGCAGGAGTGTGCAGAAAGAAGAGGAAAAGTTCCTTTCTTTTTGTCTGCAAACCATTTTTGTTACTCTGACAAAATCTAGACAGTTTCTAGATGGGGCCTTAAATTCAAGCTTCAGCATTCACATTCTGGATTGCTTTTCATGCTTAAGCAGCAGCAGCAAAATATGCTAAATTTTGCTCCCCACTTTTGATTCAACCATGCAGAATAGGGTGGTTAGTAGGTGAGGGCATTTAGGTAGGCAGGGGCAAGTGAAGGGTTGGTATGGGGGTAGAAACTTTTTATTACAACAATGATCTTAATGGAGACACATTCAAAACCATTTACCAACTACAAGCATATTTCTGACCATCATAATTTAGGTAGATACGTACCATGTACATGCCTTAATAACTAGCTCGTCTTGCAGGAGGTGGCAAAGTTGGCTGCCGCACCCAATTCTATTTCCAGTATGCACAGGCAAAACCTGACTTCAGTTGCTGTTCACAAACAATTCAGTTAATTTATTAAAAACAAATGTGTTTTGAAAATAAGCGTTGTTGATACATGCAGTGATTAGTATAACAGATAATTCTTTTGGCCAATTCTCTTCTGATTTTCTATTTGAACAATCACAGGACAAAATTTAACTAAAATCAGTGGTAGACTCATTGGAAAGACTAGATCTGATAATTATAGTGCAGTGAACAATTGATTTAGATATGAAAAAAATGAAAATCTTTCATGGTATGTTAACAATGTCACGATCCTTCACACTTGGAATGAGTGGAGCTTGCACAACTGATTACAGTAGCTACATCTGTGAACCTACAGCTACAAGTGCTAAATCCTTTGGATAACTCATCTTGTATTCCCAGCATTTCCTCATCTGCCTTTTGTCTCTGCAACAAAGCTGACACCAAAATGGTCGATGCTTTGGAATAAATGCCAATCTCCAATAAAGAGTCCCTTGTGCAGTGGGTCTTACCATAAAATTTCACACAATGGTCAATGATATTTTTTGTGGAATTGTGCGAGATTTGTGCGCAAGAGAGGTTCACCTCGAAGTGATGCCACAGTGGTTCCAGTTATGTAAACCTCCACAAAATCACCAGGCTCCAAGTTCACCATCACTTGAGAGCATCTGTCCCTATTTATGATCTCACATGTTTCTTCCAATCCAGAATCCTCCCCAGTATGAAGAGAATCAGGGACTGGTGTTCTAGGAAAGACAACCTTGTGCCCTTTGTCACTCTTCCCAATCAACTCAGTCTCAGGGGCTCTCTTATTTGGGCCCTCCACAAGTACGAGCTGTGTGGATCCCAACTGTGATTCAAACCTTGGGGTAGTAGTCCGCCGAAAGGTTGCAATTAACTCTGACAAGCGCCGTTGTTTCACAGACTCTGGAACATCATCTGCATAATTTCGATGTGCATGAGTGCGTTCTCTCATACTGTAGGCAAACATGTAGGCCATGTCATAACCAACTGCTTCCACAAGTTTTAAGGTATCCTCATGGTCTTCTTCTGTCTCCCCACAAAATCCTGCAAATTCATCCTGACGGTTAAAAGATATTTTTGAATGAAAGCACAAGAAGTGGCATCTAGCATCCATAGAAGTACATGAAATTTGCATTCAGCAGACTGATCTGACAACTGTTAACAAACTCGATACCCTCAACCTTGAATCAAAGAATTAGAAAAGTAATTAGAATCTTGAGCAACAGTTTGCCAAGGGACATGCATTCTCAATGGCTATGAACATGGCATCCAAAGTATAGATGCTCCCAAGCAGTTGACTAAAGAAAAATACAAAACAAAAGACTATCAGAGAAAGAACTGACCAGTAATAAAATCACTGCTGATACTAACATCTGGGAGTATAGTCCGTATCCTCTCCACACACTCTAGATATGCATCCTTTGTATAACCCCGCCGCATCCTTTCTAACACTCTGGAGCTTCCACTCTGAGCAGGAAGATGAATCATATTACAAAGATTGGGCCGTTCTCGCATCAGATATAGCAACTCATCAGGGAAATCCTTTGGATGTGGAGATGTAAAGCGAAATCGCATTTCTGGATACCGGATTGATAAACAGTCAAGCAGATGGCAGAATCTCTGACCCCCTTCCTTAATTTTATACAGGGTTGAAAACCCAGGGCTCAAAATTGTGGGGGATGTAAACCGATTATCTCCATTGCTGCCCTCTGCAACAGAGGCAATATCACCATCCCCTTCCTCCTCTCCTACAAATATGTTCACATTGTTGTCTTTGAACCAGCTTCCATCATAGCCTTCAACAACATTACCTGATCTGTCATTGTAGCTGTTCACATTCTGTCCTAAAAGCATAACTTCCCTCACACCTTGCTCCCAGAGCTCACCAACCTGCAAGCTCCAATCCTGCTGATTTCAGGCTCTCTACCATTTCTCTGCAGACCAGTCACTCTGTTTCTGGAGTGGTGTCATATTTCCAACACTTAATTTACCAAGGTTTGCGTTCTGCAACTTTTTGATGACTGGCTACTCTTTGAGATGCTAACATATACATATTGTGTATTTCAGGAAAAGCTGGTTGCTCATCTTCTAATTGTGTTCTGTGGTTAGGCCTGACATTTACTGATCCAGCAGCTGTTAGTCAGATTCTGCTCACCTCTCTAACAATAGAGTCAACTGGACGTGACCGCTCCCTCCCTCGTGTGAATGGAACAATGCAGAATGAGCACATGTTGTTGCAACCACGCATAACTGACACAAATGCTGTCACAGAGTTCTGTGCAATCCGCACAGGTGAGACATCTGCATAGGTTTCTTCAAGAGAGAGAAGTGTGTTGATTCCTGTTTGACCTTCATCGACTAGAGAAAGCAACCGAGGGAGATCCCTGTGAATTCAACAAATTGGCATCAATCCCCTGGCATTAATGCATAGTCGAAATCATTGCTATTAAATTATATGGCAACAAAACTACATAATCCAGTTCCATTTACAACCCTTTTGCTGTCATACCCACAACTAGATCCACAGGAATTTCAGTTTGCAATTTCTGCTTCCTATGAGACATTGAGGGCTGTAGCATTCACCCATTAAGTCACCTGTATGCATCTGGTCCACACACAACATCCACCATTTTATCAGCAACTATCAACTTCTCCTTCAAGCGCTCAGCCATGCACCCCAGCACTGCAACCTTTGGAGGGTTCACTGGTCTTGTCAATGTCAGTGCCCTATTACGTCTCCACCTAATTCCATGTGCACAGGAATTAAGTCCATGAGAAAACTAACAGACACTCCTTAGAAGACAACCTTGAAATCAAAGCCTCAGAAATTAAAGCTTGTTTGAAAACACAATTTACTATATTGCTTTGCTTAGTATAGTAGTAGCCTTTGTGTTGAAGGGCCCCATCCTTACTTCAACAAAGTAGGAGACGAAAGAGGCGAATTTCCACTATGTGGAAAGCCCACCTTCAAGTACTGGAATCTACTACAAACATGATTTAGCATCTGCCCTAGATATTGCATTGCTCTAAATAGCTGATCAAGATACATCTATTTGCTCCAGTGAAATGAACAAAGAAAAGCCCTAAATTGTGAAGGGATGTTGTCAAACCTGGTTTTCAAGTGCTTGAAGTAATTGAGGCGGTGCCATATCTTGTGTTCAGCATTCTCTCTGATTGCACATGTGTTGATAAAGATGATGTCAGCTGCTTCAGGTTGATCAACAATCTCTGTGTAGCCTGCATCTTTCATGATTGCTAGCACTATTTCCATGTCATTCACATTCATTTGGCAGCCATATGTTTCAACATACATCCGGCCCCTCTCCACCTTGCTCCCAAGGTCTTCCTCCAAATATGGCACCTGTGTTGCCCTGCAAAGAAATCATCACAAAAATAAAACATCATCCCCTCCTCTTGCTGTCTTCCAGAACATTTTTAGTTTCCTCTTATGCTTGGCTTGCTCTTGGACCGAATTCCAGGAAGATAAGGAACCTGACAAAGAGAAACCCTAGGTCACAAAAGAAAGTAGCGCTGTGCAATTTCCAGGAATTCAGGTGAGCAGGTTACCTGTGATTCAAGCCTGCTGCAGAAACATTTTGTTTGAGAAAATCCTGGAAGCGTGGTCCTGGAAGAGGCAGGTCCTTCGTTTCCGTGTTGACTCCCAATGCTGGTGCGGATGAAGAAGAAGAAGGAGAAGAAGGCAAGGAAGCAGCGGCGGAGACAAAAGAAACGGATGCTGCAGAAGATCGCAAAGGACAAGGCAGCAGTAGCCACGGAGCATATTCCGCTCCTCTCAAATTCCTCGACGCTGTTCCAAGTGTGCTGATTCTTCGAGGCACGGAACAGCGACAACTGAAAGCCGCATACATTTTGAGCTGTTGTTGTGTAGGAATAGTATCGAGGTCAAACCTGAGGAGATTGTTGTTGTTGTTGTTGTCACACAACAGACGAGGAGTCAAGAACAACAGCTCCTTTCTCTTTCGTCCCGGGATTGATTTGCTGCATACGGGTGGAAATACAGCTCCACCGGATAAGAAGAATACATTGCCTGCTGCTCTCCGAGCCGGCGACGACGCCAAGGGATTCATAAGCAGCAAGTAAAGCAAATCCCTCCTGTTTTCCTACTCCTTTTCCTCACGTCCTATCCTCTCCTCCATCGACTGCGGTCCTCTTCACCGTTCGCCGTCGTCCTTTCGTTCTGCGCCTTCTGCCCTCGGCTCCTTCTTCTTTCGTCCTTGTTTTAGGGCGTTCACGAGGCCGATTCTGCCGTTCCTTTCGGCTCAATTATATCACAGAAAATGGCTTTAGAGGCCGATTCTGCCCTTTCCTGTGGGCTCCATCATAACACAGAAAATCCCTTTAGCGTTCAATTCTGCCCATTTCCTTTTGGGCTCAATTTCAATGCAGAAAATCCCTTTAGGGCTCAATTCTGCCCATTTCCTTTGGGCTCAATTATCACACAGAAAATCCCTTTAGGGTTTAATTCTGCCCATTTCCTATTGGCTCAATTATAACATAGAAAATACCTTCAGAGGTTGATTCTGCTCTTCCTTTCGACTCAATTATAAAACGGAAAATAACTTTTAAGACAGGTTCTGCCCTTCCTATAAGACACATGGAATGTCGTTTGAGGCCGGTTCTGCCACTCATTTTGGCTCAATTATGGAAAGTGCCTTGATTTGGTCTTAGCCTTCTACTGCGGTCTCCTTCTTCTTAGGTCATTCTAGGGCGTACATAGCTTTAGAAGCTGATTCCGCCCTTCCTTTTGGCTCAATTCTATCTTAGAAAATGCCTTTTGAAAGTTTCGAAATTCTCTTATGATGAGTTTCAATCAACTTAAGCTCATTGCAACAAAACAATTCGAACTTGGGAGGCATCTCAACTAATCGATATGCAAGCACAATATATTGTGTGTTGTAACTAGTGTTGTACCTCAAGAAGGAGTCGATATGCAAGCACAATATATTGTGTGTTGTAACTAGTGTTGTACCTCAAGAAGGAGTCATTGTGTAGATTTCATGAAGAACGTTAGAACAACCAAATGAGGGAATGCTCAAGTAGAGAAGTGAACCAATTATGGCAATGTGCATCCTTTCCTTTAACTTGTGGTTGATTCATTGGCGTTCACCATTTGTCAACAACCAATTGGATGTCACTCTTGCTTTTGCACATTTGTTTAGGATTCTACCTCCATCCTTGCACAAGGATACTTGAGATTCCACACCAACATGAAAATTAGGGTATGAAATCATGGTAGACATTTAAAGTTTAAGTGGAACGTTACCTATTGTATTTAGTTCTCTTGCTCTTGTTCCAAACCTTATTTTGTTCATACTCAGAGCCAACCTTTTCTTGCTCTTGTTCCAAAGCTTCTTTTTTTTGTTCCTACTTAGAACCAACCTTTTGCCAACTTAAGTATGCTTTGCATCAACATCGAGTGTGAAGTGATGATCACCATCAAAGCAAAGGTGCATGTAAAAATTATGAGATGAAATGTTCGCAATGATTATTTGAAGTTTATTAGGGCCTCACAAGTTTTGGTTAAGGTTTTGGGTTCCTTCAACCCAAAAATGGCAAAAGTTCAAAAGCTAACTATGCATGTGTAGGTATGTGTAATTTGGAGCTTTGTCATTTAAATTGTTGTTATCATTTTCATTATGGACTTATGCATGCACATTGATGATAATCAAGGGATATGGAGACAAAGAAGGATAGCTTGGAGCATGAACAAAAGTTGGAAATAAAATATAATTACAAAATTCAAAATCACTTTAGTAATGAACTTGAGTTTGCCATTGTTGGATGGCAAGGTGTAATGAACACTAAGGTTGCCAAAGGTAAAAACTAACCTAAAAACTTCAAGAAGAGAGGAGACATGTGTTTTTCACACTAAAATAATAAGCATCCATGTTTAATTTGATGATTACTAGTCACCAAATGCATAAGGACATAACTTATAACATCTCCACAGTAAATTAGCTCCATATTTAAAGTGAAAGATGTTTTTGTGCTTATTGAAACCTCCAACAAATTAAGGAGTATAGTGAGAATTTTTCTATCATTTTGTGTCCAATGTCCCAATGATGTTGATTAATTATAGATTAAATATGCATTCAAATAGATTTTAAGAAAATAATTATATTTTTTTGTATTTTTAAAGTTATCCAAAATTGTACAAATAGGTGAAAATAGATGAATTATTGAATATTCTCCATTTTCAACATGATGTAGTTTTAAAATGTACTTGTAAGTTCTTAATGATTAAATATTACAATAGATTACATCAAAATTATAATGGAAAAGTAGAATTAAACTAATTTGACTAATCATTTTTAAACATACTTGTTATCTATTTTTATTGTGCCAAAGTTTTTCAAATTTTGTCATCACCTCATTATAAATTCAAAGAAAAAGACCATGCTTTTATTATGTTATTTTAAATAATTTTCAATCTATTTTATTTTACTTCTGTAAAAAACTAGACTATTTTTTTATTGTTATGAAATAACTATTTTTTTATATACTTTACCATGCTATCACCCATTAAATTCATTTCCTGAAGGGAAGACATAATAAAAGGAGTCAATGATTGTGTTGACTACCAAATTTTCTAAATGGCCCCCATGGTTTTGAAAAATGACCACATGAATCTTCAACATTAAAATGTAATAAGGTTTAGTGGATAATGTTTGTATACTTGTGAATATGCATTTCCATAATTCTTGTGTAATTTGAAGATGTTTAAGTAGTCATAAAATGAATACAAAGTAATGGGAACTTAATGTTGATTAGTGTTTTTAAATTTCAAACTTGTTTAATGTCTTGATGGCCTAATCCATCCTTGCACTTAGTAATCCCTTGTGCCTTCCTTAAAACTACCAACCTTGTCCATGGTGTTAGTTTTTGAAATTGATTTCATCATATTGGTTTTCAAACATGAAGAATAGTAAATGTGGGACATGTTGGGATGAAGTTTCATAGACATGTAAAATTTTGTTCATGGAATGAACACTTTTTCAATTAAGATTTTGACTTGATATTTGTGATAGAATTGATTTGCATGAACCCATGTTTCCAATGTAAACTATAATTTCATTAATGATAAGCTTGCTTAGATTTTTCCTTTCTTGTTTTTATTCCAACTCTTTCTGTTTTTTACAAGTTCATGAATTGTGTCATCCTATGTTATAATATGTTGGTTGCAAAATGACAATACCAATGGATTCCAAAAGATTTTGGCCTCACCTTTCAAACTACTTTGATTATCTTATTATTTGGTTTTTTGTTTAATTGGTTCTAAAATTTCAAACTTGTTTACTTCTTTAGTTTTTCAAATACTTAGTTTTCAAATTTCAACTCACCTAATTATTTAAATTCTTTGAATGTCAAATTTCGAATTCATATTAATTTCTAAGTGACCTATTGAAGTTGGTTAATTTATTTGTTTTGACATCAAGTCAACACATATACTTATAAAATTAAAGCGAGGTTTACATAATCATGATGTACAAGATCATAAGACCTCATACATTTCATACAAAAACACAATCTAAAATTGGTTTTACAAATAACAATTCCCTTCTTATCATGTTTGGACTAATATTTTGGGTACCTAATGAATTGATTGTAAGATGTGTTGAACACGTATTGGAGTAATTATCATAAACTTACTTTGCATTTAAATTACCCAATCATGTTTCAATTAACAATCAACATTTAAATATGTTATGTCTAAGATTTTGTTTGTAGGTCAAGAAAGTGTTACACTAGGTAAAATCTTTTATAATATTAATGTTATAGAGATGGAACTTCTCCTGGTCATGCCATCTTGTTTTATTTAGCATAAAGCTTATGAAGCATTTTAAAAATATGGTTCATAAGACATGAGTTCTTCATGTATGTTTTTGGCATATGTCAAAACATGTAAGGCCTTCTTTGCACATTTCTTTCATATTTTAGAACATGTAAATCATTCCCAACTTGTTTTGAAATGTTTTTATACATGTAAGTCATTATTGGCATATTTAGAAATATACGAGATTGTTAACAAATAAAAAATGAATAGTTCCAACACTTAGTTCCTTCCTCCTAAACTTAATATTGCTACTATTTCATCTTGATCTCGTTTTTGATGTTTTATTCATCATGTTTTGTTACACATTTGTTCATAATTAATCACCACATGTAGGCAAGGATGTTGGTCAAAGAAATACTAATTACATCCCAAGCAACATTTAATTAAATCTAATTTAAATAAAATTCACAATATTCTCTTGTGGACCCAAACAATGCACATTTGATTCCATGCAACAACCTACAAAAGCCCATTTTGATCAAACACACAACAAAACTCATTGTAGATACATTATGTATATGTATCAAAATAAACATGGCACCCAATTGAATGGATTAAAAAAAATTGAATCAAAATTTGGAACTTGCTATGATATGGTCCAAACTTAATCCCTTAAAATCACATGGTCATTCAATCCATACAATCTTCATCCACAATACAATATGTGCATAAACATCATGTTTTATATAAGCTCTTGAATATAATTCCTTTTGTTTTTGGATCCCAACACCGTTTATAGTCCTTCCTTTTCTCTTCCAAAGATGCCACTCAAAACAAATTAGAAAATTCCATAATACCAAAAATTAAGAAACCATACAAAATTATAATGTTCTCATTTAATAACTTCCCAATGTTTCATCAAAATTTGTCTTATCACTAGCCCCAATTTCATACAATTTTTTTATCTTGATAATTAGCTTCTACTCAATTTAATAAATGCATCCCCCAAGAAACATAACCAACCAAACCCAGACATTGAAAGAAAAATTTGCAATAGATAGTGTGTTTCCTTCCTTTTGTGTCACAAGACAATCTTAACATGTTTCAAAGCGCATCTTGGCATGTGTTTGTGCATGACATTTCATTGTAACATCATGAAAATTTGAGAGACTTATAATTCTTACCAAACTTAACCAAATGGAACATATAATCCCTTATCTTATAGCTTTCATCAAGAGCTTTTCAAAATTGTGCATTTTTTTTTCCTAATCAAACATGATTTAACTTTTGAAATTGCACTTTGAATGGTTGGGAATGATTTTTTATAATATATGTTTGTTCTTGTAATGCAAGACCACTTTCTTATTGAAATCTTTAAAAAATATGAAGATTATCCATATTTTGACCCCTTCCCCAAACCTATTCCAAATGACAAAAAAATCAACTAGCAACACACTTTCTAAAACATGGGAAACTTGTTTTTAAAACATTTTGAAACTTATGAAACCTTCTATAGCTTTCAAAACACCAAACATTTCAAATTTTATAAAGCTTCCTGAAGCATTGCAAAATTAAATTTAACGAAAAGGAAAAAAATCAATCATGACCTTGTAAAGATTTGAATGTTAAACCAACAAGTGAATAAAAAACAACAAAACAAATGAACATCCAATGAAATATTCATTAAGTTTGTCAACAAACAACAAACAAATCTGAATTACAAAACTTAAAGCACAAGCCAACAAATAACAAGAAACAAAGTAGTGTTAAGAAAACAAGCAAATTTACAAAGGAAAAAAAAAGTTATGAGCAAATAAAAAAGCAACAAGAAACAATTTTTTTTAAAACAAAAAAAAAAAAAAAAAAACAAGAAAAAAAAACCAATAAACAAAACAACAAGCAAATAAAACATTGAACACGAAACTGAATTTTGAATTTGCAAAATTTGGGGTGAAATGGTTGCCATGTTTTAGCACCTAAAAACTTGGATTTGAAGATTCACAAAGAATTAAAGGAATCTGCTCATCAAGTGTATTCAAATACCATACTCACCACTAACCTTCAACAATATTTTTACAAAATGATAATTTTTAAAAAAAAAAGGTTTTGACAATCTCATATTGAATATTTACATCAAATTATAATTAGTATATAATTTTACTACTAATTTAAACCAATAAATTACCTATAAAATTTGACTTGACAACTTTGCCCCCAAAAAACAGGTTCACCACATTTTACCTAAAGAATCTAAACCTATGTTAAGGGTTGGGAAAAAATAATTTAATTTAATTTAATTTAATTGATTTCTGGTTCCAATTCTAGCAAAAGGCTGGTTTCACAATTTGACTACATTACAACTACATTTTCAAAAAGGTTTTTCCTTGGTCATTTGGTGCGGGTTTAGTTCCAGGTCCCAAGAAACTGAACCCTTTTGCCAATTTAGTTCCAGGTCCCAAGAAATTAAACCCTTAAGGTTTCACACTGGATTTTTTACCAGGCTGGCTGCCTTCCTTGCTTCCCAAGTCTTTGGCAGTTACTATGAGCTTTCCTTCCGACGACTTCGCTCTTCCGCGTAATCCCCGTGCATGTCGCAAAATACGTTCCTATTTCTGTTTCTCGAGATCCGTCGTCGCGCTTGCTTGCTTTCGATCTTCAAAACATTTCTCTGCTTCGTCGTCGCAGTTTCTGAGACTATGGACTCGTTTTCTAATGTCGACTCCAAATCAGGGGCCTCATGAAGCAGCAGCAGCAGCAAAAGTAGCTTGAAGCTCTCCACAATCAAGTGCCAAATCTCGGAGTTCGGTGTTGAATTCATTCCAGTGCAGCATTCATTCCTTCCTTCCTTCTCCGGTTCTTCGTCTTCTTCTTCTTCTTCGTTGTCAACAACCAAGGTACCAACCAAATCTGTAACGCTCTTTCTTTTGTATGCAAAACTCTCCTACAAGAATCTTACTCGAATCGCATCGCATCATCGTGAAATTGTCATCATCTCTTTGT
This sequence comes from Sphagnum tenellum, assembly GCA_963921925.1. Taxonomy (NCBI): domain Eukaryota; kingdom Viridiplantae; phylum Streptophyta; class Sphagnopsida; order Sphagnales; family Sphagnaceae; genus Sphagnum; species Sphagnum tenellum. The sequence continues at coordinate 1,888,880 of OY998159.1, forward strand.
GAAAATTATTATTATTATCATTTCCGATTCAGCTTTTGCCGATCTTTTGTTGTTCAATTTTTGAGGATGAGAGAAACTCTTTTTTCTCCCTGTTTTTTTGGTCGTGACACTGTGATGGTCTTTGTTCTTCTCCTGGCTTGAAATTCGTGTCATAAACAAGGTGTAGGATCTGAATGATGGACAAATAAATCTTTAATCATTTTGTTGTTTAAGAAAGTCCAGATTCGACGGTTTTGTCTTTTCTGTGCAAATGCTTGCGGTTTCGTTTTTTTCTTCTTTTGGATTTGATGGAATCGACAAGCATCTAAGATTAGAAGAATGCGCTCCACGGCAGATTTTTTTGTTGGCAGCAAAGTGAGAATCGTAATATGCCTGAATTCTTCAGCGTCTTTTGCGTTTGCTGAATGAATGTCGAGCCTCGCTGACTCGTTATTATGACCGTTTCTTGCACGGGCTTCCAATCCCCGCACGTGGCTTCGCAAAACAGCTTATTCTCTTGTCCAAGAATTCAAGCTTTTTTTTTTGGTTCTCTTTTGAATGTTGATACTCTGTTTTCTATGGAAGATTGTCGAAGAATAAAATAATATCCTTTGCGTCTTGGCAGTCCGTCATTTACGCGGTTGAAACTGTTTTGCACTCTGCTCTTTGTGTTGCGGCCCTGTTTTGCCGGGATTGCTCAAGACATGAAACACGTCGTTTGCTTCTTGTTTGTCACTGTGATTCTCTCCTGGCCTCAGAATCAGAGAAGGATCTTTATCAGTTAGAAGCAGAAGTGGTTTCTGAGGCTCTTCTCTCCGTCTTGCTTTTCTTGCTTTCCTTTGGGACCATGGCGCAAGCTCGAAGCAAGCTTTGGTCATCGTCGCGTATCTCAATTGCCTTTGGTGTTTCTTGGTCGTGCTTAGATAATACGATGACTATCACTCAAATGAAAGGACCAAAGTCCAAGGAGACAAATCAATATGTAGACCACAACAGGAAGCAGCAGCAGCAGCAGCAGCAGCAGCGTGACCCTTCCTCCTCCTCCGACACTGACAAGCGCACTGGAAACAAACAGTCGCTTCGGATTCGGTCCAGGGAGCCACAGCTGTCGGCTCCTGGATTTGCCGATCCCGAGGCAAGCAGAAGAGGGAGAATTAGCTGCCATCGCATTCACCACAACGGCAGACGAAACGGAGGAAGCAGCTTCTTTATCTTCCAACAGCCAACGGGCCACACTCAACGGCAGCTCCAGTGTCGTTGCGGATATCCAAACCGAGATTGGCGTGAACAACAAGTTCATTGGAAGAACTGGCAGCAGCAGCAAGTGTCAGACAAGAAGAGGAAGTTGGAGCTTGGGGGAAGTGGTGAGACGGCGTCATCATCATCATCAGCAGCAGCAGCAGCATCAGCCAGACTTAGTTGCTGCTGATGATCGGGTTCCAAGAAGAGCTACCACCAGAGCCTCTGGAAGCGCAGCAGCAACGATTCCTTCACATCAACAACAATCCCATCATCATCCTGCTGCTGCTGTAAGATCTCAACAGGACTACTTGAAATGGCCATCTCTCGAGCAGTCTCAAACAAGAACACAAACTCACATACGACAGTCTTCTTCAAGGTATGGGGTCCTTGTGAGCTTTCCTTCAACAACAGACGCGGTTGCTACTGCAACTTCTTCACACAAGAAGGTGTATCATAGATCGCACTATGCAGGTAGCAACAAAGAAGATGAGATTTGTTGCAAGGAGAAACTCGGAAGCTGGTTGAAAGCAGCTGCAGGAAAACAAGTTGAGCAACTTGATAAGAACAGGTTCTTTTGGGAAGATCAGAAATGGCCTACATTGTGCGAATCGTCAAAGTATAAGAAAAGATTGGCTCACAAGCTCATTGTAGGTGATCTGGAAGAAAATCAAAGCTGCCAGCAAGGTTTTCATCATGGCAACAATCCATCATCACAGCAGCTGCTGTCACATGAAAGAAAACTCAACAATAAGTTCAACAGCGCTGGTGTGAATAGCGATGATTTGCAAGATGCAAGTACCACATGCACTGTTGTCTCAGAGAATCTGGGGTTGATTCCAGCTGTAAAGAAGCAGGCAGAACAAGCAGTTCCTGCTGAATGTATAGGAGAAACAAATGTTGTGAAAAATTTCGGTGGTATTGCCAATAGAAGATGGTGCAAGGGAAAGAGGTTGGATACAGGACAGGAGCTGACTGGTTTGGCAGAACCTGTGCTGGTAATGCTCAACAGTGATTTCATCATCACATCTCCTGTAAAAGAGAATTTGCTGCTCACAATTGCCTTGACACAGAAGAGGGGTGGCAGTCAGCAGGCAGTGGATGATGATGATGATGACAACAATGATGATGATGGCACAGGCTGCCTGCAGCCAGCTGCAGATCAGCGGCAAATTCATGAATTGCACCAGAAGGTGGCAGATGTTTCCATACACCAAGTTTTGGTGGGGCAGTTTATTGCACTCTCATCATTCTTGGGGTTTGAGTTAGGACAAGATGCACTGCGTGTTCGATGTGAGAGCAATGCTGGAGGAACCTCCACAATCTCCGAGGTAAAATTTTCTTCTGCTGATCTGAGTTTAGAGCATTGGATAAATTGTGATGTTCTCTGTGTATTGACCCATGCTGGTACACGCACACACTTGTGGAAATGTTTTTCGTTTGAAGAAAAGCTGTGTGCTTTTGGGTGGTTGTGCAGTCGTTGTCTGTGGAGTATTTTGCAAGAAGGTTTCAGGCCAAGGATGTAGTCACAGAGATGGAAGTGGAGTATTGCTCAATGAACTGGAAGAAGGTGGATTACATCTGTACTTTGTATGGCCGGCGTGTTGGGGTATCAGTCACACGTGCCATGTCCTACCCTGACCCTGATGCATTCTCACCCCAAGCAGCCTACCGCCTTCTTCACAAGAAGCTCTTTGGCTTGGTATAAATCAAAAACTCTTGGATGTGAATGTTTTCACTCATCCAGTGCATAAATTTTTTTTGTACAGGCTTGCATGAAGAGATCACACATTGCTGTCTTATCATGGCAGGTCGTAGCAAGGCATGGTGTGATAACGCAACACAGCTTCTTGCAAAGCATATTGCATGTGTGGTGCGAAACCCAGCGGACAGCAAACATAATGGAGGCTGAGTATAGAGGTACGGTCCTCCACTAGATCTTCTTTTTCAGTGTGTTCCAACTGATTTCTGACCAGTAGTGAAAATTGTAAATTGCTAAGATCTGTAGTAGACAAATGCTGGATGATTTGGTTGCTGTATTTGCATTTGTTTAGTGTAGTAATAATGGTCTCAGAAGCACAGATCAAACAGAGGCGAACAGAGTACAAAGGTTAACAATTTTACAACCGCCCTTGACAGGGGTATTGGAGGAGCTGGACATATCAGATGATGTAATTATGGTGCTAACAGTTGCAGAGGGCCATCAAGCACGCCCTATTTTCTACGAGCATTGCATCAACGACATTTGGACACTAAACCTAGCATCAAAAGCTGCATGAATGTGAGAAAAAGAAATCAATGTGCAGTAGCATGCTGCCTATGCCAGAGGTTAATTGCCAAAGCGTAAGCAATTCTGTAAAAAGAGTTAAACAATCCATCTCCCAGGAATGATGAAGAGATGTTGGGTTGATTGTATATATGTTTAGTGATCCCTCTCATGGCATAGCAAAAGCTTGGGTGTTGTTTGCAAGCTTCTCAGCATGAGAGTATATATGTAGATGAAACTCTTTTGTTTGTGAATACAAGTTTTATTTCTGAGGTGGAGAGTCCATAAAATCTAGTCCTTGACGTCTCTCACCGCTCTAAAAGCTGAAGAGAAACTATGTTACTTGATATCAGATGCTTGATACAATTCCTGCAAAAATGTAACTCTGATAACTTGGTCAGGCACTGAAGTTTCTCTTGATGGAGAATGTTATGAAATCTGCGCCATTACCTGAAATCATATGCTTGAAATTAATTGATGAAGGCTGTAGGGTCATAACAACAGCATTCATCCAACAGACAGAAGAAACAGAGAGTTGCCAAGCTGCACATGTCCCCCCCACCAGATTTCTTTCAGTCAAATCCATCAAAGACAAAGATTTCATCAAGACAGATTTGATTTCCCAGCAAAGAGAGTCAATATTGTGTTTCTTCCTAATTAAGCACATCCATGACCATGTGTGTGATAAAAGCATCATCGTCATTCGTGGTCTCAAAGAGAAGAAATGCCATGTTATATTCCATGTTATTTCTGTTCATTATTTTGTAATTGTTTTTTGTTCTGATTTTTTATTTTATTTTGTTTCAATTACCTCTTTTTTTTGTCATTGCTTATGGGTTTTTTCTATTCTCTTTTTTGTGATGTTTATTTTTTCTATGTGTTCTGTTTGCATTTCCCTTTTTTTCCAGTTTTTTTTTTCATTATTAATGGTTTGTTTCGTTTTTGAGGGTTATTGTGCAAGGCTTATAATACAACTTCTATACATATAATAATAACATTATCCATTGCGCATCCCTTATTTGTTTTGAAAATATTATTTTTGCATGTAAATTTTTGCATCACAATTTTTCAAGTGTGCAATACTATCAACAATATCTTTGGTAATTTTTGTAGGACATTTGTTTGTTTGAATGTTCTCCATCATTGGCCTTCGATAGCACTTTGTGAGAAAAATGGATAGGTCAAGTGAAAATAGTAATAATATTCATAAGTGAAACTGAAATTGAAGAAGAAATGGAAGGAATTGAAAAACAAATAATTGAAACCAATGGATATTGAAAATATTTTAATTTCCAGCCACTTCCACTATATGTGACGCTCCAAATTAAAATTGGATGAAAAAAAGTTTAAAAACATCCTAGTTTGGCTCAACAAAATGGTTTTGTCTCAACATTTTCTCATAGTTTGCTAAGGCTGATAAAAATCATAGCAAAGCTTAACACTTATCAAAAAATCATAGCAAAGCCTAACACTTATCAAAAAAGAACATAACAAATATGATCTAACTATTGCTCCATGTTTTACAATTGACCAATCGTAATGATAATGATTGGTCCAGGTGGTTTGCTATTAGTAATTTCCCACCTATTTGTAATTTTAGTTTTATGGGTGAGGTTGAAAAAACAATTAAATTAAACTTGGATCTGAAAAATAATTGTAAAAGGTTACATAATAAACATTGTTGGATATGATCTTAATAAATTTACAAATATCCCATCCTAAAACAAAATTAGAGCCTTTGAATTTAATTTAACATGTCAAGAAGTGAAAATATCCACTAGAAGGACTTTCACCAAATGAATGAAGACACTAAGGTCGAATGTGGGATGCTACTTCACATAACAAATTAAATTATCAATAAAAAAGGTGACTTAAGTACCACAAAGTTGAAATTCAAGTGAAACAAAACAATGGATAAAAATGTAAACAATGAAAGATATGTGAAGATCATTATGCTATGCAATAGTCAATACGTCAAGGAAAGTATAATGTGAGGATGAAGAACTAATGGCTTCCCTATATTAAAAAACCAAGAAATGAGCATCATGAGTGGCCATGCCCAAACTTTCATTGGACTAAATTGTATTTTTTCAACTGTAACATGAGTGCAACATGTATTTCATTAAGAAAATTCGATAAGTCAAAAATGTGTGGGCACACTTTCTCATTTCATCATATTCCTTGTTTATTTTGTTCACACATGGACTCACCTAGCTCCCCTTGATGCAAACTTTTTATCTAAATGATGGAGATGAATGCACATAATAATTTATACTAACTAGGTAAATAGACCCATATTGGAATTGGAATGAATTTGAAGGATTACAATAAGATTTTCTTTTTTCAAATCCTTATCCAAAGAAGAAATACAATTATATATGAATTAGATGCAATAGCTTCATGTGGATGGAGTCTCAAAATAACATAAAGATCAAAATCATAAATTGAAGTAAGGTGGAAGAAAAACTATGAAGCAAATAAAGCCTTTGTGACTTAAAAACAAATTATGAACAAGTTATGTTATGCACACCACCACTAAATTAGTTCCATTTTGCATTAATCTTTTAAAAATATTCTCACTCAAGAGTTTATTGCATCAACTCATAGAATGTGTAATAGTGGTGTCAATTGATGATATAAAAGGAGAGTATTTAATTTATTAGCGAAGTAGACTTGAGTGGTGATTGAAAGGAGCTTTGGAGGTTGTAAGTTGTGATATGGATGTTGTGATTTCTAAAAAGTAATCATGTATTCAATCTCAATGTTGGAATTGATCTTGAAAACTTGAAGATGTTAAAAAGTATATGGAGCAAATTGTTTATCCTTTACTTATAGCATGTGAAAATGATTTGGGTTTATGAAATACTAGTTGTTGAGGCCAATAACTTCAAAGATTCTTGATTTTGTACAAAGATTAGGTAAGCATTTTTTTCATGGTTACATTTGGAACAAAGGTTTTCATGGTCTTCATGAGTAAACCAACAAGAAGCTAACCAATATTTCTTGTATTGTTGAATATGTTAAAGAATGAATATAAACAATTAAGGTCGTTAGTTTAAATGTTAATAGGCTTGGTTGTCATGTGACCTCAAATAAGTATCATGTGTTTTTCTTTTTGTTACAAATGATGGCAAGTTCATCCTTCTAACATTTGTTTTTATTGAATAAATGTGTAAATCAAACTTTTTCAACTACTTAAATCACAAACAAGTCCTATAATAAGCAAGTAATGAAAATCCCATGCAAACAATGCCCCATTGATTGTATATATGTTTTGTGATCTGTTTTGTATTTTGTTGGCCTTCCCTACCAAGGCAAGGACATTGTGTTTAGATTCATTATAGAGTAGTATAGTAGCATTAGGGATTTTGGCCCCTAAGTAATAGATCCATTTTTATATGATGATTTTTGAAGGATGGTATTTTGGCTTGTGTTGAAACTTGAGATTAGTTATCATAGAGTCATAATATCTTGAAGGATTTTGGTTTCTTTTAAAGGATTTTTTGGAAGATTATATTTTGCATGGTGAAATATTTTTTGAGTTGGATTCATTTCATTGAGTTGTCCATGTGTTTTTTTTTTTCCATTTGTCATTGATTTGTCTTGTTTGTTTTTGAATTTTGAATTTTACTATGTAGATTCTAAAGTTGTAAAGAAAAAATTGAAATTTGTTAAAACACAATTTTTATCCTTATTTTTTATTTTATTTTTACATATTAATTTTTTTTTCACTTTTTACAAAAACACAACAAGAGTGTAAAGTATTTTACTCATGGTCATCATAATTAGGCACACAAAAACAATAAAGTGAGACATAAATTTGGTTATGCACTAAAAACCAAATATAAAAATCTGAACATTATGAACCATCCATACATCCATTCATCCATACATCCAAAATCCATTCCTCATTTACCATCTATCTTCTATCATCCATCCATTATCAACCATCCATCCCATTCATCAAAGACATCCATGGCATGCATCCATTATCAACCATCCATCCATCCTCAATCATCCACCCATCTATCCATCCATCCATCCATCCATTCATCATGATGGAGGACAGAAACCCTAAATTTCAGCACCCAAAGACATGGCATGTTTTTGATCACCGGAGATGCAAAACAGGAACCAAAGAAGAAGAAGAAGACGGAAAAGGGAGGCACGTAGTTGTAAACTAGTTTAGGTAGTTGTAGTAGTTCTTGTGATTGTTATCGTCTTTGTGTTGATTGGTTGTTGATTGATCACATTTTTTTCTGCGTTTTTTTTGTTTTGTGTTTGTGGTTTTTTGTTTTGTGCAGTTGGGAATGGTCTTGAAACTCCTTTTGTGCAAATCATTGTGTCTTTCAAAATGTCCTGGAGTAGCTTAGCTAGCATGACATCAAACTTCAGTACTTTGCAGTGGTGGTGGTGTTGATGATGATGATTGTGATGATGGTTCCAAGATCTGTAGTTTCTTCTTAACATTTTGGGAGTATTTTGATTGCCAAAAGTGTGATGAGTAGTTCAAGGATTGCAGGTTCTTTTTTATTTTGGGGCATTAGATGATGCACAAGCTGCTTCTTAGTAGGTTTGAGGTAGTGCATATTCTCTAGTGACATATTTTGTGTTACAGATTTCTCTTGATGTGATCATTCTTCTTCTTTCTTCGTCTTCTTCTTGTTGTGTCAAGTTTTTCCTCTCTGGTAAGGAAGAGCTCTGGGGTATGTATATTGCTGACTCCTAATGTGTTCGTTTTTGTTTTGGTGCCAAAAGTGTCTTTGTGTTTCTGTAATGGTTTGATGCACCATGATGATGACGACGGTGCTTGAGATGGATTTTTTGGGCTCTCCTTCGGTTGTTTTCTACCTTTGAGGAGAAATCAGCAGTTGGGTCTATGCCAAGCTTTTGTTTTCGGATGGTGTTTGTTTTTGCTTGGGGTTTGTTCTTGCACAATAATCTACTAAAATACTCTCAACCGGAAATGCAACTTCCTGTACTCTGGTACCTGATGTTTTCAGCAATGGGTCAGAGCTCGATGCTCAGATTCGTCCTCCTGTGGAAAAAAAATTAGCTGTTGGGTTTAGGTTATCTCTGTATTTTTATTATTTTGATTATTTGGGGTTCCTGGAATGGAGGCTGTTGTCATGCTGCAACAGTAGAGAAAATCTTCTGTATTCTTTGAAGAAGAATGGTTGCTCTAGAGAATTCCTGGGGTATGGAATTGGAGTATTTTGGTCTATTGCATTAGCCATTGTGCCATAAGACTTTCAGGCGGATTGTTAACCTTCTTCTATGGGAGTGGTTTTTTTTTCCCAACTACCAGAGATTTTATGAAGCTGTGATGCTCTGAAAACCAAAGGAGAGAAGCAGAATTTACTGACGGGTGATCTAGGGTTTGCAAAGAATCAGCCATAAGGAGTTTGATTGGGGAGCAGGGGGAATTATTATTATATGTGCAGAGGGTGAGAGGCGGTGCAGGAGGGATGAACCGGCGGCTTGGAGAAGGCCGTCGGTCGCATGGGCGGCGAAGAGGCTTATGGGTGTATTGGCTGCTGCTGGCAGGCATTGTGAGCTTTGTGTATGTTGCACTCTTCGCACCTAGGGCTCAGACTCAGAGTCATCATCATCAGGACACAGTAAGTTCTCTCCTCTACACCTTTGTCATTTGTTATTGTGGGTTCTTGTTAATTTTAGGTATTTCCTTTCCTGTCTTTGTTGCAATTTTTTTTCTGATCAAGGTGTTGTGATTCTTGTGGTTGGCCCTTTCTGCTTTACAATCACTCCTTGTCTATGCAGATCCTCATTGTCGAACATGGAATCACAATGATGCATGACCACATTCCAGATGTGATAAATGGGTCCGATGCAATTCTCATCTTTTTTTGGTTTTGCAGAATACAGAAGGATTAGCGTATGAGGCAGCTGGGAACATGACGGGGGAAATGCTTTCTCCCAGCTCTGCAGCCAGGCAGCTCAGTGATCAGATCACAATGGCCAAGGCACTCCTCGTGATTGCCAAAGAAAGCAACAACTTCAATTTTGCCTGGGAATTAAGTGCCAAGATCAGGACCTGCCAGCTTCTTCTCTCAGAATCAACAGCCCAAGGAACAACCATTTCAGCTAAAGAGGCTGCACCGGTCATCAAGGAGATGTCAGTGCTCTTCAGCCAGGCACAAGATCTCCATTATGATAGCGCAACAATGATCATGAAGCTTAAGGCCCAAATACAGGTCTGCAGTACTTAGGCAAGATCTGCTTTCTTGGCTCTTCAGTTTGGCTGTATATGTATTTATCTCCAGACATCTGTAGTGTGTTTTTGTGTATGTTGGTTAGTTAGATTTGGGAGCTTTTGGATAGTAACTGAATTTTCTGAGACAGGAATGCATGGTGATGGATGTATCTTTGTCTAGGGTTTGGAAGAAAGAGCAAATGCAGCTGCAGTACAAAGCACAGTGTTTGGGCAACTGGCAGCAGAGGCAGTGCCAAAGAGTTTACACTGCCTGGGCATGCGATTAACTATGGAGTGGGCTATGGATGTTGATCTTCATAAGAGAGTTGACCAGATCCAGCAATCCCCCAAGCTCACAGACAATGCACTCTATCATTTTTGCATTTTTTCTGACAATGTTCTGGCTACTTCTGTTGTTGTGAATTCCACGGTCTGCAATTCCAAACAGCCAAGAACTCTTGTTTTCCATATTGTCACTGATCACATGAATTACGGAGCAATGCAAACTTGGTTTGTGGGGAACAACTTCAGGTAACTTTTCTTTTGTATTCACCAAATCACTTTCAAACTTCATGCTTGCTTTTTGAGTACTGCTTTTGAGTTGCTAAGTTGTTCTAATGAGTTCATTCCTCTGGTTTATCCCATTATTTGAATATTGAGCATTTTGGAATTGCATGTTTCAGGGGGGCAACAATCGAAGTTCAGAACATTGACGATTACACCTGGCTGAATTCATCATATGTCCCAGTGCTGAAGCAGCTTGAGGATGCCGAAACTCGAAAATTCTACTTCAATGGTGCCACACAGAACTCAAAAGGCGCACTCAAATTTCGGAATCCAAAGTATTTATCCATGCTCAATCATCTCAGATTCTACATTCCTGAGGTTTTTCCTGCTTTGAATAAGGTAATGTGTCTTGACTGCTTTCAGACCCACCAGGCCCAATCTTTCTGATTGATTTGTTTCTTGTAGTTTCAGGTTTGGGTGAATCTGAATTTTGCCAATTCTTTCATTTGTTGCATGAATCCTGAGTGAAAGCAGTCTAAGAGAAGGATATACTACAATGTGATAGTTTGTGCTGAAGTACTTGATTGCAAGAGTGTGATCTCTTTTACTACCAGCATAGCAAATATGGGTATTTCCTTGAGAGGTTCTAACACACCCTTGAACATGTCCTTTGTATTATGACATGTAGCTTGTCCTCGTGTGCACTGGTATATGGCTTGGAAGTGCCAAAATTGCATTATAGATCTGAAGTTCTGTAAAATTCCTGTTGCATTTGGTTTCGATTTCTACACCTGAACCAGAATCAACTTGGTAGTTGACTGTAACATGAGGCCAGTTGAGGACTCAGCTCCTCTTGTATCATTAAACCAAGGAAAGATGTTTCTGAGACTCTTATCCAAATGTGGTGATGTGCTTTTTGTAGATTGTGTTTCTGGATGATGATGTTGTGGTTCAACAAGACCTTCAGGAGCTTTTTGAAATTAACCTCCAGGGCCGAGTAAACGGAGCTGTGGAAACATGCCGGGAGAGCTTCCACCGCTTCCACAAGTACCTCAATTTCTCACACCCAAAATTAAATAAGGCATTTGATCCAGAATCATGTGGTTGGGCCTTTGGCATGAACGTATTTGACTTGCTTGCATGGAAACGTGAAAATGTAACTAGCCGGTACCACTACTGGCAAGAGCAGAATGTGGACAGAACGCTCTGGAAGTTGGGAACACTGCCGCCAGGTCTCTTGACTTTCTATGGTCTGGTCCATGCACTGGATCGACGATGGCACATTTTAGGCCTTGGGTACGATCCTAACATTGACACCACTGTCATAGAGAATGGTGCCGTGGTACATTTCAATGGGAACATGAAGCCCTGGTTAAAGCTAGCCCTGAGTAGGTATAAATCCCTGTGGGAACAGTATGTAAACTACACACACCCTTACGTGCAGCAATGCAACATTCATTGAATTCTTTCACAATATAGAAATCTGCAAATTGAATGGTGCCTCTCAATTGATACAGTAACTGCCAATGCACAAGACCTCCACAGAGCAGCACCAGTGCACAAGACAGCACCAAATGACTGTTTCCTGATTCTTTGAGTAATGAGAGCACCCATGCATTTGCTGATTTTGGGTTTCTGGGGTGGCATGCACCATTGCAAGCAATTGCTACCTTTCATATTATGAGTTTTGTGATCTTGACAGAAATAAGGTTATTATCTGTTTTTGTGATCTTTGGATTCTGGTGTAATCAGTTAGTGTTTGAAATGGTTTTTCTGCAAGACTTTTCCTCAGCTGTGAAGACTATCAATCCAAACACCATTGATCTCAACATAGGTTTTTGAAAACCTTTCAGACATGAGGTTGAAGTTCTTATTGCATTCTTCAGAATGTAGTTGGAAACTGTTGTTGCTCTTATTGCAAAGAGTTCCAGTGGGTGTGACTGTTCTTGCTGTGTTTCTTCATACAATGCATCAACAACTCTCACAAGCTCTTCAGGTAGTTTTGAGAGCAGCATCAACACATTATGCAACTGAAGTGAAAGGTATGAGCAAACAGAACAATTCCCATGTGAATTTTGCATGAGATGCAGCAACAGGCTTGATAGTGGGTACTACCACAATGGACACATGTGATGCTTGCATCATCATCTCAGTTTCCCCCTTACCACACTTGCTATTGCTTGAATGCCAGCTCCAGAATTGCCCACAAGATGTGCACTATGGCATCAGCAGTAATGAGAAGCAGGGGATTTTCAAGAACCTCGCACCTCAAGAAAAATCAGGAAACTGAACTACAGGAAGCTCAAGTTTACTACTACCCTTTCATATCCCTCTACACTATTTCCTCTCTAGGGTGGTGAATAGCAACAAGCTTTTCAGTGAAGGAAGAATGCGAGGAATCTTACAGAAGAGATTTGCTTCTTCAAGTAGCAATGAGAGCACTTGATTTCAATGTGCAGGAAGAAGCTAGATGTGAAGTAGCTTGTAGAGCAGCATGGCAGCAATGGTTGCAATGAATCTAATCATCAAAGAGTGCACCAACAGGCATGTTGGTGCACACATTGTTATGTTTGTCCTTGTCCCTGAAGTTTCCTTCCATGCATGAAAGCTGATACCTCAGCTACTGCTGGTACACAGATGCTAAGACTAAAAGTCCTTCAAAACACACACTCCACAACCTGAACTGGCCATCACATACCAGATTCAAATTCTGGCATACAGTTCTCTGCCTCTGCAACTACACAACAGGAGTGGTACTTTGAGCAATCAAACACATGAGTACACCAAACATTGTAAACAGTTCCAAGATGGGTATTATGCACAATACCAGCTCTTTTGAAAAGGCAACAATAGTGACACAGAAACACTCAAAAGCATGACAACTGCAACCAAATCACAGGCATCACCTCTATCCTACTTGCTGCAACATCAATACACTGAAAACTGCCTCCTAATTGTGCAATACAAACTCATAGTATAAAGTACAGACCTCCCCTCTGTGTCTAGCATCACCAAAGTGCTTTTGATCTGTCCACATACCAAAATTTTCCATGAGCTTGAAGATCACATCAAGGAACTGCGGCAACATCACCTTCTCAATTGTGTCATACTCACCTATGCTGACTGAGCAAATAGGATTGTTACAACACTTCAGAAACTTCTGAAAATTGTGAACTGAGAGAGAATTGGTTTTCAGATTATTCCAGCAATAGTACAGAAGCTGCATGTACTGCTGTAGAAATGCACATAAAAGAGATCTCCACTTTCTATGCAAATACGTTCTAATTCCGAGGAATGGAAGACCTCCCACCCGTTGGCATATGGAATAAGAAAACGCTTCAAGCAAAGCTTCAACTTTTCTTTGCATCTAGACTCAAATGGTGTACTACAGAAATCACTTTACACATACAGATCTAAAGCGATGACAACCCCCTACCACAAAATATATGCACCAGAGATGCTTGAAAACTAAGTAAAAAGACCTTACTTCCAGAATCTGAACTACCCAAATATAAGGTAATCTTTGATTTTCATCATTGTCAACACTAATCCTTTCCATGTGCACTACTACGTTTTACACTGGGGACATCAAGTGTTTGAAGAAGCACTACTGTCTCTTTTATGTGTATCTTGAGCTGCTCCAGGAGAGCTTTGAGAGTGGAAATGGAAAGTCAACATGGGAGAGAAACAAACCATCTCCTGTAAAAGCTGTACAATTAAAGACATTGACAAATAGGTCTACAAATTTGCTGCCCTCACTGGCAATTCAGTTATGTCTGCATCCTCAAATTCATGGAGTCCTTGTGCTCCCCTCTGCAGACAAAACCACCCCACTCTGTGAGCATCAACCCAGTTTCTATGGAAAGCCACTTCCTGTGATCCACAAACATAACCCATCAAAGCAACAGGCAATAATGCAGCCATTACAACCAGAACTTATGCATCTCACTCAAAAACATTGTTCCCAAAGTAGGTCTATCATTGCCCTAAACTGTCAAGATGACCAGAAAGGAACAAACTTTGTTCATGCTTCTAACATACGAGCCCTGCCAGAATAGTTGCAATATAATAATTGGCAAATCACAAACAAAAAGTATTGATCTCATCACCTCACTTTCAAACAAAAATCAGATCCTCCTCCTCACAACCATCAAACTTGCCAGGGCATCATCATAATGAGCCACCAGCAGCTTGGGCTCTTACAATCAGAAAGGCATGCCTGCCAACCAAGTTCATGTTCACTACCTTGGTGGGTCCTTTGAGATTCACAAGGTAACGCTCGAGAGCACCTTCACCCCGCAGAACTTTGGCACCCAGACCCTGTCTGTTGGGTAGGCCTACTCCCTCCTCATCTAGTACCACTGCCTCTATCTTCTCTGATCCATTTGATACAATATCTGGCACCTGCAAGCATAAGTTTAGATTGAAAGAATCATCAGACATTGCCATGAAGAAAGGATAAACCTGTAGTGTATGTACAAGGGAGAATCTTTGCAATGAACCACCACCAACCAGCTGGAGAACTGGATGATGATATATGAAAATCCTTAGCTCCATCAAAGCAACTACTTAACCTATGATAACCACAAATGCATTGATAAGACCCATTTTGGGCCTGCTGTGAGCGTCAAAGGTTACAGGGCTTTTAACAAATCTGGATTCCCCAAATGCTTAAAGAATCCACAGACCTCAAACATTGCATCAGTAAGGAGAGTCTCCATGATGGATCGCAAACCACGGGCCCCAGTGTTTTTCACCATGGCCTTTTGAGCAATTCTTCGTAGAGCTCCCTCTGTGTAGTGCAGCTTCACCTGCATTGTGAGAAGCTCTTAGTGTGGACCATGAGATGTTACCAAACTGAACTCTGTGAAGACTGGCAAAAGACAAGCAAGCCAAGCAGGAACAGAGTGAATAAAGGTCTGGAGCTTTACATTGTTCATTGCAAACATCTTCTTGTACTGTTTTCCAAGAGCATTCCGTGGTTCTGTGAGTACCTGCAAGAAACAATATTAACCAAATACATTGCATGCACCAGAGATGGAGATTGAACTCCTTTCAACTACTCAGAGATATCTTAATAAGTATTGAGAAGCTCATTTATTCAATCTGTTGGCTCTACACCTTTATACCAACACAGAGGAGCTCAGTTACACTGGATTCTAACATGCGTGCACATCCGCTCAAGATCGTATGCAGCAATTAACCAACAAAGAAAGCAAGATCTGAATAATAGAAAGATGTGCATCTCATGGGCAAACATTGAAAGGAAGAGCAAAGCAGGAAGAAGTGAAAACCTGAACAAGTTGATCCTCATCAAGAGCAGCAAGGCTGACAAGAACAGGGAACCGGCCAATGAATTCTGGGATTAACCCATATGCTATCAAATCACTGCTCTCCACCTATACAACAAACCAGACATGTTTTGAGCCATTTGAGGATGTTATCATGTCTTAAGCATGTCAAACCACCATCTCAACATGCACCCAATATCAGTAATGAGGTCTAGATTGTGTCAGTCAGAGGATGCTACAGTAACAGTGGAAAGAATATAACATCAATGAAGCTCTTCACTGTCCTCTTTGCAGAAGTAATAACTCACACATATCCAACCCTCCTCATACACTGCAATATCAGATTGTTCCAGAAAACAAGCTGAAACAAGACCACCATCTTCTCTGTTTCCTTAAATATTCCACCTGAGCACTAAGAAGCTATGCATTTCACAGATCACTTATCAACTATAAACAAGCTGCCAACTTGAGCTCCATTGCATTAAGTTCATCATCAATGCTGTAGTTAACTCAGACCAACTTTGTAAGTGCAAAAGAGTTGCAATGCAAGAACAAACCGTCTCAAGAAGTGAAGATGTAATTGCAGCATCAATCAATCTATTCCCCCTCATGTTTGCACGAACAGGTGCTCCAAACCCAATGGACGAGTCTTGCCTCCTGAAGCAAGAGAACAAACCTTGTGAAGATTTTATTTACTGGCATTTGTGAAAAAAGAGGGGCGAGGAGACAAACATACACTCTGTCCACTGGCATAGAAATGTCGAGATGTTCACAGAAAAAGAATTGAGGCAGAGAGTCAATATTGACGAGTGACTAACAATCCTCACCTTTCTGCAATTGTCTTTTCAAGCTCAACAAAAGCACCACCACAAATAAAGAGAATATCCTTGGTATCAACCTGCAGCCCAGATTTATCTGAAACCATTCAGTTTCTCTGCTTGACTTTGACAAATGTTGAAAATCTAGCTGAAGTTTGATGTCTATCGAATAACAACAGAAATCCTTTCAGAGATTATGATGAAAATAGAAGGGACTGCTCTTTGAAAATGCTGGCAACCTGTATGTGGTCACCCCGGGGATGTTTGCGTGCACCTTTCTCTGGAACATTTACAACCTGCAATAAATACAATTGAACTTGTTACAGGTTGGGTAGTGACTGTCAATGATCACCCCATGATGTGAATAAATGTAAGCTACTGCAGAACCCACAGCAGCTAAAAATCAGAAAGCATAGAGAAGAGTGCTAGAAATACAACTGTAGATATCTCAATCTAGCAGCATATTTTATGAATAGAGGTGGGTACTACACACCGTTCCCTCCAACATCTTCAAGAGAGCTTGCTGGACTCCTTCACCTGAGACATCTCTGCTTATGTTCAAACTCTCTGCCTGCACCCATACATCCACCAATCACTCTTTCAACCTGACTAGGCATTTAGATATTGCTGGAATTGCCAAGAAAATCCCACAGACATTTTGCAGGCAACCCATTTGTGTCAGTGCTGCCAAACCCCAAAAACACAAAGAGAATGAGAACAGTCACATGCCTCTTGAGTGCTAGCAACATCATGACTCAGTATTCCTGTTGCTTCCAGAAATGTGACAGCAGCCCAGAACACAGATTTCTTTGCAATTGTTTGCCCATAGAGAACTCATATGTAATATGATTATGATAGTTTCTAGTGCTCCAGGCATGAAACTAGAGAAGCACATTGGTGGCAGAGCAACTCAAAGATGAAAGGTGAATCTAAAGAAACAAACCCGTTCAGGAAAAAATAGTCTGAGCTATATGTGTATGAACCTTGCCAGTATACTTCTGATGTGCTTGTGACGGGGACAAATAGGAGGTGTTACCAGAGATCTCCAAAGACTGATGCTACTAGATCGACCCATTTCAACAGGAAGTAGACAACAGGCTGAAGAAACTTCTGTACCTTCTTTGTGATTTTGTCCACTTCATCAATATAGACAATACCCTGTTGTGCTGCTGGCACATTGAACTCAGCTGCCTGTGGGGCACAGCACAGTAGATAGAAATAATATGCCTTTTGTGGTTGCTATGAATATCTCTCATACATTCTTCATCTGATTCTACAGATCCCAGCATGATAGATAATCTGCTTTGCAACTCAATGTGCTCTGATATAGATAACAACTCTGATTGTAAATATCAACAAAGTACTGGCTAAGAAACCAGCGACTTCTGCTAGCAGTGTATGAAGGTCAAGAACAAGATTCCTCATGCTTGTAAGAAACAAATGACAATAATGATGAGAAAGAGGGTCATGTAATTACCATCAAGAGCTTGTACAGAATAGATTCCACGTCCTCTCCAACATATCCTGCCTGCACAAAGAAGCAGTACCCACAATTATCAACAGTTGCCCCTGCCCTCTTCTGCATTCCACTCTAGGGTTACAGCATCATCACAAAGGCAAAATGAACAAACAACAACAACTGGATGTGTAAACAGGTGACCAAAGTGCATGTTTTAACCTGTGTAAGAGTGGTGGCATCAGCAATCACAAATGGAACGTTCACAAATCTGGCCAGAGTTTTTGCCAGAAGAGTTTTCCCTGTAATTAAAAATCCAAATTTTTTTATTGTAATTCCATCCCACCATCCCAAACATGTAGCACCCTCTATAGAATTGAACTTCAGCAATATAGTTGACGAAATAGTTTCTTCCACTTGGCTAGCTGTCAACTAGAGTCTCAAACATCTACACATCCATGATCAAGGTGAAAGGAGGCATTAGTGCACACCAGATCCAGTGGGGCCCATAAGAAGGACATTACTCTTCTCCAACTCAACAACATCATTCTCATAGCCCTCATCATCAGAGAGACCCATGGACAATCCACCCAGCCTGCCATGCCTCACACCAAAATCAACATCAATTAACACCACTCGTGAGAATTATTAAGCTCTCTGAAACTGTTTGTTTTGCCTTAACAGGTATCAATATTAGAAATCTTTCCCATTGCCACAAAAGCCAGCACCTCAGCACTACACCATCCCTGTTAGGAAAGGATTAGATTAAGCACCAACCTCTTACAAATTCTGAAAATCCCACACCATAGCCTCCTAAATACAAAATGGAAATTCGACCAAAACCCATATCTTTATATCTTATGCGCATGCATGCATAATATCCCAGATGCTCCTACAAGCTCCTTGACATGTTCCAATTCAAAAACAAAAAAGAACAGAATGACTTTAACATAGACAAATTCCAAAGAACAGAACTAACCCTTCAGAATTGGATGGCTTCACATTGCCTTTCCTCAACGACTCAAAGTAGATACGCTTGTAGTGGTTATACACTGCCACTGACAATATCTGCATTGAATAGAGAACAAAGAAAAAATCAGTTAATTTCCAGGTTCTTGGTTTGTTGGATCTCTTTGTCCAATGAAAATCAATTTCTGCAATGACAGGTCTGATTCAAGAGTACACAAATGTGCTATCAAATTTCCACTGGCCCATGCATAATCATCATCTACAAATCATCTAGATGATAAATACTCTGCAACAATCATCAAACCCTAATATTCTGCAAACCTTCACAGGATGTGCTTTCAGTAATCTCAAATGGCAAAAGGGTTTCCAATTGACACCAGAAGGATGATGATGAAGGCATGGAAAAAGTTGGAAGCACAACATTCCTTTGCCTTCCAATAGATAGGAAAAACAACAACAAAACAATCTAGCAGACACAATCCAAAAGCTACCCTAAAGAGACAGACCTTTTCCGCTTGAGACAGACCTTTTTTGCTCGATCTTGGCCAATAACAAACTTGTCCAAGGCTTGACAAATTTCTCGGGGAGTAGGGAGCTCCTTACCGAGGGTTGATCCCCCCCAGCTTTCCCGGGAGCTGAGCCCACTTCCAGAGCCACTGCTAGAACCACCACCTGTTCCAGGTTGTGCACGGACAAGGGTGGTATTGGATGGAAAGGGAGGGCTCGGAGATGCCTGTGTTGCTGCCACTGGAGGCAGGGGCGTCATCCCTGCTCCTTGCTGCCAATGCTGTGGGATGTCTCCATGCCCATGTCGCCGAACAGCATGCCATGTTGAGATTCGGGTTATCATGTCCCCGAGTTCCACACTCTCGGTCACATGATGATCCCTAGTAGTGGGAGCATTTCTCTTGGAGCGTCGACTTGCTCGAATACTCCTGAGTGATGATGATGATGATGAAGAAGATGAAGGTGACGGAGAAGAAGATGATGATGGATTCAAGGGTGGTGATGAAGAAGAGAAGGATACTGAAGAACAAGGTTCAACGATCACAAGAGAATCGTGCCCACCACAGTTGGTACAAGTGACAACAACATCATCAGAGAGAGCAGAATTGGTGGCAAGGGAGTCAAAAGCCATGGGTGTACTACAGCTTGCACAAATGGCATGAGCTTGAAAGCCGCCCTTTCCTCCTTCCAAATCACTGGTAGCATCACCTAACCCTACTTCCTGCTGCTGTTGTGAATGAACATGCTGATTTCTTCTACTACTACTTCTCCCTTGTTGTTGCTGTTTCCTAGCAGACATGGCTTCTGCAACAGCCACAGAAGATTCCTCCGCCACCGCACGTGGATTCAGATCGCTACTCTTGAAGGAGCAAGCCGAAGAAGAAGAAGAAGAAGGCGGCATGACATAGGAGGAGAAAGAATTGGGCACAAAAAAGAAGGGAAGAAGCCAAGAAGAAGAAGAAGACGAAGAAGAAGAAGAAGAAAAGGGAATTAGGGTTCTTCCAGGAGAGAGAAGAGGCTGCTGCTGCTGCTGCGGCATAACAGCAGCCCGCAATCCAAACCTTCCCACCAACAACCCTTGTCTCCTCCCATGATGATGATGACGATGATGCAACGCAGCTACACTCGCCGCGACATCATTCAGCATTCTCCACCTCACCACCGCCATCTTGCACAAATCCTCCACTTCCCTTCTCCTCCTCCTCCTCCTCTTCTCCCTCCCCACCCCGGCTACCCTTTTCTTCACACTACGTTTCCCTCATCTACAAAAAAAGAACACAACAAATGCAATCAAAAAAAAAAAAACCACACCCACAGAAAAAACTTCCGGGTTCAAGCAATCCGCAAGGCTACAAAAGACAAACCCATCATGATCTCCTCATCTGTTCTTCATCTTCTTGTCATTGATCTCCATCGCCAACACCACATGTGGGAATTCTTCCGTTTGCGATGCGTCTCTTTGAGAATACCTCTCTCTCTCTCTTCTCTCTTCTCTCTCGCGCTCTACAGGAAGAAGAAGAAGAAGCACTTTCATGGTAAAAAAAAATATTTACTGGAGTAAATTCTAGAGAAGAAGCAAATACAAGTAAAATAGTATTTTCAGCAGGGTAAGTTTTTTCTGCCCTAATGAAATTTTGGTCTGAGAGTTTAAAAACTTTTCATCCAGAAGCACATCCAAGTAAAAAAAAAACATTACCAGGGTGATTTTCTTTTGGAGAAGCAGAAATTCCAAAGTATATTAGTATTCTAGTAGGGTAAGTTTTATCCAAGGGTATTTATTACCTATTTACTATTTACCTTGAGAGTAAACATTTCATCGAGAGGGAGTTTCAAGTAAAATAAATAAATTACCGGGGGTAATTTAATGTAAGGGTTCTGTTATTTACCATGGTAATTTATATCCGAGAAGCAATTAGAAGTAAAATTATAGTATATTATCAGGGTAAGTTTTATGCATGGTAATTTGGTGTGAGAGTAAGTTTTATTCCGTACACATTCATCCATCCAGATTCTACTCTTTCTGTGGACAGAAGGAATCTCGGTCTGCTAAACTTAATTTGTTTCCTCCCGGTCTCTTCTTGTCAAATAGCTGCCCGAACATGCCCCCTCACATTTCTGGGCAAACCCCAAAACAAGTTACAATCTTCCCCTTTTGTAACCCCTTTTTCTTTTTTCTTTTTTCTCGTTTTTTATAAAAAGATATTTAATTTAATTGTGAAAAAAAATTCTAAACATATTCTCAGATATTATCAATTTTTATTTTCTATTCAAGAAAGAAGGCTACATAGTATAAAATCTTAATAGATTTGTCACTTTTTTTTTTCCTTTTCTTTTTTAAAAAATGCACTTCATTTACATTTTTTACATTTTCACATGATTGTCAATTTTTATTTTGTTTAAAAAAAAAAGGTCAAAATATTTCACATGTTATCACTTATTATTTTGTAAGAAAAGCTTCAAATCCATTTGTGGCCCCCCACATTCTCCATTATTATTATGAAAAAGAGAATTTCCCTAGGGCACATATCTATTTGGATGAATGTGGAAGAATGTGATTTTGGACTCCATAATTGTATTGCAAGGAATGTGTGAAAATCATCCATCAAACCGCATATCCATCCATCCATCCATCCATCCATCCATCCAAATCAAGTTGATTGGACTTTTAGGGTTTAACCTAATATTTGTTTGCACACAAGAAGCAATTAAAAGACTAGGTGAGAATTATTATTTTTTTTTAAAAGGTCCAAAATAATTGAGAGTTCCTTTCCTTCAATGATAGTAAAATAACAATAATTGCCCAGGATTTCTTTTTAACTGCCCTAATTTATTTTTCTGTTGGTCAGCCTTTTGGAATTTTCAACTAAGCTTTTATTTTTTCTCTTTTTTTGGATAAGGGCAGGGTCTTTTTTTTCTTTTTTTTTCTCTTTTTTTTTTTTCCTTTTTTCTTGCACACCTCTTGTGGTTAGTTTTAATAATTTTTTACATTTATTTTTACAAATAAAAAAATTGCTTTGAGTGAGTGAGTGACTAAATTACTTATTTAGTTTTTTTGCCACGTGGCAATTATTCCTTATCATTATTTTGTTGGAGATAAGATTGTGATGGTGACGTGGCAGTGACTTTGAGGGGGGGGGGAGGGGGGGAAATTGTTTAGTGGTAATTGATACTTGATACCTACCAAACATAAATTCATCCTTGATTGGATGGATGACATTTTTTTTCCATGATTGGGTGGATGATTTCTGTTATTTTCCCCCCCCACCCCCTTGCACTGTCCATTCTACCATTCTTTTTGAACCTGACCCCAACTGGATTTAACTACCCTAGTTAACAGGGGCAGCTTCAACACATGTCTGTCAAGGAATTAATTAATGAAATTTTTTTACAAAAAATAACTTAATTATCATTGAACCTAAAAAGATATTGCCATATTAGAAACTACACCAAACCCTTGATGAGTGTATTAGGATGATTTTTAGGGTCATAATTTTAGTTTTTTTTAAAAACTCAAATACCCAATTTTGATGTATAACCATGGTTCTTAGATTATTTATATCAAATAACCACCTAAAAAATCACCAACTCTTTCATGAACCTTGAAAATTCATTGATTTTTTTTCATTAATTGGAAGTGATGGGTCTTTGATTCAACATTTTTTTTGGAAGAATTTTTTATTTGTGGTGATAAAAAATTTGAGATTTTCTTATATTTTAAATTAGAAAAAAAATTGCTAAAATTTTGGAAAAGTTCACAAAAAGTTTCAAAACCACAAAATTGAAAGAAAAAACGATTGCTTCAATTTTGATTTTTTTGTAAACCTAGGACCAAAGTTCTTTGATTTTAATCTTTTCAAATACCCAAAACCTACAATTATTTAAAATTCAAATACATGCCCAACATTGGTCCTTATCAACATTAAAAAATGGGATAAATTGTTTTTATATCAAATGGTTGTAATTCATTTGAATGTTGCAAGTTAATACTATTACATGTTTGGAAATTCATTGGAAAAATAACTTTGGCATGGAAAGACAAAATCACATAGGATAGGATCTAAACCTTATTTATGAGGTTCTCCATTTTTGGGGAACTATACAATTAAGGTGCCATTCCCTATTTGAGGCTAAATTTGTACTAAGGATTGGGTGCCTTTTAATTACATTAGATGAATTCAACTAGTTTGTTGGGCCATGCTCTCACAATGGATAGGATTTTTCACATTGGTTTTGTCTTTTGCAACTTTTGCTTTTTAAGTTGTTTTTTTCACACTATTGGAATTAGATTTTGTGTTAGACACATTTAGATAGGTATTATTTTAATTTAAAATAATTGAAATGAAGTTAGGGTTGGTTTGGATAGTGCATTTAGGTTTGGAGTTTGGTAGGTTTGTTAGGTCTAGATAATTGCTTTGAAAAACGGTTGTCATGTTAAGGTTAACGTGTTTTTTTGTTTACAAAATGTTTGAAGTTGGTGGTAGGTTTTGGCAATAGTTGTTGTTGGAAAAGGAGTTGGTGTTCACGTTCTCATATACGTGTTGCATCGAATGTGTTTGTTAGTTAGTAGCGTTGATTTGGAGTGTCGTGGCAAAAAAGGAAGGTATTTTCAAGTTTTTGGTAAGCTTTTCGACGTTCTTTGGTGAGGTTTCTTTGCAAAGTTATGTCTTGTGATTTCAAGAAATCTTTAAAACGTCCCTTGGAAAATGACTGTAATTATTTTTTGTATTTCTTTCTTTTTGAAAATATATGTTGCTTTTAATTATCATTCAAAAATATTTTCACTTGCCTTAGTTCAAATTATAAGTTAATGCAATTATAAAATTGTAATCAATTGAGAAATCATTTGGGTGTGTGAGTTAGTTTTGCTTCTTAGTTCATTTTTTTAAAGTTTTGAGCTTCAAGTCTCAAGTTGCATCTTATTGTTGATCTTGAAACTTGGGGAAAAAAAACAAACATTCAGCAAATTCATATTTATATTCTTAGTAAACCACTATTTGTTATTTTGGTGCAACAACCATTGTTATGTGCACTCCAAAATGAAAAAGTCATTTAATTAGAAGGATTTTTAAACAATTCACTACTTTTGTCATTCATGTATGAGAAAATCAATTCAATTTCACTAAAAATATTTATTGTTTTATACAAAGAATCACCCATAAAATTTTGAAAAAGTCCGCAAAAAAGTTGGGTATGAAATTTGTGAAAGATAATGGTTTTAAAAGTAATTTTTCTAGCTAGAAATAAATTGTGGAATACTATGTAAGTTTTAAGTGTTGAATTAAGAAATATTATCTAAGTTTTTATTTTTCATAATTTTCATCAAAAAAATTCTTTATGAACTTAAATGATTGTAATTGTTTTTAAATTTATTTAATATTTCAGTTTACATTTAAATAATTTTACTTATTGATATATGATTGAGTATTGCACATCCTAAAAATTAGTTAAATTTTTCTTCTCAATGAAATTTGCATATTGGTCCTTTATTTCCAACTTGATTTCAATTACATTCTTTCATCTATCAAAGCTTCATTCAATGGCGTGATCACGTGAATCACTAAAACTTCATTCACTTGTGTACATTCATATCATGGCCAACATTTTTTTATGAATTTTTTTGATGTAAAATGCATTGACAATTTTAGTAGAGTTCCATGTCTATTTCCAAGCTCCAACCCAACAAGAGTAAATTGTCAATATGAATAAAATTTTGACATTTCAATTTCAATTCCAATTTATCATTATCTTTTTATCAATATGAATAGTCAAACATTAACAAATGAATTTTGAATGTGGGAGCCAATACAACACCTTACCAATGCCCTTTAAAAGGTTTGGAAATCTACCAATTTAGTATCCAAAAAGACTTTAATAATTTATCATAGAAATTGTTATTAGAAAAGGAGGTGGGGTAATGCATGGCATGCACAAACTTTATTAGAATTTGTAAAACATCCATTATTATGGATGATTTCAATTTTATAAAACTATTTTCATATTTACAATTTCAAAACCCCTAACCATATACAAAATTCAATATACATGATCTTCTATTTTTTCATCCATAATAATTGACTAAGAACATGATTGTTTGAATTTTTTTGTGCAACATGTATATCTACTTCTTTCTTCTTGAAATAAGTTTACATGTATACTATTCCCTTTGAATAGACTTTCCTTGCTACTTAACAAAAGAAAAAGTTGTTACCACTTGAATAGGCAAAACTAATAATTTAAATGTTTTTTAAATGGAATTATGTTTGATTTTAATTCATTTATTGAGGATTAGCCCCAATCCAACTATAACTAATGGTTGATATATCCATACCCACTTAACAAACTTCACACCATGATCGTCAAAATCAATCATAAATTGTCACACCCATGATTGATTCTCCTTTCCAATGACCATAATAATCAAATAACAAGTAATAAATATTTTATCACTTCAAGTACCAAATCACCAACAACAACACAAGAACAAAACTTGCAAAAACACTAAAACCAAAAATCAAGCAAAGTTCACAAATCTTGCATGTCAAACTTTACAACTTTGGATTTGTTTGAAAGAAATACAAATCCAACGAATCTTATCCAACATTGCAAAAATATCAAACTGTAATACCTATATATGCACTTTTTATACGTTGGTAGTTTAATATTTCAACCATTTGACACAACCATTTGTTTTGAAACAATAAATAAACAACGCATGCAAAAAATACCAAATCAACAAAATCATAAACACAAAATAAGAGATCAATAAAATTTGTAAAAACAATAATGTTTCCATGACTTGATAAATACCACATTGATCTTCAAGCCTTTATTTTGTATTAGAATTTTTTTACTAAACCAAACATCTTCAAAAATCTTTTAAAATCACATAAACACAAACTTGCCCTTGAAATGGAAGCTTCACACACAAGAATTGAAAACAAATTTGACAAAGTAGTATCAAATTTACATTGTCAATTTTTGTGAAAATTACAAATCATTGCAACTTAATGAATAATGAACCACAAAATGGTTTTCCTTTTTGTTCCACTATTTCATTGTTTCAAATAATCCTATGTAGACAATCAAAACAAAATTCTTTGACATGGATGAAACTAACAAATCTAGTTGGTTCATTTTTATCTTTATTCTGATTCTCCCAATTTTTTGCAATAAGCATCAAAATGATCCAATTAATTAGTTGTGAGTGCATCCCAAAGCTCAATTTTATTTTTTCGTTATGGGCCACTTTGATTGTCCCTTCACAAAAAAAATCATGAAACTTTGATACTCCCCTAAACATTAGCATTTTCTACCAATATGGAACTATGATGATGTTATTCCAAGAAATATCTTGAATACACATTTTGTCTCACCTCATTGCTTAATATAACTTTTATTCCTAACTTTGTTTATCATCATTTTTGGTGTAAGCTTTTACAAGAACTTAGGTACTTATTGTGATTCATAGTAACTAATTTAATTAATTGCGGTGCATCTCCTGTCCTACACTTACACCCAAAAAAAAATGTGAAGTCCTAAACCATTTCCAAGCACAACACTAGTTAAGACTCAAAACCTAACTTGATTAAATGTTCATAATAAATGACTTTTGAATCATCAAGAATAGTGTTTTGAATTAAGACCATAAACCTAACTTGATTAAATGTTCTTTAAGAATGACCTTTGAATCATCAAGAATAATGTTTTGAATAATGTTTTGAATAGTGGATGATGATTCAATAATCTAATCCACTCATAAAATGTAAGCAAAGTGAACACTTGAGATAAATTGATTATTGCAAGTAAATAATCAAGAGATAATCAAACCTTTCAAGCATATTTCTTTAGGTTTTAATTCATTGAAAACTTTAATAAATCACAACTTTGTTAGGGAGAGGAGGGTAAGATGATGATTCAAGATGATATACATCTTGTGTTGTGAGATTCTTCCCAAAAGATGGCAGCTTTTAAGAAGCAGATGTGGGATCTGAATTCCTGGAAATGACGACAAAACTAGAAGGAGGTTTTGTTTGATCTGGATTTTGATCAGTACCCATGTGCAAGGATATGTTTAGCAGAAGAAGAAGAAGAAGAAGAAGAAGATGGGTATGGTGATGATGGAAGGAGGATCAGCTCAACTCGACTGCTGAAGTCGTAGCTTGTGAGATCCTTTGTTTTGTTATAATCTGCAAAATTCAGCTTCGTGGGTTTTGGTGAGGATCGGATCGGATCGGATCGGATCAACCCGACTGCTGAAGTCGCAGCTTGTGAGATCGTTTGTTTTCTTTAGATTCAATCTTCGTCTTTTAGGTTGTGGGTTCGGATCGGATCGGATCAATTTCGACTGGTGAAGCCGCAGCTTGAGAGATCGTTTTTTTTCTCGGTTAGATTCAATCTTCGTTTTTGTGGGTTGTGGCGTGGACATGGGATTAGTGCAAAGTGAGAGAAGATTCTTGTCTTCTGTTGTTGTGTCTTGAATTTTATTGTGTTTCGATTAGGCGTTTGTATCGAGCAGATAACGCGATGGGCAAATATTTTACTCGAGGCTGAGACTTAAAAGTAAAGCGGCTCACCGTAGCAGCGACGCAACGCAGCAGCGAGGAGAACAAGACATGGAGAGTGTGGACATGTTCAATGCGGCCACAGCGCCGCTCACGTTCCATGATTTTCTGGATCGCATGCGGCATCCATTGGCTGCTGACTTTGTGCGCTCCATCAAAACGTCAGTATCTCTTTCCCCTTTTCATCTTTGCAAAGAGCTGCTTACTTATGGGTGTGTCATGTTAGGGTTGCAAATTAGGGTTTCAAGTTTTCTACTCATACAGGCATCCTTGTAGCTCGAGGTGAAGCTCTTCCTCTTCAAACCAAGGTATCCATAAATCTCAAGCTAAGGTTCATGCTTGATAGCCTTTGAATGGAATTGCTTGTTCTGTTTCCATGATGAGGGTTTTTAGATCATAGCTTCAGGTACCTGCATACCTCCATTTCCTGTGCTATCCCCATGCCTGCCCTGCCATTGTTTCTCCTGGCAGAATGTTATGCTATA
This sequence comes from Sphagnum tenellum, assembly GCA_963921925.1. Taxonomy (NCBI): domain Eukaryota; kingdom Viridiplantae; phylum Streptophyta; class Sphagnopsida; order Sphagnales; family Sphagnaceae; genus Sphagnum; species Sphagnum tenellum. Next base: position 1,917,172 of record OY998159.1, read on the forward strand.
TGTTCTCTAGTTCTGCTATATGCCCCAATCGAATGCACAGGAATCCAGCTGCTGCAGGTATGTAGATATCAACTGGGTCTGTCATGTTAGGGTTGCCAAAATTAGGGTTCAAGTTTTCTACTCATATAGGTGCCCTTGTAGCTCTAGGTGAAGCTCTTCTTCTTCAAACCAAGGTCTCCATAAAACTCAAGCTGAGGTTTATGCTTGATAGCCTTTCAATAGATTCACTTGTTCTGTTTCCATGATGAGGGTTTTTAGGTCATAGCTTCAGGTACCTGTATAGCTCCATTTCCTGTGCTATCCCCATGCCAGAATGGTATGCTATAGGTCAACTAGATCTGTATAATTGCCCCAATTGAATGCAAAGGAATCCAGCTGCTAAGGGTATGCAGATATGAATCAGTGATTCATAATCTCAATCCATGAATGGAAAATCTGGCCTCAATCTTTGCAAGTTTGGAGTTTGGAAAATTGCTCTGACTAGTAATATATGTGAATGTCTTGTTGTGATTTGATAATGAGCATCATTGGCCTTGCAATAATCCTGTAATCGGGGTCATCACTCACCCACTCACTCACCCCTCTTTGATTCTCCTTGTGCAGTTTCATAATGGATTTCACAACCAAAGTTCCTGATCCAGATAGTGACAGCGAGAGTGTGCAGACGTTTCTTAGCACTACTGAGGGTGCATTCCAAGCTCACCCTCTCTTTGCAAACGCAACAGATGAGGAGCTAGAAAGTGCTGGCGAGGTTCTTCCCCTCTCAGCACCAATACGTTTTGTGTTGTCTTTTGCATGTGCTGTAATCATACAATGAGTTTGTCTGTCTCTGATGTAGCCAATGAGGTTGTGGGAGCAGTACGGTGTCTTTCCCTCATATTTGTGCTCTGGTCTGATTTCTCCCCTCTTTTTTATTATGGACAGGGCCTGGAAAAGTATCTAATGACCAAGCTGTTTGCTCGAGCTTTTGCTCCTGTTCCTGAAGAAGTTGAGCATGATCAAAGATTATCAGAGAAGATGGGGATGCTGCAACAGTTCATCCGTCCTGAGCATCTTGATATTCCCCCAAGCTTCCAGAATGAATCTTCATGGCTGGTATGCAACTACCCCTTTTCTCTCTCTCTTTTGATTTTGTCTAAGAAGCTGGACAGCTTGAGAGGAATACTTAGTTCTCTTTTGACATTCTCAAGGTTGGTGTTTTGTGGGTTCTTTTTTTGCTTACCCTAAACTCACAGAGGTTGGTTTCTTTGGGATGGACACACCAGCTGGCACAGAAGGAGCTTCAGAAAATCAACACATACAAAGCACCCCGTGATAAACTTGTGTGCATCCTAAACTGCTGTCGGGTCATCAACAACCTGCTGTTGAATGTATCACTTGCCACAAATGACAATCCCTCAGGCGCTGATGATTTTCTTCCTATCCTTATATACATTGTTATCAAAGTAAGCCTTTCTCTCTTATTCTTATGTTTTCTAACTTATCTTGGACTCTGTCTGAAGCTTATGCTTGCAACCATGCGGGAATCACAGAAGACTTATGTGATTTCAGTATTCTCCTTTCTACTCGGGATTGTGAAATAGCCAAGACTGGGTGGCAATGGGTTTTGCAGGCAAATCCACCACAGCTTCATTCTAATCTTCTGTACATCAGCCGGTACCGCCACCGCTCAAGGCTGATATCAGAGGCATCCTATTTTTACACAAACCTTGTGTCAGCAGAAACTTTCATCAGCACTTTGGAGGCAAAGTCTCTGTCTATGGACAAAGGTGAGTATGAGAAGCAGTTACAGGCAGCTAGGGCTGTACTGGATGGGATGAACATGCCCTCACCATTGCCATCAAGGACAGTGCCACAAGAGACCCATGGGCTTGTTGGGAGGGAAGAAGAGCATGCATCATTACCCTCAAGTGAAGCAGCAAACAAAATTGAACCTGGCCCTGGATTGACCATCCACAAAGAAGACCAGATTGAGTCCCCGTTGTTGCCTGCTGCATCAACTTCAGCCATAGTGGCATCTACAAATGCTCCCCATAGCCCCAAAGAAAGCAAACAAAGGAATCTAGGGGCAACTATCAAGAAGCTTGAAGCTGCAGCCATCCCTGCAGTTCTAGAAGCTGATCGTAGTGGGCAGCTTGCTATAGACTATCCTTATCTATATGCAAGTGCTGGGGATTTGAGGGTTGCCGATGTAGAGTCTCTACTTTCCGCTTATAAAGAGCTTGCCCTGAAGTATTGTGTCCTCTGTAAAGCTGTGGAAGGGACAGGGATATCAGAAAAGAACCATAGGATTTCTTCCCCTGTAGTTGATTCGAAGGATGCTGGGACTGCTTGTTTCAGTAGTACAGCAGAACTTGAGAGTGCCCCAGAATCAACATCTCACAGTGAGTCTATGGCTGTAACTGGAGAGCAATCAATTTTGAAAGAAGAGCAAGCACCTGATGTGAAAAGAACAATTCAATCTGATGGGCTCCAGGACCTATTCGATGGAATGCATGTGCGTGGTGAGGGCTCTGATGAGGGAAAGGTTTCGTCTCCAGAGAGTCCAACATTTGGGAATATGGGAAGGGAGGAGTATCCTTCAGATAACCATAGTGGGCGAGAAATGGAGCCACAGCCAGAGAAGAGGGTCTACAATGATGAAAGTGGGGTGGAAGAGGAACATGTGGTTGCAGAAGACACAGGGCACTCATCCCATGAGATCTTTGAAGAGAGCCATGATCCATCAATAGACAAGGAAGAGGTTGTGGAGTCTGTGTCACTGGATGATACACAATGATCAAACCCACTAGATAGAAATCCTTCACTTTCATCACCTCAAATGAGTTAGCCATGTATTCGGAATTGTGTATTTGTTTATGGTGCGTCTTCCATGGAGTCTGTAACATATTTGTAAGACAATGAGTATTGAGGAGAGGCATTCCTGTGCCTATGGTTGAACCAGCTGAGCACAGCAGAACACTGCAATATTTAATGCGGAACTGTGTTTCCAGTTGAGGCCCTGCACTGGTGAATAGAAAGCTTTGAGGCAGGTGGTTAAAACAACAATTCATATGTGCAGGATTCTCATGGACAGAAACCCTAAACCCGAAACCTGGGAACACATGACCATCAGATAAACCTGACCACTGGATTAATGAGTGCCAGTATGCCTGCTTGCAGCTTGGCAATTGTCATCATTTGTGTGTTTATACATTAAAAGCTAATGTGGAGTTTCTTCTTCTGTCTTTGACCAGAACTAAGGTGCCTACCTCATGATATAAGTATGCATGTCTGGCTTGTGATCTACTCACTTGATCTCGTGCTTTATGGTGGGTAACAACCATGTATAAAGATGTTTTCAGAAGCATGGGCCTAGGCAGAGCCATACCTTGCACTTCTTACCCTTTCATGAAAAGTTGGCTTGAGTTCTCAAGGACAAAACAACTTCACAATGTGGGTGTTGTTGGGAAGAAATTCTTTACCAAGAGTTGTGTTATGTATGCAATGTCCTGACTAATATATGGAATTGAATTTAGATAACAAATCCTTGGATTCTTTCCTATACATGGATTGTTTTGAAAGTAAAAATGTAATGTTATTGTAGAGAAAACAAAATGGCAAAGAAATTGATGTCCTAACGCTCACACTTAGTGTTTGCACCCGAATCCTTAGCTTGTCAACAATAGGTTACATTGTAGTAGTCTATGTGGTTAATAGTATGGGTTATTGACAGATGCCAAATGCTAACAACAAAAAATATCAGTCAAGTTGTTGAAAGATTAGGAATATAGGATATGGTGTCAAGAATTCATGCTAGAACATGACGAAAAGGACAAACCTATTCAAGAAGTACTTACCCTGTTCTTGTTCTCCACTCATGAGTTGGAGAAGCTAACAAATTAGTATTTACTCCAAGCCCCCAGGGTACAATGATTTGGGTCTTTATAGTGCTCACATTTTGTATACCCAACTATAACACAATCAAAAAAGGATTTGTTCAAAGAAAGCATGTCCAAAATCTAAAAGAAGTGATTCCAATTCTTCTCATCTGAGTTGGAGTAAATAGAGAGTCAAAGCACCCAGTTGTAGAAGAATGATCTACAAATGCAAAAGAAGAAAATGGTTAGAAGAAGGTAGTCATGAAAGTAGGGTTTAGGGTTTAGGGCCTTAATCTCACCATTCTATTAAGACAAGGTGACAAAGACAAGATTAAGTCTTTGGGCCTTAATTTGATCTTGTAATCCAAGTTTCATACCTTATCAAAGTGTGGTCTTGAAGTGAGCAATAGTGGGTATCATTTAATCAAACTAAATATTAGTCCACAACATCTACAAGATTTTATTTTGGTAAAGGTTTGATTTAATGAAAAATAGGTACAAACAATAATGAAAGTGCAAATAATTTAAGAAAATCCACAACTGAGGGTGAAATTGCTATGAAAAACATTTGGGTGAAGAAACTATTTTTGGGTGAAAACACAATAAGGGTGAACCACTTAAAATGATGTATAACAAATATCATAAGACTCAATAAGTTGAAATATTGATGACATTTTTTGACAATCTTAAACACAAGCAAAATATTTTAGAATTGACATTACAACAATTTGGAATTCAAGTTCACTTTAGTCAAAATTAACAAAAAAAGGAAAATAATAAATTAATGCAATGTTCAATTACAACATTTCCTCTTCTTTCATATGGTAGTGGTTTTTAAAAAAAAAAAGAGAGATTATTATGCATTTATTGTTTTAAAATGCCCAAAAAACACATTTTTTAAATAATGTTTCATTCAAAATATTTAAACTTCTATATGGTCCTAGATTTAATCAATGTACATCAATATCATTCACCATATAAAAAATTCACCAAAACATTGCAACCATAACCATAGTTTTCAAGTTCTTCAATACTTTTTAAATTTTAAAAAAATAATTGACTAACATAAGTCTAAGGTTAATCAAACATACTTAAAACAAGAAAAAAAATCCAAAATCTAATGTCCATAAATTATCAAAAATAATAATTGCAAAAAGATTATACTCAAGTGACTACATTTTTTGAAGGGCAAGTAGTATGCTTTCACCTTTTGTTGGACCTTTTTTTTTCTTATGTATTTTTTTCATCCTAATTATTTTGATATCATCATAATGTGGCACTCTAATCTTGTTTAATCATAGCATGTAATTTTAATCACAATTTTAGATTAGTGGAGGCACATTATTATTATTTTATAATATAAACAAGCATTGTTACAATGTTTAATTACATTGTAAGTCGATCTAATTAGTTCATTGTCTAGTTAGAAAGTAGCATTGTTCACTTTTGCTAACATTGTGACAATGATTAGTTACATTCTTTCAATATTTGTGTTATTGTAAGATCATAATGTTTAGGTTATATGTTATGCATGACATGTGTCATAATGTTACAAAGGTGTGTTGCACTATGTTGTGCCAACTTTTAGTTTGGTCATGTGTGTCATGGACTAGTTGGGAGGTGATCAAAATGGAATACATGTGTGTGCCTAAATGTAGTTCTCTTTTGCAACTTCATTGCATAAATGAGGAGAAAAACTAATGACAATTGTAATACATTTAGTGACTAGCCTTGAGATTGCCAAGTTAAATTTTATTTTATGACTATGTTAAGTACAAGTTATTTGAAGTTGTCGATAAGGAATATGAAAAATAGTGCAAGGAGGTACAAAAGAAAAAAAATGCATTGAATATATAATGTGCAATTTGCTTGACTATGACATTTAAATAGCTTTAGAGTTGGAACAATTAAAAAAGAAACGACATCCATTTTATGCGATGTTCACAACACTACCCTCCAACAACTTGCCCTTGTAGTGCAATCACAATAAAACAAGCCAAAAATTATATTAGACAAGCACCAAAACCATTTTAAGAATTGTAATTTTGTTACATATATTTTGTGGTGTCACTTTAATGCCATGTTAATCATAGGAAGTTGTGTTAAATGACTAATATGATTGTTAAAAAATTCAAAATAAAAATTCAACTAATTTTATTTTGGGTGTTGGTTTTAATAAAGGACCTTTGAACTTGAACAATAGTTGCATCAAAACCAATCAATTTTGTAAATTACGAATCTAAAGACTCTATTAATAAAATAATTTTGATGATTTTTAAAAAAATGATCTTAGTTTATTACGCACATTCTAAAAACATTGATAATTTGAAAGTTGTGAAATTTGAAACTTTTAAAATTTAAAATCTATTGTCCATAAATTTAAATTTTCAAAAAAAAATTGTCACATGTCGAAGGGGTGTGATGTACATGACATCTAAATCAAAGTTATAATTTATGATACGAAAGAAAAAGCATAAAATAATTAACATATTTTCATATAACTTGAAATTAGGATAAATTTTGAAAATTAAATGAAAAATTTGGTAGAATTTGTACACTTAATAAAGAAAAGCTATTCATCAAAAGTCAATACAAAAAGTGTGATGTGTTTAAATATATATATAGTAAAAAACTTAATTCAAAAAGTCCTTTGTATGAGAGATGAAAATGACCACAAAAAAGACAAAAAGGACTATAGTCCTTGAGTCTTTTGTTATTGTTGTTTCGTTTGATTGTGATTGCACCTTTTAGTTTTCCTTGGACACACTTGATTTTTAGATGGGATTAGTAATTGACAATGGATGTTTTTATTCTTAAAAGTTGTAATAACATTTTTTGAATGTGTAAACTTTGAGTCAAGCAATTGGGTTTGGAATGCCATTCATGAATGAATAGATTGTGCCAAATTGTCAACTATAAACGCGTTCAAGTAGCGGTGATATGCATACATAAGGAGCTTACCCTCTTAAAGGGTAAACAACGTGATGATCAAGTTGTATGGCAAGGTAAAGACCTCAAGGGTTTGATAAGAAGTGGACAAGGGCAACCAATAGATGAGGATGTAAAGCAAGAGCTAAGTTTGTTGCCACCAATGGTCATTTGTTAACCAATGTCCAACTTCCTTGGGAAATGGGCTAAAATGGACCGACTCTAATAGTGAAAGAAGGAAATTGGAATATCTTGAAAGGTGGGGGACACAATGTTGAAGATTTTTCCAATGATGCCAATGCAAGATATTACTTGTTAGAAAACCTAGTCTAAACCAACTGGCTGGGTCCCAAGGGTGAGGATATCGTTCAGGATCCTGGTAAGGGTTTACCACACCCAAGGACTCATTCCGGGAAGAATTACAAAAACTCAAAAATGTCACCATGCAAAAAATATAACCTTCAAAAAATCCTCTAGAAGAAAGAAACCAAAATCCTTCAAGATATTATTAGAACTCTATTATAACTAATCTCAAGTTTCAACACAAGCCAAAATATCTATCATCTTTCAGAAATCCGCAGATAAAAAATAGACCTATTATTTGTTATACCTAGGGGCCAAAATCCTTTGAAGCTAGTGTACTCTATAATGAATCTAAACACAATATCCTTGCCTTGGTAGGCAACGCCAAAAATTGGACAATATAAAATGATGGAATTACCTAGTTCAATATTGTCACCACCTAGACCAATCATTATGATCAACCAATTTGAGAGTTCATCATTTGTCTCTCTTCTCTTTTGCTGGCTCTTGTGTGAAATCATTGTATCTTGTGCATATTTACAGGTCCAAAAGTCCAAACTCATTTTCACACCATTTAAAGTCTTGTACTTCATCCAAAGTACACTTTTTTTACTGACCAATTTTAGTGCTGCTGCTGGTGGAGATGATGATGCTCTTACAATTTTGTAAAGAAGAGCCACCACCACTTCCTTGTAATGGGTTAGTGATTTTTTTGACAGACCATCATCATCTCATGCATCATGATGGGTTTTCATTTCATTTCAGATCAGTGTTTTGTTTTCAAGGAAATTTTTTAATGGAGCCAAAGTGGCCATCATCATCATCCATAGGAAGATGTCAAAAAAAAAGTGGTAACCATATTCAGTAATGAATATTCAAAATCTGGATATAAATAAAATTCAAGAAGGACGGATCTTTAACCATCCTTCTATATTTTTGGCTACATACTGAAAAATCAAATATAAATATTTGACAATGGGGGGAATAAATTGCCAACCAATTAGTTAGTTTATTGAGATGTTCAGATATAAGATCTTAACCTAATTTTTCAACCAAAACAAAATATGTTGCACAAAATCATTCTCAAGAATCTTATAAATTTTGTGACGGCTTCATAGGCATTTTGTAAGTTCATGCACTCAAGAATTTATAGCTCCATTTTGGGGAATTTGGCAAGTCCCTTATTTGTCCTAATGCAATGTCTCTAGTTTCAATAAAATGGTATTTTGCACCCCTCAACTTCAATTTCATCCATTCTTATTATACACATTGCAAAGCATTCCTACAATTTATATTAGGGTTAGAGAGAAGAGCACCTTACACCCATAAACAATGTATCCTTTAGGTGTAGAGGATTCTTACACCTACTAGTAGGTGTATGGTGCCTCCACACCTAAAAGAGTCATTGCAAAGTGCTCTCACGCAAAGAAGGGGTAGTTGCCTTGTGGTCTTTGCATTCACCCTTACCTCATGGTCTACAAATGTATAATCCATCCATGATTCACCTCATGCTTTATGCTAACCCGATGCCCATGGTGGCAAGTCTCAAGCCGTGATAGGTCAATAGGGTGGAGACTCATGTTGAATCCATATGTTATTGTAGCCTTGGTATAGATACATGTTGTTATATGCATTGGCCTATAGAGCTCAACTAGTGGGGTACTTCAATTGTACAATACCTTGGTCATATTCATGTCCCTCCAATATTTAGTAATGTAATTAACCTTTTCAAGTTCAGTGGCAATTACATATGTTTTTTAATATTGAATTTTTAATAAAATTATATTTGCCCAAACCATCAAAAGTTAAGGAAATTATTTACCCATTCATGCCAAAATAAATATTTATAGTTAAGGAAATTACTTACCCATTCATACCCTCCTCCTATTCAAGCTCTCATAGTTGTGAGGTTGAAAAAATTGTTGTTTGGAGTCTTAAAACCTTCAACCTAGTTGCAATTCTAAATGAAAAAAACATTCAACTTTTTTGTTAAACATCATTTCTTGGATTAATTATTGCATGTAGACAAAAAAATATGTGGCCTACTACACATCATTTGTTGTTTCCTTAATCAATCAATCATTGGGGATGCCCCATTGCCAACCAAGTGAAGTACCTTGAATTCTATGAAGGTGGGCCATCTTCATTAGCCCATCACAACAATAGTGTTGGAATCAAGGACACCCTCCTCCTTCTTAGAAACAAGAGATGTGCCCTAACTTTCCTTACTTTGCGGAGCTCACTCAAATAGGGGATAGTGGGTGAAAGGAGGCCCAAAGAGTGACTTTAAAGAAAACTCAAATACATCTCATAAGTGGTAATGCATCATCCATTGCCAACCAAGCCACCCTAAAATCATCCCAAGTTTGAGACATGGTGATGTATGTGATAGCGCATTTGTTGATGGTCCATACCAATGTTGGGTGAGTATCATCCAAACCCCATCCATCCTTTCCTTTTATGAGGGTGGTTCTTAAGGTTCATAACTGCGGTTCTCAGAAAATCGAAGAACTTGCATTGATATATAGAGTGATTGTTTTCCAAAAGTTTGAAAATGTCAAATACCCACCCCCTCCAAAAAAAAGGGGGCGTTTTGTTGGTTCTTGAAACGAATGGAACCGGCGGTTCTTTCATTTCAAAACTGGAACTGGTGGGTATTAACAAACTCAAGTACCCGCCCAACACGGATCTGAACCTGTTCTGGGTGGGTAATGTCCCTACAAACATGGCATTGAAAAAAACATTCATATATGTAAAGCCCAGTGGGCAATATTAGGCCCTCTGGGCATGGATATATAGTTTCTTTTTACACCTTATAGATGGTCATAACCTTTAGAAACCCGCCGGGTATCAATAGGAGCATGTGCAAGATGAGCACATTCTCGTTCATCAATTTTTTTGGGAAAATCACATGGCTGATTCAAACTCAAACATGGGTATGAAATTATCTCACCCAAATTTCTAAAATTATTTTGAATGTATGCGCCATTCTAAAAGTTTTGTAGAGTTTTGGGGTTTAAGGTTTTTGTAGGATGGATTCTACTTCTTTGTGCATCTGTGAACCCCAAGGGCCCATGAGCATTAGTGATGTTCTCTCATCAATGAATTTGTACCAACCTAGCTAACTAGGATCATATAGCTTGTTCTTCATACTAGGGACTAACTTATCTAGATTTTCAATACCAAGATGGCAACGCTACAAACCTACGATGACCATTACCATCATACTAAAGATTTTTTTAGTTTCAATTTGGGAACCCATGATGCCCATCACTTGACAAGCAAAAAAAATGATAAACTTGAAAATTGTTTTTCATATTCTACCCACCAAGTCAAAGGGCTAAAAGGATCTATTGACATTGGAGACCTTTAAAAAGGTTTCAATTATGTTTTGAGGAGCCCAAATGTAGATTCTTCGATTGAATCTAAAGATCCAAATACACCCAATTATATTACCACAACACCAATAGGCTAAGCAATAATAGCAGTTGATGATAATTTTTTGAAGACAATCAATAGTATTGGCATTGACACTTTGTAAACATATTCTATTATAGTATGAACATTAATTTCAAGGCACACATAATCTCCAATGAACTACAAGTTTTTGAATCATGAGTTTAACATAAGCACCAACATGTTATGAAAATTTCAAAGTTGAAATGATGATGCAAATACCAAAAATGGTTTCAATACACCAATCAATTTCATATGATGCTTAAGATGCATAAGCTCATAATCAAAATCTCCAACCTATGACTAACATTAAATTACGAACAATTAAGATAGATAAAAGTTGCAATATGCTAAAAAAACAAATGCTTGAACTTAAATTCCAGAATAATGAAAAAAAACATATTTACATTACATCTATTGCATTAAGATAGGTGTTGCCCATGATGCAACACATGGTTATGGCAATAACAATTACATCAAACAACAACCAATAACATTGGGATTGGTTCAGCACACATTGGTTGACCACTAAAATCAAAGCTTCATTTACTTTTTGTGTCACAACCCATGTTTGTGGGTTAAGAATTTTGCTTTGCAAGACAATTTTGTGAATAGCACAAGTTTAAAGCATGTTTGAACTTCAATGTTTTTTTTTATAAATGACCTTGAATTCAAATGTGGTCTTCACATGAGTCTTAAGCTTCCAAGGGTGAAGAGATGCATCTTTTGTAAGCTTTTGCCCATTCTTGCCTACCTTTAACATTTGTTATTATTTAGGTAATAGTTTTTTTTTATAAAAATCATGTACATTTTTAATTGACATTTTTTTCATTCCAAAAAAACTTTTTCAAATCATTAGTAGCAGATTAATAAAATTTTGACATCACATGCACCCATAGAATTTGGCACTATATGATTATGACAACATAAGAGGAGCACATGGCATGATGTTTGTTAAGGCAATTGCAAGGGTGTTTTGAATTTGCCCCTTTAATTTCACACATGCAATCATTTTGTCAAGCAATTCATAACAAGTAAGCAAATTTGTTAATTGAACAACCATGGGTTGTTCAAATTTCATGAACTTGAAAGATGCCAATAATAATATGACATGGTTCCCATTTTTTATTGTGTAATTAATGACATCCAATGCAAAGGTATCAAATCTGCCATGAAACATCCGCGATTCAAGTGTTACCATGATTAAGGTGGCTTTAATAATAATGAACGACATGGTGTCCATGGTCTTGTTGACCATGTTAAGGATTATGTTAGATGTGGATTGTTGCCTACTTGAAAACGCTACTTGGCCACATTGATGAAGGACCAACCTCTTGAGAAAAATGTTTTCAATGGAGTTTAAAAGGTCGTATCATTCATTGATATATAAAATCAAGCTTTCAAGGACTTGTTCTTAGGTAGCATTTGGTTCCTTGTATGGGATTCCATTGTTCCAAAAAATCAACAATGGAGATAGTTGATTATTTCTTCCTCTTCTTATAAGGTTGTCGCACATCAACAACTACATTAATTAATGGGTGCTCGTGACCTTCGGCCATTATGAAGTCCCCCGGTTTCTTTAAACTTGGTTCATGTTTTAGTTTTTTTTAGAAACTTTTAACTTTTAACTTTTTTTATTTTTTTATGTGTTTTCTATTTTTATTATTATTTTGTATAATAAAAATAAAATGTTTCGTTTTCACTTTTATATATATATTTATTTGAATGCAAGTTTGAAGTTTGGAGAAAGAAGACCCACCTCATTCTTTTTCAAGTAGGGTTTTTCTTCAATATTTATAAGTTTTATTTTTTTTTAGTTTTTACTCTTTATTTGGTTTGTTCATTTTTGGAAGTTTTTTTCTTTTAAAATTATTTTACTGTATTTCCATTTCCTTGTTTCATTTGTTTCCATTCCTTTTTTATAGTTTTTGCGTTTTTACTTTTTTTTTGGTTTATGTTTGTTTCATGTTTTAATTTTTTCTATTCTTATTTTGTCTATCTTCATTTTTGTCTATTTTTATGTATTTATGTATTTTTTTTATTTTTTTTATTTTCTTTTTCAAAAAGATTCTAGTTTTTAAAATATGTTCTATAATGAAAATATTTTTTTTAAAAAATTGTATTTTTGTTTGATTAGATGCAGGTCCCCTGATTTTCCCCAAAGATTTCTTTAATGGCACCTCGTTCAGCCCTCCGCAGCGGCCGCCCTGCCTTGCCCTGCCCCTACTTTGCCCTATTTGTCACCATAGACAAGGAACGGGCTCCTCAAGGAACGGGCAGTGAGATGCAGGTCCCCTGATTTTCCCAAAGGATTTCTTGTGGTGATGCTAGAAGATAACGGCTTGGAAATGCAAGCGTAACTAAAAATGTTCTGTTTCGTACCTGCCTTGCCCTTGCCCTGCCCTGTTTGTCACCACAGAGACACACACACACCACCACCACCATATTTGCTTTAATATATAGGATAGTAACTTGATGTGTTTTGCAAAAGTTTCGAATTACAAAATGTTATGAAACATGTTTAGTTATTGTAATCATCCCATGGTTTCTATTATACACAACAAATAAATTCTTATGTTGAGTAATATTCCAAGTAACATCTTATGTTAAACATTAAGGTACAAAATGCATTGCATTATTTGAAGTTTAAAGGAATCCATAACAACAACACATTCATTAAGTAAAAAATCCCTATGTACAGATTATTTTATCTAAAAGAAACTAGAAATTTTTGTTGAACTCCAACTATTGGAGCAAGTGTTGTTGTTGTGCCTTGACTTCACCTTGCACAATCCAATCATCCATTGTTTTTTGACTAGCAAATCCATTATTTTTTCCAAATTCAAGCTCACCATCATCGTTCCCAACCCTACCTTGAACAATACATCAACACAATTAACAACAAATTTAGGGAAACCGTCATCATCTTCTATTATTGTTAAACAAACATTTTCTACATTTATCTTACCTAACCTAACTTCAATTCTGAATGGTCCAAAAAGAAGGGAAATGGTCATAAAGTAGAAAAAGGTGAAATTGAAAACAAATGTTGCAAAGCAAAGTGCATTGAAACATTGCAAACCAAGTTGAACAAGTGTATTTACAAACCAAAGTTCATTGAAACATTATGAACCAAGTTGAACAATTGTTGCTTAGGTTGAACCAAAACATTATAAATCAAGACTTGAAGGTATTCTTTTATTTCTAAATCAAACAAGTGATAAACATTTGTTTTCAAAATGGAAGACCAAATAAATCAAATGCAAGTTGCAACAAACAAATAAGATGAAGCTACTCCACTTTCAACAATGAAAAGAATTGTAACCTTGGAAAGACCTAAAAAGCCTAATAACAATTTAACACTACAAATCATGCACAACAAAATTAGAAATGTGTATCTTATCTTGAACTTGTCATAAAAACACACCAATTCTTGAAATAAAAAAAACAAATCACATAGATTTGGTGTTCTTCCTTTTATGTTAAGCGCATCTTTCAACAATACTTCTCATCTTCAATCATTTGTTGAAGGTGATTATTTATTTTTCTAAACTTTAAACCTGATGTCTTATAAGATATTCAAATCAATATGCCTTCCACGTTGGTGCATGTCCTAAGCATTGCAAAATATCAACCCACCTAAACATGGACATCACTTGTATGTGAAACAAGAAAAACTTGCCTAGGTTTTGGGTTTTTTTTCCCCCTAATTAATAACTATTAGTCAGGTCATGACATACCCATGTTGATGCCCTAATAGATATCCACTTAACCCCTGTAGACCCACCCAACATGGCTCTACATTTCACACCCTCTTATTTGATGGCAAGAACCTCAAGTTTGAAAACCTCATGCCAAAGTTTTAATGAACTTGGGATCAATGTTTAAGTGGTAGCTTGACCAACCCTTTTGTGGCACAAACATCAATTTCTTCACATGTTATATTAATTAACCAAACTTGGGCTCCTCATTATGTGCACTATTAATGACGATCAATTTTATTTTTCTTTTCTTATGTTTTCACATGGTTTCAATAGTTCATCATATTTATGTCAATGTCAAATTTAATTTAAATTAATATAAACATCATGGACATCAAAATGCACATATTAATTTCCCTTTTCCTATCATGTTGGTGAACATGGAAAAAAATGAAATAGTCATAAGGATAGAAGGTAGTTATTAGGAAACAAATAGGGTAATTGTGTCTAATATTGTCTAGGGATGACCATATGAAGGATTATGCAAATTCAATTATCCAAGACAACCATACAAAAGATTATGCAAAATCCAAAGACAACCATAAAAGTTTGAAACATCTGATTTTGACCTGTTCCAAGGATTTTTTTAAAAAAAGACCCTAATTTGGCCCAAAAAATGAAACAATTAAGCATATTTCTATAACAAATTCCAACAGACCCAAAATATAGAAGGATGATAACTTTTTTTGGACCTCAATATCTAGCTTATAGCCAAATTTGGGCAGAATTCCCTATGGATGATGGCCACTTTTGCTACATCACAAAGTTGAAAAAAAATTATGAAAATAGTTCTCCAGCTAACCACAATGGTAGATGTGTTACAAGTTATTGAGGTGAAATCCAATTTTAATTCAATTAAGAGTAATCTATAATTGAGTCATAATGGCATGCAATTAGGGCTTTTTTTTTCCAACTTTGAAATGCCTATAAAAAATTTGGCCAACCAACCAAAAGAATTTCAAATTTACAATAGAAAAAATAAAATTAAACAATTTATTTTTTGTTGTTGAAAAAATGACAAAAATTGTTGAAAAAAATCATTGCTTTTAATGGATGTTGTTCGTTTATGTTTATGTTTATTTATTTTTTTGAAAACCATGTTTAGATCTACCCTTTTATTTTTCACAAAATATGGAGTGCATATATTCCAATTGCAACCAAATGAAAAACTAGACAAATTAGCTTTTGAGGAACAATATAATGGCCAAGCATTAATTAGGTGCTGCACTAGAGCTCTCACCCTCGAAAGGGTTGGTTCTAAGTTCTTAGCTAGGCAGGGTCAGTCTTTTTCTTATTGGGGAAAAAAATCATCAAAAATAATTTATTTTTTAAAATTAAAAAAATTTAGAAAATAAGTGGTTTTTGGTGTGTTTCAATCACCGGAAGTGGACCAATTTTTTTATAAAAAAATGATCAGATATTAATATTGGGCTTTCAATAAGTAGCCAACAATATGGAAGCATGATAAAGCTATTGATTTATTGAACCATTTTCTCAATGAAAACTAAATAAAATCAAAACTGAAAATTGTATTGGAATTTGGGGCGTTCTCAGTGTTGTTGGAAAGCCCTTGGCAAGTCAAATTTTAATAGAGTTTTATTTCACAATTTTCAGAGCTAAGGTGTGGAAATATCCATTTTTTTAGTGGATTTTGTATGCTGGAAATTCAAAAAAATTGCAAAAAATTGGGTTTTGGAAGGGAAAATCAGCTGAGCCCTCAAAATGTATTCACATTGCCAAAGTTAGAAATTTTCAATTCTGAAAATTTGGTTTAAATAAAAATGTGTTCACACTTGGGCCAATGGCACAGGCTACACTATTATTACATCTATTATGGAGCTTTCTCATGCATAAAAGAAAAAGAAATGTTTACATAAAAGAAAATTTACCAGTTCTTTCTGTCATCTTAGAAGTTCGAACTTCGCAACATTATATGTGCACATACTTGTTATTGTACTGCCCTTTTGCCCATCCAAGATGTGTCTCATGTTGCCTCGAGGCATCTTGTTGCTGCCATACACACTTTGGGTCTTGTTATGCAAGTTGTGAAGTTGTAATGGACACTACGTTGTCCATTACAATGTTGAATTGTGCATAATATGGGTTGAAGTGTCATTGGGCATCATCCATCTTGTAGGAGAAAAAACACAGATCAAGCCAAAGATACATGAAGGGGAAGAAAAAGAAAAATAGTGGGGCTTGCAATAAAACTATGATGTGCATATGTAATGTTGAGGGTTAGAGCATCTCCACCCCCACAAAGGTAAAAATCGTTGTGTATTATTGGCCTTGTCTACTATCAAGGCAAAGATATTGTGTTTAGATTCATTATAGAGTATAGTAGCTTAAGGGATTTTGGCCCATACTAGGTAATAATAATAATAGGTCTATTTTTATATGAGAATTTTTCAGAAAGATGATATTTTGGCTTGTGTTGTAACTTGAGATTAGTTATAATAGAGTTATAATAATATCTTGAAGGATTTTGGTTTCTTTTTTTATAGGATTTTTTTGAAGATTGCATTTTTTGCAAGGTGAAAATATATGAGTTTCCATAATACTTCATTTGCATTAAGATACTTTTATGTAAGATGGCAAGGCCACAGTTTGAAGGGTTTAGGGTTTAGGGTCCCTAAACCCCTTGTTAAATCTTGCAACAAGAAGATAGGTAGGGTGTTCTTAGGAAAGGCTACGATGGGCCATTTCAACACATGTCCGTCAAATATTTATTAATTAATTTTGAAACATTAATTTCAACAAATGAAATATTTTTCAACAAATATACACTATTTTCCTTCACAATATTTTTTAATTTGGAAAAATTAAAAATTTGAAAATTTCAACATTTCTGAAAATAATATAATTAGTGTCCAATTGGCCAAGGTCCTAAGGTATTATTACCTAGTAATCCAGGCCAAAAATAGTGGCGGCCAATTTTAGAACTAGAATGGTGAGCTACTACCCACCAACAGGAGATGGATGATGAGTGGACAGAAAACACTTTTTTTCATTGTACTAATGTCCAATAACTAACCACATTGGTTAACTACATACTAAGTTCTAACCATTCACATAAGTGTCTACCTACTTACATAGATAGAACCACTTATTACTTTCCTTTACTTATGTAAGAGACTTGGGTGCATTTCCATAGTGTAATTGGAGTGCATATTTTGGCTTGAAATCTTTTCCTTTGTAGATCTGAGGTTGGGTGCACAAGAGGTTTAACCCGGGTTAGTTGTGGGTTAGCCCTTATATGGTTGATCAGCCCAAATTAGAGGTTAGAAAATGGTTGTAAAATGGGCTTATGTTTGTAGGGGTTAGGGTTTAAGAGTTGGAAAATTTTACACAAACCTTCTACCAATGGGTTTTTATGTTTTGCTCAAGGTTTCGGTTCTTATTAGGGTTAAGGTTAGGGATTTTATTTTATTTTTGGGGTAAGAGGTCCTTTGTATTGTGCATTGCTCCCTTTCAAGCTGTTTTGGCCATCTTCTCAAGTTTTTCATGGTGTTATCTCATTGTCTTCTCATCTTCTCATGTTTTCATCTTCATCTTGCTTGATGCGACTACGTAGCTCCATCAAAGTTTCTCATGTTTTTGTCTTCATATTTTTTTCATGTGGCTTCAAAACTCCATCATGGTGGTCATCTTCCAAATAAGTTGCTATCACTTTCTTACTCTCTCTATTCTCTTTCATCTTTGAGTGATCATCTTATTTGTTTCTTATTTTTTAGTCTTGACTTTGTTTGATGATATTGTAGAACTCCATTAGTTTTGGGTGGTCATCTCCATCACTATCAACTTATTACAAAACTTCATTACAATGTTTCTTTTTGTTTCACTTTAAAAAAAAGGTTTCTTCATTTCTGTTATAGAGCTTCTTTTTTTTTTTTTTTCGTTTTTGCTATAAAACACAATGGTCAATTGTTTTTAAAGTTTGGTTTCTTAAATGTTAGCCCCCATGATGATGAAATCTTCATGTTGCTTTGAGAATGTGATAGAATTTTTAAAAGCTACAAATTTTTGCAATTTTTGGATTCTAACATTGCTCTCTTTTAAGTAACACATACTTTGCAAGGTTTTCATTGGTACCAAGTTTTCTATTTTGAATTACTATTATCATTGAGACCATGGGATGTAGAGCCTATCCATTGACAAATTTTTCCCCAAATTTCAGTAAGTATTTATGTCATTGCTCAAAGCTATTTGAAAGAAGTTTAAGAGTGTTTTTAGGGACCTCATTTTGACTACTATAGAACGATCCAATAAAACAATTCAATAAGCTCTGTAATCTAGTCAACCTATTTATCAAGGTGTAGTCACATTAGTAGGAACCACAACAAATGAAACTAGTGTTGGGTTTTTCATGTTTTAAAATTTTAATTTAATTTGGTGTTGAAATTATTGGATTTACTTGTATAGTTTCGTTCATAATATATCATGGGGATTATGTGAATCAATTTCAAAATAATCCAAGGAATTAAAAGTACACAAAATCACTTTTAAAACATTATAATTAGTGTTTTTAAACTATAAAATAGCGTATAAAATGACTTGAAAACTTTGAAGATGACATATTTTTCACAAAAAAATATACAATCCTTAACATACCAATATAATGAATTTAAAAACTATTTCAACATATTTTTTATCAAAATATTTCAAGAATCAGCAATCACCAAAGAGGCAATTATGGTCCATTTTATCATGTTTGCACTAATTTTTATTTGTTTTCTTTTTTGGTGTTATTCTTTGTTTCTTTTTCAACCTTCAATGTTAATTTTTCATATTTATTATAAGCAACAAGGTGTGATCACAATAAAACAAGTTAAAACCATGTTGGATGATTGCCAAAATTGTTGACTTTGATATCGTATACATGTATTTACGTGGTGCCATCTTAATGCCATGTTAATCATCGAAAGTACTATAAAAGGATTAATAAATGTTGAGGAATTAGAATTAAAATTCATTTAATTTAATTTTGGGTCTTGGTTTCAGTAAAAGACTTTTGAATTTAAACAACAACTACTTCAAAAATAGGGTATTTTGTAAAGGACTAAGCTAAAAACTCTCTTAATAAATTTTTTTTTATATTAATTTACGATTCATGCTAAAAAATAAATCACAATTTAAAAGTTGTGCAATTTCATATTTATAGAAATTCAAAGTATTTTAAATAACAATAATGTCAATAAAAATTTTATTGCATGTAAATGGATTATAATGTACCTGACATAAAAATAAAATTGTAACTTATGGTACAAGAAAATAAAATATAAAATAATTTAACATATTTTTGGTATGATTTGTAATTATGATCATTTTCCAAGACGAAATGTAAGATTTGAAAAAAATAATTTTACACTTTTTAAAAAATCATAAATATTCAACAAAGATTAACACAAAATGTCTTATGTATATGCAAGTTGCAAATATTTAGTAACATGTTGCAAAAGATTTGATTGCAAAATTCCTTTTTATGAAAAAATGAAAATGACCATAAAAGGACTATAATCCTTAGGTCATTTATCATTGTTAACTTATTTGATTATGATTTGATCTAACAAGTAAAAGATTATATGTTGCATCCATAGGTGTCATGCACCATACAATATCAACTTGTGATGAGGAGGATTACCTTAACTGTTTTTCAAACTAAAGTTGAATTTGGATCACAATAGACATCCAACATTGAAATAGCTACAACTTGGGGGCTTTTCATTCCAAAGTTGTTGGCTCATCAAGATGTATGGTATCCTTTACATTAGACATTAGGGTATTAGACATTTTAGTGGTTAATGATGGTGCATTAAAAAAATCCTAGATTATGTGTTGTGTTTTATTTCACCGTACTACATTGGAACATGATTTTAGAATTATAAATCAAGGGAAGAATAAGGGCCTTGTGAATTACAACAAAAAATTGGTATAAATGTTTTGAAACAACATGTCATTCATGAACATGCGAAACAACATAGAGGAAATGTGGTTTGTTTTTATTGTAAAAGGTGGTAGAAACACAAGTGATAAACACGATGCAAAAAAAAGCAAAATTATTTCAACTTTTGAAATCACAAACTTTTTGATAGTTAATGCCCTTATAACACAATAGACCCTACATACCAAGCGTATCTAGAAAACCTTGTCTTATATCATATATGTTGTGAAAGGCAATTAAAACATGTTTTATTGAAAATATATGGTTGAAGCAATTGGTTTTGCAATAATGTGAATGTGTGCAACTTCCATTTTGTTGTCAAATGGTGATTGAAATGCTCCCAAATATGGTGAAAAAAATCCAAAAAAATTATGTCATCCCTTGCTTCCTACATTATTTGTATTTCTTCATTTGATCTTTGAATGTCTCGGATTGGGTACAATATATTTGCCATTATTGTTAGCTTCGTGAATACTTCATGGATGTCTAAACACATGACTATTGACATTTTCAAAGTGCAGAACATAATAGGTGCAAGCTATGGAAACCAAATAAACACATTGTTAGATTCCTTTGGTTTGCTTGACAAGGTAATTGTTGGCATCAAAGATGAAAGGTTTAATTTGAGTACATTGACTTCTACATTGACTTTTGTGGTTTATTGTTATTTTTTCCAACTAACATACTCATTTGTAAGGTCGTGTTTTGACCATGATGTGTCAAAGGCAACTTGATATGTTATTAACCATATTAAAAAGATTATTGAATTTCAAATGCAAATTTGGAAAAAGTTCAATCATTGTTGCAAAAAAACATTATTTGGAAGGGGAAGCATGAGTGGAAAGAATATTGTATTCTTGCAAGGCTATTTGCCAAGATGTTGAGAACTCCAATGAAAACATAATTTGCTTCTTAAATCATCTTGTTCCAAGAAACATGAAAACATGAAAATGTTATTTCCATTTGCTATGGATGACAACAAGTTGTTCATTTGTCCTCCAAAGTGTTTGTATTTTCAAATTTCAGGTATTGTTCAAGCCATTATAAATACATTCCTCCCTATCATAAAACTTTGTGTTTTGAACCAAAGTTAAAAGCTATTGGTTATTGTTGAATGCAATATCTTTTGCCTTCACCTTATGCATTATTATGAAAGTTGATGGGGCTAGGATTCAGGGTTTAAATCAATGATTAATTCATGAAACTTTGAGTTAAAATTGCAAGAATTCAAATTGAAGATGACACAATATGTGAATATTTTGATTCCATTTTTGGCATTTGTTTCAACTTACGATTTGCCCATAACATGTTAGCTATCATGCTCGACTTGCGTTTCACAAATGTGAAAGTTATGCATAAATTCTAGCAAAATATATGAGATTAATATTATGTATCTTTTTTTTATTACAAGTGTTATTTCATTCGAATCTTATTAAGGAAATAATAAAGTTGACAATAGTTAAAGATGATGATTTTTTTCCCAATAAATTTTTTCAATTGATGATGTAATCATGTTCACCTTGAAGAATGAATTACAATTGTATCAATGATTGTTCATGCAACTATAAAACATTAAAAACTTGCAAATTGTGTGGGCAAATCATGTAGTGTAATTTCCCCATTTGTCTTTCTTGGTTTGTCAAGTCCTTAGCATTGTGAGGTCACAATTTGATATATAACAATTTTTTAGTATTTAGGGTGTCATCATTGTTTTGGAAAGGTTTAGGTTTCAATTTGAAAATTTGAACCAACTTATTTTCATTATCAATAATTGGTTTAACGACATTTATGTTGGGTGTGATGGACCTTTCCAACTTAAAAGGGCAAACCCATCCTTGGGTGGTACCATTATGTTAACTAGTGGGTGTCCGTGACCTTCGGCCATTGTGAAGTCCCCCGGTTTCTTTAAACTTGGTTCATGTTTTAGTTTTTTTTTTAAACTTTAAACTTTTTTATTTTTATTATTTTTATGTGTTTTCTATTTTTATTATTATTTTGTATAATAAAAATAAAGTGTTTGAAGTTTGGAGAAAGAAGACACACCTCATTCTTTTTCAAGTAGGGTTTTTCTTCAATATTTATAAGTTTTATTTTTTTCTTACTTTTTATTCTTTATTTGGTTTCTTCATTTTTGGAAAAGAAATTTAAATTTTTTTTTTACTATATTTCCCTTTCCTTGTTTCATTTGTTTCCATTCCCTTTTTATAGTTTTTGCATTTTTACTTTTTTTTTGGTTTATGTTTGTTTCATGTTTTTATTTTTTCTATTTTTATTTTGTCTATATTCATTTTTTTAATTTTTATGTATTTATTTATTTTGTTTCTTTTTTTTTCAAAAAGATTCTAGTTTTTTTAATATGTTCTATAATGAAAATAACTGTCCTACCCTGCCCTGCCCTGCCCTGCCCTGTTTGTCATTCAGACAGACACCACCACTGTTGCTTTAATATTATGTTAATAAACTAAATATACGCTTTTAAAAAACATGTACACAAGAATCTCATGTTTAAATTAAACACAATGTATAGATTCAAACTTAAAAGATAACAAGACAACTTTATGAATGTTATTACAAATGAGCAAAAATATAAAAGATTCAAATTCACATCCTTTAAATAAGTTAGGTGGTTCTTATTAGTAACTAAAGTAGTAACCTAATTACATAAGACCTAATATACTAACTATTTATAAGTAGTCAAGGTTGACAATTATTCAAATTATGACTTAATACATGGTAAAATTTAATTAACAAAATAATTACAAATCATGACTTAACATTTAAAAAGGTCGAATTTATATTTAATACATGTTAATATTTGGTTAAAAAAGTAAATACACATCTATATTTAGAAAGGTGAAATCTATGTTTAATACATGTTAATAATTAGTTAATAATTACAAATTAACATTTATAAAATCAAATTTGTGGTTATTGCAAGGTTAACATTTAAATCTATGGTTACTGCAAGGTTAACACAATAGGAACCACTTTAAGGAATTCCTTCAAGACTCAAAAGTGGCAAAATAATTTTTCTAAGCCTTTGAAAAAAATATTTTCACAACTATAATTTTTTTTCTTCATGTTTATCCATTGCATGCTTTAATATATGGCTTAAACTTTATTTAGAAATTAAAAATTTAGAAATTGCTAAAATTTTCCATTTTTAATACAAATGCCCCCTTTAGGAATCAATAGCTTTAATTTTCAAATTTCATAAATAAATTATATTTATTGAATTAATTTCCTATTATTTTTTGCAAAAGTTTTAATTTTTACTTTAAATAAAAAAAATTCAAGAAAAATTTCAAATCATGTTTCAAATTTATGTTCATGACCATAAAGTTCAAAGAAAGGAACCAACAACACTATGTTCATGAACATTTTTCTAAATGAAATGATGAGGAACATCAAAATACAAATTATTCGTGATATTATTGTAATTTCAAAATCTATGGAACCTAATTATTGTATTCATTAAAATTTTATGAAAATATGTCTTGAACTATTTCCTATGATTTTAAAAGTTCAATGGGTTTAGGAAAGTGTGATGTTCCTAGTGGTATTGCTAAAAGATGGGTTTGCCCAAAAACATGGTTGATTTTTTGGCATTTGAGGCAAGTTTGATTGAGGAACATAAGAAAATAGTTTATTCAAAGAATATTAAGCTTTGATTTCATGCAACCATGGTCAAGATTTCAAGTTGTAATTTCTTCTTTCAATGTCCAATATTTATTTTTAAGATTTTGGTCTCAACTTTTTATGTGAATAATTGGATTTTGTTGTTTTCTTGGTTTGTTTGCAATGTTAGTTGAAAGTGTGGTATTATGTGGGAATTGAAGACTTGCATTATATAACAATGTCGGGTACTTCTTTACTTCACATATATATGCTATAATTTTCTTATGATGAAATGGGTATAACCTAACATTGGCTTAAATGGTCTTTAGTAAGATGTTAATCCCTTCAGATGTTTCAAGCTCAAATGTGCCCAAATTCTCAATTACAAGGAAATATGTTGCATATATGAATAAAAAGTATGCATGCAAGTGATGTGAATAAAAATTTCACATTGATAGATTTCAATGTTTTCAAATTGAAATAGATGCATTAAAAAAAAAAAAGTGCATTAGGTTGTAATTGCAATCATCATTTTTTTGCACAAGTTCAACCAATGTTACTTGGACCGACCCCTAATTTTTTAAAAAAAAAACTAAAATCCCCCCATGTTTGGGAAAATGAACATTAACCTTAATAAGGGGTTCTAGAAAATAATTAAAAAAATCTAAAACTATCGTTGGAAGTTTTTCTAAAAACAATTAACAAGCAACCAAAATTGATCCAAGAGGTTCTCCAAAACACAAATAACCACCCAACATTAATTCCAACCTATTGGGAAATTGTTATCTATAGTTCATGTTGTCTAATTGAAGGGATTGAACTTATTAAAGTTGTGGGGTGATGCATGCCATTATGTGTGCAAACGACACACCTAAATATGTTTTTAGAAGTAGAAGTCTGTTTATGAAAGACAATAGTTTGTTTGTGTTTTTTGCTTATCATGTTGACATTGCCCAAACAAAGTCACCTCTTGCCATGTTCTTGGTATTGTTGGAAAGCCCTTGGAATAGGATGCATTAAGTTGAATTCATAATGTTTTAACCTATGATGGAGAAGTTATTGAATAAAATTTTCATTGAAAATCCATTTAAATCAAAGGCAAATTTGGGCATATTCTTGGTATTTTTGGAAAGCCCTAGGATACAATGAAGGTGATTTGGATGTTTTAAACCTAAGGTGTGAGAGTTATTGAATTTTGAATATTTTTTGTAAAAAAAAAATCAATTAAATGATAGAAAATGGTCTTGAAAGGAAAAATTAGTTTGGTAACCAATTCACACTTGGGCCAATAACACGTGTGCTACACTAGTTGTAAATAATATTGGTTTGACTTATGATAAAAAGATGGGCATAAATGATCTAACATTCTTATGAAACCTATGCATAATGACCATTTGACTAGGAGTCCACTTTGGATTCATGTATTCATGTATGGGTTAATTAAATATATTTTGGATTGAGAATAAATAAAAGTAAATGAATTTGACCTCATTTGGACAAAACAATATATTATAGGGAAGGAAATAACAAATAATATAAAGGTTCATCCATGGAAGATGACTATTATAAAAGATTAGTAAATGAAATAATATTATTGATCTAAAGTTAATGCATGATAATATCTATTAAATTTATAGGAAATGGGTGAATGGTTCATCTAATCTCCATTCAAACATTTAAGGGGCAATGGGGTAGAATGGAAATGGATTATGGTAGATGATTTTGGGTGCCCATACCCAACCCACACATTTTCCATTCTTCACATACTTTGATCCAGCCCAAGCAAGACATTAAACGTATACTTATTTCCTACCCTATCTGACACCAATTTTAAAGGTAAAGATATATTACACACCATATTCGGTATGTAAAAAAAAAGAAAGTATCCTCACACAAGGATACTCATATGAATCCGAGTGTTGTGCAAGTATATTGCTTTTGATATATCCTAAGACAAGGTTATATTGGGTTATATTCCGAGTATAGAACATTGTAATTTTTGGTAGATGGTTAGGGCATGGGTAATAATCCCCCTCCTGTACCCAGGATTAGGGTAAGAAATTGGATATGTATTTCTAATCTATTGAGTAAAAATAAAAAAATTGTTCACACTTTGAAATTATTAAGACAATTTTCAAATACAATGGACTTTTACTCTTTATTTTTTAAACCCTAATTGTGAGGGTATATCTTACATATACCCAATGGTATCAATAGGAGGTAACTTTTTCAAATGTATATAGTCTAGGTTTTGCGCTTCATTAGGGTATAATTAGTTCTAAGAAAATAAGTTAAGGTAAATGATATACCCTACAGATACCCAATGGGTATATGTGGGTAAAAAAGTATACCCACACAACTCTCGTATGAATCATTTCTTTGTACATTAAAAACTACATTCATGAGGAAGGTTCTCCATATTTGTGCACATGCATAATATGACAAGATTTTAAACCCAAGATGCTCCTATGATTGACATGCATCATCACTTGAAGGGTACTTAGGTATGGGGCTAAATTATTGTGATGGTGGGTCCATTCCCCGTACCTTGACATCTTCCGAGGCTTACAAAATGGGAAGATGACTATGGATGACAATTTGCTTGACAACACAAAGCTTCCTTCCGTGTAGAAAGAGTCTTTTGGTGGATATAATGATGAAACCCTAGCAAACTTCATCAAACAAAGCACCAAGCAAAGGGGGGAGAAAGAAGGAACAAAGAGATAGGACCCAAGTCTGAGCTAGAAGAGCTAACCCTAAAGTGGGTCACTATGGGGCATAGGAACAAATCATACATCTAATTAGTTGTTAAGCCTTGAAAGACTAAGGCCTTGGGGAAATTTCAATGTTTTTGTTTGGGCTATACTAATTCCCTTTTTGGTGAAATTCCCCTTTTTTTTTCATAAAATAATTGCCAATTTTTGTTCAATTTTTTAAAAGCTTGGTGAAATCTGTTTGAGGATGTTCACCATTGTGGCTGCATTACGATGAAAACAAAATGCAAGAGCCAAATAAGGGTTAAATTGTGTCAAATAATCAATTAATTTACATATTTTCATTTTAATAAATGAAACATTCTTCAAGATTCAATACTTTTCCCTCACAATTTTTTTTGTTATTTGATTTTTTTGCGGAAAATTAAGAAGGTCCACCCATATTGGGTATTGAGGCCTCCAATAGTATTTCTCCATCCAAAATGATGTATTAAATGTTTCTCAAGCCTCACCCATAAACATGAAATTACTCAACTAGCTAAACCCTAATATCTATCAACATCCTTAAACCCCATCAATTGGAAACCCATGCTAAATAAATAGCAACAAAATAAAACTTAGATTATGCACCAAAATGTCAAAAAAAGGTCCTACTATCCAAAATCAAAATAAATCCTAGTAGGTTCATACCTAATTTCAAAAAACTTAAAAAATTGCCCCCTAGTGCCAAAAGGATTGCAACATGATAGCCCATATCCTAACTCGATGAATCTAGATAGATAACCTATGATGATTTTGAGTTCTTGTTGGGGGGGATCTCACATATTTGGGTAAGGAAATGTTCATAATGAGGAGGATTGGGAGATGAGAAATACTACCAATGGAAACATGAAATTAGTGTGAACATTTAAATGTTGGTGGAATGGGGTATTGGTGGGTTGAAGAGAAAATGGAGAAAGGCTTGTGAAAATGGTGAATAAAACATTAAACCAAAATATTCACACCTCTTCTAATGTGTAGGTACTAATTACCAATTTTCTGCACAAAAAGAGGATGGACTTCACATATGAAATGATTGGTGACCATATTCATAAGCCCCTAGACCATGGATGAGTCAGGGACAATAACTACATGTCTAAGCAAGATCTAACCTTAGCCTTAAATTTTTCCTCAAAAATTAATCCTTATTCTCATGTTATTCACAAGTTAAAGATCTTCACCTTGTTCTTGTGTGCATGATTGAGGTCCATTTTTGTAGCAAACAATATTGCATCTTGAATTCCAAAGCTCACTTGGTAGCAAGATGTCATAGTTGGAAGACTCTTTGGCTTGGAGCTACAAGACCTCCGCTTTTGTCATTAGCTTGTCAATTGGACCTAACATGGAGCTTAGTGGAATAAAAGGTGCAAAAATTGGGCTAGGATATTAATTTGCTGCCATGGAATTAAGAGAACTAGGAAATGCTCTTGTTATAACTGGTTTCCTTTCAATGAAAATTTGCCTCTTCTTGAGCACATTCCTTGTTACATGACCATCCATTGCGTGAACACCCCCACAAATAAACTCCCACCCTTAAAACCTCTTTGTTCATTAGATTACATGTTGCCAATGTCATTTCAAGCACATGTAAACCCCAAGAGGGTTCAACACACCACCACACAATCTCAATTGGGTACTAATAGATCACACAAGTTCAATTAGGAATCCATAGATTTAAAAAAATAATTTCCAAAAACATCAAACCTTAAAAACCCTCAAATGGCACCATATAAATTCAATCGAGTGCTTATAGACCTAAAATATTTGGCACCAAAAGCATTAGACCCTAAGAGGACTCAAATGGCACCAAATAAATTCAATTCAATACCCAAATACTTGAAAGACTTCTTTCCAAAAACATTAGATCTTAAGAGCCCTCAAATGGCACCATTTAAATTCAATTCATTACCCACATACATCCTACATTTGTTTTCAAAAGCACTAAACCCTAAAAAAGGCTTAAATGGCACCATATAAAACATAATTCAGTACCAACATACCTAAAACATTTCTTTCCAAAAAGCACTAAATCTTAATAGGAGTCAAATGGCACTATCTAAATGTAATTTAGTACTCACATACCTCAAACAATGCTCTCCAAAAGCATTAGATCGTAAGAGCCCTCAAATGGCACCATACAAACACAATTCAATACCCACAAATTTCATTCCCAACTTCCCTTCTATAGCTATTAACAATACTCACATTTGTTTGCACAAAAACGTTGGGAGACTTGGAAGACTTCACGCACAACAAGAAAGCTCATAATTGCACATGAACAAGTTCCCAAAACTCAATTGGTGTAACTATTTCATTGAAACCTCCAAAACTTGGTGCCTTGGACTAACGCCTTGGACTAACTTACTATTAATTGCATTACTACTTGGGGTTGGATTGTACCATTAACAACATCTTGTCAACGTTTTCGTGAAGGTGTTATGTCATGTGATATTAGTTTCCTTTGTCATGTTACTTGGTCCACTAGAGCTTAGGTTAGAAATGACATCCCTAAACCTTTTTTTTTGCACCCATTTTATTTACTTCTATTTAAAGCCTTAGTTACACAATATACCTAATTTATTCATGCACAAATAGGATTATAAAAGCAATTGTTGGATTCAAAATTGATCCACTCCAACATTCTTTGGTATTAATTCTAATCAAAATCAATCTAGGGATAATTGGAATTCCCAATGCATGCACATATTTGATTAAAATATTCACATTATAATATGCTTCATCAACAGGATGCCTTATGAAACTTAAGAAAACCTTGTGCAACCCACTTTTTTTGTGTGGAAAATATGGAAACATTAATCATTCAACCTCGCCTCAAACCAATTTGCAATTCCCAAAAAAATACTATTTTTGGCTTGTTAGGTGAATTAAGACAATTTTCACCTTAAATAAGCAATTTATAAAAATAATTATTTCCTTTACATATTTATCCCTGGCAAACATTAAGTGGGTGTAATGAATGAAATATAGCTCAATCTTCAAGAATGCCCAAGTCACCAATTTTCAACCTAAATTTGGATTTGGCGACCATGACACTAAAATTTTAGGGGATTAGCGCAGGCAAAGTTGCAAAATAGGTCCATTTTAAAGATTTATTTTGCCATTTTTTGCTAGGCTCACAATATGGTTTACATTGTTTTGTGTTTCTAGGCTTTAAATAGGTCTACTAGCATTTTATTCGTGTTCTTAACATGTGCCCATCAAGTTTTGAAAGGGTTCCCATAAAGTTCCCAATGTGTTCCTTGTGGCTTTTTCTTTTGGGGACGGTGGGTGGGTGGGATTTTTTCATTTCTTGATGTGTTCCAATGAGGTTCTAAGGGATTCCCATGAAGTTCCCACAAGGTTCACTGAGTTCTCAATGTGTTCATCAACTCATTCCCAATAGCACCCCACTTTTATCCCAAATGAGGACTTGCCCAAAAAATTGTCAAATTTTTTCACCCATGCAAATGGGCCAAAGTGGAGGCACTCTATACTTTTATATTGAAAATATTCTTTTTAATTTTGAGAAGCCTCCAAAGTTTAAGTATTTTTTTTGGTGATGGGCCAATCAAAATGACTCATTGCAAAAAACAAAAAAACTTGAGAAGCACCCCACCTAATTAATTCAAGATGAAATAGGTACCACCTTATTACCAGCGTTGGGGTGGGTGGTTCTCATTTTTTTTTTGAAAACCGTCGGATCCAATTTTCACAAGGGTTTGAAAACGCTACCTAATTCTCTTTTTGAATTATTAAAAAAAAATTCTCCCGTTCCCTATGTTCCGGTTCTCATAAATTCAAGAATAGTCAATTATCTAAGCCAGTTTTCAACAACGGGTTATGAGATTTTAAACAAAAAAACTCACAAAATCATTAAAGTTAAAAACTTGGGGAAAATTTCACCTAAATTTTCAAACAAGACAAAAGATCGACACTCTGAAAATCAATCCGGGTATCATTAAATGTAATAACCTCACAATGTTCCATGAAGACCCATACCCAAATGATACCCGACACGAGGTGAAATACCCGCCCAACATTGCTTATTACCAAGTCAACATTTGTGCCAAGAGAGAGAGACACTCATCTTTAGGGAATTGTGTAAAATGCAAGTCATGTTCACACTACGTTTCACAACCAACCAACCAACCAACCAATGAAGTGCCATAGCTTGTAATTTCCAAAGTTCAAAGGTGCTCAAATGTGATAGATGGGTGTAGATTACCCCTTTATTTATTTGTTTATTTAAATGTAATCAAATATATAATAAAATATTATAATACAATGATTATATATTAAATAATAAAATTATTGATATATTTATAAAATTATTTATAATAAAACTATATATATATTATTGACAAATTTGGGTCCTACCAATTTAGGCACCCACAATGATCCCCCCCCCCCCCTTTCTTTTCCCCTCCCCAATCATTCAATGGATAGACCTCCACGTGCTCAACTAGTGTGGATAAGACTTCATGGATTTTGGGCCCCTGTCGAATAATTAACTAAATTCTAAATCTTAACTTTGGCGCTTGATTTTTTTTAATTCCGAAATTTTTGACAAATAATGGCTATATAAAATACTCAACCATCCTTCCTCCTTCAAGGTTGTGGAATAGTCTAATGTGTCCAGACTTTCTCAATCTTCAAATCTTATTAAACTTTTGATTTTTATTAAAATTTTGGCTATGATATCTTGAAGGATTTTGATTTCTTTAAGAGGATTTTTTTTGAAGATTATATTTTTGGATGGTAAAATATTTTTTGAGTTTTGGTAATTCTTCTTTTGCCTTAAGATACTTTTAAAAAAAAAAAAAAAAGTAAATGGCAAGGCTTAGGCCACAGCGTGACAAACCCCTTGTTGTTGTTGGGTGGGTGAAATGCCTGGTCGTACTTTGGGCCCATGTCCTTATTTTTTAGCCTAAGTAATTGGGCCTAGTGGGAAGGTTATGCCTATTTATCTTGGGAGAGCTCCAAGATTTTTGACATCTTTTTTTGCTATGGAGCCCATCAATAAGGCCCATCACAACAAGAAGGCTTGTGATCTTGAGGTGTATTTAATAGAAATCTCCAATGTAGTAACTTAATGGATTTGATGACAATTAGAGCTTTTCTTAATTTGTTTTTAGGGTCTTTTTTTTGAGAAATTAATTGCCCAAGAGGTCAAGCTTTTGAAATTTCAAGTTGGATAGTGCCAAAAGTTTTGGAAACCTGATGGTCATAAGTTACAAGCAATGTTTTCTTTTGGGGGCTGAGGGGTCTTTTTTTTGGAGAAATTAATTGCCCAAAGTGTCAAACTTTTGAAATTTCAAGTTGCATAGTGCCAAAAGTTTTGGAAACCTAATGGTTATACGTTATAAGTAGGGTTGATTTTTTCAATTTTGTGGAGTAGGTGATTTGACCATCATCCAAAAGTGGACTTAGCCAAATTTGGCTAGAGGCTTGAAGGGCAAATAAGAAGGAAAAAAAAGTAAGGAATCCTATTATGGGCATGCCACAAATTAGGACCTATTGTTCAAATTTAGCAAAATAACAAATAATTCTTTGAAACTTGACAAATTTGGTGGATTTTTCCCCAAAAAATCCTTTGGGCTGCCAAAAAAAAAAAAGGTTGCTTATAAGCCTTGTTCACTAGCATGTCTTCATTTTATTCTTTTCCATTATCATAGTTGTACACATTTCAATTGGCTGATAATATGGCCTTGGCTTTGGCGGAGAATGGGAAATCATGGGTTCCAATGTTTGGTGAATATCATTGTGTAAATGTCAAATTTTGATACAACATTGTTTTGATAACATATTTCATTTGGAAATCACTATGTAAAACTTTGACACATTGTCAATAGCACAAATTTTCCATGCATTGTCCTAATGCACAATCCATTGCATTTCAAAATTTGTAAAGGTAAGTTTCAAGCATGACACTCAAAAAAAATAAATATATATAAAATGGTGCAACATAAAGACAAATGCAAACAAGAATTAAGAAATGTAACATATGGATGTTATGTATCAAAATGGAATGAAAATGATTGATGTTCTCCATTCATGCTGAAATATTTAAATTAATCTAAAATACAAGCTGAAAACTTTGGAAAAATATCATATTGTATGTCAAAATGAATTTCAATTAATCAATTATTTTGTATCCTATTTCTAAATGCATTAAAGTTCTATTGGACATACCTCTATCTTTATTCCTCCATTTCCATTGCAAGGTTGAGCGCGTTGTGTCCCCCATCAAGCTTTCAAAGAAATTTCCTAATGTATTCGGAAGGCACCGAATATCCACAAATATCCCTCACATTCATAATGTGTAGACCCAAGTGATTAACAATGGGTAGAGCCCATGGGTGGCGGGCGTTCCCTTAATGCAAGGTCGGACTTGACTATCACATTGTTTGTTCTAAACCCCTTATTATGGGAATGCCCTTGCCTTGGGCTTTACCTTAGATGTAAAGCCCGGAGAAGAAATAGTTGGGCTACTATTTGTAATAGGATTGAAGAAAGAGGAGGGATCTTACACCTACTTTATAGGCATAATAATCATCCTACACTTAAGGAGTAGGTGTAAGACCCCTCCTCCTCCTACACCTTGTGATCTACATATGTTTTGGTTCAAGCTACCATTTGCTTTGTGTTTTACAATGGGTAAACCCATTGGGAAGGGAAATTCTCGAAATGTTGATAAACTTAGATTTTGGGAATCCAATTATCGGCCTTTTTGCATATCCTATTTTATTGTATTGTATTGTATTT
Organism: Sphagnum tenellum; assembly: GCA_963921925.1. NCBI lineage: Eukaryota > Viridiplantae > Streptophyta > Sphagnopsida > Sphagnales > Sphagnaceae > Sphagnum > Sphagnum tenellum. The sequence continues at coordinate 1,950,557 of OY998159.1, forward strand.
CAAATTTTTTGTACATTGTATCAATCTCAGAAAATTTAAAAATTTAAACTTACCAACTATCAATTTCAATGTCAAATTCATACCTCTTGGTTATCAATTTGTTCAAATTTTTGGGTAATAATTGTCAATTATGCACAAGGGTCGATTCTCAAGTACTCACCTTAAAAACTGGTTATATTTTATCTAGGTATGGTAAGTTACAATTTTATTTTACTCTATTATTTCTGAAATTAAAAAAAATTCATAAAACATGTTTAGAGTTTTAAGTTTGATAAACTATATGGATGAAATTCCAAGCATTGGGGTAGGTTATTAAATTAAAAAAATTCAATACCCAACCCCGAACTAGGGTCTTGTTGGTTCTTGAAATGATATGTACAAGGAAAATAGGATACCTTTCAATTTTCAAAAAAATCAATAACCTATTGGTAAGTTATCAAATACCCATGTTGATAACTGAGTGTTTTTTGTTCTCAAAAACCAGCCAACAACAGTAGCCTAGTGGTGTGTGCTTTAAAACTAATATACCCTAAGTGCATATTTGGAATATATACATCTGAAAGTTTATATTGTATTGATACTATTAGTATATATATATATATAGTAGGCATGGATATAATTTCATTTCTCATATAACAACATCATAATAGATCATGGGGAAAAATATATAATTAATTATAGAAATCATTTTTTCCTCTTGTCAATGTAAATCTTGAAGCTAACCCTAGGGTATGGCACTCATAATCCTTCAAAGCAATGTACAAAAGGGTTTGAGAATTTGAGTTTTGACCATGGTATAGTATGGGTGTAGGTGTTAGTTCACCCAAGGCCTCCAGAACAAGCTTTGGTATATACCTTACCACATGACTGAACATGTGACTAAACATTTTCTATGGAGCTTGAGGGGTTCCCGGGTTGTAGGACCCATGTCACACAACTAAAGTAGTAGGAGCATCATGGATTGGGCCACAATGGGTGCATACAAGCCTTTGCTTTTGGGCCATGTGGACCAACTCAAGGGCTCATTCTTTTGTGAGAATCATTTGAAGAGAGGGAGAGAGAGAGGGGTATGTGATTTTGGAAGAATAAGTCATTGCACATTGATGAATTCTGACCTTTGGAACTTTCCAACTTGTGTGATGGGGTTGTTGTTGGGTTTGAAATCATGGATGATGTTTTGCTAGTTACTATGGTTGAGATGGTCATGTGGAACTTACTCTCAAACTTACATAACCGGTGTAATTTATTTTCTAGAGTGTGTGTGGAAAACCTAAACCCTAAACCCTTGTCAAAATTTCGGCCTCAACAAAGGATTGCACCTTAAGGGCCTAGGGTTTAGGGTTCATTTTGTGACACCTTAAGTGTAAGGTGTGTCGAGGTCCTCCTCTCAAATGAACCGCAACCATCCGTTTATACTTGCGAAATTTTACCAGTTCTTTACGTTGGGCAAGGACCTTACTGGAAGGGAGCAGCTGTTCCGAGAACTTGGATCCCGGTCTCCGATTGCACAGGGACCCTCATTCCCAAAACAACCCCTTTTGCGGTCCTTACTATGGGCCACAGTGAACCGGCACCCACAACTAGCGCACGCTGATGGATGGATGGTAAGTGGTCAGGGAACAGTTATCTGTTGCTTTCGGGGCTCCCTAGTTAACCATGGTGGTTAGCTCAGCTGCTTTTTTAACTACCTACCTACTAACAACTCAAAAGCAGGTTGTTAGTAAGTAGGTAGTAAAAACAGCCCTTACCTATATATAAACCATTTATTTACCTTGTAATTACCTAATTTCTTACCTATCTACCTACATATGAGACCTATTTCTTATGGAATTGGTTACCAAGGTGAAACCAAATATTAACTCAGATGAGTTTCATCCACAACTGAGTAATAACAGGCATCCAGTGGATAATGGGTTGGTGGGTGCTCCACGACAAGATACCAAGGTCCCAGATAGGTCCCACCTTGATAACCAATCTTGTAAACCCTGGGTTGAGGTGAATGAGGATTGGTTAGTAGTTAGTACACAGCTAACCACCATGGTTAGCTTATGGGAACGGAACATAATGAAAAAGTGTTTCCTGTCCACACATCATCCATCCTGGTAACCCTTTAGGGAGTGTCAATTCTTCAGTGTGAAAACAAAGAAAGAGTCTTCAACTTGAACCCAGCATGTAGTTGAGATCTCAATTACAACTCTCTAATTTTTGATTAGGTACTCTAGGTCATTGTTATAGGGAACTTAAATTGTAGGCAAAGGGCCTATTTTTCTTGCAACTATAAAGCAACCCCAAGATGTTGATCTTTACATGTCAAATGACATCTTTGCATCACTAGTCATATTTGGACATATAATGTGCCAAAAAAATTTAAACTGGGATTAGAGCATGCCCAATAGTGGTTCAATAAAATTGGCTTGCAAGGTTGTTTGCGATGGCCCTTGTAGGGCTCAATGGGATGATGGTTGTGTTATTAATGTTATTGATGGATATTGCAAACTAGGATCTAACACTACTATGGAATCAATGAAATGGTTTGTGAAAGTTATTAAGACTTGTTTTGAGTCCAAGTACTTGAGGTAGTCCACAAAGGCAAACCTTGAGAAATAGTTGGAGGTAAATGAACAAAAGGGTTTTCCAAGGCTATTTGCATCACTAGATTGCATGCATTGCAGATGAAAGAATTATTTTGTTTCATGGCAAGGGAAAATTTAAAAACAAAATAAAGAATATGAACATCATACTCAAGGCTATTGCAAAGCAATTCTTATGGATTTGGCATCTATTTTTGGGTTACTAGGAAGTAGTAACAATGACATTAATGTGTTTGATAAGTCTACCCTGGTTGGAGGAATGTAGATTAAGGTTTGAACTTCATGGGGAATGGCTCCACATATTCACAATCCTATCTACTAATAAACTTATGGAATCTACTTAAAATGGACTTGTTTTGTTCCAACCATACACAAGTTTCAAAACAAGAAGATACAACACTTTGCCAAAATAATGGAAGAGGTTGTAAGGAAAACTTTTAGTGTCTTTTAACCAAAACATGGGCTATCATTCAAAATCTTTGCCAACAATGGGACATAGAAATAATTTTGAACACATTGTGTTTGAGAGATTATGCATAACATGATCATTGAAAATGAAAATGAACATGATATTTATTTTATTTTTTTCTTTGATCATGGCATTGGACTTCAATTAGGAAGGGGGTTGTTATTTGTAGCTTAGAAACAAAGTACACAAAATTTGAAAATGTAAATAGACATTATCATTGAGGTTGGATTTGATTGAACATTTGTGGGCTTTGAAAAGCACTAATTTTTATTGAAATAAAGATGTTTGGGATACATGTTTGTCTACTTCATCTCAGTGTTTTAGTGTGAATTGATGATTGCAACCTTGTGCTTGGGTGTCAAATCTGATGTCCATTGGAAGCTCACAAAAAGTTTCGCAAAGAGAAGCGGGGGTCAAAAAACAAGTGTAGAGTAAAAAACTTCATAAAAAAATACATTTTCAAGAGCTCGAGCAGGGTTTCAAAGCAAAGGAACAAAGCTCAACTTGAGGCTTGCCCTTGCATTACCATTGTTTTTCCTTGCTTGTTGTAGCTATTCTTTGTTTTACCATTGCTCCAATTGCCCAATATGTACTGGTGTTGCCTTCATTCTTCCTTGCTTGCTATGACTCCCCCTTGTGTTGCCATTTGCCCCCTACCATCATTTTTCATTTGCTTGCCATTTTGTCAATTTGGAAAATTGCGCATATTAGTGGCAATGAGCATATAATAATTTATAACCTAGTATCGTAGAATTTTGGCCAAGTCTTGACAAGGACTTCCAAGGCCATCATCAGTTTTGTCCAATTGGACACCCATTGAAGCACACCTAGGCCCCACAAGTTTGAAATGCTCAATTTTGAATTTGAAGGGTAGTGCTTTTTCAACCACTATTGGGCATGTTCTTATGACAATGATAAGAGAACAAAGTAAAACATTCAATGAAATTTCTTAAATACACTCCCATCCATAAAGGATATTGTAAGTTTTCTTCCCTTCATATGACCCATAAGAGAAGGATATTATCAAAATGTGGGGATAATCTAAGCGCCTATTTCGGTTATGGGATACCTGAGACTTACTTTGGGGGTTTATTTAGGGACTATTTAGAGAGACAACTAGAGGTCTACCTCAATTATGAGATATTTAAATGTTATGTAATGGGTTACATGGAACCTACTTAGGGGACTATTTAAGGGCTATCAAAAGCCTACATGTGGGATTACACAAGGCCTAACTAAAATGCTACTTAATTACACATGCTACTTAGACTACTTAAATGACTATTTAGATCAAGAGATAGGGGCCAACCTAAGTTATGGGATGCTAATGGGTTTTTTAGGGGGCTACATAAAGCCTGCCTATGGGGCTAATTTCTTAGATTAGGGGATACCTAACAATTATGTCATAACCTTCGGAAACAAATAGGCAAAACTTCGACATAATTATCCTACAAAATGATATTAATGATGCTGTGGGCAACTTTTTTCTTAACTCTCACAAATTAAAATTTTCATTTGACCCTGAGAATTTTGCAAAAATTTGCAAAAGAAAATTCCCAAGTGAATATTGGTAGTACTAGTACCTATTTGATTCACCTTAAAATTTAAAAGAAAAGTGAAACTTTTGCCAAGAACTCCAAAAATGCCAAGAAGCTTGTGATTCAAGCTTCATCATGACCTTATGTTTCTTCTAGCAAAAACAAGCATGAACATATATACATATACACCAGATAAATTCCAATAAGGTGTGTGATAACATGAAGAGTGAAGACTAGTGTTGGGTGGGTAGTAGAAACAAGGACAGATCCCCTTGATGGTTATCAAAGGTTCATAATCATGGTTTTCAAAAATCAAATCCCCGTCTTCTATATATAATCATGGTTCTCAGTTATTTTATTTTATTAACAAAATCAAATACCCATCCACAAAGGTTCTTTGATTTTGTTATGACCTTGGGTAACCAAAAAAAAAAAAAAACCTTTTGGACACTTTGCATTGGATTTAAAGAAAAAATTGTTGCCACAATGCAAAAATTCACCCACAAACTAAAATTTAAATTAATATAGTAGAATGACATTTAGTAAATTAAAAAAGGAAAAAAGAGAAAAAAGAAAATCACTGGTCACTTAGGGTGGTGTGACCATAAGTTAATCTCATAAGATGATAATAAACTCATCTCATGTCTTGGGGCCTCTAACTAGACTTGTAACCAAAGTCAAGACAACTAGTGGTAATACCTAGTTCATTAAAATTACATTCCATGGATTTAATGCACAGGAGACACTCCGAGAAAAATTCCTAAGGGTATTTGGAGGGTACCTCAAATCCAATAATATCCCTCTTATAGGTATTGTGCCCACTCCTTTAAGAATGGGAGTGAAATTATGCCTACTCAAAGGTGTAAGATCCCTTTACCATTTCTCTTCTCTTAAGCTTTAATTTGGAAACATTATTGGTAAAAGTTGGACTTTGCCTTAATACCAAAGGAGAAAAAAAGGCCATTAAAAGGGAAAATAATAATAATTTTTTTTCTAGATTTCAGGAATTGCCTCAATACCAAAGAAAATAAAAAGGCCCACAAAAGGGAAAAAAGGGGTAAATGTTTTCTAGATGTCAGAAATTGCCTCAATACCAAAGGAAAAAAAAGGCATGCAAATGCAGAGATTTTAATAAAAAAAGATGTCAAAAACTACCTTAATAATAATTAAGGAGAAAAAAAGGCCCACAAAAGCACCCAAATTTTTTTTGGTTGAAGTCAGAAAATTTGTCTTTAATACCAAAAGAAAAGGTAAAATTATTTGAGGGTAATACCAATTAATTAACTAACTTACCGTGTGAGGCAAAATGTTCCGAAACTTACCAGGAATTACCGAGGTCCCGAATAGAAAGAAAGAAAGCTCATGAGGTCCCGAATACGTTTTGGGACTTCAAGTCCGGGTAGTTGCCCGGCTGGTGGGGGGGGGGGGAGCACGCGGTCGCCGGTCACACTTTCCCAGCCAGTACTTGTGCCATGGTGACCTACTGTAGCCGGTGGCCGGCGGGCGGACGGGCGGGCGGTCGGGCGGCCGTGGTTGTTGTCGTCTGTCTGACACTTCCTGCGATGGGTTTTTGATGCCGTGCTTTTCTTCTTCTTCTCTTGTGCTGCTACTGCTCTCGTTCTGTGGATCTCTTGGTTTTTGCCTTGTCAATTCCTCCTCTTCTCTCACGCAATGTCTCCCCGCAGCATCCCATGGTGTTCTCCTTCTCTCTGGGGATCCGACGAGCCATCGATGAAGCTCTCGTTCGCCGATTTGCGTGTTTAAGAGCGGAAATTGGATCCGACGGGGAAGGGAAGGAAGGGGTTTGCAACTCTTCTGTGCGAGGTTTGTTTGGTACGGATTTGTTGTTGTTGTTGTTGTTGTTTTGGGGGGGAGGGGGTGGGGTTTTTTCCGTGGGATGTTTTATGTAGAACTTGGCGGAAGACATGTGTTTTTTTTTCAGTTCTGTATCTTGAGAGGGCTTCCGTGACAGCGTTGAGGTTTTTTTTCTTCTATCAGTGTGCGAAGAAGAAGACTTTTTAGCGTCCGGCGGAGAACAGAGAGGGTTTTTGCTGCTGCAACAGGGGAGGAAGGCTTCTCAGTGGAGAGATTGTGACGACTTTACAAGGAGACTGTTGTTGTAGCAGAGACATCGGGAACAACTCGCGGTTAGTAATAAGAGCTTTTCCAGTTCCGATTCAAGCTTTTCTTAACCGGGATTCTCACCGGCTTTTTTGTATCCAATAATGAGAGGCAAAGGAGAGTCTCTGTCGGTTCTAAACCGGATAAGATCCATGTAGGAGGAAGAAGAAGCCAAAGTAATAAGGATTGTCCAGTTTCCGAATTGCACATAGAGCTTTGTTTGTACACTTCTCTCTCAATAAGCACCTGTAGGAAGTGTTTTAAGATTTATTGATTCGCTTTTGCAGGTTTTCTTTGGTTCTTTCTCGCATTCCCGTGGAGATCTATTGTTTTAAGTTCGTCGTTCTCCATTTGGTTGGAGAGGGCGGCACTCTTTGTTGTTGCACCGATGCTTCGGGGCTTTCATGTTATAGATGTCGCATTGATTCCTTGGTTTGTCCCTGGGGAAAAGAACACTACCTTTGCTGGATGCACCTAGACCGTGGCAGATTTCTACTACTACTACTACTACGACTACTACTCCACGGCATTACAATGAGTAATCTGGTGAGATTCTTCGAGGCTTCAAAGTGTAGCAATACACCCCATATGTGCTGTGTCCTGGTCAGAGAAGAAGTTATTCTTCCCCGCCCCCCCTTCCACGCTCAGTTTTCTTGTTTACGCCTTCTGTGAGATCTTTGGAGGGGGTTTTAGGAGATCCAGTATGTATGTATGTATCTCCTTGCAAGAAGTGTCTTTGCTGCATGCAAAGCTTTTTGTCTGTTTGGCTGTGGAACTAGGAAATTTTATTTGTGAAAGGTTTATGTTTTTCCGTTTCAGACATCTATGAAGGACTGTAGTAAATGTTCTTTTTGAGTAGGCTGCTGCTATTTTGATGCTCTGTTTGGAGAGCTTGAGCAACTGCTTGCCTGCCCATTTGTGATCAAAAGGCTAAAACCTTGCGTAAGCAGTGTCACTGCCACAATAATTAGCTTATTATGGGTGGACAATGGATTGGCACGAGCTTTTCAATTGTAGAAAAAAAAATCTTCTCAAGGGAGTAGCAGGTTTTGGGTTTTGGTGGCATGGGGAGAGGGAAGGTTTTGTATCAGTAATTGAACTCATCAAGAACTTATTTTCTTGCTGAAATGATGATAACACTGAAGAGGTTTGGCTAGTAACTTGCTGAGTATGTTGAAAGGAGTTGTCCTTTTAGTCATTTGGGATTTTACATTCCAATTAGTCACATGTAAGTTGCCTGTGCTTGAATGGGTATCAAGAAACCACGAAGGTTTGTATTTTCACGATTGATCCTGTTTGCTACAATTGGGGCGATTCTTAGAATGGTACAAGGTTTGCGGTGCTCATCAGGGTTTTCAGGGGTTTCACTGTTTGGGAAAGTGATGCGACCAACCAGTTTGATTGAACTGACTTTTGAAGTTATCCTGGACATCCATGTTGCTGTATTGCTGTGGTGCAAGGCAAAGTCTTGGAATGTTTTTGTTTAAGCTTGGTGATTTATCTATTGTGAAGCTTACCCTCACAGACTTGTTGGGGGCTTGAATGAGGATGCAATTGAACCTTTTCTTATTAGCTATGTCCCTTGAGTGCTAGCTGATATCATCACTGAGTCTTCCTGTTGCTTTTGGAAATGTTTGCCCACAAAGATTATTGTATTCTTATCTACACCAACTGTTGGGAGCTGCTGATGAAGTCAGTGGGAGTCAATGTAGCCAGTGACTATTATTCATGGTGAAGGTGACAGTCAGATACTTTGTGGGTGACAGTCACGAGGTTATGATTGCACTCATTCTTGTCATGTTGGGTTTGGTGCTGGAATTGACATGATGGTTGCCTCCAAAGTACTATTGTGTAGTTTTCTCTGCTATCTCATGGATGTGGTGCTTCATGTTAGAATACAAGAGGATGATACAGACAAGGATGCAGTTGCATTTCTCAGATGTCCCAGAACCACAGCAGATGTGTGCAAGGGCTAGAATAATGAGCTAGGAACAAAACTTGTATATGGAATGCTACAGAGGTCTGAGTGTTTGGCAACATCTGTAGCATGGGAAATTGGTGAAGATTTTCTTGCCTGATGCTGGAGTCATGGATCTGTCTTAACATATTTGAAGAAGAACAGGAGGAAGAAGCAGATTGTGTTCATACTCTGGAAATCAGAAGGCCTAAGGATGGAAGCCAACCATGATATCAGGGACATAATTGATCAACTGAGCATCTAGTGGATCACAGACTTTGAGCTATGTTTTGACTAATACTGTGTTTTGGAAGTTAAGAGCTGCTGTTACTGATATCTATTGTTTTTGTTGTCCTGTCCTGTACAGGGTCCATTGAGGGAGGGAGGATGATTGGGGGTAATGATGTTGAGGCTCCAGTGATACATCCTGATGTCAATGTTTGGAGTTTTCATGGGGCAATTCTAAAGTTTTGGCAGATGGTTTTTGTGTCAAGGAGATTGTAGAGGAGAAATACATTACATTGGAAGAATGAGTGACATGCAAGGTTAATGTGAGGGAATATGGAGGCTCAAGGACGCAGATTCAGTGGTGGATTTCCTGGATACGATGGGCCTGCTCCGCCACGGGCAATGCGCTCTTCTCGGGTATTGATTCTTTTGATGAGCTTTCTTACCTCTTCCTTTCTCTCTGCATGTTTCGTACTTCCCGTTTCTTACACTGTTGCATACAATGCGCTGTCCTTGTGTGGACACTCTTTGACTGAATCTATTTGTAGCTGCTCATCATACACTTATATATCTTTTGTCGGCAACTACTGCAGTGGATGAGCTATTTATCAAAGTTTTTCAATTTTCTTCAATAACTGGTGTCAATTCCACATGGTCCTGGGCTGAATAGGGCTGTAGAATTTGAGAGTTTGATGAAGATCATCCATTTTCCATAAGGCCTAGATCTCATTACTGGCTTTTTTGATAAGTTGATTGCCATTTTTGATAGCAGTTGTCCGTGCAAGGAAACTGTTATTTGAAGGTTAGTTTATGTAACTGATGCAGGATTTTATTTTTCTTTCTCTGTGCATTGTTCCTGTACTGCACCTTTGTTCAATCACTATTGGCATGTTGATGTTCAGTTGTGTATTAATTTGTGCAGGGCCGAGGAGAAGCCGCACGGCGCCAGTCTGTGGTGGTCCCTCACAAAGGACGTTTTGAGCTCTTGGCCACAGTGGCAGGCCGGATCCTACAGGATACTGGTGTCAATGAAGGACAGGACAAGCTGAAAGCCAATGAACAGGAGTCATTGAAGGAAAATTCACCATCAGAGATAGACTCACAAGTATCAAGTGTTGGGAGTGTGACAAATCATATTTTCACAGATAAAAGGCAGTCTGCAACTGTTCTTTGTGTTGCCCCCACTGTGGTTGTGCCTGGGCAATTGGTCATGAATGAAGAGGAGCTGCAGGTAGCTGGAGCAAAGAAAAATGAGGGTGTAGTTGGACAAGGCGAGAATAGCTTTGAAAACTTCCGTTCTGAGGCTGCAGTGTGCAGTCTATCACAGGAGGAGCAGAGTAAGGCTGTTGAAAAAGTTACTTTAGTGGATCAAGACAGTGTTGCACCTGTAAATATAGTTTCTTCAACACCGGCTGATCAGGTAATCACTGCTAGTTAGCATCTCATTGCTCTACACTGGCAAAATCTTGTTTTTTTTTTCTGGAGACTAGGACTGACACTATTACTCAAATATGAATGTGTGTAAAAATAACCATCATCATTGGTTGTCCAGGGTTCTAGTGTTGCTGGTGCATCATAGAGATCCGGATGTAGAAATTTGAGTAATGTAGATCAGGGAGGTATGGACCCATGGTTCACATGTTTGAGAGTATAATGTGAAATGTGGGTGGGGTTTTTTCATTAAAAGCCATGTAAACCTTTTGCAGGAACTTTTGCCACCTCCTTCTTACAGTGACTTGTCAACTGCAAAGTTTGACCCAACTCCAGCATCTCCTTCCATCGAGATCAAAGAAATTACATCCATTGAGTCACTGGGGAGATGTACAGAAATGCAGCAGTATCAAGAGAATTTTGAGATTATTGAGACAGTGTCAGAGGAGATAATGGAGGACAAGAAGCAGGCCACCCTTGGATCTGTGGGGATCATTGGGTTGGGTAATATGGAATTTGAGCTGCCACTCATGACACAAGAGAAGCCAATGGAAAAAAATGTCATATCAGTTGAATGCTGTAAAGAAAATAGAGGATGCTCAGAGGCAATTGGTGAGGTAATGGCAATGCTTGATGGACCTGTTACAGTTATGAATGAAGCAAGTAGCTCAATTCCAGAGTTTCAGTCCTCTGAGAGTGGTGATTTTATGAAACTTGCTAGCCCTATCTATCTGCAAGAGGATAAAGATGAAGAGAATGTGAGCATGGAGATGGAGGACAAGGGCATTGTAGTCAATGAAAAAACTCCACCTTCAGTGGCAACATCAGGGTGCTCTAAATTTGTGTCTTCAGGGCTTGCAGAGGGTCATAACAGCAGACCCATGTTGAAACGGGTGATGTGTAAAAGGGATGTTAAGTTTTCCAGGACGAAAAAGATGAATTCCTCCCAACACCTTCTCCAAGAGACAATGACGAAAAAGCTGAAGAACTCCTATAGCAAAGCATCGGATGCTCAAAAGGTTGCAAAAGCTGTCAAGTGTACTCACCTTTCCAAAACAAGCATAAAACGCCACCACACAGACATGGAATCAACTGATTCAGGTTCCAGTCAAGGTGAATATCATTTCTGCCCAAAAACAATGCTATGTCTTGGAGTTTGTTTTGCATTATTTTCTTGGTTTGGAACTGTCAAATCAAGCTAGGCATGGCACAGCTTTCTCTCTTGTAAAAAAGTCATTTGCTTAGCTATGGATGGCTTCTAACAAGGGCTCATTGGTATGACAACATTTATGATGCCAATGTGTCTTCCATATGACATTTGGTTGAAACCTTACCTTTTGAAACTGGCAGCTGATTGTTGATGCTGGACTTCTATGAGGCTTGCTAACAGCAAGCTAAGGGGCCCTGTATTCAACCTTGTTTGTTGATTCTTGCTTTCAGAAGCTGGGTCTGAGAAGGAGACACTTTATGGTGGGATTGCTGGCCTTACATGGCAGCGAAGAACAAGAAGGTTGTCATCCAAAAGAAAGAAGATGGTTGATGGAAGATGCAACCCTGAAGAGTTGCACTGGAATAATGTTAACCTTATGGAGATGGGATATGAGTATGTGGATGGTGAACCCCCTGCAGCTGCAGCCAAGCTCCGAAGTGGTACAAACAGTTCTTGTTTTTGCTTGTTTTGCATGCACCTTCTTTAGTTGAAAGTTTTACTTCTTGGCTTCAGTCTTTGGACTGGGGCAAAATTACTAGTTGCCTTCCTGGTTAATATTCTTTCATTGGTTGTGTACTATTGCATCACCTGGTATTGAAAGTTCCAGAAGCTGAAGGATCAATTCTTTGTTAATGATTGCAGCAAAAGCTGCTAGTGTAGCCTCTTCTCCAACTGCCAAGAGATCTTCCAAACTCTCCTCCAAGAAGTCATTGGAACCACATTCCCCAAATACAGGTTTTGTTGTCATTTTGTTGTATCTTGCATCTAGATTTCAAGGTAGAGGGTCATGTTTGCATATTGTGGTAGGTATGGTTTTCCTTGAACAGTGATGTTAGTGATGTTAGTGATGTTAGGAGGGTGGTCTTCAGACACTGCTGGGTCCACAGGTTATCATTGGCATCCATTTCCTCAGCATACTAGAATTGGCCTTGACACATAGCACTAGAGTGCTCTTTCTCATTATTAAAACAAGAAGAAATTTTGTCTTCATTTTTTGTCTGGCACAGTTACACTCAGCATCAAGTCATTCACTGTTCCAGAGTTGTTTGTGGATCTACCAGAATCAGCAAGCATTCTTAATCTCAAGGTAGCTTTTTCAATTTCCTGTGTGCCCTCAAAACCTGAGGACATGCTTTGTAGCAAAGATTGTGGTGTAGTTTCTTTCTTGAAAGTAAATTCTGGTGTAGATTAGTGTAAAAACTATCTCGTGCATTCAACACGTTGTCACATTTTCTCTGACACACTTCATGATTTGTGACTTACTTTTTGGAATGCAGAGAGCAGTGATGGAAGCAGCAATGAATCTGCTTGGAGGGGGTCTGCGAGTGCGAGTACTGCTGCAAGGCAAGAAGGTGCCTGATGAGGGGGTCACACTGTTGCAGATGGGCATATCCCCTAATACAAAACCAGAGTCTCTTGGCTTTATGCTGGAGCCTAGTCCTCTCCCCACCTCCTCATCAGCCACAGCAGAAGATCCTCTTCTTGTGCTCTCACATGCTGCTAGTCCACCATTGCCACGGTATGCAAACCACTGCAGCTGTGTTGTTTGCTTCAATCTTGTGATACATTGTTTAATTGTCTCATCTCTCTTGCTTTTCTTACTGATGTTTTTTTATTTATAATAAACAGTTTGGTATTCCTATGTGGGAGGAAATAAGAAAGTGGAAGAGAAGGACAATTGATTAAAAGTTCAAAACCATCCAAGCACATTCAAACATGCACCAATGATGTGAGGTGAATGAATGAAGGTCATGATGGTGGAATGTCTTACTGGTGACAGCATTCTCCAGACAGTGGGTGCTGATGTCTTAGTGCAGTTGCAGGTACCCTGTGTTTGGTGCACATGGACTTTCTGGTGGTGTGGAGGGACATGGGCGGTGCATTGGAAAGGGACAGCCCACTAGGGCTAGTGAGATGGTAGTGGATGCAGATCCTACATATGGGATGCCACCTATGCCAGCAGATGAGCATCAGTCCATCAACAAGAAGCAAGCAGCTGATGAAATGCTGAAGGGGGGAAATGGCATTAGAAGTAAGATGCATCTGCATGACCGGATGCCAGTCTCTGCTCACTCCATGCGGGTTCCTGTTCCAGGGGCCTTAGCTGCTATCCATGCACAGATGGATACCAGTTGCCAGGCCAAGAATGAGCTTGATCCCACCTCTACTGTGACTAGTAACATATCACAGGAGTCCTTTGAGGGTGAGTCAGGGGCTATTGTTCTGCATCCAAGCATGGGCACAGGGGACAATCTACCTGGCCTGGCCCTTGTGCCTGTGAGGCAGAAGATGTCATGTGCTCTTGAGGTTGGCAAACGACGCATGCGCCGCCCCTTCAGTGTTGCTGAGGTGGAAGCTCTTGTTCACGCTGTTGAGAAGCTCGGCACTGGCAGGTACACAAAGTATCTTCAACTGTCCTGTGCTGGTGGATGTATTGGACTTGAAAGTTGTCCTCTGTGCAGCCCCCTTTCTTAACAAGTCCCACAGGAATCACATGGCCAGGAAGTACACACAAATGGTTTGGAGTTCACACTTGTCAACCAGAAACTGTATTTGACAGATTTGACTACCAGCTCAGTTACTTGCAACAAGTGGGGCCAAATTTTTGACACCTGTTGTCTTGTTAGGTGGCGTGACGTGAAGTTGAGGGCTTTTGACCAGGCAAAGCATCGTACATATGTTGATCTCAAGGTTCACTCTTTGGAACTTACTAGCATCTCCATTTTGAGGCAGATTATATTAATAGTCTTTTACCAGGGAGTTCTAATAAGCATGTCAATGTTGTCCATGACAGGACAAATGGAAAACACTTGTCCACACTGCGAGGATTGCACCCCATCAGCGTAGGGGGGAACCTGTGCCTCAAGAGCTGCTGGAGAGGGTAATTCAGGCACACAGTTATTGGACTGCCCATGCAGCAAAGCAACAAGCAGAGCTAGACTCTTAAATTCTGGCTGCTTGATATCATCAGCATCCTTGAAGGCACTGCCAACCTGTCTGGATTTGGTTGCAAAGTGCAACCGAAGAGTTCATTTGTTCATTTTCTTGTACTATCTATCCATTCCTCAATGTAGCAATAGCTGTGATTATTGTTCAATTGTGTTGTCTTCATTGGAAAAGACAAAAAATAACGTGGCTGGAGAACATTCCCACCAGATTGGAAAACACATCATGGGGAGTTTGGAGCTGTACTTGGCGAAGAAGATGCTGAAGATATCTGTCTTCTCTGCTCTTCCTGGATTTCTCTTAGCAACTGCATGAGCTGTCTAACAAGTCTGATAGTGCTCCAAAGACAGCCTTAGACCACACCTCTCGTCTGAGCAAGCTGTAGATGATTTCCATGTGATTTTTCTGTCTTGCTGTATAGGAGTCTGCCCATTAGTGCTGGATAGTTTCCTCCGTGTGTGTGTCTTTTTGACACTGACTTACTAAACACAACAATTTGCCGACATGACCCTGCTTCATGACAGGACACCCAAATTGGTGGAAATTTGGTAGCATCCTTGAGGATCAGGCTATCAAATGTCCATCAGCACTTCATCTTGCCAAGTAAGTTCCATGTACCAGGGTTCGAAACCCCACCCAGTTATAATTGAATTTCAGCTGCGTTTTTTTGGGTAAAAAATCATTGCCTTTTTTGTTCTTATATTCCTCTTTTCAACAGAATGTGTGCTGCAATGTTCTTTCATCAAATTCTTTTTTTGTTTCATGAACTGCCTGTCTGGTTTGAAACTTTTCTGAAACATGGCTATACCACGCTCTGCTGTAGAGAGATCATGAGGAAATATGCAAACCATCAACCAATGTTTGCATTATTGTCCAATAAGACCCTCTTCAATAGGGTACTTCAGATTGGAAGCTGTTAGGATTAGATGCAAGTTGTTATGACCTCTGTATACGTGATTGTGTGTTCCATTGCTTTGATTAGCATGTGATTAGCACAAACAAATTCTAATCACAATGCTAATCACACGCACTAATCAAATCATGTTGGAATACACAATCACTTGCATGTAGAGGTCATAGTAATATACAATGTTAAAAAATATATGTATTTATTATTTTTTGAAGAATTTACAACAATGCTGGAAATGTGAAGCCTCAAAACTTTTATTGAAGTCTTATGGAGACTCAGATTTGTGTTTTACTTGGCAATGTTTTGATATCTCTCAAGTGACACCAACACATTTAAATTCAAGAGGTTACATCACATTGAGGAAAAGATTAAATCTTTTTTCAAATCTTCCCTTTGAGATTTGACGTTCTCTCAAGTGATGGCAACACATATTTACATTCAAATGGTTATTGAGTGAAAGGTTAAAACTTTTTGCAAATCTTCTCTTTGAGATTTGCTACAATTTCATAAATATATTTGGGTGTAATCAATACATGAAATTGTTTAATGTGTTTAATAAATAGGTGAAGATTGAATTTCATGTTCTAAAAGTAATGAAAGTGGCAATGATTTTATTATAGAACTATATAAGTATGAATATTGATATTATAGACCTCAAGGAGTGAATGAAAAATTGGAGAAAATAGTAAATTGAGACTATTTAAGTACTATCTTGGCCAATCCAACATAGAGTGTTGATTGTTTTCCCTAAACCCTAAACCTGGCCCCACCTATAAACATGCAAGCTTTGATGAGAGGGTAGTTTATTAGCATTGTTCTGTATCTGAAAACACATCCTTCAAGCAAACAGCTCCAAAAAATTAAAAAATTCATCATTGCACATGATGACAAGAATTATGTGGTGAACAGCTTGAAGTCATAGACTCTGGATAAATCCAAAGAACACCCAAAGAAACAAACAAGTTTGGATCCAATTCTCGGTCTCCATCTCCATGAGAGGATCAAGGAGTCTCTTGTGTGGGATGGCTGATTTGTTGCCTTCCATGAAGATTGGTGGATATGACTTTGATCAATGAACAAGATGCTGCTGCTTTCTTTCTGCACTTTTCAGTACAATTGCAATGCGGTGCAGGTTAGCTACAGGATGTGAATCCTCATGCATTGTACAAATTAATTTGCTTCAATGTCTATGAATATGCTGTAAGACCTCTTGTACTCTTGACCAGTTGACAGATTATCCTTATTCTTGGCAGTTAGGACCAAAAGATCAATCATCACCTGCCATAAATTTGCAAAACTTTGAGCTCCTATATATTCACACCAAAAGTCTACACTCCACTCTGCAACTGACGACCCACATTCACTTGAACCTCGCGTGGGATAATCCAACCTCCTAGTTCTGTGTAAGAATGTGTGCAGTAGGACTGAAAATTGCAAACTATTTTCGCAACAGGAGCTGCTGCACCCAATAAGCATCCACAACTGAGTCATACTGGGCATCCAGTGGATGGTGCACTGGTGGGTACTGGTTTACTCTGGCCAATAAGCAGCTTAGAGAGGAAGTCATGGACAATTCCATGCATGTCACAATACCTACTGGTATCATTCAACTACCTAGTCACTAAGAAAAGCCATGAGATTTGGGCATCGCATTTGAAGTAAGCTGGGTGAGAGATAGAACAAGATTTACCCAAGAAGAGGGTCCTCCAACTGACCAGGAAACTCCTTGAATAATATATCTCTCATAAGAGTCAAGAAATCTGCATTCTCACAATTAAGAAAAGGCAAAGCAAGGTTAAGACTTCTTCAACCAGCCCATCTTGTTACCTCAGCAAGAAGGTATTATTATAACCAAGGAACTGACAACTAGAATGCTAGAATAACACTCCACATGAGAATCCAATATTTCATTCAGAGTGCTGATAGACTTACCTGTTATGACTGGTAGTGAATAAAAACATCACTGCAAAAATTGAATTTGACAACAAGGCACAAGAAGGTTCAGATTAGCACCTACACTGCAGAAGCAGTCATCAGCCTTCAGTGCATTAAATAGCTCGCCCTGCAACAGCAACCACGCAAGCTCAAAAAATGGAAAGAACCTCTGGTCATGAAGAAAGTACCCTCACGATGACATCCAAATTTCTATTCAACGTGCAGCCTCTCTTTTTCTGGCTCCTTTGTTAAAGGCAAATACTATTCTCTCTTTAAGTTCATTGGCAGAGAGCAATCGCATTTGTGTCTCTGAATATACTGAGGAATCAAGCTTGATTGTTCACCCAAGAAGCTTGCAAAGCTCAAGAATTTTGGGACAGCAAGAATTTAGGTTTTATGAAGTACTGTAGCTTGGATCAGACTTGGACTTTTCTGTGGGAATAATTAGCAGGGCTTCACGTCAGCAGCACTAGGAGGGTCACTGCCACCACTTTCGAGCCGAAAGGGAATGTTAAGACTGATGCTGCTGCATTGGTGACTTCAAGATAATTCGTCCATCTCTCATCAATACGATCCATTGTGCCTCCGTTAACCTAATACATACCTTAACCGACCACCATCATGGCAGGGCTGCTGATCGTTACAAAACCCTGAGGTTGAGCCATTAGCTCAGCAGTAGAGAAGAAACCAACAAAGCCTTAAAAAAAAAGTGTTGGGGGGATGGTGGGGGAGAACAACAGAATACAGCAAAATGCAAGTGTTGGGTTGTTTCAGATCCCCTGCAGATACATACACAAGAAGCCCGATACAATAAAACCTGAAGAAACAAACACAGGGAAGAAACCGAAAAACCCTAAAAATAAAAAGGCAAGAAGAGAATACAACAAAATGCCAAAAGGAAATGCAGCAGCAAGCATCCAACCCTTGACGAAGACAAGACAGACAACACAATCAGGAGCGAAGAGGGAATTTTTGCCTGATGGGTCTGTCTTCTTTTCTCCCAGAAAAACGGAAGTATATGCGATAGGAATCAACATGGGGGCGCTTATTGCTCACACTCATGCTTTGTTTGTTTGTCTGGTTTCTATTCTTTTCCTTGCAGCCAAGCTTTCTCAAACCCTCCTCACATATTCTGAGATTTTGCAACAACGTGGTTGTCATGTGTGACCATTGCTTCTTCTTCTTCTTACTCTTCCTCTTCTTCTTGTGAAGATACAAACTATGAGCACCTGCTGCTGTACATGATATGCAAACCAGCAGAGCTTTGTCCATAGAAGTCCAATCACAATTCCTTTAAAGAGCTCAAAGTGGAAAGCCTTCTGTATGCAAGAATAGAAATCTCTGTCTCTCTCCTCTCTCTCTCTCACCCACTCTCTCTGTCTCTCTCATAGTGTCTCTGTTGCTGGAAAGGTGTTTTGCAGGTGGTGTTGTTGCTGCTGCTATGGACATTGCAACAAGGAAAGGAGTATTTTCTTCCAAAGACAGGCAGTTTGCTTGTTGAGAACGACAGAAACGGTTGAGGGGAGAGAAAGATCTTAAACCCCCTTATTTGTGTGTCTATCCCTCTTCTACTGTTAAAGGAAAACAAGAGGATTGAGCAAGTGGATTGGGGCAAGGAAGGAACGGGAATTCAATGACAGGTATAGCTACTGCCCTGCCTGTTTTGAAAGGAAGCATTCTGGCCTTCTCCAAGGTCGCAAACCGAGGCACCATTCTGCCTCAATCAATTCTTGTCCCCAGAATAACTGTCTTTCACACACAAAATTATCTGTCTTTCTCTGCCTCTCCTTGCTCCACTGGTTCTGTGCACAATCCCTCCTCCCTCTGGCTCTTTGGAAGAAAATTAGACTCTGGGAGAAAGCTTCTTGGACACGTGCGGGCAAGGTTGTGTCATGCAAGCACCAGGACTGCAGCTGAAGTGAGCAACATCATGAAATCTGCCTCCACTTCCACCAAGGTAACAACAAACCCTTAACCCTAATTGTGAACATAGCTTTCAATTCATCAAAAGCAGAATTCCTAGAAATGTCGCATGTTTTTATTTTCACACAAAGCAATTGACCTTGAACAGATCTGTGTTGTCTGGAAGGGAATGTTCTGTGAATTTCAGAAAAAGGTCATGTGTCTTCAAAGGGTTAGTGTGCTTAGTCCATCCTGAGGGGTTCACATTAGACATGTGGATGTAGGTGCCAATGCTGGAGGAGTTGGAGCAGGCGTTGGGGTCACCATTAGATAGTCAACCACAAGTGCCATCCCCGAAGCCTCTTGTGCTTGTCATCAGTGGACCCAGTGGTGTTGGCAAAGATGCTGTCATCAAGGTTTTTCATCTCATCTTTGCTTTGCTATCTGTTTGTTGTGGAATATCTTTTTTCCCATTGTGGAATCCATCGATAGAGTGACTCACAGAGCTGAACCTGGCAACTGCTGTTCATTGAACTGCCTGCTGAGATTTGTATGGTGCATGTAATCTCTGGTGCAAAATTTCCAAGTTCATGTCTTCTGGTTTTATAGTTAGCACAAAATTCATGGCAGCAAGTTAAGAGGTCTCAAGAAATTCATGGCAACTGACATAATGGTTCATGGTACCCTAAACTGCTGAAAAGCTTTTTCATGATTTTTTGGGGGATTGTTCTCATCCCTGGTGATGTCTGATAGTAGAGATTGCAAGAAGTGCGGAAAGAGGTTCATTTTGTGGTCACAGTCACATCCCGACCTATCCGTCCACATGAAGTGGAAGGGATAGACTACTACTTTGTAAGCAAGGCTGAGTTCATGGACTTGATTGCACGCAACGAGCTCCTAGAACATGCTGTGGTGTATGGTGACTATAAGGGCATTCCAAAGAAGCAGGTATATTCCCCATCATTGCTGTACCCAAAAGATTTCACATAAAGTGGTATCGGGAGCTTGAAGAACTGTTTTCAACTTTTTGCTTAGAGCAATCAATTCCTGTATCCTCTTTGTAACAGAAACTCAGTGCTTTTGTCCTTCACCTTCTGCCCCAGAGCTGCTGAAGTCAGTGGGAATGTTATGATGGCTGTTCTTATCACAGATACAAGGTTGCATTTGTTTACATTTTATGGTTCTCTGTTGTTTTTTGTCCCCTTTGACTTCCTTGCTTTCAGATGTCCTGGTTGGAGTGTGTGTAGACTTTTGTTTTCTAAATTGAATGAACCATTGTCAGAAGCCTGCCTACTGCAGCTTGATGTTTTCACATACAGTAGCTATGTCATCTGAGTTCAGCATGAAACACTTCAATGCAGCTTCTATACACCTTTACAGCTTTTGTGCAAAGGGAGGTTAGATGGGCTATTATTCTTAGATACACCAAGATTTAATTTTTTCCCAAACAGGTTCGGGATTGCATGCTCAATGGACAAGATGTGCTTCTGCGACTAGATGTACAAGGGGCAGCAACAGTGCGCAAATTGCTTGGCCAGGATGCAGTGTTCATTTTCATGGTAGCAGAAAGTGAAATGGCCTTGGTAAAGCGGCTTGTGGAGAGGAAGACAGAGAGTTTTGATAAACTTCTGATCAGAATAGCGACTGCTCGCAAAGAATTGGAACTCATGAGTGAGTTTGACTATGTAGTAGTCAATGCTGATGGCCAGCTGGAGCAGACTGTGTCCAAAATTTGTTCAATCATTGATGCAGAGAAGGCCCGTGTGCATCAACGTTGTGCCCAACTATAGGAGGCAATATCTACAGGTGGTATACTGGCAGGATCCAGAGAATTTGGACACTACTGCCAGCCAGTATGGCATTGAACATTGTTCAATATAAATTATTGCACTGGACCAAGGAAACAAGGGGCCCTAAAGGATGGGGTTGCCAAATTTCATTGGAGGGTGGGCACTGCTCACATCCATTATTGGTTGGTTCCACATTACACAACTCCCTTGCATAAGCATGTGTGCTGTGTACCTCTGGAAACAACAAGATGTGAGCAACCATGCAAGAATGCAAGAATGCCTTTCACAGGTAGAAGCAGAAGCTACCAGATGTCACAGAGCTCATTTTTTGTTGATCCTAGTAGTGAAGAATTGGGCTTTTCTCTTGTCAGTTGGTTTTCTATCACACTGTGCGCCAGTGTCACACCATTTTTTTCTAGAATTATGTTGTCATTAAGGAGTTGCTTTCAAAGGCTGTTTCTTGGTTGAAAAACAAGTCTCTTATATCAGCTCTCAAGCTTGTCTAGGCGTAGCCACATGTTAGCTAAGCATGCAGTGGTGGAAAAGGCACACAGTGATGACAAACCCTGTGCTACCTACCTCTCGCCACTGGCACAAATGTTGTTCAGCTACCAGACATGAGTGTTTCTTGCATGTACATAATGGATTGGATTTCATGGAGCTGGACAAAACCTGCAGTTTTGCTACAACAGCTTGTTTAAACTCACCATCACCAACATTCTGAGAAGTAATGCAATGGATGGGAAGGTAGCTCTGGAATTCTGTTTGCTTGTTTTCCATATTTGCACACAATGCGATGGAATCTGATACCCATTTGGTGTGTAACATCACCATCTCCAAGAGAACAAGTCAAAACAATCTAATTTTGTTTTCAAATGAGAGAGTCAGAAAATTTCCCATAGAAACATCTCAAGAGGTGTGTGTTACACATAGCCAATTCTTTACAGACTAGAGAATGGGCCTGATAGGCCTGATTCTACTAATTATCAAAAGTAGGTAACTCTCAAAAGAAAACTAAGGTAGGTAGCTATTGCAGATTCTGCTTCCCTGTATGACAGTATGGAGGATGGATCAACTGCCCTCTGCTTTTCACAAGGGGTTTTTTGCAAATGTTCAGGGATGACCATACCATAGGAAATGTCTCTTAAATCGTCTAAGGAGGATGATATGATAGATTCCAAAAAATCACCCATATATGAGTTCTTTGAAATTTCTCATCAGTGGAATTACAAGACTCATCTTCAGTCTTAGATAAGCTCAATTTTAGGGTATGCAGATCAAAGTCACCATGACATGATGATGGTTGCACAAGTCTTGGGATTTCTGGTGAGCTAAAAATTGACAGGTAGAAATACATTGGTGATTGTACAGTCCCAGATTTCTAAGTTTGAATAACATACTTTAGATGGTGATTTCTGTCAATTTGAAATGGCAAAAACTGAACTCTTCTCTACTCACCTCCTAGCCCTGCAAAATAGCATCATATGCCATTCACAACCAGATCCAGAAACAACAATTTGGATTTCAGAGCCTAGATTCTGCCTTTGTACTGGCGCACATTCAATGTGAAATCAGCACACTTCCTCATTTGATAGACTGCAATGATAGCCTAAGTTCCAAAAATCTTGCCCACAAGATGAAGCATATTAAGAAACAAACTTAGAATCTAATGAATGTGCAAGAAGTTTGAGAGATCGCCAACTACACCGTACAGAGAAGCCAAGAAATCCTCATGCACCTTCAAATGGTATATTAGACCACCTGCAGGAAGGATGAATCTTGGAGAGCAGAGGAAGTGTCAGTCTTGTTTTTCAAATTCCCCATTGAACAATAATGAACTGAAGATTGCCATTTGCACCTAGTAGATCGCTGCTCATAGAGAAAACTTCAGAGAATATATGCTGGTCAAGAATTGGCAATTGTTTCATGGATTATGTCACTCACCGATCATCTTCATTGTTCCAAGTAAACATATTTATCACATCATGCCAATGGCTTGTTTGGAATGGAATGTGCTGAATATCATGCATGCACTTGATGAACATGGGAGATGGGAAGCTCTCCATCAATTAATTTACCTTTAGCTGCCAACAGGGACTCCATTGTTGTTAGTGTATACCACAATGCCAAAAATTCAATATGCATGCAAAAGCCCTGCCAATTTCCATATGAATAGAAATGAGGTGTGCCATGTACTAGGACTCATGATTGTTTCATGACTCTTCCATCATATGCTTGTTGATAAGGTACAATAGCCATGCTAGACTAAATAAGGACATTTATCCTGACCAAAATGCTAAGTCCAATGGCCAGAACATTACCCATGCAACGGCAACCAGGCTCCAGGCACCACCCTTGAAGTATCCTTTTGTTTACTACCATTCGTGACATAAACTCATTCACCTAATTGATGAGGTTGAGAAAGCCATGAATAAAGTTAAGACAGCAGTTCCTAGATCAAGGTGGAAATACCACACTTGAGAAGCAATCTGTTGACCTGTGCAATGTACTAGGAATTTCTTTCTCAAAAGTTTCACTCCACACTACCACCAAAAGCGTATGCTTTGAGCAGTGACATAGGGTTCAACCCATCACAGAAGCCTGACTCATTTTCTTGAGATAGAGAAGAGTGGCGATTCTGAAGGGCAAGCACCATGTTGCGAGCTGTTTCCTCACTGTCAGCACCCACCTTATTTTTTATAGGTGCAAATTCCTCCTCCCGATCTACCTCCAAAAGGGCAACCTTAACACAAGAGAACCAAAACACATCAAAAGAAGGAAGTCAGATTCACAAGTGATACAGAGGAAACCGAACAGGAGAAAAACCAATGTATGGAAGTTGCAGGCAAAGTGGGGGGGTCAGGAAATAGCTAACCACCTTCTCAGGCTCACAAAACTTAAATGTGTCAAAGATGAACTGTTCAAATTTAATCCCATTAGGTTTGTCTGCTAGCACTGGAATTGCATGCTCCAAATTTTTGCTGGCACATGGGATGCGCTTGTGAGCTGCATGAAAGTCAAGTTTGATTCCAGGATCTGCCATTTTCTTCAGATATGCCAAGGAGAATAAGTTTACACAAATATGGGCAGATCTGTATACCAGCTGTCCTCCATTTCTTGCTGTTAGCAATGTGCTGGGTGCCTCACTGTACTCCAGTACCCTGTATCTTAAAGAGTTTGAACCCTCCCCTGTATCTTGTGCATCTTGGATTTCTCCATTGTCCAGATCAACCCTCTCAGAAGTTTGCTTTTCATTTGAAGGGTTGTCTGAAGTTTCCCTTTCAAGGCACACTATACCTACAGCTTCATCTGCTGACAATTTATCAATCACTTTAACCCCAACATCTGCTTCATGCTCCTGTGCAAAGCCAAAGAAAACTGGGTCTGCAACCCTGACCAGAGCATTATCTACAGAGTATACCTGCATTCCAAGTACGCAAGTCAGACATGGAACTGGGAAGAGCATTTTATAACAGATTGACTACTTCCTACATCACCAAACAGCTGCTTGCTTCTTGAAAAGGAGCGATATATTAGAAGAGAATTGCAGATAAAGATAAAAAGAAGACCAAGGGATATAGAGATCACCTGTACATACAAAACACCAAGGTTAGAAAGTTTTTCCAAAAACCCTTGTGCACACAGTGCAGCAAAAAGGCCTCCATTACCTGAAGGTGCAATAGCAACCCTCCAGGGTGATTCCATCAGAATGGCTCCACCTTCCAATGACACACAGGGGAGACTCTCTTGCTTTACAAACCAGACCTTCACACATACATCATGTGCCCCATAACCCTCAATTAAAAATCACATTATTTTCACCACATACAATCCAACTGGGAGGTACTTACACCATTATAACCAAAGAGATAAAATATTGAGCAAACTGCAATTTACTGATCCCTTCCAAAGTAGCTCTCATTGGTCCAAGCTATAATATGTCAATTGCAATGAAGAGCCAGTACTAGGTTCACAATAGTTTGACAAAAAGACAAGATTACCTGGGACTCATTAAGGCCGAAGTAGGCATTTTCTTCAAAAAAAGCACGGGTGGGTACATCTGTGGCATCACTGGTCAAAACAAGCCATGGTATTTGAGGCTTCACTCCTGGTGCAGCCACCTGGACATACATGTGATCAAAAGCAACCACCTTCCAGTTAGCACATGCATTAACTGAAATAGCACTGCCAATGAATGTGCCAGCACAACAGCTCCAAGCAACAATGTGACTGAATTAAGCATCCAGATTCCCTAAATAACATGCCCTACTGCATGCCTTACTTTTTTAACTTCCAAGGGAACTTGGAATGTGTCTCCAGATGGCAATGTCAAGCTAGTCCTATAATTTGTTACCACTGCCTAGTCTTTGTGGACATTCTATTCTCAGTTTGGATGAAGTCATCCAATCCAAAAGAGTTGATGGAACAAAGAAGCACAGTGCACAACCATGATGGACAGCTAAGAATGATGGGTACATACCACCGCAGCAAGCTCCTGCACAAGAAGTAACCGTTCAGCTTGTAACTGGAACAAGGACTTGGGGTGAGGAAGTTCTAGTTGCAGCATTCCTTTCACAGGGGGTGCTTCTGATCCCAGTCGTGTACTTTGACCTCCAGCCAGTACAACTACTCCCACTTTGCCTGTTGCCACAAGCTGAAGGCCTCCCCTCCACCAGCGTGCTGTATTGTTGTTGGAAGCTGCTGCACTTGTCTCAGGCATATGACCCTTGCTATCCCTCAACCAGTCTTCAAACCCTTGCCATTTGGCACGAGGAACTGCTGGAGGTGGCTCTAGCTCTCCTATGAGCCTGGACAAAACCCAATGTGCGCAACTCTATTAATGTCTTGATCCTCATACAGTCAGTGAGGTTTGGCAACAGAAATGTGTGCCAAAGGCAAAAAGGCTGGGGTCTCTGATCCCAGAATTTAGCAGTGCAATTCAACTCTTCCTGGTGGACATCGTGTGGTGTACAGAACCAGGGGTTCTTTTTTCAATTTTGTCAAGCAGGTGGACTGGCAATCATCCACAAAAGGAATGAGCCAAATTTGGCTAGAGGTCAGACAGTAAAGTAGAATCTTCTTAGAATCCTGCCTAGTTCTGGTGACCAATAGGAACTCATTGTCTAAAGATGGTGACATGTGACTTTTTTCCCTCAAAATGTGGCAACTCTTGCAATTTTTTTTCCCAGAAAGAGCCTTTCTACAAGTTGCACTGGGTTTGTTTTTGTTGCCATGGTGCAAAAATTCACCGAAAAGAAAAACACTGTGCAGAACATATGACAGACTGCTATTATCTGTTTGCAATGACAAAAAAGTGATGACTCAAACCTGAGGAGTCAGGACATAACTTCTAAGGAACACTAGTGTCAGATCCATGGTTTTGGGTGTGATCTTGGCAGGCAGTAGCTAAAAAGGTTGATTTCTTGAGATGAGTGGAAGTCACAATGAAAGCTCCAAAAAATACTGGATTATGGTTGGGCTAGGGATCAGACCCAGTGATGTTGCTCATTCCATTGCACTGCCCACCCTCTTACATCCCAACAGTGTAGTACAAGGGCAAATAGCTATATACCTCAACACTTCCCAAAGGTCACAAGAGAAGACTTATGTTCTTCCAATCATCAACAGTGGTGCTCACCGCAGTTTGGATTCTGAAGAACCAAAGACATTATCCAAAGCATGTTGGAACTGAGAGAAGTTGATACTCAATAGCTGCTCTGTGAGGGCCTCACGCTGTGACTCTTCACCTGAATTGAGTCCCTCCAGCACATGAGACTGCCCTAATGCTGTCAACCGCTTCTTTACAGCTGCCAACATTGCCTTTGTTTTCCGCTCCTGTGTAATGAACACCAGTCTTGTCACAATACACTATAGAAAAAATTTGTTGCTCAAAAGATCAAATGATCTTCAACAAGGAAACCTACTTCCTAAATTCTTCCAAGATTTTAGGCATGCCTCAAATAACCCTTCAACAAAGGTTCACATTGTTACAGCAAATTTGTGTCACACTAGAACAAGCAAAAACTTGGCAAGCTCAAAGCTACAGGGATGAAACACAAAACCTGCTTGCGGATTTCTTTCTTGGATGCTCCTCCCTTTGGCACATTAAGTTCCAAGAGTCCTGCTGGTGGGGTGATCTCAACCCTCCTTGTTTCCTTGTCCACAAGAGGTACAATCTCCTTCACAAATGGAATCCAGACCTGAACATCTCTACTGCAATTTATTGTAGAGGCAAGGCACACTCGTAGAAGGTCATTTGCTCCACTGCTATGCACATCCACTATTGTCCCTATCTCTTCCTTTGTTTCCTGTGAAGGACCGACAGAGAAATGAACTCAATGCATTACAGGTCAAATTAAAGCCTACAAGCATTGTTGGCTCAATACTTGTCTACTCAAATCGCTGAACTTTACAGTCTGTTCAGTGCTGTAGTGTTGTACCTCTTGGCAACAAACCCAAAGACAAGTAAACTGGATGCAAACAAACATATAGCTCATCTGCTGATTGGTTCTCAAAGAAGGGGCTAAGAAATCAAGCACATGCCCTTAACAACCTTTCAAGCAATTCTGAAGTGGATAGGAGAAACTGACCTGCAGGATAACAGACATGCCAATAAGGTCAGGGATGTAAACGTCCTCCTCATCCATTGGAGGCCTTTCATCAGCACTCACAAGCATTGTGGATCCCAGCAGCTCACTGGCCTGGTTCCAGCAACCGACTCCAAGTTG
The DNA here is from genome assembly GCA_963921925.1 of Sphagnum tenellum. Taxonomy (NCBI): domain Eukaryota; kingdom Viridiplantae; phylum Streptophyta; class Sphagnopsida; order Sphagnales; family Sphagnaceae; genus Sphagnum; species Sphagnum tenellum. Next base: position 1,978,313 of record OY998159.1, read on the forward strand.
GGAATTTCACACTTTGAAAGATACTGTCTATGAACGTCACCATCACAAACACATAACATATGCCTGGTGACTCAAAACATAACTTGGAAGAATGTAATCACCTCCTCACGTGTCTCAAACCCTTTTAAAGTGACAAGCCATGATGACTGTTTGCCAGGGATCTCACGGCCTTTTAGCAGCTCTACACGAAGCATTGAGACCTTGCCCATTACAATTCTTCGAATATAACGGACTCCTGGCTGCATCTCCCCACAACCCGACAAAACTTATAGCTTCCAATTTCCATAGTAGATTGTCCATCATCAGTTGTGTAAGACTGGGATGAAGAGTCTGAAAAGTCTCTACATTAGAGTTCCATGGAGCAATCTGATCATACACCACCCAAACTGACTATACCATTTCAAACTTCTCCAGAGGAAAATCCTGACTATACCATTTCAAACCGCTCCACAGGAAAATCTGTTAATGATCGCACACGCAATTCACCATGTATTCCATGTGTCTCCGCAATCATTCCAATTTCCACAAACTCCGTGCTGTCAGGAGCTTCATCAATTGCAACTGCACCTCCTGCCATGTACAGTTACAACACATCAGTATAAAAACACAGAAAGCCCTAAACATTCTCATCTTAGAGTATTCTCATGTCCATTGCATTCACTAACACATTTCTCTTGAAGTAGCTCTGCAAGAGATCAAGTAGTTTCCGGGATCCAGAATCCAAAAATTCCAAAGGGAGATTGCTATTTTTTACTTTGTTGAGCGATGGTTTTGGGTAGATATCAGAGCTCAAATAAATCCTAAACCCTAGACCGTCCTAAACCCTAAACCTTAAACCCCATATATGCTTCATAGAACCCGGTTCACATCAATGCAAATACACTGACAGATTGGAAATATCCACGAAAGAATTGGTGGAGGCAAGGGTTTAGGGTTTACCTACCAGAGGAAGAATGAAAAATGGGAAAAGAAGAAGAAGAAGCCCGGGTCGTCCACTCCTTCCTCCGACTGCCTCCACTCATACTTCCTGTTGAGTCGAATTCCAACCCTATGGCAGCTGCAAGCAGAAACCGCAGCTGGCCGCCGTTTGTGTCTCCTCTCTGATGTCCTCCTTGCTGGCTATTGGTCGATCCATTTGTTCCCAGAATTGGTTTCCTGAGTGACCTTGAGTCACTGTCCACTAATAAGCCGCCACCAATAAGGAGCGAATTACTGGCGCTCCGTAGGCGAGAGTAGCAAAGAAACGAAGTCCAAGACTGCGATGCAAATGATGATGATGCACTGCAGCACGAAGTTGCACCAAACGATACCAAAGACGCCAACATCATCCTTGGTTGACGCCTACCTCCAAACCATCGACCGCACAGAAAATTGCAACCACACTACTCTCAATTGGGGGGAAAAAAAAGAAAAAAAAATTGTAGCTAGATGTTCTCAAAGAATTGCAGAGACGACAACATCGCGCAGGAAAATCCGAGCCCTTGAACACAAGCACACTCACTCACTCACTCACTGTTACGCAACGAACGAGCTGGGCTTACCAGAAACACGAGGTACAGAAAAACTCAGAGTTTTAGGGTTTAAGCAGTCCGGTCATCACGAAATAAATTTATTTCATCTACCCGTCAAAAAGATATTTTTTCGAGGGTGTGCCCGAGCCCTTTTTCAAAAAACTATTGGCGAGATTTCGCCCAAAAAGCGAAATCATAAACCACGAATTGGAAAATGAAGAAATTTTGGAGGTTTTCAATCGCCCGAAATGAGAAGAAAAAATGAATTAAAATTGCCAGATTTTATTATGTCTTTGTTTCTAACTAATTAACTTATAATATTTACCCAACAACCACTATATTGCACCCTATAATTTTACTCTCATATTTTCTACTATTTTTCACTAGTGTCCACTCAGGCCTTTTTTTTTTTTAGCATCTTCTTCTAGATGTCCACCACTTTGGCTATGAACAAAAATTCTTAAGAAAATCACCAAGAAGGCAAACATCTCTTCTCCCTTATGACTACTTCCTCCTTGAAGAAATGTAAACTTCATATCAATGATAACTTCTCCCTTATGACTATCCTTGAAGAGGTGGAACTTCATATCCATGATAACAAGGGCACCAATATCTTCCTTGGAGGTTTAGTTGGAATGTGATGTTGAAGGACAAGCATGTGTCCTTCCCCACAAGACTGTTCAAGAAAATGCACAATGACTGACATGTCACGGAAGTGGGAAAATGCCTACACTGTTGGGAAAAGAAACCCACTCATAATGCTCCTCCAAGAGTCACTGATTTGTCTCTAAACGGATAAGCTCAGTTGTTGAAGCACAATGTCAAATCTCAAGATTTAAAACTAAAACTTAAGAAACAAGTATATATTTGTTGTGCCAAAGAAACTAATATCAGTAACACCCTCTTATTATCTAAACACACCACTTTGTTGACCATGCTGGCCATGTAACATTCAGAACCCATTGGGATTTTGAAGAAGGAAACCTACCAACTCCGTATGTTGAGGAATTATGTATCTATCACATCAACTCTTTGGCATAAGCCACAACATTTTTCACAGTGAGCCCAAATTCCTTGTAACAAAATGCCAGCTGGGGCACTGGCACCAAAGCATTCCACACTGATAACCTTACCCTCAAGAACCACATACTTCTCCCCAAATGTGGCTCCAGCTTCGATGCTTAAGCAGGTCTTCACAGACTTTGGTAGTGCACTTTCGTTGTACTCACCACTCTGCTCCTCAAAATGCTCCCAGCAAACAAAACAGAGGACTCGTTCAGTCGTGGCCTCTTTCCAAATAATCTCAGCTGTTTTGAATGCTATCTCCAGTTCTGAGCATGTGCCAAGAAGAATCAGGTCTGGCTTGTTGTCTGAAGAGTTGTCAGAGATGATATACGACCCCAATGCTACTGAATCAATAGATGTCCCAGGCAAATTAGGCAACTTTTGTCTTGAGAGTGCCAATGTACTAGGCCTCTTGTGGTTAAGAAGTGCCACCTTGTAGGCCCCAGAGGTTTCATTGCCATCTGCAGGCCTGAACATGACCATGTTGGGCATGGCCCTGAAGCTGGCCAGATGCTCAATTGGTTGATGAGTAGGTACATCTTCTCCCACTCCAATGGATTCATGGGTCATGACATAGATCACACCTGTCTCACTGAGAGCAGAGATATGTGTTGCATTCTCAAATAGCTGGTGAAAATGAAGTGGCACAGTATGGGATAAGCCCACTTAAATGCAATTGGATTCCATTTGAAATGGCTCCCATAGCATGCTCTCTTACTCCAAACCTCACATTTTGCTCTGCTGGGGTGTTCTTCTGGAAGTCACCAAACATCTTCATCAGGGTCGTATTGGATAAAGCCAAGTAAGCACGGCCTCCAATTAGACCTGGCAATGTTCTTGCCAGGGCATTCAGATGTGTGGGACAAGTTACGTATGGCATTGCTTGGGATCTCAGGTGTAAAGCTCTGCAGTCATCCACCAGAAATTTATCAGAACAGTAAATGAAAACAAAGACGTCACACTAGTAGAAGATGTTCAACCATGTACGGACAGAGAATCCTACAGTCCAATGAGTTACACAAGCCAAGGCTTCACCTCCAGTAAGTTGTAAATGAGATGAATTGACCATGTTAATGATGACATGCTAAAGCAAGACCCAAAACAAAAAGGTAACTAACCATTATTCAAGCCCGACCATGGACACCAGCCATCCACAGTGACTATATGCAGCACAGAAATGAAAAGCAAACATTACAAGAGAACTGATTCCCACCCTGCCCCTTTCACAGACACACTCCATAGGTGCAAACTCACTGGCAGAGCCTTATCCAATCCCTCTGGGAGTTTGAGGCTAATGAGCTGCTTGAACTCAGCAGCTTCAGTTGGGTACTTCTTTCCATAGGCCACCAAGGACTTGTCCCATTCTGATTTGAGAGCAGTTCCTTCCTTGATGTGCTTGCTCCAATGGCTAGCAGACAGCCATCAAAGAACCTCATTAGTGATCATGCTCTACAAAGCCCAGCCCTCATCATACTGATAAGCATTCACAAGACAAACAACAGCAGAAATCATCTAATCGCTCTGTTAACAATGAATCTGTTCTGCACATGGGTCCACATCAGAGTTCACAGTACTTTGATTACATGACTGAAAATTTGTTTTAAATGTAAAGGGTAAACACTGAAGATACTGTCAAACTATCTAAGAATAAGTAGCATGAAACAGGATGCTTCAGTGAATAGGATCTGCTACTGAAAGATGCTCAGGACTATACCAGATTAAATCCTCCAAAGGAAGGTTTAATACCTCTTCACCTCACTGGAAACAAAGAATGGTTCATAAGGCCAATCCAAGTTCTGGCAGGTGGCAGTAACTTAGATCCCAGTGCTGCCCTATGCACACTGTTAGAATTTGCCTTGTTGGGTGATCTGAAACCAATGGTGGTGGTAACCTGAATTATGTCACAGCCACTAATTAGCACCTGTCACCCACAATGGACATTTTGCAGTGCTTGCAAATGATCAGAGTGTAATCCATTCAAATGAACTACTATGACACAAGTCTATTGACTATCGCAATTCAAAACTGCCAGAATGCAAGGGATTCAACCCAAACAATGGAAGACTCAAAAACCTTGATCATGGTTGGCTTGTCAGTGACAGATTTGGCCTCCTCAATACTGGCATGAATAGAATCATTGTCAGTGATACCATTCTTAACCCAGATGGTATGCCATCCAAGGGCTCAAAACAAGCACTCGCATTGTCTGTGAAGGCAATTGCAGTGTTTCTATCAATGGATATATGGTTATCATCATACAATGCAATGAGCTTGCCAAGGCCCCAGTGACCTGCAAGGATGCTGCCTCATTTGAGATACGCAACCATCTCCTAAGATGCAGTACCTGCAGAAACAGAAAACCTGATTACTATATAGACTGTTATTTGCAGCTCTTAACAACACAGTTATTGCACCTAAACAGTTGTCTCTGCCATATATTTCAGAAGACCATAGCGGAATACTGGAAATAAATTCTTGACAAAGAAAATTTATTTATCTCTCATTATAATCAACAAATCTCCATTCTCTTCTTGACAAAGAAAAACTAGGATCCTATATAGGTGACATGAGTAAGTGTAATGGTCAAAAATCTTGGCATCAGGCTTGTTGAAGCAAGCAGCTAAGTGAGCTTCAGCCAGAGCCAAACCCACTGCATCTGCAATGCCTTGTCCAAGAGGCCCTACACAACCCATAATTTGCTAAGTGAACTCATTGGGAATTCATTCAGTGACTGTAAATCCAGTCATAGACTGTGTGATAATAAACACCTTCACAAAACCAACCTTCCAAAATAGAACAGGTCACTCGAGTTTTCTGCATTGTTACCTAGAAGGGAATCACCAACCGAATGCTATGTGCCTATATTGAACCAGTTTGGCAACATCCTTCATCCTATGTTTACAATGGCAATCATAATCACAAGAGAGCAGGGCAGTTTGCTGCATCATGGAACCAACAATTAAGCCCAAGTTCTCCCCCAATACTAGCATATAAATATTAAGAAACTTGCTTGACCGAACAGAGAGATGCTGAATTCCAAAAAAACCAGTGTGTAATATGAAGGAGAACAGGAGAGAGGGAGGGGGATTAAAGGAGGATTGACGAAAAAGGCAGATTACCTGTGGTGACCTCGTGACCTCAACACCAGGGGTCTCAAAATTCTCGGGGTGACCAGGTGTGCGACTCTTCCACTGCCCGAATTGCTTCAAATCTTCTTCCTGCACAGCACATCCTGTTATCAGTATCACCAGAAACATGCAATGAAACCCCACTCTGCACTCATCCGTCCAACAAAATCATACTATCCCGTATGTGAGAGATGATCTCAGCAACTACCAATACCTATAGCTCATCATCCCCTTTGCTCAGCTGGTCTCTAAGTTTTACTTTGTCACATTCATTCTGAAATAAAGAGAGGCATAAAGAAGAGAGAAAAAATTGAAATTTCCTGTTCAGCTCCTGCCTCCTCGTCCTCAGCGGTGGACACTACATGATCTCTGTAACAAAGAGCAATGTGGTTGGCTGGAGCTTTCCCACACGACCTGGAAGCTCAAAGGTCGTTGCCATTTGGAACTAATACAGACTGACCACCAGTAACTTCATCTCACATCATCCAAACCCAAAACCACTGCAAGCTGGACCTTATTGCTCCTGCATCCATGGTTTCTGCAGACACAGAAGAAATTGGTGACAAGCATATGGGAGAGTCAATGTTGTTCTCAGTGGGAATACCCAGTATACTACAACACCATTGTTCTGAGTATGGCCAATGTTGTCGGAGCCCGATGACTTCACAACAATGGTGTCAATGTTGTCATCAGTGGCCATACTCAGTACGCCATTGTGCAAGGTGTCTAGTGTTGAAGAGAGTGTGTCTCTTGATGACTTTGAAGATATTCAAAAAGATTTCTTAGATCCAATTGAACAAGAGTTTGAAGATTGATTAAATCAGTAAGTATGCTCAGTTTGTTGATACAGCAGATTTTGGTTTTTAGATTTACATTCATACTAGTGGGTACCTGTGTCCTTCGGACACTGTGAAGTCCCCCCTTTTCTTTAAACTCGGTTCATGTTTTAGTTTTTTTTTAAGCTTTTATCTTTTTTAATTTTTTATTTTAATGTGTTTTTTGTTTTTATTATTATTTTATATATTATATATATTATATATAATTTTATATTTTATATTTTTTCATGTTTTAAGTGTTTAAAAAAAGTTTCTAATTGTTAAAGTGTTTTTTTGTTTTTTTTTCCTATTTTTCCCCTTTTAAATATATATATTTGTCTTTTTTTCTTTTTTTTACAACTTTATTTCATTTTATTTATTTATTAATAACCCGATCGATGGCTGGTGCGGGGAAACGGAGGATCCAGCGAGCGTGTGTCTCTCCACCACTATGACCCGCACCTGGCGCTAGAACATTTCAGGCAGGTGCGGCTCATTTCGAAACCTCGTTTCTGGCATTTGAGGGTTGCAGAATCGGTCTCGTAGAAATTGTTAGCGGGTCGAAATGGACAGGTTCAGACAAACAAGTGAATTAATATATAAGATTTTGCAAGCCGAGTGGGCGCATTGTCTATGCATTGTCTCACTAGTTAAGCCTATGAAAGTTGTTTAAATAAAATTTTCAATGTTTTTGAATTTTCATTTTTTATTAAAGAAAATCTTTAAAAATTCCTTTCTTAACTTTTTCTTTTCAAAACCTTAACCAAGGGTATATGGTCGGGGGTACCCAGACCTTACCCATCTACCCAAAAATATAAAATTTGTTTACTTAGACCTTACCTTAATGCCAAAAAATAATAATAATATACCTCACCCATTGGATAAATAAATTAAAATTTTATATGCACTTACCTTAACATATATATATAAACAATATACTTACACAACACTGATTATAAAATGCTTTCCAAATAAACATAAAAACCTTTAAATTTCATTCTAGTTGGTTTTCCCCGTTCAATATAACTTCAATTTTGGGTGTTTATAAACTTAAAATGTAAGTGTATGAAGATGCAAAAAAGGTTTTCAATAACTTGTTGAAACATGTATATTTTATTTATTCTTTTACAACTACATTTTTTCAATATCAACCATTCAAAGTGACAAGTATATGACAAAGGTCTGAGCATAAACCCTTTTGGATTTTCCGACCCTTCCATTTGGCCTCATTATGACTCGATCTTCAAATATGGAAATGTTTATACTCAATATAAAAAAAGGAATATCTCAATAAACCTTTCACATGCATAAAAAACTCACTTGATTTTTCTTTTTTCTTTTTAACATCTTTTGTCCTAAAGTGTATTGTACAAAGCACTTTTACAAAGTTGTCACTCCTCTCAATTTATTTTCTCTATCTTCTTCTTTTTTGCTTCTACTTATGTATTTTTGGTTTGTTGGATGATTTTATGTTTCTTATTCAGGTGTTGTTGTCCTTATGGGTCCCACTTTCTTCTTTTTGTCATTACAATGTCATGATGAATTGATTCTTCTTCTGTTACTGTGTCTCTTGTTGCTGCGAATGGGGTACTCCAGTATTCAAATTGTAGTTGATGAAGCTCCTTCGTGGAGCACATCAAGGTCAGAATTCTGCCTGGAGGATCACACACAGACAGGTGTTGTGAATTCTGCCATGAGGATCATAGACAGATGATGGGTTTTCTTGTACAAAAAGTAGAAGAAGACGATTCTTCTTCTTCTTCTTCTTCTTCTTCTATTGGTTTTGTTGTGAAGCACCCAATGCAGGGATTAAGGATCCCAAATCATCTGTCTCCAAGGTTTGTATGCACGGGATTTCTCATATGACGCGCAGTCGTTGATGGAGTGGATATCCACATAGCTACCACAACAGAAAAAAGAAACTCTCAGGCAGTGTTTGAAGAAATCAGGAAAGCGATTGAGGCACCACATGACTATGTTGCCATATGACTGGAGCTTCCGCTATCTCTTTCACAGAAATATCCCTGACTCATTCAAGTGACTTAGTGGAGGCTAGAGGTTTTATGAGGTGACAATTTATCTGTTCTCCTCTTTCTCCTCACCCTCTTGAACAAGATTCTGTATTTACATTCCTCCACTGGCTTTCTGTGTTATGGACATGAAATCATTCTTTCTCCATTTAGGTTTCAGTGGATCTCCGCTATCTTATACAGTCTCTGAGTTTTTGGCCCTGAGCTATTAACCATAGGGAGTTGGAGGCTTGAAGTTTGCAGTCGTCTTTAATGAGTCACAGGTCAACCCCCACTGTATGGATTTGCAGACAACTGAGAAAGCATATGTGTTCTCTTAAGATTTGATAATCACCTAGATAGACTTGGATCATGGTTTTGTCACAGAATTGTGGTTTCTACGAGTTTGGATTGATCTGGTACAGGTGATCAACCTATATATTCCACAGCACATTGTCCGTGTACTCACACCAGGTTCTACCTGTTAAGAAACCCATAGTTTGGCTCTTGACCTATATCACATCCTTGAGATTTTGGAATGGTCGGGATCGGAACTGAAGCTGCTGAATTATTTGCCTGGAGAATTTCTTTATCTGACCCGAATGCCTTGACCATGGCTCTCAGCACTTCAATACCTCGCTGCAGCTTCATCCTTGCCTGTGGGTGTTCTGCAACATTTGTTATCAACTGCAAAAGAGCAAGAACCCAAGATTCACACAAGGAGACAAGCAGTGAACACATCCATACTCCAGATAACAACAAGATTATTCCATAAGAAAGTGAAATTGGATACTTTCCTTGAACCCTAGATCGAGGAAACACTTTTATGTAGCTCACTGTAACTGATTTAAAAAGTCAACATCTGTGGGATGCACTGTGTTTCTCCAAGAACTTAGCCTCCTTGCATGAGCAGTTGTTTTGTGGAAGGTTTAGGCTCCCATCAATAGTCGAAATAGTAACTTACCACCATAACCATGAGTGTGAGCTTTGTATCAGAAAGGTTGAGCATTGGAACCAGTACAGGAACACCATTGGCGATGATGAAATCTTTCTTACCCTGGACTTCAGGGGTAATGCTGTGAATGGCACATCAACCAAGAAAGGGACTAGCATGTCTTTCAATTTACTAAACATAACAAACACAAGTATGACTTGCCATATTGTCCATATTATTTTTCCTTGATTCTTTGATATTTTAATGCAGCATTGAACTATCTTATTATGGTTGTACTTAGTGAGAGCAGGTGAAGCATAAGCAATAACATTTGAGTCAACATGATTGAAGTGTGGCACTAGCACTTCTATTGCTTTTAATTCCACAATTTTCTTTCTTCTAGCGTCATTGAAATTGTCCCCCGTTCACACAATTGAGAGGAGGTTATTGTGCATGCTATAATCATCATCATTTCATGTGCTGGACAAGTCTCCAATCAACATTCTAAAAAACATCCAAGTTGGAGATATACTCACCAAAGGAGGCACAAAAAATGAGCCACAGAAACCATCAAATCTTGATAAGGAGTATTGACAAGTTTTAATACTATTGCCACGACATTGGCCTTCAAAACCCCAATTTTCACCCATTTCAGTCAACATGGTGCATATCAAATGTAGTAAAGAGGGAACCTATGTGCCACATTGAGATAGAATTTGGACATTTTCCTTGACCACCTAGCTCCATATTGACGAAGAGATTAAGACCATTGTGCATGCAACAACCTTAGCAATATTCATATACCTAAAGATTTTGTGCCTTTGGTACAAACCAATAGATTTATCAATAGGATTGTTACTTGTCATTACATTTCAAAGCATAATGTGTCAATTTAAAGTGATAATAGAGTGTGAAGATCTTACACATAATATCACAGCTTTAGAAGCTTTGTACGAGCCTTTTGGGCATAGTTAAAGCATGCCGCAGACTTGGAAAACAGATCTAGAACATTGCATAGGAAATGTGTATCTATGTCTTCTTTGATCCGATTCACTATGAAAATCAGTGTCATCCCATCATTTAAAAGCTTAAACCTCACTATCAGCAAACAAGCAACCAAAGAATATGTCATGGAAACAATCTATTAACATTTATTCATAAAAAACACAAAATATGTTTTTCCAATTGACACAAGTTGTATGATTCCTGAAACCTTGAAAAACTAACTAGAACTTCATTTTTACTAAATATCGAAGAAAAAGTTAGAAACATTTTCACAATAAAGAGCTACATCATTGAGGGCATCCATGGCATTCCTCTTCAAAATAACATTATCATTTGCAACCTACAAATTCAATGCACTTTGAGATTTTGTGACATAGTGTTGGGTGTTTAAAATTTCGAAAGCTAATGCATGCTTATTTTCCCACAAGGAGAGGTGTTATACAACTTGGACCGAGACACATTTCAATAGTAGGTCATTTATGCATCATTGTCTTCCCTTTTTATCCCCCCTGCTCTAAATTTTTCTCAAAAGGAAGAAGCAAAAGTAGACCATGGCAAGCAACCCCTGGATGCACCCCAATTCACAAAGAACAATCCATGTGGTAATTATAGTTGCATTTAGAAAAACCCCATATTGCCACATATGAAGCTTGGATGTATTATCTATGCAGAAGAGGGAAGAAATACATAAAACATTGACTTCTTTTGGGTAACAATACAACATCATTTGCCATATTATCTTCACAATAGAGGAAAAGAGGACAAACAATTGTATGGTCAAGTAGACCATCATACTTGCATAGAACTTGAAGCAAAGCGTGAACTATTGCCAAAAGTACATGTCCTCTTCAAACAACATAGATGCAAGAATAAGAAGAAGCTTACACAACACAAAAATTTCATGCAAATCAAAAATATATGGTGCATCAAACAAATATCATGCAATTGTTTTCCAAACCTCAATGTCAAATGCTCATGAATCTCCTCATTGTCTAATCTTTCACAAATACAAAACAATGTCCATGTAACAACCAAGGTGCATTGATCATTTTTATCAATTAGATATCAAAATGGTCAAGTTTCAAATCAAATCACATAAAACATTATACTATTGTTTTAATGGCATGAAGCACTTAAAATTAGCCAATTGTCTTACATTTTTTCTATTAGTCCTTGTATTGGGCTCAAGAAAAGCCAATTGTCTTATAGTCTGCTAATGTTCAAGAAACAGAAGTAACTAACATTGGGTTTATATTGTCCTAGGCCCTAAGACACTTGTCTTAGGGCCTAAGCCAACTTTCATGGGCCCTAGGCCAATTGTCCCAACCCTTAACACATATGTCTTAAGCCTTAAGCTAATTTGTCTTATGGCCTAAGTCAATTGTCTTAGGTTCTAAGTCTGTTTTAGGCCTTAGGCCAATTGTCCTAAGCAAAAAGGCTGATGAGCACCCTAAGCCAAGCATTGTAAGCAAGAGGCCCAAAGTCCCATGAGCACCTTAAGCCAAATATCTTGTAAAAGCACAAAGCCAAATATCTTGTAAAAACACAAAGCCAAATGTCCTCCTTCCCACTCTGAAATCACCCTAAGCCACAAACCCAAAAACATGGGTTCAAAATAAATGAATCTTGGCCTAATGTTAAACCCCAAGCCACAAAGTTGAGCCAAATCATGTTTCGATGTGGGCATTTTGGCTTAGTGTTAGAATATTGTTAAATTTTTTGACCTAGGGTTAAAATATTGTTGAGCACTTTGGCATCTTGACCTTGGGTTGGCCACTTTGCCCCTAGTCCTAGAGTTAAAACCATTGTGGTCCTTTTTGTATTTTGTATCAGTCACCATTTTTGGCCTGGGTTAATGGGAGGGAGATAAATTTGGGGACATGGTCATCTCTCCTGTTAATTAGACAAGGTGCCTCCCAAGTTCTTTATTTTAATTTTTTTTGGCAACATACCAATTGATTGGCCCATTGCTGAAAAAAATGAAACTATGGAGACTCCCCAAAATAAAAGGCTCTATTTTGAAGTATATTGTTCCTCCCCTTTGGCCAAGCTATATAAGTGAAAGGAGGACACCATTTTCCAAGGCATATGAGATAAAAGTGAGGTGGTATGGAGAGCATGTTGGGGAAAACATTGCAAAATTAGGGAACCCATTGGGAACTTGAAGGGAACATAGTGCAAACACATTGGGAAGCTGGGAAATATGAAAAAATTCCCCCCCCCCCCCCCCCCCTCCCCCCACAAAAACATAAAAGGAAAAAAAGCAAGGCAGGTGAGTGCATGCTTGGGCCTTCCCGTTGGCTGCATGAAATTTCTCTTCCCAAAAGACTTGGTCACCATTTTTGGCCTGGGCTAACACCCCTTGCAAAGAACACCCTACCTATTCAGTGTTGGGGCACATTTGATTTTAAAAATATTAACTGCCCGGTTTTTCAAACATTTCAGATCTAGAGAACTGCCGGTTCTGGATATATCAAAACCTTACAACAATGGACAGGTTTCACAAAAGAACCGGTGGATATTTGACTAATTCAAATTCGCCTACTGCCAAGGTCAAAAGAATTAGGAATAGGCTTTTAAAGCTAGTAGCATCTACCCTCATAATAATTATCTGAGTTTATGAACTAAATAGGAAAGAAATTGAGTCAATCATTACTAATAACTAGATAATTGAATGATTGAAATTTCAGTTAGAATTTTTATAAGCTAAATTACTATTAATTAATTTATTTTTAATATGTATTTACCATCACTTTGCTTAGTAAATATAAATTATAAGTTGAATGTTAATTGAGTCACTAATTGAAGTATTAATTAACTTTTAGTAAATTTTTAATTAACTAATAAAATACTTATTAATTCTAAAATAATGAACTAAATAGTAAATAAATTTAATTAAGCATTAATAACAACTACATAATTGATTTCTATATTTTAAAAAATTAATTACCTAATAATTAATAACTCATCTACTAGCTATTTATAGTTTTTAGTTTGATTAATAGGTCGCAATGAAAAAGTTATTGAATAAATCAGCATATACATATACATATACATATTAAATTATACATGGAACATCATTTAAAGTTTTATTTTGTCCATGAACTCAATTGTAATTCATCCACACAAGTTTCTGCATGAAAGTTTATATATTCTTCCAATGAAATTCATGGTTGAAATAAAATTTTAGATGATTTTCAGTGGATAAAATTAAATTCATCTTGAAACATCTTGAACAATCGTCTAATTGTTTCATTCACCAACTAGGAATATTTTCACCTAGTTGGGTTATTTCTCATTCATCAAAATTAGTGTTCTTGCACTTAGACATTATTCATTCCAATTGATGGGGTTAGATTTGTCTATCAAAATTAATTTCATTCATGATCCTAGATTACTTGGGGTCATGTTTTATTTATCAACAAACATTACATTTTGTTAGTCAATTTCACCCATCATCCATTAAACCCTGGGCCTAAATCTCACATCATTTGTAAAGATTGGACTTGAATGAAACATAAAATTTGAGGTTAAAAAATTTCCAAATTGCTCCCCATATGTCTTTGAACAAAAAAATTGGAGGCTAATTTGAAAGTCTCCCTCGGGGCTTCAAGAGAGGAACCAAAAAGAAAAAGAAGTTGATCCCTTTGCTCAATTAGGCAGCCCAGGAAAAAAATCAAAAGTGGGCAGTGCCTTGAGATCCCAATATAATTTTGGAGAAGGAAGGATTAAATCATCAGCCCATGGGAAGCCTGTAAGTGTTTCAGAATTCAGGCATTCCAGATGACAAAGTTGGGATGGTACCTAGCGTTGGTGAACGGGTATAGTCAACATGGCTAAATAGCTCAGCAAATCATATTCCATTTATTATTTTATGGGCCTTGCCTACCAAGGTCAGGATATTGTGTTTAGACTCATTATAGAGAGTATAGTAACTTAAGGGATTTAAAAGTATTCACCCTCAAAGTAATCCTATTTCTCAAAAAGATTTAACCCCAGATTACTCTTATTTCCCAAAAGTATTAACCCTCGAATTAGTTCCCACTAGCAAAAATAAAATTTATGAACAGTAAACTTTTGGCACTTGGAGCACAAAAGAGATTTCAAGGAGAGAGAGAGAGAAGAACGAATCAGGTCTCAAGATCTCAAATTGGCAGGAGTGATGTGGCCTTTCACTGGCTCTGTCCGGCCCTTTGTTTTTCTTGTCTTCTTGCACATGTCTTTTAGGCCATGCATAGTTCTGCATAGAACCAGACAGCATGGTTGTATGCGGTTTTTCATTTTGCAAAACAACTTAGAAAATGTTCTTTTATTTCACCATCTTTCTTTTTTTGCAGCAGCAGCAGCAGCCCAGCGAAATCCAGTTATGAGCGTTACAGGTATAGAATAAGCTTCAGACCACTGGGATAGATTCAGGCGTTGAAAGACGGATGCTTTCTTTTATGTTTGATTAACTTTCACAGTCCAAAAGTCAAATTCTGCGGCCGAACCACACGGTTCTCCGCAGGGCTGCACTGTCAGGACCAGAAGGGCGCCGCCCTGTGCTAGATGGGGGGCTATTTAGCCTCTCGCCTCCTCAAACACTGCTCACGAACTTTTGACCGGGTCACTGACTCACTCATTTTTAATATGGACTGGGTCAGTAATGGGTTGGGTTGATTCCGCAGGAACTTCGTGCAGGTGAAAATGCCTTGCGTGCCGTGCCAACCAACGCCTGCTTTTTCAACACATCCACAAATTTCTCTTGCGTAAAGATGTGAGGCCCAGGAAGCGCTCATTATTTCATTGCCCCCCCCTCCCGCGTGTCACGCGTGTCTACCGATGCCATCAGCAGTGTCCGGGGCAATTTTGATTTTTACAAATATCTACTTGGCTTTTGGAAACATTTCAGATCCGGAGAACCGCCGGTTCTGGATATATGAACACCTTAAAAGAACTGCCCGGTTTCAAAGAAGAACTGGTGGTTATTTGACTAATTCTAATTGCTTTTGTGGACCATGGGGTTATACATTAGAAAGTGGGTATTTGATATTCCTGAGAAGTGTGATGATGAACCTTCAAATCCGCCATGATACCCAGCAGGGGTTTGTGCAGTTTACAATACCCGCCCATGGTCTACATCCCTAGTCAGTCATAGGTCCTTTCAGAACTCTCTACCCAGACATCATCTGTATATTTACCTCCAAATTGGTAGGGGGCCAACCTTTGAGATTCGCCTACAACCAAAGTTGAAATAATCAGGAATAGGCTTCTAAACCTTGTAGCATCTACCCTCGTAATAATATGCGAGGTAGACTCACACATTTCAAACCCATGGTCCCATGCCCAACCAACGCATCTAGTACAAAGGCACGGGACCAAGGATAGTATCTTCCAAAATTTCCACACTTTGTCTCAGTCGTTGGATCCAACATTTTTGTACAGCAACTCAATTTTCCTTGTCCTAGCTTTCCTCGTCATTGCAACAAAAGACCATTAGGTACCTTACACCCGGTACCAGTGTAGGTGCTGCGTATACCATGGCCACCCATCTATATGTATAACATTTCTACATCTCTACAGTATTCTTTTTTTCACTCTGGATTTACTTGCTATGACCATGATGTAGCTTCCTTCTCCCTCAAAGGCTCAAGCTACTGTAATGGTAGTCACCCATGTCACCAATTAAAGATGATTTGCCAAACATGATCTCTGCCATAGGGCTAAACACCCACACTGGGTAAAATCAGCAAAAAGGAAACATCTGAATGTAAAACAAGAATCGTGACAGTAATGGAGGCTGGGCTGAACCAATAAAACGTGTTTAGAGCTCAACCCTACATTGCCAACTCTATCCTCCATTATGAGGTGGAAATTGACTCCTTGTATCCAAGACAGAGATGAATGACTGGTTGAGCGTGCACGAAATCGGTAAACGTGTACCTACCGTCAGTGGTGACACAGTCCTAGGAAGATCTAGCGGAGGAGAAAACAAATAGGAAAGATCTGTAAAAAGAAGAGTTTATGACGGTGTACCTACCGTCAGTGGTGGCACAGTCCTAGGAAGTTCTAAGGGAAGAGAAAACAAATAAGAAACATCTGTGAAAAGAAGAGCTTATGACGGGATGGGACGAGATGGGAGGAAAGGAGTAAGAGAAGAATGTGAAAATTTCAGAGAGATCGTAAAGAGGAAAGGCATCAATTTGTCCAGAGAGCTAGCAGAAAGATCAGGTTCTGCGAATGTGTGTTGGTGATGGAGAACTTTATAACATGTATGCTTTTGAGAAGGCAAAGGACTTCTAGCAAGTTTTAGGAGAGCAGAAAGGGCAGAGAAAACATATAGGAGAGAGTTAATGAATGGAATTTGAGTAGTGGAAGGTATGGGAAATTCATGCACTCACTGTAAGAGAAAGGTGTTGATAGGCCACCAAAAGAAAGAGTAGGAGATGCTATGCGAATCCATGGTGTGATCAACACACCTCCGGTCTTGGGTGAAACATGTATGCTTTTGAGAGGGTAAAGTACTTCTAGCAGGTTTTAGGAGAGCAGCAAGGGAAGAGAAAACATATACGAGAGGAGTTAATGAATGGAATTTGAGTAGTGGGAGGTATGGAACATTCATCCTCTTGCCGTAAGAGAAAAGATGTTGATGTTTCACAAGGGCCACCAAAAAAAAGAAAAGGAGATGCTATGCGAATCCATGGTGTGATCAACACAATCTGGTCTTGGGTGAAATTGCTCCTTCAAGCTCTAGACAAGGCACCCATGTGGTGCGTCCTCTTGATTTTATGATTGAACTTGTTTTGCACAACTCTTTTTCTTGAGTTTTCCAAAGCTACATGTTGAAATTTGATATTAGTTTATGAGCTTCCTTTGCTGAATACCAATAATTTTGCTTGCTTTTTCGTTGCATCATTTTAATCAACCAATATGAAATGAAGTGATATCAAAACAAACTCTTACATTTTGGGATTCATTTTGTTATAACAAATAAAATTGGTGAAAGGAAAATTTGTCAATTGGCATTGACTTTATTCATATATAAAATTTGAAAGGATCGCAACTTTCAACGTAGATTGGGAGTAACTTGAAAGTGGTTTAAATCCAACAACATAATTATCTCTTGGACACAATTCTTGTGATTGTTTCCCAATTGCTTAATAATTGAAACCCTTGGTGGCTAGAATTTGTGAAAAAAGTAGTGAAATCAAAATGAATTAGATGAATTAGGTGATTTTAGTTAAAAACCCAAAATTTGAAGATTTCAATTCTTAGCGACAGTCCTTAAATTCATTGGTTAATATTCCATCATACCACTATGTGATGATAGTCAATTATTGAATTATATTTTGATACTTACTTTGCATGTAAATAATCTTCTTTCATGACTCTCTTGACTTTTTGAAAGAAAATTAACAAGTTGCAAAAAATTGCAAGTATGGGAATAGAATTAAAAATTTTAATTTACATGATGTTGCAAGATGAATATGGTATTGTTTAATTCATAGGTTATTTTCTTGTTCTACTTTACATTTTCAATAAACTAGATGTATTTTGTCAAATATTGTGATCATTTCACGAATCTTGCATTTCTTTGATTTTATGTGCAATCAAATTATTTTCAAGACTTATTTGATGAATCTTGTTGACATTTCTTTTTCTTTTGCAGAGAGACCCGGTGCATGACTTAAATCCTAATTGCACTTCAAAAAACCCAGATTTGACCATAATTTTTTTCCATGGGATTGTTTATGGGATTGATCATGGGATTGATGACAATTGGAAGCAAACATGGACAACACGCCCCATGGACAAAAAAGAAGAATGCATATGTTGGCCACAAATGTGGATCCCAAAGGACTTGAATGACAATGTCAAAATTTTGTCACTATCATATGATTCTAATGTTGTGACAAGTGTCCACAATGATGTGACTGAAATTGGCCGAAACCTCGTTCAAAGCTTGGTTTCAAGGTGTGGCAATTTCCTTATTTATGGGGTTTTTTTTTTTTCATTGTGTTTCAATTAAAGATAATTGATTGCATTTTGACATCTTTGAATAAATTGTTCATGTGGAGCATTATTGTGGCACACACAAATTTTTGAAGACTTTGGAACTTTCAAATCCATTGAAGATAACATGAAATGGGGTGTTAATTTTCACATTGAGATGAATTATTAACAAAATTTATGTTCATATTATCAAGTCGTGGGAATCCAATTTGGTTGTAGTGACAATTTGTGACAGGAGCTTTTTGAAATTTCATCTTCAGCACTTGAACTAAATTCAATTACCTATATAATTTATTGGGTTTTTTTGTACCGATATTTAATTTCAAAAAATATTTATCTTACTTCCAATTTCTTACATTCTACTATAAGAGTTAAATTGTCAATGTAACACATTTAAAAAAATCTATACATTAACACTTGGAATTAAATGCCTACATGATTGTGCATAATAATTCATTTACCCCCATGTGATTGGAACATTTTATAGGTAAGCTTTCAAAAGAATATGAAAAATGAAAAAAAACTCACAAACAGATATGTCATGGACTTATGGCTTAAGTTGTTGTGTTAATTGACAAATTGTACCAAATAAAATATTTGATGTTGTGATTATTTGTACATGTACATTACCACTAAAAATGTTGTTGATGCATTTTTTGTGTATTCTGAAATATTTTGTAGGTATGAGGCTCTTTGGGATGGACCAGTGGCAATGATCGCTTATAGTTTTGGAGGTCTTGTCCTCAAAAGTTTGGTGGTTGAAATGCGCAAACATGTGTATCAAAAGCAAAAAAATGAGTTGGATGTTAAAACACATTTTTATTGTGAGAAACTTTTGAAAAATCTTAAAGGTGTGGTGTTTTATAGTGTACCCCATGCTGGCAGTGCCGAAGATTTATCAAAGTATTTCAAGTGGCAATGTCAACAAATTAGCAAGGATACAATCCCATCAAGTCTTTTGAAAAATATGGAATCTTTCAACCCACAAATGGAACAACTTTCAATAGATTTTAACAATTCCATTTGCGACAACATCAACATCTATGCATTTGTTGAAGGATTACCTGTTGACAAAGAATTGGTAAGATTTTTATCTCTGCATATTGACTATTTGACTAGGTTCCATAGTTGAACATTTTTTATGTTACAAAAACTTGTGTTGGTTTAACTTTTGAAACTACTAACATTAGTTGTGAAATTGGTTTTAAATTTTTCCTTCTTTGCCCACAAATCCATTGGAACATGTATTCATAGTAGAAATTGCAAATTCATTGTGTATCGAATGTTAATTGAACGAAACACCTTTATAGTTTTATTTTAAATTCATTTATGATAAAGTAAATGAGGTTATGTTACAAATGTATTTTATTTATATAGTTTGAACATAAAATTTAAGTTATTGTTCCAATCATCATTTGGTTATTACATTTCATTTCACAACTTGTATATTAAAATAAATCCAATCACATCAAGGGGTTTCAACTAAAATAACTTTTGTACATGTATAGGGAATTTTAGTGCCAAAGGCTTCAGTTATTCGATTGGCAGACAATAACTATTACATAGTCGAAGATGCTAATCATTTAACAATTTGCAAGCCACCATCAAAGGGACATTTAAGTTATTCCAAACTATTGGAATGTTTGAAAATTTTTATGAAGGTAAATAACATTGGTTTTAATTTTTGGAATTGTGTATTTTCATGTAATTTGATGCAAACAATACATCATTTCACTTAAATTGCATGCTATATTTTTAAGGTATTATCCATTATTTGATTTTAATATTTTTTTGGCGAACTTTGATAGGAAAACAATACACCGCCTATGCCACCTTCACCATGTTAAGGGGTGGGGTTGGAAGATAAAGCAAAGGCCATAAAAAATTTGTTACAAAAGGAATCTATTGTTGCATTGGTTGGAATGGGTGGGATTGGGAAGACCACTTTGAGTACAAAAGTGTATCAGTTGTTCCACAACCAATATGAAAAATCTAGCTTCTTGAAGGATGTGAAATCAAAACACATCAAAGATGTCCAAAAAAAACTTCTACAAGATTTATGTGATAGAAAATTACACGAACATGAAGATGTTGACAAATATCTTCATGAAATCAAACAATGCATGATAACAAAAAACGTTTTGGTGGTTGTGGATGACATTGATATGGCGAACAACCTTCAAGCCTTGCAACTTCTTATTGACTAGCATGCCACTAATGTAGATTGTAAGAGCAAAGTACTTGTAAATTGCCGAAATTGGCAAATATTGAAAAATCATGTAAAGGAGTCTGCAAAAGTAGACATGGCATTATTGGACGAAGAACAAGCAATCAAACTTTTCATGTTCCATGCATTCAAACATGCAAATCATGTGACAAATGATTTCAAAAACATTTCTATGGAGATTATAAAAGCTTGCGGGGGCCTCCCTTTAAGCCTTGAAATATTGGGTTGTTATTTGTGTGATATTCATGATTTGGAAATATGGCAAGACGCATTGCGCGAATTGAAAGCCGGGCAAAATATAACTGGGGGTTATGACAATGAGTTGCTTTGGAAAAATTTGAAAATTTCTTATGACCACTTGAATCAGGAACATCAAGACATGTTTTTGGATATTGCTTGTTTTTTCATTGGTTTTAAAAAAAATACGTTTTGTCGAGTGTATTGGAATGTAGATGGTTCATCGAGCCTTAAGCTTATATTACAAAACTTGAAAGATAGATCTTTAATCAAATGGGCAAAAGATGACATCTTATACATGCATGAACAATTACGAGACATGGGTCAAAATATTGCAACAAAAGTTACAATGAGTCGATTCATATGGAAACCAAATATATCTTTGCAAAAGAATCAGGTTTGTGCAACATGTGTTAATGCAATCCTATGGTATATATTTTGTCATAATTCCAAATGAAACCATAAGTTTTAGCTTTATTTAAGGAGATGTAATTTTTTATTTATTTAAGACATGGCATTCGAATGAAAATTTATTTTTATCGATGTTCACAATTGTTTATAATTTGTTTGCTGTGATAGGTGGTGAACATTTTAGAAGGCATTTCTTTTAAAGAATGCAAGCTTTTGCCTTCATTTTTCCAAAATCACTCAAATGAGTTTCACAAAATTAGGTTACTTGACCTAACAAAAGCCTCACCAAATATGGTAGAAAATTTCATCCAAAATCAAAACTTGAATAACCTTCGATGGTTATGTCTCAAAGAATGCATGATCCAAAAGTTGCCAAATAATTTGCTTAATTATTCTCACTTACAAGTACTCCATTTAACAAAATGTAATGGTCTACAAATGTTTTTTGATATTTTATGCCAAGGCCTTAATATATGTGTCGATATGAAAGAATTATCTTCATCTTTTAGCAAATTGCATGCACTCTTAGAACTTAATCTTTTAGGGTGTTCGACCTTGCAAGAATTACCTACATCTATTGGCCAATTAAGTGCACTCCAAAACCTTGATTTGAATTATCTACAATCTATTGAGTGCACTTCAAAACCTTGATTTGTCAGGGTGTTCAAAGTTGCAAGAATTACCTACATCTATTGGCCAATCGAGTGCACTCCAAAACCTTGATTTGAACGATTGTTCCAGCTTGCAAGAATTACCTAAATCTATTAGCCAATTGAGTGCACTCCAAAACCTTCATTTGAACCGTTGTTCGAGCTTGCAAGAATTACCTACATCTATTGGCCAATTGAGTGCACTCCAAAACCTTCATTTGCCGGGGTGTTCAAAGTTGCAAGAATTACCTACATCTATTGGCCAATTAAGTGCACTCCAAAACCTTTATTTCAACGATTGTTCCAGCTTGCAAGAATTACCTACATCTATTGGCAAATTGAGTGCACTCCAAAACCTTCATTTGCCGGGGTGTTCAAAGTTGCAAGAATTACCTACATCTATTGGCCAATTGAGTGCACTCCAAAACCTTCATTTGTGGGGGTGTTTAAAGTTGCAAGAATTACCTACATCTATTGGCCAATTGAGTGCACTCCAAAACCTTGATTTGTCGGGGTGTTCAAAGTTGCAAGAATTACCTACATCTATTGGCCAATTGAGTGCACTCCAAAACCTTCATTTGCGGGGGTGTTCAAAGTTGCAAAAATTACCTACATCTATTGGCAAATTGAGTGCACTCCAAAACCTTGATTTGTCGGGGTGTTCAAAGTTGCAAGAATTACCTACATCTATTAACAAATTGAGTGCACTCAAAAACCTTCATTTGCGGGGCTGTTCAAAGTTGCAAGAATTACCTACATCTATTGGCCAATTGAGTGCACTCCAAAACCTTGATTTGTCGGGGTGTTCAAAGTTGCAAGAATTACCTACATCTATTGGCCAATTGAGTGCACTCCAAAACCTTCATTTGCGGGGGTGTTCGAAGTTGCAAAAATTACCTACATCTATTGGCCAATTGAGTGCACTTCAAAACCTTTATTTCAACGATTGTTCCAGCTTGCAAGAATTACCTACATCTATTGGCCAATGAGTGCACTCCAAAACCTTCATTTGTGGAGGTGTTTAAAGTTGCAAGAATTACCTACATCTATTGGCCAATTGAGTGCACTCCAAAACCTTGATTTGGACGATTGTTCCAGCTTGCAAGAATTACCTACATCTACTGGCCAATTGAGTGCACTCCAAAACCTTGATTTGAACGATTGTTCTAGCTTGCAAGAATTACCTACATCTATTGGCCAATTGAGTGCACTCCAACACCTTTGTTTCAACGATTGTTCCAGCTTGCGAGAATTACCTACATCTATTGGCCAATTGAGTGCACTCCAAAACTTTCATTTGTGGGGGTGTTTAAAGTTGCAAGAATTACCTACATCTATTGGCCAATTGAGTGCACTCCAAAACCTTCATTTGAACGATTGTTTCAGCTTGCAAGAATTACCTACATCTATTGGCAAATTGAGTGCACTCCAAAACCTTCATTTGAACCGTTGTTCGAGCTTGTAAGAATTACCTACATCTATTGGCCAATTGAGTGCACTCCAAAACCTTGATTTGTCGGGGTGTTCAAAGTTGCAAGAATTACCTACATCTATTGGCCAATTGAGTGCACTCCAAAACCTTTATTTCAACGATTGTTCCAGCTTGCAAGAATTACCTATATCTATTAGCCAATTGAGTGCACTCGAAAACCTTCATTTGCGGGGGTGTTCAAAGTTGCAAGAATTACTTACATCTATTGGCAAATTGAGTGCAGTCCAACACCTTTGTTTCAACAATTGTTCTAGTTTGCAAGAATTACGTACATCTATTGGCCAATTGAGTGCACTCCAAAACCTTTATTTCAACGATCGTTCGAGCTTGCAAGAATTACCTACATCTATTGGCCAATTGAGTGCACTCCAAAACCTTTATTTCAACAATTGTTCGAGCTTGCGAGAATTACCTACATCTATTGGCAAATTGAGTGCACTCCAAAACCTTCATTTGTGGGGGTGTTTAAAGTTGCAAGAATTACTTGCATCTATTGGCCAATTGAGTGCATTGCAAAAGCTTGATTTGAATCATCGTTCGAGCTTGTAAGAATTACGTACATCTATTGGCAAATTGAATGCATTGCAAAACCTTGATTTGAACAATTGATCGAGCTTGCAAGAATTACCTACATCTATTGGCCAATGGAGTGCACTCCAAAACCTTCATTTTAACGATTGTTCAAGCTTGCAAGAATTACTTACATCTATTGGCAAATTGAGTGCACTCCAAAACCTTCATTTGAACCATTATTCGAGCTTACAAGAAAGACCTACATCTATTGCCATATGGAATGCATTCCAAAACCTTAATTTGTTGTAGTGTTTGAAATTGCAATAATTACCTATATCTATTGGCTAATTGAGTGCATTAAGAAACTCTCATTTATGAAGGTGCTATAATTTGGAAAAACAATACGTACATCTATTGACCAATTGAATGCACTTCAAAACCTTTATTTGTAGGATTGTTCGAGGTTGTAAGAATTACTTATAGGTTTTGAGTTATTTGAATACCAAAATCTTGCCATAATATCATTTTATTTTATTTTTTCTGCGCAGTCACTTTTTAATCTTATAAATACACATTTATGGACGATTATGATGGAATTTAAAGTTGTAATGGTTCAAAATATAGTCCTTTTGAAAAATTTAACAACTTTTGACTTGTTATTTTTATGGGGATCAAAATATTGTGTAAAAAAAGGATTATAATAAGGAAGGCCCTTTTTGTCCTATGTGGTACACCTTAAAGGATTTTCACCTTACATTTATTGGCCAATTGAGTGCATTCCAAAACCTTAGTTTGTGGAGTTGTTCAAGTTTGCAAGAATTACTTACATCTATTGGCCAATTGACTACATTCAAAAACTTTCATTTGTGGGGGTGTTCCAAGTTCCAAGAATTACCTACATTTATTGGCCAATTAAGTGCACTTCAAAACTTTAATTTACATGATTATTCGAGGTTGCAAGAATTCCTTAAATCTATTAATGAATTGAATGCATTCCAAAACTTTCAATTATCAAGTCAAATTTGTATGAATCACTTACATATGTTAGCCAATTGAATGCATTTCAAAACCTTCATTTATTGGGGTGTCATGTTTGAGCTTGCAAGAATTACCTACATTTATTAGCCAATTGAATGCACTTCAAAAAATTAATTTGCACAATTGTTCGAAGTTACAATAATTATTTACATTTATTGGCCAATTAAGTGCACTCCAAAACCTTTATTTGAACGATTGTTCAAGGTTACAAAAATTACCTACATCTATTACTCAAATGAGTGCACTCCAAAACCTTCATTTATACAATTATTCAAGATTGCAAGAATTACCCACATCTATTAACCAATTGAATGCAATTCAAAACCTTAATTTGCATGATTGTTCAAGGTTGCAAAAATTACCTACATCTATTACCTAATTGAATGCATTCCAAAAAATTCATTTGTTGAGGTGTTCGAGCTTGCAGGAATTACCTATATCTATTAGTGAATTGAATGCATTATAAAACCTTCATTTGAACGATTGTTTGAGCATGCAATAATTACCTACATCAATTGGCCAATTGAGTGCATTCTAAAATTTTCATTTGGTAGGGTGTTCAAACTTGTAAAAATTACCTATGTATATTGGTCGATTCAATGCATTCCAAACCTTTATTTGTAACTTCATGTTTTTTAAAAACCTTCATGTTGAGGTGTTTGAACTATCAAAAATTACCTATATTTCTTGGGGAATTGAATGCATGTCAAAAGCTTAACTTGTTGATTAGATGTAGATTATAATTTCCAATATTTAAAACATAACAATAGTTATATATTGTGGTAATAATATTTCGTTCATTTTGAATTATTGTACATATCACGTAAAAATGATTTGGGTTTGAAAAAAAATGGTTATAAAAACATGAATATTTAATTGATTAATAATTGCGCTTTTATATTGTAAATGTACACCAATAAATTTATAAAGGTTTTTAAAAAATCCTTGCATGACAACATTTTTTATTAATTCTGAAAATCCAATTTATTGTGATCAAATGATTAAAAAATATTTGGCACAAGTACATCTTTAATGGAAGAACATTTTACAAAAATGCATAATCATCAACATTATCATAACATAATGTAATAATGAACAAAAATTTAATTCATATGATTGATCTCCATGACATTAAGAAATTTTGAAAGTTTTGACGGGGAAGATTTTTTTTAATGGTTACCTTTTTATATGGGTAAGATTTCATGGACAAATTTTCATTAAAATTGGTATTTTGTAATTAATTTATTATTATAATAATGATTTTTAAAGGCCTTATGAATGTTTATTTTTAAAAGGATTTTGAAGTCCAACTTTGTATTTTTGATTTATTGGAATAATAACAATTCAAGTGGATTGTTGTATGTTAATAAATGAAATGACGTGTTATTATATCAATAATATTTAAAAATTATTTTGGATATTACGCAAAAGAAATTTTGAGACCTTTAAACTAAATATACTAAGTTTTTACTTCATTTTTTGAGTAATCAAAAGGAATGTAAAAAATCATGCAAATTGATTTCAGTCTTTTTGTACAAGAAAAACGTGTTTTGTTTCAAGCAAGTGTGTTCATTGAGTGAACTTGATGACAAAAACAAATCATATCAAAATTTCAAAAGCTTGAAATTTTGAACCAAATGGTTGCAAGGGAAAATACTCATTTGTTTATACTATTATGCTAGTTGTTTATAGCCATTCAGCTCTAAATTTATAGCTTGAAACATATGTCATATGTGTACTTGTAAACCAAAATATCGATGCACGATTATGTATGTTTGTGAAAAATCACTTCAAATTCACAATTTGACTCTTAACAATTAAAACCTAAGAACATGGATCAAATGACCTTTGATTGAGGTGTGTAACATGGCATTGGAAATATCTTGTCCAAAATTACAACTTTGTAATATAAAATTTTTTGATCAAAATTCATATGGAAATTTTATGACCCCATAAAATCACAAGATTCATAACTTGGGAATTACACTTAGGAGTTACAAGGATTTTAACCATTTTGGTGCAACCTAAACCATCAATCAAATAAATTATTCATCAGGAAGAAGGGTGGTCGTTTCTTTCCAAATATGGGTCATGCGAATGTAATGAATACAAAACAAGTTTGTGACTAAAAGTCAATTCCATTTGCATTAACCACCTACATTATTTGGCTTATGGAGGTGACTTGTCCATGAAATTCTTATGATAATCACATTGTTTTATTCCCATTTTAGATCTTTTTTAAGTGCAAGGAGCTAAGAAGCATGCCCTCGATTTTTTTTCTCCCCCCCCTTTTTTGGAACATTATCATCAACTTAAAAGGTTTATTCCCAATACCTTAATACGAACTTAAGGGCATCACAAGTTACAATGTTGGCAAAATAAAAAAATAAAAAATCCTCATAACATAAAGGGGGACAAGTTTGGAGAAGAGGGGAGTTCTCATAGGCATGATTTTTTTTCAATTTAACATAAGGGATCAAATAACTAGATTTTGATTTTTTTTTAAACCCAGCTATATTATTATATTATTGTTTAAATGTTAATTTTGGTTATCAATTTCCCTAATTATTTTGTTGATAACACATGTATGTTATGCGTAAAGGTTGGTTTTGAAATGCCCAACTTCATAACCTTTTGGTATATTATCAAGGTAGATTTTTGTATGCAAAACTTAACCCCAAAAATAAAAATCTTCATTCTTTGTGTAGTTCTCATAATTGCCAATAACATTGATCAAAATTTGAAAGTTGAAAGAACAACCAAAAATGAAATTAAGATTAGAAAAATGTAATCAAACAAAAAATGACAATTTGTTGGGACAAAACATGGAAGGGTACATATCAATTTTTGGTTTTAATTTGAATAATGAATGGTTTAGACATAACAACATAGGGTGTAGGAATTGAAATGATTCATGGAACTGGCATTTGGTGACACATCTTTGATCATCTTGGAATTTCGTTAATAATGATATTATTATTTCACATCAAGGTTTTGAAATGCACCTTGTATAATATGTTTGCAATATTTTACTCATTTAAAGTTTCAATTTAATCATAGCGTGGTGGCTTCCCGCAAGTCTAGGCCGTGATGAATTTTGTGAGTCAATGTTTATGATTCATCCATGCACCAAAGTGTTCCAACTATGCACTAACCAACTTGTTATTTGGTTTGTGCAAGTCCATGTGAATAATTGAATTTCTTGTCAATCTTTTTAGTCCCATCCTAGAGCTCCAGCACGCCCTTCTACCCCTGAAGTGTTGTGAGTCAAAGAGCGCATTTAAACTCCTTTTTCTTCAGTTGTTTTCACCTTTGGACTCATAGTTAAATCCATCAAGGAGCTTGGGGGTGTGTCACATATCCCATCTCACTGAGATTGTTGGTGTTTACATGCAATTTTGTAAATGGTTTGGCACTTATTGGTTTAAGTATATATTTATTCATTGGTTAGTTTAGCCATGTTAACTTTATTCATGGTTAGTTTAACCATTTCTAGTTTAAACACGATTGGTTTAACCATAAATTATTTATTCGTCGGTTAGTTTGACCATATTTAACTTACTCATGGTTAGTCCATTCATTTTTAGTTTTGTCATGGTTATTTTTTCATATTTTAAAAAAAATGTTCATTTAACTATTATTAGTTTAATAATCATTATTTTTCCATAAAATTAAAATTTCCTAGGTCAAATTAGCCACATATTTCACTTATGTAATGTAAATAGGTGATTAAATAACTTAAATATAATTATTTTATATTTAGGTGTATTTATTTATACATATCCTACCTATACTCCACCTATTTACCTATAGTTTAGCCTATAGGTAACCTACTTATACATGTGATAAATTATTAGTGGGTTAATTAGTTATTTACCTAAAAAACATTATGAATGTGTAATTAAATAGCTAAATATTAATTATTACAAATACATTGTTGTAAATATACAATGAATTAGGCCAAATTTGTAAGGACTAATTATAGTTTGGTTGTAATTATCAATCAACAATATAATACATTATAATTATCTTGATATTTTATATAACTCAAAGGTTTATAATATGGTTGTAATTATTAATTATAAATAATTAACCAAATACTAACTATTATTAGTTTATTTTAAAACTTAATTAAACATACATACATATTTGCCTAGCTTTTTATTTATTTATTTACTTAATCTATGTATCTTACATAGTTATTTTAAAACAATGTTATGTGAACTAAAAGGTTTTAATGTTGTGTGGACATGAAATATTTTCTCTTTCCCAAAAGTTCGTCCCATATTGTTTGTCATCCTTTCCAAATGATGAGCAATATAAATAGATGCACCATAAGCATCCAGGACATAAGATCAAGCCCACTTGGGATGAACCAATTGAAAAGGCTCAACCCATAATAATAATTTAATATTATTATGGGTTATTTAAACGACCTCATATTGATTCCAATTTATGTTACATCTAATGGTACATTTGTTGATTGGGTTGAAGGAACTTAATCAATTATTTCATAAGGACATGGTTGACATTTTTACCATTGGCTCCTCTTTGGAGGCAATTTTTTTTGTGTTGAGGAATAATCTTTGAAATCCCAATAATTTTGCACATGGCACCAAGGACCTTGACCTTTTCAAAACTATTTTTTTTGCTAAAAATTTCTTAAATGGCAAAAAAAATAAAATAATATGATGCATTATATGCACCACACATACATATCTAACTTGTTTGACTCATTGGAGAAGATGAATGCAATGATTGGGTATATGTGAAGTTAGTTGTAAATAATTTTAACAAATGATTTCTTGACTTGCCAATTTTCAATGCTTCAAAGTTGTTCAATCCTAAACATGATCTTAATAGTGCACCTCAATTTCTTTACATTTTTTTTGTTTTGATTTATTAAAATTTCAATTGCAAGATGATCATTACTCAATAACTCCTACTCTCTATGTTTAAACCTTAAAAAATATGAAATTATTTCTCATGATTTGGAAGATCCTAAGGTGACAAACAAACTACCTTCCTTAATAAATTGGTGTGTATGCTTGCAAAAATGTATACCCAAATTCAATGATGCATTTTTCAAAGTTAATTACTTTCATGGTGAGTAGAGGGGTGCAATATTTGCTAGGCGGATTTGGACCACAACATCATGGCACAACAAACATCCAATAATGAAATGTGGGTCGCTAAAAGATCAAACATTGGCCCCCAAGTAAACAAATAGTGGTACTTTAACCTTTTTGAATGAAGCCTCTCTCATTGTTTATATTGAGCTTGAGAAATGTCAAATTTAGACCCGAAGACCCTAATTTAGTCTTGGGAGGAGGTTTATATCAATGTTTAGCGATTATCAAAAGGAGGGATAAATATGCAACAATTATCAATTAGGTATATACCCACTTATTCTTTGGTTTTCAATATTTCTCAAATAACTAATTTTGATATAATAACCATGGTTCTTGAAATTTTAAAAAGTCAAGGAACTTTCCAAATTTTTGCTAGTTTTTTTGGTCAATTCTTTTGTGACAATTGTTTGTTTTTTTAAGTTTTTGAAATAGTAACTAAAATCAATGTTTTATTTATTTTTATTTTTCAAAAAATTGAAATTGATGATTCTTGGATTCTAAAATATTTAAAGAACTAGAACTGACATTTCTTTAAAAATTCAAAGAATTGACCAATACTAATCCATATAATGTTTACAAGCAACTATTTTAAAAATGGGCCTAGGTGTGACACGAAAATATGTCACCACTCCAGTGTGAACACTACTTGCTGTTGAGATTTTAAGTTTGCTTTATTAGCCGTCATATTTTTGCTGCGGCGTCTCCATTACGATTGCATGGGAAATGCATGGGAGATCTATTTCTGGTTGTGTGTGATATGAAGTACAGGAGGAATGACGGCGGCTGAAGAAGGGAGAAGGGAAGCTTGTGATAGAAGCTTAAAAGAATTGGTGGAGGATAGCAGCTTCAGGTCTGCAGGATAAGAGTTTCGGGTTTGGAGGAGAGTGTGGCGAGTTTTTGGTGAGAGAGGTGTAGATTAGCACCGGAGAGGAACCAGAAGAGAGAGGGGAAGGAGAGAGCTTGGAAGAGCAGAAATCAACAGAGAAGAAGTAGGAGATTTTTGGAGAATGCAGAGGAGCTTAGAAGATTGTTAGTTGCTGATTTTTTCCGCTGCGTTAGTGACTAGGGGATGGCTAGCTCCTGAATTTGGTGAAAATTAGGTCGAAATTAAGGGTAGATGCTGTAGATAGAGCAAGTTTTGGAAGGTGGTTGATGCACAGGAAGTTGCATGGATAGATAGCTTGAGCGGTCTGTTTTTGGAGCGCAATCTTTGGCTGAGTAGTTGTTAGACTTCTGATGAACATACTGGAAAAAGAGGAAGCTTGTGCTCGCGGGGTATTTTGTGAATAGAGGTGTGAGTTCTGGGTTTTGAGATCACATCAACGGATTTTTATGAATACAGGCTGTGTCTGTGTGAAGATCAAAGAATGTGTGTGAGAATATTGTGATGAGAAGGAGGGAGAGAAGATCAGGGTTGTGATTAGATTCAAGATTTGCTGAGAACTCAACTCTGCGTAGGTCCATCAGATGTTTCAGGTTGGTTGTAGAATCTAGCACTCTCTTTTTGGTTACATAGGGTTTTCCTATGGTACAACCTTGGGTTTACCCAATTCTTCAAACATGGTCACAATAAGTTGATGATTACGTAAACACAATGTTCACAAGGATATTATAAGAAGTTGGTAGAGAATTTTTGACTAAGCAAAATTTATAGTAAAAGTTGCCAAGTATGGACTATGGTCGACTATAAACTTGAACTTCACATTGGGTAGGAATTGTGTGCTTGGACAATCCTTCCTATTTGCATTTCCTTTTTCATGAGTGTTTGTTGTTCCCTCACGTTAAAAGGGGGAAAAAATACACACTAAAACCCTATGGACTGGAAAAATATTTGGATTAATCCAAGGTTATATAGTGTTAATTCAAAGATTTTATAATTAAATATAATTATACCTTATGATTTATATATTGTAAAAATAAATAAATAAATAATAATATTCTTAAAAATCTACAATGGTAGAAAATGTATTCATATTCTTGATACCAACCCCCCAGGTAAGGTGTGAAAAAATCTCCAAAAAATTTATGAATTAAATCTCATTGGTTTTGCTAGTGATCCATCACAATAAGGGGTTTCCAAATTATCCTTCTAAACTCCTTTATTATAAGAATATTTTCTATATTTCTCTAATGCCCCTCCTCCTATTTTCCTTTTCACCTTTCATTTCTCATCACTTGTGTATATATCACAAAAACTAAGTTCCTTTGGATCACAACTAGTTGGACTACATTATTTTGATGATGTAGTGGTGGACCCAAAACCGACTGGCAAGAACAAAAGAATGAACAAGTAGGGTTGGACTAGTAGGAAACCCTCACAAAAGACAATGGTGGGGTTGGCCAAGCCATCATCATTATTTAGTGAAAATCTTCAAATTGTTTATTTAGTTCACCAACTTTCTATGGGTGAAAGCATGGTAAAGTATACACAAAAAATAATGAACTTGTGCAAACAACATTTCTTCCCAAGGATCCCCCCCTCATATACCAAATTCGGAAATGACTATGAGATCCCCATGTTTAAAAGCCTTTTCAGAAATATAATGGAAATGGGCATGTGTAAAATTAACAAACAAATAGGAAAAATTTATCCAAGATGCTAGTACAAAATTTCAACTCTTGAAAAATGGTTGTTTGAAATTTTTAATTAAACGCATTTCAAAAATCCACTTGTAATACCACCCACTCCGAATGTAAATCCAACACAACTCTAACCCCATGATCCATTGTCTTGCACTTGCTCAACATTGCCACCCCAAACTAGTGTGGACTAAAATGTTTTGTAGATGTATCCTTGAACTAGATAACCAATGTGTACACAACTAAACGATAAATCACCTTTCCAATCATGATGGGTCGAATGCCTCCAACTTGTTTTCTTAAAACCAATAATCATGTTGTAACAAACATGTGTGATACTAATGGAGGAACATGACCACAAGCAATGTACCTACATATTACAAAACAAAAATCAAAGCCATTAGCAAAGTCATTAGGGAGAAAACAATATCGCAAAAGTTCACACACCATATTCAAAGGACTATCAGATGAAAGATGTGGTGAATGCATCAAAGTATAAATAAATGCCTTTCTATCCTAAACAAGATCCATCTTTAGATTAAAATCATCAACAAAAGGCGGAGGTCAATTTCAACCAATAAATGAAAATGGTGAAAGGTATGCTCCTCTTGGAATGTTTCCCAATTCCTCGCCATGTATCAACACAAAATGGGTGTGAATATCTTGGTGGCCTTTCTCACCACCCTATGGTAGAAATGACAAACACCAAGAATGGAAGAGCAAAAATGCATACCAAGTTGTTGTGTTAGATGGATCAATGGCCAATTGAACTAAAAGGATATGCAAAACATGTTAAACCTCGACACGAAGAACACATGGAATATAATGGAACAAGTTGGGGCATGTTAAATCAAAATGGAAATCATTGCTCATATCTAATGATGCAATCCATGTCCAAGTTGAAGGAGGAGGATAAGATAATACTATTGAAGGCATCGACACCCCATAAGCTAATGACTACCTATGTGTGGTGCATGATGTTTTGTGACATGCCAAACCTACTCATGCTACATATATAATCACAATTAGGACAAGGAACACACAAACATTGTTGATGGGATGCGTAGGCCCCTAATGTAGGTACAAATGATTAAAGAATAGCCCATGGTTGATGAAGTAGACAAGGTGCAAAATGAGAGGACAAATTAAATGGAATTAAAGAAATTGGATGAAGCAAAGTATATGGAATGGGAATCATCGGGTGAAAGGGTGGAAATGTTTCATGATAGTCCATACAAGTTGTCACAATATTAAAATCTCGTTGTGATATTCATCAACATTTTGATGACCGTCAAATTGCAAGGCCTACCATGACCATACGCATTAACTAATGAAGCCCTAAATTGTAAATCATCACATAAAACAACCCCTTTTTATTTTTACATCTACTAAAGGTTCCTTCAAAACCATTGTAATGGACTAATTACCCTCAAAAAAAGGTTTTTTACCAAAGATATAGTCCATTTAGGTGGCTCAATATACAAAAATACATGCCGTTCCTATTAGGGTTTTATTTTCCCTCCCACACACGCTCATAAAGCTAAAGGGGCTATGGCTATCCTAGCACATGATTGGTGATCATGCAAACAATGAAAAAAGGAAAAAAAACATAAAAAAATAAATAACTCGTAAACTAACAAAAGATCCTTTAAAACGTTGGTGACAAAAAAGTTCTCATTTGTGCAACTTAACATCAATATGAGCTCCTCCCCTTGTTTTCTTTGCAACCCAAACTTGAAAGGCTTGTAGAGTCTCTAAAGGTTTTGTGCTAGCAAATACAATTTAATGTTATCTTTTGTCAGATTTTGGAAGTGTTTCTTGTCGACAAATTGTGTCAAAGGATTATTGAGGTCAAGTTAGGGTTTTGTATAAAACTTCATTAAAACGCAAGGTGTGGTAAGTATAAGAGATGATATCCTTGTTGTTTCCATCCTTATTTCCTTATGTTTTACAGTTGGAGCTTTTTATGCTTTCGTCACACGTGTGTTATTATTTTCATGGTGCAATAATGGTGTTTTGGTCATGTGTAGCAGGATCTATGCATTGGCCCTTTGTAGTATTTGTCTTGAAAGCCTTGATTTATCTTTCTCTTTGTTGCAAATCTATAATTGGTCATAAATTCATGTACTAACATCATATTTGATTTGGTTATTTTTTAATTTATTTATATTCCATAATAGATCCCAATTATTTTTGTTATTTTTTAATTATTCCAATAATTTCTTCTCTTATTTTCTTTCTCTAAAGAGATAGATCATGATGAAACCCTACCAACCATAATTAATTAAAACACCTAAGTAAGGGGGGAAAAAAAACAAAATGGAAGGACCCATGTCGAAGAAGATAAATGAATTACCTAAAAAGGCAAACAAATTGATCCAATTATTTACTTGCTCACCTTTTTGTTTACTTACTCATTATTACTTTTGATTACTTTTCTTGGTTTCTTACTCGCAATAAATCTAATCACTCACTTGTTTGTTTAACTTGCTCGTAATGGATATGACTGCCTCATACCTACTAGATGACTAGCAAGGTCCATACTCTAGACGTCCAAACTTTCTTCCCTCTAGCAATTTAGTTTGTTTATTATAACAAACCAAAAAAATCTAAAAAAATCTTCTTACAAAATTTTCTTTTACAAAGGGACTTCTTGGTTTTTATAACACAAATTTAATTCATGAATGTTAATACCATACCAACTACCATAGTTTGGCATATTAATCATTCCTTAAACGGTGTGCAAGAAAAGAGGAAAGAAAATGGGAAAGAAAAAACAAGGGGAAAAACATTTCCAACTTCCCTTTCCCTTTGCAACGAGGAAATTGTCATAATGATTTCTTAAAATTTCTTAAAATAATGACCCTCCTAGGCTCTTAAGGTTTTGGTCTACATATTAACATTTTTTTTAAAAATATTTTTTCAAATTTTAATTTTATAATGCAATATCATAATCTCCTAAATAACCATCAAAGAATTTTATTTTTTTCCCTTTGAATTATAATATATCACAAGGAATTATTATGATAACTAAAACCTTATGATTAAGAAAAAAATTCTAAATTGATCCAAGGTTATGTAGTTTAGTTGCACTTGGCTTTTTTGTTTGTTTGCACTACTAATTACATTGAATTAACATAAGATCATAATATTAATATGTTTACATTATTAATATATTGTGTAATTAATTATATTTCCATTTCCATTAGTTTCAGTAATTTATTTTAAAATTATAATTATAATGAAATATCATATCAATCTACATATTAAAATGTTAGAGATGCCAAAATGAAACAATAGTTCAATAATATATATATAAATGTGACATCCATGTACAATAAAATATGGAAGAAACAAGATGAATTGTTTTTATCATTTTAATAGTTGGTAGGTCATATTTGTATGAAGGATGAAGATAATCAAATTCATAAGATATACAACCATTTGATTTCATCAATTAATTGTGTTTGTTCTATGAAAAAATCTCCATATTCTATCCTTTTTTACAATGTAAAATAATAACTTTTAAGAAATTCATAAGTTACAAATATATTTAAATTCATACATACAACTTGCAAAACAAGGGTCATATGTTGAATTCATTCTATTTTGTAACGAGTTCACACTCAAAACAACATATGATCTAAGAGATATTGAATTTAAATAATTTTTGTCACTAAAATTCAACAAAAATCCAAAATATGAAAAAAATAAACTTTTCAAAGTATGTCACATTAAAATTTCCATAAAGGTTTCCAATTACACATTTCGTATTTTTTACATGGAAGCTTTGAAATTCATTTTTTTTAACAAAAATGTGTTGAAGCTACTTTTGTTTTATAATGGTCAAATCACTATAAGAAAATAATGTATGTTGCAACTAGACTATCTAGTTGTAATTTAGTTCTATCATACACTTTTTAGTTGTAATTTAATTCTATCAGACACTTTTTAAATTGTAATCTAATTCTATTGGACATTTTTTATTTGCAATGAACAAGTTGCAACAAATGTAGTTTTCTCATAGTGAATGTATAAGTAATTCTGGAAATATTATGAAAATTATAAATCATGTGTGCTTTCTATGTCCCATGAATTTGTTGCAAGGGTTGCAATTTTATCTCATGTTATTAATTCAATCAAAGCCCATTTTTAACATATTTGAACCATATTCAAAACCCTAGGGGGACACTTAATGTTATTTTTGTGACCACATGCATCAAATGACTATTTGTTTAGGGGTATTAGGTTTTGGATTTATATTTTTCTGCACATTATTATTATCTAATGTTCTAATATGCACATATTTTAGTCACCTTATATTTGTTTATAAATTTTTTGGCATCCATTTCAACACCTTATATTAATTTAATTTTTTTGTTTTAAACAATTTGGCGTTAGAAAAGTTTGGAATTGAAAGCAAAAATGAAACTATGGAGGTGTAAGCAAGATATTTTGACTAGGTATTTGTTACCTTTTTTTTACTTGTAAAATTTTCAAAATACAAATTTCAAAACTTTTAACCTTCTTTCAACATTTCAAATCAAATGGAAATTTTAGATTTCCTCACCAACACCTTTAGCCTCCCTCTAGTTAGCTTTTGAAAAACAATTGTACAAAAAAATGTCATTTGAACTTGGAAAAATACCCCAAAAGTATCCCCAAAAATTATGTTAGTTTTTAAAGGTTGTGGATGAATTTCAATATGAAAAAAATTCCATTGGAAAATTATATATATATATATAATTTTGAGGGCTAAAAAAATAACTTACAAAAATTAATCATGTACTTTCATGGGCTTACAATTATTTCTCAAATTGCTAAAAAAT
Source organism: Sphagnum tenellum (assembly GCA_963921925.1). NCBI lineage: Eukaryota > Viridiplantae > Streptophyta > Sphagnopsida > Sphagnales > Sphagnaceae > Sphagnum > Sphagnum tenellum. Next base: position 2,015,881 of record OY998159.1, read on the forward strand.
CAAAGGTCCAATTGAAGTACTTGCAAGTGCATTGGAAAATAATAATAATATAAATTTAACTTTAAAACTAATGCCAACAATAGTTTAGAAAAAATGTACCCAAAAATTTGATATTGTTTCATAAATTCATTTATTTGTTGTATCTTTTATTTGGAAACCCCCAATCTTTACATAACAAGTTATTTTTTGGACTACTTTATCATGCTTTCACGCATGGAATGTAATTGAAATAAAAAAATCTACAATCTAAAAACTTTTATTAATCATAAATTAATCGAAACATTATTTCACAATAATTGAATTTACTAACAACTAATACTTTAAATTTAATATTAGATATTTACACATACATTATATTTATCATAAACTTATTTCCAAAATATACATATTTTTTAAAAAAATTAATTAACTTATAATTTATACTTGATGATCAATATATTGCATCTTATATTTCTATTGATGTATTTTCTACTTTTTTCAAGTAGTTTCCCCCTTGGGTTCAAAATATAGCTCTTGATTTCAAATTACACATTCCTAACATATTTATAATTGATTACATCAATTGCATGTAATTCTTACATCACATGTTTTTCAATCAACAATTATTCTGTATCAAAGTTTTCAAAACATTGAAAATCCTTTATGCATGTTAATTAGTTTTTTTGAATGTGTGATTCACATTCAAATGCAAAATTGTAAATTTCATGTTTTCATTCAACATATACAATTTTAAGCTTAATGACTTATTAAATGATATATTATTTATGTTTTGAAACATGAATTTACAATTATAGTTGTAATTATTGACTTAAACATCGTGATCATTGATTGTAAATGTCTTAAATTGAACTTAAATTTCAACATTTAAAAATGTCTTGGTGTGTGTTAAAATTTTAAATGACATTCTATTATATCCATACATTTTTAAAAGTTTCAACTTTTGTTTAGTTCATGGTTTGACCACAAGTTTGAATTTTTGGCTATAATTTCAAAACAAGATGAAATCATAGTACAAAAGTTGAAAGAAAAAGAAAAGCTAGCTCAAGAAGAACTTTTAGAAAAAACAAAGAATAAAAAAGAAAATACAAAGACATGTGGAGAACAATGTGTCTTTTCATACTTAATGTAGCCAAACAAAAATGTGTATCCAAAGCCATAGACTTTGGATAAATCCAAAAAACAAGGAATAATATAAATCATAATTATATGTAGCAAGTAGATATTTCAATTGATTAATGAGTAGTTAAATGACATTGAAATGTTTCAAGCTTTGACATTGTTCTTATTATTATCTTAAGTAATGGGGCATTCCCACAAGGGTTTGATTGATCCATAATTTGTAGAAGAGTCACACTTTCTTTGGTGATTAGTTTAATTGATTGCTTATTATAAGGGTGGTGAAAGAGACCATGGGCTAGTGGCCAAATGAAATGCACACCAATTTACAAGGTGACCATGAATACCAATCATGTTAAGTAGCTATGTTATCATGCTTTCATGTTTTCAAAATGAATTGAAGTTGAAATACGTTTCACAAAAATTCCAAATCTTGAAGGTTTGAAATTTAATAAAAAAATAATTTCCCATACTAAACCTTTTATTACATTCTACTACAATAGAAAATGAAACCCATAAATGTAGGGAAAACCCACCAAAGAACCTCTTATCTCTTTCCTTATGTTTTTTCCAAATTATGGACACTTTAACTTGCAAGCCTAGAAAAATTACTTGAGCTTGGAATAAAAGTTCAAAAGCTAATGGAAGCATATGCTTTGACCTAGGGTTGCATGCATAAGGAATACTCGTAGGCTTCAAATAATATGGCATTGTTTATTAGCATAATAAAACCATATTATCCAAAGCCTATGATTGGGTTTAAATAGCATACATAACTCAAAATTGATTGTTAGAAAAAATGAGATAATGTGTTGGAAGAGAGATCACATCCATTGTGCCCATGTGAAATCAAATGAAGTGAGGGTGTCTTTCTTCCTTTGTTATCCTTGCTTTAGCTCCTCGAACCGCATACCTTTTTTTGTCCATGACAATTTCTTTCCAAGCCTAGCTTCAAGCCCATGGTTGCCTTCACATGTTAAAGACTATGTTCAAATTTTGGTAGTTTGCCCTTCTCCTTCCTGCTTTGTTTTTCTTCATACTTACGTAGTTTTGTGATGTGCTTCATAGATTTTGAAGTATTTGAAGCTTTGAACATGAACATCATTTGGTTAATTTGTGTAAATGCTTATAAGCATGTCAAGATTTTCAATGCCCAACCAAAACCATTTGAAGTTTGTGCAAATATTTGCAATGTTGAAAACTTTTTCTACCTCAATTTAAAAACCAACAATCCCCAATATTTGTTAGGCCATAGACCCAACATAAAGGAACTATATTTCATGCATTATCCACCATGCTAATGGATCCTTGCACTCATTCTCTCTCACTTTTTGACTTGGAAATGGTTTAGTTGTTCCTTGACAACTGATGAGGTCATCTCCTCACTGGTTTCGATAAGATCATATATGCTTATACTTTTAATGTTTTGTGATGTAAAACGACTAGGAGTTCCAACACTTGCATCACTTGGATTCAATGATGGTATTCACAAACAAGGAGGGGAAATAATACCTAACAATCGTACTCATTTATAAACTATAATGTTTTCTCCTTGCCAACATACTAAATAACCAATTTGAACCCCTTGTAGCAAGGGTTTAACATCATAGCCAACATGTTGTGAACTTTTGTCGATTGAACATAAACCATAAATGAAATGAAAGGGTTTAAGACGTACACCACTTATATTGGCATATTCTTTTGGAAGATATGGAACCCCCCATCAAAATCTTGGGTGTCATTAAAGTTAGGCCCCAATAAATCCTTTCAAAATTGACAAACAAAAGCTACAATGGTAGCAAGTGCATTTGATAACAACCAATAACCTTGACTTTAGTTCAACACACATTGCTAAACCACATGCCCAAGGGTATCAAAAATAATTTGGGCTACTACGCATACTTATGGACTTGGCACATGTTGTTGGAGTGTCAAGGAGATTTGTTTCCATAATAAATGGTGATGGCATGTTTGAATTTAAGAATTTTTTAAAATAGGAAGATTCTTGAAATAAACCAAATCTTCACCAAAGTTTTAGTTTCCATGGAGACGCCCCCACATCTAGGCATGCCTTATGTGATTCATGTCATCTCTTACCACTTTCTTTGTCCAAGTTATGGTTTTTTGCAATATAAATTGTGCCAACTTGATTGAAATCGAGGTCAAACTAGCACATACTTTAATATCATCCATGGCACATTGCCAACACTTGCCCCAACAAATCTTTACAAAAGGAACTAACATCCCCAAAATCTCACAAGACACAATTAAAGTAAAAACAAAAGTCATGATGGAAATACTATTTGCCTGATCTTTGATATAAAAAAGAACGCAAACATTGAGCCCATGTCTTATAGCAAGTCATTCATTTGCAAAGCCAAAACACCTTTTGTGGTCTTTACAATCTTTAAAAATCCCATGGTTACATGACAAAGTTCCCATTTGTCATCCAAAAATTGTACAATTAGAACAAAAGTATGAATAACTCCTTTTAACATCAAAAGATCAAAACTCATGGTGCAAGTGTTACATGAAGTAAATGAAATAGATACAAAATTATCTTTGGTTTTTTTTTGCCACCTTGGGCAATAGACCCTTTGTTGAAACCTGCTTCAATGGAAAATTGAAGTGGAGATTTTCTTTCAAAACTAATTTCCAAAAAAATAGTGCCTCCACAAATGACAACAACACAAGTTTTTGAGTTATTAGCACAAGGTTTTCCTCAAATTGCTTCTGATGGGGATCATCTTTGGGATAATGAGCAACATTGTCATAAGAAAATTAGAAATAACATTAAGGGTTGGGCCAAATTAACCTTTTTTTTGTTGGGTGCCTTTTTCCTTCTTGCCCACCCTTTTTTTATTCACTCCATTAACCCCAATATTGTCGATGGTTGGTTTCCCAAATGCTTGCAAAATGCAAAAATACCATTTGTAGATTTATAATTTATCACACCTTTTTTTTGGTCATGTAATTGGAACACTCAAATAATAAACACACATTTTAATTTTGTTGAAATAGTTACACAATAAATTATTGCAAAACCACAAGTATCCATCTTTAATGGACCTTTTGTGGGATACACTACCTTTCTTTCCACATCCTTTAAATTTTCCATGTTTTAACTATTAATGATAAAAAATGTGAAAATAATAACATGCACCTTAACTTTGAAAAGACGACCGCCAAGACAAACAACAAAAAGGCAACTACCAAAAGCAAAAATGAGAAGACAACTCCCAAAAACAACAATGAAAATATAATCACTAAAACAAACAACAATGAAAACAACAACCACCAAGATGAACAATTTGAAAAGATGACCACCAAAGGCAACAACAAAAAAATGACTACTAAGACGAGTAGCAACAAGAAAACAACTATCAAGATGAACAATAATGAAAACATGATTATTAAGACAAGTAGTAATAAAAAGTTAATCACCAAGACAAGCAATAAAAAGATAGATCACCAAAATGAACAACAAAAAGATGATCACCAAAACAAACAATGAATAGATTGATCGCCAAAACAAGGGAATACTCACCAAAAACTAAGGATTATATCTTTCAAATAACTTTAATGTATTGGTTTGAATCTATTTTTCAAATGTCTTTTGTTTCAAAAAAAAAAATCATGACAAGATTATTGATAATACATCTAAATATGCTAAAATAAAATAATCCCAAAATAAAATACCAAAACTTCGAAAATTAAGGATTTACATGATGAAAATTTGTTAAAATAGTTGTAATTCGTACATGAAAAAGTTTGAAACAAAGTCTAATGTAATTAACATCATAATGGTAGATATGATCAAGCAAGGTTGTTCAAGTTCACTTGGTAATATTTGTTATCCATAAATATTTTTTGTAATTGTTGTATATATATTGTAAATGTTAAAATTATCTTTAATATATCCTTGTTTTGGGGCCCTTTTTTTATTCTAAAATCATTTATCTACAAAAGAAAGAAAATTGAAGGCAAAGAAGAATATTTTTCTCATAAAGGAGGGTGATGATAATATTTTTTAATGAAAGTAAATTTATTATGCAACATTTGCAACATTCACAAAAAAATGAATAAATGTAAAATCTTTAGATTACAATTATATAATGCCATGACTTGTGTTATATTGATTATAAATAAAAAATCACATACAAGTAAAGAATTATGGAAAATATTTTAAAATGTGAAAATATATAACATGTTCCACCAACAACTTTTCATTAGTAGTTGAACTGCATGTGTCGTTTTTCTAGAAATAGATGATGAACAAGTTGCAATCAATTTCCTATAATGCCTATATTGTCTATTAAGAAAATTTGATATTTTTTTTGAAAAAAAAAGGTTAACTAATTCTTAAATTCTTAAATAATTGTTAAAGATCACAAGAAGAAAATAATGCATAGAAGAATGCTATTGTTGAAGTAGTTGTTTTGTTTGTGAATAAAAAGGGTGTGTCTCAATAGTTTGAGAACACGACATTAATTTTTTAAACAATTCAACTTGTGTATTATAAATAACATTGTTGGGTGGGTATTTGATGCATCACTATACTCATGTTGGTTTTATGACTGGTTATTACTACATTTGATTGAGTTGAAGATTGATTTGTCATTACCTCTTATTCTAGTGCTTAAAATTATTTATTAAACTTTTCTAAAGTTCATGCTCGACACTTGAAATATTTGTTGTTCTCAATTACCAAGTGCCCTCATGTCATGCCCTAATGTCATGCCCTTGGAGTTGAAAATACAATTTGTGGTTCTTGGGTTGTTCAAGGTTTCAAAACCCACAACTTACCATGCTACTCATATGACTTTCAAACTAATGTAAAGAACATGTTGATTTCCCGCTAGTATATTTCAAGGTCACTCACATGTATGAATTTGTCATAGTAACTTTCAAGATCCAAAACTTCCCTGCCAAGCTATCAATTAGGCTTTTTGGATTTTGGAAGTTCCTTTCCAAGAATTTGTTTTTGCATTTAAAAACAAAATCTTTTCATTTTAATCTTTCATTATTTTCTTTTTCATGACTAATTGATGAAAGGTCATTTCAAACATTTCACAATTGTCGAGCTTTTTGATCATGTGCAATGTTTTAAATCATGTTGAAAAGGACATGCCACTAAATAATTTTTTAGTTCAAGTTTTTTCCTTGGGTTCGAGTCACCTATCTTTATTTTTAAAATAGTCATCTCAATGGATGGGCTTGAAAAACTTTGGAGAATAGCAATTATTGGCATGCATCACATAAACTCACATTGTAACAATACTAATGACATCAAATTGACAAGAAATGAAGATGAAAATATTAATAGCGTGTTGTACGAAACAAAGATTCATTTGAAGTTGGAGGCGTATGTCACTTGTTTGGTACACAAGAGCTTCATCATTTGTAAGAAGAACAATATAAAGAATTGACAATGAATTTGATGAAGCTATAAATAAATAAGTTCCAAATCAATTCATTGCTAGCACATTGGGACTCAAGAGAGAGGAAGCTAATATGCAATGTTATGAAAAATGGATATTGGTTGTAGAAACATTCAAGCAAAAGGATAAGGTTTCACCAAAAATGTCTAAACAAAATTATGACAACCAACAACATAACAAGAACAATGGAAAAATAACTACAATCATGGCAACAATAGTTACAATGACAAAGAAATTGATGATCGGCTCTAGGTAATCTTTTTGTTTGTTTTGCATTTGTCAAGTTTGTTTTTGGTCAAATAGTTTTCTAAGTTAAATTGAGCTTGTGTTGTAATTTTTTTTTCCCTCCCTGATCTTGGAGCAATGGAGTGACCATGGAGTGAGGTTAATTTAAAACCTTAACCCTTGGAGATGATGGAACCCCTAAAAATTTGTTAAACGCCATGTTTAAGGTTTTTGCCTTTGTTACACCTTCTTGCATTAAACTTAGCTTGTACCCTTGATTTGGCTTGGGTGTGTTGGGATGCACAATTGAAAATTTAGGGTTTAAGACTAAGGTAGATTTGGGGGATGTTTGAAAGTGGCACAATGGCTAGTAATTGGATTTGCACAAGGGTAGCTAGCAAATGCAAAGCCTTAAAGGTAGTGAATTATATTATTTCAATCTAAATGCATGTTTTACCACTTGGGTTCCACATTGTCGCACACTACCAATGACAATCAAATGATGAAAGAAAGAGTTGTTTTGTGGATATTAAGTTCCATTTGAATGACAATGCGTGTACCTTGAATTGAATTCAAATTGAATTCAAATACATTGCATGAAATTCTAATTCCATTGAATTGAATTTAAATTGAATTCAAATACATTGCATGAAATTCTAATTCCATTGAATTGAATTCAAATTGAATTCAAATACATTGCATGAAATTCTAATTCCATTGAATTTGAATTCAAACTGAATTCAAATACATTGCATGAAATTCTAATTCCACTGAATTGAATTCAAATTGAATTCAAATACATTGCATGAAATTCTAATTCCATTGAATTGAATTCAAATTCAATTGAATACAGATTCAAGTGAACTACATTCAAATTTCAAAAGTGAATTTCAAACATTGAATCAAATTCAAATTTAACTAAATTCAGTTCAAAAATTCAATAGGATTCAAACTCAATTGAATTGAATTGAAATCCAATGAAATTCAATTAACGAAAAAGGGAATGGAAATTGTTGGACAATGTATTGAAAATATGCTTATCACTTCCATCAGCCATGAGTATGGTGTTTGAAAAAAAAATATACAACTCCAAAAAAACACAAATCCAAAAAGATGTACACCTTTTCATTCCATTCAAGTCAAATTCCAAAACAAAATCTATTCTGGCATGACAAGACATCTTGTGCACCTTAAACCCATCTACCCTATACTAGCTCCGATGTTACCATGGCCACTGGAATTAGCAATAGATGCAAGATCTCAAATGATGGTTATGAACATTAAGGATCATGACAAATTTGCTGAGACCTAGTGAAGGCAGTAACACTGGTAAATACAAGCAAATCCCTCATTATAGTATCAGTGTGACCTGCTCTTTCTGTTTGCAAAATGAAAGTTTGGTGGAGCTGTTTCCATGTGTTGTTAGGTAGTGGATCAGTAATGTCTCTTGCCTGGCAAGTGGTGCACATATACTACATGAACAATAATGAAGGTGCTAGTTTTATGGTGAAGAAGAAGCTGGCATCATGCTGTTGAGGTTCATCTGAATTTGAAGCTGTTGTGCAAGATCAATCCTAAGGTATTCAGTGAGTCAACCCATAAGGTTAAGATGGTTAAGATGGCACTACAGTATTTTCTGTTGGTCTGAATACTGCCAGGACATATGTTATTGTTAGTTGTCAATCTATATACTTCAGAGTAGCTTCTCTCTTCAATAAAATACGGCTTTTCTCCATACATATTCAGATATTCACACAATACATCATGTTTAACAATATGATTTGCTAGTAAGAGATGACTTTGTGGACTCATATCACAATCATGTGAAAACATGTCCAATTCAGTGTGTCCAGTCACATCCTATCTTAACCATCAACCGCTTGCCCACAATAGTACACATTGTCACTTCCCGTTTTACACACAAACTAAGTTCCTGCTTCCAGTTCCAGATCCACTAGAAGGCTCTGTGTTTTGCCTCAGCTTCTAATGAAATTAAGGAACCAAATGGTGGTTTGTCCACCAAAACTCAGCTTCCTTCCTCCTCCCATCTGCTTCAGAATCCTTGAACTTACTAATCCACTGCAGAAGCCTCTGACATTTACCTGCAAAAAAAGTAGCACAATTACCACTACTCAGGCAAAGACAAATCCCCAAGAGCAAATGATCCAGAATAAGAGTCACAGCCAGCTGCAGGGTCAGACGACTTGTACATAAGAGTTTAGGTCGTACCCTACTGTTCAGGCAGCCTACAATCTTCCCAAGCATGGAAAATGTAGGGGGGCATGAAGGATGTGCAGAGAGTGTTCAAGAGGATGGCAACGTCATCTTGGACTGTTGTGATTCTGGGACATGTAGAATGTAGGCAAGGTCAGAAGGTGTTGGATCTATATCTAGAAAACTTCTACATAAGAGAGATGTATCCAGTTCCAGTCACCTCTATGGTGGGGGTGGCCGGGGGGTTTGCTTCATAAGCGAGTCAAACCGGTAGAAGAATAAGACTAGGGTAGATGAAAATGACCGAAATCAGGAAGAAAAATGCTCGAAGGAGATGAACAAGGATTCAAACCCTGCTACGACATATCATCATCCACCAACTTACCGACATTCAGAGCATAAAAAGAGAGCACAAAAATGTTTTTGCTCCAAATCCTCGAAACTCTTTTTATCATGGAAGAGAGGAAAAAAAAAAGAAGCACCTGTTCAGTGACGAGATTCCTTCTTGGCCGGAGAGCTAGCCAACTTGGATGTCATACCCTCCACAAACAAGTAGACGCCGAGCGCAGCCAGCGCGATGCCCAGCCCTGGAGCGGCGCGTCTCAGGTTATTGCTGATGAGGGGATGCTTGCGATACGCATCCCTGGCCGCCAAGAAAGATCCCTTGGCAACACGCGGCTTGCTACCGCCACTGAATCTGTCCAACGCCAGCCCTGCTCGGCTTCTACTCTTGTGATTTTGTGCCCCAAGCAAACGACGAGAGACGCGAGAAGTACCTTCTTGTCCTTTGCCCTGTTGTGTCCAGACGTTAGCCTCCAAGCCAATACTTTTAGGGTTTCCGATTGAGAACGAGAGCCAGATTGAACCTTCATCCACCAGCGCCCTACGAAGGATGGATAGATGCTGGGTGGATAATGAAAACACTTTTCCGTTGCGTTCAAGTTCACTAGCTAACCAACCAGTGTGGTTAACTCAGTTGTTGTTCTCTGTCAACTTTTTAACCCCCCAGCCAGGGGGTCTTTCATTCAGCTCAGTTGCTGTTTGTACGTCTAGTAAGACCTTTACTAAGTACCCAATACAAAAAGAGCCATATCGGTCTTCTTTGTCCTAGAGTAGCTCATGCGTCCTAGGGTTAAACCCCAAGACAAATAAATTATTTTGTCTTGTCAAAAGGCCAGGACCTAGTCCTTGGGACCCTGGCCTCCACACCTTAAGACTCTGTGTCTTAGGCCAAAGTGTCTTTAAGAGCCTAGGACCATAAAGGTTTGAGGGCCTAAGACAGAACGATTTCAAAGCCTAGGCCTTGATGCTTTTTCCAATCCTAAGACGGTAAGGCCTAGGATATGAAAAACATATTAGGCCTAGGACTTAAATCTATGATAGCTGCCTAGAACCAGACAAGAGCAGCTCGTGGAGCTTGCTGAGCTTGCCACCACCTCCCAGTCCTATACCCATCTCTTCTCCAACAGGATTGCCAAAGAAACCTCCAGCTGGTTGCACGACGAGCTCTTCAATTCTTTGAAAGGCTTCCACTAAGCTTCCAAGCTTTTTTGAAAACTTCAACAAACTTGTTCATCCGCAGAAAAAAAACTCTATGAAAAAGATGGCACTTATCAAGTGAAGGAAATAGTTAGCTTTTACAACTTTACAATTTATAACCTAAAAGTTTTCTCAAGAACTTTTTCTTCTAACTATGACAAAGCTTCCTATCCCACCATTAAGATGCATGTGTGTGTGTGCCCACACACACACACAAAGTGTTTCTTAGAGAAACAAAAATTGCAGAAAGTTGCAAAACATGCAAAATGGATAAGAAGGACAAAAGGATGAAGGGATTCAGAAACAGGAAGCTTGAAAAGAGAAACAATGAAAGCTTTGCACAAATAATGATGGTGATTTGTAAACTATAGCAAAGTGAGGGCCAATCCTCAAAAATAAAAATAAAGTCCTCAACAATTACTATCATAATCACTTTTCTAATCACATTATGATCTACCTACATATGGCCACATAAACTAGGGGGCTATGTAGTAGGAGGTTAAATAGGTTAAGCCTACCTACCTTCCTACCTATGAACTGTCTACCTATTTACTTACTTATCATTGGGCTACGTACCTACTTATCTACCTATGAATCCCCTACTTAAGTATCTATTTACTTACTTATCATTGGGCTACATACCTACTTATCTATCTATGAATCCCCTACTTAAGTATCTATTTACTTGGGGAATTACTTATCTACTTATTTACCTTGGATAAGGGGCTATCAAAAGCTTTCATGGGGGTTGGCATAGGGCCATCTTAAAGTCTACCTAGGGGCTGCTTAAGGACCATTTAGAAGGTTACATAAGACTTACTTAGCTATAAAAGGACTTCTTAAGTTAAGGGATACCTAGGGGCTACTTATGAGGTTGCATAGGGAGCTAGCTATTTAAGGGTCACCGAGGGATTTGCTCATGGGGTTTTTTAGGGATTACCTAAAGGCCTATCTTGGTTAAGAATTTCTAAAAGATTATTTTTAGGACTATTTTAAGGCTACCTAAGGGGTTATTTAAAAAACTACCTAATAATTTCTTAAATTACAAAATATTTAGAAAGCTATTTATGTGGTCGGGCTAAATAAGAAGCTATCTGATAACTACTTAATGGGATACTTAAGGATTACATAAATTTTTTATGTAACCCTTCACCTAACCTTTATGTATCCCATAACCTAGGTAGGACCCTAGGTGAACCCTATTAGTTCCTCAGAAGTCCTTAAGTATCTCATAACTTAGGTTGACCCCTAGGTAGTCCCTAGGTAGCCTTTTAAATATGTCTTATGTAGACCCTTTCGTAAGCTTTTGAAAACCCTTAGATAAGGCCCTAGTTATGTTTATGTAACCCTTTGAATAGCTTTGAATATTCCATAGTTTGCGTAGGTTTTTAGGCGTTTTCATGAATTTCATAGGTAAACCCTAAGTAATTCCTAAGTAATATTTAGGTATTTGATACTTAAATAAACCTTTAGATAGTTCCTGGATAAAACCTAGGTAGTTCCCTTACAAAACCTTCAGGTATTTCATAATTTAAAAAATCCCTAGCTAACCCCTTAGGTAAGCTTTGTGTTATTTTCCTTAAATATCCCATAACATAAGTAGGACCCTAGGCAAACATTTAAACACAACCAAAACATAAGAAACCTTAGTTATATTCTCTTGACATTGCCTCATCCTGCCTTTTGATTGTCATCCTCAATTTTAAAGAAATCCAAAGTTATGATCTTAAATTTTCCCAACTTTCTAGATAACTTTACTAGTTGAGTCCAATGTTGGGTGGGTATTTGATTTTGTTAATAACTAGCAATTCTGATTTTTTAAAAATAACATTTATAATCAGAGAACTGTTGGTTCCAAGTAGTTCGAAAATAATGAGGATTAAAGAACCAGCCGTCCCAATTATTTCAAAAAACATCTAAGACAGTGCAAAAAAATGATAGTTTTTTGGGCGATTATTTCATTTAAAATCATATTGAAAAGTGCGATTACCATAATACCTTGGCAACTTGGACGCTGATTATTATATTATTTTCTTTAATGTGCAAAGTTTTCAAAAGTATTTTTTCTAAGAATTAAAAGTTGTAAAAAAAAGTTTAATTATTTTTTGCATTCAAGAATGTTCTGTTTTGACATGAAAATTTCATAATTAATCGATTAATTATTCTTTTTTAATTAGAACTACAGAATTGTATATTACTGATTTTTTTTCATTAAAAACATAATGAACTTGAGTAATGAAAAACTGCAAGAGTTCTTCTTGTGTAGGTGCAAAACTTATTCAAACATGAGATTCAATCAGAGATGAGGAATCACAAACTTGTGGGAGAAGAAGCTCCATCTGAAGGTTTTGAAATTTTGCATCATTCACACCATCTTCCAAGCTTTTTATAATCTATGATTTAATATGGTAAAATAATGACCAATTTAAGAATGTTTTTTTAAGAACCTCCCATTTACAAGTACCATCAATGTTTTATTTTGTGGTGAACTATTGCAAAATTTTGTTGTTTGTTGGGGAGAGCTACAACCACAATAACCGGAGTTTCAAGCTCCAATTTGCCACTTATGATGCTCTTGGATGAAGTTTAGGGTGTTAGATTGTAAATTAATTAACTAATTATTGAACAGAATAATAAATATTCATATTTGCCCCTTTTGTTGTGTATGTCAGAACCGGGTATTAGATTTCTCAAAACCGCGGTCATGAACAGGTAGAACCGGTAAGATATCCGCCGGGTTCTTGCTAAACCAAGTGCTGTTTTTGCAGGCAGGGTTTTAGGGCGCGATGTGAGCTTTTTTAGGGTTTGCAACATTTGCTGCAACAAAGAAGAACGCAGAGAGCGGGCGAGCGAGCAGATTGCGCGCGAGAGAGCGAGAGAGGCAGAGAGGGAGGTGCGGCGCAGACGCGGACAATTCCTGACATGGGTCGAGTACCATGGCGTCGCTCTCTGGATCTTCTGTATCGCTTCTCTTTGGGTCGGCCGGTGAACGGGCCGTCTCTCTCTAGTGCCGAGGAGGTGCATGCAGCGTCGAGGTTGTCGTGGATGTATAAAGGGACAACGACGGGCGGAGCGTCTTCCTCTCGTGACAGGGATTTGTGGACCTTAGCCGGTCGGAACTTGGATGTGTTGAGCGGTGGAGCGGCATGTAGTGGTCGTGGGGGTTCAATTGGATTCGGGGTTGGAGAGCCGTGCAGAAGGAGACTGTTATGGACAGGAGGAGGGAGGAGAAGCTTTCATGCCACAGGTGTGCAGCGGATGGCAGCAGCGCAGCAGAGGGATTATTATGAGATTCTAGGTTTGCAGCGGGGTGCTACACAGAAGGAGATCAAGACGGCTTATTACTCCTTGGCTAAGACGCATCACCCGGATGTGAACAAGGGCAATCCGGATGCGGAGAAGCAGTTCCAAGAAGTGCAGCAAGCGTACGAGGTGCTGAAAGATGAGGAGAAACGAACCATGTACGATCAGGTTGGACATGATGCTTATCAGCAAGCTGCTGCAGGCGGTGCTCCTGGTGGTGGGAGTGGATTTGAAGGCTTCTCTGAAACTATTTTTGGAGATATGTTTTCTGGAGGTATGGATGAGATGTTCAAGCAAGCATTTGGAGATCAGGGGGGACGGCGCCATGTCCAGGTGACTGTGCCGTTAACATTCATGGAGGCTGTACAAGGCTGTACCAAAAACGTAACCTTCCCGGCTTCTGTGCGATGTCAATCCTGCAGTGGGACTGGTTTACCACCAGGAGTCAAACCCCAACCCTGTAAAACTTGCAGGGGCAAGGGCAGGGTAGTGATGCAGCAAGCCTTCTTCACATTTGAGTCGACTTGCTCATCGTGTGGTGGATCAGGTCAAAGTGTGAAGGATCGCTGTCGAACATGTAAGGGCCAAGGAACAGTCAGAGGCACAAAAGAAGTTGAAGTGAACATACCTGCTGGTGTAGAAACTGGTACAACTCTGCAAGTGAGTGGAGAAGGAGGAGAAGGTGCAAGAGGTGTGCGGTCCGGAAATCTTCGCATTCAAATTCAGGTGATGAGTGATCCTGTGTTCAGGAGGGAGGGAGCCGATGTTCATGTGGATGCAACCATCAGTGTTGTTCAGGCCATTCTCGGTGGTCAAGTGCAAGTGCCTACTTTGACAGGTGATGTTGTTCTCAGGGTTAGGGCTGGCACACAACCTGGTCAGAAGCAAGTTCTAAGAGGCAAAGGTATCAAAGTGCTAAACTCAAAGCATTACGGCGATCAGTATGTGCACATCAATGTTGTCATTCCAGTTGATATCAATGAACACCAGCGGTCACTCATTGAGGAGTTTGGGAGGTATGAGAATGCAGAAGCTGATCAAGCTGCTGAAGGGAGTGGTTGACACCCACATTTTATCCCCAGTGCAATCAATTTTACTTTTATTCAAGGTAAGTCTCTCTACTTTGAAGTGAAGTTCGGTGCATAGCTTCTCAACCTGAGATTGTTGACAACTCCCTTCAGGTTAGTCTTGCAATTGTGAGGGTGGTGAGTTCTTTGCAGTCTTGCTCTGAGAGAGAGAGAGGGAGGGAGAGGGAGAGGGAGAAAACGAGGAAGAGGGTGACAGTTATGCATCAGCAACTTCGTAGGTATTTTAATTAGAAAAAATACACCCTTCTGATAAGACAGGAAAAGAAGCTTCCACTAACTCAGAAGTGGATCTTCATAGATTACTTAAACCTTTCTCAATTGTGAGTATGGATTTCTCAATTCTCATGAGGGTTATCATTTAATCTTTTAATCTACAGTTTCCAAATTGGTGGAATCTAAGGTTGCAGATATTTAGTTAATCAATTTGTTTAGCTGGTGTTTGGGAAGGAGCAGGCATGCATGAGGTACTTGGTTTGACTGTGGACTGTTGAATACAATTGTTGTTCCCTCCTCATTTTACTCTTTTTCTCCAGCTGCAAGGATGCTAGATCATGATGCCCTCCTATCAATATCTACTGATGCTGCAGCTGAGACACAACAAATTTTCTTGACTGCAAATCCATTTTGCAATTGTGAATGATAATACTGTCCCACTTCTGCCCCTGACCACACCTATACGGCAACAGGATAAACCTGCATGCATGGAACTAATTTGCAACCAATTATATTTGTATTTGTATCAATTGGTTAGCTTAGCACACCAAGCAGGTGTCATTACTGAGGATTGCTGAGTACAATCATGCTTCTTGGTGGGTGTGTTTAGGGACTTAAGTTTTCCCCTCAACTGAAAAAGAGAGTTTTTTTGTAAATGCTTTCATTGGGTATGTTGTATGCTGTTGTTCTAGCCTAACTCCTAGGAAGGTAGACCAGGAATGTTCTGAAAAGAAAATGGATGGGTGTTAACAGTAAAACCACTACCACCCCTAGAGAACCTCTTAGCTGACCCTTGAAGTTTGATAGAGTGCCACCTACAGAATTATCCATGTCCCACACCTAATGGATATATCAGCAGACTCTTTTGCTGGCACATATACAATATGGAAAATGATTATAATGGACAATGAGCTATGTTAAAGTCTCCAAATTCAATAAGTGTTCTAGGGCGTGAGCCTTACGAATTCCAATAGATGCTCACATACCAAACCCATTGTAATGTTGCAGTGACTGTCTTATGGGTTCTGCACACTAGATTATTCACAAATGATTGAAAATGTTGAATATCGTTACTGACCAGTACATTGCTATTTGGACCTGTCTCTGAAATGGTTACAGTGTACATTGAAAGGGAGAGGAACAGATCAAGTACAACTGACTTCACTCCATACTAGGGAGAATATTCTGTTCAGGAAAATGCAATCTGATGATATCGAGGAGAATTACAAAGAGAAAGGATGTGTGACATATGTCACAAAATCAGACAAGAAGTAATTCACTCAATAAGTATTTCCCTTGCAAATGCAAGTGCACTTGAGAATAAATTACATTTTCCATCTTCATATTAAAACAGACTTAAGCAATACAACAGGCAAACATAACTGAAAACAAAACTGCTTATGAAAGCCTTGAATTAAGACAGTGTTGAAAGGAAGACATGGCATACACACAATAGAAAGAGAGCATGCTGACTATGCAGCAGCCTCCAGCTTTGAAGCTTCCTCAAAGCTCTCCCCCTCTACTAAATCAGGAACATCATCATCATCCTCATCTTGTGTGCCTGCACTTTGTTGCCTCTGGAACTGCTGTGCTATCTTCTTCAAATTGACCAAATTGTCTGGGCCTGCAAATTCAGTGTAATGTGACATGAGAAACAACAGTACTCATTTGTGACAACATTTCTTCCACAAACCCAGCATTAAAACTTAGCAATTGCTGGTACTGATCATAGCCATCTTCATTATCACTGTTTCAATTACCTTGGTCCAATAGAGAGATTCAGTAGGATGTTCCATTTGGGTGGCTAGAATTCCACTTCAATGTGAAACCCTGTCTACTAGAGAGCTAAGCTGAACTTACCAAGCTGGTTGATGATCCCTGGCAAAAGGTCCTGAAGTTCTGTTTCACCAAAGCAAGACCAAGAGGCTAAAAGTCAGGAGCCAAACCCCTAAACCCTAAATGTAATGTAAAGCTGTATTTAAAGCCTAATCCAGAAACACAGAGCAGATCATATTCCACACACAAAAAGACATACAATTACAAAGCATCTATATCTTTCTCTCAGATTAAGGCAGAGACATACTCTTTGTTTGTGGAGCTCCAGTGACAACCCATGTGTTGGCAGCAATGGAGGCTTGTACTGCAGACAACAGAGAAGAAACAAACAATGCATGATCAGACAAAAGAGTTTGAATTCTGATTTGCAAGTACTTGGAACAAAGAAACAAGATTAATTTCAAGTAGGGAAAAAAAAACCTACATGAGTTCAAGAACATAGATTGCTGAGAACAAGCTGTGATTAAGAAGCCCTTATAGATGCTCTTGTGGTTCCTAGAATTACACTAAACTACAAGCATTTGCAATAAGGACATGTTGTCAACACCATGCAATTTCACTTGTATGTAGAAATATGTCTTTCATAAGAATAGAGAAATCTCCATTCTCACGATAAAGAAGAAAACAGCAAGGTTAACACTTCCTCCGGAAGCCACAGAAAGAACCAAACAAGGGGAGACAAAAAACAAAACAAAAAACGAAAAACACACACCGCGGTATGAACAAAAGTGCCAGTCTCACGCCTGTTCAGGGACCATCAACAGTAGTATGTATGATAGTGACTTAACTATCACAACTTCCCCACTGACTTCATCAGCTCCCTACAGTGGGTAAAGGCCAGTGACAAGCACCATCCTGCGAACTGAGTTTCTGTTGCAATTCCGGAAGCAATGGGAAGACTCAGCCATACTACTGGCTAGCAACAGACCCCACAGCAAAGACTAGACAAAGAAACAAAGAAAAACAGAAAGGGAAAAGAACAGGGGAAGACAAAGAACAGGGGAAGACAGGGGAAGACAAAGAACAGAGGAAGACAAAAACAAGAACAAGAACAAGAACAAGTGGGCTTACAGGAAGCTCCCCACTTACATGACCCGAAGCAAAATCATTCTGAAAATGCCAAAAGCAGAAATTCCAAACAGGAATTTTTCGTTAAGCACCAACCCTCTAGTTCTCTTTAGAAGAACTTTAAAAGGGTAGCCTTTTGCCTTCAGAAAGACAATAAGATTGACCATCTGGAAGACAAAAAACTTCTTACAACTGCAAAGTCTCAAGAACCTGTAAAATTGACTATTGATAACCCCCAGCTTCGCAGTCATTGAGATATTGGAATGAACATAAGGCATTCTAATCATATCAATACCTGCATACTCTGGTTGAGAGCGTTTGTCAAAAATGTCACAGGATAAACCTTGAGGACTCTGGCTCACAGTATGTAGAAAGTGCAAAAGGGATTTAGCATTGCTGCATAGAATTTCTTGAGAATTAGGACTGGTAGCTTTACCCTTGGGATTCACAAAGTGAATGACAAATTCATCCTTGAAGATGTTGACTTCCTCAATGCCAGGAATGGTGTTGACCCCCAGCCTCTTCAGTGTGCTCTGCAACCTCTTGTCATCTGTTGTGGTGGCCTTGTGCACCGCTTTTTTCTTCCTGAAGAAACCACAATGCAGTCTTTTTCAAAACCCTAGCAATTGTTGGACACAGCATAAATACAACCCCGAATGGATTGGCTCAAAAGCAGCCTACTGGAATTGAAACAGAAAATTTAAGACTGAAGTGCACGAATTATTGCGGCAAGAAACTCCATCTCAAAACACCTTCAAAAGTAAGCTACAGAAGCTTCGAACCCTAAAAATGTTAATAACAAAATCCGAAAACAACCCACCAGAAAAAGAAGAACCCACAACAAAAACAACAAAAGACAATGACAGAACCCAGAACATTCTTGACTCTGCCCCAGGAAAGCGTGAAGAAAATTCTTTGCAAGAAAGAAAGATCTCTCTCATTGCCGCAAAACTTGAGAACCCTAAACTATATAAACTAAGAAAACAGCAGTTGAAGGGGATGGGTGAAAACAAGCAAAAACAAAAACAAAATTGGATTCGAGGTGCACCTTCTGACGCTGCCCTTTCCGCCAGTGCGGACAGCGCTGGCCATCTTCATGAGCTTTTCCTTGTTCATGGTGCCAAGCGATGGCGCTGCGGTGAAGTAGCTCACAAACAACGCGAGAGGAGGGAGGCCTCACGGCGTAGAAGCCCGGCTTTTCTCCGGCGTCCCCAACTCCTCCCCCACCCCCGACCCGTTCCGTTTGGACCGGACCCAACCCAGGTCTTCAAAACAGACATAGGCCTCGAAGTGGCGTCATTAACATCTCGAATCCAATTAGTGACTGAGATGTCAAAACATTTATGACCGAGATCTCAAATTTTGGTTTGAGATCTCAAACCATTTATAATCGAGATCTCAAATTTTGGCTTGAGATCCCAAATCATTTATAATCAGGATCTCAAAATGATTTGAGATCCCAAAACCATTTGTAACCAAGATCTCAAAAATGATTTGAGATCTTGAACCATTCGTAACCAAGATATCAAAAAATGATTTGAGATCTTGGAGTTTTGAGACCTCAGTTTGTTTGAGTTCTTAAAACCATAATTAGGTTTGTCATGTCAAGTCCTGGAGTCTTTATTCGAGGACTCCCAATACTGCAGTCTATTGCTATGTTTATTTTTTTGGTCAATTTTGCGATGTAGCCCAAAGTGGCGATGATCCAGATGAAGATTTAGCCACATTTCGCTACAAGCTAAATTTGAAAGTAAAATTTATCAAACATCCTTCTAGATTTTTGGCAACATACTTGAACCATGTATAGAAATCTGGCGATTTTGTTAAAATTTGGTGAAACTATGGCTATTGAAAATCTCAAAAAGCACTTGATTTTAGCACTTTTAGTTTTTAATATAGCTTTTTTGGCTATATATATGTAGCCACCAAGAAAAAGGCTGGTTTCTAGAGAACATTGCTTATGCATTTCTTATTTGCTAGCCAGTTGATCCTAGACACTATTTCCTACCTGATTTTGGGTTTCCACCAGGCTAAACACAAGACAAATTTGTGCCAAAAATGATTAAATGCTGAAATTGCCAAAAAAGAATCCAATGTTTTTTTAGGAAGCTTTAAGGCATTTGCAAGAATATCCACTTTATTTTAAATGAATGAATGTTTAAATGTTAGTGTTTACTAAGTATGACTTTTTACTTAGTTTTTTTCTTCCTTTTTTCGATTCAATGTCTTTTTCTTTTTTCTTGCTCTTCAAATTTGATGTGTTTTTTCTCTTTAGCTGTTTTGGTGTTTTTTGGTTTTGATATATGTGTGGTGGTGTAATGTAAAGATGGAATTAACAAAATAAATTTAGGGTTCCAAATTTTTTAATTCAATTTTTTAAAGTATAGTTTACAATATACAAGCTTAGAATGTAGTATAAACTTAGATGGAAGATGAAGATGTTAGATAAAATTGTGTATTTTTTTATTTTTTCAACTTTGATGAAGCTTTAAATCATGTCCCATGTTTGGAGAATATTCGAAGCATGGATTTTCATATTTTCATATGATTTCAAATTTAATTATTCTCCATCAACCTTTTAAAAAAAATTCTAATACTTTTTTAATCGAATTTTTCAGTTGTTCCTCCTAAAAGCATTGGCTCATGCACTTCTCTTATTCACACTCTTTGTTTTCAATCTCCTTGTTTTCTTTGCATTTTCAATCCTTGTATACTTCATCACCCTCAACCTTTCCCTCCACGTTTCCTCCCATTTGCACTTCCACCTCCCCTAAGGATGATGGAAGAACAAATTGTTTTTAAGAAATAAAAAATAAAATAAAAAAGCAAACATAGATGCCTCTTAAACCTTGACATTCATCCCATTAAAATCTCATATTCAATCTTTGTACATTAAAAAGAAAAGATCACATCAAGTTGGAAGAAAAAGAAGAAGAAAGCTTTAAAAATAATTAAAGTCTTAATAAGATAATTAATTTATTTATTAAAAGTAGGCCAAAAAAATACCCAAAAACCTTTTAACATTCACATCAGTAAAATATCATTTTCAATTTATAAACTAACTAAAGAAAATCAAATGTTTCTAGTTGGAAAATGAAGAATAAAACAGCAAAATGGAATAAAAAGATGGAAATTACTTTTAAAAACCACATAAATCCTTTTTCTAATGTAAAATGAAATTGTAAAAAACAACAAGATACTTCTTAAATACTAATTTCATTAAAATCTCACCTTCCATCTCCATAAATTAAAGAGGGAAAATGTATCTTGAATTGGGAGAAGGGAAAAACACATCAATTTGAATGAAGGGAAAGAAAATTGCAAAGAAAACCACATAAGTTCCCTTGAAACCTTAAATTTTACTTAATAATAATAACATAAAATTCCATACGATTTGAATTAAGTTCATTGTGAATGATATATATTTTGTCAAAAATGTATGGACGTTCTTTTGTTAGTAGTTTGTATAAAAAATTCAATGAAAGTTTTTGTTTTCATTGCTTACCCTAGCAAAAACCCAAAATTGGATGAGAGATATTGCCAAGGCCAACTAAAATGTCAATCAATCAAGCAAGCAAATAAAGTTATGATAGAACAATGTTGAAGTGTTGAAGTTAATATTAACCTTCTTTTTTGTATCAACTGTAACCTTGGGCTCATGACTAAAGCTAAGACAAAACAAAAGGAAAATACAAAGTACCTTTATCATTTCTGCAACAAACTACTAAATAATTTTATATTTTAACTTCAACACTTGGTTTTTTAATTCTGAAAATTTTGAAAGATAACAATTATACAAAATAATAAATATTGCCTTGTCGATGTTATGGAACAATCTAATGTGTCTAGGTTTCTTTAGTTTTAAGTTGATGTCATGGAAGGTCTGTGGTTCAAAACCTAACAATTGAATTTTTTATTTTATTAAAATCTTGTCTTTTAGCACAAATAATCTATAATTTTTCAAATTTTCAACCAAAAAAAATTCATTTATGTTGAAATGGTGAAGGTATTATGGTAGAATAAGAATTAACTAAAGAAAGGGAAGGACCAAAACACATTCCCTTACGAGAAGGAAGTGTGGGAATGTAAGAGGGAGTCATCTAAACTCCCCAGTGCATTCTCATTTTTGAGAATTTGGAGTCTTAAAATATCCCATAACTCTGGAATACGGTTTCAAGGACCAAACCTTGGACCTAAATTAGATCCTTTTTAAACTATTGGAAATCTTTTGAAGATTAAATATATAAAGTGAGGTCACATTTCCAATATAAAGATTTGAAACTCAAGTTATGGTTAGTGGAATGATCAAAAATCAATTTACTAATTTGATTCCTAGGCATTAAAATGTTCAACAAAGATATCAAAGCAACTCGATTTCAAAGCATGGCATTTAGATAGAAAGTTATTTGGAAGGGAACCCTTCCAAATAATTTGACAATTTTGGAACTCCCATTTTGGAGATTCAGAAATTTATATCATTTCAATGTAGTCCATGTCAATTGCCATTTTCAACATATACCAAAAGGAAAAAAACGGTGACACTTCCCAAGTCTAAGTTATGATATATTTTGTGATTTCATGTTAGTTCATGGTTTGTTTATGGATCAATTTGGCTTCAATTTGCATTAACTGCCCCCTTTTTTTAAATTGTGCAATTTACTTTCACCTTGAAGTCAATTTAATAAGCTCAACCTAATCCCATCTTGGATTTTCCATGATTTGTGCACATTTGTCTTTTTTGGACATCTACAACAATGTATATTTACTATGTTAATTATTTGTTATTGGATGTCTTTTTTAGCCACATGTTTGAGCCAATCAATTTGTTTATTTTTTATCTTTCAATCCTTTAACAATACACAAGTTCCACACATGGTTTGATGGATGACCTAACATTAAAACATTGGGATTGTTGTGATAGTTTGGCCAATTTATAATAAACAATTAACATAGTCACAATAAAAATTTATTGATTATTTTCAACTTATATCATAAATTATTCCTAATATGTTTTAGGATAAGTAGTGGCCTAAATAACCAAATGTGGTTTATGTTAACATGGATACAACCACAAAGAATTTCAAAAGTTAATTTAATTATAAATTGTGAAAAAAGTAAAGCTTTTAAATTCATTCAAAAGGTATGTGTTTAAGTTAGTGATAATTTTGTTGCTACAAATATAGGAAGTTGAAACCAATGCAATGACCTTCATCATGTGAATATTATACCTACAATCAATGATTTGTAAATTTTGTGAAAATATTTGATTTTTTTGAACAAAGCAGTCAACAACCCCAACATGATATATTTCAAATTTTCAACAATTAATTATAAGTATATTAGGTATCCCTCGTATCTTAAATTCATTAAAGTCATCCATAAGATACCCCAAATTGAAAGCATCAAGCCCTGTTTTGGTGGAATTTGGAATGAAATCAATAGTCAAGATGAAAACAATATGTAAGAAAACAAGAAAGGACTAAACAATTTTCTCAACTAAATTGATCCTCATAAGAGTGTCACCCCCCAAATTTAGGATTTGCCTTACCTACACATCTCCACTTGCTTGTCATATTATTTATTAAATCATGTTTTGTTAATATAAAATTCTACAAATATTGTGGATTGATATACAATTTCATAAAATGATACTCATTTTGCTTACTTTGTTACTACATTCAAATTAAGGATGAAACATAGATTACATGGTCAAACTAAGGAAAAAATAGAATGACTTGAAAAATAAATTTATTGTCATAATCAAGTTACATTAACTATCACAAATAATAGGGTTCAATTCTATGAAAAGTCAA
Source organism: Sphagnum tenellum (assembly GCA_963921925.1). Lineage (NCBI taxonomy): Eukaryota > Viridiplantae > Streptophyta > Sphagnopsida > Sphagnales > Sphagnaceae > Sphagnum > Sphagnum tenellum. The sequence continues at coordinate 2,039,737 of OY998159.1, forward strand.
CAAGGCATGGGTTTTTTTTTCTTTTGTAAAAACTTGCCTTCTTGAAACTATTTAATGCCAAACATTAATAGTAGGTATAGTATGATGTCTATGGCATTTATGATGCACAAAGGGATATATATATATAGTATATTAATGGAAGGAGGTGCATGGAGTATTTATTTATTTATTATGAACTATGGTTGAAGGTTGTATTTACAACTTGTGTGCAATTGTTGAATATGTCATAAATACTATGAAATGAAAATTATAATACATTGGAATTAAATGTTTGTATCACATGATACAAAATTTTCAATTATGTTTCCTTAAGTCAAAATGGATGAAAAATTTGTAAATCATATTATAAAATTGTATCAAATTCCATTGATTCTTAATTCCAAATATTGAATAACATGAAAAGACAATGATTTCCAAAGATTGTTTATAATATTCAATTTTTTGTTTTTTTTTCTTGGGCTTGTTTTCTTTTGCTTTTTGGTTAATTTGGAGTAAAGGTTTTATTCATGATGTATTTTGCACGATACATATCCTGCACATTTAACCCCTATTAAGGACATTATGATGATTAAATATTAAATTGTGTATTGAAAAATCTTATGCACATTAATGCATTTTTTTGTTGGAAAATTGAAACATAAATTGTATATTTGTGTGTTTAGCAAGTATTCTTCAATAATAGGTTTCTATTATTGCATGGAATGGAGGAACACATTGTTTGACAAAGTTTTGCTTCATATGGTTCATGTGATACAAACTGGAAACCTAATGTTTTACATTAGGTTTAATTATACTTGACCTTACATTAATTTATTATTCTTCAAATTGTGAAAACAAAGATTGCATGGGTTAATATTCAAGATATTAGACCATGAACAAATATGAATGGATAGGGTTATGATTATGGAATGTCTTTGGAATACATAACCTTCAAAAGGGGTTAGCTTAGTAGCACAAAACATATAAGTTCTATCAAGACATGTAATGTGACGCATTATGAAAGGAAAATGTCACATTCGATTTTTACTTACATTATTCAATTAATTAGGCATATCCGATTCACCCTGCACATATTCAAGTAACATTGTAATTTTTAAAAATATATTTCCTTTTTGCCAAAACAATAGTTATGTTTAGTTGGATCAACATATTATGGAATGGGTGTTATGTTCCATCTATGATCATGTTTAGCTTGGTAGGGTGAGATGCCATTTTGTCATGTCATAATGAGTTTTATTAAGGCTTGTTCCATATTTAATTGGTGTTCCCCACTATTGATTCACATCACAAGTGGAATTCCCTAAACCAAAAATGAAACTAGTAGATGACTACTTGTCCCAACAAAAAAAATCCTTTAAATAATAGGTACCTAAACAAGATACCAAAATCAATTGCCTATATACAAGAGAACCTATCACATATTGTAACAAAATCCCAAAGGTCAATAGGTTGCAAGCATCAAGAGAATCTTTGGGCCTAATCGTGAGTAATTAGTTTCAATGAAAATGAGATTTGAACCTTGAAAGAGTTAGTGGTTCATGTAGTCACATTCATTGATCTTTTAAAACTTTTGGCCCTTGATTCCTTGCCATAACTTGTACATTAGAAATAACTTATAGGTCAATGTGCATGTCAAGACTTGATTGAATTATTCAATAATGCCACTTTATATGCGTTAAATTGACAATGGCCAATGATTTGACTTCCCATAAAATTATCAATTATTATTGGGGCTAGGTGAATATTTTATTTTAAAAAAAACCTTGAGATAAATAATTAGAATTGAAAATTTCCAAACTTCAAAGAACCCTTAGTTTTATGAAGAACCAATGTTTTTGTGAGTGGCAAAAACATGTGTAGGTAAATAGGATTATGAATGGGAAATATGAGATAAGTAAGTAGGTAGGTAAAATTATGAGTGGGAAATATGAAGGAGGTAGGTAGGTAGGTAGGAAAGATTTTAATCACCTTGAGATGCATAGTTTCAGGGCTCACGTTGTAAAGGAATTCGTAGAGCTCGTAATACAAAGGTCTTGTCTCATCATTTTGCCCAGAAACAAGCTTTCCAAAAACAAGCTTGTTTTTTAGATGCACATTGGAGATGTTGGATTCTTGATTTGGCCTTTGAGAATATCGTGTCAAGATAATAGCACCAGCTGATAAACCTATAACTTCCAAATGCTTGTCATCTTCAAGAATCAAATCCACAAACTTGTTCCATAAACTAGTTTTGGAGAAAAACTTTGGAGCAATGTTGTTAGCTTCTTGGATCAACTTCCAAAGATCTCCTACTAAATAAGGTTCAAGAGCTTCTTGGATCAAGTTGTCATGTTGACGAATATGCAATTTCAATGTTCTATGATGCTTTGAATAAACAAAACTTCTAATCATTTTCTTTGAAATTTTGTCTCGTGCCTAAGGTACAACAAACATGTTGATCAATGTTATCATAATGGCGAGCAAAATTTTCCATTTAAAGATAACAAATTGATATGATTCTTGGAATATAAAACTCATTTCCACCAAATGCGAAAATGTGTTAACTATGTAATTAGGGATCACTTGTAAGATTGGTCGAAGAACCAAAAGTTGATTTTACATTATTTATGTGAGGTAAAGCACCTGGTCTTGGAATTGGTGAAGATATATGTTTCTCATGGGTCCCAATAACATTCTTTCTTCTTCTATTTGCTTTTCTTCCACATCAACAAGTTGAAGATCTTGTGTATTAAGCTTATGTTCAAGGTTTGTCACTATTTTGGACAAGTCATACATCTTGACCTCCAATTCCTCATTTCTTTGTTCCTCTACTTTGTATTTTAGTGCAAAATCTTGCACCCTTTCTTTAGGAGTCAAAACATGATTCAATGTATTGTTCTTTGATTCTTGTTGATTGCCATAATCATCTTTTGATGACTTATTTGACAATGAATCTTTTTTGTCTATTGATTGCTCATCCTTTCCACAAAGTAAGCATTTGTATAAGTTGGGTTTAGGTCGAAGCTCATCAAATAGGACTCCCTCAAAATTTGGAAACCCATTTGCATCCTCAAGTGGGATTTTCACAAGGTCTTGTTGTTCACCCACTTCTTGTTTTTCAGCAAGAGCATCAAGACTATGAAAATGAAGAGCCTTCATAGTAGGGACACAATCTTGAACATCAGTAGGGTACCCAAAAGTACTACCTTGTAGTTGTGACTTTTCCATTTCCACTGAACTTGTGCAATTATGTGTGTGCAACAAATTATTTCATTGGAATAAGGGGGGAATGATAAATTCTATGGTTCTTTAAATCTTGTGTGGCGATCATGGTTGTAAGAATTTCCATATCTATTATTGTGATGCCAAGTTATTCTATTCTCGTGGATATCCAATTGGGGAGTAGGACTCTCTTGTGATGTAAGGAGCGGGGCTGCTTTCTCGTCGGGGAGTAATTATAGTTGGAATCCTTTCTGGTGGTTCCAAGATGTCATACTCTGCTTTTGTTATTGGCTCACTTGCTCGTCTCAAATTCCTTCCTTCCCTTGTCGTTGCATTCTCACCAGTTGAATTCTCTGTGCCTTCTTGATCTTTCCGATATATCCTCAGAATTGTTGTTCTTTCTTCGCTTGAATCTGAGCTCCCCACATCTTGTTGTTTATCTTCAAGTTTCTCAAACATATCTTCCTTTAGAGGGCTTGCCATTCCATAGCCTGAGTTTGTGGACAAGTGCAAGAATGTCAAAGTAGAAGAAGACTGGATGAAATTGAAAGAAAGATTTTGAGTTGAAGCTTCTTCAATTTGTGATATATCTAAAAGGCAACTCAAAAAGATCTTTTGAGTCTTGTACATGGAGACATTGGGGGCATTCAAGACAGATTGGGTGGGGTTTTGTTGAGAAGGGTTTGGAAAGAGGAAATATTGAGAAGGAGGTGGTTGTGATGTGGTAGGGAAGCCCAACTGCCTCCATAACTGTTTTCTCTTGGTCCCCAGAATCTGACCACCTGAAGAATTGCTATCTGGAGGTGCACCTTTTTGTTGTTGGCCTTCCTTCCAGACTCCAGTGGTAGTGAAAAGGAATTACTCCCTTCCTATTCACCTCTCCTATTAATTAGATGAGGTGCCTCCCATGTTTTTATTTTATTTCTTTTTTCCAATGAACCAATTTGATAGGCCCATTACTCAGAAAATTAAAATCAAACTATGGAGTCTCCCCAGAATAGAATGTTCTATTTTGAGCTGCAAAGTTTGTCCCCTTTGGCCCACTTATATAGGTGAAAGGAGGACAACATCTGCCAAAGCATATGGGATAAAAGAGAGGTGCTATGGAGAAAATGTTGGGGAACACATTGAAAACTTGGGCAACATATTGGGAACCCATTGAGAACTTAAAAGGAACATAGTGGGAACACATTGGGAACCAGGGAAAAATGAAAGAAATCCTTCCGCACCTCCCCCCAAACTTCCCCCCACCAAAACTTGAAAGGAAAAGAAGCAAGGCACCTTGATTGCACGCTGGGCCTTCCCATCGGCTGCATGAAATTTCTCTTCCCAGAGAGCATCACCATTTTTGGCCTGGGCTAATACCCCTTGCAAAGAACACCCTCCCTATAGAATTTTGGAGACATAGTATCATATTAATTACAATTCTTTTGAGGTGAATTTGGGGACATTTTGTGATTCATATTAATTAGATCATGGGTGGCTGCTAGGTGGTTCTGCCGGGGGAGGCTGGGGCCCAGGGTGGTGGCTCACAATTTTAAAGGAGCCATATTGATTGGCCCATCAACAATTTTAGTGGAACATTGGGCATGCCCCCAATAGAAACACCTCTTTGGATCCCCAGTTGCAAAGTAGAAACAAATGTGCATCCCTGAAATTTCTCCTTTTTAGTATCTTTAAGGGGAGTTGAACTTTGGGCAAACCATATGGGATAAAACCCATGTGCTATTGGGAACAACTTGGGGAACACATTTGGGAACAAGGGAAAAAAACAAACTTGATTCATTAGTTCATGGGTGCTCTCAAAACTTTTTCTTTTTTTTTGGCAAAGAGCCATATTCATTGGCCTTTTGACAATTTTTTTGGAACATTGAGCTGTCCCCAATGGAAGCACCTCTTTGGACCCCAGTTGCAAAATAGAAACACATGTAGTCCACTATAGCCTACCTTTTCAGTATATATACATGAGAATTGAACTTTGGGCAAACCATACGGGATAAAATTGAGGTGCTATTGGGAACACTTTGGGCAACAACGTGGGAACTCGAGAAACCTCAAGGGAACATGTTGAGAACACATTGGGAACAAGGAAGAAAAACAAGAAGAAAACCTCCCACCACCCCACCCCGAAAAGGAAAACAAACGGCCCATCATGTGCGCATGCTGAGCCTTCCCATTGGCTTGCCTCTTGGGACCCCAAGTCACAAAATAGGAACAATCATTCTCCCCTATGGTCCACCATTTCAGTTCATATATATGGGAGTTGAACTTTGGGTAAACCATATGGGATAAAACTGAGGTGCTATTGGGAACAACTTGGGAACTTAAGGTCCCCATGGGAACACATTGAGAACCAAAAAAAACCTTCTCCATCCCTAAAGAAACTAGTTGTGTTTGGCCCATACATGCTTGGTAAAACCTAAGATCAGACATGCATGTCTACTATCTTTAGGCAATATCTCTAGGATGAATCGATTTGTGGCCAAGTTACACTAGCAAGTAAGATTGGCAGACAACTAGATGAAAGTTGATACAATTTAGAAACCATGAGATATGGGCATGATTTTTCACTAGTTTTCAAGTAGTTCATGTTCAATCTATCTCCCAAATTTGTCATGCTTCATCCTATGAAGCCATGTTGAAGGTGTGTAATCCCTCTTGCTGGGTGGTACTAGATTTGATCTAGTTGAAATAAACGGTGATAAGTTCTGCACTTAACATGAGTGAGAAATTCAATCTTTCAAAGTATGCAATTCAAGGATTTGAACTGGTTACATGAACTATTGTAATTTCAGCACTCATATATAAGAGCTAGGATAAGATTAAATTAATTCAGTATGTGATATTTCAACACCCCATATTTGTACCATGACACTCATATATGCCATTGTGCTCATTGTCACTTCTTATAATTTGCAAAAAAAAAAAGAACATGTGTCAAATTGTAGCACATAAGTTTCTAGAAAAATAGCATGTTAGGAAACTGAAAAATTGCTGAGAAATCTGCTCCTATGCAAAAAGGATTTATGCATCATGCTGTAAATTTGTTCATGGGCTTGTGGGTACCATTAGAAGTACGCCTTCTTTGCCCCTCTTTCTTGAATGTCTATGTGTCCAATGTACATTATGATCATAGTTTTTGGAGATGGGACAAATTTGAGATTTCTTACTTAGTTTCACCCAAAAGTTGGAGATTTATTTGGAATTTTCTTTTTCATTGTCTAATATGTGATTTTCTTTTTCCTAAAATAAAAAGAAAATTTCCCAATATTCAAAATCATATTGGAATTTTTTGCTCTAATTGTTGAAATCTTTGCTTTTCATGAATATAGAAAATTGTGTATCCTATCTAGAATTTTTTAAATTGTCCCCTTAATACTTCATGAGTACCATTCAAATTTACAAAGGAAATTGCAATTCCCAAAAATCATCCGAACTTGTGGTTAGTTGTGGGATAAGAATCTAGCAAATTCTAAATTTTACAGTTTTATAACAATCTTGATTTTCATTATTTAATTTCATGTACATGTTAATTATATTTTATTGTTCACAATTCACACATCAATATTGTTAATTACAAGCAAGTGTCAATTGTGCATTTAGCATTTTGTACACAAAAGCAACAACAAATACATTTCCTTTGTTGTTGTAAAGTATTACAACAAACTTATTTGGTCATTTTGTCTATAAGAATTATTTTATGATCTAGGATAAATTTCACTTGACATGGATACATATGAGTTCAAGTATGGCTTGAAAACAGAACATGCTTTCCATAGTATATTCACCTAAGAAAATCATACAAAACAAAACAAATGCCAAAAATACTTTTGTTTTAGTATTTATTCCAACCCTTGAATTTTCCAACAAAACATTGACTTGACATGCAAATGACACAAAAATTATGTCACTTATTGCTAACTAACATTGGTTGATTCCCATCATAGTAACCATGTCTACACAAATGCATCATTGATTGAAGTAGTAATCCATAACTTAGGTAGGCCTTGGGAAGTAAATATTTGCTTTGTTCTTACAATCATTTTTAGCACTAACCATTTGCAGATTCTTTACAAAATTGTAATTTAGATACAAGCTTACAACACTTATCATGCGTAAAATTAACATTTATTTACTAGGAACAAAACTTTGCTTTGCTTTTAGTGCAACAATATCAGATGTCAGATTTTCAAAATCTAAGAACTAAGAAGGTTCAATTTCTTGATATTATATTTTAAATGAACCTTTTCTATGATGGGTCCATCTTGTAGTTATTTCAAGTAAGCGAAATTACTGATATCATACAAATTTTTGTTGTGAAAAAATGAGCCATGCTCATCATATCACCAGATTTGTCCATGCAAAGTGCTTGCACATGCAAAACCGCATAAAATACCAAATTCAGGACTTCTATTCTCTTCCTCTACCTGAAATGATATTGGAATGTGTTGGATTGCTTGCTAGTTCATCAACTAGATCTCAATATTTATACAGCAAAGGGGCATAGTAGTATCACGAATGGCATTGATCCATGATGAGGTATTGATCCATGCTCAGAGAGTTGCCAATTACCTTGAAACTTGTTCCCAAAGAAAGAAAGTTTGTGCTAGTTATTGTGATTGCCCCAGCGGGTGTCCATGTGCAAATGTATTTGGTGCCCCTGCACATCACTGATAGTAGCAATCGAGAATGCCAACAATACCAACCAATTACTTCTATTCATAAATCTTGAGACTAGAAGTGCATAATCCATAATTTGAACTGAAACTTCTTTAGAAACTAGTGTTGTGTAAAATTCACTATGGAATGGTCAAATGTTGCCCATAATGTTACATAAGGTGCAAGGTGAGCCCCATTAATGTGAGCTAAATAATGCACCCAACACAATGGGCAGGTTGGAGGCTATTCTATGACATTAGGGTCTAGGATGACAAATTGAACAATTTAATGAAAAATTCATGTTCAACAGAGACATTTTGGTCACTACTATGAATGTATGATCATTGCTGGAAGATTTTGACATGTGATGTGGTCAAGATCCATAGTGTTAAATCAATGTGTTGTAACTCACAATATCTTCCTTAGAATGGAGATTATCAAATAAGTTTCTTCTAATTAAATTTTCTATAAAAAATTTGTGGTTTCAAAACTTGGTAATTTTTTGCAAATTTAAACTTTAAAAATGAAAATTTCCATTTTCTTCATTGTTTTGGTAGCCACGTTGCAAAAATTTGCCAAAAGAAAAAATCACTACTTGTGATATTTTAAAACAACAAAAAGAAATGTGTTTGTTGTTCTTTTGTCTACAAAATGCACAATTGATGTTTTCTTGTCATGAAAAATACTGATATATGTCAACCATGAACACATAGTTATTTAAAGTTTTTAAGTATGAGACCATAGTCTATAAGGGGTCAAATAAATATTTGTTATAAAAACATAGCAATTTGGAATTTGGTAGATTTCTATTCCATCAATAGTTAGAATTCCAATCATTGAATTTGTTCCTATAGTAGGTACTTAATTCCCATTGATTTCATAACAAAGTATGCGTTTTCATTGTTTTTTTTGGTATGTATAGGTTTGGGTATGAAAAAAACTTTGAATCTAGAGTGCAAAAAGGAAAGAGAATTATCTTGAAGAAAATTTGAGTTGTTGACCTTCAAAATGTCCACCTTGCAAGCTCACTATGATTATCTATGGTAAATTTGAAGTAAGTTGCATTCAAACACAAGAATCTCATACTCAACATATCAACTGCAAAATCCTTAGAAAAACATGTCATTAAACCCATGAAATAACTAGCACGTTCATGTTAAGTATCATTAAATTTCAACCCCTCTTTTAGTCCAATTAGAACTTGGTCATGTTCCTATGTCAAGAAAATTCACATGGGGAATTTTCTCTAGTTTCACTCTTGCTCCAAATCCCATACACATCCTTTGAGGCAGCACATTCAAATAATTTCTTTACAAGCTACCATTAATAAATGTTATGCTTGATATTTGAGAAGATTATGAGTTACAAGTGATGAACTTGCTTATCACTATTGAAACCTTGCCCATGCCTCTTCAACTCTCTAGATGTTGACACACAACATGGGATATAATTCTTGCACAAAAACGTAAAAAATGGAAGAAGTTGCAATCTTTTTAAAATTCAAAGTAAAAAAATTGGGATATTAAATTACCTTTAGGCATTTGCTAGTAATTTGAATCACAGTTTAGGTCATGTTTGGACTAAATTGTGCTCACCTTCTTTTCAACAATTGAGGTCATCCCTGACCTTAATCAATTTTATTTTCAAATGTTAATTCTTTAACTACTTTTAAAAACTACCTCAATGAATTCTAATGTGCATGTAAATAATTTGATTCAAAACACTTTTGCATCTTATTTTGGGGAATTCAACACTAAGGGGATGATAAGAGGGAAGCTTTTGGAACTTTCTTTTGTATGAACAACAAAAAATCAAAATCTAACTGCATCCAATATTGTTTTTACTACAACAAATATCATACACATTGTAAAGCCAAAGAAGTGCAAATGACCTTATAAGATTGTCCTAGCTAACTAAAAGCCTTTTTCCTTGAATATAACTCTGAATTCCATGGCAAATTTATTTATGGAACACAATATGTATGTGTTTCAACTCTCAAACACATGTATCGATTTCCCAAAGATATCTACAACAAGTCCTCTAACACCCACATACAACTATACAATCCTCTAGTTGACAAGATTGTAAGTAAGGAGAAACCAATATTAGTTTCCTGGAAATAAACATCATAATAAAATATTCATAGAACAACCAGCTTGTTGATCATGAAAGCACAAAATATGGAAATTGCATACGAATAGATTAAATCTCACCTATCCCTCAATTTCATTACCAAACTAAGGTGCAATAAATACATAGCTTTCAAAAGATTGAAAAGTTATAGTTGTAAACTTAAACACAATGCACTTGATTTTTGTGAATTACAAGAAATGACATATGTGCACAAATGGCATGAAAGAGTTTCTTGATGGTAAAAAAGACAATATTGAATGACATATTATAAACTCAATCATAAATCACTAAAATAGAATGTGTATAAAAGATGAAGGTTCACAAGTCTAATTAGATGTGGATTTTGTTATAATGTAGTAGTGAGCATTTTGCATGGACAAGTAAAAATGATAGATGTTGAGTACAAACATTAATATCAATTACTTTTTGAACAATTTTAAATGAAATTCACTCATTGTAAACGACTGAAATCCCACCATGCAAAATTAACAAAATTGTGCATTGTCCATTTTGATGTTAATTGTTGTGTAAGAAGAGTTTTTGAATGATATTAATTTCCAAGATTGTGTTAATGTAAAGGAAAGTTTTTGCATTATTCATAAGATAACAAGTTATCTACTACTCCATGAACTATCCTTGGAAGTAACAACTATGGGCTTGTAGTATTATTTAGAGTTGCATTCATCTAAATTGGATGGGATGCAAGTTCAACTATGAACTTCGAACCAAAGTTGATGAATTATAATGATGATGAAACTCAATGACAATGTGTGAAAATTGGTGTACCAATTAAACAGGGCAAATCACCTCATAATAGCTTTCCATTTCATGAGCTTTGTTGTTTCTCACAAGCATCCATTTCAAATTAGGGCATATTTTTAGTTTTTCACCCATTAAAACAAAAGAGAATTGGAATTGAGTTTGGTGCAAATTTTGAGCTCCAAAATTTGAACTTTCTCAAAAATAATAAAGCCTTACAATTGTCTATGAATCATTGTCACCTTTAGGTACTTTGTTTTGTAGCTCACACCCAAATAATGGAGGTAGGGAAACATACATGTAATTGTTTTGAGGTTTAGATTAAAAAAATCAGCTTTGGAAGAGATGTTCATGAGTTGTAACTTCCTCAATTTCAAATATGGTTTTGAAAAAACATTGTCCATGATAGCACAAACAAGAAGGCCCAAGTTTTCCAATTATACTTCTTTTAAGATTTTCAAAAAATCATTTGTGTTGTTGTTTTCAAGGTCTAAATCCACAATTTGCACATACATAATTCTCAAAATGTGTATTAATCCAATGATTTTCTTCTTCATAAGCTTAAAACTTTTGAACTTGGACAACAATAGATGGAGGTTTTCTAGATTTGGAGCCTCCAAGATCACATCATAGCCATGGTCTCACATCCCTCTCAAGGAAAACGATTTCAAATTTAAACTTACACTTACAATCAATTTTGGATCCCAAAATTTTATGTAATCAAAAGACAAAAATTGAAGCTCTTCACAAGTTGAGACAAACCATTGCAACTATAATGTTGACACTTTAATATGATGTATAATAGGAAACAATAAGCAAAAGATTCCTTGAGCAATGGAATTTGTAGCTATAAATTTCACATATGTGTTTGACAAATCCAAGCTTGAAGAAACTACATTTTCCCACATTTCTCCAACATGTTCATGTATGGTGTGGACATTGGCACCTTGTAAGTTAGATGTCAGATAAAATCACCAATATGCAGAACCCAACCAATTATGGCTATTATTGAAAAGCTAGTGCCATGAGAGATGTTCAAGTTTTGAAATTTTGATCAATGCATGATTGTGTATTAGCACACATTCTAATTATTTTGTGTTGGATTCCTTACAAGCTAAGGAACAAGTCCAATCATAAAATGATTCACTATCACTCTCCACTTTCAACACATCATTAAAACCCTCATCACGTCCTTCACATTGTCGAAACATGACATGATGTTTGTTCATAAACAAAACATTATACACTTCTAAAATACATTTACACAAGAATCTCATATTCCTATGCATGCATCTTCAAGTTAAACACAATGTGTGAATTCAAATTGAAAGGATAACAAGACAACTCTATGAATGTTATTGCAAATGAACAAAAATAGAAAATTATTTATACTCACCTCTTTAAATAAGTTGGGTGGTTCTTACTAATAATTAAAGTCATAACCTAACACTAATTCAAAATATGTACCACTAACTAGTAACAAAAGTAGTTACCTAACTAATTAAGAATTAAGATATTCATTAATAACTAGTTAGTTAACATTTATCTAGATTTTGACTTGATACATATGAAAGTCAAATCTGTACTCATACATGGTAACATCTATCTAACAAGATAATTACATGTTTTGACTTAAAACTTAGAATTTCAGATTTATACATCTAATAACTACAGATTTAGCATTTGAAAAAATCAAATTTGTGTATTTGATAACTATATATTTCACATTTAAGAAGGCCAAATTTGTACATATGATAGTGCAAATTTTACTGTTTAAAAAGTTAGATATATACATCTAACGATTAATTCTTAAAAAGTCAGATGTGTGGTTGATACAGGGTTAACGTTACTCCCTTGTCTAATCTCGATTATATCTTCATAAGTTCACGGAAAAAATCTAGGAACCAACAAAGAAAAAATACTGATTTTGATGTTTCCATCCAATACTTGTTCTTGATATGGGACACTCATGCATATAGCAAGAAACTTTGCATCTAACTTATCATCCTATGAAAGTACAGATTTTGAAAAAAACATGAATAGCCCAAAATACATTGATAACTAGATTATAAATTTGTGCTTATGTGTTTCTTGTGTAAGCACATGTGTAATGCAAAATGAAGTAATCGATGGCGTTGGATTTCTATGGTTTAGCCTCTCTTGCACAATTTTATGGTTCAGCTTTTCTTGCGAGAAATTGTGGTTTGGCCTCTGCTATAAGAAATTGTGGTTTGGCCTTTCTTGAATGTACTGTTTGTGAAAACATTTCTTAAAACAGGTAATTGGCAAAAATAGGGGTGTAAGACACGCCTTACAATAATCATTCTTTCTCCTGCTACAGTGGAAGTGGTGCCGATTTAGTTGCAGTAGTAGTCTTCAAAGTAGAAACCACAGAAATCCTTAGATTTGTTGTGGAAGTTGTGGTGACCAGTGGCTGTGTAACATGTGGTAATTGGTGGTCATCTGTGGGTGAAAAACCATGGGCATTAAACACCAGCAGAGTCTCCGTAGGCGCGCGTGTATTCGCAAGAACAACTATATCTACCTTGAATCCATAGATGGGTGCTCATAATTGAACATTCATGTCAAATTCAGATGATTATCGTGATTTCTTGAATAGGTACAACTGGCAAAACACATGTTGAACAAAATTGATGGAGCACTAGTGCAAAATCATACACATCCATAGAGGTTTCAACAAATTAGAAACGGTTGACATTATAGTTCACAATGCAACATGTGGTGGGCTGTTGTATGTAATTTGGGTGTCTTGTGTGCAAATTGGTTGGTGTTGCAGGTACAGAAGGCACCAAACCAAATTTGTGGGACCTTTTCAACCATTGGCTAATATGTTACGAATCTTGGTCCATAAAAGGTATAAATGTTGTTGCATACCCACCTCTTAGTTTTTTCAACAATACACTTTTCTTTTTCATTTTATCTGCAAGAATTTGAAGCAACATTGCCTTTTCCAAGCACTCCCCCATTGAGTGATTATAACTTTGTGATTTATAATTCAGTTATTCGATCACAAGAATAAAACAGAATGTATTGACTCAATAAATGGTGAAAAAAATTACGGATCTAAAGGGTCTCCTAGAGATTTCTGATTTTGAACACCCCTCCCATGGAGATGAACAAATTTTTTATTTTAGCCCAAAAATTGGTCATAAAAAAAATGCAAAGGGTCCTTAAAGATTTCTGATTTTGAACACCCTTCCCATGAAGATAAACAAATTTTGAATCCTAGCTCACAAATTAGTCATAAAAAAATGAAAAAATGCAATTGGTCTTTAGAGATTTTTGATTTTGAACACCCCTCCCATGGAGATAGACAAATCTTGAATCCTAACCTAAAAGATGATCATCGAATCTTCATAAACGAAATATACACTTTAAAATACATGTACACAAAAATCTCATTATTCCAATATATGCATGTCTAAATATAATGTATGTATTCAAATTCAAAAAATAACAAGATAACTCTATGATGTTATTGCAAACGAATAAAATTACAAAATGATTCAAACTCACCTTGTTAAATAGGTTAGGTGATTCTTACTAGTAACTAAAATAGTAACCTAACACCATTTCAAAATATATACCACTCACTAGTAACTAAAGTAGTTGGTTAACTAAGTAGGAACTAAATACTTACTAATAATGAACTAATTAATACTTATCAAAATTTCGACTTAACACATATAAAAATCAAATTTGTACTAATACAGGATGAAATCAATCTAACAAAATATCTACAAATTCTGACTTAACATTAAAAAAAAATCTATACATCTAATAACTACAAACTTATCACTTAAAAAAATCAAAATTGTGTATTTGATAATTACAAATTTAACTCTTAAAAAATCAAATCTATAAATCTAATACTATAAGTTTAATATTTAAAAAAATAAAATTTATACATCTCATAATTACATATTTAACAAATAAAAAATCAAATCTATAATCATACATTTAACATTTTAAAAAAGTCAAATGTATGATTAATACAAGGTTAACAATGTTGCCAATCACTTGTAATGGAAATCCCTCCATCTCTGTAGCTCTCTTTTTTTTCATAGTCTCCAGCTCCTCCTCTTCCTCTCCTCCTATTCTTGAATCTTTGCCTCACTACAATTTGTCTCCTCCTTTATGTCTCTTCCCCCACTACTGCAAGCCTACCATGATCCATTGATCGCTTACAATACCAGCAGCAAATAGTTGCCTACAATGAAGAATAAATTCCTGAATAATTGAATCCAAATGTGGGTGGTGGCTAGAAATATATGACCCAAGATTTCTTGGGTGTTTGTTGGATTCTTTGAGGCATAAAAAAATAAAGCACCTTTTATGGAGTGATACTGCCACTGCCAATTATCGCAAGTTCAAACGATTTAAATTAAAAAATGTGGAATAGTTACTTTCCTATTTTGGCAAAATTCAAATTATTTTTGATAAATGTTGATTTTTTCAAATTAACTTCTCGAAAGCTATAAATTATTTGCCCCAATATGTACACATTTGTTCATTTTTTTCCTTGCCTCAATGGTAATTGGAATTTCAGGACATTTTCATCTTTGTTGTAGGAGTGACACGGTGAAAATAAAATAAAATATTCAACAAGAAGATGTAGGAGTGGTAAAGGTATTACCATATTATAGAATGTGCCATGTAAGGTTTTTGTGAGGAATTTGGCCAAATTTCCAAACAGACGATTTGGGTGAACCCACATTTCTGAGTGAAAAGAGAAACAGAAACAATGTCTCATGCCCACCACATTCCATTCCATTCCATAGGTTTCCATGATTTGCATCAAATGGGCATGTGGATTTTGAACAATGGTTAGATCAGCTAGAATTCAAAAAGACGTGTCCATTGTGCCTTTTAAGGGGGACTAAATAGAGGCAAAAAATGTCACATGGAAAACCATTCTATGCTATGGAAGGGTTGAGCACAGGGCTTTTTCTAGAAGTCATTGTTTCTAGCCAAAGTGGCCATCATCCATTGCAAGATGTAGAAAAAGCGATCATTGAAGAAAGAATTAGGCAAAACTGGTTGTAAACTATAAATTAGTTATAAATATTTAATCATTTTTTTCATTTTTTGGCTACACATTGAAAACCAAATATCCGAAGATGATGATTTTTACTTTTTTCCCTTTTCTCACTTTTAGCAATTGAAAACCTCCAAAATCACTTCTTTTTCAACTTTTTAACTTCACTTTTTGGTCAAAAGAAAAGTTGGTTGAGCAAAGCTGCTCATTATCTTGGGTAAGGTGCCAGGCAAGGCACCTTAGGATGAGTTAGGCAACACACCCAACATAATCGGTAGAGCAAAGGCCATTTCATGCAAAGCACCCAGCTTAATGGGTAGGGCAGGGCCAATCCAGGATGTTAAAGTTTCAGTAATAGGTTCAATGATATGAAGAAAAATTCATGTTCAACAAATACATTTCAATCACTATTATGAAAAAGTATGATCATCATCATTCATTGTGTAACATAAATTTGATCAAGAAAATGATGTAATCTATCACCCTAAATTCAAAGATTTTATTACGTTCCACAAAAATGATGAACTCACATAGTTAAGTTGAAGTAACACCATTAACGTAGAGTTTTAGCCCCAAAAGATCGAATCCAAAGGTGGGTGGCTAAATAATGATCTAAACCCAAATTTCTTGGGTACTTGAGCAGATCAAAATAAGCAATACATCGAATAATAGCAAGTTCAAACTGGTGTTGGCTGGTTATTGATTTGTTTCATAACCATCACGTAGGTTACTTTTTGACAAAAGTTAGGTGTTGGTTAGGTTATCAATATTTTTTGAAGAATTATCATTGGTTGTGCATAAAGTTAGGTTATCGAATACCCAATTGATAACTATCGGCTAGAGGCTAGTTTATACACTAGTTATAGTGTTTTTAAACAATAAAAAGTTATTTATTTGAAAAATATTTATTTGTCTTTTCTATCAAAAAATGTGTTTTCTGTTTAGTAACTAAGTTGATAATTAGGTTAAAACTCAAAAGCGAAGTAAATTATCAAAAATTTGAAATTTCAATACTAGACATTTATCAATTTCATTGGTTATCCCAAAAATCAATAACATGGTAGGAAATTAATTACCAACCCATAACCAAGTGAAGACTCAATAACTCATCAACATTTGTTCAAACCAGCAGTACTTAAAAATAGAAAATGTTTCATGACATTCCCCAAAAAACAAACCTTGCATACTAACACGTTCCCAACATCATTTGGCGAACACTGTGTTCCCTCAAAATGTGGGAGCAAATGAAAACATGTATGTTTAGTATTTTATTCCCTTACAAAGGGAGCCAAGAGAAGCTATTGAATTTACTTTTAAAAATATACTTGTGTTATACCAAACTTTACACTATTTGAACTAGTGTTGTTGATTATTGAGTCTTGACCCAGTTATGAACCAGGTTATCAATCCGGTTATTAATAACTAATTAGCTAATCCTTCAAATTTTCATAACCAATTAATAACCTAACTGTCTAATATTAAAATTTGAAAATCTAATCACCTACTCGATTATTGAGTTTTGATTCAGTTATCAACTCAATTATTAGACACTAAACATTTTTCAATGAAAAGAAACAGAAAAAATACAAATACAATCTGTACTTTGAATTGTTTTAAACCCATATAACTGGTGATTATCAACATGGCATTTGAGAACCTAACCTTATGCATAACTGATGGTTATTACCACAATAATATTGATAACCTCATTTTCATACATAAGTTTTTAATATTGAAATTGATAATTAACCAACACCCAATTTTTTTAAAATAATAATAACCTATCCCTTTGTTGTGAAAAAAATTCAATAACCGGCCAATAGTGGTTTGAACTTTGAATGTTATAAGAGTGGCCACAATGGTGGCTGTGCTTCAAGTCCTTGTTGTCAGTTTTGACTCCTAATTCCATACCCAAAATGATTTTATAGGTCTGGTTGTCTTCATGTTTTCACTTCTAAAATATAAAAAGGGAGTCATGGCCACTCCTCTTCTAGGAATAGATGGTGGACACATTTTTTTTTGACTTTTCAACGACCATGCAAGTGGTTAGCCATAATGAGATGTTATATACCCCCTCACAAGCTCATCCACATTGTGAAACTCTTTTGGAAAATGCGAATGAATTCTACTTTAATTTTGTTCAATTTTATATAATGATTGGCCCCTTAAGATAGGTAGTTAGTATCATGTCAAAATTAATAAAACTTGTGGCTAGTAATGGAATAAAAATTTAGCAAATTTTTTAATGTTATGTCACATCATCTTCATTAGAAATTGATACTAATATAGGTAGTTAGGAACATCATTGGTTTTAGTATAACATGTTTGAACTTGAATAGGTGTTGCATTAGATTGTAGTTAATTTTACAAAGGACTAGGTAAAGGATTATTGTAATAATATAATTTTGATGGTAAAAAATTGTAGGTGATACCTATTACACACATTTAAAAAGCACTCACAATTTCAAAGATATGGAATTGAAATTTTTAGAAATTATAACTATTTTTCAAATTTTAAAAATTTCAAGAGTCTTTTACCACATGTAAATAGGGTGTAATGTGCATGAGATAAAAAACAAAATTGTAGTTTATGATACAAGAAAAAAAATCTAGAATAATTAGCATATTTTGGTATGATTCAAGATTATGATAAATTTTCAAGATCAAACACAAAATCCAACAAAATTTACACACATTGAAAAGTTCACATTTATTCAACAATGATTAACATGAAACATATGATCTATTGGGGCAACTATATGTATTTTTGATAACAAGTTGCAAAAGACTTCATTCAAAAATTATTTCATATGAAAAAGTGAAAAATGACTAAAAAGGACATAGTCTTTTTGTAAAGTAATCCTATTGGTTCCTTTGCGTGTACCCGCACCCATTCATGACATTAATTTCAATAAAATTGTATTTATTGATTGGTAAAAAATGTTCATAATGCAAAAATATGTTTTTTACAACTTGTAATATGCAACTATTATGTTCAACACAATTAAAGAAATGACTAAAAATGTTTTGAACAACTAGTAGTCAACTTAATGACTCATGACATTAGTTTCAATAAAATTGCATTTATTGATTAGTCAAAAGTGTTCATAATGCTAAAATATGTTTTTAATGGTTTGTCCTATGCAATTACAATGTCCAATTAAAGAAACAACTAAAAATGTTTTTAGCAATTAGTAATGAACCTTATGATTCATGCAACTAATAAAAATGATTTAAAAAATAACGATAATTGCATAGGACTAATCATTTTACTAGCCAATTTTTATTTAAACAACCAAGTTTAGTTTATAATTTTATCACAATTTAACCAAATTTAGCCATGTATTGTTGTAATAATGAACTTTATCTTTATTTTTTCAGATTTACCCAAATATAACCTAAACTTAATTTCTCATTGTTTAGCCATAATTTAGCATAAAAAAAAATGTTTAGTTTCATTTATGTTAGTTTAGCCATCTCTAGCATATATTACTATTTTAAATATTAAATATATTGATTTAATTATGAATTAACAATTTTCAACCATAATGAGCCTAAATAATTATGTTTTAAAGTGTTTAACCATGTTTAACCATGTTTAGCCTAAATAATTGTGTTTAACCATGCTTAAACTAACTTAGTTTATGTCTAGCCTACATTAGCCTAGTTTAGTCCAAGTCTACCTTAGATTAGCCTAGGTCTAGTTTCAATTAACTTAGTTTAATCTAGGTCTACCCTATATTAACCTAATTTAATTTATGTTTACCTTAAATTAACCTAAGTCTAGCCTATATTAACCTAGTTTAATCTAGGTCTACCTTAGATTAGGTTAGGTTTAGCCTAGATTATCTTAGTTTAGTTTAGGTCTAGCTTAATTTATTTTAAGTTTAACTTAGCTAGGTTTACCTTAGCTTAATCTAAGTCAAGACTAAAGCCTAAGTAGTTATAACTAGACTATGTTAATTTACTTTTAGCATAAAAGCCTTAAGTTAACTTAAGTTAGGCTTGTAGGGGTTGACCTACTTCATTTTTAATCAACCTAGGCTAAGTTGGTAGGTAGTAAGTAGGTTGATTTATGTCAACTTAGGGTGGCATTATTTAATTTGAGGCTAAATTTTTTGATCTTTGGGTGAAAACACATTACAATGGTCACTTCGGGGCACTTTTCCATATGATATTAAAGGTAATTTTTGTCTGAATTTCACATAATACAATCCATTTAATTTTAAATATTTGTGTTTCGGTTTTAAATTTTTGATTTTCACAAAATTAATGTTATATAATATTATTTGAAAAAATCTAATAATGTAAACGAAAGGAATCATGGGTATATTTCTATGTACATTGTATAATAAAACTTGTTTTTTCATTTCAAACCACCATAATATTTAGTTTCATTAATAATAATAATTTAATAAAAATCAAAAAATATTCCCACCTCAAAACACTTGTCATAGTCCATTTGCAAGTCATTATTTGTGAAAATGTCAATTTACCACATACTTATGACCAAGATGGTTAAAAGAACCCATTTATGACATGAAAATTATCAAAATTTTTAAATGGTTCACAAATTTGGTTTAAATTATGTGAAATAGCTATTATAAATTTCATGAAAATTAAAAATGATTTCAATCATTTTTGGAATGTATTTTTATTTTTGAATACGTTGTGACATGTATTTTTTCATGCAAATATTCTCCAAGCCATCATAATATAAAAATAAAATGAATATTTTTTTATCTATAAAAAAATTTGACATTATGCTTTACCATAATATGTAAAAACATTATGAAAAACTTTTGTAGTTTTGATATGGTTTAAGTTTTAAAATGACCACTGAGAAAAACAATACAATGTGATTACACAAATGGGATTACTATAGTGTGCTTTCACCATTTTATAATTTTGTGTTTAATAAATTTAATGTAAAAAAATGTGGTAGTGGAATGGATGAAGACTTGAACCCCAAAGTGAAGGTGAGAAGTTCAGGTCATTGTTTTTGCAATTTATGATACCTAGGCCATCTAGCCTAGTTAGGTAGCCTAGACTAATTAGTTTATGTTAAGTTGACTTTTGGCTAAGTTAGCTACCTACGCCACCTAGGTTAGACTAGGTTTGTTCATGTGTGATGACTCATAATTGAACAAGTGTTTATAGAATTTTTTGACACACGCTGTCCATCTATCAAGGCGTCTTTTATAATTTCTAGTTGAGTAAAACAATTAGGTTGACATTGCATGCACTTTACACATCAAACCAAGGTCATTGATGACATGGATTTTTAATATTATAAAAAAAATCTTAATTGATAAGACAATTGAGCTTTGCAACTCTATGTCCTTTGAAACTAAATGGGTGATATGACATGGGTTTAGCAATTCAATAGTCATTATCACAAATATTCTTTTAATTAATACATATTCATAAAAACAAGTCACAAAACCCAAAATGTGTTCTTGTGATAGTTGAGGTGAAAAAACAAACATGTAATTTTTTTTGGTTTCATAAACATGAGATTGAAAGAGAACAAGATGCCCACCAATTGTAACCTCCTCAATGTTTAGGATGGTTTTGAAAAACAATGTTGATTACAAGGCAAACATAAAGGCTTGAGTTCTTAAATTTTACTTTTTCCAATTGGAAACAATCATACGTGTTGTAGTTGTTTCAAGCCCCATATGTTTCATCTCCAAATCATCAATTATTAAATTATGAAGTGATAATAGGATGGATGGATGGTGTTCATGTATACATAGTAGCTGTCAACAAACCACATTGATAGTCACTCATGCACTTATACATTGGTGGCCCATGTGGGAGCCATTATTGTGCCACCAAAAAAGGAGGTTGTTAAGAATAGTAACCATCATTTCAAATAGGATGCCTTAATTGATGAATACATTGACTTTTCTTTACAAACAACAATAGATGTGCAATGTAGTCTCTTGGCACGTTCATTATGTCATTCAACATTATGCCTTTGAAAGTATTAGTTTTAAGAAGACATCCACCATTGCCATTTTTAATTTATGACAAACATGAAGATGAAGGTGATTTGGAAAAAATCGCACAAAAAAATAAGTTCACGACAACAAATTTGCAAGAGCTCAAGTGTATGTTGAAGAAGCTTTGTTTATAATAATAACATCCACAATAGACAAAAACAATGGTGCTCATAGATTTGGAAGAAGTTGTGGTGAAGAGCAAGAGGAGGAAGAAATGATGACATCACATGTAAAAGCTCTAACACTAGCCACACTAACACCAAAACCTCATGTTAACATTTTACACAATGTGCAAACAAACTAGGTATCACAAAACAACTTATACATTCAAGTTTGTGTGTTCTTCGGAGGAAACACTACACAAAATCATAGGTTTTCAAAAAAGGTTCAACTTGATTAAAGTGTTCACATTGACCAAAAGGATGTTCCTTTTGATTAAAGGCATGGGGCATCAAAGACACATGGTTTTTTTGGTTGATTATTTTGATTAAAATAACCATTTTGACAAAGTGTTAAATGTACATTTGGTCAAGAAGGACAAATTAAAAAAATGATCCACCAAAATGTCCATGGCTTAGTCAAATTGGCCATATTAATTTAGTTAACTAGCCTATTTGTTATGCATATGATGTTACTTACCTACCTACTTACCAAACATATGTTTACCTATTTACCTAAATATGTCTTACCTACCTACTTACTTAAATATGTCTTACTTACCTACCTACCTATTTACCTACCATTCACCTAAATCTACCTATCTATTTACCTATGTCCTACCTACCTACATACTTACCTACCAATGTCTTACCTACCTATTACTATTTGCTTTCTTACTTACCATCTACATACCTATGTCTTATTTATTACTATTTATAAACTATCTACCAAAGTTAGTTATTTATTTACCTACCTATTTATTTATTTATCTATTTATTTGTTTATTATTTACCTACCTACTTATTTATATCTATTATCAATCTACCTACTTATTATCTACCTACATACCTACTTATAGTTTACATAAGTAGGTATGTACATTTTAAAACATAGGTAGGCATGCATATGTACTTATGCATCTACCTAGTTAGGTAACCACTAACCTACTTATGAAAAAAGTTGAAATTCAAATGTTGTTATGTATGTTGACAAAAAAATTCATGGAAGTTCAAAGAAACATAATGTTAAATCCATTTATTATCATATTGTTTTAGAAAATGGTGGGGTGGTTTGATGGCCAAGACATTTGTGTGGAGCCAAAGAAATCAAGGTTCAATCCCCATATACTATGTGGAAATATGTATATTTGGATATGTACTTTATACATGTGCATAAAATGTATAGTATTTAGGTGGGTTGTGGATAGGTAGGTAGGTCATGGGTGGGTGGCTATGTATAAATACTTATTTTTATTTATTATTTATATTTTATATTCACAAATTGAGTTATTTTCTTAAATAATTTTTTAGTGGCTCAATTTTTTGTTCAATTTGACTAGTCAAAAAGATCATTTTATGGTTAATACAAAAACCATTAATCAAGTTGGATGTGTTCAAGTCAACTTGTCCATTATGATTAAGTGGTCACATTGAACAAATGTTAAAATGATTGGTTTTTGGTTTAGTTTTCTAATCAAATAAACTATGATTTTTTGTAGTGAAAAAATAGAAGATATTAATACTTATTCTTCTAGAGGAGGAGTATTGGTTTGCAGTAGCACCTCATAAGTATATGGCAAAGCTTGAACACATATAGTCGTGGGTCAACATGAAAGGAAGAGTGCATGCTTAAGCAAATGCTATTGGTTAGTGGGATTGTTTTATGTCGAATGGAAGACCCCACACTATGACCTTTTCGTCCAATTTTTGATACTTGGAAGATCACCATTGATGATCAAATTTTTGCACCAATGTATAATAAGGTGGTTTGTATTGACAAACTTGCCTTTACTACAAAGTTCAAATTTTTTACAGGAGATTCAAAATTGGCCATTTGCACAAAGGAGCCAACAAAACAAGCATTGGTGGATATCATGATCAGATCTCGTGCACATGTTGGAAATGAACAATGGAGTGTTTCCAAAATGACACATCCTTATAACATTCAGTTTGTAGCACTACTACATATCACTTACCAGCGTAAATGGGTAAACTACTTTAACAACCAAAATGCTATTGCATTCATGACTATGAATGCCAAAGATTTGGTTAACTAGGTTGACATTATGTTCAACCACATGAAGAATGAGTTGTAATGCTGGTCCACAGTTCAGATAGTAATGCTTAAGGGAATTGGTAAGGTGGTGGAGAGTAAAAACATTTGCAATTTTGCTCAACTGATTGAAGTCTTCATGCAAAACTAGTTTCTGGAAGAGGATGGAACAAAACATCATCATCCAAAGGTGCAAGTGGACTTATGATAAAACAAATTCAGCAACACCTGTGCAGTACCCATTGAACATTTCGAATGAATAGTCAATCAATTAAATAGGCAGCACCAATGGAGCAGATGCACACGTGCACTTAACCCCAATCTGTGGTATAGTCAAATGAAGAGGAAAGTGAAGGTCCGCTTGTTTACTGACGACAAAAAATGCAGGGACAACAAGAACTAGAACCATTTTTTAACTATAGAGACAACTAATAGCAGAGTCAGAGTCCAATTTCATCAATAGGTTGGAGTTAGCAATTCACATGATTTAGGCAGCACCACTCTCCTAGATTGGCAACACATAAAGACTTGAATATCTCCAACAACATGCCAAAACTCCTTGTACCAGTTGGGAGACAAACTACACCCAAGTCCGAACTGATTGAGCAGGTACATCAGGCTACCATAAATGGTGCAACCTGAAAGCTGAAGATAATTACACAGGCACTTCCACAAGAGACAAGTTCACTTTAAGTTGACAAGATGTTACACTCGGGGTTCATAAAGATGTTACACCTGGTTTCCATACACCAAGTGTTGTAGGGATGGGAGGAGGAGTAAACAAGCAGCATGTATGTTCTATAATATAGAAAAATATGTCTACTAGATGTTAGGCTAGGGCTGAAACTGGTCAATTAATTGATCAAAGGAGTTGAAAATTTCGGGTGGATTGAGTGGACCAAAATGGTCACCTTTTATTGTACTTGTACTCATTTGTAAAATTTGGACAAAGAATAGGTGTGGGTTTATTCTCACACCGTGTCACATAACTTCTGTTTATGTTCAGGCCTATTGAGTGGGAAGGTTTTATATTGACATTAAGTTTTTGGTAATTCAATTGCTTGCACTTCTGATCATGTCACTTCATGTTATGAAGTTGTTTTGAACCTTTCAAGTAAAATTGAAAAGGTCCACACCTTCATTACACAAATTCATCTCCAAATAACCTTTGGTAGCAAGTTTTATTTTGGTGATGCCCAAAATGAAATTATAGCCAAAATTGACATCTTCTTAATTCTACCCATTGAGCATAATTGGCCCTAATGTACTGTCTCAAGTTGCAATGGGACCTTTGTGGTGGAAGAAGTTTGAAAATTTCCAACCACTTCACCTATCATGCCCAAATTTTATTTTATTGCTTGTTACCATATAATTCATTCTCACAAGTAGAATTCAAACATTATGAACTTTTCTCACCCTTCTTTGAAACTACTAACTAAAGGACTCAAGAAATGTAACAACCTCTTAGAATTTTGGTGATGTAATTGGAGCGCACTTTAGTGTGCAACTATTCCTGTTCTACAAAATGGGCATTGTATTTTCACAACAAGCTTTACAGAAAAATATAAAGCCATGCTCTTTGAAAGTTGCATAATTTTGTATGCCATGTAAAGCCCATGAACAAAGGCATTACTAGAACCTTGCAAGACCAAATTCATTAATGCCCTTGCCCTCAGGCTTTACCCTATGCATATTGTTCCCCTTCTTGCCTTCAACCACAAGATGTTTATGCTCCATTTGTCAAATTCCACTTTCTAAACATCTCTTGGGTCCCTTTTGATCATTTGATATAAATAAATAAATGTATATATACATAAACTTCATTTTGGTTTTCATTGTTAATTGATTGCATAACATTTGAACTTGTGCATTTTACATAGTACACGAAAACAATATTTGTAAGGTGGGGATTGCCTTTGCCACCATTGATTTCTGCTTCCACTATTTAGGAACCTTATTCTCATAAATGTTATTGTTTCATGGTACCTTAATAATTTTTTGGTCAAAGGTTCAACTATATTTGACAATATTTTTCCTTGGGTTTTAAAATATGTGCATGCGACTAGCATTATTTCTAAACGTTTCAAGTGAATGAATCTGTAATTTGAAAATATAATTACTTGAAAATGTTATAAGATGAAGGTAAACCCTAAACATATGCAGGTAAGGTTGAAGGTGATGTCATCATTGAAGATCAAGCCAAAAGTAACATTACCTTTATATTCAAGGACAACTCGTACCTATAGGCACAAATTGAATACCCTTTTGTTGATGTGAAGATTGCCTTTCCAACATTAAAAATTTTCCTTGATTTTTTTAATGTCATTTTTAATTAAAGCATTACATACCATTGGTTGAAACTAATATTGGGTAGGTATACCGATGGCACCTAGGTATAGAAACTAATATTGGTCATGGTATCACCAATGAACCAAACAAGTACCTATAAACTTGTCATAATATTTTAATAATAGATCTATTACCCCATATCACCAACTTTTCTCTTTTGCACTGTGTGGCCAAATTTCAACCTTGGCTAAGGAATCACAATGAAGGTTATAATCGGTGTTGGGTGGATATCACAATTTATGATACCCATTGAGTTCGGTTTTCACAAAATAATATACAAAAGGGTCTGGTTCTCTCAAAAAATAAACTTTTAAAATTTTTACACCAAGCAAAGGTATCAACATTTAAAAAGTTATTAAACCAGTTCTCACAATGTCAGTTCTCAAAAATTTGAGAATAGCCAGTTATCCTTTGCTAGTTTTCACAAACTGGGTATTACTTTTTCTTTTTTTAAATTTAAAAAACCTATGGATTTGATTTTTTTTTAACAATGAAAAATTTAAAAGCAATGTTACAATAACAATTTAAAAAACAACCAACAATTTATTTATTGAAATTTTACAATTCAACAACTTCATCTTTTTCAAATTCTCCTTCAAACTTTTCTAAGTCTATATCTCTTTCAAGAAATCCTAGTAAATTAGATAAAGATTTACATCTTATTCTAGGAATATTAGTTCAATTTTTGTTGAAAAAAATCAAAATTTTAAAATTTTCTATTTGCAAGGTGAGCAACTAGGCGCAACGGGTAGCAAGGCACAATGACAAGCAACAAGGTGCGACGACAAATAACAAGATATGATGAGCAATAAAACATGATGACAAGCAACAAGACACAATGGCACAACAACAAGATGCAGAGGCAGAACACAGGGGAAGATACAAAGGCACAAAAATAATGAAACACAAAGAAAAAAAAACTCTAACTAAAATTAAAAATCCACAACACAAATGCAAATGAAAACATGCAAATGGAGGAGCAAAAATGCAAAAAATGCAAAAGGACAAGTGAAAAGAAACATACCTGTTTTATACAAAATTTTAGGGTTTACAAGAAGGAGTGTTGGAATGTGATGCCTCCAACCTAACCTTAAATTTTTATGGTGGTCAAACATTGAGACCTGACCTGGGTATGCGGTCAAACCTTACCCGGTTCTCAGATGATTATTATTATTATTATTATTTTAAAAGCCAGTTTTCACATCCATTCGATTTTCAGTTAGGGTATCACTGATAGTGATACCATGATCAGACCGGGATGTCCAAGTGCTGCCCAGGTAATTTCCAAAGGTATTTATGATACCCGCCCAAGCCTGGTTATAACAAAATTTTAAGTTGATTTTGCCACCAATGAGGTTGGATGAACTAACATGCTCAATGAAATTATGTGCTTATATTGCTAGGATGGATGTCATTGTAAAATGGAAGCAAATTTTATAAATGGGTGTAAGTACAATCATTATTTCATATTTTACAAGTTACAATTTACTAGGGTCTTAATTGAAATTAATAACTTGTATATGTAGATGATGGAATTTTTTTTCACAAAATATTCTACAAAGAAATTGACTTTCAAAGTTGAAGATTGAAAATTGTGATCTTCATACAAAGTTTACATATGGATTTCAAAATGGTTCAATCATTGGGATTATGATTGTTAGTGACTCAATTTTAATTAGATAACATGTTAGTATAAACAAATTCCAAGGATTTCACATTATATAAGTTGTAAGCTATTTTTTGGTGGACTTTTTTATTATTGAAAAAAATACGTATAACAAAGTCCATATCATTTTGCAAAAACAAACATTTATGCTGGATTTGTGCACACATGTATTAAATAAATAGAAAAATAGGTTGGAAAACAACATAATATTGTCATTACTTGATTACCCAAGCATCTTACAACTTGAAAAATCAAGAAAGAAAATGAACTTATTAGGATGTTTTTGTTCATTGCTGTTTGGTCCACTAAAACCCGTGCCTTCTTGACCCTTTTGTTGTAAAATTATCTCGTGGGGTGAAAAATATTGAAAAAAAAGAACACAAAAGGATCCAAAATCATAGTTTGTTTGAAAGCTTGATCGATCAAAACACTTTACAAGATGTGAAAAAGAACCCCACACACACTTCTCAAGGTGTAGAAAAAAATGGTTGAGAGAGTCCATGCAATCCACAAAAAGTCTGTGCAAAAATATTAAAAAAATTAGAAAGTTTGCACTTTTTTCCCCATGTTCTCCCTTCACTACTATCGTCCATCTTACCGCCAGCTATCTGCATGGCCACAAACCATTTCATGAACACAAGTGTAAGAATGGGAGTATTAAACATCTTTAGAAACAGAACGAAATACATGTTCACATGTTCACTTCACTTTATCAAAAGCTTTCTCTTACTCCCGACCGCATAGTAGGGTTTAGGGTTTAGGGACCCAAACCCCTAGTAACTGTTATGCTTGCGGCTAGAGAAGGGGTCAAAGTAGCCCACCCAAAAACAGTGAAAAGTGACTTATTGTGGGCTATCAATGTGTTAAGATACCTAGCATTGGCCAGATACAGATTTAAAGTCCAAAACACCCCTCAAAATAAGGAGGAAAACAATTCAAAGTCCAAAACCTTGACCTCCTTGTGAAGCATGACAACTTAACTATTTATATAAGTAAATAAATGTTGTATATTATATTATTATTTACTGATTATTAACATCCTTTCTCTCTCTCTCTCTCTCTCTCTAATATATAATTAAAAAAACTCTGTGGAGGAAACTTTATTTCTTTCAGCAAGAGATTAGAAAAATCCCCAACTCCCAATTATAAATCTACTTAGAACAGCAATTATACCCCCATTGGTCACCCCAAGGCTCATGGTGTAAGACTCCTAATCTAAAGCACACACAGTGTCTTGTGTGGCCACCTACCAACAGCCAACTAATGAAAACCAATACCCTCCAAAAAAGGAGAGGAAAAAACTAGGTTTAGAGCATCCACTCACACTTTTGTATTCGGGCCTCTACTATTGTCTATAACATCTTTGCATAGAGTATTTATGATTTTCCATATCCCACATATAAATTGAACAAGTGAGAGACTACTTAAATGCCACCAATTGGGGCAAATAATTATGGCTGAACAATAATTTTAAAAAATCATTTTCTTGTAATAGCCCTCTTGAAGTATCTATATCTTGAGCATAATGATAAGCCTAAACTGAATTTCACATTATTTAAAAGTTGTACATGTCAATAATAGTGTCTATAGATTGTTGTATTGTTGTAGGTGGACGTTCTTAGAGTAGTAGCTCCATTGGTGGCATGCACAATGTATTTGAAATGAATATAACATTTAAATGTCAGTTTGAGTCTCACTAGATGTATTCCATAGTTTTTCTTCTTCAATGTTGTGTGGGATGGGAATGACATGGGAACATGTTTTGTTATCAAGCATTCAATTCCTAAAAAAGTTCATTGCATAATTAAATAGTTAATGTTGATTAATAAAAGTTCTTAAAAGTTTATTTTTTATTATTTCATTTTTCATGTTTTAAGTTAATAATTGTACACCATCTTGAATCTGATACATTGCTATAGACCCAAATAGGAGGTATATGGGTGGAGTTCCTCTTAAGCTCTTTGTAAACTTTTCACTTTGCATAAAAGCCTAAAGGATAATGTCATCTTCATTTGATTTTGCAAAGGATTGTAGTATGGAATACATAATTGGCAAACAAAAAGCTTGTGGGGGTGACATTGAACCACTTTCTCCTCTTTCCTATTGGGTCCTCATGACATGCCCGTATTAACGGAATCACCAACACCTTTTTCATAGTTCATTCCAATGTGAAAGGGATTTTGTCACCTCCATTTGTCCGCATTCAGTCCATTATTATATAGTATATCAAGGTGGTGGACTGACCGGCCGACCAGCCTCTTTTATGTTTGGCCCTCTTCTTGATGCCAAACAAGAGTTCCGGAGTGTTTGCCAGAATATGTGCAGCATGGTTGTTCTTTCCGACACCCATTCAAGATTACTTAATATAATAGTTCCATATTTTGCTTATTTGAGCTACCTATTTGACCTTTTGAGACCTCCCCCAAATATTCTAGTGCCAGGCAATCAGAACTGGTATATGAGGGATTTTTTTGGAATCTTTTGTGTGGTCGTCCGTGAACCCTTCCAAAACAATTTCAAAAATAACTACCTCATTTTCAAGCATAATTACTTTATTTTAAAATTGAGAGAAATTATGATTTTTTGGTGGGGTTTCTAGTACAAATCTGACTAATAAATTTGCATGCTTTTTGAAAAAATTGCTGAAATTTCAATATAAAAATTTAAAACCCTGATGAATCACCACTTCGGCTGAATCCATGGTTGCTTTGATTTAAAGTATAGTTTAGACCTGATGTTAGGGTTTGTGGTGTTAGGCAGCCTAATAATTAGATAACATCATAAAACAAAAAAAGTACCTGTGTTAAAATTAGAACTAACCTTTAATTAGTTAACAATTTTGTTGTTCATTTAACATCATCATGACGAATGTTAATGATTATTAATCACAATCAAGATTATTGAAATTAATTTTAAATATGTTAAATATTGAGTTAGACTCAATTATGTTATGTAACGTTTTTAAGTTAAAAGTGTTGTTTTGAACCTTTTCACATAACATTGAGTTAAAACTTCAAAACTTAGGCTTTAGCAGACTTGAATGTTGTCTATGACAAATGCTAACACCAAGTTGACATCACCTGCCAACAAGGATACCATTTCGTTGATGCTATTTAACATTACATATGTGAACGCCTGCAAAAATCAAGAAAAATGTAACATTGACATATCTGTCATTCAGCACTAAGTGTGAACAGGATACTTCATTTAGCTGGGGATTTCATGGGGGTGGGCAATCAAGAAAAATGTAACATTGACATATGATTGATTTAGCACTGAATGTGAACGGGATACTTTATTTAGCTTGGGATTTCATGGGGGTGGGCAATCAAGAAAAATGTAACATTGACTTGATTTAGGTTGGGATTTGATGGGGCCCGGCCGAGGCCATTTGAATTTGTCCATTCCTAGCTAGGCAACACTTATGGGCAGAGGGGACACGCAGCCTCATAAATATTATTTTAGAAATTTATTATTTGATTGACCATGACAAAGAACAATATTCAAAGTAGAAACTATGGAATATACAAATGTACCATGAGTAGGTATTGCTTTTTTTCTTTTCTTTTTGTCTTATTCATAAAGTACGACTAAGGTACTGGATTAAAAAGCAATGGTCCTGAAAAAAGTTCCAGGCTCAAAAACAAACATGCCTTTCTTTTATTCACCAACTTAATTAATTTTGGTGTCCTATTCAGCTACATACCTTTTCTATTCTAGGGGTTTATCTTAGGCCGGACGGGTTTTCATCTACTGGTTCCACTTTTGGTTCTGCCAGTTCCTGGGCAAGCTAATAACCCCGCTACTGGGAGAAACAAAGCCTTACCAATTAATGAAATTACATTGCTTTAAAAAACAAAAGTGTAGGGTGAAGCACTAGTTCAAGGGCATTACCCAAATAAGGGCTCACAAGGCGATAGCCCCGTACACGCCCCATTTTGGTAATGCCCTCCACCAATACTACAAACGAGTTCAAATCTAACAAACATTATTTGCGCTTAATATGCCCATTCAAAGAGGCCTTACTCAAAAACCTTAAAATTCATTTAAATTATTTCTAAATATTACAAATGAGTTCACGTCCAACATTTTTGGGGCTTAATATGGCCAATAAAAACGGCCTCACTCAAAAAGGTGAAGAGAAAAAATCCCAAAATCAATTTAAATT
The DNA here is from genome assembly GCA_963921925.1 of Sphagnum tenellum. NCBI lineage: Eukaryota > Viridiplantae > Streptophyta > Sphagnopsida > Sphagnales > Sphagnaceae > Sphagnum > Sphagnum tenellum. The sequence goes on from OY998159.1 coordinate 2,071,950, forward strand.
ATTTCTAAGTATTACAAACGAGTTCAAATCTAACATTTTTGGGGATTAATATGGCGACTATATAAATACAGGCCTCACTCAAAAACGTAAAGGTCCCAACGTAGATGCCGGTTTAGCCTGGCGTATGTCCAGTGCCCAGAGAGAGTGCGGGTTGGGGGGGAACACGGGGACGAAGAAGAAGCTCACACTGCACACAGGTCCAGTCTCTCTGTCAAGAACGGAGACATGGAAGCTCCCCAGGATTCCATGGAACGATTCCTGTTCAGCTGCACCGGAGTAGCTGCAGGACTTGATCTTCTACATCCGCCTGTGCCAACAATGCAGCACCTCTCGCATGCACAAGATAAGCGAGCAGGTAAACTTTTTTGTTTTGTTTTGTTGTTGGTGCTTTTTTTTTTTCTTTTTTTTTTTTTGGGGTCACAAAAATTTGTTGATGGAATTCGGAAGCTTCATGAGCGCGGCGCAGGTACCTGTCGTGCGGGAGCCGTTTGATCATCCTATCTGCAAGGATCCTCAACATGATGCTCTTCTGTAAAACAGTTTGAACCACGCCTACAAGAGGTGTGTTTCTTTTCTGGAGGGATTCTCGAGCATTGTAGTACAGGGCGTATGTTCCGGTTTGCCTTGAACTTTGAAGAAAGAGATTTGAATGAATTTCTTTGGTCTTGAATTTGATTTTCTTATTCATAGTCTTGATCGGTATGATCAATTTTCAGTTCTGATCTGGAGTTGTAAAGATCATTGGAGAGTTTTGGAAACATTGATGATGTCTATCGCTTTGGAAAAATCTAGAAGTTGAATCCTCCGGAGGATTCAACTGTAATTCCGTGGAAGCGATGGACCGCCGCTATCCTGGAAGGTCGTGTGGAGAAGTTCGTGCTGGAGAAATGGAAGTGGAAGTGAAGAAGTGAGGAGAAGATCGCGGCAGGTCTGTGGAGGGGCCGGGCTCAGATTTGATGTTTCTTCTTCGGGGCTGCAAAGAGAAGAGGGCGTGAGAGAGAGAGAGAGAGAGAGATGCAAGGCAGTAACCAGAGCAAAGGCGAATTTTCACCTTTGACTACACAACTGCAGCAGGCATGGCTGCAATCGCAGATACCGAAGGTACAGAAGCGCAGGTTATCCACGATGATACCAGCTGCAGCAGCACAGAGTAGACTCGGGTCTTCCTATTCTTATTTTGCTGCAGAGTCTTTTGCAGACAGCGGTTACTTGTCATCGATTTTCCCGGGGCTAGCAAGAAGCAGCCACCAGCAGCAGCAGCAGCAGCAGCAGATTGTGCCAACAACACAAAAGCCTAGTTCAGCAGCATTCTTGGAAAGATCATGTGATCAGTCCTCCTCGGGCTTTCCCGGAAGGCCTGTGCTGCCGATGCTTTCTTCCTATTCTACCAAGACTTCCAACTTCCCCGCTAATCGTGCTGCTGCATCGTTAGTTCGTAATATTCATCATCCTCATCGCTCGCTCTCCACGAGCATTGTCGAAGGATCAGGCTTAGAAGAATTCTCGGGCTTGTCTTCTTCCCAGCGACGAGCATCATCATCATCATTTCTTTTTTCTGCTAATCTGAGTTTTCCTCCCAGCCGTTATTCCGTGCAGCCTTCGTCCAACGCCTTGCTCGTGCCAGGAGCAGCAGCACGATGTTTGCCAGAACTCGATTCCATTGCTGCATCCGATTCACCGCTGTCAGCGCCTTTGTTAGACAACATCCTCTGCATGGACGAAGACATGGTCCAAGTGAAGAATATCGCTGAGTCTTCCCTTATGGGACACAATTCCGTTCCCGAGACCAGTTCCTCTTCTTCTACAGCAGAAATCGTGGACTACGACAATAGCTGGATTGACGACATGATCCTTGGTACACTTCCTGAACAACAAACTGCACAAGCACAAACTGCCGAGTGGCTGATACAGGAATACACAAGGAGCTTGAGCGTCCTTGTCGCGGACGTCTCCAGGGCATCCCAGTCTCTGCAGAGCCCTGGCAATCTATGGGAAAATGGATTGGATTCCTGCTACTCTGAGTACATGTTCGAGGTACTTAACGTCGACCAGTACATTGAACGTGAAGCTCAGGCTCCTGCACGCATTGACTATCGTCAGTCTCTTCCGTCTCTGGAGTCACATGAAACCGTAATTCCAAGTGCAGCCAAATGTTGGTTTGAAGCCACCAGTTATGCTCCTGATCTTCCTCGTGTTGATTTGGCTGATCTGCTTCTCAGGTAACCTGCTACCACTATTGCTATCTGGAACATCACGTATCTCGTCGATTTCTTCACTGTGGAGTACGTTTCAGGGCTTGCATTAGCTGAAAAGAATGGCATGGGTCATTTTCATGTTGTTTAGGACAGTTCATATTTGCAAGTATGCTCTCTTTGATGTGTTTGTCCTGCTTTCATCATCTGTCAGAAATTCTACATGAATGGGTTCATAGAGAAAAGCTCAACAAGGTCTGATTCTGCTTATAGAAATTTCACAGAAGCAGAGAGTTCCAGATTCCTTAAGGTCTGGAATCATGGGTGCTCATGCTTTTCCTTAGAGTTTGGCTTTAAAGACAAAACTTCTCAATGAAGACCCATTCTGTACTCTCTAGTCTCATTGTTAAATTGTCACAATTGTAGGTGTGCAAAGATGGTGGAGAAAAATGATGTGAGAAAGGCAAATGACCTCATTGGAGAGCTTCGGGAGCATTCATCAGCCTATGGAAATGGTGTACAGCGAATGGCATACTACTTCATGGAAGCTCTGGTGAGTTCTAAATTGATTGGGCTGCTATTACTGTGAAAGTCTTCAAAGATCTGCAACCTTTTTTTTGTGTTGTGCTTTAAGAGTGATTGAGGAATAATTCTGGCATTTGAAGAACTTGGCATGTAGACTGTTCCCATTTATAGTTACTTCAGCTTGACAGATTCGTTGGAGGACCATGCGGATGAACAGAGACAAGTTTTCTACCTGTAAACATTTGGCCCCACCCTTGTTGATATCTGAAGTATTTTAATTTCAGAATTCTTGCCCCCCATTTTGGTGATATCAGATTGATACTGAAGGAATGTTCATGTTGTCGGCCTCTCTATGCCATAGGCTTAGATGCCTGTATGGGGACAAGTCAAAATGAAATGAAGCTTGTGCTCACAATCTTGTTGCAGCCTGGATGAGGATACTATTGACTTCTCGATTTGCTATAGCTAGCCAAGATCATGACTGAATTTCCCCATTGCTTCTGGAAATGCACCAGAAACTCAGGACACTGATTTTGTATCATGTTTTGCTTGAATTTTGGGCAGATCATTGAATACTTATATGCACCTACTGTCATGAGCTGATAATGTTGGTGGGTAGTCATGGCAGCTTGTCACAGCTATGTCACTGACATGTGTGATGGTCTGACACTTTGTGAGTAACTCTCACAGGTTATGACTGTACTGATTGTCATGTTACCTTCAAAGTGTTGTGGAAATTTCTCTGTAATCTGTTTAGATATGTTTGGGTTATCAAATGTGATGTTAGGAGTCCCAAAGATGGCCTTCACTGGCTGATCTCTGGTTGTTTCTGGAGATGCTGTACTTGTTAACTTGGAATGTTCTCTTGTGGGATGTGGCCCTCAGTGGCTAATCTCTGATTGTTTCTGTAGGTGCTGTACTAGTCAGCCACTCAAACAATAATCTGCTGACTGAGACAGCTCATGAGAGGATCAATCATGACACCAAAGCTTTCATGGCTGGATTCATGTAGTTTCAGTAACCATTGGTTTCCTGGGCAGGCATTTGGACTTCTGCCTTTTGGTTTTGAAGACCAATCTACGGTTTTGAAGACCTGGTGTGGATTTTCATCTAATTTGTGATGGAATTCCCTCTCTGGAAACTATTGATAAAAGGGGAATCATTCTGACTGATGCTGATGGCCTTAGTATTTTGAGATTGAACTTTGCAGAGTCAGTAAGAACTTCATAGGTTTGATCATAGCTGGTGAATTGAGCATTCTTTGCTCTCTAAAAAGATGAAGTGATTGGAACCTATTTGTAAGAGAGTGCAGAACAGTTTAGTGGCCTCCAAAATATATAATCTCTTTTTTTTTGACAGTAAAATATTGGGATTGCCAGGTTGCCAGATTGTCAGGGACTGGTGGACAACTTTATGCAGCTATATGTGGCAACCATCCTCCACTGGCCAAACTGTTGAAAGCTTACTGCCTGTATGTTGACAATGTCCCATACACAAAACTGAACCACTTATTCTCCACTGCAACAATTCTGGATGCCTTCAAAGGTGCTTCTTGTGTACATGTGATTGATTATGGTATCAACAACGGTGTCCAATGGCCATGTTTAATACAGCACCTTGCTACTCGGCCAGAGGGACCACCCCATCTTCGAATTACAGGTATCTTCTTCATCAGTGTCCATGACTTTTTGTTATCCATAACTCTTGCTAATCACCTAATCCTGATTTCCATTTGCTTGGAACTTCTTGATACAATTGACAAACTCAGAGACATGGTCTGGGACATGTTGTACTGGTCTTACCATGTGAAAGGCAAAAATCTTGGGGCTATATCAAGAATAAGTTACTGATGTTCTCAGGAACATTGTTGCAGGAATTGATCGGCAACAGCCTGGTTTTAGTTCTTCAGAAAGAGTTATTGAAACTGGTCGCAGGCTTACAGAGTTTGCTAAGATGTGGCAACTGCCATTTGAATATCATGCTTTTACAGAAAAATGGGAAAATATCACAACGGCTCAGCTCGCTTTGAGGCATGATGAAGTGCTGGCAGTCAATTGCTTTAAACTCCACTACCTTCTTGATGAGTCAGTCATGGTTGACAGCCCCCGTAAAATTGTGTTGAACAGGATCCGAAGCTTGAATCCAAAGGTAAAGCTTCAGATGGACTGGTTGTTCTTTGGATCCAAGGATGTTGACATACTCTTCTTTGCTTTGTCATTTCAAGTCAGGCAGTTTGTTGCTCTTGTGTCACACTAATAATTAGTGGTCTTGTGTGTGAAGGTTTTCATTGAAGGAGTGGTGAGTGCAGGCTACAATGCACCTTTCTTTATGTCTCGCTACCATGAGTGCATGAAACATTTTTCAGTCATGTTTGATGCTGTCGAAGGGTCACTTCCCCCCGATGATCCAGACAGGGTGCTGCTTGAAAGGGAGCGCTTTGGAAGGGAGATTCTGAACATAGTAGCTTGTGAGGGTCTGGAGCGAGTAGAACGTGCAGAGTCTTACCGGCAATGGCAATCAAGAACTCAACGAGCTGGATTCATACAGAAGCCATTGAACCTTGCCATTTTGTCCCAAATGAAGGCCATGATGGGTTCCTACCACAAGGACTTTGGCATTGGAGAAGATGGTGGCTGGATCCTCACTGGATGGAAGAACCATATTGTGCACGGATTGTCTGCCTGGGAACCCAATCCTTTAGTTACCAACCATTAAATCTCTTCCTTTTTCCCTCTTTTTTTTTTCCAGCAGCCCAGGAGCCTTTTGTATGATACACAAAACCCAAAATCCTTTTAGTAGTTCATAGTGGTGCATGATTGTGTCCCAAAACAGGGAATAGACAGTCTATTGTGCTCCTTGAGCTCCTCCTCCTGCACATAATGAGCTGGCTCAAGTCCATAGCTATGGAAACAATTTTGCACATCAATGATCAGCTGCAAACATGAAAGAGGTGGGCATGACATTGGCATGTACCATTGTTATGTAGAGAGGCAATAGTTGCTCCATTTGTTGGCAGACATTGATTGTCACCCTTTTTAGCAGTTCTTTGTTTCACTTTTGTGCAGTTCAAAATTCTTTCTTGGGGATTGTCACCAACTGTACCTAATTTTACTGTATATGGAACTCAATGAATGCAACTTAAGACAGTGGTTAGTAGCCAGCTTGTAAGCATTTGTTGCTTCAAACACCACTATGGTGTTAGTGTGATGTTTTCTAGCTATATTGCTGTCAGTAAGGTTCCAAACTAACTCTCTCTATTGTGACTGCAGTTGTGAGAGTATTGCACAGTGGTTTTTTCAGATGTTCCTTGCAGGAGTTCGAAATACCCTACTCTGAGGAAATGCAAAATTAGAGATCACCATGCCTCTCCAGTTTTGGTGGTGTTTACAGTTTTTTGAGGTAAGACGGGACTTACCCACCATGTACCTATTTGCCTTACTCATCACCTTGTGATATTTTGCACTTGTAATGAAGGCAAGAATGTTGCTTTAAGATCCTACTGTCATCCATTGCTTCTTCATTCAAGACTCTACACTGTAGCACAGCAGTAGAAACCACTCGTCACAGCTTACAATACTTCTTAGAAAGCTGCTATATATGCAGCTAAACAATTCTTCATATTGAGAATGAAATGAATGTAAGTTGCATTGTAAGTTGATGATGAATCTCCTCTCAAATGTAGTCCTTGAAGCTTGATTCTGATTAGTACAAGCAAGTAAGTTTCATGAGGATGGCTAATTCACTTTTTTTCCCTCAAAAATTGCCTAGAAATCAAACCCTCACTTCCATACTGTGTTGTGGATTATCTACCTATTTGTCATCTCTACACAAGCCTTTTTGTTCATATAATCTGTCACAAGCTGTGGGTGTAACACTGTCACCATTCAGTTTTTCGCACTATTAGTCTATCAAATTTCTTTGTTGACAATTGGAATATGTGCAATTCATCTTTGACAACATTAAAGTTTCAACATCTAAACAAAACAATGTTTAGGTATGCAATGAACCCATTATGTAACTCTTCAATTTCATCTTTGTTCATTTTGATGCCACACGGGATACAAGATGTGAACAATATCATGCTGCAATACCTGAATTGAATTCCCAATTAAGTTTCTCCAAGGTTGCTTCATTTGTAAAACAAATATTTTTTCTGCCAACAATGATGTCCGTTGTTTAATTTACGCAAACTTTAACATATCATTAATGTTTTATATGCTTTATATTTTGTTGAGTTCATGTATTAGTAATGAAAATGAACTGTTTGGCCATTTTCTACACACCTTGTGTTCAACATCAAATGTAAGATTTCCACTCGAATCTAAAAAGAAGAGATGAAAATCATACTAAATTGAACAAGTACTTCAGAATGTTATGGCATCATCAAAGGTCTCATTATGAATGTTAATGCTCTTCCATGCACAAACATAATCTAGGTAAACAATGCAAAAAACGCAATAGATTAAAAGTTGGTACTGAGAAATGGTCATGAACCATTGTTAGTATTCTCTTTGAATTCCTACAAAAAGCAATTAACCGCAAAACATGTTTAGTTACCTTTGATCAATTGTAAATAAGAAATATAAATACTATTGCTACTTCAAAATTCTTTTATTTTTGTAATTAGCATGCTCAAGATATCAGGAAACATCAACCAAAGATTGTCATGGCAACATACCTTGTGCCTGCAGAATCACTAATCTCCACTCAGTGATATGGCTTTTGAATGCAAACATCATCAGCAATCAGGTCGAGATTGCTTCTTTACAGACTTCTCCATGGATCCAGGCTGCATGGATTGCAATTCCTCACTTGGAGAAGATTCTCATATTGGTCTGTTTTGGCACTCTCAGTTTACTCTGCTTTGAATCCTGGTCGAATGGTGCATTTCCTTTTGGAACCAGGGAAAGGATGGATTGAACTGCAGAATACATAAATAGTGTAAGTGAGGCCATTCATATGGTTCACAAGTACCGACTCTGGGAGGTTTTTAAGATACTCTCAAAAGCAACTATGGAGCAAATGCCTCTTCAAGTGCCTACATGTGTCTATGAGCTTGCAGAGAAGACTCCACAATAACACTTGAAGGTACCTGTTATGTCAGTTCTGGCAAAACCAAAACAAAAAATATATAAAGAATGAATGCAGTCATCATACTCTTGTGAATTGTCACTCACCAAGTAGCAGGCCATCACCTTCCATCATTGTTACTCCACTGACTTCATCAGCTCCTGATGGTGGATGTAGATAAGTACCTATATAATGATTTGCTCAGAATTTCAGGCAAAATACGATATAAAAAGCAGTGCCCTGAGATTCTGGTGTATTTCCAGAAGGAATGCAAAGATCCAGTGAGGCATTGCTTCAACAAGTGCTTATAAACTAGCAAAATTTTGGCAAACAAACTAAGCAACACTAAAGAGACATAGCTAATAAAAAACATCAATCCTATCCTCATGCAAGCTGCAACAAGTTTGTGAGATCTTCTTCCAGATCATATTTTTGGTGTTTGAGAATAAATGAGTTGTCTTCTGACGCTTCGAGAGACGAAGGGCAATATTACGGTTGAGGGCTCTGTCTAAACCCTAAACCCTGAACCCTAAACTGGGTTTTGGTTGTGGGTGCATGTGTGTTCTTCCGAATCATGTTTTCGGTGTTGGAGCGTTGCCGCTTTCCCTTCTGACGCTTGGAGAGAGTTCAGGATCTTGGTCTTCTGAACAATTTCTTGTGCACAGAAGACCACGGAGGCAGCAAATAGAGTAGAGAATAGGAAACAAAACAAGTAGTTGTTTCAAAGGTGAAAGAAAAGGTGCAGGGATGCTGCATACAGTAGGCAAGCCGTTGTGGAGACCGACCAGCAACCAGCATCTGCCAATGCTCAGCACCCTTATTCCCAGCCGTCTGTCTCTCAAGCTGCCTGTTTCTTGCTCCGCGCCCCGCCATCTGCGTGAGAGAATTTTCCTCTGTAGTCGTGGTTTAGTCCAAGCAGCAGCAGCATGGGCCGATGAGAGAGCATGTGCGGCTCCATGTAGCTTCAGGTAACGGCAGCTCACTTCCATTACCTGTTTTCCTGTCTGTGGTGCAGCAGCTCGTGGCGTTGTTTTCTCCTATGTCATTGTCATGTTGAAGGTCACACAATATCACCACCCATGTGAAAGAAATGTCCTCTATCTCTTGTCAGCATGTGAGAGGTCTGAATAGGCATGGGACAGGCTGGGTAGCATGGCCGACAAAGATGTACTTTTGGAGGCCAAAAGGTAGGTTGAAAATCTTTCTAAGTGGTTTGCAGTTTCTTCAACAAATCAGGGAATTGCAGACAAAGAACTGCAGTCAAAATCCAGGGAAGAGGGAAGAAGAAGATACAGTTGAGTGCTGTGCAGCTTGGGAAGCATAGCAATGACATGGAGGAAGAAGATGATGAAGATGTGCCTCCTCCACATAGTGAGGACAAAGAGACCAGAGATGAAAGTGAGACAAAAGCATTGAGAGCTCACAACTGGGCTGTTCAGCTTGCATCTCTGTCTCCATCCCAGCTGCATCTGGCCAAGAGGTTGGTTCATTGGCTATTTCTGCTATTGACTCTCAAGGACAAAAGATAGACACTGGTCAGTAGAGAAGCAGTTATGGAATCTGGTCAGACTAAAGCTCAAACTGTCCCACTGGTTTGGAATTGCAAACCTTCAAAGTGAATGGACTTGAGTGCAAGAGCGTGAATACAAATTGCTTGTGAATCAGGACCTGTCATAAGCCTTGTGTACACCTATCTGCTGTTGCCTTCTTGGGGCTTTCCTGTGCACCCAACAGAGAGAGGGAGAGGTATTGGTTGATGTTGTCCAAAGGTAATTGGAATGGGCAGACTTGATTGGGTAGGTAACAATGTGTTATTCCCTTGGAGATGAGATTGCAGGTGGGCAAGGCTGTCAAATGAAGTGTTTGAGGCCATCATACTGGTGAAGGTACATCCTTCTTCTCTATGAAAGGTCAAGATTTTGGCAGAGAAACAACAGCAATGTAGTAGGAAACTGTTTTTTTAATAAACCAGAGGTAAGGAAGAGATTTAGTGAAAATTTGTGTTGTCCTCTTGCTTCTGCTGGTTGTACAATTACATCTTGATGTGTAGTGATATCTTATTATGCTCTAATTTTGCTGGTGAACCTTCCTGACTAATGGGTGTATCATTGCCTTTATCCATGTGGCAGTCTCTGAGCATAAAGGCTCGCAACACAAGGCAAAGGCAGATTCATTACATAGGTATGTGCTTAGCTTGCCTTGGTGCATTTGGTACTAGTACTGTTCAAACCTAGAGGTCTTTGATTGATGGGAGCATTTTTCAGCAATGCAATCCGTTGTTGTTACTCTGCTCCTGATCCAGAAAGAGATGCTTGCCATGAGAATGGGTATGTGAACCCTATATTTTTGCCTGAGGATCTGCAGGGTGCCTACTTCATGATGTGGATCCTGTGATGATGGATCTCGTTCTCAAGGCTTGCAAGGGTTGTGATCCTTCTGAACCAACAGCACTTGAGCCAAATGGACTGGCACCAAACCCAGCCAGGCTTTCTGAGGTGAAAGTCTGACACCAACTCCTGTGTATATCAATCCAGATAGATCATCTAGGGAAACTTGACTTGGTTCCATTGGGTAGTTAGATTTCCTCTTATGTAATTTTAAAGTTGGGTATCTTGGAGAGATGGCAGCACTCTTTTACTCTTCCCAATATTCTAACATAACAACTCACAATCATGCAGGCGGAAATTAGTGATTTGAAATATCTTCAAAGAATTGAGAGAGACAATGATGCACAGATGACTGCAAAGTGTTGGATAGAGGGCCTTTTGGCTGGGGATGAATCTGTAACTCATGAACTCTTCTCATATTCTGGCGAGTTCTACTTTGACCAACAGGTATGAGGTCCTTTTGTAACTATCTGTTAGGTTGCCCATGGGATTTTTCTTTCTTAATGCTTCTGACTCATACAAGGAATTTATTAGAATGTTGAATACTTTCTCCTCAAGGGCCCTCAACTGGGTGGGTAGGTTGAAGAAGTGGCAGAGTGTTTGTTCATTACCTCCAGAAAATTCCTCTCCAGTGGTGGGAATTATCTATAATCTAAAATGTTTTCATAGCTTCAGCACTCTGTAGGCCACAATACCTCAGTCAAGAGGATATTGCCTAAGCCAACTTGCAATGAAATCATGCAATCCTCTGTCTTTCAGAAGTTAAAGAAGCTCATTGAAGATGCTCGAGAAAGGCTGACTGATCATAAATCAGAGGTTGAAGATGGGGATGAGGACAGCTGGAGGACATCAGAGGCCCCAAGTACACTGACCAGTAGAGAGCAAATTGTGTTGCATGAGTATCTACTTAGAATAGCCAGAGGAATGCTGCATTATTCCCGTCCAATATGAGGTTCATGCTTCCTCACTCCAGGAAATTGTTAATGTATGGCAGTGGCCTCTGTAGGCCCAATGAAAGCTGCTTGGAAGGATCCTAGCTTCTCCCTGTTCATTCTTGACCTCCTGCTCACAGTCTGGTTTTTTTTTCACTGTAGACTTTCATAGAATCTGTTTCTTGTCACAAAGGTAACCCAAGCTTTCATTTTATTCACACCCACCTTCCTTTTGTTGGTGGTGTGTATACTAAGGCTTGAAGAACAGGAAAAGTTTTGTCATGGCAGATAGTCTTAGCCTTCACATTGGGTGCTAAGGAGTCTTTGGGCCAAACAAGGGTTGGCCCCCTCAGCTCCACCTTGGGTTGGCGCCCCAGTCCTTGGGTGTGCAGTACCCTTCACAATACACGTTGGTCATCACCGTTGGTTCCAGAGCATACTATCCTGATAGCAATATGCCTTCGACCTTGGGCTCCACCCTGTCCCATAGTGTACTGCTCCTGATAGCAGGGCCTTTCCCTACTCAGTAGACCTTGCTTCATCTTTGACAAACCCAAAGATGTCTCCCAAGCCAAACTCCTCATCATGTAAGTCGGTTACCCCATATCAAATGTAACAATAGTTTGCCTGAAATATTGGGCAGAGTATGTATGCTTAATGGGGTCACTCATAACAACTGAGTCACTGCCATTCACAAAGAAGGTATCGGTCTAATACCTTGGAAAGATACCCATAAAGTGATAATTGCATGCATTCTTTTCCCATACTCATTTTGCTGTTAATGATGGAACAGTAACCTTCAAAGTCTTGTTGTAGAGCTTTGTGTGCAACCAACCTCCTGGATAACACCAAAGCTTGAGTCTACTAGAACTCCAATGTTACAGTCAGTATGAACAGCAGTGAAGTCAGTGACAGTCTCACTTGTTCCAGTGTCATCAACAGTAACTAGCCTGGTGGCTCCAGGACCCCTCTTTTGGTGGGAGGAAGTGTAGTTACAGTTCACAATAACCATCACTAGAACCCTTTTTCAATCTGTCCCACCATAATCATAGTGTGATTGTTATTTGTTTCATCTGCCATCTGCTCATGATTTGAGAACAGCTCAGATGGTGTGGCCTCACCACAGAGCAGTGACTACCATGAGAACACCTTAAGGAACTCTTGGTAGCAAATGAGGCAAGGTGGTGTAACCATCACAGGGCAGTAGTTTTGGACAGTGCTCAAGGCCTCCTCAGCAAGTATGATGGTGACCTTATCACAACTTATTTACCCATTGACTTCATCAGCTCCCAACAGTGGGTAGGCCAGTATAACTACCAGTGCATGCATGGAATTTCTGTTGTGAGTACTGAAACAATGGGAAGACTGAACTGACTTGCACCTAACACCATACAAGGGATAACACAGAGAAAACATACACAGACGAAAAACAAAAAACAAAAGAGGATGTACAATAGCCAGAAGAAAGAACACAATTAGACCTATAACAGACAAAAAGGGAGAAGAGAAACAAGGATGAAGTAGGCTTAGGGAAAAGCTCCCCACTTACAAGACTCTGAGTGATGACATTTGGAAGACTCTGAATGCTGAAATTTGAAAGGAACTTTTTCTTTGTTGACCAAAGAGAAATGGAATTTGATTAAGAATCTTGTACACGAAGTAAGAAGAGGTGTGCCTTCAAAAAAAGGGCTCCATGTACACCTAATCAGGATCCAAAATCTGGGAGAACATAGAATTGAAACGCACTTAAACTGAACACACTTAAGTACCAGACTTTGCCAGACTCTCCACTTCTTATCAAGAATCTCCATAAAAGTGTTCTGTAACTTGTCTATGAGATGGCAGAGAAATCTCTACAACAACCGCTTTGAAGGTAACCCATTCTGTCAGAATGAGTGGCGGTCATAACTTTTGTGAGTGTCACCAACAGAGAGTCAGACCATCATCAATTTTCATCATGAAGAGCATGTTACAAGCTCTGCCATGACTCCCACCACATGAATGATTCCCCATCATCAGCTCCTTCAGCTCCTGACAGTGGGGTGTAGGCAGAATACATAATAATCCATCCAAAAATTTCAGGTAAACCACTGTCATGCAAGTTCAATCTGCATCCTAAGTTTCTGTCAGATCAAACCTCTGAAAACAACAGAAAAGACTTCTGCCCTGATTGATATTGGCTAGCAGTCAAGAAATGAACTTGTGTATTATAATGTGTGCACAAATGATGCACAACAACAATGCATAGAAGAATATAAAATAATGCTCTAGCTTGGATCTTTCACTTTTCCTCGTATCAGGCCTGTATCCTGTCATCAGCACAGAAAGGACACAGATACATATATCACATGTTGATTTTTCCAAACCCTCAATCTCAAGCTGATCTGATGAACATTCATGACCAGAAGGATGATGCTAACTTCTATATATTAGAGAGAGTCAGTCACAATTTTCTTTGAGAAGAGAGGGGAAAAAAAAGTGTCTAAAGTTCAAGGAGCCATCTGTCAGCTTGTACCAAGAAAAACCTCAAAACTATAAAGAAAATTGTGGCCCAATCCAATATGATTTCTGCTTCTCGTGCTCTCCTTCATGTGATCTCTCACTGAGACAAACAAACCCTTGTGGAGTACGGAGAGCGTGAAGAGATGGGGGCTTTTTTCTACCTGTGGATCAGGCATTGGCCGTCTTCTCTCCACGTATGCATGCCGATCCTTGTCTCTCATGAGTGCTGCAAACCTTGCCTGGTGCAGCAAAATCACATGTTATTGCAGAAGAGAAACAATTCTCTCCTAGGGTTCCATGTTCTCTCTTAGGGTTTGTATCGATATCACACCCTCGGAGAGAATTTCAACTGACAATCACGCAAGATGCAGGAAAGGCTGATGTGGGAAAAAAATTCCTTCCTGTCGCCATGACCAGAAAAGATCAGAGAGAGAGAGAGAGAGAGAGAGAGAGAGAGAGCATAGTACAACAAGAATGAGCTTGCTTGAAGGATGATGGACAAAGTTGTTGTACCTCCTCCTGCTCTAGTCTGAGCTCCCTCTCTGGCTTGATCCACAGATAGTAGGCCACAATCCCCGCCACCCCCCACGCTGCCACGTTCTGGGCTCCCCTTACCCCACCAAATGCTGTCACAATACCCTCGCTGATCTTCCCGAATCGTGTACCCCGCACCATGGCTCTCCTCCTTCTCCTACTCGAATCCTGTAAGAAGATGAAAAGTCACTAGATTTTACTTAGATTGATTTCAACAATGGAGGTAGAAAGAACATTTTTCCATCACTACATAAGTTTGTTGTTTCCATTGCACATGCCATGCATCACCCATTACACTCGTGCTTTGTCATCTCATGCATTCTTCTCTTGGCACGCCCCATCAATCTTCCCTCTTGCAGTTACTTCAACTGTGTGTGGTTTCAAACCCTTTGCTAACCATTCTTCCACCTCCACGTAAAATGTTTTTTTTCCCGCCCGTTTATGGGCTCTAGCTTTAGACTTTGGTTGTCGTGTTGGGATCTGACCCATTGGTTATCTTGTTCGTATGTCTGTCATTTGTGGCAAGGGTGGCTCTTTAGAAACTATTAGAGGAGGGGGGTTATGTGGGCCATCTAAGAATGATTACTCCAAATCGGAGGTACAGATTGGTAATGTAGAACCTCTTCCATACTACAAACCTATTCCAACCGCCTATTGTGAACTTGGAGTGCATTGTGAACCTCGAGCACCCCAATTTTGTTGGGCAGGCACATAAGACCCAAGGATTGGCCCACAATATTGGCCATAGCCATAAGGACCTCATTGGCCAATGTCAGACGATTGTGGTCCACCTTGTAAGAACATTTGATGTTTTTGTTGTCCAAGTTCACCTTGTCCACATTGTTGTTGTGGCAAACCTTGTCCTAATTGTTGTGGTGGCATACCTTGTAACAAATTAGGACCAAGTGGTCCACCACCTTGGTAGACTTGGGGGAAAGTTAGGCCCACTCATGTTGCTTAGGGGATGACTGGAGCCTTTCATTACTTGCACATTTTGGGCAACCATTAGGTCAACTTGCCCATGAGGACTTGCTATGGATTTCTTTGAGACCTGAAAAGAAAGAAAACAAGGAACCCATAGGCAAAAATATATACAATTACAACAAGTTAATCTTGATGTCTCAATGAAGAGGTAAGTATAAACATATTAACTAAAGACACCAGATTTTAAAAATCATATACTACCACCCTTCAGCCCCTCAAAAGAAGTTCAGATTTGAGGACAATTTTAGAGGAGCAGTTGAAGGGTAGATGGTTCATATGCATCACCAATAGTCATAGCAAAAATAGGAGCCCATGAACTTTTGTACCTACACTCATAGCCGACACTCGATACATTGGAACAAAACAATGTAAATAAGTTAAGACAATACACAATTGCCCCTAAAACTTTGAGGTTGTTCCATGGCCATCTTTTTTTGTTTCCATATTTCTAATTTACATATGGAATTCAAGAGCAAACAATATGATCTAGATATGTTGTTCAAAAATATAAATTAGCATCACCAATAACGTTGAAAGAACAAACGTAGGACCCCTTCACTCTTTCACCCTCTATCAAACACACACTTCATTTGCAAGCCCATAGTCCAAACCAGTAGCATTACAACCCCCTCTTTCACTCACTCTCTCAAGTTGCAATATTTAGCCACACCTTTTAACATCCTCTCTCTCTCTCTCTCTCTCTCTCTCTCTCTCTCCATAGACCCCTCTAGGCCCCCCTTCCACAATACATCTCCCTCCCATTATTGCCCTTTTTCAACCTCTGTCCCTACTTGTGGACCTATGTCTCACGGTTGTACTTAATTTTGTTATTTGCATCTGAGCTCTAGTAATGACCCAAGACCATCACCTCTTTGTTTCAAGTTAGTGGGCTTTTCTCACGCCCTCTCTCCAGTTTTTTTGTTCTATGGACCTCACATTCACCTAGTCTCCTTTCTGATTCCATACACCTTTTTTCACCCACTTTATTTATGCAGGCCCTTACAAATAACACCAAAATGTTGAACCCAAATGCAATATTAACTTTCTTGCAATGGTGAAACAAAGGACATCCACCTTTCCAAACCTTAGATCAATGTAATAATCATGTGGTATCAGGCATATACATGAGCCCCAACAATCTATGGAATTTTGCATGGACCCATGGACTGTTTTTACATGGCTTTTGCATCTAAAATATTGATTGACACCTTCTTCAATAGGTTACTTAACAATATATTCAAAGCTGAAAGTATGTTAAATGCAAAGGTCATGTGCTTCTTGACCCATGTGACAAGAAATAAGTGGTGAATTTTTAAAATCTAAAACCAAATATTGGGATATACAACCTAGTGTACTTTACATAGCTTGTTAAAATGAAATAAGAAGAATTGCAACAAGATACATAATTGAACACACCAAGGGGAAACATAGTTGTGAACCATTCTATACTGGATAGTATTAGAGAGGTTCTGTCTTCTAGATTCCAACACATATTTCTAGACAATTTGAACCCTAATGGCAACAACATAATCCCATAAAGGTCATACAAGAGGTTGTTTACCTTTGCACTAGGGCTTGGGGTCCCTTTTGGGACAGGTCTCTTGTCCAGCTTGTTTGTTGAACTTCTAGGTGGAATGTCTATGGCCTCATCCATGAATGTTTCAGTATTATCATCACCTTCCAAGCTTCTGGACATGGTAACTAGACCCAATTTGTTCTAATTCATTGCTAGTGTCTTCCGTGCACTTTGAGTTAAGACCATCTTTGCCTTCAGCCATATTGACAAGTAGGTTTGGGTTGCTCGCTATACAAGCACTACACTGGCTTGTACCTACTTGGTTGCATTTCAAAGCTACTTGCTTAAACTTCTTCCTCCCAAGAGATGTTGCAATAGTTTCCTACCTTTGTAGACCAAAAAAAAAAGGAATTTATAAGAGCTTTAAGGTCTACACATAGAGATGCACATCACCACATATCAAATTAAACTCCTCATTCAAGTTAATAGGCATAGTTCAATGTCCTCATTATGATGCAATCATGTAAGTGTCTCTAGATGTAATAACTTCAAACAATGAACAAATTGTAAGAAAAGATTCAAATGCACACCCATATTTGAAAAAACCTCTCCCAATTCAAACTGCCACTTGAAAGATTTATTGATTTATCATTTTTTGGAAAGACACTTCAGAACATTACAAAGGCAAATTGGGTTGGGATCCAAGATATTTTTGAAAGGCCCAACTTACAAAGCATAATGTAACCAAATGCAAAATAGGGTGGATACTAATTGGTATGCTAGAATAAAATTATGCACATAATTCACAATTGCTTGGATGAACTTTACAAATTTTCAAGAAAACTTTTTTTTTTAAGACATGTACTTGTCTAAGAGAATTATAGAGCTAGAAAGTTTTCTTAGATGAATCAAATTTTTTTGATGAATATTATTTATCAATGAACCTACTAGGCCTCATTTCAAGACCTCAAAGCTACAAGAGAAACAATTAAAACCCTAACACATGTTGTTGTTGAACAAGAATTCTAGCTTTTGCCAAGGATTCATTTGTGAAACCATGACCCTGGGGAGGGTTTGAAACTTTATTAGTTCCAAATAAAAATGCTTCAAATCAAAAAATATTGAAGTGAAAGGAAAACTTTAAAGGCTGGCTTACAAATCTACTGCAGCTTCTTCAAGCCCCAAGTTCTTGGAAGACCTTCTTGAGATGGTGGACATTCTGATTTCTCTGTTCTTCATACGGGTTGGGTTTGCCTCCAACAACCTCATCCTGCATGGAACTTGGAAAAGCTGCAAGCATACTCGGCCTTGAATCAAATGCACCCTCTCCTTTTGCTCTAGAAACTGAAAAAACACAAAATAATGGTATGCTCAAACAAATGTAGAAAGAGGTCAAGAGATAGACCTCATGGCAACAAGCAAGCCTCTAGAGTCCGTGTGCGAAGAAATGTAAATAAGAGGCCAAACCCTCTGTTTGAAAGAGAGTCTAGCTGTTTTTTTCACTTGAATTTTTTCATACAACCAAAGTGGCAATCGTGTAGAGGACCATGTAGATATGAAGCACAAATCTTTAATAATCACTTTATATTCATGGTTAATTATTAAAACCAAAATGTAAAAATTTGGTGATTTTTCTTTGTTTTGGGGGGTCATTTTTGGTGACTGAAACCTTCAAAATACACTTCATTTTCATTTTTCAAATTTCTTATTTCACTTTTTAGTAATATTTCGCCAATAAAAAATGTTAAATTTTTTTTATGAACTATCGACACTATAGACCACTTTGTATGGTTTTAGGTCTTAATTTGTTCAGTCCAACCTCATCTTTTAGTGACTATACTCCCTTTGTTTTAGGGTTAGACATGTCTTTGTGCCTTCTTTGTCATTTCTTTTGTTTGATCGTGAGGTCTCAAGCTCTTGTTTTCTACAAATGGAGTAGTTCACCTTGTGTGTGGAGTGCAGCCTAGGGAGTGACCAAGGTTTCAACAACATTTCTACCACTTTTCAAGACAATTTTCAAGTACCAAATGCAATCACCCAATGAAAAGTTTACACATGAATTTTTTATTTTTGGAGATTGCAAGTGTATGAAGGTCATTTTTTGTGGATTCTATTTTAGAAAATGAGAGCTCTAGAACACTCCCTCCCACAACTATCTCTTTCTCTTTAACCCTCTTTCACTCCCCTTCAATCTCTCACACCCTCTCTCTCTTTTTCCAATTGTATCCAAAATCTTACTCAAGCTCTCTCTCACTTTCTCTTTCTAGATCTCTCTTTCTACTCCCACTCAAGCTCCTATCTACTTTGTTTCTTGTACTAGCTTACTCCAGAGCTTAATCAAGCCCCTCTCTCTCTCTTTTCTAGCTTTTTCTAGAGATTAATCAAGCTCTCTTTTTCTCTTTCTAACTTTGTCTATAGCTTAATCAAACTCTCTTGTCTTTCTTTATAAAGCTTTTCCTCTCTTTCTCTCTCTCTTTTGTTCTATCTAAAGCTTAATCAAGCTCTCTCACATTCTTTTCTTATTGTAGCTTTGTCTAGAGCTTTAGTCCAACTCTTTCTCACTCTATCTCTTGTTCTAACTTTATTAATTAAGCTCTCTTTCACTCCCTCTCCCATAGCTTGTTATAGCTCTATCCAAAGCTTTTTTTTTTCTCTCTCTCCAAGTCTTATTCAAGCTCTTTCTCTCTCTCTTGTTCTAGCTCTAATCAAGCTCTCTCACTTTGTCTCCTTGTTGTCTATTGTTTTAACTATGTCCAAAGCTTAATCAAGCTCTCTCATTGTCTTTTTTTTGTCTTTTATTCTAGCTTTGTCCAAAGTTTAACCTCTTTCTCTTTCTTTCTATATATCCAAAGCTCAATCAAGCTCTCTCTCAAACTCTCTCTCTTGTTCTTGCTTTGTCCAAAGCTTAATCAAGCTTTTTCATTCTATCTCCTTTCCGTTTCATGTTCTAGCTTTGTCGAAAGCTTAATCTTTCTTTCCTTTTTGTCCAAAACTTAATCAAGTTCTCTCACATTTTCTTTTTGTTGTTTAAAGCTTAATCAAACTTTTTTAAATTCACATTCTCTCCATACCTTGTTCTAGCTCTGTTTAGTAAGTTAATTCCTCTTTCTATCCATAACTTAGTCAAGCTCTCTCACACTCTCTTTCTTGTTCTAGGTTTGTCCAAAGCTTAATCAAACTCTTTCACTTTGTCTCCTCTCTATTTCTTGTTCTAGCTCTGTCTAAAAAGCTTAATCAAAGTCTTTTTCATTCTCTCTTTATATCTTATAGTAGCTCTATCTAGAGGTTAGTCTTTCTCTTTCTATGTGTCCAAAGCTTAATCAAGCTCTCTTTTGCACTCCCTCTTTGTCCAGAACTAAGTCAAGCTCTCTCTCACTTTCTAAACCTCTTATTCTAGTTTGTCTAAAGTTTAATGAAAATGAGCTCACTCTTTCGACCTCTTATTCAAGCTCTCATTCTTTGGACCTCTTATTTTAATTCTATCTAGAGCTCTCTTCCTCTCTCTCTCTCATATTTGATTTAACTATGTCTAGAATTCAAGTCTCATGTGTGCATTTATTTTTTATTGTAGACCTTTCAACTTGGAACATCTACTAAGAAAGAACCACATGTGGTCTCAACAACTATTCCATTTGTTATCCACATATTTGCAAGTAACAAGTCTAATCACCTCATTCAAAGTATGCATTTGTAATTTGCAAGTTTGTTGTGGGATAGGGGTTTTGGTGTTCAATTCTAATGTAATATGTCTTAGGGAATAGCCTTTAGTACTTTACATAAATCATTCATATAAGTCTTTTTAACTCAATTTCTTTCAAATTCTCTATTTGCATACCCTTTTTTCATTCCCAACTTTGAATGGGTTAGCTTTGAACTTTGTAGTCTTGACTTAATAACAATTGTTATTATTGACATTTGTTCACAAATGTTATAATAGCAAAAATATTAGACATGTCGAAAGCCCAATGCATAGAATTTTCAATGCAAATGGCAAAGCAAATGGATATTCAATTGCACCACACAGAGAGGGACCTATTGGAACCCTAAATTTAATGATCATGTAAATGCATGATTTAGCCATCTCAACCTTTAAGTGTCTAAAACTTTAACCATAATTGGGAAAGCAAATGGAAAATCATTGCCACCCATAGAAAAGCAATACCAAGTTTTAGAACATGAATTCTCATGCTCTAAACAACTATATGAAATATCATGCATTTTGAAGGGCCTTAACTTAGTTCGTTACAAGTGGCCAAGCATATGGAGATTCCATTACACCACATATAGAACACCTATTTGGACCAAGAAATATTTAGGATCACCTAAGATTATATGGTCCAACCATCTCAAATTTTCAATTGTCTAAAATTTTCATTACAATTGGGAAAGCAGATGGAGAGCCCACTATAACCCATAACCATTTCTTGTAGATATAAATAAATTGCAATTTGTGTTTCATTATAAATTATAATATCTTCTATTTTAAGTGTTTAAAAGTCTAACATGAGTTAAATGTAAAAACCCAAGTTATTATTTCCTTGTGTGATGTTGGATTTTGTAGATGTTTTTTTTTTCATGCACAAACACTTCATTTATATTTTAAAAATGACATTGCATGTTAAAAACATTTTTGAAACATGATTTTTAGAATTTCAATTTCAATGTATTCAATGTGATAATATTCGTCATTTTTCAAGAGTCATTTGAATTTTTTTTATCGTATTAACATCTTTTTTAATGTTTTATGAAAATCTTCTTTTTAAAATTTTAAATATACTAAAATTTTCAATTATCGCCAAGAGGTTTCATTAAGAGCCTATTTGTGCATTACAAGAATAAGATCTTGGTTTTCTTTGCTTTCATCCATTGAGTGGTGTAAGATTTTTATTTTTTACATGCTCGTCCATTGAGTCTAGTTTAAGCACCTCTTCACATCCTCTAATGATTTCAATCAAAGCACAACAATTTTTTTATCCTCATTTTTTTTGTGGCATCTTGTTTAGTTAGTTATTTCATAGGCCTTAAACTTTGAATACAAATGGCAAAACAAATTAGGAGATTCCATTGCACCACATAGAGGGGCACATATCTAAAATTTGATGGATATTAGGACCACGTACAAATTATATGAGCTAGTGACATATCAACATTTTCAAATGTATAAGACTCTCATTGTAACTCCAAGGAAAACACATGGAATCTCCACTATAGCCCACAAAGAAACAATAGGTTTTAAAACATGATTTTTGATGTTTTATCTCTATGGTGAAATATTAAGCCATTTTAGTTATTTCAAGGGCCTTCAACTGTCTTTAAAAATGGCTTGAAGCATATGGAGATTCCACTACACCATATAGAAAATATCTAAACCTTAAATGTTTATGATCATAAACTATATGTGATTTATAAAGCTTAGTTTTTTCAAGTGTTTAAAATTTTCAATGCAACTGGGAAAATAGATGGAATGTCATGAACATGACCACCATCACCCATCACTTGCATCATTGCTTACACTAACATTAGTGGTTGAGACAGTGGTTGAAACACATATTGAACCAAATTCAACAATTATAAAGGTAGATAACCAAATGGCAGTTATCCACGTATAAGTTGGGAAGAACGTTGTTGAGGATGTTTTAATAAATGGAGGAGCAAATGTGAACATTATAATAGAAAACCTCATAACAAAGTTAGGTTTACCCAAACCAAGATTAGCTCCATACCACCTCAAAATGGCAAGTCAAAGTATGACCAAACCTTTAGGATTCATAAAAAATTTGAAGTTTCACATACATGGTATTCCATATATAGCCACATTTATTATTTTGAATAACAATGCGGTAGATTCTAACCATTTTATGTTGCTAGGAAGAACTTGGCTCAAAGATGCAAAGGTTACACATAACTAGGGTAGCAATGTCATTATTGTTCAAGGTAATAGAAGAGTGAGAACAATATGAGGTAATAGGAAATTGGGAGTAAAAACCAAAAGGCCCCGATTACTTGTTCGTTATGATTTGATGGAAGGCTTAATAGATGAAGAAGAAGATTTAATCTTTGAAACAAAACCAAAACTGTTCTCAATTGGCACAATTACTCTCTTAGAAAAAAATGGTTTCGTTGTTGAATGTTGGAGTGTCAAAAATTAGAAGCACTAAAAAATTTGATCCAAAGTGAAGGACATCAAATCAAAGAACTACAAAAGTGGAACCTTCAACAATGAAATCAAAAGATTTTTGTATTAGACTAGAGGTTTCATTGGAAGACAAGGTTTATCTATAAACCTATTACTATCATAGCCATGATGATATTCAAATGGATGAAAGACCAGCAAAAATACAAGTATAGAAACTTTAGATAGCAAGTTGGACTTTGATTGAAAAATAATAATTTGTTAAGTTGAATCTTGGCACATAGGCAAATCCACAATACGTCAAGATTAATTCACAATTAACAAAGCAGAAGATTAAGGAGCTTTAGATGCTAGTTAAGGAGTTCAAGGATGTGTTTGCCTAGATTTACAAAGATTTGAAAGGCATACCTCTAGAATTGGTTCAACACAAAATTTAATTAGATACTTCAATTCCACTAGCACATCAAATAAGGTACATATTGAACTTTAATTATGTTGTAATGGTCAAACATGGCATTGACAAATTGTCAATAATTGAATTTATTCAACCAATAGAAGAGGTAATAATGAATATATCAATACCTACCAATCCACAATAAATTTAGGTTTTTAATGGTATGGTTTAGTTTAATGGATGTTTCATCAAAAACTTTACCTTTATCATGGCACCATCACTAAGTTGATGAGGAAAACATAACCTTTTATTTCGACCACAGAATGTCAAGAAGCTTAGGATCAAATCAAGCAAAAGTACATGGAAGCAATTTTAATACCTTTGAATTGGCAATTGGAGTTTCATGTGCACACAAATGCATCATTGTTGGCAATGGGTGCAATGTTGGCACAAAACCCAATTGGTAAGTATGACCAGCCTATAATTGGCCTCCAAATTGTTCAATAAAGCATAACATAATTATACCACTACAAAAAGAGAAGCCTTAGCAATGGATTATGCTTTACATAAATTCAAACATTTTTTATTGCGAAACAAATTTGTTTTTTATGTAGACCATATGGCTCTAATGTATTTGGTCAACAAACCATAGGTGTTAGGAAGGATAGCAAGATGGTTGTTGTTATTCTTAGAGTGTGAGTTTATAATAGTTAACAAACCTAATAGAACACATGTAGTTGTTGATGTTTTATCCAAATTACCAAATACTTCAAAACCATTGGGTGTCCCAGATCAGACTATGGATGAATCATTATTTTCTATGGAACCTATATGGATGCAAGAAGTATAAACCTATTTAGAGATAGGTTAGATGCCAAGAACTTTGAACCTAGTTTAGAAACAAAAGTTGGCTAAAAAGGTAAAACCTTTCACTCTAAAAGAGGGAATCATGTATAAAATAGGATAAGACAATAGATTGCATAGATGTTTGACTGCCTTAGAAACACAATTTGTTTTAAAGGAGCTACATGGAGTGGTTGCAGGACATTTTGCTACAAATATTATTACAAAAACATTTCTAGATGTAGGATATTGGTGGCCAATTTTATTCAAGGATACTCATGACTTTTCCAAAAGCTATGATAGTTGTCAAAGAATTGGAAGACTCAAAACAAAGAGTTTGGCCAAATTGGTAACAACATTTCCAAAGGAACCTTTTATGAAGTGGGGTTTAGATTTTATAGGTCCAATTAAACTAGTAGAAAGATTAACATGAAACAAACACATTTTGGTAGCTATAGATTATGCAACAAAATGGGTAAAGGCAAAGGCACTCAAAACCTATATTACAGTAATTATATCCAAATTTATGTATGAGTATGTCTTGACCATATTTGGATGTCCATTGACAATAGTTACAAATTAAGGAGTACATTTCATCAATGACACAATAAAACATCTAAGAAAATAGTTTTTGCTAAAACATGTTAGTTCTACTATATATTATCCACAAGAAAATGGACAAGCAAAGTCTACTAACAAAGTCATTAATAGACTATTGACCAAGTTGGTTCATGAAAAAAGAACAAATTGAGATGAACATTTGTTTACAACTTTGTTTTCATATAATATTATTTACAAGGTGGCAACATTTTATACACCTTACTAATTAGTTTATGGTTTGTATCCTTTAATGCCAACATAATATGTTCTATCGGTTATAAGTGGGACCACAAGGATGTAGAACCAACCAAAATTTTAATAGCCAAAATTATAAAATTGGAAAAGTTGTAGGAGAACAAATTGGAAGCTTTAGAACAATGTGGGAGCCAACCAATGGAACGTTTTTTTTGTGGAATCAATAAAAAAATATTGAAAAGAAATTCCAATTTGGGGATTATGTCTTATGGTTTCCCAAAGGAGAAAAAACACATCTTGGTAAATTTAAGAAAAGTTTGGTCCATTTAGGGTATAATATTGCTTACCCAATAATATTGTTGTTTTTTCTTCTATTAACAATTTTGAACCCAATATTGGTCAATGTTAATAAGTCGAAACCATATTCATATGTGGATTAGACATTGAAGGGGACTTAAAATTCAAAGGATCACAAATCTTTACAATCCATAGATGAAGACCACATGGAAGAAAAATTTGATGAATATTTTAAAAATCAAAGACAAATAGAGCTATCGAGACTAATCAAACAATAGTATTAGAAAAAGTCATAGTAAATCTAATAAGTCAGCAAGTTATGAAAAAATACATAGACCATGGTGATACAATATCATGGTTATTGGATTATGGGGTAAATAAGTGAGTGATGTCAAAACAAAATTATGTTAATTTGATGACTCAACATAGATTAGAAGGAATATGTAATGTAAACTATACTATGTCATCAAATTTAAGATTGTCATTAGAAATACCTAGTGCCACGTCCACATAATTCTTTGTTCAACAAGTATTAAATGTAGATCATGTTGGTGTCAGTATGAATTTAACCAAGAGGCGACAGATGTCAAACAATTTGAAAAAATACAAATCATTAAAACAATGACCTTAAAATGAAAAGTGAAACGTCACTTCATGAAAAGAGGTGATAACTTTTCAGAAGGCAAAAACCACTAAAGCAACTTTTTGTTTTTGTTTTTTATAAACATGTTTCAATCATTTTTTGTCTCCAAAATGTGTGTTGAAAAAAGTCTTGTGGAAAAATTACAAAGATAATTTAAGTAGAAGTTGCAGAAATTGAAAAAGGAACAAGAGAGATTGAGAAACTAATAGAATTTTGTAAACATTTTGCCTTTATAGTCTAGGTTTCTAAAAAGAGGTCTACCTTTTCCTTCTTCAATTTATTCTTCTTCTTTTTAGAAATCCTTTTTGACATCCAAGTTCGAGAGAGCTTTTGAAGCAATCGGAGGAAAAAAAAAGATTATAAGGAAACATTGAAGAGATATAGCTTTAAAAACCCAAAAGATAAGCAAGTTTTAGTGAGCAAGTCCGTCCCACTTCTATTTTAGATTATGAGGAAAACCAATAGAAGGACGATTTGCAACAATAACAACAATCACCATTACATGAAAAGGGTGTTTACTCAAGAGCAAATTCAAGAGAAAGTTCATATTACTTATAAAAATGCACGAAAAGAACAAATCGGCAGGTAATGGCTACAGATCTATATGGGAAGAAAGTGCATACTCATCAAGATGATGAGATTAAGTATGTCTTTACTCCAACAAAGTAAAATTACAATAGTAATCTAAAGAATATTTTTCTTTGGACAAGTTCCAAAGAGGAAGAGAGAGCCTTGACAAACAAACTAGATTAGTAGGCTTGTTTGAGATTGAGTGGAAGATACCTCGACATAAAATTCTAGTTGAAATTCTAAACAATTGGAAGTTGGATCCTAAACATAACAAAATCAAGGTTATGTTGGAGGACAAGTAAAGAATAATAGAAAAGCATGTCTTAGTAAAAGTTTTATAAATATGCCATGTATTAGAGACAAAGGCAAACTAGGCAAAAATGTTTGATGCCAAAGTAGCATTGGCAAATATAGCAAATAGAGGCCTTAACACTTACAACACCAATGAAGGGTGGGTTGTAAAAAAGATGAGGTCGGAGTATGTTAATAGAATTGTTGCCATTTTGCCAATTATTTACCAAAAGGATAAGGTGCAATATTTTAACAATAAGTGTGTTACGATGAACTTTAAAGCAGATAATGGAAAGTCAGCTAATTGGGTTACAATCATGTATTCTCAATTGGTCAAGGAATGAATCAGATAGAATAAGTGTCAATAAAATATTATTGAGGGAACAATCAAAAGAGAACCAAAAAGGATGTATGCCATTCTACCATAGTCCTAAAAGTTATGTTTCAAAAGTGGTTTCCATTAGAAGGAACATCATCATAAGAGAAGAAGAAATAAGTAAAACAACCTCAAGAGGACAAAAGAAGAAGAGACAGTCTGAAGGAGAGGTTCATTAAAAACAAAAGGCCTTTGAACCCTACTCACATCTTTCCTAAAAAAGAGGAACAATTAGAGATTAGGACAACCAAAAAAATTATTATAATGCCTCAATCTTCTGATGATGAAAAGAAAAAAACTCTATAGAAGAGGCAAAGAAGACAAGAAGATACTACAATGAGAGCTAGTATTAATCCTCAACAAGTAGCAAAATTGCCAAAAAAAACAACAACAAAGTCAAAGACAAAAGGAGAAATCCATATCTCTTAAATTTGATCAGAGACTACTAATTTCTCCCAAGCAAAAGTAAAGATCGAATGGGCATGAACATCAAAGATGGCCCAAGAAGGAACCAAAGTCTCAAGCTCAACAATTAATGGAAAAATAGATATAGGATTTTGACTAAGAGCCACTGGAAGTACAACAATTTGTTCCATCACCACAAAAAAAAGAAGGTATGTTGCCTTCAAGACCATGTTATGCAACATGCATGAATGTATTTGGAGAAGTTTGGATTGCACACATTAGTCTAGGTTCTTTAGGTACAAGTTCCAGGGGTCAAATTCCTAGTTTTCATACACCAGGGTTTGTGCAAGGGATAGAAGCAGAATTGGATGAACATAGAACAGCTACTACTATGTTTCAACAAGTAGCAAAATGTAGTATATAGATGACAAATATTTTTCTTAGACTTTTTGATTTGGAGATCAAGAACAAGCAAATTATAGAGGAGAAGGATAGATGTGTTCAAAATTTATAGGGAGCTTTGGAGGAATAGAAGCTCCAAGCAAAGTTGGATGTTAGGAACACTGAGAATAATAGGTATTGGCAAAACTTTAGATAATTAGAAAAAAGATTAATAACATGGAGAAGCAAAGCAAGGATTTGGAGAACATCTAAATAGAAAGGGATTCCTTCTAAGCAATTTCAATGAAGACAAATGTTAATTATTGGGGTTTAAAAACAAAAAAAAGATATTCTAAATATAAAACATAACAAACTTCAAAAAGACTGCAAGAACATGGAGGAAACTTTCTTGAAGCAAGAGAAGGAGGTGGAGGAGTTTAGAATGGACAATGCCAATGCATATTAAGCTAAGAATGAAATTTAATAGTAAGCTGACCAAAGGCATGCACAAATGGACAAAAATTTACAAAAGCAAATGGCCTTTCATAAAAAATTAAACAAACTTTTAGAGGACATTTAGAAGAAAGAACCCTTCAATTATGATATTGTCTTCATAGAAAATAATGCATTCAAGAAACATAATACTTTGCTTTGGGTAAAAGCTCAAGGCACTATTAATGGAAGAAAAAGATGCAGACTTATGGTGGGATGCAATTTAGGACATTGTTCAAAAATATATTGGGAAAGTCTGTAGAAAATATGAAAGGAATGAAAGGTTATATAAACACAAGATTTCTTAAATGGAAAGAGTTATGCCATCATTTGAGTATGAGCCTTTAATTCTATTTCCACAACCAGAAACTTCATATGAGGAAGAAGACAAAGGGGATACATATGGGGCAACATCAAATATAAAAGTAGTAAAGTAAGTAGGAGACCTCATGATGCACTCCCAATTCCTTGAGGCACTCAAATGTGAGTTCCAAATATAAAACAGCAAAAGAGTAAGGAGTCGGGGCATGCTCCTTGGCTCGTAACACTTTGGAGGGGTAAAAGGGCGTGCTGGAGCTTTGGGATGGGACTAGGAAGAATTGACAAGCTTCACTTACTCACATGAGCCTGCACAAAACCAACACAAGGTGGTTAGTGTATAGTTTGAGCACTTTTGGTGCTAGGACGAGCCATGGGCAACTCGGACTCATAAGACTCACCATGGCCCGGACTTGGGGGAAGCCACCACCTTCCCACTTATAGTATACTTTGTGTCTATCCATGGGGCCCACCATCCAAATGGAAATTGCCAAAGTTGGGACTCTTGCGACTTTGGGGCCCCATAACTTTGCATATAGACCTCGAATTAGGATGAGGTCTGAAGCAAAGTTGTAGACTTTGTCAAGAGCTTTTCAATAACATGTCGCACGCCACCTGCACACAACGAAATATGGTCGATTTTCAACTTTTAGTGGTTGGGAATCAAATTGCCAATTTGACTATCGACCCTTCTTTTGGCTATAACTTGTGTTTTAAATGTCCAAATGGGCAATGTGAGCCCATCTTAGACATTTATGTTTTAAGAGCTTTCCAATGATATAAAAGACAATTCAATCCATTGAGTTTTGACCCCTGCAATTGCCCTCTAATAATTTGGGAGTCCACTGGGACTCCAACTCCCAAAGTGGAATCCCCTTGGTGTGTGAGGGTTCATTCCCTCACATTCTCCCACACTCTCGAGAGTACTCATGGCTTCCATCTTGGCTCGCAACTTTGCAAACCCTTGCCTTGGTTGCGAGCCGAACGCTAGGGTTGCGACACCTCATAGGAGGAAAGGATAGCTTTAAGAAGGAGGCTACTGAATAGACTCTAAAACAAATAAAATTTATTTTACAAGAAGTGAGTTGTTAGGAATATGCATTTGCAACCACATAAATAAGGGAGTAGATACAACTTGAGGAGCATATAATTCAAAAGGATCAACAAGGTTAAATTAAACTTATGTCAAAGTTGCAACAATGAGATCAAACTTATATTACATCATATCTATAGTCAAGTAAACGATTATAAGTTGTATTAAAATTGCAATAGCAAGGTCAAAATCAAATCTACAATTACATCAACAACTATAAGTGACAATAGAGTTACAATCACAAGAGCAAAGAATAATTTGTCAACAAACAATTGTACATTTATAAACAAAGACATCAAAAGAGCAACAATAAACTCTGTATATAGCAAAGAGTCAAACAATGTTTTGATCTAAAGTACAAGAAGAATAAATTATAGTACAAATAGATCAAATTTTTGAATCACAAGATCAGAAACAACAACTGACGCACTCCCAACTCCTTGAAGGACTCAAATGTGAGTCCAAATGAAAGACAACGGAAGAGGGAGGAGTCGGAATGCGCTCCCTAGCTCACAACACTTGGAAGGAGTAGAGGGGCGTGTTGGAGTTCCGGGATGGGACTAGGAAGAATTGACAAGCTTATTCACTCACACGGGCCTGCACACAATCCACACAAAGTGGTTAGTGCATAGTTGGAGCACCTTTGATGCTAGGACGAGCCACGAGCAACCCAGACACACAAGACTCACCACGGCCCGGACTTGGGGGAAGCCACCACCTTCCCCCTTTTAGTATTCTCTGCGACGCCCCGCATAGACTACATCCAAATGGCTATTTTTCCCAGGACTCCCGCGCGGGAGTCCTGAAATCTCGCCCTATGGGACTTCCGGGACTTTGAACCCCCACAACTTTGCAAGCAGACTTTGAATTGAAGTGCTGTCTAATGCAAAGTTGTAGCTCTTGTTAAGAGCTTTCCAACGGTATGTCGCACGTTGTCTGCAGCCAAGTATTTTGGGTCGATTCTTGACTTTTAGTGGTCAGGAGTCAAAACTGGTAGACTCTCCGGAGTTCGACTCCCGGCCCTTCTTTTGGTTATAACTTGTGTTTCAAATGTCCAAATGAGCAATGCAAGCCCATTTTAGACATCTACGCTTCAAGAGCTTTTCATTGATATAAAGAGCGCCACAAGCCATTGAGATTTGACCCCTCAATCGGTCTCTAAAGTTTTGGGAGTCCACCGGGACTCCATCTCCCAAAGTGGGAGTTACCTTGGGAGTGTGAAGGCTCACTCCCTCACACTCTCCTACACTCTCGGGAGTCTCTGATGTGACTCCCGGGCTTCCTCTTGGCCCGCACCCTTGCAACCCCTTTGCCTTGGTCACGAACGCAAAGCTAGGATTGCGACAACAACCCATTTAATTTTTTTAACACATTTTTAATCTATAATTCTCGACATAATTCAAAATACAGGTGAGGTAATGTTAAGGGAATAGTTACTTGTGGTAATTATTAATTGATATATTGTTATTCACTTAATTACTATTTTAAGAATTACTAACTAAATTACATAGTTTTTATCACCATTTGAATTTGAATAGAACATAAGATTGTTTTTTATGCAGGAATATCTTAGGAAAAGAGGAAGAGATGAGGACAATTGTGTCATTGTAGAACATGGAGCTTTAATGGAATATGAGAAAAATATACTTTGATTTTTAGAAAAGCTTTGTTTCCATAGTCAGAGTTTGGAATAGTTACTTGTGGTAATTATTAATTGATATATTGTTATTCACTTAATTACTATTTTAAGAATTACTAACTAAATTACATAGTTTTTATCACCATTTGAATTTGAATAGAACATAGGACTGTTTTTTATGCAGGAATATCTTGGGAGAAGAGGAAGAGATGAGGACAATTGTGTCATTGTAGAACATGGAGCTTTAATGGAATATGAGAAAAATATACTTTGATTTTTAGAAAAGCTTTGTTTCCATAGTCAGAGTTTGTTGTTTTGGTGTTTTTATCATATTTTCGCTACTAGATTTTATTTTGAAACTAGTTATAAGTAGATCTAAATGAGGAGACTTTGTTAGTATTAGTTTCATTGCATTTTAATCCAGATTTTAGACCAAAATATAGGATTAAAGATTCTATATTTACCACTTTTTCATCACTTCCCTTTGATTCCACGTTTAAAACACATGTTCAAGGCCCCCATGATGTTAGACTTAATGGTGTGACATAAGGACAATAGGAGCACTAATAGCCTAGTTAGATATGTGGCTAATAACAAAGCATGGGCACACATTGATGCATTGTGGCCAAAGTTTACAGCTAAAGTTCATATTGTAAGACTAAGGCTTGTTTGTTGATGGAGTTAATCCATTTGGTGAAAAGAGTTTTAGGTGGTCAACTTGGCCAACTTTCCTTTATAATTATAATCTACCACCATGGTTGACAACCAAAAACTTTTTTGTCATGCTAGCATTAATTATCCTTGGCAAGGAATCAATGAAAATGCACATCTTTGATGTGTATATGGCGCCGTTAATAGAGAAATTCTAAATGTTGTGAAAAGGGGTTACAACATATGATGTGGCAAATGTTGAAAAGCACAAGTAGTTTACCTTGAGAACAATTTTGATATAGACAATCTATGATTATCTAGCATATGGGCTTGTGTCTGGAAGTGTACACCAAGGTTACAAAGCTTGTGCAACTTGTGGACCAAATTTAACCTTTTACCATTCTTTGGAATTGGGTAAAGTTATGTATGAAGGATGTTGGCATTGGTTGGCAAAAGATCACCCATATTAGAAAAACCAAAATCCAATCCACTTTAATGGGAAAAAAGAATTGAGGAGTAGACCAAAGCTAGTAATAGCCACTAACACATTAAGGAGTGCAGTAGAGTACGAAGCATGGTTGGGAGTCAAAAACACACCAAGGTCAAAAGGTGATCCATTAAAAGTCAACGACATAAAGCATTGCACTACCCTTTATGGTTGACCCTATTTTGAGGTACGAATATTTTTGTTGTAAATTGAACTTTAGTGCTTGACTTTCCAATGTCAACATTATCTCAAATGAAGTGCAGCTAATGGTTAATGGATGCATGATCTAGAAAGAAATAAGTTCAATTTATTATTCCACACCATATAAATATGTGATTTCAATTTTTGTTTGTTACCTACATACTAGATGGTTTTGTCAACATTTGTGGCTAAAACAACATTCACATCACTAACACAAAATGTTGAAGCCTCATGCTTTATGTGTCCTTACAACTGATGAATTTTTTTTTTTGGGTCAAGGATGGGTTCATTGAAGCTTTCCATAGATTATGGGGCAACATTGGCCAAACATGTGGCAAACAAGAAAATGGGGTCTATGGAATTACATGATTATCATATGTTGATGCAACAAGTGTTGGCTTTGTGCTTACAAGGGTTGATGGCAACAAAACCATGAATGGCCATCATGAAGCTTACTCATGTTTTTCGACGAGTTTGAGTGAAAGTGTGGAACCCATATGAGATTACAAGCTTACTAAAAGATGTGACAATCACCTTTTCCCTCATAGAAAAAGAATTTCCTCTAGCCTTTTTTTATATAATTAATGACATATTTATTGGTGCATGTAGTAGATGAACTAAATGTTTGTCGGCTAGTTCATAATCGTTCGATGTATCCAATGGAACAAATGATGAAGGTTTTGAAAGGTTATGTCCAATCTATGGCACAACATGAAAGGTCAATGGCTAAAGGTTACATGTTGAAAGAGACATTAGGATTTGTGACCAAATATTTGCAAGAATTTCAACATGTGTCTAGGAGAGTATGGGATGCAGATAAAGAAGGAGTATTTGGGGTAAGTCCATGTTATAATGAGCCAAACCCAACTACTTTGTCCTTTGCTTTTGGGTCAGCAATGGGTAGACAAGGTTGATGTGGTGAATGACCAAAGCTTGGATGATTACTGCATGGGTTTAAGGACCTAATAATTTTCATGCTCGCACTTGGTGAGAATTTTGAAAATTGAATGTGATGGGGAGGTCGTCATCTTTGTCAAATAGAGTTAGGCTTCTTTTCATGTTTCCAAGGCTTCCTCACTTGAGTGCCTAGGGTTTGTGAATTGTTGGAGTTCGACCATTTATGAAAATGACAAGTTTGATTTGTTTGAGATTAGGTCACGAATATTTGTAAAAGGATTGAACTTGTGCAAGTTTTAGTTGCTTGAATTAAGGTCATCTCATTGTTGCACAATGGTGAAAAAAAAAAAAACCCCCTAGAAAGAAACGTGGCTTAAATTTCCACCATGGGAACATGTAGATTATAAATATCAAACAAATAAGTACTTCAAGATTGTTAAAAGGTTGAGCAATGTGGATTGAATCCCAAAACATAAATCCTTAATTGTCTTGTGACAAAAGTTGACATTGTTGTGATTTTTGGCCCTGGTTGTGAGAATTTGAACCAATCTGTGTCTTCATCTTGACACCAAGATAAAGCTTGTGAAGCTCTACTGGTAGGTGTATGGCACAACAATTGTTACAAATAATGAGTTTTATTTATGGTTTGTTAAGGGCTAGATTATAAAGCAAAAAGGTGAAGCTATGAACTGGGCAAAAACAACCATTTCTATAGCAAGAATAAAGGATCAACAAGAGGAGGTGAAGGTTATGAAAAGTGGTGCCTCCATGGATATGATTGCGTTTAGTGGAGGAAAGATGTGTGGTGTAGTGAAAGGCAGTGTATGAAAATTACGACTCACCATTATGCGATCAAAACGGGGTTCTGAAACCTTGCAAGCACTTTGTCCTTTTATTGTTTTGACTTTAGAAGTCACCCGAGTGGATAAAGTACACAAGCTTTTGGGTGAATTGCTCAAGAGTGCCATGTTGAAAGTGTCACATTTGGAGGCTGAGAAAGCAAAGCTTTCAAAAAATTCAGATTTTTTCTATTTAGTAATGTTTTATGAACCACAAACATGAGGCCTTATGGCCAAGAAAAAATTGCACATTACATACGTTGTGTATTGATTTTATTCAATCCTCTTCATCTTACTATTGGTTTGAAATTAATCTTGATTCAAGTGAAATTTCAATTCCAAAATGTTGTTGTGCACATTCTAAGGTTTTTTGTTTATGTATACGACTGTCAAATGATGCCATCAGAATTTAAACTTATTGTGTACATAATATTTGTTATACATCACCTTTTTTGGTGAAAATTAGTTCACCCGTAGTGTGCTTTCACCCTTTTACACCAAAGGCACCTTAACTTGCATATAATGCAAAATTGCCAAAATCATTACATTGATACGAAATGCCTCCTATGGGCAAGTTCAAGTATCCAACCTATGCACAGACCATAAAACCAAACATAATAAGACATATAAATTATGGTTGGAAGTGCACTTGCTTGTGAAGGGTTTATTGTCAAGCCTGATTTTTTCAAAAACCCTAAATATCTTCCATCAAATGGTGTTGAGCTTAACACCACACTCCAAAAATTAAAATAGGCCATAGAAGTGAAGACCTACCCATTCAATTCCACAAAGAACATAAATAGTTCATACATTTTCAAATCACACATTATTTTTCCACCTATATTGGAAAAAAATAGTAACATGACACATTGCAAATTTGTAGCTTCTACCCAATAGCCATAATGGAGAACAAAATGTAAATGTCGTGGGCACCAAGACTCTAGACATGAACATTCTGGACAATTACACCATTGAATGCCACTAGGCAAGATACTTAAAAAAAAATTTCATAGATGAAATGTAGAAAATTAATTAGTTCACATATCAAAACATGGATTTAGAATAAACATACTTCAATTTTGGAGAACTTCCACCATCATGTTTTGTCATGAACTTGAACTTTTTGGGCCATAAGTTGTGAAGGCATAATAAAGGGATCAGGAATTACCTACATTACATTAGATTGTAGTACTTTGTCATCAAATCCTCTATCTAACACCAAACTTTGGAAAATTCTACAACATGATGCACATATAACAAACTACAACCAATGAAAGAAGGTGGGCAATGAGGTGTGTAATCCTTGGATTTATTTTGTTAACTTCTAAAAATGTGATCAACTATTTCATAACTTAACCTAAATTCTACCACTTGAAGTTGGTGAACAAAACATAAACATGGTGCATTGAAAAGTGCTAGGACAATCCACTATCTAGACATAAAAATGCTAACATAATAACAACACAACTTGGATTTTATCAAGTTTCAAGCTTCAATATTGCCATAAATAATGCAAAGACTTTTTTAGAGTAAGTAAAAACAAAAAGATTCCATGGCCAAGACCTTCAACATCAAGATGAAATTTTTGAAGGTAATTGCACATGAACAAAAACTAATTGGATGTGAGTAGAGAGTTTTTGCAACATTGACTTGAAACTAGACAAAGTCCTAAAGCCTAGGTATGATCAAATCCAAAAAACAAACTTACTCGAGTGTGATAAATTGCTACGTTGTCCATGTATGTGAAATGCAACCTAGATAGGCTTGTAAGTTTTTTGATCAATATTTGGAAATCAGTCTTAAACTTCATTGAACCAAAATGGAAGGTATCTTGCATAACAACATAGCAAATTCAAAATAATTCCTTAGTTTGTGTCTTGACAACACACCATACACACATAGAGTAACCATTTCTCTAATAATGTCATTCAATCATATGTTTTGGAGTCAATAGTATGAACATAACGATTTATTAAAAAAATTGCCCTACATTTCTGATTCTAAAAACCAGTACATGGACCAAAGACTAGACTATTGGAATGATCTTATTTCCATAATAATATAAATTATAAGGCCACAAGGTTATTTTAAGAGAAAAAATGTGTTGACTTCTACCACTATGAGTAGTGAAGGCATTAATTATCTTTGCTAAACCTACTACCTCCGTCCTTTTCCAAAGGTCTCCATCTAACCATAATGCAGAATTCCTTTATACACAACTTATAAATTGAATGCCTTGGTTTTAAGAATGTAATGGATATTATCAAGTCTTTAAAATTGTAAATTTGCATGTAAGGTTATGAAGTCATAGCATGGGAGTTTCATTACCATAAGCTAAATGAACTATGCAATAGTCTACTTGTATTTGATTCTTGAATCCATCAATAACCAACACAACCCAATTCTTCATCAACTCTAGATGATAAACTTTATTACTTGAAGTTTCTATTGACATGTGGACTAGAGACTTTTGTTGCTACAAGTTCACGTATGTATAAAACTCCTTAGAAATATAAAAAGTGAAGTATAATTGCTAGATAGGTGCCAACAAATAGCCATAATGGCAACATATAACTTGCCCATAATTGATCCCAAAAGGGTAATAACTAAGTCTTCTCCACACTAAAACATGTTGTCATGCATAAATCCATAACTAGCAAAGTGAGCAACTAAAAGTTCAATCATATTTATGTACAGTTACTGAATGGTTCCGCACATGTGCTTCACATGATTCACAATATGTTGATGAACATACTTGAACATTAACATTATGAAATGATGGTCTAGTGATGAGGGTAAAGAACAAAAGAAAGAGTGATATGTAGATATGAAACACATATTCAATAGAAACAAATACCACAGTTTCGATGCCTTACGTTCTTTTGACTATTCCTCTCGGTCTTGCGTCAATTATAGTTCATGTTACGTCTTCAACTAGCTTGTTTAATTCCCTTAACTTTAAATTTGTTCCAAAACCAAAATACACAGACACGACCTATGAAGTTCATTTGAAAAGAAAATATAAAGTTTCCATAGACGAAAAATAAATTAATTGTAACAATCATGGTGTTTCACCTAATTGCTCAATCTTAGTAATTGTTTCATCTCCCAATGAAAAATTGCTATAACTTTTCATATGATAGCAATATGATTATGGGCTTGTAGATGCACATTCACCCTTTGATGCCTGCACATTCTTCTCACAAAGTTGCCTTGTTTTGCTTAAGAGAACATCACTAGAAGAAAATTGTGTATTTTCGACTATTGTTTGTAACTAAATCTAAGTCGCAAGAGACATTTTGCAACTAAAATCCATGTAGTCACCTAAAACACGTCGCATGTGATAAATTAGTTGCAAATGACAAAAGGTATTATATGAAAAAAAAATCAACAAATACATTTCATCCTTTGACTACATTGTATACGTATTGTCACATGCGACTAAAATGCAACTATTTTGGTAACAATTAAGGGCAAATGATGTGTTGCCACGTGTTTTAATATTTGATTATTTAAAATATTATTAATATTATTTTGAAATAATCTATGACGTTCAATTTTAATACTTGGATGATATTATATTATGACATGTGGCCCAAGGTAAGTATGCCACGTGGCATTAAGAAGAAAAATATTAATATATTAATATTAAGTTGGTAGGTACTTAGGTAGGTACACAAATATGTGCCTACAAACCTAGGTTACATACCAACTTACCTATTTAGGTTTAAAAAATAAATAGGTAAGTTCTACTTTCCTAGGTTAAATACCTACTCATATAGGTAGGTATTTAGGTATGTAGGTACATAGGTCAACCTAGGTGGGTAGGTCAAACTAAGTACCTACCTAGTTAGGTAAATAAGTAGGTTAGAAAGGTATGCACTTTAAAAATGTGCATAATTTTTATTTTTATTTTGTGGGTTGACCTTTTTTATTAGTTCATCCCATGTGCACAAATTTCTTAATGTGAAATTGGATAAGCACACCCCCTTGTTTATATAGTGTTCAAAATAGGATTGAAGAACAAACAATATGGGATAAGTTTTGAAATTTCAACTTCCTCCCAAACTAAATTGTAATTTCAAAATTTTCTTCATGCCTTATTTTCTTAGTTTTTAGATTTCTAAACAATTCAAGTGCTAGATAATTAGATAATCATTTAATGAATAATGATTAAATTTACATGAATTTAAATTATAAATTACACACTATAAATATTCAGTATTCAGTATTAATTACTTAAATAAATAATAAGTTCTTAATATTAAACAAACTAACTATCTAATAACTCATAAATAATTAATACATAATTCACAAATAATTAAATATTTAAAAATATTTTATTACTTTTAAATCTGTTCAAATTATATATAACACAATTAATGTAAAATTAATTTAATGATTATAATTTTTAAAATAACTATTTTATGTTAAAATTATAAGTAATGGATTAACAATTACTATTAGAAAATAAATTCTTACACGATTTTTAAAAAAAAAATTATTCAATTAATTACAGTACTTATTGTATAATTACATTTAGTTTGTAAAAAAATTATAGGTCAAGTAATTTTTTAAAACTAATTATTAACTATAAATAAAATAATTTGTTTAACATAATGTTAATTTTTTTAATTACTTTAAAATTACTTTAAAATACTTATCATAGATGATTTAATCACAAAATTTAAAAGTTATATATAATCGTGAAACTAAAATCAATAAAATAATTATTTTAACTACACTATAAGTTTTCCAAATTTTTAATTCAGGTTTGAAGTTAAAAATTACAGAATTTGAATAATTATGTTTATTTAGAAAATAATTATGCACATAGTAATTAATTCTTATATGAAGTAATTGCAATGATTTTAAAGTAATGTCACATTGATTACATTAATTATTTTTTCTAATATAAAAATATAAATTAAAAAATATACAAATCTATGTTATAACAATTATTGTTATGTATAACTAAGGTTTAATAAAAATAATCATTTATAATTATTTATAAAAGTGATATACTATGGATAACACTACTAGAAAAAATCCTTAAAATTCAATCAATAATTTCTTGAATTAAAATATAAATTTAAGATTTCAAAATAGTAATTCAGAATTCAAATATTTATTTCAAGTTCAAATAAAAGTATTTAAATCAAAATGTCAATTTTTAGACTCAATATTTTTTTTTGAATTGAAATACTGATTTTTAGATTGAAAATAATAATGTAAAAATCAAATATTAATTTTTAGATCAAATAAGTTTTTTGAATTTCAATAAAAATTTCTAGAATTGAATTGTCAACTTTCAGAGTCAAATAAAAATATTCAAAATTGAAATGTCCAAATTTTCAGACTGGAATTATTAATTATGAGAATGCAAAATAATAATTTTGAATTAAAATTTCAGGTTCAAATCAAATGATTATTTTAAAATTTAAATGAAAAATTTCAGAGTTGAAATATAAATTTGAATATTTATATTAAACTATTCAAAATTAAAATGTCCATTTTTACAAACAAGTATAATTTTCTGAATTGAAATACTAATTTTTGGATTCAAAAATATTAATTTAGAATTCAAATATCAAAATTTAGATCAAATAAGCCTTTTTAAATTTAAATTGAAAATATCATGTTCATATAATGTTTTAAACAATTGAAATAACAATTTTCAGATTTGAATAAAAAATTCAAAGGTTAAATATTAATTTTGAGATTCATTATATGAATAATATACATATGTATGCATTTAAAATATAATTTTAGTACATACATTAAAATACACCCCTATGTCATTGTACAATACCTTTAGGATGTAACTAATTTGGTGATTATTGTGACTAATGGGACATATCAACCTATTAATGGATGAAAATAAATGTAAAAACAATCCAACCAATAGGATGAAATTTCTAATAGTTGCATCATAGTTGTGAGAATGACAAAAATAGTTGAAATTTAAACTTGTAGTTGCAATATTCGCAAATCTAGTCGTAAATGACTACAAGTCGCATGTAGTCGTAAATGGACTAGTTACATTTTGGCTGATTTTTACTAGTGCATCTATACAAGACCATACCAATTAATGCCAGAATCTTCCCCAAATTATTGTTTGCTTAATCATCGTTGTAACTGCACATTAGTGGTGGTATTGAGTGACAACTAATGATAGGTAGGGTGGGATTTAGGGTGTTCCTCCTAGGTAGTTACTAAATGTGTAGATTCTACATACGAACTACCAAACTTAATTTGTAGTTTTGACAATTTCCTCTATGTGAGCATGTAATCTTGTAGGGACCATTGAAGTTGCAAGCTTTTAGTGACACTTGTTTTTACACAAACATTGAACCTTAGTTTACAACAACCTAGTGTACTAAGGTTTTTGTCTTGAATTTCACAAAATTTGACAATGTTAGGAGATGTATTGTAGTAGTGGGCACATGGTAGAAAGTCCTTTGAAAGTATTATATCGAGATC
Source organism: Sphagnum tenellum (assembly GCA_963921925.1). Taxonomy (NCBI): domain Eukaryota; kingdom Viridiplantae; phylum Streptophyta; class Sphagnopsida; order Sphagnales; family Sphagnaceae; genus Sphagnum; species Sphagnum tenellum. The sequence continues at coordinate 2,112,820 of OY998159.1, forward strand.
TTTTACCAAATGTTGTTGTTGATGACGTTGAAGATGACAAAAAGATTGGTGGATATACTTCATACAAAGCCCGTTCTAAGGACTATAGTTTTGGCTATGACGTTACTTCAGGTGATGATCATGATTCAAATAATGATGGGTCGAAATGTACTCATGAAAAATTACGAGATGTTCAAATGGTGAAAAACAAGAAAATGTTGGCACCCATCAATGTGGTTGCTACAACATTGTAAGTATATTTTACTTACTAGCTTCATAGTTAATTTGTTCTAGCCTACATTAGGTCCTTTAATCTTTGTACTGTAATTTGCTTGTGCACAAGTTATTATACCAACACTTGTTGAAATTCCAATTTCGTTGCAAGTTTGACTATGGTCATCTTCTTTGTTGTTTATAAGATGCAAGAAGGTTTTGAGAAAAACTTTTACATTAATTGAACTTTGTCATATTTTTATTATTTTTTAATTATTTAATGATTGTTGAATGTCCACATGGTTGAAGGCTATTGGTCCATTGCAAATTTATCTTAAAGGTTTAGGGTTTAAGTACATAGCTCCCCATTTGACTTTAATCTTTTTGCTTGTAAGTATGTTTTGTGACAGTGGGAAGTACTTCAAAGTTTCATTGTGGGTTGCATTTGAAATTTGGTGTTTCATTATTCTACTAAACATTTTATGTTTGTAAGATGTTTTAGTTCTTTTGAGGAATTTAGTTCTTACGATCTTTTTTCTTACTTACCCATTGAGGTTTGAAGAGAGTCGATTTTTTAGACGAAAGTAAGATTAACACTTGCTCCCCAAGCGTTATTGAAAATTTCACAACTAACCACCCCTATAGTGCATGCATGAAAAAATAGTAGGATTAAAAAAATAGGTGGGGCCTCCAACTTAACGGAGATGGATGACATGATCAAAAGGCAAGAGGTGAAGGATAATGAAGAACAGCTTTGCCAAGATATGAGGTCAGAAGATGAAGACTATGAGGTTAAGGTTGGTAAGGTCAACTTTCATGAAGTGTGACTCTTATTTTTAATATGTTATTTAAATGGTTCAAGAGTTATAGAAAAATGCATTTAGACTTGTTTTGGATATTTGGATATTTGGGTGTTTGTGTTTTTTTCAGGGTGTGTAGATGTAGAAAAAAAGGGAGATTACATTAAAAATGTGAAAAATCACAAAAACATTGTGGCACGAAATGTAAGAGACAGAAGCAACTCCTTGCCACACTAGAGAGGGAAATATTGCCTCACCCAAACCTCCCATTCCAAAAGTTTGGCTTGCCCTTACACTATTTGTTGTGGTTCTTACAACATTTGTTGTTGAGGCAACAACTTCAATACAAGCTCAAGCCTCTACAACTTGGTCATGGTGGGTGCCTCCTCCATGGATGCAAGCTACATGGGCCATGCACCATGCATTGGGGATGTTTGCAGGGCAACAAGCTATGTTAAGCTTTTTGACCCCTCTTTAGCCATTTGAAGAACAATAATCAACAAGTCCATTAGCACTTAGAAGGCTTTGGATGCAACCACAACTAGCTATCCATGAAGCTTATAAAGTTACAGTTGGCCAAGAACCTCCTAGGGGTACAACTACCCATGAACGTTTCAAGGGTATAGTTGCCATTGAAACTCCCAAGGGAACATGTAATAATAGTGTCCCTCTTGTTTTTTATTTGGTTAAGGTGGAAAATGTATAAAAAGTAGAATGTAGAAACCATAAAAAGTTTGAAGATGCCACATGTGAAGCTCACAAAACTGTTGGGAAGAAACCAAGTCAAGTTAAGGTGAAGGTAGGGGGGAAATTGATGGGGTTTGTAATGGAAAAAATCAATGGGATGATAATGTCTACACTTTGGTTACATAGATGTTGGATGTAAGCATCATCCATTATGATGAACAAGATCTTGACAAATTGGCCAATTTAAGGTTGGCCTTAGATAATGAGTGTGAATATCTTGAAAGTGAACTTTCTGACATGGGGTTCAAGAATGCAATAGAAAGGTTCTTAAAGGGGAAAAGGAATAGGTTGAAAACAAGGTTCTCACAATGGTTAACCATGTGCCTTATGAACATTCAACCTAATCAATGGGAAAGGTTGAAAGGTATGTACTCCGCTAGTTTTTTTTTTACCAATCTAGTGACAAGTCAATCCTTAGATCTACAAACGACAATACATCTTTGTTTAATGGAATAAGTAATATGAAACATGGATGAAACATCCTTAGTGTAACCAAAAATTTAAAATGTTTTTGCACATAACAATTTTAAGCAACAAGTAAAAAAAATTATCTCCATAAAATAAATATGTGAAGACAAGAAGCTTTGCCAATTATAAGTTATAGATAAAAGAAAACATCAAAGAATTGTCTTGTTCCTACAAGGTTGAGTTATGGTGATGCGTTCCCAAGTTCCTTGATAGACTCAAGTGTGAGTTTGAAGCATAACAGAAGAGTAAGGAGTTAGGGCACGTTCCCTAACTCGTAACACTTTGGGGGTAGAAGGGTGTGCTGGAGCTCTAGGATGGGACTAAGAAGAGTGATAATAAATTTACTCATTCACATAAGCTTGCACAAACCAAAGAACAAGTTGGTTAGTGCATAGTTGAAGCACCTTGGTGCACAAATGAACCACGGGTAAACACGGATTCACAAGACTCACCATGGCTCGAATTTGGGGGAAGCCACCACCTTCCCCCTTATGGTATATTTTGTCCATGGCCACAGGACTAGCACTCAAATGTCATTTTGTCTCAGGACTCCCAAGTGAAAGTCTTGAAATCCTCACAATTGAGACTCCCACGACTTTGGGGGCCTATATGACGCACTCCCAACTCCTTGAAGGACTCAAATGCGAGTCCAAGTGAAAGACAGCGGAAGAGAGAGGAGTCGGAATGCGCTCCTTAGCTCACAACACTTGGAGGGAGTAGAGGGGCGTGTTGGAGCTCCGGGATGGGACTAGGAAGAATTGACAAGCTTATTCACTCACACGGGCCTGCACACAACCCACACAAAGTGGTTAATGTATAGTTAGAGCACATTTGGTGCTAGGACGAGCCACGGGCAACACGGACACTCAAGACTCACCACAGCCCGGACTTGGGGGAAGCCACCACCTTCCCCCTTATAGTATTCTCTGCGACGCTCCACAGAGACTACATCCAAGTGGCTCTTTTTCCTGGGATTCCCGGGACTCCCGGCCGGGAGTCACGAAATCTCGCCTTGTAGGACTCCCGGGATTTTGGAGTCTCATAACTTTGCAAGCAGACCTCGGATCGAGGTGTGGTCTGAAGCAAAGTTGTAGCTCTTGTCGAGAGCTTTCCAACAGTATGTTGCATGTTGTCTGCAGCTAAGTATTTTGGGTCGATACCCGGCTTTTAGTGGTTGAGAGTCAAAATTGGTAGACTCCCGGGAGTTCGACTCCCAACCCTTCTTTTGGTCATAACTTATGTTTCAGATGTTCAAATGAACAATGCGAACCCATTTTAGACATTTAAGCTTCAAGAGCTTTCCATTGATATAAAGAACGCCACAAGCCATTGAGATTTGGCCCCTCGATCGGTCTCTGAAGTTTCGAGAGTCCACCATGACTCCATCTCCCAAAGTGGGAGTTACCTTGGGAGTGTGAAAGCTCACTCCCTCACATTCTCCTACACTCCCGGAGTCTTTGATGTGACTCCTGGGCTTCCTCTTGGCCTGCACCCTTGCAACCCCTTTTCCTTGGTCGCGAGCCCAAAGCTAAGGTTGTGACATTATAACTTTGTGTGAAAACCTTCGATTGAAATGAGGTTTAAAGCAAAGTTGTAACTCTTGTCTAGAGCTTTTGAACAATATGTCGCATGCCACTTGCACATAAGGAAATCCGGGCGATTATCAACTTTTAGTGGTTGGGAGTCAAATTGCCAAATTGATTCTTGACCCTTCTTTTGGTCATGACTTGTGTTTCAAGTGTCCAAATGGGTCATGTGAGCCCATTTTAGACATTTACGTTGTAAGATATTTTCAATGATATAATGAACTCCTCAATTTAATGGGTTTTGACCCCTATAATCACTCTTTGAAGATTTGGGCGTCCATTAGGATTTAACTTCCAAAATGGGAGTTCACTTGGGAGTACGAGGGTTCATTCCTTCACACTTTCCTACACTCCCAAGAGCATGAGATGTGATTTTTGGGCTTCTCTTGGCTTGCACCCTTGCAAACCGTTGATTTGGTCATGGGCCCAAGGCTAGGGTTGCGACATGTGGCCATCACTATTCCAAGTTCACCAAACAACAAAAAGAAAGATCTTTATTTGCAAATGGTAGACAAGTTTAATGATTATTCCAAAAAAATGAATGCACCAAATTAGGGTTTATGAAAAAAATTCTTTTGATGATAAGTTGGTTGTTGTTGATGAGAATTTGAATTCTTTTTAAATTTCAAATCCCAATGCACTCCAATTCATTTTTTTTTTCCCACCATGCAAACACCTTTAAATTCCCTTTCAACATAAAAAAACACCTTGCAATCTTGCCTCGAATGACGAAAATTTTACCTCTCCATTCCGAAGTTTCAAAAGATAAAATGCCCCTTTCCTCACCCCCTTGAAAAAACCAAAAAATTACAAATTTCCCAAAATTATATACAATATTATGCAAGATTCACAACCACAAAGTAAGATGAGGATCTTGTGTGAAAAAAATTGGAAAGATTTTCCCTGAAAATGTAAACAAAAACTTGTTGCATAAGAAGAGAAGAACAAGGGCAGAGAGAGAAAGATAATGACCATAGACCTTATGAGAGACATATAGATCTTTATAAGTGTGCACATGTCATTATCTTGGGCAAGGCAATATCCAGCCTTTGACTTAAGGGCCTTGAAATGAGGGGACAATTCCATTTCTTGGCATTTCAATCTTTTGTAGCTAGAAACTCTCTGTTCATTATCCTTAATTTGAGCTTTGCATTATTACATGTTACCAAATAACAATCAACTATTTAATTTTTTTCTTATGTTTCCATATGGTTTTCAATAATTCATCATTATTTATGTCAATGCAAAATTTAATTTAATTTACTATACATTTCATGGACATGAAAAAACACATGTTTTTTTTCCTTTCCATGTTGGTGGATAGGGAAAAAGAGTGAAATGATTCTTAGGAAAGGTGGGAGATAGTTATTAAGAAAGTTAATAGGAAAAGGAAGTAGTTATTAAGAAAGAAATGAAATAGGTAGGCTTGAAAATGACGTAGTTATTTCTACAATTGTTTTTGGAATGGTCCATTGATGACCATACGAAGGATTCCAAAGAATTTCAAAGAAAGGATTCCCCCATGTATTAGTTTTGATTACTAGTTATTGGAATTTAATATTATTTGAGCTTTGTGTTGTTCCACACTACCAATGATGATCAATTGAGATATAGTTAAAATATTAATATATTATTAAATTTGGGCTCCACATTGCTACGCACTACCAATGACAATCAACTTTTTCTTCTTCTTATGTTTTCATATGGTTTTCAATAATTCATCATTTGTCGTGTCAATGTCAAAGTTAATTTGATTTTATATAAATTCTATGGACATGAAAAGACACATGTTAATTTATTTTTTCATATATGTGTTGGTGGGTAGGGAAAAGAAGAGAAGATAGTTATAAAAATGGAAGTATTAGGAAAGAAGGGAATTTATTATTAAAAAAAGTAAGTAGCGTAAGAGATAGTTATTAGAAATAAAAAGAGATAATTAGACTTTGGAAACAAGGTGTATATGGAATAATGGTCTCTGGAAATATTAGGGATGACCATACCATAGATTTCGAAATTTGAAATTTTACAAAAAGTTCCTATGAAAAATTATAAAAAACCACCTATATAGCAATTCTTCAAAAAATTGTCACTAGTATTTTACCATGGTGTTAATAAACTAATACCAATGTTAACACAAAAAAAAGAAGAGTGATGAGAATGCTGTATGAACCTTAAGGATTTTTGACAAGTAGCTTAACCTATCGAACAACTGCTACTTGTTCCAAGATTGCATTGCATGTTTCACTTGATGGCTTAAAGAAAAACACATGCTAAAACACCTGTCCTAAAAGGTAGTTATATGGAGAATTCAACAGAGTTTTTCGTAAATTAAACTTAGTTTGGGCATCAATTTCAACCTTTGCTTGTGATTTTATGCCCGATTAGAGGTACAATTGTAAAGTTAGTTGAAGTGGGCATGAAAATTTGAAAATTGGGGACCAACTCATCTTTGGAAAAATAAAATTCATTATTTGAGATAAGAAGAATAGGGTATGAAAGAGTATCTAGGGCAATTATTTAAATATTCAAAGAAAAGTGATATTTGATTAACTAAAAGAATCATAATGATTCTCAAATTTCAAAATGTTATTTATGCATGTTCACTATTAAACTAGTTCTTTTCTTCACTTATAAGAGCCAATCATCTGTAATTTTTAGTATAATTTATTTCAAATGTGGCAAGAAAGAAAAAGATAAAGAAATGCTAGTTTTTATTGAAAACTTGCCAATAATTTAAAAAAAATGCTTTTGGGAGAAAATTTCATCATTTTTTAACACAACTTTGAATTTTGGATAATATTTTGCCACTATTCTATACTTTATTTGGACAGACTTCTATAATTGGGTTACCAATAAAAATACAAAATATTCTTGAGATCCTTGCCAATTCATACTACCTCACAAAATACTTGTAAAAAACATTGTTTCCAACTCTCGAAACTCTAGAATACAAAAAAAAAATAAAAAAAACTTGTAGGCTAAGGTAAGAAATGCTAAATTTTCAAAAATGTTGCGCTACTTTCATGCCTTATTATTTTTTCATTGTGTTGACATTCTTCCACTTTTTTGTTATTGGTGACGTATTTCCCTGAAACCAGGGATTCTCATCCTTAGTTCTGATCACTATATCAATCTTATATATAAATTCACTATGTCTGTGACAAAGCTCGGGTCTATCACAGAAGGCCGACTGGGCTCAGCCCGGCACTCCCGGACTCTCGGATTTTGATCGATCGGGTTCGTCGTGGGGGGTGCCGGGCTAGGTTCGTCACAAAAGGCTGACCGACTTTCTGATGCCCTGCATGGGTGGAACAGGCACGGCCGTTCTCTAGTTCCCAGCACGAGTGGAGCGTGGCCTGGAGGAGGAGGCTAGAAGAAAGAAAAGAAAAAAAGAAGAGAGATTTTGATTAGAGCTGACGAACAATAAACAACACGGACCCCTGGAGAGAAAGAGAATTTAAGAAAAAAAAGTGTTGTGGTAATGAGGTCGGCCAGCAACGGATTTCACGGGGGACTTTTCAAAAACAATAAAATAAAATTAAAAAAAAAAAAAAACTAACTGCTTTGCGCCTATGTGTGTCTCTATCTTGGGGGACTTCACAGTGTCCGAAGGTCACAGGTACCCACTAGTATTTTCTAATGTTTAAGGGTCTCCTCATTTCATGGGAACGTCATGATAACAATGGCGAACATTCGTTCGAACGTGGGAGGCAGGGCGGTAAAGCCGTCGCCTGGCCCACGCAAGGCAAGGAGGTAAAGCAGCGTACCACATTCTCGTCGTTTCCCCTCGCTCGTCCCTCTCTCCTTGTGGTTGTCAGGACGCTCGCGCCTCGTCGCTAAGGTATGCACTCGCCTCGTTACGCCCTCGCTTGTCCCCTCTTCTGTTGCTTCTCTCCTCTGTCTCCTCCGCCCTTCTTCTCCGCCTCCTTATTCCCTTCCCAACGCACTTCGCCACTTCGTATTTGATCTACTATTGCTCGACTTGTGGCATTTTGTACCTGAGTAATAGATGTTCTTTGCGACTTGAAGTGACTGATTATCATCATCGTCATCACGAAAATTCCTAGAAGAAGAATGTTCGTTTCTGCCTTGCCTTGAACGTCAGCCGAGCAAAGAAAAGGCAGGGTTCTCGTCTTATGAGCAATGAATTAGTGCCCTAAGAATGCAGTTATGCGCATTGAGCTTCCCCGAAGAGGAGGGTCCAAAATTGCTTCTTCGAATCATAAGTATTCACGACACGAACAATGTAGATCCGGACAATTGCTCAATCAGTAGGGTTCTGAAAAAGTTCTGAACAAGACAGGGCTTTAAGAGAAACTGAAGGAGATTGAAGCAGCACTGTGTATCAAAGTGCAGGTCGATACTTACTTAGCTGATTGTTCTGGGTTTAGGGTTTGGGGCTTAGGGTTCTGAAAAAGTTCTGAACAAGGCAGGGCCTTGAGAGAAACTGAAAGGAGAATTGAAGCAGTAGTGTGTCATCGACAGTACAGGTTGAAACTTATTATTTAGCTGATTTTTTCTTGTACGTCTTGTGCTGCAGCAAGTGGATGCAGAGATGGCAACAACCAGCTGCTGCATCAGGACTGGAATGGTGTACACAAGTTTGGAAGCACCAATGCAGAAGACACAAGGAACTGTTGTTGCCAGACAGTGTACCATGGTGTCATTTCAGGGCCTGAAAGCAGGAACTGTAGAGTCAGTTTCAGCCATATGCTCATCAGCATTGCGATCTGCCTCTCTTTCAAAGCTTGCAGCAACTACTTGTGCATTCTCATCAGGTACACTACTGAGCAAAATATTTTCTTCCTCTCTGGGATGCTTCTTTACCTACTTGAAAACTGTACCAGAGCCTGCATTGAAAATTGCCCGTGTTCTGTAATTGCAATGGTGAGAGTTTCTTCTGTTCTTGTGTGCTACATTTGTGCACATTATGGCAAACAGGGTTTAGGGGTTTAGGGTTTGGGGTTTACATGTGTTCTCAGCATCTGTGTCTCAAGATCCATCTGTTCTTCTTACCCCCTTCTATGCATTGTTTGATCAGTCTAGAAACAAATGATACCCATCTATAATCAACCATCTGCATAGCTCACATTTTTTATGATGAAGAATTCTTAAGAACCCCAGTAGAAAGTGCTTCAACTGGGCCTGTCTGTCAGTTCACATTCTTTGTTCTCATCTTGCAAGATAACAACTGTGCCTCTGCTTTGTTTTCCATATCCATTTTTACTGTAATCTCTTACACACAGATATTGTATCTGTCATCATTCATGGCTCTCTGCAACAGAGTGATCTTACATTGTGCACTTGTTTTCAAACAGTAAGTTCACCTGCTGGTGCAAGAGCAGCAGTGGCAACTGTAAGCACCCCTAAGAGGGAAACTGACCCTAAGAAGCGAGTGGTCATTACTGGCATGGGTCTTGTATCAGTCTTTGGAAATGATGTTGACATATTCTATGAGAAGCTTCTTGAGGGAACAAGTGGCATATCACTGATTGATAGATTTGATGCCTCCAAGTTCCCCACAAAGTTTGCTGGACAAATTCGTGGATTTTCTGGAGAAGGCTACATCGATGGAAAGAATGACCGTCGACTTGATGACTCCCTTAGATATGCTTTGGTCAGTGGGAAAAGGGCTCTGGAAAATGCAGGCTTGGGTGGAGATAATCTTAACAAGGTAATTTCCTGTGCCAATGTTTTCTCTAGATGTGCTGGTTATAGTACCAGTTCTCTTCAGAATATTCTCCTAGACTTTGCTTGAAGTAATAGTATGTCCTCTGGAGGTGGTGATCAGAGGATAATGGCATTTTCTTCTGGTTGTAAGGTAGTTGGTCACTACCATACATGCTGCTGTTGAAGGTCACTGAACATGTGTGTGACTTTTTTTATTGTTCAAACTGCTCCTGAGTCTTCTCTATTTTCCATCTAGTTTCCTCTTTGTTTGCATGGTATTGGATGTGAAATCTCTATGACCTCATCATCAGGTCCATCTCTCAATTCTAATTCAGTTTGACTGAAATCATAGGAATAGTGAGGTTGTCAATACTTATGAAGATATATTTGTTCTGTTTGTATGTTTTGTAGATTGATAAGCAGCGAGTTGGTGTGCTTGTTGGAACTGGCATGGGTGGCTTGACAGTTTTTTCAGATGGAGTGCAAGCACTTGTAGAGAAGGGCTACAAGCGAATCACACCGTTCTTCATTCCTTATGCCATCACTAACATGGGTTCTGCACTACTTGCTATTGACTTGGGTCTGATGGGTCCCAATTACTCGATCTCAACTGCCTGTGCAACTTCCAACTACTGCTTCTATGCTGCTGCAAATCACATCCGTCGGGGAGAAGCAGATGTTATGGTGGCTGGAGGCACAGAGGCTGCTATTATTCCTGTTGGTCTTGGTGGATTTGTTGCCTGTAGAGCTTTGTCACAGAGAAATGATAATCCACAGACGGCCTCCAGACCTTGGGACAAGGATCGTGAAGGCTTTGTCATGGGTGAAGGTGCAGGTGTCCTGGTAAGACCTTCTAGACCATATTTGTTATTTGTTTAGGTGAAGATTGTTGGATGACTATACTCAGCTACATTTTTTCATGACTGTGGAAGCAGGCTTTCATGTCTGTGGTGACTGATCAAAGTTAGAATAACATCAAGGGTACCATTCATTGCAACGTCTAAGAGCCTTTCCTGACACACATCTTATTTTCAGGGGCTAGACTAGTTTGGTGAAGGTGTGTGTCAGCTTTGCTTTGGAAGACTGGTTCCTTCCAGATTCTTATTCTGAAATATTGATAAAGTGGGCGTATGACTTTACACTGTATCCAGGTGGTTTGAGACAGTAGTGGTCTCTCTCCCATGGCAGTAATGGCCTGGTTTTGGGCTGTGTCTGAAATGTAGAGATTTGAATTGTTGTAGATTTGAAAGTAATACAGTCAATCTGTGCCAGCAGCAGCAAAAGGCAAAACTTACTTTCCTGAACTAAAACAGCATGCATGTCCAGAAGAAGAGACTCTGATGTGCCTTTGTCTTTGTGAAGGTGATGGAGAGTTTGGAGCATGCATTGAACCGAGGAGCACCAATTCTTGCAGAATACTTGGGTGGAGCAGTAACATGTGATGCCTATCACATGACTGACCCTCGTTCTGATGGTTTGGGTGTGTCTTCTTGCATTGAAAAAAGTCTTGCAGATGCTGGAGTTTCGCCAGAGGAGGTGTGTCCTTAAGTCTTTTACCATTTCAGCTTATTTGCCATATATGGTTATATACACTTCCAGCATTGTTGTGGGTCCAGATTCCAGGTTTTAGGGACTTAGGGTTTAAGTTCAAAGGTGTAAGTCTATGTTGTGCTAGTGGCTTCCCCACCTTGTGCCTTTCACAGAATAATATCTCCTTGATTTCAAGGCTAGCTGGCTTTATCCAGGAAGTTGTGATGTGGTGATATGTCAAGCAGATAAACTATATCAATGCTCATGCAACCTCAACTGTAGTTGGTGACTTGGCTGAAGTCAATGCGATCAAGTTGGTCTTCAAGAATACTTCAGATATCAAGATGAATGGAACAAAGGTGAGCTACATTGCTTTTTTCTTGTCCCAACGCACTTGACCTTGTTTTCCCGACAAGAAGCATTTAAAGAGTACCCAAGTATTTACTTGAATCCGATGCCCCTCAGAATCATGCTCTTGTGTGGTTGCAGCCCTGCATGCAAAACAGTAATCATAAGTAGCTTTCTTGAGTATTTTGTCTTCTTACAGCAATCTGTTTTACTGAGCATCATTGATTGGTTTCAGATGTAAGTTTTGTGAGGCTATTGTTGCCCTTTTCACTGCTGTGAAATGTTTTCTTTCTTGATCTACTCCAATGGTAAAGTGTCCAATTCACTGTGAAAGGAAACTATTTACTTTGGTTGGTTTGCAATGAATGTCAAGTTTGACTTTGAGCATAAGAACAGTTAATAGTACTGGGTTGGCAAATTGAAGCACAGACTTGTAAGTGGAAAATTCTGACAGATGTGGAAGCCTTTTTGTTTTCACCAAAATTGAAAACCTATGCTGGCAGGTCTAGAGGTACTGATTCTTGACTGTTTTGTTTGCAGTCAATGACTGGGCATTGCCTTGGTGCTGCCGGAGGGCTCGAAGCAATTGCAACCATCAAAGCCATTGAAACTGGCTGGTTGCATCCAACCATCAATCAATTTGTGAGATCTGATGAAACTCTTTTGGCTTGATTTTTAAAAGATCTTAAAATCCTCTGAGTGCCATTGAAAAAACCTGGTGTTGACATCTTGTAAATTTTGTGAAGAGCGTCAGTACAGCTAGCAGGCATGAAATCATCATACACTTTTGCAGTTTCAGATCAAGATTTCCAGTGTTTGGGTGGAAAGTCTGCAATGTTCTGAAACTGATGTCTGTGAATAGTAAGTGGAATATTCTACTAAGCTTGAACTTGGAGTTGCATTTGGGTGTTGCAGAACATTGAGGAGCAGGTTACCTTTGATACTGTCCCAAATGTCAAGAAGCAGCACAAAGTTAATATAGGTAAAGTACCTGATTTTATCTATTCTATTGTGCTGCTTTTGTGTACCTTATCCTCCCTTAATTAGGAAGGATGCACCCCATCAGCAGTAGCACAAATTGTGGCATTCAACCAGAAACACACATAAAGGAAGCCTCATGTGTAAAATTGATTTTATACATTATTCATCCAATTTATTCGTGGGAAAATGTCACTGGGTAGTATCTACTGAGGAATTGACTTACCTGAATCACATGAAAACCAACCAATTCTTGTCTTGCACTGCAGCTATATCCAACTCTTTTGGGTTTGGTGGCCACAACTCATGCATCGTCATTGCTCCATATAATGCCTGACAAAATGTCTGCAAAGGTCAGAACTTTCTTGCAGTATGTAGGTTGAGTTGTTGAATAGATTTGAACCCTAAGAAAGGGGATAGAATCATCATGAGTTTGGGTTGCTGAGTCAGAAAAGGGTTAGGATTGAGCACAGGTTTTCATTGTACCTGGAAAGGACATGGATGCTGTTTTAGACAAAGCTGGGTTTTTGTAAACTAGAAGGAATTGGAGTAGGTATTCTTTCCTTGCAAAGCCTGAATTGAATGGGTAGATTCTTGTTTTTACTGTCAGAGAGGAGATCTGATTATTACAGTCAATTGTTCCTTAGTCCTCCTTCAGCCATGTTTTCAATACTGGTGTCCAAATTAGAACAATCAAAGTTCAATTTGGGACCTTCAGCAATGTAAAATTTCTTGACATTGGTCCTACAGAGTAAGGACAATCTAAAGATTCTTGTGGCTCGCTCTCCTTTGATCTGTGCTTGCTGAATCTGTGCCTATGTTTGCACAATATGGACCAAGCAGGCCTTAGAGATTTTTAAAGAACCGCTGGTTATATGTCAGAACCAGGACTGTAAAATAAAATAATTTTGTAGAGTGCAAAAGTCACTTAGAACTCATGAATCTTGTCGAGGAACCTCATTAAGAACCTCCGGTTATGCGGGAACCATGTTCCTTTTAAAAAAAAGGGAAAAATGAGGATAAACATCACCATCACACAGGCTGAAGGAGCCTGTAGGAGATCCGCCGGTTATTAGCTGCGGCCCCAGTCTCTCTTTTATAACCTGACCGGATCCGGACTCGACAGAAGAGAGCCACTGATCTTTTGGGGTTTGTTGCCATTTTGTTATCTTCTTATCCCTTTCTTCTGGCATTCAGGCCTGCACCCATTTGCTCCCCAACTCCTGTGACATTGGTGAGAGAGAGAGGGACACACGCACACACACACACACACAGAGTGAGGTGCTGCAAACTGAATTGCAGACTGGATTGGATTTGTTTGTGCTGTTGTGTGATAGATAGATAGCAAGCGAGGAGGTGGAAATAACTGCGTTGGAATTGCAGCTACATACATAGATATATATTTGCAGCAATGGCTTGCTTTGCAGTGGCGTTGCCCCCCATGATGAACCAGGCAGCGGTAGTTCTGCAGGTCAAGGACCAGAAGAAGTCCAAGGGTTTCTTGGATTGGCTCACTGAAGCTCTCGACAAGTCCGACATCACAGAGACTGATGCTATTCTGAAGAAGGTGGAGCCTGGCAAGAGTTCTAACAATGGGGCCGGTGTTGGCAAGCCCTCCGCTGGCAAGGCCAAGGGACCGACACCAGCTCCTCAGAAGAAGGGAAAGCTACCCTTCTTCGGCAAGTAATGTGTGGTGTCTTCATGCAGCTAGTACTCTTGCCATAAAGACTGAGCGGCTGGTACTACCCATTTTCTCTTTCCTTTAAATCCAAAGCCGTTGGTAACTAGAGTTGCAGCTGTGTAGTGTTTCATGCCAAGGTCGACAGAACAAGATTTCTCAAGAGTTTGAAGAATCGAACTCTTCCTCCTCCAGTTCACATTTGAAGTTGCAGCTGGAAGTTAATTTGTTGAGCTGCTCTCAAAGATTGAAACTTTCAAACCTTTTTTTTACAAATAATGACATTGAGAAAATTTCAGTGGATTGTGTGATAGTTCTAGCCACAGACCTTGTCAAAATCTCACTGCAATTTTGGGTCTTTGTAATTAAGTGGTTTGAAGCTTTTTGTATGATCCAAATGTTTCAAGCTTGAAATTGCAGGACATCTGTGGATCATGTACACGTCTGAGGAATTTGATCTGAGGAACTTTGTAGTGCCCAATTGTGAAGCTTTTTGTGGAGCCTGATTTTGCACATTAGGTCAAACTTTTGTGAAACTAATTTTCTGTACTGATCACAAGGATTTAAAAGTGCCACCCTCTTCTGCCAATATCAGTAACAGTGCAGCTAATTTGGAGAACTTTGGTAAGTTTAAGGGAGATGCAGTTTGGATCTTAAAATGACTGGCTTGAGGTCCTTCAGTGGTATTTGACACAGAAATTGATCCAGATGACATGGGGTACAATGCTGTGCTACAACACCAATGGGTAATATTATCCTCAAACTGGTCCCCTCCGCTGACATTTGGTCTCATGAATTACTCAGAACTCCAGTATCTTTGGAATCTTACATCACAATCATGACTAGATATATCTCTCATGTGCACAAGTTCTGTGTACCCACATGGGGTATTTTCTTTGGCCATGCTTTTGCACTTGTAGATTTGCAAATCATGTTTCAAATTTTGAGGCCCTAAATTTTGATTCCAAAATCCATGTCCTGCCAGGGATGGCTCTCCATAAGCAAATCTGTGCAATCTGGCCCCATGGATGTAAGATTTCAAGAGTAATTGGAGAAATTATCATGTGCAAAATTGTGGCTCCACAAATTATCAGTAAATTAACAAACCCTTAGGAAGAATTGACAACCTAGTGGTCTCCAATAGATTGGACATTGTTTATGACTGCAGTGATTGTGATCAAAGCAGGGGCACTATGGTACATATTACAATGCCTAAAGTGAGAAATCTATGGTTATTGGGCACTGTGCTTATGTTTGGTGCTCTTCCATGTTTACATAAAATATTTAAGAGTCAATTTTCCTGGTTGGAATCTAACACAAAATATCCATACTTTCACACGAAGACCTTGAATCTCATGCAGAATTGAGAGACATTTTAAGGACCCTCTATCCCAAGTGTTGTCTCAAATTACATACCACTTGCTTTGCTTAATTCAAGCCAGGATGTGACAGTTGAGACTTTGATCATCCTTTCCCTAAACAAAGATATGCACTATTATTGTCAATGTAGTGCATACACACAAAACAAAATAACTCCCTAAACCTCACAACCTTAATCCAAATTAAATAAGCTTAGGCTTGCTAGTCTTAAAAACCAATCACTAAACTAAGAATTCCTAAATTGCCTAAGTTCTTCACATATTCCCATTGAACTGAACTGACAATGTAGTGAGAAGAACCATATAGTAGTTATATAGTTAGGAATTATTATGCTCTTGCAAAAGCATGATATGAGTTGATCTCACTATTAACTCATATAACATTACTTGAAAATTGGGCTTTCAAGTTTGTGTTCACATGATGTTTTGCATGAGAATTTACCCAATTTGAATATCTTTTATATAATCTGTTAAATAAAGTTACTCTTGTAAGAAGATTATCACCATATGGTCTAAGTGCTTATATATGAGTGATGTTCAGCCAATTCCATAAGAAACCAATGGTTGTTCTTTTGCTAAATATTATATAATGTGGCCTTGTCAATTGTCCTTGTTCTTTTGTTAAAAATATATGAACTAATGCCTCAAGGCATATTATTTCACCTTTAAATTGTGTCCTACTTTCTTATTGAATACGCATAAAACATTTCAAATTTTAAAAACATCAATTTATTACAAATATTTTTTCTATCACCAACCTTGTGGAACATGGTTAATTTCTACCAAATTAATTAATAGACATGAAAATTTTATGCAGACAAGATTACTTTGAGTCACGCGCGTAGTTTCAAGTTAAAAACATATACCACCACCAGCTTGAGAATAAGGGGAGCCGTATGACAGGGCAATTGTCATGTACGATTCTTTGAGAAGGAAATCGAACAAAAAAGGCTGATTTTCCTTATTCTCGGGTAAAATAATTTGTCTTTGGTCTTGAATATCCAGAGACTTTGGGTCAAATTCATTTTTAGATTACTTTCTTGGGTATGAATTTGACTTTCTTTCCTATGCATTTTTTTAGATCTGGCAAGTATGCCACGCCACATTTCAAATTATCCAATTGCTCTCTTGAGACAAACAATAGTTTGAAATTCTATGAAGTTGTGTTCTACCTTCTTGCTGTTTGTGCACAAAACCTTCCACATTTTAAAAGCATCAATTTAATAGTTCTTATTTCTATGAACAACCACACTTGAACATGGTTAAGTTCCACTAAATTAATTAATCCAAATTCAAAATTGTTCTCTAGAGACAAACAACAATTTGAAATTCCAAACTGTGGTACTTAAAAAGATTCTGTGCACACTCCAAACGTTTGCAGAACTCAATCCATAACTAGTTCTTGTATAATTAGAGGTCTACACAAGATGAGAGTTCAAAGACACACACTAATTAATATAACTATATTTCATTATGCTTCAAAGAACACGTGATTACACACCATAAACTAAAACAAAATATAAGAGAAGCTATAAGCCCAGCTTATGGAGCATTAGCTTATTCATTGCTACACCCACCAAACAGCACACACACACACACACAATATTCTAGACCATGGGAGCTTGAAGCTGATACTATAACTGTCTGATCAGGCTGGTCTTATTTTATATTTTGCAGATCTGCTGCAAACCTAGCTCCCATGCTCCAGCTTAGAGACAAAACATTAATAGAGAATTATAGTAACTTGATCAGATCTTTACGTTCTCAGATCAGACAAGGAGTTTTTCTGAGACTTTGTTGCCACTTACAAAGCTTGAAATTCAGCTGCACCTGGTATAATGACCTCAGTCATAGCTAGTAGTAGAAGATGTTGTTGGGATCCATATGAGGTCATTCTGAGTGTTCCAGTGACAGGCTTCAGCTCCACGAGGGATGTTCAAAGCCGCAAATGCGGGATGTTCTGAGGCCCACAGTGTGGTGTCCATGTGACAGATGGCCACTCCATGGATGATAGAACCATCTGAAGATCCCAAGGAGGCTTGTACCACCTTGGTTCCTGTCACATGATGGCAGTAGTAGAGCTGGGAGGGGAACATGAGGTTGTGGCAGACCACAATGTTCTTTCCCTCGCCCAAGCTTCTCTTCGTGTAGCTCAGGACTTTTACTGGCGGCAGCTTCTTTTCCTCTGTTGTTGTTGTTGTTGTAGCCGGAGCTGAAGTGGGTGCTCCTCTAGTGGACAGCACTTCCAGTTGTTCACCCACCTCCGAGGCAACGAAAACAGCCATCTCTTCTACTGAAGTTGGGCAAGCTCTTTGTTCCCCGGGTAATGCAGGGCTTTCGCAAAGGTACGTTGCAGTAGCCATCATGGCTGCCATTCTCGAGTTCTTATCGATGGTGAATGCTGCGAGGAGCTTCGGCAAGTTGGCTGTGGTTAGAGCAGGCAATACCTTGGCAACTGTGCTCGGTAGAAAAGCTCGAAGAGGGATCAGGTCAAAGAGATTGTCTGCCAAGTGCATGTACGCTCCCTCCACAAGGTTTTCCTCAAGAAAGAAATCCAGTTGGAAATCATTGATGGTAGTAATGCCCATGGTACGGGAAGCTGCTGAAGCATGTGTCATCATATTGTGACGACCCATGATGGGTACCTCAGGAGTACTACTGGAGTTTTTTTTAGTTGTGTAAGAATGTATCTCAATGTCTTCATCGCACACAAGTCCAGCAGCCACACAGAACTTGGCGCTCAAAGCAGGAAAGCTCATTGCACCCGTGACAGCAGTTGCAAATTGGTCAGCTGTCGCTGTGCCTTCGACTGGGGACACAGAAACCTTGAGAGTTGCTGGAATAGCTTGCACGAATGGCAGCATTTGATCCCAGAAGATGGACGCAGGTGTACGCATCGCATGAACCACCACCACATCGAGGTGGATACTCATGCAGATCTGTCATACACATTACAACAATATTAATGACAGATTAGGAGCTTGACAAACACTATAGACGCTCTGCAAATTGAGCTAAAACTGGCGACAGTTGATCAAGAGGCGGTGCAATGCAGATCACCATTCAACCTGATTCTGGACACAGGTGATACAGGCGGTACAACATAGAAGTCTCAAGAACTTAGATCAAGACCATCCTTCACCAAGATTCAATATAGTACTTGTTGTTTCTAGTGACTAGTTATAGCACCAAGAGAGAGAGAGGGATAATTAGGTGTTACCAGGATTCCAACAAGAATACTAATAACTCCCATGATCCGCGCCATATTGGTAATCCGACACCTCGTGTGAACAAATAAAAAGACAATCAATCAATCAATCAATCCTGAAAACCTGAAATTGCAAGAGAAGGTCAAACGAACCAGCTAGAAGAGCCAAGTGAGTAGTTTGGGAGTGAGAGAGATGAAAGGAGAGTGCGGGTGAGAAATGAATTGAGCAGCGGGGCTTTAAATAGTTGTAGCTGAGAGCCTGGTGCTTGCCCGGGCCCCGCCAGCTCATGGGCTCGGCCCTTCTTTCCCTCTCTTGTGTAGAATTCTAATGCTTCACGCTACTACTCCATGCATGTCCAGGCGATTGTCTTGGAACTCAGATGGACCCACCTTGCATGCATGAGTTTACATGCTGAGACAAAATCTCTTTGCACGTCCTTACAATCATATCAATTAACTCACATGAGCTTATACAACGTCTGAACAAGTTTCTCAAACTTGCATTAGTACAGAGTTTACATCTACAGTGATGGATAGATGGATTAAAGTACACAAACCTAAGCCTAAGAACTTAATAATTAATTATTTCTGTGAGGAGATGGAGGGTAGTCATGAGTAGCTTGTGCAAGCAAGCACTAATCAGCACAGGATGATTCTCTGGAATAAAATTATGAGCAAACCTGAGATTAGATAATAGCTGGTCATGGAATAATATAATACTGCCGGACCAATTAGACCAGTCGCATTAGATAGATGGAATCAATCTGTGTATTTCATGTAGGAAGAAGACCCAAGCTTTAAAAAAAAAAATAATAAATTTCACTACAATATTATCTACTCGTATAATAATTTAAAGGTCTTCGTTATCTAGTGCTGTTCAGATGATGTAAACTATGTAAACGATTTTAATCAATATGTGTGTAGTCCTGATCAGGTACCCCTTGCATGGTTGGAAACCTTGACAGAGTAACTAGTAGTGGGGTTTATGCCTCAAACTAGCAAACTAGCAAGCAGCTAGCTAGTGTTATGAAACTAGACGTGATAAAATTCAGTTTAAATCCATCAAATTAGTTAAGCTAATCAGGTTGATAATTCCAGCCAAATATGATCTCGGGTGTGGACATTATAATAGTTGTGTAGTTAGTTAGTTAGCAGCTGCTATGCTGCAAGAGAACTGCTAGAATGCAGCTAATCACCATAGTTCCCATACATAGTACCACGTCTAACACATGCTTCAGCTATCTTGATCACAGCCCACATGTTAGTAGTCATGATCAGTTAGTTGTTAAAGCTTAATCTGTGTGAACTGTTTAGAAATCCGTATGTGTATGTCAAGTGGGAACACTCCATGTTCATGGGTTTGTGATCACTACACATTAGAGCTAGTAGAATAATTTAAAAGAGCAGATAAAAATCTGCACCACTAGATGCAGAAAGCGGACAAGGTGTGTGGAATGGGTCAAGAGAGCAACTCCTCTCTTGACATAAATTAGAGCTAGCACATCTCGCGTGTCCTGTAATAATTAGCAGCAGCTTGCGAGAAGTCCTAAGAGACCCAGGTCGCGTGTGTGGTGAAGTGGGTCCTCCCTCACTCGCGCACAAATGCCTGAGCCAGGAGGTGAGGTCAGAGTCGCAGACGGCAGCCAGGGGCGCTCTCGCTCAGAAAGCGTGAGCACCATGCCCGCGGGAACTCCGCGCGATCGACCAGAAGCCCCGCGGAAGCCCCGCGGGAGCTCCGCGATCCCCGTGGCTCCCGCTGGAGCTCCACGGGGCGGCCTTCCCAGAGGCCGCGCGGGAACTCCGCGCGCGATGGCACGCGTCGGTAGTGCGATCCACCCATCTACGGGCGCTATTGCTCTACAGTTCGAACGTATCCATCTAACCTAACGGTCCAATTAAGGCCTGTGGTGGCAGATTATGTCATTTTTCTTGAGTATATTATACGACATAATCTTCCCTTGATGATCTTACACTTAGAAAAATGGACAAATTGTGTTTGTTAAACAGGATTTATTATTATTATTAAATTGTTGAATCTGGCACCCCAGAACTTAATGTTATGGAATGGTCTTGTCATAGCCAATTACGTTGGGTTTAGGGTAATGCACCTAGCTTGCCTTGCACATTACTTAAAACATAATTGGCAGGGGCTTGACCATTCCATAGTTCCTTTTTTTTTGGGCAGACTTGAGTCTCTGTGGTAGTAGTGCCAATTTAATTTGTTTCTCTCTTCTTTTTGGTGCAATAGGGATTTGGAAATTTTAGAACTTATAATTTTTTTTGCCCTGCTTGAAATGGTCTGTAAATTTAAGTTCCAAGAATTGGAACTTAACTAAATTATGACAAATTTACCTGTTTCACCATATTGAGAAATCATATAAGGATTTCAGTTTTCACATGATTCTAATCAAGAGATTCAAGTCTAATTATCATCTCCCCTAAAACATGGACTTGCTATATATAATATAATAAACCCATATGCAATGCTGATTAATTTATTTTATTCCATTGATTTGAAAGAATTTATTTTGTCACTTGTTTCTTTCTTTTAACTTTTTCTTATAATTCTCCCAAACCAGGTGGGGTGCTAATATACAAAATCAAGTTTTCAACATTCCGGATCAATAGTGAGTAATAATGACAGTAATTAATATATTATATCTTACCCTTCCCAATATTCCATCCTTATCAATTGATGCACTTCATATTAGATAACTTATTAATTCCTACTTGACAGCCATTGCCAAGACTTCAAAAGAAGAGTCCAGTACTGCAAAAGAAATGGTGAAACCTATCTGGCCTTATTTTTGCACAACAAAGGATTATTGCAAAACCCACTACATACTTGATGTGATAAGCATTTGAAAAATAAATTAAAAATTCACCATATATCCAGTGCAACTCATACAAAAAGAAAATTGTGTAAAAAGAAAAGCAACAAAGTCACGAGATTTTCAAGGATTATTTATTTATTTTTTGGCCATATTTAAACAATAGGTTCCAATAGGTCACCAAACTATAGATGGAATCTTAAAACTTTGTACTTTCCTCTCTGACTTGTAGCCAAATTTGGCTAATTCCTCTTGTGGATGATCACCAATGTGGCTACATAACAAAAAATGGAAAAAAAAAAAAAAAAACTGCTGGATGTGATGTATCCAGTGACCAAAGGAATGTTTCTAGTATTAAATGTTATTGCTAGATTCTATGAAAGTCAAATTCATCCATATATTGTAATTAATTCATTGCCGTAAAACAACTAATTTAGACCATCTCCCCCAGGTTTAGGAGGGTGCTGCTTTCAAATATCTAAACTGTTGTTGATGATCTCTACTTAAAAAACTTATTCTTTAGCTTTATTTGCAACCTCATTGTTTTGAATTATGAAGTTTTATTCGAAGGCTTATTACTCACTTCAAAAGTCTAATTTGTAAATGCTTTAGAAATAATTTTCCGAAGTTGACAATAGGTTCTACTCTCATGTGTCCACAACTACGTGTTTCCAAATAACACATCAAAGACACATTCTATTGTCATTATATTGATGCTCATGGTTTCTAAATGAGACAAGAAACCATGAGACATCAAAGACTAGAGAAACTTCTATTGATTTTTGTAACTTCTAAGTTCTAACATGGGATTTCACATCCACACAATTACCCATGTTTTGTTCAAATAATAGCATATCAATCAAAACATCTTGCTTCATGCAAATGTGAAAGAATATCAACATGTGATTCCATTGCTCCCTACTAATACAAATCAATCCAAAAAGCAAATATATCTTTCAATCATGGGATTTTGTTTTTCTTTTTTTCCCCAATTTTATGATGTAGCCACATTGACAATCATCCACAAAAAGGAATTAGCATAATTTGGGTACCTGTCAAAAAGGAAAGTAGAAAATTTTGATAATCCAGCTATCTTTTGGCAACATTATGAAACCTATTGTCTAAATATGGCAATTTCAGAAAAAAAAAGAAAAATCCACAAAACCTGATGACTTTGGTGCAACTTTTGGGTTGCATTAGACCCTTTTTTTCTTGGTCGCTGAAAATAAATGGAATATATTTTGAAATTGGCAAAAAATTTCCCCAAAAATAACAGGGGCTTTCAATGTGTCACATCACACTTGTGGTCCACAAATTTGTCATAAGAAAAATGAAGACCAAACTATCACTTACAATGGATAATTGAGAAATTTGAAAAAATAATAATAAACTAAATGGATTACATGAAAAAAAAACTTGAGAATGCATCACTGAACCATAGATTGAACACTAAAATTCCAAAATTGATGAACTAAATGAAAAACCTTATTTAAAGCATCACAATTTCAATCTAAAAGCTGAATGTGAAATAAAGATTTCATTGAATAGAATGCAAACAAACTGAATTCTACCATTGCAATCATTTAACAAAATCAATTGAAATTTGAAATAAAATGTGAAATCATAATATAGTAAATGTAAATTGATCGAATGATCAATATGAAATAGGTGTCTGCAAGTGAAATTGTTGTCAAAACCGAGATTCAAATGTAACACCAAAATGTTCCACCTACATCGATACATAAATTTGACCACAATACTTCACATGTATCATACAGATGTCGGGAAAAACTAACCTTGCACATATTGTACATATAACACTCATTTCTACCCATTAGGCAACTTGCAATCCACTGTCATAGATGTCTCCATGTTGAGCATATCTGGACATCCCGTTGCCTGCTCAACGATTCCACTCATGAATGGGTAACACCCAAAAGCCTACCAATTTATTACTGGTTTTCTCACAATTCACAAAAAGTTAGAAAATTAACCATCAACAAGCTGCTTTCAAAGACCAAAGGCTACGTTATAACCCAAGTTCTTCTAGTTGAATAAATGAGTTACTCACTACATCATGAACTGCCTCTGTAGCATGGCATGGTTGGCAAGATCCTGTATTGGTGTAATGGTGTATGAAACATTACATTTAATGTCCCACAAGAAAAAGGGTAAAAAGAATTATCTTAGATCCCTGGCATGGCAATGTGTGGTTCTTGCACAAAAGAAATGGACACCCAACCTTCCAAAAAGCTTTTCAGTTATCATCTATAGTATGCCATGTGACGACTAGAAGTCCAGGGAGAAACATCAGCAGGGCGAGTAACAATGTCAGGTTTGACCACATTTGTTCTATGTTTCTCCCTCTCACTTCTCTCTGTCCTTAACCAAGGTTCAACAACCTGAATCAAATTCTTGGCTGTGCTTGGAGGATGCAGCTCTGGTAGCTCTGAAAGCCTCTCTGCTCGTTTTAACTTTCCATCCTCCACATAAGCAATGTGTGTCGCCCATGTCTCCAAACCATCAAAAATGTGTGTTGCATAGATTAGGGTTGCTCCTCTCTACAAAATATGGGAGTGTCAAACCAAAGCATGTCAAACCACAGAGTGTTAACAACCATACACTGGTGTTCTAGCCTCAATACATGCAAAAAGGATTTTACACTATTCCACCAGTTACCATTACCATAAGTTTCACATTATTGATAGACAAGAACATGAGCTACAACCACGGGAAGTCTTGTTATAGGAAACACCTCATTGTCCTCTCTTGTCATGGCTGTAGAAGAACCATGTTATATTTTGGATCTTTGGTTCAAATCATGTGTAAATCAACTGAATGAGTTAAATAGGACTTGAAGAGATAGTTGTGACACAATCCCACCCACCTCTTCACACTCGTCCACAAAAAAGGAAAGCAAATCCATCCGCGCAACAACATCAAGATCCACTGTTATCTCATCCAGCAAAAGAACCTGCAAAGAAAATAAAGTTTACATATTCAAGGGACACGATATTTGCAGAATATGTGGGGGACAAAACACATGGAGAGAGGGTGCATGTTGTTGGTCCCCAGAAGAAACAAGACTAAGGCTACCTGAAAGGGGTGCAACAGGCCCATGCAGATCTGGACTCGGCGTCGCTGGCCATCAGACACCTTGTGCATACGCCATTGTAGATTAATGTCCAACAGATCAATCAAACGATCCCTTCTCACCACATCCACACCCTCAACTGAGAACAACAATCCCGCAGGAGAACATATTTCAATACTTCAGGAATGGGAAGTATCTCAAAGATTTCACATGCTGGACATGTATCCTTAACATTCCTTTAACCAACACATGAAAACTGTCTATGTCTTGCAGGCTCCGTAGTTGGTTCATCATTGCCCCCATGATTGTCAGGTTGTGATTCAACTGGCAATGAATATTTGCAGACCTGGTGTAAAAAAATTCAAGGGGTACTAGTAGAGACTCACCTCCAAAAATCATGTGTTCAGCTGAGAAATCCCCTTGCAATGGAATCTCACCCTGTAACCCCATGGACACACCTCTCAATACTTTTGCAAAAATCAAGGGTTCAATAATCAACTGGAGACCATGGAAACCCTAAAACCTGTGACTGATACAGATTCAATGTCACAAGAAAATGAAAGTGCAAACATAACTGTATAGTGGTGACACATTTGGTTTCTCCCAAAAAATTACATAAGCAGAACTAGTAAAATTTGAGAAAACAACAACGAGAAAAAACAAAAGAAGAGAGAGCAAAGAACTCAAGGCTCTCACATAAAACCCACACACTCCCAAACTCCAGGTAGATTGCCTGATTTTATGAATCATGACTGGTTGCAAAAGACAATGGTGTGAGGAATGGATGCAAAATCAGTAAGAGATGACAAAAGAAAACTCGTGACAGATGTTGCCAGCCCAAAGTGATCAAGTGTAAAGTTGGACATATGAGTGGCTACATTAGAATACAGAATGTTGGACATACAGCAGTGACATTTGAGTGGCATTAATGAGAGAGAGGTAGTAGAGAGGTAGGTCACACCGCACAGCCAACAGTCCTGCTCCAAGAACCACCCAAGTAAGCCAGATCCCCAGAGCATGTCAGAGCTGTGTCATGGAATGCCGAACGCCCCAACACTTGCACTACATTCTTCCCTCCCACCATATGCTTCCCTGCCAGGACTCGCAGCAATGTTGTCTTTCCTGAAAACCACATCATAAAAGGATGTCAATGCATGCCATCATCATAAATTTGCCACTGCGATCTCTCTCCGTCATTATGGCAAGAACAAGAAGAACAATACCATTTGTCTCTGCTGCACAGAAATGGATGTTTTATGTCTCATCCTCGCTGCAAATGTCTCCTTCCCTGAAAGCCAACCAACCTGAGAAAAAAAAATGACACAGATTTCAACAACTCAGTAGACAAGGGGAAGGGAAGCAAACCAGATCCATTTGCGCCAATGAGGAGGCATCTAGATCCAGGCTTCAAATGTAGTGAGAAATCCGTGATGAATGGAGCTTGGCCTGGATATGCAAACTGCAAGCCTGTTACTTGCACACTACCATCATCAACAACAACCTCCTTTGCAGCAGCATCACTCCCCATGGCGTTCTTCACTACCTCCTCAAGTTCTCTCTGTTATGTCTTAGCAAAACTCTTAATCTTTTATGGAAGAACTCCTTTCGTTCTTCAGGAGAATCACAAAGCTTCTCTTATCTCTCCTTCGCTCCAGATTCTTCTTCTTCTCCTTCTACATGGCTGAACTGTCTGTTTCTTTCTGATGAGGTAGTGGAGTTTGATGAGTCAAGGGAAGGAAGGAAGGGACGTGTTGCCGCTGATGCCACAGAGATCTAACGGCCAACATAAATGGCGAAAGCTTCATTTGTGCAATAACAATAGAAAAAGTGCAGATCGGGATTCTAGTGGGGGAGAGACGGCCACATCGAGAACACCGCACAACAGACCTGCGTCAGCTTCTTCGTCTGCTGCTGCTGATTCATTCCGTCAGGCACTGGTTGGATTGCAGTCTGTCAAGCACAACTAGGGTTTGACAATCCAGTAAGCGTGCGTCAATGCAATCAGAGAGCTTCAGTAGATGCTTGTGGACGCATTGCATACATACATACATACATCTCAATCCTTTCTTTGTTGGCAAAATTGTGATCAGAGTAACCAGATTCCGTCCTTGTGTACAAAAGCAAAAATGTCTGGCCTGAAGCAGCAACATGCAAAACCCACAGAAATTGAGGATGCACATGAGTTGCAAGCTAACAACAAACAAAGCTCAAACGGCAGAAAAAGTTTGTTCACAGCAAAGCACAAAGCTGATCTGAAAAGAAATTGAGAGATGATGATGATGATGATGATGCCCAGCAGTAATAAAAGTCATGGAGATTTCCATTTGCAACAACATATCTGCAATCCAACCTGAACAATAATTTTGAGAGATAATGATGATGATTCGACAGGAAGTTTTGCAGAGATTTCAGATGCACCTACCACATAGGTGTATCAGCAGACAAGAAAGAAAAATACTGAAGAAAGATGAACAGTTCAAACAGCAGCAAAACCACCACATGCATGTGTTCAGTGACCTTCAATAGCAAAATGTTATTGGCATATTCTCCAAGCATGGCAGTTAAAAGGTATCACACATTATGGTGATTTGAATTGTTTGCCACTGCACGTGATGCTATTCTCATGCAAGACAATGTTCACTGACCCAAACATTGACATCTCAAACACTAAACTCTAAGGAGGGTCTGAAAGGCTGTATCTGTGCAAGCAGTAGAAATGGACTGCTTGGCAACAAAGGAAAACACACCCAATTTTGTACACAACAATACAGGAATCTCAAAATTCAAATCCATGATTTGTGAAGCTTGAGAACCTGTGTCCTTGCATGTGCTCACTATCCCGAACATCTTTGAAGGAACCTCACAGACAGCATACCTGCTTGAAAGATGAGTAAGACACAAAACATGGAATTCCAGAACTTGGAAATGCACCAGAGCTGAGCAATTTCCTCCATAGGCAACTGTGTGAACACCATTTCCAATGTGGATGCAATAGCAACTTTCTCGAAAGGGAAGGATTCAAAACTTCTTCATGAAGTATGCAGTATGTCCACACCAAGGGACTTCTATGGTGACAACAACAGCTTTCTCCCTTTCAAAACTATGTATCCTTCTTCTGCCTTTCTTTCATCTTTCCTTATTCCTGATGCACAAACCATCATTACTACAGTAATTACCTGCAGTTGAATCACAACACACCAGCCCTGCACCAGCCATTCATGGAACCTTCTTGGTTATGCAAATTGAAGGGGAAGCACATATTCAAATTTCAGAAACCAGTTGATGCAGTGTCTCTTCTCAAACATGTGTGGCAGTTGATTTCCAACTCTCCCTCTCTTGTGCTTGTTGACAACCAACTTGTTTGGAGTACTTTTAGACCTTCTGCCCCATCAATGAGCAACTGCATCATCTACTCCATCTCCAACAAGTGATGGTGCATACAACCTTATAGTGTAGGTAGAACACCTTGCAATTTCTGCACCACAGCTGCAACTTCTTCTAAACAAAAAAAAGAACTTCCAGCATTGTAACCTGACATGCATTTGCATGCAGACAGAGAAAGATGGATTCAAAAGTAGACCACCTTGGAAACCAACAACACAGACCTTACAAACTTGTTCACACTTGAGAAGGAAATGTCTGTACTAGCAGCAGCAGATATAGATGGAGAGTGCAAATCCTGGACTCTACCTCAAGAACCCCAAAAGCTTGCCAGCTCAACATCCTAGACACAAGATGGTCTGGTCTGATCTATAGGGTAGGGTGGTAGGTACCGAGGATGATCCTGTGGATTCAGTAGGCTCTGCGACCCAAGCACGGGTCAGTAGACCGGGTGGATGAGACCGGGGAGTGGACTGGGTGAATGAGACCGGGTGGATGAAACCCGGTGTCGGAGCACAGCAGTGGAGCTCCGGGCGCTGCGGCTGCGGCAGCTGTGCATCCCTGCCTTTGTTGCGTCTTCGTGATTCTGTGCAGCGAATTGAACTTTGCTCTTCCGGGAGTGCCGGGCCGGACTTGCACACCCGAGCTCCATCAGGGACTGACGCACGGACTACGTGAATTTATATATAAGATACAGCCTCCTCCCTTGTCAATCAAGAGATTCCACAACCTTGGCTCCACATAGTACAATGGTATAGAACCTCTCCTTGCCAATAAAGAAATTCTGCAACCTTGGCTCCACATAGTATGATGGTATAGAACCTCTCCTTGCCAGTCAAGACATTCAGCAATCTTGGCTCCACAGTAAACAAAGAGACTGATGTAATAGAAACACCAAAATGTACTCCAATGAAGAGGCTACAACAAACCCTAAACGCTACACTCATTCTGTAACCTCAGCACCACAGTTCACAAACAGACTGACATCATAGAAAAACCAAAATGTACTCAAATGAAGAGGCTACAAAAAACCCTAAACGGTACACTCATTCTGCAACCTCAGCATCGCAGTTCACAAACAGACTAACAGCATAGAAAAACCAAAATGTACTCAATTGCAGAGATGACAACAAACCCTAAACCCTAAACCCATTCTGCAACCTTAGCTCCACAGTTCGCCAAGAGACTGACATCATGGAAACACCAAAATGTACTCAAATGACGAGGCTACAACAACAAGCCGCAGGCAGAGTATCCAATGCAAAATCTTAGACATGATAGTAGACTAGGAAATCGCATGGAAGGAATTTTGCAAGAAGCTTGGGAATTTGCTTCAGAGACTTTATGATCAGAAACAAACAACAGGGAAACAAAATGTTTTTTTTCTTTTTTTTCTTGTTTCTTCAAATACAAATTCAAGGTCAATTGCATCAGCAACATGAAAAAAGCCTGCCTGTTAGAAGATCAACAAAAAACCTCTTCAACGCTTGCCACCAGCTCCTGTCTTAGCGGGCTTAGCCTGGAGAGCACGAGTAGCAGCAGCTGCCTTGCCAGCCTTGGGTTTAGAAGCGACCTCGACTTTCTTCGCCTTCTTCTCATCCTTGGTCTTCTTAATCCTCTCCTTGATCTCACGTAAAGCTGCTTCCCTGGCCGCCGCTCGTACCTCCGTCTTCTCGGTCCGCTTCTTCTGAATCACCTCTAGAGAAGCTCCTACAATGGAACGAGAGTAAGGCTTGTTACTCGTCCTTCGTTTCTTCTTGATGGCTTCCGCATGGACATCCTTCTTGTGCTGCTTCCGGAACAAAGCAGTCCATGTGAGCTTCGAGGGCTTCAGTCTATTGTGGAAATACCTCTTGCACTTGCTATTCAAAAACAAAAACACCTGAGAATCGCTCCTGATGAACCGTATTCCTCTCCCGGGATAAATCTTGGAGCCGCTGAACCGGCACACCTCAGTCTTGAGCACCATTTCGACTCCGCAACGGAAATGAACTGAACCCTCGCAACTCCACTCGAAGCTGCGAACAAGAAAGAAACCAAAAACCCTAATCCCGCTCTCGACACGTTCTCAAGCCCTAATGCATTATTCATCCAAATGCATTCATCCTTTCATCGTCGGTCCTCCCTTCGGTGTTCATCCATGAGCTACCCCCTCCCAAACTCGACTAGTGTAGATAGCCAGTCATTGAGAAAAAACCCGGTTATCAATAAGGTACTAATGAGCTACCTAGTGGTTATTGAATTTTCATGAACTGACCTGGAGATTGGGATTTCATCTAGGTATTTTCATCTTGTCATCGCCAGTCTTCTTTTGTTCATCGATGAGCTATCCCGTCTCCTAGCCACTGTTGGCCAGCCATTAAGAAAACCCCGGTTATCAATAAGGTTATTAATAATTTATATAACGATTGCTTAATTTTCAAAACCTTCTTCGACTATTTGAATTTCATCTTAGGTAGGTTATCACTCCTCAAACCTGAAACATTTTTATGACAAACCAATAAAGTTATCCGTAAAGTCACCATATTTTTCACCCCCTATGCCCTCTTTCAGTGGTATCTGCAAAGTCATGAAATTTTATTAAATCTGAGTATAAAATGATGAATTTAATGCACAAGGTTCGAGAGTAATTATAGTTGTTGTGCAGGTAAGAGCAGTGAAAATATATGTAGCAGCACTTAAGGCGCTCACGAAAAAGGAAAGATGGGGTGAAACTCAGTTTACCACCAAAATTGGTGGAAAAACTAGTTTGGCTCCGAGTTATTTCGTTCTGTAAAATTTCAATCCCAGTTACGTCTTTGATGCCCTATTATGCCGAAACTGGCCGTTCTCGTCCCCTTAATCGCCTGACTTTACTGTTAACTTTAATTGGCCACAAACAGAAGAAAGTAAAGACCTAAAAATACCTGTAAACGTACCCTAGTTGTTGATTTTCTAACAGCCGGGCTTGCTCAAATTGGATTTGGAACTGGATCTGAAATCTAAAACTTGGATCACATTATTGTTGTCCCTCTTGAGGTAAGTTGAGGTACTCTAGCTATACATGCCCTGATTGCAACAATTCAACTTTTACCAAACCTAATTATGATGGTATTGGGTGCATGTTATGTTGCATCACCAATTAAACAAAAAGATGAAAGAAGTTGTGTCACCGAGTTTTGGTTTAATCTCAAGATAGAGTTGCGCACTTGTTTCATTGTTGTAATTCAATGCATTGGCATCTTGCCAAAAATTTTCAAAATCTGAAAATGGAACATTGTAAGTAGTGTTGTGCATGTATATTGTTCCATGTACGTGTGTAGAAGGGCCCACCTACATCCATACAAGTGTATGATTTAAGATGTGTGAGTGTAAAATTGTGTAAAGTCATGTCATGTCATGTAAGACTATTGAAATGTAAATGTAAAACAAATACATGAAATTAAATTAGTGTAAAAAATGTAACTTTGGGCAAGGAGGGGGGAGGGTGGGCGGGGTGGCAGGGATGGAGAAAGGTTTCCAAAGTTTTAAAATAGTTTTGGTGATAGGCAAACCAAAGTGGCCCGTTACAAAAATAAAAATAAAAATGAAAATTGAGCTTTGGGATGCCAAAACTAATTAACATGAATCACAATAGGTACTTAAGCTCTTGTAAAAGTTTAAATAATAAATGATGTTGAACTAAGTTAGGATTATAAATTCTACTTGGGCAATGAGGTGAAGCAACATGCACCCAAAATATTCCCCCATAGCATCACAATTTGTTTCATATCCTTTGCTCAATAAGTTTGTTCATGTATCATATTGGTAATAAAAGTTTTTATTTTGGGAATATAAAATATATACCTTTTTTGTAAAGGGTCAATCAAAGTAAGCCATTTCTATATATATATATAGCTTTGGGATGCTTTCACAACTAATTAATATGGATTGTAAATAGGTGCGATCACTAAGGATATATAATATATATACACACTTACATACTTGAAAACATTTGCACAACATAATGCAAGTGCAATGAATTCTAGGCTATATCATTTACACTTACATGGTTTAATAAGTCCAATGTATCCTTATTTGCACTTACACACACAACATTGGTATTCTCCATGTATTATTAATTTTATCACATATATGCTTAGTCAAATGTTCCATATGTTGTTTTCACAACTTTTATGTATTCACATGTATCCTTAAGTTCATCCCATATGATTTATTAGATGTTCCTTATGTTGTTATCACAATTTTCATGTGCCACCCCTCTCCCCCCCCCCACCCCCCCAACCCAAAACATGCATTCTTTAATTTTATTTTATAAGTTTTGTCAATTTTTCGTTATGTTGTTCCCACAAATTCATTCCTAAATTTTATTTCATATGTCTTGTTAAATGTTCATTATGTTGTTCTCACAATTCTCATGCATCCCTCAATCATATAGCATGTGTTTTGTCAAATGTAATTACAACATATCCATGTCTTTTTCCTTGTTTTTTCTACTAAAATTTTATCAAAACAAATATTAGATAGATTAGAGCTTAGTAAAAAAAAAAGTTAATTATGACATAAATTTGCTAGCAATCATCATGTGACTAATCATAAGCAAAATTTGTTATGTTTATTTTGATTGAAATGTGTCATGTCCATTTTGACTTACACATTAAGTAGAATTAGGTTGTGGTTTCATATTATTTCAAATTTATTTTAAAGAATTATTCTATAAAATATTTTTTATTTATCCAAAATTTTCAATTAATCATTGTTGTTTGTGGATTTTTATTTTGTAAATTGTGAAAATTCTTTGTTGCTCCAAACTAGGATGTGCCAAGCATTTTGTTTTCCCAAGCCATATTATTGACAAATAGTTGGACACATGAGTCATCAACACAATTTATTACATGTTTAAATTATTATTATTATTCTATGTCAAAATGACTAACTTTAATCATACTAATAACATGATTAATTTTCGTCACAATTATAAGGTGTCAGGAATGAAATTTAAACCTTCACCTCTACAACTATGAAGCAAGTCCTTAACCATCTAACCACAACTTCACATGATCACAAATGTTGTAATTGCATAAATATAAACACATTTATGCTTATAATTTCAAGCATTAAGAATGTATTATATAAAATTATTTTAAGATCATAATGAAGTTAATTTCATATGTTAAGCATGTAATAGGTGGTGGTGGTTAATAAATGAGTAAGTAGGTAATGCCTACCTACTTACCTACCTACCTATTTTTATTACATATTTATGTATTTATTTTCATAATTACATTGGATTTTGTAATACATGAAATAATGTAACATTGAGACATTATCATAATTTTCATGTTCATTTCAAAAAATCAAATATGATGTTTTGAATGTGACTTTGGGTTATAAAGTCAGTTTAAATAATATAATTTACATCCAACTTTTGAATTTTGAATTTTATCAATCAATTTAATTCTATAATGTGTTAATTTACAAACTTCAAACTTTAAGTTAAAATCTATATAATTTTTATGTGGGCCACAAATTCAACTACAATATACTAATACTTAAAATCAAATAATGGAACAAATTTACATGTGAAAATTTTAAATCATTTTGATATTAAAATTCATAATTACATTTCATTTAATCATTTTAAAATTTAAACAGTAAGACATTACACTGTTTTAAAAGATAAATCATGTCTCCAATTACAGTATTGTAATTATGTAAATTTATAATAATTTCACTTCACATGTGAAGTACATAAATGCTGCATTTATCACTAATGTTTAGCACAAAATAATTTTCAAAAGGTCTTGTCAGAAAGAAGAGAAACTTTTATTGATATTTGTTGAAATTGTCTATGATGGAACACCCAACTTTCAAAAAATTGTTTATTGTCCCAACCATTGGGTTATTAATACAGATACACAACTCAAGGTGTATTTGCATAATTATCCCTCAATTATTGAAATTTTGGAGAACGAATTTGAAAATTTGAAAATATCTTTTCCAAAATAAATAAATATTTGGCAAATAAGTGTTGATTATTAGTTGTAGAGTTGTAGGTATAGCATAAGTTGATTATAAATTTTCATAAATTTTAAATTCATAATTATTTTTAGGACATTATATACATTATATCACACAAGGTAATAAAAAATAGCACACTTCAATCACAATGCCAATATAAAACAATAAAGTAATATGTTTTAATCACACAATCATACATGGTGACATGTCATTGTTTTTGTTGTACTCTAATTACTAAATTCAATCTTAACACTAACATTACAATTTCCATGTCGGTCCCCTTGGTTCACTTATCCACAATGTTCCTTTGATTAAACCACAAAAAAATTGCTTAGTGAAATAAAAAGTTACTAGACATTGAGTTAATTAGAACAAAGAAAATGAATCACATTTGTCAAATAACAATGACTTTATACCATACCCACAACAAATCTTTGCCAAAATAATAATTTTTTTGGAAAAAAGTCTAGCAACCCCAATTCAAATATTTCAAAATATACACAATAATTAATAAGTACACTAAGTCTCCTATTTGTTAATGACGTTATTGAGATTTTTCAATTGTTTGGATGTCCCCTATATGGGGAACGTCTTGAGTTCAATTCACTAATATTTCATTATGTTACTCCCATATAAGTTTTCATGTGTCCCCCACTCGTAATCCTTAATTTTATGTCATATGTTTTGTCCAATGTTCATTACGTTGTTCCCACAATTCTCACATGTCCCCCATGTTATCTACAAAGCACCCCATTTATAATCCCTTGCCCAAGGTCCTACTCTTTTAGCCTACATAGCCTATGGGCAAAATGGAATGGTTTTAAAAATTTCACAAGAAAAAAAATGACATTTCATCTAAATTTGGCAATCACTCACATGTAAATTTGTCATTAATACACAATATTTGACAACATTAGTTTATGTGAAAATTTTAAACCAAATTTATTCCAATCCAATTTGGTGGTTGTTTTAATTGTTTTACACAATTCCATAGAGCTTGCAAACACATTCTGTGTGTGTGCGTGTGTGCGCACGTGCATGTAATGGTTTACAATTACACTTAAAAGAATAAACTTAGACATATCAAATGGATTTATATGGTTATCCAATTATAGTTCCATGACCATGTGATTAAATTGTATGTGGACCATTTACACAAATTTGGTTGGAATTTTAAGCACTTGTACTCACACAAATTGGAAGCAAATTTTCATGTTTGCATTACACAAACATGTCATATATGTATTCCTATAAGCCCAATGCACACTCAACATTGGTGTACACATGGCTTTCACATTTGTTGGCGTTGCCTACCAAGGCAAGGATATTGTGTTTAGATTCAGTATAGAGTATAATAGCTTAAGGGATTTTGGCCCCTAGGTAATAATAGGTCTATTTTTATTTGATGATTTTTGAAAGTTGATATTTTGGCTTGTGTTGAAACTTGAGATTTAGCTGTATAGTTATCATATCTTGAAGGATTTTCAGTTTCTTTTGGAGGATTTTTTGAAGACTATATTTTTGCATGGTGAAATATTTGAGTTTCCATAATTCTTCTTTTTCCTCAAGATACTCAAAAATGTCACTGGCAAGGATCAATTGAGAATCATGGATGAAAAGAGTGGCATCTCGACTCTTATTAACCGGCGGTTATGTCAAGTCATCAGTTCTGGATATTGGTTTGGAAGAAAAATCGGATTTCAAGGAACCGCTGGTTCAGGGTATTTTTAAAACATCAAAGAATTACAGAGCTTCATGCAGGAACCGGAGGGTCATTGGGCAGTTATTTCACTTTTGAAAAAGAGATTCAAGACCTGCAGGTACTATATATGACAGGACTGGTTAATTTGATTTTTGATAACCACGGTTATGTTTCAGAAATTTTTGGGGTTCTGAGAACAGCGGTTACTGGCCCTAATAACGGGCCTGACACCCGGCCTCAGGGGTTCGCTGCGATTTCTAATAACCGCCCCCATGCTGGTCCAAAGCCCAAACCCTAACTCCCGTTTCTCTTCAAAGTGAAACCTCAGAGGAGGAAAGCGCAAGGAGATTAGGGTTTAGGGTTTAAGAAGCGCAATCTTCTTTCAATCCTCGACCTTCTTCATCAAAATGTCAGACCCAGAGCTCGCGAATTCGGGGGCATTTTGTCTTCTGGACGATGAGAGGAGGAGCAGGAGGAGGCCTGGGAATGTAGAAGTGGTCGTGATGGACGTGGGGGAGAAGCTAACAACCCTGCCGTTGCTTGTTGCAGTCGGAGCGGGCTATTTGGGAATGGGCTATGTGGTTGGCAAAAGAAGCATCGATGGTGATGATGATGTCGTTGTATCGCCGGATATTACTTCTGCTCTTACGAAACCTAAGTACCATGGCAAGGAGCGGAGCACCACCCATGATGTAGAAGAACTCGCAGAAGAATTCAACGACTTCAAGATGGTTTAAAGTCCCCCGCCCCCAATCCCCCTTTACTCCCAGTTTTGAGAATTCCGTGATTAGGGTTATTTTAGGGTTTGAGGCGCAAGCCCTTTTGTAGCAATTTGCATCTCTTTTCTTCCAGTTTCTTTTTTCTTTCGGAGCTTTCATTTTTCCTGAAGCTTTTGTGGTTCTGAATTTCATGCGAATTGGACATTGTGGATGTGTATGGCATGGGGTTTTGGTTTTGTTTTTTCTTTGGTGACAGACACTGACCAAATTTGTAGGTGTGATGATCCACAGGTGTTGGCTGTTAGAAATGATTTGAAAATGGGTAAGGGCAAAGTGGCTGCACAATGCAGGTCCTGAAACACTAAATCCCTAAACCCTAATACTCAGCCTCTTTCTCCAACAGATTGTTCAGTATCATTCCCTTTTGATTTCCCTCACTTTTGTTGGTCAAATTCTCTGTTTTGGTTTTCTGGATGCAGAAAAGAAGAGATTAATAATAAGCTTTATCTGCACAGAAATTATGCTTCAGATTAGGTCAGATCTGTGCTGTTGACTGATTCCTCTAGCAAGTGTGAAATGGGACTGGAATTTTGTTTTATTTTTGAAATTCTTTGAAACCATGATATGTACAGCAGTAGAAATCTGAAATTTAACTCAAGCATGCACAAATACATGATGAAGAGTGTGGACTTTTTATAAGCTTGAATTCTTTACAGTAAACCTGATACAATGGCATTAGAATTGAAAGTAGTTTGGATCATAAGATATCATCCTTGACATCTGCTGTTGCATTCTGGTTGGATCCTTGCTAGAAAGGGATGCTAACTCTATGATGTCATTCTGTCATGGCTTTTTTTTCTCTTTTTTTCTGATTTTGTTGCATCTTTCATTCCTTCCTTGTTGTACTGCAGTCATGCAACACTTGGATTGTACAAGAAGGTATTTCACTGTGCTCCCAAAGCTCTCCAAAGGTGAGACCAAGAGTGTCTCTCTTTTACTCTCTCTCTCTCTCTCTCCTTTCTGCTGTGTCTTTTTGCCAAATCTGTTGTCACAAGGATGACAAGCAAGCATAACTTTATAGAGAAATCTCTTTCTCTCTGTTTCCTTTTCTTCTTCCCCACAATTTTTTCTTGTTTTTTTAAAATTACAAAATGGTTTTTGCCCTGGATTCTGGTGGGAAGAAAAGATGGGAGATGTGCTCACAAGTCAAGGTTGTCACAAAAGTCAACAGTGAGCAAGAGATTCTTTTCCTACAGGTTTTCATACATTGCCTTACTTTGTGATCCAGACGATGTGCATCCATTAGAAATTAAACCCAAGAGTGCATAATTGTCCAACAGCACTTGTACTCTTCATTGAATCCTAAATCCTCTAGTCAGGTGTCGAGAACTTATGCATTCTTGTTACAATTTTGAATTGTTGAGGTTTCATGTTTCGGAGTTTATGGGTGCAGACCACATGCCTAAGGTCATGAGCTTGGGCTAAATAGTTGAAGGCAAGAGATCAGGAAACGTTGTATCCTGCAGTCTGCAAAGGTTTAAACTGGTATTTTGGATATGCATGGTGGTGGAAAGCAGAGCAGAGCGAAGTCAATGAAGTTGCCATGCCACATTACCATTGATGCTGGACGCACGCAAATTGCTCCAAGTCTGTACAATTTTCCCTCTTGCTGTGTTTTGATGGTATCTTCTTCATGAACCTGATGCATAGAACAGTGCTAACCCTATTCCACAAAACATGCTTGGCATATGCCAATTCTGATAGGATGTTATGTTTGTTGTGGGCTTGTTCTGCAGATTCAAGGACTGTATTGGCCATCCTTGGTAATTATACTCCTGACTCTTCCTTTTCTTGTATGTACTGTGGTGGGTGCATTATTGTCTCTTCAGCTGTGCTCCCTCTGACTTGTTTAGATTCAGGTTCTCTTTCTAGATTTTTCTTCTCAGAGATGCGAATGCGAATGGATGAAGCAAGATTTTGAGTTGAATTCAAGCATGTGAATGGATTTTGCTGCAGGACCCACTCATTTAGTGGATGAAGTTACAGGAAGTTTGAAGCTTTTGTGATGCAACAAATTTTGCACAAACAAGAGAGCAATTGTTTGTCATTGTGAAAGTTTTGTGAGCCTCAAATCTCACCCAAAAAGGGATTTGGGTGTCTGCATTTGTGCACATGGCAGCCAGCTCAACTTAAAGTTCCCATCCATGTTAAGAGAGATAGGGCTCTAAAGTCTATGAAGCTCAATAGAAAAAGACTACTAGAAAAAAGAGCTCTTATGTTCTATGGAATGGTCAAACCTGTGCATTACATTGGGTAAGGCTGGGGAGGGGGGAACCATTCCATTACATTAAGCTCTGGGTTGGCAGATTCAATAATTTTTTAATTCTTGATTCAATGCATGTTGACAGTGATTTTGTTCATGATTATGAGTTTATGATCAACACCGGAAGATTTTGTCATATAATGTGGTCAAGAAAATGACATAATCTGCAACCCTAGACCTTTCTGTTACAGTTCTGCATTGGGATTGTTTTTGGTGACCTACATGTAATTGCAGAAGTCTGGTAACAGAAAATTCTGAACACAGCTAATCAAACTGCGCACTCTTCACAGCTCGATCCAGTTCATGCTACCAGAAACGTGTGACTTACTGCACCGTCAAGTCAAAGACGAATTGTGACAGAAAAAAATATTTAAAAGTCCTCTTCTTCCCCTCTATGCACTGTCTGCAGCCTGTGAATGAGAACCTTACTGCTAGCTAGCTATATGGCCACATGCACTGACAATTTTGAGAATGTTGGTCTGGTATTGAACTTTTGAACAGACCAGCCCCTTTACTAGTCCTGGTACAAGACCTTTTTTTCCCTGGTTTGGCCAGTACTTATATTGGGTACTTTTAAAGAACTTTCATATCAGTCTGGTCCCAGTACTGGGTCCACTAATGATTTTCATTTGACTGGTATGAAGCAGATACATATGCCTGGCATTGAAACTGGTATGAAAACTGGTACAAGGATGGTATTATCTCAACTCATAACAGACTGGTATTGCTACCTCTGTTGACGCCTGGTGGTAGGCTAGAGCATCCCCACTGTTCTGTAAAATCCTCTGGATTGCATCAACTGTATGAAGTAGATCAGTGAAGATTTAAATTCACCAGGAAGAGCTTTGTTTCTTTGAACCCGCTCTCATTACTCAAGGCACTGGATTAAGAAAAATCATAAATAAGAGCTTGCTTCTTTGAACCCACTCTCTTATTCAAGGCAACTTTTGAGACCTTGGAAAAGAGTAGAAAATTTAGGAAATCAATGTTTTTGACTGTTTTTGATTGACCAAACATTCTGATTGACCTATGTGATGAGGCTTCATCAGTCAATCACTTAAAACTGTGCTCTTGTTCAAGGTTATATGTGGGCCGAGGCAAGTTCTTTCAACTTCTAACCCTTACAAATTTGGATGAGATAAATATTATTCAGGCTCAAATTGCATTTGTCAATGGTGATGCTCTTATATACCAGAGTAACATTACTACATTTTATGCTCCTAAATTTATTACCTGCACAACGTAGATTATGTTGAATATTGTTTTGGTTTTATGAGAGATTTTTTT
Source organism: Sphagnum tenellum (assembly GCA_963921925.1). Classification (NCBI taxonomy): domain Eukaryota; kingdom Viridiplantae; phylum Streptophyta; class Sphagnopsida; order Sphagnales; family Sphagnaceae; genus Sphagnum; species Sphagnum tenellum. The sequence continues at coordinate 2,152,741 of OY998159.1, forward strand.
TGCAATATGGTGGCAAAATTCGAAATTTTGAAGGGCACCTTACATCTACAAACATAACATCCCTCCTAGAAAAGAGCAGAGATATTATGTCTACTCCTTGAGAGTCCTAGAGATCTAACTCATAAGTGAAGCATAAACTCCATGGAACTCTTAAGGAGTAGACCTAAGAAACCTTCTCCAATATATGCTTTGTGATGTGTTCAGGTTTGCGACAATCTTGGCCTCATGATTTATGATAAGGAAAAGTTGACGGTTGAGGGGCCATCCCAATACAAGGGCGGGGCCGGGCCAGACTTGGCTTTCACCTCGTCCTAGGGCCCTTATTTTGGGAATGCCCACCACCCACCGAGCCAGCCACCCAGCCTGGTTGGAAAAGCTGCTGAGCAGAGAGTAATTAGCGGTAGCGTGAATTAGGAAGCATAGTTGTTGTGGCAGTTAATATGACCTTTGAAGCAGGGTTGCCAGAGGAGCTGTCCCTGCTTAGAGTATCTCCTCCAACGCTCTGTATCTGACCCTGCAAAAAGATTTCTCACATCCAAGTTTTAATTACTAACTTGTTTCCAACCCCACCCAGACAGAGAACTGAAATTGAGACTGCAAGTAGATGGGAGACTACTGATAGCAACCCACTTGGACCAATCAAACTCTTTACACAATCATAAATAGGGAGAAGTCAACAACTGCGATTTGACTCTTCTAGGGCTCCTCCAGGGCTCTCAACAGCTGTGTTGAACATATTTTTGGGGTCCCAGGAGTCTTGTATTCCAGTGGATTCATTGGATTTCACCCATCAACCTCATGGAAGATTTCTAGTGCAGGGTCACATACTGAACGTTGGTGGAGATGCTCTAAGAGCATGTAACAGAAGAATAATGAGGAGGCAAAACTCCAAATACTTTGAGAACCACACCCACACAAAACAAGAAAACTCAATTGGGTATTTGATTAAGTAAACGTTACCCTATTATAAGAATATTATGAACAACAGTTGATGTTTGTATGAGATTATTAATACCGAGAGATATGGAAGGAAAAGAAGTGTCGGGCATGCCTCGCACTTAAGTAAGCTAGCTTGCTTTTGGTGCAAGGCTCTTTGACCTTCAGTGAGTAGACAAGCCTGGTGAACAAACCCAACACTTGAAACGTTATTGGAAGAGAAGAGCTTGCTATAAAAGTTGACAATTAAAAGTTGCAAGTAGTTGCAAAAGACAAAAGTACGTGTCATTCCTAAAATCTGAGAGAAGTTTAGAATTTATGTTCTTTGTTCTTTCCTCTCTACGTAGTGGATGTCATTCCTAAAATCTGAGAGAAGTTTAGAATTTATGTTCTTTGTTCTTTCCTCTCTACGTAGTGGATGAATTTACCGAATGGGACCAAATCACAGGCTGCATGATGAGATCAAAGCTCCACGACTTTTTTCCCACAAACTTTTTATCTTGGGGAACACACACACACACACATTTATTTAATCCATGATAGCATTTTTTTTGCTTCATCTTGTTCGGCTTTGTTTTTCTCAAATTTGTGAAATTCGTGGGTTGGTGATCATTGACAGGAGAATTTAGCCAGATTTGGCTACAGGTCAGAGAAGAAAGTAGAATTTTTTCAGGATTCTTCTTATATAGTGGCAACATATTGGAACCTATTGTTTAAATATGGCAATTTCAAAACAAAAAACCTCACAGAGTGACAAATTGGGCCCATTTTTCCAAAAAAAGAAATCCTTTGTATCATTTGCACCTCCCCTTTGTAATTTTGGATGCAAAAATCACTGCTTGGGCTACATTGAAATTTGGGGAATAAAACATTGTCATCAATCTCCAATGAGAAACCACCAATGAATGAATGAATGAATTATGTATTACTTATTAGGTTGTAAAATGTAGACTAGAATGTGTGGACTATTATGGATTTCCTTTTGCAATCTTATTATTGATAACATCTTGTGATTTTGGAATGAATGAATGCAGGAAAGAATGAAATTGAAGGATTGAATAAACCAAAAGAAGGAAATTGTGGAATGAATGAATGAATGGAGGAAAGAATGAAATGAAGGAATGAATCAACCAAAAGTACAAAATTGTGGTATGAATGGATGGAAGGGTGAAAGATTGAGAAACAAGGAAGGAATGAATGGATGAATGGAACAAAAGAATGATATTGTGGGAATCTTGGAAAATTCCATTAATTGTGTTACAAGAGATTTAGGTCCATTTTGTTTGAGACCATGATTTTGGCCATATTTTTTTAAGGTAAGTACCCAATGGATGAAAAGCAAAGGCATGAATAAAATGAGCATGAAAGAGAAGAGAAGAGAAGAGATGGTTGGACCCCACCCCATGGGAACAACTGCAAATCTAGTCCTCTTGTCTTAGATCTCTCTTTCCCAACTTTACCACATTCATGTCCTCCTGTTTTTGTGTCTGGGGGAGAGAAAGAGAGTGAGAGAAAATGTGTGTATTTGTTTGTGTATTTTCTTTTGTCATTTTTTTTCAAGAGAGTAGGTGGTGGTAGTAGTAGTATAGAGAATAATGTGTGTACCTATTTTGTATGTGTATTTTTGAACTTTGTTATTTTTGTTTGAGAATATAGTAGTAGTAGAAGTTGTTGTTGTTGGTGGTTTTTGGTTTTTTGTTTGTGTGAGCCCTACGAACATTTGAGAAGCTTCAAGTTTTTTCTTGAACTGCTGCAAAATTGTGTAGGCACAAAAGAGCTTGAACACTAGTGCTGTCGAAACCTTGGTAGTTGAGTTTCTATTGAAAAGAAGGAGCTCTGCTCGGGTGGTGGGCAGCAGCAGTTGTTGGTGGTGGTGGTGTTGTTTTTTTGGGTTATTGGTGGAGAGGAGGAGTTGGGACTTGTGGGGTGTTTTTTGTTCTTTTTTCTTTTCTTTTTTTTTTTTTTTGGGTTTGTTGGGGTGGTGAAGATACAGAAGAAGGAATGAAAGAAGAAGAAGGAGGTGTAGAGAAAGGGATTGGGTCTTGTGGGTGGGAAGTTGTAGCTGTTGTTAGTCAAAGGATCAAAGTTTTGAACTTCTTCCAGTAACTGGATGATGAGGTTGTTGCTTTAGCTTTTTAATTTTGGGGGGGGGGTTTGAGGAGCAAAGTTGCTGCAGCAAGGAGGAGGAGGAGACCTAACTTCAAACTCATGATGTGGTTTGCGAGATTCAAGAGGCGGAAAAGTGGGTGACACTTCTCTGGAGTAGCCAGTCAGCCAGCACTTGATCATGGAGAGGGAAGCCTGAACCGGCTAACAGTGAGCAGAGGCCAAAGAGCTGCCGTTGCCACCTCCACCAGATTTTGCCAGTTCATCAAGGTCAGTACATCGTTCTTCTGCCCTAATTCTTCCACACATACTCTTTGCAATTGAATCTCCATGTACTGCCGACTGAATCATGATTTCTCATATTCCCAATTTATATTCAGTTCATCAAATCTGGCACACCTCCCTTGTGAGTCATGAGCTCATAGGTTGAGGTTGGTGGAAAATAGGGTTTTCTCTTGCAGCTCCTTCTTAATATAGAGAACAACTTGCAGGATCCACCAATTCTCCAGCAGTTCGGAAATTTTTGAATGAGGGGAATGACTTCCAGGAGCTCAATTAATACCATGCATGTTTATGTTTGCAACTTAGGAGTCATGTCCTTGATGGGTGTTTTTTTTGTTGATTTTTCCTCAACTTCTCATCTGAAGATGTCTGAAGAGAAGGTACTGATCCCCTTCATCATGGATTTGAGGCAACGGTTGTGTACTCTCTGGACTCAATTTTGTAAACAAGTTGTGTTCTGAGTTTTTGAGTTCTGGATTTGCTTAAACTCATAGGGTTTGGGAAGAGAGGACCATCATCACAAGCAAAGACATGTCAATGCAAGTAAGTAAGAGAAGATAGGTCACAAAGCAAACTGCAATTGAGAGGAGTAGAGACTTGGGACTTGGGGATTACACTTGCAGTTGGGAGGTAAGGAGAAAAGCTTTGGGGGCTGGCAGTTTTTCCATGGCTGAAGACCCTCTTGCACTACATGAGCCAAATGAACCTGCTGTCAGTGGTGGTGGTGGTGATGAAGCTGTGATCGGAAAAGAATTCATATCAGGCCTCCCAAATGACATTGCAAAGCTATGTCTTGCGCGGGTTCCACGAGCTTGGCATTGGTGTTGCCGCATGGTTTCAAAGGCTTGGAGAGATGAGGTGGGGAGTAAGAGTTTCCGAGCGAAACGGATTGAGCTCGGAATCTCTGAGGATTGGCCGTTTATGGTCTTGAGTGGCTCAAGACATTGGCATAAGTTTGATCCGATACGCGGACATTGGCTCCGAATCGCTGACATGCCTGCTGATGAGACGTTTTTCAACATGGACAAGGAGTGTTTTGGAGCTGGCCACAAACTCATGGTTGTCGGTTGCCACTTGGATGCAGACTCCCTGCGAATTGTTCCTTGGATTTGGAGCTACAACATCCCCACCTTCACCTGGGTTGTTGCTCCAAGCATGACCACAAGTAGGTGTCTTTTTGCTTCAGCAACTTTTGGCAACTATGGCTATGTTGCAGGTGGCTCAGAGCACCAAGGTCGTCCTGTCTTACGCACAGCTGAACGTTACAATTCCATCACCAACAGGTTTTAGTTGTTTCACTTAATCCTTGCATGGTTTTCACATTTCAAAGAGAAAAGTGAAATTTTTCCTTCTTCGGTTTCCTTTTCTGGTGAAGTTTGAACATGGGTATGCACATTCCTGTTCTGTCAGACCTGGTTTTGAGTACAAGGAGTTCTAAGAGGACAGGTAGTCCTTTTAGGGTTTGTATCAGTCACATCTTCTTGAAGATGAAACCTTTGGGCTTTTCTTCCCTCTTCTCTGTTTCTTGTAGAATGTTGGAAGCTGTTGTGTTGTAGAACTGATCACAGAGTTGAACTGGAGTTGCAAACAAATTGCTTCATCATATCCAATTGTTGGCAGGTGGGAGGTGTTACCGGACATGATAATGGAGCGGAAGGAATGCTCAGGTTTCATAATGGAGGGATGCTTCTGTGTGATAGGTGGCATTGATGAAAAAGACATGGCTCTGACTTCAGGAGAATTTTATGATCCAAGGATTGGTGCATGGACGCTAGTACCATACCAATGGCCCGGATTTTCTCAATGGGCAACAGAACATCCAGCACCACCATTGGTAGCTGTTGTGGCAAATCAGCTCTATGCACTTGATGCCTTCAACAACCACTTGAAAAAGTATGACAAAGCCACTAACCTGTGGGTTTCACTTGACATGGTCCCACATCGGTCTCCTCAGTCCTCTGGCTGGGGGCTCGGGTTCAAGGCAGTAGGCCAGGAGCTATGGGTTATAGGTGGTCGAAATCCTCATGGAGGACCTCGCATTGACGCTTGCACAATTGACACAGCCACAGGCTCCATAAGCTGGCGTGTTGTGGCATTCACATGGGGGAGTGGCTTTTGCTACAATTGTGCTGTCATCAAGGTGCCATGCCAACTCTGCGATGCTGAAGATGCACCTATGCGGGGGGACTGATGAAGAGTTTTGTCTGGATTGACAGTAACACAAATCTGCATATACCATCAAGGAATTTTTTGGGAAGCTCAGGTTCTCTTTCTGAGTGGGAAATCCCGGAAGCTGTTGTTTTATAATATAGGGGGCGGTTAAGTAGCTCTTTAAAGGGGAAAAAACTAAATAGAAAATTGTGCATACAGGAATTAGGTTTCCTCTCGTGTTGTGCAAATCATCAGCTGGATGGCAGGTTTAGAAGGGCATTTCCTTTGCTGGCAGCTTTGATGATGACCCAACACACAGAGGTTTCAGTTGTTTCAAAAGGGGGTTTCTATAACTTTTTAATTTATAGTTTCAGTTCTGTCAGTAGCTGAATCGATATGAATATGAAAGCAGGGAATTGAGTAAGAGGGAAGTAGCAATCAGCTGATCACATGGGGGACCCATAAGGTGGGAGAAGGGGCCATTAATTCAGGGCTTCTTTGAACTGCCTTTTAGATGGGTAGGTTGAGTAAAATCAATGCCAAAATCTATTGCACATGATTGTACATATGGGCCACAACAATAATTTTTGGGAAAAATTTGAGACAATATAGTGTCACTGTATTTGGTAGACCTTCTGAAGTAGTCTTTTGAAACAAGCTGTGCATCTTTTGGAACAAGTGGAGCATTGGATGCTTGCTTGCTTGAGTCATGTACATTGAATGATCATAGTTAGGTAGTAGGCTTCTTGCACCCGTAAGGGGCATCAAGAGTCTTAATAACAAATGCTCATGGATTCATGTTTAAGTAGTTACATCTTTGTCTTTTGAGATAGAATGCCTTTACTTCCATTGGAATCCAGTAGAGCAAAAATGGCTGGTGGAGATAAAATTCAAACAGGTCTATATTTATGACATAAATACCTGATTGATATTGGCATATTCAATCAACAGACCTGCCTATGACTTGATTATTTTCAGTTCGAAGTATGAAGTTATTGCTGAGTTCTAATCAGGTGTTTGAATGACTGGTGCGGAAATCTACGCAACATGCATCCATTTGCAGGGAATGGAATTAACAATGCTTATCTTCAATCCCAGGTACATGAAAACTAAATACCACACTTGAATCCACCAGTACAAATTTCTCTTCAAGAATTTGAACAAGGTTTGAGTTGTTTTGACACATCTCTAATAGACTTTGAGTGTTGAGCTTTGAGTTTGGGGCTTGATTGCTGACATCGAGAGAGATGTCCTCATCATTTGGATGAGAATATGATAGCTATTTTTTGTAGCAATTGATATGAAAATCCACTTATGAGGCAATCCAATTTCAACAAAGTTTGAAGCATGGAAAAGTTTATGCTGAAACACTTGGTGTTTGCTAGCTATTGTTGCCAAGAAACATAGACTCAAAACATGTCCCATGTTCACCAAGAATTCAAATCAATGCACATACCCACTCTTCATGTAAATATGATTTTGTTACATATGTATAAGAATTTGAATACTACATCCTCAACTCACACTTGATATCTGTAGAGAAAGCTCTAGTGACCTTTCTAGCATGTTCATTTCTTCAGGCCCAACATAACAAGTAACACACCAATAACATCTCCAGCTGCCACTCGTCGAACCAAACTCTTCTTTTCACTTGTATATGGAGGAAATCTTGCAGGTATGTCTCCTCTCATGCCCTTGTACAAAATTGCCTTCTTGTGACTGAAGGCATCAAAGGAATCCTTCCCATGATATGCACCCATTCCACTTTCGCCAACCCCTCCAAATGGTAATCTGGGGATTGTAAACTACAAAAACACACACCCAACCAACAAGACAAATCTTTAGTTGCCGACCATGGTGTAATGAAGTTCATTCGAAGTGTCCATTTTCAATCTGCAAAAATCAAATTTAAGTGAATTGTTTCCTTTTGGGTTCTTTTTTTCCTTCATGTTGTCATGTAACCAAATTGGCAATCCTTCATAAGAGGATTTCTCTAAACTTGGCTGAAGACTAGACATGAAATAAGAAACTTTTTAGAAATCCCTTTTTTCTTTGGCTACCTAGTGGAACCTCTTGTACAAATCTAGCAACTGTTTTTTTTAATCAAAATATGGCGAATTAGTTCCATTTTATTCACAAAAATCATGTGTATATGTTGAAATCATACTTTTTATGTTAAAAAATGAAAAAAATTGTCCACAAAATTGTCCACTAAAAGTTTTATGTAGGAAACTTGGGAGAGTGGCCAAAACATATGTAGTTCCTATTAAAAAAAGTTAAGGGAGAGTAATCCAATGGTTTTGTGTTTTTTAACTCCTAATCTGCCATGTGCTTTTCACTCTCATAGATTCTTTTCAACATTTTCTGTGATTTACCTTCATGGAGACTAAGATGCAATCCATGACTTCAATTCTCACTAACCTTATTGTCCACCCATCATTCAACACAATTCCTAAATGTTCATCTCTATAGGCCTTAAGTTTTTGAACACATCATTTATTTTGTGAATTTTGTTGTCTACATTCTTATGCATGTAGTACTCCTTCATCTTGAATCTATGGTCCATGGATATAACTATAGTTACAAACAAATTGAAGCAACTAAGTCAAACACATATTTTGGATTGAAATATTTAATTCATTATACTTCTCTAGAATAACACTTTTCACTTTTGTCAAACAAATTCAAATTTGGATTATATATGATTCACATAGTTTGTCAAGACAATACTACTAGTAGTAAGTGTGCATCAAGGCAATTTGGCATGAATACTCACATGCATCATGGTCTCATTAACTCCCATGCCTCCCGCAGAGATGCCTATTACCAATCGCTCTTGCACTTCCTTCTTTGTGGAGAAAACGTAAAATGCTAATGGCTTCGGAAAACTCAAAATCACATCCATAGCTTCATCCACTCCTTTTATCTACACCACACCCATGCCAAAGAAAAAGCCCATCTTCAACAAAGCTTTTCTAACAAAATTTCCAAATGTTCCCATCATAACAATGTAAGTTTCAAAATCTACTCACAGTTCATGTTTTGTAGCATATTAATGAATCCAAGATTGTATCATATCAATAACGAATAAAAAATGATTGATTTGGATTTGAAAATTTTGGGAAACAAGAGGTAGAAATTTTACTATTATGATTGGAAGAATTGGTCCAAAAATCTCATCCGACATGACAGGGGTGTCAAGGGGGATATCCAAAATAATTGTCGGTGCAATGAAACTGCATGGTATCAAAAAAACACTCAAAATCTTACCTTAAGCACCAATAAGGAAGAACAACAAATGCAACCCACTCAAGTATTTTCAATCTCAAACAATGATGGTGCACAAGATAAACCAATATGTCAAATTTCGTGAAACACATTGAAGGACAAAAGAAAAAGACATGTGAAGCTTGATGCCATGCATGTGGTGATTTGGGTTGTAAGCAGATATAGGTTAGGATTAACAATGGGTAATCAATCCATTATTAATCCTAATCCTTAAACCCCAAGCTTTGATAACATCATTGCACTAAATTGAACAATGGGTAATCCTAAATCTTTAAACCCAAACTTTGACATCATTTCCATGGAATTGAACAATGGGTAATCCTAAATCTTTGAACCCAAACTTTGACATCATTTGCATGGAATTGAACAAAGAGTAATCCTAAATCCTTGAGCCCAAACTTTGACAAACAATGTCATTTGTATGGAAATTGAACTACACCCATTTATGTGCACTTGTCCCTATGTTTTACAGTTATGGGTGACATTGTAACATTACCTTCTAGTGACTTGAATGACAAATAAGTCCATGGTGATGACCTTGAGTCTTTCAAGACTATGCTATTGGCATGATGTTAATCTACTAGGTGTCCACAGCAAGCTCATAGATTATAGAGTTGATGAGAGCTTATGCCATGCAAAGAGGTTTTGTTTTTGGAGGTCACTTACAGCAACTCCTTGACATGTTGGCCACCATGAACAATTTTTTCTGATGTCCTTGGATCGTCCAAAAGCTTTGACAGCCGCTGGAAATGATTCTCATTCACAATCCGGCTAAGATCACCCGACTTGCTTGGATCCTCACCAAAAAATTGCACAATTGTATCCTTCATAGTCTCCACCTAAAATTGCAGGAGTGAAAGAGCAGAATGGTCATGAGCTGGTCACCACAAAATCTCAGTGAAGATAGGCTTTTATTTATTCCATTTTTGTGTCAGAAAATCAGAAATCCTATTGAGACATTTCAACATAATTCTGAAAAGTGAAAAATCACCTTGAGTCTTGAGTTTAGGCCAATGTATTTCCAACAACAACAATATCAAGATATATTATTTGTAACCTCAATTTGGCAATTTTTTTCACAAAAATTTAGCAAAATCAGTCAATCCTAGGAGGAAGAAATCCCTGATTTTTTTTTCTTGGAAAAATGACATTTTTTTCAGAGCCCAAAAAAAAAACCAAAGGCTCCAACGACCCAAGTGAATTCACAGAATGACAAATAATTCATAATAAGTATGGATAGAAGTGGCTGCTATGTACCAGCTTCGGCACAATGGATTCTTGGACCAACAAGTAATCAGGAGCAATACAGGTTTGTCCACAATTAAACCCCCATTTCCCATGGCATATTCGCTGCGCTGAAACCTTCCCAATCCAGACCACAAACAAATTAATACAATCGATGCCCAAGTGGCAGACCTACAAGCTTGTCAATTTTCCTGACAAGCACTTGATAAGAAATTTGGTTTTATTATCGAAATTCTTTCCTTTTCTTTTTTTGTTTTTCCAATAGCACCAACCTCGATGAGTGTACCAATAGAATTGCCTTGAATTCTAGTCAATTCATCAAGGTTGGTGCTATTGGAAAAACAAAAAAAGAAAAAAAAAACAACATCCTCACAGATGTGACAATAATGGGTAGCTAGAAAATCTTGGAAATTTGGTGAGTATCATCATACTTTCAAGTCAACAGAGTCATCAATATACACTGGACACTTCCCACCCAGTTCCAATGTCACTGGTGTAAGGTGCTTGGCTGCAGCTGCCATTACTATCCTCCCCACCTTCGGGTTGCCTGCACAAATTGAAAAATTGGAAAAAAATATTTCAAACTTCCATTCATTTGTTCATTCTCGACTAGGTAGTGTTTCTTTTAGGAAATTTCTTTTGAAGCCAAAGTGGTGATCATCCATAAGAAGATGTATTAAAAAAACTGACAAATGATTCAAAGGAAGATTTAGCCAAATCTGACTATAAACCAAATATGAAGTATAAATCTTTAGTCATCCTTCTTGATATATTTGGCTACACACTGGAAACCAAATACAGGAATCTTCTCACTTCTAGATTTTTGAAAACCTCCAAAAACCCACTTCATTTTTTTAATTTCACTTTTGTTGTGGAATTTCATCAGTGAAGAAAAGGCAGCTCCAAAACTAAAACCAGTTCTTTGATGAGTAATTGTGGGTACATATCTGAGTTGATAACTGCCGGGTATTTGTCCCCCATTCCAAAAACCACCCAAGATTGGAAAAAACCTACATTGAGCAATTTGTTTTTACTCGAGTTTTTTTGTAAGTCAGTTTGTGGGTGAGTTGAATATGTGGGTTGTCATGTTGCAAAGGCAAAGAATCCAAAGAGTTGTTAAAATCTTCTACCTGTGTAGAAGATTTTATCCCATTTTTGTTCCAAAAGAGCAGTTGCCACTGGCACACCTCCTTCAACTACATGAATTGCCTTCTTATCCAAGTACTTTTGGATTAAGTCGGCGATAAGTGATGATACTGTAGGTGTAATTTCTGATGGTTTTATAACAACAGCACAGCCAGCAGATATTGCTCCAATCAGTGGATCAATCACCAATGCTGCAAAGACAATGGAGTAGTAGAACACCAAAGCAGTAGTTAAAAATGTTACCATAGATTTGAAACAGAATAGATTTGATGTTATGAATGTAGTGACCTTTGATTGTAACAAAACTACAATGTGGTCTTGGAGCACAAGTTGAGAAAAGACTTCAACAAATCTGGTTGGATTCAATGCCTAAGTTTTTGAACTAGTGCACAACAACAACAACAACAAACAAAACTTGTATATTGGGAAGGAAATTTGATCTAGCGCACAACAACACAAAAAAACTTGTATATTGCAAAGGAAATTTGAACTAGTGCACAACACCAACAACAACAAAACTTGTATATTGGGAAGGAAATTGGTCTTGGCTTACAAAAAGGGAAGTTCCATGGAGCTATGATGAGAGCCAGCCCCAGAGGCTCAGCTATTATTGCAGCTTTGCCTGGGAATGTTATCAATGTAGTTGGCACCTATTGAATCATGAATTGAAACTCCGATTTAATACGACTCTTTTACATGAGAGTTGTATGAAAAAATATTGCTCACATGTTGTTTACTATTGCTTGCTTCTTGCCAATACACCGGAACATGGTTTTTCTTACAGCAGCAATACACCTTCAGTAATGACACATGTGTGAGGTTAAACTATGTGGTTTCATCCATTTTGATGCAAAATATATATAGTGTACATGGTTTCATCCATTTTAATATAATAATATATATAGGTACCCTATATATTTGACAATGAAACGGATGAAATAGCATAGTTTACCTCACACATGTGTCATGAGTCAAGGGCTGCACTATTGTCAAACTATGCTATATGTTGCCTGTATTTTATTGTGACCCTAAACCCATACTATACCACTCCTTGAGGTTCAACATTAAATAATTCTCCAAAGGAAAAAGCCATATTCTGTTGTAGTGTAAGCTTCAAAACAAATCAAAATGTACAAATTTGTGATCAACCCTATGCAAACTCACCTTTTGTGGTGCCATCCATTTGTTGAGCTCCTTCATGGCTAACTTGCATGAACTTGTAGCCTGTACAATCTGTAACACACCAAAAAAAAAATTCTGATCAAAACCCAATTTTCAAAAAAATCACCAGAATCTAAAGTTGTCTTTTTACTGGCAATTTTTGGCCAGTTGGTGTCCAAAAAAAATAAATCCAATACAACTCATACAAAGGCTTCTTCTTTTTTTTGAAAAAAATGCACCAAAGTCACCAAATTTCAAGTAAAAAAATTGCCAATGTGACTACATCACGAAATTGGAATTTAAAAATAATTTAAATACTATATACATATAAGCCCCCAATTTTGAGTAATTAGTAATGAGATATCTTAAATTTTCTTTTATTGCATTTGTAAACAAATTTGCAGACAAGTTCTCCCCCCTCTCTTTTTTTTCTCAACTCTCTTCATTTATCTTCCCCAAATTGAGATCCAAAGATTGAGGAATTCCTTTTTAAGTTCAGAGGAAATTTTACTTCAGTGAGATATCCTTCATGTGCTGATTTGCCAAGATCTTTGGCGAGAGCTGTGGTGATTCTTTCCTCATTGTCTTCCAAGAGCTTCAGAACAGCACGCAACTGCTGCATTCTCCATTCTTTCGTCCTCGTAATCCCACTCCTCATTGTCTGGTTAAGCTCCTGGACTATTTGTGGCACCCGCACGACCGTCTCCTCCTCTTGTTGGGTTGCCATTCCACTGGCACCCCAACTTGAAACCCCCAAATCAGCTCAAATTCAAGCCCATCCTTTGGATGTGGAAAACTCCCCCAAATTCTCAACCAATATCACAAATAAGCAGACCAACAAACCAAATTCGAAACTACATTCAAATTCCACTCAAATTATTTTCAAATTCTTCTACTCAAACTCTTTTCAAATTCTATTCAGATTTCATTCAAATTCTACTCAATTATTTAAAATATTTGCAAATTCTACTCCGATTTATTCAGATTCTACTCAAAAATCAGAAAACTTTGCGACCAGGAGTTGTACCTCACAAGGGATATGAAATTTTGACTGAACTCCCCCACGCCCCCCACACTCACTCACTCACTCACTCAGATATATCTTATGGAGTGTGGGGTGCTTATTCAGCTGCTTCTCTTATATGGACTGGGTGGGTGAGCCAGCAAAATCCAAATTTTCAGTGAAATGGGGAGGGATTTTTGTATTTTTTGTCTGCTGTCCAATCTCGTGATACCAGCAAAAAGCCCCCAAGATTCAAAGCTGGGTATGATTTCTTCTCTTTTTAGGGTTTTATTGTTTAAAACCCTATTGGTATTACTTCTTCTCTTTTTAGGGTTCATTGTTTTCAAACCCTATTGGTGTTATTTCTTCTCTTTCTAGGGTTCATTGTTTTAAACCCTACTGATTGTAGTACAAGGGTAGTTTGGACACATGGTTGTCAAAATAACCATAGTGACAATGATAATCAGAACTAGTTTAGGTGAAACAGGTATAGGTTCCATTAATGGTCATCAACATTACAATGTTGGATGTCGTTCGCTTGACAATTATGAAAACATTTCATAACTACTTAACTAAGTCACTCCTTTCACAAACTCCATGTAACAACTATGACATTATTTCATAACTAATTAACAAATTCACTCCTTTCACTAACCTACATACATGGATTTGAAAAAATAAATTAACATGTGCCTTCTCATTATTGAATTTTAATAATTTAGTTGAAATTATCTCAACGAAGTTATGAAAATCATTTTTAATTCAATGAAAATTTCAATGAGAACACCCTAAACTAACAACATACTATGGTATTAATGTATAAACGCAACATAAGCTTATAATATTTTAGTACAATAAATATACAAAAATATTGTAAGACGTTGATAGTTTTCACATTAAGTATATTATTTATAAAAACGTTTAAACTTTTAAAATTTTCACCAAAACATTTTTTTTTAAATAAAAAATATTTTGAAATATGCAAGAATATGTAATTTATCATCATGGAATCATCAAAATTAATTAATTGTTCAACAATTATGTGTTGGAGTTGCCCCTTGCACTACAGTATATAGGGCTTGTGGAATAAGCTTTGTGCCTAGGGTAAGGGGATCCAAGAGAAAAAGCATATGTGACCCTTTTCTTTTCTTTTTCTTTTTCCCCAATGTAGCCAATAAACTTGTGAGAATTGCAGCATTACCTGGCAACTCCCAAGGAACTGACCATGAAGTTCCTTCAATAGGGATACTAGGGTCCTTTTTATATAATAAATAGTTATTACACATCGGACTATTAGTTCACTCATGATAACTAAGAAAACAAATTCAGAACGGCCACTCCCAATAAATACAGTTGTAAGTAGGCTCGAAGGTTTTTTTTTCAAGCTAATGGGATTGAAAATAAAGGTGCCCTTCTACCATTCCCATTGAAAATAAAATTCTCTCCACAAAATAAAATAAAATAAAATCACGGGGTTTCCTTACTTTTTACACTATCCTCTTTTGAGGGAGTTGCTTCTGCCCTCTATTTTGGAGGGCCTTTCCTGGCAAAGTTCTCATGCAACCCCTCAGAAACTTGGGTAGAAGTTTCGGGACGTGGGCCTTAAATCAAGGTGTCTCACAGTTCTCTAAAATCAATCAAAGATATTCTTGTTCAAGTTTCTGCACTTGGGCCCTAAATCAAGGTCTCTCAGAGTATCTCACCAGTGCTCAGTATGTAACCTGCAAAAATATTTTTCACATCCAAGTGTAGTTATTAAACTTTTACGTCCCAACCTATAAAACTGAAACTGGGCCAGCAAATAGGTGGGGGACTACTAATAGCAAACCACCTGGATGAATCATTATGATGGGCCAATCAGAAAGAAATACTGAGCGGACATCAGATCATATACACCTATTACACTCTTTTCTGCAGCTACACATCATTGCTGCGCCCTTTACCAGCCACCGCAAAGTATTCAATTTTGCTGAGTCCAAACTATTTTCCTGAGCCAAACTGGCATACTTTGGCAACTTCTCTTTAAAGTTTGGCAGGGTTTCATCACCATTTCTAACTTTCTCTGAATTAATTTGTGTGGCTGGCCACTGCCCAACACGACTTAACAGCTAGCTAACACATGTTTACAGCAGAATTTCCCAAAGGGATGTCCCTAGGCCCCACACGGCTCAGGACATCCCTAGCATCCCTCTTTGCACCCCTATCACTGGTTTTTTTTAAAATTCCACCAACACCTTTTTCTTACCCAAATATTTTGGAATTTTTTATTTATAAATAATAATTTCTCGAAGAATTTAATCAGGTGTTAAGTTTTAGGGTTTGTCGTCCCCTATACCCATCATTGTCCCTCGATGCCCCCTATTATCCCTCAATGTTTCCATGTCCTCCCCAAAACCAAAAAATCAGGAACCCATTATGTATTTTGTGTAAAAGCCAGGACGATCGCAAACCCCTTTGTTTGACATCAGATCATGGATTAAGATTAGCCATATATGAAATAATTTACTATCTTCTTGTCTATTATTCCTTCTTATTTTGCTATTTTATCAAATTGATGTTTCCTATTTTGCCAAGTCTACTTTTTCAAAGGCTAAGTCCAATTGGGGTTTAGCCCAGTGGGGGCGCAGGAGGGGAGTATTAATAGGATTTCACTCATCATCCATTTGGATGATGACTCATCCTTACAGTCGCAACTCATTCAATAAGCTTAAATATCACAATGTATTTTTTAAAGTTGGACAAAAGGACACACCCAAGAAAATGCTATTGAAAAACAATGCAAGATCTCAATTTCAAAGTCAGGTAGGTACATGCGACAAGGGAATGATTGATTCACAAATCCCTCTTATCAGTATTATGCAAACATCATCCATTGTTGCTGCAAGAGGACATCCTTCCCTCTAGTGCCATGAAAATGCCACGAGAATCTAGCAAGTGTAAAATTAGCCCACTTGGTAAGGATATTGTAGACTGCCAAACTGATGATTCTAGGTCTATGAGCAAAGAAACAAAGAAGGGAGAGAAGATGATTAGTATTGAAGGGACTTTTCTTCATAACAAAAAAGGAAACACAAAAGGGGTGAAAGAAGAGCTTAGCTCTACCAATTACTCCTACCTGAGGACTATCGTGAGATACTCAATCTAAGCCACACACTAAAATCTGAGAATGTATATTAACTAAAGGAACTCCAAGCACAAATGTTCATGTGTGAACTTGCATTGGCAAAACAATTGTTGTACATTGTTTAGTGGACACTAGTAGGATGGATGCACTACTTTTAATAAAAGTCTAGAGTTACTTTGAGGTATCCTAATATTAGCAACTTTAGACTTTTTGTAGGGGTCCTAAATACACCCAACTTTCTTGTCATATCACAAGCTTAGGAGCTGCTCACCCCAATTGCATACTTGTACAATGGTATCATAGTCAGGGAAACAAGACGCTTCTAACTTTGGAGCACATTGTACAACAGTATGTAGCAATCAGAAAAGAATACAGTGTCAATTTTGTATGATGTAGAGAAAGAAATTGTTCTTATTATGTAATCAATAAATGTGTAGGTGCCAATCTAGCTCATTCAACAGCATACTGTATTGAGGAATTGCATTTGTAATCAATTGCTCAGTCTGGTGACTTTGGTGACAGTTTTTAAGTGACAAATTTCTCCAATTTGCAACATAAAAATCCAGTGGGACTCATAACAAAGGATTTTTGTGAAAAAATGCACCAGAGTCACACTAAAATTCGAGGAAAATTTTCTGAAATTGTCATATTTAGACAAAAGATGTTGCCAAAAGCATGATGCTTAAATTTTCTAATTCCCTTCCTGACCTAGAGTCAAATTTGACTAATTACTCTCCTGGATGATCCTGGGTAAGGACCTTGAACATGACTAAATCACAAAATTGAAAGAAAAAACCTCACCATATGATCAACTCATCTCTAGCTATCAAGGGATCAATTAGAAATAAATTTACTTTAATCGCACAAAATCATCCATTCTTTGATATCCAATTTGAAACAAAAACATGTTTTGTTCAAATTTTTGTAATTCTCAAAAAGTTTGTCTATGAAAATCCATTTGCCCATTCGTTGGTTGAAGAGATGATATCATATGGATGATGCACTGGATGACCATAATACGTCTATAATGGCTTAGTTGTGGGTGAACCCCAATTGAGTTGACCTTGCATTCCACCTTGGTAACCTCTCCATTAGTCTGCATGTAGATGGCTGGTACATAAGTGAAAAGCTAATGGATTGCTGGAAGGTAGGTAGCCATGTTATGTTTTCAACAAATTCTGTTGTTTTCTCAACCAAACAATTGGGAAATTCTTGGAATTTATTGTTTTTCTAATGTAAATTCTCCACCCATCATCCATCCCACCTAGTACCTTGGTGGCAGTGGGTTTATGTTATTGTTTTGTTTGTAATAGTTAGGATTATTATGACCACTGTTACGCATTGAGAAATAAACTAAAATTTTAAAAGTTCAAAGTATGTCTATTTGTAGTTTACCTTGTGACAATTGTACATTCTCATGCAAATTCGTTTTTTCAATTTGGAAACTTTAATTATTTAGTATTTAACTTGCTCTCTCTGCTTGTAATTATGGTAGTACTTATGTATAATTAGGAATATTTATGAGGGTACTTATGATACTTTCAACCTATAAGCAAGCTAAATCTGAACGAATTCTAAGAAAAATGTTGAAACTTGAAATGTATACCCCAAATGCTCTTAATGCATTCATAGAAACCTATGTCCACTTTCTACTATGCATGTATGTGGTTACAAATGAAGATGTGTACACATCAATTATTTCATGAATAATACAAATGTGATCCGAACTTCCAACAATCAAGACTCAACTGCATATGCAAATAAAAATTACACGCAATATGTTAATTGTGTTCGAATAGAAAACAGATGATCATTGCTGATAGTGTGACGTAGCACAGGGCACAAGTATATATATAGGAAATTAAGAATGCAGATTATTGCCTAATACCTCTGCCTGGTATCACAGGTTCAAACAAAATCATGGAAAGCAATGGAATCATGTAACCAGGTTTAGGTAATTCAATTGCAAGATGAGTTTTGTAAATAAAATGCCAAGAAAGTACAGCTAGGTTTTAAGTAGTGTTGTGCAATTCTCTTTTTTTGGTGAGAACTGGCCAGTTCCATTTCTTACATGATGTTATGAGAACCTAATTGATACCAATCAGGGTATCAAAATTCTTTATTTTTCAAACTCACTTGATTCCCAGATAGGATGGTTCTTGCATATACAATAATAGTCAATTTTCACATTTGATTTTCACAACCTGATTATTATTTCTATTATTTATTTATTTATTAAATCATAATTAATTAATTAATAATTAATACAATTACTTCACCCCATGAGAAAAGCAGTAGTAATGGGAGAAAAGCAGCAACACCGCCTGAGAAGAGCAGTCACAAAATACCTGTTTTCAAAAAAGAAATCACCATATTTAAAGATACTTTGAAAGGATCTCATCATTTTGCAATGAAGTTTTCAATTTTGGAGGAACTTTTCACCACAATTGGATAGTTCTGAAAACATTACTACTAAATAATGCAAGATCTTCTGCGGAATGCTCACAACTGATGCTAAATCATAAAACTGGAAAGGACAAAATGCTATAAGAAGTTGCAAAAAATGAAGAGCAGGAACATCAACTGACACATGCAGAGAACCAGATGTAAATTCTATGAGAGAACCTCTCTATATGTATATAGAATAAAAACCAACTCTCATGATTGGTTCTCACATCTAAACCCCTCTTCTCCACTTTTTCCCATTTTCTCCTCAAAGGTTCAGTTTTCATTCTTGAACTCACAAAACAATCTTCAGCAATCACCTACAGTTCTGAAGCTTTTCTTTCCCAGAATTGACTATTCAGGCTTGATCAAGCAATTAATTACCTGAATTTGTAATTGTGAGTTACTGGTTTCAGACATGTCTTCAATTTCCAGAGGACTCATTATCAAGAATATGCAAGCAAAACAATTTCCAGGTCAGAAATATGGCCATGCATCTGGTCTAAGATCAATATGCAATCCTCAAGTGCCCTAAGCAGGAACCTGTCCTCCTTGTCATTTGAAATTTGGGCATAAATAATCCAGAAATTAAACTGGTAGTTGTTGATCGATATGTGGTGAAACAATCCAGAAGTAATGTTCATCCTTCAAAACAGACTCAGAATATTTAACCGAACAAACACAACCAGCTGAAACCAAAATCAAGTCACATAACAAAAACATTGAGGATTATACCTTACAAAAAATGGAACCCCTTAAGGAACAACTATGAAAAGAACTTTGTGCATCAGCTGTATATCAATTTCCTAATTTTTCTTTTAGCAAAAACTGAAAGAAAGTTCAGAGTGAGAAAGTTGTGGAAACAGCAAGGGCAGATTACAATTGTTCAGAGGACCTTTGTGTGTTGCCATGCTTTCGCCAATTCAATTTGCCTTTCAATTTGGGCATCTGCAGCACCACCAACATTTTAACATGCAGAAACCATGCATATGTAGGGAGATTCTAGCAATACAACCTGCATGGACACGCAAAGTGCATTCAGGTTCAAACCCAAACTAAGTTCCCTCTTTCAAAACAATCTGAGATTCAGACAATCCCATACATCTCTGTACATCAATGCAAAAGTCAGGTTTCTCATACATGCAAGAAATGTTTGCTTACCTTTTGCAAGACCTGGTGCAGGAGCTAAATACAAAACAATACACATGTAGATCTAGCGTAAAAGTTTGAGACTAACTACCTCAGTGTTGGAAGGAGATGGTACACAAGGGGATGGGGTGGTGGGGTCAGGATCTTGGTATCTAGCAGAGCTCCTGGCCACAACAAGCTCCTCATGCAGTGATGCAAGCTTTGTATCCTTGCTTTTCAACTCTGCTCTCAGTTCCTTGATATATCCCTTCATTTTTTGCAATTCCTGCCCATCCATTCCAGAAAACATATTTCTCTCACTACCCCATAATACTGCAAAACATGATTTATTGTGGAATAAACTCCCTCACAAGGGTAGCACTTCAAGTTAAACCATGTTGGGATTGAAGCCTGGCAAATCAAGGCCAATGGTAAGGGACAATAATCATTATTAGAAGTTCAACAGAAAGTGACCAAAATGAGAATACAAGAATACAGCAGTGACATATGGTTCAAAGGCACATAAAAACCTCTCGAGTCTCAGCAGCATGGCTGAGAATGTCGACACTACGGTCCACCTCATCTTTCATGAAATGCAGAGCCTCGTCACGTGCTTGGACTCCTTTGCGTAGCACTTCCACCTCCATCTGTGTGTCATTCAGCTTCTTCTCTGTTTGCCGCAATGCCTGTGTGCCAACAACCAAACACCCAGTACCATCCAAACTGTTAGCTCCACTGTGGTTTTCCCCTAGATTCAGTAAATAGCTTTGCAATGGCAGCTTCTAATAAATTCCAACAACATTATGGAACAACAATCAAACACTTACAACAACAAATTGTGGTTCACATGGTGAAGTACAGGAGATACAGATTTAAACACTATTTTCTTTTGGCTGCTCGAAGACAGAATCATCTCCCTGTTGGCTTCTGGGTGACAATGGTTGAAGCATGAAGCAACCCCTACAATGTCAAACTTCATGTTCTTACTAAAGTAAACTGCAATTTCCAGGCCAAACCAGAATGCCAGTCAAACTCAATGCCTGCCATTTTACAGGAAGATATAACCACTACCCAAAGATGTCTATTGAGTCAGGAAGTGCCAAGCAACAATGTCAGCACATCGGTGTGATCATTGTAGCATCAATCTTAGTGTAACAAACTTCAACTTCAGACCATCTGACCTGCTCAGCACGCACAGCCCGAATGTTTTCTGCAACCTCCAGCTGCAGCTCTTTAACTAACTCTTTCTGAGTCTCCAGCTCTTGACTCAACTCCACTTCCCTTCGCTTACTTGCATTCAAGTCCTGCAAATGCATAATGGAGAAACTGTTTACATTAAGTTCCAACAAAACTCAGGCAGCAAGTTCAATCAAGTTTTGACAATGTTTGACAATCTGTTACCTGCTTGATCTCAGCTGCAACCTTCAAAGCATCCGTGCTGTGAACCATCTCATCTTTTACTTCTTCAAGGAGGACATCTCTTGATTGCAACTCCTCTTCCAGTGTTGCAACTTGGACAGTAAGGAGTTCCACCTTCTTCTCTACACTTGCCAATGCCTGCATTTTCCAATTCAGAGTAGGCTTCACAGTTAAACTGTCCTAAAAGGATACGTCAACAGATAGTTACTTAACATGCAAAATGTTACCAGCCTTGAGTTCACTGTTTTCAGAGCTGTTTTGGCCTATCACTGAAGACTGTGTCAAAATCATATATTCCAAGTTTCCTTCCAAATGCCTTTGCTTTAGTGTCTCCTAGTTGAAAGAAATAAGAACTCTGCCTGGCATTGGTCCAAATTCAACAGACTGAATCAAACTTACATCACGAGTCTTGGCAGCTGCTAAAAGCATATTTGCATTGCGCCGAGTCTCCTCCCGTATGGCCTGAACTGTCTTGTCCTTGCTTTCAACCAGGCCCTGCAAATACATTGCACTTCTCAAAGAGAAGCATTGAGCATGAGCCTCTTAGATCTACAAGTATGATGACTAAGGCACACATGTGATGCTTCACACCTTCAAGGAAACTGTCTCTAACACAAGCTCTTCAATTTTGAGCTCTGCAAGCTGCAAAGCCTGTTCCCACTTTGCTGCTGAGTGCATTGCAGGTGCTGTAATCTTCTTCTCCTCTTGCAAAGCCAATTTCCCACTCTCTAATTGTTTCTCCAGCTCCTTGATTTTATCTCCAGCTTCTAACAGTGTCTGCATTGAGAAGCATCAAAGAAGAATGACATTGTGAATTGACATGAGATTCACCTACACTTTAGACAAGGTCATTTACAAACTCCAATGTACAAATCCAGGTGGTGGGCACTGCTTTGTGACCTTCTCTGCACAAAAACAGGCTCAGGATAGATGAATGCTGATAATACTCTCGAAGTCAGTTTCAAGAAAGTACTCTTCTGACTTTATCCATTCAAGTAGTATGAAGCATAGGTGGCAACACACCAACTGCACAAATGGCTGATGCTGACTTACATATGAAACAGGTGGGGCTGCAAAGCTGACAACATGTACACCAACTATTCTCAATAGCAACTCTCTTTTGGCATTTGGGCACATAACCTCAAACATTGAAGACTGAAGGTACAGGTCCTAACAGAAATAAAATGCTCTTGGGTCATACCAATGATTCACCAAGAGACAGTGCATCCTTATTCCTGATGAATTCCTGCTCCTGCTGTGATGATGTGCCAGTCATATCCAGCTGCTTCTGTAAACTGTCAATCTTCTTCCTGGCAGCAACCATAGCCTGCAGAATGATGGAAAACAGATATTTCAAAAATGCAAAATGGGAAGCGCACATTCATACTACAAAGAAGTTATGATATCTTGAGGATAGATGTACCTGAGTAGCCAATTTAAGTGAGTTGGATGATTGAATGGCTTCATTACGCAAGAGCTCAAGAAGTGCATCGCTACTCTTTACATCCACCTGCACATGCTCCACCTTTAAATCCTGCAGTTATTGTAATGGCAGTTTTTAAAAATTGATAGAGATCACACACCTCTCATGATAAGATGCCCACCACATGACTTCATGCAAACCATACATTAAGAGGTCACACATACTTGACACAGGTATCCCTGTCCCAGACTTCAGCCAATTGCTCAAGTGTGAGAAACCACTGAGTGCCTTAGATACTTTAATAACAAATCTGAAAAACCAAACAGTCCAACAGTCTGGAACCATGACACCATTCACAAGGTAGTCTTTATGGGTGATGTTAAGCCCGCTTTTGGATCAGGATTCAATCACAGGTTTTCACCTATGGCAGTGAGACTGAAGGCTTTCATTACCAGAATAAGGTGAACTAATATATGTGGAGGAGAGCCAGCTTGGTTGACCTAGAGAAAGTAGTGAAGACAGGAATCCTGAACTACATTAAGCACAGAGATAGCATGAAGTGTGAAGATCAGCATCCAGAACAGACCTTCTGAATGTGTGATTTGCCCCACAAGCTCTGTTGGAATTGCAATGTCCCTGACCCGTCTGGATGCTACTTAATGTTCCTTCCTCTGCCCTCTACTTCATGCAATCTTCACAAAGGATGTATCTGCCACTTCTGACAAAGGGTGTTCATGTATGATAATTTATCTGTAGGGTCTGAGCAAGGAGATGTTCATGATATATATCTTCCATCTAGGTGATCCCTCTGCTATTTCCAGGCCAACCCTTCACCTAAATGTTAGGACTTGAGTCAGTGATTTTGACTGTTTTCTGGCATCCTAGGTCTTCAGGTTGCCCTGCCCCTTCACTTCAATTTATTCCTGAGGAACTTTGAAAACTTTGTCTAAACTGCCAGAATATCAAGTTTAAGTCACAAGGTTAGGGAAGAATGTCACCACTCTCTCCCTATTTCACGCATGATAGAGTGACCTAGAGTTCCAGGCGACAGAGTTTGCAGTATCTTGCTATTCCTTTGTTGACTCTCTGCTATTTGCACTGCCTTGTGAGGGGATTTCCAATTGATGGTTACAGATGAACACAG
Organism: Sphagnum tenellum; assembly: GCA_963921925.1. NCBI lineage: Eukaryota > Viridiplantae > Streptophyta > Sphagnopsida > Sphagnales > Sphagnaceae > Sphagnum > Sphagnum tenellum. The sequence goes on from OY998159.1 coordinate 2,176,742, forward strand.
ATTCCAGGGTTCATTTCAAATACCCACTCTTCAGGGCACTGAGCAGCAAACTCCATGTCAACACCTTAAACCCTCCTAAAAGGAAAGCACAAGCAATATAGAGTGGAAAGGCAGGCCTTCTCACCCCCAAATGATCACACAATTAGTCACATCTGTCAAATGCCAGTAACAGCTCTGACTGCTCTGGATTGTATATTTTGAACTTTGGCGTTCATACCTCTTGCCACTTTTCAAGTCTATCTTGCAATTTGTTGTCAGCCACTTGAAACTTGTTTGCGTGTTGACTCGCCCTGGCAGCCTGTATCAAGGCTGCTTGCCCTGTAGTTCTGTCCTCTGCACATTCTTCATCCTCACTTTCACCATAATCTTCCACTGAGGAAGCTGAACCTTTATTCAGCGAATTCTCGAGAAGCTTGTTGTAAAATCTGCAAATCCCCCCAGCACACACGGCTGTTGGATGTCAAAGACAGATCCTTCTCTCACAGAATATTTAACGCGAACTAGATACTTTCAAACGACCGAGCAAGGCTCCAATTGCTGCTTCTTCAGGGTCTCCAATTCCACACAACAATGCCTCAGAATTCGCCGTTGTAAGTACTGCCTACAATGTCACAATCATCACAAAACATACACAACTGAAACCACTGTGTACAGAACTAAACCATTCAAGTCTGTGAAATGCAACCAAGAGAAGCGAGATGCACAGAGACAGAGAAAGACAGAGAGATATACTCGTTGGATTCTTCATGATCAACGGCAAGGCGCGGAAGGACCTCATCCTCACCACCCTCCGTCGAACGGTGGAGAGCGAGGGCACCAAACACACGGCAGTCGTCGTCGTGATCACTATTGCCAGTAACACTCCCATTTACCACATTCTCTGCGAGACGCTCCTGGGCAGCTGCCGCAAGATTCACCAGCTGCTTCTTCGCACTCAGAGGTTCACAAAACCCAGAGAATCTACCTAGCCGTTGAAACGACAACGAACTGGAGCTCAATAGACAACAGTAGGAGGAGGAGGGTCTTTCGGAAACCAACAACCTCCGCTGCTGCAATAGCAAATCTCGTCTGGATACCACAAGCGACGTCGTAAGGACGTGCCACCTTGCCAAGTCCGAGGAGCGACCTACACCACAACACGCCATGGAAGAACAACAACAACCACCACCACAAACCCTAATTATAATGATCCTGAAATTTGAGTCACATTTTGTACTCCAGATTGAGTACAAATTACAAATACTCCCTCAGCAGCAACACAACAACAACAACAAACGAAGCTTGCAAATTTGCACATCAATTTTGCAAGCTTCAAGGATCCCAAGTTCTTCTTATTTCCTTACCCATCAATTTTGTATATTGCCGTTTTCCAATTAACGTGCACACCCTTACGGATATAAGCCTAGTTAACGATTTTGATTAGCCAAGTTCTTAATTGTTCCTTATTGCCCATCAATTTCGCATATTATCTTTTTTCCAAATAAGATGTTCACCCTTGACGCATGAGCCTAATTAATTCTGCGCTTAACTTGATTAACCCATTGCTCTCCTCTCTGAAGTGCAAATATGGTTCCTTTACCCATCAATTTTGCATATTATTGCCTTCCTTCCAAAATACCCTACACACCCTTGAAGGATGAGCCTAATTAATCATGTGCTTAAATTGATTGGCTAAGTTCTTAATAGTTCATTACCCATCAATTTTTGCATATTGCCTTTTTCCAAGATAACATGTATACCCTTGAAGGACGAGTGTAATTAATTAAGTGCTTTACTTTGACTAGTGGGTACCCGTGACCTTCGGACACTATGAAGTCCCCCGGTTTCTTTAAACCAAGAGGGACACACACAAAGGCGTAAAGCAGCTATTTTTATTTTTATTTTATTTATTTTTTGTGCCAACAATTCATTGAAAAGTCCCCCATGAAAACATACATGGTGAAGCAGGGTTTTAGATTATAGTAGATTTTAATGTGTTTTTTGTTTTTATTTTGTATAATAAAAATAAAGTTTTTTTTTTCACTTTTATATTTTTGTTTATTTGGATGCAAGTTTGAAGCTTGGAGAAAGAAGACACACCTCATTCTTTTTCAAGTAAGGTTTTTCTTCATTATTATAATTTTTATTTTTTTTTTATTTTGGTTCTTTCATTTTTGTTATTTTTGTAAAAAAATATTATTACTATATTTCTCTTTTCTTGTTTTATTTGCATGACACGGCACTGATGCAATGCCACAATTATGACAGTTGATGATCACATTCATTCCTAATTGATGTAAAATTAAATTCATGCAAGACAAAACATAAAACATGCAGGAAGATGATCAATATCTGGCTTTGTGCAAATGGAAAGCAGAAAGAACATCTAGAATGGAGGATCATCGTTCATAGGACAGGCGGCAAAAGAAGAAGAAGAAGGTGGAAATATATACTTACCGGACCACCATAGAAAATGCAGCAACCCGCCTCGTCATCACCCCCACCGGTTCTACCATAGAAAATGCAACAACCCGCCTCGTCATCACCGTCACCGATTCTGCCATAGAAAATGCAGAGGCTGGTTCTGCTGGTGAATTGAAATGAAAAATTGTCATGTCAGACAGACGTATGCACAAACTACTTGAATTTATATATAAGAAGATTAGCCATTCCCTTGCTGTCTCAACAGAAGTGCAAAAAGGAGATTTTTTTTCACTTCAATTTTAGAGGATTGTTCAACCTGCGTGTCGCAAGCATACCCAGCTAAGCCCTATGTAGATTGGGGCACGCCCACTTGAGAACGAAACAAGTGTCATGACATTTCTTTCTTGAGTGTTAGTCACGATGTAATTGACCTTTTGATGGATGGTGGATTTGCACATTAATTTAACTTGTCATTTGTAGTTAGACAATTCATCCTGAGACAGGAAGACGATCCTATTCTATACAGGCAGCATATTGACTCAAGCCTAAAAACAAATTCACCTTGTAATAAGGCCTTATGAAAAATTGGAAGTTCTTAATCCTATCATAACTTACACACTTGATTGGAATCATAAGCTTATGTGGACCCAACCCTTTTCAAACCATTTTACTCTATACTTAATTAAATCAAATAGATGGAATTCATAATCTCAAATGTTAGAAAAAAAGTAGTATTTGGTTATGCTTTTGTAGCCATGAAAAATAGTAAATACATAGAAAACCTGAATAATTAAAATATTGATACCCTTGAGGGGGGGGAGGTCACAAGTTGTTGCCAATAGATGTCATTGGAAAGGAAAATCATCATTGTCCACATTGGCTAAAGGCTCGAGAAGAAAACAACGTTGGTTTAGTAAAATCTTGAAACAATAGTGGGGTGACAAGGGCCCAATGTTAATGAATTTTTTTGTTTCCACCAATTTTTAACTTTTAACTTTTTCAACAACAGGTTTGAAAACATTAACAAGTACATTGTGAGGAATTTTATTATAATTACAAATTTTTATCTAGGTTATTATAGGTGACTTGGGGTAAATTTGGAATCAATTCTAATGTGAACAAGATTTTTTTTTTTGGTGTTTAGGATAAGTGGGATGGTGTGTAATCAAAATCTGATTGTTTGGATTTTGAAGCACATTGTAACTCTGATGTGTTCTAATGTGTTTTTGTGTTCTTATTATGCAACGACTTTGTTAAGGTTTTTGTTGGTATTTAGTTTCTTGTGTTTTATAAGTGAGTAGAACATTGAAATGCAAAAAATTATAATTGATTTAACTTGATATTGCTAATGTTAGATTTCTAGTTGATTACATTGAGTTCTTGGTTATTTTGTTTGCTGATGCACAAGATTGTGGTGTTTATTCTTTTGAACTTTGCTCGGGCATTGGGTGATGTGATCTTTTGTGTTTTGTTTGTATTTGTTGCAACTCAATGTGAGTGCATAATGTTACCTTTCCTCTTTTGTTATGTTCTTCATTTGTTTACACAACAACAACGATGACAACTTGAACTACCATTGCCAACATTCATTTGCAGGAATAACAATGATAATAGTAGCAAGAAGAATTACAATGTAAAAGGAGGAGCTGCAACATATAGCTACAATCTAGGGAAGAAAAAGCAAGAAGAAGGTGAAACGGAAAGGAAGGGGAAAAAAAGGAGCCTAGGAGCATGTGTAGCTTCAATGCAAAGCCATTGAGCAACCCCATATCACAACACATTCATGTGTGTCGCATTCACGCATGCATTGAACTCCCACGACCATTGCCATCGAGCTTCAATTTGGTTGAAGTGCAAGTCGAGCCTACCACCTTGGCAAGGCACTAGAAGTTCATTAAGCTCAAGTGAAGCCTAGGCAATTAAAGGTAGGGGTGATCCAATATGAACCTATTCTAAGCCACCTTTTTTTCCAAAAAAAATTAAATTCACAAACCTAAGGTTTTAAAAGCTATGTGGTGGCTAGGGGTAGGTTCGGGTTTAATCCAAACCTGTTATTTATTTTTATTTTTTAATTTGTGTTTTCTACACCTAATAATTAGTTTCTACACTAATCTGAACCTAACATGTGTTAAGGAGTTAATAAAAATATAAATGATTTTTTTAATCAATTTTCATCAAAATTGAAGGTTTTTATCCCTTTCTTTGTCTTTTTCTTTTTTAATCCAAAGTTGGATGAAAAGTTTTCATCCATGCGTGCTTTTCAATAGGCCATATCTTTCACATATGAGCTTGGATTTCAACAATTTTCATGTCATCAAATTTGTCTTGGTAAGGTCTACACAACAATAGGCATGTAACCACTTTTGGAAATTATGATTTTGTGAGATTAATTTTCCTATTTTTGGGATTTATTTCGCATAAAATCCTAAAAATTGATATTTCCCACATACAATGCCTATTTTAGGTGTCATCTTCACCATTTCTCACCTAGTGAATAAAGTTATTGTTTTAGGAGGTTTCAACTAAATTGGCAAAGGGTCATTTCCCAACCTTTTTTATGGTGATGTGGCACGAAGGGCCTAAAGAACCATGAGGTGTGTAAGAAGGCATGGAACATAGGAGCAACACACAAGTGGTGGAATGTCACGCCATCAAGCCGTGTCATCAACTTTTGAATATCTACATACATGTTGTCATAAGTCTCTAAGCAGAACTTATAAGGGTGGAGGAATGTATGTGTTAAAAAGTTCTCCCCCCTTGTGTTGTGGGTTTTTGCACTTGTTTCTTATGTATGTGTTTAGGATTATCAGTTCTTTATCAAGGGTAGGGAAATTTGTTAAGTTGTATATCTTCACACTACATCATAGGGCGAACACAAGCTTGTGTGATGAAATCTTTAAGATTTGTGCATATTGTTCAGTAAAAATCTATGGGTAAAAGGCTACAAACCATTTTGGTTTTGGGGATTTTAAGGTAAAGGAAACCTACAACAAGTCAACATCCCTATAAGATTAGTTGAGTCGATATAAGTGTAACAATCCTAATCATGATGGGGTTTAAAGGTTACAAGGTTTCAAGGTTATAAGATTCTAAGGTTACAAGTTTAAGGTTTTGAGGGAAACCCATATTAGGGTTAAGGTTTCGTCACAAACAAGTTTCGAGATTTGGATTCCAAAAACATATTTATTGGAGGGTTTACTACGCGAGGGGTGCGGTTTTGAATACCTACCCCACCTATATTATCACATTAGGGAGATTCTTTAGATTCCAAGGCAGAAATACCATCAATAATGTTGATACCATTTGTGTGGGACATGGAGGATATGTATGGTGCCTCCAAAAGGCCCCATCAATTTTTGGGGGCGGTCAACACCATTGAATTGGATGATTTCATCTAAGAGTTCAATACTTTATGTGATATGGAGCAATTGCAGAATTCGCATCAATTTACACCTTTCCTAGCATGGAAGGGTTTATTTTAACATGTAAAGGACCGCCCATGTGTGACACACCCCCAAACTTTTTGAAAGATTAATATGTGAGTCCAAAAGTGAAGATAATGAAAAAAGGAGTTGGGGTATGTTCCTTAGATCACAACACTTTGGGGGTAAAAGGGGCAAGTTAGAGCTTCAAGATGGGGATTAGAATGAATGACAAATGGGTCAATTATTCATATGGACCTACACAAACCAAACAACAAGTTGGTTAATGCATGGTTGGAACATTTTTGGAGCACAAACAAACCATGGGCATACACAAACTCATAAGACTCATCACAACCTAGACTTGGGGGAAGCCACCACCTTCCCCCCTTATAGTATTCTCTATGACTAACAATAGGGGCACACCCAAATGTCAGTTTTTTTCGAGACTCCCACCACTCCTTGTATAGAACTTTGATTGGATAAGTTTTAAAGAAAAGTTATGACCCCCGTCGAGATATTTACAACAATATGTGGCATGCCACCTGCATGCACATAATTTAAAACGACTATTAACTTTTAATGGTCGATAATCAAATTGACACTTTAACTCCTAGCCTTCTTTCGACCATAACTTGTGTTGTAAGCATTCAATTGGATCATGCATGTCCATTTTAAACATCTACGTCTTAAAAGTTTTCTAATGGTCTAGGAATTTTTCAATCTAATTATTGGAAACAACTTGAAAACAAGCAAGAAATGAAACATTCAAGGTTCATGAAATGGAACAATCATATTGACTAACAAGAAATCACAAAGGTTGTATGCTTCAAATGTTACGATCATAAAGCTATGGCTTGCAACAATTAACAAGGCTTGAAGAATCTATGTGCACTCAAAACCATGAAAGGAGAGAATGAAAGACAATTCAAAACTACACCATTATACACTATCTCCTAACCTTAAAGTAGCCGCCACTTAACCCTAACCTAGCCGCCACCAAACCCTAACCCCAGTCGCCACCAAGCCCTAAATAGTTTCCACTTCTAAACCCTAACCTAATTACTACAAGGATGTGAATACTATTCATCCTTTTGATGAATGTTTAACACACTCATTAACATTGGAATTAGAAATGAATAATATTTCTAACACTCGCACTTTATGAAGTTTCTAATCCGAACATGTTTATCAACTTATGATGTCATTCTTTCGATAATGCCTAGGTAAGGACATCCACCACCATGTGTTTTGTTGGACAATATTCAAATCCAATTTCTCCATTTTCAACTCATTTTCGAACAAAATGATGTTGTACATCAATGTGTTTTGTTGGTGCGTGGTGAGTGGGATTCTTGGTCAATGATGTCGCACCTTGATTGTTGCATCGAATCACTTTCATTTTTTTTCTCTTCCATGTATTCTGAATCCATCATCAATTTTGTTATCCATATGGTTTCTTTTATGGCTTGCGTGTTCGCCATGTATTCCGCCTCTATGGTGGACAATGCTATTGTAGGTTGTCAATGGAAGAATACAACAATAGATGTAAACTTTGTGACCGGCGCAAAAGTTTCGTTGTAATCCACTTCGTAAGTTTGGGTAAAACCTTTTGCCACTAATCTGGCCTTGTAACGTTCCACCTCCCCATTTGCGCCTTATTTGATTTTGAACACCCATTTACAAGAAACGGGTTTCCTACCGGTGGGAAGTGGTACTAAAGTTCATGTGTTGTTTGTCATGAGGGAATCATATTCTTCTTGCATCGCACACTCCCACTCCTTGGAATTTTCACATGTCAATGTTTTTTCAATATTTTGGGGCTCCTCCAAAAATGCAACGATGGCGCGTTCGACCTCCTTAGTAGCAATCCACCAATCCCAAGGCCATTCCCTTCATTGCCTTTGAGGTCTTTCCTTCGACACATCTTGTGAAAGTTCATTGGACGGATTATTATTTGAAACAACAAATTCTTCTTCCAATGAAGAACTTGGTGTGGATTCATTTTGGACACCTTCCATTCTTGTTTCATTCAAAGGTGTATCTCGACTAAAGGTCAATGGTTCTTCTCCTTCAACTTCTTCATGCATAACTACATTTTGTTCTTTCTTGGGATGGGGCACACCACTTATTTCCTTTGACCCTTCAATGAACATAACATCTCTACTTTTGATGATTCCCTTGGTTTTTAACACATCAAGCGATACGCTTTAATGCCTTCATAATATTTTAAAAACACATAAGGCGTGGAGTTGGACTCTAATTTGGTCCTCTTTTCATCGGGGACATGTGCAAAAGCTTCATAACCAAAAACTTTCAAATGAAACACATCGGGTTTCCTACCACTCCATGCTTCTTCAGGGGTCTTGGAATTAAGAGCCTTGGTTGGACATTGATTTTTGATGTACGTTGTTGTGTTCACTGCTTCGCCCCAAAATTCAAGTTTCAAACCTTGTGCAAGAATCATGTTTCTTAGACATTCCATGATGGTTCTATTGGCACGTTTTGCAACACCATTTTGTTATGGGGAATAGGGCACACTTGTTTGTCATTGAATTCCACATTCCGCGAGAAATGTGTTAAACTTCTTGGACACAAATTCTCCTCTGTTGTCGGATCGTAACACTTTGATTTTATGATCAATTTCATTCTCCACCAACACCTTGTATTGTTTGAATTTTTAAAACGCATCTCCTTTGGCCTTCAAAAAATAAAGACTAATTTTCCTTAAGAAATCGTCAATGAATGTGAAAAAGTATCATGTTCCACCATGCGATGTAGTCCTCATTGGCCTGCACACATCGGTGTGGACAATCTCCAAAAGTTGTGAAGCCCTCATTGCTCTATCCTTGGGGAATGATGTTATTTGATGTTTGCCTTTGCTGCATCCTTCACAAATGTGATGCTATGACACTTCTTTCAAATTCATGCCATCCACCATGGCATCCAACTCCTTAAGCCTGGCCTCATAAGAAATGGCATTTTATTTTTAGACGCCACTTATGCCACTTGCTCCGTATGCCTCCGCACCACATTATAAGTTTTTTTATAACTTCGTAGACCACATTATATAGTGTGGCGCGTAAGTGTGGTCACTCCGCGCCACATTATAACTCCGTAGACCACATTTTTCTGATAGTTAGGGCGAAAATTGCATTTTGGGGTAGTAAGTGGCGTCAATCTTTGGCGCCGCGCCACTTTATATTAAAAAGGATAAAAAGTCAAATGCCACTTATTATGAGGCCGGCCTTAAGCCTTGCCATGTTGAGATGGCTAAGTCTTTCATGCCAAAGCATTGCACCTTCATCCAAAGAATTTGTAATGTGTGCCATGTTTTTGCGCACTTTCACATTAAGAAGGTACAAGTTCTTGTCCCTTAGTGCTTCCGCCAATAACTCTTTGAGCATTGTTGACCTTACAACCATCCTTGTCAAACTCCATTTTGAAACCTTTCGAAATGAGTTTACTCATGCAGATGAGATTATTTTTCATTTTTGGTACATGAAGAACTTGGGTGATGGTTACATGTGACAATTCGCCTCCCACTTGCATTGTGGCTTTAATGTTCCCCTTACCAATGGCCTCCAAAATGATGTCATCACCCATGAACACCTTCCTTGGGGAAATGCGTTCATACGTGGTAACCACTCTAGTTCAAATGTCATGTGTTGTGTGGCACCCGAATCAATAATCCAATCATACGTGGTATGATCGTTGGCATTCAATGCGACAACTAACATTTTTTCATGATCTTCATAAGCTTGATTGACTTTTTCTTTTTCATCACTTTTTTTCTTTAAACAATTTCTCACAAAATGCCCAGGTTTTTAATAATAGAAACAAAGCTTTTCATTTGACTTATGAGTTTTGTTCACTAATGTGGTAGTTTTGGAACTCTCACATTCTTTTTTTTCGGACATTTCGTGAAGCAACCTTGCTACAATGAATTGAAGGTCTACATATTTTGTGCACATGGACTCCAAGCTTGTGACTAAGTTATCAAAGAATGGAGGAAGGCTCATGAGGAGTACCATGTAAACATCTTCATCCGTAACGTTCACTTCGATGGAACATAGTTGGTCTGCAAGGGCTTTCACTGACGCACTCCTAAGTCCCTCGTTTGAACCCACTTGAGGGTTCAACTATGTAGAGTTGCGGAAAGTTGGGACTTGGAGGGCGCTCCCGATTTCCAGCACTACAAAAGGGTAGAGGGGTGTGCTAGAAGTCCCGGGATTAGACTAGGAAAAAGGACTAGAAAATCAAGCTTGATTCTGCATCCGAAAACTAACCACACGGGGGTTAGTTCACATTCAGGACACCCTTGGGTGTTGGGACAAGCCATGGGCACTTTGACACACAAGACTCACCACGGCCCGGACTCGGGGGAAGCCACCACCTTCCCCCATATAGTATTCTTTGCGCCACTCCACGAGGACTACATCCAAATGGCTATTTTTTTCGGGACTCCCAAGTTGGAATCCCGAAATTGTCCCGAAACTGTCCCAGTTGGAGTCTTGGGACTTTGGGAGCTCATAACTCCCGACCACAGAGTTAAATCGCAACACAGTATAAACCAAAGTTGTAGCTTTCCAACGCCATGTCGCACTCCCGATTCGGATGTCGGGAAAAGGTCGATTCTTGACTTTTAGTGGTCGGGAGTCAAACTGGCAGTTTGACTCTTGGCCCTTCTTTGGCCCATAGCTTGGGCTGCAGATATCCAAATGACCAATGCGAGGGCATTTTGGACATCTACATTTCAAGACCTTTGCAATGACATCACGAACATTTAAATGCAAGGTGTTTTGGCCTCTTTTGTCGAACTCTAAACATTCAAGAATCCCGGAGGACTCCAAATCCCCAACTTTGGGAGTGGGAGTTTCATCCTCCCACTTCACCCAAAGTGGGGTTGCGACATTCACCACTTACGAATCCATCGTTCCATGAAAGGTCTACATGGGAGATGACACCATTTTGGAAGCCATTGGCAAAGGGAACATTAAGGCCACAATGCAAGTTGGAGGTAAAATGTTACTTACAACCATCACACAAGTTCTTCATGTTTTGAAAATGAAGAATAATCCCATTTCTGTTAGCAAACTCATTTCGGAGGTCTTGAAAGTAGAGTTTGACAAGGATGGTTGTAAGGTCAACAATGTCCATGGAACCGTTGTGGTGCAAGCACGAAGGGAGAAAAACTTGTATCTTTTCAATGTCAATGTTCGAAAGGAGAGTGCGAATGTGGCAAAGTCTTCGAATGAAAGAGCTACGTTTTGGCACCAAAGACTTGGCCACCTCAACATGGCGAGTCTTAAGAAGTTAGAGAATATGGTCAATGGCATGAATTTGAAAGAAGTGCCATTGCACCATGTGTGTGAAGCTTGCATTGAAGGCAAACATCAAAAGACATATTTTCTTAAAGATGAAGCGACTAAGGCTTCCAAGCTTTTGGAACTTGTGCATAGCAATGTGTGTGAACCGATGAAAACCACATCTCGTGGTGGAGCACAATACTTTGTTACCTTCATCGACGACTTTTCAAAAAAAATTCATGTTTACTTTTTGAAAGCGAAAGGAAAAGTGTTCGACAAATTCAAGGTATACAAGGCCTTAGTGGATAATCAAATTGGCATGAAGATCAAAACCTTGCGATTCGACAACGGAGGAGAATTTGTGTCCAAAAAGTTTGATGACTTTTTGCATGAATGTGGAATCGAATGTCAAATAAGTGCACCTTACACACCACAACAAAATGGAATTGCAAAACGAGCCAATAAAACCATCATGGAATGCGCTAGAAGCATGATTCGTGCACAAGGACTTGACTTGGAGTTTTGGGCGGGGCGGTGAACATGGTGGTTTATATCAAAAATCGATGCCCAACTAAAGCTCTTAATTCAAAGACCCCACAAGAAGCGTGGACCAGTGTGAAGTCAAATGTATCTCATTTGAGAGTTTTTGGTTGCAAAACATTTGCACACATTCTAGATGAAAAGAGAAACAAATTAGAGTCCAAATCCATACCTTGTGAGTTTTTAGGGTATTGTGAGGGATCAAAGCATATCGCTTGATGTGTCTAGAAACCAAAAGGATCATTAAGAGTTGAGATGTTGTGTTCCTCGAAGGGACAGAAGAAGTAGAAGGTGTTTGTGATAAGAAACCCCTTTCAAACCAAGTAGAACACCTTGTTGTGGATGAAATCAATGAACTTGTGAAGGATGTTAATCCTATATCTTTGAAGGCAAGACCAATGGAAGACGTGGAAGGTGATAAATTTATAACAAACTCTTCTTCGGAAGAAGAATTTGCTTCATCACAAAATGAGGGTTTGAATGAACCACAACAAGATGGACCAAGATAAAGGCCCCAAAGACAACGTAAGGAGTGCTTGTGATTGGTGAGTCACCACCAAAGAGGTGGAATGAGCCACCATGGCATTTTCGGAAGAACCCCAAACCGTGGAAGAGGCATTGAATGGAGAAGATGCAAAGAAGTGGGAGCTTGCCATGCAAGAAGAATACGATTCTCTTCTTGTCAACAACACTTGGTCCTTGGTGCCACTCCCCAAGGGTAGAAAACCCATTTCTTGCAAATGGGTGTTCAAAATCAAACATGGGGTCGATGGTGAAGTCGAACAATACAAGGTGAGACTTGTGGCAAGAGGTTTCACCCAAACATTTGGAGTTGATTACAATGAAACTTTTGCACCCGTTGCAAAATTTGTGTCAATTCGTTGTATCCTTGCACTAGCAGCCATTGAAAACATGGAGATTCATGAAATGGACGTCAAAACCACATTTTTCAATGGTGACCTTGAAGAGGAGATCTACATGGAGCAACCTAAAGGATTCACACATGAAGGCGAACATATTGTGTGTAAGCTTCACAAGTCATTGTATGGCTTGAAACAATCTCCAAGGGCTTGGAACCAAAAGCTAGATATTTTTTAAAAAAACATCGAGTTTATGAGAAGTGATGTGGACTTTAGTGTGTATGTTGTGCAAGTTGAGGATGTGAAATTTTTCATCGTTGTATATGTCAATGATCTCATCTTGGTGTGCAATAATAAGGACAAGCTTTTACAAGTGAAAGAAGAACTTTTTCGAAAGTTCGAAATGAAAGATCTTGGCGATTTGCATTTTTTCCTTGGCATGGAAGTGGAAAGGGATCGTGCACAACGTCTTTTTTACATCAACCAAATTGGGTATCTCAAGGAGATTCTCAAACGCTTTCGCATGGAGGATTGCAAAACCATCGGAGTGCAACTTGATCCCAAGAAGAACTTGAAGAAGAATGTGAACAAGGATGATGAAATGGTGAAGGTTCCTTATCAATAAGCCATGGGATCCTTGACGTATGCCATGTTGTGTACTCGACCCGATTTGGCATACCCAATAAGCGTGGTGAGTCAACACATGGCTAATCCAAGCCTATAACATTGGATTGTAGTCAAGTGCATTTTTCGATACTTGCAAGGCACATTACAATTCAAATTACGCTTCAAAAGATATCACCCCAAGATGTGGTTGGATATTGTGATGTGGATTGGGCCGGTGATCTTGAGGATAGGAGATCCACCACAGGGTTTGTATTCATGATGGGAGGTGGAGCCACTTTGTGGAGTAGCAAATGACAACCCATAGTCGCTTTGTCGACAATAGAGGCTGAATACATGGCAAGTACACAAGCTACCAAATAAGCCACATGGATGATAAAGCTCATGAAGGAATTAGGGTACATGAAAGAGAAGAAGGCGATGGTGATTCGATGTGACAACCAAGGTGCAATATCATTGACAAAGAATCCCACGCAACATGTTCGAACAAAACACATTGATGTTGAGCATCACTTTGTTCGAAAACGAATTGAAAATGACAAAGTTACGTTCGAATATTGTTCAACGGAAGAGATGGTGGTGGATGTGCTTACCAAGGCATTACCAAAAGAACAACATTACAAATTGATAACCATGTTCGGATTAGAAACTTCATAGAGTGGGAGTCTTAAAAATACTATTCGTTTTTAATTCCTAATGTCGATGAATGTGTTAAACATTCATCAAAAGGAAGAATAATATTCACATCCTTATAATAGTTAGGTTAGGTTGAATAGTGGTGGCTAGGGTTTGGAAATGGAGGCTACTTAGGGCTTGGCGATGGGTAGGGTTAGGGTTTGGCAGCGATTAGGGTTAGGGTTTGGTGGCGGCTAGGGTTAAGGTTAGGTGGCGGCTAGGTTAGGATTAAGTGGCGGCTACTTTAGGGTTAGGAATTAGTATATAATGGAGTGGTTTTGAGTAGTTTTTCATTCTCTCCTTTCATGGTTTTTGAGTGCACATAAAACCTTCAAGCTTTGTTAGTTGTTGCAAGCCATAGTTTTGTGATTGTAGCATTTGAAGCATACAACCTTTGTAATCTTCTTGTTAGTTAATACAATTGTTCCATTTCATGAACCTTGAAGCTTTCATTTCTTATTTGTTTTCAAGTTGTTTCCAATGTTTTTGTGCTTTCATTCATCAAGTAAAAATTTCCTCCAACTATTTCTTTTTATCATTGTAGGTTTGTGGAACTAGACCATGTGAAATGCAACCTTATTCACAAGTTTTTTCACATCTAGTCTATTGGGATTATTCAATTGGAGTGGTTCAAGGGTGTATTTCTAGTAGAAGTTTATAAGAAATGCTAGATCAAGTTGTGCAAAAATTAGCATTCCTACACCTTGGAGGCATTTTTTGAATATATGTATAAGGTCTAAAGATTTCCAAATTTTTTTAAATTCTTACTCTTTCCAAGTTTTGTACTCTACTTTTTTATGTTTACTTTCCATTGCTCTTATAGCATGAAATCTCTGTAGTTGGAAATGTTATGGTCGAACTTTATTATGAAAAGTTCCCCAACATTCGAGATCATTCATTAATGAAGTTTTAGGAGTAGATGGAGAGAGCCATGCACTAGGTTGGAAAATATAATTATTTGGCCTTTTGCAAGCACTTGCCAATATGTGATGTACCCTTGGGTCCAATTTCTTGAAGGACATATAAGTTCATTATGACATGAACTTAGAATTCAAGATGTTGATTAAAAAGCTCCAAATGTTTGCTTATTCATGTGTCTCAGTCGAACAAAAGTTGTTTTGGTTATGGGTGTGGAATGAATATGTTGTTTTGAAGGAACCAAAAAAAATCTTAAACCTAACTTCTCTTATTTTCAATTTAACAAGTAAACTTAAACCTTTTTGCATCAAGTGATCTACCTTTACTCATTAGTTCTTGAAATATGAATTTTTTTTTCAAGATTCTCCTTCTTAACACACTTTTGTTCATGTAACTTGACATTGAGGTGCTTAAATTTAAA
Organism: Sphagnum tenellum; assembly: GCA_963921925.1. Classification (NCBI taxonomy): domain Eukaryota; kingdom Viridiplantae; phylum Streptophyta; class Sphagnopsida; order Sphagnales; family Sphagnaceae; genus Sphagnum; species Sphagnum tenellum. Next base: position 2,191,914 of record OY998159.1, read on the forward strand.
TTGTTCAATGCAACAATCTCTGATTTTAGTTTGATTATCAAAAAGGTCTTGGATATGTTTGCTGTTAGGTCATATATCCAGTAGTGGAGGTTGGTAGTATGTGAAACTTGCTTCTTTCAAAAGTTCAAGCCTAAAAATGGGATTCAAAGAAGAAAATCTTGGGAGCAACTATCCAAGGGCAAGGAGGCTGTCAAGTGGGTGTTGTACATGTATTTTAACTTGTCCCCTTTTCCATTCCATCAAGAAACTTCATTCCATGCACAAATTACCTCCCATTTGTTTTATGGGTGTGAGTAGTTTTCCATAGAATAATTGTGATCGCCACATTGGTTCCTTTACTCTTGGTGTTGAAAATGTGAAAGTCAATATCCATTTCTACTGAAGGGTGAAAGCACACTAGAAGGGGGTAACTTTAGGCAAGATTTTTTTTTTGTTGGGGGGGGTATATTTTGGTATATTATGGGGGAAATTTTTCTTTGATTACATCTAACATTTTGATAAACATATAAAATGGATTTTGATACAAAGGCCTCCAACATAATTCTTGTCATCTTTCAAATGAATTTGTTTTTCAACATTTGTTTTTTCCAACACAATTTTGTTTGTTTGAATGAAAAACTTGTCCAGAGGTTTTTTGGGAAAGCACATGGATCAAACATTTCAATTATAATTGAAATGGTACAATCAATTCATATTCAATATATGACTAAGTATTTCATCAAATTTTGTAATTATTTGAATCATTTTAAAAGTATATATGCACTTTGCATTATATTGTGACAACATATAAATTCTCAACAACATACTTTTTAATCATATAATGTTAATCAAAAAATGTAGTTTCCTTTAACAATTGCATTATTTGGATATTAAACTACTTTATTTTGAGTATAGTTTATGAAAACATCTTTTAATATTGGCTTGATGGAAGTTGAAAGTTGCATAATTTTGAAAAAAATATTTGACCCCCGTATTGTGCTTTCACCTTGGATTCACTGTGAAGATAATATTTTTAGGTGTTATTCATGCCCCTACATGTATTTCTATCACGTGTTGTTTTCCCAAGTTGGCATTGACGAGATCACAATTTCTCGAAGATTTGGCGTGACCCCAAGGTGGATATCACAATGTTTCACAAGAACCTATTCAAGGAATGGTTCATTTTTCATCTTATCCAATGTGATTGGTACTTTGATTATTTGAAAGATAACACCCCATCCCTAGATATTCCATTGAGGGGGGAATATTGAGTTGATTTTCATGGAAAATCTTGCCATTTTATAAGGAACATAGGTTGAAGGTGGCAAGTGCAAAAACACTTCAGAGGGAAAAGGTAAATCAAAGGAAAAAAAAAAGTTATCTCCTCCTAAGCATATTAGTAGGCTTTTATTGATGTGCTTTTGCACCAAACAAAGGTGTGGAAATGACAAAAAAAATAGTAAAGCAAGAAGAACTACTCCCCCACTAGTCCTTGCCACTCCTCTTCATGTTGGAGTTTAAAGCACGCAACAAAGATCAATCCTTTAATTTACTCCATCCCACCCAAGTCCCATAATATTTCCTTACACTTAGCCTCATGGCTTTCAACATAAGGTCTTCCCATTTTCATGGCCTTTCATTGTGGCCACCACGATCTTTCTCGAATTTGGCCCCCAAAATATGAAACCATCTCTAAGTTCATTCATTGGGTAGCTTAACATTACTTTCTTTTTCTCTATATGTAACATACTTCAAGCAACTTGTTTTAAATGCACTAATAGCTTGTGGCTTCTTTAAGTGTAGATAAATTTGGATGGCAAGGTTCAACTTGTCATTATTGACATTCTTAGGAACTTTCGACCTATTCCTATGGTTTAATGAACCTTTTGAGATTCCTCCTTGGAATCAAAGGGTCAATGATTACATTGTGGCCATCTTTGATTTTTACAAAAAAACAATTAGCCTTTGATGGGGTTCTATTATTATTTCACCTAGCTATATGACTTTAAAGTTTTAGAGGAGGTTAGGTCTTATTTGGAGAGCTATGGCTTTTAGATTCACATGAAGTGGGATGTGGTTAACTCATTACCATTCATAAACAAAAAGGATTTGTCATTGAAGGTTCCATCATAATCGCATATGCTTTCATTGGATTCTTCCTTTTTTTCTTTTCAAGCTAAGTTATCTTTTTAATTTTGCAAACTCTCCTCAAACATGCTACCCTTTTCGTTAAGGTCCCCAATGGGGGCTTTTCGATTAGTTGAAGATTCTTCTTCTCCTTTCCACCTGATGAGTTTGTGAACAACAATATTGATGTTCATGGTGAAGATGTGTTGTATAGTTGGATGAATAGAACGTCCATGCCTATTTCGAAGGTTGGCATCCCCTTTAGGGTTGCCAAGGAAATGTGTCTTGTTACAGTTCAAGCCTTGATAAATGTATGGTCATTACAACAAAAGGTGTCCTTATATGCCAAATGATTTTATTAGATTTTGAGTGAATTCAATAGTCTTAATAAATGGGGACTAGTTGGAAAGTAGTGAATTCATTGGTCTAGTGAATAGGGATTAATGAATTGCACTCACATTTTGTAATAGTGAATGTCATGGCATGCCAAAGCCTTGGGCACAACATCATTGCTTTGGAGCAAGATATGAAGGATTTCTTGGAGGTTTTAAAACCTTTCGTTGTAGTGGACATGCTTGACCCTATATTTGATCATATTCGCAACTTTGACATTGTCTCTTTTGTTAATAAAATTCCAATTTGAAGATGCTTGATTGTGAGTAAATTTACCATTTTTTATATATTTACATTCCTTCCATTCATTTTGTTGTATTCATTATATTGTCCTTTTGCTTAGTTTGCAAAATAATATATCCACTAAGGAGCTTCCCATTCTCTGGGTTGGATGAATTATTTCAGGATCCTTCCACCAATTTCGAACTGCCATCATATGTTGAGGCACAAGCCTGAGCCCTAACGTCCTTGCCTTCATTTCTTTCACGGATAATTTTTCATGGTTATGATCTTGGAGTTAAAAGTTTACTTCAATGATGAAGCATTAGAAGATGTGTAAGATTAGTTTTTGAGTTCAAGAGTGAGTCATTGGGTTTATGAACTTGTTGGGATTAGTTATAAATTCTACCCTTGCAATTCTTACTTCTATGGGTATTCTTTATTTCTATTTAGGTTTTCATATTGAGTTGTAATTTTTTTATGTGTAATGAGATAGGTTTGCATTGTGCACATAGTAAGTTGTTTATTTTTTGATATTGAATAATTTAGTATTTGAGTTTTATAAATGATTTCCAACTTATAATGATTGAAACATGTTTCAAAGTAAACCAAAAGTTTCATATATTATCTTTAGAGAACAATTACTTCTCTAATATGTCATTCCATATGTGTTAAAAGAAATATTGATAGATTCACATCACAATTTGCATGTCAAATTATAGTTTTTTAATTTGAATTTATAGAAGTTCTTCATGGTGTAGATTAAAACCATTTTCTTTTGAAAGCATAGAATTATACATGTTAGATTTTTGAAATAATTTCAAATTTTAAATGATGGTTGCAGTTGTTTAAGTAAATCAAGAATTTCATTTGTCAACTTGTGAAAAAAATATTTAGTTTTTTTCCAAATACCATGCCATATGGGTTCAAACACATTTTCTACATGTTTTAATCAACTTTGTATTTATTTTTTAGAATATTTCAAGCTAGAGTTCTAACATTACGAGAAATCTTGTATTATGTAATTGTCAAGGACACCAAAAAAGATAAGAACAAAGGCTAAAGGAAAGCTTCAAATCTCATTTTTAAATAAGAAACAAAATAAAATTATGTGATTAAAAAACAAGAACACAAGATGCAAAACGAACGTGATTTTTTTATTATGTTAACATATGCAAACAAGAATATGAAAATAACATGATAAGGCTATGGTGCAAGATTGTGCCAAAAACTAATGTTGAACAAACTGAAGGAAATGAAGGGTCCTATTCATATTTATACTTTTATTTCCCTAGCTCAAGGAAGTTTCCAAGGAGGCTTTTACATGTGCATCAAAGAAGTTTTTTGAAAACCTTCTTAGTTGAAAGTTGATTATGAGTTAATTAAAACTTAACTCAAATTTAATTGGGAGTCGAGTAGAAGTTAATTAAAATTAATTAGGATTTAACTAAGAATTAACTGGGAGTTAATTAAAAATAATTAGGAGTTAATTAGAATTTAATTGGGAGTTAATTAGGACTTAATTGGGACTTAACTAAAAATTGACTAAAACTTAACTAAAAGTTATAGGTGAACATTATGGACAAATTCCATCTATTGGAAGATGGTGTCTAATGTTTGCATCCATCACAACTAGTGGGTGCCCGTGCCCTTCGGACACTGTGAAGTCCTCCGAGAGCATTTTCTTTCCTTCTTTTATTTATTTATTAATTTCTTTTGCCTTCACTTCACTAATTTGCTCTAGTCTGCTAGTAAAATAACAATGTCACCCTCAAAGTAAGCAACTTGCATAAATTCAAGCAATCTTCCAATGTTGGAGTCTTTCTTCTTCACCCATTAGCTGGTATTATGCAAAAATCCAAAGATAATTTGAGTTAGTTTGGCTTGACCTAAGTTTCCAAGTATAACCTATTATTAATTAAGTTTGCCTCCATTGGTTAACCCTGAGGACCTATGAGTTATGACTGAATTAGTAATTCTAGCCATTTTGGGGGCGGGGGCTGCTGCATTTGGCTCTCAGGACCTAGGTCGCTGGTAGCCGATGGTCATGGTCTCTGTGGCCGGTTCCGCCATAGAAAATCTCTGTGGCCGATTCTGCTACAGAAAACGCTCCCAGAACGTCGTCGGACGGACGCACGGACACACAGTTTGTAATTATATAAGATAACCATCAAATTTGCGACTATGTTTTATAATTTTTACAACTAATAACCATGATTCTAATTTCTCACTATTTCCTCAACTATGGTGTGATTACAAAATTATATATCCTTCCACGTTGACTAACTTTTTCAAATTTTTCATCTAAGAATAGCCTTTAGTATGTTCATTTAATCACAAATTTGGTTGTAACTTTCATTACTTTTTGTGGTGTGTTTATACATTTTATGTATGTTAATATGTTTTAGACTACATTAAAAGTATATTTAAAATGTAGTCAAGGTACATGAAACATACATTAAAACCTATTTAACATATTTAAATATATTTAGCTTATATTCAACACATATTATTTCATATTATGTACATATTAAAACAAATAATTTCATTTTGGTTTTGTATTATGGTTTGTTTACAAATATACCATGTTTCTTTTAATTTATAATTCTAGTGGCAAGGTCATATTAAAATGATATAATTTTAATGTCAAACCAATATTCATTATTCATAAAATACTAATATCATAAAATTGACTAGCTAATTAAAAATATCGAATAATAATTAATAAACCTGATTTTTAATGAGTTAATAATTAATAATTATCATTTTTATTGATTAATAAATTAATTATATTCTCATATTTTCATCATGATTAATATTTATTTTTCATTTATAATTTTTAGTTTGATTAATAGCTTGAAGTGAAAATTTATCAAATAAAGTAATAAATATTGAATATTATACACTGAAATATATAATTGGTTAAATAAATATACTAAATTACTAATTAGGATTTAGTTAATTATTTTCTTATTTTTATTTATTAATCAAAAGTTATGGTAAATAGATAATAAGTATTACTTAATTAATAATTTTGTAGCTTATAAAACATTTATCAAAATATAAAAAATTCAATTATCTAGTTATCATTAGTGATTAATTAAATTTATTTCCTATCTAGTTCATAAGTTCAGATTTAATAATTTATTTTTATTAATTAATTAATAGTTTATTAAAAGTTTTGTTAATACTTCAATTAATTTAAATAATACTCAATGAATTATCTGATAATTGAACTTGAGTAATCAAGACTTATGGTTAATAAATATTAAACTAATTAATAGTTAATGATCTATGAAATATTTATTGATTAAATATTTAGGAGATAAATTATTTACTCAATATTAATGATTAGCTAAAATTGATTATCTTTTTAAATGATATTTATCAACTAAATAAGTTAATACGTTCATCATTCAATAGTTAATATCAGATATTCAATATTTATTATTATTTAATCAATCAATTATTAGTTTATTTATTTAATTAATTGATAACTAAAATCTAAAAGCTTAAATTTCAAAAGAAAAAGTTTGTAGTACTAAGTATTTGATTACATTTAACATTAATATAATAACCAGTTAAATTAATTTGAGAAAATAATTACATATTGTTGATGAATATGATCTTGAATTATCTGATTAGTTAACACAAATAATGAATTAAAAGTGAATGTTAATTATATAACTAAATAATTAAATAATGGTAGGTAATTAAAGGTAGGTTTGTAAGTGGGTAGGTAAGTAGGAATTAGTTAGTGTCTAATTAATTAATTAGCTTGTTAATTAGTTAGTTAATTAGTTTCCTATTTACCTATTTAGTTATGTAGTTATGTAGTTCACAAAATAGAAAACAAACAAAACACATATGGGTTAAATTTTAAAGCTACAATTCGCTTTGCAGCTAAGGTGCAATTATAAATTTAACCTATATGTTTTGTCCTTTCTCATCTTGGAAATTATATACCAAAGGTGCCTTCTCCTATGTTTTCATATTAAAAAACATGTGCCATTGGGGATAAACTCAAATAAGTTTTACCTTAAAAGCAAAACATAAAATGAAATTACGAATGGTCAAAAGATGAACGTCATGATACATTAATCATAGACATCATGCATGGTTCATTTGGTGACATCATGTTGAGTCATGATTTGTGACTAGATGTTGGGTGCGACTTCACTTATGCAATTAAAGCAATTTTAATTGTAAATGTTGGTTGCAATTGTTTTATAGTCACAAATTGACATTTTTCTTATAATGTAATGTTCATATGTTTTGAAAATAGATCCCAAATTGCATAATTGGAAATTTGTAAAAATAATTCAATTTAAAAAAATGCATTATTGATGATTTCAAAATGGTTATGTTGGTCGCATATCAAACATTTTAATTATATAGTTTTATATTAGTTGTGAATTTAAGTTTGAGGAGATGAACTAACTTTTTATTTATGCATTGTAAGCCGAATTCAATCTTGTAGTAATCAAAGTAGATAACAATATTCATCTTTGAAGTATTTTGGTCAAGTATGAATATAATTTTCAAATTATTTGAAACCAATTTCCAAATGTTTTGTTTTGAAATGGCCATAAATAATCAAGTATCCTTTTATATCCTACATTGTTGATGTGTTCCACATAGCTATGTGGAATTAGTTGTCAAATGTCATATCTAAAGTATTTTTTCAATTATGCATAGATTTTCCATCTTCCTCAATCTAGATTACAACTTTCGTGATTGCAATGGGCAAGAAATAATTCAATTACTATATTTTTAAAAATCAAAATTTGTGGATTCAAATGTTTAATGTCCTATATTTTGATTAATTTTGAGTTTTATTTTGAGAAAGTTTCAAACCAGATTGCAAATTGCTGATGGATCTAAGATCTTAACAGGCAATATTTTTCAAATTGCCATGATAAAACAATTTAAACACATACAAACAAATGCACATTCTACACCAATTCAACTTTTCATTTCATTAATGTTAGTTCGTTTAATGGTTTTGCAAATGACACTCCTATGGTACTTATTTTAAAAATCTCCTACTTCCTTCAATGGTAAAATGTCATTGATGTTAATGGCTTCATTTGTGGTAGTATCGTGGGGAGCTTTTGATGTTTGGAGCTAATTTGTTGTCCATTCCCTTGCATGATTCTACCACAACTTTTGACATTTCATCATTGTCATTGCTCCAAGATCCTTGCACTTTAGGCCAACTCTCACTAGTTGCAACATTGTATTTGCCTCCCTGCAATAAACAAGTGTTAGTGATTCAATCTTCCTTTAAGTCATTTTGGGTCTTTGACCACTTTTTGTTGACAACGATTTCGAGGGAATATTTATTTTGACATACCAATCCCAATAGATAATTGGACAACCTCAAGAGTCAAGTTTTGTACTTTTGATTCAACGGGTGTGCTAGCCATAGATTGTTTCTTGAAGGTTGTCATAAGTTGTTGAAAAAATCCTTGTCAAACATACAAATCATCATCACATAGATTTTGTAGTTTTACAAGGAGTTTTTTTATTCCCAATATCCAACTTCCTATTGGTATAATGCATCGATAGACTTCATCTCTTTCTTCTTAACTATAAGGTACAAGTTTAAATCCTGAGGAGTTTGATAAACCATGTTGGTTGTCATTTGCAAGGTGAAGCAAAGTATTTGAGAGTGGATAACTTGTACAGAAAACTCATAACGAGACAAATGAACATGTTGTTATTGATAATGTGTGGTAAGAAAGCTCACATGTTAAATACCCATTTTTTGAATAATTAGAACATGGTTTGCATTTGAATATAATAATATAATAATATGAATAATAATGGCCACAAACCTATTGGACTTAATGATAATGACAATTAAATTTTATATGGAGAGTGACATTTTAAATTTTAGAAAGATATTCATAATAATATACTTGTCAAAATTTCACATTTCTTCTTATATTCCTACAATGATGTCCCCAATTACCTAACATTTTGTAAGGTACATCTGCAAACCCTACATCAATTTTTTGTTTTGTCTTATTATAATAGCCTATCTTGTTAGAATGATTGAAATATTTGTTGTTAGAAGTTTTTTGTATTGTATAAAAAATTATAGTATTTGACCATTAGAATATCTATCACTTATGTTTTGTTGACAAGTTCATGTTGCAACTATGTTAAATTGCCATTACAACAACCATGAATGACACGTTAAAACATTTGAATATTCCATTGACATGGCAAAATATGTTGGTGTTGTTAAAGAATATTCTACCATGTTGGAAATGTTTATCAAGGAATATTCTTGTGACAGTAAGAATATAATGTAGAATATTTGCTCTTGTTCACACTCACATGTTCACATTCATGCTCATAGACTTGTGAAATAACATTCCCCCAAAAAATGACATTGCACCATGTGTGTGGAAAATGCATTGAAGGCAAACATCAAAGGATATCTTTCCTTAAACATGGAGTGGTTAAGGCTTCAAAGCTTTTAGAAATTATGCATACTGTTGTGTGCGGATTAATGAAACCAACATCATGTGGTGGAGCATGATACATTGTCACCTTCATCGATGACTTTTCGAAAAAAACACATGTTTAGTTTTTGAAACCGAAAGGAGAGGTGTTCGACAAATTCATAGCGTATAAGGTGTTGGTGGAGAATAAAACAAACATGAAGATCGAGAACTTGTGATTTAACAACAGAAGAGAGTTTGTGTCCAAAAAAATTGATGGTTTTTTCGGTGAATGTGGAATCCAATGACAAACAAGTGCTTTACATACACCACAACAAAATGGATATGTGGAACATGTGAATAGGACTATCATGGAGTGTTAGGAACATGATTTTTGTACAAGGACTTGACTTGGAGTTTTGGGTGGAAGTGGTGAACATGACAATTTACATCAAGAATCAATGCCCAACCAAAGCCCTTGATTCATAAACTTCAAAAGAAACATGGATAGGTAGAAAGCTTGATGTGTTGAAAGCTTGATAATTGTAGATTCTTGAAGGAAAGGCCAATGGAAGATGTGGAAGGTGAATCTACATCAAATTTTTCTTTAGAAAAAAAAGTTGTTCCACAACAAAATGAAGGTTTGAATGAATCACAACAAGATGGATGAAGAGAAAGCCCCCAAAGATAATGTAAGGAATGGCCTCATGATTGGTGGGTTGCCACCAAAGAGGTGGAATATGTTACCATAGTTTTTTTTTGAAAAACCCCAAAATGTGAAAGAAGCTTTCAAGAGTGAAATTGCAAAAAGTGAAAATTGATGGTGAAGTCAAAAGTGAAAATCATGGCAAGAGGTTTCACCTAAACATTTGGAATAAATTATAATAAAACCTTTGCACCCATAGCAAAGTTTGTGTCAATTCATTGTATCCTTGCATTTGTGGCCATTGAACACATGGAAATTCATCAAATAAACATCAAAACCACATTTTTAATTGTGACCTTGAAACAACCCCAAGGATTCGCACAAGAAAGAGGCGAACATCTTGTGTGTAGCCTTCACAAGTCTTTGTATGGCTTGAAATAATGTCTAGGAGCTTGGAATCAAAAGTTAGATGCATTTTTGAAAAATATCAAGTTTATGAGGAGTGATGTCGACTTTAGTTTGTACATTGTGCAAGTGGGAGATGTCAAGTTTTTCATTGTTGTCTATGTCAATGGTCTCATCTTGGTGTATAATGATAGAGACGAGCTTGTGTAAGTGAAGGAAAAACTTTTTTGAAAGTTCAAAATGAAACATCTTGAAGACTTGCATTTCTTTTTAGGCATGGAGGTGAAAAGGGTTCGTGAACAACATCTCGTTTACATCAACCAAATTAGGTATTTCAAGGAGAGTTTAAAGCATTTTTGCATGAATTGCAAAACCATCAGAATGCCATTTGATTTTAAAACGGAATTTAAAAAAAATTGAATGAAGATGATGAGATGGTTCTTTATCAACAAGCCGTGAGGTCTTCAATGTATGCCATGTTGTGTGTTTGACTTGACTTGGCATACCCAACAAGTAGGGTGAATCCAAGTTTGGACATTTGATTGTGGTCAAACACAATATTTACAAGGTAATTCAAATTACAATTTGGAAGAATATCACCTCAAAAGATGGTTAGATATTGTGATGCGGATTGGGCTGTGACCTTGAGAATAGGAGTTCCACCACAAGGTTTGTATTCATGATCAGAGGTGGGGCCATATTTTGGAACAACAAATGACAACCTTTAATTGTTTTGTCAATAATTAAGGCCGAATACAAGGCAAGCACCCAAACTACTAAGGAAGCCATATGTCCATGATAAAGCTCATGAAAAAATTAAGGTACAAAAAAGAGAAGAAGGCGATGGTGTTTTGATGTGACAACTAAGGCATAATAATAATCCAAACCAACATGTTTGAACAAAACACATTAATGTTCAACATCACTTTGTTAAAAAACGAGTTGAAAATGGGGAAGTCATGTTTGTATTATTCAATGAAGACATGGTGGTGGATGTGCTTACCAAGGCATTGTCAAAAGAACAACATAACAAATTGATAACCACGTTCAAATTAAAAATCTCATAGAGTGTGAATGTTAAAAATGTTAGAAATACCATTCATTTCTAATCCCCAAAGTTGATGAATAGTATTCACGTCTTTATTGTAGTTAGGTTAGGGTTCGATGGTGGTTAGGTTAGGGTTTGGTGACGGCCATGTTAGGGTTAGGGTGGCAACTATTAGGGTTAAGCAATAGCTAGGTTAGTTAAGTGTGGGCTACATTAAGGTTAGGAGAAAAGGTATATTGGAATGGTTTTGAGTAGTTTTTCATTCTCTTCTATCAAGTTTTTGAATGCATGTAAGGACTTTGAAATTTGGAGTTTGTTTGCTACAAGTTATAATTTTATGATTGTAGTTTGTGTCATCTTCAACCCATGTGATTTATTTCCTTCTCATTTCAATATAATTGCACATTTTTTATAAACTTTGGTGTTTGAAACCTTGCTTGTTTTCTAGTTGTTTCCAATAGGTGGGGTATTGCTCTTTTAGGCACTTTTAAATCATAGATTCAACCACATATCGTTTCTATTGACAAAACCTAATACATGAGAATACATGAGATTCACCAATTGCTGAAATCAAGATTGAGTCTCACTATGATTGAACCATATAACCAATGTGGCACCAAGACCCAAACCTAGGCCATGCCACATGGCACTTAGGCTAGGCCTAGACAAAGGCCATGTGGCACCCAGGCTAGACTCATAGATACTCATGTGAAGGATGTTGATGCTTGGCGTTTTTGCCTTGCATCTAGAAGCATTGACCATGTTGTAACCTGTTGTCAAAAAATGTGTAAAATTGGCTTATACAATCTTGTATCAAAGCATAGATCTCTTCTATAGTGCTCAAGAAATTGAACCTTGCTTTACCATTGCATATCTTGCATCTGCAAATTCAATGGTGAAAATTGGAAAGAATTGCTACAGGCTGTACCAGAAATTTCAGGATGTTTCACACCTCTGAATTGTCAACATGGTTTAGTCATTGAAAGGTCTCACTGCAGACAATAAGATAATCATTGTATTGTTTTAGATGTCTATTCAAATTATAGCTCTACAATATCAACTCTCCGAATCTTGATCTGCAGTTTCTGTATCTAGATTCCATTTGCCAAAAGGAGCCAGTTTTCTATTTTTAGAACATGGAAACATGTAAACTATGCAAATAAGCTGATTGTGAACAGGTGTTGTCATGGGTCAGGTATTGGTGGGAATCATTGGCTTTCCAAGTTTAGAACATCACACATCCTAGGGGATCACCAGTGACATCATCAGCATTGATGATTGAGGTTTTGTTGCAGGCAATCACATCTTGTGCAAGCTTTGCACCTGCAGACTTGAGACCTCTCAGGGTAGTTGGCTGGTTGAACAGGTTCAGCACTGGGAGTTTTGATGCTGGTGGTAACCTCCCACCAGGTAATAGGCTCAAGAAATTCTCCTGCAACAACCATGGCCAACAAATCCCAAATCTCTATATCATTGAAGTTGTTATTGCCATAGGTTGGCAAAAGCATGTTCATTTTGATAGTTCTCACAATTGATACACCTAACTACACACAAGAATCACACCACAGTGACACCAAATTGTATATGTAGAAATGCTTGTTCCCCACAAGCAAAATTTGAATTCAACTCGTAAGATACAGGGTAAATTAAGGGAAAGTAGACCTGCAGTAGAGGGACTTCAAAATCCTCCTTGTGGTGGGTGACAACATTGTCTGCAGCAGCAATGTGTGCACCAGGTTCCATATGGTTAGTTGAGAAGCTTGTTTGATTGGGGAAGTTGGGGTACAATGTCACATGCCCACGCAAATACATCATATCTATCAAAAACTTCTTCCATGAGGCCTGCCAATACCACACCATCATATCATGACCCTCTATTGGATCTAAATGAATTGTTAGAGTAATGGCTAGGTTGGATAACTTGACTAACCTGGTTACATCCAATACCAGTAGTACATTGATCACCTACTACTGGTCTTTTCACTAAAGTGTTTTTTTGTCTGACATGAAGGTGTTGAACCTGCATATGTAGCAAATATACATTCTTCGAGAACATACATTGTCAAGTGCTTTTGTTGAGTCTAAAGCATGAGATAAGATCAACCATGTACCACCCATAAAGAATATTCTTTGAGTTCTCTCAAGGACAAACTAACCTGCCATCCATTAGTTCTTGAGCGGGGGATCTGGACAGGGTTCTCTTTTGCATCTTCAGTGAACCGTGTCCCCATGTACTTGTAGAACTGACGCCAATGCTTGGGAAAAAATAGGGCCCCCCAGCTACAAGGAAGCTGATGCAGGTATGGCATGTTGGGATGAATCAGCTTGAAAAAATTTGTTGCATTCCAGTGTGGCCTTTCCCTGACCACTTCAACGACTCGTGGGGTGTAGAGAGCTATTGAGTTTAGCTCTGGAAGTTGCACTGTGGGATCATAGTGATAAGAGAGAACTGCATACTTGAGCCACATGTAGTAAAAGGGCGAGACCTCTATGTCATCTTCAAGTAACAGACCAAAATCATCATCTGATGCTGGGTACCTGCAGTAAGAGGAAAGTCAGCATTGCCTTCATATGTCACCCATAATTTGTCCAATGAATTTTGTTAAAAAGTGAAAATGGAAGGCCTTTTTAGTGAGTTCGTATATCAATCTTTCCAAAGGTATGAAAAGAAGCATGTAAAATTTGAAGTGGATATGAAAGAATGTGGCACTTATTACCAGCTCTCACTAACAGCTCTGATGAGACCACCTTGAATAATGCGCCTCCGCAGCATCTTGGAGCCATGTGGCCACACAAAACTGTTGATGACATGCAGAGTAGCTATGTCAACCTTGCTGTCCATGTTGAAGGTGAGAGAAATGTCATCACCCAAGTAGTGTGCATTCATGAGAGACTGTAGCAAGCGCATGAGTGATCCTGATCGGTTTTGTGTAATGATGGTCACCTGAATTTTCATCTTGTTCCAAACTGGCCATCACACAATTCACTTTCAGGTAAATAGTGTAAATGAAAGCCTAGAAGACCTCTACTAAACACCTGTCAAACTCAGCCAATGTATCAAAGAAACAGTTTTACAAGTTCTCAGGAACTGAAGACAAGCGAGAGAGAAACTTATCTCACATTGCAAAGCAGAGGTTCTAACTTCTGCCATCCAAAGAGCATGTGGCACCACAGCACGAGGAAGTTGCACAAGTAAAGTATTGCTGTGTGAAACAGCCAGAGTCAACGCGTCATGAACACTGCATGCGATGTCATCCACAGTAATGACAAGAGCTGGCGAGTGGATTTGGAGTAGTCCCCGCATTGACACAAAGACCTCTTGGATGATGGGAAAGTCAATGTTGCCCTTTGCAATTGACCCCACCTGCCACAGGGTGTGCACAAAATGAGCTTCAACCTTACAGGAGAAGTTCCTTGCAAGTACAGTTGACCTTCAAGTGTTGCAATGAAATCCAGAAGGGAAACTAGTTCTGAGCTATCTACTTTTACCTCCAGATCAAATATCTTGAAACGCCGGTCATGGCAGGAAGCAGTAGTCCAACCAAGAAGCCGGGCTGCATCCTCACAAGGACAGTGGGAGCCCCCAGTGACCACCATGTATGCCTTCTTCCCAGGCATGCTGCGAAACTTCACAACAAGAGGGGCGAGGACCTCCACCTCACTTAAAGTGTGGGCATAGAAGAACACATCACTTTGTTGAGGATGCATGGCTGCCCACTGGGTTCTGTAACCCCTTGAAATTGCCCGCCACCACTGATCATCCCGAACCTGCAAGGTAAGCAGTTAACAACCTTTATTCAAATATTATAGCAAAACACAATGTGTTTGTTTAGCTTTAGAGCATTTAAGCTCAAAACTTCTTCTCCATAAACTCACCCTTCTGCTTTCTGTTGTGTACATTGTCTTGTCTCTAGGGGTCCTTGACAGTTGCTAACTTTATATGGAACATGCTTGTGCTCCCTACATTAGTTGGGGATTCCTGACCTGGATAATATCTCTGTGAATAACTGTTGTTTCAGCAACCTGGGCAAGACGATGCTCACTGTCACCCCATGTGTCCTTGTTGTTTGGATCCACTGGCAACACAAAGGTTGATGCATCCCTGTACTTCTGTAGCTGATAACTGCACCACCCTCTGATCCTGTCAGGTATTCCATTCAATGTAACAAGGATTTGCCTTGGCTTGTGGAGGTGTTGAGCCCTTTCTGGTTAGTAACTGTGCACTATAGATTCTGCACTTGCACAATTAGGAGAGAGTAAAAGTAGATACTGAGAAGGAGAATGCACAATGACCACCAATTGAGGTATCTTGCTACTATGTTAAATCTAAGCTCACCTGAGATGGAGGTCTTCCCCAGTCCTGAAAGTGAAAGGTGTTTCAATGAAGAGAGTTTTGATCAGGTGGGTAGACAGGAACCATGAGCTTGACAAGAAATCCACTTGCACAACTCGATCCACAACAATATTGTATGCAGGATCAGGCAAGTAAAGGCCTGCTTCTTTGGATCCAAACTTGCGGTAGCTTGGAAAGGTAAAGTCTTTTTGTCTGAATGGGAGTATCCTCCCAATGCTGCCAAGAACAGAGTTGTGGTACTTGTCAGTGCCTGCCACATGAGACAGAATTTCGAGCATCCTCTTTCCTGGTATCATGTCATCATCCATAATGTAAACAAAATCCGCACCCTCTGCCTACACACATTCACAGAGGAAGAATCGGCCATGACCAGATCAAGATCAACAATGAAATACTTTCTTTTGTTACAACATTCATTGTATTTGGAAAAATATCTTCATAGAAGATGGAGATAGATCTAGAGAGAGAGATGAAGACAGGATTTTCAGGAGTCACAGAACACAATCTAGGTTGGAGTTGGATTGCCCAGATCATAAGGTGGTGGATTCAGCAATTAATATTGGGATGTCCAGATCATTGACCTCAGGATCTGGATGTTAAAGTGAGCACAACAGTATTCCAACATAGGCTTTCATTCTGATGTTCAGGGTCACAAATAGATTATAGCACAAAACTCTATATGAGACACCCAAACCACATGAAGCATCTTTGTAATCATTTTTGGCTCTCAAGCTAGAAGGTGTGAGGAGACTAGACCTGCAATGCCATTTGAAACCTGCCATAGTATTTGAAGTCATATGAGGAGCTGATAAAGGAGATTCTGGAGTGGTTGTAAGCTTCCACAGTGGCTCTGAGAGCAGCTTCGTTGGGGCTGCCAAATGCAACCACCCACACATTGTGGAAGGGCACAGTTTGCTCCAGCAAAGCATCAAGCTGAGCACACAGAGTCTTCCTCTGAAAGTGGTTAAGCACAACTGTGACTTTTGCATTGTAGGATGTTGACGGCAAGTCCATGAGCTCGTCCAATGTCTCACACCCCCTTGTCCTCTGCTGAAACTCCATCACCTCTCTACACCAATTGTTGTGAGCTTTCCATACTACTCTTTGATAACATTACAATTATGGCATTCTAAGGCCTTAAGGTCATGATAGTATTACACAACGGGTTGCTGCAGATTTATTTGACTGTGACTCTTAGGTGATAATTGTGTAGCTGCCTGAGATACCATGGTCTTCATTAGAATGTTCCAAAGACTTTGGTCAAGTGACATGGTTACTATGGAAACATACTGATAAAGTTTGCCTGATGCACAAAGATATATACATAGGCAGGGAATGCTGCCAACAGAATGCACAAGTGGAGTTGTGCTGCACTTCTCCGAATCAAGTCTTGTTACTTGCATAGTTAACTGTGGTGAAAAGCATATCCCAAACAAGCACGGACAAATTATAGTTCATTCTCACAAAACTATGTTGCTCATAAAGAGGGATTGCTGACAACTAAATCTGTAAATCTAGTATAGTTATTTACTAATCTTTTACTTCCCAGGGTTGCCTTTGAAAAAACAAAAATCCATAGACAGAATCATGAAATTATTGAATATTCCAACTTCCTTCCCATGGCTCCTATTGAAAAAGGATGGCAAACTCCCATAATGTCCAGCCAACAGAATACAAAAGAACAAGGAACTAGAAGATTATCTTCAAAAAGAAAAGGCAAGCACATTGTGCACAAATTAGTCCAAGTCTAGTTGATTTCATTGCACCCTGTATCCAAAAAGGTGTAAGAGCTTAACAGTATAAATTCAGTGGGAGATTTGGGTGCAGGCCACAAGTACAGGAGTGACAGACGATGCCACATTATGCAAAACGAAATTCACTTATCTTTCAAACATTTTCTAACCCATGGCTTCTCTTGAAATAGGATGGCAACCTGCCCAATTTGTAAACTATTTAGACTTGCAAAGATGGATGGCATCACAAGCTTGTTATAGAGACAAGTAGCCATATGTGCCAATCTTTAGAGAAAATCACAGAAATTACTGATCACTAATCTAGCATTAGCATTCCTTGACAAAATCCACAAATTCTAGAATCACAAGGCCAACCAGACTGCAGAGATTGCACAGCAGACCTCAAGTACCAATGTGGCGCTGCGTCGGAACTTATCACCCAACTCCAGAGCAACACATGGTAGTAAATAACCGAAGCTTAGGAAAAAGACGAGAAGTACCTGAAGAGGCCAGTCTTGATGGCTACCATGTGGCTGTCATTAGAGATCTTCTGGCTGAACCCAATTTCCTCCCACTGGCATACGCTCCTCCCATGTAACGCCTCAGGCTGCCTTCCGCTCCGCTGCGGCAACAGACGACTCCATTGCTGTGTCATCCATGAGACACGCTCAGGCCCCGTTATGATGGGGTCCACCGTCGGGCTCAAGTAGTACAGCAAGAACGTCGCATAGATTGCAAATGAAAATTGTAAGCACGCAAGGCCTGCAGATAACTTTATGCCGCTGTTGGACTTATTGCCGAGCCGTGACCCAGCTCCTGTTTTTGTTATGTAGTCTCTGTACAGATTGTTGTTGCTGTCTCCTGCAGGAGACGACTCAATAGCCTTCATGATGCCTACTAAACTCAATACCTACGCCTTGGGTCGTCGAAAAGGCAGCAGGAATTGAAACATCGACTGTTGCAAACCTCGTCCTGGGAATAAGCATCCCCTGCTTTTTTTCTCCTCCTTTTCTTAGTTTCTTCCTACTGCTAATCCTCCTCGGTTCTTGCTCAACAACCTTGCCCGTCCTTTCGATCTCTTACGGCTGGAGAAGTGAGGATTTAGAGGAATTTTCAGATTTGGCTCCTGATCATGATGTCGAGCTCCAGTTTCTGCAAATTATCGAAACACGTCCAGAAGAGTTGCAGAACCGATGTCGAGCTGTGCACCAGGCCACAAACACGAAAGCTCCTTCTTTTCTCCGGCACTCCCAATCCTTGATCTGTCTCGCATTGTCTGATGCTCCTACCGTCTCTTCTTTTCCTGGAGGTGACCACGAACAACCTCTTAACTCTCCCTTTTGTGGCGCTAAAGCACCGCAAGCAATGAGAACATTGTAAAAGAAAGCTCTCTCCCTCTCTCTCTGTGTATTTTCTCAGTGGCTCCAATGTAATCCAGAAGTCCACATTACTTCATGATCTGGGGTTCCTTCTCCAGTTCCTCAGTATTGAAGCTCTGACCTCGAGAAATTCTGGTCATGCAGGATAAAACATGGTCTAAACTGCTAATTTTCTTGGAACCCGTCCCTTCGATGCCTTTTGATCTACTCTGGAGTAATCCTGCCTCTGTGTCTCCGCACTTCAGTTTGATCAACTACTTCTAACCCACAAACTCATTAATCTCCAACACTGCAAGGTCTGCAATTCGAGCTCCAGGCAGTGATAAATGTCCAGCCTTGAATAAGAATAAGCCCATCGTCTGGAGAAAGGAATGTCGTAATTAGTATGCCCGTAAAGACTAGCAGGGATTCTCTAGAAAGAGACGCAGCATTGATTGACACGGTGAATCAAATAATGGATTCACGACAAACCCCTTCATTGCCTTAACTACATTAGCTCTAAAGCACCGCGCTCTTTGGTTGAACTCAAATCTTCAACCCAATAGCAGCAAATCAACTCAGATACTCTTGAGTTTTTACTAGAACTTGGATTTTCTCTCTGCTTTTCGCGACGTCGTCCCTGGAAGACTGTTGCAAATCGGGGAGGAGAGTTGCAAGGAGTACTACGTTCTGGCGGGCACGTGTCCCTGACACACAAGAACGTCCAAGCTAATGAACTGTTATACAAGCCGCAGCCTCGGCAGGGACCACGTTCTCAGGTCCGGGAGATCGAGGAGAGGTTCGGACCAGAAGTTGGCGCTAGGCTTGGGACAACAGAGGGCCAAGAAAGGCTGAAAGCGAAAGACGTGAACCGCACCACTAACGTGCGCCGTTTCGTAGGCTTAAGAGGCTCTAGCCTAGCTCCTGTTCGATTCCTAACACCACAAACCTCAGGGAGAGGTCTGAAAATTGCTATTACTTATTTTCGTGCAAGATAGTTTTCTATTAGGATTGGCAATTTGGTGACTGACTTCTGTGAGCTGTATGAGAATGAAGGATCTAGTAGTATTTTTGCATTCACGAAATGTCTCAAGGATCCAGTAATTTTGCATCACAAAAGTAAAGAATATATTTCGATCAACATAGTTTAAAATCATGGCCAGCTTCTGGCCGACACTATATATATATATGAGTAACATACATATGCAATTATTAAATTCGAAGTAATGTATTCGTTATCAAACACTACAGTCTACAAGTCAATCTATTTAATATATTGCTTTGGTTGTGAACTACAGTTTTGTGCCTTCGGTATTGATTTCCGAATTTCTTGAGATGAAAGAGAAAAAGAATGTAATCATCATTTTAAATGTTAGACCACTATTCATTTCCATTTCAACGCTGAAAGATCAGAAACATACATATCAAGTTTAAAACTTGATTTGACACCTAACGATCTGTCAGAGACTTCCCATTCCTCGTTGGATGGCGCCTTAAATCTGTAATTTTTCCATTTGGAGGTCATCTTATGTTTCTGGGTGGGCTCTTACACTTTTGTAAGGGCCTGTTGAAATGGTTATTACACATGGGAAGGCCCTCAGATGGGTGTATTACCAGTCGTCACCTTGGGCAGCAGTCTTATTCTAGTAATGCCCACATCTTACCTCCCACATAACTTATTAATAAAGTGTTGCCACAATTTTTATTGGAAAAACAATGGAAAGTGATTTTGTAATAGTAGATCTAACAACATATCAAAAGCTTGTGGAACACATTGAGGCAAGCACTAAATCGGCTTGATGCAGGACAATGCTCAATAGAAAAAATATTCAAAAATATTTTTTGACCATGTTCAAACAATCATTAGTAGTTGAACTATTTTTCTTGCACTATATTTCAAGGCAAAAAAGATGCAATGGTTAGAATCTTCCAAACCAAAGGTCCGGGGTTCAATCTTTCTCTCAAATTCTCCTTTTCTTTCATGGACAAACCAGATTATTAGAAAATGTTTAGCCTTGGGTGACTTTTTCAATCTAGTTGTCCCCAGGAGTTACAACTTTTGTTCAGATAAGGTGACTAAGTGGTAGCCCAGTGGAAAATGCACCCAAGTTGCCATGGGGAAAAACCCCATCCAAGTTCCCTTGGAACTTGGGCCCAACACATGGTTCCCTAAGGAGAATCCACCCATTCAGTTTCAGCATTTCAAGTATGGGAGGTGGCCAGGACACCTGCACCTCTTCTATTCAAAAGTTCGACAATGCTGAAAATTTGTATTGAGTTCCCTTTTATTAGCAAAAAATTCCCTTCTAATAAGCTCTAATGTGCCAAACTGTTTTGTGGTATATCAACGTATCTAAGATATTCATAGATTTCCAACAGCACAGAGTTTGACCAAGGGCCAAACCCAATGTTATGTTACACACCAAATAGAATGACCACTAGAAGTAATACATAGTAATTTGCAAGTGTGGTCATAGGGGCCTAATTATGTGGACAGAGGGCCACAGTTTAGAAATGACTTACTGTCAATGGATGTCCTAATCCAGACATCTATTGACAATAAGTCTTTTCTAAACCATGCCTCTTCTGAGATGTCACATCTGCTAAGGGCAGAATGATTTGTGCATAAAAAGAACCCACAAAACTTTGATGGTGACTGAAGCTGATGGACTAGACAATGGGCCGCTTGTGGCCAATGCTGCTAGGCGAGCAGTCTCTAGGTGAGCCTGGCGGCCCTAAGCCTGGCAAAATCAGCTATGGAATAGTAGACAAACCCAGCTTGTGTTAAGGCCTGGCCCATTCATGTTCGCCCAGTAAGAATTTGGTACCTGAGGTAATTTTTGAGAATTTTGAATATTTATAATAAAATGTTCTTTTGTCCAAGAAACATCTCAGGTAAGCTTAGATTTACGTGTATTTACATATGGTTGTTCACACACATAGGGTTTACCAATTGTCCCAACTGTCCTCGGGTGCAATTGTCCATGAATATTTAACCTTGGGTCATTGATATTTTTGTATATCATATTTTTGTCATGCAATATGTATATTATTTCTTTTAATTTTTTAATTATTGTTTTTCATCCCTCTCTTTGGGTTTGGTAATTGAACTCTACCCTAGCTCAACCTTGTGTCTAAGAAGCCTAGGGCTTAGTCCAAAAGCCTAGACCAAGCCTAGCCTATGTACAAGAAGGTTTGGCTCTCATTTCTAATAAGCCTAGCCTAGTCCAAGAAGTGTAGCCCAAGCTTGCCCTATGTTCAAGAGGCTTGGGCCCATGTTCAGAAAGCTTGTGTTGATTTGGCCCTATGTCCAATAGTCCAAGACCTCATCAAATAGACCTAGATTAGGTCATGTCCCAATGTTTTAGAAGTTGAGCCCAAGTTCAAGAGGCCTAGGCCAATTGGACACACATGTCAAGAATGCCCATGCCCAAGTATAAGGGGCTTGAGTTGGCTTAGCCTCTTGTCAAGAAACCTAGGTTGGGGTGCAAGAGGCTTGAGTTGCCCTAGGCACATTTCCATGTCCAAGAACTTGTTGGCCTTAGAGCCAAAGGTTTGAACTAGTGTTGGGCAAATATTTATTTTCATAACAAATTGGTAAATCTCAATATTCTAATATTGTTTCAATTGCATTTTCTCTATTCTTGTACATATTCAATTTTAGTTATCCAAAATTTGTATTAAAAATCCAAGAATTTTTAAAAATGTTTCAACAACAACATTTCTCAGAGCCCAAGTATCTACACAATTTTGAATTTGTCACAATGTTGCCACAATTTACTATTCGTATTAGTATGAAGAAAAGAAAACAAATCTTGTACAACAACTAAAAAAAACAAAAGATCCAAGTTCATAGTTCCACAACTTGCGTTTCCTAAAAAATTCTTCTATCCATAATTATTGTTTTCTATACTCCTAGTATTGAACATCCCCAAAAAAAATTAGTTAGGACAAACCTTTTTAAATATATATATAAAGCTTCCTTAATCCTCAACTTTCCCACCTAAGCACCATTTGAACTCCACCTCAACAAATCCTAATCTCACTTACCCTGTATTTTTTGAACCTACCCTCTCCAATTTGTCTCATAATAGATATTATAGTGCCTACTCCCTATGTTTATTTGGTTTGATTATTACAATACAATCTTGCCCTTAATGGCACCCCCCCCCCTTTTACTTTGGATTCCATCTTCAAAATCATGTTAAAGATATTTGGACTAAAAAAAACCTAGAAGCTATAGAATAAACCATCCCTTATTCATGTTTACTATGTAGTTGTCTGCTTTGCAACTGTATTTTGTGGTTCTATAGATTGCTAATCCTTCGTTACACGAATTTCCTTAGTCTTTGGAGTTTATTACAATTGTTCTTATTGTTGTACTTCTATAATGGTCTATGTATGGCCATTATCTCCCTCCTCCTATGTAGTTACTACTATTGCAATTGTTGCAACAAATGGGGTAGTTAAAAAGACATCCACAATTGTAACATAGTCTAATGACTTTATGTGAACAAATACTTGCTATGCTTCTAATTTTATTGAGATTTTTGTTGAAACCCGTTTTTCAACTTGTGTTGTAACATGTTCATCCATAACCTCTTCTATAGTATCCCTTTTTCCCTTGATTATTTCATATAACTGCATTTGTTATTTTAGAGTGACCTTCTGACGCACTCCCAAGTCCCGGGTTGAACCCACTTGAGGGTTGAACTATGTGTAGTTGCGGAAAGTTGGGACTCGGAAGGTGCTCCCGACTTCCAGCACTTTCCAGCACTATAGAGGGGTAGAGGGGCGTGTTAGAAGTCTCGAGATTAGATTAAGAAGAGGGACTAGAAGATCAAGCTTGAATTTGCATTCAAAACAAACCACAAAGTGGTTAGTTCACATTCGGGAACACCCTTGGGTGTTGGGACAAGCCACGGGCACTTTGACTCACAAGACTCACCATGGCCCGGACTCGGGGGAAGCCACCACCTTCCCCCATATAGTATTCTCTGCACCACTCCACGGGGACTACATCTGAATGGCACATTTTCCCGGGACTCCCAAGTTGGAGTCCCGAAATTGTCCCCAGTGGAGTCCTGGGACTTTGGGAGCTCATAACTCTTGACTGCGTGGTTTGATCTCGACAAGTTTTAAACAAAAGTTGTAGCCCTTGTCGAGATCTTTCCAACGACATCTTGCACTCTCAATTCGGAGTTTGAGAAGAGGTCGATTCTTGACTTATAGTGGTCGGGAGTCAAACTGCCAATTTGACTCCCGGCCCTTCTTTTGCCCATAACTTGGGCTGCAGATGTTTAAATGACCAATGCGAGGGCATTTTAGACATCTAGACTTCAAAACCTTTTCAATGACACCAAGAACACCCCAAATGAAAGGTGTTTTGGCCCCTTCTGTTGAACTCTAAACATTCGGGAGTCCCGGAGATCCCCAAATGCCCAACTTTGGGAGTGGGAGTTTCATCCTCCCACTTCACCCAAAGTGGGGTTGCGACACCTTCTTTTAATTCACCATAAGAAGCTCCATATATAATAGGTTCAATTATTTTTTCTTAACTTGAAGTGTCTTTTGAATTTGAACTTTAGTTACACGGATGTGATGTTGTAAATCTTGAACCTCTTGTTGTGTAACTATAGTTTTACCCTCCAACTATTGTTTTTCTCCTTCATTCTTTTCACACAACAATTTGAGTCCTGACAATTCAATTCTGGTCTACTCCATCTTCCTATTGTAGTTTGCTACATGCTCGAACAATTTTGTAATTTATAAATCCTCTTTTGCCTCCTGATGCAATGAACCTTTTTTGTGTGGGGATTGAAAAACTAGATATGTTTCTACATATGGCCCCACACTCCAATATTTGCCAAATTATCCCCTGATTCATACACCTTTGCTAAAAATGATGGTTTACCTTCTTGATTTATAGTTGGTTCTATGGATTATAATTGCCCCTCTTATTGATGATGTTGTGGAGATGACAAACGTGATGGAAACCATTTAGCTAGATTTCTTTTTGGAGATATAGATCTTTGCCTTTGGTGCTCTTGTGGTACATCTTGATTTCCAGGTGTTAGAATATGGTGAACAACTTGACCCTTCGAATGTGGTTCATGTTTGGCCACTTCTTTTGGGTTTGGAATCTCTATAATTCTTGCAGGTCGTTGTGCCTTCTCCTAAGGTTGTTGTGGTCATGGTATGGTATGGGATGTTAGGACTTCTAGGTTGAGAATTGTTCTTCGCATTTGTTTCCTTTCATCATCAGAGGTTTCTCCTTCTCTTCCTCTTTCCTTTGAATCCATTATATTACTTTACTCCCTAGCCCACATTTGTCTTGGTGATCTACTAGGAACATAATTTAAAGTTGCAAGAATTGGAGAGGTTGGTTTGCAAGAATTGTTTCAAATAGAAGCATGTGGAGATAGGAATGGATAGAGATGACTGCCACTTTTGTCAAGTAACAGTTTTCAAATTTTGTAAACTACATGAGAGAAATGCATGAGATCACTACCATTTTATCTATTGTAATTTACACTCATGGGGATTAGATCTTCAGGATGCCTAGGTTCTTATGGGAGATGCATTATTGTGAATAAGGGGATGGTTTTTTTGTTTGTTGAAGATTTGAAGCAACATAAGATCAAGTTGCAAAAGAAAGGGAGATAATGAATCAAAATGTGTTGTTCATTGTTGGTATTCATGATGAGTGTGATTATTCCAAAACACTTTGTGCGGGTGATTGTCATAAAGGTCCCTACATGACCAATTGTGTTCATTGTTTGTGGTTTACTTTCACATGTTTGTTGTGGAGTTTTTATTTACAATCAAATAAAATTCCAGGGTGAAAGCACACTACGGTGACCCCCTTGTGTTGTCACATTGTATTTGTTTTTGGGTGGTCATTTTTTGAACCTAAACCATGTCAAAACTACAAAAGATTTTCACAATGTTTTTGCATATTATGGTAAATCATAACCCAAAAAAAAGAATGAAAAAAATTTAATCATTTTCTCTTTATATTATGGTGGATTGGAGTATATTTGCATGAAAAAATACATGTCACAACACTTTAAAAAATGCAAATATATTCCAAAAATGATTGAAATGATTTTTAACTTTCATGAAAATTATAGTAGTTTTTTCACGTCATTTCACATAATTTAAACCAAATTTGTGAACCATTTGAAAAGTTTGATATTTTCATGTCATAACACTAGAAGAAAAAAGGCCAATATGTGACCATCACATTTACAACTACCTGCAACTATTTGGTCTTTGCAACTAAATTTTTGTTATCTACGACTATTCTGACATTGTGCTGACATCAATCAAGTCATCTTCGATTAACCTGCGACTAGTTTGCGACTATTTTTATTTCCATCTATATATGGGTTGGATTTATCAGCCAACAGTAGTCATTTAAAGTCCCATTTAGTCGTAAGCGAAATGGTGCTTAGTCACAGTTGGCGTATGTCTATATGTAAAATATTGTATTGTATGGTTTTTTAATGAAAGTGTTATACAAAGGTGTAAAATACGAATTTGTACATATTCATAATATTCATATGATAAATTAAAATTAAATTCCTTGAATTTAGTGGAAATGTGGTTTGTGGACTAAATTAGTCATTTATCCAGCTTTTTCCAACAAGCCATATATTTTGTTTTATCCCCTGATGGCCGTATACAAATAGCCAAACAAGGTGGAATATTTAATTCACATAACTGATTTTCTACTTAATCATGCATGTGTTGCCAAAATTGGCTAATGCTTCTTATGGATGGTGACCAACATCATTTTTTATGTTGGATAATTTTGGAAATATCGAAAAATGGCTTGAATTTGATGAAAATACAATCAAGGTGCTTACACACCCAACATTGTAGACTTACGGGAACACACTTACTTGAGGTATAAGTTCCTTTTTACACTCTCATGACATATATATTTAAACCATATACACACTCAACACTGGTCCAAACCCAATTAATTCTGAAAGATGTTCTAACATTGTCCTGTTCAAAGTTCATGCCAAAGGAAAGCCTTTGAAAGTCCCATCTTTCATGTTATGAGACTCCAAAACATTGGGCATTCAAATTTTCAGGTACTTCGCGATACTTGATGCACAACAATGGAAAAAGAGCAGGAGATTTCGAGTGATAACTATTGAGTATGACGAACTTCGACCTCGTGAAGTTGGACTTGATCATCACAGAAGAAACACCAGTAGAAGCAGCTCCCCTTTCCTTGGCTTGCAAGCTTCAGATATCGGTACTGAGCTCGAAGGAGGAGTAAGAAGGCAGGTAACGCTTACAAGTTCCGAGGAGAAGATACTCGGAATTTTGAAAGCTTTGGAAAAGGAAGAAGGAGCTCCCTTTCGTCTTCAACACGCACAACAGCGGACGATCCATGACAGTCGGTTGTTTGCGGATCGCAGCAGGGAAACGAATGAGCGTAGAAAAATAATAAGAAGACGTTGTTAAGTACTACAACACAGCGGATGCAAATTGTGATTGTTGCTGCGATGCTACTTCTTATTCCTCCAGCAGTAACTCCTCCTATTGCAATTGCATCGCCTGACGCCAGCTCCGTAGACTCCTGCTACCACCATAATACACCTCCCTTTTCCTGTCTTTCAACTCCCCATCTGGAGCACTTTACGCAACACCAGCGCCCAAAGCTCCTAGTTTAAGGTTTAAGGTTTAGGACTACTAGGATTTGATGCCACCATATCAGGTCTCTCTCGCACTCTCTTTTTCTCTTTCTCTTTCCCTCCTGCTCACTCCTGACTATGACCTATACCAGAGGAACAAACAAGGGGGTGGGAATTTTTTGATGTAATTTGTGAAACTGAATCTTGGGTGTTGTTTTCAGTCTAATTGTTGCAAGGTTTGCCTATGAGAGTAGCAATTTGAGAAATTGGGAGTTTTAAGTGTTGATGGATTTTTTTCATTGCATGAATGTTCAAATAGGGCATTAAGCTTGAGGATGTGGAAATACTCCGGGTGCTATTTGGTTTGTTTCTAACCTACCAGTCCAATTTAATATTTCTGGACTTCACTGTTTGTTGACAGTACTTTTGTGATGGAACCTTTTTTACACATCATCAGTGAAAGACTCTTGGGAAAAAACAATTAAGCAAAAATGGTGTAATGAGTTACCTAACCAATTTGATGTTGTTACTGGAACAAGTTTTGAGCACGGGTTGTTTTTTATTTTTCTCTCTTTGTGCAGCTCATTGCCACCAGCATTCGATCGGATCTTGCAGGTTGGTGATGCAAGCGGCATCCAATCACCCATTTCCTTTGGTGGGTTTGCAGCTATTACATGGCATTTGAGCCGCTTGTCCAGTGGTATAACATTTTCCCTTCTCCTTCTTCAGGGTTTAGGGTTCAGCATATGCATAATTCTTGTGCACTCTTTTTTCTAAGCTCAAAAATTAGTTGAATGACGTGAAGTAAATGAATTTGTATCTGACTGATGCAGGATCCATGGATGCATTGGAGAGTGATCTCTTGGACAAAGAAAATCTGGCTCTTCTTAATCCATATCTGGTGGGTCTTTGATCTGTTTTATTTCATTGCCCATGTTTTGTTTTCTCAGCTTGAGAAGGGGAGATTGAAGCTAAAACCTGCTATTTGATGCTCTTGTGGTTTTCAACCAAACTTGATCGGAGTGTGGATGTATTAGCCAGTTATGTCTATGCTGCTTGACATCGATTGATCTCCAGATTTCATCAACAACGTGTTTTCAATTAACTTCCAATGTATGGAGGTGAGTCAAAACAAGTCTTAATTGTTCCTGTTTTTATTACAGATATGGGTATCAATGTGAACACCCTCAAATTTTTTGCTTGTGTTTGTACTTTTGTTGCATTGCTCATTGCGTTGGTAGTGGGTAGTCATGGCAGCTTGTCACTAATATTTGTGATGAAGGTGATGGTCTGACACTTTGCAAGTGAGTGACCCCTCATGATAAGTTATGAGTGCACTCATTTTAATTACCTCCAAATTGTTGTTGTTGTGGAGATTTTTCTACAATTTCATAGTTATGCCTGCTAGTTGGTTAGTGATGTTGTGTGAAGCTCTCCTCTTGGGAAGCA
Organism: Sphagnum tenellum; assembly: GCA_963921925.1. Classification (NCBI taxonomy): domain Eukaryota; kingdom Viridiplantae; phylum Streptophyta; class Sphagnopsida; order Sphagnales; family Sphagnaceae; genus Sphagnum; species Sphagnum tenellum. Next base: position 2,220,734 of record OY998159.1, read on the forward strand.
ACTAGTCTAAATTCTCATGTTGTGTTTTTGAAATGTTGCAGGTTTAGGGCAATGGGAGGTTGGGCAAGTAGAGCTGCGCAGGGAGGAGTTTGATATCCTTACAGTTGTGAGATTCTTGTATGGGGCTTGAAGGATTTATTGGAGCAAAAGCAGATTACTTTCAACATGACTATTGATGACATGACAAATAAGCTTCTTACATCACATCATGTGGTAGGAGACAAGCAACGCCTTGTGCAAACATTAGGTGGAGTATCTACTCTCAGATTACAACCCACACTTCAGTGGCAAAAATGGTAATGAATATGAATTGACCATAGATAATTAGCTATTTAATTTGTAATTCCAAGTGGAGTTAGCTATATGTATCCCATTTTTTTCAAGGTCAGTAAGGGGTACAAGCCCTAGGTGTTCATGTTTATTGATGTGATTTCAGAGGTATTGGTGTAGGATGGGATTGAGTGCTCAGCCTGTGGCACATCCCGTGGGTGTTAATGAAGAAGAAAAAGGAATGCTTAGTGCGAAAGCAAGTTGGTCATTTGTGAGCACCTCGCCTGCGGTTGCATCAGTTCATCCCATTGAGGAGATTGATGATATGGATCTTCCTTTCTTTCATGACAATGATTTTCCTTCATTTCATATTAAGAGGCTGCGCAATCTTCGGTTTTGAATTGCAACAAACGGGAATAATGGCAACTTGTTATCAAAACAATTGAATAATACTAAAGAATAAGAATTCTCATGATGCTCAAGTAGTACTACTGTTGTTGTTGTTGAACAAGGAGGAGCTGCAATTTGTTGCAATCATACAACAACAGCTCCAAAAGGAGATGATGATAGGAAAAAGTTAATGCAGCGGGAGAACTTGCAGAAGCTTTCTGATGAAGTTGTAGTAGCTAATGTAGTGCCTTAGCACATGACAGCATTGGTGTCGGATAATCTTCTTTGAGATGGTAAATTGGGAGTGATGAGCAGTAGAATACCACAAGAGCAGGGTGATGCATCTTTTGATGAGAATCCACCAACAAGAAGAGATTTGCCTACAGAAGCCTCAAAAAATGCTACTGAGGAAGCTGAAGAAATAGCTAAAACTGAAGCTCTCATTGTTGGATTGCATGAAGCACCAAAGCCCACAAGTCTTGTGACTGCAAACTTGCAGAAAGAGACGGACATGACAGCTGCTGCTTCAAATGAGTCATCTGCTGCCAAAGGTGAAACAGCGGTTCCTTTTGCACATGATCTAATAACAAGCACATTAGATGAGATAGAGGCTTCACATGTACATGCAACCAAAGAAGAAGAAGAAGAAGCAATAAAGGTACATACAATCCCTAGATCAATCAAGGATGCAATAAAGGATGTATCCCTTCCAGATCCACAAGATCTAGAGGAAGAAGAATCACCAAACAAACATGATGAGTTTCTTGCTCATGGAAAGCAAGGAGAATCAGCAACAGCAAATGACAATGAATTTCTGGTTGGCCATTATTACACCACACCAAATGGAAACATTCCAGACCCATCAAACAGTGATGACAAATCAAGTCAAGGGCGTGATTCTGTGAGTAGTTTTGTTACAATTCATACCAAAAGTGATGGTGATTCATCAATGTTGTGTGAGAGATCTTTTGTCTCAGATGTGGTGGAGGTAGAGGAACAACTGAACTTTATAACAACCATCAGACCAGGTAGTCCCAAGCCTGAAGTAAACTTGATGATGGGTGTGATTTGGCATGGTAGGTCTGTCATGTAGACTGGGTTTTATTCTTGATCCTGTGGCATAATTTGGATTTGTATGTAGCTAACACCATCATGGGGTTGCACACAGTGACACATGCTATGATGGGACACCCAGAAGGAGTAGCCCTACTATAGAGTTGGCCTCTAAATTCAGTCATTGGGTGGGCTGACTATTTACTTCCCATAGATTTGTACTAAGAAAATTCTTTCAATGTTGGGCCCAAACATGTGATTTGTGGCAATTTGCGCAGGAATGGACGATGGCACTAGACCCTGGTTGGTTTGTCTGATGTTAAGCAGTAGGAATGTTGTTTGGAGTATTGTTGATCATGGCAACAATGGTGCAGGTCAAGGAGCATTTAGAGGTAGCAAGAAGACCCATGAGAGCGTGGATGTGGTTGTAGCCGAATGTAGCAGTTTAGGCACTACCAAGTTTTGAATATATTTACTTACATTGGAAGATGTGGGCTAAGATTGGGTTGCTACACCAGGGACCTAGCATGGAGAAAGGTGAACTCAATGTTATGTATGTCCAATTGTTCCCCAGTGATCCCATGTGGGCTGTTCAAATGCTTGGAATAGTTCATGTGTAATTGGACTGATGAGTGTAAGAACTTGTAACCCATTGCCATAGTAATAAAATCTATCCTGGTTTTGGTGGGAGGCCAAGCAAATTAGCATGTCAAGCTTAAACTATCAAATTCTTATGTAATTTTACCTTGGGTGCTTAAATTTTTGGGATTGTAGGCAATTTATAAATGCTCCTAGCTACCACTAGGTTTCAAAACTCAATTAAAGTATATATTGTGTTTATTATAAATATTAAGCAAAGCCATAAACGCTTAGGATCTACTGTGTGCAACATGAAATTGGACGACAAAAAAAATCATGCATTATCTGTAAATAAATGCATTATTTAAAACTAAAATAAGAAACTAATTGCCACATGTCATAATCGTTATGAGTAAAATCGAACGGTCCATATATATTGCAATTATTTAATAATATAGTAAATACCATATTAAAAGCTACGTGTCATAATCCTAGTGCTTGAATCGGACGGGTAGTATTATTAAATGTCATGAAGAATTTTTAAATCAAATATCCAATATACCACGTGGTCTCTATGCATTAGTGGAAAATAATAACCAAAATAATTGTTGAATACTGGCACCACATATACACTCGTATTTTGTCATGAACTGGTATTTATACGCTGAATAGTTTCCATCCAACCTCGTTGTCACCTACGACTAAGGACGACTGCGACTTGTCCAACGCAACTACACAACTTTTAGTTGTAGATGTTGCCTGCGACTAAAAAACAATCACAAGGAACAATCGAAAAAGTCTACTTTTCTTCTAGTGTAAATGGGTTTTTTTATGGTCCTAATCATAAGTTTGTTGTAAATTGACATTTTCACAAACAATCACTTGCAAATGGAATGTGACAAGTGTTTTTGAGGTGGGTTTATTTTTAGATTTATTTAAATTTATTTAAAAATTTTATTAATGAAATTAACCACTCTAAAATAGTTTGAAATGATAAAACGAGGTCATATTATACTATGTACATAGAAACATGCCCATGGTTTTTTTTTATACATTAATTATTATAAATTTTTTTTCAAGTAATAGTGGATAACATTAATTTTATGAAAATTTAAAACCAAAACACCAAAATTTAAACTCAAAATTAAATGGACTACAATTTGTGAAATTCATACAAAATAAACCTTTAGTAGCAAATGGAAGTGTGCTCCAAAGGGGGTCATTGTTGTGTGCTTTCACCCTCCAAGCATAATTAAAACATGCCAAAAGTAATTATGGATTACATCAAGGATTATGATGGAAGAACACTTAAGGAATGATCACATTGGTCCAAAACTACCATACATGATGTGGTGTATACTTTCCATGATCTATTGCCACCACTAACTAGGTCTCTTGTGTTTCTCTCATGAAACTTCAACAAATTATTTTTTATGGATGTTAAAAATTATGATTTCATGTTGGTACCAAAAACACCTTTGATACATGTGTGTTGTTGATGCCTCATAGTTGAACGATTTGATTGTGATTGAGAAAATATATGAACAGTCTAAATAAAATCGAAACAAATTCTTGTTGTTCATTGCTTTGCATATATGTTCAGCAATCATGTTTTGCATGAAATTAAGCCATTGGTCAAGGTTCTTATGTAATTTCCATATTCTCCATTAATTGCAAAAGGATGTGAGAATGCAATGGAGGCATGTACTTGCTGAGGAGATTATGGGTGTTAGTGAGTCCATTTTGGTATATAATTTCTTCAAATACTTAGGGCATCATGCATAACTTTTTGCTCTCCCATTGCTAGTTTATCAAATTTCTTGAAAGAAAAGTAATTTTTGGCATCTAGTTTCAAAAAAAAAAGCTTCATGAGAAAGTATGATTATAAACAATTTTAGCATGAATTCAATATTGGGCATTGTTATGAAAAAAACTTGTGACAACTCTCAAATACAAGATTGCAAGCACCCCAATACTTGAAGAGCTTAAATCTTGTGCCATTCATCTTTTTGCATGCAAAACATGACAGTCATTTGAAGTACCATGTAGAACTATTGGGCATAACAAACCAACCATGGCTAGACTTCCCTTGGCACATCAACTAGGAATTGATCAAAAATCACATAAAAAATCCAAATGATATGGTAGGGAAAGTTATTGTTGGAAATTGTGGCACTAACTCCTTCACAAAATGCTCAAGACTAATTTTGGGTTGGTATTGTTAAGATTAATTTGCTTTAGATTATCTTTGGTGATTATGGCTTTTTGGGTGCTTTGGGAGTCCAAGATACTTCCATAAGCTTTGATTGCTTGGAAATACATGAATTTATAGTCAATAATGTGAACCTAAATTTGCTCATCAAAATTAGAATTTTAGTTCTCAATGAAAAGGCATTAAGTGTGTACAATTAATTTGAATGTTTGTCATGTTCCATCTATAGCCAAGTACATAGGCTCTCAACATCAATTTGCCATACAACAATTGATCATGATGGATGGGTCCCAATAGGTAACAACATGTAGTTGAGGACCCATTCATTTGACCAACAACTAATATTATAATGCATGATGGGTAGTAGCTAACTAATGGTAGAAATGACTCCAAGAGGGAACAAAAAACTTGTTGGTCTAAAAGTGCACAATTTGTTGGGGCTTTTAGGCATTGTAGCAACCATCCTACAAGTAAGCATACATCTAGTGCACTAAATTTGCTTCAAATGCATCAACTATCAAAATCCAACAACCAAAAAAAATACTACCTACCTAAGGTGAAAGCATAGTAAAGTGTATAAATAAAAGTACTTGCTAGTCTACTTGTCAAGTGAACAAAAAGTAGGATAAAAAACCCATCACAAAATTATTATACATTCAATCTTTTTAGTTGAAAGATAAATAATAAGATACTTCTTCATTATTATGCATTAAATTTTTAATTTTTCATTGTAATAGATTTTTCTAAATGCAAGTAACTTTTAAAACCTACTTTTTACAGTGTAAGATTTGATTCAAGTATGTGTCAAATATATTCTACCAAAAAGAAAGTAAATTTGTTTATTGATGATTCCCTTGAATATACAACAATCTATGTTATAACTTCATACATGCTACATTTTCTAATGAAAAAATAGGTTTGAACACCATTTTGACTAATTAATTTCAAATGTACTTATTCCCTGCTTTTATTATTCCAAAGTTTTTGAATGTATAGTTGATTTACAATAAAGCCAATTGAGGGCTCAATAGTTTCAAAATGAAATTTAAGTCAAATTTGAATATACTTTCTTGTGTTTTCATGAAAAATAATTCTTTTTTTAACTTTATTTTTTTGGTCAACTTTTTAAATATACTTTACTATGTTTTCACCCCCTATTAGGTGAATGCAAGATGAGTGGCTCAATATTGGCAAAAATTACATCCCTTATAATTCCATAAAAGATTTTTTTAAATGATTCAAATGGACATGGTTTTTATTTCAAAAAAAATTATTATTATAATATTTGAATAATACATGTTCAATCACCTATAAACCTTCCCAAATCTATGTGAAAACTTGTATTTAATGTAATTGATGTCATTTTTTAATTTGGTTAAACATATGCTTTTGGGACAAAGAAATTGAAAAACAAACAAAAATTGCAACTTGTACAGACTTATAAAATATGGTCAAATTTTAACCATTCAAAGGTCCCTAATTATTAAATGGTTAAGGTTTCAAACAAAACATTTTTCATATGAATTTTTCATCTTGTATTACATCATATAGAGTCCAAATAACAAATTTGGAATATGAATCAATATTACTTTTTCCATTTTGTGATGTTCCAATCAGATGACTAGTCCACATTTTTCAATTTCAAAAATCCATTATTACTAATAAATGATATTCTTATCAATAAATAACCACTTAAATTTTTTTATAATGAAGTTGTTAGTTTAGATCCAAGTCCCAATTAATAGATTCAAAAATATATTAATTACCATATGCATTTGAATAATGGGTGCCTAGGAAAAAAAAATTGTTTTGTTACAAAAGTGACCCATTTGATTGTGTATTTACCCTAGACTTTAGTTTGTTTCTTATGGAAATTTGTGTACCTAAGTATTGAAATTTGGGAATAGCTTCAATCAGTGAAATCAATTGTATAATTTGGTGAATAAGGTAACAAACAAAATCAAATTAAGGGAAAAACTATATATGCCAAGATGGGAAAGAAAACTATTGTAGTTGATAAACATTTGATTGTAGATGTCTTCAAGATTTCCAACAAAGGTTGGAAAGAATAGAAGTAGGCAAACAAGTAAATTGCAAAAGCCATGTTTCAACGTATTACCTTGCCAAGAGTGCATGTAAAGATAGAATAATGGAGTGTTAGTAAAATGAAGCCACCTTATGATATTCGTCTCCCTACACTAATTTAAGTAATTTACCAAAGGGATAAGATTTATTATTTCAATAACATAAATGCAATATCAATCATGACAATTGTGCAAGGAAAGGCAATAGATTAGGTAGACACTTTGATTAAACAACTATAGAAAATTAATGGGATGGACAACCTCCCATATTAAGGTCATGATGGAAACAATCAAGGTTGATCCAAAGAAAGATATTTGTCATTTAACATTAGTTATTGAGATTTTGATGCAACATTTTTTTTTCGACACAACTCAATAGATTCCACTACAAGAGGTACCCATTGGAGTACATGATGCTTTTACCTTAGGGGTCAATAATTCAAAATTGAAAGAATGTCTACAATTAAAGTGAAGAAAATGGGTAGAGGATCGGCACTTGAAGATGGAGTGCCCACTTATTGTGCACAAATAAGGTAATGGTCAAATGCAAAGTCAAGAAGGTGTTGAATTGTACCATTTAACATTATAAAAAGCTCATAAGCTTGCTAATGTCACTTTATGGGGTTGCCAATTACTTCTTAGCATTATAGACCTACTTCCATCAATCATTGTGCAATTTCCAATTATGTTGGATCACTAGTTTTGCACTCCAATAGGATGTAGAAGTTTAAGAACAATACCACCATGTTCTAATTCATAATAATAATAGGTTGATGGTCAAAATGAGGGTCTCATTATTGCCAAAGAGATTGGAAATAGATGATCATTGCTTCTCTCTTTCCCTACAACCACATTATCTACAAAATTAAAAACAAACACCACAATCTAAAAGATCAAAAAGCTCTTCACATGCTCACATTAATGTGAAGGATTAGAAATGGTCAACAATAATTTCCATAATTTGCAAAATTAGCACCAACAACAATAAGTGTTTTGTTTAAGCAACAACTATTTAACATTGCAATAATGGATTCACGTATTGTTAGTTGAAGTTAAGGCTCAAAATGAAATTATATAAGAAGCCTTTAAGAGGAACCTTTCAAGATGGGCAACTATTGATGGTTTGTTTGCATACCAAGGAATAAACATAGATTCCTAATCAAATTCAAGATAGATAATAGAAGGAAAGAATGAAAGAAAATAGATGTAATGTACTTAACTTTGCTACCTTCTTAATCATGTTCTATTAGCATTGTTGTTTGTTCTACTTGTTGGCTTGCTCTTTGCTAGGTTTGATTACATAATGTAGTTTTTTGTAAGCAAAGAATTACAACCTAAAACTACCATCATCAACCACTAAAAGCTTCAAGTTGTAGTCGCTTTCAATTTGAAAACTAGAAATATGTGTTTTAACAACTCGAGCTTCAATGTGTTTTTGAAAGCTCTAACACTTGAACCCTGAACATTGTTAACTGGATGCTTGAGTTATGTGGGAGGTTCTACACAAATTGGTAAGTATATGACACAACCTTCTAGCTTTGGATTATGAAATTATAACTCAATCCCCTATAATATTTCATTTTCATGAAGTCACATGTTGTTCTTTGTGATGAAAGTGACACATTGTGAGTGATTCAAATATGTAGTTATAGTTGTGCCTTCATTTTGTTGTGTATTTGTGGACATCCTCTTTTGTTTCCATCTCTTTTACAAATCCTGTGAAGTTTGGCCTCCTTGGAATACAAGCTTACATCTCATATGTTGTTAGCACTAAGGTATGCAAATCTATGTGTGTGTGTGTGTGTGTGTGTTTTTCTCCTAATCAGTTTCTTCAACACCTTACAGTAAATCCAATATCATACTTAGCATTTGTATGTTTTATTGATAGCCTATTTCTATGTTCTCTTGGTTTCATTTGAGCTTTTCTAAAGTTAAAGTCGCCTAATGAAATTGATGTGCATTCTTCAAGTTGTGCACACTCTCTCTTTGGTCCTTGGATCATAATAATGTTTTCACCCCTAAATGTCAAGACAATATCCAAGTTAAACATTAAAAAGCAGATAGAAATGGTCCACCTTGACATTTAGGGTTTCAATTTATTTGTTATGCCAAATTATATGTACATTCCTCCTTAAATCATGTGTCTTTCTCTTCTTCATTAATGTACATTCTTTCTTGTAGTCTTTCTCTTCCTCCTATGAACCTATTTTCCATCTATTGTCCATTACCATTTTCAACACTACAAGAAATCACAACTTTTTTCACCAAGAATTTTGGTGAAGAAAAGCCCCCATATGGTTTTTTTGCCCCAATGTCCAACTTGACCAAAATGCCACTTTGGACGAGTTGATTTAAACCCGACTGTTTTGACTAGGTCTTTTTGGTTGGTTTTTTTTTATTGAACCACTATGACAATAATATAATTTGGGTAGCAACCAAAAATAAAATTTATTTAAATTAATATGAAAATATTCATTAATTAGTTAATTGCCTTACCTACCTTACCTACCTTACCTACCCACCTACCTAATTAATAATCCTAGTAATTAATGCCAAAAAATGTTTATTTATTTACCTAGCAACCCTATGTCCTAGGCCTAGGCTAGGCCACCTAGCTTAACCACATGTGCTAGACCAAGCCACTTAGGCTAGGTGGTCTAGTAGCTTTTACAACTTAAGTTACCTAATTAAGTCACCTAAGTAGTCAAGGTAGCCTAGGTTGCAAGTGTGGGGACTTAAAGTCCTCACCTTCACATTGAAGAATCAAATCCCTAACCATTGCACCACCAATTCATAAGGTGATTTTCTTGAACAACATATTTGTAATGAACATAATATTGAACCAACATATTGTAATCAACTTCCATGAATTTTTTGCAACATGCATATTATACTAAATGAACTTAAATTTTTTTACACTACTTACATAAATAAGTAGGTTATAGGTAGGGTAGCCTAAATAGGTAGAAGGTACCTATTAATAAATGCATGTACCTAGGTAACATGTAGGTTATAATTTACTAGGCCTTATAGGTACTTACTAACCTATTAATAGGCCTAGCCTAGGCATACTAAATAGGTAGCCTAACCTATTAACTAGATTTAGGTTTAAGCTACATACTTAATAGGTGAAGCTACCTACCTAGTAGGCCTAGGTGGCGTAACCTAGGTTAACTACATACCTAGTAGGCCTATGTAACCTAAATTAAGCTACATACCTACTTAGTAGGTTCAAGGAGTCTAAGTTAAGCTATGTACCTACCTAGTAGGCCTAGGTGGCTTAGCTTATCAAATACATATCCAATAGGCTTAAAGAACTTAAGTTAAGTTATGTATCTACCTAATAGGCCTAGGTGGTATAGGAATTAGGCTACCTACCTTATAGGACTAAATGGCCTAAGTTAAGTTACATATCCAGTAGGCCTAAGTGGCTTAAATTAGGATACCTACTTAGTAGCTAGGTTTAGGTGGCCTAGGCTACTAACCTAGTTAATAGGATCAGCTACCTATAGGTATTTAATAATTTTTTAAAAAATGATTGATGAATCACTATAAATTATAATTAAATTAAGAACATCAATGATTAATAATTGATTATTTCATAAGAATTATTAAACATTAAATAATAATTATTTATTATTAATTTATAATTATTCAATATAAATGGCTGATTATTAAATATTAAACATTATATAATAATATTTTACTATTAATTACTTAATATTGGTTATTTAATATAAATTAATAATTAACAATTAATATATAACAAATTATTATTAACTAAAAAATTAGTTTAAAATAGTCATTTATCAATTATTATTTATAATTATATATTAAGTATTATTAATTATTATAAATTACCATCAAATATTAGGAAAAAAAATTGATAAAACTAATAATTTGATAATAATAATTAATTATTTAAATAGTTGATGGATAAATTAACTATTGGTTATTAATTGACATTTATTTGGTGACTAATTAAGTATATAAATTATTAATCATAAATTATTGAGTATTAAATATCAATTATTAATATTAACTAATTAATAGATTAAGTTTAAATACTTATATGTGCCTAAAGGTAGCATGTAAGTAGCCTATTAAACTTTATAAATAATTACTAGATATAATATGCTTAATCTAAGGCCTACTAACTATGAACTTAGGTTTGGTATGTACCTTGTGCAAAGTAAACTTGTAGGTTAAATAACCAAATTAGTATGATTGATTTAAATAAGTGTTAAAATCAAAATGGCCAATTTGACTTATTGTAAATCACAATGGCCATTAAATATGGCCAATTTGATTAAACCTCAATCATCTTGATGGACCTATGGCCTTTTATACTAAATGTTTGGTTTGTCACATGGTCCAAAAGGTCATTTTAGTCAAATGACTTAGTCAAAAATAATTCGTGTCTTTCATGCCCCAAGCTTTTAATCAAAACGACCATCCCCCTTGGTTAATCAAATTAGACCTTTTGAAAAGTCATGTTTTCTTGTAATGCAAGGAATTTTATTTTTTATTGTTTATCTATCCATAATTCCAATCTTATGCACATTTGTAGTGCAAACTTGATCCTTTCATGGCTCAATTGTGAAGGTCAAACTTTACATTGTTCTTAGAATTTTTAGAATGCATTCATTGTGTTTAGGATGTCTGTTTCAACTCCTAAAAGAAGTGGTTGTGTTGTGTTGTGTAGCCTGATTGATGTAAACAAACATGCAAGAATATTGTGGACCAAATATTATTATTATTAAAAAAATTTAACAATTTTGTATGTAGTTGCATGAGTGATTAGCAAAATGGTATAAAAAATTATGATTCCTCCATTTCCTAATAATAGTGCTATCTATATGTCTATAATCCAATCCTAGAGATTTCTTACATATATCTATTTTTAAGGATCACACATGGTTTCTTTGGTGGTTTTGATAGGGTTCTTTGATTTGTAGATTTTTTTTTATTAATGTAAAGTTCATGGAGGTTTGACATTAATCTTTAAATGTCTTCATGAATTGCATTACTACACATCCACGGTTGCACATGAATGAAAGTTTCAAAAACTTGTTAAATATTGAATATTGTGAAATTCTTTTCATTTTCAAGAATTCTTGTCATTATGCCTTACATATTATGCAAAGACAAGATAAGTTATAGATAAAGTGGACAATTATAATTATGGTAAGCTTTTATGGAAATTCTTAATGCATGTAGACCAACTAATCATGTCTTCACCACTGAAGATCATGTCAATCTTGTTGGCTAGGTATTAATTTTTAAAACCCTAAACCCTTTTGTTCCTACCTTGTTGAATAAATTATTAGACATATATATTATTGGTATACAACAAATGTTTTGTTACCTTCTAATAGTTAATCCATCTTTACAAGTAGGGTTTATAAACTTTATGAATCATATGTTACCATTATCAACATGATGTGCATGACATGCAAAAAACAATTTAGCATGTATGCACCACATGTGCGGGGACTAGTACCTAATTGAGTGCAATTTTTGGGTTGAAGATAATCTATTGGCTTTGGATATGATCTAGCATTGTCTAACAATTGTTAGCTTTTTATACTTGTTGTACTACAAATGCAAAACTTAAGTAAATGAATCCAATGTGGTAAATACATGTATGAAAGACCGTTCGAACACCATACAAAAAGCTTCGTTTGTTCTAAAAGAGGGATGCTAGTGCATCTAACGTAGAAGCTAATTTGTAGAAACTTAAGGAACTATTTGCAAGTTTACTTGGAACTTTAGTGTCACTTGGTATACTTTCCTATCTTACACTAGGTCTTCAAATTAATAATAAACAATCATATAGTCAATACACAAGCCTAGTAACTAGTGAAGATGGCATTGTACAATTATGACCTTTGCAAGGCTATTAACTTCAAGAGTCAAACCAATTTGAAAAGATATCAAATGGGCATGTATTGCAAAGCAACCTACAATAGGACATCAAGGCCATCGACATCTAAAGGGCATAGAGAAAATGAAAATGTTAACGTTTCTATGGATGTTCCAAAATGTCCTACATTTTTAGAACCAAAAAAATTCACATTTTTTCAATTGGATCAAGTATTTATAGGAGTGGAATGGGATTGTTAGAACATGATATCAATAGTTTACTTCAAAGAGTGTTTTTCCATAAGTCATTTCAACTTAATTAGGTGAAAATAATGTCAACAAAATAATGTGAAAAATATGATGTTAAAATGTATTGCAAAGAGGATGGTTAGTGGGAATATGTGGTATAGCCAAAGGCTAAAGATGCACTCCCAATTACTCTTTACTAAAAAAATCCTATTGTGGTTCTTTTAACATTTTTTCTAGCCCTACAAATGTTGGTGGCTTTGATCTTCATCCAAAAAGAATAAGTGGCCAACACGAATGACACTCCATTCTAAGCACTAGCAATTGGTGGAAATCAGTGCAAGAGTATATATTGATTGTCATGGAGGTGTCATTGCCCCTTTGATCTTTTATAATGATGTAAATTCCTCTTTGTCAAACAATGGAAAAGTGAATGGCTATTTTCTACTTTTATCATTGGGCAATATATAGCTTGTGAGTTGAAATCACGAGAAAAGGGACATATGTTGGTCCCTATGTTATCTATGATATCAACATCAAATATTTCCTCCCATCAACGATTGTTAAACATATTTCATGAACAGATTTGAAGAAGATATTTTAATCATTGAAATACTTAAGTTTCAAGTAAGTTGGATCCATGACCATTTTGTGTGGGTTGATAATCTTTATGATGGAATCTTATGAAATGGGATGTGATTAATAATCTTGAAATTTTGGGTGTGCTTGTGTAGGGGGGACCACTATGATTGATTTGTTTGGAATGAACAATTTATGTTTCCATTCTTATATTGTTTTTTTGTCTGATCACCCATAGAGTTGTAAGGTACAATATTTCCACCTCAAGATTATTTCAATGAACAAATTAATCATTGCAACTTTGTCCTAGTTTTATCAATGCAATTAGCTAGACATGTTTCCAAGATGTTGTCCAAATTAATCCTACAACCACAATGGTAATCAAACATGTCATTTTAAATTGTGGAAATTCATAGACAATTGAATGTGTATGAGCTTAATGGAACATCAAAGTAATATCTTTGTTATTTGATGATGAAGGTATAAGGTTTTTGATATTCCAAAAAAATGTTGTGAAGTTAGGAACATATGATAACATGGGCCAATATTGGGAGAATGTTGGTGAAAATTAATCTTGCAAACACAACAATAAACATCCTTGTTATCATTGTCAATTTTGAAAATTCACAATGTGTATGAGTTTACCATATCTTATCTTTCCTATTGCTATGAATCTTATTGTGTCAAGTATTGGCTAGCCCTATTGTTCATTAGACATTACTAATGCAACTATTAAAATTTGGTGACCATGTAGGTAATAGGAACCTACGATAAAAATTTATGCCAATGGTTTTGCAACTCATGCTTTTGTGGCAAAGTAAATCTTAGTGATATTATGCAACCACTAATGTATCATACTAAAACATAATGAAATCATTGCACAAAACAATGAATGAAGCAAATTCACACATTTAAGCCACTGAAATTTCAAAGCAATATTCTTTACACACAATTGAAGTACGTGAATTCATGTTCTCATAGTTCTTTATGTATAATATTTTATTTAGTCTCATGATTGATATTTTAAAAAGTAGGTATATTTGTTTTAGTTCATTTCCAACTTTAAAAAAACATTCAACTAACACAACCAAGAGAATTTGTGTAAATGCAATGTGCATTGTGGGGTTACAACAGAGGTGAGATTGATGTGGAATGCCCATACAAGTGCATTCATGTAGATGCACTACACCAATGAGATCTAGGGATCTTTAAGATTCTAGTGGATGTGTTTTGCATGAATGACAATATTCACAATTGGATTTTACAAAAAAATAGATACTCGCCTCTCAAACATTAAATTGACTTCTTGTGATTAATCATTTTGAATACCTAGTATTAAAAGAGGTGGCTACTTCAGCTCAAATGTTAACTTTGTTGCCTTTGAACATTGAACAAAATGTTATTACGCAATAAGTGTTATTAATAGGTCTTGACTATTTAAATGCAATACGAATTGACATTTTCTAATACATATGAATTCATTTTTTTGGACATGAAAGCCAATTGCAATAATTTAGGGTTTTTCCAAGTATGTTGTAACTAGTGTGAAATTTCTTAAATGATACAAGTTGGCATGCCATGCACATGAATATTTTGAATCCATATTGTTGGAAATGGATGCATTATGCATAAGTAAAAAGCCCTTGAGGTAATGTGAATTTATTACCTTAATTTGAGCTCTTATATCTTTTGATTGTTTTATGGTCATCTATTGTCATCATAATTTGACAATTATCCTATGTTGATTTGTTTTGCTTGTAGGGCCATCACACTTTTCAAGTCAAGTGTGGAGGGAGCACAAAAGTCATCTTTTAACGTTGTGAAAATATACGTTATGAGGCATTTTAATGATTTAGTAAAGCATTTAGGGTCCTTAGATTTGGATATAACAGCAATATGTAATAGCAATGACACATCAACTTGATGAAAATTGTATATAGAAAAAGTAGCTGATGTGATTATACATGCCAAATTTTAAAACACAACTATTGGGAAAATGAGGGACTTGGGTTCCCTATAAGCACATATGCTATGTTTTGCAACATGTGATGTTTTATCGAGACACTGAGGAATTCATTCATCACCCCACATGAAGTTGGAATGAAGTTCACATCTTGCTATCTTGTGCAATAATTATAAAATAGACCCATATTTTCATATGGAAGTACATAATATTTCATGGGTATAGATTGTCCAAGTACGCTACATAACTTTAGTTTTTGTTAATTGTGCATGTTCTTTTTGAGGAATGGAAGGCTTGCTTATATCATGGATCAATTCTTGTGTGATTTTCTACCTCCATTTGTTCTATAAATTTTGAAGTGACATGGCATGGTATTTCCCACATTGAATGGCATGAAATAATCATTTGACATGGCAAGGAATGTTTTTATGGATGTGGTGAAAGATTTCACTTTGCATGGAATATTCTTGTGATTTGACAAAAAAAATCATTAATATATTCCATCCTACTCATTTGTTCATGTTCGCTTGCTCGTTGTTCACATTCACCTACTCATGTCACAATACCTTGTGAAAGTATCAATTGCAAATGAAGTTAAGGTGGAGTGGGTCTATGAAAGAATTGAACTTCAAAAATGAACAATTTGCCTTTCAAAAAAAATTTAAATGGAATAAAAAGTTTGATGAACATATTTACATGAATGAAAGAAGGCTTGCCATGAGGTTGGCATGTGACACAATTTAAAATATAAACCCCAATGAAGATGTGTTTTGCTTTTATGATCATTTTATTTTAAGATCCCCTCGGGTTAGCCAATTCAATTAACATCTAGTACATGTGACAAAGTTCATCTTTGCAAACCAAGGTTCCTAGTGGCCTTACATGGGCAATAATTGGGCTAGATACTGAAATTTTCGAACATTATGTCCACTAATGCTTGTTGAATCAACATAAAAGTTATTAGTTATTATCAAGTGCATCATTTTCTATATTGGCAATCATGAGGACAATGAGGATGGATCATGAATGTCTAGATGTTGTTTTCCAATGGAATGTGATGAATTTGATCAAAAGATAGAAATTTGATATGTTTGAGTGGTCATGGAAATCATGAATGTGTTGCATCCATTTTTGGTTTTTGCAAGACCCTTATAGTGGCAAGAATTTCAAATGTAATGTTTGCATGGGTGCTTGATATTTTCTTCAAAGGCTTGCATTGTACTATTGATTACATTTGGTAAAGATATAATTAAGACATTGGTATAACAATATGACCAAAATGTTCAACTACCCTTGTTGAACATTGTTATGGTTATATTGAATCTAGGCTGAATTGAAAACCCAAACCTTATAGCAATTGACCTCCCTTTAGACTCATCATTTTGATTTGTAACTTCAACAATGAAAGTTTTATCAAATTTATGTCCATTAGAAAAAACTAATTTAAAAATTAATTTAGACTCATCATTTTGATTTGTAACTAATTGCAACATGAAACTATTTCTAGTTGTTTTCCCAATTATTTATGAATTTTGACATTTTTGAGCTATTTTTGTGAGTACATTACAATTAATGACATTTTCATCCTTCCAATATGGTGATTTTAAAGATTATTTTCATTGAAAAACACCCAAAATTGTATTTGGAATCCCATTGGTCACAATATTGACCAAAACTTGGTAAGCCCTATGACATGGACTAAAGAACAATGACATGTATTTATCCTTTAAATGTACAAGGGTATATTGAAAGTATATCTATAGGTGTGGTAAGGGTACAATATTGTATTAGGGGTTAATAAGGGCATATTAAGGATATATCTAAGGCTTGGGGAGGCTTGGGGCAATTATCTAGGTTCGAGAAGGCTTGCCTAGGTTTAAGGAGGTTCAAGGAGATGATTTGCTTAGATTCTTGGAAGCTTGGGGAGGCTTGTTGAGACTTGGGGAGGTCTACCAAAATTTGCGGAGGTTTGGGGAGGCCTACCAAGGCTAAGTTAAACTAGCCTAGCATTTGGTCCATAGTCTAGGGAAACCTTGGCTAGGCTTGAAGATTCTAGGTTTTAATTTTTTTAATTTCAAATATTCATATTGTGCCACATGGCATGCAACTATTGACCCACTTTATATTCACATGTCCAATTATGATCTATTGAAGCGAGCACATGAAATGTAATGATGTATTGTCAATAAACAATTTACTCAAAATTTCACAAGTTGCCACATCTCCCTTTCTAATTAGATGAAAAATAAACACATGATGCAATTTTTGGGGGCACCAAAATAGTTATAGGCTAGTCACAAAGCCTTGCATATACACAATATGTATACGATCCAATCAAACGGTTCAACTGTATATGTTGTTTGCATAGTTCATTCAAAACATGATGATATCATTCATGACATCATGTTGATTGTGTTTATTTGTCAGTGTGACGTGTGCAACTAATTGGATTTTAGTTACAACTGTTGCCTCTGATTGAAAATTAGTTGCAAATTCCAATTGTAGATGTGCATTTTTCTTTTAATGACTAACATAATATCACAACATTCATGCAAAGAATGTAGACAACCTTATCTTTTAAAATGGTGGTTTGAAAATGAAATCATGTTTCCAATGTGGGGTTTTTTTAGCTTGACATGTTCTTGGTGCCTACAATGTTCTCACTTGCAAGTCTGCTCACTAGTTTGACAAGGTGTTGTCTTTTGATAACCTTGACAAGTTGGCTC
Organism: Sphagnum tenellum; assembly: GCA_963921925.1. Taxonomy (NCBI): domain Eukaryota; kingdom Viridiplantae; phylum Streptophyta; class Sphagnopsida; order Sphagnales; family Sphagnaceae; genus Sphagnum; species Sphagnum tenellum. The sequence continues at coordinate 2,238,701 of OY998159.1, forward strand.
ACAAAGACAAAGTAGAAAATGAGGAGGTGAGAAAGTAGGGTATTTTCAGGAGATGCATGGGTATGAGATATATACCTATTTCAAATGAGGTAGTCACATATATCTATGCACATTTTATGGATGTAATGAAACATTAGCTAACGGCACCTTGGAGTATGAATTGTTACATGTTTTGCTTATCATAGTGCTTCACACAAAATTTGCTTTGATTCTACAATGTGCTGCCTGATTGATTGTTGATTGTATTCTACCCAATAGTAACCAGTGTTGGACGGTTCTCTTAGGAGTACCCGGCTATCCAGTTGGTTCTCAGTCTGATTCTCATCTTGAGAACCAACTGTTCTCGCATTTGGGGATAATCAGAATCAGACCAGAGGTTCTCATCCAAGTGAGAACCGGCTCTTGAGAACAGGGTCTGGGCTCTGCCATTGACCTTGCCTGGTTTTCAATATTTTGAAGTACTAGTATTGATGAGAATCCCTAGAAAAATTTAGCATTTAATAGTCAAGTGCTCTAGTGGACAACAAAAAATGATAAAGCATGAAACCCTGCAAAACTTTATTAAAACACCCACCACAAAGAGAAAAAAGTTTTTATAGATTCTTGTTTATAACTGGCAACCTGGGTAGCAGCTATGTTGAAAATTGTCAAATTTCATTGGTTTTCTCTCAAAAATGACAAATGTTGCAAATCATAGAGCCTTATTTTTTTGGAGTCCATCATTTTTTATTTACTTAAGGTTTTAAAGTATCCCCTACCTTGGGTTGCAAAAAGAATAAATAAATAAAATTCAATAACTGGGTTGGGAGAAATGAATGTGAAAACTGGCATGTCTAAGAACCCATTGACTTAGAATTTTTTTAAAATTGATACCCGACCAGGTTCTCAGCAGATAAAAAAAGAAAATGAAGAAGAACCAGACCAGCTCCCACAAGCCTATGTGAGAACTGGAACCGGACAATTCTCACAAAAATGTGAGAACTGCCCAACACTGGTATAACAACACTGGTAGTAACTCTGTTCCTTTTAGAAATTAATAAAAACACAATTACACTCAAAATTTCCAACACTCAGTACCAGGGTTCTAAGCTCAGATTTGACCAATACGACATACAATTGGTCATATTGTCTTTGAAAAATTACATCCACCACTCTATTGATACCACACTAGTATCACAAATATCTGTTTTTTAATATTTAGAAACCATACCGCAAATCAAAGTAAATTTTGTTGGCTCTGCCCTTTAGGGTAGAGACATTGCACCCAGAGTCAGACCAACATTTGAGATCCCTAAATTTTAGGGTCATGTGCAGTCCACTATAGAAACATTTCCAATATAACTGAAGGATCCACATGGGCTTCGTCATACTAAACACCATGGGTTTCAACACAGTAAATAGGACGTCTTTTAAAGAGCAGAGCCACTATGCAACAAGTGAGTTGTTTTATTTTACTACCAAGAACCTTTAAGGTTTCAATATTTCCAAAACAACACATTGGACAAACACTGGTCCATCTGATACCAGAAGTGTCACTTCAAACTAAAGCATGCTGACAAATGGCAGATGTGTGATTTTTGAATTGACCTGAGTGAGAACCTGTGTTATTGTCTGCACACATCTGGTGTGAGCTTGATTCAATGTGCTTGAATAAGCTTCCACATTTGGGTTTTGCAGTTTGGCTAAAAAACTTCTCCACAAAGGCAGTATATGTCAATTGCTTGAGACTTTTGCAACTGAGATCAGGTTTTGTGTCTGGCTGTATCCAATTGCTGTGTGATTTCAACATGTATGAGAAGGTTGCCAGACCAATGCAAAAGTCAAGACCATCAATCACATAGCTTTGAATCAGATTGCAAGTGATCAATCTTTGTATCACAGTCTTCAGGATGTCATATACAGCTTGATGACCAATTTGGAAGTGCTTAAATGTGATACACTTGACAGAATTAGAAACTGAAAATGCAGAGCTCCCCAGCTCACACAATCTATGTAAATGAGGCAGGACACTTACAATTCACAAACCCTCATGGACCAAACACAATCTCCATAAATGAAACTACAGAGGTTTAGAAAATACTCCAGAACTTAAGCAAAAGAAAAGTGGGTTTTAATCCCAAAAAAGTACCATGAAACCATATCCGCTGAGAGCCAGGGCAACACAAGCACTGCAAAAACTCATGAAAGAAGTGGAGACATAAACATTCCCAGATGCTTTACTTGAGTTTCTTGTCACCCTTCTTGCTTTTGACTTGAGAATATGCAAAAACTCCAGTTAATGCAATACCAGTTCCTGCACATCCAAGCAAATCCTAAGCCTTCCACCAGGGAGTCCCTTTAACAACAGCAGCATGCAAATGGTAAACAGGCAATTGGGTGTCCTGATGAGTGCATGAGAAATTGAAGCAGGAAGAATTGGATAATGTTCATACCAAGGGCATTAATTGTTGATACTGGAGTTCTGAAAAATAGCACAGAGGTGACAATCACAATGACGCGCTTCACACAGTTCCCCACCGAGTGTGTCACTGGTGTGACCTTTGCAAGAATCATGTATGACACCTACCCAAACCACCATATTATGTCATCACAATCTCATCATCCCCTCTTCCACCTATAAAAGGCAACACCTAAAGTTTCAAAGACAAATCCAGGCAAACCTGCATAAAATTTCACACAAAGTGCACAATCTCTGAAAGTGTGTGCATAACATAAAAGCACATCATATCTATGAAGATGCAGAAGGGACTCCACAGTAAAACCTTGAAGCTAACTGTATTGTCAGTTCCAGCAAAACTAAAACAAACATGGCACAAATGCCTGTGGTCATAAGTTCAGACCATAACCTTCATCATGAATGGCAGTGACTGGCTGCCATGACTACCTACATCCTTCATGGAGTTCCCAACTCATGATGGTGGGTGGAGACCAGAATATAATAATCTGCTCAAAATTTTCAGCAAACAATCCTACAAAAAATCTGCATCCTGAGTTTCTGTTGCATTGCTGGAAGCAATAGAAGGACTCAATCATGATGTCAGGTAGCATTCAAGAGACAGTGCTTATCAGAAAGTTGATAGTATCCTCATTCAAGCTGTAACAAGCTTGTAACAGTTCATTTCATTTCATCTTGCCACTGTGCAAGCAAGCATATAAGCATATGGTGTAGTGAGGCTGATATGTGGGTACCAGTGGTTGGGGCCTACTGCACACTGACATATCCTTTAAGCACACCACATAACATAGAAGCACATTAGCACTGCATAATAGGCTCCCTTAGCAAGCATACCTGCTGATATGAATGGAAACAAATTCCTGCAAGCAGAGCTCTTGTGGCCACCACTTTCACATCTAAACCCTGCCACAGCACCACCATTGCACATGCATTCACAATGCCAACGATGTAGCACAAAAAACCCTACCCTACCCTGCTAACAAAAAATGAGATCAAGTCTTGCTTGGATCCTACTTCAATTCTCCCCACCAACCTGGAGCAACCTAGAAATCAATCTTCACAGCACTCTTGAGTGGATCATGGTGAATACGTAGCGCCTTCCATTCCTGTAGGTCACTCTCTTCACAGTGACCACACCTTGCCATCATTATTCCAAGACTAAACTCATCATAAGGTATTCTGAAACAAAGCAGACAGCAAACTCACCGCAGCCTGCAAATAACTAGGAGTAAATTTGACCCCCTCCACAAGGAGTGTAGCTGGAGCAAGCAAAAAGAAGGACATGATTGTGATGATGGAGAACAGGTTAATATTATCCAGAGATCCCTGCCACCAGCCACATGCCCACCTGAATCTTAAGTCCAAACAAACAACATCAGTGTCCTCTTTCTTCAAATACAAGAGTAGTGTTCTGAGCAATTGAGCAAATTTCAAATTAGATGTCTAAAGTTGATCAGCAAACAAGCATTACAGTAGGTGGACCCAGGGTTACCCTCTGATCCATCCATCAATGCTGACAAAAATCCCCAGAAAGCCACCATATCATTCTCCACATCACTTCCACATACACAAGAGTTACTCGAGTCCACCCATGGGATCAAAAGACTATGAAATCATGAGAATCCAAGGAAGGGTACTACTGATCACACTGACATACCTCTTTCTTTACCATGAGCTTCTTGCTAAGAACATTACGTGATTGGAAAGTGACATTAGATGCCATTGCACTCAGAAATCCTGCCCTGTGAACACATGAAATCACCTGCAAATCTGTCAGAATGTTGCCTTTCATACTCAACATTCATGCAGAAGTGGTAAGGATATAACAAGATAAAAGTTCACTGTAAGACTGAGGAGAAACATTCACAAAAACATTCTTTGATTAAGCTCAAAGTGAAACCTGGAGAAAATCGTCTAAACTACTACTCTATATGGACAAATGCTGCAGCTCTGCATTCTAACATTCACTGAGAGTGGAAATACTGCTACTATCATAGTGGCAGAAACTCAGAACTTGAGGAAACCTCCAATCTTCCTGGTTTTGAAAATGAACATGAGCAAGACCACCATGCAATTGCTTTCTCTGCAGAAAAAGAAAAATGACAGAAGCCTTCTGTCAATTGAATCCCTTCCAACCATTACTGTCTGTGGAACATACCAGTTGAAGGAAGCTTCAGTTAGAGAGGCCAATGCAACACCTCCAACAATTGGTACCAGAGTTGCCACCACCAATGGATTTGGTACCTGCCTAACCAGCCAGTCAGCCAAGATTCCCATCAGGCATATTCTTCCCAAACTGCACAGTAATGCATCTGCAAATAATATGCTGGAAAAACCTTCTCATGTTGCTCAACAGAACAAAGATCACACATCTACGAGATTGCAGAGAAATCTCCACAACACCAGTTTTAAGGTAACAGTTCTATCAGTTCTAGCAAAAGCAAAAACAAGCATGACAAGAATGACATGCAGTCATAACTTCATGAGTGTCATCCACAAAGTGTCAGACCATCATCACCTGCATCATGAACAGCAGCAATGAGCTGTCATGACTCTCCGCTCTGGCTTCATCAGCTCCTGATGGTGGGTGTGTAGATAATCTATCAATCAGACTGCAGAGAAATCTCCACACCGACACTTTGGAGGTAACATGACAAGGAGTGTGGTCATAACCTTCTGGGAGTCACTCACAACATGTCAGACTGTCACCTTCATAAAAAATAGCAGTGATGAGCTGCCATGACTACCCTCTGACTTCATCAGCTGCTGATGATGGGTGTAGAGAAGTGTATAATAATTTGCCCACAATTTCAGGCAAACTATTGTACAAGCATCTGTGTCCTGAGTTCCTGTTCCATTCCTGGAAGCAAAGGGAAGACAGCCATGATGTTGGCTACTCAAGACATATAACAGAATAGGGGTAACACATACAACTTACCTCACCCAAGAAAGCTGCTGAGAGAAGAACAGAGAAAAACGGCTCCATGGCCTTGATTGTATGCGTGAAGGAGACTGCAACTTTGCCAAGACTCATGTTCGTGAACAAGTTGCCCAATGTATGAACACATGCCAGTGGCAAAATTGATGCTAACTGCAGCAAGCAACAATGTCCCTCAGCACACACAAACAAATGAACCTTCAATGCACACTGCTTCAAATCAATCTGAAAGCAGCACAAAGAGTCTGTGCAAATTTAAAAAGAAACCTTCACAAATCTGTGAAAAAACAACACCCTTCAGCAATCAAATGCACCAAACACAGAACAACCAAAGTAGGTGTCTTGCACATCTCAAAATTTGGAGCCTAAAGAAACCACAATTCTACACCTTGTGATCAAACAGCAAGTTTGAGAAGCATTATGTAGATCATAAGTTTTCATGCACCACAGCATCAAAAGATGAGAATCCTTGCAACAATAAATTACTCAATCTGTTCTGTGACAAATTCAAAGACAGAACCCAAAAAGTATGAAAACCCTAATACCACTCAACAGGCATGAAGAAGATAATGTCTATGTGATGATGGTGTATACTGAGAAAACATTCTGATCAAGACACAAAAGTGCAAAACTGACCCCAATCGACAAAATGCAAACACAATTGCAATGCAGAATTGCAATTGCAAGCTGCCTTATGAAAAGATTGTAAGGTTGGAGAATTTTTGTTACTTGATTTTGGGTGACAGAAGGCTTCTTATGGAGACCTGTTGCCCACATGAGCAACACAAACACACCACCAACAGCGAACTGCAGATTTGTGATGGTGATGGGGAATGGGAAGACTTTCAGCACCTGAACAAAAGAAACAACACAATAATCTCTTTCATTGCAAGAATCTGTAGTTCAATCTTCTTCACAGTGTCTGTCGCACATACATCTGTTGAAGATTTTTCCGGATATGGTCATCGACCGGTGGTCGCGGATGTGTACCTGCTTGTTGTAGATGTTGAAGTAGATGTTGAACAAGTACCAAAGTCCAAACAAGGAACCCAGTCTCAGAGTCTTCCCCGATTCGGATATACCAGCTCCAGCTTGCGCAGCTTCCAATCCCGCCCCTTCATCCGCTGCTGCACCTCCTGCGTCCGCGGTCGCTCTCGCTTCCACCACTGGCTCCCTCGCTCTTCTGTTCTGCAGCTGCACGACTCTCCCAATTGTCTTCAACCTCAACCCGAGGTCGGAATCACAAGACAGCATCGACGAATAGCGGTGAGACAACACAGCTCCATCCCTGCCATCATTGCTGCCGGTTGCCAGCGCCAAGCATTCCCAGCTGCGGATCATCATCCCCCCAGACACAATCCTCCTCTCTTGTCGCATCACGCTGGCGCGGCCGCAGGGATTGCACAACATGCGACCTGATGGTGGGGCGGCCACGATGTCGGCCGTAGTCTTCATGCTCGCCCAGCGCTGCATGCTGCTTTGCGAGAGCTCGCGCGCTTGAGAATTGCTGCTGTGCTACAATGCTCTCGTGTGTGTTGGGGTCTTGCGCGCTGCTTGGTTTCCCAATTGTGCCTTCTCTTCTTCCGTCGTAGAAGCCGCTGTCGCAACTCCTTTCCTTCCTTCGCGCGCGCGTTCACGGAAAACCCTCTATTACCGCTCCTGGCGTCACACTGGACGCGGGTCGATTCCTGACCCTTCGACTCCACGAGCGGAGCTTCCTACACCCATGTTTTCGCTTCTCCAAGATAGTGCGACTTTTCTTATTCTGCTTTGCAGAGTTGCGATCACCGCTGCCGAAGCTCTCTCTCTCTCTCTCTCAGAGATCCTGAAGATCCTGTTTTGGCTGGGGTTTTGCTTGTGTCCGATGCAGCAGAAAGCTTGGGAGATGGTGAATTCACAACAAAATTTTGCATGGTGGGAGAGAGGGCGCTCATGATCCGTACCGAATGTAGAATATTCTTCTCGTCCTTGTGATTCTTAGAGAATGTGATTGTAACCGAAACTTTTTGTTTCTCGAAGATTTTTTTTCCGAAAGATTTTTTCCTCGATCTTTTTGGCGGATTTCCCGAACAGCAAGTGCCGAGTCTCCTGCCATCAACAAGCTTTTGCAATCTGCTACTTCGTGAAACGATTCTCCTTGAGCTTAAACGACTGCTTCTACTTGAGACTGCAATTCTTCGACATGCCGCCCCACCATCTGGTGTATGAATTTATGCATCTTCTTTTGAACATCACAAATGGTTTGATTGTAACAACACACTTGCAACACACTTTGATGAGGCTCAATTGTTCAAACCAAACAAGGGGAGACAAAAAACAAAACAAAAAACGAAAAACACACACCGCGGTATGAACAAAAGTGCCAGTCTCACACCTGTTCAGGGACCATCAACAGTAGTATGTATGATAGTGACTTAACTATCACAACTTCCCCACTGACTTCATCAGCTCCCTACAGTGGGTAAAGGCCAGTGACAAGCACCATCCTGCGAACTGAGTTTCTGTTGCAATTCTGGAAGCAATGGGAAGACTCAGCCATACTACTGGCTAGCAACAGACCCCACAACAAAGACCAGACAAAGAAACAAAGAAAAACAGAAAGGGAAAAGAACAGGGGAAGACAAAGAACAGGGGAAGACAGGGGAAGACAAAGAACAGAGGAAGACAAAGAACAAGAACAAGAACAAGAACAATTGAGCCTCATCAAAGTGTGTTGCAAGTGTGTTGTTACAATCAAACCATTTGTGATGTTCAAAAGAAGATGCATAAATTCATATACTTTGAGCATCATCAAAGTGTGTTGCAATCAGAACTATTTTGTAATATTCCAAGTACAATGCATAGTCGCATGATATGAATATCATCAAAGTGTTTAGCAATTGAACCATTTGTGGATTGTTCAAGGAAGATGCACAGATGCAATACTTTGAGCATCATCATCAAAGTGTGTTGCACATTATTGAACCATTGAATATTGAGATTGCTGGAAATGGGCAAATCTGAACATGGGTTCATACAGAGTTAGGTTCTCAGAAATTCTGATCACAGCAATGCTCAAACTTGTTGGTCAACTCTGAGAAAATCTAAGCAGCTCACTGGACTAATGACAACAATTTGTATCATAAGTAGCTGTGGATGAGAATTAAGGTTTTTGTTTTTGTATCTAGAGCTTGATACTTCTGTTTTTAGAATTTCTTATATTTCTTCCTTTTCTTTTTTTCCTTTTTGCATCCTATGGCAATGCTTATCTTTTGTATCTAATTCTATGTTTTGAAGAAAAAGAAAATGCCCCTGGAACTATTCACACGGTCAAAGAGGCTGAAACTTGTAGATCTTCATAAGTCATAAGGATCTCTCCTCACTTCAGGATTTCAGTCAATTGAGAGATGACTCAATGACTAGGTTATAGAGATTCCAGATCTGAGAACATAACATCAGCAAATCAGCAAACATGAAAATAGAGGAAACCCAGCATTGCTGAAGAAGAGAGAAAACAAAACCTACAACAAAACTGAACTGATTTGAACAACAGTGAATAGTACTATGTAATGAACATATTTGGTTTTGACCACTTACCATGACATCCCCACTAACTTCATTGGCTCCTGGCAGCACGTGGTGGTCAATGGAAAACATTAACCAACATGCTGAGTTTCTGCCACCTGATCCGGTAACAAGAAAGTTCAGCCCCGATTCCGTCTTACCTCAACAAAACCAAAAAGAGAAGAAAAAACGAAACTGAGGAAGGAGCAGGAATACAAGAAGAAAGAGAGAGAGAAAAAGCCCTGACAAAAAAGTTGGAAGGAAAGAGAGAGAAACAAATAAGAACTATAAAATCATGATCTTTTTGTGGATAATAATGCTACATAAATTACAATGAAACAGAACTGTGTTGTCAAGCTGCCAATTTGGGCTTCTTGAGATGGAGACAATATATCAGAAGCATCCCACAGTTTCACTTGAGTTATTCTCAGCAATTTAAAGGAATGAGAATCTGTTGCTGTACTAAGCAAATGCCACCTCAAGAGCGAAGCCAGCAATAACTCTAGAGAATAGTTTACCATGGCAATAGTCGCACCCCCACACTTCAAAGGACAGCACCTGTCAGGCATGCCCTGCAGTTCCAACAGTTGCACAAGAACAACAAGCAGACACCAGAGACCGGGATCAAATCAAATGCAGTTTGGAAGAGCCAGATCCAGCATTTGACTTGCTTTCCATCATGAGGCTCCTGGATTGGGAATTTCTCAACTCTCATGACCCTTGGTTTTTGCCAAACGATTCCTCCAGGCTAGTTGAATACGAATTGCTGCCCAAGACCTGGAGGCTGCGGATCCATTCCTGTTCCAAAAAAAAAAACCCAGACCACAATCAGTTCTCTGTACAACACATGAAATCCATCTAGCTCACAGCAATTGTTCAAGTCAGTGAGACTGCAAAATAGGACTCACAGGCTATATACAGGTCCATTAGACCTGCACTGTACTCTGAGAAGATTTTCAAGGGTGACTTTGGGGTTATGTTGCTGATACCAAAAGTTTCACCATGTGAGGACAACCTTAGGTTATAGTATGGCATTCAGAGCACAAAGAAAAAATAACTCTGGACCATTTGCCAAATAGAACCCTCATCAAATCCCATTGTCAGTCCATCCCATAGTGGAGGAAATGAAGATCTGGGTCGAGGCATGTGATTGTGATCAGCATCCTGGCAGCTGATTACTAGGGTCCATACTTTTTTGTGCAACCTGCTACATGATGATGAGCTAGGCCACCCAATTCTGTGGCACTTCATCCTCTTGTCATCAGCATGCTCTCCCTAGCCATTTCATCCACATGTTTCAAGCACTTGAACTTAATTGGCCCTAACTTTCTCTCCCTGACTTGCTAAGTAGAAATGTCAATCTGAGCAGAACAAAAACCTGAGGACTCCCTGCACACGGGGTTTGCTCATTTGCTTGTAGAAGTTCTTGGTGATGCTCTCAAGATCATCTGCCTCTAGAGAAAATACATCCACATTCTCCAAGCATTTTACATTATGACTAGACATAACACACTGCCCCTTCATTTCTTTTATCCAGGCTCCACCTGCAGAAAATGAACCAGTGTCAGATATCACTCCCATTGTTGTCCCTCCCAGAGTAATGAAATATCCTTCAAAAGTAAAGGTAGGTATCTGATGAGAAAAGCAAATGTAGCAGATTAAGAGTCTACACAACCATTCTGACAGTGATCTCAGCTGGAACAAAAGCCAAACCTCCTCACTACACCACCATCTAGCAAGGCTGATGTCTGGCTATTAAATGTTCAGTATGTTGTCCACTACACACCACTTATTTTGTTTCCAAAATAAAGACAAAATCACTCTGGAGCCATACAACTTGGATTCCATGTTTAAATGACCCAAGTAATCAGCTCCAGATTGGTCCCCAATTGCATGTTCACTTCACAAGACACTTCAAAGTGACAGTTTTTGCATTTTTGTTTCTTTAGCCTAGCTCCCCAACAGTTATGTCCTTCACAGTGCCTGGTATGTCCTAACCACCTATGATATTGAACTAACTTTGAAATGCAAATCCTCAGGTCAGTTGACAGATATCTTTGATCAATCAGTAAATCAAGCAGCCCAGTATGAGGCCGGTGGTCTTCTTCAGCAAGTCAGTAAAAACTTTACAGAGCTGGTGATTCGGAGGCATGGATAGAAAAGAACATACGAGGCTTCAGACCCAATTTTGCCAGGTACGAAACTAACAGCTCTTCTCCACAGTAGGAGCCAGTGGAAAGTTCTTGCTTATCACCATTTGGACCAACACTCAACATTTTGCCATGGACAATAAAAAGCATTCTCTTAATTGGACTGTCCTTGGTCATAACTGTACTGTCAGCTATGTAAAGCCGCTGCTCCAAACGTGCACATATGGCATCTAAGACAACAGTATCCATCACACCAAGCAGCTCCACCTGCAAATGAATTTTCCTTTGAGTTAGTACTTATCCCCAAAATCAATGGCAACAGGGCAAGGTGGCCGCAGTTGACAGGTCAAGCAAAGCTTCAGTGTGGTCAGACATAACATACCTTCTTCACAAGATCTAGGGAAATGAACCGCTTAATTTCCATTTGCAAATCCTCCTGTAGTCCACTCAGTAATTCTTTCTCCTCCACACCTCGAGTTTGAGCCCATTTGAACCGTTCTGTTGCTGTCACACGTCTGCACATCATTCAGTCTTAGACTTGTTCAGATGGACCTATCCACCTAACTGCTTGTCATGGTAATGCAAGGGACAAAATGCAAGCCCTTGTCTGTCTTTGCTCACTGGTCAAGTTATCAACAGTTGGAGGACATTACTTTGAAAATCTCGTGGTGAATTGATAGGAAAGCCTCTCTTTTTGCAGGGGTAACAGTGGCATGCAGGGAAAACCATTCAAAAACAAATCAAAAGTGCAAGAGGTCTTGTGATAGGCAAGAACATCATAACAGAGAGCAACATACTTGCGCATTTCTTCAGGTAAGCCTCGTCGTCTCATCCAGCTCTCCACATCATAACGACGCATTTGCATTTCCTGGCTCCTGCATTTATAAATCAGCAAATGCTATTTACACATCAGTACTATGCAGAAAAATGGTCCTCAGTGACAATAATGAGAGATATACTGGAGCCACAAACTTTGCCTTGAGTACCACGTCTTGGCAGGCAAAGGGCACTTTCCTTTGACAGTCACTAATGTACTGAGGCAGGTGAGTTTGATTGCTAGTAATAAAGCTTGACATGATCCTGAGCTAAGGAAACTGAGTGTACTAAATTGTCATAACATAATTTGCTGGATGCTCAAATGTTACTAGCACAATGATGAGCAGTTAAGCCAAAGATAACAACCAGAGGACTGATATGATAGAATTAACCTCCCACTCCTCTTGGACTCTTATGTTGAAGCAACATAATGCATGTATGTCAAAGGAGAGAGATCTATCACAAAAGGAATGCTATATACCAAAAGAGTGTTGCATTGGCCCAGCTAGCACTGAACCAGTTACAATCAAACAGAGAGGGGGCTTGCTGTGTGCACATAGTGCAGATCTCCCCCCACATCATTTTTGAGAGGATTAATTCGCCATTACTTTCTGCTAACGTTATCAGCTCCCATCACTGGATGTAAATGGATATATTTAGCATGACATACTGCTTGGGAAAACAAAAAAGAGATTAACAAGAAGAGGAAACTAACACTTACCGGCGAAAAAGGGACTGCAGGAAATTCTGAATGTTGCCAATGAGTAGTGCAAACAAGAGAAGGCCTAACCCTGCAATGGCCATTGTGAAGAGAACCTCCCAAATGTACAGACTTGGTACCTGATTGCCTGCAAGCGTGCTCAATTGCTACACAATCCAATTCCTACACATAATCAGCAGCCACTCCAAGTACATTGTGCCAGCAATCCCAAACAATCTGATTGCATGACTGTCCTTCATGACTTCACAATGGACAAATCAAGTAGTTGATACACAGCGGCCTCTTGGAAGTACAAATGTGATCAAAGGATTGAGCACAATCAGTTGAAGAATGATGAGTAGCATATGATGACATACCAAAAAACCCCAGAAGATAGAATAGATGTACTTATGCACAACTGAAGGCTCTTGCACAACCTGATAGCCCATAGGAGAATAGATCCCATATGGGAAAGTAGCACTTTGTGCAACAAGACAGCTGTTTGTTGCACTTGTATTTGCAATCCAATTGACTCTTGACTGATCACTTGAATTTATTGTATTTTTATATCCACAGTCCAAGTATTGTGGTAAGCAGAGTAAAGAGCTGTTGTTATCTGTGCTACAAGCCATTTGTAGACAAACATTCACCCGCTGCAATATTCAAGCACACCCTTTCAGTTCCACCAAGCAAAGATTGAGAATCCATAGAACAAAATTACAAAATGGGTGCTATCAAGTCCAAGGACCACAACTAGTACAACCAGGAGACAGCAAACACAAGTCAAGGGAAGGATTGCACCTTACCTGAAGGCCAAAGAGATACCAGGAGCAACCCACAACATGGCTGGCTAGCAGGTAAATGAAAATGTTGATGATAAAGTTGGCCCATGCTGTCTCAAACACAAACCCACTCCGAGACTGACCAGCTAGTAATGGAAAAAACCTGATACATCGAGGGATCATTTGCAGAAGCACAACCCATCGCACGGCATTTTTGAAAAAGTCTGCTTGATCTCCTGGGTTGAGGTAATTCATGAGCACCATGATAACAATCTGCAAAAATATCCAATCTACACTCCATTGGAATCCCTTCAGCTGATGCAAACTTACCAATGATCCACAGCATACAAGCAAAAGAATGGCATACAAACTTGCAACTGGACCATTGAGATAGTTGTCTCAGGGCAGGACAATGCCATCTGCAGCAAGGCAGATTATAGGATAAGCAAGACAACTTCACTGCCCAATCGCCCAACAATTTGTGATGTGGGGACTATGATTGCAGAATTGATTTGCAGTTTCCCAATTTTACTTGGAGGATATACAACAACCAGCAATGCATACAACCAAATGATATATCTTCATAAGTATTGAGAACTTCTCTTTACTTAGGGAAAAAAAAAATAGAATTGAGAGATGACCAGAAAAGATTCTAGAGATTTCAAATCCAGACCCCAACCCTAAAAACAGAGTGAAAAACTGAGGAGCAGTTTGAACAATAGCAACCTTCACACACATTCCCAGTGACCTTCAGCAACATATATGTAGTGACTAGCTACCATTATATCCTCAAGTCACTTCATCAACACCTGGTAGTGACTGGAGGTCAATGTTAAACCTTGACCAATGTTTTTTCCATCACAACACCAGCAGTAACAGGAAAACTCAACAAAACATAAAGAGAGAGAAGGATGACAAAGAAAACCAACAAGAAAAGGGAAAACAAAGAGAAAGATGGACCAAGAAAGAGCTAAACAAGGAAAGAGGAAGAGAAGATACAAAAGTAACAGAAAATTTTGCAAAACACATGGAAACAGGTATCGATCCCTCATGGTAGTGTTGAATTGTATTCTAGAAGACATTTGTATGTCGATTGATAAACAACACTAGAAGGTATGCAAGCATTGAGTGTACCTGTGGAAGGGGCAAAACAGTGATGACATCCAAAGCAAACCAGCCACGAAGATAATTGCGTGCAATAGCTTTTGAATCCACCACCTCCTCACCAGTGTTCAACACAATTGCTAACCTAAACTGCAATTCAGCAAGGATCAGTGAAAAGAATACAGAACCTTGAACATTGACTGCATAAGCCTAGTGTAGATTTCCATGATTGTATGCCAGTCTTTATCTGTTCACCACTCATACACTATCAACAAGACCATGAATATGTCACTGCAGTAAATGTTCAAGAACCACACACTCATGAATCTTTGTGTATGTGAGGACTGTAATGAATCAGAATTCAAGCTTCTGGCAATCAAGGAACAAAACAAATTGAAGCCACAATAGTTGGACTATTGAAGCAAACCTGAAGCAGCATGTGGAGAAGGAAAATGAAATCTGTTACACTTCTCAACACTGTGAAGGCGATGGCCCAGCGATTGTGGAACACAATGCATTTGTTGTCCTGTTTTCACAGTTACAAATGCAGTCAAGAGAGAGAAGCAGCAAAATCAAAATTCCAGATCCTCATGAAAGAAGAGAAAGAGCATATTTGTGGCACAAAAGAAAGCTTCAAAGTATCTATGAAGTGAGATGCAGCTCACACAATTGACGAATCTGACCTAAATTTCATCAAGAGAAAAAACATACCGGACTTATAGAGATTGTAAGGAAGAACAGGGGATCCAGAAAGAGGCCAATGAAGCAAGAGATGACAAAAAGCTTGTTCCACAGTCGTAACACCTTCGTATTGCTATTGGGTTTTAAAACTTGTGTGAAAAGCTTGCAAATTCTCCAGCACTTCCCCAGAACCTTTACACACCACCAAGATGCCACAATTCAACTCACAGTAGCAATCAAGCATGTCAAGGGAGAAGACTCATGAGCATCAACATCTGAATCAGATCAACAACAAATCTGTAGAACCCATTCAAGTGTGAACCTTTCTAAAGCCAGGAATCAATCAATCCATGAGCTTCATACTTGATGCCACAAGATGATCCACCTATGCTACACCAGCTTTTGATTTGTAGAATCATGAATAGAAGAGAATGGCAGTCTAGTTTGAGCATCATAAGCAAAACAGGTACAATGAAGTCACAACTGAGCCTGATTCTTAGATTCAAATCCCAAATGAACACACAAAGACATAAATCACAGCTGTGCTGACAGAAATCTCTTCTGACAATTGTCATGGACTGATGTAGGCTCCAATTGAAGTGCTGGCACATTCTCATTGCCAGTAGATGATGGCACAGTCGCACAAATCTCTCCATTTCTTGAGAAAGAGATTCAGCTTGTGGCAGCCGATGAAGAGGGTTTCATACTCCCTGAAAACAACGACAAACAGAAAAAAAAAAACCAGATGAGCAAAGTAAAAAGGACTTACGATATTGAGTTTAGAAGGGTGAGTGATAAAGGGATTGCAACTGCCAGCGGCGAAGTGGCCTGGTTTCCGCAGATGCTCATCCTTGCCGCTGCTATCATCCTCAGCAGGTTGGTACACGTTGATCTTCATGAAAGATGGTGCCCTGGAGAACATCTCCACTTGTTGCCCTGCAGAGGGCCTTGTTAGAAGCAGCTCTGAGTT
Source organism: Sphagnum tenellum (assembly GCA_963921925.1). Lineage (NCBI taxonomy): Eukaryota > Viridiplantae > Streptophyta > Sphagnopsida > Sphagnales > Sphagnaceae > Sphagnum > Sphagnum tenellum. Next base: position 2,254,840 of record OY998159.1, read on the forward strand.
GGAGATTTCGTCGATATCGTGCTTCCTCGATAGAAACGTCGGCATAATATTATTCTAGTCATTTGCAAACCGCCATCTCCTCCCCATATCCCCCAACTGCAAATCACCAAAAACCGTCACCAAAAACAAAAATCAGAACCAAAAAGCCAGTACAAAAACTTTCTCCGTCCAACAACAATCCCTCGTACTCCCGTTCACGCACCGAACAATTCTAAGGTAGCTAGGTAGCTAGCTCTCTCTCTCTCTCTCTCTCTCTCTCTCTCTCTCTCTCTCTCTCCTAGTAGACACTTGACATTTCTCCAGAGAACAACAACACATGAATCCGTGCATCATCCTATAATAACTGCTGCTGCAACACGACCACGAATTACTTCAGTACGAGCTGAAAACAACAGCAACAAAGCAATCTCACAAACGCAGACTACAAGATCAACACATAAACACAACAGGCCGTCATCTCCTTTTTTGCAATAGGAATAGGTAGATAGTCTACCGAACTATTCAGATGAGAAAGAGGTTCACAATTCGCTGCTCGCGGGTACAGATACCCTGAGGGCTCGCCGATGCGAACAAACAACAAACCAAATGCATCACCAACACCACTGCGATGAGCACGAGCACAAGCGCTACTTTGGGCAAGCTGCAAACTAGTCGACGAAACAACAAACCAACCGCATCACCAACACCACTGCCATGAGCACGAGCACAAGCGCTACTTTGGGCAAGCTGCAAACTAGTCGACGGCAATCGTTGGCGATGGAAAACCAAGCGAGAAGGAAGCAAGGTCAAGAGGGATGACGACGACGAGAAGAGCACTACAAAGTCCTCGGAGAGTCGTCGGATGCTTCCGCATTGCCACTGTGCATGAATCGCGGAGGAGGAGGTGTTTACGCAGTCAACGCAAACGCGCAATGGACGCAAGGTCTTAGGCAGCAGACACGATACGTCGGTATCGGTTTTCTTTTTTCCTGGCGAAATTTCGCCATTTTTCGACAAAGAAATTGGAATTTTTAAATTTTCAAATGTAAATTCGACTTTTTTTCTATTCAAAATTCTCCAAATTTTCCAAACTAAATAAATTTTAAAATTTTAAAGATAATTTAAAAACTGCTCCGTATGGTAAAAGCAAGTAAAAAAAGTAATCTCTAGTTTTTTTGTTTCGACTTTATCGAATTTTTATTTATTTTCCAAAAGCAGGAGTTGGAATTTAAATACCAACCCCTCCCCACTCCACAAACCCCGTTTTGTGTCCTAAAAGAAACTACATTAAATGTGTAGGGTCCAGGTGCCGCCATCATAAGTGGAAGCTTTTCTCCGATATAAGGGGCCTAAGATTAGGTGGTACCTAGCAGCGTTATTTTTACTAGCTATAGATACCCAAAAAGCGAAATTTTAAAAAAAAGTGTTAAAATTAGTGCATTTTGAGATTTTCAATAGCCATAATTCGATGGAAATTTTGGCAGTTTTCTATACATGGCTCAAGGAAGTAGAAAAAAAATACCAAGTGAAGTATGAAAATTTTTACTTTTATGATTAAGTTGTAGTCAAATTTGGTTAAATTTTCCTATGGACTATTGCCATTTTGGCTGCATCACAAAATTGACCCCAAAAAAAACATTGATACCTAGTTGCCGCGGGTGAACCAGCACCTACACTGGTGCCATGGTAACGCGACACAGAGGGCCCGGGGGCCGTTGGTGGGAGGAGAAGGCCTATTTGGCAGCGGCAACATTTTTGTAAAGGGATATCATTTAAGCAAATAAATGATTTTCAGTTGAATTTGTAAAATCATCTTTGCAGGTATTTTTTCCATGCTAATTCAAAGTCAAAACACTATTAAAGGATATTGACTACAGTGTCTGATGATGTCATTAAAGAGGGAACCTTAATATCAAAATATGTTACAACCAAAGTAGTGTTTCTTTCTTTTGGTGAAATTTCATCTTGTTGTGACAAAAAACGTTTACCGTGATTCACACAAAGGTTCTTTTCGAAGAAAATGGTCAAAAAACACCTGATTTTGAAGAATTGCTTTTTGAAATTGTTAGATTCAGGTAGTAGGGTAAAATAGTGAGTTGCAGTGTGCTACTAAAATATAATATAATTCTTGATTCTAGGTGAAGATGTAGTTAAAATATTAATTTTGAAGGTTTGTGGAAACAAATAAAGTTTATTTGAAATCAAAGATCTACATTGCTATTTTAGTGTTTTGCATGTGAAGCAATTATCTCCAAATTGGAAAGAGGAACAATTAATAAAGTTCATTTTCAGCCTTTAAATTTGTAAATGGAATGAATAGGAGACATGTATTTATTTGAAGAACATATGCTTGACCTTTTTAAGATATGTTGGCAAAAATGTGATATGGGTTGAAATTAGCGTTTCACTAATTTGAATTGTAAAAGACCTGATAAAACTTTAAGAAAAGTCGAAGATGGACATCACATCACATATAGGAAATGTGTCATTGGCTTAATATATTTGTTCCAATGTGTAACTGATATATAACTATTTTCTAGTGCTTGTAATGCTAAAACTCAATGTTAATTTAAAGTAAACACAAGTGTTTACTTCACAGAAGTTGTTAGTGAGCTCGACAAAATTCCAATATTGATACCAAAACCGTATTCGAATTAATTGATACAAAATTCCTTCCTTTTAATACTAAACTGACAATTCCATAATATACAATAAAAAATATCATGCCTTATAATTTTGTGAACATTAATGGACAACATAAACAATTAAGTTTCACTAATGTGAAAGTTGTAAATTTTTTATTTTTTCAACCTTAAGAAAAATAAAGGATGGGTATCACAATTAAAAAATGTGGCATTGGTTTAATACTTTTGTTTATAACATGACATTCACAAAAATGAAACTTTATGTAATCAATTTGTCTTTGTTTCAACGTGTAATTGTCATACAAGTGTTTTGTAGTACTTGCAACCAAAAAACCCATTGTTATTATAGAATAAAGATTTAATATAGTAGAATAAGTTTATGAAAATGAAGGATGGAATGTTTGGAATTTGGACCTCATGAAGATTATGGTAGGAAATGAATTTTAATGTGTAGCATTGAAAATTGTAATGGGGATAGTTGGATAGCAACATAGTCACCCAATAAGCTTATAACCACAAGAAATATGTGAGAAAATAATTTATAAATACCAACTTTCATATGGACATTTGCATTAATAATTGATTGTAATGGAAAAATATTTCTATTTGGAGTATTTAAAACTAAAGTAGTAATTTTATTGAATGAAATGTGAGAAAAGGCAAGTGTTGGGAACATATTTTCAATTTTGAAATAATATTATTGTAGTTTTAGTCTTTTAAGAAATTGCAAGGAGTAAAATCATTTGTATAGAAACTTCTATAAAACATATGCGAAAATATATCCAAGTCATCTTGGAATATGTGACTTGCCCATAACTTGCAAGCTATTTCTACAACATGATTATCTCAATACTAATACACGTTTTCAAATTAAAAAGCATGACCTTAATATGTTGCACCAAAATCTAGGCAAGCAACAAATCTAGATGGCAAGCTAGTTGAACGTGTTTAGAATCTTCATAACATTTCAAACCCTTAATTACAAAAAAACCATACCCATGTATGAATTACTTCATAATAAGTGATTAGACATGGTAGAAAGAATTATTTAGATGTTGGATTAAACATTGTAATGTTCCCTTTCACTAATCGAACTTTGTTATTTTCTTACATTACCAACATCTAATTCCCAAAATATTGCACATATGATCTCTTCATGGGAAAAAGTAGCTCATTTGAATCACTCGACTCTCTAAAACAAGCATTCATACGATACTTTCACCTAAATCCAAATAATTCAATAAAAAACCTCTACACTAGAGGTATTATAGACAATAAACATTCATTCAAAACCACCACCAAATATTCATAATACATTCACTACCTTGCAAACTTCAAGGATAGAACTTACCTATCGTACACAAGTTGCTTGAAAGCTCACACAAGGAATTAGTTGAAGCAATGATAAATGTTGCAACTACTATGTTCACCACATGCCCATCAACATTCGACAAAGTTTGTATGCTTCAAATATTACAATCACAAAAGTATGACTTGCAATATCTAACAATGCTTAATGTGCACTCAAAACTATGAAAGGAAAGAATGAAAGACAACTCAAAACCACACCATTATATATTATCTCCTAACCCTAATAAAATTGTTAGAAATACTATTCGTTTCTAATTCCAATGTTGATGAATGTGCCAAACATTCATCAAAAGGATGAATAGTATTCACATCCTTGTACTAATTAAGTTAGGGTTTAGAAGTGGAAACTACTTAGGGTTTAGTGGCAGCTAGGTTAGGGTTAAATGGTGGCTACTTTAGGGTTAAAATATAGTATATAATGGTGTGGTGTTCGAGTTGTCTTTCATTTTCTCCTTTCATGGTTTTGAGTGCACATGGAACCCTCAAGCCTTATTAGATATTGCAAGTCATAGTTTTGTGATTATAGTATTTGAAGCATACAACCTTTGTAATTTTTTTGTTAATTAATACAATTGTTTCATTTCATGAACTTTGAGTGTTTCATTTCTTGCTTGTTTTCAAGTTCTTTCCAATATGTTATGGGCCCACACAAAGCAAGAGAAAGGACATTGTATTAGAACAAGAACTAATCAAGGGTTTAGCTTGTATAACATAGAAAGGGAGAATCCTTTTGAGGAAAGGCTTTGCATTCGCAAGGTTGCAAAGATAATAATAGTCTTTCCAAGTGAGTGGGAGGTGTGGAAGAGACTTCTTTAAAGTGTTAAAAAAAATTCAACTGTGGAAAACTTTTTTTTAAGTTTTTTGAAAGCGTTTACTTGTACAACATCCAAAGGGAGAATCCTTTTAAGGGAAGGCTTTTAATTTGCAAGGTTGCAAAATAATAGTCTTTCCAAGTGAGTGAGGTGTGGAAGAGATTTTTTCAAAGTGTTGTAAGTTTTTCAAGTGTGGAAAACTTGTTTTGAAAAGTATCAAATTTCAAAGTGAAAGGGTTTGCAAGAGAGTCCTTCTAGTTGTTGAAAACATCAACTTTCAAGTTTGAAAGTGTTTGTTGTAGCATTTGTGTTTAAAATGTCTTCTTTTCAAATGGAATCTTTGAAAGTCATGGAAAAGTTTGATGGTGGCAACTTTCACCTTTGGAAGTTCAAAATGCGCATGATGCTTTCTAAACATGGGCTTTGGAAATTTGTTGATGGGAGTGCTATTGGAAACAATTTGAAAACAAGCAAAAAATGAAAGTTTCAAGGTTCATGAAATTGAACAATTGTATTAACTAACAAGAAGATTACAAAGGTTGTATGCTTCAAATGCTACAATCACAAAACTATGACTTGCAACAACTAATAAAGCTTGAAGGTTCTATGTGCATTCAAAAACCATGAAAGGAGAGAATGAAAAACAACTCAAAACCATTCCATTATATACTATCTCCTAACCCTAAAGTAGCTGCCACTTAACCCTAACCTAGCCGTCGCCAAACCCTAACCTTAGCTGCCACTTTAACCTAGCCGCCACCAAACCTTAAGTAATCTCCACTTCTGAACCCTAACCTAACTACTACAAGGATGTGAATACTATTCATCCTTTTGATGAATGTTTAACACATTCATCAACATTGGGAATTAGAAACGAATAATATTTCTAACATTCCCACTCTATGAAGTTTCTAATCCAAACATGTTTATCAACTTATGATGTCATTCTTTTGATAATGCTTTGGTAAGGACATCCGCCACCATGTGTTCCGTTGGAGAATATTCAAATCGAACCTCTCCATTTTCAACTCGTTTTCGAACAAAATGATGTTGTACATCAATGTGTTTTGTTCGTGCGTGGTGAGTGGGATTCTTGGTCAATGATATCGCACCTTGATTGTTGCATCGAATCACCATCATTTTTTTTCTCTTCCATGTATTCCGAATCCATCAATTTTTGTTATCCATATGGTTTCTTTTATGGCTTGCGTGTTCGCCATGTATTCCACCTTCGTGGTGGACAATGCTATTGTAGGTTATCGTTCGCTACTCCAAAAAATGGCACCCCCTCCGATCATGAAAACAAACCATGTGGTGGACCTCCTATCTTCAAGATCACCACCCCAGTCCACATATCCAAGAACTTCCTTGGATGGTGTTCCACCAAATTGTAATTTCATTTGCAATGTACCTTGCAAATATCGAAAGATTCGTTTGACAACCATCCAATACTCCATGTTAGGGTTTGCCATGTGTTGATTCAACATGCTTATTGGGTATGCCAAGTTGGGTTGTGTGCACAACATGGCATACATCAAAGACCCAACCGCTTGTTGATATGGAAATCCCTTTGATTCATCATTTCCATTTGCATTCCTTTCTAACTTCCCTTTGGGATCCAATGGAACTCCAATGGGTTTACATTCTTCCATTCAAAAACACTCCAATATTTCCTTGAGGTATTTGATTTGGTTGATGCGTAGGAGTCTTTCATCACAATTCCTTTCCACCTCCATGCCCAAGAAGAAATGCAATTCCTTGAGGTCCTTCGTTTCAAACTTTTGATTCAATTCTTCTTTGATTTGCAAAAGTTTGTTTTGATCATTACAAACCAAAATGAGGTCATCCACATAGACCACAATGAAAAACTTCACATCTCCCACTTGTGCAACGTACACACTAGGATCGGCCTCACTTTTCATTAATTCAATGCTTTTGAAAAATGCATCTAACTTTTGATTCCATGCCCTTGGAAATTGTTTCAAACCATACAAGGACTTTTGAAGCTTACACACGAGATGTTCACCTCCTTGGTGCAGGAACCCTTGAGGTTGCTCCATGTAAATCTCCTCTTCAAGCTCGCCATTGAGAAATGCAGTTTTTACGTCCATTTGATGGATCTCCATGTCTTCCAAGGCCACCAATGCAAGAATACAACGAATAGATGTAAATTTTGCGATGGGCGCAAAAGTTTTGTTGTAATCCACTCTGTAGGTTTGGGTAAAACCTCTTGCCACTAATCTAGCCTTATAGTGTTCCACCTCCCCATTTGCGCCTTGTTTGATTTCGAACCCCCATTTGCAAGAAATGGGTTTCCTATCGACGAGAAGTGGTACCAAAGTCCATGTGTTGTTTGTCATGAACGAATCATATTCTTCTCGCATCGCACATTCCCACTCCTTGGAATTTTCACATGTCAATGTTTTTTCAATCTTTTGGGGTTCCTCCAAAAATGCAACGGTGGTGCGCTCCACCTCCTTAGTAACAATTCACCAATCCCGATGACACACTCCCAAGTCCTGAGGTGAACCCACTTGAGGGTTCACCTATCTGTAGTTGCGAAAAGTTGGGATTCGGAAGGCGCTTTCGACTTCCAACACTATAGAGGGGTAGAAGGGCGTGCTAGAAGTCCCGGGATTAGACTAGGAAGAGGGACTAGTAGATCAAGCTTGAATTTGCATCCAAAACAAACCACAAAGTGGTTAGTTCATATTCGGAAACACCTTTGGATGTTGGGACAAGCCACGGGCACTTTGGACCACAAGACTCACCACGGCCCAAACTCGGGGGAATCCACCACCTTCCCCCATATAGTATTCTCTGCACCACTCCATCGAGGCTATATCCAAATGGCACATTTTCCCGAGACTCCCAAGTTGGAGTCTCGAAATTGTCCCGAAATTGTCCCGGTTGGAGTCTCGGGACTTTGGGAGCTCATAACTCCTAACTGCAGGGTCTGATTGCAACAAGGTCTAAACCAAAATTATAGCCCTTCTTGATATCTTTTCAACGCCATGTTGCACTTTCAATTCGAAGTTTTGGAAGAGGTTGATTCTTGACTTTTAGTGGTCAGGAGTCAAACTGCCAATTTGACTCCCGGCCCTTCTTTTGCCCATAACTTGGGCTGCAAATGTCCAAATGACCAATGCAAGGCCATTTTCCACATCTACGCTTCGAGACCTTGCCAATGACACCAAGAACACCTCAATGCAAGGTGTTTTGGGCCTTGTTGTTGAACTCTAGACATTCGGGAGTCCCGGAGGACTCCAAGTCCTAAAAGTTCTTGATTCCAGGACCCCTCAAGAAGCGTGGACTGGTAGGAAACCCGATGTGTCTCATTTGAGAGTTACTTGTTGTAAAACCTTTGCACATGTCTTCGATGAGAAGAGAACCAAATTGTTAGAAATATTATTCGTTTCTAATTCCCAATATTGATGAATGGGTTAAACATTCATCAAAAGGAGGAATAGTATTCACATCTTTGTAGTGGTTAGGTTAGGGCTTAGAATTAGAATCTACTTAGGGTTTGGCGGCAGCTAGGGTTAGGGTTTGGTGGCGGATAGGTTAAAGTGGCGGCTAGGGTTAGGGTTTAGCGGCAGCTAGGTTAGGGTTAAGTGACGGCTACTTTAGGGATAGGAGTGATTATATAATGGAGTAGTTTTGAGTTGTTTTTCATTATCTCCTTTCATGTTTTTTAGTGCACATAGAACCTTTAACCTTTGTTAGTTGTTGCAAGCCATAGTTTTGTGATTGTAGCATTTCAAGCATATAACCTTTGTAATCTTCTTTTTAGTTAATACAATTGTTGTTTTTCATGAACCTTGAAGCTTTCATTTTTTGCTTGTTTTCAAGTTGTTTCTAATAGGTTAAAGGCCCACACCAAGCAAGAGAAAGGACATTGTGTTACAACAAGAAGTAGTGAAAAATTTTGAGCTTGTATTGCATAGAAAAAGGGAGAGAATCCTTTTGAGACAAGGTTTTTAGTTTGCAAAGTGAGTGGGAGTTCTTTTTCAAGTGGTGGCATACAAGGAGCTTGCAACTTTTCAAATGAGTGGAAGGTGTGGAAGAGATTTCTTCAAAATGTTATATATTCTTAATGTGGAAGAGTGTTCTTCAAGTCTTTAAGTTTCAGTTTTAAGTTCAAAAGTGTGAAAGAGAGTTCTTCAAGTTTTTGAGGTTTTCAACGTTGAAGTTTAAGAAAGTGTGTGGAAGAGAGTTCTTCGAATTGTGAAAAGTTTCAACATTGAAGTTTGAAGTGTAAGAGAAGTTTTTCAAGTTCCGTGCAAAGGTTTTAGGAAAACTTGTTTTTAAGTTCTTGAAAGTGTTTCCTTCTACAACATAGAAAAGGAGAATCCTTTTGAGGGAAGGCTTTTAGTTTGTAAAGTTGCAAAGAGAGTAATAGTCTTTCCAAGTGAGTGGGAGGTGTGGAAGAGATTTCTTCAAGGTGTTGTAAGTTTTTCAAGTGTGAAAAACTTGTTTTTGAAAGTATCAAGTTTCAAAATGAAAGTGTTTGGAAGAGAGTTCTTTTAAGTTGTTGAAAACTTCAACTTTCAAATTTGAGAGTGTTTGTTGGAGCATTTTTGTTCAAAATATCTTCTTTTCAAATGAAGTCCTTGAAAGTCATGGAGAAGTTTGATGGTGCGAACTTTCAACTTTGGAAGTTCAAAATGCGCATGATGCTTTCCAAACATGGGCTTTGAAAATTTGTTGATGGGAGTGCCACCTTGCCAAGTGAACCCTAAACCCTAAACTCTAAACCCTTGCAACAAGTTGTTCCATCGAAGGAGATTCTTCACCATCAAAATGCAAGGAGATGACATGCTTGTGCACATCAACACGGTGAAAGCCCTTGCGGACCAACTGCGTTCCATTGAAGTGAACATTACGGATGAAGATGTTTACATGGTACTTCTCACGAGCCTTCCTCCTTCCTTTGATAACTTAGTCACAAGCTTAGAATCCATGTCCACCAAAAATGTAGACATTCAATTCATTGTAGCAAGGTTGTTTCACGAAGTGTCCAAAAGAAAAGAATGTGACAGTTCCAAGACTAGCGCATTAGTGAACAAAACCCACAAGTCAAACGAGAAGCTTTGTTTCTATTGTAAGAAACTCGGACATTTTGTGAGAAATTGTTTGAAGAAGAAAAATGATGAAAAAGAAAAGGCCAATCAAGCTTGTGAGGATCATGAGCAAATGTTTGTTGCCGCATTGAGTGCCGATGATCATACCACGTATGATTGGATTGTCAATTCGAGTGCAACGTAACACATGAAATTCGAACAAGAATGGTTTACCACATAGGAGCGCATTTCTCCTAGGAAGGCGTTCATGGGCGATGACACCGTTTTGGAGGCCGTTGGTAAGGGGAGCATCAAAGCCACAATGCAAGTGGGAGGCAAATTGTCCCACGCAACCATGACCCAAGTTCTTCATGTTCCAAAAATGAAGAATAGTCTCATTTCCGTGAGTAATCTCACTTCGGAAGGTTTCAAAGTTGAATTTGACAAGGATGGTTCTAAGGTGAACGATGCTCGAGGAATTGTTGTGGCGGAAGCACAAAGGGACAAGAACTTGTACCTTCTAAATGTCAAGGTGCATAAGGAGACGGCACACACCGCAAATTCTTCGGATGAAAGTGCAATGCTTTGGCATGAAAGACTTGGCCATCTCAGCATGACAAGCCTCAAGGAGTTCGATGCCATGGTGGACGGCATAAATTTGAAGGAAGTGCCGTTGCATCACATTTGTGAAGGATGCATCAAAGGCAAACATCAAAGAACATTATTTCCCAAGGATGGAGCAACAAGGGCCTCACAACTTTTTAAGATTGTGCACACAGATGTGTGCGGGCCAATGAGGACTACATCGCATGGTGGAGTGCAATACTTTCTCACTTTCATTGATGATTTCTCAAGGAAAACTCATGTCTATTTTTTTAAGGCCAAAGGAGAAGTGTTTGAGAAATTCAAACAATACAAGGCATTGGTGGAGAACGAAATTGGTCACAAAGTCAAAGTGTTATGATTGGACAACGAAGGAGAATTTATGTCCAAGAAGTTTAACACATTTCTTGCGGAATGTGGAATTCAACGACAAACAAGTGCGCTGTATTCCCCACAACAAAATGGTGTTGCGGAACATGCCAATAGAACCATCATGGAATGTGCGAGAAGCATGACTCTTGCACAAGGGTTAGGGTGTGCATGATTTTTGCACACCACAAAGAGCCTCCCACGCACTTCTCACATTGTCACAATATTGAATGTGTGCAAGTTGGGCATCCGTGAGATGTTCACATAGTAATGCAAACGCCTTGGTCTCTTCTTCGTTGTAGTCAGCTCTTGCAACTTCTTCACTTGGCAAGGTGGCACTCCCATCAACAAATTTCCAAAGCCCATGTTTGGAAAGCATCATGCGCATTTTGAACTTCCAAAGGTGAAAGTTGCCACCATCAAACTTCTCCATGACTTTCAAGGACTCCATTTGAAAAGAAAACATTTTGAACACAAGAGCTACAACAAACACTCTCAAACTTGAAAGTTGAAGTTTTTAACAACTAAAAGAACTCTCTTCCAAACACTTACACTTGAAAACCTTGATACTTTCAAAAACAAGTTTTTTTCACACTTGAAAAACTTACAACACCTTGAAGAAATCTCTTCCACACCTCCCACTGACTTGGAAAGACTATTACTCTCTTTGCAACCTTGCAAACTAAAAGCTTTCCCTCAAAAAGATTCTCCTTTTTATGTTGTAGAAGCAAACAGTTTCAAAAACTCAAAAACAAGTTTTCCTAAAACCTTTACAAGAAACTTGAAAAACTTCTTTTACACCTCAAACTTCAATGTTGGAAACTTCAAAAACTTGAAGAACTTTTTCACACTTTTGAACATTGAAACTTGCAACTTAAAGACTTGAAAAACACTCTTCCACATTTAAGAACTTACAACACTTTGAAGAAGTCTCTTCCACACCTCCCACTCACTTGGAAAAGTTGCAAGCTCCTTGTATGCCACCACTTGGAAATGAACTCCCACTCACTTTGCAAACTAAGAACCTTGTCTCGAAAGGATTCTCTCCTTTTTCCTATGCAATACAAGCTCAAAACCTTTCACTACTTCTTGTTGTAACACAATGTCCTTTCTCTTGTTTGGTGTGGGCCCATAACCTGTTGGAAACAACTTGAAAACAAGCAAGAAATGAAAGTTTCAAGGTTCATGAAATGGAACAATTGTATTAACTAAAAAGAAGATTACAAAGGTTGTATGCTTCAAATGCTACAATCATAAAACTATGGATTGCAACAACTAACAAAGCTTGAAGGTTCTATGTGCACTCAAAAAACCATGAAAGGAGAGAATGAAAGACAGCTCAAAACCACTCCATTATATACTATCTCCTAACCCTAAAGTAGCCACCGCCAAACCCTAACCCTAGCCGACGCCTAACCCTAGCGGCCACCAAACCCTAACCCTAGCCGTCGCCTAACCCTAGCCGCCACCAAACCCTAAACCTAGCTGTTGCCTAACCCTAACCCTAGCCGCCGCCAAACCCTAAGTAGTCTCCACTTCTAAACCCTAACCTAACTACTACAAGGATGTGTATACTATTCATCCTTTTGATGAATGTTTAACACATTCATCAACATTGGGAATTAGAAACGAATAGTATTTCTAATAACTAGCCTATTTTTATATTATAGCAATGTTTGTTTTTTTTTCATGTTGTGGAGATGATACAATATTGTGTGGCATATCTCTCTAGTTGGTCTCAATTCCAAGCCCATGCAACTCAGCTTTGGGATGGATTTTAATTTCCAAAAGGAGGTTTTGGACTCTTGGGTGGATATTTTGATAAACCTTTAACCTACACCAATTTGCCACAAACATGTCGAATACATTCTCATGCACAAAATGTCACCCATTGTTGGGAGTCAATTTATTTCCATTTCTCAGTCTTGTTTTTTTTGAAAACATGTTCATATGAAGGTGACCTGTAATATAGCTCAATATCCTCCAAGCTTACATTTTTGTCCCAAAACTAGTGGCAAATGTGATAAACCTCATCTACTATTCCTCCAATGATTCTCTCAGCGGGAGAGAAAAGGCCCATTGATCTTGTTTTGTTTGTCTAAAAATGTCTTTCCCCTTCCCTTGTCAGAGATGTTGATTACATATACTTGTGGGTTTAGAAATGTTTACAGATCAATCTTGTCCAAGAATGTTGAGGCACCTAACATAGATAGACATTATGGTCACAATGCATGTGTAATCATCATTTGGCTCGGAAATCTAATTATCTTTCATGAGTATAATGCTTTTGAATGAAGATTAATATCGTGCAAGAATGCTTGTCTAGGTCAAAAGCTCAAGCTAGATTATGCAAAAGCCATGTCTAATAAATAAATGGGTAAAGTGTTCAAATAACCCCTTTATAGATGAAATTTTTCTTTGTTTCCATGCCAAAGGTAAATTCTTTAACAAGTCAAAGTTCCCATCCCCCATATAAGTATGTCATCCTCTTCAGTCAAAGGTTTATCTATTTAGCCTCAAATTTATAAACATATGCTTCTCTACCTTTGGGTAAGGATTGGTTGACACAATTTTTGTGCATGTTGGAGTTGGCATTATCTATTCTACATGGGCTTCCTCAGATGGTCTATTGGAAACAACTTGAAAACAAGCAAGAAATGAAAGCTTTAACAATTGTATTAACTACATAAAGATTCCAAAGGTTGTATGCTTCAAATGCTACAATCATAAAACTATGGCTTGCAACAACTAACAAAGCTTGAGGTTCTATGTGCACTCAAAAACCATGAAAGGAGAGAATGAAAGACAACTCAAAACCACTCCACTATATACTATCTCCTAACCCTAAAGTAGCCGCCACTTAGCCATAACCTAGCCGCCGCCAAACCCTAACCCTAGCCGCCGCTTAACCCTAACCCTAGCCGCCGCCTAACCTTAGCCGCCACCAAACCCTAAACTTAGCCGCCGCCTAACCCTAACCCTAGTCGCCGCCAAACCCTAGGTAGACTCCACTTCTAAACCGTAACCTAACTACTACAAGGATGTGTATACTATTCATCCATTTGATGAATGTTTAACACATTCATCAACATTGGGAATTAGAAACGAATAGAATTTCTAACACTCCCACTCTATGAAGTTTCTAATCCGAGCATGTTTATCAACTTATGATGTCGTTCTTTGGATAATGCCTTAGTAAGCACATCCGCCACCATGTGTTCCGTTGGACAATATTCAAATTGAACTTCTCCATTTTCAACTCGTTCTCAAACAAAATGATGTTGTACATCAATGTGTTTTGTTCGTGCATGGTGAGTGGGATTCTTGGTCCATGATATCACACCTTGATTGTTGCATCGAATCACGATCATTTTCTTCTCCTCCATGTATCCTAAATCCATCATCAATTTTGTTATCCATATGGCTTCTTTTGTGGCTTGCGTGTTTGCCATGTATTCCACCTCCGTGGTGGACAATGCTATTGTGGATTGTCGTTTGCTACTCCAAGAAATGGCTCCACCTCCCATCATGAAAACAAACCCTGTGGTGGACCTCCTATCTTCAAGATCACCACCCCAATCCGCATCACAATATCCAACAACTTCCTTGGATGGTGTTCCACCAAATTGTAATTTCATTTGCAATGTACCTTGCAAAAAACGAAAGATTCGTTTGACGGCCATCCAATGCTCCATGTTAGGGTTTGCCATGTGTTGACTCAACACGCTTATTGGGTATGCCAAGTCGGGTCGTGTGCACAACATGGCATACATCAAAGACCCAACCGCTTATTGATATGAAAATCCTTATTGGAAAACAACTTGAAAACAAGCAAGAAATGAAAGCTTTAACAATTGTATTAACTAAAAGAAGATTACAAAGGTTGTATGCTTCAAATGCTACAATCATAAAACTATGGCTTGCAACAACTAATCAAAGCTTGTCATGAGCTTTGTCATCCATATGGCTTCCTTGGTAGCTTGTGTACTTGCCATGTATTCCGCCTCTATGGTTGACAAAGCGATTGTGGGTTGTCATTTGCTACTCCACGAAGTGGTTCCACCTCCCATCATGAATACAAACCCTGTGGTGGATCTCCTATCCTCAAGGTCACCGGCCCAATCTACATCACAATATCCGACCACATCTTGGGGTGATAATCCTTCGAAGCGTAATTTGAATTGTAATGTGCCTTGCAAGTATCGAAAAATGCGTTTCACCGCAATCCAATGTTCTAGGCTTGGATTGGCCATGTGTTGACTAACCACGCTTATTGGGTATGCCAAATCGGGTCGAGTACACAACATGGCATACATCAAGGATCCCACGGCTTGTTGATAAGGAACCTTCACCATTTCATCATCCTTGTTGACATTCTTCTTCAACTTCGTCTTGGGATCAAGTGGCACTCCAATGGGTTTGCAATCCTCCATGCAAAAGCGTTTGAGAATCTCCTTGAGGTACCCGATTTGGTTGATGTAAAAAAGACGTTGTGCACGATCCCTTTCCACTTCCATGCCAAGGAAAAAATGCAAATCGCCAAGATCTTTCATTTCGAACTTTCTCGAAAGTTCTTCCTTCACTTGCAAAAGCTTGTCCTTATTCTTGCACACCAAGATGAGATCATCAACGTAGACGACGATGAAAAATTTCACATCCTCCACTTGCGCAACATACACACTAAAGTCCGCATCACTTCTCGTAAATTCTATGTTTTTCAAAAAAGCGTTTAGCTTTTGGTTCCAAGCCCTTGGAGATTGTTTCAAGCCATACAATGATTTGTGAAGCTTACACACAAGATGTTCCCCTTCATGTGTGAATCCTTCGGGTTGCGCCATGTAGATCTCCTCTTCAAGGTCACCATTGAGAAATGCGGTTTTGACGTCCATTTGATGAATCTCCATGTCTTCAATGGTCACAAGTGCAAGGATACAACGAATTGACACAAACTTTGCAACGGGTGCAAAAGTTTCATTGTAATCAACTCCAAATGTTTGGGTGAAACCTCTTGTCACAAGTCTTGCCTTGTACCATTCGACTTCACCATGGACCCCATGTTTGATTTTGAACACCCATTTGCAAGAAATGGGTTTTCTACCCCTTAGGGAGTGGCACCAAGGACCAAGTGTTGTTGACAAGAAGAGAGTCGTATTCTTCTTGCATGGCAATCTCCCACTTCTTTGCATCTTCGCCATTCAACGCCTCTTCCACGGTTTGGGGTTCTTCCGAAAATGCTATGGTGGCTCGTTCCACCTCTTTGGTGGCCACCCACCAATCATGAGGCCACTCCTTACGTTGTCTTTGCGGCCTTTCTCTTGGTCCATGTTGTTGTGGTTCATTCAAACCCTCATCTTGTGATGAAGCAAATTCTTCTTCCGAAGAAGAATTTGTTGTAGATTCATGACCTTCCACGTCTTCTGCGGGTCTTGCCTTCAAAGATATAGGATTAACATCCTTCACAAGTTCATCGACTTCATCCACAACAAGGTGTTCTATTTGGTTTGCAAGGGGTCTCTTATCACGAACACCTTCTACTTCTTCCATCCCTTCAAGGAACACAACATCTCGACTCTTAATAATTCTTTTGGTTTCTAAACACATTAAGCGATATGCTTTCGTCCCTTCACAATACCCTAGAAACACACAAGGTATGGATTTCGTTTCTAGTTTAATTCTCTTTTCATCAAGAATGTGTGCAAATGCTTTGCAACCAAAAACTCTCAAGTGAGATACATCGGGCTTTGTACCTGTCCACGCTTCTTGTGAGGTCTTTGAATCAAGGGCTTTAGTGGGGCATCGATTTTTGATGTAAACCGCCGTGTTCACCGCCCGTTAGAAATTCTATTTGTTTCTAATTCCCAATGGTGATGAATGTGTTAAACATTCATCAAATGGATAAATAGTATAGACATCCTTGTAGTAGTTAGGTTAGGGTTTAGAAGTGGAGACTACCTAGGGTTTGGCGGCGCCTAGGGTTAGGGTTAGGCGGCGGCTAAGTTTAGGGTTTGGTGGCGGCTAAGGTGAAGCGGCGGCTAGGGTTAGGGTTTGGTGGCGGCTAGGGTTTGTTGAAAACAATAGGATCAGAGGAGAGGTTGCTCTTTCAAAAAACCCAGAGATCACACAAGTATGTGAACAATGCTTGGAGAGAGAGCTCCAACTCTCCTCCAACCTTGTTCTTTATTCCCTTCCCTATACCACCACATTGACAAAGCATATGGGATAACTATTTCTCTCCCTCCTTATTCTAACATGTTGGTGGTACTAACATATCTCAAATCTACCAATGTCTTTGATTACTTGCAACATTTATCCATCACATAGTTTCTAATATCTATCACACTATGTTTCTAATATCTATGTTTCATCTACATCATAATCTTCAACACTCCCACTTTGCAAGTAATCTAAGACTCCCAATCCCATGCTTCTTGTAAAGTTCTGATGCCGCTCCTTTGCAAATGCCTTTGTCAACACATCTGCCACCATATCTTGAGTTGGGCAATACTTGAGGCCTATTTCTCCACTCTCTAACTTCTCTCGAATGAAGTGGTGTTGTATGTCAATGTGCTTTGTGCGAGAGTGGTTGGTTGGGTTCTTTGCAAGTGCAATGCATCCCTGATTGTCACACATGATGGTTGTTGCTCCAACTTGCACAAGTCCCACATCTGCCATCAACTTCCTCAACCATATGGCCTCCTTGGTGCATTGACTAGTGGCCATGTATTCGGCCTCTGTGGTAGACAAGGCAATTGTAGGTTGCCTCTTGCAATTCCATGAGATGGCTCCCACTCCAACAAAGAACACATACCCTGTGGTGGAACGTCTCTCATTTGCATCTCCACCCCAATCCGCATCACAATATCCTCTCAAACTAACATCCTGGCCTCCAAGGCACAATTTCAAGTCCAAAGTTCCCTTCAAGTACCGCATGATGCATTTCACCGCCATCCAATGGGAAGGACCAGCCCTTGACATGAATTGACTCACCATGCTCATCGGGAATGCAAGATCCGGCCGTGTGCCCACCATGGCATACATCAATGAACCCACCGCTGCCTTGTATGGAATGCCTTGCATCTCCTCTTGAATGCCTTGAAACTCTTCCTCGGTCAGTTTCAAGAGCTTGGAGTTCACATCAAGCGGAGTTCCAATGGGCTTGCACTCCTCCATGTTGAAGCGCTTGAGCACTTCCTCAATGTACTTTCTTTGGCTCATGGTTATGGTGTGATTTGCACGGTCTCTCTCAAACTCCACACCGAGGCAATAATGCAACTCTCCAAGATCACTCATCTCAAATTCATCTTCAAGCCTTGACTTCAACCATTTCAAAATGTTCACATTGCTTGCTAAGATGATCAGATCATCCACATAGATAATCACTATTAACAAGTATTCACCCGTTTGCTTGACATACAACGAATGGTCAGCTTGGCTCCTAGAAAAGCATTCATGGGTGAAGAACATGTCAATGCGTTGGTACCATGCTCTTGGCGATTGCTTCAGCCCGTACAAGGACTTCTTCAACTTACACACGAGGTGCTCCTTGCCATCTTGCATGAATCCTTGTGGCTGGTCCATGTAGATGTCCTGCTCTAATTCCCCATTCAAGAATGCGGTCTTCACATCCATTTGGTGGATCTCTAAGTCCATGGCAGATCCAATTGCAAGTATGCATCTAATGGTGGTGAACTTGGCCACAGGGGCAAATGTCTCATTGAAGTCCACACCCTCAACTTGAGAGTACCCCTTGGCCACCAACCTGGCCTTATGCCTCACAATATGGCCTGATGCATCCCTTTTTGTGCGGAACACCCACTTGCATCCCACACTCTTGCGATCCTTTGGAAGAGGGACCAACTCCCACGTGCCATTGGCCATGAGTGAGGCATATTCCTCTTGGATGGCCGCCTCCCACTTGCTTGCATCCTCTGAATGCATTCTCTCGCACAAATTTAGTGGATCATCAAGACAAGCAACATTAGCATGTTCCACATCTTGTTGGGGTAGGATGTGGTTCTTCCACCATTCTCCAAGTGGTCGCCGCTCTCTCAAGGGGTACCTACGCTCCTCCAAGGTCTGCCCTTCTTGTTCACCATTTGTGCTTGCATCTTTAGATGTTGATGGAGGTGTTAATGAACGCCCCAGGGTTGGTGGTGCCTCTTGATTGCTAGGATACTCATTGACATCACTTGTGCCTTCATCATCATCCACACATGGCGATTTGGAAGATGTGTCCACAATCACCACATTAGGGGTCTGATTTCTCCCACTTGGATGCATCTCCAAATCATTGCCCACACTAGTGTTATCCTCCATGAACTCAACATCCCTACACTTGATGATTTTTTTGGATTGCACACACATAAGCCTATATGCCTTGGTGCCCTCACAATACCCAAGAAACAAGCATTTTGTGCCCTTTGCATCAAGCTTACCCCTCTTCTCATCCGGCACCATGGCATATGCAATGCATCCAAACACACGCATGTGTGAAATGCAAGGCTTTCTCCCACTCCACGCTTCCTCTGGTGTGATGGATGGCAACGCTCTTGATGGACATCGATTCCTTGTGTAGGCCGCATTCACCACCGCTTCCGCCCAAAGTGACTTCTTGAGGTTTTGAGCATGAAGCATGCTCCTTGCCATCTCCACCAGGGTGCGGTTTGCACGCTCTGCCATTCCATTTTGTTGAGGCCTATATGGTGTGGAGGTTTGCTTCTCAATGCCGTGTGCCTTCAAGAAGCCCTGGAATCCCTTGGAAATGTACTCCCCTCCATTATCCGACCGAAACACCTTGATCTTGTGCTCTGATTGTGTCTCCACAAGTGCCTTGAATTCCTTGAACTTCTCCAAGCACTCCCCTTTGGACTTCAACAAGTACACCCACACCTTCCTGGAAAAGTCGTCAATGTAGGTCACAAAGTACCTTGCACCACCCAAGGATGTGGTCCTCATGGGGCCGCATACATCCGAATGCACAATCTCCAGGGGCTTGGTGGCACGCATCCCTCCATCACTTGGAAATGGTTTGCAATGTTGTTTTCCCTCAATGCACCCTTCACAAACAAATGAAGATGTAGGGCAGGGCATGTTTCCAAGGTTCATACCACTCACCATGTTTTGGAGCGCATGCACACCTTTGATGTTCAAATGACCGAGCCGGCGATGCCAAAGCTCCAATGCACCCTCAATTGTTGAAGTTTGGGCTAGGTTGGCCACATGCATCTCACACACCTTGGTGAAGGTCATTTGATACAAGTTGCCTTCCCGTAGTGCTATTGCAATGACCTCTCCATCAAATGCCCTCACAATGCACTCATTCATGTTGAATTGCACTTTGCACCCACTTGACAAGATTTTGCTCACCGAAAGCAAGTTGGCATGCAATTTTGGCACATGGAGCACGTCCTTGATTCTGATCCTCCTGATTTGCCCTTTCACCATCACTTCCACAAGGATGGATCCCATTCCGATTGCCTCAACAATGCTATCATCACCCATATGCACGTTGCGTGTTGGAATTACCTCATACATGTCAAATGCCACTTTATGAGGGGTCATGTGCTTGGTTGCTCCTGAGTCCATGATCCACTTGCATATGGCTTTGCAATGGTCTCCATCCTTTGTTGCAAAGGCATAGTCATCATCATCCCTGGCTTTGTTGGCACTCTCCTTCTCCTTGTTGTTCTTGGCCTTGGAGCAAAATCGTGCAATGTGGCCTGGTTTGCCACAATAGTAGCATGTCCTGGTGTCTTTGCGGGTAGATGTGGTCCCTCCTCTTCCTTGCATTGAAACCATCGCCGCATCATCACCTTGGGGCTCCTTCTCCTTCCTCTTGGACACTTCATGCATCAATCGTGCGGTCACATACTCCATTGTGAGGTCTTGTATGGGCAGGGTCTCCAAGGCGGTGATCAGGTACTCGTAGGAGGGTGGCAAGCTCTCAAGCAAAGTCATCACAACATCTTCATCCCTCACGGGCACCTCCAAGCAAGCAAGTTGATCTGCAAGTGCCTTGACCTTGTTGATATGGTCTAGAAGGTCTTCTCCCTCTTGCATCTTACAAGTGAAGAACTTACGGCGAATGAAGAGGATGTTGGACAAGCTCCGTGTCTCCTGGATGTTGCAAAGTGTGTTCCATGCCTCCACTGGTCCCTTGCACCTCTTGATGTGGTGAAGTTGACTATCCACCAAGTTGATGGCAATGGTGGACATGGCCTTCTTTGCACGCCGTTGGTACTCCTTGATGACTTTGGGGTCTGAATTAGATGGTGGAACCTCGTCAGACCCGTCCACAATCTCCCAAAGGTCCATGGAGGCCAACACCATCTCCATCTTGAACTTCCAGAGGTTGAAGTTCTCCCCATTGAACTTGTCAATGACTCTAGCGCTCTCTCCCTCAAAGGATGCCATTTTGCACTCAAATTCGACCTCTCTACCCACTTATGTGCTCAACCAGATGCTAATTAGTGCCTAATGAACACTCTTACATGCAATTTGGCTCAATGCACTTTCATAAAAAAAAACACTCCAGTCCCTAGATGGCTCAATTGTGCACCAATGCACCTCCAATCATAAATTCAGCCCTTAGTGGCTCCCACTTGCATGAATGCCTCCTTACACACTCAGAATGCACTCAACCAACTCAAATGAAGTGCTCTCCTTACACACTCAAAATGCACTCAGCCAACTCAAATGAAGTGCTCTCCTTACACACTCACAATGCACTCAACCAACTCAAATCAAGACTTACAATGCTAGAATGTGGACACATGCACATCCAATGCTTCGAAATACCTCCAAAGAGCACCAATCCAGCCTTTGTGCACCTCCAAACTCGAGATGGCCTCCAAAGTTCTTTAAAACTCTTCCAAGTCTCCAAAAGCGCCTCCAAGAACCCTCCAGAACTGAAATTTGCACCTCCAACAAACACAAAACCTCAGAATCTCTCTTAATGCACTCAAGCAATCAAACCTCTAATCATGCAACTCACATGTGTGGGCCCATAACCTGTTGAAAACAATAGGATCAGAGGAGAGGTTGCTCATTCAAAAAACCCAGAGATCACACAAGTATGTGAACAATGCTTGGAAAGAGAGCTCCAACTCTCCTCCAACCTTGCTCTTTATTCCCTTCCCTATACCACCACATTAACAAACCATATGGGATAACTATTTCTCTCCCTCCTTATTCTAACATGTTGGTGGTACTAACATATCTCAAATCTACCAATGTCTTTGATTACTTGCAACACTTATCTACCACATAGTTTCTAATATCTACTATCACACTATGTTTCTAATATCTATGTTTCATCTACATCATAATCTTCAACACCTAATTCCTTCATGAGCTTTGTCATCCATATGGCTTCCTTGGTAGCTTGTGTACTTGCCATGTATTCCGCCTCCGTGGTTGACAAAGCGATTGTGGGTTGTCGTTTGCTACTCCACGAAGTGGCTACACCTCCCATCATGAATACAAACCCTGTGGTGGATCTCCTATCCTCAAGGTCACCGGCCCAATCCGCATCACAATATCCGACCACATCTTGGGGTGATAATCCTCCGAAGCGTAATTTGAATTATAATGTGCCTTGCAAGTATCGAAAAATGCGTTTCACCGCAATCCAATGTTCTAGGCTTGGATTGGCCATGTGTTGACTAACCACGCTTATTGGGTATGCCAAATCGGGTCGAATACACAACATGGCATACATCAAGGATCCCACGGCTTGTTGATAAGGAACCTTCACCATTTCATCATCCTTGTTCACATTCTTCTTCAACTTCGTCTTGGGATCAAGTGGCACTCCAATGGGTTTGCAATCCTCCATGCAAAAGCGTTTGAGAATCTCCTTGAGGTACGAAAAGTGATGCGGACTTTTTCAAGCACGGAGGCAGATTACATGGCAAGTACACAAGCTACCAAGGAAGCCATATGGATGACAAAGCTCATGAAGGAATTAGGGTACATGAAAGAGAAGAAGGCGTTGGTGATTCGATGCGACAACCAAGGTGCAATATCATTGACGAAGAATCCCACGCAACATGCTCGAACAAAGCACATTGATGTTCAACATCATTTTGTTCGAGAACGAGTTGAAAATGGCGAAGTTACGTTCGAATATTGTTCAACGGAAGAGATGGTGGCGGATGTGCTTACCAAGGCATTACCAAAAGAACGACATTACAAATTGATAACCATGTTCGGATTAGAAATTTCATAGAGTGGGAGTGTTAGAAATACTATTCGTTTCTAACTCCCAACGTTGATGAATGTGTTAAACATTCATCAAAAGGATGAATAGTATTCACATCCTTATAGTAGTTAGGTTAAGGTTTAGAAGTGGAGACTACTTAGGGTTTGGCGGCGGCTAGGGTTAGGGTTAGGTGGCGGCTAGGGTTAGGGTTAGGTGGCGGCTAGGTTAGGGTTAAGTGGCGGCTACTTTAGGGTTAATAGATAGTATATAATGAAGTGATTTTGAGTTGTCTTTCATTCTTTCCTTTCATGGTTTTTGAGTGCACATAGAACCTTCAAGCTTTGTTAGTTGTTGCAAGCCATAGTTTTATGATTGTAGCATTTGAAGCATACAACCTTTGGAATCTTCTTTTTATTAAATACAATTGTTCCATTTCATGAACCTTGAAGCTTTCATTTCTTGCTTTTTTTCAAGTTGTTTCTAATAGGTTGATGCGTAAGAGTCTTTCATCACGATTCCTTTCCACCTCCATCCCCAAAAAGAAATGCAACCCCCCGAGCTCCTTCATTTCAAACTTTTGACTCAATTCTTCTTTGATTTGCAAAAGTTTGTTTTCATCGTTGCACACCAAAATGAGGTCATCCACATAGACCAGAATGAAAAACTTCACATCTCCCACTTGTGCAACGTACACACTAGGATCCGCCTCACTCTTGATAAATTCAAAGCTTTTGAGAAACGCATCTAACTTTTGATTCCATGCCCTTGGAGATGGTTTCAAACCATACAAGGACTTGTCAAGCTTACACACGAGATGTTTATTGGAAACAACTTGAAAACAAGCAAGAAATGAAAGCTTTAACAATTGTATTAACTAAAGAAGATTACAAAGGTTGTATGCTTCAAATGCTACAATCATAAAACTATGGCTTGCAACAACTAATCAAAGCTTGAAGGTTCTATGTGCACTCAAAAACCATGAAAGGAGAGAATGAAAGACGACTCAAAAACACTCCATTATATACTATCTATTAACCCTAAAGTAGCCGCCACTTAACCCTAACCTAGCCGCCGCCTAACCCTAACCCTAGCCGCCACCAAACCCTAACCCTAGCCGCCGCCAAACCCTAAGTAGTCTCCACTTCTAAACCTTAACCTAACTACTACAAGGATGTGAATACTATTCATCCTTTTGATGAATGTTTAACACATTCATCAACGTTGGGACTTAGAAACGAATAGTATTTCTAACACTCCCACTCTATGAAGTTTCTAATCCGAACATGGTTATCAATTTGTAATGTCGTTCTTTTAGTAATGCCTTGGTAAGCACATCCGCCACCATCTCTTCCGTTGAACAATATTCGAACGTAACTTCGCCATTTTCAACTCGTTCTCGAACAAAATGATGTTGAACATCAATGTGCTTTGTTCGAGCATGTTGCGTGGGATTCTTCGTCAATGATATCGCACCTTGGTTGTCGCATCGAATCACCATCGCCTTCTTCTCTTTCATGTACCCTAATTCCTTCATGAGCTTTGTCATCCATATGGCTTCCTTGGTAGCTTGTGTACTTGCCATGTATTTCGCCTCCGTGGTTGACAAAGCGATTCTGGGTTGTCGTTTGCTACTCCACGAAGTGGCTCCATCTCCCATCATGAATACAAACCCTGTGGTGGATCTCCTATCCTCAAGGTCACCGGCCCAATCTACATCACAATATCCGACCACATCTTGGGGTGATAATCCTTCGAAGCGTAATTTGAATTGTAATGTGCCTTGCAAGTATCGAAAAATGCGTTTCACCGCAATCCAATGTTCTAGGCTTGGATTGGCCATGTGTTGACTAACCACGCTTATTGGGTATGCCAAATCGGGTCGAGTACACAACATGGCATACATCAAGGATCCCACGGCTTGTTGATAAGGAACCTTCACCATTTCATCATCCTTGTTGACATTCTTCTTCAACTTCGTCTTGGGATCAAGTGGCACTCCAATGGGTTTGCAATCCTCCATGCAAAAGCGTTTGAGAATCTCCTTGAGGTACCCGATTTGGTTGATGTAAAAAAGACGTTGTGCACGATCCCTTTCCACTTCCATGCCAAGGAAAAAATGCAAATCGCCAAGATCTTTCATTTCGAACTTTCTCGAAAGTTCTTCCTTCACTTGCAAAAGCTTGTCCTTATTCTTGCACACCAAGATGAGATCATCAACGTAGACGACGATGAAAAATTTCACATCCTCCACTTGCGCAACATACACACTAAAGTCCGCATCACTTCTCGTAAATTCTATGTTTTTCAAAAAAGCGTTTAGCTTTTGGTTCCAAGCCCTTGGAGATTGTTTCAAGCCATACAATGATTTGTGAAGCTTACACACAAGATGTTCCCCTTCATGTGTGAATCCTTCGGGTTGCGCCATGTAGATCTCCTCTTCAAGGTCACCATTGAGAAATGCGGTTTTGACGTCCATTTGATGAATCTCCATGTCTTCAATGGTCACAAGTGCAAGGATACAACGAATTGACACAAACTTTGCAACGGGTGCAAAAGTTTCATTGTAATCAACTCCAAATGTTTGGGTGAAACCTCTTGTCACAAGTCTTGCCTTGTACCATTCGACTTCACCATGGACCCCATGTTTGATTTTGAACACCCATTTGCAAGAAATGGGTTTTCTACCCCTTAGGGAGTGGCACCAAGGACCAAGTGTTGTTGACAAGAAGAGAGTCGTATTCTTCTTGCATGGCAATCTCCCACTTCTTTGCATCTTCGCCATTCAACGCCTCTTCCACGGTTTGGGGTTCTTCCGAAAATGCTATGGTGGCTCGTTCCACCTCTTTGGTGGCCACCCACCAATCATGAGGCCACTCCTTACGTTGTCTTTGCGGCCTTTCTCTTGGTCCATGTTGTTGTGGTTCATTCAAACCCTCATCTTGTGATGAAGCAAATTCTTCTTCCGAAGAAGAATTTGTTGTAGATTCATAACCTTCCACGTCTTCCGCGGGTCTTGCCTTCAAAGATATAGGATTAACATCCTTCACAAGTTCATCGACTTCATCCACAACAAGGTGTTCTATTTGGTTTGCAAGGGGTCTCTTATCACGAACACCTTCTACTTCTTCCATCCCTTCAAGGAACACAACATCTCGACTCTTAATAATTCTTTTGGTTTCTAAACACATTAAGCGATATGCTTTCGTCCCTTCACAATACCCTAGAAACACACAAGGTATGGATTTTGACTCTAGTTTGCTTCTCTTTTCATCTGGAATGTGTGCAAATGCTTTGCAACCAAAAACTCTCAAGTGAGATACATCGGGCTTTGTACCTGTCCACGCTTCTTGCGGGGTCTTTGAATCAAGGGCTTTAGTGGGGCATCGATTTTTGATGTAAACCGCCGTGTTCACCGCCTCCGCCCAAAACTCCAAGTCAAGTCCTTGTGCATGAATCATGCTTCTAGCGCATTCCATGATGGTCCTATTGGCTCGTTCGGCAACTCCATTTTGTTGTGGTGTGTAAGGTGCACTTGTTTGACGTTCGATTCCACATTCATGCAAAAAGTCATCAAACTTTTTGGACACAAATTCTCCTCCGTTGTCGGATCGCAAGGTTTTGATCTTCATGCCGGTTTGATTCTCCACTAAGGCCTTGTATACCTTGAATTTGTCGAACACTTCTCCTTTCGCTTTCAAAAGGTAAACATGAGTTTTTCTCAAAAAATCGTCGATGAAGGTGACAAAGTATTGTGCTCCACCACGAGATGTGGTCTTCATCGGTCCGCACACATCGCTATGCACTAGTTCCAAAAGCTTGGAAGCCCTACTTGCTTCACCTTTAGGAAAAGATGTCCTTTGATGTTTGCCTTCAATGCAAGCTTCACACACATGGTGCAATGGCACTTCATTCAAATTCATGCCATTGACCATATTCTCCAACTTCTTAAGACTCGCCATGTTGAGGTGGCCGAGTCTTTGGTGCCAAAGCGTAGCTCCTTCATTCGAAGACTTTGCCACATTCGCACTCTCCTTTCGAACATTGACGTTGAGAAGATACAAGTTCTTCTCCCTTCGTGCTTGCGCCACAACGGTTCCATGGACATTGTTGACCTTACAACCGTCCTTGTCAAACTCCACCTTCAAGCCCTCCGAAATGAGTTTGCTAACGGAAATGAGACTATTCCTCATTTTCGGAACATGAAGAACTTGTGTGATGGTTGTAAGCAACATTTTACCTCCAACTTGCATTGTGGCCTTGATGCTCCCTTTGCCAACGGCCTCCAAAATGGTGTCATCTCCCATGTACACCTTTCGTGCAACGATGGATTCGTAAGTGGTGAACCATTCTCGTTCGAACGTCATGTGTTGCGTTGCGCCGGAATCGATGATCCGATCGTTTCTCGCATGATCATTAGCACTCAAGGCGGTAACAAACATTTGTTCTTGATCATCATAAGCTTGGTTTGCTTTTTCTTTCTCATCATTCTTCTTCTTCAAACAATTCCTCACAAAGTGTGCGGGTTTTTAGGGTTTAGGGTTTACAAAGTAGTGCAAATGCCTTGGTCGCCTTTTCGTTATAATCCGTGATTTGGGCTTCACCATGAGGAATTGTTGCACTTCCATCAACAAACTTCCAAAGCCCGTGCTTAGAAAGCATCATGCGCATCTTGAACTTCCAAAGGTGAAAGTTGCCACCATCAAACTTTTCCATGACTTTCAACGACTCCATTTGAAAGGAAGACATTGTGCTACAACAAACACTCTCAAACTTGAAAGTTGAAGTTTTCAACAACTAAAAGAATTATCTTCCAAACACTTTCACTTGAAAACGTGATACTTTCAGAAAAACAAGTTTTTCACACTTGAAAAACTTACAACACCTTGAAGAAATCTCTTCCACACCTCCTACTCACTCGGAAAGACTACTACTCTCTTTGCAACCTTGCAAACTAAAAGCCTTCCCTCAAAAGGATTCTCCTTTTCTATGTTGTACAAGCAAACACTTTCAAAAAACTCAAAAAACAAGTTTTTCTAAAACCTTTACAAGAAACTTGAAAAACTTCTCTTACACCTCAAACTTCAATGTTGGAAACCTCCAAAACTTGAAGAACTCTCTTTCACACTTTTGAACTTGAAACTTGAAACTTAAAGACTTGAAGAACACTCTTCCACACTTAAGAACTTACAACACTTTGAAGAAGTCTCTTCCACACCTCCCACTCACTTGGAAAAGTTGCAAGCTCCTTGTATGCCACCACTTGAAAATGAACTCCCACTCACTTTGCAAACTAAGAACCTTGTCTCAAAAGGATTCTCTCCTTTTTCCTATGCAATACAAGCTCAAACCTTTCACTACTTCTTCTTCTAACACAATGTCCTTTCTCTTGCTTGGTGTGGGCCCATAACCTATTGGAAACAACTTGAAAACAAGCAAGAAATGAAAGCTTTAACAATTGTATTAACTAAAGAAGATTACGAAGGTTGTATGCTTCAAATGCTACAATCATAAAACTATGGCTTGCAACAACTAATCAAAGCTTGAAGGTTCTATGTGCACTCAAAAACCATGAAAGGAGAGAATGAAAGACAACTCAAAAACACTCCATTATATACTATCTATTAACCCTAAAGTAGCCGCCACTTAACCCTAACCTAGCCGCCGCCTAACCCTAACCCTAGCCGCCACCAAACCCTAACCCTAGCCGCCACCTAACCCTAACCCTAGCCGCCACCAAACCCTAACCCTAGCCGCCGCCAAACCCTAAGTAGTCTCCACTTCTAAACCTTAACCTAACTACTACAAGGATGTGAATACTATTCATCCTTTTGATGAATGTTTAACACATTCATCAACGTTGGGACTTATAAACGAATAGTATTTCTAACAATGTTCACCTCCTTGGTGCACGAACCCTTGAGGTTGCTCCATGTAAATCTCCTCTTCAAGCTCGCCATTGAGAAATGCAGTTTTCACGTCCATTTGATGTTTTAGACACAAATTCCCCTCCGTTGTCGGTACGTAGCACTTTGATTTTGTGACCAATTTCGTTCTCCACCAACGCCTTGTATTGTTTGAACTTTTTAAACGCTTCTCCTTTGGCCTTCAAAAGATAGACATGAGTTTTCCTTGAGAAGTCATCAATGAAAGTGAGAAAGTATCGTGCTCCACCATGAGATGTAGTCTTCATTGGCCCGCACACATCAGTGTGCACAATCTCCAAAAGTTGTGAAGCCCTCGTTGCTCCGTCCTTGGGAAATGATGTTCTTTGATGTTTGCCTTTGACGCATCCTTCACAAATGTGATGCAACGGCACTTCTTTCAAATTCATACCATCCACCATGGCATCTAACTCCTTAAGGCTTGCCATGTTGAGATGGCAAAGTCTTTCATGCCAAAGCATCGCACTTTCCTCGAAAGAATTTGCGATGTGTGCCATGTCCTTACGCACCTTCACATTAAGACGGTACAAGTTTTTGTCCCCGCGTGCTTGCGCCACAACAACTCCTCGAGCATTGTTGACCTTGCAACCATCCTTGTCAAACTACACTTTGAAACCTTTTGAAATGAGTTTGCTCACCGAAATGAGATTATTCTTCATTTTTGGAACATGAAGAACTTGGGTGTATTGGAAACAACTTGAAAACAAGCAAGATATGAAAGCTTTAACAATTGTATTAACTACAAGAAGATTACAAAGGTTGTATGCTTCAAATGCTACAATCATAAAATTATGGCTTGCAACAACTAATCAAAGCTTGAAGATTCTATGTGCACTCAAAAACCATGAAATGAGAAAATGAAAGACAACTCAAAACCACTCCACTATATACTATCTCCTAACCCTATAGGAGCCGCCACTTAACCCTAACCTAGCCGCTGCCAAACCCTAACCCTAGCTGCCGCTTAACCCTAGCCGCCACCAAACCCTAAACTTAGCCACCGCCTAACCCTAACCCTAGCCGCCGCCAAACCCTAGGTAGTCTCACCTTCTAAACCCTAACCTAACTACTACAAGGATGTCTATACTAATCATCCATTTGATGAATGTTTAACACATTCATCACCATTGGGAATTAGAAACGAATAGAATTTCTAACACTCTCACTCTATGAAGTTTCTAATCCGAACATGTTTATCAACTTATGATGTCGTTCTTTGGATAATGCCTTGGTAAGCACATCCGCCACCATGTGTTCCGTTGGACAATATTCAAATCCAACTTCTCCATTTTCAACTCGTTCTCGAACAAAATGATGTTGTACATCAATGTGTTTTGTTCGTGCGTGGTGAGTGGGATTCTTGGTCAATGATATCGCACCTTGATTGTCGCATCGAATCACCATCATTTTCTTCTCCTCCATGTATCCTAAATCCATCATCCATTTTGTTATCCATATGGCCTTTTTTGTGGCTTGCGTGTTTGCCATGTATTCCGCCTCCGTGGTGAACAATGCTATTGTGGGTTGTCGTTTGCTACTCCAAGAAGTGGCTCCACCTCCGATCATGAAAACAAACCCTGTGGTGGACCTCCTATCTTCAAGATCACCACCCCAATCCTCATCACAATATCCATGAACTTCCTGGGATGGTGTTCCATCAAATTGTAATTTCATTTGCGATGTACCTTGCAAATATCGAAAGATTCGTTTGACGGCCATCCATTTCTCCATGTTAGGGTTCGCCATGTGTTGACTCAACACGCTTATTGGGTATGCCAAGTCGGGTCGTGTGGACAACATGGCATACATCAAAGACCCAACCGCTTGTTGATATGGAAATCCTTTTGGTTCATCATTTCCATTCGCATTCCTTTGTAATTTCACCTTGGGATCCAATGGAACTCCAATGGGCTTACATTCCTCCATTCGAAACCGCTTCAATATTTCTTTGAGGTATTTGATTTGGTTGATGCGTAGGAGTCTTTCATCACGATTCCTTTCCACCTCCATCCCCAAAAAGAAATGTAATTCCCCGAGGTCCTTCATTTCAAACTTTTGACTCAATTCCTCTTTGATTTGCAAAGTTTTGTTTTGATCGTTGCACACCAAAATGAGGTCATCCACATAGACCACAATGAAAAACTTCACATCTCCCACTTGTGCAACGTACACACTAGGATCCGCCTCACTCTTGATAAATTCAATGCTTTTGAGAAACGCATCTAACTTTTGATTCCATGCCCTTGGAGATTGTTTCAAACCATACAAGGACTTGTGAAGCTTACACACGAGATCCTCACCTCCTTGGTGCACGAACCCTTTCTTACAAATACTATTCGTTTCTAAGTCCCAACGTTGATGAATGTGTTAAACATTCATCAAAAGGATGAATAGTATTCACATCCTTGTAGTAGTTAGGTTAAGGTTTAGAAGTGGAGACTACTTAGGGTTTGGCGGCGGCTAGGGTTAGGGTTTGGTGGCGGCTAGGGTTAGGGTTTGGTGGCGGCTAGGGTTAGGGTTAGGCGGCGGCTAGGTTAGGGTTAAGTGGCGGCTACTTTAGGGTTAATAGATAGTATATAATGGAGTGTTTTTGAGTTGTCTTTCATTCTCTCCTTTCATGGTTTTTGAGTGCACATAGAACCTTCAAGCTTTGATTAGTTGTTGCAAGCCATAGTTTTATGATTGTAGCATTTGAAGCATACAACCTTTGTAATCTTCTTTAGTTAATACAATTGTTAAAGCTTTCATTTCTTGCTTGTTTTCAAGTTGTTTCCAATACCCTTGAGGTTACTCCATGTAAATCTCCTCTTCAAGCTCGCCATTGAGAAATGCGGTTTTCACATCCATTTGATGGATCTCCATGTCTTCCAAGGCCGCCAATGCAAGAATACAACGAATAGATACAAACTTTGCAACGGGCGCAAATGTTTCGTTGTAATCCACTCCATAGGTTTGGGTAAAACCTCTTGCCACTAACCTAGCCTTGTAACGTTCCACCTCCCCATTTGCCCCTTGTTTGATTTTGAACACCCATTTGCATGAAACGGGTTTTCTACCGGCGGGAAATGGTACCAAAGTCCATGTGTTGTTTGTCATGAGAGAATCATATTCCTCTCGCATTGCACACTCCCACTCCTTGGAATTTTCACATGTCAATGCTTCTTCAACATTTTGGGGCTCTTCCAAAAATGCAATGGTGGCGCGCTCCACCTCCTTGGTAGCAATCCACCAATCCCGAGGCCATTCCCTTCGTTGCCTTTGAGGTCTTTCCCTCGCAACATCTTGTGAAGGTTCACAAGATGGGTCATCATTGGAAACAACAAATTCTTCTTCCGATGAAGAACTTGGTGTGCATTCATTTTGCACACCTTTGATTCTTGTTTCACTCAAAGGTGTATCTTGACTTAAGGTCAATGGTTCTTCTCCCTCAACTTCTTCATGCACAACTACATTTTCTTCTTTCTCAAGATGAGGTATACCACCTAATTCCTTTGACCCTTCAATGAATACAACATCTCTACTTTTGATGATTCTCTTGGTTTTCACACACATCAAGCGATACGCTTTGGTGCCTTCGTAATATCCTAAAAACACACAAGGCATGGACTTGGATTCTAATTTGCTCCTCTTCTCATCGGGGACATGTGCAAAGGCTTTACAACCAAAGACTCTCAAATGGGAAACATCGGGTTTCCTACCACTCCACGCTTCTTGAGGGGTCTTGGAATCAAGGGCCTTGGTTGGACATCGATTTTTGATGTACACCGCCGTGTTCACCGCTTCGCCCCAAAATTCAAGTTCCAACCCTTGTGCAAGAATCATGCTTCTTGCACATTCCATGATGGTTCTATTGGCACGTTCCGCAACACCGTTTTGTTGTGGGGAATAGGGCGCACTTGTTTGTCGTTGAATCCCACATTCCGCAAGGAATGCGTCAAATTTCTTAGACACAAATTCTCCTCCGTTGTCGAAACGTAGCACTTTGATTTTGTGACCAATTTCGTTCTCCACCAACGCCTTGTATTGTTTGAACTTCTCAAAAGCTTCTTCTTTGGCCTTCAAAAGATAGACATGAGTCTTCCTTGAGAAATCATCAATGAAAGTGAGAAAGTATCTTGCTCCACCATGCAATGTAGTCTTCATTGGCCCACACACATCCGTGTGCACAATCTCCAAAAGTTGTGAAGCCCTTGTTGCGCCGTCCTTGGGAAATGATGTTCTTTGATGTTTGCCTTTGACGCATCCTTCACAAATGTGATGCAAGGGCAATTCTTTCAAATTCATGCCATCCACCATGGCATCTAACTCCTTAAGGCTTGCCATGTTGAGATGGCCAAGTCTTTCATGCCAAAGCATCGCACTTTCCTCCAAAGAATTTGCGATGTGTGCCATGTCCTTACGCACCTTCACATTAAGAAGGTACAAGTTCTTGTCCCTTCGTGCTTGCACCACAATAACTCCTCGAGCATCGTTGACCTTACAACCATCCTTGTCAAACTCCACTTTGAAACCCTCCGAAATGAGTTTACTCACCGAAATGAGATTATTCTTCATTTTTGGAACATGAAGAACTTGGGTGATGGTTATGTGTGTCAATTGGCCTCCAACTTGCAATGTGGCTTTGATGCTCCCCTTGCCAATTCCCTCCAAAACGGTGTCATCCCCCATGAACACCCTCCTTGGGGAAATGCGCTCGTACGTGGTAAACCATTCTTGTTCGAATGTCATGTGTTGCGTTGCACTCGAATCGACAAACCAATCATATGTGGTATGATCATTGGCACTCAATGCCGCAACAAACATTTGTTCGTGATCTTCACAAGCCTTATTAACTTTTTCTTTTTCATCATTTTTCTTCTTCAAACAATTTCTCACAAAATGTCCGGGTTTCTTACAATAAAAGCAAAGCTTCTCATTTGGCTTGTGAGTTTTGTTCACTAATGCGGTAGTTTCGGAACTCTCACATTCTTTTCTTTTGGACACTTCGTGAAGCAACCTTGCTACAATGAATTGAAGGTCTACATCTTTGGTGGACATGGACTCCAAGCTTGTGACTAAGTTATCAAAGGATGGAGGAAGGCTCATGAGGAGTACCATGTAAACATCTTCATCCGTAATGTTCACCTCGATGGAACGTAGTTGGTCGGCAAGAGCTTTCACCGTGTTGATGTGCACAAGCATGTCCTCTCCTTCTTGCATTTTGACGGTGAAGAATCTCCTTCGAAGGAATAACTTGTTGCCAATGGTCTTAGCTTCATGCACACCACAAAGAGCCTCCCACGCACTTCTCACATTGTCACAATATTGAATGTGTGCAAGTTGGGCATCCGTGAGATGTTCACAAAGCAATGCAAAAGCCTTGGTTTCTTTTTCGTTGTAATCGACTCTTGCAACTTCTTCACTTGGCAAAGTGGCACTCCCATCAACAAATTTCCAAAGCCCATGTTTGGAAAGCATCATGCGCATTTTGAACTTCCATAGGTGAAAGTTGCCACCATCAAACTTCTCCATGACTTTCAAGGACTCCATTTGAAAAGAAGACATTTTGAACACAAGAGCTACAACAAACACTCACAAACTTGAAAGTTGAAGTTTTCAATAACTAGAATAACTCTCTTCTAAACACTTTCACTTGGAAAACCTTGATACTTTCAAAAAACCAGTTTTTCACACTTGAAAAACTTACAACTCCTTGAAGAAATCTCTTCCACACCTCCCACTCACTTGTAAGGACTATTCTCTTTGCAACCTTGCAAACTAAAAGCCTTCCCTCAAAAGGATTCTCCCTTTCTATGTTGTACAAGTAAACACTTTCAAAAACTTAAAAGAACAAGTTTCCTAAAAACTTTTACAAGAAACTTAAAAAACTTCTCTTACACCTCAAACTTCAATGTTGAAAACCTCAAAAACTTGAAGATTTCTCTTTCACACGATTGCACTTGAAACTTGAAACTTAAAGACTTGAAGAACACTCTTCCACACTTAAAAAAAAAAAACTTACAACACTTTGAAGAAATCTCTTCCACACCTCCCACTCACTTGGAAAAGTTACAAGCTCCTTGTATGCCACCACTTGGAAATGAATTCCCACTCACTTTGCAAACAAAGAACCTTGTCTCAAAACGATTCTCTCCTTTTCCCTATGCAATACAAGCTCAAACCTTTCACTACTTCTTGTTCTAACACAATGTCCTTTCTCTTGCTGGGTGTGGGCCCGTAACCTATTGGAAACAACTTGAAAACAAGCAAGAAATGAAAGCTTTAACAATTGTATTAACTACAAGAAGATTACAAAGGTTGTATGCTTCAAATGTTACAATCATAAAGCTATGGCTTGCAACAACTAATCAAAGCTTGAAGGTTCTATGTGCACTCAAAAATCATGAAAGGAGAGAATGAAAGACAACTCAAAACCACTCCACTATATACTATCTCCTAACCCTAAAGTAGCCGCCACTTAACCCTAACCTAGCCGCCGCCAAACCCTAACCCTAGCCGCCACTTAACCCTAACCGCCACCAAACCCTAACCCTAGCCGCCGCCTAACCTTAGCCGCCACCAAACCCTAAACTTAACCGCCGCCTAACCCTAACCCTAGCCGCCGCCAAACCCTAGGTAGTCTCCACTTCTAAACCCTAACCTAACTACTACAAGGATGACTATACTATTCATCCATTTGATGAATGTTTAACACATTCATCACCATTGGGAATTAGAAACGAATAGAATTTCTAACAGCAAGTGGGTGTTCCGCACAAAAAGGGATGCATCAGGCCATATTGTGAGGCATAAGGCAAGGTTGGTGACCAAGGGGTACTCTCAAGTTGAGGGTGTGGACTTCAATGAGACATTTGCCCCTGTGGCCAAGTTCACCACCATTAGATGCATACTTGCAATTGGATCTGCCATGGACTTAGAGATCCACCAAATGGATGTGAAGACCGCATTCTTGAATGGGGAATTAGAAGAGGACATCTACATGGACCAGCCACAAGGATTCGTGCAAGATGGCAAGGAGCACCTCGTGTGTAAGTTGAAGAAGTCCTTGTACGGGCTGAAGCAATCACCAAGAGCATGGTACCAACGCATTGACATGTTCTTCACCCATGAATGCTTTTCTAGGAGCCAAGCTGACCATTCGTTGTATGTCAAGCAAACGGGTGAATACTTGTTAATAGTGATTATCTATGTGGATGATCTGATCATCTTAGCAAGCAATGTGAACATTTTGAAATGGTTGAAATCAAGGCTTGAAGATGAATTTGAGATGAGTGATCTTGGAGAGTTGCACTATTGCCTCGGTGTGGAGTTTGAGAGAGACCGTGCAAATCACACCATAACCATGAGCCAAAGAAAGTACATTGAGGAAGTGCTCAAGCGCTTCAACATGGAGGAGTGCAAGCCCATTGGAACTCCGCTTGATGTGAACTCCAAGCTCTTGAAACTGACCGAGGAAGAGTTTCAAGGCATTCAAGAGGAGATGCAAGGCATTCCATACAAGGCAGCGGTGGGTTCATTGATGTATGCCATGGTGGGCACACGGCCGGATCTTGCATTCCCGATGAGCATGGTGAGTCAATTCATGTCAAGGGCTGGTCCTTCCCATTGGATGGCGGTGAAACGCATCATGCGGTACTTGAAGGGAACTTTGGACTTGAAATTGTGCCTTGGAGGCAAGGATGTTAGTTTGAGAGGATATTGTGATGCGGATTGGGGTGGAGATGCAAATGAGAGACGTTCCACCACAGGGTATGTGTTCTTTGTTGGAGTGGGAGCCATCTCATGGAATCGCAAGAGGCAACCTACAATTGCCTTGTCTACCACAGAGGCCGAATACATGGCCACTAGTCAATGCACCAAGGAGGCCATATGGTTGAGGAAGTTGATGGGAGATGTGGGACTTGTGCAAGTTGGAGCAACAACCATCATGTGTGACAATCAGGGATGCATTGCACTTGCAAAGAACCCAACCAACCACTCTCGCACAAAGCAATTGACATACGACACCACTTCATTCGAGAGAAGTTAGAGAGTGGAGAAATAGGCCTCAAGTATTGCCCTACTCAAGATATGGTGGCAGATGTGTTGACAAAGGCATTGGCAAAGGAGCGGCATCAGAACTTTACAAGAAGCATGGGATTGGGAGTCTTAGATTACTTGCAAAGTGGGAGTGTTGAAGATTATGATGTAAATGAAACATAGATATTAGAAACATAGTGTGATAGTAGATATTAGAAACTATGTGGTAGATAAGTGTTGCAAGTAATCAAAGACATTGGTAGATTTGAGATATGTTAGTACCACCAACATGTTAGAATAAGGAGGGCGAGAAATAGTTATCCCATATGGTTTGTCAATGTGGTGGTATAGGGAAGGGAATAAAGAGCAAGGTTGGAGGAGAGTTGGAGCTCTCTCTCCAAGCATTGTTCACATACTTGTGTGATCTCTGGGTTTTTTGAATGAGCAACCTCTCCTCTGATCCTATTGTTTTCAACATTAGGGTACATGAAAGAGAAGAAGGCGATGGTGATTCGATGCGACAACCAAGGTGCAATATCATTGACGAAGAATCCCACGCAACATGCTCGAACGAAGCACATTGATGTTCAACATCACTTTGTTCGAGAACGAGTTGAAAATGGCGAAGTTACGTTCGAATATTGTTCAACGGAAGAGATGGTGGCGGATGTGCTTACCAAGGCATTACCAAAAGAACGACATTACAAATTGATAACCATGTTCGGATTAGAAACTTCATAGAGTGGGAGTGTTAGAAATACTATTCGTTTCTAACTCCCAACGTTGATGAATGTGTTAAACATTCATCAAAAGGATGAATAGTATTCACATCCTTGTAGTAGTTAGGTTAAGGTTTAGAAGTGGAGACTACTTAGGGTTTGGCGGCGGCTACGGTTAGGGTTTGGTGGTGGTTACGGTTAGGCGACGGCTAGGTTAGGGTTAAGTGGCGGCTACTTTAGGGTTAATAGATAGTATATAATGGAGTGGTTTTGAGTTGTCTTTCATTCTCTGCTTTCATGGTTTTTGAGTGCACATAGAACCTTCAAGCTTTGTTTGTTGTTGTAAGCCATAGTTTTATGATTGTAGCATTTGAAGCATACAACCTTTGGAATCTTCTTTTTATTAAATACAATTGTTCCATTTCATGAACCTTGAAGCTTTCATTTCTTGCTTGTTTTCAAGTTGTTTCCAATATGGGCTCCTCCTGTTGTTCACCACTTGTATCTTTAGATGGTGTTGAAGGTGTTGATGTACACCCTAGGGTTGGTGGTGCCTCTTGATTCCTTAGATCCTCTTTAGCATCGTCATCATTCACACATGGCGATTTGGAAGATGTGTCCATAATTATAACATTAGGGGTCTCAATTCTTCCACTTGGACGCATCTCCAAATCATTGCCAACACTAGTACTATCTTCCATGAACTCAACATCCCTACATTTGATGATCTTCTTAGATTGCACACACATGAGCCTATATGCCTTGGTGCCTTCACAATACCCAAGAAACAAGCATTTTGTGCCCTTTGCATCAAGTTTACCCCTTTTCTCGTCAGGCACCATGGCATACGCAATACATCCAAACACACGCATGTGTGAAATGTAAGGCTTTCTCCTACTCCACGCTTCTTCAT
This sequence comes from Sphagnum tenellum, assembly GCA_963921925.1. Taxonomy (NCBI): domain Eukaryota; kingdom Viridiplantae; phylum Streptophyta; class Sphagnopsida; order Sphagnales; family Sphagnaceae; genus Sphagnum; species Sphagnum tenellum. The sequence goes on from OY998159.1 coordinate 2,293,477, forward strand.
GTGTGATGGACGGCAATGCCCTTAATGGACATCGATTCTTTGTGTAGGCCGCATTCACCACCGCTTCCGCCCAAAGTAACTTCTTGAAGTTTTGAGCATGAAGCATGTTCCTTGCCATCTCCACAAGGGTGCGATTTGCACGCTCCGCCACACCATTTTGTTGAGGCCTATACGGTGTGGAGGTTTGTTTCTCAATGTCGTGTGCCATCAAGAAGCACTTGAATTCCTTGGAAATGTACTCCCCTCCATTGTCGAACCGAAACACCTTGATCTTGTGCTCCGATTGTGTCTCCACAAGTGCCTTGAAATCCTTGAATTTCTCCAAGCACTCCCCTTTGGACTTCAACAAATAGACCCACACCTTCCTTGAAAAGTCGTCAATGTACGTCACAAAGTGTTAGAAATTCTATTCGTTTCTAATTCCCAATGTTGATGAATGTGTTAAACATTCATCAAAAGGATGAATAGTATACACATCCTTGTAATAGTATACACTCTATGAAGTTTCTAATCCGAACATGCCTCCATGGTGGACAATGCTATTGTTGGTTATCGTTTGCTACTCCAAGAGATGGCTCCACCTCCGATCATGAAAACAAACCTTGTGGTGGACCTCCTATCTTCAAGATCACCACCCCAATCCGCATCACAATATCCATGAACTTCCTTGGATGGTGTTCCACCAAATTGTAATTTCATTTCCAATGTACCTTGCAAATATCGAAAGATTCGTTTGACGGCCATCCAAAACTCCATGTTAGGGTTCGCCATGTGTTGACTCAACACGCTTATTGGGTATGCCAAGTCGAGTCGTGTGCACAACATAGCATACATCAAAGACCCAACCGCTTGTTGATATGGAAATCCTTTTGATTCATCATTTCCATTCGCATTCCTTTGTAACTTCACCTTGGGATCCAATGGAACTCCAATGGGCTTACATTCCTCCATTCGAAACCGCTTCAATATTTCTTTGAGGTATTTGATTTGGTTGATGCGTAGGAGTCTTTCATCACGATTCCTTTTCACCTCCATCCCCAAAAAGAAATGCAACTCCCAAAGGTCCTTCATTTCAAACTTTTGACTCAATTCCTCTTTGATTTGCAAAAGTTTGTTTTGATCGTTGCACACCAAAATGAGGTCATCCACATAGACCACAATGAAAAACTTCACATCTCCCACTTGTGCAACGTACACACTAGGATCCGCCTCACTCTTGATAAATTCAATGCTTTTGAGAAACGCATCTAACTTTTGATTCCATGCCCTTGGAGATTGTTTCAAATCATACAAGGACTTGTGAAGCTTACACATGAGATGTTCCCGTCCTTGGTGCACGAACCCTTGAAGTTGCTCCATGTAAATCTCCTCTTCAAGCTCTCCATTGATAAATGCGGTTTTCAGATCCATTTGATGAATCTCCATGTCTTCCAAGGCCGCCAATGCAAGAATACAACGAATAGATGCAAACTTTGCAATGGGCGCAAAAGTTTCGTTGTAATCCACTCCGTAGGTTTGGGTAAAACCTCTTGCCACTAACCTAGCCTTATAACGTTCCACCTCCCCATTTGCCCCTTGTTTGATTTTGAACACCCATTTGCATGAAATGGGTTTTCTACCGGCGGGAAGTGGTACCAAAGTCCATGTGTTGTTTGTCATGAGAGAATCATATTCCTCTCGCATTGCACACTCCCACTCCTTGGAATTTTCACATGTAAATGCTTCTTCAACATTTTGGGGTTCTTCCAAAAATGCAATGGTGGCACTGACGCGCTCCCAAGTCACGGGGGTGAAACCCACTTGAGGGTCTCACAAAGTCAAGTTGCGGAATTGAGACTTGGTAGCACGCTCCCGGCTTCCAACTCTAAAAAGGGGTAGAGGGTCGAGTTGGGAGCCCCGAGATTAGACTAGGAAGAGATCAAGCTTTTAGATCACATGAACCTGCATCACAAACCAACACAAGTTGGTTAGAATCCATGTGCACTCTTTAGGTGTTGGGACAAGCCACGGGGACCCGGACTCACTTGGACTCACCACATCCTTGGCTCGGGAGTATGCCACCACCATACTCCCTATAGTATACTCTGCGCCACGTTGTTGGGACTACACCCAAATGGCACAAATTCCCGGGACTCCCGAAATGGAGTCCCGAAGTTGTCTCGAAATCGTCCTGGCGGGACTTGCGGACCTTTGAACGGCCATAACTCCCGACTGCAGAGTTGGATCGCAACGAGGTCTGAAACAAAGTTGTAGTCCTCGTCGAGATCTTTCCAACGACGTATCCCACTCCCAATTCGAACTTCGGGATGAGGTCGATTCCCGACTTCTAGTGGTCGGGAGTCAAACTGCTAGTTTGACTCCCGGCCCTTCTTTAGCCCATAACTTGGGCGACTGATATCCAAATGGCCAATCAAAGGCCATTTTCGATATCTACGCTTCAAGAGCTTTCCAATGACACCAAGAACACCCCAATGCGAGGTGATTTGGGTCCTGCTATTGAGCTCTCAACATTCGGGAGTCCCGGATGACTCCAAATCCCAACTTTTCCAAGTGTTGGGCTTCACCCCCACACTTGGCCAAGTTAAGGTTGCGACACGCACGCTCCACCTCCTTGGTAGCAATCCACCAATCTGGAGGCCGTTCCCTTCGTTGCCTTTGAGGTCTTTCCCTCGCAACATCTTGTGATGGTTCACAAGAGATGGGTCATCATTGGAAACAACAAATTCTTCTTCCGATGAAGAACTTGGTGTGGATTGTTAGAAATTCTATTCGTTTCTAATTCCCAATGGTGATGAATGTGTTAAACATTCATCAAATGGATGAATAGTATAGACATCCTTGTAGTAGTTAGGTTAGGGTTTAAAAGTGGAGACTACCTAGGGTTTGGCAGCGGCTAGGGTTAGGGTTAGGCGGCGGCTAAGTTTAAGGTTTGGTGGCGGCTAAGTTTAGGGTTTGGTGGCGGCTAAGGTTAAGCGGCGGCTAGGGTTACGGTTTGGTGGCGGCTAGGGTTAGGGTTTGGCGACGGCTAGGTTAGGGTTAAGTGGCGGCTACTTTAGGGTTAGGAGATAGTATATAGTGGAGTGCTTTTGAGTTTTCTTTCATTCTCTCCTTTCATGGTTTTTGAGTGCACATAGAACCTTCAAGCTTTGATTAGTTGTTGCAAGCCATAGTTTTATGATTGTAGCATTTGAAGCATACAACCTTTGTAATCTTCTTTTAGTTAATAAAATTGTTAAAGCTTTCATTTCTTGCTTGTTTTCAAGTTGTTTCCAATATGGATTCACTTTGCACACCTTCCAATCCTTTTTCACTCAAAGGTGTATCTTGACTAAAGGTCATTGGTTCTTTTCCCTCAACTTCTTCATGAACAACTACATTTTCTTCTTTCTCAAGATGAGGTACACCACCTATTTCCTTTGACCTTTCAATGAACACAACATCTCTACTTTTGATGTTTCTCTTGGTTTTCACACACATCAAGCGTATCGATACGTTTTGGTGCCTTCGTAATATCCTAAAAACACACAAGGCATGGACTTGGATTCTAATTTGGTCCTCTTCCCATCCGGGACATGTGCAAAGGCTTTACAACCAAAAACTCTCAAATGGGACACATCGCGTTTCGTACCACTCCACGCTTCTTGAAGGGTCGTGGAATTCAGAGCCTTGGTTGGACATCGATTCTTGATGTACAGCGCCGTGTTCACCGCTTCGCCCCAAAATGCAAGTTCCAACCCTTGTGCAAGAATCATGCTTCTTGCACATTCCATGATGGTTCTATTGGCACGTTCTGCAACATTGTTTTGTTGTGGGGAATAGGGCGCACTTGTTTGTCGTTGAATCCCACATTCCGCAAGAAATGCGTCAAATTTCTTAGACACAAATTCTACTCCGTTGTCGAAACGTAGCACTTTGATTTTGTGACCAATTTCGTTCTCCACCAACGCCTTGTATTGTTTGAACTTTTCAAAAGCTTCTCGTTTGGCCTTCAAAAGATAGACATGAGTCTTCCTTGACAAATCATCAATGAAAGTGAGAAAGTATCTTGCTCCACCATGGGATGTAGTCTTCATTGGCCCACACACATCCGTGTGCACAATCTCCAAAAGTTGTGAAGCCCTTGTTGCGCCGTCATTGGGAAATGATGTTCTTTGATGTTTGCCTTTGACGCATCCTTCACAAATGTGATGCAATGGCACTTCTTTCAAATTCATGCCATCCACCATGGCATCTAACTCCTTAAGGCTTGCCATGTTGAGATGGCCAAGTCTTTCATGCCAAAGCATCGCACTTTCCTCCAAAGAATTTGCGATGTGTGCCATGTCTTTACGCACCTTCACATTAAGAAGGTACAAGTTCTTGTCCCTTCGTGCTTGCGCCACAACAACTCCTCGAGCATCGTTGACCTTACAACCATCCTTGTCAAACTACACTTTGAAACCTTCCGAAATGAGTTTGCTCACCGAAATGAGATTATTCTTCATTTTTGGAACATGAAGAACTTGGGTGATGGTTGTGTGCGTCCATTGGCCTCCAACTTGCAATGTGGCTTTGATGCTCCCCTTGCCAATTGCCTCCAAAACGGTGTCATCCCCCATGAACACCCTCCTTGGGGAAATGAGCTCGTACGTGGTAAACCATTCTTGTTCGAATGTCATGTGTTGCGTTGCACCCGAATCGACAATCCAATCATATGTCGTATGATCTTTAGCACTCAATGCCGCAACAAACATTTGTTCGTGATCTTCGCAAGCTTTATTAACTTTTTCTTTTTCATGATTTTTCTTCTTCAAACAATTTCTCACAAAATGTCCCGGTTTCTTACAATAAAAGCAAAGCTTCTCATTTGGCTTGTGAGTTTTGTTCACTAATGCGGTAGTTTCGGAACTCTCACAATCTTCTCTTTTGGACACTTCGTGAAGCAATCTTGCTACAATGAATTGAAGGTCTACATCTTTGGTGGACATGGACTCCAAGCTTGTGACTAAGTTATCAAAAGATGGAGGAAGGCTCATGAAGAGTAGCATGTAAACATCTTCATCCGTAATGTTCACCTCGATGGAACGTAGTTGGTCTGCCAGGGCTTTCACCGTGTTGATGTGCACAAGCATGTCATCTCTTTCTTGCATTTTGATGGTGAAGAATCTCCTTCGAAGGAACAACTTGTTGCTAATGGTCTTAGCTTCATGCACACCACAAAGAGCCTCCCACGCACTTCTCACATTGTCACAATATTGAATGTGTGCAAGTTGGGCATCCGTGAGATGTTCAAGAAGCAATGCAAAAGCCTTGGTCTCTTTTTCGTTGTAATCGACCCTTGCAACTTCTTCACTTGGCAAAGTGGCACTCCCATCAACAAATTTCCAAAGCCCATGTTTGGAAAGCATCATGCGCATTTTGAACTTCCATAGGTGAAAGTTGCCACCATCAAACTTCTCCATGACTTTCAAGGACTCCATTTGAAAAGAAGACATTTTGAACACAAGAGCTACAACAAACACTCTCAAACTTGAAAGTTGAAGTTTTCAATAACTAGAAGAACTCTCTTCTAAACACTTTCACTTGGAAAACCTTGATACTTTCAAAAACAAGTTTTTCACACTTGAAAAACTTACAACACCTTGAAGAAATCTCTTCCACACCTCCCACTCACTTGTAAACACTATTCTCTTTGCAACCTTGCAAACTAAAAGCCTTCCCTCAAAAGGATTCTCCCTTTCTATGTTGTACAAGTAAACACTTTCAAAAACTTAAAAGAACAAGTTTCCTAAAAACTTTTACAAGAAACTTGAAAAACTTCTCCTACACCTCAAACTTCAATGTTGGAAACCTCAAAAACCTTAAGAACTCTCTTTCACACAATTGCACTTGAAACTTGAAACTTTCACTACTTATTCTAACACAAGCTCAAACCTTTCACTACTTATTCCAACACAATGTCCTTTATCTTGCTTGGTGTGGGCCCATAACCTATTGGAAACAACTTGAAAACAAGCAAGAAATGAAAGCTTTAACAATTGTATTAACAAAAAGAAGATTACAAAGGTTGTATGCTTCAAATGCTACAATCATAAAACTATGGCTTGCAAGAACTAATCAAAGCTTGAAGGTTCTATGTGCACTCAAAAACATGAAAGGAGAGAATGAAAGACAACTCAAAACCACTCCACTATATACTATCTCCTAACCCTAAAATAGCCGCCACTTAACCCTAACCTAGCCGCCGCCAAACCTTAACCCTAGCCGCCGCCAAACCCTAGGTAGTCTCCACTTCTAAACCCTAACCTAACTACTACAAGGATGTCTATACTATTCATCCATTTGATGAATGTTTAACACATTCATCAACATTGGGAATTAGAAACGAATAGAATTTCTAACAAACAACACATGGACTTTGGTACCACTTCCCATGGGAAGAAAACCCGTTTCTTGCAAATGGGTGTTCAAAATCAAACAAGGCACAAATGGGGAAGTGGAACGCTACAAGGCTAGATTAGTGGCAAGAGGTTTTACCCAAACCTACGGAGTGGATTACAACGAAACTTTTGCGCCCGTTGTAAAATTTGCATCTATTCGTTGTATTCTTGCATTGGCGGCCTTGGAAGACATGGAGATCCATCAAATGGACGTGAAAACCGCATTTCTCAATGGCGAGCTTGAAGAGGAGATTTACATGGAGCAACCTCAAGGGTTCGTGCACCAAGGAGGTGAACATCTCGTGTGTAAGCTTCACAAGACCTTATATGGTTTGAAACAATCTCCAAGGGCATGGAATCAAAAGTTAGATGTGTTTCTCACATTGTCACAATATTGAATGTGTGCAAGTTGGGCATCCGTGAGATGTTCACAAAGCAATGCAAAAGCCTTCATTTCTTTTTCATTATAATCGGCAATTCCAACTTCTTCAGTTGGTAAGGTGGCACTCCCATCAACAAATTTTGCAAAGCCCATGTTTGGAAAGCATCATGCGCATCTTGAACTTCCAAAGGTGAAAGTTGCCACCATCAAACTTCTCCATGACTTTCAAAGACTCGATTTGGAAGGATGACATTTGGGGTTTCACAAATGCTAAAACAAACACTCTATGTTTTTCTATTCAAATGAATTGGAAGTGAGAAAATTTCAAGATGAAAAACTTGCCAATGTTTGAATACCTCACTTGAAATCTCTCCACTCAATTGCTATATGTCATAAAGCAAAACCTTTACAAGAAACCCTCAAACACTAGAATGTTGAAATTCTTCAACAACACGAAGAACTCTCTTTCACACTTTCTCAAACCTTAAGGTTGAAACTTCCAACAACTCGAAGAACTCTCTTCCACACTCTTTGAAATCCTAAAACACTTTGAAGAACTTTCTTTCACACACTTTGAACTTAAAAGTAAAAACTTAAAAAACTTGAAGAACACTCTTCCATGCTTGAGAACTTAAAACACCTTGAAGAAGTCTCTTCCACGCCTCCCACTCACTTGGAAAAGTTGTAAGCTCCTTGTATGCCACCACTTGGAAAATGAACTCCCACTTATTTTGCAAACAAAAATTCTGTCTTTCAAAAAGATTCTCTCCCTTTTTCTATGCAGTAGAAACTCAAAAACCTTTCACTATTCTTTGTTCTAACACAATATTTTTTTCTCTTGCTTGGTGTGGGCCCATAACCTATTGGAAACAACTTGAAAACAAGCAAAAAATGAAAGCTTCAACGTTCATGAAATAGAACAATTGTATTAACTAAAAAGAAAATTACAAAGGTTGTATGCTTCAAATTATTGGAAACAACTTGAAAACAAGCAAGAAATGAAAGCTTTAACAATTGTATTAACTAAAAGAGATTACAAAGGTTGTATGCTTCAAATGCTACAATCATAAAACTATGGCTTGCAACAACTAATCAAAGCTTGAACGATCTATGTGCACTCAAAAAACATGAAAGGAGAGAATGAAAAACAACTCAAAACCACTCCACTATATACTATCTCCTAACCCTAAAATAGTCGCCACTTAACCCTAACCTAGCCGCCGCCTTGGTCTCTTTTTCGTTGTAATCGACCCTTGCAACTTCTTCACTTGGCAAAGTGGCACTCCCATCAACAAATTTCCAAAGCCCATGTTTGGAAAGCATCATGCGCATTTTGAACTTCCATAGGTGAAAGTTGCCACCATCAAACTTCTCCATGACTTTCAAGGACTCCATTTGAAAAGAAGACATTTTGAACACAAGAGCTACAACAAACATTCTCAAACTTGAAAGTTGAAGTTTTCAATAACTAGAAGAACTCTCTTCTAAACACTTTCACTTGGAAAACCTTGATACTTTCAAAAACAAGTTTTTCACACTTGAAAAACTTACAACACTTTGAAGAAATCTCTTCCACACCTCCCACTCACTTGGAAAAGTTACAAGCTCATTATATGCCACCACTTGGAAATGAACTCCCACTCACTTTGCAAACTAAGAACCTTGTCTCAAAACGATTCCCGTCTTTTCCCTATGCAATACAAGCTCAAACCTTTCACTACTTCTTGTTCTAACACAATGTCCTTTCTCTTACTTGGTGTGGGCCCATAACCTATTGGAAACAACTTGAAAACAAGCTAGAAATGAAAGCTTTAACAAGTGTATTAACTAAAAGAAGATTACAAAGGTTGTATGCTTCAAATGCTTCAATCATAAAACTATGGCTTGCAACACCTAATCAAAGCTTGAAGGTTCTATGTGCACTCAAAAAACCATGAAAGGAGAGAATGAAAGACAACTCAAAACCACTCCACTATATATTATCTCCTAACCCCAAAGTAGCCGCCACTTAACCCTAGCCGCCACCAAACCCTAACCCTAGCTGCTACAAGGATGTGTATACTATTCATCCATTTGATGAATATTTAACACATTCATCAACATTGGGAATTAGAAATGAATAGAACTTCTAACAACCAAAGCATTTACATTACTTTGTGAACATCTCACGGATGCACAACTTGCACACATTCAATATTGCGAGAATGTCAAAAGCGCTTGGGAAACACTTTGTGGTGTCCACGAAGCCAAGACCATCGGAAACAAATCGTTTTTTCGAAGGAGGTTCTTCACAATCAAAATGCAAGAAGGGAAGGACTGGCTTGCGCACATCAACATGGTGAAGGCGCTTGCAGATCAATTATGTTCCATTGAGGTGAACATTGAAGATGAGGACTTGTACATGGTACTTCTCATGAGCCTTCCCCTTTCTTTTGATAACTTAGTCACGAGTTTGGAGTCCATGTCAACCAAGGATGTTAACCTTCAATTCATTGTCGCTCGATTGCTTCATGAGGTTTCCAAAAGAAAAGAAAGTGAAAGTAAAGAGAATGTCGCGTTGCTTAACAAAACCCATAAGGCAAATGAAAAGCTTTGCTTTTATTGTAAAAAACCCGGACACTTTGTGAGGAATTGTTTGAAGAAGAAGAATGATGAAAAAGAAAAAGTAAACCAAGCTTGTGATGATCAAGAACAAATGTTTGTTACCGCCTTGAGTGCTAATGATCATGCGAGAAACGATTGGATCATGATTCCGGCGCACATGACGTTCGAACGAGAATGGTTCACCACTTACGAATCCATCGTTGCACGAAAGGTGTACATGGGAGACGACACCATTTTGGAGGCCGTTGGCAAAGGGAGCATCAAGGCCACAATGCAAGTTAGAGGTAAAATGTTGCTTACAACCATCACACAAGTTCTTCATGTTCCGAAAATGAAAAATAGTCTCATTTCCGTTAACAAACTCATTTCGAAGGGCTTGAAGGTGGAGTTTGACAAGGATGGTTGTAAGGTACAATGTCCATGGAACCGTTGTGGCGCAAACACGAAGGGAGAAGAACTTGTATCTTCTCAACGTTAATGTTCGAAAGGAGAATGCGAATGTGGCAAAGTCTTCGAGTGAAGGAGCTACGCTTTGGCACCAAAGACTCGGCCACCTCAACATGGCGAGTCTTAAGAAGTTGGGAAATATGGTCAATGGCATGAATTTGAATGAAGTGCCATTGCACCATGTGTGTGAAGCTTGCATTGAAGGCAAACATCAAAGGACATCTTTTCTTAAAGGTGAAGCAAGTAGGGCTTCCAAGCTTTTGGAACTAGTGCATAGCGATGTGTGTGGACCGATGAAGACCACATTTCGTGGTGGAGCACGATACTTTGTCACCTTCATCGACGACTTTTCGAGAAAAACTCATGTTTACGTTTTGAAAGCAAAAGGAGAAGTGTTCGACAAATTCAAGGCATACAAGGCCTTAGTGGAGAATCAAACCGGCATGAAGATCAAAACCTTGCGATCCGACAACGGAGGAGAATTTGTGTCCAAAAAGTTTGATGACTTTTTGCTCATGTGGAATCGAACGTCAAACAAGTGCACCTTACACACCACAACAAAATGGAGTTGCCGAACGCGCCAATAGGACCATCATGGAATGCGCTAGAAGCATGATTCATGCACAAGGACTTGACTTGGAGTTTTGGGCGGAGGCGGTGAACACGGCGGTTTACATCAAGAATCGATGCCCACCTAAAGCTCTTGATTCAAAGACCCCACAAGAAGCGTGGGCCCGATGTATCTCATTTGAGAGTTTTTGGTTGCAAAGCATTTGCACACATTCCAGACGAAAAGAGAATCAAACTAGAGTCGAAATCCATACCTTGTGTGTTTCTAGGGTATTGTGAAGGGACGAAAGCATATCGCTTAATGTGATTAGAAACCAAAAGAATTATTAAGAGTCGAGATGTTGTGTTCCTTGAAGGGATGGAAGAAATAGGTGTTCGAGATAAGAGACCCCCTATTGGAAACAACTTGAAAACAAGCAAGAAATGAAAGCTGTAACAATTGTATTAACTAAAAAAAGATTACAAAGATTTATGCTTCAAATGCTACAATCATAAAACTATGGCTTGCAACAACTAATCAAAGCTTGAAGGTTCTATGTGCACTAAAAAAAAAAATGAAAGGAGAGAATGAAAGACAACTCAAAACCACTCCACTATATACTATCTCCTAACCCTAAAGTAGCTGCCACGTAACCCTAACCTAGTCGTCGCCAAACCCTAACCCTAGCCGCCGCTTAACCCTAGCCGCCACCAAACCCTAACCCTAGCCGCCGCCTAACTTTAGCCGCCACCAAACCCTAACCTAGCCGCCGCCAAACCCGAGGTAGTCTCCACTTCTAAACCCTAACCTAACTACTACAAGGATGTGTATACTATTCATCCATTTGACGAATGTTTAACACATTCATCAACATTGGGAATTAGAAACGAATAGAATTTCTAACACTCCCACTCTATGAAGTTTCTAATCCGAACATGTTTATCAACTGATGATGTCGTTCTTTGGATAATGCCTTGGTAAGCACATCCGCCACCATGTGTTCCGTTGGACAATATTCAAATCCAACTTCTCCATTTTCAACTCGTTCTCGAACAAAATGATGTTGTACATCAATGTGTTTTGTTCGTGCATGGTGAATGGGATTCTTGGTCAATGATATCGCACCTTGATTGTTGCATCAAATCACCATCATTTTCTTCTCCTCCATGTATCCTAAATCCATCATCAATTTTGTTATCCATATGGCTTCTTTTGTGGCTTGCGTGTTTGCCATGTATTCCGCCTCCGTGGTGGATAATGCTATTGTGGGTTGTCGTTTGCTACTCCAAGAGATGGCTCCACCTCCGATCATGAAAACAAACCCTGTGGTGGACCTCCTATCTCCAAGATCACTACTTAGGGTTTGGTGGCGGCTAGGGTTAGGCGGCGGCTAGGGTTAGTGCTTGGCGGCGGCTAGGTTAGGGTTAAGTGGCGGCTACTTTAGGGTTAATAGATAGTATATAATGGAGTGGTTTTGAGTTGTCTTTCATTCTCTCCTTTCATGGTTTTTGAGTGCACATAGAACCTTCAAGCTTTGTTAGTAACAGCAAGCCATAGTTTTATGATTATAGCATTTGAAGCATACAACCTTTGGAATCTTCTTTTTATTAAATACAATTGTTCCATTTCATGAACCTTGAAGCTTTCATTTCTTGCTTGTTTTCAAGTTGTTTTCAATACGTTCCACATCTTGTTGGGGTAGGATGTGGTTCTTCCACCATTCTCCAAGCGGTCGCCGCTCCCTCAAGGGGTACCTACGCTCCTCCAAGGGCTGCCCCTCTTGTTCACCATTTGTGCATGCATCTTTAGATGGTGATGAAGGTGTTGATGAACGCCCCAGGGTTGGCAGTGCCTCTTGATTGCATGGATATTCTTTGACATCACTTGTGCCCTCATCATCATCCGCACAGGGTGATTTGGAAGATGTGTCCACAATCACCACATTAGGGGTCTCATTTCTCCCACTTGGATGCATCTTCAAATCATTGCCCACACTAGTGTTATCCTCCATGAACTCAACATCCCTACACTTGATGATCTTTTTGGATTGCACACACATGAGCCTATATGCCTTGCTGCCTTCACAATACCCAAGAAAGAAGCATTTTGTGCCCTTTGCATCAAGCTTACCCCTCTTCTTATCCGGCACCATGGCATATGTAATGCATCCAAACACACGCATGCGTGAAATGCAAGGCTTTCTCCCACTCCACGCTTCCTCTGGTGTGATGGATGGCAACGCTCTTAATGGACATCAATTTCTTGTGTAGGCCGCATTCACCACCGCTTCCGCCCAAAGTGACTTCTTGAGGTTTTGAACATGAAGCATGCTCCTTGCCATCTCCACCAGGGTGCGGTTTGCACGCTCTGCCATTCCAATTTGTTGAAGCCTATATGGTGTGGAGGTTTGCTTCTCAATGCCATGTGCCTTCAAGAAGCCCTGAAATCCCTTGGAAATGTACTCCCCTCCATTATCCGACCGAAACACCTTGATCTTGTGCTCTGATTGTGTCTCCACAAGTGCCTTGAATTCCTTGAACTTCTCCAAGCACTCCCCTTTGGACTTCAACAAGTACACCCACACCTTCCTGGAAAAGTCGTCAATGTACGTCACAAAGTACCTTGCACCACCCAAGGATGTGGGCCTCATGGGGCCGCATACATCCGAATGCACAATCTCCAGGGGCTTGGTGGCACGCATCCCTCCATCGCTTGGAAATGGTTTGCGATGTTGTTTTCCCTCAATGCACCCTTCACAAACAAATGAAGATGTAGGGCAAGGCATGTTTCCAAGGTTCATACCACTCACCATGTTTTGGAGCGCATGCACACCTTTGACGTTCAAATGACCGAAGGGGCGATGCAAAAGCTCCAATGCACCATCAATTGTTGAAGTTTGGGCCACGTTGGCCACATGCATCTCACACACCTTGAGGAAGGTCATTTGATACAAGTTGTCTTCGCGTAGGGCTATTACAATCACCTCTCCATCAAATGCTCTCACATTGCACTCATTCATGTTGAATTGCACTTTGCACCCACTTGACAAGATTTTGCTCACCGAAAGCAAGTTGGCATGCAATTTTGGCACATGGAGCACTTCCATGATTCTGATCCTCTTGGTTCGCCCTTTCACCATCACTTCCACAAGGATGGACCCCTTTCCAATTGCCTCAACAATGCTATCATCACCCATATGCACGTTGCGTGTTGGAATTACCTCATACATGTCAAATGCGGCTTTATGAGGGGTCATATGTTTGGTGGCTCCTGAGTCCATGATCCACTTGCATATGGCCTTGCAATGGCCTCCATCCTTTGTTGCAAAGGCATAGTCATCATCATCCTTGGCTTTGTTGGCATTCTCCTTCTCCTTGTTGTTCTTGGCCTTGAAGCAAAATCGTGCAATGTGGCCTGGTTTGCCACAATAGTAGCATGTCCTGGTGTCTTTGCGTGTAGATGTGGTCCCTCCTCTTCCTTGCATTGAAACCATCGCCCATCATCACCTTGGGGCTTCTTCTCCTTCCTCTTGGACACTTCATGCATCAATCGTGCGATCACAAACTCCATGGTGAGGTCCTTCATGGGCAAGGTCTCCAAGGCGGTGATTAGGTATTCGTAGGAGGGTGGCAGGCTCTCAAGCAAGGTCATCACAACATCCTCATCCCTCACGGGCACCTCCAAGCAAGCAAGTTGATCTGCAAGTGCCTTGACCTTGTTGATATGGTCTAGAAGGTCTTCTCCCTCTTGCATCTTACACGTGAAGAACTTGCGGCGAATGAAAAGGATGTTGGACAAGCTCCGTGTCTCGTGGATGTTGTAAAATGTCTTCCATGCCTCCACTGGTCCCTTGCACCTCTTGATGTGGTGAAGTTGACTATCCACCAAGTTGATGGCAATGGTGGACATGGCCTTCTTTGCGCGCCGTTGGTACTCCTTGATGACTTTGGGGTCTGAATTGGATGGTGGAGCCTCCTCTGACCCGTCCACAATCTCCCAAAGGTCCATGGAGGCCAACACCATCTCCATCTTGAACTTCCAGAGGTTGAAGTTCTCCCCATTGAACTTGTCAATGACTTTAACGCTCTCTCCCTCAAAGGATGCCATTTTGCACTCAAATCCGACCTCTCTACCCGCTTATGTGCTCAACCAGATGGTAATTAGTGCCTAATGAACACTCTTACATGCAATTTGCCTCAATGCACTCTCATAAACACACTCCAGCCCTTAGATGGCTCAATTGTGCACCAATGCGCCTCCAATCACAAAATTCAGCCCTTAATGGCTCCCACTTGCATCAATGCCTCCTTACACACTCAAAATGCACTCAACCCAAGTGCTCTAAGAATCAAATGTGCACAAGTACACCTTAATGACTCTAATCAAGACTTACAATGCTGAAATGTGCACACATGCACATCTGATGCTTCGAAATACCTCCAAAGAGCACCAATCCAGCACTTGCGCACCTCCAAACTTAACATGGCCTCCAAAACCTCAAAGCTCCTCCAAAGCTCTTCAAAACTCCTCCAACGCTCCAAAAGCGCCTCCAAGAACCTTCCAGAAGTGAAAACTTGCACCTCCAACAAACACAAAACCTCAAGATCTCTCTCAATGCACACAAGCAATCAAACCTCTAATCATGCAACTCACATGAGTGGGCCCATAACCTGTTGAAAAATAGGATCAGAGGAGAGATTGCGTATTTAAAAGCACATAGATCACACAAGTATGTGAACAATGCTTGGAGTGAGATATCCAACTCTCCTCCAACCGAGCTCTTTATTCCCTTCCCTGTACCACCACATTGACAAACCATATGGGATAAATATTTCTCTCCCTCCTTATTTTAACATGTTGGTGGTACTAACATATCTCAAATCTACCTATGTCTTTGATTACTTGCAACACTTATGTACCAGATTGTTTATAATATCTACCACACCATTATCTATGTTTCATCTACATCATAATCTTCAATAGTTGGGTCTTTGATGTATTCCATGTTGTGCACACGACCCGACTTGGCATACCCAATAAGCGTTTTGAGTCAACACATGGTGAACCCTAACATGGAGCATTGGTATTGGAAACAACTTGAAAACAAGCAAGAAATGAAAGCTTTAACAATTGTATTAACTAAAGAAGATTACAAAGGTTGTATGCTTCAAATGCTACAATCATAAAACTATGGCTTGCAACAATTAATCAAAGCTTGAAGGTTCTATGTGCACTCAAAAACCATGAAAGGAGAGAATGAAAGACGACTCAAAAACATTCCATTATATACTATCTATTAACCCTAAAGTAGCCGCCACTTAACCCTAACCTAGCCGCCGCCTAACCCTAACCCTAGCCACCCCCAAACCCTAACCCTAGCCGCCACCAAACCCTAACCCTAGCCGCCGCCAAACCCTAAGTAGTCTCCACTTCTAAACCTTAACCTAACTACTACAAGGATGTGAATACTATTCATCCTTTTGATGAATGTTTAACACATTCATCAACGTTGGGATTTAGAAACGAATAGTATTTCTAACACTCCCATTCTATGAAGTTTCTAATCCGAACATGGTTATCAATTTGTAATGTCGTTCTTTTGGTAATGCCTTGGTAAGCACATTCGCCACCATCTCTTCCGTTGAACAATATTCGAACGTAACTTCGCCATTTTCAACTCGTTCTCGAACAAAATGATGTTGAACATCAATGTGCTTTGTTCGAGCATGTTGCGTGGGATTCTTCGTCAATGATATCGCACCTTGGTTGTCGCATCGAATCACCATCGCCTTCTTCTCTTTCATGTACCCTGATTCCTTCATGAGCTTTGTCATCCATATGGCTTCCTTGGTAGCTTGTGTACTTGCCATGTATTCCGCCTCCGTGGTTGACAAAGCGATTGTGAGTTGTCGTTTGCTACTCCACGAAGTGGCTCCATCTCCCATCATGAATACAAACCCTGTGGTGGATCTCCTATCCTCAAGGTCACCGGCCCAATCTGCATCACAACATCCGACCACACCTTGGGGTGATAATCCTCCGAAGCGTAATTTGAATTGTAATGTGCCTTGCAAGTATCGAAAAATGCGTTTCACCGCAATCCAATGTTCTAGGCTTGGATTGGCCATGTGTTGACTAACCACGCTTATTGGGTATGCCAAATCGGGTCGAGTACACAACATGGCATACATCAAGGATCCCACGGCTTGTTGATAAGGAACCTTCACCATTTCATCATCCTTGTTCACATTCTTCTTCAACTTCGTCTTGGGATCAAGTGGCACTCCAATGGGTTTGCAATCCTCCATGCGAAAGCGTTTGAGAATCTCCTTGAGGTAGCCAATTTGGTTGATGTAAAGAAGACGTTGTGCACGATCCCTTTCCACTTCCATGCCAAGGAAAAAATGCAAATCGCCAAGATCTTTCATTTCGAACTTTCTCGAAAGTTCTTCCTTCACTTGCAAAAGCTTGTCCTTATTATTGCACACCAAGATGAGATCATCCACGTAGACGACGATGAAAAATTTCACATCCTCCACTTGCGCAACATACACACTAAAGTCTGCATCACTTCTCGTAAATTCTATGTTTTTTAAAAAAGCGTCTAGCTTTTGGTTCCAAGCCCATGGAGATAATTTCAAGCCATACAATGATTTGTGAAGCTTACACACAAGATGTTCCCCTTCATGTGTGAATCCTTCGGGTTGCTCCATGTAGATCTCCTCTTCAAGGTCACCATTGAGAAATGCGGTTTTCACGTCCATTTGATGAATCTCCATGTCTTCAATGGCCGCAAGTGCAAGGATACAACGAATTGACACAAACTTTGCAACGGGTGCAAAAGTTTCATTGTAATCAACTCCAAATGTTTGGGTGAAACCTCTTGCCACAAGTCTTGCCTTGTACCGTTCGACTTCACCATGGACCCCATGTTTGATTTTGAACACCCATTTGCAAGAAATCGGTTTTCTACCCTTGGGGAGTGGCACCAAGGACCAAGTGTTGTTGACAAGAAGAGAGTCGTATTCTTCTTGCATGGCAATCTCCCACTTCTTTGCATCTTCGCCATTCAACGCCTCTTCCACGGTTTGGGGTTCTTCCGAAAATGCTATGGTGGCTCGTTCCACCTCTTTGGTGGCCACCCACCAATCACGAGGCCACTCCTTACGTTGTCTTTGGGGCCTTTCTCTTGGTCCATGTTGTTGTGGTTCATTCAAACCCTCATCTTGTGATGAAGCAAATTCTTCTTCCGAAGAAGAATTTGTTGTAGATTCATGACCTTCCACGTCTTCCGCGGGTCTTGCCTTCAAAGATATAGGATTAACATCCTTCACAAGTTCATCGACTTCATCCACAACAAGGTGTTCTATTTGGTTTGCAAGGGGTCTCTTATCACGAACACCTTCTACTTCTTCCATCCCTTCAAGGAACACAACATCTCGACTCTTAATAATTCTTTTGGTTTCTAAACACATTAAGCGATATGCTTTCGTCCTTTCACAATACCCTAGAAACACACAAGGTATGGATTTTGACTCTAGTTTGCTTCTCTTTTCATCTGGAATGTGTGCAAATGCTTTGCAACCAAAAACTCTCAAGTGAGATACATCGGGCTTTGTACCGTTCCACGCTTCTTGCGGGGTCTTTGAATCAAGGGCTTTAGTGGGGCATCGATTTTTGATGTAAACCGCCGTGTTCACCGCCTCCGCCCAAAACTCCAAGTCAAGTCCTTGTGCATGAATCATGCTTCTAGCGCATTCCATGATGGTCCTATTGGCTCGTTCGGCAACTCCATTTTGTTGTGGTGTGTAAGGTGCACTTGTTTGACGTTCGATTCCACATTCATGCAAAAAGTCATCAAACTTTTTGGACACAAATTCTCCTCCGTTGTCGGATCGCAAGGTTTTGATCTTCATGCCGGTTTGATTCTCCACTAAGGCCTTGTATGCCTTGAATTTGTCGAACACTTCTCCTTTCGCTTTCAAAAGGTAAACATGAGTTTTTCTCGAAAAATCGTCGATGAAGGTGACAAAGTATCGTGCTCCACCACGAGATGTGGTCTTCATCGGTCCGCACACATCGCTATGCACTAGTTCCAAAAGCTTGGAAGCCCTACTTGCTTCACATTTAGGAAAAGATGTCCTTTGATGTTTGCCTTCAATGCAAGCTTCACACACATGGTGCAATGGCACTTCATTCAAATTCATGCCATTGACCATATTCTCCAACTTCTTAAGACTCGCCATGTTGAGGTGGCCGAGTCTTTGGTGCCAAAGCGTAGCTCCTTCATTCGAAGACTTTGCCACATTCGCACTCTCCTTTCGAACATTGACGTTGAGAAGATACAAGTTCTTCTCCCTTCGTGTTTGCGCCACAACGGTTCCATGGACATTGTTGACCTTACAACCGTCCTTGTCAAACTCCACCTTCAAGCCCTCCGAAATGAGTTTGCTAACGGAAATGAGACTATTCCTCATTTTCGGAACATGAAGAACTTGTGTGATGGTTGTAAGCAACATTTTACCTCCAACTTGCATTGTGGCCTTGATGCTCCCTTTGCCAACGGCCTCCAAAATGGTGTCATCTCCCATGTACACCTTTCGTGCAACGATGGATTCGTAAGTGGTGAACCATTCTCGTTCGAACGTCATGTGTTGCGTTGCGCCGGAATCATGATCCAATCGTTTCTCGCATGATCATTAGCACTCAAGGCGGTAACAAACATTTGTTCTTGATCATCACAAGCTTGGTTTGCTTTTTCTTTCTCATCATTCTTCTTCTTCAAACAATTCCTCACAAAGTGTCCGGGTTTTTTACAATAAAAGCAAAGCTTTTCCTTTGCCTTGTGGGTTTTGTTAAGCAATGCGGCATTCTCTTTACTTTCACTTTCTTTTCTTTTGGAAACCTCATGAAGCAATCCAGCGACGATGAATTGAAGGTCAACATCCTTGGTGGACATGGACTCCAAACTCGTGACCAAGTTATCAAAAGATGGGGGAAGGCTCATGAGAAGTACCATGTACACGTCCTCATCTTCAATGTTCACCTCAATGGAACGTAATTGATCCGCGAGCGCCTTCACCATGTTGATGTGCGCAAGCAAGTCCTCCCCTTCTTGCATTTTGATGGTGAAGAACCTCCTTCGAAGAAACAACTTGTTTCCGATGGTCTTGGCTTCGTGGACACCGCAAAGTGTTTCCCAAGCGCTTTTGACATTCTCGCAATATTGAATGTGTGCAAGTTGTGCATCCGTGAGATGTTCACAAAGTAGTGCAAATGCCTTGGTCGCCTTTTCGTTATAATCCGTGATTTGGGCTTCACCATGAGGAATTGTTGCACTTCCATCAACAAACTTCCAAAGCCCGTGCTTAGAAAGCATCATGCGCATCTTGAACTTCCAAAGGTGAAAGTTGCCACCATCAAACTTTTCCATGACTTTCAACGACTCCATTTGAAAGGAAGACATTGTGCTACAACAAACACTCTCAAACTTGAAAGTTGAAGTTTTCAACAACTAAAAGAATTATCTTCCAAACACTTTCACTTGAAAACGTGATACTTTCAGAAAAACAAGTTTTTCACACTTGAAAAACTTACAACACCTTGAAGAAATCTCTTCCACACCTCCAACTCACTCGGAAAGACTATTACTCTCTTTGCAACCTTGCAAACTAAAAGCCTTCCCTCAAAAGGATTCTCCTTTTCTATGTTGTACAAGCAAACACTTTCAAAAAACTCAAAAAACAAGTTTTCCTAAAACCTTTACAAGAAACTTGAAAAACTTCTCTTACACCTCAAACTTCAATGTTGGAAACCTCCAAAACTTGAAGAACTCTCTTTCACACTTTTGAACTTGAAACTTGAAACTTAAAGACTTGAAGAACACTCTTCCACACTTAAGAACTTACAACACTTTGAAGAAGTCTCTTCCACACCTCCCACTCACTTGGAAAAGTTGCAAGCTCCTTGTATGCCACCACTTGAAAATGAACTCCCACTCACTTTGCAAACTAAGAACCTTGTCTCAAAAGGATTCTCTCCTTTTTCCTATGCACTACAAGCTCAAACCTTTCACTACTTCTTGTTCTAACACAATGTCCTTTCTCTTGCTTGGTGTGGGCCCATAACCTATTGGAAACAACTTGAAAACAAGCAAGAAATGAAAGCTTTAACAATTGTATTAACTAAAGAAGATTCCAAAGGTTGTATGCTTCAAATGCTACAATCATAAAACTATGGCTTGCAACAACTAATCAAAGCTTGAAGGTTCTACGTGCACTCAAAAACCATGAAAGGAGAGAATGAAAGACGACTCAAAAACACTCCATTATATACTATCTATTAACCCTAAAGTAGCCGCCACTTAACCCTAACCTAGCCGCCGCCTAACCCTAACCCTAGCCGCCACCAAACCCTAACCCTAGCCCCCACCTAACCCTAGCCGCCACCAAACCCTAACCCTAGCCGCCGCCAAACCCTAAGTAGTCTCCACTTCTAAACCTTAACCTAACTATTACAAGGATGTGAATACTATTCATCCTTTTGATGAATGTTTAACACATTCATCAACGTTGGGACTTAGAAACGAATAGTATTTCTAACAATTGGATGGTCGTCAAACGAATCTTTCGATATTTGCAAGGTACACTGCAAATGAAATTACAATTTGGTGCAACACCATCCAAGGAAGTTCTTGGATATTGTGATGCGGATTGGGGTGGTGATCTTGAAGATAGGAGGTCCACCACAGGGTTTGTTTTCATGATCAGAGGGGGAGCTTCTTGGAGTAGCAAACGACAACCTACAATCGCATTGTCCACCACAGAGGCGGAATACATGGCGAACACGCAAGCCACAAAAGAAGCCATATGGATAACAAAATTGATGATGGATTTAGGATACATGGAGGAGAAGAAAATGATGGTGATTCAATGCGACAATCAAGGTGCGATATCATTGACCAAGAATCTCACTCACCATGCACAAACAAAACACATTGATGTACAACATCATTTTGTTCGAAAACGAGTTGAAAATGGAGAAGTTTGATTTGAATATTGTCCAACGGAACACATGGTGGCGAATGTCCTTACCAAGGCATTATCAAAAGAACGACATCATAAGTTAATAAACATGTTCAGATTAAAAACTTCATAGAGTGGGAGTGTCAGAAACACTATTCGTTTTTAACTCCCAATGTTGATGAATGTCTTAAACATTCATCAAAAGGATGAATGGTATACACATCTTGTAGTAGTTAGGTTAAGGTTTAGAAGTGGAGACTACTTAAGGTTTTGTGGCGGCTAGGGTTTTGTGGCGGCTAGGGTTAGGGTTTGGTGGCGGCTAGGGTTAGGGCTTGGCGGCGGCTAGGTTAGGGTTAAGTGGCGGCTATTTTAGGGTTAGGAGATAGTATATAATGGAGTGTTTTTGAGTTGTCTTTCATTCTCTCCTTTCATGGTTTTTGAGTGCACATAGAACCTTCAAGCTTTGTTAGTTGTTGCAAGCCATAGTTTTATGATTGTAGCATTTGAAGCATACAACCTTTGTAATTTTCTTTTTAGTTAATACAATTGTTCTATTTCATGAACCTTGAAGCTTTCATTTCTTGCTTGTTTTCAAGTTGTTTCCAATAGAAACAAGCATTTTGTGCCCTTTGCATCAAGCTTACCCCTCTTCTCGTCCGGCACCATGGCATACAAAATGCATCTAAACACATGCATGTGTGAAATGCAAGGCTTTCTCCCATTCCACGCTTCCTCATGTGTGATGGATGACAACGTCTTTGATGGACATCGATTCCTTGTGTAGGCCGCATTCACCACCGATTCTGCCCAAAGTCACTTCTTGAGGTTTTGAGCATGAAGCACGCTCTTCGCCATCTCCACAAGGGTGTAGTTTGCATGCTTTGCCACTCTATTTTGTTGAGGCCTATATGGTGTGGAGGTTTGCTTCTCAATGTCGTGTGCCTTCAAGAAGCGCTTGAATCCTTTGGAAATGTACTCCCCTCCATTGTCTGACCAAAACACCTTGATCTTGTGCTCCGATTATGTTTCCACAAGTGCCTTGAATTCCTTGAACTTCTCCAAGCACTCCCCTTTGGACTTCAACAAGTACACCCACACCTTCCTTGAAATGTCATCAATGTGCGTCACAAAGTACCTTGCACCACCCAAGGATGTGGTCCTCATGGGGCCGCATACATCCAAATGCACGATTTCCAAGGGCTTGGTGGCATGCATCCCTCCATCACTTGGAAATGGTTTGTGATGTTGTTTTCCCTCAATGCACCCTTCATAAACAAATGAAGATGTAGGGCAAGGCATGTTTCCAAGGTTCATACCACTCACCATGTTTTGGAGCGCATGCACACCTTTGACGTTCAAATGACCGAAGGGGCGATGCAAAAGCTCCAATGCACCATCAATTGTTGAAGTTTGGGCCACGTTGGCCACATGCATCTCACACACCTTAGTGAAGGTCACTTGATACAAGTCGCCTTCGCATAACGCTATTGCAATCACCTCTCCATCAAATGCCTTCACAATGCACTCAATCATGTTGAATTGCACTTTGCACCCATTTGACAAGATTTTGCTCATCAAAAGCAAGTTGGCATGCAATTTTGGCACATGGAACACGTCCTTGATTCTAATCCTCTTGGTTCGCCCTTTCACCATGACACAAGGATGGACCCCATTCCAATTGCTTCAACAATGCTATCATCACCCATATGCATGTTGTGTGTTGGAATTACTTCATACATGTCAAATGCGGCTCTATGAGGGGTCATATGCTTGGTGGCTCCTGAATCCATGATCCACTTGCATATGGCCTTGCAATGGTCTCCATCCTTTGTTGCAAAGGCATAGTCATCATTGTCCTTGGCTTTGTTGGCGTTATGCTTCTCCTTGTTGTTGTTCTTGGCCTTGAAGCAAAATTGTGCAATGTGGCCTAGTTTGCCACAATAGTAGCATGTCTTAATGTCTTTGCGTATAGATGTGGTCCCTCTTTTTCCTTGCGTTGACACCATCGCCGCATTGTCACCTTGCGGCTCCTTCTCCCTCCTCTTGGACACTTCATGCATCAATCGTGCGATCACAAATTCCATGGTGAAGCCTTGCATGGGCAAGGTCTCCAAGGCGGTGATTAGGTATTCGTAGGAGGGTGGCAAGCTCTCAAGCAAGGTCATCACAACATCCTCATCCCTCACGGGCACCTCCAAGCAAGCGAGTTGATCCGCAAGTGCCTTGACCTTATTAATGTGGTCTAGAAGGTCCTCTCCTTCTTAGATTTTGCACGTGAAGAACTTGCGGCAAATGAAGAGGATGTTGGACAAGCTCCGCGTCTCATGGATGTTGCAAAGTGTTTTCCATGCCTCCATGGGTCCCTTGCACCTTTTGATCTGGTGAAGTTGACTATCCACCAAATTGATGGCAATAGTGGACATAGCATTCTTTGCACGCCGTTAGTACTCCTTGATGACTTTGGGGTCCGCATTGGATGGTGGAGCCTCCTCGGACCCATAGACAATCTCCCAAATGTCCATGGAGGCCAACACCATCTCCATCTTGAACTTCCAGAGGCTAAAGTTTTCCCCATTGAACTTGTCAATGACTCTAATGCTCTCTCCCTCAAAGGATGCCATTTTGCACTCAAATCCGACCTCTCTACCCACTTATGCGCTCAACCAAATGCCAATTAATGCCTAATGAACACTCTTACATGCAATTTGCCTCAATGCATTCACATAAACACATTCTAGCTCCTAGAAGGCTCAATTGTGCACCAATGCACCTCCAATCACAAAATTCAGCCCTTAATGGCTCCCACTTGCATCAACGCCTCCTCAGACACTCAAAATGCACTCAACCAACTCAAATGAAGTGTTCTATGAATCAAATGTGCACAAATACACTTCAATGATTCAAATCAAGACTTACAATGTTGGAATGTGCACACATGCACATCCAATGCTTCCAAATACCTCCAAAGAGCACCAATCAAGCACTTGTGCACCTTTAAACTCCAAATGGCCTCCAAAACCTCAAAGCTCCTCCAAAGCTCTTCGAAACTCCTCCAAGGCTCCAAAAGCACCTCCAATAGTGTAAACTTGCACCTCCAACACACATAAACCCTTTAGATCTCTCTTAATGCACACAAGCAATCAAACCTCTAATCATGCAACTCACATGAGTGGGCCCATAACCTATTAGGATTAGAGGAGAGATTGCGTGGTATCAGAGTAATCACAAGCACATAGATTACACAAGTATGTGAACAATGCTTGGAGTGAGATATTCAACTCCCCTCCAACCTTGCTCTTTATTCCCTTCCATGTATCACAACATTGACAAACCATATGGGATAACTATTTATCTCCTTCCTTATTCTAACATGTTCGTGGTACCAACATATCTCAAATCTACCTATGTCTTTGATTGCTTGCAACACTTATCTACCACATTGTTTCGAATATCTACCACACCATTATCTACGTTTCTAACATCAACATCATAATCTTCAACAACATTGTTAGGTTTATCAAAAGGTATCAGAGGATAAAACCTAATTCATTATATGTTTTACAAAAAAATGTAAATTTAGGGATCCTTTAATGCCCATGAGGAAAAGCGAGTGGGGATTATGGGATGGGACTAAAAAAATATTTATCAAGATTCATGATCAAAATTCAAAATGAAGAAGAGAAGGTAATTAATGTAGTTTGGAATTAAAATGATGAGCAAATAAAACATACAAAATTCACATGAACACAAGAATCACCATAGCGTAAACTTAGGGATGAATCATCATTTACAAAAAAAATTACAGTTGGAAATGATGATAAAAATTGCATGGAAGTGACAAAAATTCCTAGGGTTCCCAAGTGGGAGTTTTGAAAATTTCAACTCATGAATCTCATTATTTTGTGGGCTGATAATTTTGTCATATAAATTTTGATTCAAAAGCTATCACAAGTGTAGTCATAGCCTTCAAGATTTTTTTTCCCAACAATGTACAAGCTTTTAAATAAAAGCTAGTTTGACCTTTTTATCAAACATTTCAATGGTTGAAAGTTGATTTGCCAATTTGACTCCTAACCATTCAATCGGCCATAACTTGTGTTTCACATCTTCAAACTGAAAATGTGATTGTATTTTAGGTATTTAACTTTCAAAACTTTTTAATACTCTAAAAAATACCCAATTCAAACAAAGTTGGATGCCTTAAAGCTTATTCCAAAGTTTCAAAATACTTTGAAATTCCCAATTCTCAACATGGGAATCCATTTGAGATTGTTAGGACTCAATTTCATTGCATTTCTTCACACTTAATAAAGCTCATGATTTCCAAGACATTTTTTTGGAAATCACATCCCTTGTCATCCCCTAACCTTGGTCATAAATCCAAAGGTAGGGTTGTGATAATAATAATCATTTCAAGCAATATTAACACATGTAACCTTGTAACCTTCTATAAATAGTTAAGCTCATTACTTTTATGAGACTTGTTTGGGCTTGAATCATTCCACTTTATGTCTTGTTGATTATTTTGTCACAAAGTTTGACAATCTCGTGTCATTCATAGAGATGCAATAAAAAAACATCAAATTGGGTGAAAAGTACGTGTCAAAGCACTATCTATTTTTTAAATGAACATAAGAAGTGTGGGGGATTTATGTGGTTCAAAAACATGTTAATCATATTGTAATATAATCTGGTGAAATGTTTTAGTCATTCCAAGTCGACTTTCTCCTTCAAAGTGATTTTCAAATATTCTTTGATATTGAAATTACTACAACAAAATTTTGAATTTCTTTGTAATCTCCATAAATATAACCCTGTTGGTAATTATGAATTGGACCATTTAAAAAGGTTTTGAAGAAAAAATAATGACATCTTTGAAAATGTGTTTTAGATTTTGTGGTTATAATGTCCATGTTACCATGACCTTAATTTGAATGTGTATTCAACACCTATGATAGACAACATATGGTCATTTTGGGGATGAAAAAAAGAGGGGCTTATTTCAATATTGGGCCATGGAAAAGGTCAAGGCATATCCAAGGGAAAAAGAATGCACTGACACATTTTCACAACAAATGTAAGCTTGTAGGTAAGAAAAGCAATCATTCCCAAGTTTTGGGAGTTGGAAGTTTTGGGGTGTTTTGAATTTTATTGGAAACAACTTGAAATCAAGCAAGAAATGAAACATTCAAGGTTCATGAAATGGAACAATTGTAATAACAAATTAAAAGATCACAAAGGTTGTATGTTTCAACATCTACAATGCAAACTATGACATGTAACAACTAACAAGGCTTGAAGGTTTTATGTGCATTCAAAATCATGAAAGGAGAATGAAAGACCACTCAAGAACACTCCACTATATACTATTTCCAAACCCTAAAGTAGCCGCCACTTAACCCTAACATAGCCGTCACCTAACCCTAGCCACTCCCAAGCCCTAAATAAATTTCACTTCTAAACCTTAATCACCACTATTCAACCTTACTTAACTACTACAAGGATGAAAATACTATTCATCCTTTTGATGAATGTTTAACATATTCATCTCCGTTGGGAATTAGAAACAAATAGTATTTCTAACAAATTTTTGGATTAAGATTTGGTGATTAAACCTTGTTCAAATTCAACCTTCTTTATACTATTTTAAAAGTTTCAACTTTTATTATAAAATATTAAGGTCACATTTTAAAAATAAAGATCTATGGCACAAGTTATATGTCCATTTGAAATGTCGGGGAGGGGTGGGGGATGGTCAAACGTAAATTTGAATCCCAACCATTCAAATTGGAAATTGAGGCATTGAATCAATTTCACTTGAGGGTCTTGATATAAAATTGGAAAATTATTTCTTATGAATATTAAAAATAAATAAATTGTGAATTTGGATGAATTGTGAAAAGTTTTACAATTTCATGAACATTTATTAAGATTCCTATCTTGGCAAAAATTGGAAGTTCCAATTTGGGATTCACAGTTTTTGGTCATTTTGATATAACACCCATGGGGAGATGCAAACTATATTATATAGGAAAAAAAGTGGTCATTTTTTCAAAATCTATGTCATGATGAATCTCGTGAATTTGTGTTAACATGTGACTTGTCAATTGTGCACTATTTCAAATTGCCCACTCTCTTTTGGTTTTGGTGGTTTCGTATGATTTAGAGTTCAACTTGAGGAAACTATCCTAGTCCCATCTTAAAACTCCCACACAACCTTTTTGTCTTGTTGTGTGGTGCTTGGTAATGCATGTGAAAGGTTGAAATTTTTTTTGCATCAATTATATTAGAAAGTTTACCTTGATACTTTGCATGGCAAAATTTTGGGGATCTGACATGCATAGTCTTTGTGAATCAACTATCTCCAAATTTGCTTCATGTTCCAATTGTTTTGCGTTTATGATAGTAAAAACCTCACAATTCATCCAAGTGGGTTCTCCTTGCTTTTTGTATTTGGCTTTCACATTTGAATATGTATCTAATAAAATCTTGGGTTTTTCTTTGTTCGCTCATAATGAATTGATGATCTATCGCCTCTATGGGAAATCATTCTTATATATTTTATGGAACTTGTAAAATAAAAAGGTGTTTCTTGGTATGCTATGAAATAATAAATTATTATCTAAATATTTTATTAAATTTGAGAATATTTCAAATATATTTTCATAATGCAATTCTAAACGGCTTATTTACTTCATTTTTTTGGGCACATCATTTGAAAAAAATTGGAAGCAACTTCTGTTGGTCTACCACATTATCATTATTAAGGTTTATGATATTTAGATATAGAATGACCCTATATTATCCTTTTAATTGTTGATGCATAAGTTTCCTATGTAATTTGAAGGTTTATAAAGTATGTTTGTGAATGGTAACAATTCATATAATTGGAGCTTGAGTTTTATAACTTGTTGGATGTGTTTGGCATTGTGATTGCAAAAGTTCATAGTTGCCATCAAACATGTTGTCCATGGAGCACATTGCAAAAGTAATTTGTAGAAGTGTAGATGAACATAGACGTGTGTTGGAACCTCCAACTTGTGTGAACCAAATTGCAATGTTGCAGGAACATAGATGACATATATGCATGTTGCGATGTCTAGTTTAATAGAGTCAAGCACACTGGCTTCTTATTGTAGTTTGCACTTGCATAGATGGCACCTTCAAACCTTGTAATTTAGTGCAGTTCTTGCAGGCAGGGATAGAGAGCAGGTGAAAAACAGGGATGATGAGCTTAACATTAATATAATTGTCCATATTTTGCAATTTTACATAACATCAGTGTTAAGGAGTAGAATCTAGTTTTTTTGTAATATGATGTTAGTTTCATAATGCATGTTACCTCCAAGTGACTTTGCCACGAGAGATCCCACATACAATGTCATGTAGTGTTAGTTATCTTCTCTGGTGAGACTCACCTTAGGTTAACATTTGCAGTCTCACCATGTGTGGCCCTGCCTTTAGCCCCAAGGATCAACAACAAAATAAATAATGATAAAAAGAAATAGTCTATACCCTCTGCCTCTAACTTATTGATAAGGTTGAGAGGAATAAACTCATGGCTTGTTTAAAAAACCAGGCGATAAGCTCCCCTCCTCCCATCTATCTAGGCCTGCTAGGGGCAGGATGTACCGCCACCAACATTTTGTACTTTCACGTTCTTCAGGAGGCTAGGATACTAGTTTCACTCACACCCTCCGTGACTCTCTACCGAGTTTTAGCATATTCAAAATAATGTGCAAGTCATCCGACTCATTTCTCACCTTTATAGGTAAATATGAAATGCTAGACAATGTAAAGTGAAGGTTAAGTGTTGTCACATGAACTAACCATTGTGACAGAATAATGAAAGTTATCATATTTCTTTACTATTATTTTAAGAGACCCTTACAACTTATGCATACCTATTTACTCAAAGTCAATTTCACACTATTTAAAACTTTGAACTTCATCCAGACTATTGTTAAGAGATCATTATACTACAACTAGTAGTAGTTACACCCTTAATACATCTATTTAACATGAGAGATGTTAAATTTGGACTTGGAAAAGCTTATTTTGTCTTTTGTAGAAGCCTTGGTGAAAAGCACCTATATTGGTACCTTCACCTTTGTGAGTCCTCTTGGGGACTATCTTTAAGCTGGTAAATGTTAAATTAGGACTTAGAGACCTCGATTTTGTTTAAGTATTTGGATATTTAATATTTATATTGTTTAGAAGCAAACCAATAAAGAACTTGAGGTTAATAGTTTTGAACATGGTAACAATATAGGTGTTGGTTCACCCACGTCAAGTGCTCAAAAAGTCCTCTTTGCACTTACCTGCTAGGTACCTAGCCTTTTTTCCATTTTAAGAAGGAACCCCCCAAAAAAACACAAAACAGGAAAATGTACCCTTCCAAAAGGGCTATTTCATCTAATTTCACCAAACTCATCCAAAACCCTAATCAGTCATCCCAAAGTATTTGCCATTCGCGTAGCTGCTGGAAATGGCATTTCTGGGGGAAGTGGGCTAGAAAGCGATGCACATTTTTCCTTCATTAAATGTAGGGTTTACATTTAACCTTTTTTGTTTAAGTGAAGTAGAAAGGTCTCTTTGTAGGGCCGCCACATGATTTGAAGGCATCAGACTCAGACAATAAGCCCTCTGAGACAACCTGGCGAGGCTGATTGGAATAGGCCCTTATTAAGGTGATCCACATTGATTGATTTGAAAGTAAGAGATCTCTGAGGTGAAATTGGGCAACCCAGTCCTTAGATTTGAAGGGCTGGATTGCCTTCCACAACGTGCCTTCTTATGAAACATACTCTTCAAAGTGAAGGGTTTTCTTCAAGATTTTGCCTTTTTGAAAATCTTTAAAAATTCATATTTAAATAAATTGAAATACAGGAAGTACAACACAATCAATTGGCATATTAGTAAAATTTTCAGAGAAAATGATGTTTTTCACTTGACAACAAAACAAGTGCCTAATTGAACAATGGCTCTGGCGGTTGTGGCAAGTCCAAATAGTCAAGAGTTAAATGCAATAGAAATGCTCCCTAAACTTCTAGAAAAAAAAAGAACTCATAGCTTGCCATTAGCAATTTAGCACAGCCTCATCATTCCTCCAAATATGGGATTGTAACAACAAAATAATTACTAGTAATTGCAAATAATAGTAGTATTGTTTGGGGTAATAGCATGGATAAAAATGGAAAATAAAACAATGAGCCTCATAAGGCTTACAAGGAAAATATTTTGATTAGGGGCATAAGGGTTGATTAAAAATAATTTAAATAACTATTTTGTGTTTGTAATAGTGGAAAGTCAAGTATGTGTCAAATTTTAAATAATGTAAAACTTATCTATAGAAAGATGAAAAGTTATGAGTGGCACTTGATGTTTGGTTTGATAGATGGGGGGATAGATGTAGATGAATGTGGGAGATTATTTATTCATTTTTTCTTTTAAGTATACAAAGGATAGAGAATTGAACTTTTTATTCATAAATTGCATTCAATATTTTTATGATGTTTGCTGAATCAAGACTTGTAAAAATATCATATGTGAATAGCAAGCTTTGAAGAAATCAAATGTGAAGATTATTATGAATACGATTGTGAAACTTTTATAGTCTTTTGGTGAGTGATCCCCATAAAGGAGAATCTTTAGACATGTGTGATGAATTCCCTTGAGAGGTAATTATCACATACAAATTAAACTTTAGACACATGATCCTATCTCAAAAGATTGTAAAGTCTCATGTTAAAAATCATGTGAGTGACAAACATTGCAAGCGTTGATTTGAAATATGTTTGAAAATCTACCCGTGTTTAAAAAAATTAATCAAAAGTTAATCCTCATAGTTCCAAACCCAGGCTACAGGACCAAACGAAAACTACATCACTCCATGGTCGGTTTGTCTCTTCCTTACAAAAAGCCAACAAAAGTGATCAAAGTACAGGGGCACCTTCAACACATGAGAGGGTTAAAGCCATGGGGGTTTTTATTTATTTTTCAATTTTGTGATGTGGCGACAGTAGCAATCATCCAGAAGAGGAAAGAGCCAAATTTGGCTGCAGGTCAGAGAGGAGAGCATTAATTTTAATAGAATCCTCCTATATTTTGGCGACCTGCAAGAACCTATTGTCTAAATATGATTACTTCAGAATTATTTTCCGTTAAGGTTGTTACTTTTTTATAAGAAAATCCTTTGCGCTCTGTCACCCTGGACTTTTCTTGGACACTACAGTGCGATAAGAAAAAAAAAAACTGGTTAGGGTCCTTATGAAAGTCAATAAGGTTTGAATTGATAGGACCGATTGTGGGCCGATGGAATGGGGCCATTCATTGGGCCTCAGAAAAGACGAAGCTCTCTCAAATAAGTAATAACAAAAGGGACCAAGAAAAGACGACAAAAGAAGAAGGGTATCATGAAAATAAATTAAAAAAACATTTTGTGTTAGTTAACTTACTACATATAGGAAGAGGCCAGTCACTAGTAACTCCTACAACTGCGGTACAACTGCCTGTCGTTAGCCTAAAATGTTGTTTTGTAGTTGGATAAGGATGAAAAATAGGTGGATGAAAGTAGGTGGGATGGGGAAAACAACCAAGGCAAACAAGTCAAAAAAATAAAACTATAAATGCCCAGCGGTCGCTTTACCCTTCTTCTTCTCTCACCTGCCTACGCGTACCTGCCCCCCTCCCTAAGTCTACGTGCTAGACTATGTAGGCCTACGTTGTTTCATTCATTATTTTCTGCCCTACCTGCCCTTCCCCTCCTCCTCCCTTCCCTTCCCCCCTCCCCGTCCCGTCGACAATCATTTCCGCTTCCTTCCTGCGTCTCTCACTGCTCGCACGATTGAATTCTCTTGTGAATCTCGCACGCCCAAACCAAACAAACAAAAATCGCCTACTCTTGCTCGCGATCTTCTTCTTGTCGATTCGATGCGGTAGGTGAGTTTTATGGGTTTTTGGAAATTTTTGAAAAGAATTTCTGGTCGCTTCTAGCAGAGTCTGTAGGAATCGGGTATTCTAGGGCGTTTCGTTTCGTTTTGTTGGGGTTAGCTCTCTGTTTCTCTCTCTCTCTCTCTCTCTCTCTCTCTCTCGTGCAGCAGCAACAGCAGCTGTGTTGTGTTATTTTTCCCCTTCTTTCTTTCAATTCTTGTCTTGCTAGAGGATTGTTTTTCCCCCCCTTTCTGGTTAACGATGAGGTGGGCAAAAACCGGTAAAAGGGTTGCAGATGCTAGGGGATGATGGAGTAATAAGAAGAAGAAGAGGCGTACATATTGTATTACAACAGGGGTAATTTGCTTTCGGTTTCTCTCCTTTTCCCCTTCCACAGTCATTGATCTTTCTTTCTCATAACCCTTTTGTTTTTTTTGGTTGGCGATTGTGGATTTCCCTGTGCATTTTTGGATGGGGAAAGGTTTGTTTCGTGTGAATTTGGTGTTTGTCAGGATGATGATGTCATGTCCTTGATCGCATGCTATGGGTCTGGTTGGATCTATTTCCAAGGTAGTCGGAAGGAGGAAAAAAAAATCAATCAAGAAACTCGCTGGTTACTTTGTCAGTGTAGAAAATAGTTCTGTGGGGCCTGTCAAGACTTTTTTAGTCGGTTGGGTTTGAAGTGGAGTCTTATTTTTCTCAGCACTTGCTGAATTTCGAAACTTCGCTTTGATCTTTGCAAGGCGTAGGAGGAACCCCATTTTAAGCTTATGAGAAGAAACCCTAGACTTGGGGATGTGTTATGGTAGCATGAGTAGCTTGTGGATGTTGTGGTAGTCTGAATTTGTGGTTGCAAGTTATAGATGTAGGAGGAAGAGGAGAAATGCTGGTGCAAATTTTCTTTTAGGTCAAAGGAGCATATGCCATATCATAGGCAGTGGGGAGGATTGGCTGGGGTATTCAGGTCTGCAGAATGGAAGGGAATAGTAGTACAGGAGACCGGGTGCTGTGGGTGGCAGTGGCTGTTGCAGCTGGGTTGGCAGCAGGCACAGCTGCGGCAGTGACAGCAACTGCTTTCCCATATGCTTTTGGTGCTGCCTTCACTGCTTTGCAGTCAAAAAGGAAGAAGGAGCATCGTGAACACCGGCATCGACACAAGTCAGACAAAGTGAAAAGGCCATCAAGTAAACCTAAGCAGGACCAAGCTTACCGAGATGCAATTTGCCGATCCATATTCCAGTGGGAAGAGATTGATGTTACTCTTGAAGGGTTTCCATACTTCCTCAAGTATGTGTACCTGTATCTTGTGAATGCCTTAAAAAGCTTTTTTTTGTGGGAGATAAGAGAGTACATCAATTTGGAGAGTGTTTCCAGAAGTATTAAGCTCACCCGTGTTGTTTTTTTGTTTGTGCCTGTCTATTGGGTGGGTGCAGTGATAGTACAAAGACAGCATTGGTAGACTCCATGTACGTTTTTTTGAAGAGACCAGAATTCGTCAAATATACATCTGAGTTAGGGAGTGTTAGCCCACGCATCCTTTTGACAGGTCCTCCGGGTATGTGCTTGCACTTGATGAATAAGACAGTCATGTTCTTAATGAAGAGTGTTTGGTTCCTCTTATGATTGCAACTCAAGACTCTAATGGGTTTGAGATGCATTTTTTCTGTTGATTTCAGGCCAATTTCAGGACTAGAGAGGGTTTTGTAACAAGTTGGAATTCTCAGAGGTTCAGTATTTTAGTTGATGTTTGAAGCTACTTGTCTCTATTGCATGCTGTTGACCTATATGAAACATGTGATCCTTACAGGATCAGAAATTTACCAGGAGACCTTGGTGAAGGGTTTGGCGCATGAACTGCAAGTCAATATGCTTGTTTTTGACAGTGCAAGAATCTGTTTGGAGGTTACCTCTCTACAACCTCTTTGTGCTTTCCAATCTCTGTTCCATTTCTTGAGCTTTCAGCAATGCTAGAGCTTCTTATCAGGTTGTCGTAGGTAACAGAATGGGCACAAGATGCTGGCACCAAGGGGCTGTTATTTTCCTCTCTTGCAGGCAGTTTCCTGCAGGGTTTATGATGCAGCAGGGGCCTGTGATGGTAGCAACCTAAGGTCTGCATTGAGGGGTTTCTGTAACAGGATTGTCTAGATTGAAATTTTTCATGATTTTGTTGTTTACAGCAGCAGCCAGTGAAGGGTTACTGAGGAACAGTTCCTTTTAGGCATCTGTTGTTTCACATTGGACATGGATGTTCTGTTCCTTTGCTGGCTAACAATCACCTGGATTGCTGCAGGCAAGTGAGTCAGTCCCTGGCAGCATAGAGAGGGTAGTGGAGGACTCAGCAGCTGCAAATCAGCATTCTACAGATGCCCCTCTTCAGATTCTTGAAAATGGGGACCTAAAGGAACCGGTACCTTACAGTACTTCACACTGCATGCACAACTCTCCAGTCTTTGTCAACATTGCATTTTTTATTATTGCTTTGCTAGACTAGCAGCAGACACACCGGTTTTTGCAGGAACAACCTGAGATCTTTTAATCCATTGCCTGTGGAGAGAGTCCATGTTTGCCTCCTTCTGAATGGCTCTTTGAGAGAAAGGGTAAGTTCAGGAGTTGTGGAGAGAATGTAGTGCAATGGCAGGGTCTCATGTTACATTTGGAACTTTCTGGATTAGGTGTTGTGAAAGCTTGTTTTCATATGAGAAATGTTGATGCATGTGTTTGGTGTCTGGTGCAGTCCAGTATGGCAGCACCGGTCAGGTCACCTGAAAGTACAAAGTTGATCAGAAGTTCAACATCATCTGGTAGTCGCAGCAGGGATGCAGGAACAGATGAAACATGTCTTGTCCCACCACAGTTCCGAGCCAAGAGTAAGGGGGACAATCCCAGTTTAGAGTCGAAAACTGTGGCTACTTCTGTTTCATCTGCCCCTGTGGCTACGGCAACTCCTACGGCAGTTGATTCGCGGCGCCTTCTCAAGAAAGGTAAGGCTGTGCTACCTTGTGCATCATGTGTCATCCTTCGAAGCTTGTGAATGAGTGTGATCTTGGTGCTAAGGAACTGTTAACAATATGTGACCTGTTAGCTAGCACAATGCAAGTGACAGAAGGAACCCTGCAAATGGTGCTCAAGACTGCTCTTAGGTTTGTGATACTGACATATGTCCATGTTTCTTGGTTTTGGAGAAGGTGATCGTGTGAAATACATTGGACCCAGTGGTGCAGGCCTGGCTGGTAGCCTTGCTGTCCTCAGTCATACAAGCACATCTGGGTAACCACCTTGTTGTATGGAGATTTTTTCTGTTTTCAGTGGTATACAGGCTTGATCACAGATTCTAAGCAGGACATACAAGTTTGTGGGTGATTTGTCAATAATTTGAAATGTGTGTGGATTTTACTGCTTCTCATTGGTTGAGATATTTGTATAACACTGGTAGATCAACTGCTGCAAGCCCATTTGGTTCATTGTCCTCACAGAAAATTGAAGCAAAAGATTTTTGATGTGTTGTTGTTGTGTTGTTTAGCAGGGGGCCATCCATTGGCTCAAAAGGACGGGTGCTGATGGTGGTAGAAGATAATCCCAACAAAGTTGGCATACGTTTTGACAAGCCGGTTTATGGTGGCAACAATCTGGTTGACCTTTGTGAGGATGGCCATGGCTTCTTCTGCAATGGTAAAAGTTGCCATCCTACCCCTTTTGCTCTTCCTCTGCTTTTTCATGATTTAAATTTTGGTTGTCTTTTACACTTTGAAGTGACTTGCTGTTTGCTAGTCTCAATGCTGATCTCCAGACCTTGAGAGTTTTTTGTAGCCATCATATTCTTGCTCATGACCTGCCAATGAGTGGTTTTGTACAAGGTAGTAGACAGGCAAAGAATGTTCTCTAGGAGGCACAGGCAATGCTGTGCTCAGGGATATTCTTGTTGCTTGCTTGACAGCTGGCACAAATCTCATGCAGTGACGGAGCTTCGGCTGGAGCCTCCTGGAGAAGATACTGACAAGCTGGTGTTGGAATCATTGTTTGAGGTATACCCATAATTCTTTCAGCTATTAGACAGATGTATTCAACCCATGCATGTGTTGATTGCTGGCATTCTTATATGATAGATTTAAGGAGCAAACTGCTGTTGTCTGGGACCCTTGTCTTAGGATCATGTTGGGGAGTATGCATTGATTTTTCAAAGCTCATTTTCATTCATGGGAGGGCTCAAAGTGCACATTGTTGTCCATGAGCCCAAGCATTCATTGTGATGATATTGCAGGTTTTGAAAGCAGAAGCACTTAAGGAGCCATTAATTCTCTTCATAAGGAACATAGAGAAGTCCATAATTGGAAATTTTGACCGGTATTTGAAGCTAGAGAGCCTGAAAGATGCAAGGGTTGTTGTGATTGGCTCACATACAACAGAACAACTGAAAGAAAAGGTGCACACTTAACCTATCTGCCCATAAGGACTGGAGGACTGGCTAATATAGTGGATGTATACAAAGGTTTGATGCCATGGACAAAGAGTGTTGCATTTGATTGTGCAGGCACCAGTGAAGCTGGTGTTGGTTGGTGAATGCAGGGTAACTCAGGTTCATCAACATCTTCCAAAATGGGCAACAATTTCACAGCTCTGTTAGATCTGTCTTTTCTGGTAAGTATCCAGTATTTTGAGATGCTATCTGTCCCCTTTCAATTCTGGGTAGTGGCAAGCATCAGCACAATTATTCACAATGACTTCATACTTTCAAGTGCAGGATCATCTAGCATCTCGAATGGAGGAGAAAGGGGATGGCTCAAAGGCTCATAAGCTGCTAGTTAAACTGTTTCCTACAAAAATCCAAGTGCAACAACCTCAGGTTTGCAGATTATTACCAACTTATATGTGGTTGATATAAATACTGGTACAGACAATGTTTTGATTTGTGTTAGTTTGTTTGCTATGGTGAACACTTGCTGAGTTTGTGAGATATGCTTAAAGCCACAAAGTTCTTTGGATCAACAGCATACATTTTGATGCAAGTCAAGCCAAAAATCTGTCACCACTATGTGGAAATGAAGTTATAAATGTGTATGCTGTCAGGAGGAGATGGAATTGGTGGACTGGAATAGACAGTTGGAGCAAGATGCTGAGAGGCTGAAATCTGAAGCCAATAGGCAACAACTGCGCATGGTGTGGGATACCCTCCTTTCTGTGACTTTTGCACTCTTTGTTTGAAGTGCAACCTTTTGCACTGTTGGTTCTGGTGCATGGTGTATCAACTCCTGTGGAGTTGCTCTGCTCTGAGTTCTTTTAGTTGACTTGCACAGGCTTCCACATGAGCACCACTTGAGATGCTGGCTTTTTCCAAGGGTTACCAGATGATGACAGAGAAGAATTTGATGGTGATCATGCAGGTCATGGGAGCCACAAATGTGGAGTGTGATGACCTTGTGAGCATTGATATTCGAACTCATCTGCTTGCACATGATAGTATGTCCTTCTTGGGATCTCTTGCCCACGGCTTTGTTTGCAATTTGCTTTTGAATATGTTGCTTTGTTGCTTTGTGTAGGATCTGTAAAGAGACTTTTTTTTGGGCTAAAGCACTCACTTAGTGTGGTTAGCATGCAGTTGCAGAGAAGGTGGTGGGATGGGGAATAAGTCACCATTTGCAGAAAGAGTCAGAGCCTGTTGTCAGGAACTCTAAACTCATCATAGGTGCAGAGAGGTATGTCTAATTGTTTCTATTATATTCTGCTAAGTCTCTACAACTGGAAATATTTATCAAATAGGACATATGTTGAGTTTGGGAATGGCATATCATGTTCTATGTGCTACAAGAAGCACCTTCCTATATTGGGTCACTGCACAGCAACAGGAGACTGGTAACTGATGGTCTAGGATCTTGTCATGATGTATGTGCTCCTATTCTGAACTTGGTTGGTGGTCCCTTAAGCTGTGCCCATTAAGGTAACAAAGCTCCAACATGGGAAGATTGGTCTCTATTGGAGATGGTACTTCTGGATTTGATGTTTTATTTGTACTGTATCTAATAGATGAGGTTTTGGGTTGGTGCCAGTCTGCAACACAGTTTGGCAGAAGTACAATCTGTGCAGCGTGGTTCATCTTCTGGAAAGAAAAGTTTGAAGGTTTGACTGTCTCTCCTGTCCTCAACTTGAATCCTACATTTTGAAACCTTCTGCAATGTGAAGTACCACCGAAGTATGTCAGTTTTTCAAATGCTCAATTGTTTATTGTAATTGAATTAGTTTCAAGAGTAGCAATTTGTTCATAAAGTCATGCTGGAAGTTAGAGCCCGGGTTGGCCCTTTGTCTGTTTGTGGGATACATCAGTTTTGTCATGGAAGTGTTGTCATGTCTTGTGACTAATTACATTTTTATGAATTTGTGAACTTTCTGGCTTTATTATTTGCAAGAGAAACTTTCTGTGTGGTTCTAGGCAATATCAATGTGTTGTTCCACTTGTGGAGGGGGTGGATATCAGAGCTGAGAAGTATCATTTTAGGGAACTAACAAAGAGAAACATGGCAGGATGTGGTGTGTGATAATGAGTTTGAGAAGATGCTGTTACCTGAGGTCATTCCTCCAGATGAACTGGGGGTGACATTTGATCACATAGGTGCCCTGGATAATGTCAAAGAGACATTGCGGGAATTGGTGATGCTTCCCTTGCAACGTCCTGAGCTTTTTGTAAAAGGCCAGCTGACCAAGGTGATGTTGCTATTTCTGCAGATAGATTTCTGAACCGAACAACTATCTAGTACATTGTGAAGTGTAGAAGCCTAAGCATGGTCATTGTTCCTTTTGTTTTCAGCCAAATCTTTTCAGTTTTTTGGGTCCCTGTGTCTTCTCCTTGGTTTGGGTGCTTCATGTAGAACTGAATTGTGCCTTGTGTTTTCTGCCTGCAGCCCTGCAGAGGTTTATTGCTGTTTGGACCACCAGGCACTGGCAAGACCATGCTTGCAAAGGCAGTTGCAACAGAGGCAGGGGCAAATTTCATCAACATCTCCATGTCCACAATCACTTCCAAGGTGATAACCTTGTTTTGCATTGTTATATGGTCAGTAGAAAATGGGGCTTCTTCATTTGTCACCCACAAACTTGGTTTGTATGATTGTGTACCATACAGTGGTTTGGAGAAGCTGAGAAGTATGTGAAAGCAGTGTTTACATTGGCCAGCAAGATTTCACCAAGTGTCATTTTTATTGATGAGGTACCTGCAACTTCTTTTCTCATCTGAATCCCCATGTGTTATAGGTAATTGTATGCTTCTTGGCTTGAATCCATACCCAATACCTAAGGCCTTACCCAGTACAATCTTTTTGAATGTGATCTCATTCTTAAAGAAAAGTCTTTTAAAAAAATCTGGTTTTGTGTGATCAGATGTAATTGAATATTGTTTCTTCTTATGTCCTGAACTTATTCTATTCCAGATAAAATTTGCATAATGTTCACATACTGGTTTTGGAGTCGAAGGAGTTGTCTCACATCCACTGGGTTGGTTCAGGTGGATAGCATGTTGGGCCGAAGAGGAAAAGATACTGAGCATTCTGCCATGAGGAAGTTGAAGAATGAGTTTATGGCTAGTTGGGATGGATTGCGAACCAGAGAAAGGGAACGGGTGTTGGTGCTTGCTGCGACCAATCGTCCTTTTGACCTTGACGATGCTGTGATCCGGAGGTTCCCTCGCAGGTCTTCGCTCTTGATCAGTTGTCTCTTCTTCCACCTGTTGTCAATGGAAAGCCTGGAATTTCAGAGCAAGCCTTAAGTCATGTTATCATGTAGTAAATTTGGATGGATTGGAGATCGTGAAATCAATTAGAGTACTTGAACAAGTGCACTCACAGACCCTGCAGCTCAATGTTGGTTTACCTCACAGGTCTGCCATTTACAGATTTTCTTGTGTATAAATGTGGAAAGTTAATCTTCCAAGCTTGTACAAGTTTCAAGGAGATTGTCACTACCATTATCACTATGATAATGGAGTTTACTTGACAGTTTGAAGTTGTGTGCAGGTTGATGGTAGATTTACCTGATGCAGGAAATCGTGCAAAGATCATGAAGGTCATATTGGCAGATGAAGATGTGGCCCCAGATTTCAATGTTGAAGAATTGGCCACTGCCACAGATGGCTACTCAGGAAGTGATTTGAAGGTGCCCCCTTGCCCAGGCTGAGTCATTTATCTGAAATCTGCTTATCTGCCCTTGGCTACAGAGATGTGTTTTTCTGATGAATTCCAAATGCAAAGACCTAACATTATGTATGCGTGCAGAGCCTGTGCACTACTGCAGCATACATGCGGATACGGGAGTTGCTTGATCAGGAAAAGAAGGTACTATCATGATCAACCTTGTGACATGTCAGGAAATGCAAGCAGTTGTGTGGATGCTAAACTAAGATGGCTCTTGTATTGTGTGGAGTAGGATCAAGAGAAGGCAAAAGCTGCAGGCTTGGAGCCACCAGTTGCTCAAGCGGGAGTGACACCCTATATTCGCCCATTAAAGATGGCTGACATGCGCCATGCTCTGGAAAAGGTATATGCTCAGATTTGGAAAGACATATGTGCTATAGCTGATATCTTTGAAAATTGACTCCTGACTTTGTTTGGTCCTGTTTGCATTGCGCTGGCAGGTGCGGTCTAGTGTGGCATCAGATGCAGGGAGTATGCTGGAACTGCAGCAGTGGAATGAACAGTATGGAGAAGGTGGCTCTCGGAAGAAAACCACTCTTAGTTACTTTATGTAGAAATCTTTTGCATGGCTCACCACCCAATAGGCCCTGTTTTCTTCTGCAAGGATGTTAGGATAGAGTGCACTTCTTCAAACATTGCACCATACAGTTGATGTGTATCTGATCTGATGGAGATTTCACCATTGCTGATCCTTATGGTGGAAGGAGTAAGCACAGTTTCATGCTTTGGTTGGTGGTTGCTGCTGTTGGACATGAGGGTTAGGATGCTCTATAAGACAGCACCAATGAGCCCTATTGTCAGAGTCTTCCCTTTAGGTTTCTATTTATATTTTGTGGTAAATTTTACAGGTCAATAGGTCAGAATCTGAGTGAAGCACATCACAATAATTCTCTCCTGTTTTTCTTGTGACAATGCTTGCTGTAGTGTTGTGGCCTAAGGCCAAGAATCTGATTTGGGCATTAGTGAGCACAAAGGAAGGAATACCCTGGTTTTTAACTGAGCATGTCACATGATGAATGCGAAACATGGAGGTGTCTGAGTTGCAACTTGCAAGGGAGATAACAAGCATGCAAGTCAATGCCATGTGCAGTTTGAGGTAACTGGTAGATAGTCTGTCAGTGTTGAGCTACTAGGGTCAGCCCATCATCAATTGTTGGCTGGTGACCAAACACCAATTTAGAAAATTTTAACACTGGTATCAGTTCTGCCTTATTTTGATTATCCTTCAAAAGGACACCCATGATCAAACATTTGACCATGAATCTTGTGTTATGAAACTTTTAAGATGTAAAACGCCCTTGTGAAATTAACTGCATGGGAATAGTAAGGTACAAGACAACCAAATTTTGCAGGGTAAAATTTTGGAGCACACAAATTTAGGATTGCACCTATGCGATTTTTTGTTTGGTAATAGGGCTCCAAGGCAACATTTAACAAGAGTGATGTGATTGTGAACTTTAAAGCTTTATGCACAGAAAACATTAGACAAATGTTTGAAAATACATACAAGAACCTAAATTTAATTGTTTGTTATTGTTTGTTCATGTAAAAATAAACAAAATGGCTTCTTTTAGAATAAACATCAAAACAAGATATAAGTTAGAAAAAACAATAAGAAAACTTTGGATACTATTGGAACATCAACTTTGTAAATTTATTAAGGAGCTTACCACTACAACTCATATTATGCATTTTTTCATAAAAAATCATGAAGGAACAAGGCAAGCACAGACCTTGCATAGATTTAATAAAAACTTGTAGTTTTGAATTAAGTATGTCACATTAAGTAGGCTTTAATAAAAGCTTGTAGTTTTGAATTTAAGTATGTCACATTAAGTAGGAAGTTCATTTCAAGAGTTTCAATGTTTTTTAGAGCTTACATTCTCCCTTTTTTAATTAGGGTAACTTTTACCTACTTACCAAACATTTTCCCACTAGTGTGAACCCGGTGCATAATGCACCCCCTCGATCCCCCCCACCCGGTCCTTCACATTTCCCACCCCGGTTCAATTTCACCTATCAAGACCCCTAGAACCCAACCCCCACCCCCTCCCCCCCTCCATGAAAAAAATAAAAATCATGACCCTCCTAAACCCTTAGCCCAAAAAAAGAGCATCCAAATCTCCTCACCCACCCTCCAAATCCCAAAAATACCTCTCCCATCGACAACGGCAGTTGTTGTGCGGAAACGAACGTAAAAATAAAAGTAAGAAGTATAAACTCGAAGTCCTGAATAGTTTTTGGGCCCTCAAGTTCGGGGGGACAGTTTTATTAAAAGTGATCTGGGTTTCAAGACCTCAACAGACTAACAGACAAACTTGCTGAATTAATATATAAGATTATTAATTAGTGTCACTTTTACCTACTTACCATTTCCCCACTTTTAATTAATGTCATTTTTGGGAAAGTGGTAGGTAGGTAGGTAGCACTCCTTGGTAGAGGAATAATGTAATCTTATATATTAATTCAGCAAGTCTGTCAATCTGTCAGTTTGTCGAGGTCCTCGCGAAAGGAAGAAACATCTTCAATTTTTTACTTTTTATTAACAAGAAATATTCATTTTTCCAATGGGTCTCTTTTGACTACTTTGATTGATTAGTCTCCTTTGACTACTTTGACTAATTAATCTAGTTGGTTTTTTTACAACCCATTAGAAACTTTGATTCTATACAATTTCTTGGGCATAAACATTTAATTATTATTTTTGACTTCTCCTTGTAACATCGAAAACTTTCATTTTTATGTCTTTCTTTGTATTTGTTCATTTTTTCTTTTCACTTGATCTTCACCTTGATTGTTCAAAAAGTGATTTTTTAGGAAGTGATGTGCATTTCATTGTAAATGTTTTATCTTACATTGAAATAAGTTTCGTTGATTTTCATTTTTTACAATGTTGTCACTATTGTTGTTATTTAGAAAGGTAGACAAGTTGTTGGTCTTGATAATTTGGATGTGGCTTTTAAAGCATTGGTGTGGAATCAATATGAGATTTTTAACCGCATAAACAAAAAAACCATGGATGATCCAAGTTATGTTTGCCTCTATTGTGAGTTACTTGACTAGGTAGGCTTGACTACAATCACCTTGTGGGTTAAGTCCCCCCACATTCAAATGCATGAGAATGTGCTCCAAAAAGGGTTGTATGTCACGGTTAATTTTTTTGGAATTGAGGCTAGGTCTTAGAAGGGGTTTGAAAAAAAGGACATGCCAATTATCCTTATGGTGGAATCCACCACTATTGTGTCGTCCATCACTTGAACTTGCTTTGATTCCAATGTTTTTCCATTTTGATTTTCTCAAAGAATCCAAATCCAAGTAATTGTAGTCCAAATTTTCCACTGGTATTACTATTATCATTGTTATCACAATAAGAGGTGGAGAAAGCAACCATGAAAGGCAATTCATGATTGTTAATGGTGAAGGTCAATTCAATCATGATGTTCTTGCTTTTGGTAATCAATTTAGGATAAAGTACAACTAATTGGTCAAAGTTAAAAAAATTAGTCAATGTGTTATGGTGTTGGTGAAGAATGTCGCAACAACAATAATTAGCGACCAGTTTTTCAAAGCATAACCATATATTATTGTATAGAATGGTTGATGATGACATGAAAACATGATTGTTTCAACTCCACAACAAATTAATAGGCCACCAACCTCT
The DNA here is from genome assembly GCA_963921925.1 of Sphagnum tenellum. Classification (NCBI taxonomy): domain Eukaryota; kingdom Viridiplantae; phylum Streptophyta; class Sphagnopsida; order Sphagnales; family Sphagnaceae; genus Sphagnum; species Sphagnum tenellum. The sequence goes on from OY998159.1 coordinate 2,337,670, forward strand.
TATGAAAGAGGTAATGTATTCTTGTTATTTTGTTAATCCATTTTTTAGATTATATTTTTCTTTTAGCATTGGCTCATTAATGATTGTTTTATTTCCTTTTAGGTTGTTGGAGTATGATCTATACTCAATCCGACATCATTTCCTCTCCAAAGATTATGTGCAAAATGTCATGTGCCAAATATTATTATTGCATCTACAAATGGTGATGTGCATTGTAATGTGTGTGGTGTGAAAACAACCATCAAGAAGGTTGGTTTCTTACAAGCTTCAATTGTGCCAACAATTGGAGATCATGTTTTTTCTACCATTGAAAAAAAATGGTTGGAAGTTGTGGTGGGTATGCTAGAAGTTGATTTCCTTGTTTAGCCATGTCCAAAACAAATTCAACTTTTAATCAAGACCAATTTACAAGGTAAATTTTAATTGACTCCTACTTCCCAATCGGTTAGTTTTGAGGAACACATTGAACCTCCATTTGATTTTGCCTTTTATCTTCCATCTTCATTGGATCTTCCTATTGATGTGGAACGCACATCAACAAAATGGCAACTTGATTTTGATGTTCACAAACCTAATCCAAAAATAGCAAAGTCATGATTATAATAGGTAAAATTTGGAATTTCAATAGTTAAGTTTTGAGTTTTTTGGATTTTTCATAGTTATTTAGAATTTCAAGAGCTAAGTTTTGAAACTTCCATAAACAAGTTCTGAATTTTTTGGATTTTTCATAATTATTTAGAATTTCAAGAGCCAAGTTTTGAAACTTCAATAGTCAAGTTTTGAGTTTTTTGGATTTTTCATAGTTATTTAGAATTCCAACAACTAAGTTTTGAGTTCTTTGGAATTTCCATAGTTGTTTAAAATTCCAAGAACTAAGTTTTGAATTCTCTAGAATTTTCATAATCATTTAGAATTTTGATTCTAGATGCCAATGATGCTAATGATTTGAAACATTTGAATATCCACAAATTTTTAACATTTCAATATTTATGAAATATCAACATACAAAATTCTTGGCACAAAATCACAATATTTATAAAATCATGTGATGTCATTTCCTTGAAAACATTTAATGTTGACTTTGGTGTGTTGTTTTCATGTTGAATTTATCTTTCACCTAATTTTACATTCTCAACCTTTCACCTACACTTTAACCTACACCGTATTTTAGCCAATAAAATGAAACTTTAAGCCAAAAATAGATCCATCCATTCATCTTCCAACCATCCATCTATCCATTCATCAATCCATCCTTCCACCCACCCATCCATCCATCCATCAAAATATCTTATCATAATTAAAATGGGTAGCATGTAATCATTTAATGATGTTTTGTCATTAAGTATTCTTCATTTAGTTTCAACATATAAGTATGATGTTGGTAATTGTTTATTTGATTCCATATTTTTGTTATTGAAAAGTTCATTAACATCCCTTCAAATGAGACAAAATAGTATGCCATACTTAAAACAATGTTTGACATTAAATACACAAAAAACACAATAATGTTGTTTTACGGTATTGAACCCACATTTTCTATATGATTTACATCATGGTGAAGTTCGAATGAATACCAATATATTAAAAAAAAAGTTCCAAAGTGCTACAATTGGTGGCTTATGGAAGGATTTTACAACAATTTGTTGGATAGCAAAATATTTATAATCAATCTATGTTTGGAATAAATATTCAAATAAAATTATGTCTAAATGTGGATTAAATTATCAAATGGACACTTTACACAATGCTTATAATAATCAACATTTTGATCCAATTGAATATACATGTGATGTTATGAATACTCTATTGCAATTTGAAATGCAAAATTCTAAATCATTTATAAATTTGGATGATTTCCTAATGCTCTCAATATTAATTAAATAAAGTGCAAACATTTGCTTTTTTTTTTTTTTTCATTGGAATGATGATTTAAATTGTGTTTTGATAAAACTTTTGGAGACTTATTCAAATGCACTTTTAAAATACATTCTCCAAATATTTAATTCATCATGTAATATTAATGTTGTCGTAACCCTAACTTTGGGCTTATGACCAAGGCAAGGGCTTACAAAGGTGTGGGCCAAAAGTGAAGCCTAGGAGTCACATTTCATGCTCCTAGGAATGTAGAAAAGTGTGAAGGAATGAACCCCACACTCCCAAGTGAGTTCCCATTTTGGGAGTTAGAATTTCGATGGAGTCCCGAATTTTCAGAAAACAATTACAAGGGTCAAAACTCATTGGATTGAAAATTTGTTTACCATTGGAAAGGTCTTAGACCGTAGATGTTTAATATGGGTTCGCATAACCCATTTGAACACTTAAAACATAAGTTATGGCTAAAAGAAAAGTCAATTTGACTCGACCACTAAAAGTTGGAAATCGCCATGATTTCCTTACTTATAGCTGATGTGTCACATATCGTTGGAAAGCTTTTTACGAAGGCCAAAACTATGCTTTAAACCTCACCTCAGTCAGAGTTTACACACAAGTTATGGGCCTCCAAAGTTGTGGGAGTCCCAATTTGCAAAATTTCAGGACTCCAATTCGGAGGTCCTAAATCAAAATGACATTTGGATGTTAGCCTCATGGTTAGGCACAGAGAATACTAGAAGGAGGAAGGTGGTGGCTTTCTCCAATTTTAGGCCATGATGAATCTTGTGAATTTGTGTTTACTCATGGTTCGTTTGTAGATAAAAAATGTTTCAATTACACATTAACCAACTTGTTATTTGATTTGTGCAGGTTCGTGTGAATAATTGACTTGTTTATCACTCTTTCTGATCCCCATCCCGGAGCTCCAACACGCCCCCTCTACCCCCAAAGTTTTGTGGGTCAAAGAACGTGCCCCAATTTCTTATCCTTTCATTGTTTTCATTCTTTGGACTCACAGTTGAATCCATCAATGAGTTTAGGGGTGCGTCAAATCTTGTGAAATACCAAGTACATAATCATATTTAATACATGAATGGGGAAAAAAATAGATTTTTTTTGTTAATTATGTTAGTTTAACAATTCCAATGTCCATGTCCAAAAAATCCCAATATCTCCAATAACTGAAAATAATTTTCCAATAATTGAAATATATTAATGATTGAAAAATATTCTAATGGTTGACAATGTCCCAATCATTGATGATGTTCTAATGGTTAAAGGTATCCTAATAGGTGAAGATGTTCTAATCATTGAGAATACACCACTACTTTTTAATACCTAAAGAATAATCTAATTGCAAATTTTAAAAATCACATTTAAAAAATATTAATTTTCGATTGGACACCTTATGATGAAACTATTTCAAAAATTTAAAAATCTCATTCTAATGTAACTTTCTTTATAAAAGTTATGATTTTATTAGATAAATTTCCACATGTCAAAAAACAGTTCACAAATTATTTCTCATGTAAAATAAATAAATAGTAAAATCTCACAAGTTTGTAATAATCCAAATATAAAAATTACATTGTCAACCCAAAATGGAATATGTAACTTTTAAAAATCAAACAAATGCACGATATTAAAAATCACATTAATTCAAAAGAAGACACATGTGAATCAAAACATGTTAATGCATTCAACATGTTCCAATAACAATATGTTTTTGTAGTGAAAGATTATGTTATTTGAAACAATTTGAATTGTTACTAAAAAATTACCACAAAAAATAGCGCATTTTTACAAATTGAAATGATAAACCATAAAATAACAACACACGTATGTTCAAATTGTTTAAATAACATTAATAAAGGAAAAAGACCCCAAAATCAAGTCCCATAAAATATATCAAGAAATAAAATGATATCATTAATAACAAAGTTAACACATTTAAAAGAATGTTTTATTTCTCCACAGTTAGTTTTTGCTAAAATATATAAACTTCATGATTATGGTCAATATACAATGAAAGGTAATGATATTAATGTCCCAGTAAATATTGATCAAAGTTAATTAATGTTACTGCATCTACCATATGATGAAGCAACAATAGGTGTATTTTTAATGCGATGACTTGAATATAAATCACTTCATAGGTCTAGAAATGTACCTCCTAATTTAGTCATGTTGGCACTAAAGGATTTAATTTTAACACTATTATATTCAAATTTAAATGTTATCATAGACCTTCAGTGGAACAATTTTTTCCTATGCATACAACTTGTTTAATCAAACAAATGTCATCATTTGATGACTTTGATTTTGAAAATGAAGACCATGTAATTTGTGCACCAATAAATTCCATGATACATAACTTTTTATATGCTTAAAATTTTAATGATTATGAAAATGATATATTCTATTACTCCAAATCAAAAATTTAATCCTTTAGGTTTGTTTAGAGATAATCATTTGGAAGAATTAAATGGATGTTTTATGGACATCCATGAGACCTAATTATATTTTAAAAATTGTATATTAATAAATAACACAACAGGGATTGCTTCACAAATCTAAAAATTTTTCAACTAATATTTTTAGCCTTTTCTTTAAAGTCATCAAAGTATCTATCCAAAAGTTTATAGGCTGTGGATGAGTACATATACATAAGAAAAACTAAATGGTAGATCATTAAAGGCTTTTGAAGTACGAAATAAAACCAAATTTAGACAATATTTTCAAATCCTACTTAGGATATCGTGATTTAGAAAGGCTAACTATTTCACCAAATTATTTAGAAAGTTTATGAAAAAAATTATATACTATGATAAGACAAATTGGCCTCCAATAGTTTTTGTAACTTTTACATCCGTAAAAAGATTATGGGATCCTTTCATAAAAGCCTTACATACCTTGAATTTTAAAAAAAAAATCTTCCAAATAAAACTAACAACCTTTAAACTATTCATATAATATGATTGATATGCAATGATTTCATAACATGTGCAAGATATTATGATCATAAAACATCATGTTTTCGCACATTATTCAACAAAGACCCATTTATTTTTTGGACAAGTACATGATTTTTTTTTGTCACAAAATTTCAAAATTGTGGTAGTGAGCATGACCATGGCCTTTTATGGATTAAAGATGCACCAATACATGGAATTAATACAAATTAAAAAATTAAAAGTTTTGTCAATAAATACATTTCATGCAATGTATCATTATTACCGATTACATTACAAAATGCACAACAACATCAACACACTTGGACATATAAGAAAAAAAGTCATGTTATTTGTAGATTCCATTATCCATTACCTCCCATGAATGAAAAAAAAGAAAAAGAACCATTTGAATTAAAAAAAGACTTACCTTTTAACAAAAAAAAGTGCAACAACAAGCAAAACAAGTTTTTGAATTTTTAAAATACTTTAAAATTGATGAAAAAATTACATTTTTTGAATTTTTAAATCTACTACATCTTGATGAAAAAATATACATATTAAGTTTAAGAAGTAAATTAATGATGCCAAACATTTTTCTTAAACGAACACCATTAAATATTAAAACCAATGCATTTAGCATACGTGTTGCTCCTTTATGGTTTGCAAATACAAATATTCAATTTATTTTAAACTCATGTGTAGTTGCATCATATTGTACATCATACATGACTAAAATTAGAAAATTTATAAACACAAAATTGCATTCAATAATAGAAAAATGTTTTTAGATCAAATTGATGCCAACATAAGAATCCAAAAATTAAACAATGGCTTTTAATGTTCAACAAATGTTTCCCCAACTTGTTGTTTATTTAGTTTTTTCAATTCCCTTATATCATTCATCATGAACATTTAAGTTTACCAATACTTCTCCATACTAGGAACTTGTTTTTGCATTAAAACCCCAATCCTTATTAAATGAATTATAACCTTATTCCATTGACATATTATGTGCATCAACTATAGACAAATATTTAAATCGACAAAATATTTATGAATATTGATCATTAGGAGAATTTGCCTCCTATTACAACATTAGAAATGAAAAATGATCAAAATGCCGTGAACAAATAATCATTAGGTTTGTAAACTATAATAAACATAAAAATACAGAAAATTGGTCAAGATAACAACTTCTTTTATATTTGCCATTTAATTTTTTGAAAATTGGTTATTTGGAACACACGTTACTTGGCATGATGCCTATTGTCAAGTAAAAGAAAATATATCCAAAATTAGATCCAAATTCAATTATAACATACAAAATAAACATACAATTAAAAAAAAATGATGTTATTAATTTAAAATCTAAATCTTCACATCGACAAACATATGGAATGATGACATTGGTGACACACATCCTTTAATCCCCATCACAAATACATTAAATATTGAGAAATATGACTTGAAATATGATTTCATCATTCAATCATGCAATACATTTTATCATAAAATAATAATTTTTGAACATGATGGTTTCACAATATCGTCAAATTCTATGATAATGGATGAATTAAAATATTGAAGTATGCTTTAAAAAATAAAATGAAGAAAAACAAATCACGATATCATGTATATAAAACAAATGTATCCTAATTATCCAATGCATATATTTTAAATAGGAGGTGCCAAAATTGGTGAAATTTTTATTTTGAAATTAATAATAGTAAAGATTTATCATCAAACCTAAAAAAATTAAAGCAATAGTTATGGCATCTAGATGTAAAATTACATTCAACATTGAACATCCCTATTCAACAAATCTATCAAATTTACCCTTAGATTTTTAAAAAAAAACTCACATGTCAATATGAATAGTTGCAACTAGTTGTAATTTATGAAATCTCTTGTAGGTGCTAGAATGTTTAATGTTAGAGATCATTGATTAAGGGCAATAAAAAAAATTCAAAACGAATTCTTTTGTGGTCTAGATGTCATTATGTCATGTGAATTTTATTAAGCACCCCATGTTAAAGATTATTGAATTTTTTATTCCCTTAATGATAGTATAAGTGCATTAACACCAAACATTTGGAAAAACAATGTTAAATGTAATGAATTAACTCTGATTATGTGACAAATTGATACAAAAAATTTAAACAAAATTTGCACTTGCATATAAACTTTAGAAGACATTCAATATATCAATTCAAATTGTTATCGAGAAATACCAAACATTTTAACTACACCACATTTATTTTATACAAATATTTTAGATCAAAAATAAATAAATTGTGTTTAACAAAACAACTTGCCCAACATTCAATTTTGAGGCTACATGCATTCATCATCATTCATCCCCATCATTACATTAATTTCCGAATGATTAAAAGTAAAATTGAAAGTTTACATATTACAATTTGTATCAAACAAGATATGGTAGTTGAATTGTGTGCTAAAAATTATGCAACATATTTTGGTCTTGTTAATGGAACTAATGGAGTATTTAAAACATCAACATTTTATCATAACAAAACCATAGTTTGGATATTGTTCCCAAATCCAAAAAGAGGAAAGTTAGTTAGAGAAAAGTCTACCCATCTTTATACAAAAATTATTCAACCAAATTGGACTCATTGAACTAATTATGAAAGACACAAGAATTGGCAAAAATCAATCTCATATTGTAAAAAGAATTGAATTTCCAATTCAATTAACATCAATAAGAACTATTCATCGATCACAATGATTATTGTTAAATGAATTAGCTCTTGATCCTACCAATGTAAGAAAACATGGACTATCATATATTGCTTTTTCTCGCATTTGAACAAAGAAAGATTATACTTATTAACTCCATTCCAACACCAAAAATTTCACATTGATCAATATGTAGTTGAATAAATGAATAGATTAAAAACTTTTGCAAATTGAACAACTTTTGTTCTTCAATTTAATTTTTTTTTATCATTCACATGTTATTTAATAAGCTTCCAACGAAAATTCTTTAAAACAACATTACCAAGATTTAAATCATAACCCAATCTACAAGTATTACATGTTATTTGCATTTTGGAAACTAGGATACAACCATCAAATGATGTACATAATTTCATGAATACATCAAAATATTCATACATTTAAATTTATGATGGTCATGGTTTAGTAATGATGTACAACGCACAAATGTTATTACATTCTTACTAGACAACATGTAATGGATCAAATTATATATTAGTTACATTTAACATAAGAATTCGAAGAGCAATTCATATAATATGTGTTTATAATAGCAATTTTTCTTTGATTTCTATGTTTTTCAACACATAAAAAGGTTGGTTGAAAAGTCCCCAAATGATTGCCCACTCATTGTCTTGAGACATTTAATATCAAATTTAAGATGATAACAATCATAAGAACAATAAAGAAGAACTAACAAATTATGAATAAATTAGAATTAAAATCCCAATTCAAAAATATCACAACAAAAGTTGGATGACAATTAGACCATATATGGTCAAATGTGTCAGGGAATGATTCCAAGTCAAATGTTTTAGAAGCATATTAGCCAATTTCCACAAACCAATTTATACAACATTCAAACTACTAGACACATAAACATTCAAACTACTAGACACATTTCCAGTTTATAGTAAAAAACCAATATTATCTCCATTCATCTAATGTCATTTTAATTTTTTGATTTTTCTAAAAGAAAAAATTCCTCTTGTGATGAGGTCATATGGGAGAGATGGAAAAATATGGCAAAATAGGGGAAAAAAATGTGAGAAAGGTTGGAAAGATGTGCCAAAATGAAAAAAATGATTGGAAAGAGATACCAAAATATGATAAAGATGAAAAGTGATGCCAAAATATGGGAAAGGTGGAAAGAGATGCCACAATATGCAATTGTAGCCATGTAACAAAATGTGACAAAAATACAAAAAATCCAATAGGATTTTAGTTCCAGGAATTGCCACATCATGAGGATAAAAATGTTTGAAGTCACACCCTATTTACACAGTAGATTCCAAAAAGTTGCCATTTTATAAGGGGGAAGGCCAAATTTTTTTACTTCCCTTTTTCACCCCTCACCAAATTTGGAAAAAAAAACTTTGGCTAAAACTAATATTTTTTTACTTTAAAACTAATAATTGAAAATATTATAGCTATCTTATTATTAATCATGTTAAACAAATATTATCTCCATTCATCTAATGTCATCTTAGAATTCTTTAAATTTTTTAATAAAAAACAGAGCCTCTCGTGGCAGAGCGGCTTGTTTACTATAGCCTCATACAGTGCAGAGAAAGGAAAAAATAAAGCTCAATCTTGTAGCAGGAGATTTACAGCAAAGCAAGCTTACCAATTTGCAACTCAAGAGGGACTGAAGACAGAAGGTTTTGTGAGTGCAGGTTTATGTAAACATGCTTTGCCCATGGGCGAGGGATCTGTCGGTCCTTGGTTTCACATGAGCTGCAGCTGTTCCAGATGGCATTCTGTACAAGGAAAATCTACCTTGAAGTTCCTTAAATTGAGCACAACCAGCATACACAGCCAGGGATGTGTAAATCTGTAACAGCACATTTGATTTCTCATTAGTAACATATTCGCAGTCTGGAGTTGCACATTGTTGCTTCGCAGGAGCATCTTTGAAGCTTTGCAGGAGTATCCTCAAGTGCAAACTGCCACCAACCTTCTTGCACATCGCAATTTCCCTGACAATCCACTGAGCCTTTCAAACAATTGGTGACTGAAACTAGTTCTCACGTCAGTTGAAGGCATTCATTGCACGCACTTGTGCTAAATCTCTTGAACCACACACAGAGATAATAATTTCATCATCATCATCATCATCTTCAGGGTTTAGGGTTTAGGGTTCTTCTTCATCATCATCATCATCCATCATCATCTTCTTCATCTTCTTCGTCATCATCATGGTCTTCTTCTCTCCAGTTGCTGACATGACTGCATTGCAAGCAGACTTTTGTCATTCTTCTACTTTGTCTCACAATTGACCGAATTTCGGAAGCAAGGCATTAGGGTTTTACAATCTTGCCTTTCCTTCACTCTTTAAGCATTGGTTTAGTAGTGCACCGCATCTTGCGCAGACCAGAGTAGTAGGTACAGTCCGAGAGAGAGAGAGAGAGAGAGAGAGGGAGAGAGAGAAGTATGATTCATGAGAAAGTGTGATGGCAGGGTTTAGAGTTTAGAAGGAGGTAGAGATGATAATGAAGAAGTGGTTGCATACCGCAATGTCCTCAACCGTTTCCATCCGAATGCTGCTGCAAGAACAGCCATGCTGCGGCGTACCTTGCCGTATGCCTCTCATACTAGGAGAATCGATATCTTCGTATCCAGGTGCGTCGTTTGCTTCTCCCTTCTCAATCTCAAGATACGTCCAAACACACATTCAGTGCATTTCTTATTCTTCATGCGCTGTGATATCAGCTGTGCAACATCTCCAAGAATGTCTCAAGATTTGGTTTCTTCTCCTCTTATCACCTTTGGTTTTCACATTGTCTTTAGTGACGAACCCGGTTGTGAAATCCTTTGTTTAGGGTTTAGGATTTTGTTGACAAAGAATTTCGAGGAAACATGAACTGAAATTTTATTAGGTACACCATCTCTCTGAAGCATTTTGGTTTTGTACCTTCCTGAAGAAGACCTTTTGTGTCTAGAGCTGTGTATCCAGTTGAGAACTACTCAGCTCCACCATATGTGACTACTCTCTACTTGGGAAGTTCTGGAGATCTTGTTCTATGTACGAACTGATGCAATATCATAATTGCAATTCTGTATTTGCAGGTGCACCATGGCATGGCAGAAGCTTACCATTCTGTAAAACATCTATCCATGGCCTTCTCACATGCTCATTAACCTGGTACTTGAATCCACTGGATAGTTGCAATCTGTGGTGCCTGAAAAGGTCTTTGTGCAGCAATCAGCAGAGGGGAAAGGCTTGGAAGTGCACACCTTCATCGCTTGTACAGATGGCAGATCTTTCAACAAATGAAATCCAGGAAATGACATCAGATAGCAACAGTATACAAGGGAGTGAAGAACAGCAGAGTGCAAAAATCAAGAAGAAAGTTGCAATGTGGGTGGGTTATGTGGGCACCCATTACAAAGGTATGCTTGTGTCTGATGTTTTGTTTGGGTCAGCAGTTGCTGAAAACCTTCAACTGATTCCTTTTGCTCCTATGCGTCTGAACTCTCCCTCTCTCATGATTTGAGTTCCTCATTTGCAGAAATCATAAATTCAAGGCTTGCTCTTGTGATACTTTGGTTATTGAAGTTTGTCACAGATGTGAATTGATGGGTCTGGGTGGATTTGCAGGCTTACAGATGCAGCGTGGGCCAAACGCCAAACTCAGGCCAGGTAAGTGGTATGCCCTCACTCACTGCACTTTCTTCCCTGTTATATGATGACTGCTGTCATGCTCACTTTTGTCACTACCTCCGGTATCAGATCTGTGTGTCAACAGTGTGCCCGGGGCACAAGATTGGGTCTTGTTTGATTGATCTATATATGTCCAGCAATTGAGGATGAGCTGGAGCAAGCAATATACAAAGCAGGAGGCATCATAGAAAGCAACTTTGGCAACCTTTCAAAGATCTCATGGGCACGCAGCAGTCGCACTGATAAAGGGGTATGCTCTTGAATTTGTGTCAAGAATGGTTGGTGTTTTAGGCTGTTTTATTTTTGCAGCGTTCACATTGCAGGTCTTGAATGTCACAGGGGATGATTATCCACTCCACAAATGCCAAGCAAACACAGGTTTATACCTGGATACTGAATGTGTTGGGAAATTTTGTGGTCCAGGTGCATTCTCTGTGCACAGTGATATCAATGAAGATGGAAGTTCCAACAGCTGCCTGGGTTAATGATTTTGATGGCATATCATTGGCTGAAAGCATCAACATGCATCTTCCTCCATTCATTCGGATATTTGGCATTGTCCCAGTGACAAGGTATTATAATGTTGATGAACCAGCTGTGATTCTGCCTATCTGTGTGCCTGTTGCTGTTGTTCAAACTGCTCCTCAGTTTGTGTATTTTAGGGTTTAGTCTCCTCTTTTTTTTGATAGCTGATTTGTTGTTGGATCCACAATTGTTTAAACTGTATGATGAGGTCATCTCTCATTTCTATTTGAGTATACTTATTGTAACTATGGAGAAGTTCCCAATACTTCTAAAATATATTTTTCTGGTTGGCCTTTGACAATTGTATATTCAGCTCAGGGGTTTTCTTTTCTTTTATCCTCTTTTGCTGTATTGACTAAGTTTCTGTTTCTTATGTCATGGTAAAAAGATGCAAAAGAATCTCCTAGTATGGTGCTCAATGCTGTGGATCCACTAATGCCAGTACACTATTTGGCTCACTTTTTGTGTGTTCTGAAGTTTCAGCTAGTTCAATGTGTATTGGGAACCATTCACAGAAGTCTGAAAGAAACGTAAGATGTTTTGCAGATCCTTTCGTGCTCGCCATGATTGCTGCACTCGTACGTACAACTACTTATTGCCTGCTGCCATAATTGGCATTCAGGCTGACACCTCCCCCTTGGAAGTTGAAGAGTGTGTGGAAAAGTTCCAGTCTATTCTTGGCTCTTTTGAGGTCATTTTCTTTTTCAATCTATGTTAGAAGTTCTTGTTGGTCAAGGCTGTGGTGTTAAAAGTGGTTTATGCCATTTCATCTGTATGTTCACCTTCCTTTGTATCCACTGAGTCTCCAGAGCAATGGGCACTTAAGTTGCAAAGGTTAGAATTGTAGTTCTTATGTAGACAAGCTGAGATAATTGCGTGTATGTGGCTTTTGATATTCTTCAGTGAAAGCAAGATACTCTTCTCTTAACCAAATTTTGTTTGGTTTGTGGGGGTTTTGGTCTGTTTTGCAGGGAAAGCATGCATACCACAACTACACAATTCGAAGATTGTACAGATGTTTTTCTCAGAAGCCATTTGTCTCTCGGCAAGTTTATGACAAAAGATGCACTGATCTTGCAGACAATCCAATCATTGAGGCATATCCCCAAGTTCCTGCAGATGGAGAATTAGTGAATCTGGAAGCTGATATGTTAGATGAAGATGAGGAACCTTCTGATGATGTTGCCATGTTGCTGACACATGAGCTTGCAGATGAAATGTTAAACACTTTTGCAGAGGACTGCAAGGGTGAGTTTCAGAAGCCTTCAGAATCCACCAATGCCACACTGGGAGCTGATGTTACAGGTCGACGTGCATGGTGGCTGCCAACACCTGATGAAGCAGACAAAGTGGTTTCTTCCCACTTCAGATCAGTTATCTCTTGCACTTGTGCAATGCCTGAAATATTCAGAGGTGCCAGTTTTATTCGAATCTCCATAACTGGGAATTCATTTATGGTCCATCAGGTAACAGTTCCATGTCATTTGATGAGTTCAATTTTCTTCTCGTCTTGTGTCAAAATATTCTTTTCTCCAATCTGGTTTCATCCTTAGTGTCTCTTGACAAGGTTTATGGTTTATAACATTGAGTTCACATATTGGGAGGGGGAGCTCTTTGCTGTTCTCAAGATTCTTCAAGGATGTATGGGTATTTAATGTGCATCACTCAGTTTTCTTTTATTCACTTCGAACAGTATGTTGACATAGCAACACAATATGTTCTGACAATGCAGATACGGAAGATGATAGGGACAGCAGTGGCAGTCTTTATGGACCTGCTTCCACCGGACACAATCCCCATTTCACTTGCACGACATGCAAGGGTGGTTCTACCACTAGCCCCCTCAGATGGTCTAATTTTGGCAAGCAATAGCTTCACACCATTTCGAATCCCCTCTTTTCATCTCAAGTCAAATTCTGCTTCTAGAAGGAGTGTACATCAAGCAAAGAGACAAGATCTTCCAAGGTTGGAAATGTCCAAGGCAATTGCAGATAGGGTAGATTCTTTCAACCAGGAAGTCCTCATGCCAGAAATTGGGCCTCTTGTAAGTGTAGCTGCACCAACTTGGAGTGCATGGATTGAGAATTTGGAAAGAAATGCCAAAATACCTGAATCAGAGTTTGCACAAGTGAGGGCAGCCTGGGTGGAATGGAGGGAACACACCGTGCGATTGAGGCAGATGAGGATGCAAATTAACAAAGAATGGGTTGTATTACCTGAAACTGGGTTGGACATGTCAATGCCATCTTATGTTGGTACAGATATTGGATCTGTACAGATTTGACTGTTGCCCTATACCAAGCAGATTGGGGATGTAATTGGGGAAGAATTTTCCTCACTGTCATAAGAATGCTCACTAGCTCTCAAATGGGTTAATTTGGAGCACAATTGCTTCCTCTCTTCTGTCTCCCCTCCACATACTGCATGAACAAGCTGCCCTATCTCAAGGTCTCTAAGTACGTAGCACAAGTAAGGTGTCCTAGTTTCACCTTCAACTTGGGAAGTATGACCAACAGTTTGCTCTCTTATTTTGTTTAGTATGCCTACATCATGTCACAGTTCTCTGACTTTCACATCCAAAGCAAAGATATTCCCTTACAGGAGATCACCAAAATGTGCTTGTCTCAGCTTGCAGGACATGAATATGATGTTGAAAGACATGGACTGTGGGTGTGTGCAGAAACAGTCAATAGAAAATTTTGTGAGCACCCTGTAAAACTGGGAGCATTAGATATTGTGGAACTGATCAGGGAACATTAGAGATTCTGCAATAGAGTGCTCAGTGTATGGAACCATATCAGTACAAAGACAAGGGATACAATCCTGAAGTGGTTGTGGAGATTTTCTGGAGCCATATACTCTGGCACATTTGTAAGCTCTCTCTTTCTCCTTTCCTTGCTTTTGCTTTGATGCATTGGTTTGTTGAAAGTTTTCTAAGATTCATTGATTGCACTATGCAATTTGTTGATGTGACTTGCAGGCCTGAAAGGTCTTTACACACAATGTTATGCAATGTCTTTACTGAATTATTTTTCAAGGAAGTTGCCAACATTTCATTTCAATCCAATTTGTCATTTGGACAGAAGAATGCATATTTAAATATGCCTTGATTTTTCATGTATTGCATATTGATCAGCTGTAATTCTTAAATCTATTGAAAAAATAGGTGCTTAAATAATAAAAATTCTGATTTGCAACAATTTTGGGAATTTTTAACTCTCATGTGCTTTGGTTTGCCGTCTTTTTGTCAAATTGATTGGAAAAAAATGATATCCAAATGAACCCGATTTCTGTTGCCATGTGTCTTTTATAATGCTTCCCTCTAGCCAGAAGTTTTATACCATGATCACATGTTCATATGATTTTTTCAGCTGATGTGTGTTCCCAACATGTTCCACAGATGGGATCATGTTCCCATATATTTCCAACAGACTGACTTCTTTACTGAAAAATAAACCCTTCCAAGATTTCTCCAAGCTCAGACCAATTTCAGCCTTCAGAGGCTGTTTTACAGCCATATTTAAAATATATTTTCTTTTTTCACCCCGATTTTTGAAATGCACTTAATTTTAGGCCTAAAATTACACCATTATTATAAGGATCCACCCTTGGAGCTGCCATAAAATTTTTGAACTATTAAAAGTTGTTTGTTGGAGCAGAGCAGTCAGGGTTTCATTTGATACAATTTGACATCAATACAATCTTGCCACTTTTAGCAAAACAGCTATTGAGTATGGATGTAGTATTGTGCTTGCTATGTGTGCTTGATGAAAGGTATGCATTGTTCAAACAATTGAATTCTTATGTGTAAAGTGATTGGGGGAATAACTAGTTATGTATTTAAAAAATGCATAACTTCTCATAAATTAGTTAAATCATAAACTGATTAGATGTTGGAACTCCTGTCAGTTTATGAATTACTGACTTGGTTGGAACTCTGGAGTCAGTTCATAAATGAGTAAACTTAGTTAGTAAACTGACTCAGGAGTTCATAAATGAGTTAATTCATAAACCGACTCAGTCAGTAACCAACTTAGTCATTGTGAGTGACATATTAGAATGCATGCATCAATTCATGTCAAAAGTTTATTTTTTGGTTGAGGGAACTTCAATTTCAATATTGGTAACAATTTTCTGATATTGTATGAGCCTAATCTGGTTTTGCTATCTCATCATCCTTTGCTTGAAATTTAATATATAATCAAACTAAATTGGATGTAAAGGATTTTGGTCAAAAAATGTTTTCAGGGAATATCCGATAAGGTCTTAAAAAAGCTTTTACAATTTACAAAATCTTTTACATCCAACTTAAGATTATTGTTATTTGAATTTTGAGCAAAAGAATAAACTCCTCAAGATTGAGGTTTTGTGCCCGTTCCATCATAATCTTTGGTTTAGGTACAGAAAGGTGAAATAAATTGTTCTTGAACATTGTATTTTAGTTTCACATATTCATCTATTGCTAAGTTTTATGACCTAACTGTGGATGTTAAGAATTGACACAATGGACCTTTGGTTGCTAGGCATTTGTTTCCAAATTGTTGACACAATTCTAAATTTAGACTAAAACTTGGCTTTCTCACTTTGATGACTAGGTTTGGAGCTTTGGTGATAGTTGGATTCCCTACGAGGACTCAACTCTCTTTGTTTGAGCTTTATATCTCATATTAATCATATAATTAAGGTTGTTATTGTTTTGTTTCAAGGAAAAGGGGACAAGGTCCTAGATATTAGGTTTAATACCAAATTCAAGTACAACATACAAACACAAAAGTGAACACCAAGAAATGTGTGAAAATCATTTTCTTTGAAAAATTACAATATCATGTTTTCTTTATGAAGTGACAATATTTGTATAGTCCCAACATTCAAAATAAGTTCCTTAAAAAAGATGAATCGCCCCTAATTGGATTTGAACAATCCAATACATTACTTAATGTCAATGTTCCAAACATTCCCCATACACCTTTTAACATCCCAAACTCCCAAAAGGAAGAGCTATATAGGTGTGTGCATGTGTGCTTATGGGTTTTATTTTGATTCAATTTTCATCCCAACCTATTGGAGCCTCTTGGAATTGGAACCTCATATGTTTTTGTTGTTGAATTTTACATTCAATTCTAGGTTTGGAACATTGGGCACACCCAAAATAGAAGAACAAAGGTGCTTCCCTTTGGTCCACCTTTTTAGATTACATATATGAATGTCCAACTCTAGCCAAAACATATGAGATAAAAAAAAAAGTGGTGATATTGAGAACATCTAGTGGAACACATTGGGAACTTGAGAGACCAATTGGAAGTTGGATGGAGCTCACCCACCCCCTTACCCCTCACTTCCAACTATGTTTAACCCAAAATAAGTAACGAAAATATTCATAAATTCAAACCTATCACCTTAATTAAAGATCCTAAGATAAGGCCTATCGATTGAATTACTTATTCCATGCTTCATCGTCCTTGTACCCTTGGGCCATATTATTATTTACAACTTTTATCGCCTAGTAACTCATCTTGGTGTTACATACACATATTATGATATTGCATTATGCTATATGTTATGTTAGTGTGATAATAGTATTAATTAGTTGGGGGAGGTGAGACAATAAAGGCTTTCATTTTCTTTTAGTGATGGACCTCTTCGATTTGTCTATCACCCAAAAGAATAAAACCCAATGCTAGATACTTAGTAAAATAATAATTGTTGACATGGCCTAGGGACATGAGTGTGGTGAACAAACTTTTGCCACTCCCAAAATAGACATATGTATTCTTCTGTTTTTGGCTACCCATATATTTACAAAGGAGGACTTTGGAAAAAACAAATGGGATAAAGTGTGCTACTATTGGGAACTTGGGGAACAAATTGAAAACAAAAGACATTATCTATGGGCACTTGGTGGGAACATGGAAAAACCATGTGGAACACATTTGAGAACACAAAATTGAGAAAAAGAACCCATACCTTTCTCCTCCCCCCCCCCCCAAAGGAAAGAACTAGGTGTCTTGACTGCATGTTGCCTCACCTCATGGCTGGGAAGGATTTCTATTCCTTATTGTATCAATCACTACTGTGGCCTAGGCTAATGGCAGGGACATGAATTGCGGGAACATAGGCATAGAGTCACAAATAATATCACATAACACTACATAGTTCTGGAAAAGATATTGTTAGGGTAAAATTACTCATGATAAACAGATACTTATCATTGAACATTTTTCAATATTTTTTTAATTCCTTAGCCAAATTGAGCAATTTTTGTGTCATTGGATGTGCAAGTTAGAGGGTTACAAATGTTTTTTGAGTATCATAGATAATAAATGAAGGAGCAAGATGGGTGATAGTTTACTTTGATTTGTTTGAAAAAATAGCTCTAAACCTCTTTCTAGTTCCTGGTCCATATTTTCCTCATTTTTAGTCCTTTTTGAGTGATTTAAACTTTGATGGGTGCCCCAACTAGGGCTTTACAAAACGTCTTTGTATTCCAAGGATAAAGATGCAACAATCATATTTTAAGTTCAAAATCTTAATCTGTTTTAAGTTACTCATCACAAAACACGAAACCCCTTTACACTAAACACCCCATATCTTGCCCATTCAGTTACCAAAGTGAGAAATTTTTGCAACATTGGAAGCGTTAGGTGGAGGGCAGAAATTTTCTGTAATCTTTAGAGTCAAAAGAACGATATGTGAGGATATGACTTTGTTTGACTTCTTAAATGTTTGCTCACTGACCTATTCCCTACTCCAAAATCAACTTGTCAAATCACAACATTAAGAGTTGGACTAAAATAGAGGAGAACCAACATCCAATGATTGAAAAAGTTTTCATCTATCCATTTGATGTGCAAGAAGACTCCAATAACCTTCATCTTTTTGTTTGTTGCAAGGAACACTTCTGATCATTATTTGCTATTCCGTTTTCCCATTACTTCCAGTAGTGAAATATCATGGAAAACTTTTGCTATATCATAAAACAAAGAGAGGAACTTGGAAAAAGTTTTATTCCAGTGTTATTAGCAAACACTCATTGCAAAGTCAAAAAAATGAAACAAAAAAAGTAGTTCACAAGGGAAGCTACCCACTATAAGAAGGTTAACATTTGATTTTACTTTACTTAAATTATATTATTCCATGATGATGATCCCTCAAAGCTAATTTAAGTAGGATAACTTTAAATCTCATAAGTTTTAAGTTGTCATTGAACAATTTCAAATTGAAATTTCTTTAGCTCATCCCTGACTAAAGAGGCATGGAAAGGTGTCATTTTGTATCTGTATTATTCTTAAGTTTTGTTTTCAACATCATATTCATGAACAAATTTTGAATATTCTCTGATAAAATTTATCCAGAGTCTATGATTTCAAGTTTCTTATATTTGTGCACCCTAAGTTTTGAAAAGACATATTTGGACACACAAATTACATGTCAAAAGACGCACCTGCAAGAAGCCCTTGACAAAGAGGGAAGAAGTTGTGTCCACCAAAGAGCAAGCCATGCTTTCTAGGGTACAAGAACAGAAAGAATGTCACAATGGCTATGAACTTCCGTTAGATGTAATTGCAAGTAGTGAAGGTCAAGAGCCAAAATGCCATCACACATGATTGGTTTCATACCTCCAGAAATTGGAGTGCCTTGGCATCTTGGATCGCATTCCAGTCACCATGCTGCAACACAAACCAATAAAACAATGTTAAGTAATTTCAAGTTCTTATGCCAATCACATATGTTGCATTGAATTCCAAACAGTGATGCTGAAGAATTAATCAAGTTTCAACGAATAATGGTATATCAAGCAGACATGAGAGGTGAATGTTGTGCATTCCAAGCATCTGACAATAATGCAGAAGTGAAGGCAATCGTGAATTCCAAGCATGACACATTTGAGAACACAGAATTGAGAGGTGATCCAAGCATCACACATCGGAGAATTACAGAAGTGAGTTGATCTTGGATTCCAAACATCAAGAATCTGAGAATTCACCAACAAAGTAAGTGAAAAAGATAAAGCAAAAGCTTACGTCACTTTGCCACCTTGACACCAAAGCTGATCCAAAAAACAACAACACAACAAACTAAAGAATATAATCTTATATATAAATTCACGTAGTCCGTGCGTCAGTCCCTGACTGTGCTAGGGTGTGCAAGTCCGGCCGACCGGACCTGGCTCGGCACTCCCGAAGTCCCGCATTTCGACGAACCGAGCCCAGCCCGGCACGGCACCGTGACGGAGCTCGACGTGCAAGGCGACCGGGCCGGCCCGGCAAAAACGGGATCCGGACGAGTAAGGAACTGGACTGAATTCTGAACTGGACTGGAAATGAAGTTGTTTGGAAACAAATAGCAGGAGCTGCTGAGGTTTAGGTGTAAGGGTTAAAGCCTGGGGGGTGAAGGCATTCACCAAAAGAAGCTGCAGCAGTCAAGGACTGGACTGCTGTGACCCTGCAAAACATGCACATCTTCCAGGCCTCTCAAGGCGCCCTGGAAGTGTCCAATAAATACATCAATTGGTCTTTATTGACTAGATAGTTTGATTGGTCCAGGTGTGTCTTTCTTGGTGTCCGAAGGTCACGGGCACCCACTAGTCTTTGTTATTATCCTTCATTCATCGCGTCCACAAAGTGTACAATGGCAGATACAAACCAAGAGATGCACTTTGTGAATCCACAATTGAAAACCAGACTTGTGTAACCAAAATCGCACCATTTGCAAAGGCATTCTAGCAAACTTGGACAAGGATTTAGCTGTCTGGTTGATTTTTTGCAATCGGTACTAAGATCATAATGTGCAGGCAAGCAATTCAGAGAGAAAACGTATCTTCTTCCCAAATCCATACAGTAATGATCGACCAAAGAGATTTTCGACAATGAGAGAAACTTCACAATCATGTTTACGAGCGATCTCAATCAGGAATCAAGGAGCAATTGTGTCATGACATCTCTTCTGACACCTTGCCGGCAGGCTGCCGTAAATGGGAAATTGCAGGGGGTCGAGGTTGGGGACTCAGGATACGTGATAAGGAGCCGCTGCAGGAATCTAATGATGAGAGAGCGGTGGTGCAAGAATCTTGGATTATGCGAATCAAGAACTACCGTAGCACAAAACCGACAATACAAAAGAAAGCGAGCAAGGGTGGATGAGATCCTTGTGTCAGAACTTACCAAGATTCAGGAGTTGAATTCTCTAGAGACATGTGGGAAGGCGATTCTGGACCTTAGGTGTTGGATTTGTAGGTGTGTGTGTGTTTTCTATTTTTTGGGTTAAAATTCACGTGTTTCCTCAGAAAAGCCTTTGAATTGGGAGAGAAAGAGGATGTTGAGAGGGTTGAGGATGCAATGCCATAGGCTGCTTGCTTGCTTGGTGATGATCACCATTCAGTTTCTCAGGGAAATGCCACACCTCCTAAGAATTGCATGCACTTCGTTAAACAAGATCTTGGACAAGAGCTCTTCTTGGCAAGTATAACAATTTTTCATTGGGAGGTGTTTTGAGGGTTGATGAAACCCCAGCTTGCAGTATTGTTTCTCCCATTGCAACAAACATGCATTATTTGCCTTAGAATTTATCCTCTGCACAGAGCTTTCTGTTCTTTTCTTTGATCTAATTGTCCACCCCACTTTTGTGTTGATTTTCTTTGCATTTGTGTAGAAAACATTGTACTGGTTTGGCCATCTTCCTACTCGAACTTGCTTAGCAACGTAAGCAATTTTTTACTTATATTGTCTAATGTGTATACACACTGTTTACAAGAAGCTATCTGCACAAGTCTCTCTCCCTTTGAAACCTCTAATGTTAGGATTTGGTGGTTGTAAATTGACTTTCATAACACAAATTTATGTGTGAATGGCTGCTCTTTCTAGATCTTCTCTCAACTATTTCCTCTGCACCAGAGTGGAAACGCCTCCCAAGAAATGCCAATGTGGTTGGACTACTTTTCACTGTGGTATTAGGTCGGCTGGGCCTTGGCTATTCAATCCTTGGGTTGTTTAAAGGACAACTTGGACAACCTGTTCAATGGAGGCTGATGAGAACACATTGGTGTGATGATGTAAGAGGAGGTGGGCCAGTTAATAGTAGGAAGCAGTTGCACATGTTTCTGGGGTTGGATTGTCCAGTACACAAAGAGGAGGAAGAGCCCAAGTATCCCAATTCTTGGTTTTGTGCCAAGTCAAAGCTGCGTCCAGTGGATGCTGATGGTCAGACATATCGCCTTATGATCTATGATGGCCAGGTGATTCTGGGTGATTCACCTCAAGGTTATTTGGCCTTGAGGAACAGTCCTATAGGGTTTCGTGGTTCCACCAACTCTAGTTCACAAGCTTCATCCAAAGTTAGAAAGCCATCTCTCCCTGTTGCCAATGCAGCAGAGTAGGCTCCCACAAAGCAGGTGAATACCAAAACTGCTAGGAATCAAGGAGAGGAACCACCTAACTCAAAGATCACAAGGGGGAGGTGGCGTCAGTTTGCCACAAAAGGCTGGCAAGAGCATTGAGTCTCATGAAACATTGCCTACTGCGATTTGCAACATTGTCTCTACTTTATTCACCACCCAAGGCCTCTGAGAACTTCTTTTGCTTGATAAGCCTGTTGATGGATGGACATCCTCAAAAGCTGCCTTGCAATCAGAGGAAGGGCAAGGGTCCAAAAGAGAAGGGCTGACACAGGGCAAGCTGGACTCATCAATGTCTGGATCAGCAAGTCCAGGATTGCAGATGGAGGTGACCAGCAAACTGAGGATGAGGTAAGTAGAGTCATGATTGGCATTCTTGACAGATGTCCTCAAAAACTCATCTGGCATTGCAGTTCTTGAGAGAGATTGAAACTGGTCCCTTTACCTTTGTTGAATGAGGCTGCTGAGCACAAGCTTGTGCATTAATTTGGACACTTATCACTGGGCACACTGGTGGTGAGTAGGCAAACTTGAGAGATGGTGTGGAGGAGTTGTGCAAAGCAGTGAAAGCTGCAGACCAAAATCGCCAAGTTGCAATGTGTGCTCTTGCTGAGGAACGACATTTCAGTCTTGAACTGCAAGTGAGGTTCATTGGGCATGTATGGTCTTGATGAGGTGAAGGCCTACCCTGCAATTACTTTGGCTGCTATTGGAGCAGTGATCTCCATCTTGTAAATAGATCAATTGTAGTCATTTGTTGCTTACAAACTTATTAGATGTTGAACAGTTTACTCTTACATGCCAACAATTGGTTTCTTTTCAAGAATGCTGCTTTGTTATGTGTTCATGGGAAGAAAAAAATTCCCAAAGTTGAGCAGTGCTAGGGTGGGAGTTGCATCATGCAGAAGCCAGAGCAAACATTTATGGTCACAATCCGAGCTGAGGGACCCATCAGGGTAAGATGATTCCTCTTCTTCTTTCAGACAGACTATCTGCAAAAATATGAATGGTGCAAGAAGTGAAAACTCTCCATGGATCCACAAAGTTCATGTATGTTTGCACATTCTTGAGTTGCAAGATTGGTTTGTGGATTTTCCCAGAACTTTTGAAAACTTTAGGCCAACTGTAGAATTTCAGGGTAGACCTCATATGTTGAAGAATTTGACATGGATTTTGTGTCAATTTATCTGATGGTTGCAAGGGTAGTACCATAACCACAATATCCTAACTGCCTGCAAACAGCCTGGTGTTTGGTATAGCTTTTCCAAGAATGCATAGACACAACTGACTGGAACCAGTCGTGCATGTTGCACAAGTGCACACACTGTGATGGTCTAACACCTTTGCATGATATCAGCTTGGTCACCATTCAACAGGGAAGGACACCGTAAGAAACCAAACTGTGCAGACAATCCAAAAATTTGTATGGTTTTTCGTCCACATAGCTTGAGTGAATAGATTGTTCATGGCTTGGAACTCTTGGCATCTTTTGATTTTATTTTATGTCATCATTCAGGGCATCATTTAATCCTATTCAGGGTCATGTGAAAGATGAATTTCTGTCAAATGCACTTGGGCCAACTCCCAGAGGCAAAAAGCTCTAGAGGCCTCTCCTGAATCGAACAATTTGTTTTGTTCAAGATGGTGCACCCTGATGGAAAATGTAGGTCAACTGTACAGGCTAGATACCTATTGGTTGTACAAAATGTGATAATCACTGAGGTAAAGTAGTAATGGTGTTTAAAGTAAATACTAAAATAGTGTACACTGGCAGGTCTATAGTGTTGTGGACACAGCACTTCACATGGTGAAGAGTTGTGATGGCAGTAGCTGTCAAGTACTAGGC
The DNA here is from genome assembly GCA_963921925.1 of Sphagnum tenellum. Lineage (NCBI taxonomy): Eukaryota > Viridiplantae > Streptophyta > Sphagnopsida > Sphagnales > Sphagnaceae > Sphagnum > Sphagnum tenellum. The sequence continues at coordinate 2,361,660 of OY998159.1, forward strand.
CACAACATTGCAGCAAGTACTTACATGTTGGATCAAAGATCCTGAATTACAAGAAGAGCTTTTAATAGAGCTTTTAATTGAGCTTTCTTTCGTTAGACTGTCAATTATTGACTCTTATCCTCATGTATTCTTTCAATGCTTGTCAATTCCAGTTTACATCCCATGATTTTCATGTGCACCTTCTACCGTATCATCTTGCACCTTAGCATCAAATTTTAAATCCAGTTTCTCTTAACCTACATGCAATGACTCTTTCTTTATAAGGAAGCCAATAGATATGCTCCATCCCATATGTTGGTAATGAACAAGTCCACAGAATATATGTTGGAATTGGAAGACAGATACATGGGAGTCTAAAGGAGTGAAAGTATTCACTACTTATAAGTCCAGATACAGGAAGATACCACTATTTGATCAGCCTTTTAGCTCATCCACAGAAAGCTTGGAAGTATAGCAACAATAGCCATGAGATTTCTGAGAGTCATTTGTCAACAGCATGCACCTAACAAAAACATGATCTTGTTTACAATCTATTAATTCTACCCTTAATTGAGCAAATAGTTTACATGCTGACTTTTGTTGGCCTCATCAACCTTGTAGTGAAAGGGCTCAGATTCTCCTCCCCTCATTGTGTGAGGATTCTCACTCTCATTACTGATTAGGGAAGTCAATGGCATACATGAGATTGTGTTTGTGTGTGCAAAAGGGGTGAGTATCCAGTCGCTGCAGGGGCAGCACCAACAGTAAATGAAGCTAGAGGTTGCATCGGTGCAGGTTGATAACCAGCTGAACCATGCTGTCTATCCTGTCCTTCTCTCTACCACTAATGCCCATCTTGGGCTTCAGGCCTTGAAATGCAGAGCAGCTATAGACACCATTCACTCTAGAAGTAGCCAGAATGTCAGATTCTCAAATGGGATAGTTTTCATGATATTGGTGGCCAAGTCACGTCACTCCACAGGATCTGTCAATTGTTTCCAGTGCATCAGCTTGCAGTAAGTGATGCATGGAATCTTTTCTGGCAACAAGGAGCTTGTTATTCATGCTATCAGTATTCATGTATTGCAATGAAATTTATTGGTAGTGAAATGTTTTATTTGTCCAAATATTGTACAGAGTTTTCCCACTAAAGTGCTTATTGTGGTGCTCTTTGACTTCATGACCTTCTGGATTGAAACAATTCAGTATAAATGAACTCCCTTGCAATTATGCCTAATGTGGCTCATATGACACAGGCTAGTGCCATTGCAATTGGAGATGAAGGAACTATTAGTCTCATGCTTGCTTTGCTTCCTTGCAAATGCAATAGGGAGCTTTTTTGGATCAAAGTCAGGCAAGCTGGGCAAAGTTTGGTTGTGGTCATCTCTACAAGGGACCTACCTTGGTGGTGCAGAACAATGTGCAGCAACCCCAGAGACCTTTGAGGTTGTTCAAGTTTCAAGAGCTTGCGGTAGTGTCAGGTTTAGTAAAGTAGTCAAGCAGTTGGAATAACTTGACTGTTGGGCAGCTCCAGCAGCTAATAGAGCCAGTGGGTAGACTCTACCAGACACTTCTGATCGCAAGGGTGAGACTTAAGGTGTACATCAAGAGTCTGCATGTGAGTCCCATTGAGCTCACTGTCAAGTAAATAAGCCCACTGCTCACTAGGTCTGTTGTTCTAGAGGAGTACAGTAAGCTGACCTGTTCAGCTTATTATTTGTAGTCCAAATTCTTGGAAGTCAGACCAGCTTCAAATGATGTACAAAAGTTCCAGACCAAAGCAGCATCCATCAAATTGTACCCATTGTTTCCACCAGTTCACATGATGTTCCATCATCAAACATGCGACTGTAATTGAACATCACAAATTGAGAAGGCATGATGCTGTCTAGAGTCCAGGAAGACTTTGTGCACTGGATTCTGCCCTCAACAGTCTTTAGAATAGCTACATTCTGCGTTAATTTTTGGTATCTGAAGAGTTTAAGAGATTTGAACTGGTGCCTACTTTGTGTGTACAGCTTTTCAAGCACACCATGGCTGTCAAACAAGTCTGGAGCTGCAACAAAGTCACTATCTGGGATGACTAGGATGTCACTCAAGGTTCAGTCTCAAAATCTCTTTCCACCATCCTGCAATATTCTTAAAGATGAATTATGCCCAGTGCATGTATCGATCCAAACAAAGGTTCAAGTATACATGTAATCAATCCCTCCAAATGCAGTTCAAGCAGGGGTTCAAGTATATGTGTCACCTCCTTAAGAATGTAAGAAAATTGTTTTTTTTGGAGGAGGCACATCCTCCTACCCACAATTAATAGATTTATACAGACACTTCTTTGGATATATATTCATCACTTTCTCATGTTTTTAGCAACAACATAGGGAGAGTTGTTTCATCACTTGGTGCATTCTTCTTGTGCGAGTGTATGTCATATGGCATGGCAGCATCATGTGATAGCATTGGCAGACGTGGAGGCTGCTCTTGTGAACTTGGGTCAGTTTTCATTGTCGCATCCCTTGGCAAGCTAGGATGTAATACATGGAATGATAATGCACCATTACACTCAACAACTTCTGCAAGAAATCTATAAGGTTGTCTGGGTCCTTTTACAGATCCTTCAATTTAATTTCCTTTAAACAAAATTCATAAGAGAATTGTTCTCAAGAGAATTACCTGTTGCCTGGAAACATCTTGATTTTCATGTAGGCAAAGTACTTGTGAAATTTCAGCAGCATGACTCACATGATTGACACAGTGCAAGTGACAAACTAACATGATGTTGAGAGCCTTTTCACAACCTCTCCTTCCTCTTGATGCATAGTATTCTTCACTTGCATTAGCTGGGAACAGTGTATTCTGACAATATATAAGGGGAAATTGCAGGTGTTGGGGTCTGCCAATGTGTTTGGCAATCCAATCAATTTCTTTTGCACTCTAAATTCTGAAATTTGGGACTTTGTTTCTGCACCAGCACGAAGTGTACACCAGGTTCACATTACATTCTTGGAACCCATTGCATAGTGATGGCTGTGACCTTCATGCCTGGCAAATATGGTTGGTATTGCACCTGGTGTTTGAAGTTGTTGCATTGTTAGTATTCAACAGTTTCACATCTCAAACCAGATTTTGATTGTTGAACCCCAATGTCTCAAGATGATATGAAAATGGAATTTCCACAGTATGGTTTGTGTTGTTATGCTCTTTTTTCTATACAGAATTTGAAGATTCATTCTAGTTCAGGTACATTCCAATGTGGCAATGTCAACCAAAACCAAGACTTTGTTGAGCAGAGTCTTTTTGAGGTCGCCTTATGGCTATTACCTTTTAAAGTAAATTAAATTGGCGCTTTTTCTTGGAGAGATGGATGATAGCAAGGAAATACATGTCGTAAGTTTATCAGTTTGGTGATTTTTCTCCTTTGAAAGATGGATGATAGATTGCAAGGAAATACACATCATAAGTTTATTGTTTTGATGATTGTTTTCCTTCAAGAGATGGGCGATAGATTACATTGCAACACATCACACAAGTTTAGCCACACCTACATTATGTCATGAATGCATAAAATTTGACTGATTGACACTGATACAATTTGGATTATTGTCATCAAACCTAAAATTGAATTTTTGGCAGCACATGAGGTTTCTGGTAAGGTGACTCTATGCATTGTAAAGAATATTCTATAAACCATAGCAGTGGAGAAACAAGAATGCTGAAATTGTTTTGAAGGGTCACACTCACTGAAAATTGCACGTGAAGTCTTATGAAGCTGAGAATGAAGGTTGATTGTAGAGTGCTGATTGATTTCCAATGCTGAACAATGTCAATAATATCTTTATGTGAATGCCTGGTATGAGATGATCGACATTTAACTCATTAGCCTTGTGAAGTGTTCAGAGTCCAATAGAGTTGGTGAGGGGTTTGGCTAAAGGCACTTACAGTCTATTCAACAACACAATCTATGCCTTCAGCAATGCAGCAGCACGGATGAGCAAGGCTGCCCACAAGGTCCACAAACATTGTCTTGGAACTTCAACCTCAACATATGTCAACTTGTTCCTTGAGTCTGGAAGGCTTGGAAAAACACCCAGATCATCATGTTTGCAAGTTAGAATAGGAAGACTCCATGTTTGGGATGCTATTGATGGGAAGAGCAGATATTGTGCAATCCTGCAAGGTGTGACAACATTTGCTTTTGATAAGGAGTATGTGGCAAAACTCATGAGATGTGAGCAGTTAAAACACAAATAGTCCTTAGTACAATGGCTGTACTTAGTATGTAATGAAAGTGCACTCAACTTGGGGTAAACAATCATCATACAGAAATCTATGTCCTCAGATTTTGTCATATTTCTGGAAACAACGTAGGATGATGTTGGCTAGCACTCAAGAGGTGTTACTGCCCCAGTATACCCATTGTAGGGAGTTCATATAGTCAGTAGAGAAGGTTGATGTCTGTTACGTTGTGAGTGACATTCTCAAGGTTGTGAATGCAGTATTTGTTCTTGTGTTTGTTTTGGCTTGGTTGGAACTGACACAATGCTTACCTTCAAAGTGTTTTTGTGGAGTTTCTCTATAATCTCATGGATATTTAGGACAGAGACTTAAAATGTCTACATCAGCTCTTGAACCTTGCTTGGTGTTCTAGGGGTGTGAGAAAAGGGTGACTGCATTTCTTCCTGATGCTAAATGTCTAGGTGGATGGCTCTCAGAAAGAAATAGCAACTGCTCTGGAGGAGGGGTTCAGGTTTTAAAGGTGATTATTTTCCCTGGTCCTGTGGAAGCCAGTACAGATTCTGGCATATTGATTTCTCTTTGGACACAGGTGCACAAAAAGTTCATTTTAGCTGCCTGTATTCTCTGTGGGACTAGCATTTAACACTCCTTGTGCAGTTTTTTGGGGCAGTAGTTCATAAAGTACAACTTTCCTAGCAAATTAGTCATGCTTGGTGGAAATAATGTCTTCACGTCCTGGGCTGAACTTTGAATAAACTGGAGACTTCATGATTTTTTCTCCAAATAGTTGATTATGTTCAGGTTTTATGTGGGTGATGCAGGAATGACATGATGCATTACTGGCATCATTTAGGAAGAAGTATAGCTCTTCTGTAACAGCTCGTGTTATGGCTGCTTTGCTATACCAAAATTGGTATTCAAGCCCTAACAGTAGCATACAAAATTTCACGTTTTCACCTTTCTGACGTCTCATCCTATGGAGACAAGTACAACTGAATGCCACATGTCTGCCCAGGACAGGGTGAAACAAAATAGGAAACAGACATGTCTTTTAGTGGTAGTTTGTCCATGGTCGAATTGCATATGCCATATGAAATCATTATTGTCACTCTTTGTAGCCATGTTTTGCTTAATGTAAAATTGTGTAAGGAGAAAGTGAAAGTACTAGGGAGGCAGGTGAAGGTGGTGGTGAAGGAGGTGATAATGAAAGAAGAACATTTGGGTTGAAGCTCAAGGAAGCAATGGGAGTTTGTAGCTTAGCTCTAGCAAAGTAAATGGAACAGGGGGCAGGCATGACAAAAGGGCAGATGGTAAAGTGGGTAAGCACTCCTATGGCTTGAGCAATCTGACGTTGTGGTCTAGCAATGGGCAAGGATGCTTGTGTGCTGTGCACAATGACTGCAAATGTAAGATAGGTGCTGCTGATATTTGTTGCAAATCAAATAGTGCCATGCTTGACATATTCTCCTTTTGGTTGTAGGTGGCATTCTTGCAGCCCTTGTTAATTGAAATGTAGCTATAGCAGCTGCTGAGGTAGCATTAGCATCACTTATAAAAAAGGAACCAAGACTTCCTATGGATTCAAATATTGACCCTAAAAAAACTGATGATAATTCATTACATAATAAATATGCAAAAAATAAACATTGGGATATCAAGTGATTTAGAAAATGACTCCAATGAGTATGATAACATTGATTATTCGATTGAAGACCTCTAATTAACAAAAGTAGATGAGAATATCCTTCTTGACCTGAACAGATGGCTAAGTGACCAACATCTAGGAAGTGTTATGCAAATATTGTATGTTGAAAAATTACAATCAGTACAATATGAACAACATACATATGTAATCATTGGAAAAGAATGTACATGTGTTAAAAAATGTCTTCAACACATACTCATAAACATGTCGACTCCTAATTTACATTGTATAATATACAATTCACACATGTCAATGACGAAAAAATTGCCTAGCAACACAATCCAATTATTATGCAAACTTATAAATGTGAACTTGTTCTACACATAAACAAATGTAATGCAACAAATAGAGAACTCATCATGTGGTGTATTTACAATAGCACATGCAACAAACATTGCATTTGATTTGATCTCGAAAAATCTCAATATGTTTTGACACAAATGTGAACACAATTATGAAACTCCATAAACAATAGATATATCTTTCCCTTCCCAAAATGTGAATTAATATGACATATGTATCCTTTTTTTAAAAACAATTCATTGTCACTGGTAGAATGAAGCAATGTGCATATGATTCATTACCTTTTCTAGATGCAAAATCAAACACCTTCATAGTGGATTCAATTCTATTAACCTTAATATTATTAATGTACCAAAACCACTCTTGGACTCATTCAAAATCTTGTTTCAAGAAATTTGCACACACGCCTTGTGGGGTAGTGTGTCATTTTGCTTTCCCCCAATCAACTGCTTCAATGATTATGGTCAATGTCAATTTCAAGATCATTCCACAACATTGAGGCAATGAATACATCAATGGGTACTCTACAATGATTGTTGCCACATTCAAATGCAACCATGACATATGTTGCCTCATTGGTGGAGATGGACCTAACATGACATATTACATTATGAAATATACAACCAAAAACCAAAATGAATTTGAGAATTTGGTTGCCTTCCATTTAAGTGCATTCGACAAATGGGTTAGTCAAGAGTCTAACCTTCTTGACAATGTAGATATTAACATAAAGGGACACCAAAGGATATCAAGCATGATATGTTCTTTGTTTAAGCAAGGGATTGTAGTTCCAATGGCATGTTTATATTTACTTCGAGGTGATCCCTTTTACAAATTTCATGAATTTGTCATGTTATTCATCAAGCACCTTCTAAATACTTTGATGAATGCAAATATTGTGGAGGCTTCATTTGTAAGATCAATAAATGGAGATGTGACCATCTACACACCCACTACAAATTTTTCATGTTGTCCAAATTCATTGGAACACTTGTCCCTTTATGAGTTCACCTCAATTTATAAAAAAATTGCTTCCATCAAACAACTCCCATTCAAAGGACCCCAGCCTCAACGAGATTCCCATTCATTAAAGGCCCAAACCTTTAAATGCATTATCAATGTCTTTGGAGCTCAATTGCTAGATATATCGTGAGAGGATTTGGCACCTAAGAAGCGATTCTCATATTTCTAAACATTACTTATATTGCACAAATTTTTTTGTTACCTCAACTACCTTTTGGGTGCTCATATTTCACTGCAACACGCATTTCAATCACACAACCAATCTATTGCCATGCAAGCCTACATAGAACATTGTGAGATTTATTATGTGGTCAAGTGGAACAAATGAGATTCATGGCACCGATCATGAATCTGAAATTTTATTGGACTACCTATATGACACCAATTCTTTAGCACCAAATGCACCTTATTACAACAATGAAGAATATTTGAAGATGACCCAAATGAGGATCAACAATTTGACTTTGATAATGGCATGGTAAACCCTAACCTTTCATAATCTTTATATGGTGACTTCAATGCCATACCTAATTCAGCTATAATTGTTGAAAATCTAGTTGCTCACTTTTGCATGTTGTTCCCATCATATTTCATCACATGGATCCAATAGTGTTTCAAACTAAAATGAAGGATCTCCGTGATGTTCCACGTGCCAATTCAATCCTCCAACATTTTACAACTACATTTATTGAATTCAATATGTTTCCGATCATAGTGGAAATGATTGTAACAGCTACAATTGATATGATTTGGACACCCCCTCCTACTATTATTACATCTCCTATTATAATGTGCCTTTCTTTAAAAAACATTTCAATTACTTGTAATTTAAACCAAAAACAACATGCCATGTTCATGTTAACAAGTTACATGTTATTGAACTCATATGATAATCTTATACCTACAAAACCTTTTTTTGCCTGGCTTGGTGGAGATGTAGGAACTTGTAAGAATCGTGTCATCAAGGCTTTATTAACTTTAACCTCTAGTTAGAAACAACCAATCTACTAGTTATTTGCAACTACAGTTGGACATTTTTGCAACTATTTCTTGTGTTGGTCATATTTGTGATTACATCGCAATTAGTTTGAAACTATTTTGGCGTTCATCCTTCCATATGAACAACATTTAGTTTCATTTTCATCCAAAAAGAACAATTTATGTCCCATTAGTTACAAATGTGATCAATTTATTTGCAAACCTATGAATATACAAAGGTGTATTTTGTGAATTTTAAGGAATATAGTTGGGTATATTAGGACATATAAATGTATCTTTTCAATGTATAGGAACAACCATATTACATGTGTATTCAAGTATTATTATTAGCATAAATCGCTTCGATATTATGGTTACACTAATTAGTGTATATTTTGAGTATATTAAATTTTTATGTAAGATAAATACCAAATATATTGTGACCATATTACAAGTTTATCTAAACCATCTTATTATACTTCTTAAAATATTACAAATGACATTTATTATTATTACTATTTATATTAGTTACATGTAATAAAAATTTTAATTTCAAATTTATCTTTGACTACAATTTATTTGGTTACAAAATAGTAATTAATTAGTTATTAATAATTAGCTAATTATTTCAATATTAACCAATTACTAGTTAATTAAATTGGCTGATAAATCAATATAATTAATATATAATTAAAGTTAAATATTATTGTTGTTTGTCTAACTAATAAATTAAGTAACATTTAATAATAACAAATAATATAATTAGCTGAATAATCATAATATATTGATGATTATTACCATAAATAAATAATTATTTTTTAATTTAGTTGTTAGTTAATTAGCAAGTTTATTTATTTATTTATTTATACTTAATACATTAGTTAATTAATAGTTTTATTAATTCAGTAGTTGATTTAATATTAATTATTTAGCTAATTAGTTAATTGTCACTTACCTACTTAGTTTTATACTTTTGAAGATGAGAATGAAAACCAAAACATATGGGATAAAGTTTTAAGTTGCAAATAATTTGTAACTAAAAATGTTTAGTTGCAAATAATTTGTAACTAAAAATGTTTAGTTGCAAATAATTTGTAACTAAAAATGTTTAGTTGCAAATGACTTGCAATTAAAATGTTTATCACATATGTTTTGGTTTTCATTCTCATTTTGAAAAGTATATAAATAAGGTGTTTTGTGTTACATTTTCATATTTAAAAACATGGGCATATATGGGATGAACAATACAAATGATTTAAGCCAAAATAAAATAAAAATATTCATGTACTTACACCTAACTACCTACTTCCCTAATTTACCTACCTACTTACCTAAAAAGATATTTTGCCTAGGTAGGTAAATAGGTTTTATCTAAATAGGTGTTTAGTTTAAATGGGTAGGTAGGTATATAGGTAAGTAGGTACCTAGTTCAACTTACATACCTAAATATTGATTTAAATATAATTCGGACAAATTCAATTAATATGTTATGTGGCAAATTTCTATTGCACCACGTGTCACAATCTGACCATCAAACATATATATAAAATGTATTAGATAATTTTAGAATAAAATTAAATACTTTTAATTATTAAAAGTTGGGACACGCGGCAACACATAATTTATTCCCATTGTTCACAAAAAAATTATATCTTAGTTGCAAGTAATAATTTGTATATGACAAGTTAAAAGATGAAGGCATATTTCATTGACTTTTTGTTTCATCCAAAAATTGTTATTGTTTGTGACTATTAAGGACATTGAAATTTTTGTTGGACTATGTCTGTTAATCATTGAAAAGGTTTCAACATGTGCACAAATAATTATTGGATCCATAAATGCACGCTTGAAACAACTAAAAAAGTGCCCCAACATTGTTACTGGCAAAATGCACATCCTTTATTGCGGCGACTAATACCAACTTGGCCTTATAGTTGGCCCAACATTATTTACCCAACCTTTTCCGAATGCATCTATTCAAAATTGGCTAGCTCCAACCTCTATCAAAAAATTAATCATTTAGTCTATTTGACAGAAATCATGCGACAACAAAATGGCCCGGATTTTGTAACATCTTTTCAAAGACTTCACGTTGGAATTTCTAGTAGCTATGATGTTAATGCCATCAATTTGAAACATATGGACTCTAATACTATAACAACCACTTATGAGTTCAAGCCTTTTCTACTTACATTAAACTTGTTTTGAATCGCCTTCAATTGTTCGTGTGCAAAACTATTCACCATATAAAGGGAATTTCCATGAATACAATACAATGTTTGTGTCCTTGTGGGGCCACCGTTCAATTCTCTTGAACATCAAAGTTTGAATTGTTTATGCGATGACAAAACAAGTTGTTTGCCAATGATTTTGGAACTTGTGGTTGGAATGCCCATCATGTGCACAAAAAACAATTGTGGACCCATGGAAGTTGTTAATAGAACCTTGGGTCATGTTATTAGCTACCAGCTGCCAAAAATTGCAACTACAAATCATCAAGTCATTGAAGAAACTTTTAGGTATAAAAAATTTGTTTCATTCGCATTATTTTAAATAGCTTTCATAAAATTGCTTGGCCATGACCAAATTTTAGATCTTCTACTTCTATTCAACATTATTGGCATCCACCCAATATTGGAATGAGATGTATTCATCTAAGTTCCAAACCAAAGTTTCATTGTTCATTAGAAGAAAAACACTTATTTTCGATTAGTCTCTACAACTGAATTTTAATTGCAAGCAACACTTGTGACCAAAATCCCCTTAGTTGCCTTGAACAAGTCACATGTGATATTAAACACAAACAAGGGTATTGAATGAACAAAAAAATCAACAAATACAAATACATCCTTTGACTCCATTGTATACATATTGTCATTTATGATTAAAATGTGACTACTTTGGTCACTATTGAAGACAAATGATGTGTTGTCACGTGTCCCAATATTTAATTATTTAAAATAAATAATAATAATATTTTGAAATAATCTAGGACATTCAATTTACATGCTTAGATGATTTATATTATGACACGTGGCCCAATGTAAATATGCCACATGGTAATTTAAATGAATTTAATACAAAATAATAATATTTGGTTGGTAGGTACTTAGGTAGGTACATAAGTAAATGCCTACAAACTTAACTTAAATATGTACCTACTTATTTAGGTAAAAAAAAAAAGTAGTTAGGTCCTACCTTCCCAAGCTAAATACCTATTCATATAGGTAGGTACTTAAATAGGTAAATATATAGGTCAACCTAAGTGGGTAGGTCAAATTAAATACCTACTTAGCTAGGTAGATAAGTAGGTTGGGGAAGTAGGTAATTTAAAATTGTGCATAATTTTTCTTTTTGTTTTGGGTCAAGCCTTTTGAATCATTCAACCCATGTGCACACATTTTTTATTGTGAAATTGGATGACCACACCTCTTATTTATATAATGTTCAAACTAAGAATGGAGATTAAACAATATGGGATAAATTTTGAAGCTGCAACTTCCTCACAAATTGAATTGAACTTCAAGACTTTCCTCATGCCATTTTTCTTGGTTTTTAGATTTATAAACAATTCAACTACATGGCTCACTAGATAATTAGATAATCATTTAATTAATAATGATTAAATTTAACATATATTTTTTAAATATAAATTATACACTACAAATATTAAGTATTTATTGTCAACTATTTAAATAACTAATAAAATTTTACTATTTAATTAATTGGCTATCTTGATACTCACAACTTGTCAATACTTATTTCATAGATTAATTAATTAATTAGTTACTTTAAAATATTTTCTACTTATAAAATCTGGTCGAATTATAGACAATATAATTAATGTAAAAATAATATAACTATTATACTTTTAAATTTATATAAATAGTTATTTTTAATTAAAAATATTGAACTAATAAATGCTATTAGAAAATAAATTCCTACACAAATTATATAGTTTAAAATAACATTAAACTATTTACTGTAATTACTATATAATTACATTTATTATTGTAAAAATTATTGGTCAAGTACATGTTTTTTTCCATTAGTAATTAATAACTATGAATACAATAATCTACTGAACATATATTAAATTTTCTAATTACTATAATATTACTATAAAATATTTATCATAGATAAGTAATTACATAACTGTTTTTTATAAAAAAAACTATATAATAATTCTTGCAATTATATTGATTACAATTATTTTAACTATATTATATTTTTCCAAAATTTTAATTCAGATTTAAATTTATAAATTACAGATTGTGAATAATTATGTTCAATTTGAAAATAATTATGAAATTACTATAATTAATTCTTATCTGAAATATTTACAATGATTTAAAAGTAATGTAACATTAATTACAGTAATTGATTTATTTTACTGTAAGAATATAATTTACATAATATAAAAACTTATGTTGTAACAATAACTATTTAGTGTAACTTATAATTAATAAATATTATCATTCATAATTATTTATAAAAGTGATATATTATGAACAAGTAGTTACAAGAAATAAATATTGTATTTACTATATTAAAATCCATGTACTTATGATCATAACATTAATTATTTTAATTCAATTATGAATAATCTAGAAGCTTAAATAGGAACTAAATTTATAAATAATAATAATAAAGTTTAATTCTAAATTAATTATTCAAGTATTGTAATTCTAAACCTTAATCCTAAACCCTTTGCACGTCACCTCATGTAGAGGTGACAAGGTGTGCAAATGGGTTTTCATAGGACTAATCCTTTCAAAAGTAATCCTTAGACTATTCTTACATCCATCCCAACGAAACCCAAACAAAATGGCACATTATATGTAGCTCTATCACGAGTGAAAAGTTTGGTAGACTTGCAAGTTCTTGAACCCCTTTCTCATATTGTTTTAAAATATTTCCAACCAAGAATTGTTCATCTTGCATAAGACAAACATTTATGAGCTTTAGGGTACATTGCTTGATGTACATGTTTGCATCATACATTATGGGAAAATAACAAAAACAAGTTAATATGAATTAATTTATAACAACCAAATAGTTAATAGAATTTACATTTGCAAATAACTACATATATACATTTACATAACTTATGAACTTTGATGAATGAACCCCATATTTTAAAAAAATCCTTTTAATGTAACTCTCACATAAAGACTTTAGGATACTTATGTTAGTAGCCTCCTAAAATATGATTATCTTAACTACCTAAGTTAAGCTAAATTACTTTAAATTAAGATAGGTAGCTTTTTGTATGCCTAGATATCTAGATGCATGTAGGTAATTCGATTTACACTTTCCCATCCTAGGCTATGCAATCATGTAATCATATAATGTTTTAAACAACTACCAACCCAATCATGGACGTAGTCATGAATTGGGGTTTATTAGTATTTTGTGAATTTGAATTTATTCACCATCATTGTATAGTTGAAGACATTGATGACATTGGCAAGATAAAACTTTTTCAATTGAGTTTCATAACTTGCTTAGTTGGGCTTGAATGGCACTTGTATTGTAATTTAGTTTGTTTTTTAAAAAAAAGGTTGATATCATGCAAAACTACAACAAGGTCGACAAGGCTTGTATTCTTTGGATGACTATAGGTTTTGCTTTGTTGAGATAACTTATAGATGATTAAATAAGAAAATCACAATATCAAATGTTGGCAACAGATTTTTTTGATTATGCTCATCTTGAGGTTTGTCATGATATTGTTCTTGGAGTGTTAACATATAAGGTTGAGTTAATACAATTTTACACCATTTAGGAGAAAACAGTCATTGTTGGTATTGTTCCACAAGACAACAAAAAAAGTTCAAAAAACATGGTTGTAAATTTAACATGGTACAACAAATAGCCAATTGTTGCATAAAGCCAAGTGACATTTAGAACAATTTGGTTAAATTTTGATTGTTTCAAAATGCCTTAATCCTTCAAGTACTTCAAAACATTCATAGTTGAAATATCAATTTTTAGTTTATGACATAATAATGAAGGTGCAAGGTTACCAAATGGTAGTGATGGTAATTTTTGATACAAATAAACACATGATAGAAACCTTTTAAATCTTCAATATACTCCCCATTTATTTGGTACCAACTTCAATTGTTGGCTTCAAGGTACAAATTGAGAATAATGTTGCATTAGTGAAGGACATTTGACTTATTTCATGCACAAAACAAATGGAGAAGGAATTTAATGTAAATGCAATTGAAAATAGAATCAAGATTAATCATGGACTTAACACAAATTGGACCATTGTATGAAACATGATTCTTTAATTCTTAGAAGTAGGTCTCCATGGGGATTACATCCCAATGGGAAAATCAACAATTCTGAATTCTTGAATATCTTATTTATGTATATTTTATGTCCAAAACTTCAAAACACCATAATTATCAAAACATTTATCGAATATATGATCATTCCTATAGCCCTCATTAGTAGCTTGCCAATTACACTAAGTTAAAACCTTGATTTGGATTAAATTTTTCATCCAAATTTTGCTCTAAGTGTGTAAGACTCTTTAGGTCATTATGTGTCCCACATATTCAAATAATTTTATTGTTTGCAATACAACTACATTTGTGAATGGTAGCCCAAAATTGTATAACATTCTTTGAACTCTTTTTAGTAACATGTTAACAACCAAGCCACAAATGGTAATTGCTCCGAAGAAATGAAATAAATCATTTCAAAGTTCATTTCTTCCTTTGCAAGGCTAAAACCGGTGAATTTTTTACTCAATGCATTTGTGGACATTAATTAATAGCATCATTGTCTGAATTAACCATTAATGAAACTAAACTTGTCAAAGCACCTATGGGCATTAGCCAAGGATAATCAAAGGTTAAAGGTTGTTAATCATAATCCCTTTAGTGCAAGGTTACTAGGTGGAAGTTCACAACATGCATTAACAATTATAAATTTGCCTAGTTATGAATAAAAATATGGATAATTTCAAAAGGCAAAATCGTTTATTTTCAATCCCATTTGTTTAAGCTAACAATTAGATTTGCCTTGGTGCAAATGTCTTTAACCTACCATGAACTGATGTAAGGACTAGCTCCATTTATCATTTTTTGTTTACTTTCAATCCTATAGGAGTTTTTAGACGCCAACATGATATAGAATGCTAGTTCATTTCCACTAATTGAAAAGGCTTAAAATTTTGAAAACAAGTAAGGCAAATAGGTCGATAACCAAACATTTAACAACTTAAAGGGATGCAGTTTAGTGACCATACATTTGATGGCCTTGATGTTTCAATACTTTTGGTAGGGCACTAGTGTAACCACTAGCAACCTTTTAGATATTCCAAATTGGCTGGTAAGGAATGCAAAAGTTGAAGCCTCCCAAAGTTGATGGGGTCTTTGGCAAAAAATCTACCATAAAACACATTCCAACATTACTAGTTGAATTTTGCAACTATTGAAAAAATTGATTTTTTTTTTGATACACATGTTTGCATCATGCATTATGCATTACATCATATACAAAAAATCTAGTAATACATTACATTATTTATCATTTATCATTTTGATTTATTTGATTTACTTAAATATTTTTAAAGGAAGATAAAATGCAAATATAATCATTATTTTCAATTATGAAAATTTTGAATTGACATTAAATAACTTTGATTAATCCAAAGTTTTTTTCCCTGGTCATGGGGTTCATATTTTTTTCATCAATTTGCATCTCATTTTTGAAAGATTAATTTTTAATTAAAATAAATTAGTTCTTAATCCAATTTTTTAATTGAATTTAGTTGAATTATAATTTCATTGTATATATTTGCATTCAATTTAAAAATTTGAATTGAATCCAAAGATTTGAATCCAATTCAATTGATTTCAACCTCAAATTTCTAATTCAATTCAAGTTGCATGCAATGCCATTCCATATTTTCATTCAAATAGAACTTAATTTTCAAAAAATTAATTCATTTTTTGACTCAATTGTTTGTCGTTGTTAGTGCACAACAACATGGAGCCTAATGATATATATTTATAGGTCAACATTTGTTACATTAAGAAATTTGCCCAATTCAGCCATATTTAACCCACCACTGGCAACTTGAAATAGCAATTACGCTATACTGCAAAAACATCATGCTAACTTGCCCTTTCCCCTAACTCGGTAAATAGTAACTACTTAATGTAGGTGGGTAAGTTTCTTAGTTAAGTACTAGTTTGAACCCCGTGCCTAATGCACAGGTGTGTTATTTCAATAATGTTTGGATCATGTTTTAGTTTTTTAAAAAAACTTTTATCTTTTTTATTATTTATATTTATGTGTTTTCTATTTTTATTCTTATTTTGTATAATAAAGATAAAGTGTTTCTTTTTCACTTTTGTATTTTTGTTTTTGTGGATGCAAGTTTGAAGTTTGGAGAAAGAAGACACACCTCATTCTTTTTCAAGTACGGTTTTTCTTCATTATTATAAGTATTATTTTTTCTTATTTCTACTCTTTATTTGGTTTCTTCTTTTTGGTAATTTTTTTCTTTTAAATTTTTTTTACTATATTTCCCTTTCCTTGTTTCATTTGTTTCCATTTCTTTTTTATAGTTTTATAGTTTTCACTTTTTTTTTGTTTATGCTTGTTTCATGTTTTATTCTTTCTATTCATATTTTGTCTATCTTCATTTTTTCTATTTTTATGCGTTTATTTATTTGTTTTTCTTTCTTTTTTTTCGAAAAAATAATTTTTCTAATATGTTTTATAAAAAAATTATGTATTTTTGTTTGAATAGATGCAAGTTTGAAGTTTGCAAAAAGAAGGCAAACCTCGTTTTTTTCTCAAGTATGGTTTTTTTCTCTTTCTTTTGCTCTTTGTTTTGTTTCTTATTTTTTGATTTTCTTTTAAGATTATTTTACTGTATTTCCTTTTTTGGTTTCATGTTTAAATATGTTTATTTTATATTTTTTCATTTTTTTCTATTTTTAAGTGCTTAAAAAAAGTTTCTATTTGTTATAGTGTTTTTCTGTTTTTTTTTTCTAGTTTTTTCCCTTATTAAAAAATATATTTGTTCTGTTTTTTTTTTTGTTACAAATTTTTTTCATTTTATTTATTTATTAATAACTTGTCTTCTTCTTTTTAATTTGAAATTTTTTTTCTTGTTTCTCAAGTTTTTTTACAACAATTTTTAGTTTTTCAAAATTAGTTTTTAGCTTTTGGCAAATTGCAAGACTACAGGAGTTTTTCAGCTTTCACATCATAGAGGATTATTATATGATGCCATCCATGGATGGATGACGGGACAGACGGAGGAATGGATGGATGGAAAGCTTCATTTCGTCACGACGTCCTTTACTATATAAATTTTCATTTTTGGTCTATTTCCTTCCCATTTTTGGTGGGCAGAAAGTTGCAGTGTCAAACTCAGTAGAAGGATGGTGTGCAGCCGGCAACCTCAGAGCTTTCAAACTCAGTAGAGGGATGGTGTGCAGCCGGCAACCTCAGAGCTTTCAAACTTAGTAAAGGGATGGTGTGCAACCGGCAACCTCAGAGCTTTCAGGGTGTCGATTCGCATGGACAATCGGATGGATGGACAGAAGGATGATGGGACGAATTCAAAGGAAGTTTCATTTCATCACGACGTCCTTTAATAGTTTCATCCATCCCGTCATCCCTAGCTAGTGTCCGTCCCGATTCAGGAGAAGCTTCATTCTTCCTTTACTATATGTAATGTAGGGAATGAAAGTAGTTACTGTGTAAGTGGGTAAAGCAAGTAAGGCACTTGCTGGCTACTAGGTAGGTAGATGCATAACCTAGGTACATGGAGAGTTAGTTCTTAGCTTGTAGCTAACCATGGGGACATGAATATGATGAAAAAGTGTTTCCTGTCAACCCACCCCGGGCCTGCATAGTGCCCTGGTGGGTGTTGGTTCCCTCTGGCCAAAATGAAGGATGTGAATACCAAACTATTTTTATTTCTTATAACTTATGACTTGCCATAAATGTATAGTAGTTTAGGAGCTCCCTAGGGCCTCCCCTAATTTGAGGGTTGTAGCCTCAAGGGCGGTAGGTCACAGGTCTAGGCCTGAAAATTAGAGGAAGCCTTTGGGGGTGGGGGGCGGGCTGTGGGAGTAGGGCTTCCCTTGCCTAAAATTTTTTATTAAAAAAATTGAATGGCAGAAGATCCCTTCAATTGAGAGAGCATCTTCCCTTGGTGAAATGCTTTCAAATAAAAAGAAAAAGAATCTTGGAGTGCACAAGGATGGAAAGAACAAAACCTATGGAAGAAACAAAATCTCATTTCCAAGGCTCTTCTCTTCTCTTTCCAACCCTCTTCAGGCCAACATCAATGTACCCAATATTGTTCTCCTTCTCATGTTGGAAAAATGAGAATCTTCCACCAATTAAGCACTAAACGTTGTTCAGACCGTGAAGATAGGAAAGTCACAAATGACTTGGGTGGGTATCCTACAAATCTGTGCACATACAACTAAAAAATGTCCCAAATCTTATATATTAAAGCAAACATGGTGGTGTCTGTCTGTGGTGACAAACAGGGGAGGGCAGGGCGGCCAGGGCAGCCGCTGCGGGGGGCCGGGCGAGGTGCCATCCTTGGGGAAAACCGGGGGACCTGCATCTAATCAAACAAAATACAATTTTTTTAAAAAAATTATTTTTATTATAAAACATATTAAAAAAATTATAATCTTTTTTAAAAAGAAAAAAGAAACAAAATAAATAAATAAGATAGACAAAATAAGAATAGAAAAAATAAAAACATGAAACAAACATAAACCAAAAAAAAAGTAAAAACGCAAAAACTATAAAAAAGGAATGGAAACAAATGAAACAAGGAAAGGGAAATACAGTAAAATAATTTTAAAAGAAAAAAAATTCCAAAAATGAAGAAACCAAATAAAGAGTAAAATAAGAAAAAATAAAACTTATAAATATTGAAGAAAAACCCTACTTGAAAAAGAATGAGGTGTGTCTTCTTTCTCCAAACTTCAAACTTGCATCTAAATAAATAAATATATATATATATATATATAAGTGAAAAAGCACTTTATTATAATAATAATAATAATAGAAAACACATAAAGATAAAAAAATAAAAAAGTTAAAAGTTTCTAAAAAAAAACTAAAACATGAACCAAGTTTAAAAAAACCGAGGCACTTCACAGTGGCTGAAGGTCACGGGTACCCACTAGTGGTATATATAAAGCAAACTTGAAATAAGCATCCTAGAATGATGTCTTGGATCACACCTTTATAGGTATAAGCAGAAGTTCATGTGTGGCAGCCAATGCAATCCACCCTTCTATTTTTGTACATATCTCAAACATACATTTGTTCATCTAACATATAGGATACACTTGACATGCTTCAAGAGGCTGCCTGACCAAAACAATGTGGACAATGGACATCTCAAATCAACCGAAAAATGCAAAGAAGGAGCCATGTACAAAAAAGGATTACACCCAAAACATTAGGACGCAAAAACCCAAGCAAACCGTAATAAATAAATAAGTTAACTAATTAATTAAATTACTATTAATCAATATTATTAAAAAACATTAGGTATTTTGTTATTTTGTTGCCCACTAGAAGAGTGGGTAGCCCAATTATACATTGGCCTACCACACATTATATGTCTTGGGTCATCATTTGGAATATAGGAAGACCTATGAGAATTTTTCTAGTGTGTTAGGAGGTAAATTTATAGAGTGAAAATTTTCTTTTGCAAAAGGTGGGCAATTTCAAAACTTGAAATGCCCATTCTAGGGTTCTAGGGGGCATTTCGTTTTTCAAAATACCAGCCCTCTTTTTTTAATATTCTCGAGCGTTACCCTACACTTCATAGGAACCATTACAACCTTCATGTGACTCATCCCCACTTCGAATCACCAATAGGATAGTCTTATGCATTTGGACCTAACAAAAGGTACTCCTAGGTTCTTTCCATAATTGAACCAATGAATTAAAAAAGTGGGAGGTCAATCTAATGTGCGATTGCATGAAATTCAAGTTTAATGTCTTATTGTACCAAATTGTAGAGCTCTAAGTAGGGTAGCAAGGTGGGTCTTAGTACACATATGCAAGTTTGTTCTACACATAGCATGAATTGCTAAAAGATGTGAAAGACTTTTTGAGAACAAGATAGATTGAAGGCATGTTATTGGTACAGTAGAAACAAAGATTGGTCAAAAGAACAAAACCTTTCACACTAAAGAATGGTGAATTGTACATAATGAGCCAAGATAATAGACTACAACAATGTTTGACAACTATAGAAGCACAAATGGTGATGAAAGAATTGCATGAAAGACCATTAGGAAGGCATTTTGCAACTAAAATAATGTAGAGGAAGATATTGAATGCTGGATATTTGTGGCCAACTATGTATAAAGATGTGCATGATTATTATAGATCTTGTAATGCATGTTAAAGAACAAGAGGATTGGTAATTTAAAGTCTTACAAAACTAGTTACAAGTTTTCCAAAGGAACCATTTATGAAATGGGGACTTGATTTTGTGGGGCCAATTAGGAAGGTATATAGGAAACAAATATATTCTTCTAGCCACATATTATGCTACCAAGTGGGTGGAAGCAAGAGCATTGAAAACTAATACTACAATAATCATAGCAAAAAATTTGTATGAATGCATATTAACCAGGTTTGGATGTCCTTTGACTATAGTCCCAGATCTGGGAGTTCATTTAATTAATGATGTCATCAAGTATTTGACAGATCATTTTTTGTTGAAACATGTGAGTTCTACAACCTATTATCCTCAAGGGAATGGGCAAACTAAATCTGCTAACAAAGTACTTAGGACATTGTTGATAAAGTGAATTAGTGAGAATAGAACAGATTGGGATGATCATTCGTCCACAATGTTATTTTCATACAAAAGCACATACAAAGTAGCACCAAGGTATACACCATATCAATTAGTGTATGGATTACATCCATTGATGCCCACATAGTATATAGTGTTAGTTGCTAGTGGAAATGAGAGACAATACTTTAGTGAAAATTTTAACTAGTAGAATTACAAAGTTGGACAAATTGCAGGAGGATAATATGCAAGTTGTAGAAACTATAGGTATTCAATAGTGGAATAGAACATTATGGAGTTAACAAAAAAATCCAAAAAAATAATTTAATTTTGGTGATTATGTTATGTGGTTTCCAAAGGGAAATAACCTAGGGAAGTTTACTAGGAAATGGTTTGAACCATATATAATATAGTATGTGTTTGCCAAATAACACTGTGTTATTGGTGACAATTGAGAAGTTTGAGAGTAACCTTGTGTTGGTCAATGTGAATAAGTTCAAACCTTACAAACACATGGAATTTGAAGCTAAAAACAAGAACAACAAATGCCAATGTATTGGGAACAAAATACAGGTGCACTTCAAGCAAAGTATTTTGATACAAAGGTGGAAGATGAAGATTGTGACATACAAAAACCACAAATACAAAGTATTGAAGATGAAGAATAAATGGAAGATCATGTGCTCAACATAATATTGATTGTGGAACTACATATGACTAACAAATCCGTGACTAATATTTGTAGAAATGAAGGATTTGGGAAGTAGAGATTTGAAGATGAATTGTCAGGGTTATTAGTTAAATCAACATAAGTATTTACCCATTCATCAAGGGTATTCGCACAAACATCATATTTGGTTGCAAAGTCAATAGAAAAATCAATACAACCAACAAATGTATTGACACATTCAACATATGAGTTGACACAATTAGTATATAAATGGACACAATCAAATGAAGGCATATATAATGAACGAGGTGGATTTAGCATAGTTAATGTAGGGAGATTAGAAATGTGGACTTATTGAAAGATGAAACTTGAAATGTTCATTATAATGATGTCAAAATGTGCTTCCACACGACTTATTAAAGGACATGTAAAATGGTAGTGATGAGTTATATTAATTTTGAGGATCATGTATTAATTAAAAGATAGTGGGTAGGTGAAAAAATGAATGCGATGGGTGAAATGTTCAAGTATAAAAAATTGACGTAACCATCAATGGTGGTTTTTTCATTTCTTGTCGGAAGTTGTGAGCGTTTTTAAAGTTCTAGAGATCAAAAAAACATGAGTGCAGAAAATGCAATTAAGAAATTATAGAGAATAACTGCGGAAAAGGAAGTGCAAAAGAGTGAACATAGACAAAAATAAGAGGAGGAAGTGGAATTGTTGAGAAAAATAGAAGCAAAACAGGAATTGAAAAGAGTAAAATGTGAAGGTGTGTTGAATATTCAATCGTTGGTTGTAAGGTCATTACCACATTCATCATCATTTTCGAAATGTGCAGAAGGAAAAACATACAATGAAAAGATGTAATTTGTGCAAATGATAATTCACGATATATGTAAAACTAGAATATTTGTAATTGAATTTCTACATAGAAGCAAAAGAAATTGGCATACAAGATAACAGATAGGATGAAGAGCTACATCAATAGAGCTACTGTTCATTGAAGAATCGGAGGAAGATAAAGTTGTGGAACAACAATTTGTGAAGGCACAAATAGTGCAAATGGACGCAAGGAAGGAGAACATTGTTGAGGTGGAAGTATAGCCATCCATAGAAGTGTAAATGATGGCAAAAACACAACGAAGGGTGATGGAAATCGAGAGGTGTGAATCAAAAGCTATAGTGAAAAGAAGACGTGCAATCTTAGATTGAGCAACACTTCTAGAGAAAGGTATTAAAATTTCAAATCTTGAGTGATTCATGTGGACATAAACAAAACAAAATAATGATAGGCATGTTGAGTGGATGGAGAATTAGAAGGATATTGCTGAGGAAGAGTATTGGGCATTTAAAGTAGGGCTTGTTCCTTTGTTTCTAATGGATTATTAAGCACCAATGCCTTATGTCATGTTGGAATTTTTGAACACATTTTTTATCAAAGGTGCAAATATTTATTTTGGGCATGAAGATAAGGTGTATGTCATTAGCAAACAACTGATTATAGATGTCTTTGGAGTATGTACAAAAGGGTATGTAAAAAACCCTAAAAGGTAGGTCAATAAATCATTAGCAATCCAAGCATCACAAAGTAGTAGACTTGCACTTGCAAATTCTTTTGCAAATTAGTGGAATGCAAAGAATTTAGGTCTATCATATTTTGTTAAATATCTTGCCATTATATTTGTCATTTATCAAAGGGAAAGGTACAATATTTAGCAACAAGAATGTTATTACGTTGATGAAAGCAAAAAAGGTGCAGAAGGTAGATTGGGCACAAATTATATTCAATAATTTGTGTATTGATTTAAATTGGTGGTATAAGTATGTTAAGGAGAATAAGGGGGATAAAAAATATGCATGTCAGTCAGCCTTAATATTGGCAAAAATCTTTCAATATCTATTTGTGCATCAAAAGGAGAATCTATAAAGACCACTGACCAAGGTTTTTAAACTAAGGAGGAAATGTAGACAACACTGGAAAACATAAAGAAGGTTGCAACAAACTCACCAAGAAATGTTTTTAAGAAGAAGAACAAAGTTGAGGAAGGAAGAGCCTTATGTTTAAGAATGAAGAGGGAATAAGAGAACACATAAGCAAAGGCATGGAAAATGACAAGGGGCAAAGTGGAACCATTTGTAGTGCCAACAATGGTATAGAGGTACCATAAGTGACATCTCCACATGAGGGACAATTGAAGGATTAGGTAGGAGGTATCACATATGACATCTCCACATGAGGGACAATTAAAGGAGTAGAGGTAGGAGGTACCACAGATGACATCTCCACATGAAGGATAGTTAAAGGAATAGAGATAGGAGGTTCCACAAATGACATCTCCACGTGAGGGACAATCGAAGGAGTAAAGGCAGGAGGTGCCACGAATGACATCTCCGCATGAAGGATAGTTAAGGGAATATAGGCAAGAAGTACCATAAATGACATCTCCACAAGAGAAATAGCTGAAGGATTAAAAGCAGGAAGTTAAAAAGGAACATGATACAAGGTTTTCTTAAGGTGAAAAACATTTGTACTTTGATGGGGGTGTATATGAAGATTGGATGGAGGCCACTGGAAGTTCACAACATTTCTTACATTTACAACAACATTTGCAACAACACAACAATAAACATAAGAAGGTCTATAGGCTATTAAATTACAGATGGAGAGAGTGGAAACATAACCTTCTTTTGTAAAGTTTAAGCCATTAGAACTACATGTACTAATTAATAAATTAGGATCTGAAAAAGGATTTCCATTTGAATTTGAATTTGAATTGGGGAGTAGATTAGTGCACGAAATGGGATCATTTGTAAAAGGATCCAAAAATCCTACGACACAAACAAGTACACCAAAGTCTATGGAGGAAATAAGTACAAAAGTAATGAAAACACAGAAGGAAATTGAATTATTTAAGATTATGGCAATTATAAGTTTGAATATGGAGAATTTGAATATGGAGGTGAACAATCCAAAAAACAAATCAGCCACAAGGGAAAAAAATAAACCAATATTATAGGAGGCATTAGATAAGGAAAGAGACTTCCAAAAAAGGTATAAACATAATGTGGAAATTTAGAGGAAGAACAAGGTAGAAGTTGAGTAGAAGATTAAAGTGTTCATTAAGAAACTACAAGATTAAAATGAAGAGCTCAAAGGTAGTACAACACATCTGAAATCACATGATGAAGAACTATAGGATTTAAGGTTGAAGGCTAAAATATGGGAAACCATAGAGAGAAAGTGGACAAAGGCATTGTTTCTTCATGAACAACAACAAAAGGTTTGGGTAATCAAGTGAAAGCATTGACTAAAAAAAAGAATGTTTTGAAAGATTTGGAATTAGTGAATATGAAGAATTGCAATTTGAATAGCTTGAAAGAAAGATAACAAAGGTAGAAAAAGAGGAGTTGATGGAGGAAAAGAAAGAGTATCTGTCGCAACCCTAGCCTTGGGCTTGCGACCAAAGTAAAGGGTTTGTAAGGTTGCGGGTCAAGAGGAAGCCCAGGAGTCACATCACATACTCTCGAGAGTGTAGGAAAGTGTGAGGGAGTGAACCCTCACACTCCTAAGACAACTCCCACTTTGGGAGATGGAATCTCGGTGGACTTTTGAAATTTCAAAGAGCAATTTCAAGGGTCAAAACTCAATGGCTTGTATCTTTTTTTATATCATTGGAAAGCTCTTGGAGCTTAGATGTTTAAAATGGGCTCACATTGCTCATTTGGATATCTGAAACACAAATTATGGCCAAAAGAAAGGTCAATAATCAAATTGCCAATTTGACTCTTGACCAGAAAAAGTTAAGAATAAACCCGATTTACTAGTTTGTAGACAACATGCAACATACCATTGGAAATCTCTCGATGAGGGCTACAACTTTGCTTTAGACCAGCCTTTGATTCGAGGTTTGCTCACAAAGTTATGGGGTTCCAAAGTCGCGAGAGTCCCAATTGGCACGATTTCAGGACTCCCATTCGGGACTCCCATGAGAGAAAAGCCATGTGGATGTGGGTCTTGTGGAGAGGTGTAGAGTATATTATAAGGGGGAAGGTGGTGGCTTCCCCTAACTCTGGGCCGTGGTGAGTTTTGTGTGTTCGTGTTACCCGTGGTGAGTCCTAGCACCAAAGGTGTTCCAACTATGCACTAACCACCTTGTGTGGGTTTTGTGTAGGCTCGTGTGAATGAGTGAAGCTTGTCAACTTTTTTTAATCCCATCCCAGAACTCCAACACGCCCTTCTACCCCTCAAAGTGTTGTGAGTTAGGGAGCGTGCCCTGACTCCTCCCCCTTCCGTTGTCTTATACTTTGACTCACTTTTGAGTCCTTCAAGGAGTTGGAGTGCATTAGTATCAAAGGAATCTATAACACTTGCAAACATAGTTGGAAATTGCATAGGAATAAGAGAAGAGTATGGACCCATCTAATGTTAAGAAAAGGTTAAAGGATTATGAATAGATGCTATAATACTATACCCTAATGAAGACAAAGAATAAGATGGAGCCTTCTATGGTAGAATCTAAGGAATGGTGGGACATTACAAAAGAATATTTTACAAAGTTGGAAAAGAATTTGGTTCAACATATAGCTAATGAATTTTTTTTGATGTACAAGATAGAAGTTTATCAAAAGAATTTTCCAAATTTTATCTATTTCAATCCAACAAGTATAAAAGTATCAGGCTAAGATGAGGAGACTGAAGTAGGGCCTAGTGGAATAGTTCAAGAAGAGGAAGTACAAACTAAGGACCCATAAGACCTCAAAAGTGGAATATCTTAGGAGGAAGACGTGCTAACAGAAAACCATAGGACTTCAAAGGCGAGGGCTAAGAGGAGAAAAAACCATAAGAGAACTTATGAACAAAAATATTTAAAGACTATTCTAGCAACATAAGAAGGGGTATCCAAGATACAACCCTTGGATGTCAAACATAAACTGAATCAATGGAAGAGGAGGTCAAAACTATAAAGGTAGAAGTACAAGTCAAAACTGCAGAGCTAAAGGTGGGTACAAAACCATTGGTTGCTATACAAGTGGAGACTACAAAGAATGTAGTAAATGAGACAAATGTTGAAAAGGATATGGAATACTTTCATTTCATTTTTGGACATTTTACAAGGATTTCAAAGACGAATCCAAAGTATAGAAGGGGTAATGTTAAGGGAATAAAATGAGTACATGGTTTGGATGAACAAGGCATTTGAATAGGTATTGATCATGGAACATTGTTAGTTTGAATTTTGAATTCTTGTTGTTTTTGGAACCATGATGATGTGATTTGGGATTGTTTAAAAGGGAAAGTTTTAAGAAAAAGGAAGGGGAATTCTTAAACACACAATTTTAGGAAAGGTAAGAAGAACTATAGCTACTTTGTAATAGAAAACCATAAATTTTGTTTTAGATATACCATAGATTTTATTTGTTGTTTTGATTTCATTTTCAACAAAACATGGAATTCTACTAAATTTTGATTCAATTTTTAGTAAAATAAAAAGTACAAACATTTGCAATGGTTTCTATGTTCAAATTGTTGTGTGAATTTGCTATAGTATCATAATATGATGAAATGAATTGTAATTCTGTTTTTGGATTTTTCAACATTATACTATGAAGTGTAGATTTTAATTATATGAAATAACCATGAATTTAGTGTTTTAATGAACTGTAGAGTCAAATGTATTTTAAATTAAGGCATAAACTGTGAATGTGTGCATATTGTAGTGCAAATTTGTTGTTACAATAATGTGAAATAATTTTGTAGAGATTTAATTTCACTTCTACCAATTGGATTATAGTTATGGTTATCATATTTATGGGCAATTGTGTGTTGTGTAATGTGACACATATACCCCTATCACCAAACTATGTTGCTCCATACCGCTAACTTGGGTTTTTATAAGACCAAGTTAATTCATTCCCACAAGTAAACACTAAAAGGGAGTTCTGTTGTGGCTTGTATTGATTTAAGTTCATAGATCTCATGGTTGTTTTCCACCCAAGACTTGGGGCTCTATAAAATTGGCCTATTTCATAGCCCAACACCAAACACTACCTACCTTAAAGTGACCTTCTTTGTGTGCATATATGATCAAGTGTACACCCATTGGCCAAACAAAAAGGTCATCTCCCTGTTCAGAAACTTCAAATTTTCAAACACAATTGTTCACAATTGCATGTTTGATGATGGGAGAGGTTACCCTACCTAGTACAAGGTGGAACCAATGAAAATTTAAATTCACAGGTTTTGTGGAGCAACATTGAAATTACACCAACTGACCAGGCATTTTTTTCTCGTTTTCTGAAATTCTTGCAATCTAAAAAATTTGGAAAAACAATTGCAAAAATAAAGCAAAACTAGTCAAGTTTTTTTTGTTGAAACAATGACAAAATTTTCCCCAAAAAGAACATTGCAAGTGACCCTGAAAAATAATGTGAATGTCAGCTAGAACTTTAGATTGCTAGGCCAAATAACATATTGCCAAAAATTCTTTTTGGTAGAGTACATCAAGTAAGGCTATTTCAGGCCTACTGGGTTTCACTTTCGTACTTTTGCTTTTCAAGCCGGTCATGGGCATCTGTTCACCAATCTATTTTTAGGCAAGGAGGTCAGAAAAGACAAAGTAGGTTTGTAAGAGGAAGGGAAGGTTCATAGGTAGGTACATAGCTTTGTTATCAGGTTCTTGATCTTAAAAGGAACCTTCAAGCCCGGTTCTAGAACTTTTTTGGATTTTGATGGAACCTTTGGGTTGGTTTTGCGGTCAATTCTTTGGATTTCTAAAAAATTTGATTTTGATATTTTCTTAAGAACATTGGAGCTCAGTTTGGTTGAAGATCAGGTTCATCTTCATCCTACGAAATTAAACATGCTTTAGTTTTTTGAGTAGTATTAGTTTGTTCTACCTGCTCACATAGTTTAAAGTACATATTGTTTAATATTATTTATGTATAACTAATTAAAACTAACTACTTGCGTAAAAAGCAGGGTGATTTTTTTTTCTTGATTGGAAAATTATACTTATTTACCTAGAGAGTTTAAACATGTCTAAAAATGGACAACACCCTAGTTTGTTGCCCAGTTTGGTTTCAATTGTGGTTTTAGCAAAATCTTAAGCCTCCAATTTGGATATCCTAGAACCTAGGATTAAAAAAAAACCTGAACTTACCTAAAATAAAAATACATGGCAACACTGGTACATAGAGGGGAAAGGTAGATTTGTAAATTTGTATGAAGGCTTGAACCAGTGTTGTGTTTGTCTATGGTTTTTGATATACACATTAGGTAAGTGTAGAATTTTCATTTATATCCATATAAATGTAAGTGCAACTGTTTTTTTAATAAAGAAAACCAACTTTAACAAGCCAAACACCTCCCTCTCACCCAGGATCACAGTACAATGTGCCCTTATTAGGGCAATATGGTGATGATGGGTGAGGCATGGAGATTAACATACTATGGTGGTCAAGCCCTTGCCCAATATGGTGGGCAAGGTGCTAGGCAAGCCTGTTAGGGGGAGCTCGATGACAAACCAAACATAATGTGCAAGGGAGAGACCATTCCGTGACATTAAGTTTTGGGGTGACAGATTCAACAAGAAAAGGCCAATTTTTTTATAGAAAAATCATCTTCCACTAGAGATTTGGTCACTGCAATGAATGTATGATCATCACTGGAAGATTATGTCATATAATATGGTCAAGCAAATGACATAATCTGGCAACCCAGACCTTAATTTAAGGGTGGTGGTGGAGATTGGCTAGTTTTAGCCTATTGAGATAAAAGAGCACAATGTTTACACAAGTGAGAACACATTGTTCTGCAAAACAAAATAATTATAATAACAAAAAATTGTGTGACAAAGAACTTTTTTGGTAGTGCAGCCATTTTCTAAGTAAAGGGGTTACGAAATTGTGAGGAAATAGGCATACAATTTGAGGACACGCCATAGCCCCCTTTTTCTTTATTTTATTGCGGCGGAATTAAAGGTACGCAACCTGTGGAGCCCCAGGATAAGGGCGCCGGTGTGTGTGCCCCCCCCCCCCCCCCCCCCAACCCAACAACTCGCCTAAAATATATGACCCAATTTTCTCGGATGTAATATAAAACTTTCCAATTTGAGCCTTAAAGAAATTATAGCCGATACTCAGCAGGTGTGGACGAAAATAGAAAATCCCGTCACCGAAGACATTTCGTCGTCGTCGAAAGTTTTGGACAAATAAGAGTTTCTTCGTCTCCGTCTACTTCGTCGTCTAAAAGCACCAGTTTTAGAAACAGGCTCTTCTGAACTCAGTCGTCTTATTCGTCTTCGTTGTCGTCGAAAGTTTTGCACTAATGGGTAGTTTCTTCGTCATCTTAAGTCACCCATTTTCAGCAATGGATTTCCCTATTATTGTCCCCGAAAAAAAAGGAAAAATAAAACCCATTTAACAAATCACATTTCTTATTAGTCTCCGTATTCTTCTTCGTCATCGAGAGAAGTACCCATTTCAGAAAATTTAAAAATCAAAGTTTCTTATTAGTCTCCATCTCCTACTTCTTCTTGTTCGTCGTCGTCGTCGAAAATATTTTATTTTAGAAATAAGGAAAATTGCAGCTTCACATCATTTTAGAAACACTTTCTTGGTTGTCGTCGGAAAAAAACAGTAGCCGATATCTGTTTGTAGGCAAAAAATAATTCAGAAAGAGAATCTCTTTCGAGATGAATATCGAATGAGGGAGATGAATCACGATCCACGTGCTTGCTGCAAATGTTTCCTTGTTTGCTTGTTTTTGTCTTGGGATCATCATACGTACAGTAGTCGTGGAAGGAAGGCACCTGATCTAGTTCCCATGAACCTGTGAGATCAATATCCTGGAGTTTTTTGTTGGCTTTTTTTCTTTCAAGTCGAGAGAACGTCACCGCGTGCAGGAAGGAACTTTTGTTTGGTTGTGCTAGCTGATGACGTTCCTTGAATTGCCAGTTTCATGGGGGGAATCAATTGAGAGTCATGAGAGCGGGACCCCGGAGCAGCAGAGCATCAGCGGACGAATATCACTGTGCCGGAATCGATTGTTTAAAGAAGGAAAATTCATATGTGTTGTGAAGAAGATGTTTGTTTTCCAGAGCCTGAACTTTCGGAAGAATTTTCTCTGAATATTATGACAAGAAGAATTCTTGACAAGCTTGGTTAAGCTTTGACAAGAATGAAGATGAGCGGCGGCACAGATTGCTGGATTGTTCTTTTTGAGTATCCCGGCTACTATTGCCGTAAGAAATCGGTCAACGTTTTCGAGTGTATGCGTCTGATGCAGAAGAGGAGCTGCAACCGTTGTCAAAGTGTTTGAAAGCTTCTATTTTTACGCTCCAATTTTCCAGGTACGGGAAAAGCTCATAGCGACGAGTTGAGAGAGAGAGTCTGTGAAATTGCAGTCCAGTGATTATATTTTGGCTGTAAATGCCAAGCGCAATACTTGCAAGGCGACATGCTCTTCTTATTATCGACAATCTTTGCCCCAGCACTGATCCGCTTGTTTTCCCGTCTCCTGTGAAATCCTTCTCTAGAGAAGAATGATGTTGTAGATGCAAGCACCAACTGTGAAACAGGAAATTGTTTCATCTTTTTTCTGTTTTTTGGTCTTCACAGTTGCGGGGCTTGTTACAGAGCTTGCCTATCCCCTATGTCATCATCGCTTCTGCGTTGAAATAGACTGAGACTGTTGAATCTCTTGTCTCGACAAAGCTTACAAATTGACAGAGCATGCAAGCTAGACATGAATCTAGCAGAAATGAAGCAGGTGCAGAAATTTGCTAATGCTTCAGAACTTCAAAGAACTGCATCCAGAGCACTGAGCACTCAGTTTGGAGGCTGCTTCTTCATGAGTTTCTTCATGTCCTAAAGTACTAGCGAATTCAGAGCACACATAGACCTGCAATTCTGTACAAGATATAGTAATGCAAGTGCAGAGTTAGCAATACTTTTGTTTTTCGGGCAACAAGAGCATGGAGAATTTGAGTTCCAAGCCCTCCTAATCAGTATTCTGTTTTCTGAGTTTTTACAGAGAAACTGGTGAACAGAATAATTCCTGAAGCAGTACAAGGGCTTGACTGCAGACTTGAACAGTAAAGACTTAGATTGTCAAAATGGGAGCTTGTCTGCAAAAGCAGGCTCCTCGTGAGCACAAGGTGGAGAATCCCAAGGCCTCTGCAGTAGTACCATCCTGGACATCTCCAACATATGAACATGAAGATGAAACAGATGGTGGAAAAGTGCATTTGTACGGGGATGTGTTGTGCCCATATACACAACGAGTAAGACTTGCTCTGCAACATAAGGTGAAACTGGCCTAGTCCCTCTTGAGTTCTTGATAGTCGAGTGATTTATGCACAGTAGTACTTCCAGTCATCCAGGTTTTGCTACTGTCCAGACATTCAATCTGAAGTAATTGGGGTTGTTTTGTTTTCTGCAAGCAGATACTTTGTTGATGGATTTTGTAATAGATTGTTGTTTTTGGAGCTTCTTTGACAGGGTGTGCCTGTGAAGACCATTCTTGTGGTTCCTGACGACTTGACATCAGGGTCATTTGCAACAATCAGCCCAGATGGCAAGTTCCCAGTGTTTCAGGATGGTGTGCACAAGCTCAGTGGCTCGACTGATGCCATCTTAGAGTACATGGAGAAGACTTTTACAGGTTCACCATTGGTTCCCAGTGAGATGGTGAAGGAGGCAGATGAGTGGGTTGCATACATTCGGGACACTTTTACACCCCTTATCAGACAGCTCTTGTATGATGGGAACCCTTTGATTCAACAAGACTTGGAAACAAAGTTGCATGATGCATTTGCAAAGCTGGATGGCGGCATTGGCTTAAACAGAAGCAAGGGTCCTTTTTTCCTTGGCTCTCAATTTACTCTTGTCGATGTCTATGTGATTCCATTCCTGGCATTGGTTGACGTCATCACATATTTTCGTGGACTAGAGATTGCTTCCACATACCCACATCTGGTTGCGTACAAAGCAGCTGTGAGCACATTTCCTAGCTATAAACCTGTACAAGTAGATATAGATTTGCTGAAGAAAGCTGTGGCTGAATCATGGGTGCAAAAGTCACCCCTGCCAATTGTCCTTATGACAATGCTGCAACATCATAGTATTTTAGTGCATCTGGAGAGGTTTGTGCAGCTAGTAGACAGGCTTGCATCTGTGAAGCCTGAGGACATAGCTAAGGATTCTATGAAGCGAACACTGATTGGCACTCAGTTACGGGGCCTCCCAAAGCAATTTGGTCAGCTGCTGGATTTGATGCAAGAACATGCACAGATGGAGGAGAGAATCATCTTTCCAGCACTTGACATGGCTGATCCAGGTATTTATGGAAGGATCTTGTTAAGTTTGCTCGAGTATACCTTCTTCTATGCTCATTTATTGAGACAATTACATCTTCCTGTTACATGGCACTGTCGCAGTGAGTAATGTACAGTTGATTACTTTTGAATCATGTTGCAGGTTTGAGTGCCTCTGCCCTCAAAGATCACGCTCGAGACCTGCCAGTGATGAATGGCATTCGTGAGGACATCAAGGGGATCATGGCCTTGAAGCAGGGGAGCTCTGACCATGTTGAAGCCCTCTCTGAAGTTGTCATTCGATTACACACACTCCAGGTGCAAAACCTGCAACATTCTATCACTTGTTGTACATAGTCAAATCATATTATGGCCAAAAGCACTAAGACCTATATCTTCATGTCAACAGTTCGGTGTCAGCTCAGATTTTGTGAATATTCTCAGCTGCATGAGAAAGGTACTTCAGATGTAACAACCAGAGATGTGTTTTTGGGTACAGTACATTGATCTGATAAGTAGGCTGTCATGAGGATTTGTGCACTTTCTTCATTGAACCTAGGAACTGCCAACAGATCTGTATCTTCAGAATGTGATGTTGTTGTAGATTTAGCTGATGGTCACTACACTCAGAACTTGATGTTGATGCAAACCAACACTACAGAAGAAGTGAAGATGAGAAGCACTCTAGTGAATGAAGAGAAGTATCATGTATTGATTTACTTGTAGGTCTAGATCTGGTTTTGTGCTGGAAGTGGGTCTGTGCACAGCTGGTTAACACTCATGACATGCACAGGAAAACACTGTGGAACATTACCATGAAGAAGAGAGAGAGCAACTGCCATTGCTGGAAGCTGCAGGCTTTGGGACTAAGAAGCAAGAAATGTTGGTGGGTCAATGTCTGGCAGTAATGGAGACATCTCATGGACACTTGTTACCCTATTTACTTCAGGGGTTGCAGCCTCATGAAATTCAGCAGTACTTGGCGATTCTACAGCACTTGTCAGAACAGAATAATACTACTCCCCAGCTTTTATTGCAAGTGTCCCAGATTCTTTCAAATGCTGATGAAGAGTTTGCAGGAGTTTGGAAGGTGGCCCAGGAAAGGGTGCCTACACTTGCAACCCGACAGGCTAATGCAGCTGGAGCATGAGCTTTCCTTGCTTGTTCAAACTCCAGGTTCATATGTTGCAGTTATCCCTAACTGTGAAGTACCTGAGTTTCCTCCTTGCGTTGATAGCCAATGTCCTGTGTTCTTTGTGTCCAAGTACCATGCTTCCATTCTTCTATCACCCTCACTCCCAGTTGCATACACCTTTGGGCTTACAGATGACTTTTGTTCTCAGGTTATTGTTCCTCACTTCCTCCTGAATCATTGCCATAGAAAGTAGTGTTGGAAAGTCGGAATGTTGTTCAGCAAACAATATAGGCCTCTTACAATCTTGCAGAATGTTGCCTATATGCCTGGTAGATGGATTAGCAAAGCTAGTTGGGGTTTTCCCATGTACATCACAACTGAAGAACTAGATCTTAACTGAGAGAGAGCAGTTTTAGCGCCACTGTAGAAATATTCAGTAGATTTTTCAATGTCAAGATGTACTGTGACATTGTACATTGTCTCCAGGTATTGAATGCCTTTCATGGTACTAAGAGTGGCTAGGGGATGATCAGTAAAACCAATTCTCTGGATGGAGGATTGAGATTTTGGGTTGAAA
Source organism: Sphagnum tenellum (assembly GCA_963921925.1). Taxonomy (NCBI): domain Eukaryota; kingdom Viridiplantae; phylum Streptophyta; class Sphagnopsida; order Sphagnales; family Sphagnaceae; genus Sphagnum; species Sphagnum tenellum. The sequence goes on from OY998159.1 coordinate 2,396,410, forward strand.
TTCCAAATAGAGGACACAGAACAGGAGACAACAGTTGTATCATGTAGAATTTTCTCACTAAATGTCAGTAGCACACAGTTAACTAGCTTCTGATTTTCCTAAGGCTTAGATGGTGAAGTAAATCACTTTGCACAAATGATTTGTGTTGGAGTGATGCAGGTAAATCTGTGGATTTCAACAGCAAAATCAGTTTGGTTGAAGCTCAATATGTTGAGCTTCATGTCGAATTTGATAGTGGCAGGAAGTGGGGATAGGATATCACCCAATGTGTCTATTGATGTGTCACAATTTAGAGGAGTTAAAGAAACAGATGTGTATACACTGAAAGTTTTGATATATCCAGCACTATAGTCTAGGTGAAAACACTTAGTGCAGGAAGGGTGTTGCTGTGTTTGGATCCCCAGTTTCTGTGGTGCCAGGAATGCATTTTCAAGAGGTTTGTGTGGATGTTGCTTCTTGGCTCTGTTGATAGACCTCACATCCAAGTTACTCCAAGGCTTTGAAATGCAGGGATGCAGGATTTCAATCTGAGACTTCATGAGTTCTAGAGGCCATTCTCCACCTGACTTCAGTTGAAGACAGGTAGCTTCTGCAATTCTTGAAATTTGGAAATTTTCACATCTGTGTGGTTGACCAAGTTTGTCATTGGAACTGAAACTTTGTGTGAGGATAACTGCTTTGATCTGTGACAACTAGCTTTGTACGTTTCAATCAGGCTCCTCGTCATTTGATCCCATTTGCTCAGGTGCAAGGTGGATCTCATGTGGTATGCAAAGAGCATTCTAATTGTGAGCAAGGCTTCTGTGAAAATTTCCAAATTGTACTATTAGCTTATACTCTGCTTACTGGTGCAGCTGTGCAGGCTTGCTGTCTAGGGTGGACAATGGAACAAAGTGCACTTCTGAGAATACAATTGCTGTGACCCTGGTCACAAGCAATCGTATCTCCTCTCTGGTAATGCAATTCCTTCCAACACTTGGACATAGAGATGATATGGAATGTCCTCAATCACAATTTATATTAGTGTATAATTACATATAAACTGTGTAAGATGGTTTGAAAATTTGCAGAGATCATGTCCTCAAAATCAAATTTTTAATTAGTATAATTTATGTACAAATTGTGTACGATGTTTGAACATTTGCAGAGAGATCTTCCTTGCATGAACAATACTTCTCTGTAGGGAGTATCTGTTGCACTTTCTCCAAACTTGAGAATTGTGCATGGAATGTACAGCTATCCCAAGTCCAAGAATTCTGTGCTAGAGAATGTTTTGTTATTAGTGCAATTATACAATTGGTATTTTGCACCAGTTTTTTGAGGTCAGGACAAGTGTTGGGTGGATCTCACGTTTTTAAGAACCAGACAGTTCCAATTCTTACATAGGTGTGTAAGAATTGGCCTGATATATATCTTAAAATATTTGGACCAATGAGAACCAACCAAGGTATCAAGTTTTTTATTTTTTCCCACTTAGCTTAGACTTAGACATGCACGTTCTCCAAATGAAATAACAATTGGTTTTCACCTTAACTTGAAAAGTAAAAGTAATTTAGAAATTGATGAAAAAGTTTGTAACAATGTTTTTTTTATCCAAAATATTATTCTTCACAACTTCATCCCTTCAAAAGTTCTTTCAAACTCTTCCAACTCTTTTCCTAAATATTCCTTAGTTTCAACTAGTTCTACAAAGCTAGAAAGAGATTTGTAATCAACCCTAGGGTCATTGGGTTCACAAAAATCAATTTGTTTAAATTGTCTATCGCAAACATCTCCTTAGATTAGTAAGTATTCTTGTTAGTGAAAAAATCCTCTATGTCTCAATTATGATCAACAATCTCTAAGATTTGATGGGTAAGGAATCAAATTGTAAAAGACATAATCTCATGTTTCTCCCAATATTGAAGCATACATTCACTTGAAAATCAAAAGCTCTCTATTATCAAGATCTTTTTATAACTTGCTTGTGTTGGCTATTATCTAAAAATAACCAAATTATAACTTTCATGAACTCCTTCGTCAACAATGCCACCTTTAGATTCAAGCAACAAGTGTAAATGATGATGGCATTTTAAAAGCATAAGATATAAAGATAATTTATCATATTTTTCAATGATGACCTTATCTTGTTCATAGCCAATAAGTGAAGACTCTTATATGTAGGATCCAACATCAAGGAGAGGTTATAATATGATGTTTTTTTTTTCATTTTTCCTCGAAAAAAAAAATCAAAACACCACAAAGTTCTTTTTCAATGTTGGAACCCAAACAATTTAACTCAAGAGCAACACTTGCATCCCCTTTCATTGGGTTATTAAAGAAAGTTTAAGTGTCAATTTCATCATTCAATTTCAAACTCATGGATATGTTAGAATATAATGCATCACTCAAGAACAATGACCTTTATATTAGTTCAAAACACAAACAAATACAATAGAGGAAAGGCAATCAATAACTTTTTACAAAATTGTCATGTCAGAGGTAACACTTGTCCAATCATCTTCATAGTACTATGTTTATTATAATAGAGTACAATAGTTTCTTTGAAGTACAATTTTTGACAAATGATAACTTTGCTAACAAATCTACAAAGGAAGAATAATATGTTGGATAATATTTCTTCCAAGAATTAAAAAAAAATGAAGATAAAAAGGTTTTTCAATAACAACTGAACAATACATTGTTTTCATTACGATATTAAGTTTATTTATGGGAAGTCCAAAATTAACACAAGTTCTATTTCACTTTTAACTACTTTCCCTAATTTAATATTGGGCCAAGTTGTACAGTTTTTCAAATCACCTTGTGTAGCTTTGATAAATACAAATTTCAAGTCTTTGTAATTTTCTTTAATTTCTCATACCATAGGACATACTTGCATGGTTTTAAAAATGCATGACCAAGATAAGTACTTTGAAAACTTCTTCTAAACCCAATATCTCACAACTTACAATTTTAATACAACAATCATAATATTTGTCACGGTTGTTATAGCATCCAAGTGTACATGGTTAGGATGCAATGTGTCCATTTGAACATTCACACTTCTTAGTGTCATGTCAAAAAAGGGTCAACCTAGGTCAAAGCAAGGTCAAGTTGCATAAGGAAAATTAAGGGTAAAAGTCTTGTCATTTGGTCACCATCAAACTTGTGGCAACTGAAACAACTTTTGATTGCCACAATCCTACCACAATCAAAAAACATTTGGTTAGTGATTGAAAAAACAAATTTAGGTGATAACTAAAAACTTTTTGACTAAAAAGTAAATTTGTTTAGGCAGCAACTAAAAATTATCAGTCGTTAAATCAATAGTGTATGCAAATCAATGGTGGAAATTGAATCCATCAAATGATTGAAAATTTTGGGTGGCAACCAAAAAAATTCCAAGTAATGTTCAAAACATTTGGTTGCCAAAGTTTTGGTCATTCAATTTGGTGACCAAATTTTTCATGCACTACTTAAAAATTTTGAACAATAATTGAAAATATTTTGGACAACAAAAATAAAATAAAATAAATAATCTCGTTGGATCAATGGTGGAGATCCAACCAGTGCTAATAAGACAACTAAATTTTTTGGGCAACACCCAAAAACGATTTGGGCAATGACAGAAAAATTTCAATCACTTGATTTGGTGATTGAAAGTTGGCAACCCCAAAAATTTCAATTGCGATTTTTTTTTCAAGGTTCATCCTAACATATGAAATTCATGGGTTTGGGCAGACACCAATATGATGATAGATTCAAATTGTGACATCACATCCATTTTGACAACCTTGATTTGGGTTAACCAATTAGTTCCCAAAAAATGATCACAAATGTAAAAATATCATGAAAACCTTTTGACATTCACAAATCTAAATTTGCAATGTCAAAAATGACATTTTGCCAAGGTTAATAAATTATACAATTTAGGTTGTTGAATGACATTTACCAAGGCTAGTAAAATATGCAAATTTTTAATTATTTTTCACTAACTCATAAAACATTCCTTATGGAAATTAATTTTTGGAAGGAAAAAACACTTTTGGACATAAATGCGTATAGAAAAACTTTAACTACACATTTTTCACATTGACACAAGCAAATGAACTTTGATAATTAAAAGGCTTAGATCTTCCAAAAAGCATTATGCTAGACATCATTTTTCTTGAAACTTGAAAAGATCATCTATAACAAAAAATTCAAAGATTGAACTCTTAAACAAATTAAACATTTTCTTTGCTAGTGGTTTTTCCACATTTTCTCTTAAGGGAATATTGTTCATTTCCTTTTCAAATACTTTTACAATAACAAACCGGTTTACATACACATGTTTTTTCAATGCAATTATATTCCACTTGTTATATTGTATAAAAATCAACAACATCTTCTTGCTTTCATTTTTATGTTTGAAATTAGGATTGGACTATTCTAACAAAAAATTAAATGCATGGTTTGTCGAGAAGAAACATCAACATCTATGTTGTAATTGACATGATTAAATGCCCAACATAACACATTCTTACTATGTGGTTTTGAAATTTTTTTACATATGTAACTTTGGAAGATTTTCACTCATTATTTCCACATTAGTTTTTTAATTTATGCTCACTTTTGTCTATAGACTTGGATTTCCTTTAGGCTTCTCTTGTAAAGGTTCCTTGTCAATGTCCACTTTAGGGTGAAAGCATGGATAGGTGGATTGTTTGGATTGACTTACTTGTAAATTTTTTGGATTACAAACATAAAATTTAAAGCCATATTCAAAATTGACATTTTCAATTTTTTAATGATTCATGTTGTCATAAACTTTAGTGGAAATCATCATGAAGTTTTTGGATGAATTCTAAGAAGATTATGGATTTGTAATGGACTTTTGAAATGGCAACCCTACGTTTGTCAAATAGAAAAAATGAAAAATGTGGACTCAAAGTATATGTCAAAGTAGAGTCAAAATAAAAAACAAAGCATCATCAAATGAACAATTTATTAGTGAAGTGCATTGAAAATTTCCTAATATATTTATTTTTAATTTCTAAAAGTTTTAAATGATGTGAATTTTTATTCTTGAAAGTCTATTTCACAATTTAAAAAATTTAATCTTTTGGATGGATTTTTTGATCAATCACATGTTTAAGGATATTCATAGGTTGGCGTATTAGTATTTATGACTAAAAGCATAGGGGATAATATAAGATTTATGGTTTGATAATTATTAAAATTGCAAAAAAATTGATAGTGCAAAAAAAGAAAAGGACTTTAAAACTTTTTAAAACTACTTTTTACAAATAACAATTACATGAAACAAACTTAAGTGAGAGAAATTGAATAACTCAATATAAGATAATTCATGTGTTAATGGATTTTTCACAATCATACATAATTTAATGTCATAAATGCAAAAAATCTCAAAATGAGTTTCAATGGACACCCAAACATGTTTATTTCCTGCACATGTTATTTGCATCTAAAGCTAAACATTTTGAACCCATTGAACATAATTTTTTATCAAATGGTTTAAAATTTGAGTCCTTCGCATTGTAACCATTTCCTTCAAAATTTTAAGACTTTGAAAGTTTTCAATGATTTAGTTTTTCATCAAATTCATCCAATGAACATGTATCTTCATAAAAGGGAATATGTTTTTGTTGTAAAAAAAATTGAAATCAATTGTGTGATTTTATGCCTTCCTTTTGATTACTTAAAAGAAAAAGTATTTCAAATTTTTAATTCCTTTAGTTTACAAGTCTTAAAATGACATTAAAATAGTATCCAAATTATTTTAAAATATTTTTATTAATTTAAAAAGACATCATTTTGTCTACTGGCATACAACAATCTATTACAATTATAATAATGTAAAATAAACTAAAATCCAAAGTTGTCTTTTGTAGTTTTTTTAAAATTATACATTCCATTTTGGTACTCCAATCATCAATGTACCTTAATGTTAGATTATGGACTTTCAAACACCACTTTTGAACCACCTAACCATGTTTTCACCTTTCATTCAAAAAAACTTCATATACATTTTTATTTATTTATTTATTTTTCATTTTCAAGGGTCTATTCCATGTTTGGTTTTTCACAAGAAATGCAACTCAACGAGTAAAAAAGAAATCAAACAACTTTATGATCTACGAAAACACTAATAGAAATGAAAATGTAAACATTTATTTATATATATATATATATTCGCATTTCTTTCTTCTCACCATTGTGTGAAAATGCAAAGTCAATTTTCAAATGTAAAAAATGAAAATGGTTACAATACAAATCTTGCACACACAAAAATGTAGTTAAAACTTAATTTTTTAAAAATTAAAAAAAAAACCATCACATAAAAAACTAAACATACACTACTAGGAAATGTGTCCTAATTCATATAAGTTTCACTAGATTTTGAATGAATTTGGACGTTTTTACCTAATGAAATTGTTTAACCCCTTAATGAACGAGGACCAGTTATTACAAACAATGACTTGTTTCATTAATACCAAGTGCAACAAGGTTACTTTCAAGTGAAATACAAATTTATCAAACCATTCACTTGTTAGTTAATTAACTAACCAATATGGAAATCAATTAAATTTTAATTATTTAATATATAATATAATTGATAGTTTCATGATTTTTAAAGCATATTATTTATTGACTTGTGTGAGTACCTGCGCTAGATTAAAAACCTAACTTAGGTAGGTAGGTAGGTCACATAATCTACCTAAGCACCTATTTTAAAAATTTGATAGGAAAATATTTAATCAACATACCATGGTTGACCGCAAACAACACCACCCATGAAGTTTGATCCCTTGACCTTTGGAATGGTGACAAACAACCTTACCATCAAGCCACCCCACTTGTGGTGATAATATATTACATTACATTTTATTTATCAAATACTTCATTTTAAACATTACAAAAACATATACTTTGAAAATTCATATCTTATTGAAATTTTGTTCAAATGAAATTATTCGAGTTTTCTTTTTACAATCAATAATGTACATAATTACTTTCTTTTTTTTGAAAGTTTAAAATCATTTGAACAAAAAAAAAGTTGAATTTCATTATTCAATAACATTTCAATGACCATTGTTTTGAACTTTTTTAATAAATGGAATTTTTTTGTTAATATAACAATATTCCCTATGTTAAGCTACTTTCAAATATTATATGATAGTTTTTCATTAATTTAAATTATTTCACCCTAAATTATTTACAGCTATTTATGATTATTTTCAATTTTTTTTGTTATTTTTGGTTATTTCACCCTAGGCTACTTTTGGTTATTTTAAATTGTTTTTGGCTATTTGAGCTTATTTCACCTTAGGTTATTTTCAGCTTTTGTAAGTTTTTTTTGTTATTCTATTTTATTTTTGGCTATTGTAAATTATTTCAGTTTAGACTACTTTCAGCTATTATAAGTTATTTTTGGCTATTGAAGGTTATTTCACCTGATGTTATTATTGGCAATGCTAGGTTATTATAGGCTATTTCACCATAAATTATTTTTGTCTATTATAAATTATTTCACCCTATATTATTTTTGGCAATCCTAAGCAATTTTAATATATGGTTATTGGTTATTCTTTTATTAATGATATTGGTTGTGAATGGTTATTTTATATTTTATTTGTGGTTATTAATGTTTTTTAATGGTTATTTTATTAATATTTATTAGTGGTTATTCTATTAATAGTTACTTGTGACTCTTCAATTAATGGCTATTGTTGGCTATTGTTGGCTATTCTGTTGATGCCTATTTATGGCTATTGGTGGCTATTCTATTAATGTATATTTATGGCTATTCTATTGATGCCTATTTATGACTATTCTATTGATGTCTATTGGTGGCTATTATATTAATGCATAGTGGTGGCTATTCTATTAATGCCTATTGGTGGCTATTTTATTAATGCCTAGTGGTGGTTATTCTATTAATGCCTATTGGTGGCTATTTTATTAATGCTTAGTGGTGGTTATTCTATTAATGCCTATTTGTTGTTATTTTATAAATGATTATTAGTAGTTATCAATGATTATTAGTGGTTACTTTATGAATGGTTATTGATGGATATTATATTGGTGGATATTGGTTTTTTGTTAATGATTATTAATAAATGGCTATTGGTAGTTATTCTATTACTGAATATTGGTGATTATTAATTGGTATTATATTAGTGGCTAGTGGTGGCTATTATATTAATGGTTATTGGTGATTATTCCATTCTAAGCCATTGGTGGTGATTTTATTAATGGTTATTAATGGTTATTGTATTATAAATTATTGTTTGATATTCTATGTTATAATATCATAAACTATTGCTAGTTATTATATTGTAGGGTATTTAAGATTATTTTTCATAGTTTATTATTTTCTATTCTAAATTATTTTTACATTAGGTCATTATATTTTGTTTTAAATTATTTTTAAATTATTACATTTAGGATAAAATAATATATAATAACATAAAGTAGAATGACCCTGAATAACTTAAAGTATAACTTGAAGTAACATATGTTAATTTAAAATAAAATAACCCAAGGTATAGCCTAAAGTTAGTTGAATAATTTAATTTAAAATATCTTTAAAACTTATAATAAACTAGTTAAAATACCTTAGGTAAAATAACATATAATAATTTAGGGTACAATAATTTATAATAATTTATAATAATTTATAATAACATAAAATATAAGCTAAATTAACTAAAGTAACTTAAAATAATGTAAGGTATATCATAAAGTAATACAGATATAATTTTTTTTAAACATAAAAATAAACCTATTTACTATAATAAACTGTAATAGGGAATTATGTTTAATAGTAATGAAACATGATGTCTACATAGTGATATTATAGTGAAATAAGTTTCACATGGTGAAATCAGTAAAATGCAATGAAATTATTTCACTTTTAAGGTCCCATAATGATTGAAGCTAGTAAATTGCACCCCATTTTGGTAGTAGTGATAATAGACAAAATATAACAAAAACAAAGTTCAAGCTCTATGAATTTTTTTAAAAAAGAATCAAATGTCAAGTTTTACAAAGATTGAGCTCTACAAAATTTTGAAAAGGAATTAACAAACCAACATGCTTTAACAAATTACAAAATTACAAAAGAAAAAAAATTGGTATTGAAAAAATGTTCAAGGTTGAACATCAACATTAGACCTTTGAGTGTTCCAAAACCTACACAAAGCAAAAGGGGGGAAGTACCAATTGTGAAAACAAAACATGAACAACCATTGATGATGACCAATAACAATCGACAAGGACAAAAGAAAAATTATTGTACTTGAAGTTCAAGCAACAACATCAAAGTAATAGTGTTACTAATATTCAACCTTAAGTAGTAAACAACAACACCCAACAACAAACACAATTAATATCAAACAATAATCAATGATGAGCATCAACAATTAACAACAAGGAACAACAACCAATGACTAGTAGTAACAATTGATAATCAACAATGAATAACATTAGCAATCGATGAAGAGGAGAGATATTGAGCAACCATTGATGCCAAGCAAGAGTGATGGCAATGAACTATAACAATAACATTCAAGCATTCCAACCAAAAAAAAAAAACTCGAAGAAAAGGTTAGTGAAAAAATGAACAAAACATGAACGAAGTTCCAAAAGAAAACAAAGTTTTAACAAAAACAAAAGAAGCACAAGACCACACAAAGCTTCAACAAAGAAAGCGCATAACATAACCTTGGAACAAGACATAAAGTGTAAGAAAGAAATAAAGAAAAAGAAAAATTAAAATGGAGGAGAAACATGACGATTTTTATCAATGAAGGAGGTAATAGATATATAAAACTCATGTAAATGAAAATGTTGCAACCCCATTGGGTGCCACCATGCTAATTTTTAACCTTAGTTGCCACCAAGATGGATCCCTAATCCAAATCCCAAAATTTTAAAAACCTTTATAAATTATAAACCTATAAACAAGTTACTACCTAAACCTTTGAAAATCATACCCAAGTTAAGCCATTGATGGCGCTTAGGTCTCTAAAATTTGGTCTCTTCAAAATAATATCATTGTTTGTGATACCAATTCATTTTCATTGTAAGAACCAAATAAAAAAACAATTGATTGACTAAGCAACATTATAATACCCACCTAATATTAGTCATGACTAATGTTGTGTAGGTATAAATATTTTATATGCGTTTGGATAACAATATATTAACATTCAAAAACTTCCATTAGGTTAAGGTCCAAGTATACAAAAGTAATTTTTTTGGTAGATGGGTAAAGTCCTACTACCCCCTATCATATACCCCTTTTTTGGGGTAAAAAATGGGTACTTATTTTTACTTATGTATTAAAAGATCAAGGAAAATGTCCACTTTGAATTTAATTTTATGAATCAGAAGTCAAATATAATGTCAAAATGCAAGAATCAAGATGTATGATTCATCCTTAACTAGGATAAACATGCCTACAATTGAACACTTAATGTATCATAAGACAATGGTATCATGGTCAATGCTTGGTTGGTGATGGAGCCTCAAAGTAATTTGTAGCTGATCATTGGGTGATATAGTAGGCTTTTGAATCATCTAATTCCATTAAATAATGTGAAAGTTATGGCCCTCCAATGTAAAGGGGTCTTCCATTTGAAATATATCTTTATCACACACACCTAGCATTCATAGAGTATGCACTTCTATCATGTGTTAGCAATCTTCAATTTTATCCATAGGGTTTGCCCAAAGTTCTCACCTTCTCGCCTATATAGTTGGGCCAAAGAGGAGGCTTTTCTTCCTAACATTGAAACTTATATTTTGGGAAGGCTTCCAAAATGCTTGTGTGTGTGTGTATGATAGGCCAATCAAATTGGCTAATTGCCAAAAACATAAAATTTATTTTTAAAAAATTAAAAATTAAAAATTAAAAAAAACAAGGGAAATTGGGAGGCACCGTATTTAATTAATAAAACCAACAAACTTTAGGGTTTAGCATATTTACACCTTTCTTTTTATATGAATGTCAAAAAGGTTCAAATATGTTCAAAGGAGCCAAAAACCATGGTGGAAAATGTAAGGTTTTTTTTTTAAAAAATTTAAATTTAACATTTTAAAATTATGTTAATCATTCCAAGTTGTGTTAAAGGATTATTATGAGTGTTGAGGAATTCAAATTAAAAAATTGTTTTGGACTTGCACAATAGTTATGTTAAAGTAATCAATTTTGCAAAGGACTAAGATAAAGGACATTTTTAATAAACATTTTGATGTTAAATATATTTAGATAATACTAACCTACTACCCATACTTTAAAAAACTTCACAATTAAAATTATGGAATTTGAAAATTTTAGAAATTTGAAGTATGTTCCATCCATATGATAATTTTTCAAGATGAAACACAAAATTTGGCATAGTTCAAAATTTTCATATTTATTCAACAATGATTAACATAGAACATATGATATATTGGGGACTTTTCTTTTTCTTTTTAATAACTCATTGCAAAAGATTTCATTCAAAAATTCTTTAATGTGAAAATTTGGAAAGGGCTAAAAAAAGGATTCACGGCAAGGTAAAATAAACAAAAAAAGTAGTCCACCCAAAGTCCAATTAAAAAATGGAACAAGTTTTTTATATGGAAACAAGAAGGTAAATTCAAAATATTTTGAAGTAAAAATATAAAACCATAAGGCCTTACATTTAGTTTATGGGAAGTTGGATACAAAATTTGAACAACTCTAGTATCATAAAAGTACGTTGAAAGTATGTTTGAAATTAACTAGGTCAAAATAGTGTTCAAAACTACTTCATATTGAAAGTTGGAAATATTATGATTATAACATTCATAATTTGATAATACATAAGTAATTTTTAGGGCTCCATTAAGTTGATTTTTTTTTAAATCAATATTTCATCTACATGTAGCCCGTTTTGTAAGATCAGACATTTCGTGCAAGTAGAAATTAATTTTTAAAATTCTACTTTCAAGAATGGGTTTTTCAACATGTTAAACATAAAATGAAAGATAGTTATCATGTTAATTATTGTACCAAAAAAATTCTACTTTCAATACATTAAAAAAAATTCATGGTTACATGTAAATTTTTTTTGTAAGGAGGAGTGAGCTATCTACTTTACCTTGCTTGCACCCCACGATCCTCTTCTAAAGTAATCCCATTGGCTCTTTTAAACATATTTGCACCCAAAACAAATCTAGCTATGGGTATTTTCTACATATATCCAAGGTTACAAATAAGGTATAATTTTTACATTTACATAGCTTTGAATATGTTTCTCATCAAGGTATGTTGATTTGAGGAAAGTAGGTTAAGGTAAATAATATGTGATGTTCATACTTGGCATGTATAGATGGGTAAAAGATGAACTTGCACAACATTGGTCATGACCCATGTTGGAGAAGGCATAATGACATTGAACACCTTTAGGGTTAAAGCTAATTATGATTTTTGAGGGGGAAAAGCCTTTAAAGGTAAAATGTTTAAATTGTTTTTGAGGAAAGAAACCTTAAGAGTAAAAGTTATATGTGACTTTTGATGAAATTTTATGTGCCAAGATTGGTCATGTGTGTGAGGTCAAAGGTGAATGAAAAAATGCTAAAAGAAGGGCTTTGGATATTGTTGTGCTTAAAAAACAAAACATAAAAAACCAAGTGTAAAATATGGATTCAAACATTAGGAGAAATACCCCCCCCCCCCCCTTTGCAACTATGTTTTCAACTTCATTTAAACTACAAATTGAAGTTGAAGATGACAAATACAATTGCAAAATAGTTTTTGCAACTACAACATTTTTTTTTGCAACTATATACCCAAAAAAATCAACAAGTTGAAAACAACAAACACATGTTAGGACCATGTACATTGACCACTTTAGTTGTAAACCTACTAACCAATATAGTTGAAAGTCATTTTCAACTATGATCCATGTGTGAATGAACTTCATTTATTGATGTTACATGGCATCATTTGCTTACCATTATAGCCGAAGGTCATTTTCAATTTCTTGATGGGATCCATTCATTGACTTTGCATGACATCATCAAATATATTTGCAAGTTCGATTGTATTGCAACTCAATTGGGCAAAAGGTCAATTAGCGGTTAAATGACATGTGGCACATCCACATCTAAAGGATATGCCACTTCAACATTAAATTAAGTTATGCCACATGGCACTTAAACATAGGCCACCTAGCCTAGGCTTATGCTAGGCCTAAACATAGGCACTTAAGCTAGGTTTAAACATTGACACTTAACCTAAGCTTGGGTTTGGCCTCCACATATGCACCTAGGTTTTGTCTAAACATTGGCACCTAGCCTAAGCCTAGGTTTGGCCTACACATAGGCACTTAAGGCAAGTTTAAACATATTCACCTACACTACATCACAAAACTTCATGGGCCATGATTTGGCAATAATAATTGTGTAGAATTTACTTTTCATAGGTTTGTATGGAATAGACACAAATGTCATTCATTTACTTGTTTTGTTTGAACATTAATGTTGTGTGCATTGTTTAGACATGAATGTCATATACATATTCGTATTGTTTTAAACATAGACATTATATGTCAATTTGTGTTGTTTACACACAAAAGTTGTGCACACAATTTATGTGTTTAAATAATATGAACCTATGAAATAACAAATTTTGCATGGATTTGGAACAAACCATTGAAGTTTATAAATTTGTGATGTAAATTAAACATAGGCCACTTAGGTTCAATTATGTGGCACCTAGGCTAGGCTAAATTTTAATATCCTATGTGGCCCTTAGGATAGCCTTAGATTTAAGTCACATGACACCTAAATTATGCTTAAACTTAGGCCATGTGGCAATTAACTAAGAAATATTATTTCATTTTGGGTTGAACCTTTCGGGTTGAGCCTTTTTGATTGGCTTGTCTTAAATGGTTATTAAATTTTCATTCTTTTATTTTTCCAACATTTTTAGTGCACTCCCTTATGTAGTTTGGATTATTTGAAACGGAAAGCAAAAAATATGGGATGGACGTTTTAGTTGCAACCTAATTACAAACCAATTAATTGTAACCAAGTTACAACCTAACTACAACTTAATTAGTTGTAATCTAATCACAATTCAATTAGAACCTAGTTTAAGTTTAGTTAGGCCTAAATCTAAGCTCATAGTCTATTTAACCTAGGTGTAATTAAACTAGTAGCTACATTAAATAGACAAATAATTGGTTTACTAAATAGTTTAACTATTGATTAGGCTAAGTAAATTACTTAGGTATAATTAGGTCACAATTATTAAAAGATTACTATACATATTGAATTTATGATTTTTTGATAAATTGTTAGTACTATTAACCATTTATTAGTGTAATTAATAATATTTAAAACTAATAAGTGACATAAAAATAAGAATAATAAAAAATTAAATAACCTAGGTTAGGTATTAGCTAGAATTATAATATAATAAAATTATTTTAACACTTCCATTATTCAATATAATGACATTATATTATTACATGCATTATTATTTTTAAATTATTATAATTATTATAGTAGTAATAATAGTATTTTATATTATTATTACCATTATTGAAATTAATTAATTAATTAATTAATTAATAATTATTGCTACATTATAGTAATTAACATGTTAATTAATATAAATATTACAATTGATTAATATTTATAGATTTAAACTTAGACCTAAGCCATGAAACATGTCACATAAAAGTAGGCCACAATGTGGCACTTAGATTAGGCTTTCACTTAGGTCATGTGGTTAGGCTATCTAGAAAAAAATGGCCTAGGCTTGGTTAAAAAGGGCTATTTGAAGAGTAAAAATTGTGAAGTTTTTATATTCGGTTTTCATTATATAGCCAAATATTTTTAAAATTTTAATTATTTGTATTTTATTTGCCCTTTATAGGAAGAATTGGGTGAATCTTCTTATAAAATATTCCCATTTTTTTAATAGCTCATTATGGATGAGAGCCATTTTGCTTACAAACAAGAATTCCAAATTAAAACATTGATAGTAACCCCTAAACTTTCCAACTTATGAGCATGCACAATGTTTCATCCACCTAACTTGATTTTTTTCATCCATCCAAAATTAATATTACCATATTAGTCGAATAAATGACTTGTGACATAGCCACATCAACCAATAACAATGCTTGATTAATCTAGATTGATTAATTTTCATCCATCCCTAAATGAGTATCAAAATATTCAAAATACTACAAAAAAATTCAAAGAAAAGATTTGTGATATCATGACACTTGATGAAACCATATCTTTAGTTGACAACTCAACTAGAGATCAACTGTGAAGTTATTTGATTCTAAGAATATTTTAGAGGTAGCACTTTATCAAACATCATTTCCAACCACTATCCAAATCAATAAGCGACATGATTTACTTGGTAACTACCTTTTTATATATTAAATATTAAATAATTTAACGTTGAAATGTAGTTGAAAATTGTTTGGTTAAAAAAGGTTGTTTTTTATTCATGAAATGATACATCAAATGAATACTTGATATGAAAATAATGATGTTTCTGGCATTCCAAAAGTATAAAATCTGATCATAATTTGGCTCAATAATGAAAACATGACATCCATAGCTGACTCTAATGTACTTTTAGAACAATTTTATTTGAAAGCATATTCTTTGAATCCAATTACATTTTATTTCAAATTTTCAACTAAATTGTACAAAAAAGACATCTTTCACAACATGTAGTTGCTACAATTCAATACTTTAATATCTTGACAACTAGTTGAATTACTTTATTTTTTTTCAAATTAAAAAATATATTACCACATTGTTGACATGCATTATTAAATTGCATTCATTTATGGAAACTAACAAAGACACATGAAAACATGCAAACAAATCTTTCATGTTACAAAATGTATTCATTTGCAAATTGTAGGAATCAAAGTTCAAAACAAACATTAAAAAACTACAAACTTGGCATCAACCATGTGTCATATTTCTCTTGAGTGCATTCTAATCTTATAACACAAAATATGAGACTCCAAAGCCACACATTGGGGATAAATTCCCCAAACACAAAATAGTAAGAACCTTGTTCATGCAAATTGGGTTCCAACCACAAACCACATAAAGTTATATATTATGCAATAGAAACCTTGTTATCATGTCAAAAATCTCAAAACCCTCATCAAAACAAAATGATGACATTTCAATATTTTGAAACATGGTCTCCACATTTGAATGCTTAAAAGTGTAATCATCTAGACACATTGTGCATGTCTCCATGTACATGATATAAGAGGATTTCTTAATGTCAAAAACTTGAAAAATAATAATCTACTTGTTGAAATTAAATTTTTAGAATATATTAATTATTTA
Organism: Sphagnum tenellum; assembly: GCA_963921925.1. Classification (NCBI taxonomy): domain Eukaryota; kingdom Viridiplantae; phylum Streptophyta; class Sphagnopsida; order Sphagnales; family Sphagnaceae; genus Sphagnum; species Sphagnum tenellum. The sequence goes on from OY998159.1 coordinate 2,412,769, forward strand.
GCATGAAACTACAAATCTAACTAGAGACTATAGGATGTGCATGTTAAAGTAATTCAACTCAACTTTTCCTATCACAATTTGATACATTTGCACAAGTATACATGTGTCTTTTTTAATAGGAAATTTTTTAATTCACACATTTTTTGGTTAAATTCACACCCTTTCTTTGCGCATCCGATTATATGCAAATTAAATTTGAGTGTGTCTACCCCACCCCCTTTAAACAGTATGCACAACGCAATAGGAGATGGAGTTCGTGACGTGGCAAGAACTGATCAAAAATCTTAGCAACAACTACGAATAAGGAGTGGTCCTCACCATCAAGACAAGCAAGGTGGTCATGAAGTGTGACCGAGGTGGGGAATACATAAACATGTTGAACCTGACAGATGAAACCCATTAAAGGGAAACACACATGAGGCAAATTGGTTGTGAATTTGAGATCGTCTGCTCGTCAGTGAAGGGTGTCTGGGTAGTCCATAAGATCTCAGGTAGCCACAACCATGAGCTTGGTGGCAACTTGGCAGGCCATGCGGTGAAGCGCTACTTAAGTGAATTAGAAAAGGCTAAAGTGCGAGCGCTCGGTGGGCAAGGTTTGGCACCAAAGAACATTCTTTACATCCTTCATAAGGAGTTTGCAAACAGCCATTTGACGGCCAGGGAGATCTACAACGAGCTTGTTGTTGTTCGAGCGAAGGAGTTGAGAGGCTACAGACCCATTAAAACTCTGGTGGAGCTAATTTCCTGCTCTGATTACTTCAGCAAGGTGCGATTGGTGGGAGGTGTTGTTGACTGCATGTTTTTTATGCATATGTCATCAGTCAGCATGTGCCAGACGTTCAGCATGGTCTTCCTTCTAGACTGCATGTACAAGACCAACAAGTTTGGCATGCTTTTGCTGAATGTGGTCGACATCACATCAACCTATGTGACATTCAACGCTGGCTTCGCTTTTTTGCACATGGAGAACGAGGAGGCATATGCTTGGGTTCTGGAGTAGTTTTCCGAGGTTGTGACTCCAAAAGTCCTTTGCACGGACCGAAAGTTGGCCCTAATGAATGGGATTGCACGAGTCTTCCCGGGTTGCCACAGCATCCTCTGTTGTTGGCACATCAGCAAAAACATTCTTGCTAATTGCAAGACACGCTTCTCTGATGTCGAGTGGCAACAATTTATGGAACAATGGAATATGCTTATCTCCAGCATGTCGGTCGAATTGTTCGATGTGGCTCGTAGTTTGTTCAAGGAGACCTATTCGGGAACCCATCCAGTTGCTTGGCAGTACGTTAACACAACGTGGATGTCTCACAAGGAGAGGTTTGTTGCCTGTTACATTAATGAGTTTCCCCACTTTGGCAACGCCAGTACCTCGAAGGTGGAAGGAAACCACCATGTTATCAAGTCGTATTTCCGTGTCGGCACTCTTCACCTCTGACGCTAACGAAGTGGTTGGGTCTCATGTTGGCCAATCAACGCGTGGAACTGAATGCTGCAATTGAAAAGCAGAGGGTGCATAAGGCACATCGGTTTGGCCATAGCTGCTTCAAGGACTTGATCTATAAGGTCTCTGATTTCACTTTGGACAAGCGTCTACAACAACTTAAGCACATTGAAAAGGGGGGGACATGAGGAGCCGCTATGTTTTGCGCAGTTCATGAAATTGTATGAAATTGTGGGGGCTGCCTTGTCATCATTACATTCGCGGCTATCTGGAAACGGAGATTTCGATTCTCTTGCAGGACATTCATGAATAATGGCTATTGGATAGAAACCCCCTGATCCTTCCAACTATCAATGTAGTTGCGTCGCCACACGAACCGACGTTACCACGAAGTTTATTCATGTAAACGATGACAATTACCCTACAACAAATATTCGATAATGGGAATCCTTGAGTAGGCAATTTGATTACATGCCTCAATCAAGTCCTGGATACGCCTGATGTTCAAGTTCAAGAGCCCTTGGTCGTGGTCAAGAAACACGACAAACCTGCAGGCCCTAAAAATAAAACAAACACAATCAGAGACAAGTTTCACTTTGAATATGTGGAAGGACGCAAGTGTGGGGTTTGTGGTCAATCAAGGCACAACTAGAAAACTTGCCTGTAAAAGTAATTGAACTGATAAAGGAACATACTCTTAAAGTTTAATCTGCATAAAATCAAACGTGCGAAGGGTGTGAATTTAACCAAAAAAGGTGTGAATTTAAATACTGCCTTTTAATATTATTTAATTCAATTCATGAAATTAACTTTGATAGCATCAAGTTCATCCAACAATACAAACTCAACTTCCTATTATAACATTAACTGCTTGTTGACCTTTAACAACATTGGTACCTTTCTTGTAGATGAATATTATATCTATAAAGAAGGCCAATTTTATCAAAACCACTATTAGGTAAGTGTAGCTTGTTGTAGATGATATTTCAAAAAAATTGCATCTCCAACATCCAACATTGAAACCACTTCTCGACAATTGATGTATTATGACCCATCTTAGTTTCACATAACATAATCCTTATGCTTAAATCCAATATTTTCCTTTACCAAAATACCCACAACATTGTAACATAACAAAAGAATATTATTGGCCACCATGCTTCAATTGCAAAAATAAAGGTGAAGACAATGCAACTATTGAAAACATTAGGATTAACATTGCCAAGGTCAAACATGAGTATGGTCTTTTGTCAAAACCATATGCTAAAATGTTATAAGCATCCCATGATTTTCATTGCATGATCCAACCCTATGAAATATTAACACTGCAAAAAATTTAGAGGCCAAAAATCTTTGACGAATTACTAAAAGAATTAAATCAATGGAAGTTCAATAGCCCATTAGCAAGCTCATTACCACTCTCCTTCACTTTGTTCTTTGTTTTGCAACCTTCCTTTGAAAATTGTTTGGTTTCTACCTTCATTTTATAAGACCATTCATTTTTGTTTTTCAAAATGTAAATAAAGTTTGTGATGAAAATGTTTTAAATCTTACAAAAAATGTATTCTTTAGTTGAAAATAAAATTCAAGTGAGATGTTCAAACATCTGATGGTTGAAAATGATTTTGTCAAATGTTGGTTTGATAATTATGTGGGAAGGGAAGGGAGCGGAGGGGGGGGAGATCTTGTTCAAGCAGTTAGGTACATATATATCTTTCTCAAATTGTAATGTGTGTGTGAGGCATGTCTATATGTCTATTTGAAACATGTTTTATTTAAAACTATTGCAAGGAACTCTCTTGTTATGTTTGTGTTCACAATGGTGAAATGAGAAGAGTATATAAAAATATCTTGTAAAAGTTGACATTGACTTCTTTGACCAATTTTTAAATTTTTTATGGTAACATTGATTTTGTTCACTGAAAATCTGTGATGCTCAAAGATGCAATGTTAACAAGCATTTCACTTAACAAGCCTTAACACACCTTGCCAACTAGGATGCCACCTTAAATATCACGTTACATAACATGGTATATGTGAATGGGAAATTAACTTGTTTTACATACTATTGTTTTAATTTTTAGTTGAGTCCAAATGTGAATGTGCATGTAAGTTCAAGGACTAATCATTTAAGAATGCTCTAGGGAGGGGGGTCATAAAAGTTTACATCATCTAATGTTGATTGTTTTAGGGTTTCATATCACATGGGTTTTCATACTATAAGGGTTTGAATGAATACATGACTCTAGTGATTGACATGGATTGTGTAAATGTTGAGGAGACCAAGGTTCTTTCCTTCTTTGGCCTCCTTGTGGATATGGAAGCCATTTTCAATCTTTGTTATGTTTTGCCTTTATTTGAAGCAATAGATTCTTTGTGAGATTCAATGTTCATTTGCATGACACCTACATCACTAACTTTATTTCAATTCAAAGTTTTGCTATTGATTTTTTTGATATGTACACACACACTATTACCAATTAGCTACCAATTAGCAAGTGCATTACTTGGTTTAGCATTTGAACACCAAGGGAAACATATTTGGGCATGCCATAAATGTATTGACAAGAAAGTTTGAATTGCTTGGGGAGGTTGGGGGTGGTGTTAGTAGAAAGTGAAGGGGTCTTGCTTGTAAGTGAGTTAGAGGCCATACTTGGATATAAATAGTGATGGAGGTGATGAATATTGTAAGGTAGTAGTGTTTCAGCCCATTTTTGGAACCACCTCGATGTCATCAAGGGAACCTATTGTTAGGTTAGCAGCATTTCCACCCTTGCTAAATGTCTTCAATCTTGACTCATAGTTTTCATTTTTGATGGTGAATGATAGGAAAACAATTCCACCATGGCTTGCGACACTATCTCACCCTCCACCCTATCACAAAGTGTCACAAAACTTGGATACCTCCCAAGTGCTAGATTACAAGTTTCTAGAGTATATGAAAGTTGCACAGATGGATGTAATCTGACCTCTTGATATTGTAGAGGACGCACATTGTTCTAGACTGCTCATCACTTGTGTCTAAGTTGTGAAATCAGCTAACAAAGTAATATAATGCACAATGGTAATGCGCAAGTAATATATGCAAAAGATTTTTACATGTTCTTTAGATTCTCTAGATGTAGAGTGCATAGTATAGTGGAAAATCGAAAGCTTTGCTATCCTTAAATTGCATGCACAAACTAATGATAATTTATGAATGTTCTGCCAAACTTCATTTGTTTAGTTCAATTCTTCTTTGCTCCATTTTGAAATTTCAATTTTGTTTAAGTGATAGGGGTCCATACATTGTCAAGATGGTTGTTCCCAGGAGTTCTACAAGGGATTGTCAAGACTCATCAAAGCAATATTCAGAGGACTGAGGTCATAGTTTTGGTGCTTCCTTTTTTTGGAGTTAAATGTGGGGGGTTGCTGATGGGCTGGTTTGTAACTTTGCGGGTGCAATCACTTTGACAATCCCATGAGCTTTATCTAAAAGGCAGATGCTAACAGACAATCCAAGGGGATATGTTGTATCAAGTTTACTAAATGAGAAGAAGTATTAGGTATATTAAACTCACTCATGTAAGCACTGCTGCACTTGAGAGAAAAGAATTTATATCAAGTCTGAATTCTAAGCTGTACAAATAGCAACATTTTGGCAAACAAAGCAACCTTCCATATCCTGCCAAAATTGGTGACCAACCAGTCTGCCTCTCCAAAATTGGGTACATCCCCGTTTACAACCACCTGTAAGAACCGATTTCCTAACAACTATAGAGTTTTCCTGACCAGTTCTGTAAACTTCAGAGTTTTGTGACCACTTCTGCAAATTACAGAGTTTTTGTGACCAGTTTTGCAAGTGCTGTTACCTCCTGTACCCCTTCCACTTCAAATCACAATCAACCAAACAAAAATCCTTAACCTTCAGCACAAATGTATGATTTTTAGAGTCAACTAGGATGGTCCCCCAACTTCAACTTTGGGTTTTAGCTGTACATCCTGACCTCCTGTGCCCCCCTTGTTCCCCCTCCCTCCCCTCCCCTCCCAAATAAACCAGTAACCCACCTCAGAAATCCCTCATTGGCATCAGCACTCCTGTGATGTGTTGTAGCTGAGGAGGGTCTGTTCAATATTTTATATTCTCAAGATTTCTTCTTTTGCTTGTTCCCATGACAGAAATTCACTAGGAAAAAAAAAAGTTGGAATCCTGTCAAGACAAATTCAAGCCATTTTACCATGCCTCAACCCTTTCAGTATGCTGATCAATTGTATTTACCAATCTTCCAGATTTGTTGGGTTTCACTTTGGTGGTACGCTTGGAATTGGGTGGGATGATAATGCGACGTGAATATTGGTCATACCCAACTTTGGTATCCACAGTGGGCCCAGAACTGTGGCGTTCATGACCATTCAGGAGCACACCACCAGAATCACTATCAGGCTCATCGCCTTCTGAAGACTCAGGAGCTGGAGATCCATGCTGATCTTCCAATACTACCTCCTGTCGACTCCTTAAAGTCCGGATTATGAGTGTCTTCAAAAGATTCATCACTTGTACTGCATGCATTAGCGCAGTCAATGGATCTGCCATCTGCAAGATGCCAAAAGAATTACTGCATTAGAAAGAGTAATACTCACATCCTGCAACAACACCAAACTGACCAAGAACAGTGCATAGTCTGACATCTACAAAAACTATCATTGAAAATAAAACATTTATGAAATGATCAGAAGGGACTCGGAAATATGCAATAGAATATGTGATGAAGATATTAGATATATCTTTAAAGCAATGATTTGAGGAGAATTGACCTCAAAAATCTGAGAAGACAAAAACACAAGCAAAAGAGGGACTGTGATAGACATCAAGAAAAATGCTGGACCTGTGGGTGCGTGGCACAAGAAGCACAAGAGAGTGCTTGAGAAGGAAGAAATGATTTATTACCTGAGTCATATTTGGCGCAAACACCATGGCAATGTTGCGGGCATTCATTTTGTTGGTGGATTCCTGTTGTACGACATCAGCCATGAGGTTGACAGCCCAATCAAGCAGAGCAGCTTGTGTGGGTGGCAGGAGTCTCACCAGAGCCACACTTTCCTCCTCAGTATTGCAATCCATAACTTGGTCAGCTGTGAACACATCTAGCACTCCTTGTGGCAGCTCCCTGAACCATGCCTACCCACATCTCCAAAAAAAAACCACAAGTAAGAGTTGCAACTCAGCTTCCAGCTACATTTTACCACTCTCCATCTACTTCTGCAACCCCATGGCTCTTGGATTCTTATACCATCTCTCTAGAAGAAGATGAATGAGTTATCTCTCCATCATAAAGAAAAAAATTGCATCAAGAGTGTAGACTTGCAATGAAAGCTTCATCTTCATCTCTTGAAGCTTCTTGGGTTTGGATATCCACAGCAAAGTTACAGAAAAATGAATCTAAAAGAAAATTTAAATAAAAATGATAACCACACCTTGATGAGGCCAGCAAGACAGTGGACATCAATATCCACAGGCACTATACCCTTGTTCAATTGATCCCGTACATGCTCCTCATGACTGTTCTCCGCAGTTATCCTGAATATGCCTTCTGCCTGAAAAATCAAGAGCAGAACACAAATTAACAAAAATGCCATGAGGAGAACCTCTATCTCAAAACAAAGCTAACTATAAGAGCTCAAGCTGCAACAACACTTTCGAGAAACACTATCAGCAAGGAAACTAAGAAGATCTATCAGACAATAATGTGCAACATAGAAAAAAACTGTCTGAAGTAATGCTGAAACCAGAGCAGAAAAATGGCAGATGAAGAATTAGGTCAAGACTGTCTTCAAGACACTCTGCAGAAAAAAATGCAGACAGGCAAGCAAGTGAAGGAATTGTTGTAAAAATCATAGAATGGCAGCATTTGCTGATGACAGATCTTGGGAAAGGCAACAACAAGCATGATCTGGAGAAAACATGAAGAAGAAGAAGACCTTCAAGCCTCCTTCATGATAAAGCCGCTCTTGCATGAGGAGGAGAATCATAGGCACACTGTTTCCCTTGGTGTCAAATGCACATTGCATTGATTCTGCAGACACTCCAAACACATTTTGGCTGCAAAATAACAGAAGAAAAATCATCATCATTATCAGCGATGACTTGTAACACATTGCTCCTTGAGCACACCACCCACCAGCAGCAAAATCTCACAAAAAAATGCCAGCAACAACAAAATTACATGCAAAACAGATCTCCCTCTCTATCTGCAAATCTCATTTCTTTCTCAGAAAAAAGAGTTTCAGTTTGCTGTCAGGATGTTCACAAACCTGGCACTGGGTGCACGCAGAGGAACCTCGACTTCAAATTCTTCAGGCAAGCCAAGAAACCCATTGTAGCGGTCGAATGTGACATGCGCAACATGTTGGACATCAGTGGGCCAACCGATTTCCAGAGTTTCGGGGCTTTCGTCTGCTTTCACAGCTTGACATGAAGCCATGAGGGATCTTCTCACTGTATCCAGAAGCATAGCAACAATAGAGAGCTGAGCTCTCTCTCTCTCCTGTTCCTGCTGCTCCTGCTCCTCTTGTTCCTCCTCATTCTCATCATGCTCATCATGAATAGTCATCATCATTTGTCTCCTCCTCTGCTGCTGCTGAGGAAGAGTTCCTCCTCTGTAATCAGCTGCTGCTACTGCTGCTGCTCCGTTGTTGCCGCTCATCATCTCTCTCTCATGGTTTCTTGAGCTGCTGAAAATCCCAGTTCTTGCAGAAAATGTCGAACTTGGGCTTGCAGATCCTGATGAGAGTCTGCTAGTGGGAAGAACTGCTGTCATTGTCTCAAACCTCCAAAAGCACAAAACTCCCAACACCCCCCCCCCGCCCCCCCAAACAAATAACAACGACAACAAGCTTCCTAACTCACAACAAAATTACAGAACAAATTTCAAAGCTCAAAATACAAAACAACACTCTTTTAACAAAATCCAAAATGCACTCTTCCACAACAACAACAACCACGACAACACTAGTGCTCAAACAAAAAACCTATCAAGTACTCAAACTTGCAAGAACAAACAAACAAAGACGCAAAGTAATAAGTAGTCATTGCCTCAAGACTTTCTCCCCTTCCTAAAAACAAAGGAAAATAAAACCAAGCTTCCAAGCTCACAACAAAATTACAGAACAAATTTTCAAGTTCAAAATCCAAAACACACTCTTTTGACCAAATCCAAAATACACTCTTCCACAACAACAAACAACACGCAAGCTCAGAATCCACAACACATTCTTTCCACCACAACAACAAACAACAACACTAGTGCTCAAACGAAAACACCCATCAAGTACTCGAACCTCCACACAAACAACAACAACAACAAAAACAGTTTTGAGAGCTGAGGAGCTTCTGTGCACTACTTGAGAGTTTCGGGTTTGTGCACTCGAGAGCTTCTTGTTGTCTGCAAATTTCTTGCATGAATCCCTTCCTTCCTTCCCATCATTATCATGTCACTAAATCTATCATCAACAAAAAACAAAAACTCCCCACCTCCCCTCCCCTCCCCAAAGAAACAAACAAAGAAAAACTCTTAGACTTTACTTCACATCATCATCATGTCACAAATTCCATCCACTTCCTGCCCCCCAGCAAAAAACAAAACTCCCCCCAAAAAAAACACAAAGAAAAACTTTTAGAGAAATTGGGCTTTCCTTCCCATCATCATGTGACAAATTCCATCAACTTCCCCCTCAACCCCTCAGCAAAACTCCCCAAAAAATCACAAAAAAAAACTCTTAGACAGTGAGCTAGGCTACAACTCCAAAGCTGTGAGAGAACCCACCAACAGTAGTCACTAAAATAAGGTTTTCTGTGTCTTTCTCTCTCTCTCTCTCTCTCTCTTTCTTTCTCCCTGCCTTTACACACATCCCTAGGTTTTTTCTTTTTTTTTTCTTTTCTTCTCCTTGGCTCCTTTATTAGCTCTGCCAGGGAGAGACTAGGGCACAATGTAGTTTACATTGCCTTGGGATTGGGGAGGGACAATGGAACATGAAGTTTTCAACAATTTCATGTTGCCTTCCGATAGACAGGGAAGGATGTAGTTCTCTTTATTGCCTTGGGAGAGACTATGGAATGATCTAATTTTCATTGTCTTGGGTGAACTAGTAATACCTAATACCTAAATTGGTACCATGGTAAAATTTCCAAAGCTTTTTTTGGAGTTCTTTCTAAATGTTATAATATATCATCTTCCAAATTAATCAACCTCTCAGAGTTTGAATTTAACATTTCTCACATTTAAATTTTGGAATACCTTGGCAGGTATGACATTGCTTACATTATTTGTAAAAATATGCTGAAGTTTTCAGAAAAAAAAAATTGCAAGAAAAAAGTAATTTTGTGAAGGAGAATAGAGAATCTTTTGAAATAGTCTGGAATATTCTATTTCTCAACATATTATATTTAAATTTAATTAATTAATTATTCAACAGACATGTATTGAAGCTGTCCATGGACTGTAGACCCCTCCCCTTCGCCCCTCTTTATAAGTGCTGGTTCACCCTGGCTGTTTTCATTTGGTCCCATTTCAGGGCTGGTCATCCGGTGTTAATGTGGTACAGTGGGGTTTTTGGGGGGGGTGGGGGGTGGGGCGGGGGTTCCTTCCCAACCGGTTCACTTGGGCTGCTTTCCAGTTACTCACATATTTTAAGAATTGTTGATTGCGTATTACATTGTGAATTGTGAGTTCGTTTATTGGGGACTTCATGGAACATCCCTTACTTAAATCTCTTGCTGGTCAGAAAATGACCCAAGGGGCTTGTTTGAAAATGTCAGAAGGGGCAGAGCCATTGTGCGATTGCCAATGAGTGACTTGTTTTTGGTTCTTTTTCTTTACTCCCTTTACCTTCTCACCACAATTCCCTTTTAAAATTGAATTGAATCTTAGGACTTATCTTTTTACAAGTCTATCCATATAAAACTGCAATTTAAACTACTCCAAAAAAAAACTCCCTTTTTCATAAAATAAAATAAAATTTGTGGGAAGAAATTAGTAATGGATGCCCATTGGTAAACCCACAAAATCCACTGTCGCGACTCGCCAGTCAGCTGTTAGGTACCCATTAGGGGAATACCTAACAACAGCAAACTGAGATTTGAAGGCCTTGAATATACAGATACCCTCATCTGTAAACCCCACTAGGTAACCATTTTTTGTCAGTAGTGTGTTTGTTGTCAACCATTGCCCATCAAGACAGTTGATAACCACACCATAGGTTAGATACCCAAGGCTTGGAAGTTTGTGCAAGACCCATCACGTTAAATGTAATGAATTCCTGTGGAGTTTAGCTAGGGTGCACACACATTGGAACCTTTCTGAACTTTACAGGTTAGTTCGTACCCTGACTTAAGCAAAAAATAGTCTTTCTTCAGATGTAGTTTTACCTGGTGAGCGAAGCAAGACATGTAAACCCAATACATTGAGTGTTAAAGCCACATAACAAGACAGACTAGTAGAGCACACTTCCAAAAGGAGGTAGTTGCATTCTTATATAATAAAAAAATTAGACATGATGAACTACATGCATAAAACATGTCATGTGTAGTGTACATGTGCCCTCAATACTTTGGAGACACCCATTAGTGTACATTGTAGTCCTCAATACTTTGGGCATACCCAATAGTGTAGGGGAAAGCCCATGTAGTTCCATATACCCTTTACACTACACTAATGGGTATGTGTAAAGTATTGAGGACTTTTTGATATCAATCAACATGCTTACTTGTTTGTACATCCACATGTGTAAAGCATTATTAACCATATCTCTAACTACTTGTACACTGCTAATTTGCTTTGGAAGTTACATACACGCCTTCTACTTCAAAGCTGATGATGTAAGATTGATGCAAATGCACATGCCCAAGCATCAACCTAAGTTACTAATTATAACTGTTTATGTTCTTTTGAACTTATACCAGCCTTTGTTTAGAACATGATGTAATGTTGTTAATCATGTGCATAAGTTTTAATATTGAATGGCACATCCAAAATTTGTTGTGAAGGCATATGTATTTGTCAACTGTAATTTATTTGTCCTCACAATGAAGGTGTTTTCCATAACTATTTCCCCTAAAAAATAGTCCAAGCAATGAGCATGTTAGTCTTCAACCCCAAAGACATGAGACATAAGTTCAATTTTCAATAAAAAAGCAAATCATCTCATCATCTTGGTTCTTATGTCAAAAACCTGCAATAATGTAATAATGATTCCTCACATATATTCCAAAGTGCAAAATAATCTGGGAATCAAATTTCCCAAAACCCATTGGCATAAGGGAGAGGGACCCCCTTAACTTTTGACAAAAAATAAATTGTGAACATATTTGCTAGCTCAAGTTTGTTTTCTTTTTGGAAGTGTCAAAAGCATGTTCACTTCTCTTTTCAAAAACCCTTCAAAGAGATGCCGCCCCCCCCTCCCCCCACACAACCTTCTCATTTTAACCTACAACTTGTTTTAGGAATTATTAATTTCATCATACTGCTTAATTGAAGGGTTAGAAAACATGTCAGATTTCATTTGAAGGCCCAATTTTTTCCTTGCCCATCATCATTTAAAGTATTCTGAAAGGTGAAGAAGGGCAATGAAGACTTTGATGAATGACATTACATGTTAAAAGGTTAGTGGCTAGACCCCCTTCAGGAGTTGACCTAAGCTTGTTAGGCTTTCTTTTCCTGGTTTTTATTCATTAAGTTAATAATGCTAATAATGAAGAATGCTATAATACTAATGAATAATGCAAATGAGTAATGAATCATGGATAATGCTAGTGAATAACGAATAATGCTACTGAACAATGAATCATGTAAATGAATAATGAATATGAATAATTCTAATAAACATTGAGTGTGAGGTCTGACTATCGTCCATTATGTCAATAATTTATTAGATTTTTATTGTAAGTACACTTCATAAAATACTTACTTATTTGGGTCATCTGTGACAGAGAACATTTTAGAAAAGAGGCTTTAGAGGAGGTCACCCATTAACATTATATTTGCCCATGAATGCAGTCAGTACAAGAGTATTGTTGCATTTTTTTCCCCATCTGCCCTTCACCCCATTTTCTCACCTTGTCACATTTTGCAGCCACTATGAGTTTCATGGGGCATGTAACATGCCAGGTAGCATGTTACATAACACCTAGCACAAGGGTTTTTGTTCTCAATTTTGTGATGTAGCTGAAGTGGCGATCATTCATAAGATGATTTAGCTGGATTTCGCTACATGCTGTATATGAAAGTAGGAAAGAAAAATGAGTATTTCTGTATTCTTGCCTACCTACTGAAACTTTTCATAAAAATCTGGTGATGTTGGAATTTTTTTTCCTTGGCAAATTTGAGACATCTTCTTCATGAAATGCCCTTTGTATAGGTTGAAATCAATTTTTCATGTTGGAATTTGAGAAAATTTTCACCCCTAAAAAAATAATGTGTAGCACTCCTAACATGCCTGAAAATATGTATAATACAGACCCCAAAAGTGTCTGGGAAGGCCAATCTGAAATAAAATAAAATGAAATAGGGCAAAGGGCAGACTGGGGAAACAAATTGCAGTAGTACTCTTGTACTGGCTGTATTAACAAATGGGGGCAAATATAATATTTAGGAGCAGCCCCTAACACTATATTAGGATGCACCTGATTTCCATCAAGTTCCTATAGAATTGTCCCCACAAAATCGATTAACTTTGTGTTTGTCAAATGCAATTGGGGAGAAAAACCACATGCCAAAACAATAGAACATGTGGATAGAATGCTATGACAAGGTGCCTTGCACATGGTGACCCAGCCATTGAACTTTGAATGAAAACTTATGAACTTTTATTTTTATCTTAATCTGATTTTTTAACACAAATATGAAAACCAAACTTAGACTGTATATTTATATGGCCTCCTATGCATATTAAATATAACATATTATATGTCGGTCTTATTATAGTTTGTTGAAATTGAACTAATTGTGGTAGCCATTGTGGATTAGAGTGAATTGGTCAATGTACAATTTTATTCATTTCCCACCAGTATCATATAACCATCATCATCTAGCTAATTTTCACTTAAGTTAATTCATCCCTCCATTTTTTATTTTCATTACAAAGAATGTAAGATTATGAAAGTTAAATTATGCAAACCGGGAGGTAACCTAAATTGCACTTTAAAGGAAAAAGATTGCATAGTACTGGTGTTGACAAATCATGAAGATTTGAGATGCTAAAGAAAAGAAACCATAACACCATGGGGGGTCGAGATCAACAAGAGGCTCCCTACATGCCTCTACACAACTTCTACATCCTACCCAATAGACTATACACTTGTTCTATGTGATTTTGACATCTCTAGTTGAATTATTTGTAATTTATATTGTCTTTGGCAAAACTATTGTTTATGTTCTTGTATCAAGTTGCAACTCTTCCAACCTCTTAAATTGGTAGCCACCACTAGATATAATTTTGTCGTAAGTTATGTGCATAATCCAAAGGTTGGGATGTGTTATTTTAGGCTTGTCGTGCATTAAGGTTGTGATGTTGCCATAAAAGTATGGATCAATGGAAACATTGAATTCATTTCATTTGCAATACTGAGGATCCAACAATATGTTGTTCAATTTTGGCATGCATGTTGTTGGTAATGTTTTATAAATTGTAATCATCACTAAGCATTATTCAGGAATTTTTAAGGCAAACATAATTTTCCTTCTTCCCATGAATTTTTCAGTGTATAAAGAAGGTTGTCAATGATGACACAACTGCAACAAGGGTTCAAGAAAATGGGCCTCCTTCTAATCACCTCGACAAAGGATGATCCTACGTAAAATAAAATTTCTAGTCAAACCAAGTTGATTTCTTGAATAGTCTGATCAATTTAGAGCACTGTTATACAAATTCATCAATACCAAATGTGTACATATTTCTGCAGGTGGTATAATTTTAAGAGCCAAATAAGAATATGTTAGCAATGAATGTTTACAAACTTGTTTACATTAATAGAGATATCCGTAAAGTCAAGTTTTGGCATAACAGGGCATCATACACAAAACTGGGAATGAAAATTTTACAAAACGGAATGATTGGGACCCAAACTAGTTTTTCCACCAATTTTGGTGACAAACTGTGTCATCCTGTCTTTCCTATTTCCTGAGCGCCTCCACTGCTGCTACAAATATTTTCACTGCTTCTACCTGTACAACTACTATAGTTACTCTCAAACCTTGTGCATTAAATGCTGAGTTTCAACATTTCTTAATGAGATTTAAAAGCATTACTTTGTGGATACCACTGAAAGAGGGGATAGGGGATGAAAGAGAGGGTGAAGACAAGGTGACTTTATGGATAATCCTAATATCATGGTCTTGTATCCCAGCAAAAACCATGGTAAACTCCACCATCAAAAAATGAGCCTGGTTTGACATATGTATTATAGAGAAAGAAAGAAGAATATAAGCCTGTCTGTTTTGTTGGAGGACCAGACTATGGCCGGAAATGTGGTTATCAAATGTACCTCCGTCCTATGTACATAATAGATTTTTAATCATCAAAAAATATTGAAGCAAGTTGTCATCTAGTTGTTGAACAAATATATATAATCAAGTTTTGCAAATTAATTCTTCCATAACTGCGCTATCAACATGATCTTGACATATTCCATAATTCTTTCCTTTGGCTTGAACATGCAAATTAAGATATTGAACACCATCACACTTGAAAGAAATGTATATATAACTTTGATAGGTGATGGAGTAGGTGGTGCAAAGGGATACCTAGTGCAGGCAGTTCTATCACAAACCAGAGGATAAATTGTTAAATATCCCCCCATGTTTGTGTAATTGGGACATAATACAGAACACATAACAAATGCATGACTTAACTAATGTAAGTGATGCAAAGTTCTGATTCAGTCCTTTTGAGAGATCATTAACTTTTGTATGACTCAATATGTGCATTAGTACATATATACAACTGGCTTATTTTTATGGCTATTTAAACTTACTTTCATTTGAAAGCAGTTATTTCTTTTGTGGTGAATTCTCACTATTTTATGAAAAATATTTTCCAAATTATATATTATGTTTAATGTTTCTTTTTGAAAAAAAATCCAAGGAACCAATTTTTTTTAATGCTTCAAAAATCATCACAATTACCTACGATATGAAAGGGTGCTTAACATTTTATACTTTCATATTTGGGACATTGCCAAATTTGGAAAAATATACTTGTGGTATCACCACTTGAGCAACATCACAAAAGTGAGGGAAAAAAACTGTTTGAAGGAGAGAAGATTGGGCACCCAATTCCTAACAAACTCTACATTTCAAAGAGAGTGCAAAATGGAAGAATATGGAAGGCAGCAGCAATTTTTGTAACTGGTGAAAATTTTCCTAAACATGAAATTAGAAATAAAAATTTCAAAAATAGACTGATTTTGGAGGTTTCCAATAAGTAGAAGTGAGAAACAAAAAACCACAAATTTTTTTACTCTGGTTGCACACCCTTAAAATTACCATGTTTAACAACGTATTAAGGAAAAAGGCTTGAAAACTAAAATACAATATTCTCCCTATCTGAAGCATGAAGTTCATATTGGTAGATGGATTATAGAAGCAAGAACTTCTCTATTAAAGGGAAGAATAAGCATGCATTTAGATTTATCTTGTCAACTTCAAAGAGTTTGGAAATAGGAAACATAAATGCAATAAATCAGTGTTGTGTGATTCTTTGAAGTTTTAAAAGAACCACCGGTTTCCATTCTTTGAAAAAAAACCCCCCCAAACTCAAAAACCAAAGAATCATCAGTTCCAGTTATTTCAAAACCCTTTAATCTTTGGCTGGTTCTTGGACTTTTTCATTTTGTCGAAACTTGTGATTATACCTATACCAAAATTGATTGATTCATTGGTTATTTTGAGGGCTGGCAATTGAGTGTATGTCCGGGATGATAACCAGTGGGTATCTATGTCCCTAATTCAAAGACTCACCCAACACTTTGAAATAAACCATTAATTTCCCTGTTTTATACAAGCAGATTCATTATTAAAGAAGAGATGTGTCACACCATGGCCTTGCCATTGACATTAAAAAGTATCTTAATGCAAATGAAGAATTATGGAAACTCAAATATTTCACCATGCAAAAACATAATCTTCAAAAAATTCTCTAAAAGAAACCAAAATCCTTCAAGATATTGAAACTCTATAACTAATCTCAAGAAGTTTCAACACAAGCCAAAATATCATGTTTTAAAAATCCTCATATAAAAATAGACCTATTATTACCTAGGGCCCAAAATCCCTTAAGCTACTATAATCTATAATGAATCTAAACACACAATCTCCTTGCCTTAGTAGGCAAGACCAACAAATTCGTTCAATGAAATGAAGAGCACTTAGTACACCCCAGTTCAAGCACACAGAGAAGAAATAAAAATGCCAGAGGACTGAAGTTTAAAGAGTCAACCTGGACAGTATGGGCTGCATCCCAATTCCCCACAAGAGCTGCAACTGATGGACCAGGTATGTGGTGGTACTCTCCACTCCGGCAGATTTTGGTCATTGTGCCATCCACTGGAGCTGGTCCTGTCTAGGGTTTCTTTTTTCCAATTTTATGATTTAGCTGAAGGGGCGATCATCGATAAGATGATTTAGCCAGATGGCTACATACTCAATATGGAAGTTCTTAAAAACCATAATTTACTTACATTCTTGGCTACCTGCAGGAACTTCTCGTGCAAATTTTGCAATTTAAGATTTTTTTTTCCTTTGAAATCTTGTGAATTTGTGTCATTTTTTTCCTTGAAAAATCCCTTTGTATTGTAGGTCAAAATCAGGTCAAATTTTGGAATTTTTTTTTTCCCAAACAAAAAAAACACTGACCCTTTCTCAATATATGTACCAGTCTCCAAAGGGTCAAGGGTTTTCTTTTCAATTTTGTGATCTAGCCAAACTGGTGATCATCCACAAGAAGATTCAGCCAAATTTGGCTATAGACCAGGTATGGAAGTAAAAAGAAGTAAAAAATCCTTCACATTTTTGGCTACATGCTAGAACCCAATAAAGAAATCTGCGATAGATTTTTGAAAAGAAATTGTCAAAAATCTGACTACTAGAAAAGCGAAAAAACGCATTTTTAGCCACGTTGGATATAGCCAGGAAATAAAACTTGCATCACAGCCTCTGATATTAAAATACTGTTTTTTGTAGACCCTTTCCTTGCAGTTAATAGGGTGATAATCAGTGTTGTTCTACGATTTTTGTTTTTATGACCTAGGTGACAATCAACCATAGGAAGATATAGTCAAATCTGGTTATAAACCCAATATGAATTACAAATCTTTAATCAACTTTCTATGTTTATAGCTACGCACTGAAAACCAAATCTAGAAATCTGACATTATTTTATTAATTCCCCTCACTTATGAGGATTGAAACCAATGTTGTGCAGGTACATAGATTTACACATACCAGACTGGTCCTGGTATGTCTACTATCATGGAAGGGGGCTATGAATATGGTCCAGGTATGTAATTGAAATGATCAAACTAGGTATAAATTTGGTATTAAAACATAAAATGTGAGGCTGAGTATAAATCTGGTATCAATCCTTTTTTTTATAAAGTTGATAGCAATGGATATCAACCTTGGTCCTGGTATGTTTTCATGACAATTGAAAAAACTCCAAACCTTATTAAACAATGCTCCACAATGAACCAACAAAGACAAACAAGTCCAGACAATTTTGGCCAGATCAACATTTATTCAATCTACACCCACCCACAATGTGGAGCTAATGAAGATAGTTGGGGTCATGGCAGCAGCTCACAAACTGGGCAAGTATTCTTAGAGAGCATAGATCACAATTGATTTTTTGCAAAAACAACATAGACTCTTTTCAAGAGTGCACAACCCTCTCAGTTCATTCATTTTTTTTGAGGAACTTATTGATTTTCTTGAGCACCATTTGATGTTATTGTCATGAAAAACCTCCCAAAAGATCTTCAGTTGAAGCTCCAATCTCCCTCCTCATTACTAGGGTACAACACTTTGCATCCTCCACCCCTTTCTCATTATTCATCATCTGAACCTAAAGTGGCATACCCACGACCCAATCGTGCATATAGATCCAAGCTCCTAGTATGAAACGCAATATCAAGACCTTGATGAAACACTCCAAAAAACCCTAAATCCTAAGTATGAATCATAATATTATAGATGAAAGACCAGCTGGTCTGCGGGCCAGGGTATAGCATGTGTGAAGACCATCAGGTATGTTATGAGCCTGGGTATTGGCAAGACCTTATATCAGATTGGCATGGTTTTTAATACCAGGGCTCATACCAGAGTTGATACCCTGGTCTACCCCTATATACCCACACAACACTGATTGAAACCCTCCAAAATCACTTCATTTCTGAAAATGATTTTTATTTTTATTTTTGCTTTTTGGCAAAAAATTTCTTGTAAGAAAAAAGGCTGGATATAATCAATTCTCAAAAGAAATTTGATGAATTCTTTGCCAAGGCCTAGGCTACTATGTGTTACTTGCAAGTTTCGTGGGCCATGATTCCTAGGCTATTCCAGACTGTAAAGTGATTGGCCTAGGTTTCAGACAATGTTGAATGTTGGACTGGTACATACAATACGCCTGGTATCAAGGACCCTACCAAGCTGGTATTGCCACAGTACCAACTTGGTATAGGGACTAGTGTCGGGGTCTTTTTGTCCATTTACAAAGAACCTCCAATTCCAGTTCCAAAAAATAAATTGGACTTGACTTGGTTCCAGTTCCAGTTCTGATAATCAGTCAGGTTTGATACAAAGAACCTCCAATTCCAGTTATGAAAAATAAATTAGATGACTTGGTTCCGGTTTCAGTTCTGATAATAAGTCAGGTTTGAATCCCATTCTTACTGATTGAGACTGGAACAGGCAGTTAATTGCTGATTTGATCCCTCTAATTTTCTTTAAAAACTTCTTGATTCCAATTTTAGTTCCTGTTCCATATTATATATATCTACAGTATATAGATTCTTATTCTGGTTCTGAAAATCAGTCCTGGTTCAAATTTGGTTCTTAGGAGACGACAAGACTGGAATTACTGGTGGTCAAAGTGGGTACCTGCACAAAACTGGTAAGGACCTGAGGTAATAATACCTGGTATATACCTGCCCTACACCAATACCGGGCTTATGCCTTCTTCATAGGAGGCAAAATCAGTTTTGGACCCAACACTAGGAGTCTACGACCAAGTCTTAGAAGGATTCAGTGCTGAGACCAAGCTGTTATAAAAATATTAAAAAATACCATAAGCGAGACCAGGCCAGTAAGTTCAAAAGTTGATACTTGATATTGGACCAACACTAGATATTTTCCCAACAAATGCATGAGGAAGACCTTGAATGAAAGAATAGGAAAATTGATCCTATATATTTAGCCTATGATAGGCTGAATAAGTCAAGCACAAAATGATGCCTTCTCTGACATTGCATTGTAGGAAGGTGAGCATCCCCATCATCGAACATTTACCTATCATCACATAACAACTCATATTTTCCTCATTTCTTGTCTTTTTTAACAATGTTCAAGATTATGAATGTGTCAAGTGGAAGTCTACAAGACCTCTTTGAGCTCAAAAGCAACAAATTAATGTTCAAGAATACACTAAGTGTTCAGTCACCTAGCCAGGCTCCGCATTATATATATACTAGTGGGTACCCGTTAATTGTTTCAACCAATTAATAACTCTGATTGTCGCAACCCTAGCTTTGGGCTCGCGACTAAGGCAAAAGGGGTTGCAAGGGTGCAGGCCAAGAGGAAGCCCGGGAGTCACATCATAGACTCCCGGGAGTGCAAGAAAGTGTGTGGGAGTGAACCCTCACACTCCCAAGTGAACTCCCATGTTGGGAGTTGGTGAGAGTTGGAGTCCCAAAAGGACTCCTGAAAATTCAGAGACCAATTTGAGGGGTCAAATCTCAATGGCTCGTGGCGCTCTTTATATCAATGGAAAGCTCTTGAAGCGTAGATGTCTAAAATGGGCTCGCATTGCTCATTTGGACATCTGAAACGGAAGTTACGACCAAAAGAAGGACCGGGAGTCGAATTCCCGGGAGTCTGCCAGTTTTGACTCCCGACCACAAAAAGTCAAGAATCGATCCAAAATACTTGGCTGCAGACAACGTGCGACATACCGTTGGAAAGGTCTCGACGAGAGCTACAACTTTGCTTCAGACCGCACTTCGATCCGAGGTCTGCTCGCAAAGTTATGAGGCTTCAAAGTCCCGGGAGTCCCGCTGGGCGGGATTTCGGGACTCCCGCGCGGGAGTCCCGGGAGTCCCGGGAGTCCCGCTGGGCGGGATTTCGGGACTCCCGCGCGGGAGTCCCGGGAGTCCCGGGAGAGAAAAGCCATTTGGATGTGGGCCCCGTGGAGAGTCACAGAGTATACTATAAGGGGGAAGGTGGTGGCTTCCCCCAAGTCCGGGCCGTGATGAGTCTTGTGTGTCCGTGTTGCCCGTGGCTGTCCTAGCACCAAAGGTGCTCTAACTTTGCACTAACCACTTGGTGTGGGTTGTGTGCAGGCCCGTGTGAGTGAATAAGCTTGTCAATTCTTCCTAGTCCCATCCCGGAGCTCCAACACACCCCTCTACCCCTCCAAGTGTTGAGAGCTAGGGAGCGCATCTCGACTCCTCCCTCTTCCGCCGTCTTTCACTTGGACTCACATTTGAGTCCTTTAAGGAGTTGGGAGTGCGTCACTGATATTGTATGATGCAGATTAGCCAAATTTGAGAGGTGATTTTTGTCAAGGGTTGAAAGAAGCATTATATCACCTCCAAGCCTTTCTGCTTGGCAATCAGGGAAAATACTATATACACTGGCAATTTCTTTGTTCCCTTTCTCTATGCCACTCTATGTAAACTTTAACACACATCATAAATACATGCATTCAAAGTGGGATCCACAAGAAGGCATTCTTATTTATGCTTTCATTTAGCTTGATGGTGACTGCACACCAAGCCAAATGTCATGATTAAGTAGTTATTCCCATTGCCTCTGGAAATGTAGTTTTGATCACTAAGGGTTTTTAGCATATTATTATAATATTATTTACACCCAATTGTCAGGAGTTGATGAATTCAGTGGGCAATAAATGATAGCTAGTGGGATTGGAAATCTGTCCAAGGTACTTACCACAACCTTCTCTGTTGCTTCACATATCTTTTCAACTTTTGATGCCTTTGATGTTGCACAAACTCTGCACAAATAAAAATTAAATTTTCAATGAAAAAGTTACTTAAAATTCAGTATCTCCTGCACCTTAAGCCAAGAAATTTTCGAATCATGGTCCTTGATGTAGCCTTTTGATGTGATGCTGTGACAGTGAGTATGGCATGCATTGCTGCTTACACAAAAATGCAGGTTAATATGGGGGATGAGGGAGTTTTTTGTCTTTCCACTGGATTCAAAGCAATACAGAGTCATGGGTTCTTAAACTTAACTTTGTATTTGACCTATTACACTCCTTTATACTTGAAACAAATAATCACGACTTTTACATGAAGTTTGCACCAATTTTATCAAGTGTAATTGTAGACCATTTTAGAAAGCATTTTTTTTCTTTCACTGTTCACCGAGTATTTCAACCCCAAAAAAATGCTCACTCTGACAGGCATTCTATTTTTCAAAACACGCCATAGCAAAATTTCGTTTTTTTCCCCCATAATACCTGTGAAATACAGTGAGAACAATTAATAACTATAAAATCAATGCGAGTCTTTACACTCAATAAAGCCCTTGGCTGAAGGATTTACCCTGCACATTGTTCCCACAACCATAAACTATGAAAAGCTTTTTAATTTGACGAAAGCTCACCTCGGATTGATTTCGCAAATTTTATTTAGAAAATTGCGAAAAAACAAAGTGCTGGCTGGAGATTATACCAGAAAGCTCACGATCGTATTGTTGTTTCGAATTTCGTTTAGAATGGTGAAAAAAATTGGTGGACGGAGGAGGACTTCTATTACAAAGCTCGCTTGAATCGCTCTTGCATATCTTGTTAGAAACTGCCAAAAACAAATTTGCTGGCTGAAGGAATTATTATATCAGATAGCTTTCGCCCGAATTGCTATTGCAAGTGTTGTTAGAAACTGCAAAAACAAATTGGCGGCTGAAGGAATTATATTAGGATGTTCGTTCAAATTCATGTCGCAACTTTTTGGAAAAGTGCAACCAAAAATAAAAAATTACTTGCTGGAGGAATACAATCAGAAAGCTCTCGCTCGAATTGCCATGTCGCAAATCTTGATACGACTGCTAAAAAAACACAATGTGACAGTTGGAAATATCAGAAAGCTCTCGATCGAATTGCCGTTGCAACCTTCGTTTAAATTACGAAAAACAAATATTGCTGGCTGGAGGAATGATATCAGGATTCAGAAAAAAAAACCTCGCTCAAAATGCTGTCGCAAATTTAGTTAGAAATCTCGAAAACAAACTGCCGACCGGAAATATCAGAAAGCTCTTGATCAAGTTGATGTTGCGAAATTTTCGTTTAGAATTGCGAAAACAAAACATTGCTGACTGGACTCTGGAAGAATAGCACTATCAAAAAGCTCGGTCGAATTGATGTCGCAAATCTTGATACGACTGCTAAAAAAACACAATGTAACGGCTAGAAATATCAGAAAGCTCTCATTCAAATTACTGTCGCAATTGTAAAAAATCTTGACATACTTAACACGGCATCTTGCTTCCAACTCCACTATCTGTCTCTCCGTCTATTGAATACATATGTGTTTAGCAATTCAGAACACTAAATTCACAGCCTCAGAAGCTACAAAGGCTAATGACGCGCTCCCAAGTCACGGGGTGAAACCCACTTGAGGTTTCACAAAATCAAGTTGCGGAAGTTGAGACTTGGAGGCACGCTCTTGGCTTTGAACTCTAGAAAGGGGGTAGAGGGTTGAGTTGAGAGCCCAGGGATTAGACTAGGAAGAGATATTAGTTGATCAAGCTTGAATTTGCGTCAAAACAAACCACCCAAGTGGTTAGTTCACTTTCCGGGACACCTTTTGGTGTTGGGACAGGCCACGGGCACTTCGGACCACAAGACTCACCACGGCCCGGACTCGGGGGATGCCACCACCATCCCCCATATAGTATACTCTGCGACGTTGCGCTGAGGCTACATTCAAATGGCTCTTTTTCCCGGGACTCCCAAGTTGGAGTCCCGAAATCCACCCAAGTGTCCCGGTTTCGGACTCCTGGGACTTTGAGAAGTCGTAGCTCCTCGCCCTGACCTTCGATCGCAACGAGGTTTAAACCGAAGTTGTAGCCCTTGTCGAGATCTTTTCAACGACGTATTGCACTTTCAAATTGGACACCAGGAACTGGTCAATTTCTGACTTTTAGTGGTCGGGAGTCAAACTACCAGTTTAACTCCCGGCCCTTCTTTTGCTCATAACTTGGGCTACAGATGTCTAAATGGCCAATGCAAGGCCATTTTTGATATCTACGCTTCAAGAACTTTTCAATGACACCAAGAACACCCTAATGCGAGGTGTTTTGGGTCCTGTTGTTGAGCTCTAAACATTCGGGAGTCTCGGAGGACTCCCAACCCCCCAACTTTTCCAAGTGTTGGGCTTCACCCCCACACTTGGCCAAGTTAGGGTTGCGACAGCTAAGAAGTAATGTGATCACATTGCAGCAATATGAGAAGCTACAAAGGCTAAGAAGTAAAATGTGATCAAATTGCAGCAATATGAGAACACATTCCTTACTAAAAAAAACTATTGCTTGAAATTCAGAAGTGTTCATTATTGGCAGCATGGAACAACTCATGGGAAAAACATATTGCAGCAACAACATAAGGCAGTATTTTAAATTTCAGAAACCCTCAAGAAACAAAAGAAACCAAGTCCTGTCCTACCCAATTTGAGCTGGAGGCTGTTGTTGCCACTGCAAAAGGTCCCCATGGATCATCCTCATGTTTTCTATCATTATGTTAATTCCCACATTTTGATGCTTCTTCTCAATGCTTGATGGGAATTTCGCAGATCCTTCTCTGATCCTGATGCTTGTGTGCAAGTGTCATGTGAACAGATCCATCTTCTTT
The DNA here is from genome assembly GCA_963921925.1 of Sphagnum tenellum. Taxonomy (NCBI): domain Eukaryota; kingdom Viridiplantae; phylum Streptophyta; class Sphagnopsida; order Sphagnales; family Sphagnaceae; genus Sphagnum; species Sphagnum tenellum. The sequence goes on from OY998159.1 coordinate 2,437,325, forward strand.
GACTCGATGGATCTGTTCGCATGACACTTTTCTGGCAGATGTCAAAAACATCTGATGAGAAAAGCCTAACTCACTTGCTATTTTTGGGGATTCGCACGTATCCCTTTGATCCATCCCAGATGTTTTTCTTCGTTGTCCGTAGTCTATAGATTTAGGAGTGGATTGGGGGTGGTGGTGGGTCCATCAAAAATGCGCATGGATACCCAGATTTTTTCTGTGACTGAACCTGAACAACATCCGGTACTTTGGCTTTGCCATATCCAAAGAAGGACATGGGCATTGTGACAGGATGATGCACGGCGTTGGCATGCCCATAGGAAGAAGGAGAAGATGGAGCTTGCACTACACTACAAAAGGGAGCATTTCAACCAAATGAGGCATCCGCAAGTCAATCTTGGAGCCTAGTCTTGTTCTCCAGCCGTGTGAATTCCAGCCACTGCCTCATGCTGCTGCTGCTGATCTTGTTGTTGCTTGCACCACCCAGCAGCTGCTGCCATAACACTTACATCGTGGGAATGGAAGAGGAGCAGGAGGAGTAGTTGCCAAAAGTAGTTGCAAAGAGGTCACCCGTTGCTTCACCGGGCTCTCCCTTCCCACACCCTCCAAAACCTCCATCAGGGACGCAGGGACTTAGTGAATTAATATATAGGATATATATATATATGTTTGTAATGCATTCCAAATGGACATATATAGACTGTGTATGAAACATTGAGCAATGTGCACTATGAGGCCAAGTAGTTCCTTGATTTCAAAATAGTTTTACTCACTTTGAAATACCATCTTCCACATCAATGAAATCTCCTGTTGCCTTGTAGCCATCAATGATGATGTAATACAGTTATTGTTTGCCATGGCCTTCAAAGCTCTTTTTTGAGGGGCAATACTATTGGCATTAATGAAGTCACACCAACATCCAGATTGAGTGAGTACCAAATTTCAAGTTCAAAGTTATTTTCTGCTGGTTTGATCCTTGATGGGGATCGGATGGTCCTGAAAACTGGTATCACTTAATCCAAGTGCATTTTGTTCCATAAACAAGAAGAGTGTGATTTGAACAAACATATTCATTCCAAACGTCCAACTTCAAAGTCTTGTGATTGATTTGGCTAGGTAATGCTCTCAAATACTATTATCTCATTATCCTCACATAAGCCAGTGCTTGACCTTTAAATATATTGGTTTAAAATCTACCCACTCTTTATTGGGTTTCAAAAAAATTAGTGAATCATATCCCAATCCATTATCCCAATCAAAGTCTTTCTCGAAAAATGGAAAACCCCTTAATGTGTGGTTCAGACTTCAAAGTCTTGTGATTGATTTGGCTAATGCTCTTAAATACATTTTATCTCCTTATTCTCACATAATTTGCTTGACCTTAAATATAATGGTTTTAAAACTACCCATTATCTATTGGGTTTCAGAAGTTTTCGTCAAATCATATCCGAATCCATTCATTCCACTCAAAGTCTTTCTCGAAAAATGAGAAAACCCTTCATGTCGAGTTCCTACTTCAAAGTCTTGTGACTGATTTAGCTAATGCAGTTAAATATTTTTATCACATTATTTCTCACACGGGTCATGGCATGGCCCATCACTTGACTTAAATAGATTGGTTTTAAATCTACCCTCTCTATTAAGTTTGAGAAGTTAGTCAAATCATATCCCCATCTATTCATCCGAATCAAAGTCTTTCTCGAAAAATTAAAAATACTTCTCCAACAATCTAGCAATAACCAACTTATTAGACACAACTTATAAACAAAATTTATTGCCATTCACTTTTTGTTTAGTACTCTAACCTTTCCAAATTGATTTCATTGACATGAAGGAGAGTTTGTACAAAAATTTGTGCTATTCTTTATTGTGCTACATATAACTTGATACAGGTGCTTTTTCCCAGGGTTGTCTAAGTATATTTTATTCATATGTATTATGTATACAACGGCTCCATAAGGAGTCAGGACCAAAAGGGGTACTAAGTTATTGTAACTTCCAGGAATATATAACCAACCACTTGCAAACATATGCATTTATGGGCTGTGCCTGTATAGGAGAGACCACCAAACTATATACATTTCATTTGGTCCCACCATGAAGGATGGATGGTAAGTATCAGGAAACAGTTTTCTGTTGGGTTCCAGTTTTGTAGCTAACCACCATGGTTAGCTAAGTAGGTAGGGTTTTCTGTTGGGTTCCAGCTACTGTGTACCTACTAAGCAGGTTGTTAGTAGGTAGGTAGTAAGGACAGCTCATGCCTATGTATAAACCATCCACTTACCTAGCAGTCACTTATTTTCTTACCTTTATATTGGACTTATTTCTAATGCAATGGGTTGCCAATGTGAAACCAAATGTTAACCCCTATAAGCTAAGCCTTTGGGAGGTAATCTTCATTATGAAAAGAGCCTTGAACATATTTCTTCATGGATCTATGCACATATTAAGAGATACTGAAAATGCATCATTGGCTTTTAAGTTCATAGTGAAAAGAACAATAAACATCTGAAGAAGATCAAGCATTCAGAATGCACCAATCGAAAGGAGGCAGCTCTTGCCCAAGGCTATGGTAAAACTTTGAGTGCTTGCAAGAAAGAACAATGAGGCATTACCGATGCAATCAAATCACAACAAAGAACTACATCTTAGCTATCTCTTATCGTGAAGTTAGAATGAGTCAAATCCAACACTTCTAATGAATGAACACTCATGTACTTAGTGCTTTAAAAAATTTACAAAGTTAGGCAACAATTGCCCAAGTGTGTAGCCAAAAATATAAAAAGATAATTAAAGTTTTACTCTTCATATATGGTTTATAGCCAGATTTGGCTAAATCTTCCCAGGGATGATCACCACTTTGGCTAAAAGCAAAACATCTTTAAGAAAAAACACTGGTCCCCAAAGTATCAGAACGTCAGATATATCAGCAATAAACTCTCCCTTTCAAGCCATGGGGATCTCTGGAAGACTGTGCATACAATTAGTTTTCCAGAGAAGTCTTGGAGTAATAAAGGTTCCGAAAAAAACCAAAAAGCAAATTGCCGCAAGATTTAAGATAAACCCAGAATGAGAAAACAAAGGGTCCGCATGTAAACTGTGCAATACTCTTTGCATCATGCTACAAATGGGTATCACAAGCTGGCAATTTGGCATGTAAACTGTGCAATACTATTTGCATCATGCTACAAATGGGTATCACCAGCGGGGAATTTGGGAATGCCATATTTGCAGGTACACCAGCACTTGTGTTTACAGTTAGTGTGATGCTATTTCCTTTTGTCTGGTGATGCTATTGCCTGTGTCTAGTGAAGGTAAACTTGCTCAGCTTTTTATAAAAGATACCCAGTACCTGTATGTGCAGATTGTGTTTCTGAAGCAATAGGCCAGAAAACAAAGCTTTTTGAAGATCCAAACTGTTTTGGTTCAGGGACCTTCAGGTGATCAGAGAAAGATTATAGCACAGAGATCTAGTGCCCAGAAAGCCTGATCCTCAGAGTTTTCCTGTGGGATGACTTTCATAGTACAGGGCCGGATTGAACACATGTTTGTGGAATAACAAATTAATTTTGAAGATTTCATGTTGAAAAATAGAATATTCCTGAACCTTTCAAAAGAGTCTTTATTTTCCCTCAAAAAATTTGGACTCTAAGGGAGCAAAAAAGAATTTTCGAAAATTTCAACATTTTTACAAATAATATAATCAGTGACAACGCTGCCAAGGTACTGGTATATTAGTGTCACCATATATGCCTGGTTGCCTGCTCTTTTTCACTTGCTTCTGCACAAGAGAGCTGTGTCTTGTAACTGTGTATAGCCCTCTTTGGTTAGCAAGTGGGCCCACTTTAGCAGCATGTAAAAAAGCCTCGCTCTCTGTTCACACTAATAGAACTGCCCGATGACAAAGTAATTAGAGCAGTGAAATGTTTCCTTTTTCCTGAGATTTTTAACCAATCACCACTTTTGTTCATGCTTTGTTCACTGGGGGGCCGTTTAGCGTCTCACAATACTTGACTCCAATTTTGAGGTACATTCAATGTTCACCATGTGTTGCAGTGTCTCCACTCACAACCCTCATTTGGGCCTCTATGAATTCGCCCAAATCGGGGGTTATATTCCCCTACATAGATAATTCCCCCTCATGAACATGAAAAACTGAACACTACAAACTGAGAGACTATAAAATCTGGACTAATCATGATTGCTAGCCAAGAACAACAGTTCATTCCTTTTACTGGCGCTCTTGGAGGGCAGTGTATTCCAGGCACATTGTATAGTCCAAAACTGAGTTTCACACTATATAACAATTGTTCTTGGTTCAAAAAATTTAAGCTATCCTTAAAACAATCTTTGCTTGGCCGACTCTGGTTCTTATTGTACTCACTCATCCTCCCTTTTGAGCTATCAGTAACTTCTATAAAAAGCGAGAATTATCCTCAAAACTAAGGATGAACTCCCAAAAGTCATCATCATAGCTTATATACAGGTCATTTTACTTATGTGTGAAGATCCTCTATGCTATGAACATGAGTTCCTTTTTATCATCTTCATGGAACATTTCCCTATTTAATAAGTATTGCTATAAGGGGGCAGAGCTAGTTTTCATTTGCTCCCCCCATTTTGCCTTGGGTGAACTAGCACTCATGTTGGTACTGTGGTAAAATCACAAAATTCATTTAATTTATTTCTAAATATTACAAATATGCCACACCTTGACTAAATGAGGGTCTCTTTTTTATCTGGCATCTTTTGGGCTTCATATGGCCCCTAAGAGGCCTCATTCAAAAATGTAAAGGTACCACCATGGGTGCTGGTTCTCCCAAGCCGCCCCCATTTTGAGGTATGTTCACCATGTGTTACTTTGAACCCTGAGATTATTTTTCTTGAGTGAAATGTTAATATTTGGACTAATTTGGACACCCACTCCTCATGCTTTCCATTAGCCCACTTGAAAAACTATGACAAACAGGCTCAACATAGAGAGAGGAGGGCCAATTTTTTTTCTTTTGGGTTGGGGGGAGAAATATATATATATATATATATATTCTGTTTCCAAGGGATTTCCCAAGCTCCCAACATGTTCCCCAATATGTTCTCACACTTTTATCCCATATACTTTGCCCAAAGTTCTTCTCTTTCTCATCCAAGGGGAAGGCACTCCAGCCTCCAATAGAAACTTCTAGTTTGGGGAGCCTCCAAAGTATAGTGTCTTTGTGATGGGCCAATCAAAATGGTTCATTGCAACCCAAAAAAAGAAAAAAGAACATGGGCAGTACCCCCCCCCCCCATCTAATGAATTGAAACTTGAATAAGTGCCCCCAGTTTATAATAGGGTATTAGTCCAGGTTGAAAATGGTGACAAACTGTTGTGGAAATAGAAATTTCATGTAGCCAATGAGAAGGCTTTGGGCAGTTTAGTTTTTTTGCTTTCAGGTTTTGCAAGAGGAGGGGGGCAGGGGTTAACTTGTAAAGGCGGTGGAAGCTGCCTAGGGTGGAGACTGGTGGGGGCTCAAGACTGGGAAGGAAAGCATGACAAACATGTTTCTATTTTGAGGGAGGGAAGTGTATTTAGGCTTCTATGTTGGGGAGTTCCCCATATTCCAAAAATATGGTGATGGGCCAATCAAATGGCTCCTTCTAAGAGAATTATTTATAAAAAAAATTTAAACTACTGTGGGTGCACGCGCTCACTAATTTAAGAGAACCATTTTTTTTAGTAACATAATAAGTTGGAAACCTCTCCTATTAATTAGATGCGGTGCCTCCCAAGTTCAATTTCAGATGTTGTGGGGTTTTTGATTTTTACCATGGTACCAGTGTATGTGCTAGTTTACTCAAATCTGTTTACAATAAACTCCAATGAGTTCTACTTTCTCAAAATGAGTAGGTTACGAAGAATTTTCAATGAGGTGACAGAGAGTACACGGCAAACACAGAGGATATTTAGTTCAAGGAGTACGAACTGTACTATAGTGACAAGTAGCGTCTCCAATTTAGGGTTGATGCACCTGAAGCTGTTTCCTTGTAATTAGCAATTTTTCAACCAAAAAGAAACCCTGCAATTTCCTTGGTCCCGCATTGAAATGGTTAGATCCAGGCTAAAATTTCGTTCCCAAGAGCCCAGTCTTAAAATTTTTGGTCTCTAGAACTTGGCTAGTGTATTTTTTAAGAAATACCCATACAACATGTGGTTACCAACGAGGGCAGAGAGTGGTGAATTTCCCATGCTCCATCATCACAATTTTCTAAACCCCTTGCATACAAGGTTAGCTGGAGTATTAGAAAGATATTCTAATTGTGTGTGTGTGTGTGTGTGTTTGGGTGGTATGTATGTATGTTTCTGCATATATGTATATATTGACACATTCAAAAGATTTTTGTCAAAAAAAGGTGACCCTCATTCACCAGATTTTACAACAGGTTCCAGCAAGTAGTAAAAATATAAAAGGATTCTTAAATTTGATTTTACTTTCAGATCTGATTTATAGCCAGATTTGGCTAATTCTTATTGTTGATGATGGCCAGTTGGTAATCGCTTATAATCCCTACTTCCTTGCCTATGATACCCAATCGGCCAGGTAGGGAACAGGGGAGCAGGAGTGTGTACAGGGCAAGTGACAAACTTATCAGTTTATTCGTTCACAACTGAACCAGAACTGAGTCATAAAAGGTTTCCAATGGACGGTGCATTGGTAGATGGCAGGAGAACACAATCCCATCCACACACATCTTAATCAACATCTTTAACCTTCTTTATCTTTAAATACATGCAATTGAGGTATGGCTTGGATAGCGATTGGCCAATCATTGGAATTTGGCTTGTCTTAGGACAAGACGGATTGAAGGACCATGGGGGGGGAGCTATGGAAATTTACAACTCAAGATAAGATTCAATTCATTAAATGTGTTGGTTCAATTATATGTATGACACTAAGATGACTGAAAGCCTCTTTTCACATGGTAAGGGTTATGCAATATTAGTTATTAGTCATTCCTGGGCTTTACACTTACCCATTAAAGGGATTCATGGCTATTGAAGAGCCTATCTAATCAATTCAAGGCTTGTGTTTATTGACAATAAGTGCTGAAGGTGATTTGATTGATATCAAGGGTAGGAATCATCAGCCTTTTTTAAAAACAAAAACAAAAAAATATCGTCCTATGGTTGAACTTATTTGAGAGTTTCTTTCTTTTGTCATTAGTGTCTGTTTTTTTCTATTAAGAGGCCTCAGTAAATATTCATCACATTGAAGCTTCATAGCTGGTCATCCATTTTATTAATGTTGCTTTTCATCCTAAGGGGCTTTTATTTGTCATATGTAGCATTGGCTTGGCTGCTTCAAACATAGCTGTTGTCTATCATTATGAGTGATAGGACGATAATGAACTCCTTTGGAATGTTGTAACAAGTATGAGTCCTTTTGACACACTAGGTGGTAGCAGTGATGCTCCTTTACTTCTTTGATATCGCCCATTTTGTAGTTTGTAGGAAATGTCAAGAAAGAGCAAAAATATGTTGTGACAATTGTCAGATTCTATCTATGAACTATGAGCAGAACTAATGAGTGTGGGCAATGAAATGTCAATTGTGTTAAAAGGATTTGATGACAAGAATATTGCTTAACGATGCATGTCCTTAACATGTGCATGAGAAATTGAAGTGATTATGAGAGATTAATTGTAAGTTACCATAGTATCTTGACAGCTTCAGCACACAGTTATATTATTTTTGGAAATGCTGAAATTTCTTTCTATTATTTTTGTCAGAGAACAAATTTTTGTGAAGGAAATTGAAGAATCTTTTGAAATATTCTATATTTGAAGTGGAATCTTCAAAATTAATTAATCTTTGGGTGGACCTGTGCTGAAGCTACCCCTTTCTATGATATATGACATCATAAAACCGATGCTTGGCAAGTGGTGAGTATTCTTGGAAGTGCCAAATGCCTTGGTTATCTTGTTCGATTTGCCTTTCAGGGTTGGGTGTGTGCAACAACTAAACCGATTGTCCTTTGTGTTTTATCAATGAACACAGCATGCAATTTCAGTGCATTTTGTTTTGTAATGTCTAGTTCATAGATGTATGCCTGAAACAAAATCACAAGCTTTTCACTGCAATCAAAATCCAGAGATGATAACTAGAAGAGGGATCCGAAGGGCAAAGATAACATAAACAACTCCCTTTTTATTTCTATGTATAATTTGAGGGATCTCCCCCAGCAAAAGAACCCTAGGGTGTTATGCCAAAGGAGCTCCCCCAATTTTATATGTTCCCATGTTCTCATGGAAATATTTCTTTTCTACCAAATGAGAAAAAAGTGAGGAAATAAAAAGAGAGTTGTTTAAGTAAGGGGAGGTTCATGTGTTCTCCTGAGGTTTGGGAACACCCTCAGGCTCAGACCCTCAAGTGCCCCTCCCTTAGGAAAACGCACTTGTACAAGAACCTCCCCTACAACTTAAGCCACCCTGCTCCCCAAAAATATCACTAACAAGAAAAACCACCCACAATTGAAAACAAGGAAAAACTAACAAAATGAAATACCTCTATAACCTTGGAACAAACTTTGGATTTCAAGATTTTTCTCCAAAGGGTACTATTTAGGGTACCGTTTGGAAGCTCAAATATCTTAGAAAGAACTTCTTACAATTGACAAAAACAACAACAAAGAAAGTGACATCGAAATGTGTGTGTTTGGCCCCACATGTTCTCTGGTGACTGGGTGCAAACCAGCCCGGCCGTGATGACCTACAACTCACAGAAAAGAAGCAAAACCAATCACAAGTCACAAATTGTACAAGATTTTTCACACCCTTTTAGGGGAATCTCTGTCAATTCTAAAACAGCAGAGATGGGATTTGGGATTGAACAGTCTAAGGTTATTAAGTAGAGGTAAGAGCCAAATCCTTTGCTGGGGAAGATGCTAAACACTCCGCACCCCTGGCCCCCCCTGCCTCAACTTTGCTCTATTTCCCAAACACTCTTTTAGCCGCTTACAATTCTCCAGATTTTATCCACAACTCAACTCCCAACAACGTGTTCCAATTTGTCAATCATCCTGTCATATGTGAGCAGGAGGTACTTCCCTGGAAGTTGAGCACATCACGTTTGTGAAACTTTGCTAAGATGCGCTACCAAAAGATATACCTTACCCCAAGATCAGTTTCATCATTAAACAATGCTTTAAAAATTTTGAAATGATGTTTTGTGAAAATATGAAGCTAAAGTGTGGAAAACCTGTTGAAAAAATCTTGAAAATTTATTGTAAGCTACGATTTGAATAATTTCATACTCATAACATGCTAGACTATTAGTAACTAGACTGTTGTAGATCATAAAAGAATAATAATTTGAAAAATGTCAAAACTGAGATGATTATTTCTAAATTTTAATTGTACACATACTGTATGCTAGGATGTACACATCACTATACACATACTGTATGTCAAAACTGAAATGATTATTTGAAAATTTTAAATGTAGACATTATAGTATGTGTAGGATAGTGCCCTAGAATGTGGGCATTCCCAAAACATGGTTCCTCCTAGGAGGCTCCTAGGAGGGGGCAATAGCCGAGTCTGGCCCTACATTTTGGGATTTCCTCCACCCACAAGCTGTACCCATGGTAAAGCACAAGATGAACATAATGATAACTTAAACATAGATAGATTATGAGGCATAAGAGAGGATGGTGTTTATGCTTACTCCATAAGGGATCTTACACCTATAAATCTATTAGTAGGTGTAAGATCTTACATGCTTAAGATCACTCCCACTCTTAAGGATTAGGTGTAATATCTGTCCTTTTTTCTAGGAAGCATATTCACAAAATTTTGAAAATGATTTTCCCAAAAATAAAATTTAAATCTTTAGAAGCAAACCTTCTTTTCCATTTTGAAAAAAATCATCATTTGGTAAAATTTCACCAAACGAATAACACCAAGTTGTATATTGTAAGTTGGCATTTGGGCACATGAGATTGGTTGCCATATGCATATGGAAAATTAGGATACTAAAGATATCGTAAATACATGTTTTGTACATTGCAAAGCTTCTTTTGGTCACAACCAGTGTTGGGCTGTTCTTAACTTTTATTAAGAACCTCCAGTTCCAGTTCCAAAGCATACAGTAGAACAGTTCTAGTTCTGATTCCACACCACAACGGAACCTAGAATTCAGTTCTGGGTCCAGTTCTTCAAAACAAAAAAAGATGGGTTCTGAAAATCAGACCCAATTTCAGAGTGATTTTCACGAACCAAAATCAGAATAAACAGTTCCTAACTGTGTACTTGACCCCAACGCCGGTCACAGCCTTCAGACATCTCCAACCAATAAGGTCTTTTGGAAGACCAACATTTGTAGCAATGTGATACTGTACTTGAAAATAATTAAAATGGTAGGCATCAAATCATGAGTAGCTTTGATTGAAATGATAAAAAGTAATGCCAATTTTGAAATTTATGTTGGTATTATGTCTATTAAATGTGTTAATATACATGCAATTTTCATTGGATATAATCAAATACTTATATAATATTATTTGTTAATGATTCAAATTTCATACAATCTAGATATTCAATCATATGAACATCTGATTGGAAGAAACTTTTCATGGATTATTTTTAATTTCACAATGGAAGGCAATAATATTTGTTGTCCTCAGTTTCACGAAACCATAGAGGGGGAATCTCAAATTTCTCCTCCACCCCCTTCAGATTATTTGAGTTTTTTCTTGCTTCTTATGTTTTGCCCACATCAAAATGTTCACTTGGAGTCCTTTATGTACTTAAAGGGGACTTAGGGGATTATACAAGGCCTATCTAAAGGGTTAGGTAGAGATTCCTTAAGTTAAGGGATACCCAAAGATTACATAAAAGACTTCTTAAAGCCTACTCAATGACCATCTAGGGAAACACTAAAGGGGTTTAGTTAGGTTATGGGATATTTAAGGACTACTTATAGTCCATTCAAACCTATAGGTAAGGGAATGGCATTAAAGGCCCAAAGTTAAGGCAATGTTATGGCTACAACCCTTTTTACAACATAGATATTATAAAGTAATAAACCTAGACCTAGGCTCATCATAGTTAGGCAATTGTTGTCCACACATGGTTGCCTTTTCATTAGTAGGTAGGTAAGGTAACCATTGAAATCTAAACTACATTTAGGTTGTTTAGTTTTAAGTTAAAATCACCATCTCCATTTCTACTCTCATATGTCCTCTCCTCTCCTTTCATTCCTTCATTGACTCCTTTGGTTTTTGTTCTTCTCTTCTCACCTTTTTAATTTGTAACTTTCTTTCTATTTTCAATTTTGTTGCATTTTTTTGTGTTGTTTTTCACATGTTTTCACGTTTTGTAATCACAATGCAATTGTTTCCAATTTTTCTTGTTATTGTTTTGTTCTAATTTAAAAGATGACAAAATGATGACTAACTTCATGGAAACATTTTGGGAGTTTGATCGTAGATTGGTGTTTGAAACCATGATAAATGTTGTTGTACATCAATATCAAATTTCATGTAGCTTCAAACTATAGATGAATAATGAAAAAGGTGACTAAGTGAAAGCTCAAAATATGACATGGTATTCGCACTTCTTAATGACACTAAGTATGAAAACAAAAGGTGGGTAAATTTTTTCCAAATGATTGAAAAGGTGGTTTTGTAATTAATATAAAATTTGAAACTTTTAATAGAAATAGTAGAAAAACATGTTTTTTCAAATTGTCTTTTGTCAATTAAAATAGTTGAAAAAATGTCATTGTCAACTAAAATAGTTGAAATTTTAATTGACAATGACATTTTTTTTACTATTTTAGTCAAAATAAACAATATATATATAGATGTGTGATTTGTGTTGCATGTTCCCTATACAAATCCTCTCGTGGAATAGATTACTTACAATGCAGTGAAATGTTTGTGATTGGGAAATTTTTTATGAAGATGGTCTTACAAAAATTTGCCTTTGTTGTGAACATTGTTTTCAAAAGTCAAAAACAAAATGACAACAAGGCAAAAACCTAGTTCAAGTCATGGTAGGATTCAAAAACATATGTGGTCTACCATTAATCTATGGTGCAATTGATTACACTAAAATTCACATTCAAAAACTCTAAGCTATATGTGCAACCAATTTCTTTCCTACAAGTCAAAAGGTCACAATATGCAATTACAAGTTGTTGTCAACCATGAGAATATTTTCAAAATGTGTTTGTAGGTATGTTGGGATCCATAAATGATTTAAGGACTATATAACTATCTAACCCTTACGAAAGGCCAACTCATAAGATAGAATTCAACCTTAGATCCTAGGCCATAAAGGTTATCCTCTACTACCTTAGTTCATGATCCCCCATAAACAAAATCTTAATGTGAAGCATACCATTTTGGAATTTTTTTCAACAAACACCTTTCTAAAAGTAGGTGTGATGTTGAAAATGCATTTGGGATTTTGAAAAAGAAGTTCAAAAAACTATTGTTGACAAACAACCTTTTAATCAACTTCATACTTGAAATTGTTATTTGTCGTTGTATGCTTTACAATCTAATCCTTGATGGGAGGGATGTTGATGTGGATGCCTTGATGTTTCAATTGGAGGTGGAAAATTAGTAAACAAAAATTATGGAACCATAATTTCTTTTAAAAGGTAGTGGAATTTCAAGACATAACCAAAGACTTTTCCTTGAAGCAAATCTAGAAAATAGTAAATCACTTATCAAATGAACATGCAATTGAATTGAAACATTTTTTGGACTTTCACAAGTTCAATTCTCAAATGTTGTATGACTACAATTAAGAATTGCATCAATGGAGTTGTTGTGTGAGTTGTTAGATTGAAAGTGTGATCTTCACATGTATGGAATTGAACTTCTACTAATGTATGAATTGAATTACTAAAATAAAAAGAAAAGAACCTCATGTGTATGAACTGAAATGTTGTTACTAATGCATGAATTGGGCATGCATGTTCCCTATACAAGTACCCTAACAAATACTACTATTATTATATGAATTATTTTATTGAAATTGGATTTGTTGTTGTATTTTGAATCTAATTGTCACTCTACAGTTATGTTTTGACTATTCAACAATTGGTTGATATGGTTATTCATTAGACAAATAATCAAATAGGTTTATTGGTAATGGTAACAAATTTTGGTCTTGATGAATGCATGGCACATTGCTATGATGCGGTTCGATAGCATGCTTACCATATTCTTGGTCATTTTATGAACCTTCATATCCCTTTCCTTCAAGTAATGTAAATGTTCCTTGAAGTTTAATTGTTTACCCTTGTCAATGTCAAGCTAAATTGAATTGATGTTGTCCATCACATCCATAAGAACTTTGATGTTCTTGTATGTGGCCTCAATGACAAGCTTGAAGATTGATGACCATTTCCTTTTCCTTCCTATGTTCCTTGGAGCTATTATTGATTGTTTATTTCCTTTGACATGTGTTGTAAAATCCAAATCACCAAGATTGATGATTGTTAGGCATTGTGATGGATTTGGTTTGAGCAATTGTGAAGATTTATCAAGTTGATCACATTATCAATTGGATTGAATGTCAAATTTGTAACTTGGTTGAATTGTTGGGCTCCTCTAAAACAAAATCATCTCCACACAATTATTGCATCAATGAACAAGGTGCAAGGAAATGTTCTTATTATTATCTCTTGGCTAGTTGTAAATTCCATCTCTAAGAGCTTGTAGGTCTTTCAAATGTAATGGAACATTCATATTTCTTTTTCCTTGAAAGGATTCGACAACATTGGAACAATCTTCATTGAATTGTTATTGTAGGTGAAGTTTGTCCCATTCTTGTGAGCATTTCTACATATGTAATAATGTTCATAATGAAGTTCACAATGATGGAGTTAGTCTTACATAGATGTTCATGGCATGGAGGACTTGTAGATATTTTCATAGCAATGGAGGTTTTGTGAAGATGTGCATGTTCATAAAAATGGGTGTGACAATGGAAGTATTGCTTAAATGTGTGTGGCAATGGAAGTATCACATAAATGCATGTGAAAATTGAAGTTTCACACATATATTCACATTGATGGAAGTTTCACTAAAATGTGGCACTAAAGTTTTAACACTTGACAATAGTTTACTACATTGAATTATTGGATTATAACTTGACAACTATGTTAAAACCTTTAATCTACAACATTGAAAGATTTTTAATTCAAGTTCATTAGCCTAAACACCTCTACTAATTATAAAAAATAGTGTTAGTATTAAGTGGCCACATCAATAGACATGTCATTTACTTGTCACTAAATGTGCCCAAATTTGAACATTGTTAATTATTTGTAGGCTTATTGATTGTGTTACTATCAAGTATGAATATATCTATAAGAGGTTACTGAAAACCTAGGTAGGAATCCAAGGAAACACTTAAAGACCTAACTAGGTGATGGGATATTTAAAGGCTACTGAAGAGGCTACATAAGGCTTGCCTAAGGGGCTACCTAGGATTACCCAAAGCCTATAGAAAGGGCTATATAAGGCTTACCTACAGGGTGAGGTAAGGACTACTTAAAAAGTCACTTAGGGGCCTACCTAGGTTATGGGATAACTAAAGCCTACTTAAGGGACTAGATAGAACCTACATAAAAAACTAAGTAGGGATTTTTTAGGTTAAGGGATACCTAAAAGGTATTGAACAAATAATTTATAGTTCGTTCATATTAATGCAAACAAAGGTTACATAAGGCCTACATAAAGGGTTACTTAAAATTAATTCATATCCCCTATGTAAACCTATGTAGCTCCTTAAATAAACATTCAAATAGCCTTTAAATATCCCCTAATTTATGAAATTCCCTAGGTAGCTTTTATGTAACACCTTAAATAGGCCCCTATGTAACCCCTTACATAGGTTTTATATTCACACGAATAGAAGCACATTACATTTCCAAATACCATAGTACCTTGGCCATTTCAACACATGTATGTTGAATAATTAATTAATTTTGAAATTTCCACTTCAACAAATGGAGTATTCCTAAATATTCACTATTATCCTTCACAATATTTTTTGATTTGGAAGAAATAAATTTTGAAAATAATATAATTAGTGTCAAATTGGCCAAGATACTAGGGTATTGATCCAAATTTATGAGACAGTATAATGAAGCATATTATTTATGTACTTTGGCCATGTAAGATTTCATGTGGGTTTTTTATCCAATGCCATTTGCTTGGGCTGTTGCCTCAAACTACCCTACTGTAAACCCAAAGCAAGAGCACAAGGCATTATGAACCAATGAACAATTAAAAAATTTCAAATGAACATCGCCCAATACTAAAGTGAAAATGGCTCCCTTAGGTCCATTTGTGTGAGCCCCCAAAAACACAAACTCCTGAGTCCCACTGGACTGGAAATATGGTTTGAGGATTAATTGTTGGCCTGGAAATTTTTGAAAAATTGGAGGTCTATTGCAGAGTTGGAACCTGCATCCTTGACCAGAAAGTAAGTGTTCAGTGTTTTTTTGGTGGGTAATTTGACTAGTTGACAAAGCAGAAAGTAATAGTAGACAAGTGGTCTCTGCTGCCCTATGGACACTGACATTTATCCTCTGAAGTTGTGGAGTAAACTTATGACTCGATTGAAGAAGAAAACAAAAAAAGAATGCAAGAGTTGGACACCAAATTGTTTTTAGACAACTTTTTCAAATAGAAAGCAGAACCTAGCAAACCTAGCAACTGTAAAAGCCACCAGAGTTTGACAGCAAAACCCAGTGTTGTTCTTCTTCCAAGAAGGAGTACCCACTGTCCAGCCAGTAAGCTTGAGCGACTATCACATGTTTCACCAGGACGTTCAAGTGGGTGCAGCTGTATTACTTATGAATCCTCGGGTTCAGAACCCCCAAAGAGCTGGTCCCCACCAGAATGGGTAATTTACATGAAATATTAATTGTCTGACTTATGCACGTTGCAACTTTTCCAGAATTATAATATGTTCACCCACAAGCACTCAAATTCACTGGCCTGTACAATATACGCCTATACTCCCACCCCCTGTCATTAACCCAAGTCAAAAATAGTCGCAAATAGTTTGATAAATACAAATTTCTAATAGTCAATGAGATTGCTGAACAGGCACTTGGAAAGGTTAATAATATTTGTGACAATATTTTTTGGTTCCTTGCCTTAGGAGAGGATGAAGCAAGGAGTCACCTCACTGTTGCCTTAGAGTAGTGAATGGTATTTGATTGGTAAAAGCAGCGGCTTCATTACTGGCGAGGGTGAATGAGCACCCACACTGGTACCTTCACTTTTGTTTTAGTGGGGTCTCTTCATGGTCATATTAAATCCAAAAATTGTTAGATTTGGACTCTGCCACCCTGATTTAGTCTGATCGTGGCATATCTGCAATATATAAAATCAATTTAAATGGATTTTGAGGTTTTTACCATGGAACTGGTGTGGGTGCTGGTTCACCCAAGGCCTTCATCGCTACTGTCTTAATGTAATGATTGATATTTGATGGAGCTTCTTTTTTTCCTAATCCTCCTTCAGTCCTCTTCCTCAAATGTCTCTACTTGTGTCATTTTGTTTAAGCACACTTCAATTTGGTGCTTCTATTGAGAACTGCTCATAGTTACAGAAAATTTGGTGATGGGCCAATCAAAGATTTTGATCACAAAAGAAAAAGGAATTAACTTTGGGGTTCCCACAACTAATTAATATGTCACAACATACTATAATAATATTTTGGATGAAGTCTCTAGCAATTAAATAGTGCGGAACACAGTTTGGGCCTGTAAATATGGTCTGTCAGGAGACAATGTCCTCCAAGACCGCAAGTTAAATAAAAAGGCTCTTTTCTATTGGCCAGCTATAATGATTGGCCCAGGTCATTACTTTTATATGTTTATGGGTGGGGATGGCACAGATGATTAAGAAGAGTGTATGTTGGATGTGGTAAAGTCTACTAGGGGCCCAAATAGGGGGTGTGGTGTGGCTGGAGATATTTTATAAGGAGTTTTACAATTTAACCAGCCAAATTTCCTAAGCGCAATCTTCTGACACGAGGATGGCCTAACATGGTTCTCCTGCGTGGGAATAATTCAGTTTCCATTTTACCTTCTGTAATGTTTGTATTTCCTGTTGAGGAGAAGGATTACAGCGTCTGCACACCAAAAGTGCAGCATGTGATGCATCCACATCCCCAAGTTTGTAAGGGGTATTTAACATCCTGCCATCCACATCCTTTCCTACGGGATATGTTACACCAGATCTTAAAAGTCTCATAATCAACATCCCAAATGAGCAAAACCACAAGTTGTTTTCAGAGAATCTGGTCAATGTTCAAGAAAGGGTTGGAACCAATTTTCTTTTTTGGGGCTAAAAATCCCAAATGAGCAAAACAAGTAATTGTTTTCAGAGAATCTGGACAATGTCAAGAACGGGTTGGAACCAGCATTTTCTTTTTTGTGGCTAAAAATCACCAAAAGGTTACCTTGCTCTATGTAAACCTTATTTTCAAACTTTTTTAAAGAAAAATTCACCAATACCTAGGGTTTCAAACAATGATGTAGTGACATCGCCCCTTGAGTCACTATCGCCACTCCAGCTCTCTTCACCCAAGAGCTTTTTCTCTCCTATCCTCTTCATTCATTTCATTTCGTAGCCATTTTGTGTAGGGGGTTTAGTAGTTTTGTAGGCGAATAATTATGGAATGGATGTTGCTATGTACTTGTAGAATTGTAGAAGTTTGCATTGTGCAATCGGATTTTCTAAGATGTTTGCTGTTTGAGTTGTATGATTTGGAAATTGGATTTGTGCTTGAACCTTCAAGTTGAGTTTTGAACTTGGGTGATACCATGGTGCTTTGATTGTGGAGGCTATTAGTTTGGTGAACTAATCCTTTTTGAAAATATTTGAGGCTACATTGATTCCAAGAGCTTGTGTTGGAGGTGGTCATTGGTGGTTTGGGATTCATAATTGGGAGGTAGTAATGTACAAATGACAATCAAGATTTCAAATCAATAGGTTTATTTTATTTTCTTTCACTTAGACATGCACACATTGCATGATGTTGCATGTATTCTTGTCTTTATGTTTTGTAAAAAAATTTAAACATGTGTTCATTATTGTGTGTGCATCATACATCGTGCAAATGTAAGTTCTTGTCAATAGGTTTTTTAAATTTGGGTATGGAAAAAAACACTACACAATGTTGTGAGTCATACCGACACAACCATGTGCGGTAGTCTCGATTTTTTAAGAGTTACATCAGGGTTATTTGAGTGCGGTAGAGTTATTAAGGGCTTTTAGCAACTTCACAAGGAGTGATGCATGTGCTTGGTGTGAAGGGGGTTTTGTTTTTTGGAATGCGTTATTGGTGGGTAAAGAGGTAGGTCAGTTCTTTTCTTCAACAGAGGCTAATAGCCATAGTTTTAGAAACCTTGTGGCATAATTAGGGGTGACAAATCTCTAGAGGGTTGGGGGTAGAAGTAGGCGTCAAAACTTGCAA
Source organism: Sphagnum tenellum (assembly GCA_963921925.1). Taxonomy (NCBI): domain Eukaryota; kingdom Viridiplantae; phylum Streptophyta; class Sphagnopsida; order Sphagnales; family Sphagnaceae; genus Sphagnum; species Sphagnum tenellum. Next base: position 2,455,817 of record OY998159.1, read on the forward strand.
TGTTCAACACTACATTGGTCTTGTTACGGTATTTAGGAAGTAGCAAGCATATTAGAAATTCTTGAAGCAGTCAAAGGGATGTCGATGAAAGGGTTAATAGAAGTAGTGCAATCTTCAAGTCGTTGAACATGAGGATAACTCGAGACAATTCAACAATTAAATAAATAATATGATAGTGTGCCAACGGCAATAGGAATCTGATGATAACTGGAAACTTTATTTATATTAAGGACGAGCTCAGCAAAAAGCTGCAAGTACATGTGAAATCAGGAGATGTGCCTTAGTGATAGTTCACAACTACAAGAAGTCGAGTATGCGTCGGATGGTGCGAACTAAGTAGTCCGCCTTGCTGTTAGGAGGGAGGCGACGAATCGGACCGCGCAACCAACGATAGTGTCCAACGCCGGCAACTGAAGACCAAGCGAAGATGGAGGTGTCTTCGATTTCATAACAACATTCACAAATGGTTTCAGGTTCGTCACCGGAAGCAGGATCGACTTGTAGCAAGATCACCAGGGTGCGAGAGTTTGGCAAAATGCGGTAATACCAAGCTCGAGGAGGTTCAACTTCGAGACGAGCGCGCACCTCTCAAGGTTCGAGTTCTTCGTCACGGGGATGCTGTGTTAGAGTCAAATCTAAAGACGATTCCGAAGGCGGTTCCTCGTTCACTTGTGCGGCTTGGGGCCCGTAGGAGGTAACTATGCGCGACGCCATGCTTGCAAGGAAGAGAGGAAAGATCTTCAACAAAAAAATAAATAAATAAAATCAAATTGCAATGAAAGTGGAGGGGATTTGTGACATCAAGTCATGTGTTCGTAATTTATACGCAAGGAAAAGAAGGGAGTGGGTAAAGAATGGCCTAGGACCATGGTAAAGTAAAACCTTTATGTCAAAGGATAAAAAAATGAAGGTTTAGGTAAGTTTGCTTGGGGGGGAGTGGGAGTAGGTGCAAAGGGATCTTCTCCTTCTCCTTCCATTGACCACCGAGCAAAGGGATCTTCTCCTTCTCCTTCCATTGGCCACCAAGCCAAAAACCTTCCATTGGCCACCAAGCCAAGAACTTTCCATTGGCCACGAAGCCAAGAACCTTCCATTGGCCACCAAGCCAAGAACCTTCCATTGGCCACCAAGCCAAGAACCTTCACCTCTCTTTAAAAGGCGGATTTGGGTCATGGGAGCTCTCTTCTTCTTCTCCCTCGGAAAAACAAATTAGATCGAACCTTGAAAGTGTTTGTTTCGACAAGGTTTTAGAGGAGGAAATGAAGGATCAGCTTTGGAGTTGAAGAGAGGGAGGAGAATAGGGTGGAGATTTGGTGAGAGTTTGTAAGTAAGGGAGGTGAATAAGGATAGATTTGAAGGTTAGGATTTAGAGAAACTTCACAAAACCCTCTTGGGTTTAGTGGTGTAACTCCTTGTTGTTTCAGCTGCAAAGCCCAAAATTTCGTAGGTAGATGCGCCTTGTTGTTAGCTTTCCAAAAAATTATAGCAAGTTGAATTTGGACAATCTGGGTGGGAGAAACAATTCTCCAAGTGAGTCGTGGTCTGCAGTCTGGTTGGATCAACTACTCCCTCAAAATCCTCTCAGGTTTTATAGCATAGTTTCCTAATTATTTAGCTCCAGATCTTGAAACTTGGTAAGAAGGTGCGTTTACTAGTTAGCTTTCCAGAGAGCTACAGCAAGCCAAATTTGAACAATCTGGGAGTGAGAAACAATTCTTTAAATGATTGCTGGTTGTAGCCATGTTGAAGGAAGTGTTGAGTTCACAAAAGTTTGTTTAAAGAGCTGGTTGTTGAATTTAAGGTTCTAGGATCAGGGGATTGTGGGGATCAAAAAATAATAATAATAATAATAATAAAATAAAAAAATAAAATAAAATATATGGCCATCAATGTTAAGTTATGAAAGATGCATAGGTGGTAGAGAAATTTGAACTTCAACTACAAACGCAATCTAGTATCTAGAAGTACGCTCGCTTCGTCTTTCACCGGTAGCATTTATACTTTCAAGTATAGTCACCTTGTAGAACCGGGGGTAGAGGGACAAAAGTTGCCTCACAAATGTGCATAGAACAATACAATGCCTACAATACCACTTCCAAAAATCTTCAAGTTAGGCCAATCTTCCCCATTGTTGATGTCAATCATGAATGATCAATGCATTTCCAAAATACATGGGTCAAAAGATTGCCTTAGGCCAAATTTATAGTAGATGATGCTACAAATGATGTGCATTAAGTACATTATGCGATCTGCTATAAAGTAGAAGGCAAGGAAATGTTTATTGTTTTTAAGTTTCATAATTTGTTGAAGTATGCAAAAAAGCATAAAACCAAGGTTGCTAATGTCAACATTGAATTAGGTTTTCTCTACTTCAACCTTAAATGTTAGCATGCGCATAATGAAGAAATACACACAACCTTCAAGCATCCTTCCACTTTGGATTTGGTTATTGTTGAAATTCCACAATATAAGAAAAGAAAATTTATTAAGTTTGGTTATGTTGGTCATTTGTTATCTAGGGGTTGAACAATAGTTTATTTCAAAGGTCTAAAAGAACTTTTTAGGTGCTTAAGGTCAAGCACTCTCCTAAAAATCACTAAAGTGAATTTGCAAGTTTGGGTATAACAAAATCCATGAATGAATTGTTATTGGATTCCACTTGGAATGTTGTTGCTGCAAATTTTTTATTTAATAATATAAGTGAAATCACTGCAATTTACAACACCTCCTAGACATCCATTCATTTGTGGGTCCAAATTCTTTAAAGTGTACCACCCATGACAAAGTAGAAGCAATAGTCCCAAACACAACCCCTAATTTATCCTATATTTCTATTTTTATACACATTAATGAAACAAAACTTCTTTACATTTTTGAAATATTATATCTCAAACCACCTTATATTTAGAAACATCATTATCATCCACTTTGTGTGCATGTTGATGGTGAAAAACAATTAATAAGTTATGCAAAAAAAAATACAAAAGTGATGGTGTGACAAGGATTTTTGGTACAACTTGAAAATTTTGGACCTTTATATATTTATTCAAGGTTGGAAATGGATTCCACTTTTAATTTGTGTGGAAAAGGTTGGTGTGTAAGGGATTACTAAGAATATTTTTCATTTGATGGTTGATGTGATGGTCACATTTGGGGGTCTAAGTGTTGAACTATTGGGAGTGAAGCTCATATCAATGGGCTATGATGGCAAAAATGTGTTTCAAGGTGAAAATGTTAATGTGACCACACAAATGAAGAAAAATACGGTTCCGCTTATGATAGGAATGTATTGTTTTGCTCATCAAACAAACTTGGTTGTGGGTGTTAAGTGTACCAAATCTTGTCACAACATCACCTTTTTTTGTCTTTTTTACGTGTCCTTTTTTACCATGTAAAGACACATTTATTGATGATTATGATGGAACCTAGAATTATAATAGTTTAAAATACAATCCCTTTGAAAAATTTGACAACTTTTGATTTTATTTTTTATGGGGATCAAAATACAAGGTAAAAATGAATTGTAATGAAGACTAGGCCCTTTTTGTCATGTGTGGTACACCTTAAAGGATTTTCACCCTAGGTTGGTTTTATCAAAGTTGAGTTTAATGGTTCACTTGGAAGCATTCCTTCAAAAAAAAATTATAGTTTTTTCTTTTCAAGATATTTTTGGAATTTGAAAGGTTGTGTGATGTGTTCATTATATATAAATGTAAAGAAAAGATGGATAAATATGTTGTCTTATGAAACACATCATGGAACAATATTGATTTTTTAATATGAAGATGTTTATTGGTGCACCTTAAAGTAACATTGTTAATGGTAATTTGAACCTTGTCACGACCCTAACTTTGGGCTCGCAACCAAGACAAGGACTTACAAGGTTATGGGCCAAAAAAGAAGCCCGGGAATCATGTTGCATGCTCCTGGGAGTGTGGGAAAGTGTGACAGAATGAACCCTCACACTTCCAAGGGAAGGTCCATTTTGGGAATTGGAGTTTCGATGGACTTTCAAATTTTCAGAGAACGATTGAAAAGATCAAAACTCAATGGACTAAAAAAAATTTATATCATTGAAAAATTCTTGGAATGTAGATGTTTAAAATGGGATTGCATGTCCCATTTGGACATCTGAAACACAAGTTATGGCCAAAATGAAGGCCGATAATCAAATTGACAATTTGACTCCCGACCACTAAAAGTCTGGAATCACCCCGCTTTCTTTGCATGTAGGTGGCATGTGACATATTGTTTGAAAGTTATTCATGAAGGCTACAACTTTGCTTGAGACCTCATTTCAATCAAAGGTTTTCACACAAAGTTATGGGCCCAGAAAGTTGTGGGAGTCTTAACTATGGGAATTTCGGGACTCCCATTTGGGAGTCCCAAAACAAAATGCCATTTAGATGTGGGCCTTATCGAGAGGCACATAATATATTATAAGGGGGAAGGTGGTGGTTTCCCCCAAGTTCGAGCCATGGTGAGTTTTGTGAGTTTAAGTTTGCCCATGGCTGATCCTAGCACCAAAAGTGCTTCGACTATGCATTAACCAACTTCTTGTTTGATTTTGTGCAAGTCTATGTGAGTGATTAAATGCTTGTCATTCTTCCTAGTCCCATCCTGGAGCTCCAGCACGACCCTTTACCCCCCCAAAATGCTGTGAGCCAAGGAAAGTGTCCCCAATTCCTTGCACTTTTGTTGTTTTCACCTTAGACTCACATTTGAGTCTATCAAGGAGCTTGGGAGTGCGTCAACTTCCTCTGCAAATTACAATTTAAAGTTTGTTTTGATTCCACATGCAATTATGCCACTTTTGGATTATGTCAACACATGTATTAAATTTGCCCAATCTTGTGACAATTTTATGTATGATTGTATTGACGAAATGAAGATTTGTTCATTGGAATTCCACCATTTCTATGATGATCCTTATCACAAATTTTATGACCCAACCTTTGATGAGTTGAATGTTTTTAAAACTTTCATTAACAAAAATATGGCAATGAGTTGGTGTGCAAATTCAAACAATGAAGAACATGAAAGTCTTGTTATTGAATTTGTTGGTGTTAAGTAATTTATGAACCGACATTGTCTTACAACATGCAATGTTAAATCTATGTGCCTAATGTTAAACTTCCCTTTGGTTCCCTTTGATGTTGGTTCATATGAAACAATGTTGTCAATATTATGCCAAATGTTTTATCTATGAATTGCAACATAGATTCCCAAACCATGAATTAAAGTTGGCATTAGGTGTGATCTACCCAAATTTTTGGGTTAATCACCCATTTGATGATGAAAATGTTTTCCATTAACACTTGATTATCACCAAGGCTACCTACTATGGGACTTGCAAGATGGGAAAGTATGGCATTTAAGTGAAAGCTTTGTTTGATGGCCATGCTTTGAATTCACAATGTTTTTCTAAATATGATAATGGTTGTAAACAATAATGCAATCATGAAGAAAATTATCATGTGAACCTTGTCACTTAATTATGGACCAAGCTTAGTTCTTTTACCATCACAAGCTTTCAAATTTCTTAAAACTTGTTGAAATAATATGTGTTCAAGTCCTCAAATATGTGGAAGATGAACATTGTTTTTCATCAATGACTTCATTAAAAAATCACTGTTCAAAGAACTGTTAAACATTTGTCATTTTTGTTGCAACCCCACTTTTGGAAGAGTGTGAAGATGACATTCACCCTCCCGAAATGGGGACTTGGGAGTCCTCCAGGACTCCCAAAACTTCAGAGTTCCATTACAGGGGTCAAAACACCTCGCTTTGAAGTGTTCCTTATATCATTGGAAAGCTATCAAAGTGTAGATGTCGAAAATGGCCTCTCATGAGCCCATTTGGACATATGCAACACAAATTACAGTAAAAAGAAGGGTCGGGAGTTTAACTGGCAATTTGACTCTTGACCACTAAAAGTCAAGAATCGACCCGACCCCGATATGTGCAAGTGAAGTGCAACACACCATTGGAAAGCTCTCAAGGAGAGCTACAAGTTTTTTTCAGACCTCATCTCAATCGAAAGTTTGAACAAAAAGTTATGAACTTGCAAAATCCTGGGAGTCCAAACCGGGATAGTCTCGAGACTCCTCCTTGGGAATCCCAAAACAAAAAGTCATTCGAATGTAGGTGCTGTAGAAAGACACAGAGAATACTATATGGGGGAAGGTGGTGGCTTCCCTCGAGTCTAGGCCGTGGTGAATCTTGTGAGTCCAAAGTTGCCCGTGGCTTGTCTTAACACTAAAGGTGTTCAAGAATGTGAATTAACCAACTTGTTGGTTGGTTTGATGAAGGCTCGAGTAAGTAACTAAAGCTTGTAACTCATCCTAGTCCCATCTCGAAGTTTCAGCACGCCCTTCTACCCCTTTTAGTGCTAAGAGCTGGGAGCGGGCCCTTGAATTCTAAACAATTCCGTTGTTTGCCTAACTTGGACCCAACTTGGGTCCAACAAGGAACGTGGGAGCACATCAATTTTGATCTATGCACTTGATTTGATGCACAATTTTACACAATCAATAACACCCTTTTGAAAAGGCGATAACTTCGTGGAAAGACACAAAGGCGTGCTTTCGTGCTGATTCTTGAAACTAGGTGTTCCATTTAGAATGGCCATTAGGTTGTATTTTTCAAGTTCCTCTTTGTTGGGGCACCTTGCATTGTTCATCATTTTTTTGGATGTCATGTATTCCTAAGAATTGGGACCTAAATCCTAAATTGTTAGCTCATGACAAGTTTGTTGGTTAATAAATATTAAAGAGATCATGAACACAACATGGAACAAGGAGCACGGATGGGGTTTGTATATTGTTGTGTTATTTTACTACTTGTATGTAGTTGGAACTTGTGAATTGTGTTGGATTGTGGGTGTAGGAACATTGCATTACATTTGGTGAAGTTCTTTTGGAAGCTCATCACAAATTTAGCACACCATGAATTAATAATGAAAATCATGAAATGTTCGTCCATTCATAGGTTTGTACATTTTACACACGAATATCATGAATTGAAAACACGTTTGACACATGGATAAATCTATTGATGGATGAAATACAAACCTATGAATGAATGAATATCACACGGATTTTGCATCTTTCAATAAATTTGTGAGTCAAATATGTTTTTAACACATGATATCAATGCATGAAACATACAAATTATGAATGAACCAAAATGACATGATTTCCATTTCTAAGTCATGAGATGATAAGTTTATGATGTTAAGCTCCTTAAACAATGGCTTTTTGAATTGTGCAATTTGCATAGAACTTAAACGGAAGGTTTGAAACTTAGAATAAAGGTTTCCAAATGTGAAATTCATCGTGCAACCCCTTTTGTTGTTAAAATGTAAGCTTTTCAAATTTCTTTAATAGCCACATTAGCAAATTTCTTAAAACTACAAAGTCACCAAATCCTTGCACTTTGACAAATTTGGGATAGCCAAGAAACTAACCATCAAAGAAAGAGTAGCCAATTTGTTTTATTAAAAAAAAGACTCAAATAACGATATTACATATTCTTTCCTTTTGATTCTAACACTTTTAATAACCATATTTGAAATCGAATTCTTGTTTCTACTTATTTAAATGAATGCGAATAAAAATGTACTTTTGAAAAATAATGAAAATTGGAACTAGCAATCAACCATCCACTTTGATTCAATTTGTAAGAATGAATAGTAAGAAACAAATGTGAATTGGGATTAGCTTTCAAAAGGGAAACCAAAATTGAAACCAAAACCTTTTAATTTAAGTTTAAATCTAAATGGAAACCATAACTCACATAATTCCAATTTAATTTTTAGAATTGGAATCAAAGGTATTTCACAAAAGTAAAGCACCACCTTACAATGGTTTTTCAATGTTGGCTGATTTCTAGTTTCTAGTTTCTAGTTGGTCAAAGTTTGGATGTGAATCTATGTTTATATGGATTGAGTGTAACAAAAAAAGAGGCTACCCAAAATCGCTTTGCATATTGACAACATACAATAAGTATCATTAGCAATTATGCTACTACCATCAACAAATCCATTTCATGATTAATTCATAAACTTCATTGAACGAAGCTTTACCCAAAAAAAATTTCCCTATAATACTATAAATTGGGACCAACTTATGATTTCAAGTTGATCATTTAAACCATATTCCTAAACATGAAATAACCATAAAAACGATGCATTAGATCTTTTCACACTATTCTTTATAAGCTATCATGGTCTCATTTAACATCAATTTTGACATATTGACCACCCAACATCATCTCCCACATATCCACTCAAGCATTTTGTATAGGAGAAGGATACTTCTCCTACATAAAACATTGTTTTGACAATGACATTGTAGAAGGACAATGTTGCAATGACATGAATAGTGAGGAAAGACATGCTAGTGGGTAATTTCCACCTGATGGAAGTTACTTTAATAGGTTGGAAAGTACTTTCCAAATTTTGTAAATCATTATTCTTACGACATCACTACAACATTAATGAACAATATTTCTTCAACTTGGCGATGGACCAAAATATACAAAGGAAAAAATGCAATGATGTTTTACAATAGGTCTAAAACTAGATGTTAACATCCCAATGATTTTCCCAATTTTCCACCTTTAGAAAACTACAAAAACTACATCCCGAAGTTCCCAAACAATTGAGTTTCAATTTCTTGAATGTAATTCCCCAAATGACCATTTTATAATTATCAAATTAATGTTTTCTTTAAACCAACCAAATTGTTCCTTATGGACCTTCATCATTTCCACCATTTCTATATATTTTATTTGTTTTCAGTTCCAGCATATTTCCTACTTTTTAACTCTAATACGCAATGGAATGTAAATTGGAATCAGGGGCTACACAATGTGCGATCGTGGACATTTTTCTTAAACAAACACCAAACTTCACAAAAACACAACAAAAATAAAAGGTCTAACACTCTAACCGTTTTCTAACCCAAAAGAAAAGTAGAAAAGGTATTTAGGTCGCACAATATTTGCCTTCTTATGCATTTTTGTCAACCACTTCTCCTCAAAATTAGTTGTTGAAGCATTTGTGCCAAGCTCACCATTGCCAACAACAATTAAGAACACAAGAAAATTCCATTTCCTTAATCATCTAAACTTCAATTAAACAAATGCACATCACAAGTCTTTTGAAACAATTAACCTACAACAAACAACTCTACACACCTGCATCCACACAACAAAAGGAAAAATATCAATTAACCATTCCCCTGTCATTTTTTCTAACTTGATCCACTTTTCATTAGGTCTTCATCCTAGCAATCTTCATCACACTCCTTTTCATTCCACAGTAGAACTAGCCAAAAATTGGATTGGACTCATCTTTATGGACACGAACCCAACCAAAAACCAAACTTAGCCAACTTTAAAGGTTCATTAACAAGGTCCATGGCATAGGGCTAAGTTGGTTTTAGGGTTCTACGATTAAATAACATATAGAGTTTTTAGGTTCTAGGATCCTATGTTTAAGTTCTAGGGCTATAGGGACATAGGTGTTAACCCCAAGCTTTAATATTTAAGGGCATCTCCAATGATATCATTAAAATGGTTGTTACACAAATATGTTTTGATGATCCTTAAGTTGTTTCCATGTTGAATAGAAGCCCAAATAGAACCAATGTGTGTGGAAACCATTCTTGGTTAAATGTATTTTATTATTGTTTTTGGGAGTATGTTGGGGAACACTTCAAAAAACCCAATGGATAGTTAAGGGAAACCTTTTGAGAACTTGGTGGGAACATATTGGGAACAAAAAAATCCAAAAACTTTTCTTAATGGGTGCAATTTTTTTAAGGTGTACCAAAATCTTGTCACAATATCATTTTTTCTGTCTTTTTTACCTAGTCCTTTACTATCATGTAAAGACACATTTATGGATGATTATGATGGAAAATAAAATTATAATAGCCTAAAATGTAGTCCTTTTACATTTTTGACAACATTTGATTCATTATTTTTTATGAGGATCAAAATATAGGGTAAAAAAGAATTGCAGTAAGAACTAAGCCCCTTTTGTCACGTGTGATAAATCTTAAAAGATTTTCACCTTGATGTATTTTTGGCTACCAAACATAACCATATATAAAAATCTGGCCAAATTTAAGACTTTTTTGAATTTTTTTTTAACATTGAAATTTGTGATTCAAAATTTCATATATTTTGCAACATTGCAAAAAATTTCAAAGAAAAATTAAATTGTTGATAACACATTCATTTCCACAATTAAAAACTTATGGGTTCATGAGAATGGTGTAGGTATCTTTTTATGATTGGTGATTTACCAATTGGGAAAACTATAAGTAGAACCAAACATCCCACTTGACACTCAAATGTACAATTCATGCATAATTTTGTTGAGTATTTATTGTCCTTGATACATAAAATAATAATTAATAATGGCTTTGGAGACTTCTTGCAGACTAATACTCCAACATTGCTATTTCTTTTTTGGTAAAACTTATATCATTTTAGTTGAATTGTAACCAAAAAAAAAATCTCAATTTTGTGATGTAGCCAAATTGGCGATCATCCACAAGAAAATTTGGCCAAATTTGGTTATAGAGTCATATATGCAAATAAAAAGATTTGAAAACCCTTTTATACTTGACTAGTTGTTAAAACTTATTTTAGGAGTTTGAGTTTTTTTCAAAATATTAAAAAACTAAGGCCATTTTCATTTTGAAAAATCCTTTGAATGAATCAAAAACATATTTTTCAGGTTGGAAAAAATGTGAAATCTCGCCCCCAAAAAACACACTGATTCTCATGTTTTACCCAAGCCACATTTAGAGTTATTTGGTTCTTTTGCCTTGCACTTGGGTGAGGTAACTATCAGAAAGAATCAGCACCCTGAAAACAAGTCAAATGTATATACCTATTCACCAAATCTTCAACAAAAGAAATCATAAACTCTAAGAAAACCATGCAACCTGCATCCTACCATACATGTAAGAAAAAACAAGTAAAATGAACGTAATCACCAGGTTTAAAATGAAAGAATATCATAAACTACAAGGAAACCCATTGGAATTGAATCCTACCATTATTTTTTTCCTTGGTTAATATTTTCTTTTTTTTCAACCTGAAAAATATGATAATGATGCATACAAAGGATTCTTTCATTAAAAACATGGCTCTAATTCACCATATTTCAAAAAAATGATTTTACATCGCCATATTTTTATAATAAGTTTCAGCAAGTAGCTAAAATAGAAAATGATTATTTTCATCTTTTTTTTTCATATTTGGTCTAGTGTCAAATTTTGCTAAATCTTCTTGTGAATGTCTATTGCCAATTTGGGCTACGTCACAAAATTGAAAAAATAAATAAAAATGTAAAGCATTGGTGCAGGAAAAATATTCTAATTAAGAAAGGAAATTCAAACAGTAATTTCCCCCTCGCGATTTGAGAGGAAATTTAAAATTGATGATGAGAACATTAAGGTATATTATTGAATGATCCAAGTCAAATGCTCAAATTTGAAAATGTGTTTTGTTGTGAATTTGAATAATTTTCTATGTAATTTAAAGGTAAATTTTTATATGTATATGCGATACCTTTCATATGGTTGTCAAAAAGTGACATTCATTTGGTGATGTTTGATTCAGGTTTGAAGAAACAGAAGAAGCATTCAATATTCATATATGCATCCATATTTGTAGTTATTCTATTCACTGTGTGCAATAAAGTCTGAGGGAAATTTCATAGTGTATAATGGTATATGTCATGTAATGAAACTAATGTAAGAATTGGTGAAAGGCATTAATAGTCGATGACTTTCACTTACAAAGGGCAATGTTGAATACAAACTTTCAAAACGAAGGCCAGCTTTTGAAGGTAACCTTCAAGGAGAAGGGCAAGGGTGCCCTTCAATTTTAAGGCTTGCATACACATACCCCCAAAAAAATACCCTAATTATGGAAGATCATACCATCAGTGATCACACTGAGTACTATAGATCATGCCCCTAAGGCACATTCAAAAGGAAAGTATTGGTTATAATCCAGTACAAGTAAGTAGGAAATTAAGAAATTACTATCAGCCATGAGGGGTTGATTCAGACCATTTAAAAACTGGCTTGGACCTTGTCAAATCGACAAGTCTTGGCCTTTACGGAATTGGGGGACGCGTGTAATGAGGATGGCTCTGTGCCCAGTTTGAAGATTGGGTCCAGTTCCATGTATATGTAGACAGTTCTCAAAACTAGAGATTGTATACGTATGAAAGTTTACCTCCAAATTGAAATTAGGGGTTGTATAGGTACAAAGTTGTCCATCTAATTAAAATTTAATTTTTTAAAAAAAAGTTCAGTTTACTTATTAAATTATTATTTTCTTTTAAAGTTCAACTTGCTTACCTAAAGAATCTGAACTTGTGTTTGAGAGTTGGTTTCACGATTCCGTTTTCAGTTTTCATTCTAACAAAAACCTTGTTCCAGGAATTAATTCTTTGTGCCAGTTCCATCAAATGGGTGCTAGTTCATCGAGAACGTGAACCTCGGGTTTGACAATGCAGACCAGGGAAGCTGCCAAGTTCCAACTCTGGTTCACTGTGGTGATACCCTTCTTCTGTTTAATGGTGCAAGATTAATCCTGACAAAATTACCCTACTTTACTACACGGCAACTGAAAGGACAGGAACTCATTGTGTCCTTTTTAACTACTCTACCAAACAAAGGATTAAAAAAACCTGACAGGAGTAACTTATTAACTCATGCAGTAAATACAGGTATTACAGGGCTTAATGATGAGGTTACCAGTGAGACTACTCCTTCCCATGAGGAATGGAAGCATAAAATGAAGCTTTGGGCATTTAATGCTGCATTACAGCTAATTTAAATCCCCTGTGTTAAATCTTGGTTAATGTTATGAGATTATCAATTAATGAGTTTGTACTTTTCGTTCACCTAGATATTTAACCTGACCTTATTTAGTTGTTTAATCTGTCTCTGTCTGTAATGCGTTTCTTCTTTCGTCCTTCAGGCCTTCGCGCTTGCTTAGCTCCTTGTGTTACTCTGTGCCTTCAACGTCTAACTACTTGCGCATGCCATACACAAGGCGTTAGTGTCCGCCCTTCAGACTAGCCACACTGGACTGCTAATTAACCTAGACTCGCTAAGGAGCTTACTCACAAGGAGTATTTCAAACATTTCCTGTGAAGCAAAAACAATAAAGAGGTTGTTTTCCCACCATGAAAAGAGTTGTGAAAGTGAAAAATCATCTCCCTTTACATTTTCCCTTCATGAGAGGAAATGATGATATATTTTCCCACAAAGATTCTAAAGAAGGGCCAGAGTGAACCAGCACCCATCAGTGGACTAACGTGGATGGATGGTGCACTGATAGGATTCTCTTTTCTATCCCTGTGCTATCCCAAGTTGACTTTTTTTTGTTTGCCATTTCTCCACCCTGATCTCAGTTTATTTTTTGGGAACTTTATTTTCTCCCTGCCTCCCCACCCGGTTTGTGTTTTTTTTGTTTTTTTGTTTTTTTTTGTTTTTTTGCCTTTGAAACTTTTCCCACCCACCTACTCACCTATATATTTAAATTTAAAATACACTCTTCCCCATCTACCTACTCACCTACAAATTAAAAATGTGTTACTCTCATCCCCACCCACCTATCCAACCCCCCCATTTGTTTTTCTACCTACCAACACTTTAGGTAGATACACGTGAATCCTTGATTTTCTCCATGGAATGCAAGCACCATGCTTTCAACACATGCCATGCAAAGAAAAATTGGGACATGACCTTGACCCCACACAATGCTGCCATGGTACACCCAACATCAATGTGCTTACCATGAACAAAAAATATGTTATGGAATCCCCATGTTAACGTAGTACCAAAACATAAGACAACGCAACAAAAAATAAAAAATCAATGTACAACCTATCACAATGCTCGTAGTTCTTGTGAGGCATCATTTACAATGAAACATGATGGTTTCCAATTTGACATATGTGATAAAAGCTTAGCCCATAAGGCCCTTAACCACCCCACCAAGTCTTCACATGTTTGTCAATTGGTGATAACCCAAGCTACTAGCACCCCTATGCAATGAAAATCAAATGTCATCAATGTGAATAAGTGGTATTTCACATTGTTATTACCAAACGTGGCATCCATAAAAATAAGCCTATTGTGAATGAATTAAAATATGGCCTGAAATGTAGGTGTTTGGATCCCTATGGTGAAAGGTACATGAATCTCATTCACCTACTTACATACTAAAAATTTAAAAACATCATCAAAATGAGCACAAACCCATGACTCAATGGAAAGTGCTAAGTTTGTATGCAAGTGCCAAGTGCCCCTCTTGTGCTTTTGGTCAAATAGGCAATATCTTGGAGTCATAGGAAATCATTCTAGGTCACCCACTCATCCATAGTCACGTGTGCCCACCAAATTTCTTTGTGTTTGTCATAAATTTGCTTCATGATGTACCCTAACTTTAATTAGATCCATATAAACTCCTTCAACTTTTGAAACATGCGTGCAACATATGCTAAAAGCTATGATGTGGACCCTGGGTCACGTGCATTATGAACAAGATTTCCAATGCCCTGAATATGAATCCAATGGTAAAAAGTGATTTCCACCACATCTGGTCGTGTGTAAGGCCTCTTGATGGAAAAGTGGGCCAAACAACCGTGTTTGATTGACCTCATGTGGTTGGGGCCTTTGCGTTGGTCTTCTAGCCCATAATTACATTCATATTTACCAAACATAGTTTCCATACAATCAAATCAAAAAACACAAGTGCGACTAACCTTAAAACTTGTAAAAATGACCAATGGAAAGGGGTTATAGGTTTTGAAACCATACCAAGTATGTCCTAGGTCATTATTTATTGTCGATTTTCTTACACCTTGTTGAAGGGACAAATTATTGAAGATGATCCACTTGATTACAATTTGCATATCATTCATCTTACAAAACTCAAAAACACAAGCATGGGGGATGTATGTGGTTTCAATTGCCACCTTGTTTTGGCCTCCATGCATAAACCCATCTTTCCACCCCAAGTCCACATTTGAGAAAGGTGACTTTGCTAGGTTTTGGATTTTGATGGATTGGGACAATGGAGTTTGCCCCATGCTTTAAATTATCGAAGGAATAACCTTGTAATAGGAGTCCCCAACTTGTGAAAGCCCGTGGAATACCTTCACAAGTTTACAATTCATAATAACCCTAATCAACAAAACCTTTAAACCTTACAAGTGAACTTAACCACAACCCATAAATAAGTAATAATTTACAAATGGAAAAAAAAAACACACGACTATCTTATGGTTATTGAGACTTATGCAAAAAAACAAATCCCTATTCTCTTGGAGACAATCAAATGAATATATGTCAATCTAGATGTGCAATACCCACATGCAATTGATATTTCCATGACCATCCATATGCAAGGGGGAACAAAATACCCTAAATAAAAGCCAAAAAATAAAAAAGGAATTTAATAAGAGAAAATATTATATTGTTGATGTTCAAGGGCAATGGCATTGATGCTCAATGAGGTTTTGGCCTTATATGAAAACACATCCATGGATAGATCAACATGGATGTCATTAAAGAAATAAACACTAAACCTTAAATAATTCCAATGGTGGATGCCATGAACTATGATATTTCTAAATAAGCAACTACACATCACCTTAAAAAGTAAAATACACTTAGTCATTATTGAAGCCAAATATTCAAACAAAAATAAAATGAAACCTCATTAAAATCATTAATAAAACCTTAATTTGAAAAAAATGAAACAAACAAATTAATAGAAGCCATAATGTGTTTCTTACCTCTTACTTTGGTTTTTGGTTGTGAACCTTTCCCTACTCTCTTTGAGAAAAAAAAAAGAAAAAAGAGAAAGTATTGTGGCATATATATGTGTAAATGCCAAAGCCCCCCCAAAATGTGTATTAGGTTTAATTTTAATTAGGTTTAAAAATTGCAAAAAATCATAAATATTTGTTGTCTCCATAACCCAAAATTCTAAAACCTTAGTGCACACATAAATAATTGATAAATCTAATCCACATTGCTTGAGTACACCATTAAAACAAACAAATCAAATTGTTTTATCTAGGCCCCCCATGTGTACAATATGCATTAAATGTGTTGGCTTTGCAATATACCCCCCCCCCCCCCCCCCCCCATTGTGAAAAACACTCCCGAAGTAAAACCTACAATACCCTCATTAGGGGGTTTCACATACTCTAGATTTTTTTAAAAATTGCAATACCTTCATAACACATAAAAACATCAGTTTCCCACTAATGTCTATTTGCAATGCCCTTACACATGGGGGTGACAATTACTTTAATCTTGCCTTTATTAATTTTGCTTCAATGAAGAAGACAAAGTTCCATGCAATACTTTCATTTTATTCTTTCTTTATCGTTTTTGACCGTTGGGGGTCTATTGGAATGCCAACTAAATAGGTAGGTGTGACCATGTGGGTGGGTTTGTTTAAAACATGCCATATTTGGAAGGGGGACCCTTTACTTCTCGAATTAATAATAATAAGCCCAAAAATATTTTGTCCAAACAACACCAGGTTGTTGTTATTAAAATTCTCCATCGCCAGCTCCCTCCTACATGCTTTGAAATCATTAATACTCTCATCTGGGTTGATCGACATGAACATCGTCATGTGGAGGTGATCAAGTACTACATGGCACATCCAAGCTTGCCTCCTATCACTGTTGATAGAACATTTGAAGCACTGTCAAAAAACTTTCTACCATCCACCATCAATTGCGTCTCTTTGAAATTCTACATTCCATCAACTACATCTTTCCCAATTTCTGCACTCTAGAAAAATGTGGTTGTTCTATGCATGATCAAAATTTGAAAATCCACTAAAAATAAAGGATTTTTAGATGAGGTCTATGAAACAACCACAACCAACCATTTTAGCTCCACATTGTAGCCTTGCAACTAATGTAGACATCAACTTCTCCAATTATTGATTTCTCCAAAGGTTGTCCTCTCTAATTTTGGCAAATAACATTACAAATTTTAAGTTGCCCTACATTTGGATAGTTGTGGCTATGGCAAGCCAAGAAAACAAATTTCTTGTGGATGATGTACCAAACACAGGTACTAATTGCTTAGCACACCACCACCTTCACATTTAAATTGTTGTCCCTTGGGCCTATATTACATGCTTTCAATTTATTCTTCTTAATACATGTCTTGTTCTATTGTGAATGATTTTTCATTTCAAAGCCATGATCTTACACTTACGTTGATTAGTTTAAGAATCACATACATGGGGCAGGAAACTTATGTTGCTAGTTAAGAAAGGGACTTGCTTGAGGCGTTGAAAGCAACTATGCAACAACCTTTTTTGGGGCCATTTTAAAAATCTTACATATATGGTTGTTTCATGTAGCACATGGAAGAGGCTTGTACAACCATTGTGAAATTGCATTTCTTTCGTGGGACTATTTGTAAGATTTTGTGGATGGTTAACAAGACAATGAAAGTTTCATGTGTAAGTTCAATAGAACCAAAAACCATGTTCAATCCTTTGCCCTAAGGACTCTTACACACCTTCGAACAAACAATGCTTCATTTGTGTTCATGTTAACAAATGACATGCATACCCCACCCATTTTTAACCATAATTCTTGTAGATTGTCCATAATCTTTGAGTTATAACCGCTCATCTCATGTCCATGTTCTTTAGGTTCAATTGTAATCTTGGGCCAAAAGACAAAACAAGAATGATTCTATAAGACATGCAAAAGTTGTTGAATCCACACAACAAAAACATAAACACCACAAGCAAAAAGGATACATTGAGGAGGAAAAAGGGGGAAAAATTTATGTTGGAGTTCCCAGAATCCAAAGTTAAGCACAACCATGGCACGACATTATATGCACCAAACTGAAATGAAGAGGCAAGGGTTCATAAAAAAAAAAGTCATGGCACAACTTGTGGTGGCAAGTGTTGACAAAGCTAATCAAACTCCGCATACTAATGTGATTTCATCTACCTTTGAAGGGGATGATGATGATGATGTTTGGTGGGTGCAAAACTAACACCATCCAGTTGTTACTTACAAGATCCATGCCCTTTTCACCAAATATGCAAGTTACACTTGCAAATGGGCATTGCAAGGCAACTTTTGCAAACATCAAATTGTTGTTTTATTGACGTGTACTGACTTACAATGAAAAATATCATTGAATATTGTGGCACATATTATGGAACTCACTGTGGTGGTTTGAAATGCATGTTTGCAAACCCATCATACTTACAATTGGATGATGGTGCATACGACAATGAATATTATAACCAAGATCCAGTTAATGAGGTCAACATTATTGACATTGGGGGCTTATGGCCATGGATGAGGATAATTGTTTTGATAATGTCGATGTGTTGAAAGGTTCATCCACACCCGTGGATCAAGCCCTAACCCATTTGCATGAAACAATGGTTGAAATCACCGTGGAATGTACTACAAGTGTAAGCGTTGAATTATGCGACCATGCAACATCACTTTGAGGAGTTGCATCGAACATTCACCACCTTCGTTTGGTCTAAGTAAACAAATCCATGCACCCGATAATGGTATTTTGTTGGGTGGATGATAGCTTCGAAAACTCCATTAATTGTATGAAAGATTGGCACAAAACAATGATGGAGCATTTAAATACCTGTAAAAAAAGGACTAAGGAATAAATAAAGGTTTGTCACTTGTACCCATATTCGGACTTAATATATGTGTGATTCAATTTTCATATATTAACTTTGAAAGTTTTTTTGTTTATATATATCCAATTCAATTGTAATACCCCACACTATGCAATCTAGAAACATGCAATAACCCTTTTTAGGTATTCAATAAATGTTTTGGGGCCAATCAACTATCGTTGGACATTATGAAGGGTATTGCATAACCAAACCAAAACCTTAATGGATAGCAATACCCATATTGAGGTACTTTGTAAAACACCATGTGTTGATTCAGTTTGGCCTACATTATCAAAAGGGGTATTATTCATGACCAAAATGATGGAATGAAGATGCATTACCCTTCTCAAGGTAGCTTGAAAATGTTTTGGGGTTAAATCACATACATTTTGACACTTAACATGGTATTGCATAACCTTACCAAAAACCTAAAAGGAAATCAACACCTTGATTGCATATTTATGACATTTTTGGTGCGAGAATGTTATGGAAGCCCAAAGAAGCAAGAATTTTAAAGAATTTTATAGATCAACCAGCGTAATTTGGTAAACATTTGCGAGTAAAGAATGTTATGACAAGGTGCTAAATGAAGAATTTTAAAGAATTTTAATGTGCAAAATGAAGAATGTCATCACTAGGCTTAATTGGGGTACTCTATAAAACACCATGGGCTAAATCATTTTTTGCTTAAGTTATTTGAAGGGTATTATTCATGGCCGAAATGATGGAATCAAATTACAATACCCTTGTCTGGTATCCCAAAAATGCTTTGGGGTCAATCACATATCTTTCTACATTAAGTGATGTACTACATAACCTTACCAAAATCTAAAAGGAAATTAATTCTCTAATTGGGGTATGCTATAAAACACTATCATTTCCCGCCTAAACTATTGGAGGGATATTTCTCATGGCCAAACGATAGACTTAAATTACAATACCCTTATCATTCATGAGCAAAAGGATGGAATGAAGCTACATTACCTTTCTCAAGGTATCCCAAAAATGCCTTAGGGTTAATCACATATATTTTGACAATTAACAAGGTATTACATAACCTTACCAAAAACCTAGAGGAAAATCAATACCTTAATTGGGGTATTATGTAAAACACCATGGGCTTAATCATTTTCCACCTAAACTATTGGAGGGGTTTTGCTCATGGCCAAAAAGATGGAATTAAATTGCCATACCCTTGTCCGATAGCCCATAAATGCTTTGGGGTTAATCACATATATTTATACACTAAGTGGCATATTGCATAACTATACCAAAATTTAAAGGGAAATAAATACCTTAATTGGGGTGTTTACAAAATACCCCAATTAAGGTATTCATTTCCCTAATTGGGATATTTTGTAAACACCATCATTTTTCGCTTAACCTATTGAAGGGGTATTGTTCATGTCCAGAAGGATGGAATTGAATGCCCTTGTTTGGTATCCCAAAAATGCTTTTGGGTCAGTTACATATCTTTCTACACTATGTGCGGTATTGCATAAACCTATAGGTAGAACCACATGGGTTTAATCATTTCCGCCTAATTCATGAAAGTGGTATTGTTCATGTCCAAGAAGCTTCAATTACCTTGTAATACCCCAATTGGGGTATTCCAAAATGCCATACATATTGATTCAAGTAAACAAGGGTAAAAAAAAGTTGGACAAATTGATGGTAGAAGGTTATGGAAAAGCTTGGACAAAGTTATAGAAATTAAAGGTAAAATTTACTTCTGAATTTTAAATTTTAAGTTTTGTGGAAAAAATAAAAATAAAAATAAGTTACTTAATTAATAAGATTTGAATGATCTTTTTCAA
Organism: Sphagnum tenellum; assembly: GCA_963921925.1. Taxonomy (NCBI): domain Eukaryota; kingdom Viridiplantae; phylum Streptophyta; class Sphagnopsida; order Sphagnales; family Sphagnaceae; genus Sphagnum; species Sphagnum tenellum. The sequence goes on from OY998159.1 coordinate 2,476,387, forward strand.
GAAAATAAATTAAAACACATTATCTTTTACTTTTTGTAATTGTTCACTTAATAATAAAAAATGAAATCTCTTCCATATATTAATCCTATGTATGATTGAAATTTTAATTTAAAAAAAAATCTAATGAATCATTTTTCACCTAAAATAGATTTTGACCAATATTTACACCAATATTTACACCTACAAGAAAATAAGAATTCATTAGAAATATATATATTATATGTAAGTGTAATAATTAAATTAAATCTAGAATCTCCAAAACATTGGCTGATATGTCAATCAAACGCGGTTGTTAATGGCCTTTCATAACAAAACATCCATACTTAGACCCAAGTCTATGTCAATTGATATACTTGAATCATGAACATAAAAATAAACAATGTGACATTTGCCATGGTAAAGTTGTTGTTGGATATTGACATGCCCTTGGTTCACAATTATCCAATAGTATGAAAGCTCATTTGAAGGGGCTCCTTTGGCAAGGGCTATTTCTTGCACAAGTCATGACTCATCATAAGGCATATGTGAGAAAAAAGGTTTTGAAAAATGAGCCCATAACATAAGACACATTTGTTCTACCATTTAATGTTAGAAATTTATCAAGGAAAAAAGTAGATGATTTATGGCAAAAACACCCCAAGGACCCTATGAGTGTGCAATTGTCACATTTCAATTTATATTCCTTTTTGTATTAAAATATATTTAAAAACATATATATAATTTTTCATCTTTTGTTGAACCTAAAACACATGTGAAGTTTATTTGAATAAATGAATGGGTAATTATGATTCAAAGAATATAAATGGTGCATAATCTATCAATTTTTAGTTAAAAAAATATCCCCCCACTTTTGGGACTTTCTACTCCCGCTTCACACATGTTTCGAGACTCCCACATAGACTCGTGGCTCACATGCACTTCATGAATCCCATGCAAACTCATGTTTGCACTCCGATGAACATAAGACGAATTGCTAGCTGTAATAGAAGCTTGTAGCCAAGGTTGTTGGATTGACCTTTGCATGGACTCTTGCCTTCAATTTTGGGACTTTTCGACTCCCACACATACTCTTGCCAACAATTCTCGGACTCTTCAACTCCCTTGCAAATTCTCACCTACAATTCCAGGACCCTTTGACCACACATGGATTCTCGCCCCCATTCCCAGGACCCTACATTCTTGCAGGGACTCCCAACTACACTTATGAGATCTTGGATTCCCACATGGACTTTTACTTGCACTTTTGGGACCTTTTGAGTCTCGTCCAAACTCTCACCCCCATTCTCAGAACCTTCGATTTCCACCTTGCACACGCCTCTTAACTACCATGTGGAGTCCTAGCCCACACACACCTCTTTGTGTAATTATTTTAAATATTTAGTCTAAAGTAAGATGTTATAGTCAAATCTTTGTTGCAACTAAAGGAGAGGTAAAATCATAGTTTATAGAATTCATAATGTGTGAGACACAAGTAATGGGAATGAATCTCAACCAACTTGGAAATGCATTCAAGGTTGAAAATAACAAAAAACTATATCACAAAGCTTTAGGGTTCCACTCATTCAAGCAACTCTTTACATCTCTTCAATTTTTAGGTCTAATGGACATTGAACACTCGAACAACAATGTTGTTATCATGTATCCAACAATGAAAAATGCAGCAATAATAAGAAAATGGGAAAAAATGGGTTCCCATTTGGAGACATAACTCTTGAAAGTTGAAGATAATGTGCAATCAATAACCATCCTTAATTTTTCATATGTGCCCTCATCTAGCATGAGCAATCCATTCAACAACGTTGAGAATAGGAAGAAGAATAGGCAGCTTCAATATGTGCCTATTTTGCCAAACTTTGACAATACTAATACTATTACATCTTACTCAAGAATTGAGGTAGATGATAAGTTGTTGTTACAAGAGTCATGCATTGGAGTATTGAATGACAAAGCTAAACTTGTTGAATCCACATAGTTTTTCAAAAATATTTTAATTGAAGTAATGATATAGTTGATTAATAAATATGAAATATATATATATATATATATTTGAATTTTTAGAAATATAATACATGCATATTTATTTTAACTGGGTAAAGTTTCTAATTGAACATTGAATATAATTTAAAGACATTTTCAACATGATAAACAACAATAATTCATTAATGGACCAATGCAAATTGGTTAATATATATAAACCCATTGTTGTGTATATTGTATTTTGTTTATGGTGTTTTTTTATTTTCAAAGAAAATTAAAATTTCTCAAATATAAACTATTAATAATTTTAATTTTATTAATGCATAAAATTGAATACTAACTTTTTGTAAATTGTCTTTGTGATTCTTTTTTTTCTTTGGAATGTTTGGCTTCAATAATGACCCAATTATTTTCTTTTTTTGAACAAAAAAAATCATTCAACAAGAAACTTGATTTCCTTCAATCAAGGTCTATGGTATAAGAATAAAGGTTTTAATTGCAATTTAGAACATAAGTACCTAATATTATGTACGTATGGTTAGTGTAATTCTTAAAACTATATGTAATTTTTTTAATACAATATATGAAGTAATGATATATTTAATTTTTGAATGTGTGGATTTATTTTTAAATATGTAATATCTTAATAAAAAAATATGTGAGAATTGTTTTTAAAACATTAAATATTGTTGAAAAATATTTTCAAACTCATAAATGAACCAATGCAAAATCATTGGTATATGTACATGAAGGTATTGCAATATCGACCACATTGATGGTATAAGGTATATTTCAACAAAGTTTTGATGTGTAAATGCAATACCCTTCCAATATTCAAGGTGAATGCAAATCTCCCAAGATGATGCAAGTATTGCATTTAAACTTCACAACTTTGTTCAAATGGACCTTTTAACACCAATGTGAAAAACTTTGCAATACTTTCATTTTCTTGAATCAATGTGTCTGGCATCATATAATGAGCATGGAATAAGTATTTTTAAAAACATTATTTTGTTTCATGGTTTATGATATTATTGCAATATGATGTAGGTATTATTTATTTTTTAGGTTTTGTTAGGGCTATGCAATACACTTCCAAATTCCAAAAGATATGTTATGGAGCCCAAAGGTTTCACGAGAGACCTTGAGAGGGGTAGTGCATGTGAATTGAGTAGTTATGGGCATGAGCAATACCCCTCTGATAGCCCCAACCAAAATAATTGAACCCATGATGTTTATAGATTACCCCAAACAAGAAATGTTTTCTTTCTAGGTTTTGGTATGGCCATGCAATACCCCTCCATGTCTCAATAGATATATGATGGAGCCTAAACAAATTTTGATATACCCTAAAAAAGGTATTGCACATGTTTTCAGTAATTCTAGGCACAAACAATAACCCCTCCAATAACCTGAACCAACATAATTCAATCCATAGTGTTTACATATTACTTTCATGAAGGTATTGCATTTGTTTTAGGTTTTGCTTGGGCAATGCAATACCCTTCCAAAAGCCCATGGTGTTTATAGATTACCCCAAATAGGGTATTGTTTTCCTTCTAGGATTTGGTATGGCTATGCAATATTTTAACAAGAATCTTTAAATATGTTATAGAGCCAAAGGATTTATAATATACCTTAAAAGGTGTGTTAAATGTGCATTGAATAAATATGGGCACAAGCAATACCCTTCCAATAGCTTGAACCAAACACTACTACCAAAGTGAGGTGTAATTTACTAGCTTAAATCATTATGGGACTTTAAAAGTGAAATAACTTCATTACATTTTATTGATTTCACCTTAGTGAAAGTTATTTCATTATAATATCATTATGTAGACATCATGTTTCATTATTATTTAGCATAATTCACTATTATAAATACTATAATAAATAGGTTTATTTATATGATTTTTAAAAATATTCTATCTATGCTACTTTATGATACGCCCTATATTATTTTAAGTTATTTTTAATTATTTTAACTTATATTTTATGTTACTATAGGTTATTATAAATTATAGTACCTTAAATTATTATATGTTATTTTACCTTAAGGTATCTTAATTAGTTTATTATAAGCTTTTAATTTATTCTAAATTAAATTATTAGACTAACTTTAAGCTATGCCTTAGGTTATTTTATTTTAAATTAATACATTTTATTTCAAGTTATATTTTAAATTATTCAAAGTAAATCTACTTTATGTTATTATAAATTATTTTATCCTAAATAAAATAACTTAAAATAATTTTTAAAATATAATGACCTAAGGTAAAACTAACTTACAATAAAAAAATAATAACATATGAAAAATATTTTTAAATACCTTGCAATATAATAATTACCAATAGCCTATCATATTATAACATAAAATATCAAACATAATATAATAATCACCAATAGTTGTAATATAACATATAATAACCAACAATAATTTATAATACAATAACCATTAATAACCATTAATAAAATAACCACCAATAAGCATTAATAAAATAACCACCAACAACCATTAATAAAATAATCACCAACAACCATTAATAAAATAACCTCTAATAATCATTAATAAAATAACCCCCAATAGCCATTAATATAATAACCACCAATAGTCACTAATATAATACCAATTAATAATCACCAATATCCACCCAATAAAATAGCCACCAATAGCCATTAATATAATAACCATTAATCAACACCAATATCCATTAAAAAATAGCCACCAATAGTCACTAATAGAATAATTACTAATGGCCATTAATATAATAACCGCTAATGATTATGAATAAAATAACCATTAAAAATGATTAATAAACACAAATAGAATAGGTACCAATAGCAATTAATAACCGCCAATAGGATTAATAAAAAAAACCAATCGCCATATATTAGAATTGCTTAATATTGCTAAAAATAATATAGTGTGAAATGATTCATAATATACAAAAATAACTTAAGGTGAAATAACTTTTAATAACCTAGAAATGCCAATAACAACACAAGATGAAATACCCTTTAATAGCGAAAAGTAACTTATAATAGTTATAAGTAGTCTAAATTGAAATAACTTATAATAGCAAAAAAAATTCACAATAGTTGAAAAGAGCTTAAGATGAAATAAGTTAAAATAATCAAAAGTAGCCTAGGGTGAAATAACAAAAAATACCCAAATTTTTAAAGAATAGCCATAAATAGCTATAAATAGTGTAGGGTGAAATAATTTAAATTAATATAATAATTTGTATAATAATTGAAAGTAGCTTAACATAAGTAGTATTATTATATTAACAAAAAATCCATTTATTTTTATTTTTTTTCAAAAAAAATGGTCATTGAAATGTTATTGAATAATGATATTCAACTTTTTTTTTATTCAAATGATTTTAAACTTTCAAAAGGAATAAATGTAATAATGTACATTACTGAATTAAAAAAAGAAGTAAACTCGAATTATTTCATTTGAACAAAATTTCAATAAGATATGAATTTTCAAAGTTTATGTTTTTGTAATGTTGAAAATAAAATATTTGATAAATAGAATGTAATGTAACATATTATCACAACAAATGGGTGGCTTGATGGTAAGGGTGTTTGCCTCCATTCCAAAGGTCAAAAGATCAAACCTCATGGGTGGTGATGTGTGTGGTCAATAATGGTATGTTGATCGAATATTTTTTTATCGAATTCCTAAAATACGTGCCTAGGTTGATTACGTGGCACCTACCTACCAAGGCTAGGTTGCGACATTAACCACACCATGAAGGCATTGCAAAAATGGATGGACAAACAAAAACTCAAAATGAAGGTGTTATTAAAACCTAGTTTTGAAATTTGCATAGAATGAGGTGAACCTTTTAAAAATAACGATATCACCTACAAAGTTGTAAGGTATTATTTAAAGATTTAAACCAAAAAAAATGCCCCACCCATCTTCTCACATGGAGAAGGAAGGTGGGGCAAAAGTTTGATAACCACATTAATGAAACTATTGTAAACACAAATTTGCCAAAACAAAACCCCACCCATCTTTTCGGCAATAGATTGTATGCTAAAATAAATGTCACATGCATCAATTTTAACGTGTCCTATAACATATTCATATTCTTACGGCATTAAAGCAAGAACTACATTTTCTTGTTCCACTATTGTTTCAATAGTTTTTTGCAAGTCAACTTTCATTATAGCAAGATCTATTGTAGAGGGTTCCCCAACCTCAACGTTCACTTACACTTGCTCCTCATGAACATTACATGGAGCCAATGCACCATCTTCTACATTCACTTACACGTGTTTTTACATCTTCCATCCAAACCTCTCTCACTCATGACAACCCCCATGCCATTTGCCAATTTAGTCAAGGCCTATTCCTCTTCTTTAGTAGTCTTTGTTTTTTTTTTGAATTTACATCTAGCAAAGTTGCAAACATCACAAAAAATAAAAATTAAATTAAAAATCTTACTAACACCAAAAAACAAATAAAACACCCACACCAACTCATGTTGCTACTAAACACCATTTTTTAGAAGTAGGAGTTGAAGAAAAGAAGATGAATTATGGGGATGGTATTTTTGCAAGTGACAACAAAGATAAGGAGGAATTTGGCATGTATGGGAAAGAAAAACTAGGATGTCAACAACCTCAAATTAGGGTTTATCATCATGACTTCATAACCACACATGATGAAAAATAACCGATGATAAGGAGCTTAGCTCCTCGTTGTCATGGCCCTTGCCTTTATGGCTCATGAAGAGAAAAAAAAAAAGACAACAAGGGGCCCTTAACCCTTATTTTTGCAGGTTTGGAAAGAAAAAACAAGGATGACGAGTTGAATTCATCATTGTCATGGCTCTAGAAGGTCTAGAATAGAAGAACCATGACCATGACAAGCTCAACTCATTGTCGTCATGACTTTGGAACCACACACAATGACCAAAAAAACTAATGATGAGGAGCTGGGCTACTCATTGTTCTAGTGCTCACCTTTGCAACTTTGGAAGAGAAGAAAAACGAAAACAAGGAGCTGAGCTCCTCCTCGTTGTGGCCTTCAGTTCTACATGTTTAGAAAACAAAATCTAGGATGATGACAAGTTGAGCTTGTCGTTGTTGTGTCTCTGGAAGGTCTAAAAAAAGAACCATAATATGATGAATTGAGCTCATCATTGTTGTGGCTTTGGAACCACACGAGATGAGAAATAAATTGACAACGAAGAGCCAAGCTCCTCATTGTCGTGGCCCTTGCCTTTGCAAATTTGGAAGATAAAAAACAAAGATGATGATGAATTGAACTCCTTGTTGTAATAGCCTTTTGCTTTACAAGTTTAGAAGACAATAACAAAGATAACAACGAGCTTATAGCTCGTTGTTGTCATGTATCTAGAAGGTTTTGAAAAAAGAATCCATGATGACAATGAGCTCAACATGTCATCATTATGGCTTTGGAACCATAGATAATGACACAAAAATCAACAACGAGGAACCTAACTCCTTGTCATCATGGCTTTCACCTTTGCAGTTCTAGAAGAGAAAAAAAATGATGACAAGGAGCTGGGCTCTTCATTGTCGTGGCCCTTGCTTTTGCAACTCTAAAAAAATTAAATAAAAAATGCAATGAAAAAAAGAGGTTTTGAACCGAGCTTACCTTGTAGTTCCAAGCTCCTTGCAATATCACTTTACTCCTTGTGCCCATAGTGCTCCACTTGAGCTCCTCCCCTTGTTTTTCCTTTGTCTTTTCAAACCCTGATCAGTTGTAAACCATGTTCGCATTGAATTTGGAGCGTTGGTGATGGAGAGGAGCTTGAATATAATGGAGGTATATGGGCTACAATGAAGGAGGTAGATGGGTTGGTTGGAAGAAGGGTAGGAAAGGAGGTAGGTTGGAGGGGTAGGTAGGAGTTCCCCCAAAAAAATGGTGGTTAGGTGGTGGGGACAAAAAAACCAAAATGAGCCTAAGAGGAAAAACAGTGAGCTCCCAAAAAAAAAAGTCCCAAGGAAAAAAACAAGGCCAAGAAGAAAAATAAACTATTGACCAAATAAATTGCCCCCTAGGGGATAGTTTCCTCCCATCCATGAAATCCCGGAACTAGATTTTTTGGATGGTGCATTGGTGGGTGCTAGGTCACTCAAGCCTTAAAAAAAGAAAATTAATGTGTAATTTCCCACATTTGTTGTGCCTATTTCCCACAATGAAAGAGTTGTGAAAGGAAAAATTATCTCCCTTTCAAATTTCCCCTTCTTAAGAGGAAATTATAATGTATTTTCTCACATTTGCTGTAATGTTTAGTAACTTTTATTTTCACTTTTGCCCATTTGAATCAATAGTACATGTGTTTTCTCTATGACTAAATTTGGCTATTGTTAGACCAAAAAATCTTTAAAAAATCTTGGAAGAATTTATATTATAACTTCCACTAATTTTGCAATTAACTTGTTGGGGATAATGACAAAATTTGACATCACAAAATCCAAAACAAAACACATATCAGCACCAAGGTTTTCTTTTTATGGCCAAATTTTGCATTATTACAAAATTTGGAAAAAAGGTTAAAACCTCTCAAAGGTTTTTTTGGGAATTTTTTCACAAAATTCACCATAGAAGTAGGGGAAAAAAGTTAAAGTTCCCCACATTTGGTAGACCATAGATTATAGAACATTATAACCAACTATGTCTACAATCTATATGAACCATAACAACATTTCAAAATGCAAACCCTAAATTTTAAAACCATGAAGCCTAAAAGGCTAAAAACTTAAACACACAATATTCTAGAACAAGCTTTTGGATGTTCTTCTTATCATTAATATCATTACACTTGCAATTGGACTTTTGTTTCTTTTTTTGTGAAAAGAAGGTGAAGTTTAGGGTTTAGGGGATTGAAACATTAGTGAATTGAACCACAATTAAAAAAATAAAAGAAGTAATTGTTTTGGATCCACAAGCACAGAACAAGGAATGGCAATCTCTTGTATCTGTAATCAAATTTGGGCAAACCCATTCCTTCATTTCTTTTTGTTCCTTTGGTGTAGAGTGATAATGGTTCAAATAAGTCACATGTTGTCGAATTTTTTTGTTTCAAATGTTGGTTTTTTTGTTATATTGGGAAGAAAGTGATTTTCTCAAGTTTTTGCTTGCATCATATAAAGGAAAATTGAAAGGAAAGACAAACAAAGGGTTGAAACAATAATAAAAGAAAATTGAGCAAATCCTACATATGTGTTTGTGGCAAGTCTTATCCAAAACAATTTTGCAAGTTGGAAACAAAATGTATAAATATGGAATATATATATTTCCTTGCAAAAAAATCTTGTTGACTTGTTTAGATTCATGATTTGGTTGTCCTCTGTTTACCATGATAGTATCAATTTTTGTTACATTGAGTTGTCCATTTGGAAACCAATGGTCAACACCGATAATAGAAGCCTCTAGAATAAGAGTGTTTGAACTTGTTGATAGTTGGAGTTAAAAGTCTTGATTTAGTGTGCAAATCACCCTATGCAATCTTAGTATCAGAACATAGTAGACTAAACCTTAAACCCTTAACCATAACCATAAATTTAATCCTAAAATGGAATAAATGTCATCCTAAACATGCATCAAGACCTAACCTTAAATTGGAATAAATGTCATCTTAAACAAACATTTGGACATAAACCAACTTTATAGTTAGCCTGGGTTTCACAATGGGTAACATAGATATGAAGACCTAGTTCACACTAACCAAGTTTTTTATTAGGCTTGCATTTCCCTCAAGATATATAGCCACCAATTTCAGACAATAAATATTTAGGCGGGCAACATTTACCTATAGATTTTCACAACATCCATTTTTCTTGCAATGGTCCATTGCAATCCCAATGGTGGGTGCTAGGGTGAAGTATAGTGCCATGAAAATCCATGGGTGCAAAAATCTATTATGTGGTAGATGGGAGTTCATGCACCCCAAAACTCCTTAATGGACTCAATTTTGAGTCTAAGGGGTGAAAACAACGAAAGGATTGGGAATTGGGGCACGCTCCATGACTCGCAACACTTTGGAGGTAGAGGGGTGTGCTGGAGGGTTTAGGAAGAATGACGATCAAGTCAATTGCTCACATGGACATGCACAAACCAAACAACAAGTTGGTTAATGCGTAGTTGGGGCAATTTTGGTGCATGGACGAATCACGGGCAAACACGGACTCACAAGATTCACCATAGTTCAAACTTGGAAAAGCCATCACCTTTCCTTTTATAGTGTTATCCATGCTTGGCCATAGGGCCAGCACCCAAATGTCATTTTATCCTGGGACTCTCAAGTTGGGGGTCTTGAAATTCTCGAAATTGGGACTCCCACGACTTTGGATGCCCATAATTTTTGTGTAGACCTATGATTGAGATGATGTTTAAAAAAGAATTGTAGCTCATGTTAAGAGCTTTCCAACGATATGTGGCAAGCCACATGCACACAAGTAAATTAAGGCTATTCTCAACTTTTAAAGGTCATGAGTCAAATTGTCAAATTGACTCCCAACCCTTCTTTTGGCCATAACTTGTGTTTTAAGTACCCAAATGGGTCATGCAAACCCATTTTAGACATTTGAATTCCAAGAGATTTTCAATGTTATGATGAACTTTTCAATACAATGAGTTTTTACCTTTGAAATCACCCTCTAAAGGTTCAAGAGTCCATTGGGAGTCTAATTCTCAATGTAGGAGCTCATTTGGGAGTGTGGGGGTTCATTCCTTCACACTCTCCTACACTCCTAGGGGCATGAAATGTGATTCTCAGGCTTCACTCTTGGCCCGCACCTTTACAAGCCATCGCCTTGGTCGCAAGCCCAAAATTAGGGTTGTGACATGAATGGAATAAAAATTCCTTCAATTCTAAATTACTAATGCAAGAAGCTTCCAAAATTCCCTTGCCAAATTTTCAATCATCACTTCATGAAAAGTTAAGGTGTCATGGTAATTGTGTAAATTTTTCCCCACCACAACCACTCAACAACTTGTCCATTGCCATGACATGTAACTTGGGCATCACACACCAACCTTTCAAGATAATGCCAAGATCTATTGTTTGAAGCCTCTAAGGCTTTGTACCTCTTATGATCACCACACAATTGAACAACGACTTGTAATATATAGACAATTTCACCTTTCCAATAAAATAATCTTGTTTTAAAATTAGGCTTGTTACAAATGCTTTCCTTGCACTTTCTTCTTCATGTGGAAAATCAATAATGAATCTTGGTCCAAAAACATTCTGAACACCATAGCCAATGGAAATGATAAAGGATTAAAACTATTATTTTTGACCATAACCACACCCCCAATTTTTTAATATAGAGGACAATGACCAAACATTCCTTGTTGCAAAAAATGGTACCTAGGTAAATATCTTCCATTTCATAAACAATTATGAGCCCATTGGTTTTGGCTTACAATAGGCATAAGGACGAACATGTGCATGAACAAGTGCGAAGGTTTCACATCATTTGTAGGCCACCTTTGTGGACATGGTTCTAAGACAACCATCCTCGTTTTAGCATCTTTAAGAGCTGTAACAGATGATGAAGGTGAAATTATTGTATTGTAATACTCACCTTGGAATATTTAATTTTTGTTCACTATACAATTCATGGATCAAAAGCTTAGTGGTCTTGGCTTTCCACGTCAATGAGTGGCCTTCATGTGGCTCAACCACCACCAAATCACCTACTCAACATTCATTTCCATGTAGAAGCAAAAAAAGGAATCATTGTATCAATGTCTAAAAGACTTGCCAATCTCCCTCTGAAATTGGCGCAAGTATAAGTTCATGTCTTCTATCATTGACATTGGAAAGGTTTTCCTTGAACCCACAACCATGCCCTTTGTGACAATCACTTCCCTACAATAGCAAGGTGGTAGCCAAGGCATTAGTTTCTAAACCACTTGGGCATTTTTTTACAAAGGCACAACCATGACACAATCTTGGTGCCATGGTTCACAAACGGTGCAATTGTTTCCCATAATTTGATGCACATTGGCAGGGAGTTAAAGTTATTAATGGACGTCCTTTAATGTTCTTTGACCTATAAATGATATGTCGTGGTCTAAATGGATTGCCCTATGAACAAAGTCTAATGTATTATTTGGAGTGGGTGATTTCACTTGTCAATTGGTTGGATGAAATGTTGACAACTTTTGAAACCGCCCTCTCAAATTTATAACACTAAAACCATCATGGCATCCATGTCTTTTAACATCATCTAACAATTCTCTATAACCTATTTGACATCTCACCCAATTTAACAAAGTCATACAACAATTTAAATTGAAGCAATGAACTCAAGCAATCATGTTATTTTTGGTCAATGTTGTAGTAGTTTGCAAAGCCCAACTCCAAAACCCTAAATCCATAACCCTAATTTTGGAACCCTAATTTTGCACCTGCATTTCAACACCCCTAATCTAAACCCGTGATTTTAAAACCTTAACCAAATACAAAACCCTAATTTTGGATCCCTAATTTGAAACCCTAATTTTGATTTTGATTAAATCTCTTTATTTTTACCAAATGTTTGCAAATCCACAAAACATGTTTTGAAACATAATTCTTTAACTAAAAAATTCGTAAATTTGCTTTATGCATTTTAAACTAATATTCAAGCTCCTAAAACCCTAAACTTTTAAAGCTCAAACTTTTTAAACCCTTCATCATAAAATTATTATTGTTTCCTAAGGTTGTTATCCATATTTTACATTAAAATTCAAAATCCTAAAATGCTAAAGCCTAAAGCTCAAACTCCTCAAACCCTTAACCTAGATATGTTACTTCCTACATTTGTTGTCTACATTCTACACTAAAATTTAAGCTCCTAAAACTATAAACCTTAAAGTTCAAACTTCCAAACCTTTAAACCTTTAATTATAAAGCTCACTTTGAATTTTAATATAGACCCATTGAATTGAATTGATTTTTTACCCTTTCCAAGAGGACCCAACTTATTTTTATTCTAAATTCATAAAAACTAAAGATTAATGGAAGTTTTAATCAAATCTAGTTATTAGTTATGAAAAAAAATGTTGGAATCTAATGATTTTTTCTATTTTTTCTTTTTCACCAATGGCTATCGTGATTCATATTGTTCAAAAATGATAAATGATTTTGCATTTTGGATTTCAATTTTTGGCTTTATTCACCATTGAAATAAACAATATAGCCCATGATGTGTCTTCATTAATACAAAGTGGGGTGTAATTCAGTAGCCCAGATCACTATAAGACTTTAAAAATGAAATAAGTTCATTACACTTCAATGATTTCACCTTGGTTAAAGTTAATTCACTATAATATCATTATGTAAACATCATGTTTCACTACTAGTTGACATAATTCATTACCATAAGTTATTATGATATATAAATTTGTTTTTATGTTGTTGTTTTAAATACCTTATAATACTATATGATATACCTTATATTATTTTAGGCTACTTTAGTTATTATTATTTATACCCTAAGTTATTATAACTTATTATAGACTTTTAACATTTAGTTTTTTAAATTGAATTATTCAATCAACTTTAGGTTATACCTTAAGTTATTCAAGGTCATTTAGCTTTATGTTATTATAAGTTATTTTACTTTAAGTATAACAATATACAATAATTTAGAATAAAATATAATGACCTAAGGTAAATAACCTAGTGTAACTAGTAATAATTTACAATTAAATAATTACCAATAGCCTAATGATAATATGACCTTAAATATCCAACAATAGTTTATAATATAATAGTCACCAATAATCATAATATAACCTGAAATAACAAAAAAAAACCACCAATAACCTACGATAATTTAACCACCAATAGCCATTAATAAAATAGCCACCAATATCCATTAATATAATAGTTACTAATATAATAACCACTAATATCCATTAATAGCCTATGATGATTTAGCTTTAAATAACCATCAATAGCCATTAATAAATAGCCAACAATAGAATAACCACCAATGGCCACTCATAAATAGGCAATAATAGAATAACCACCAATGGCCATTAATAAATAACCAATAATAGAATAACCACCAATGGCCACTAATAAATAACCAATAATAGAATAACCACTAATGGCCACTAATAAATAACCAATAATAGAATAACCACCAATGGCCACTAATAAATAATCAATAATAAAATAACAACCAATGGCCACTAATAAATAATCAATAATAGAATAACCCACCAATGGCCACTAAGAAATAAACAATAATAGAATAACCACCAATGGCCAATAATAAATAACCAATAATAAAATAACCACCAATGGCCACTAATAAATAACCAATAATGTAATAACCACTAATCGCCACTAATAAATAGTTAACAATAAAATAACCACCAGTGGCCACTAATAGAATAACCATTAATAGCCACTAACAAATAGCCATTAATAGAATAATCATCAATAAAAGAGTCACCAATAGCCATTAATAAAATAATCATCAATAAAGTAGTCACCAATAGCCACGAATAAACTAGCCACCGTAAAAATATACATCAATAACCACTAATATAATAACCACCAATAAAATATATACCAATAGCCATTAATAGAATAACCACCAATAAAATATGTCAATATCCATTAATAGAAAACCACCAATAAAATATATACCAATTGCCATTAATAGAATAGCCACCAATAAAATATGTCAATAGCCATTAATAGAATAACCATCAATAAAATATACATCAATAGCCACTAATAGAATAACCATCAATAAAATATACACCAATAATCATTAATAAAATAACCATCAATAAAATAGTTAGCAATAGCCACCAATAGAATAATTAAAAATAACCTATGGTAATATAGCCTATAATAACCGATAATAATATAAGGTGAAATAACTTGCAGTAACAAAAAAAAAACCAAAAATAATTTAGAATAATTGAAAGTAACCTAGGGTGAAATAATTAAAAATAATAATAATAATTGAAACTATAATTCAAGTTATAATACATTTATTAAACATATTTTTTTCAAAAGAATGGTCATTGAAATGTTATTGAATAATGATATTGAAGAAAAAAAATTGTTCAAATGATTTTACATTTTAATTTTTAAAAAAATATTAATTATGCACATCATTGGAAAAAAATTTAATTAAACTTTAATCGTATCATTTAAACAAAATCCCAGTAAGATATGAATTTTTAAAGTTTATGTTTTTGTAATGTTTAAAATGAAGTATTTAATAAATAAAATGCAATGTACACATTATTACAACAAGTGTGGTGGCTTGATGGTAGGGGTATTTACTTCCATATTATTGGTTAAGGGATCAAACTTCACAAATGGCATGTTTATGGTCAACAATGGTAGGTTGACCAATTTTTTTTTAATGTAGTTCCCTAGATTAGATGCCTATGTAGATTGATTACATGGCCTATGTACCTAGGCTAGGTTCCAAACCTAACATAGATAGTGACATGTGTCAATAATTCATAAGTTGAAAATCATGAAATTATCAATAATATTAAATATTACATCGAATATTAAATAATTTAATTTAATTGATTCCCATGTTGCGTAGTTAATTCATTAGCAAATGAAAAGGGTTAATAAATTTGTATTTCATTAAATACCAGTGGACCAATTCACTATTGGTAGCAACTGGTCCTTGTTCATTAAGGGGTTGACTAATTTCACCATGGTAAAAATGTCCAAATTCATTTAAAATCTAATGAAACCCAAAATGAACTAAGATGTATTTTGATGTAGTGCTTGTTACCTACCTATTGTAATGCAATTGTAGTTACTTTAAAATTACAATATGTGATGTGCTCCAATTAATGTTGTAATTTTTTTATTGTAACACAAATTGATTTCTACTATATTCTTCTACCATTCTTCTACTATAGCAACCTTCATTAGTTTACAATAGAAGTTACAACTAGATTGTAAATGATGCATTTGTCTTCGATTCATTAGATAATGATGATTAGATTTGGTTGATTAATCATTGTTGTTTGTTTGGATTCATGATTTGGAAATGAAAGTGAATCAAAGACCAATTGAAATTGAAAAACGTACATATAAAAACAATGGAGAAAGAATGAGTACTTACAATTGAAAGAAACACCTTAGACTAAAATTAGCAAAAATTCATTTGGAGGAAGTCAAGAATATAAGTATGAAGTAAACACAATTGTTCACCTCACTATGAAAAATCACAGTTTATTTGACTGGAAAAATAAACAAAAAATTAGTCATTTTGACATTTGGTTAATTGGATTGCTTAGTCATACTAGACAAGTCAATATGAACATGTCCAACTTCACTAGTGGTCTTTTTTACTAACCATAAAATGGTCTTTTTGATTAATCAAATCGGATTAAAATCTACACAACCAAAAAAATTTAATTAAAAAAAACTCAATTTGTAAATATAAATAATAAATAAATAGTAAGTACCTACCTACCCACCATGGCCTCCTATCTACCTATCCACAACCCACTTAAATACTATACATTTACACATATGTACAAGATATATATACAAATATACATATTCCACATAATATATGTTGGTAAATAGGATTGAACCTTGGTCCCCTTGGTTCCACACCAATGTCTTGGCCATCAAACCACCCCACCATTTTGTAAAATAATATGATACCAAATGGATTTAACATGTGTCCTTGAAAGTCCACCACATTTTCTATCAATTTATGTATAACAACTTTTTTTTTTTCATAAGTAGGTTAGTAGGTACCTAATAGGTAGATAGGTAGGTACACATGCCTACCTACCTATGTTTTTAAATGTTTATACCTACTAATGTGAATTATAAGTAGTATGTAGGTAGATAGCAATAGATAGGTAGATGGTAGGTAGGTAGGTAAGACATAGGTAAATAAATGGTAGGTAAGTAAGTAGGTAAAACATACATAGGTAAATGGTAGGTAAACATGTAGGTAGGACATAGGTAAGACATAGGTAGGTAGATGGTAGGTAAGTAGGTAAGTAAGTAGCTTAGTAGGTAGTAAGTAGGCTAGTTAACCAAATTAATATGGCCAATTTGACTAAGCATGGCCATTCAATATGATTGATTTGACTAGGCCATGGGCATTTTGATGGACCATTTAAAAAAATTGTTCATCTTGATTGGATGTACAACTAAACACTTGGTCAAACTGGTCACTTTAGTCAAAAACCAACCAAAAGGTGTATTTCATGCCCCATGCCTTTAGTGGAAATAAACATCCTATTAGTCAATGTGGACATTTTAGTCAAGTTGAACCTTTTAAAAAACCATGATTTCTTATGGTGCCTGCAACATGTTTGAATGGTGAAAATTTTGGCCCAACATTTTCTTCTAAGTGAACCTGCCATGCTAATAAAAAGTTTTGTGCAAATTTCATGTTTTGAATTGTCCAACCATACTTCCAACTATGAATGTAAAATAACCTCCCAATTTTGGTAAGGATCATGCCTATCCCATTTAAAACATAATTTAGTCTCAGATTAGGAGGGTCCAACACGTGTGGTAAGCACCACATGATGAAAATTTTGTGTTCCTTCGCCTTGTAATATCCCAATGACTATATGTTCCTTGGTCACCTAGCATTAAGTCTTACAAGTTGCAACTTCTTTATGGTTGTTCATTGTCGCTTCCAAGTCCTACATATTTTGATTCGCATCAACATATTTTTTAAAGGCACGATGCCAAAGTGTGCATGACATCGTACATCAAATCTTGAGATACATTGAAACCATACAAGTCCTACAACCTCCAAAGATAGGAGCTACTTTAAATACTTGCTTTGCAAGCAAATTCATCTTTGTCTCTACCAACCAATAATTGTTCCCATTACTTCACAAAAATTGCCATGTTTTCAACAAGTTGACTGGTAGGTGGGTGTCTTCTTTGTAGTCTATTATTGTGAAACTCCACCAGCCCCCAATTGGCAAATCTAGATCACCATCTAGATGCATGAAAAATGCATTGACAACTTGAATAACCCCCACTATTCAATCTACCCACCTTGCATTGCATAGGGGTGGTCACTAATCCAAATTATAACCATGGCCTTCAAGTTTGTAATCCAATCACCATCAAGCACATTAAATATGTGTTCACTAATATAGTTGAATGTTAAAATCATTTTCCTCATTTGCAAACACAATGGACACATCTTCGAGCATGTTGCACAATCCCTTTTGAATTTTTTACTTGAAGTAGGCCCATATTGTAACCCACCATTTTTGAACCTTCATATGAATCTTCGTCGATTGGCACCATGAGGTGAGGATTCACATGTGATGTTTATGATGTCATGTACAAAAATGCCACCTTTGTGTTGTGACCAACCTTACATTTTTTGTATAGATTCTACAGTTTCATCCAAGAGGGCATGGTGTGAATCTTGTGAGTTCCATAGAGCCAACCAAAGTCAACAATATCCATGGACAATGCATTGTGATCCACACTTCCATTTTTAAAAAAATATTGACTCCTCTTATAACGCTCCAAATAATTGTTGTAACATGAATTCATGCATATTAATCAATATTTGGTTCTCATGCCACTACATCACAAACTTACCCTGCAATGGAATGACAATAGTTCTGGCACAAATTATGTACATTCATAACAGTTTGCTAATTCAATTGGTGTTGGAACGTGATGTTAACATGTAAATATCAATAATGACAATGACATTAATCACACATATTTTTTGTGTTGAATAATGTTGTGTCAAATTGACATAAAATCCATGGGTGGCGTATTCTATGCCAATGTTGTGTTACAACAATGGACAATGTTATTCCCACAACATTAGCATCCAATAAACATTCAAGGATTTAGTCTAACATTCACACCAAAAGAATGCCCCACATTGCGTTTGTGTTATTTTGCCATGTATTTACTTTTCAAAAAATTTACACAAATTTAATGTAAATCTTGTTATTAATGTACAAGCATAGGATTTAATGTTAATATCGTTCCATTAATATTTATGTTTAATGGCAAGTGAATAGTTGAAGTTTAAACTATATTGACTTATAATCAACTCAATATAATTTTGCAACCCTTTGCCATGTTTCATAACTATTAAATACACATGATTTGGTTTAAGTATTTAATTATCTAATTAAATTATTTTGAATCATTTAATAAATGTATGATTTCACCTTAGATTATTACTCCTTTTTAGAATAGCCAAGACTTGAACATTGATGTACAATTGCAAACTCATACTTTGATTCATGATAATGAGATAATTATGGTAAATTGACATTGTTAATTTTGACAGCAAAGAACAAATTTGGATAAAGCTATCTTGTTAGGTTGACTTGTGAAAACATGATATAAATTCCTAAGAAACAAATGAATAATATACATGGGTGCATCCATAACATTTGTTGAGGTCAGTGAAATGTTCATGTCCATGAGATTTTTGCACTTGAAAACAACACTACTTTTGATAGTAACCATTTTGTCCATTGGACAACCAAACCAAAAATCAAATGGCAACCGTGAGTGGTCATAGTTTATCATCGAAAGCATTGCAATCGACCCAAACATTCCACATAAATGGCACAAAATGCAATGTATTTTATACTAATTTCAATATTGGCAATTGTAAACCACAATTGCGTTCCTATCCATATTACAATAAAATGTTAGAGTTGTTACAATAAATATCATTTACATTTTTCTAGAAATTTGAAAGTCATTACAGAATTCATATGTTAACTTACCCAAATATAGCTATAATGAAATACTTCCATGTTCCTTGACAAAATTACATCAAGATTGTTTAGTTTTTATTTCATCCTATGAACTTATTTCCACAAAATGGAGACATCTCAGTACTTGGTGTTCTAGATAATAGTGGTTATGGCACCAGCTTTCCCCCAAAACACAATATTAAGCACACCATTAATAGGTACTGCATAAACTAACTTTACTCCATTAATAACACAAGTCCATGTATGTATCAAAAGGACACACATAAACATTGATGGGAGAATTGTCAAATCTATCAAACTCAAGCCTGAACAACAATATATATTTAAATTAATCATCACCTTGAGAAACATCCCTCATGATCCAGGCTACAATTGAAGCTCAACTTTATGCTCATGCACAAGACATCCTCTAATTGAAAACATTAATGGATGAAAGCATGGTAAAGTATACACAAGAAGTAGTGTAAGCAACAAGATACGGGTCTTTGAATAAAATGACTAACAAGTAAATGACTTTATGGGGTCAATAATATTACTTTTGAGTACATTATTTTTCAATTTTTGTTTGCATGAACTTCAAAAGCTAAATTTTTATAATCATGTTTTTAAAAAGTACTTACAAGTACTTGAATTGGATTAAAAATTTGTGGCAATTAAAAATAAAAGTTCAAGCACTTGAAAGTAGATGAAATGTTTTTGCAAATATTTGGGTTTTTTTTCAAGCACTTCAATATTGATGTGGTGACCATTTTAATATATAATTTTTGGTTAATGGAGTTCTTTTTTCATAATTAAAATCATCCCTAACCCTCTAAAAAGTAATGTTATTGTTGGGGATACTTTTGGGGTATGTTTTCAAGTCCAAATGATATGACACGAATTGTTTTGAAAAGTTAAAGAGAGGCTAGAGATTCCCAAGGGAAAAAAAAGTTTCATTTTTTTTAAATGGTAAAGGAAAAAAGTTTAAAAAATAGTTTTACTCTTATTTTCAAGTAAAAAACAAGGTAGCAAGTATGTACAAAATATCTTGCTTGCTCCTTAATACTTGAAACATTAATAAAATCAAAGGTTTGGAAAGGAAGGTGGTTGAATTTACCTCCATTTGGTGATGCTGAGGTTGACCACTAACCAATAACATTATTTTATGTTTTACATTAATCAAATGCTTGTTGTTGACTAGTTAATTGTTCCTCCAACCTCTCATAATGAACATGCTCTTGTTGTTGTGTAGCCAATGCATTGGCAAATTCCCTTTAGTGCTTTTGCACATGCTCCATTAAACTTTTTGATCTTGTTTCAAAAAAATTTAATGATCAAGCCCTGGTTGTCAATTTCATCCACTTGAAAAAAATGTCAAACCTAAATGATGTGGACTTGCTAAAGTGATAAAATTGATGTTTTCAACCATCTTATAAAGGCTAAAGGTATTTGATGAACTCATCTTGTGATTTTCGATCATGCATTAAAACCAACTTCTAAGTATAAAAATGTCATGATATTGTAGTATCATGTATCATTTCCATGTTCACATTACAACTATAAGCATGCCACCACCTTCATGCAATGATGGTGAAACCTTGTAGAGTATCCAACTTTGTAGTGTAGATTTTAGTTTAACCTTGATTCATTCAAGTTCAAGCTTTGTCCAATGAAAAAAACATTTGCCTACATATGTTTGTGAATTTTTTTCCATTTATGGCCTAATAGATTTTGTTGATAATGCTAGGTCTAGTTGTGATGAACCTAGAAGGCTATAGTTCAAGCTCTTTTGGGCAAGCTCCTCTAAAGGACAAAGGTAAAATTTTCCCTTGTTCTTGAGGTGCATGTGGGATCTCATCATGATTTGTATTTAATAATATGTTGTTTTGGTGATAAGCATCCCCACATTATGATCCTAGCATTTGAGTTTGCTATTGTGATTACATTCATTACCTTTACTATTCATGGTGATGAAGGCACAATAGTCTTTTGAAGTACATGATAATGAGGGTGACAATCTAACATTTTTGTGAATAAATCCCACAAGCATATGACTATAGTCATTGTGGTGTGACCTTCATATTTCTAATGGGGACACTTCCCTCATAACTATTAGTCAAGTTGCATGCCATTTCCTTTTTTCCCATGGCTTTATTGTGGACATACATCTGCAAAAAAATTCAAAGAGTTTGAGGCTTGCAAATATTTGTGTAATGTGGTTTTCTACTATTGTGGCAAATGAGAATTACAAGAAAAGGTTGGAATCACATTGAAATTTGATGCTTTTGAATTACTCTTTGTGTATTTTCAAGAATGGTGAGTGCATAATGGGCTCCTTTCCTCCTAATTTGTTTTGGGTCATTTGGTCACACAAAATGGTAGGTGAAACTAGCATGATGACGGGGTGGATGTGCATTTTGAACTTGATGATAAGTAATAGTATAATGGCAATCAACTAAGTAGGGGCCCATGTCACCAAGTTTAACACAAAGGGCTTAAATCACGGAGGATTGTTTAGCTATCAAATGCAATCTTGTATGGTAGTTAGGTGGATTTTCTTCATTGTAGCCTAACATTGATTTAGGTATTTTGTTGTTAGATTGTAGGCTTTGTCATGTTTAAAAATTTCATATAGTATTTGCATGCAAGTATTGGTATAAAACCTCCTAATATAATCCAATAGAAGACAAATTATTTCTTAATCATGTATCAGATGTATTAACATTCATAATATGAATTTCTTATTGTAGCTAATAAAAAAGGTCTTGCATGTCCTTGTAGTCAAATATACTAGATGTAAGTGCGTGTTGTTTTTTGGAGTCTTTTTATTTATTAAAACTACCTTGTAAATCCAAACAATCTCATTTTGGGTCTATATGTGTTTTTGTTGGATGGAACTTGATTGTTGGCTAAAAATGTATTTCTAAAAGTTGCAGTAAATCTTGTATGTTGTTTTTTCCAAAACTTTAGATAAAATAATCCCAATGTGCTAGTTTTTTTGAAAAATAAGTATATGAAACGTTGACTAATTGATGTTTTGCAACCTAATAGAAAATAAGGTTCACATGGGTCTCTTCCCCCAAGTTCTCTAGAAGTCCTATCAACTATAAAAAAAACCCCTAATTGAGGTTATTTGTCAAATTTTTTTGTGTTGATAATTTTTAATATGAGATGTAGGGGAAATTTTTTGTTTGTAGTGACATCAATAATGTAACATACAGTAAAATAATGTTGAATATAATGATATTTATTTTGTGATGCTTGATGAACTAGTTGCAATGGATGGATTTTTTTTACATGTTTCTTTCCCATGACTAGGTATTTAGGTTTGCCTATTCAATTAACAACACCTTGGTATCCACATCGCAAATTATGTAAATGAAGGTCTTCAATACAAAGTGCATTATTCATTATTTGTAAACTTGATTGTTCTTTGATAAGAATAAGAGGTATCAACATTGAAATACATTGGTTGGAAGGGTCCAACCACACTATTAGGAGCCACGCGTGCCCTTTTAGACCACTATTTTTTTTGAAATATATTATTTTTAAAAAATTAATACATCTTTAAAAAAACATTAAAAGTTTTTAAAAGTTTTTTTGATATTATTATGTTAAGATGAATATTTAAAAAATCCAAAAATATGTCATGATTATTTTTTCAAATTGTGCTTTAAGTGTCAAAATTGCTTTTAAGTTGCTTTTAGGCAAGTTTTAAGTAGTGGTTACGATTGCTAATAGTACATGTTAGTATGATTGCACCTAGAAGGAAGATGCTACTTATCTTCAATATGAGGTGGATGGAGGTTGTGGTGAACTCTTTTCATCTATTAATAAGAGGCATGTCTATCAATCCCATGCCTCAAAATTTTTGTTAGGGATATACACTTAAAATTGATTGACTCCCCTTGAGCCAATAGGGTCTTTGCTCAGAAACAACTATCAAAAGGTTAATTTTGTAGTTTTCATCTTGTGGCTTGAAGGTGATTATTAAGTAGTGGTAGCTTGTGATACTAAAACAATGCAAGTCTATATGGGTGTGGGTACACACAAGGGAGCGAATGGGAATACTTTACAAAAGGACTATGAGTCTTTTTTAGTCCTTTTTCACTTTTTCATATGATTTTTTTTTTGAATGAAATCTTTTGCAACTTGTTATTAAATATACATATAGTTGGCCTAATAGATCACATGCTTAGTATTAATCATTGTTGAATAAATATGTTTTTTTTCAAAGTGTCTAGATATTGTTAGATTTGGTGTTTCATTTTGAAAGTTTATCAGAATTTTGAATCATACCAAAATATGCTAACTACTTTTGGTTTTTGTTTCTTGTATCATAAAGTACAACTTTGTTTTGTATGTCATGCGCATTACACACCATTTACACGTGGTAAAGGATTCTTGAAAATTTAAATTTTAAAATATCTTTTTAATTGCGAATGTTTTTTGAATGTGGGTAGTAGGTTACCATCATCTAATTTTTTTTACCATCAAATTTATGTTATTCTAATAGTCCTTTACCTAATCCTTTGTAAAATTAACCATAATCTAATGCAACACCTATTCAAATTCAAACGTCCTTTACTAAAACCAGAATCCAATATTTAATTTAATGAATTTTTAATTTGAATTCCTCAACATTCATATTAGTCATTTAGCACAACTTGGAGATAGCAACATAACTTTAAAATGTAAAGAGAAAAACATATGTAAAAAAGTTCACAATTTTCACCATTATCTGACATGGTTTTTGGCTTTTAGATGCGTATTTGGACCCATATGTAAAAAGAAATTCTCTAACTAGTTAAGGTGTTTATGAAAGCAAAAGTGGGCAACGAACCCAACATTGAAATTATGGCTCGAAAAGCAAACAAGGAATTTCAAATGTAACAAATTCAACTTTGCAACTTATTATAGATCAATAAGAGACCCTGGTACCTTGCAATCTCTTATTAAAACTATTTCTCTTTTAGTTCCATGATCATAGACTATTTTAAGGTCTCACTAATCAATTTTATTTTAGCTCAATGGTTGCTAACAATTAATTTTAGTATCATTTAAAGTTTAGACATAACCCCCTTCACCCTACCTTTGCATAGTTATGTAAGTTTTGGTGACAATTGTCTATAGGTCTTTTTTGGATGAGGGCTGTGTTTACTTGACAACTATAGACTCTACAACCCAAGTAGGAAAGAGTCCAATACAAAAAGATGCTCTTAATTGGGTAGGAGTGTTGTACAAGGTTGGATTTCCAATTTGAAAACTACATGGTGTTAAAATTTCTCCCCAAGGTAGATCGAACAAAGAGGTTAACTCTCTTACTTTGTTGAACCTATGAAATTTGATGTTTCCTTTCTTTTGTTCCCCTTTTTGGTTGGATAAATATATTATACATGGAGATGATGGTAATATGCAACAACAACAATCTCCATTATTTCTTTCACTAAGGTTCATAAGAATTGTAATTCATGTTTGTGTTCATACATAATGTGATATATTGTTGTGTAGCACACCTAGGTGCACATCCTCACCATGTAATCTTTCAATCTCAATTATGTAAGAAAGTTATGAGCAAATTCAACTGTATGACTTGCAAGATTTCATTTCATGAAATTGGAAGATAAAAACTTTCAATTAGGAAATTGTTATGTTTTAAAATGTTGTAGGGCTACAAGGGCAAACAATCTTTAAAAGAAAAAATCAAATCACAACAATAGCTAAATCTTGTAGCTGGAAGTGCCATTGTCATAGCTAAACAAGTTGCAAAATGGTTACATGTTAAGGATTGAAAACCATCCACATGGCAATTTATCAAATTTATAAACTTAGTCATAAAGTGTGATCATTAGGTTTGTAGGTGCTTTAACATCATCTCTTTTATATGTTTTTAGCTTAAGGAGACTTTGAACTATACATCCAATGATGTGGTTGACCTATGAGATTTGATGTTTCCTTTTTTAGTATTGATTAGCTGATCTTGTTTTGAAAATTGTAGGAATATGTTTAGGGTTTCACCTTGTTGACTCCTGATTTAGTGTTTAATATAGTGAAGATGGCATTTTATAATTGCAACCTTTGTGGAACCATTAACTTGAAGACTCAATCCAACTTGAAAAACCACTAAAAAGGCGTGTTTTGCAAAAAAATTAATGAAACAAGAACACAACAATCAACATTAGAAGACAATTTGAAGATGTTCATAAGGATGGTGAACATGTTCATGTATATGAAGTTGCCCCAAATTCTCCCACATTTTTGGAACATGTTATTAGCAACAACCCTTTTCCACATCTTGGTGAGGCAAAACCTTACGACTCCACATTTGTTATCCTACATCGAATTTGATCGCATGTAGGAATGGAATGGGATTATTTAAGCATGATATCAAAAATTTATTGTGGAAAGTGTTATTCCACAAGTCATTTCATTTGAGTCATGCAAAAATAAGGTCAACAATAGATTGTGAAACTTATGATGTTGACGTGTACCATAGACAAGATGGTTGGTTAGAATATGTGGTACAACCAAGACTAGAAGATCCATTTCCACATACAATTTTTACAAGGATCATGTAGTGGTTGTTTCTCCAACTTTTTCTAGCCTTGTAAATAATGATGGCTTTGATTTTGGTCCAAAATCAATATGCGACCAACAACCACCAGCATTTTCAACCCCATGCATCAGTAGATGGTGGTGATCAATGCAAGATTACATCAATTGTCCTGGAGGTGTCATTGCCCCTTTAATCCTTTATAGCGATGTGACCTTTCTATCAAACAATAGGAAGGTGACTAGGTATCCTTTTGTGTTGTCATTGGGCAACATCTGTGAATAGCAATCTTAAGAAGAGGGGCACATGTTAGTTGTCTTGCCCATGATTTTAACATCAAATATTCTTTCCCATCAACAAAGATTACACATTTTTCATGAATGTTTGAAGAAAATACTAAAACCATTGAAATGATTAAGTTTCAAGTTACTTAGATATGATGTGACCTATTAATTTGTTTGTGTTCATAGTCTATCAAAATGAGATGTGACTAATTGAAATCTTGGGTGTGGTTGTGTAGAGGTAGCACAATGATTCATCCTTTTGGAAATGAACAATTTGTGTTTCCATCATTGTTTGCATAAATGTGTGCAATCACCTAGAGGGTTGTAAGGTACATACATTTTTTATTTCAATGTAAATTAAATAATCAAGTTGAAATTATTTTGGTCTCCATATCTTTTTCAATAACACTATTTAAATCTCCCAAGCTTGTTGCCAGATGCCATTTTTCTATACAAACATATCTTTAGATCTAAAAGCAATAGTATTCTAGAGCTCTTAATTTGTTACACAAAGAATCAACAATCTCAAGTTAAACTACATGATTTTTGTTACAATTTCTAGCTAGTCTGCTTGTTACTACACCCAAACTATAACAAGCTTTAAGAACACTGGATAACTTTTTTAATAGTATAATTGATAGATAGATAGACAAATAGAGTAAAATAGAATTTTAGTTTGATTTATTTTTGTTGGGTGCTTTTTTAATAAAACAATTCAATTAAACAAAGTCTTGGATCCCGGGGAGGTTTTGGGTTTTGGCTAAATTGGATTGTTGTTTTTTCTTATTTGGTGTTGTAAACAATGTTCAGTTGTAGCTCCCACTTGTTCACAAGGGATAATTGAAGATTCAATTCATTTTAAACATAATATCACAATAGGTATTGTTGTAACTACAAAACTAACTTCATTTTTGTTGATTTGAAAATGGTAATTGTTATCAAAATTGCATTATGGACAACAACACAACTTAAGTTTCCTAGACACTACTTGTGCTAACTTGCTTCAATTGGTGGCCATACAGATAACATGGACCTATGATACAAATTTATGCCACTGGCCTTGTAGTTTGTGCCTTTGTGACAAAGAAAATCTTAATGATACTATGTAGCCACTCATCTACTGCTCTGAAACACGAATGAAATCATTGTTCAAAACAACGATTGAAGCAAACTCACTGATTTAGGCTATTGAGATTTCAAAACATATTCTTTACATTTGATTGAGGTGTGTGAAAATCTCTCTATATTTCTGTTTTTTTGTTGCACATAATAAAAAAAGAATAATGAGCTACAAAAAATTGCCATTCATGAGCCTCATGACTTATGTATATCCATAGCTCTCCTTGTGCTAAACTATTCACATAACTTAGAAGAAGACTAACATGACTAAAAGAGAAATTGTATTTGCATTGTGCATTATGGGGTTTCAATGGAGGTGAGAGGATCTACAATGCATATACAAGTGCATCCATGTAGATACACTGCACCAATCAGACCTGGGGATGTTTAAGACTCTAGTGGATGTGCTTTGCAAATTTGACAGTACTCACAACTGGATTTTACAAGAAATGGATCGTTGCCTCTTGTACATTAGAAAGACCTCTTGTCACCCATCATTTCGAACTAGTGTGTACCCCTTGTGTTCGCTGCCGGGATAGGCATTGATGTGAAGGATAATGTAATCGTTTTATTACACCAAGTATATATCCATTACATATACATGCACACGCTACAATCTACCAAATACTTCCTTGGTTCATGTTTTTGGTTTTTAAAAAAAACTTTTCTTTTCAAACAACTGTTGGTCCCCCCCCCCCCCCCCCGCGCGGGTCCTTCACATTTCCCACTCCAGTTCTTTAACCTTTCAATTCCGGTTCTTGAAAACCCAACAGGAACAAAAGAACTGTCGATTCCCTTCATTTCAACAACCTTGCCAAGTTGATGGTTTTCGTGGAAGAACTGCCACTTCGTTGGCCGGTTCTTTGACTTTGTCCTTATTTTGAGGCCCATAGCAGCAGCGACGGGACGGATGACAATTCGAGCGGATTCAGGGGTTGCTTCAATTCTCATCCCCAAAACAGTTCAAAACGGAATTAGGGGGTTGCTTCATTTCTCATCCCCAAAAGTTTTCATATATAGGATACTTGGCACAGAAAGAGGTGGTAGTTTTCCTTGTTTGATACAAAATAGGATAAAATAGAGTGCTCTTTAGAAAAGCTTGGATGAGCATGTGGGAACTTGGGGAACACACTAGGTGCATTCTTCATCCACCCAATACCCCTAGTCACCCAAGTGCAGTATCGTTATAACCCAAATCCAAAGAACGATGGTGGAGAAATCAAGCCCTGGTAGAGAACCTGGTAGAAACTGCTGGACCAACGTCAACATAGTACACAACAACTGTTAAGCACCTAATATAATTAGTGTCTAAGCCACCAAGGTAATCTCAATATCATGATAAAACCTTGGAATGGCTCCTCATCCCAAGTTTGAAGTGGCTTAAAAATATTTCCTTGAACAAGATGGGATTTATGGCATCTGATTTATTCTCAATTCTTTTAAGACTTGAGTTAGTATGAATGGAGTGCATAACAAGAATATATAAAAAGAAGATTCAAGAAAATAGTTTGGCAATTCTCAAACGTAATTGTTGGATTGTTGTGCAAAGGACCACTCAACTTTGAATATGACAATTCTCACCACAAAAGGAAAAAAGATACTTGCAAATTTTATGTGAATTTCTTAATACTAGAAATGGAATTCTTTCGAAAAGCCATCAATGATGGTACAAGTTCATGAATCTTGTTGATTTGGTGATGAAAAGAACTAAACTGAATTTATTTGAGAAATTTGTCAAATATCTCTTTCAAAGACTTTAAAAACAAAGTTACAAATTCTACTAAATATACTTAAAAAAGTGAAACACACTGTAATTCATTAATTGTCAACAGTGGAAAAGTTGGATGTGGACAATGCAAATCTAAATATTTCCTTTTTTATGGGGTTGCATGGAATTTTCAAAGTGCTACTAG
Organism: Sphagnum tenellum; assembly: GCA_963921925.1. Lineage (NCBI taxonomy): Eukaryota > Viridiplantae > Streptophyta > Sphagnopsida > Sphagnales > Sphagnaceae > Sphagnum > Sphagnum tenellum. The sequence continues at coordinate 2,505,949 of OY998159.1, forward strand.
ATGGTTTGCTGACCAATCATTCCCGTGTAGATTTGGCCTTTCATCTGTGTACTCTTCAGTGTGGGGAGTTGGGTTCAGTAGTTCAAGTTTCAATAAGTGCAACCTCCCTGCAAGTTTGTAGTAGGTAACTCTGAAATCTCATTTAGGAGGTGATCCAAGACTTTTAGCACTAGGATTAGCCTAGCATCCCATTGAAGTTGCCACTCATTGTCAAAGTTCCTCACATTCACATTCTGGAAATTTTAAGGTTCATTCTTACTTGAAGAATCACATTTTGAATTTCAATCACTGATTGACAGGCTCTCATGAAACAGTTTAGCCTTTTAGCATTGGAAAAAATTCCTAAGCTAGGGATGAACTACTGTTGACCAAGAAATGGTTTCCCCACTGCTTGCATTGGGATTAGTGTAAACTAGAAAACAGACTGGTACCAGGATGAAATATGGAAAGAACTGCACATCCACACATCAGACAAAGTTTCATTACAGTGAAAAGGCACCTACTGTTGTAAGGGATGTAAAGAGGTTGCTGCTGATGCTGGAGCACCCTGCTGATGCACCAAATTTTTGCAATTAGTCACAACCAGTGAGTAGTTTTTCACAATTTGTGATCAACATGGAACAAACATATAGCATCTCTTTGTAGATCAAAGTGGATGTCAGTCAACCAGGTAAATGTTAACACATGATTGGACTTGTAACCATCTGGTTCCACTGAAATAGAGGAAGATTTTATTGGTATGGCGGCAAACTATACATAACAAGAAGCAGACTTGGAGTTGTCACAGCTTTCGACACCTCAAGTATCCTAGATGCATCACTGCATAGGTGCACCCTGAATTTGTCATCAAGAGGTCAGGAAAGTAAAGAGTCATAATGTAGAAAATTCCAAAATAATTTGTGTTTGAATTATATTATGCACAAAATACCTTGTGTTAATCCTTGAGGAAGGGATTCCTGTGAATAGCAGCATTGTGCAAAGCAAGCTGTCATGCAGGGTGGACTATTGTGGAAAGCTAACTGTTACGCAGGGTTGACATTCTTTGCTCCAAATCATCCACTCCCGAGCTGTTCCCAAAACCCAACATTAACAAGATACTCATCAGAATTTGAATAAAGTTCTAGTAACAGTGTCACATGCTCAATGCCAAATGCAGAAAGGAAACCACAGTTAGATTCACATCTCTTATCTGGTGGTCACAACAGATTTTGGCAGTTCTCATTTGAGGTTTGTCATCTGTTTTGAGGCAAAAAATTATGGTGGGATTAATGGTTTTTGGCATCAAGAGAGGATGGATAAAATCATAGGCCTTCCCTGCAATGTTTCAATGAGCATCTCAAACACAAGAAAATATTTTGTGTTGATATCCAATAGGACAAAGAAACAAAAAGGAGTCTGCTAGGATCTTTTGAAAAAAAGAAGTGTCAGTGAGCTGCTCTACTCAACAAGCAACTCAAATGATGCACATAAAAATATCTTCCATCAAAACATGTCTTGCATACAATCTGGAGCTCATCTTGAAGCAAATATCTCAAAAGAGGAAATAGAAATTTACCTTCCAGCATCTTCAGCCCTGGTCTTCCTACCAATCTTGCCCTTGGGGGCAGAAGACATCTGCAGAATGACTCAAACCACAACACACATTCAGTCTTCTCATTTCAGAAGCTCAGAGTCTGGCTCAATTCAAGATTTGTCTTAACTGAGCTGATCATAGTTGATCTTCAATATACCTGGACCCTTCTTGCTCACAGCTGAGAATAGATAAGTCGAAAAACTGAAGGTTTGAGCACTGTTTTCTGAAACATTAAGCTACTTGTAGAACCCTGAAAGGCAAGAAAGTCTTACTTGAGCTGCAACATCAATTCCGATTTCATCAAGAACCTGCATTGACATCCATAATATCATGAGAAACCAGCTAAGATTGGATTTGCATTTGGGTAGCATATGACCTACAACAGGCAATTTACACATTTCTTAAACAGTTGTGTTAAACATTACAATCACTTGAGCTACCTGATTGGTGAGGTCATCTGTTTCATCCTCCAACTCGTCATCATCCAAAGCACCATCAATAGAATCCGAAATCATCTCCGTCTGCCAGTATCAAGGACACTGAAAAGAATCAAAACAAAGACAGGAACCTCCAGCAGATGCTGCTGCAAAATATTCCATTGCATGGACATTACATCTGGAGCTGGATCAAGAAACAGGTTTATATACTAACCGTCATATCCATCTGTGCTGAATGTTTTTGAAAATCTTGCATCACTTTGATTTGTTTTGCAGGATCCATTTGCTGCTCCACATCATTGGTACCACACAGTTTCCCAACCACAGTGAAATAATCATTGAACAAGAAAGCAAAAGAAGATGTACTCCTAACCCTATAGAGCAGCAAAACACAGAGTGAACATGATGCCCTCCGTCTCTTGACAGCCTTCATGTACAAGGTGAAGTACAGGCATAATTCCTATGGCAATAGCAAGTAGCATGAGTTCAAATCCACAAATAGTCTTACCTGGTTAACAGTGGTCATCACCTTTGTTGCTCCTTTCATGGCACCTGCCACAGTTGTTGTTGCATGCATAGCCTGTTTCTCCAACCCAGTATTAGACAATGGAGAAACTTGCTCCCCCTTTCTAGCTGGACCAAGATTGAGCAATCACATCACTGCAATCATTGCAATATCCCAGGTTTTCTATGTTCTTGCTTTCCTGCCCTTACCTTTGTATGAGTAGCCACACCACGCAGCTGTGCCCGGCTACCTTGTAGTTTGGTAATTTGCTGGCGTAATCGAATCAACTGTACAGCCAGTATTTTTGTTGCTGCCTGCACCCCATCAGCTTATGTCCTTACCGACACTGAAAAAACTGGAATACAGAAGGTAAACATACCACTAGGATTCCTGTTGTGAATCTCTTTGGCAGAGGCTAAACAATGATATCAGTTGTGAACAAGGAGTTTGGGATCAGAGAGGGTACATGTTAAAGCAGCAGAAGAGCATACCTCATTCCCAGTTTTTGCTGTCTTCTTTATCTCTGCAACAAGTTTCTTCTCCTGTAATCATTATGGAACAAGGCAAGAATCAGTTGAAAATGAATTATAAAGCTAGTAATCTCTTTGTTTACTTTGAAAAGAATTTTTGCAGATTCACAATCCTTTTCCCTTTCTGGTCGCAAAAGACACATATTTGTAGTTCATCATTTTGCAGTATTTCCTTCTTTTTTGTCTATGTTTTGAAGAGGGTTTCAATTGTCCGTACCTCTAATTGCAGTGATCCAACCTCTCGTTCGATTCCTGTCAGAGAAACAAACCATCGACCAGCAATCTCAGTAGTGGCACTCCAGCAGAGTTTTGCATTGCACATAGAATAAAAAAAAAAGCCTTCTTCAAGAATTCACCTCTTGTAGCAACAGACATCTCCCGCTTGCTTGCCCGCAGTGCCTCTGTTCACATGAACAACATATTCTCATCAACAACAGCACAACCTAAGAAGAAGAAGACGACCTAATCATTGATTACCTGTCCTTCATGTACCTATTTGGAAGCCAACCGTCGTAGTTCTCTGCAGATTCTTTACCACCTACCTTTGGGATCCGGTTTCTTCCTGAACATGTCCATCTTCCAAGAGCTTTCACAACCGCAAGCAGCAGGTACGAACAAAAGAAACTCGATGTTTGTAACAAGGATGATGTCAAGTCTCTGAAGTATCTGTAAGCCAAAAGAAAAGCACATACACACAAAGACTTCGTCTTTTTCGTCAAATTTCTTCGTCTTCCTTCGTCCTTCCGCTTCCGATCCCGAGATATGCAACGAGTGACACACTAAAGCGAAGATATTGATTGATCTATCGACGGCAAAGTTCACCAATTCATGTTTCAAACTGTCAACGACATGCGTGTTTACGTAAATCGCAACAGATCAATTCCAAACCATTGCAATTTTAGGTAGGGAAAGTCTTATCCGGATATAATTACTAACTACTAACTAGAGATTCCCGCGGATAAGCAATGTCACAAGCAATGTCGGCACGACTGCAGCAAGGGTTTCTCTTCTGGAGTCAGTCGTGTCTCTGGAGGAGCAGAGAGGCAGGGCAGATAGACGACTTCCGATTGCACTTACCACTAATCTAAACGTATTAGCTTCCAGGGTTAACACTAATTTATCAATCACTTCGAAAGATATTCCATGAATGGTTGTATAAGAAATGTCATTTTTCAAGTATCTTCCTCGCCTTTACTTACTCAGTGATGTGATGTTGCACTGGAAATTGGAAGTGATTTCCAAATTCCAACTTAAAAATCTCTTGGAGTGGAGGTTTATGTGAAGTCTATTTTCAAGTCACTTGCTTGCCTCACTTACTTAGTGATGTGATGTTGCACAGGAAATTGAAAGTTCATTCCAAACTCCAACTTTGATGGAATGCTTGCATGCACCAGTTAGTGGACACAAAATCTTCATTTTGAAAGATGGGCCTCACTAGTCAAAGTGAAAGTCTTCCATCGGTTGTATTTTTGAATGATAAAAATTGGTAGTCGAAACAAAGCCTTCATTTTGAAAGGTGCTGGGCTCCACTAGTCCAAATTGAAAGTTGTTGCATCAGTTGTGTTTTTGAATGATGAAAACTGTGTTCCAATAGTGCAATCTTGTCTATTTTGGAGAAGCAAAAGCTGCAAGCATCTGTAAAGGTTCCATCACTCTAGAGGGGTAATGAAGTGTCTTCCAATGAACATCACAGTGATTCCCATTTTGAAGAGGTCATTTTGAAGAAATGAGAAGAAATCAATTGTTGTGAAATTAAGTCTTGTTGCAAACCTTTCTTAGTTCTTAATCAGGCGGTGTAGAACAACATTGCATTTACAGCAATGAACAAACTGAGTTCACAATCTCTGATTCAAAGCCAGAATAAAAAATATTTCTGTTTTATTATTCTAGAGCAATTGTGTAAGGTTTCTTGGAAGAAGGACAAGCATTGAATCTTTATCTTCTGTGCTCACAAGAGAGATTAAGTTCCAGCCCAACTTCTTGTAGGGTTTTAAGTAAAAGGGTGAAGAGTCTCTTTGAAAAACATCTTGTGACCTCCAGTGCCTGATCTATGTCTTCAGCATTTCCACACTACCAGGCAGAATATATTTGAAAATTTCAAAACTGTTTGTGAAATGACTTGCACTTGCACCATATGTGTAGTGTAAAGCCCTGGGAGCAATTCATTTATGCCTGGACCCAAGGGCAAAAGGAAACTGAGCTAAGATCTGTGATAAGGAACATGCCAGAACATGCTGTTGCTTTCTGTTGGCAACATGCACAAAGTTCATGAAGACCAACTTGCAACATAAAGCCAAACAATGACAGGGTTCAACACTGTGCCACAACAAACCATTACACAAGAAACATATAAGACAAAACCTAACCCCAGATTGGACAAAAAATTGTTAACATTTGCTGCTTCTTCATGTGCTCTCCCTCAGCTCCATTTCACTTTTGGCTGTGATCAATGCCATACCATCATTAGACCAACCCTTGAGATACAAGATAGCAACCTTTGTCCAAAGCTTCAACTCCAGCCAGATGGAGAAGCAAGATCCATCAGATCATACAATTGCTTCTCAGAGCTAGCAAGATCAACCAGATTAAGATGACCAAAGCACATATATGTGGCTGCCACTTTCCTGTTTGCTGATCCTTGAATCCACAACTGGATCACATCTATGCTTAAATGTCTAACTGGATCACAAATTGCACACTATGAACCTCAAGTTAAGTCATGCTTGGGTCGTCTTACTCTAGTTGATCTTGCAGGCTCAAGAGGTAATTTGTAAACCCCCTCCATCAACTACAACACAGACTGAAATGCAATAGAACATCAGATCTACCCACACGAGGAGTCACATGTACACCTCCAATTCTCTATTGACAATTCAAACCCTGACTTCCTACCTATTCCCCAAAATTTCAGAGGTAAAACTATTTAATGTACACTCATGAAATTTTGTAACATTTGCTGTTTTCACAGTTCTGCTACTTCAATTTTGCAGCAAAAACTTGCATATAACAGTACACATAATTCTCAGAAATCTCAACATGCAACTAGCTGTCTGCAACCCTTCGACAAAAGCATTCACAACGCACAAAATGCAAACCTACTAAAACAAACACACATCACCACACCGAGACACAATACCATCTATCTTGAGCCTCTCTCCTACTGTAATTTCCCAATTGCATAACATATACAAACACACAATGTGACCCCTATGTCACTTCCTTGTACACAATCTACCGACAATTTCCAGTGCAAATCCTGAAACATACACACAGTGTATCATCGCCTGTACAATCCAGTACCTCATTTTCTGTTTTCATTCCCTGTAGTATACCTTACTGAGCTCTGACTTTCTCAATGATTTCATCCTATCCATGACGCCATTCTCACTTGTTTGTAGTACACAGAGGTGATACAGACATGTGTCCAAGAATGCAAATAGTTGCGCAGCGAAATTGTAGAAAACTTGCACTCACAGTCTACACGTGTCTAAGCCAGAAAAGGAAGACCAATACAAAGATCTGGAAAATTCTCCCTTGGAGTTCCTTCAATCTTCTTCGTAAGACCACTTCTTCGCCGTTCTTCGCCTTGCCATCTTATTTGCACACCCCTTTGATTTCGCAACCACAGAGCCCACATTGGATCTAGGATAGCCATCCTTAATCGTGCAGCAACCTCCCGCGCTTCCCAGATCCTAAAATTGGAGTTTTAGTCTTTAGTCACCCGCATCATACACAACTGCCAAAAGCAAAACCCAGATGAACCAACACTCTGGTAACCCTAAACCTGGCGTTAATTTTTAAATTTCATTCCGGGGTTGACGATTTATCACAGATGGTTTAGGTAGGATAACTTTAGGATTCCATAAGTACCGATCATTATTTGAATGATTTCAAATTGAAATGTGTTTATCTCATTCTCAAATAAAGAAGCATATAACGGTTGTTTTGCAGAGTTTAAAAAAAAAAGATTAATATCATATTCATGAGTAGATTTTCATTATTTTGAACAAAATTTTATCTCGTTTTAAAATTAAATTTGAATTCGATTCAAATTGAATTCAAATCGAATTTAAATTCATTCACAGTATTTGAAATTAATTAAAAAAAATTCAATTCAGTTCAATTAAATCTGAATTAAATTAGATTAAAATTTCGCTTAATGTTATTCAATATTTTCATTTGAATGAAACATTTATTTTACAAAATTAATTCATTTTTTTCAGCAATTAATCAATTGATTTTCATTGGTAGTGCCTTGCTACGCAAGGCTCAAGTTTTTCTTAGCACAAAAGCATACCTGACCAACTAGTTGTTGGCAGTACTCTAAATCAGGGCCTAGTGATGTCTAGGATGGGATAGGGTTTTCACCTTCTCCCTAGGGGTTTATTTGCGGTACCCTAGTGGTACAAAAATAGGGGCCGTACCCCTGAACCATCATCAATGGGCGAACCCACACTTTTTCACACCTAGTTGGTTAAAATCCAATCAACACTCTTTCAATGCGACTCCTTTTCAAGCCACAAAACCCACCCGCCTTTTAAGGTTTGTAACCATTAGGTGCCATTTTGTGTAACATTGATGACTTTTCTAGACTCGTCTATTGTTTTTTTAAAATATTGTAGGTACCAGTGTAGGTGTTGATTCACCTTGGCCTTGGGGATGCAGCTTAAAAAAAGTAGTTTGTAACATAAGTCTAATTCTAATTTATCAAAAATCCACATGTATAGAATTGGGATGGATTGTAAATTGTACTCCTTCGTCATCATCTCAAATGAGATGATAAACAAAACTTTTACTATGACTTTATTCAAATTTTTTTGCCTTGCTTTTGCTATGTATTTCTTGAAACACACTATTTACATTTTCAGCTTACAGATATGTTTTAGTGTGTTCAGGTGCAAGTTGTACTTGTCTTTCAAGTGGGTTCATCTTTAACCAAGTTCTGACCATGAATCGTTCAATCATTTGTTCAAAAAACATAAAATTTGTCCTATGTATTTATATATTTAATACGGTAAAAATTCCTATGGTTTGTTTATTGTCATTTTTTCAAGCTTTGGTCATAGCAAATTCTTTGTATTGGGACTGATTGTAGCACCAACAGGTGGTGAAGCGTCCAATAGTTGGAGAATTCAGGCCTGGCCTTAATCCCAGCAATATGAGCCAAGGATTAGTGTTAATGCCAATTATAATTGCATGGCATTCAACTGAGCCACATTTGCCCACCTATTTTTTAGTACATATCTACAAATATCTACAAAGTATCTGCTTCGACCCAAGCTAAGCACTCTACAGATCAGGATGATGGGTGTTTTAGTTGTGGCAAAGATTGCTTTGCTTTCCCTCTAGGTTGTCTATGCACCAAATAAAGATCAGGTGGGTACTTTGCCTATTGCAACAAGGGACACAAGGGGCCTGTGAGGAGGTCCCACATGTGAAAAGAAAAGAATTCCCCATTAGATTACCATCTCATTTACACTAATCAGGGAATGCAGACCATTAGGGATTAATGGCACAGTCCCCTATCCTTTCCCATTGATATTTTGATGGGGTAGAAAAAGTTAATTTCACATATCATAAAATCAAAACATTTGTGATGTTGATTTGCAAGTAAATGATGCAGGAATAACACAAAATATCCCACCCATTTTCACTAACAAATAATATTGTAAATGACACTACATTCCCATGTAACAGAAGCGGAAAAATTCTAATTTATTTCACATCAGAAATTGGTACATATGGTGTAATTCAATTCTTCAACACCTAGCCTATAGAAATAACCTACAGAAACAACCTAGGCGAGGTGACAACATTCTCTGATAATCCGGACGCTCAGCAGGACTCGCGCCATCCTCCTCTGAGGAACTTGAGTCCAAGCTTGAGATTAGCGGGATGTTGTAATCCCTTGAAGTCCAGCCACCAGTAACCCTGCTCTTTATTCCATTCCAGTGTCTTGCTCTTGAACCATAGCCAGCTTCCATGCTGCCGCTGTGTTTCTGCAAGAGCCTCCTCCTCCGCTTCCTGCGCTTCGAGTACCTGCACCAGCCAAACAAAGCTGAACAAAGTAAACAGTTTTAAACCCTAAATCCCATCATCAAAGCTCTTGAAACTGCTCGGTCCTTTTACTGTTCAAATGGAAGTTCAGGTTTGTTACTTGGCATTTGCAGGGAGTTCCTTGCTTGCAAGCCTAGTGGTTTGTGCTGCAGCATCAGCTGATGTTGCATCTGGAGTGGCCCTCAGTATATCACATATCAGCAGCTGGCACTCACTCTGCACTCATATATAAACCAAAATTTTACAAACCACAGGTGAGAACTGCCATGCATCTGGTTTGCATGTTTCAAGACCCTAAACCCTGCTCACACACAGAGAAAGAGACTGTTCCGCAGCAGCAGCAGCAGCTGTAACCAGTTCTATCTGCCTCAAACCAAATCACGTACAATGTGAAAGAATGACTGTCAAATCTCAATCAAAACCAAGGACCAACCGACCTGTATAACAGTGAGGACGAAGCCCAGGTTGTAGCCACTGCCTTCCAAATGGCTCATGTCTGTGTCGCTACTCCAAGTGGCCACGCCATTGGCTGTGGTCTGTGGGGAATTCTCACGGCACTCCATCATCTCTCCAACAATAACATGATTCTCTGCAGCCATTGAAGCCAAAGCAATCCAACCCAGTTTCAAGATTGCAAATCTGGTGCTGAAGTCCCAATCCTTATGTTAAAATCCCCTGGAACTTCTTCTAGTACATACTATCATATAAACTGGAATTATTATCTGCATTTTGAGTGACATGAAAGTTTTACCAAGGACTTGGGAGACCAAGTCTAGAACTGACTCCAGAAGTTCATGTGCATCAGTCTGCGCCTTGCCCACTGGTAATCCCCATTCCGCAACGGGTGAGCTCCCGTTGATTCCGTTCCTCTGCTTCGGTACTAGATACATCCCAATGCTGCTTGATCTCAGAAGCTTTACAACTTGGTCCACACGTGGCCTGGAAGCCTCCATGGCTGCTGCACGTGCTTTGATCTCTGAGGTTATCAGCTCATGCACTGCTGGTCTCACCCGTTGGCTACAAAAAAAATTAGAAAAGACAACAAGAAACCAAATCAAGTACAACCATATAGCATAAGAGGTTAAGGGTTTAGGGTTCAGCCAGGATTTGGGAATTTTGGCGTTTCTAGAGAAAATTCTTAAACCCAAGTATTGTCAGCCAGGAGCAATGACACAGTGATCCCAATTCCAACAAATTGTTCTATGATACAATGACACCTGCAAATCTTCTTCAGGAACTCAATTTGCACAGAGATACCAATCAGAAGATACTCATGTACCTGATAATGGCACCTCGAGTGGCACTCTTCCCTAACAATGTGAGGCATTCCACCATTGTCTTTATATACTTCACACTCGATGGTGGATCGCTCTTCATCATGGATTCCCGGGTCACACACATTCCCCATCCAACAAATTTGTGTTCAGAGTCTGGTGGGTGGAGCTGCAGAAGAAAGCTTACTAAAGCTTTTTTTATCACAGCCACAAGACACCCTGACAGAAAACATCAATGACATCAACACCAGAGCGAAGCACATACCCAAAAAAACTTCAATATAGGAACCAAAACATATGGCAAGAAAGTTCAAGATCCAGTGAACCCACTGTGAATTCATTAGGAGTAGAGCCAACAAGCCAAATCGGGAGGACATGGGCAGCCACGTTATGACCCTCTTTGCCCATACCATCAGTATTCCCATTTGTTGATGCTCTGTCGGAGGCAGCGGCATCTCCACCACTCTCTATTCCTGTGACAGTAGTGCTATTTCCGTCTACTGACCAACTGTGACAAAGTCCACCAACTTGATTAAACTCAAAAGCCTTCATCCAATGTGGTTCCAATGCTTATGAATACATTCTTTAGTGATCTTCTTCGGAAGAGGAAGAACAACACCATTACCAATTAGAGATGATGAGAAAGTTCAATGCTTCTGAGAGAGCAGAGGAACTTACCCATCACCCATATGCCGCACATCAGCTGTTCGATCTACACTTGAAACATAGGAGACTGTCCGTGTCAAGGTACGGGTGCGCCTTGACACAGGGTGCAAACTTCCAACTGCTGGAACTGGAGCTGGGGTTAGGTTTGATATGTCGTCAGCTTTATCTTGGCTGATTGCCAAGTTTAAGCTGTTTTTTTCCCAGAGCAATAATGTACAGCACACAAAAAAAAACCCACAAAATTGCAACACACAAGATTACAGCTCTGCCGGAAAACACAGACTGACTCAAACCTAAACCCTAAACTCAAAATAGGAATTCAGGAAAGTCAGGAATAATATCCTAGACTAAACAACAAAGAGCTTTGTCTAAAGAAAAACAAAAAGGAGTCTCAGACCTGTAATCACCCTTATTGTAAAGATGAAGGTGCAGATCCTCAACAACCTTGAAGAAGAGTGCTCCACGCAGCTTGTTTAACTCAGCTCGCACATCCCGAAGTGCACCCACCTGCAGCAAAAATTCAAAACTTCTTTCATATTCCTCCTGGTGGCAACACCTCGTCCTTGTTCCCAAATTTCCCCCAGTTGAGCAGGTGATACAACTCTTGCTTGTACCTAAGCCAGTTTGGGAAACCAGTTTCCAGACTGTCTGTCCAAAGGTTGTGCAGAGCCAATTTTTTTCACTATTCTTCAAACAGTTCAAAGAGGTAGAATTGCACCAAAGAAAATTGTGAACTGTAGATATAGACTACAGCAATGGCCCCAAGGTTTAGGGTTCATCAGAACAACAAGATGATGGTCTCAATTTGGTGTTTCTCTGGGAATGTCTGTCAGAAGCTTTTACCGATTGAATGCCTTCACGGTCCAACATACTGATAGACTGAAGATGGAGCTGCCCTGCCGCATAGTAGCGTTTTTCAGCAGCCAGTTTCTCAATGCGAGCCGGGACCTGGCACCACCAGTTGACATAGATACCAAATGATTACTGCACAATTTTCTCTGCGCCTGGTAGAATGATTCTTTGTAAAAGAAACATCTGCAGATTGTGCTTTTTGAGGTGGAAGGAAAAAAAGGGAAAAAAAAAAGAAAAAAAAACAGCCACCCATTAGAAGCTCTGTACTTCTAACCTGAGCAACTTTGTCAATTTGATCAAGTAATGAAATCACATGGCGGAGTGTGACGGAGCGGGACCATTGTTGCTGCAGTTGCTTGTGCCGTGCGCCCAGCAACATACGTGCATTCTCTAAATCTCCCTTCTATTCCTCTACTTCGCCTGTGGAATCAGAGAATACCCGCAAGATCTGCACATGGAGGAAATAATAATTATATTCAGAAAAAAAAACCCCCCCAATTCTGCTGCAACTGCTGTCTGTTCAGTGAATTCTTTTCAAAAAAGGTTCGAGAACGCAGAGGAGGAGCTGGCTTTACTGAAGCCGGTGTTGTAATTGTGCACAACACCATCCACAAGATGTTCAACCAGATCTCACTGCTCACGCAAGCTCTGTAGTGTCTGTTCAGGATTTGGGGAGGTGAGCACTTCCACCACATGTGGCAGAGAGTCAAACCGTGGCTGCTTCCATGGATCGCCTATACTATCCAGCTGCATCTGCACTACCTGCAAAAAACCAGGGGGAAAAAAAAAGCCCCAACAAAATTCTCATCACCAACATCATCCAACAGAACTCCCAGTGTTTATTTTTTTCCTTTCTCCTGCTGGTGGTGGAAGGAATCTCTTGCAAGGGGTAGTCACCACTCAAACTCGCACTCTCTTTTGCATTCTCTCTTGCATTTTCTATTGCATTTTCTTTTGCATTCTCTATTGCATTTCTTTGGAATATCTTTTGTATTCTCTTTTGCATTTTCTTTTGCTTTTGCAAGCAACTTTATTTGAACTTTATTAGGGTTTTCTCTATGCAGCTACAGTTTTCTTCAGATGGAATTGGGCTTGATAAGCAGCACAGTCTTTCTGATGATGGCCACGGTGAGAAACAAATCTATGCTGTCTACTATCCACCAAAGATCTTGACCTTAACAGATCAATAGATCTCCACCTCCACAACACACAAAAGTAGAGTAGAAGTTTCGGATCCTTCAACCCACCGAGCAGATAGATCAAGCTCCAGGACCCCAGGTCTTCACAGATCCACCAGTTATTGATCACCCAAAACCCCAATTCCCATGCTACTGAATCAGAGCTCCCAGACATGATCACAAACCCCAGGGACTTGCCCACCCAAAGGAACACAGACAGAAACACAGAGAGAGAGACAGAGAGAGAGAGCGATGTGTGGGATGCAGAGGAGAAAGGGAGCGACATACATTCCAGTCGACAGCTCCGGCCTCATCGACTTCCATGTTTGGTGCTCATGCACACCTCTCTCTCTTTGTCTGTCGCTCTGTCTTGTTCTTCCACTGCTGCTGGCTGCTTCTTCTTCTCGTTTTTTTGTCTAATTGTGAAGAGTAAGGAATACCCAAAACAGCAACGTAGTTCTCCTCCTCCTGCTGCTGCTCTTCTTCTTATTCTTCTTCCACTGCTGCTGCTGATGCCGGGTCTTCTTCTTCTTCTTCTTCTTTTTTCTTTCTTTCTATTCTGTTTTCTTTTCCTTATTTTTGTTTTTTGTTTTTTTTGTTTTTTTTTTCGCTTCTTCTTCTCGTGGGTCTGGTTGTTAAAGAGGCAGAATCTCTTAGGGATTGCTTGCGATCGTCGCAGAGCGAAATTCCGCGAGCTCTAGCGCAAGTGAGGGAGGCAGACTCGGAACAAAGCGCGACAAGACACGGGAGAGGGGGGAGGAGAGAGGGACCCAGCGATCGCAGGATTATGAACTACAGAACGGTGTGATCGAGGATGAAAAGTCCCCGCATGGATGCTTTTCATAAGTTCATCCATATTCATCCATCTGGCCTAAAGCTGGCAATTCGTAATGTGGTCTCACTTCACTGGACAACAACAGCCGGCAATGCCTTTTATGGTAACTAGTAAAACAAAGTTTACTTTCTGGGCAAAATAAGTAATTGTTTTTGTTAACCTAGTTACTACTAGGTAAATAACTAAGGTAGTACTTACTATGCAGATTTTATTTTACAAATACAATTTTTAATTTTAAAAAAAACAAATCAATTTTGTAATGTAGCCGACAACCCTGGCGATTGTTAACAAGAAGATTTAGCCAAATTTGGCTATACATTTTCAAGAATCCTTCAAGTTTTTTTTTGGCTACACATATGCTAGAACCCATGAATTTTGCAGTGAAAGGCAGTTTACAGCATGCAGAGCTGGGACAGTCCCTTTGGTGCTAGCTCAGGTAAGTTTCAAGATAGGAACCAAGCCACTGGTGGTTAGGCAAAAATTAAGGATTTGTGGCAAGCCATGGTGACAAGCTAAAGGCCACCCAATGCCCGTCACTCTTCTAATCTTTTTTGTCTTTGAGATTGTGTCTGTTTTGGAAGCTGGATTTGAATTTAGCTGAAGAGCTGCACCTTCGATCAAGGTCAAGGGTACCCCTGGCACAAAGGTTCACACTGAGGGCAATAAATCTAGTCCCACCTTGCCCAACATTGTCACCCCACCCCAACCACAGCCAGCAAAGGTATTGGCTAACTTGTGTCATGCAGAAGCTGAGGTCATTCATTCACTATCCAGCCCTACCATGGCAAACACTGTCACCCAGGCAGGTCTCTCAGAGGTTTTCTACGTAAGCCACCAATCTCAATCAAATCTGCAGTTGTGCATAATGCCCAGAACTTCAAATCCAAATGAGTCATTGCCAAAGGAATTTGATGTGTATTTGTGCTTCTGAACACCATTTGCACCTTCTAGTATTCAAGGGATTCAATGAGTGACTGCTTTGGAGGAAATTCTTATTGTTGTGCACCAGAGCATGTCATTGATTGTGTTAACCCTAATGTTGCACAAATTTTTGTTGAAAATCTGGCGAGTGCAAAACCAACAAAAAACTCTTGTTGACCATAATTCTGCTCTCATACTTTAGTTGGAATGTGCATGTATTTGTAATACAGTGATGCATTGAGCATTGAATGATTTCCATATATCATTACATGGTTTTTCCCCTTGTATATTTCCTCATCTTTCCATAAATTCAGTTTTTCACTCATCTTTTCCCACATCTCAACTAGAATTGTTGTTTGTCCCTCATTGTAGAAAACTTGAGATGGTAAATAGTTCAATTTTCCCCTTGGTGGCCATGTGGGACCTCCTCACAGGCCCCTTGTGGGATTTCTAAAGAAGATGTACATTGACTAGGTAATTTAACCACATCCATAACGTCTAACTTACTTTTATTGTATATAAAATGTTAAGTCATATGTACATGTGTAAAATAAATGTTATTTGTTGTAATAATTAACATTTTGAATCAAGGTTATATACTAATTGTACATTATGTATTGGATTATTGCATAGTATATAAGCACAAATGTGCCTGTCATGTACCGAAGTTCTTGGAGATGTCTTCATAAAGGAGATGCAACAGAATGTGTTAGCCATGAGGTGAGACCCTTCATCAAGGAATGCTACAATTGTGGTTGCACAATGAATTATGAAAACAGCCTGGTCCAAGGGGGAATGCAACATAGGCTATAGGTATTGTAATTTTGCATGTATTAACAATTAGAATTGAGAGATAATGAATCAACAAGGGTATTAAGAAAAACACCAAAACATTGATCACTCAACACAACCAATAAATCTAACAGTAGAACAATCCTACCCAAAGTTTATTTCTTCAAGATTTGAATGCAATACTGTTTGGATGATGTGTGGAGATTAAATCAACTAAGATGGTGTTGACATGATCTCTTGTTTGGTTGAGTTTTTTTTTGGAAGGGGAAGGAATAAACAAGTTTGAATGCAACATGGACGTGGATCTCATGGTGAAGCTAAACAACCTCAAGTTGTGGTTTGTTTCCAATCCCTTTTCTGTTCTAATGGTATAGATCTAGTGGGAATCTAATTAGTATGATTTGATGTTTGGAGGTGTGTTAGACAAGTGTTTGGTTGATGGAAAAAAGGCAGAGAATTATGCACTACCTTTGGATGGAGACTGGGCACTTGAGGCAACAATTGAAGATGATAAGGCCTTGTGCTGGATGTGCTGGATTGCCCAATTCCTAAACCATAGATGTGAAGAACCTATAATTCACATAGTCATGGTATTAGATAAGATAACTAAGGTCATTAGGTAAATTTGAAGAAATGAAAACAAATTAGAATGTAAGGGTAAGGTTGTACATGGTAGTAGTACAAGTTGTCAATTTCAATCTCAACACTTGCATGTCCAGTAAGTTTGCATGTTCTTTTTACAATCAGACATGTGTTCATTGGAGAAGAACTTACTTGGGACTACAAAATCGACTTCAAGGATTCATCATACCCTATCCCAACTTTTGATTGTTCTTATTCTGTAGGGGAAAGTCTATTGCATGGCAAGAGTACATGACAAATGGTTTGAATAGTATGTACATGTGCAATAGTGTTTACGATCCTCAATTTTGTTTTATGTTCCCATTTTTTATAAGTTATCGTGTCCTACATCCATCAATTTTCTGTTGCTACTCATGTAGGTAGGTTTACTGAATTACATTGTGGACCTATAACTTATCATACCCACATGTACCTTGTAGTACCCAATTTATTTTATTTGGCAACTTATGTGTTGAAAGCACTTGGTTTTGTTTGATTCTACATTGAATAGACATGGTAGCTTGTTCTAGTCAAAACAGAAGGATAATGTATTGTGCTGCAGCAGTGCAATTGCAAGGAATATGAAAGTTTTATGTTGTAATTAGCGCTGGGTGGTCCCTAAAACCATAATAGATCTAGACCCCTGATGGTTATCAAGGTGGTTCTTCTTCAGATTCATAACCACAGTTCTCAAAAAATCAAAAGACCCAGTTATAGGCAGTATGTAACCATGCTTCTCAGCTTTTGGAAAAAATCAATAATAGGCTGGATAAAACCACCAGTCGGTTCCTTTATTAAAACCATGAGGTGTTAGGGTTTTTGAAATGATCAAGGGACTAATGGTTCCTTCGATTATGATCTTTTCCAAAGAAATATAACCCATTGGGGTTCTTTGCTTACGATTTTTTTTCAAAGAACTAGAGCTGGCTGTTTTCTGATTCTCAAATAATCTAAAAACTCGAACTGAGGGTTCTTTCCAAATTCAAATAACCGCCCAACACTGGTTATAACTGGTGACCTGATAGCCATTCAGAGCGCGGAGGTCCTCTTTAATGTCAGAGATATGTATAAATCATGTTGGAGGAGGGTCCTGACCCACTTTGCAAAACTCTCGTTGAATTCATCCCCTTTGTGACTGCCCAGCCTAGCCTATTAATCTGACAAGAAGTGGGTTGTTTAGTTCTTGTCCACTGGGCCCTATACCGGGACACCCTGTTTCTCAACGCAGGTTAATCCTGGACACGGTGCCAGGTCCGCAAATGGGCCGTGGCCGTGGAAGCGTGCCCATTTAGACGAGGACAGGCCGCGACGTGCATGTGGATTTTGGTAATATGCGATCTGGCGGAAGGCCTAATTTCGGCGCTAGTGATGGTTTGTTTGGTAGCCAGTAGTGAGATCTTCAATTCTTTTTGGGAGTTTAGCGGCCGACGAGAGTTGCATTGTCCATTACACCTTCCGGCGCTCGTAATAGTTGGGAGCTGTCTGCCCATACATACTATTTATTGCCTGCCAAGCTCTTCAACCAGCTTCTGGTCTCTGTCTGTTGCACCTGGCGCTGTCCTGCAGATCATCTGCAGCGGCGGATGCAGGGGTCCGACCAATGTTGTAGCGTAGTAAAGTAGCTCGGCCCCTGACTTAATTGCAGCTAAACATCACTTCTTTCAGGAGTGCAGATTCGGTTTTGAAACCCTCTTGTAAGTCACAGTTAGCTGTAACTGAATGTCGACGACTCATGAATGGCCACCAAAATATTCATTTGATAAAATATTATTACATCACCAGAAGTCATAAGATCAGTGTGGTCAAGAGAGCTTCAATCTCTGAGCTTAATGAAGGAGTGTAATTAAGCTTTTCGCAGCAACATTCAACTTGTATAGGTATATGCATCCAGCAAAATCTTCGGATTTGCGCCTGCCATGCATTGAGCCAGATTGCACAAGAAACATCATTAGACGAAAAAAGTCACAGTGCACATTATAGACAAGCACCACCCGGCAACAGTGCAGGCAAGTGTAGTCCTTCAACAGTTTCCAGTGAAAGTCCACTAGACTTCTCGACATGGTGATACTGCTAAAGCAAAAGCAATTGCGGCCATGATCTTCCGAGTCCCCATCAAACTTTAGGTATCTCTTCCACCCATCCGAGCGAGAAACAGACTTACTTATTATGGGAAGAGTTGTTGGCAGTCACTAGTAGTGTGGCCAAGTAGTGCACTACGCGTTCACAATACCCGGCGCCTGCAGCGCTCTTGCTGCTGCAGTACTCCTCCTTCAACGGCTCCATCAGTTTACAACTCATGCCCATATTCTCAGCAACGTCTATAATTCGCTCACAAAACGTTCTGCAGGGCCGGCAAAACTCTCCCACCAACTTTTGCCTACAATCTATACCACCCACAACAGCAAGACTACGTTAATATTAGTATCATCATTTTCCAATAGTTTGTCACAACACATACATTGCTAGACTCTAGCTCATGCGTGTACTGCTTTAAATATTGATGATTGAAATATCTAGATCCAGGATGTCCACGTGAAATCGCTCGGCTCGATCGAGGACCTAAACATTACTCTAATGAAATTGTTTACCATAACGAAACTGGCATTGCTACAAGCAAAAAGACATGGCCGGCATTCCTTAAGTTTTTGGTGTGGATTACCTTGGTTGTGCATCTTGTAGCTGTTGGTTGTGCGTACATCTTCTTGTTTCTCACGCCTAACACCAGGACGGATCGCATATACCTGAAGCATTGGGGTGAAGACTACGCCATCAAGACGCATTTCAACGAATTGGCGTCGTATGGACTCACTGTGGAGGAGTCGGCATTCCCGGTCGACTCCCACAAGCGTCATGACGTCTCGTGCCCTTGCACCACGACAACCATCAGCTGGACGGAATTCACACACTTTTTCATCATCAACAACACGCGTGGAGATCTCATCTACGAGTACGATGCAAACAACAACTTGATAGGCTTCACCTATGCATGCGATGGCACAGATCCCATCGATGCTAAGTACCTAAGCCGCACTTTCAAGCTGAAGAAGGACAATATGTGTACTTTCTGCGGATCCGACCACGTGAATATATTTCCGCCATCACTGAATACTGGTCGCAATCTAGATACTGATTGCGAGTTTCCTTCCAAGCTGTTCATCAATACTCAAGTTGAAAAAAGTTCTTGGGGAAGGCAGTGGAGAGACAATGCGATCTCTTATGACCAATTCTCCTCCACAGAAGTTCCTCTACTTCAACACAATAAATCTCCATTCTCCTATCCCTCAGCACACAGTTGCTTCTGACATAAGGTCTGGATTAGGAGTTGTTGGCATGTTAGAAAAGTCCAGAATTAATTATTTCTGACCGTTTCAAATTTGGAAATTGGAGACAAACTCATTCTGAGTTTTGTTGGCAGGGTTTAGGTTTTAAGGATTTTGCCTTAAATTAATTTGATCCCAACCACAAGGTTAGAAAAAGTTCAAATTAATAATGTAGTCCAGAATTAATTAAATACCGGAGTTGACACAGCTCCCATTAAACCTTGCTGATCACCTAGCTGCTGCAAACTTTGTGCTCATGTGCATAGCTCAACTGGAAGAGCAATTTCTGCTTCTGCGCATGAACCCACTGACGGTTGAATGTGTGAACACGCCACACATGGAGATGTTTCAAGAGGGCTTAGCACAGCAATGGATCAATGTACTGAATACCTTCACTGAAAACTCAGGCAGCTCTGATTCCGACTACTTTAAGAATGCTGCATCAAGTGCACAAGAGTACTTCAAAAGCATGTCCAAGTACTACAAATACCATTCCATGGTTGTTGTGGACCCCAAGGGTCAATCTGTTCTGGGCATGGACATGAATTGATCGAATACTACAACCAGTGCAAACCTCTCTATTGCGATGTCACTAGACCCAACTCCTTGTTCCGCCACATCTACTTAGCAGTGGCCCAGCTTGCAGGACTGGCAGCCCTACTCTTCATCTTGCATCACTGCATTGTGCAACCTCTCCTTGCCAGGCTACTCAGTCCAAGGGGCACAGAATTATAAGAATTGACTGTTTCAGTCAGTCATAAAGTTATAACATTGGACAGTCCTATGAACCTCAAAATTTCTATCCTGCTGCGGCATATGCATGAGTTTGTTTCATACATATGTTGAGCTTGTATTCAGGGTGAACTTAGTCTTGACTGTAACTCATCTTTTCTTGGGCAACGATTTCTTAGAGTCAATCTCTGAAGTGTAAACCTCAGAACCCATGACTTCCACTGGATTACCAAGTTTATCAGCAACAAAACAGCCTAGACATCATCTCTCATCATCTCTCGCCATGTTTTAATTTTTGCAAAGAGAATGTCAATATCCCAACTAATCATAATACCCAACCTCAAAACATTCTCACAACACCCAACATATCACAATATCCAACCTCAACACATTCTCACAAAGCCAAATCAATCAAAATACCCAACCTAAAAGCATTCTCTCTAACACCCCAACCGATCTTAATGGCAAGGAAAACAGAAAATTGTCCAAAATAAAACCACATTAAACTATCGAAAGTACATAAATAATAAATAAAAGTAGTGTAAAAACTGCAGAAAATATACAATCTGACCTCAACTGCAAGGTAAATAGAGAACTGTCCAAACCAAAAGGGCATTGAACTATCAAGATAACTGTACATTAATGATAAACAACAATTGTGTAAGTACTGCAGAAACATACAATCCCTCTTCATTCTTCTAACTCTCTTAAACATGAAATACCCTTACCACTGATTAAATTATAATAATCAACGGTACAATTTAATCAGTACAACAAATTAAGTTGATATTCAATTTGCCATCTTTGCATATACAAGAGAATATTAGTCCCATGACTGTCAAACTCCCCTCTATAAGTGGGCAAATCAGCCATCTAAAAAGCATCTTTTTCTACCAGTACAATTCATTGCCAGTACAGTGACCTGAAAATAATGCTATTCAACAGTCAGCACCCAAAAAACTGCCACCAAGAAGAGGAAATCCTGATAGATGTTGGACGGTCAACTCATGTACAAGTTTACTGCTTTTGCAGGAGTTCTCCTGACTCCTAATGCCTGCATAAAGATAGGTAGTCAAGGACAGAGCCAGCTCCCAGTGAAAACCATATACCTATGTATACAGGTCTTCAGGAAACTCATCCTTTTGTACGTCACTTTCTCCTTTGCCTTTTTGAAATCAGCATGTGTAACCTGCAGTAAATTTCATTTCCATCTCAGGGAAAATACCATATTCAACTGCAATCAGACATGCTCAACTTATTTTGGACTGTGAGGTACCTTTGGATTTCTGAAGCTGTACCTGAAATGCACAATACATCACTTGAATGCCAAGATGATTATGTATTTACTTACATCAAATGCAGTCTTAGTTTCTTCCCACAATTCTCATCATGTACCAAGACTTGATGAGACCTTTGATGTGAGGAAAGTAGACTAAGAAAAATGGAAACTGACCTTCATCTGTTGTTCTCAGAGAGTCAACAGGCCAGCCTCTGGAGTCTGTGCAGATGGCCTTCCTGTCAGCACCTGAAAATTGGTCCTTGATCAAAAACTCTTCCAAACTGACATCATCTGACAAGGTCATTTGGGATGTGTGAATGAATCATCTGCATGTGACAGAACAACAGACATGAAAAAACTCAATTCATTACTGAATCCCACATTCAATTTTCACATACATCTAAGGAGATCATATGTCTGCAGAATCTATCTACATTCTTTTCACCTCATAAACCTGTTTCACATGCAGTTTGTGACATGTCCAGACTAGAAAACAAAACCAGAGCTCAACAGAGCAAAACCAGAACACAAGAGAGACTTAATTAGGGCACTAAATATTGAACTGTACTATGTTGCATGCAAGAGTCTAGCGTAACCTTTCAACACACCAAAAATGCAGGAGAGCTAACATTTGTGACTTCCCCCCAAACATCACATGACCACCAAACCACTGCAGGGTACTGTGTAATGACCTGGAAAATTCTCCACTTTGTCTTAATATCTGGCAACAGGAACTTGATCTTTTGATCAATTCTACCAGGTTGAAGCAGAGCTGGATCTAAACTTTCAGTATGATTGGTAGCCAAAATGACGTCAGTGTGTACATCAAACCTGTCCAACTGATTCAACAAATCTAGCATGGTCCTCGGGATCTCTCACTCTCCCCCTGATGTGCATCATGTCATCCAGGTGGCATGGAAGTTTCAGAGATGATCCCATGACCATAACATAGTTGAAGCATCAGTAATGTACCTGCAGCAGAAGAACTGGATTGGTCCTATTGTGACTCACCTGTGTTGTACCACCAAACAGAGTGAAACCTACCTTTTCCTCCCAACAGCATCAATTTCATTGATGAAGACAATGAATGGGGAAAGCTCATCAGCAACAGGAAAATGCTCTTGCACCAACTTTGGACCATATCCCAAATACTTTTGAATGAGTTCATTTTCCACCACCTGCAAAAGTGTTGCTGATCTGGAATTGAGAACTGCAAGGTGCTCCAAATTCCCACCCAAATGTCATTTCTTTTAGATTGCACCTATTGTGCCCACAACAACTGATCACAACTGAAACCGACAAAATCCCTGACTCTTGGGTGTTGTTAATGTACTTTGAAAGCTCACCTTGGTAAGCAATGTCCTGTTGTGTTCCAGGTTCACCATGAAGGATCACACCCTTGGGAGGTTTAACACTGCTGTCCTCATAAGGCTCTGGGTGTGTAAGAGGTAGCTCAACTGTGTCTTTAATTTCTTGAATCTGTGGGGTCCAGTCTACCTCCAATATCTGCATATGACTCCAAAGGCTGGGGCTTCTCCACCTTCATAACATATACCATAGGCTCTACATCATCTTGCAACAACCCCCACAACTGAAAGCACCTGGATTACAATGACAATCACATGTTAAGTGTCCCTTTGACCACTTACATTGAGATCAGATCACATCTGTTTCAACCATCAAAACAAGCCCTGTCTGGACCTATCATAGAAAGAATCTCCTGACAAATTATGACCAACAAATCTGCTCAAATGCTGTCTCTGTCAGATGCACATATGGTTTCAACAGATGTACCAGCAGAATCTTAAACAATTCAGAAGTTCACAAAAACTTAGCTACAAAGGTAAGTTGAAGTACCTAACAAGGACAACAGTGTTTGTTTTCTCCTAGGCTTGCAATGTTTAATGGTTTGCCATGGCAGACAATGATACTGCCTGAACTCCAAGTGCCGCGTAGTATGTATCATTCCGCACATCACTTTCTTGCCATGCATTTAGATCTGGCATCAACCGCATGGAAGATCCAGCTCGAATCCCCAAGTGTAAACCCAGACCACGTGCAATGTAAGGAAGAGTCTTTGGTTTAGTGCGTGACCATGTTTTGCAAGGACTGCCTTGCAAACCTGCATCTCCTCCTAGGTCTGGATACAGTGCTCCTGGCTGCAGGACATGCCAGTCCAGTATATGCTTCTCTGTACTTGGCATAACAGACCTGTGCATGGGTATCTCAACAGGGGGTCCTGCATGTCCTTCATCATGAATTGGGACAGTCTGAGAGTCCTTCGACATGTCCATAAAGTTCCCAACAGAAGTCAAGGACCACTCTGGCAAGAGGGTCCCTATGTCTGGTGTCACATTTGTGACATCAGTAACAGCAGGAACAACACCTCCTTCCATAGAGTCTGCTGCCCCACATACTGTGGATGTAGGAGGAGGCTGAGTGGCTAGAACTGACTGTGTGAAATTGGCAGTAGCAGTATGGAAGCCACGGAGGGCTTCAATCAGCTTGTCCTTATGATCCTGGTTATAGTCTGCAAAGAAAATTTTGCCAATATGAATTCACTACAATGTACTGCAGAACAAGAACAGAAGGTGTTGGTGTTATGAAAAAAGGATCTTACCTGCTGATTGGACAAATATCCAGCCCATGTCCAAGCTCTCCCTCATCTGCAGTATATCATAGAACACAGCAGTAGCCTCTTGCTTGCCTGCAACTTCATTTGGTCCCTCTACAGGTCTGAGCCAAAGTAGTTCCAGCTCAATCCTCTGTCCCATCTTCACCATATCAACAACAGCACGACAGAATGATCTTACCAGCCACCTCCATGTTAGATCTATGAGTTCTTCTTGAGATGATGACAAATATCCCAGCAAGCCCAGAAGATCTTTCCTAATGTCCTCAGCAATGTTGTCGTTCATATCCATGTGGGGGAAGTAAAGGAAGCCCACATCTATGAGGTTGTCTACTGCTATTGTAAAGTGAACTGACTTGCTCTGGTTCAGCAGTACATGTGCAATCTTTTGTTTTGATAGGCCTCTAAAAGGGCAGCACAGTGGTACCAGACCTCCTACTGTACTAAATTGAATGAGCTTCAGTACTCTGACCAATGGAGGACAAGGGATATATTCAGATGCAGTGACATCACAAGCCTCAACTAAAGCCAGTAGCTCTTCAGATGTGTGCTGCCAAGGTGCACTTGGAGTCCACATAAGAGTGGGCCCTGAAGTAATGGAGTTCATCTTGAGGAATTGAAACAGTGGTGACCAACCCCAGTTGTTACTCTCCTTCTTCATGCATTCAGCCTTATCCCACTTCTCCAGTTCCTTTCTGATAAACTCATCCTGCTTGATGAGCATGAGGTGGTTTTTAGCTTCAGCAGCATCCCAAAGCTCTTGCTGTTTGCCCTTAGCAGTTAAGTAAAGTTGAAATGCTTTGATCTCTTCTTTGCGGGCCAGGGGATCTGCCTCCCCGTGCTTCTTCTGGAATGCCTTGACGGTCTTTACAATGTATTGATCATTGTTGGTGCTTCCAGGGGCCTGCCAGAGAGACCATTAAATGATTGCATATCACACAAACCTTAATCTATATTGCAAGGCTGAAGGAATTACAACAAATGAAATATGAAAATATGTTGAAAGCTTACCCCAACATCAGTGCGAAAGAGATACTGCCCATATGCCTTGAAAATACGTTCAGCAAGAATGTCCTGGCTTTGCAGACTAAGCATTGCATCCATAGCTGCTTGCAGGTCCTTTAGAAGTTCAGAGTTTATGATCTCAGAGGTATGTTCTGCAAGAAGGTAGAGTCCACTAGGAGGACAACAGTCCACCGAGGGAGACAAATTAGCATCATTACCCACATTCAACTCCAAGGGGAACTTCTTCTGGGCTGCTCTCCTGGCATTTGCCTCCAATTCCTCCCTAGTCGTGGGCAAGCAAAGCTCCATTTCTGGCAGAGCTCTGTGAGGCTTCAGAGATGGGATGGTGGGTACAGCATGTGCTTCCTTACAGTCAGGTACTGGATGCAGAAGAAGTAATTTTGTCTTGGTGGGGTGAATGGTACTGCTTTGCTGGGAAGGTCCTGCCAGAAAGTTTGCCTCCTGTGATTTGGCACGGTTCACCTGTGGCAACCTAGGTTCAATAGAACACTGCTCTTTTTCTCTTCGGGATTTTTTCTGCTGTCTTGGAGTATCCTCAAAGTTAGTGTCTGTCTCACTATCCACCAATGGAGATGATACCCCAGTACCCTTGGCTTCTATGTTGTCCTTCTTACTGCTCTTGACTTTTGATTTATCCACTTTCTCCTTCCTCTTCGTCTCCTTGACTCCATGTACCCACTTCTTCTGTTTCTCTGATTCTCCTTTGTGTCTGTGGAGGACCTTGAAGTCCTGTCCCTGTGTTGCTGCAGCATCATCATCCTCAGGTGGTGGTGGTGGAGGCAACACAGGGTACTGCAACTTGTGTTTCTCAAACACAGCTTTGATTTCTGTCTTGTCACAGAAAGGGTACATTTTGAGGTACTGTCCACCTCCAGGAGGGCGTTTTGAGCACTCATTCTTAATCCTATGGTATGAGAGTGTGCCCTTGTCCTTAAAATCTTCCTCACAGTACATACAAAAGAAGGGGATCCTAGAGGTCCGCCCACACTGACTCCTTCTGCAGAACTGGTGCACCTCTATGAGCATGTACTCAAATTCTGACTCAGTGAAATATCCCTCAAAAGGGCCTTGCCTGCATTGTTTGAATGTGCACTTCCGAACTCGCTCTCTGCCATCCTTGCCTGCCAATACCTGTTGCATGGTACCCTAAACCTTAAAGGTGTAATATTGGTTTATACCCTAAACCCCAGCAGGTGTAGATTGTGGTTTTGCTCCTCTTTACCGAAACAGGATGACAGGTGCAACCTCAAGGTTGAAAACTATGTTGTACCCTAAACCTCAATGCACTAACCCCAGCAGCTGTAATTATCATCATCCTGTGTGAAACCACAACATCTGCAACTTCTACCATGCTGAAATGCAGACCAAGGACCTAGGAAGGAAAACTTTAAAATCTCTAAAACCTTGAAACCCTACCTAGAACACCAATTTTGAAGAGGAAATGAGAAAAAATCTGGCGGGGTATATGTTGTACCCCAAACCCCAATGCAGTAAACTCAGCAGCGCTAATGATCATCCTGTGTCGTGCATCTGTCTCTCCCCTGAAACCAGGACATCTGCAACTTCTACCGTGCTGAAATGTGGACCCAAGTACCTTGAAAGCAAACCCCAAAATCTCCAAGACCTTGAAAATCCGACACAGAGCACCAATTTTTGCAGAGGAAATCAAAGAAATAAAAAAGCTGGCAGGGTATTGAGAAGAACTCACCCCTTCAACCCAGCCCGGTGGCGAGGTCTTCGTGAGTAGAAGTTGCTGTGACGTCAAAACCCTAGTGTCCAGGATGAAGGCATTCTGCCGTAGCTTCCCCAAAAATTCATTCCGCAGAGGATGGTTGCAGGAGGAAGCCTGTGTAATCTCCTTCATCTCTCGCACAGAGAACGAAGCAGAAACAGGAAGAGAATTTACATAAGAGAATTATGTATATATTCTAGTGTGGAAACAATTCCATCGAAGTGCATACTGTCACAAAGTTCACTTCCTGTTGCACACACTACACACCAGTTCGTCATTTGTTAAAAGACAATGGAAAGGATTGCACAAAAGGTGGTACAATATTAATAACAAGTCGCAACAAGTTACAAAATCAAAAGTCCCATACGAGTTACATGGTAAAATTCTATATTAAGATTGGACGGGATTTTAAGGACATTATAGTTTTATACATCAAATAAAACTACTAAGTGGAGACCAACAACTGCAATACCTACTTTGGTAATAACAACTTACAAAATTGAAATCCTCGGTCCCCATTCTTTTCATTCAAAATGATCGCCATATTAGTATTTAGATTGGAGAAGAATGGAAGGCCTAGTAGATCATCTACCTAATTGCAACTTATGACATCAAATTCTTGATTTTTGACATGTGGCCTACTAACACTACTTTATAAATAGAATCCAATTTCCAATATAAAAACAAACCCATTTCCATGCAATCTTCTCTGTAATCAGATGTATGTACTATGTACATTGTCCAAATTGTTTTCACAGACATTCTATACTTTAAAATGTTACTTCATTGATACTAATGTAGCGTGGTGTTGGCCCTAGCGTTAACACATTGAGGGCTCAAATGATTTTCCCTTCCAAACCCAATTTTTGCAATTTGTTTGAATTTCTAACAACAAAATCCACTCAGAAATCAATATTTTTCACAACCTTAACTTATAAAATTGTGAAATGAACTGTATTAAATCTGAAATGTTGAGGGCTTTCCACCAAGACCAAGAACACCCCAAAATTCCAATACAGTTTTCAGTTCCAATTTTGTTTAGTTTTCGTTGAGAAAATGATTCAATTATCAATAGCTTTCATATCATAGCTTCAAACAGTCTCAAACCAAGGTGGTGCACTCATCAAAAGCTTTCCAAAGATGTCAAGAGCACGGCATGAAGCACTCTGTGATTTGGAAGATCTCAGCATAAGGAAACAAAACAAAACAAACTACCTTGCTTCATAGATAGATAGGCTAATGGATCTAAAGCCCACATTGAAACAATTATTTTTTTCCTAAATCAAGTGATGGACTTCCAACTAGTAGACAAGCAATCTAACTCCTACGAGGTGAAGTGCCGTCATCCTTTTGCTATTTTCTAGTTCTCCATCAGTATTTTTTATCAAAATTTTGGAGTTCAACATTGTTTCTTATACCTTTCATTCCATATTAATGACCTTAGATTTCCTCCCTACTCTTTAGTTGTTTTGCCCGATTCTAATTTGGCATTGGTTCCTATAGTGTTTGATTATGGTCAACAACAATTACTTCCCCAAACCTTTGGCTTTTCATGCACATACCCACCCCTTCCCCCACATGTGATATGAGGTTGTGTGAACAATAGCAATTATGGTTGTGATTTCTAATTTCACTACCATTGTCTAATTTATGAAGTATTGTGTTGGCACACACTATGCTGGAGGAATGCTTTTATTAAACTTTTCATAAAGTTTACAAAGAAAAGAGAAGCTTGCTTTGGATGTATGTGAACACTAAAAACACGCCCTAAAAATTGGGTGCTGCTTTTTTTTTCCCCCTTTTCCCCATGATACTCAGCAGGTGCCCCTTGGATACCCACCAGTTATCTCAGGGATAAAATAAAAGGGCCACCCAGGTCCGATGGCCATAATACTCTTTGTAAGAGTATCCACATAAATTACAAAAATCTGGCCAGCTTTTTATAAACACATAATGGACATAAGTTTTGTACATTGTGGGAAATGTAAGGAATCACTGTGATCATCAATCCATCTAAAGTGTATTTAATGTGTAGCATGATCCAATCCGCATTTCAAAATTAATATTTTTAAATTTTATATTGGACAATTATTCTGAAATTCCATGACACCAAGATATTATTTAGCAAATTCCCATGATTTTTTTTCCATTTCATTTAGATCAAATTACATTTGGTATTGAGTCAAAACTTTGCATATTGTTTTGATTTTTGCCTTTCAACGACCTAGAGCTATCGCTGACTAGGGATTCAAACCCTAACTTAGGGTTAGGGTTTCGAGGTTTAATTTTGCGTGATGGTTTTTCAGAACGCAAAACCTAAACATATAAAGATTGAAACATATAGCCATTGCCAGAGTGTTGCACTTTGCACATTACACTTGGTTGCACTAACGCTCTCTTCTTTGGCAAAATTTTGTTAGTTGGCAACAAGAGAAAAAGAGGCCATGACTTGTACAAAGAATTTTTTTAAAAGTGGCCCAAAATTCCTAATATTTTGAGGGGAAAAAAAGTTGAAATTGTCATAGCTAGACCAGGTTTTTGCATGTGGCTAATATATAATTGGGTTTCAGAAGTTTTCTACTTTTCTCTCTTACCTGTAGCCAAATTTGGTTAAGTCCCCTTGTGAATGATTGGATGTCCACTTATCTCACAAAATTGAAAAAAACCCTAATTAGCACCTTCTACATTACTTGCATTTGAGGTGTTGGTTACCTTACCCTAAGGTTAGTTTTGTCATTAGATAATCCTCAAAATAGTGAAATGAAATTTTGTGAAAATATGAAGTTGACAGGTTGAAAATCATCATACTTATCATAGGTTACATTCTGAATAATTTCACTACTCATATCACAATATTAAGAAGACAATGGAAAAAAAAATTCAGAAATAATAATAATTCATTTTGTCAATGTGAAAACTAAGTTTAAGATATGATGTTCCGATAGTGTGGGCCAAAAGCATGCTTAATAACTAAAAGATAACAAGTTATTTGTAATACCTTCATTGTCTTGCACAAGGCTGGGACATTTTTGCATTTTTCTGTGTGACTTTGAGAAATCTCTCAAGCTAGCCTAGCATGGGCTTTACAAGCTTTATTGGGGCTCTTTTGGTAAGTTTGAAAATCTGATTCAATAATTTCAATGGAATTGGGGCTTTAACCAATGTGAGCATTCTTGTGCAGCGGTTTTCTGGAGAGGACAAATATCCTATGTACACTTTCACCATTTATGGTGTTAACATCTCCACATCAAGGCTACCTTCAACATGTGAGTGAGCAAAGTGAAGGATGAATCCTATGGGGCAACCCATAACCTTATTGAGGGGCTTGAAAATTACTTCCCTAAGTATGAAATCATGATTGCTTTGGGTGTGGTTTATCCATAGATTGGGCTGAAGATAAGTTTTTTTTTTTCCACATGGGTGTGTTGAAAGCCACCTTTTGTGCCCCTTGCAAGGTGGGTGAATTTGGTCAAATTGTTCATGCTTTATTTTCAGGTAAGACATTTATGAGATAAAATAGTTTTTTAAATGACAATGTTGCATAACTCTGAGGCAATTTTATGTGAAGAGGATGAGTTCAATCCTTTTATAAGGATTTAAGCAAAGTATTTGTATTTGCAATCCTCAACCATAAGCAACAGAATACATTAAATTGACCAATGTTGCTACAATATGGGTTTTTAGGTTTGCCAAAGATGAGTGGGCATCCAACATTGTGTCCCTCATGAAAAATACATTTAAAAATTGTTTGAACTCACATTTGAATTTGTGCAACAAGTTTTTTAGTCAAAGGTTTTATATTTTGTAAAATTTTCCTTAAGACCAAGCCATTGTTAACCAGCCAGGAAATTTGTGTTATTGTGTAGATGCGTAGTTGACAAAATCTTTTGAAAGTTGAAAGTTTTTTGGAGTCTCTTGGTTTGCAAAATAGTTGAAACCCATTTAAATACCCTTTTTATTAACTTTCGAAAAAGGTGTTTTATAAATCAAAATTTGTAAATCAGAATTTTGGGTCACAAAGAAATCAGAATGTAAAAAGTTGAAAATTAAATGGGTTTCAACCTTTTACATTTTGACTTTTTGAATGCATCGAGTTAAACTTATGTGACATTTGTATGTTCAGTTTGTTTAAGTTTTCCTAATCAAATTTCTTTTCTTTCAGGAGGTGCATAACTTTAGAGCTTGTCGGGAGGTTGAGACTTGATTGAGTGATTCCAGATGAATGGGTGAATTTGGCTAAATGACTGTTACTGACTTTTTAGTCATATTCTTTTGAAGTGAACATGAAAAAGGTTGTGGTGCTGCAGTGGCTGCAGGTCAATTTGTATCATTCTGAAATTTGGATCCTTAATATTTATGTTATTTTTGTACAAATTTTTCCTTCAAAGATTGTTACAATTTTTATTTTATTTTTTGACATTAGTAATTTAGGTTATAATAAACTCACACAATTTGATTTTTAGGTATTACACAACACTGAAATTTAGAAGTATATTACATAATCTAGTCATTGGTGCATCCTATAATTGAAACCCAAATGAGTTTTTGCAAAAGTTGATTCATTATTTTTTAATTAGGTTTTGGATCTAAGTAAACATTGAGTTGCAATGGGTAGCACCTTTTTTGAGGTTGGGATTCAAATCCCTGTCAAGGATCATAGGATTCAATTTTTTCTTGCAAAATAATGCACAATGCAAGTTGGTTGTGTGTAAGAAGTCATTGTGCTAAATGTCAATAATAATGCAATAACAATAATTGAAAATAATTGAAATTCAGAACATAATAAAAAGTTGTGGGCAATGATAGTCTGGAGATATAGTTTGTAGAAAGATATGCTTGTAGAGATCTTTGACAATTTAATTCTTTCATCTTTTTCACAAAGTTTCGTACCCCAATTCCACCATCAAGTACTATTTGTTCTAAGAATCTTTCAATACTTTCAATGGACATTTGGGGGTGAAACTGAACAATCTATGTGAATGCTCCCCATAGGCCCCCACCCTTATATTGCCACTTCCTTTTCTCTTGGATCTAAAGTTTAAAAACAGACATTCATGGTTCAATAAAGCTACACTAGGACTTCATAAGAGATTTCAATCTTGCGTTTGTGCTCTATGTTACCATATGTACTTCATTGCAAAACCTAGCAGCCAAATAAATTTACTTGGTGAGGCACATATAGTTAACTCCTTCAATCACACTTGTTGTCACTTTGTAGATATTTGCAAATGACAACTTTCCATTTTAACCACTTTTCAATCTAAAAGATTCATCAAATCACCTCCACCTCACACAAATATTAAATCACCTATGCTAATTGAAGCTTTAGCTATGTTACCACCTTAACAACTACTTACACCTGAAAGACAGGGTTGACATAAGTTAGCCTCATCCATTGTCTAGTCACATCCTTTGTATCAATGTCATTTTAATGGAGATTTTTCACATTTTTTCAACCTGAAAATTATAATTTTGACACATTCAAAGGATTAATGTGAAAAAGTTACCATCCTTCACCAGTTTTCTGAATTTCTTTTTGTAAATTGCCAGATTTCTACAACAGACCCCACTAGGTAGCCAGAATATGTGATGGTTCTTAAATTTTTCTACTTTCATATCTGGTCTATAGCCAAATTAGGCTAAATTGTCTTGAGAATGATCACCAATATGGCTGCATTACAAAACGGGGAAAAAAAAGAAAAGAAATATAACCCTGCTCTAAGTCCGTTGAAATCAAAATTTCAGGTTGAAAAAATGCGAAAATTTGCCCTAAAGAAGAAAAGAAGAAAAACACTGGGCCTAGAGTCTTGATTGAATTTGTGTTGTCTATATCCAAGGAGCAATTAGAAAATTGAAGACTTAGAAGAGGCCATGTAATTGAAAGAGAGTTTACATCATGGAGAAAGGCAAGTTGGTATTGGAAAATACCTTTAACAAGCCTATCAAATCATCTCATAAGCAAAATTACATAAAAAAAACGTGACCCACTTGGAATCTTATTAGTTGATGAGGAGGTAATAATTGTTGAATTGGTATTCGGCATGCAAGAATGTAGCCTGTCAATCTGCTTACATTAATTGAAACTCAAAGTGGCAAAATTAACATAGACCTATGCAACACCATTTAAGAATGGCACCCCTAAAACCTCATGGTGGCACTGGTTTAAACAAAGGCGCCCTGAAATATCCATTTGCCTGGTAGAAGGATTAGATATTTCCAAAGCACAAGGACTAACCCCAACTGCTTGTATATAATATTTTAGGTGTCTGTCTGTCCGGTCGTCCTTTCCATCCATCCGTCCCATCATCCGTCCATCCAAGTTCTTCATCCCGGAAGAAGAAGATGAACAAAGGGGGAGAGAGCAGGCGTTTTGGTGGCAGCGCGTGTTCATCCATCCATTCATTCATCCAATATCGTTGACTGACTGTCACTCAACCGGGAAGTCAGTCAAGGATATGGATGAATTATTACCACTGTACCTATCCTTACGCCTACAAGGCGAATGAATGCTTCGGAATATCCAACGACAAAAATTCACAACGGGAGCTTCTCTCCGATGGATGACGATCGAAATTCCCTTTTGATCCAAACAGTGATGGACTCGACTCTTTGTCCGTCTCTCTCTCTTTATAAGATTTGTGCTGTGCGTGCCCGTTGGCTTGAACTGGCGGTTCAAGAGATGAAGGAGCGGCCGCGGCGAAAATCGCATTCCCAAGCTAACGAATCTGCGCTTACAGGCATCTAGCTAATATTCAGTAACTAGTGGGTACCCGTGACCTTCGGACACGGTGAAGTCACCCGGTTTCTTTAAACCTGGTTTATGTTTTAGTTTTTTAAAAAAACTTTTATCTTTTTTATTTTTTATTTTTATGTGTTTTCTGGTTTTATTATTATTTTATATAATAAAAATAAAGTGTTTTTTTTCACTTTTGTATTTTTTTATATTTGGATGCAAGTTTGAAGTTTGGAGAAAGAAGACACATCTCATTCTTTTTCAAGTAGGGTTTTTCTTCATTATTATAAATTTTATTTTCTTATGTTCTACTCTTTATTTGGTTTCTTCTTTTTTGTAAATTTTTGTCTTTTAAAATTATTTTACTGTATTTTCGCCTGGTCTCTCCCCCTCTCTCTCGCCATTACGAGGTTGCGGAGATTGTGCATGATGTGTCGCACGAAGATTCGGCCAAAAGAAAGAAGATCCCTCCCTGCCTTTGGGATTCAAAAGGAGTGGGACACAATAGTGATAAATAGGCATACCTTTTATGCAATTTGTTTCCAGGAGCCTCTTCGACCCTTCGTTCACAGATTCAGCTAAATTGCTGACTGCGTCAGGACTTCTTTTTTGGTTGTTGTTGAGGTAATAATGACTGAGCTAGATTGCATGCTCTCTTCCATTTGCAAGCTTTGAAAAATCTGCTGTAGAGGTGTTCATTCAGGTTTTTACACCCCAAAAGAAGAAGAATTTGCAGTTTTCATTGCATAGGATCTACATTGCAAAGCTTCCAATTGCTTTCTTGAAAGACTTTTGGGTAGGTAATTTCTCTCCTTCTTTTACATACCCCCGTTTTTTTTTGTAGATTACTGTTTTTCCTCTTAAATTTTGATGCTGAAGAGAGATGTGGATTGTGGTTGTGGATGGATGCAGAAATAGAAGAGATTGAGAACAAAATCTTTGGCAAAAGAAACACCTCCCACATGGCTCCAAGGACTCCCAGGCCTGTTGTGACAGTTGATGTGAAGAAGAAGACCTGGGAGCAACCAACACCATTACACAACAGATGGCACCCAGAGATACCACCTGTGGGAGAGGTGAAGGAAGGGGAACTTTTCCGTGTGGAAACTGTGGACTGGACTGGTGGTCAGATTCTTGATGATGATAGTGCTGAGGATATGAAACACATTGACCTAACCACAGTAATGTGACAAAATTTCTCACCAAACTCCCATCCATCCCAACAGCACATATCACATCCAGCTATCTCGATTTTGTGTCAATCATTGAATTGGTTTGCCTTGGTGGTGTTGTTCCAGATATGCTGGTTCTTGGATGCAACTCCAGTAGACCTGCAAACAGTACAAAACATTCAAAGAGTGTATCTATGTACCAAATGACCATATGACTATGTTTTGATGCAGAACAGTTTAAAGAGTTTCACAAAATCAATCATTTGCTGGAACTCTGGCAGGTGCATAATCTGAGTGGACCAATCCGAGTGACTGATACATCAGGACTGCCTGCAATGCCTGGAGACCTTCTCATGGTTGAAATTTGCAACCTTGGTCCTCTTCCGGGTGATGAGTGGGGATTTACAGGGATATTTGACAGAGAGAATGGTGGTGGTTTCTTGACTGATCATTTTCCAGCTGCCAGCAAAGCCATTTGGCATTTTGATGGAATCTTTGCTTCATCCCGCCATATTCCAGGTACTAGTTTTGCGTGAAATCTGACCTCCTACATGTGAAATAGCAATTGACAACTCATTTATTTGGTTTCTTTATGGTCATTTCTCCATTTCCACATCTAATGTTGATCTTGGGTTGCCCAGACTTTGTTTTTTTTTTGCAACAAAAAATGAATGAATGGTTTTCTTTACTCCCCTCCCAAATTTGGCAATGGAGTGAGAGTCTTCAGATGAAAAGTCTTTGGTTGACAACCAAGTGTATAACTCTTGAAGAGCTGGGGAATTCTTAGTTAGCAAACAGGGTCAGTAATGCCTTCCTTGAAAACCTGTAGACTTGATGAATTCCACATGTGTGTGTGTGTGTGTGTAGGGGTACGCTTTCCAGGTCTCATCCATCCAGGCCTTATTGGTACAGCACCATCAAAAGAATTACTTGATATTTGGAATGCACGAGAAAAGGCACTTGTAGAGGAAGGAGAGAAGTCAGTCACTCTTGGCAAGCATTTGCATACAAGACCCCTTGCACTTCTGCCTGGGGCAAAAGGTGCCCTACTTGGGAAAGTAATTTTTTCTAAATCCCAACTTTTGCACTTTTGTGCTGGTTGCTCTCATATCAACTCTTTGGTAGACTTGCTATCCTTGAACATCAGAAGTTCCAAATTTAAATTGGAACAAGATTGATCTGGTTGTTCAAGTTGGATTATTGGTTTTGTTATGGTCACAGCTGCTCTTTACACTTGAGAGCTTGATACAAATCATACATTACTAACTCCATCGGTCAGATCATTTTTGTGGCTTTCATTATTAAATGCAAAGCCACTTATGGCCATTATGGGATTGGTTTGTTTTCCATAAAGGTTGAAAGTGGGACAATGGATTGGGAACGAATAGCAGTAGAAGCAGCGCGAACTATCCCTGGGAGAGAGAATGGGGGCAATTGTGACATCAAGAATTTGAGTCGTGGTTGCAAGGTCTATTTCCCTGTCTTTGTGGAAGGTGCAAATTTGAGTATGGGTGACATGCACTTCTCACAGGGTGATGGTGAAGTCTCATTTTGTGGTGCCATTGAAATGAGTGGATTTCTTGAGTTGAGGTAAGTTCTGTTCGTGTTGAACTCACATTCTATAATTGTTGACTCCAGCCACTATTGTCTTGGCAGCTTGTGTAGAGCTTCAGGCATGGTTCTAGAATCAGCCCTGCTTCCATTGGTCACATGGAATGGTCCATGCTAGCCTCTGTTTTTGCTCTTCTGTTATTGCTGGTAAATTGATGTTTTCGTGCACTTATTGCTTTATGATAATCTTTAGGGAAGTGACTGGTTGCCTTGTGGCCCAGATGTGAGATTCTGCGAGGGGGTATGGAACAATATTTGACACCAATGGGGCCGACAAAGCTTCATGTAAACCCAATATTTGAGATTGGGCCATTGGAGCCACGATTTTCAGAATGGCTGGTATTTGAAGGTCTTAGCGTGGATGAGAGTGGCAAACAACATTATCTAGATGCGAGCATTTCTTATAAACGTGCTGTACTAAATTGCATTGACTACCTCTCAAAATTTGGATACACCAAAGAGCAGGTAAGTCTCTCTTTACTCCTGTTTTTCCCAATGACTTCTTTTGTTTGCTTTATTTTGCAAAAGAAAATGTTTCAAGGATTTCCAGTAAGAACTTGTTGCCACTTATATTTCCATTGGCAAATTTGAAAGCTAGCTTTTCTAGGTTTCACAGCAGGCTTTGTACTAAAGTCTATGAGACTGTCAATTGTTTATAGCAGCATTGCTAAAAATGAGAGACTTGTAGGTATCATGATGTTCCTGAAGTCTTTTGTTTTGATGTGAGGTTTTTGGAGATGCTGCAGGTTTATTTGCTTTTGTCCTGTTGCCCATGTGAGGGCCGAATTTCTGGAATTGTGGATGTTCCTAATGCATGTGCAACTCTTGCCATTCCAATTAGGATCTTTGATCAGGTGGGTACTGTGTGTGACTTGCCTATCTGGATTTGTGCAAGCTGTTATGTATTATCCTTCTTTGCTGGTCCTTAATTTGTTTGTATACACTAATATTTTCATCTGGGATTGACAAGAGGCATTTTGAGTGTACGGAAATTGGAAGCTCAAAACCGAAAAGGATGTCATGGTTTGTTTCTTTTGTTCTTTTACAGTCATATATCACATCAAGCTTGTTGTCATTTGTTATTGGGTCTCCTTTCTCAGGGTTATTGGAAATTTTTCTTCATGCAGGACATCCGGCCCAAGAAAGGTGGTCCTCTGGCAGGGCCACGATTGGTCAAGCGGGGTGGTGTCCCCACAAGCTCATATGATGGGCATCTTCCCACCACCCTAAACCATGCATTTGCTATGTAGCCTACATGATCTTAACCAAATTCTACTGCTGATTTGCATAGGATTACTGGTTTATATCCTCAACACTCTTTGTACCTATCAAGCTCCTGATCAGACATGTAAGCAACTTGTCACATTGACTGCCATATGATGGTGAGTAGACTTGGTTGCATGAATGCAGTCTCTTAATGATGGAGTCAATATCTCCCATTGACTCAAATGGGGTAGAAGACTTATGTGGTCATTCATCTTTCTTGCTTGCCATGTTTCCTTAAAATGAAGAATACATTGATTGTGAGCATGATGGTTGCCACATGCATCTTTACTGTTTTTAAAGGTAGTAAAACCTGACAGTTTGTCACCTTTCTTTCATGCATCAAAAAACCATTTTCCAGATCACATCACCATTCAATTCTAAAAGAAATTGGACCAAAGATACTTATGTATTGCTAAGCTTCCTCCTCGACAATCTGAGTTTGGAGTTCTGATAATCAGGAGCTCCTCCAGTGCACAACTCGAAAGTGATGATTTGAGCCTTGCATAGTGCTATGTCAATCAGCCTTACTCTCATTTGATTTCAGCAATTGCCTTACTGCTCACCTACATGAACACATAACACAGACCAAAGCTTCGGACAATGGAACTTAGAAAGCATTGTGGTGAAATCATTCATCATCCTCACAACAATACATGACTAGTGAGGTGGGACAAAGGTTAGGAAGATTAAAGAAGCTAACTCCGCAATAAAAGTTTGCCTAATTTGTGTCTAAACATTTGCAGGTATGTTATGGCTCATGGACCTGTTTGCAAATTGGATCCATTTCAGAATTGTTTCATATGAATCTCATGTCATGATCCAAGTATTTATTCACACCTTGTGCTTAATCAGTTTTTAAAAATTTAGTGACAATAGCTGAAAGGTTATAATAACCCATAACTATGAAATTTATTTTTTACAAGCTTCAATCTTTTTTATACTAGGCCTGACTCTTGTATGGTTGTGGGTTGAAAACCAATGAGCAATAGCAGGACATGAATTACAAATTTTTTGAGTACATGTAGGACAAGTGTGAAAATGGAAATCATGAATTGCACAACAATACAGGATACTGTGCATTGACACCCACAAAGTTCCTAGGGGGTGTTTAACATCCTCCAATAGTTGTAGGGCGCCTTAAATGGTGGAATTTGACATGCCCAACATGGGCTGTGTCTACATGTACTTTGCACATATATGGTGCTTTCTTATATGTGGGGCACCTTACTCATGGCAAGCCCTTCCAACATGCCGACCTTGTGCTGTACATTGGGTAACGCCCACAGATGGGAGGGGGGGACTAGGGTGTCTGCATCATGAGCAGATTTTGTACAGTTATATCTGCATGGATGTTGTTGGTTGGTGGGCAAAAATCCCACAAAGATCTATTGTATTGCGGCATCACTTTGGTCACTAACAACTCTAAACAGGTGCAAACTCTGTTTCATTTTTCTTTTGAGATCTAGGTATATTGTGTCCAGCTTTTTGTGCTTTCACTGGACCTAAAAATAGTAAAAGAGCGCATGCCAGTGAAACAATGTGGATAGCAATCTTCACTACTCCATGTTGCTTTGATCCCTGTGATTGTGAAGGCTCAAACACCTACACTTCATAAATCTGATATGTGTGTGACTTATTTTCATGAAGATGGAGTTTCATGTCAAGTTCAAAGAATTGTTGTTTTTCCCTCGTGATCTTGGCTTGTGTAGATTGATGAGACATCTTGCAAACATAAAACCATGGTCTTGCAAGGAATTCATTGAGTGACACCATATGTTGAAACCAATATGTTATCAATCAGAAGGATTAACTAACTGGATCTTATCACATTGATGTCCTTGTTTGTTGGCTCTGGCCATTGGCAAGAGACTACAAATTGGTGTAGGATTTGGGAATAACATTTTGGCTTGAACTTGATCAATGTGTGAGTGACATCTGGAGTACTATGTGTGAATATGATGGATGGGCATGTGCCATAGCAGTGCATGCATCGAGATGAGAAGTTCTAGATCCAGCAAGGGCTGAGAGGAATACAGCCCTACATGCTCTCAAGGCTTAATCCAATGCTAACATTGAGATGCTTCTGAAGCTTCACAGGTGTGTGGTGCTCTCTCTCTCTCTCTTAACCCTAAACTCAAGTGATGAGACAGGTATTCTTTTGGGGATGTACTAAGTTTCTAGAACTGTCCTAGTTTTGTGAACTGGCTGGATTGTCAGGATGAGCCTAGAAATTCAAGGAACCAGAAAATTCCTGGAGGTAAAAACTTTCTGAAAATCTGAATGTGAGGTTTTCCTTGCAGGTGCGGTACAGGGGGAAGGCAGAAAACCCATACTTAACGGATTAATCATCGAGTGGAGGAGATTGTTTGGACATCAATTTTGCCTTCAAGTCAAACTGCAGGTAAGTGAGTCCAATGTATGGAACGTGAAAGGTCTAGAATGTCCTTTCCAACAAATGCTGTATTTGAAGCACAATGACAATGGGCCTGCTGCATTTTTGGTTGTTATGGAGATGAAAGTGAAGGCCTCAATAGTTAATCCACCATTGTCTGAAAATGTTCACCTGATAATGTAGCATTGTCAATGGCTTCTGGGCAGAGACTGTGGAAGTCTCTCTGTTCACTTCCCCACCAAAAGCATATTATTGTTGCAAGATCATAGAGACATAGGCTGACAAGAAAGGAAACTCCAGGAAATCTATGAGGAATTTCCAGCTGGAATATCTTTGTCTCATATGAAAGGCTCTGAAATACTTGGCATGTTTAGGATGCATGTGAATGAATGCAGTGTTAAGGTGACTGTAGATGAAAGGAACAATGGACCTGTAATATTGACTTTGGCATGCCACACCCAAAATGTTCTTCATGACTGTTGTTTTGTGAAGTCATAGTTACATGCATGAAAGCACCCACCTACTTCAATGCAAAATATGTAATGAATTAGTGAAAAATGAAAAACATTCACACTGAATTGTGTTCAGTGTACAGATGTTTGACCTCATGAGATGATGCAACCTTTCTAGGAGGAATCCCTTAGTACAACCAAGCAAGGACCCTGGAATTGCACATTGTATGCAGTCCTTGTGCTTTGTGAAGAGTCAGGGCAATGTTTCTGCTGGGTTCTTGATGATTTGTGGTAACCAAATGAATCAATGGAACAGATATGCTAGATAAATCTGAACAGATAACCCATCCCATTTGATGTCCTGAACATGCAGATGTCCACTCCCAAATGGCCATTGGAGGTTTTGCTACTCACATCAATTGCAGTAATGCTCCAAAATGATCTGGGTCCAACTGCAGCTGCCTCTCCTGAAGTCTAGGGCTGAGCACCATTGCCCATAATTCATTATAGTATGGAAGGTGGATTGTAACCCTCAATTTGTCAGGTGCTCTCACTGGTAGGGAATCATATGGGTGTCAACTGGACAGAAGTGGGGGGTTCTTGCACTACAGCATATCATTGAAGCAAGGAAGTAGTTGGAGATCCCTTTCACCAACTTCTTGATTAGTTGCAACCACAGTTTCCATCTCAAATTGTGCACACTTAATGAGGTTAGGATTCTACAAGAGCTCTGCCACTGTGCAGTCTACAGCAATGGAGCATTTGACTGTATGAGTGGCCAGCATCTCCTTCAACAAATACGACAAAAGATGGCAAGACAAGAAATCTTACAACCAATTCACAAAGATACAGCTTGAAGACAAGAATGGCTACAACATTTCTGTTGGCAAAATCTTTTCACAAAGGACCCATGGGCTTTTGTGTGCAAATGAACTTCAGCGCAATGTGCACTGCACATAATTGTACTCACAAAAGACAAAATTCACCCACTTCTTGTAACAACAGCTCCAAGTGCATGACTGGCATCAGGTGGACATGACCAGGCAGAATGAAGGATATGCATACTGTGGCACAGAGTATGGGAGGAGTATTCAATAGGTTGAAGCAATAAGACAGTAGTATATGTGTCTAGTAATGGGTATCTAATGTGTGCGGGATCTCTTGTGTGTGAAACAAGGCATCACAAACACGCTGGCCCTGCCAATAGATAAGATGTTGTGCATTTATGGATGTATACAATACATATATTAATGTGTGATTTATTTGTATGTGTTTGTGTGTATGTGCATATATGTTTTTATACATGTGTAATAATGATAGATTATTATAATTGCAATATTAAATCACTCATGTGATTCTGATTTATTATAGTCACATAACAAATTTTGCAATTGAAAACATTGATGCACATAAATGAACACTCATCAAACAAAAAGTAAATAATTTATTTGTCATTCTTCCTTTGTTTTTTTTTGAAAAATTAAATAATTTAGTAAGATTAAAATTTGCCGTCATTTAAAAAGGAAAACATTCAGATGCAA
Source organism: Sphagnum tenellum (assembly GCA_963921925.1). Taxonomy (NCBI): domain Eukaryota; kingdom Viridiplantae; phylum Streptophyta; class Sphagnopsida; order Sphagnales; family Sphagnaceae; genus Sphagnum; species Sphagnum tenellum. Next base: position 2,548,078 of record OY998159.1, read on the forward strand.
AAGATGATCGAATGTAAAGATTTTCTTTGAACAAACATTGTGGAAAAATTACAACTAGCGAAAAAAATGGTTCCACACATTTCATTGTTGTGTGCAACAATTTTGGATTTGCCATCATGATTAAAAATTTCATAGTTAAATATCACATCTGTAGTTTTATTTGTATTTGCTAATTTCACTAAATCTTGCTAGTTTGGTGTAATTGAAATTTTTGCATTTTTATACAATGAAGTTTGGCAACTTAGTTCTTGTAAAAGATTTATCATTATGTAAAGTCTTTATCACTATGTATCACATCTTAATACAAAGAAGAGTGAGTTAGTTAAGAGGTTTGGGCATGAACTATTTTCTCATTGTATTATTTTCTTTCATTTTTTCATTACAATTAATTGGACCCAAATATTTCAAATTTAAATAAGATTATTAAATTTTTGTTGTGACAATGATCCTACTAAAACCTCAACCTCTGATTTAATTGTGATGTAAACTATTGCCTTCATGAAATATAATTTTCATGAAAAAAATATAACACTGGTTACAAATTAGATAAGTTAGATGTTTAATTACACAAAACATTAGTTGCAAATAAAACCAAGAGAATTACAAATTGACCATAGAAAGACAATTATCAATCATATAAGCACCATGGACAAGTAAAGTCCATTTGTCATAACACTTGGACTACTAACTTGAATTGTACAAATTCAAGCTCAAAGTTTGCAAATATTTTTCCAAGAACCTTCTTGGTATGATCTTCAAGTTATTTTTCCAGCACATTTCATTTTAGCAACTTACCAAGTCATTTTGTGGTATTGTGTCGTAATACAAATTAGGGAAGATAATCGAATAATTTGAAAGCAAAATATATGGGTTTATGATATGTCCAATATGCTTGTGCTAATCTAGAATGGTATTGTTGTATTGGTGCACTTGTCCAAATGTGATTTATTTGTGTATCATTAATAGTAGTTTTTTTCTAAATGGAATTAAAATTGTATTTATTCATAAGTGCTTATAAGATTGATGATTGAATTATTTTTGTTAATAAGTTTATATTGAAATCTCCAATTATTACATTTAGACAATGTGAAGGCATTTTTTGGATTATGTTTTCTAAAATATAATTGAAATTTGACACTTGCATTTTGGGTGGTCTATATATTGCAATTATATATAATGTTTCTCGTGTGTTGTCATTAAAAAGTGTGGAGATAAATTCAACACAAGAATTTATGACTATTGTGTTTTCTATCAATGACACATTGTCATCATAAACTACCATAGTGCCATGTTCATCATAACATCATACCACATAGATTTTTTGGGATAAATCATTGTAAATTTCTAGATTGAAATGAATTTTTATTATTATTGTTGCATTTAAACAAAAATATATATTATGTTAATAGATTGGGATCTACAAGAATATTTTCAAAATGTAATGTTAAGGAGCAAGTATTAAATGATTGTATAAATTAAAAATTTGAACAGTAAGAATCTTTTTAAATAATAGCAAGTGTGTATTTTGCATTTGTTTTTAATTGAAACATTTCACCTTAAACAAGGTGTTTTATTTGAAAGTTTTTATTCAAAAATGGAATAACTAAATACAAATGTTTTATTGAATGAACTTTCAATAATGTAATATATGTTAATCCATGTTTTGTCACACCAATTGAATCAAATGTTAAACAAGTGAAAGTCAACCCTTGTGAATAATGTATACTCCATCTTGCAATTAATTGAATTAGGAATCATGATAGTGTGAGAATGATTGTTCCTTAATTGTATTTCGATCATTTATGTTCAATTGGTGTCCATTTTTTTGTCAAAGCCTTAGGAATTCTTCATAGATTTGTAAATTTATAATTCATGATATGTCCAATATGAAAATTATGGAAATATATCCAAAGTAATTTTTTTGAAATAGTTTTTGCAAAATCTTCAAAAATCCCATTGGCACCATTCATAAAACCATTTAATGTTTTGTAATCCCCTTCACAAAATTCCATTTTTTTCTTAATTAAAATTTTGTAAATGTAAACCAATTGTTATAGATGGAAATTTGATAATTTAAAATGAAAAGGGCATGTTTTAGCAATAACATCACATGCTAAGAGTGTGAATGTTTAACCTAATATGTTTCAAACATTTTTGTTATACATAATTTGGACATTTGTGTAAAATAAATATGGTAAAATGTTATCCATTGATGAGGTTTTCAAATAGTTATTGTTCATAATTTTTATGTCTTCAATTGTTTATGAAGCATTTTAAACCTATTTAATAATTTAATAAAATTTATATAATTTTGTTGCATCACTTCTTGTAATTGATAACATTGTACATATTTTGATTAAGATTTTGATGCAATAGTATTAAAAATGTTGATTATCGATTTGAAAATCCATGAATTTCAAACAAAAGGTGTTTGATAGAAATCACCAATCATTATTGCATCTAACCCACCCATAAATTCATTCATTATGATGGTAAAGTGTTTTGCATCTAGCCTTGCAACTCAATTTTTTGATTTGCAAAGGACATTTGCAATTCACTATATTTATTCACCATGAATGTTAACGAACAAGTTGCATGAATTGCAAAATTGAAGTTCACCATATATACAGGGCAACTCATTGCAATTCTATCAAAACAACTTAATTTCAATTATTATGCAACTCCATTATAATTGCACCCATGATGTCATGTTGACATCATTGATTGTCATCCACCTATTAAAATTTGACACATGGCACAATATTAAAAAATTCCACATGGCATATTAATTATATTTTGGAATATATATATATATATATAGTAGTTAAGTAGGTTATACATAACCATAGGTAGGTAGGTTGGTAGGTTTTAAGACCTACACACTTACGTATTTATTTAGGTTAAAAAAAAATAATAGTCATGATTTTTTTTCCTTTCATGTTTTGCCTTTAGGTTAAACTTTTTCGAACTCATCCCAAAATGGCACTTATATGTTAATGTGAAAATATGAAAAAAAAAAACCCTTATTTATGTAGTCTATAATATGGGATTCAAAGACAAAACACATGGGTTAAATCTTTTAGTTGTTATTTAGTTGCAGTTAAGTTACAATTGAGTTGCAACTATAACATTTAACCGTTCAAAACAGGCTAAATCCAATGGGAGAATTCCATGATGTTCAAAAAATACTTGAACCCCTCTTATTGGTGCCTTTAAGGCATTAAAAATAATCAAAAATGGAATATAATTGAAAAAGTTATGGCCCCCCAAAATAGAGGAGGTCAAAAACTCAAAACAAAAACAAACCATTGAATGTTAAAAGGCCAATTCCCAAACACCTTTAAAAAATTCTTGTATGTTGCTTTATTGTTATTAAAGTTCAAATATGATTTGTAGAACTTCAAATGGCACTCCTATAACACTTTAAATCATTTTAAATGAATAAGAAATAAGAAAGTTATGAGGTTTGAAAGTAGAAGGGGTTCAAAAAGGAAAAAAATGAAAAAAATAAGTAAGTTGGAAAGTTTATTTCTTTTCTTGTTATTTTTTCATTATTTTTTTTCCTGTACATTTCAAAGATGATTTCTAAAGCTTGAGGTAACGTTCCCATAACATTTTAAATCATTCAAATTGAAACATATATGATGATGATATAAATAATTAATGAATATGTGTTATTTTTATTCAGTTATAAATGATTGTATTATAGTCCTAACATAGTTGAATAGTAGTACTTCAGTAGTGGTGCATTAGTGGTTGGGCTAATTGTAACAATGGGAATCATAATTGAAAATTAATTACAAATGTATTCCATAATGAGTGATGGAAATGTGGACATGTGGCATGATCACATGTATGTACATTGTACCTAATTGTAACATAGTTGTTGCATTAGTGGCACATTTACAACAATTCTAAAGTAGTTGCCACATGCAATTACAATGCAATTCTTGAAATAGTCCAACATGGTTGATTACATATGTATGTACGATGTGTAGAAATTATCATATCAAAGACCCATTTTCAACTCACTTGCAATTATAATACAACAAATTAACTTTCTAATGTGTCAATTTATTTATTAATACATCATATTTCTAGGGGGATAGTTACACACTAGTTGTAATACCCAAGAAATATTTGCACAATAGTTGTATTTGAGTTGTTTTTTGAATTTTAGTTGTAGGGTAGTGTGATTTTGATGGACACAATTTTTCATAATGAGTATGGACTTGTATTCTAGAATGTAATTTACAATCAATGAAGGTTAACATTCTATTTTTGACTAAAGATACTTTATCTATAATAAGTAAACAAAATTGATCGTATGTTTCAATAACAATGTCACATATTTCATCACTTAATGCATTATGTTTTGTTAAATTTTTACATAATGGAATTTCAAGTGCATAATATATTGTTGTACCAATAATGTTAAATGTTGCTTTCCTAGTGTATGTTGATTTCATAACTTTTGGTTTTAAAGGATTAACATTTATAATTTGCTTGATATAATATTGTAACATGTTTTGTATAATACACATGAAAGTGAAAGTTTTCCTTGTCTTTGCACCACCTATTGAAAATTTATGAAATGGTTTTGTAAGGTTTTTGATTTTTTTTATCATAGAAAATATTCAAGTTGTTCATTACTCAATTATCTCATATGTGAAGAAGTTTTTTTGTATGTCATGAATTGGTCTATTCATTGAAAAACATTATGTGTTAATAATTTTTTTGTTGTGCAAAATTCTCATATGATACATCTTTGGTACCAAATAATAATGTATTTTAATGTGGATTACTTACATTATCTATTATTTCATTTGAAATTTCCCATCCATTTGTTTGATGAAGTTTTGTGTATTCTTTTAACTTGTGATTTTAAGTTGTCCCATTCAATACCAAAATAATTGAATGGGTTAAAATTTTATTTTATTATTATTATTATTTTAATATCATTTATTTATTCCATATAAGCATTTTTTTGCAAATCATAATTATTTTGCAAATTGAAGTTTGATTTTTGAAAGGGTTTAAATTTTTAAAAAAACTTTTTATAATGATTTTTCGGATATTTATGTCAATTGAATGAAACCCAACAAATTATTTTACTTTGAGTGCATTTTGTTATTTACTTTTTGTATCATAATTAGTTACAAATTCTATTAAACACAAATATTCATTTAATCCCTTATCTTGATTCATATACTCATCAAGCAATGATTTATGATGGATTTCTTAAAATTTGGAGATAAACCTTGTATTATCTTTTGTGGTAATAATTAATATAAATGATTTTGTTATTGACATGTGTTGAATGTTTAAACCCTAAATTTAAATGATCTTGTTGAATGGTATAACAGTATCGATAATGTTATATGTACAATTTGTTGTAAAAAATTGTTGTGCATTTAAAAATACACCTTCTAATTTTTTTATGTGTTCAAATGTTTTTGTTTGTTTATGCTTATATTTGTCTAACATAATTTTCATTTCTTGACTTATATATTTAGCTAATTTTGTTAAATAAAAAGATGTAAAATGCAATATGATGAGGTTGCACATGGATCTAAAAAATATTGTGCATCTATATTTGTTCCCCACAAAGGTCCTACATGTATGCCAAATACATTTATACATATATCATTTGGTTTTTGTTTATAAAAATAAGTTTGGTTTTGTATTATGTACCATAACCTAAAACGATATGTTTTTCATCTATTTGTAAATTTTTATAAGTTTTTTCAAAAAATATATATTCATGTAATCCCATGTTGATGAGTTTTTTATAAATTTGAATATTAATTTCACCATGGTAATTTCGCATATAATCTTGTTCATCTAGATGCAACAATATTTTTGTATTTTTCATTGGTGGCTTTGGATAATGAAATCAATATATTGGTTAACTTTTTTCATATATATTTTTTATGTTGATGGATTTGCATATTATGAAAAACAATTGAAAACATTATTTGATTTTGTTGTCAAATATTTATTTACAAAATATTCAGTTTTTTCATTTTTCAAAACACCAAATCTAAAAGCATTTTCTAACCACAATAATCCATAATCATGAGGCAAATCTTAGATTGTTGAAATTTTGGTTGTGAAAAAATAATCTTTCACCTTACCAAATATCAAATCAATATTGCAAATAAGTTTACGAAAAAATTCGTTCAATAATAACATGCAAGAGTGACATGATCATTTCCAACAAGTTTTTTAATACTTAAATAATCATATTTTTTATTCTTAAATTTTCACCAATATATTGATCATATGATTATTATTATTTTTACAAAAATCATTTAATTGTTTACACTTGTGGTTAGCATCATGAAGAACATTGTGGGCCAAATTGTTTAATCACTACAAACACATCTTTACAAAAATAATGTAAGTAATCCAAAGACATTTTTATATGACCTAATTTTTTTTAGCCTAAATTTGATTTCAATATTTAATTTAAATTCACATTAATTGAAACATCATTAGCTAAACATGATCTAACAATTTTCATTTACGAATATGAATCCATGCACATGATAATTTAAAATGAATTAGAACTTTGATTGTCTTAAAATATATATTACCTATATGATATGCAAAGTTTTTATTTCTATTAATTATTCTACTTGTAAAATCTTTTGATAAAAACATTCAAGTGACAATTTTGGATGCCCATAAAACAATGTTTTTTCATCATTTTTTTTGTCAAGGTTTTTCTTCATTTTAGTTGTTGAAATTGGATTTTCTTTTACTAAGGGGAAAAAATATCAACATGTTATTCATTTTTACCCATCACAATGAATGGTTTGAAAACATCTTTATTTTTTTAAAGAAACCCCAAAATTTTCATTTTCATTTTGGGTGAACAACCATTTAGACAATTTCTAGGTAATTATTGTTTTCATTTTACAAATTTGGCAAAGTTGAATATAATTTGTCTACAATTGCCAAAATCAAATATGATATAATAAATTTTCATTTTCATTTTTAACAAAGTTTTTTATCAACATTTGAACAAATCATGTTTTCAAATAAAAAATATATAGGTTCAAAATGATTATCCCATGTATTATATTCAAAGTTTGATATCATAAATTTTTAAACTAATTTCATCATTATTTGCCCATTAATTTTGTTTGCAACATGAATTGGACATTGTAAATATTATTATATTCACAATATTGCAATGTAATTTCCCCATAATCCACCATCAAATTTTAACATTGATGTCTTTTCTATGTATGACTCTTGCTCATTTACTTCCCCACCATGTAAATCTTGACAAAATTCGAAAGTCAACTCCTTGTATGACATTCCATTACTTTTGGTGTTCCCAGATTAAAACAAATTCTTAATTGACACATATAATTTTATGGAATTTTCTTGAACTATTATTATATTTTAATAAACAAGCAATTCCATCTAATAAACATTTGCCAACATTGTGATTACAATTAATAATTTTTGAGAAACCAGGTTTTCTTAATTTGATATCTATGTTTATAATGTCAACTTTTCAATTCTTATAAAAATGATTACACTGAAATTAATAGAAGGTTGTATTTCTTTAATTTGCATTAATATTATAAAACATTTAATTACCAATAGATCTGCAATTTTGATTTACAAATAGAAAAGTGTTTTCAACATCTTTTTCCAATTATTTAGGAGTTAACGTAATTATAATTTTATTTTCAAATTATATACTACAACTTTTATAATATTAATCTTGGTATCAATTTTTATATATATAATTTTTTGTCTGTGAATTTTTGTCAATAAAAAAGAACTTATAATGACCTATTATATATAATTGACACAATTTTCATATTTATTATAAATAAAAAATATGTTTTGACCTAAAGTGTTTTTTATTTTTGGTTCAAAATACTTTAAAGTTAATATAAAATCATCAATTCGAATTAAGGCTTTGAATTAAAATTTATTTTTAAAAATTAAGTTGGGTTACGATAAAAAATGATTGGTATAATTATTTTTTCAATTGCAATGTCAACAATTAGCTTTTATGACATTAAGGTTTTGATATATAATTTAATGTTATTTAGTGTTAAAGTTACAATTTAATATTAAGATCTAGGCTGATTCAATTCAAAGTTTGACCACTTAAACTATCAAAAGATTAAATGAGTAATAGGTAATTAAAAAGTTGCAACAATTGTAAAAAGACATGAAAAATTCAAAACAAATATTAAAATAATAATAACAATCGAAACAAAGTCTCCAAATGTCCAAAATAAATAGATAAAAATCCTTCTAAGTTTCATAATATAAATAAGAAACCAAATGACTTACATAAATAAAAACTTGTTATAATTCTAAGCATTCCATTAAGCACGAGAATATGAAATGGCTTTGATCTTGAAAAATTCACAAAACAAACAATGTATAAGCAATTTTTTTTAAATTAGTAATTCAAATCCCAAAACTCCATTGATTCACCATTAGCCAAAAACATTCTGATAATTGAATGCAGAATCAAAAATCCAAAAATCCAAAAAAATTGAAACCCAAAATCCAATTCCAAATTTTGGGTATAACACCAAGGATGTGGAAAACTAAAAGAATAGTATAGTCTTCCAAATTTGTTGTATAACACCTCCATTTTATAATTGTGGCGAAAAACCTTTCAATTCAATATTTTGTGGAACCATTTTTAATGTGAAAGGTACCTCCAAAACACAAGGTTTAAATTATACAATGTAACTTGAAGGCCAAGGGAATTTTCACTTTTGAATAAACATAATCAATCAGGTTATTTTACTATATGTTATTATTGGTTATTTTATTTAAGCTATTGTAAGCTATTATTGATTATTTCAGTGTATGTTATTCTTAGTTATTATATCATAGGTTATTGTTGTTTATTTTAGGTTATTTTACTATACAGTATTGTTGGTTATTCTAAACTATTTTACCATAAATTATTATTGGCCATTAGATTGTAAGTTATTGTTGTTTGTTCTAAGCTATATATTTTACCATATATTATTCTTGACTATTTTATTTTAGCTTATTACTAATTATTTTAATGTAGGTTATTCTTAGTTATTTTATTTTATTTTAATATATGATTTTTTAATCATTTTATTATATGTTATTTTTGGTTATTTTGTTGCAGGCAACCAATTATTTTATGCAATCTTACCATAGGTAATTATTACCTATTATATCATAAACAATTGTTGGCTACTTTATCATAAACTATTTTTGGTTATTATATCATAATCTATTGTTGTTATTCTAAGTTATTTACCAAATGTTGTTATTGATTTGTTTCTCATAAATAATAGTTGCCTATTTTAAATTATTTATCATAAGTTCATTTTGGTTATTGTTGGTTATTTTATCTTAAGGTATTATTAACTATTTTAAACTATTTTATTATTAATTATTTTTTGTTGTTCTTGGTTATTATAAATTATTATGTTGTAAATTATTTTTCATTATTTTAGGTTATTATACCATAAACTATTCTTGTTATTCTAATTTTTTTTATGCCAAATTATTATAACCTAATATTGGTTATTCTATAGTAGGCCATTTTTTGTTCTTATAGGTTATTTTGCAAATGTTATTATTAATTATTTTAGATTATTCTACACAAGGATATTCCATTTTAAGTTATTATATGAAATTTTTCATATGTTATTTTACCTTAGATTATTTTAAATTATTATTCTAAAATAACCTATAATAACATAAAATACAATGACCTCAAATAGCCTTTAATATAACTTCAAATAACATATAATAACTTAATATAAAATAACCTAAGGTATGGCCTAGGGCTAATTAGATTTTAAATAATTTAAAGTAAGAAGCCTATAACATTCTGAAAAATTGTGTTTGTCAAAATCACATTACCTTGCAACTTAAACTCAAAAAAACAACTCATATACAATTATTGTGCAACTATCTCCCTTAGAAATATGATGTATTAACAAATAAATTGCCATGTCAAAAAACCAATTAGTTATATTATAGTGCAAATGAGTTAAAAATGGATCTTCTATTTAGTAATTTATACACATCGTACATACATATCTAGTCAATTATGTTTGATTTTTTCAAGAGTTACATTGTAATTGCATTGTGTAGTAATGCACCACTATTAAAGTACTATTGTTCAACTATGTTATAATTATGATTCAATTGTTTATAATTTAATAATGCTACATACTCATATGCAATATTTTATAAAAAGTTATTGTTTCAATGATTTCACTATTAAATATAAATAAATATAAATTTCACTATTAAAATATATGTTTATTACACTTCCTTATTCTGAATTTATTGAATAAATAAGTGGAATTAGTATAATTAATTTTACATGTACTGAAAAAAAAATTCAATAATAATTAAATACATATTTGTCCAAATCTGGGATACTTCATAATGAATTAGATCAATCATTTAAGATAATTAGTAATTCATCAATAATTATCAATTCATTAATTATTTAAATACAATAACTAATTAATTATTTGGATACATATAATTAATTTAGAATGAAACTAAAAGCATATTATATTAAGAATTTAATTTGATGTACATATGGATATTCCTATTTATACCTTCATATTTTATGTACCCAAATTCATATTTAATATTGAATTTTTGATAATGAAATTTTTCAATAATTTATTATATATTAATAATTTATTATTATGTAACTAACTTAATTATTATGAATTACAACTAAGTTTGATTCATATAATTAGTTCATTAATTAATTAAAATAAGTAATGATTTTTTTCAAATTTTCAAATGGTAAATGATTAATGGTATGAATTTAGGTAATTAATCATCTAATAATAAATTATCTGAAGTCAAATATTTTATTATCTGAAATAATTCATGAATAAATTGAATTGATTAATTCAAAAGAATTTAATTAATTAATTAATTACCTGATGTTAATTATCCTATTTCATGAATTAATTAGTTATTTGAATTAGATTAATTAATTTAGATAACTAGTTCCCTAGTCAATTAATTCAAGTAATCAATCAAGATAATTAATTATCATATATTTAATTCAAAATTTTATGTTTTAGATATTTTTCATAATTAATTATTTGAACAAACTAGCTAATTCAAATAAATAAATTATTATTTCAAGTAACTTCATATCAAATAATTAACTCACATATTTAATTATCATATAATCGCTAATTTAATTGTATAACTTGCATAATGAAACATGAGCACAAAACATGTGGAAAAATCATTCTATTGTTGCAACTCAATTTGTAATTAAGGAAAATGTAATTGTCTTAGAATCCCATATTATAAATTACGTAGAGAAGGCCTACACAAGGGAAGGTTAAAGTAGATTTTTTGTTGATGTGTTCACACAAGGGGGCAAATGGGAAGCACTGTATTTATTTAGGGTTTAGGGAGGTAACAAAAAAATTGCGGTTACATCTAAATCGTTTGTAGACCATTTAATTTAGGTAACAACTAATCTATTATTTGTTTTTTGTATGTTTTTTGTGATTTCGCGTGAAGGGCATCTGAGGAAGGCAAGTTTTGAAAATGGAAGGTAGTTGATGGTGGCGGCAACTTGGTAACAAGTAACTTCTTGTTTGTGCATATAAAGGGCATCTAAAAAAAGAAAATTTTGAGCATGGAAGGTAGTTGATGGTGGTAGCTAGGTAGTAGTAGGTAGTTTCTTATCTTTGGTACATTATTCGCGACCACTATTGAACTACTATTGTTGTTAAGGTTTAGATTTTGTTGTTATAACCATCCATTTGGCCATCTTTCCATGAAGTTTTACGCATGGACTTCGAAGGTTGGTAGTTACATCTTCATCCATTATTAATGAATCTTATGAACAATTGCAATAGGAATAATAGAAAGCATCCAAAGTATGTTTACACAATTTTTTGAATACATTGTTTATTTCTTGTGTCCTTTTAAGCATTCTTTCGATGATGTTTTCACGATGATGAAGTAGCCAATCTGCTAGCCTATGATCTTGATGGGAGGTGGTATAAGGTACCGAATTCCTTTTTACATGTGGTTAATGCAATAATGTTTTCGCTAACAATGTAAATGCCATGTGATTTTGGTCTTTTGGTTATTTACTTTAATTGGCCAAGATTTTTAAAGTGATGTAAGGTAGATAGATTGTTTATTTGATCGTTGGAAAAAAACAATCTTAGTATAGGAAATGCTTTGTGAGGAGATAGTGGCCAACATTATGCAACCTTAATCCACTACCTTGTTTCTTGAAACTAGGGTGAAGTGTAATTGGTTGCACCACAAAAGTAAGCTAGTTGATCTATTTGTTGCCTTGATTTTTGTAATAACATTTGCACTAGTATTATATTTTGGCTTCTATTTGTTGATGTCCATTTTTAGTAATTTGGCTTTTGTAATGGAAACTATAATTATCATCTTTTTTTCAGCACTAATTCATTTTGAAGGTCTTTTGGTGTTTACACAACCAACTTATTGTTTTTGGATAAGAGTTTTGACTTCTAACAATTACAACCATATAGACCATCACATAGGACAACCCTTCCTTTTGTTGCATCTCTTCCTTTTTCCTTCACTGTTTTTTGGTTGATGCATGATATTACTAAAGTCTACATGATACACACCAAATGCCCCTACAGATCTAACACCTAGTAGTTTTCAAGGTCAATAACTTATGGTGTTTATCTATCCAATTTTTAGAGGCATTGAGATCAAGTTTATTTCTATCAAATCATGCATGTTTCCCATTTTGAAATCTTGGATTGGGAAGATGGTGTGATCCCTTTGGTGTCATTTGTAACCCCAACATATATGTAGCCATTCATGAAGGAAAAACATTAACTCCTAGCCTTGCACTTACTATACTTGGCCTTTTCGACATTCTTATACAAATCTATGCAATAACACCCCAAGGTATGATCTTGTCAAAATCATAAAGCTTTTTAATTCACAAACCCCCATTGTAAGCTCTCCTTGATCATAGACACACCCAATATGTCAATTTGGAAGTCAAAATGTATAATTCTATGGATGAATGCAAATTATTATGCAAAATTCCAACAGGTGATTTAGCTAATTAAATTTTTTGTTAAAATAAATTTTACAATGCATTTGTTTCAATGAGGTAATTAGGCAAAGGTTAGTCATTGACATGGGTACAAACATTATCATAAGTTATTATGGCAATCCAACATTTGCAAAGGTTGTTGGACCTTCCTAATGGCAATGGATTGAACAATCCCATAGAGGCAACTACTGTAAAACAATTTTGCACCTTTAAATCTAGTGTGAAATATTCTTATTTTGTTATTCATCATGTTTCCTAGAGACATTGACATCAATGAACTTATGCTCTACTTCGTTCCTTGTTTAGTGAAATATTGTGTTGGTTTTACCCCAAATAATTGAAAGTTAAACATGTAGATGTTGTTGCAAGATTTATGTGTTGGGTAGATGCAACTTACAGTGGCTCAAAAGTGGCAAAAATCTTTATCCCAAAAGTTCATGTAGATGAAAAACAAATGTTAAAAACCATTGTTCAGTGGGCCTTATGTGGTGATTAATTAGTTAATAAAGTCCATATAAAAGGCTACCCATGTAAAAAACTCTTTATTATACATTTTATGGGAAAAAAATTATCAATCCAATAAAAAAGACCAAGATTGGGACTTTTGAAAATATGGCCCAAATCTGGTCATTCAAAAGTCCATAGTTATTTGTTCATTATTTTTTTTGTTGTATTGTTTTTCAAATTCTTTTTCCCCCATCATGTATCATACATTGAGTCCTTAATAAAAATATATTGAAATTAAATCATGATAAAGATTCATTTGAATGCTAATGCAAAACCTAGATTATAGTCCATATGTCCATTTTAACTATAGGATTGAAGTATGTTTATTGAATTTTTCCCGTCAATAAATATTTTTATTCAAGTTGGCAATCTTAACATATAAATATTTTTGTCAAATTAATGATTTCACAGTGCGTTTATGGCATTTGAATAAAGTATACTCTACAAAAAGTCCATAAGGTTGCAAAAAGTGAACCACCATAGGTTGCATCTACCTCATTGATTTTTGTCTTAGATTCAAACTAATTCAATTTCACAAGTTGAACGACTCTTATTCTTTTGGTGGTACAAATAAGTTATAGAAATAAAAAACTTGGGAAGAAGAATGCTAGGTCTTTACAATCAACCTAAATGCAACCATTATTATTGTGAATGGTACTTTTTTTTGCAATGACCAAGAGAAAACCCTTTTAACCAATAGGAGATTATTGGAAGTGGGAAGAGTTCATTTCTCTTGGCCTTTTTAGGTGAGATGGAGGTACGATTTTGCATCTTTTGAGTTGGAAGATGGAGGGATGGAATCTGCACAAATAGGCAAGTAGATTTATTACTTGTAGATGTATAAGAAGGAGTTGGATCTATGTTAAACAAGGGGCCTTCAATATTGAGATTTATGATCTTTGAGGGAGGACAATAGTTCCATGCACGCGCTACTAAAAAACATTTATACTCAATTTTGGTGACTCTTAAGTTCAATTATTTTGTCATATATCATGTTGACTAAATGTTCAAGTTTTTTGTTTTGTAATTTTTATATTGGCAACATGAGAGAATGAAAGAATGTGTATGGTTTAATTTAACTAGTTGGATGGATGTGGGAGGCTAACATGACATGACACTGAATTGTTGAATGTGAAAGTGATAGTTATGGTTTCAAAATTAGTTCTTATTTTAAAGACTCCAGCACAAAACACACTTAAGGCAATTGAGACATTATGTTTTATTCAAGATTTGAATAATGTCCTTGATTTTTTATGTTATATTAGATGACTTGTGAAGGGAAATGTTTTGGGACCACTAATGTCTGGCAATTACACTAGTGCAAACACAATATTTACGTTTCATGAGCTTGTTGCAGATCTAATGTTGCATTGACCGTATTATTGGATTTCATAAATGTGAGAACTACATTTCATTATGTTTTTATAAATCAAATTACAAGGATTGTGCACAAATGGGTGGACTAATTTGCATTAGAACCAATGTCCCTATTTATTCAAATTTTTGGTCAAATTTTGGAAATTATAAGTAGTTTACATTAATTTCTTCCATATTTTTTCCATGTCATTAATGGCACATCTAGAGTTTTTATTTTTCTAAACATTTAAGCAAAAAACTCGTAAAATATTTCTTCTTCCAATATGATATATGGACTCATGAAAAAATGATCTTGATTAACCCATTCAAAAGTCCATTTAAGTATAGTTTGAAACGTAAATTCATTATTTATTTTGTTCAAGTATGCTTCTTTGATATGATATTTTACTAATTCCAGGTCCCTAACACACACCCCATTAATCAATGAACTATAACATATACCACATAAAAATGGTAGTTAGAGCTGCAGTCCATGAGTATTGAGTTCAAAAGTCCATGGTTTTTATGATTTTAAGAAAATTGTAAAATGATTTTGTGCATCATGTAAACATTCAAGTTAAAATCTTTAAACCAAGTCCATTTTCATAACTTTCAAAACCTATAAAACAACATGGGCACTACAATGACAACCACAAGGCATGATTGGTTTGCGTGACACCAAATTGGTCCACCCAACCATGCATCAACCTTGTAAGTACTAACTTCTTTGTTGTAATTTTGTAATCTTCTTGTTATTGAAGGCACATGCATCAATTTCAAGGCAATTGCAAGATGTAGGCATTAATAGTCAAATGACAAATTAGCGTTACACCTTGAGTAGTACATGAGTATATTTCTTAGTGAGGACCTTCTTGAGGTTCTAGATCATACATGTGTAAACCTATTAGTCAATTAGACCTTAAGCAATTTAGTCATAGCTAAAAAGTTAATGTCGTGGGTGTTTTTTATTTGGGTAGGAAATGGAATTAGTTTTAAAATAGCAAAGTCTTTTTTTAAAAACAAGACAAGGTGCTCTTGAACATTACCCCATTGCTAGAGAAAACTTATAGATAGTTTGTTGACATGTTTACCAAAGACTTGCAAGCTTTTTTAGAGCTAGAAGATTGGTTATTTTTAGTTTACTTCATACTTTACAATGGTGTTAGCCATTTGCATCTACTTTGTTGATGTCAATTCCTACATATCCTATTTGAGAGGTAAGATTTTGATTATAGAATGTGAGGGTGGTGGTTCAAAAAGTTGTAAATATTAACAAGGTAGTTAAAATTTTCACCTTGGAAATTCTGAATATTTTAGAAAAAATAATATACTAAGGAATTAAAAAAAATTGGTTTTCCATGCAAAAAAATGTGAAGAAAAAATGCATATTTAGAATTAACATTCTAAAATGTTATAAAATTTAACATCATTGGGTTTTGTAGAGACTTCGCATGTGGTATATGGTTGGGAAAATGGCACCTATCAATGGTATGAAATGTGTATTACGAAGTGTCTTCATGGGATTTTTTTGTATTAAAAACACTAAAATGAACCCTAAACTAGAAGTAAAGTAATATCATTTAATTAGTAGTCATAACCCAAACCCTAATTAGTAGACAAAGTTTAAATTTAACCCTAAATGGAAATTAAACCCCACCTTTTCATTAATATTTGTGAAACAAAGTAAAAGTTCCAATTGTAGGTTTGATTCTGAGAAGAACTTAATCCTTGACCTTATTTGTTGTATAATGTCGATATTGGAAGTGATTTGTATGGTCTTTTATATTGAAGAAAGTCTTGTTTACACACATTCTTCTCCTATGACCTTGTAATTTTTTTTGTGGTTTTGTAAATGTTGTGGAGATTTAAAGGTATTGCATTTTCCTTCTCATATGGATGGTTGTGATGTTTATCTTTTCATTGTTTATGGTTTGTTGGTTTTTATTTGATATTCTTTATGTATTTCATATGTGTTTTTGGAGCACTATGTTTCTGGACTATGAAAAGGATTGATATCACTTTGTGTTTTTAGATTGTTTATAGTGCAACTTTGTTGCAGTGTAAATCTATAGAATTCATTTCAATAATGTTTGTTTGTATATAATTTGTTTATGTGTATTTGAAATAATTGTTTTTTATCCAATTCTATTGAATTTTTTTTCTGTTGTATTTTTGTGTTTTGTTGTTGGACATTATTTACAATCAATGGTAGAGATTGTTGTTAACCCAAGCAAAAAAAAAAACCACCTATTTTTGTTGTAGGTGTCATTGACATACAACAAATAATGTTGAATGGATGTTTTGAACATTATATATTGAATAGACATTAGTCATATGATGTTGTAGGGAGTGGATACAAGTTCCTACATTGTGATCATATAGACTAGATTGGATTCCTGCTTGTCACCCTTACTATAGGGGTTACATTTGTGACAACTTTTCACCTTGTCTTAATGTTGGGTCTTTCATTTGAGTCCAAAACTTTAGGGTGACGTTTTATAACAAACTTGAAAAAGGTGATTGGTCATTTGTCTTGAGGGTTGGAGCCACAATAATGATTAAACGAATTGATCCATCCTTGCTTGATCTTTGTTTTGGTTGTTATTCATTCCATTTAAAGTTTCATCCAATGACAAGACTTGTAGGAACTTGGAACAATTGAGCTTATGGGCATTGGAATATATGGCAAGTTTTCAAAAAAATTATTTTGATTGTTGTTGATGGTTTAGGGTCTAATGACAACAAGTGTTGTCTTTTTTCCTAGAGGTCTACCCACAATATGTACAACTAGTTGAAATTTATAACATTGGAAGATCTACAATGCTTTTAGTTAAAGAATGTTAATAGTTCTATGTTTGGTGAACAACTTTTGACAAACTTTTCGACCATTTTTGTGATTCATGTCCTTGATGTTGTAGTTGGTGAAAGACTAATGGACTTGTCCACAACAAACACATTGAAGGGTAGGATGTTGCTATGAATTTTGCGATATGTATAAGACATTTATTTTCACTTGTCTTCTTTTGATTTTGCTTTGATTTTGCTTTGTAAATTCTTTTATCAAATTTTTAGCTTGGTTCTTTTCATTTTGATTTTAATGTAATGGTCCTTTGTGGATTATTTGATGGAATTTACTTTTGCAAGTTATTGGCAAGTTGGTTATTCTAGTTGAAAATGTTTATGCATGTTGTCACCTTCTATTTGTGACAATGTGGATTGATGGCCATTATTGTTATAATTGCAAAAACATAATTGGAGTTGAAAATAAAAGTCACATTTCCTACAAAATAAAGTAATAGATTGGTCATGATTGTGATTGCATTCTTATTAGATCATGGATTAAATCCTTAATTGGTCATGATTTGATTAGTCTTGAAATCTTCAGACATAAACAAGGTTTTTTCTTAAGGTTGTTTCAAGATTAGAGCCCAAAATGTAGATTCATTTATAGTTTAATAACTAATATTAATGCTAGATTTTTTGTTTTTCATAAGGATTACCAAAAATCGAAAACTATAGAAGAAAGTTTGTAATCTAAACCTCATGACTTGCTTGTTGTACATAGGATCCTTCTATGTATGTATGAGTTATGTTTTTCTTTTTTGAACAAAGACCATGAATAAAAAATCAGAGATAAAACTTTGTTAACTAAACCTTAAGACATGCTTGTTGTATGTAAGATTATTTTATGTATACATGATAGTTATGATTTGGTGATATTAGTTTTGAACATATGTTTCTATTTTTGTGGGAATGAACATCTTTTCAATTGTACATATTTTTACGTACATGATTGTTTGCAAGTGTTTTTTTTTGGGGGAAATTTTGATATGGGATAAGTTGGTGTGGAAAAACACTAATCTTTAAGAAACTTACTTGTAGGAAAGTAAAAACAATTCTCTCAAGGTTCTTTTTCTTGGCTAGGTTGAATTAACAAGTCTTTTGGGATTTTTTTCCAATCGCCTCTTCCATAATAATTTTTTTGGTATCACATTTTGCTTAATATATTAATAATAATGAGAAAGAATAATTAAGCTTGTTAAATTGACAAACTCCTAAATCAAGTATATATATTTGAAATATAATAGTGCACAAAATAATACATCTTTTTTGTTAATGTAAATATAATAAAGTATTTTGTGCCTTAGACATTTAAAATTTAAAAATCTAATAATTTTTTTTACTAATAAATAAAATATAAGAATAAATTGGAAAAATATTTTTAAAAAATCCAAAATATTTATAAATATTATAAATCATCACAAAAATTTAAAAATTTCAAAAATAAAGAAATGATTTAAATTGGACTTTACCATTCTTGTATTTGATAATAAATATAAAAAAAAACATTTGAAAAAATTACATGTGTGAATGAACATATATAATTCATCAAATATAAAATTGATACAAAGATATTATATACAATTTAATTATAAAAATAAATAAATTGGAACAATATCTAATTAAAAACTCCAATTTTTAAAAAATTAATATAAATTATCATAAAAATTTAAAGAATAAAAAAATGAAATGACTTAAATTGGACTTTGATGTCCTTGTATTTGATATAAACATAATAATCAATCCAGAATAAACAATAAATATTGAAATTTACAAGTAAAGAAACTAATCATAATTATATGTAAAGGAATATATATATATATACTTATCAAATATAAAATTGATTCACATATAAAATTACAAAATGGATATAGATATTAAGTTGGAAAAAGTTGGTTTAAAATGAATAATTAATTTTCAATATAGTGTGGGTGATTGTTTATTTGATATGAAAAAATAGAATGTCACAATTAAAAGAATCCCTAAGACTTGGCACACGTAAAGCTTTAAAATGTCATAGGCAAGAATTAAATTTTGAATTCTTGCATGATATCCACCATAGGAATGAAAATGATGAAGAAATTTATATTTAAAACTGTCCATTTTAGTGATAGATGGTGGGTTATGGGGTGATTTTACTATTATTTATTAGATATCTAAATATTTGCATAATTCAATTCATGTTTGAAATAAAAGCAATGGTTGGATAATGGTTAATGTGAAACAAAAAAATGCATCAACACTTTTAAACCTTGTATATGGGAATAATCACTTTGAATTTGTTGAAAGTTATTTAAAAAATTACAAATATTCCTATCCATATTCATAGTAATGAAATAAAAAGAAAAATATTATTGAAACTGTGAATATAAATAACTAAATTCATTTTGATAAAAAAACCAAAAGATTTAGTTGGAATTTAAAATTAGATAACAATTTACTACAAATAAAAATCCATTTTGATTGGATGCCACAAGAAATTTCTTTGATAGTTATTAAAAATATCCACATCTATGTTTAAACACATCATAAATTAAACGACATTTGAGATACTTTGAATCAAAAGAAAGCAAAAGTAATGTAAATATTAGTATTGTTTTCAATTTTTTTTTTTGATAATGTAATTGAAAATATTTCAAGAGAACATGTCAAAAATTCACAAAACATATTATCATATAATATAATTCATCAAAAAATTAATCTTCAATTATAATTTTCTCTAATAAATTAATAGAATTTCTTTTTCTCGCATCCATGGATGGAAAAATAAATACTTGTCATAAAAATGTATTTCAATATAAAGAAAATATTAACAATATTGCTAAACATTATGTTATTGTATCAAAACCATATATTGAAAAAAATTCCTAATGAAATAAAGAATGATTTTTGTTAAAGACATAAGAATATGTAAATCTTGTAAAAGAAAATTTGACATTGAAAAACCTTTTGATTTAGTTTTATGAAATCATATTGAAACTAATAAACTATATAAGAATTTTTTTTAATGTTAAATAAAATGGAAGAACATTTAATTGCACTAGGTTTAACATTTGCACAAATATTTTAATTGCAAGGATATGGACAATATGGATTACATGGAAGTATTGTCAATGTCCCAACAAATTTAAATATTGTTCAAATTGTTTTACCTCAAATGCCACATGAAAATTATTCAATTTAGGTTATAAATAATTAGGTCATATTAGAACGTCCCCAGATTATTTAGATTGATTTTGAAAGAAAAAATTTCACAATGATTATATAACTTAGATCTCCATATTTTTTTGTAACATTTACAACATGTGTAAATAATTGGCCTATTATTGTAAAAATATTAAAAAAATTACATATTGAAGATGTTCAAAATGTAATATAGGAAAATAAAAATTTACCAAACATAAAAGATCTTATTAAAATGACCTTGTCACTTGTGTGCATTATTATGAACATAAGATGAATAACTTTTGAATTTAAAAAAAAAGTAATAATCTTATTTGGTGAAATAAATGATTAAAAAAAAAAAAGAATTCCAATCCACAAGTTTAGCCCATGATCATGGATTGTTATGGTCTAAAAATGCTCATAGATTTGGAATTTCTACAAACGAAGAAATACAAATTTTTCTTGAAAAATATTTAACAATTGATCAAAGTATTCTTAACACAAAAATTTGTAATAATTAAATATCTCAACATAAATGAACATGTTGAACAGAAAAATAACCAATTTGTCCATTCCAATATCCAAAACCACCAATGAGATGTACAAAAATATTGATCATCTTTAAATGAAAAGGATAATAATTCAGTAATTGAAAAATACAAAACACAAAATGAATCATTAAACCATATTTCTTTAGCCTAATTTATTGTTCATTTTGATATTAAATCATAAGAAAAACGTAAATGTAGTACATTTATCTGTTGGGGTTTCATTTAATCTTCATAAAGATTCAAAAAAATATTACATATATATTTTATTTTTGCCTTCTCATGGATTATATATATTTTTAAAAGGTCAACATCTTTCATGGAAAAATGCTTATTTCAAAGTTAAAAATGACGTTGTAAAAATAAGAAAAATGTTTGTATATAATTTCAATATTTTAAATGACTATGGTGATGAGTGGGATAATTTATAATCACAAGTACAAGAATACACCAAAAAAACATGAACTAAATGGATGTGAAAATATAATTATTGATGAAATAAATCTTCATGCAAGTAATTCGAAATTAAATCATTATTAAATTAAATTAAATTAAATTAAATTAAATTAAAATTCTTTCACATTATGACCAACATGGGACAATGATACTTTATGATACATATATGTTTTTATCACATACATTTTCAAAAACAAATTTAGGCGCTGAATTTCTCATTGTTTTTTTCAATGAAAACACATAACAAGCTTTATAAATAATTGCAATTTACAAACCATCACAAATGAACCCAAATTGTTTCATTTACATTTTGAAAACAATAGTTACAAAAACTCTTACGAACTGTCCAAATATAACAATCAGTTTTAACATAAACATGTTAACAAATACAATTGAATCAATAACATTACAAAACTACATGAAGACCCATGGTTTCCATATTACATTTATAAAAAACACAACACCAAATAATACACAAATTGACCATATATGGACTAATGCCTTAAGTCAACAATGTCATAGTGGATCAACACAAACTTATTGAATAGATTATAACCTATATACTTTGCATTTGAATTACCTAACCATATTTCTCAATTTATTGTACCATCCATTAATGAACTACCCTCAAACAAAAAAAAGATTCCAATCCGAATTAAATTACAAAAACTTCTAATTCTGTAAACAAATTCTTTATGACTTCTAATACTTCAATGTTATATATGTGCATGTATTGTCAACATATATAAACACATGAAATAAAATTAAAAACCAAAAAACTATTGTAACATAAATATGACTTATTAAACAACCATTCATCACCATTTAACATCTTATGATCACATCTAAAATGTTTAAATCATCTTATTTTAATAGTATTTCTTTACACATTACACTTTTTTATTATGTTTCATTTATTTTTCATAGACATTCAAAAACCCATTATTATATTTCTACTTTTCATTATATCTTTTCATGAATTGCCAATTAATTTTAAAGCTCAACATCTTGATTCAATGGTACCATTAAAAAAAATGCAAAAAAAGGTATATAATCCTAATGATTAGTCACATAATTTACATTCCCAATCATGACACTACACCAAAAACCATTCAACGAATGGATGCTAAAATGTAATTATTCTTCAAACACATACAAAATTTCCTCAATTTATTTTCCCATCCATTATTCAATTCATTCTCATCAAAAGGTTTTGGAAAATATCAATTTCCTTTTACATTATTTTGAATCTTTCTATTGGCAGGGCCCATGTGTCACTTGACAACTTGTTGATGAAAATGGCCTGTTCTTCCACTCTGTAGTATCACACTGCATTCTTTTTTTTTTAAAACTGAAAATTGCCCAAAACAACACTGGGCCTTGGAGCCTGGAGGGCGTCAATCAAAGTAGTTCTAAGTTTCAGGTTACCTCACCATAGCACAATATGCACGAAATAAAACCACAAAAACAAAATAGCTTCGCCGCTGCCGGGGATCGAACCCGGGTCACCCGCGTGACAGGCGGGAATACTTACCACTATACTACAACGACTTCAGGAGCTTCAAGTGCTGAAATACTCTCTGTGATTTTTGTTTACTTATAGTCTTATGGTCATAAATGCCATTTCCCACTAAACTAGTTTTTGCACTCACAAATTGCAATCGCTTCGCTCGGTAATGACGGTGCTGACACTTTGATTTTTTGGAGATGTGATCCTTCGAGTACGGTTTCTCTTGTCTCTTGTGGCGTTGCGTTGTTCTCTCATTTCCTGGCAGATGGTATCACCTGATTGTGAAGGAAATGCAGAGTCCAGATGGGGGTCAACTTAATGTGCTTGCACATTTTTCTTTTTGCAATGACTCCTGAGCAGTCATGATTTCCAATGATAAAATAAATGATAGATATATCTCCAGTACATTTACACAGGTGATTTTTTTCATGGATTCTTTAAACTCTGATTTCAATACACTTGAGTTCATTTTTACAAAGGTGGTGGTATTTGGCAAATCTACCTTACCATGCATTAGGTCTGTTGGTCCATTTGTTGCCTCATTTAAGATCCTTTTCTAAATTGGCAAAATACTGTCAAAAAACGAATTTATAAAGCTGATTTTGGAGGCTTTCAATCGCCAGAAGTGAGAAAGAAATTCCAATTTTTCATTTTTTATTTTCAACGTGCAGCCCAAAATATAGGAGGATGATTAAAGATTTGTCTTCCATATATGGTTTATAGCCAGATTTGGCTAAATCTTCCTAGGGATGACCAGTCTCACCTTTTCTACATTGCTCCTATAGATGATCGCCACTATAGCTGCAAACAAAAAAATTCCAGAAAAAACCACTGCTCTGCCAGACCACAGAACGATGTAGTTTTCATTTGGTCCCACATTTTGACAGAATGTTTGTCAGTGTGTCGTTGTTACTGTGAGTATTTTTTTTTCGGCGGGGGGGGGGGGGGGGAACGGGGACTTCATGGAATGTTTCCTATTTGAACTGTTGCCGGTTTGAACTCGCCATAAAGGAGCAGACCCATTACGCCATGAGCCGCTTGCGGAAATTGTTGCTGGGTTTCAACGAGGTAGCATTCTGTGTGAGTGTGAGTGTGTGTGTGCTTTTTCATTTTCATTTTTTGAGTTTATTGTTGTGTTCCCTCAGGTCCTGTCTTCCGATTGTCGTCGTCCTCGTTTTTTTTTTTTTTTTTTTTTGGGTGGGATGTTTCTATTCTTCCATTCTCCTCTCAGATCTCTCAGCAGGACCTCCCAAAACATTACAATGCTGAGGAGTATGGGTGTGATTTCCTGCTATTGCTGAGTTTTGATGCAAAAGATCCAAGTTCTCGTGTGTTTTTTTTCTCTGTGAGAGGAATTTTGTGTAAGCAAGAATGGCAGGAGGCCCAGCTGTGAGAAGAAGCTCTTCACATCGATGGAGGGATCAGCGACGTCGGTGGACCTTTCATCTTCAGCTGTTTGTGTTTGGTTTTCTGTGTTTCTCTGCTTTTTTCACCGTCTACGAGCTCTCCAGAGACGGTTATCTCGGCGTGGAGTATTTGAGTCAACAGCCACAGGTGATTTTGCACCACTATGAGAGCGCAAATCGGCACTCCAACTTCTTGCACAGTGCCACATTCCAACACACTCTTGCTGAAAGGGATCATTGGTCCGTCAGAGTTGAGACTTCGTCATCGTCTGGGGGATGGGTCAACAACAACAGATCAGGTCTTGAAAATTCTGACCAACAACTTCTGTCCATTAATTTTAGGAATGGGGAAGAGGAAGCTGTAGAATCTGCTGGAGAAGTTCCGAAAATCACCAGCAGCATGTACTCTGAGGCTTCTGACACTGGAAATCGTGAAGAGCTCTGGAATCCACCTCAGGGTTACAATTGGTTAGGTCAAGGGTTCCTTGGCAAATTCACAACCTGGCTTTCTTCTTCTGAGGATAGTGAAAAGCCCAACTCAAAATTGGGGGAAGCTGGATCTGTCACTGGCAGCTTGGTGCACAGCTCGATGAATACAGGTTATATAAACAGACTTGATGAGAATGATGGTCGAATACCTGGAAATGGAACAAAAGGTAAGGAAATCTTCACTTTCAGTTCAGTGTTTTTTCCATTTTATGCAGTTATGGTTGACACCAATTTTGGAGTTCAGAAGTCTTCCTGATCCATCCATCATTCCTATTGTGTGCTTCCTGTAGTCAATGACAAGTCTGCAGAAGGGGACAAGTCACTCATGTCAAGCAGGGAGAAGACTGATGAGGAGGAAGCACATGACACACATGCCAGTTGGCCAGAATCAAACAAAACCTTGACAAGTGACCAGTGCAATGCTGACAGTCTTATATACCAATCAGCTTCAGAATTTGAGATTCCAAGAGTGATTCCCAAGTGTTGGAAACCACCACAGCCTTGTGGGACAGCAGAAGAAATGGGGTTGTCAGTAGTTGGTGACACAAGAGCAGCTAGTCTAAGAGTACGCCAGATGATCAAACTATACATGCTTGAGCATGGTGCTCAGCGAGTGGTTTTACTCCCTGGGGAAGAATTTTGCAAACGTAGTTTTGTGCTAGGTCATGCCTTTGAAGATGGGTTTGGAAACAATGTGTACAAGGTTCTGACAGCAGCAGGCCTCAGCCTTCTGCTCAATCGCTCTCTCATCATAGGTGATATTACCATATCCATGTATCCTCTCAAATACACTATCTTAGGTGTAACTACTTTGCTGTTACTTCAGTTTATGGGAAGGATTCTGGTCTATTTCAGGTTAGTTTCAAAAGCACATTTTTTCAAGACCTTCAAGTCCTGAACTAATTATGGAGGTGGTATATTGTTGGCCTTGGATAGCAGGTGAACGTGGAGCCACCAACCCCACCTATGTTGGAGGATCTAAGAAACCCTTTATTGCTTTTGGTGACTACATCATGTTTTCAAATGAGACATTCAGTATGCAGAAGGTGAAACATTTGTGGGCACTACATGACTGTGCAGGAAAATATAAACGTCCACTCACGATGCAAGTTGATGATCTTGAACCGGGTTTTGCACGATCACGATGTCTTTGTGATGATTGGACAATCTCACCAAATGCTATTCTCTGGTTCAAGGGAACGTCAGACACAGTGGGCTTGCAGTGTTTGTTAAAAAATGCAAATGGAGCAATGCGATCTGTGGCTGCCAAGCTACTAGGGATTCCCTCAGTTCCAAACTCTCGCCCCAATACATTTGGAGAACTTCTACGGGCATTCATGAGTCCCAGCCCAGATATTCATCATGCTGTTGAGTGGGCTTTGAAGGGAGGGCCTGACCCAGATATTGCTCTCCATCTCCGTATGCGCCATAATCACAACCAGGCTGCAATAGCAGCTGCATCTGCTTGCATCCTTCGCACCACTCATACACTCACAAACTCACAGTATGCAATTTTCCATTTCTAACTTTCTTCTTACATTTCCATTTTTCCATTCCATCTCACAAATCTTCCTTGCATCAAAGCTTACAGGGAACAACTGGTTCAAGTATTGACAAGTTGCAGCTCTGGATTGGTATCAAGTGTGCTTCCTTTTGGAATTACAACAGCTGTGAAGTGGTATGGCAGGAGGAAGCTGCGCCTGGTGGTAGTGTCTGACACACCAGAAGTCTTTCATGAGATCAAAGGAAATGTAGGAGAGTTGATCGAAACTTTCCAGTTTGACTACATGGCATATCTGAATGAGTTCAAAAACTTGAGTGAGGTGATGAGCCTACACTATGGTCAGCCTCCACGCAACAGGATGAAGGACTGGGGGGAGATGCCAAGGTGGGTTTCATTGGTTGATTTTTTCTTGGCAGCACGTGCTCGTGTTGCTGTTATCTCAGGTGCCTATGAAAGAGTAAGCACTACATATGCACAGCTTGTTGCTTCCTTGGCAGCAGCTTCAACTATGATGGATGGTGAAAGTTCACAACCATCCAAAAGTTCTCTCTTCTATAGCAGTTTCCAGCCAGACTTAGTAGCACAGGGTTTGATGAAACAGTCAGGCTGGGGCCACTCATGGCGAACATTTGGTGGGAAATTAGGGTGCCGAAACCAAACAGCTCAGTGTGCAAGGACCCCACTCTTGCCTTATGCATGGTGGGACAGTCCATGGCAGTCTCCAAGTTCTCGGGATATTCACAAGCTGCAGATGATTGGAATCGAGATTGATGAGGTTGGCCAGGTCTCAGAGCACAGCTTGGATGATTTCTGTGCAGCACAAGAGAAGCCCATTGTATTACAGATGAGGGTGCCAACATGCACCAAATTGAAGCCGTGTACTTCACTGATATCTTGAAAGACTCCCATCTCTTTGGCAATATGGCCTCTCAGTTTTGTATCATATCTACTGAACAAAATACATGCGATGGTGAGAATGCAAATGGTGGCAGGGGACTGGAAATTCTTCTGACAATCAACTTCCCCACTTCCTAAGGTGCAAACCACTGCACAACTTTGCACGCATATCCTTCCTCAAACCTGCTGATGCCTGTCAAGATTTGACTGTTAATCCCTAATCTGTCGGGTTTCATGGCATGTAATATTTTCTTTGCCTGTCCAGTTTGAACGAATGACCATGTACACTGAATGTGTGTGTGATGTATACCAGGTGTACGGAGCTATGCATGAGAAATTTTGCAAATTGAAAAATCAGCTCTTCTCAAATGTTGGCTTCTGTCCACCAGGTGCTCAGAGGTTGGAGTTGGTGTATTACATGAAAAGATAATGCTTGGAAAGTGGAGACTCAAACTTCACCAAATTAACAGGCTGCATATACCAGGAGAATCCATTGGAAAGTAATAGGCATGGCCCAGAGCATGAGTATAAACGAGAGGGAGAGACCATGAGTGTTGTGTGTCAAGTTCAAGGTGAAATATGGAATTCTCAACAGGAATTGTTAGCTCAGGTTTTTATGTAAATGTATAAAAATTCATTCTACTAGGTTACATTTGCATCACAAAATTCACAGGCCCTAAATGTTCAGTTGCCAAACCATAAGTTCCTGATTACTGGAGCATTATGAACATGAGCATGGGTGCCCTGTTATTAGTCTTATTCAATATTTGTGGGGCTGCATCCAAAGTGATTTTTCTTGGTTTGGGTGATGGGCCTCTTTGACTGGGCCCATCACAATAGCACTCATACAATGAACATTCCCAAATTAGAAGATTATGTAACTTCCCCCTTTGAGCTAGCTATCTATACTTGGAGAAGCTCCACATAAATTTTAAAATGTCAAACCAGATTGGAGGTTCTCTCAAAAAGAATGAATTGCATAACACTGGTTGGCACTGGTGATCTCTTTTCAATTTTATGATATTTCCCATTTCCTTTCATCCCTACTTTTCAACTTTGGGTACCAATTTGGGGTACTTCAAGGATAGTTGCAAGGTGACGGTGAGATGGACAACTAAGGATGAATGTAGCCTGGGACTAGGTGTCATTTTATGATATATCAATTGGCCATAACATCTTTTCTTCACCTGCACACAAGCTACTTGACACAATTCATATATTGTCCTTAGAGAGCTTCATTCAGATTTTTGGCATGGGATACACATATTTTTATGAAAATTTTGAAATTCCTAAAAGTAATTAATTAGGGCCCAACCAGACTAGGTACTAGGGCAGTACACTAACACAGATAGGGTTAGGAACAATTATCCTCTAAGCTCTAGAATTGAAAGGTAGAAGAAGGTAATTATGGATTGACAGACAAAATCCATGAGAAATTGCTTGAATAAAATCAAGAACTTAGGACATAGCAAATACAATTTTACTTGACGAACATGTTCTTTTGCCATTCAGAATCTTGGGAGTATTTTTGAAGTTTTGAAAATGTTATTGTAAACCCTCCCTCCCCCATAATAAAAAAAATTTCCCCAAGGAATCTAAACTAAATTGTTTTAACTAGTATTTTTTTTCCGGCACACTTAAGGACATATTTTCACTATTTAAAAAATGTGAG
The DNA here is from genome assembly GCA_963921925.1 of Sphagnum tenellum. NCBI lineage: Eukaryota > Viridiplantae > Streptophyta > Sphagnopsida > Sphagnales > Sphagnaceae > Sphagnum > Sphagnum tenellum. Next base: position 2,577,522 of record OY998159.1, read on the forward strand.
CAAGGTATCATTGGCCATTTGGTTGTCCTTGCCCCCTCACAAACAAATGCAATGGTTCTTGCATTAGAATTTTAGCTATATATATTGATGCTGTCAGGTACCTGGTTTGGTGTGTTAGAACTTAGAACAATTGGTTCTGTTGGAATTGGAATTGATTTTTGAAATTGCTTCTGGAATTGGAACCTTTTAAGAATTGACCTCAAAGTAGGTTTTTAGTTCTAGTTATGGGTGCAATCAGAATCAAAAACAACAAAACTTCTGAAAAAAAAGAAAAAAGCCTAGAACTGAGTGGTTAACAACAATTAACTGCCAATTCCAGTCCTGGTAACCCACCTAGACTGTAACTAGACCAGATATGGTCTGATTTTTAGAGCTGGGATTGGAGTTGAAACCATATTCTAATTTTTTTGAAGAACTGGACCTAAAATTGGATTCCTGGTTCCATTTATGTGTGGAACCAGAAGCAAAACCGTTCTAATTTTAAAAAAAGTGAAAGTGAAGGTTCATCTTAAAAGTATAGAACCGCACAACAGTACTGTATTGCATGATGGCTAAACTTCACAAGAGCAGCCATCTAAAAGGTTCATTGCAGTGCATCCAAAGCCCTGTATACAAATTGGTATAAATGCAAAAGATGGGTGTTTTTATTGCAGTTTCTGACCAATGTTTTATTTTGGTGGTGAATTTTTGTCACATGGTGAAAAAAAATCTTGGCAAATGGCTTTATGGATTTGAGCAAAAAGATTTGAAAAAATCATCATAATGACATGACATGGATGGTGAGTAACCATCTTGTTGACCAATGATCCTGACCATGTGCTGCCCACATTGATCAACCACCTTCATTGGATGCCAACAATATCACATGTAACGAGTTTTCATTGTCACTCTACTCTCTCAAGTGTGGCTCCCATTGTTAGCATTGATGAAAGCTTAGGACCAAGGTTCGTTGTCAATATTAATATGAGACTTCAAAAGTTCAGTACTATATCATGATAAATTTAGTTTTGAATGTTTAGATTGAACAAGTTGGAATGGCGGGAGGCACAATGAAAGAGCATTGCAAGGGTAAATTTTTTTCATTATGAAGGTAAGTTTTTAAAACTCATGAACATTTTTTGTAAATCTTCTTAATCTTACCTTGATCACATCAATTTGTGATGTGGCATTCAAGATTAGTGATGCACCCCCAAGCTCTATGATGGACTCAACTCCGAGTCCAAAGGTGAAGACAATGGAAAAAGAAGGAATTGGAGTTCATTTTTTGGCTCACAGCATTTTGAGGGTAGAAGGGCATGCTAGAGCTTTGGGATAGGACTAGAAAGATTGATAAACAATTCAATGCTCACATGAACCTACAAAAACCAAACAAGTTAGTTAATGCGGAGTTGGAGCACTTTGGTGCATGGACAAATCACGGGCAAATACAGACTCACAAGACTCACCATGGCCCAAATTTGGGAGAAGCCATCACCTTCCCCCTTATAATGTACTCTGTGCCTAGCCATGGGACCAGCACCCAAATGTCATTTTGTCCTGGGACTCCCAAGTGGGGAGTCCTGAAATTCCCAAAGTTGAGACTCCCACAACTTTCTAGGCCCATAATTTTGTGTGCAAACCTTCAATTAAGATGAGGTCTCAAGCAAAGTTATAGCCCTTGTCAAGAGCTTTCTAACGGTATGTCGCACGTCACCTGAACACAAGGAAATCGGGGTGATTTTTGACATTTTGTGGTTAGGAGTCAAATTGCCAATTTGACTCCCAACCTTTCTTTTGGCCATAACTTGTGTTTAAAATGTCCAAATGGGTCATGCGAGCCCGTTTTAGACATTTATGTTCAAAGAGCTTTCCAATGATATAATGAATGTTTCAATCCAATGGATTTTAACCCCTGCAATTGCTTTCTTAAAAATTGGGAATTCATCGAAATTCCAACTCCCACAATGGGAGCTCCTACACTCCTAAGAGCATGAGATGTGATTCCCAAGCTTCCTTTTTGGCCTGCACTCTTGTAAGCCCTTGCCTTGGTTGTGCGCTAAAGGTTAAGGTTGCAACAATCAGATCTTTGTTGTTCATGGCTTCTTTAATGTTTGGAATGGTTTAACAATAAGATATTGACATATTTTTTCTTTTGAAAGTACACATGAACATGGATTTTTTTAAATTGTAATTGATAGCTATGAAATATGTTTATGAATTATTGGATGTTAACAAATTAGAAATTAAAATGTCAAAACTTGCAAAATATGACTTCATATCTAAGTCATTTTAGGGTTCTACTTCTTGACTATGGTACCCTTTCAAGTTTTGACAAATTTTTAATTCAAATCCCTTGCACCCACCAACCTTTCTCGTAGCAATGCAACTCAATTTTCCAAATATAATAGAACATACTTTGTCACTTAATGTGACATAAAATCTTATTATGTCTGTTTTTGTGGGTAGTGCATCTTGAAAGGAAAAGGAGAAGGTTTGTGAAGAATTGTTGCATGCCCTTTTGGAGATTCTAAAAAACTCATAGTTAGTGAACCAAAGAAGAAAGCATTAAGAAAATTAAAGTGGTAAATTAATACGATTTTTCAAAATAGATGTGTTGCAAGGTTATTTGGTTTAAACTTGTTTAGGGGGGATGAGGATGATGAGGTGCAAAATTTGCTCCAAGATTGAGGTGAAAGATAAATTGTAAATTCCAAAGCTTGTTCTTGCATTAAAAAATTAAATTTATTGAAGTGTAGTGTTGCTAAACATGGAATGGCTATTGGTGCAAATTATGTGAACTTTAATAATGCACATAACAAGAATGAAAAATTGTATGCTTCTACAAGGTGTGACACATTTGTTGATTTAGTTGAAAAGGTAGGGAACATAGAAATGAAAAATAAATATGTGAAATTAATTTGTTACTATATGACATTTGTTGAGACAAAGGATGTTCAATGATTAAATTTGAAAATTGGTCCATGAATGGTCGAAGCAATGCACAACATTGTGTTACAAGCCATTACAGTCATTATTTTAAAAACAATGTACATTTCAATGAGTTGTGACAAAGTTACCACCATTGACAATTAGAGTTGGTTGAGTGTGCATGTGTATGTGATGAAAAAATTAAAGAACATCTTGATTTTGTTCAATTTGTGGAGGTTAGAAACTAGTGCCACTTTTAACAATCTAACCTCCTTAATTGTCAGCAGTATTGTTCGGAATATGGGGCTTGAATGAAATTGAAATTGCAAACAAATTGGTTTGTTTTGGAATAGATGGGGTTACTATTTTTTAATGTGTGAAATTCAATGTCACCATTTAGTTGACATTGAAACATGCTCCATATGTTTATGGTGTGCATTATATAGTGCACCACACAAACTTGGTTATTTAAACCTTGAGTGGTTTGAATTTGGTAACCAAGATCAAATCCTTGTTTTTTCCTACACAATTATTAAGTGATATGCCAAGTTGACTAAGCTTATTCAATTGTTGGAATGCAAGGTCAACAAAATTTTGAAAAATATAGTGGATCGTAATGTTATCATTGTCCAATTTTTATAAAAAAAATTGTTGAGTTTTACATTGAACTAATATTGTTGTTAGTTTCTTGTTTATTGTAATAAGTGATAGTTCCAACCTCAGGTATACCTCACTTTCTTTTGAACATTTGTGAATAGTTGCAAAATCTTTTGCTAGTCATTAACCATAGTTAATGCGTAATTGCTCAAATGAACAAGAGTTACATCATTTACTTTTAGGCAACCAACCATTAATAAAGTTTGCAATATGTTACTAAAGGAAGAATGGAGGCTATGAATCATAAGACGAAATAGTGCAATTGTTTGGAAGGCAATGAAAAATTGGGATTCCTTAATGATCTCACTAAGGCATGTCTTTGTGAAATTTGATTTATAAAGTTTGTACGTTATTTGCAAATGTTACTACCGTACTTGTCTACCATATAGATTGCTTATGCAGGCTTCTTCTATTTGCATATATATATTTTTTCTAAAGATATGATACAAGGAAAGCTCAACTTTTTAACATTCCCATTGTTGAAGAACAATGCACATTTTTGTTATTTTCTTTCCCTTTTTTCCCTATTTCCATGCCCTTGTGCATGTCTCATAAATAATGGAAAATTGAGAACAAAGGTGAACTTTATGATTCAAATAAAATTGAACCAGGTGAATAAAACTCATCACATCAATGACATTGGGCCATATGGATTGAAAATGGAGAAATTCAATACGGAAGAAAATTTTCACTTGGGTGAAATGGATGACAACAAGAAATGATACGACCATATGAATCAAGTTAAATCAACACAATGAAACTCATTGCTCAAGTGAAATTGATTGCATGGATGAGACCATTGATGACACAAAACCATTTGCGTAACTTAAGACATGAATAAAATTGACCATGTAAATAGAATTGGAATATATTGTAGAAAGTTGTCAAATGGATGAAACTGGTGATAGGACTTTCAGAGTAACAAGTTGCATTTGGAACACATGAACAGAGCTTGGCAATATGGTTGAAATTGATAAAAACATATGTGCCATTAGTGACATAGAGGAACCATCGTTATGCTGATGGCACTAAATGAAGTATATCACATTGATTGACAACACGAAACTGCAGTATGATACTAATCAGCAGAACTTGATCATCTGAAGGAATAGTCAACAAGATTCATGTAGGAGAAACCTTTAGACAAGATGGTCTTGTCCTAAATTCAGAACAAGATGTAAGGTGAAGAAATAATCTTGTTCAATAGCTTCTCCTTGTTCTCTTAACGATGTATCACATGTATAGAATTGTACGTACATATTTGGTAGCACAAATCATTTGCACCACCAATACACAGTGAAATGGAAAAACTATCTGCACAAGATGTACATGAGAATGTACCCAGCTCATTGGAGACAGCTCTCTGTTATCATGTGAAATGCAATTTCTAATCTTGCAATGAGCAGGACACGTTCTCTCTCATCTAAAGTCTGTGATTTGGCTAGAAACTTCTGACAATTTGACTGCAACTGTTGTGGATTGATGCACAAGTGACTGGCACCTCATGGACTTTCAGGCACAATGAGAGGTGACACATATTGACACACTTACTTAACAACACTGTTGGAAATATATAGCTTTCTCCATGTGTCTCTTCAAAATGAAAAACCAAGATGGCTTAGATGGCTCTGTCTAGAACAAAACACATACAATGTTGTGATTACAAAGCTGAAGGACAGAAACAACAACAACACCAGCGCCCCCATTTTTGCTTGTGTTGTAAGAAGTATCTTCTGTCTGGAAGGGCCATTTTTTTAGGACTGACATTGTATTCTGTGGATGATCTGCATGTATACACCGCATTGCACCAGAGAAATTGTCAGTAACTCACAGAAAAGCTTTGAAACTCCCTATTTGGATTTCAACATATTCAGGGTGTAAAACTCCACTGAAAAAAACCTGTGGGTCAATGGGAAGAGTCTGATGCTTACAGTGGAAATGCAAATGAGCAGCCACTTGCAATACTGCTGTTTGACCTGTAAGAAATATTCCCAGTTGACAGAGGTGGACTTGACTGGTTGAATGAAATTGAGTTTGAAGCAAGTGCAGAAGCTGCCACATTGATGAGAGTCATTTCACCATTTTTCAGTGGTTTTTGGAGCCCAGACTGATCAGTTTCCACTTCTCCTGAAAAAGATGGCATTTCTGCTTGATGACATGCTTTGGATGTCTCTGCCTCATGTGGTGATTTTGCAAATATGCTGTCAGAGTATGGTATTGTTTTTGTCTCATCTTGGACAGATTCTTCTCCTCTTCCATTCAATTGTGTACTATGCTGGTTTGCAGTATTCTGGTTTGCAGGCTTGGAGGCTAATAATCCCCGTACTTGTTTATCCTCTTGTGCAGAGGACATAGACACAGTTGGTTGAGAGTTACAACTGGATTCTTCAGCCTGCTGGTCTGCTTTCTGTCGTCCTCCTAGTATGCTGTCAGGTTCAGATGCCACATCTGGCACTCTTGTGGTCTCCAAATATGTTTTTCTCTCAGGAGGTAATTGGAACCCTCTTGATCCTTCATCCTCTTGAACTGTTGACTCCACTTCCTGTTTGTCCGGCACATCTACCTGGGGCATGACAACATCCTCAGCCTGCTGGTCTGCTTCTTGTGCTCCTCCTAATGTGCTGTGAAGTTCAGATGCAACATCTAGCACTTCTGTGGTCTCCAAATCCGTATTCTTCCCAAGAGGTTGGAACCCTTGTGATCCTTCATCCTCTTGAACTTTTGATTTAACTTCCTGCTTGTTCAGCACATCTACCTGGGGCATGACAGGATCCTCAGCCTGTTGGTCTGCTTCCTGTGCTCCTCCTAATGTGCTGACAGGTTCAGATGCCACATCCAGCACTTTTGTGGTCTCCAAATCTGCTTTCCTCCCAAGATGTTGGAACTCTCTTGGTCCTTCATCCTCTTGGACATTTGACTCCACTTCCTGCTTGTCCAGCACATCTACCTGGGGCATTATATCATGCTCAGCCTGCTGGTCAGCTTCCTGTGCACCTTGTAAGGTGCTGACAGGTTCAGATGCCACATCCAACACTTTTGTGTTCTCCAAAACTGTTTTCCTCCCAGGAGGTTGGAACTCTCTTGATCCTTCATCCTCTTGGACATTTGAGAGAACTTCCTGCTTCTCCAGCACATCTACTTGGGGCATGACAGCATCCTCAGCCTGCTGGTCTGCTTCTTGTGCTCCTCCTAATGTGCTGACAGGTTCAGGTGCCACATCCAGCACTTTTGTAGTCTCCAAATCTTTTTTTCCCCCACGAGGTTGGATCGCTCTTGCTCCTTCATCCTCTTGGAGTTTTGATTCAACCTCCTCCTCCTCCAGCCCATCTACCTTGGGCATGACAACATCCTCAGCATGCTGGTCTGGATCTTGTGCTCCTCCCACAGTGCTGACAGGTTCAGATGCCACATCTAACACTTTTGTGGTCTCCAAATCTGTTTTTCTCCCATGAGGTTGGATCCCTCTTGCTCCATGATCCTTGTGGACTTTTGACTCAACTTCCTGGTTCTCCAGCCCATCTACCTTGGGCATGACAACATCCTCAGCCTGCTGGTCTGGTCCTTGTGCTCCTCCCAACATGCTGACAGGCTCAGATGCCACACCCAACACTTTTGTGGTCTCCAAATCTGTTTTTCTCCCATGAGGTTCGCTCACTGTTGCTCCTTCATCCTCTTGAACTTTGGATTCAACTTCCTGGTTCTCCAGCACATCTACCTGGGGCATAACAGCATCCTCAGCCTGCTGGTCTGCTTCCTGTGCTCCTCCCAATACACTAACAGGTTCAGATGCCACATCCGGAACTTTTGTGGTTTCCAAATCTGTTATTCTCCCAGGAGGTTGGAACTCTTGTGATCCTTCATCATCTTGAACTTTTGATTCAACTTCCTGTTTCCCTGTAGAATTGTTGAGATTCTTATCTGTGACAGGTGAATTGTCCTCATAAGTTTCTCTGCTTTCCAGCAAGTTGTCCATGTTCCTTTGAGGCACAGACATATGAACTTCTTCTATGTCTGACACATTACTAGGGTCCTCTCTGGTACATGCTGCTTGCTGCAACAGCTGTTCATTTGTCTCCCCAGAGTGCTTGCACTGGTCCACTGAAAATGCCTCATACTGAGGAAGTACACTATCAGGGCTAAGTAATGTTCTTAGGTTGTTCTTGTCAACCAAATTGTCTCCTTGCCACTCTGCCAGAGGCAGTTCTAATCCAACTTTTGTGGATCCAGGTGAATCATACTCAACAGGCTTTGCTTGAACATTTTCCATGATGTCATCAATTGATGCAATAATGACATGACCTGTGTTGGATGGCAAGATTACCTTGCTTGGAAGCTGCTGAAGTGGCCTAAGTTGCAGGGATAAGCATTTGCTTTCCATATGGTGTTGGTCATCTTGAAGGTGTGGAGGTGTAGTGTTGCTCATGTGCAGAAACCCATTCCTCACTTGCATATCCCCCTTTGACATGTTGTGGTCATCTGCCTTGACTGTACTGTTGTTTGCAACAACTTCATTCAACCTCCTGATATTCGATGTTCCACTCTTCCCTTCAGAAGCTCCTTCTTGCACAGGGAGGAAGTATGCAAAAGGTAACAGTTCATCACCATCTTTGATTCCTTGTGAGACATCATTGTTTTCATCAGTCTGTTGATATTCACCAGAATCCAAGGATGACAAAGATCCTCTGTCTTCAGCATCAGTTGAAAACACCATAGCCTCATTGTCACCAGCTCCTGGCTCTTGACCAGAACTTATACATGATAGTAATCCTTCTGCATTCACAGTTTGCAAAGAAACTGGAGGTGTGAAGTCCTCAGAGGAGAAGGGTGGTTCCATCTCATCCTCTAGACTAGCTCTCTCTTCCATATCAGAATTCTTGCAAGTGGTTGATCTTTCCAGTCGTGCAATTTCCATTTCCACCTCTGGAACATTTTCCATGCCTGTGTTTTCTGTGCCATTGATGGAAGGTTCCTGTTGCGAAACCTCCTCCACAGATGGGGACATAATATCTGCAGAATTTTCAAAGTGATTCTGGATTTGTTCTGGTGAAATTGTACATGCACTCAGAGGATTGTCTTCAGCTACCTCATCTTTCACTGAAGTTGAGTCATGAAGCTCCTGGCTTTGTTTGATCCCCTTGCAACTATCCTCTTTGGTGCCAAATCTCACACTCAGTTGTGCTGCTAGCTCATTTCCACTTGTTGGCTTTGCTTGGCTGTTGCTGCCATTATTGAGAACCTCTGCTGCATGTTCCACTGCATCATGTGCTCCACTAAAAGGAAGGGTTTCAACCCCCATTTCAACATGAGCTTTTCCATTTTCAGTATCAACAGCATTCACCTTCTGCAAGGCTTGTTGTCCATTCAGAAGGTCAAGCTGATTGTTGGACTCTGGAGCCACATCAGAGAAATTGCTGTTGTCTGCCAAAGGACAAACCAACCTTCATTAACTTTTGAATTGGAAATTTCTCCAAATCATTTTACAAGAAAAGCTTGCAACTCAGCAATGCTACAAGACTTCACATAGCATGCAGGTAAATTCTGGTTATGTACAAGGCTAACCAAATTGTACAGAAAGGCATGAAAAAGGGACTACCTGTAGAAATGACAGGCAACACATCTCCATCCTCTGAGCTACAAAGTGAATGTAAAATCTTTGAATGGACCAAATAATCTGTTTCTTTCTCCACATCAACTGTCGGAATAAGATTCAAGGGAACATTATGCAGCTCATACTTCCAATTTCCCATTGGGCTCACAACAGTGGCTGGCATTTCAAAGGTGCCTTCTGAGCTCATGGCTGTCTCTTGGGTGGCTTTAAAGCTATTTCTGGAGCTTGTTGAATTCAAACTTGAGCTTGATTCCTCTGAATGTGAACTGGATTCATATGAACTAGAAATTAATTCATCCATACTTGAACTTGATTCCTCTGAGTTTGAACTGGATTCATATGGAGTAGAAATGAATTCATCCAAATTTCTACTTGATTCCTCTGATCTTGAGCTTGGTTCTTCCAAAAGTGACCTCATTTCTTTACTGGATTTGGCATTGGCATCACTACCCTGTGAAGATGTATCAGAAACTGCTCCTTGCAGGTTAGTCTCTGGACCAGACATAGATGCAGGCACCTTAGGTTCATCAGGTTCCTCCTCTGTCAACTCTGAGTGCACTGGATGCTCAGGACTTCTATGTTCATCTTGAACCATACCATCAGGATCATTGGAGACTTCACTAGTAGCTTGCAGGTTCCCAATAGCAGAATTTGGAAGACCATACTTTTCAAATTCCTCTTCTGACCCCTCCGATGTCTTGGTGCACTCCTTTGGTACAAGTCCTCCTTCAGGCACAACGGTTGTGAAGTCCTGGTGAAAACTGTTTTCTTGTTTTGCCTCATGAACTTCCCCATCATCATCAGTTGACAGCACTGCAGGATCCAAGGGGGCAAAATGTGGGGGAGAAGATACCAGATAGGAGGCATCAACCTGTGGCACCAAAACAGGGATCTCTGTAGATTCCTCCTGCTCCTCAACTTCCTCCACAGGGGGTAGGAGTTTCACACCACCATTAGAGCTGTTTGGCAAAGACGAGGTTTCCCCTAACCCCTGTTCCTCCTCATCTTCTGGGGATTGCAAAACCTCTGAAGTTAATTCAGTGGCATTAATCCTTGCACTAGGCTCTGCATTGAATTGTCCATTCGATTGTGAAGCACTCTCTGTACCAAGTCTCCATGCTAAAGATCTTCGTGGGTAAGCAGTGAGGTTTCTGTCTGAGAGGCTTTGCAACATGGGAGGGGTCGGGGGTGTTTCAGCAGTCATATTGGTGGGACTTGAACTCAAATTGGCTCCAAGGAAGTCATGATTGTTTCCCTCCACTTTGGTAATAGGCACAGACAATGAAGAAATGACCTTCCTGAATGCAGGACTTCTGGGGCTCACAGCTGTGGAAGCACTGTGAGCCGGGCTTTGGGTCCGGGAGCTAGCTGTACCCCATACAGGACTTGACCTAACTGAGCCTGAATGCCACTGAATGTCAATGGCATCAAGTAAATCATCACTTGTGAAATCAGGAATGTCTTTGTTGGCCAGGAGAGGCTGCACCATCTCAAGTAGCGTTATCAGAGGCTCTGACACTGGCTCTGTTCCATACTTTGTTGCAACTTGAAGCAACAAGTGTGTCACTGGCACACCTGCAAAAGCAAGACAAAAATGTTTAGCACTAGCTTGAAATCTGTACAATCTCTCCTCCCCAACCTTGGATCCCTAAAGTGTCAAAAGCAGAACTTCTAATCTGAGCTCTGAACCTGAATTTTTCCTACTGAACAAAAGGATCCAATTCCAGTAGTACTAGTTTCGTCATAGTAAGATCTTCTTGACAATTTGGGCATGAAAAGGACCTGATTGAAGAGCTGGTACCTTGAGATGAGAGGCCAGATAACAGCCTACAAACTGTGGTTGTATGTGCCTTCAGCCTTTCCTTTGTTGGTTCCTTCAGAAATTTCTGCGATCTCCACAAATGTCAGAAGCAAATACTTGTTCAGCAAAAGTTTCCTTAATACACTACATTTGCAACCAGATAAGAGCTGATGGACAATGATCTCAAGATTCAGGTTGGATTCTCCAAATAATGGAACAACTTATCAGCATTGCTTTGCTGCAGCTTTGAACTTCCTGTAGACTTTTGGCTAAAGAGAGGACCCAATAGAAGTGAAGGTAACTGAGACACAAAAGAAGAAGCGTAGGTGGTTTGCAGGAACCTGGGATTCTGGGAAAGACGAGTCATAAATCATCTCTAACATGGAATGAAGCTCTTCATCTCCTGCCTCCACCCTCCTTCGAATGCTATCCTGCACACCCCTCACAAGAAAATAACAAGATCTCAGTACATGTGCTCCATAACTTGACAGGATGCATTTCATTCAAGAAAACGCTCCAAAACCGCAGGAACAAAAACTGCAAAAAGAAGACATGAGATCTCTCTAATTCATTCCAAAACTCTGCAATGAAAGCTTCAGGAGTCACAAACAGAGTCTCGATAACAACATGTCTGCCAACAAGCCTGACTGAGTCCCTTCTCCCTTAATCCATCTTCGAGAAGGCAGGATGAAGAGCCTGTATTCAACGATATATCTTTCTGCCTTCTCGATGAGCACAGAAACCTGAATCTGATCCCACAGTTTCAAAGCTGAGGTCCAGTGACCCCATTGCAGCAGCCCAATTGACTTGTTTGAGAAGTATCTGCCATCGGCCTTCTTGAGGGGGTTTGGATTTTGAACCCAGTCGTAAGGTTGATTCACACTGGAAAAGAAGTTCGCAGATTGGCATGGTAGCTCAAAGAAGAGGGGCACTAACCAATTCGAGTTGGAAGGCTCTGAGCGCATTCTCGGTGTCATTGAGCCTATTCTTGTTCCTCTCGCTTCCCGATATTGCTCTGAGGAAGAACGCCATCGCTCCAAGTCTCGCTTCAGCTAGCTCCAGGCTCGGTTCGGACTTAAAGTACTTCTTTGATTATTGGCGGTGTGTATGAAATTCTATTCCAAGTTTTTCTTCTCTACCAGTTGCCCCCAGAAGCTCGAACTGATATTGAAGATCTAAGCTAAAGTGCAGATGTCGTGGTGCATAGTAGTGATAGAGGTCCTGTTGTTGCGTGAAGCTTGAAGGCACCTGCACTGCAACGTAGGCGCATTGCAACTTAGCTTGATCTAACAAATTATTATCAAGAAGATCCTCGACAGACAGCTCGTCTCTCCGCAATTACATAAGGTGTGCTTTATTCGAGATCCCTTTTCCCCCTATGTACTGCGAGCTCCTTCGCCGGAGTCTCCTCGAATTTCTCACAAACTTCCGCACCTTGCTTCTAGCTCTCTCCCAGCTTTACTGTAGTTAGCTTGCAACTAAATTTACCTTCCAGCTCTGTCGTCAAACGAGCTTCAAGCAAGCTTCTTGTCACTTCCTTATGCCAAGCAGCTGCAGCAATCGATCAAGACTAAATTCAAGATCACAGGTTACTCGTCAACTTTGTTTGAACTTCGAGGAATCCTGAGCAAAACGTCCGACAATCTGCTACAGAAGTCTCACACAAACCCAAAACACTAATGGAAGAAGACAATCTGGTACCTAACAACCCCAATTACAAAATCGAAGTTCAAGATATTGACAGTCTCTCTACTTTGATAGCAGCTATGTCGACAATACCAAGATAACACGTGATCCCTCTCGTCCGGAGATCAGAAAAATGAGAAGCTCAAGAGACAGTGATCTCTCGTGAATGGACAAGATCTTCGTTTTATTTTCTTAAAAAAGAAGAGAAATATTTATACAGTGCAGTAGTGGAGAAAAGAAGAAGAAGACTCAATGCAAAAAGCACGTGGGACTCGACGCCGTACAGGATGCCGTTAGGTGATGAGCGTCACTAAAAAAAAAGCCGTGGGGCCACCACTACCACCAGATGATGCAGCAACAAGACAAAACAGTAGCGGGAGCATCATCACAGCTGCTACAGCCACCGTGATCATCATCAGGAGGTTGGCAACACAACAGCAGTAGCTACTCCCGTTGGAATTGATCGTTCACCAAGAGGAGCACGTGTACTTACCTAGTCTATCGGCAGCGGCAGCGGCTCCTCTATCACACCTATTATTAAACTCTTTCTTTGTTAAATTGGATGGGAATCTATTGTCCATTTCTTAGATTTTTCCTTGTGGCATTCAGTGAGCCGGCAGGCAGCCCGCGTCGATTTTGTCTCATTGTCATAAATGGAAAAGCTAGCTCCACAACCCGCCTACTATACTTCCAGACCTCGATTATTGGGTCTAATTCACACTGCCCGCTCCACACAGACAGCCTCAAAATTTTAGTACCGCGTTTCAAATCTCTCGTGGGTAGCAGCAGCAACAGAGTCTTCGTCAATGATTCCCAGTTATACTTTATCATGCTGACAGGCAAACATTGCCGTGTGCTTTATTTATGCACCCAACAAGGCACCGCGAATACCTGCCCCGTCGATCGATCGACGAAGCACTAAACGCTCAGTCGACTGAAGAAATACGACTCTTTACACTGAACTACTTCGAAGATCCTCAAGTGTCTTGGTGGTCATCAAACACAACAACAACAACAGGAGAATATTCATTTGGTGGACTTTTTGCTTTGCACCTTGAGGGATGGGAGGGGACTGGATTTCTTCAAATTCCAAATTCTTGTCTTCTAGCTACAAGTTGTGAACTTTCTCATTATTTTATGATGACAAATCCTGGCAAACTTGATGGCAAGAAAAACAGAAGAACAAACAACAATCATCTTGAAGGAAATGGAAACACGTTGAAGAATACACTACAACAACAGGGGGCTATTTTGCAATCCAAATATCATCGCAAACAACAAAGAAAGATGTTTTCGAAATCCCGCTGTTGCGAATCATAATTCCTCGCAAATTCTTAAGCTTTTGCGATACCATAACATTCGCACCCGCACAATCGCAAGTCCTTCGCAACTCCCGAACTTGATACACTCGCAAAACTTTTCTGATTACAACTGCTTTTATCCATTGTTTGCGATTAACATTATATCGAAAATTATTTGCAACATACCCATCACCACAACAACTTAGTGAACCGACTTAAAAGTCTATCGGTTTCCGATATAAGATCTAACGCAAACATTTTGGGATTTTCAAAATGCCGCTAAAAGTTTGCGATTAACATTACATCGGAAACTATTTGCAGCAAACCCATCACCGCAATGACTTAGCGAACTGACTCAAAAGTTTATCGGTTTTCGATATAAGATCTAACGTAAACATTTTGGGATTTTCAAAATGCCGCTAAAAGTTTGCGATTAACATTACATCGGAAACTATTTATAGCAAACCCATCATCGCAACGACTTAGCGAACCAACTCAAAAGTCTATCGGTTTTCGATATAAGATCTAACGCAAAATTTTGGGATTTTCAAAATGCCGCTAAAAGTTTGCGATTAACATTACATCAGAAACTATTTGCAACAAACCCATCACCGTAACGACTTACCGAATCGACTCAAAGACTATCAGTTTCTGATGTAAAATCTAACGTAAACATTTTGGGATTCTCAAAATGTCGCTAAAAGTTTCCAAAATCTATGATTTCGCAAACATGTTCTGGAATGATTTTACCCGTAAGAGTGTAATGATGTCTGTGACATGGTATATTTGGTCTTTTGGCTTTTGTAGTGTTGCGAAGAATTATGACTTGCAAATGTTTTTGAGATCCATTGTGTATCGCAAGAGCATGGCAATGTATTCTTATTTTAGAAGCAGGGTTTATATTCATTTGGAGTCACTTTGGGCCATTAAAAAAAATCTAGATCAAAATTTCAAAATTTATAATGTAAAAGGGTTTGCAACCCTTGGGTATCTAACACACTAGCTGTCTATCTAGACTTCCTTACCCTCTTGGATTTCTGCCTTGAATGTTTCTTCCTAGTGTTCTCTGGTGGAGGGGGAGGCTGCTCATCCTCCTCCCTTTCGTCATCGTCCCCCTGCCCCTCCTCCTCGTCCTCTTCCCTATCCTCTTTATCTTTGCCCCCTGTATAACCTACATTTTGACTAACAAATGAACTGGGTCCACTGATAGTGGTAGCACTGGGAGCAGTGCTAATGCCTCTCTCCTCTTCATCACTGCTGCCCTGGGAGCTCTCACTCTCACCCTCAGATGCCTGCATTTCAACATGCAAAGCTTAGTCAACACCATAAATGAAAATCCTAATTCAAATGAAAACAATCTCAACACAAACAGAAATCGAATCCCAACCAAACCCACTCACCAATAGTGCATCAACATGTTCAAAAAGATGTTCCTTGCCATGCTCTTGGCCCATTGTCATTTCTGCAGCCGTGATCTTCCTCTTGTACTATCCCCATAATACATCAAGTCAATAAAAATGCATAAAGAATCTATTCAAGTCTTCGACTACCTTCACATACTGAAACTTGCGAAGCAGTTTGCGAAACAAATCTCATCGTATCTTTGCAAAACAAACGCCATTTGACCTATCTTTGCGATGCGAATTGCATCGCAAAGGTATCGCAAACAGAAACTATTTGACTCGACAAAAACTCAACTTTATTTGAATCTTTACAGGAAAGAAATGGAGGAGAGGGAGGGTACTTACAAATGCTGCTTTGAGGCCGGGAATGCCACCTTGCCCTAGCCTGTGGGTGGTGGGTGGAACCAGTTTCACTCGCTCTGTTGCCTTGAGGATCTTCAATGGTGGATCACCAACCTCGTCCACCACTAATTGGCATTCAGCAAGCTTCAGCTCTAGCCCCTTTAGGTTACGGTCAGACCTCCCCAACTCTCTTGCCTTCTTAGCTTTGGCTAACTGCTCTATGATCTCCTTCAGCTGCCTTGCTGCTTTCAGCTGCACCTCAGACTGGTAGAAGGCATTATAGATGTCTTCTGAGAACTAAAGCGGCCTCTCCAAATTCCTGTACACATTCAGGTCTCTCGGGTGAACACGAATTTTCATCCTGTCGTGGTATCTTGCTTGAGACATTGAATTGGAGATCTTGTCTGCAATCCACTGTGAATCAAGCTCTCCTCCATTTCGAAATGTTCCCTTGACCTGATTTATCATTCTCTTCTGCTCTGCCTTTGAGAGAGTGCCCCACTCAATTCCTCGTGCAAAGTTGGTGGAAACAATGTGCCTAATGGTGCTCTTGGCCCCATTGTATGCCAGCTCAGTTGGAATTCCCTGCTCTGCCAATGTTATCAGAGGGAGCTTCTTCCTCTCCTCCTCCTTCTTTAGGTCGAGCTTCTCCTTTCTGATGGCATCCCTCTCATCCTTCCTCCTTTTCTTCTCGAGAGTTCTAGGTGAGAGAATCCTGTTGTTGCTCTCTCATCTCTCTTTCTCTTCTTCTCTGCTGCCTTGGCTTCTGCAGCCTTCCTTGCCTCCTCTTCTCTTTGTGCTTCCCCATCAGTCAGCCCTGCTTGCAATGCTTGACCTAAGATGGCTGTCAAGGATGCCAACCCTTCAGGTATCCTAGTATCGATTGCAAACAATTCTGAAGTTCTCAAATGATCAGCAACCATCTTCCTTAACCTTTCCTCATTGTTGTCACCTCCTCTAGACCCCAAACCCCCTCCACTAGTCCCAGCCATTGCAATCCACAACCTCCTCTCTGCCCAAGCTTTCCTTCGACAATTCTTGAGCAATGCCGAGAACATGTCACCAAAAAGAGAGGGTGCAAGATCAAACAACACCCTGACCTACTGTATGGGTCTAAGCAACGTTGTAATTTTTGAGCTTCTGCGACAAAACACAACCACTGATCCTTTCCCTCATACTTCGTCTCTGAGTATTCCTGTATGCATTCTTTGATCAATAATCAGACACAGCTTCTACGCATACAAATCGGCAAAACAAAATTGCAAAAACCAACGTTCACATCTCGCATTCACAAAAATTGCTAGAGAGTACAAGCTTCCTAACTCCAGAATATTCGTCAAAGTTCAGACTCCTATTGAGGTCTAGCCCTTCATATGTGCATCATCATCTGCTTGGCCAAGTTGCTAGCGTAGCGGAAAATTCTAACAAGCAGCCAAGTCCTCTAAAAACAGAACTCTACACTTTGCATTCACAAAGATAACCAGAAAGTACAAGCTTCCTTACTACTCCATGTTCCTCAAAGATCAAACAACTATTCAGCCAAAAATTGCTCTCCCCAAAAACAGAGCTCTCCATCTATCTGTCCATGCACCCCATTTATTTTTCTCTACCACCTTCAGCTCTTCATTTCTACCCAGCTCCCTTCCTCAGCTTCCTCCATAAGCTTCCTCCTTTCCAATTCCGGCTCATCAATGCAGTTCCACTCCTTACCATGATTCGCGCCGCCTTCTTCCTATACAGCAAATTACACACACACCCAGAGAGAGACCTTCTCATGCATTCCATGCACACCGTCACAATCCTCACGCACCAAAAATCATAAACCCCGCCGCCTTCATTAAACAAGTTCCTTTTTTACGGTGGGCTTAACTCTTAAACCTTTAAAACAAAATTGGCTTTCACATTACAGAAACCACAAACATGCTCCCTATTTGGTCACTCCTGACTGGTCACAAATGAATTCAAATTCACTCGCCGTCCTACTCTAGTCTAGACCCCCAAAAAGATTTCACTACACTTTCAAGGGATTCCGTTCTAGCTTAAGGACTTTCGACAATTCAGGGCTTGCGATGTAACTCGCATCGTAACTTGTGTTGTAACTTGCATTGCAAAGGCCGTGCAATGTTGTTAGTTTTGCAAAGTTAGAGGGTTGCAAAGTCGGGCGTTTCGCTAAAGTAGGTTTTGTTTTTTTTCAAATTCATTATGGGGGGACGGGTTGGTTGAAAGTGGCTATTTCCAAAATACTAGGCACTAATGGGTTTTAATTCATTAGTGTTTTTTATTTCTTTTCAGATGTCATTACTACCATCTACTTAATACGCTATTCCATTTTAAATTTTTCCTTCTCATTTATCTTTTCGTATATTTTTTTAATCTTATTTTTTCTGATTTTTAAAAGCATTTTTTCCCCTTATTTCCATCCTCCCCTCTTTTTCCTTAATCCTTCTTTCTTTTCCTTTTTCATTTTTTTTCCTTACTCAATGTTTCTTGTATTTTTCTATCGTATTTCTTAATTTTACCTCTTCTTTTATTTGTTTCTTTTTATTTATTTATTTTCTATCTATCATTTTTCTTATTTTTTTAAATTTGTGCTAGTATATTTTCTTTTATTCTTTTATCGTTTTCTTAACTTTGTAGAAGACATTCGTTGAATAGTAATAAACAAGTATAAACAAACTTGGAAAAAATATATAATTTATAAACTTTTTAAAAACATCCTTACATTTTTAATTATGTAAATTAGAGATTTTCCTTATCATCAATGCTTACTGTAAAACTTAGTTGGCAACAGAGATACAACTCCAATTTTGGTGCAATTTAAAATCTTGAATGTTCTAAGTTTATTTTTAGAACCTTCTTGAAGTGTTTATTTTGATGACATGTGATTACACCTATTATATTACTATTTAATGAATGAAATAAACTTATGAAACTTCTCTGTCCTGCAAATGTTATTTACAAACATTTCACTCTTTTTTAAAGATTAAACCACTTGTAAACATTACAAATGATTTTAAGGCTCACCAAAATGACCATGCATTATTTTTTAAATCTTTTAGTAAAATACTTAAATAGCTTAAGGTCTTAAAATAAAAAATTAATTAACTTACAAATTAAAGGCGGACACTTCTTAAAAGTCAATTTACTCACAAATACCATGATAAAGATCGATTTGAAGGCCCGAAACAAAACAGCGCAAGAACATTATGGACGAAAGATGACGATGTTTTTAGGGCAAACCACAAAATTGTAAGACCCTAAAAACCTAACGAGCAACTTACAAGAACTTGAAGGAATCAACATCTCCTTCTCACACATAAGCAATTGTTGGTCTCAACAATGACAGGAGGGGATCTTGCACAATTAGTAAATTGGGGGTGGACACCTCGGGAATACTAATCCAGCTCGTATAGACCAAGCTCGGGATCGATCGATTGGTCTATAATGCCATCAAGCTTAGCTCGTCCTGAGGCATCCACCAATGCTCCAAACAAGACATCAGAAGATTGTCGCCAACGGAAGACTGCTGCATCTTTCGAGTGAATACAATTTGTCATGAAGAGTCCACCGATGTCCGAAACAAAACAGCACAAGAACATTACGGACGAAAGATGACGATGTTTTTAGGGTGAACCACAAAATTGTACAACCCCAAAAACCTAACGAACAACTTACAAGAACTTGAAGGAATCAACATCTGCTTCTCACACATAAACAATTGGTGCTTTCAACAATGACACGAAAGGATCTTACACAATTAGCACATTAGGGGTGGACACCTCGGGAATGCTAATCCGGCTCGTACAGACCAAGATCAGGATCAATCGATTGGTTTGTAATGCCATCGAGCTCAACCTGTCCCGAGGCATGCACCAATGCTCCAAACAAGACATCAAAAGATTGTCACCGATGGAAGACTGCTGCATCTTTCAAGTGAATACAATTCGTCATGAAGAGTTCACCGATGCCCGAAACAAAACAGCGCGAGAACATTACGGCCGAAAGATGACAATGTTTTTAGGGCGAACCACAAAATTGTAAGACCCCAAAATCCTAACGAGCAACTTACAAGAACTTGAAGGAATCAACATCTGCTTCTCACACAAAAGCAATTGGTGCTCTCAACAATGACACGAAGGCATCTTGCACAATTAGTAAATTGGGGGTGGACGCCTCAGGAATGCTAATCCGGCTCGTATAAACCAAGATCAAGATCGATCGATTGGTCTGTAATGCCATCAAGCTCAGCTTGTCCCGAGGCATGCACCAATGCTCCAAACAAGACATCAGAAGATGGACAAAGACAAGATCACAGTACCAGTAAAGAATGTGCTTTACTTGGTGCAGAGTCACAGGTGTGGTCAGAAGGATGGGAAGACATGCCTGTATTATGCCAGCACCCTGAAGAATCCTTGCACAATGAAACCAGAAGTGAAATCAGACACTTTATAGCATGTTTTAAAAGTATGATTATTTCAAGCAGAATTGTTGAATCTGCTTATCTGCTATTCAAATTCTTATTGCACACATAGAGACTGGTGTATACAGGCAATCAGAAAGATGTGAGAAGGGAGGAATAAAATAAAGGGCCCCTCCTCTTAGACAACAATGCATTGATATAATAGATCATGATCTGATGAGATTGGCTAGAATAAAAGCCTTTCAACATACAAATAACTGCAAAATTTGGACAGAGAAGCAGAGGACAAAGCATAACAATTACTGCAGCATACAATGCTTATTAAAACAAAGTGAAGTTGTTGCCAAGTACCTTCTTTGATCCAATCAGCTGCTCCTGAGTGTACACTCCTTGAAACTTGCACCTTAGGCTCACAATAACTTGCAATACCCTGTAGAATACTCAAAGAGCAATCAGACAATGGATATCAGAAGACTATCTTATAAGCACTGACACTGAATACAATATGTGGCCAGAAACAAACTTACCAAAAAGTAGAAGCAAAAGGAAGGTGTTCCATGTGCTTG
Source organism: Sphagnum tenellum (assembly GCA_963921925.1). Classification (NCBI taxonomy): domain Eukaryota; kingdom Viridiplantae; phylum Streptophyta; class Sphagnopsida; order Sphagnales; family Sphagnaceae; genus Sphagnum; species Sphagnum tenellum. The sequence continues at coordinate 2,598,213 of OY998159.1, forward strand.
CTAAGATGATTTCATGAAGGTTGCAGCAACACTGGCCTGTTCAAACATGCAATCTGTGCTCTTAGGAACACCTCCATTGAAGCTCTACTACATCAACATTCTTCACAAGATTGAACATGTGAAAGAAAGAGGCTAGGAAAAGCACAGTGCTAATGAGCATGTCTTCTCTAAGATAAGAAGAACTACTGGGTATCCTACTGAGTAATGGCCCCCTTTAGAAGTGGGCTCCACAAATACAGATGCTTTCCCAGTATTGTGCAACCATCAAGAACCTCAATATGCTTCACAAGAAAAGGAAAAACACCACATGCTCAGCTAGATGGCCCTCACAAGACTTGTTGGAGTGGATGCTGACTCACGTAACATTCAAATCAGAGAAAAGAACAACACGCCCATGTGACCGAAAACAAGCACCAAGCAGCAGCTCCTTCTCCCCTGCACTGTCAAGGACCATGATGTGCACATGCCTTACAGCAGAACATGGATATCATGGATCAGGTCATGCTATCACCATGATGGATCTGATTACACCCACTGCAAATTCAGTAGAAAGTTTGAAGAGACTCTTGCTTACCATAGCCCCAACATGAAGCCTGTGCAATTGGCTGACATTGTAGTGTGTTAGCAGTAGCCATGCTTGCTTGTTGAGCTCCACTAGCTGCCCCGGCATGGGAATATCTGTAACAATCCCAACATATGACCCAATTCGTGCACTTGCAAGTATGAGGCTGTTCAGATCAAGAAATCCAATCTAGCATAACTGCGGGAACAGACCAAATTGATCAATACCAATCAGTGGACAGAATGATCAATAATGAATAGACAATGTAAACTCAAAATATCCATTAGCCCTAAGACCCTGCATTAAATATATGACTGGATGAAGATTGTCAGAATGCTGTTGCCACACACGTACCTTCTTTGGAGTCAGATACTAATTCCTTGTGAATAGTTGCTCTTGTGACTCCGCTAGGGGTTGGATCCATTTCTCTTGCCCTAAAATAAGGCTCTTTGCCCCCACAATCCATGGGGACACGCCCTGAAGGAGAAAGTTGTGACACCAGGCTATGCTTTGTTGCCACAAAAAGGAAGTGCTCATTTTTCTCAGTCCCTACCATAATCAATTTCCTTTGAAACCCAGTGATTGTCACACACTGCCCAATCACCACAGACAACACCGGACGCCAAGAAGCCACTGAACCAGAAAAGTAGACATGCAAACATTGTTTGCCAACAGCGGGCAGTAGAGCATTATGCTCACAACTAGGGAGGTGAGGACACATGCGTAGCTCCACAATAAAACCCAACATAGTCTGCCCTGCTGATCCATGTTTGAAGATGGACTTTTGGTACCATTCCAAGCAAAACTTTTGGCAGATTTGGCAACCGATGCACCTAGAGGATAAGCCTTTGAAGGAAGCACAAATGGAGGGCTGATGCAATGAAGCAAGCCCCATATCTCCACCTGTGAATTATGTACTCGTTTCTTCAGTTGAGGGCTCTCAAAGACAATCTTCCCAATGTCTGCAGCTGTAGGACTGAGAGAAAGTAAGGGAAAGGTTGGCAGCTGCACACAATGTCAAAGGAGACATTATGTCACACAAAGTTTCCAGAGAGATGAAAATAGATACTACTTTGCCTTCCCGAAATACAAGACAAGTGCACGTACCCTTACATGTCCAAAACTTCTCAAGTGGTTTGAACAATATTGCAAATAGCAGCAAAGGACAGTGAATTCCAGAAAGTTTTATGAACCTGCAAAGAAAGTGCAGAAGACCCTGCCAACAACTTCAGATTGTGAATCTCCAAGCATCCTCAAGCACTCAAACTGCTCTTATAGTCCTCACCAATGCAGGAAACTCCATGCACTATCTTGCCCTTTCCCAATACTTTTGAAACGCATTTGTGTTGCCACTGCTTGAGAGCAATTGCTTGGATCCATCTGCTGCTGGTGCTTCCACAACACTGCTGCACTTGACAACAGCATGTCTGCAAACTGCAGAACAAGCTGTCCTCTGTACAAACGTCCAACAAGTTATCTGTGTGGCATTGCACAATTCATCAGCACCAGAATTGCTTCAAGCCAAGTGAAATCCAGTGTCCTCTCGCATCCAGAATTCTGAATCTCGCATGTTGAGAATATGCTCTGGATATGACACAGAGCCTTCCATTGCGCATATTCTCAAAGGAATCCTAAACAGTTGGTGAGAAAGGGCAGAGGATATTGACCTGCACAAGCTGGCCGAGGAACTGCGGGTGAAAGCTGGCAACAAAACAACAAATGCTGATCTGACCATCAGTTAGGGCCAACCAATCGATTGTGCGGTGATCACGCTATAGATCCGCAACACTACTGTACTCGTACTCGTACTCGTATTCCATAGCTGCAATCGACCTATGATCGACCACGGCTACCTCGAAACCTGAAGCAACTCCGAACTTAGTCTCCACTTCTTCTTCTTCCTCACAGAATTACAAAACTCAACAATAGGAAAAGCAGCAGCAGCAGCTCCTTCTCTTGTACGCTTCAGGTGGCTCCTTGAATCAACAACACATGTTTGTTCTGCGGCATCTCTGGAAGAAGACGCTAGTGGCAACGAATGAGTATTGTGGAAAAAGAAGGATGAGGAGGAGAAAGGGAGAGTAATGGAGAGGAGGTCACGCAAGGAGAGGCGATGCTCATGAATTGAATTCTCTGCAAAATCAGAGTCGATAATGGCCGAAGCGATTGAACTAAGTGGTGGAAATCCAGAAGCTCGTCCACGAGAGAAACTCGGATCCCTAGTGTAATCGCTCCTGCATCATGCAAAATGCAAACTGTCGCCCTCTCGTTCTCTCTCTCTCTCTCTTCTCTCTCTAGTGGTGCAAATGTGGGCAAGAGAAAACACAGCAGCGGTTTTTGCATTTCGCGCTCCCCCACCCTTTTAGTCTCCAATCTTCGAAAACCTACCTCAATGACTTTAAGGTTTGTAACAGTTGGCGGCAACTGATTTTTTTTTTGTTTTTTCGTGGCGAGATTTTACAATCTTTTGGCCTCAAATTTTTAAATAACAAATATTCATTTGTAATTTTTTTTGTCTCTAAAGAAGCAAAAATCAACAATTTTTTTTGGGAAATGAATTTTCAGAGAAAATAAGTTTTTGTTATATTTCAAGTTTATACCAAGGTTTTGTTTTTTTTTCTTTGGATTTTGTGATATAGTCACATTGGCAACCATCCACAAGCAGGATTAATTTCAGTGATGAGTAGTCGAAAACCGATGTATGGGGATCTTTTGGAATTCTTTGTATGGTCATCCATGGACCATTCCAAAGACAATTTCAAAAATAACTATCTCATTTTCAAGCTTAATTATTTCTTTTTTCTTTTAATACTGACTTTTTAAAAAAAATTTAACAACTATCTCCCACCTTTCCTAATAATTATCTCCATTTTATATCTATCTCACTCCCTCTTTCTCCTTATCCACCAACATAGATATGAAAAAATCAATTAACATGCGTTTTTTCATGTCCGTGAAATGTATATTAATTTAAATTAATTTTGACATTTGAAATTAATAATAATGAAACATTGAAAACCGTAAGAAAAAAATAAAATGGTTGATTATCATTGGTAGTGTGTAACAATGCAATGCTCAAATTGTATGATACATCATTGAAATTTTTTTTTCAAGAATTTTAACTTTGCTTTTGAATGATGAAAACTTGCTAATCATCAATAAAACAAAGCACCCAACAAAGGGAGAGAAAATGGCACAAGATGGAAGGACTCATGTCCTAGCAAATGAAAAATCCTCCAATGAAACACCCAACAAAGGGAGAGAAAATGGCACAAGACACTAGGACTCATGTCTTAGCAAATGAAAAATCCTCCAATGAAGGCAGATCACAATGAAATAGGAACAAATCAAATATTTAAATTCCTCAAACGTGATAAGTATATCAAATAATGAAGAAAAAACAAACTAAAAAAAACATCTAGCCATAAAAACCTTCACCTATAGTAAACAACATATTTAAAATAGAGGTCACCCACGCTCATTACAACATCACTATCAGCCTAGCTTTGTTTATAAAATGAACACAAAATTGAAATAAAAAACCTTCCAGTGCTTTTCATTGTTCACACCATGTTAACACATCAATGAAAATAAATTGTCAACCTATTCATGCAAACACCCAAAAACCTCTTTGTTTACAACTTCTAAGGTGGATGATGACCACGTATAATGTACTATTCGTTATTTTTATGCAAATTGCCATTGAGGCTTGTGGTTTTATATTACTGCACAATGTTCATTGTGTCATTTTCTGCCTATTCTGTTCCATTGTGTAATTTTATTTTTAAGAATAGGAGCACTGCTATGCGTACTTTACTGATATTTTCACTCAGTCTACCAAGCCAAAATAGATTATAATAATGGTTAAGTGAATTTATAGCTTCCATTTGGTCTAAAACATTTTTTATTTTTTTTCTGGTGTTTTGGGAATCAAATGACATTGCGAAACCTTTTACGAACTTCCTTCTCCAGTGACCCTTTCATTAATTTGCGAGCTAACGCACATCGCAACTTGCGATACGTCCACCAGCGAAAAGTTTTGTAAAAATTTGTGATGAGGTTTGCGATACATATTCAAACGTAAAATGCGAGGCGCCGAATAACGCAAGCTTCTGATGTCTTGTGACTCTCAAAGTTTGTAGCGATACTTTGTGTATTGTAAAATGTGCGATGTTTTGAGTATGATTAAACGTTGTGAAGTGTGGAATATCGCGGTGGACGGAGACTGAGCGGGTCGCAAAGTTTTGTTTGTCGTATATGTCGCAAAAGTGCTACGATGATTAAAGGTACATTATAAATTAGCAATGGGTGGTGCACCACAAGTTGCGATGCATGTCACATCGCAAATATGGCAGATTGTTTTTGCTTCACAAACCCTTCAAGTTTTTTGTTTTTGCTTCGCAAACCCTTTAGGTTTTTCGTTTGGCCCTTTGCAAAAAGGCACAATATGTAGTAGTGATAGGAGTAATATAATTTGTGGAAGAAAATGTGCACGAAGAATCTGGAGAGTTTTTAGAAGTCTTTTTTGTGCATCATGGGTGACTTATTTGATGGAATTGAATGTGGCAAGCTGCAATTAAGAAAAGTGATTGAGCATGGAGCACATGGGTTGTAAAGACTTGTGCAGCTGCCAGCAGCAGCAGTTGTGCCACTACTTGTTTGGCCACTGAATGGCCCAATTGCAACCGACCAATTACCAAATGAGATTGGAAATTGTTTAAAAGTCTAGCAGCATGGTTGAAAGTAACTTAATAGAAGTAAAACTGACTTCAATGTGGGTACTGCTTCACCCCAGGCATAAGAGTCTTGAACTTGGGCCCAACCCAAATTGGAACAAACAGCTCATCCACTCATGGCTCTGCCGGTTATGGCAAGTTCAACACTTTAAAATGGGAAATTTCCCCATAAATGAACTCGTAGTTTGCAGTAAGATCTTGTGAGACCTTGTGAGCATTCCTCAAAATATAGGACCAAATAAAAAACTAGATCAGTCTCTCCCTTACAGACAGAGCCAACAAAATTGGAGACCTCCTCAAAACGCTCCTGCATGTCCAACTTGTGCTTCAAACATTTTCTAAGAAAATACACATTAGTGTAATTTAAACTGTGTGATTCTCGTTGGTCAGTTGTCAAAAAAATGGTTGCTGACAATAAATTTGAAGTTGTTCCTTTTGCCATCAAGCCCACAGCACAGCTGGTAGGCCTAAAGTGTGACAAGTAAAAGTAGGACGTGAATATTTCATCGTAACCAAAGAGTCTCCCTAGCATGGCAGCACACCACTAGACAAGACCTTCCCACTTATATTACATATTTTGCTGCATTCTGTGAAGTCATCTTTGACTCTCACGTCACTTCGGACAAATGACACAATGTTAAATCCTTTGGGGAGGGAGAAGAGTCCTTAAGTGTCGTGTGTAAAAGCGGGCCTGCTAGGTTCCTTTTTATATACCTCATGTGTCACTCTATTCTGTCTTTTGTTTGCCTATTTAGCACAGTGGATCATCCCTGACAACAAAGAAGTTGATAACAACTCTCCTTACAGTGCGACACATATTATACCTTGATGTCCAACTATTGCATAGATGGCATATATATTACATAGGTATGGGTGAAACCACATGATTTACCTTAGGCATGTGTTCCGGCAAAACCATATCTGTAGTCCTGTGTCTGGGTATGTTTGCCTTGCTTTAGCATTCATAGATCAAGAGAAATACACCAAAAGAAAATTTTCACTTGGAAAGAAGACAACTGTAAAATGCCGCAGTTTTTGACATCGTGGAGGTCAAATGTACAGCAAAAACATTTCATTTTCTTTGAGAAATCACAAAAGTTAATGCATAGAGCATCAGCAGAAATTTTCTTGTGTAATTGGAGGGCATGTTGAAAGTGGAACTTTTCCTCTGCCCAGGGCAGGCATTTGAAAAACCGAATGCCTACTTTGATGGGAATTTCTTGTTATTCCTTTTTTTCTACTGGTACCAAGAGGATGTCCTCCAGGTATTATGGGGAAAAAGTGAAAAAAACACAAGGTGCTTATGTCGGTTAATGGGTCAGGCCTTGGGCATTACCCTACTCATAGTCAACTGAATTCCCTATGTGGAAAGCTAAAGAGAAAGGTTCAAATGCCTAGATTGAAGTAATTTCTTCTGCATAGCCTGGCGGACTTTTAAGAGGTATAAAAAACGAACTTATATAAGTTGATTCTTCATTTGTTTAATGGTCGATTTTGACTCCTCCCTTCAATAGCACTTGACCCCAAAACACAGTCTTCTATGTGGATCTCAGAGGTCTGCAAATTGCAAGTTCATTGTTTTCACTTTTGTCGGACTTCCATTATCCAGCTTGTCTTCTTTCCAAATCTAAGAGGCAGCATTTGCTAGAATAGATTTTATTTTAATGTGATAGAGACTCCTTCATTTTTATGGAGTCCAAGCCCACCACAATATGAATAATCAAATCTGATAAATGGAGACAGGACCACAATGGTTGTGAACAGCCTAATAATTTGGAATATGTATTGACAAGTATTTTGATAGTAGTTTAAATTTATATGCGATGATGGCTAGAACACACCGTTTTGTGTTTTAAGAGCATCTCCATGAGCACCTTGCACAATATTTTTTCATGAAAAACAATCAAGTTTATGTTGGTTTGGAGTAATAAATTGACTTTGGGATGTGCACAAGATGCTTTGCTTTGCTTGCAAAAGGCATTGCATAGTACAAGATTTACTCCTGATTGGCAGATATAAAATGAGTGTTCCACGCGGTTCATTTGAATAGTCTCCCATATAGTCTCCCACCTTTGATTGTCCTCGTTTTTCACAATTAGAGTTGGGGCTTGGGAAACAAGTAGGAAGCCAACTTGGATGCAAGAAATATTGTAGGAGGTCCAAATAAGAAGTATGGGTGGAGCTCCTCTACAGCAGCAAAAGAAATTTTATGGTTTCACCCTAATTGCACAATAACAAATTGGAATTTAATAGAATAAAGATACAGAGTTATTAATAGAGATCTGCAAAGATTATTCCATTTACTCACATGGTTGAAGAGTAATAAATTCATGGAAAATCAAAAATTTCAAGCTTGGCAAAAAAATTCCAAGCAAGCAAAATTCAGCTAGAAAATAGAGTCAGAAGAATTCTCAAAGAAGAGTGTTGGGATTTCCTATTAGGGTTCAAGAGTTAGGTCATTTAAAAAAATCCTCAACTTTCAAAGCCTCGTTTCAGAAACTAAGTGACAACCGACCGATTTAGCCACAAATTTTCAAGGCTGTTTGCAAGATACCAATTCTACAAGCAACAATGAAGTCAGCTTGAAACCCATTCCTTCTTTAGAGGAAAAAGTGGAAGCATGGTACTTGCAGTTCATTAATGATTAAGAATCATTCGTCGTCTTCATCTTAATTGAGCCCTCTTTCTCAGGAGGTAACTCAGCAGGCTTAATCCAGGGCAACTTCTCTCTCTCTCTCTCTAAGCATGGGCTTACATACAAGGCTACATGCCCAAATTCCTGTGGATGCAACATGTTCACTTGAATTTGCGAGACGCTAAATACCCCTAACGAGCTCTGTCTGGCGTAGCATCTGGCCCCCTGACCCATCACCTGACCCACCCCACCACCATAGCCAGGCCCTCCTTTCATCGTCGACAGAACATCCAAGCATCGTCGACCAGGACAAAACCACACCCACATTGTTACCTACTGTAATGACGAAGACTAATGGATGAAGAAAGTTTTCAGTCTGGTCCCATTGTTTTAAAGTGGGGAAATGTGGGCCCTTATCGCCCTCCACTTTTGGAAGTCTTTCTTCCCTTATTATTGCAAGACCCTAAATAGCCCCATCGAGCACTGTCCGACGCCCTTTTGGGTCTGACATGTAACCCTGCGGAGAACTGTGTGGTTCTGCCGCAGGGTTTGACTTTTTGACTATAGAGGTTATTAACATTTTAAAACACTTACTTTTGGTTCTGGAATATGTGCCAGTGGTTGGTACCATATTCTACACCTGGAAAGTTCCAGGTCCGATCGAAATCGGTGAGGCTTGCTGGAAAACGTCAATTTAATTAATAAATTACAAGAACAGTATTACATTATTTTGCAGAATAAAAAAGAACATGTAGAACATCGTTCCCCTCATCTTCTTCCATCTGTTTCTCTTGTCTTCTTGTACATGTTTTTCAGCCTTGCTTGGTTAGCATAGAACCACGTTCTACATGTTCTTCAGTTCAGCAAAAGAACGTGACGAATTTTCTTTACTCTGCATGATTATTTTTGTTCTGCCGCCTAACAGATTCAAATCTACATGTTCTTCAGTTCAGCAAAAGAATGTGACGAATTTTCTTTACTCCCCATGAGATTATTTTTGTTTTGCTGCCGCCCAGCAGGTTGGAAATTTGAATCTCTCAAACTCAGAACAGGATACCATCCACTGGCACAGATTCAAGAGTTGGAAAGGATGTGATTTCTTTTGTGAAATAACTCCGATAGTCAAAAAGTCAAACCCTTCAACAGAACCACACGGTTCGCCGCAGGGCTGCACTGTCAGGCCCAGAAAGGCCACTGGACAGAGTTCGATGGCGGGGGGGGGGGCGGCATTTAGCGTTTCACGGGCACAGCGGCCCCCCCTCTTCGTCCTACTTCAGCAATTGCCGCCCAAAAAAGCAACGTGGGGCCTCGTGGCCCCCCCTCTTCATCTTGCTGCTGCAAGCCCTGCCAAGAAAACGTAAGGGGACCCACACATCACTACTTTAAAGACTTTCTTCATTGGTTCATCTTCATCATAATAATTGGTACCAATGTGGGTGTGGTTTCACCCTGGTCAGCACTCTCAACCCTTCCTTACCTTTCTACCGTCAACTGCAACCCATCCTAGCAAAATTTTGCTCTGCATTACAAAGCTCTACAAGGCTCTAGCCGCCTAGATCCATGTTTTGAAGTGATGGCTAATTTTAGCTGATTACGGATAAGCTCCGTGGCTTGCTACAAACCAAACATTACAATAGCCCATGATCTTCGATAGGTAGCCATAAGTTTCTTGAGATTTTTCTTCTTCTTTGGATTTTTCAAAATGGAAACGTTTAGTATGTTTGGAGAACTTTTGACACCAAATTTCAAAACATTAGTGAACCATTTGTTGAGGTTGAAGCTTGCATTGCCCTCTTGTTTTAAATGGGATTTTCAACTAGGGTTCAAAGGTTCAGTCACTTAATGGGGATTCCCCATTGAAACTGGCATTTGCATGTACATTTCTTTTTCTTCATCTTAATTAATGTTTCAATTATCTCTAATGTATTCTAGGTTTTATAGAGGTTTTGTGCACCATTTCAATCCTCTATTTATTTTTACATCCAAAGATTTAGGGTTCAAGTTTTGTAATGGCAAGCCCAAAATACAATGTGGTTTTTTATGATGGTGGAATCCCAAGGATTATTGAAGACACACCTTTCATTTCTTCTAGAGAAAGGGATTTGTTACAACCATTGAAAGCAACCATGCAAGAATCTCCCCTAGACCTTTTCAAAATTTTGATATTCTATGCCTACCTCATCTTATAAGTGGACATGGATTGTACAACAATGTTGAAATTGCAATCATCCCATGGGATTGTTTCTATGATTTCATAAAAGGGTAGCGAAACAATTTTAACTTCTTGTGCAAATTTACAAAGACAAAAGACCACATTAGGTCATTTGCCCCAAACACATTGAGACACCTTTAAGCAAATTCTACATCACTTGTTTATAGGTGAAACAAGATTTAGGGTAACATACATTTAATAAAATTGCCATTATGTTGTTTGTGAATGTATGCAATTTTGTAATGTTTTGTTTTGATGGACTATAATGTTTGAAATTGCAATTATGTACATCATTTTGCACCAATGAGTATAAGCTATAGTTTTCAACCTAATCGAAAATCTATTTTTATTATTTATCCTCCAAATATTATTTTCATTTACAAATGAATTATTCATTCATAATTTATTAATTCAGAACATAATGACAAGCAAAGCCTTTTCATACATTATCCACTCTACACTTTATGTTCTGCAACTGTTTTTGTAAGAGTTCTTGGATGTTTTAGTTTTGGCAATATATTTTATGTTTTTCTCTTCAATTATCATTGTCTTAAATTCATAGTAAATGTAAACTTCACTCCCAATTTCATTGTTTTATAGGTTTTCATGTAACTTTGGACCCGAAGACAAAACCAATGTACTTCTTGAGGACATACACAAGCTTTTCTTGTCTACACAACATAAGCAAAAGAAAATTGAAGTCCACAATACATCCACCAAGAGGAAATAGAAGAAATTCATGATAGAATTTCCAAAATCTAGTCAACAATCACAACGAATGACTAGGATTGGGAAAACAATGGTAGTTATGTCCATTAAACATGGTTGCCAAAGATCCTTTATTGCAAAACAACCCTACTTGGACCATAGTATTTGCTAATTGATATGCTTGCATGCAAAACATAAGAACAAAATGGGTGAACTATCGCATGAGAAAAATGTTATTAAATTTCACCATCCTTTGGGTTGACAATTTTCAAATGTTATGAAGGCACATCTCATGGGGCTTATAAGGCAAGGTTTGTCCCTTACTCAAGGTATGGCACAACATAAAGCATATGTTAAGGAGTAGGCATTGCAAAATGAACCCACTACATGTGACACATTTGTTTTGCCTCCTAATGTGTAGAACTTGGCAAAATAAAGGGCGAATGAATTGTGGCAAAAACATCAAAAAGATCCAATTAATGTGAAAATGTGGGTATTAGAAAACCATGATTCAATTTTCTATTATGTTGAACATGCCCCTTTAAATTTGAATATACCAAACCAAGATGAACCATTTTCACCTTGGGAATCCAAATTGTGTGGCAATGTGAAATGATGTAAAAAATGTGGACAAGGGAGTGCAATTGCATTTGATGCAACATTTGGCACAAATCAATGCAAGATATGGCAATGTCTTCCATTTTGTGAAATTGTTGACAAATTTTCAATGTTTTACAACATTCAACCTACTAATTGTGGATGTGCTTTTTGTAGTACCTTTTATACACAATGATGGTGTTTGATGAATGGCAAAATGGAGTACCCATTGCATTCATTGTCATTGGAAAAAGTCAAGAAAATGACGTCCATCCAATCCTACAATCACTATCACAAAAAATGCCAAATGATTGGATGTCCTTTGCTATCATTGTGGACAACACCCAAGCTAAAATCAACGTCTTGAGGTAAGATTACTATTTCTATAAATATGTCCTAGAGGTTAAATGTAACTATTTGGGATTTTTTGACACCTATAGTGCTTCTAGTTCTAGCATCAAATATTCTATTTTGCATTATATAATTTCAACTAAAATATACTACAAGTTGTCAACTTGTGTTCACAAGTATTGTGTCCTAAAATTTTTTGTTCAGTGCTCGCAAGTATAAACTATGTGTCATGGTCTATTATAGAAAACAATATTTCATTAGCAGCCTCCTACAACCTTTTCACCATTACAATTCCATGTACAAATGTAAAAAACCATTGCAATCTACACAACAATTTTAACAAATGTTCCAAACCAAAACATTTAATCATTAAATATTATTGTGTGACATTGCTCCTAAGCCCATTTTCCATTATAAAACAATTTTAAACTTAATGTGAATTTAGTTTGTTCTTGCCATTATGTTATTGTCTTAATAAATGTTAATCTATCTTATTGATATTTTTTTCCATGTAGCAACATTTGGCCAAGAGCAAAAATCTTTTTATTTTTGTGGCATGTGCGTAAAACATGGGCTAAAAATGTTGTAAATAATATTATTTTGCAAAAGAGTGAACAAAAATCTTTTGTGCCCTTGGGAAGATAATGTATTCGAAGAGATGTCCCATTGATTTAAACCCTATTTTATGGGCAAAACAACAAATTGATTTGTTAGGAAACAAGTTTCCCCAATGTTGATTGCTTCATTCAATACCTCAAAGAACATTTGTTGTTAAACGCAAGGATGTGGTTTATTGGGAATTGAAACATTCCACATGCAGGGTAGGATAGTAACTCTTCTGTGGAGTCAACATGAAGAAAAATTTATATTTTTCAAGAAAAAGGATCATTAGGCATAGAATGGATTGCTTAATTTACCATCTTGTTGGTGATGTTATAACACATTATTAGTATGGTGTGTAGTGCAAAATCTTTGGGTTTATACAAAACAAAAAACAAGATGGCCTCATTGTTAGCACTATACTAAGAGCTTGTGATATTCCAGACAAAAATGTCATGTTACATCAAGATGGGGGGGACATTGCATTGATGGCATCCACCAATCACCTGCCAAAAGTGTGGATTGTACACACTCCAACTTCTAAATGTCTACAATGTAATTGCCCTATTGCAAAACAAGGAATAATTTATAAACATGTTATGAAGATTTGCAAAATGCTCCACCTTCACGTTCGAAACAGTGCAATCATACGAGAGAAAGGTACATTCCATGGGGTACAAAAGGGTCTTACATTAGATGCCCACATTAATTCCATTGACATGCATGATCAAGAAGTTGGTGTGATGAGAAGCTTAGAGATGTTGTTGCCTTTGAAACAATAGAAAAATATGAAGCCTACATGACTTTTAACCTAGGTGAATTCATTGATCAGGTTTTCACCTAGCTAAAAACTATAGCAAGTGACTTTCCCCCAATGCAAAAACATTTATTATGTAGTTTGAAGGTTTTGAGAGGAAAACAACATGATGTGTTAGCATGAAGCATTGAAGGTTTGGAACACCTTAATGCAAAACTAGTGTTCCCAACTATGCTTGGTGATAATAGTTTCAAAAGACAAAGAGGAATGTTTGAAACTAATGCCCCAAAAAACAACTAGTTGAAGGATAAAATAATAAAGTGTATTTGCATATAGAATTCTAAATGGTAAGTATTATTAAAGGTGGTCACTACCTCATCATTACATCAAAGTAATTGTGAATTTTACCTTATTTTAATTATGCTTCATTTATGTGTGAACATGTGTTGCGCCAAGTGATAGACATGAATTTTGTCCTTTCAATTGTAGGTAGTTATGTCATTGTTGTGTTCAAAGATTGAATTTGGTTGTAATTGTGATACATCTAAGGATAATTTAGACTATAAAACATAAAATTGTTTTTCGCAGAACAACTAAACAAGACTTGAGTCAAGGCATTATTTGAAGAACAAAAAAAAAAAACCTAAGTTGGTTTGTTATCTAGTGAACATACACATAACTTCTTGTTTGTAGAACATTTATGTGTATGTTTGTAGAACATTTTTTCAAATGTGTTATATGTCATTTATGTTATCAATTGTTGTTGTTTGGAATTCCATATTTTATAATTATGGGCAATTCAAAATGTACAACGTTATGGGATTCTATTTTGCAAACTTCATGTTTTTGTACCATGAAAATTTTGATGTTAACATTAAAGCCCATAACCACCACAATTTCCTTAGTGGGTCTAAGTAGTTATTTCTAATGTATAGTTGTGCAAAAAGTTTTGTTGAATATACATTTTTTTTTCCATGTCAACCTATGGCCATTATTAATAAACATGTCATTGCAAATTGATTAAAGACAATGTGGCACACAAAACATTCAGATCAACGACAATTATAAAATGGCAAATGTAATGGGTTGACACAATGTGGACTATAGAATCCAATATATAATATGAAAACATTACTAGATTCATGGGTTTGAATTACACTTTTGTATTAAAGTCATACACACCAACATAAATGAATTACTAATAAAAAAACAATTATAAAAAAGACTAACCCTAATCAATTATCAATCTTTTGTTACAATTTTTTTTCCAACCTAGGCAAATACAATCACTACTACCAAAGTGGGGTGCAATTCATTAACTTAAATCACAATGGGACCTTAAAAGTGAAATAATTTCATTACATTTTATTGATTTCACCCCAATGAAAGTTATTTCACTATAATATTATTATGTAGACATCATTTTTCATTACTAATTAACATAATTCATTATTACAAATTACTATAGCAAATAGGTTTATTTTTATATTTAAAAAATATTTTATTTATGCTATTTTATAATATACCCATTATTATTTTTAATTATTTTAATTATTTTAATTTATATTTTATGTTGTTCTAGGCTTTATAGATTATTGCACCTTAAATTACTATATGTTATTTTACCTTAAGGTATCTTAACTAATTTATTATAAGCTTTTAAGTTATTCTAAATTAAATTATTCAACTAACTTTAAGCTATACCTTAAGTTATTTTATTTTAAATTAATATATGTTATTTCAAGTTATATTTTAAGTTATTCAAAGTCATTTTACTTTATGTTATTATATATTATTATATCCTAAGTATAATAACTTAAAATAATTTAAAACAAAATATAATGACCTAAGGTAAAAATAACTTAGAATGGAAAATATAAACTTATGAGAAAAAAAAAAAAAAAATACCATACAATATAATAACTACCAATAACCTATGATATTATAACATAAAATTTCAAACAATAATTAATACAATAATCACCAATAATTGTAATATAACATATAATTAACCAACAATAAATTATAATAAAATAACCCTTAATAACTATTAATAAAATAGCCATCAATAACCACCAATATCCACCAATAGAATAGTCACCAATAAACATTAATATAATAACCATTAATAAGCACTAATATCCACCAATAAAATATCCATCAATAATCATTAATATAATAACCACCAATAGTCATTTGTAGAATAACAACTAATAACCATTAATAGAATAACCACCAATAGCCATTAATAGAATAACCACCAATAGCTATTAATAGAATAACCACCAATAGCCATTAATAGAATAACCACCAATAGCCATTAATAGAATAACCACCAATAGCCATTAATAGAATAACCACCAATAGTCATTAATAGAATAACCACCAATAGCCATTAATAGAATAACCACCAATAGCCATTAATAGAATAACCACCAATAGCCATTAATAGAATAACCACCAATAGCCATTAATAGAATAACCACCAATAGCCATTAATAAAATAACCTCAAATAACACTAATAAAAGAACAACTAATAGTCATATATTAAAAATCGTTAGGATTGCCAAAATTAATCTAGGGTGAAATAATTTATAGTAAACAAAAATAATTTAAGGTGAAATAACTTATAATAACCTAAAATTGCCAATAATAACATAAGGTGAAATAATTTTTAATAGCCAAAAGTAACTTATAATAGTTGTAAATAATCTAAATTCAAATAATTTATAATAACCAAAAAAATTTACAATAGCTGAAAATAGCTTAAGGTGAAATAAGCTAAAATAACCCAAAAATTTTAGAATAATTAAAAGTAACCTAGGGTGAAATAGTAAAAAATAACTAAAAATGATTAAAATAGCCATAAATAGCCATAAATAATGTAAGGTGAAATAATTTAAATTAGTGAAAAATAATTATGTAATAAGTGAAAGTAGCTTAACATAGGTAGTATTATTATATTAACAAACAAATTATCCATTTATTAAACTTTTTTTTTCAAAAGAATGGTCATTGAAATGTTATTGAATAATGATATTCAAATCTCTTAAACTTTCAAAAAAAAAAATGTAATTATGTACATTATTGAATTTTTTTTAAAAAAAACTCAAATCATTTCATTTGAACAAAATTTTAATAAGATATGAATTTTCAAAGTTTATGTTTTTGTAATGGTTAAAATGAAATATTTCATAAATAGAATGTAATGTAACATATTATCACAACAAATGAAGTGGCTTGATGGTAAGAATGTTTACTTTGATTCCAAAGGTCAAGGAATCAAACTTCATGGGTGGTGTTGTGTGTGGTCAACAATAGTATGTTGACCGAATATTTTCCTATCGAATTCCTAGAATACCTGCCTAGGTTGATTATGTGGCTTACTTACCTACCTAGGCTAGGTTTTTAACCTATGACATGTGTCAATAAATAATAGGCTTCAAAAATTATGAAATTATCAATAATATTATATATTAAATATTTAAAATTTAATTGATTTCCATTATGGTTAGTCAATTAACTAGCAAGTGAATGGTTTGGTAAATTTATATTTATCTTGAAAGTAATTTTGTTTCACTAGGTACTAGTGAAACAAATCATTGTTTGTAGCAACTAGTCCCCATTCACTAACAAGTTAAACAATTTCACAAGGTACGAATGTCCAGACTCACTCAAAATCTAGTGAAACCCAAAGTGAATTAGGATGCATTTCCTAGTAATGTATATTATGATTCACTAAAGCAACATGTAATTTTTTCTTCCTACATGAACAACCCAAAACTTTAAACATTCATAACTTGTTTTAAAACAAAAGCAAAACAATCCACTTACACCTCTTGATTCAAACTTTGGGAGCTACAAATTTGTTGTCAAACTAGATTTATACTAAATTATTTTCTTCACTTTGTTGTTTTTTCAAGTTCCAATTCCATTTATAGATTATGTAAAATTTGACTCAATTATTTCCCCTAGTTTTTCCAAGCTAACCCTCCAAGGAATGTTAGATGGCCCTATATGTTGTAACCCCACTTTGAGGCAAGTGTGAAGATGAGACTCGCACTCCCAAAAGTGTGAACTTGGAGTCCTTCGGGAATCCCACAACTTCAGAGCTCGATCGCAGAGGTTAAACACCTTGCCTTGAAATGTTCTTTATACCATTGGAAAGGTCTTGAAGTGTAAATGTCGAAAATGGCCTTGCATGAACCACTTGAACATTTATAGCACAAATTATAGTTGAAAGAAAGGTCGGGAGTCAAATTGGCAGTTTGACTCCCGACCACTAAAAGTTTGGAATCGACCCAACCCCGATGTGTGCAGATGGAATGCAGCACACCATTGAAAAGTTCTTGAAGAGAGCTTCAAGTTTGCTTGAGACCTCGTCCCAATCACCCAATCAGAGGTCTGAACCGGGAGTTATGAGCTCCCAAAGTCCCAAGAGTCCAATCAGGGACAATTTCAGGACTCCTTTTTGGGAGTCCCATGATTAAAAGCCATTTTGGATGCGGGTGCGGCAAAACAACGCAAAGAATATTATATGGGGGAAGGTGGTGGCTTCCCCCGAATCCGGGCCGTGGTGAATCAAGTGAGTCCGTGTTGCATGTGTCTTTTTCCCAACACCAAAGGTATTTCCGAAGGTGAATTAACCAACTTGTGGTTGGTTTTGATGCAGGACCGAGTAACTAAATAGTTGTCCCTCTTCCTAGTCTAATCCCAGAGCTTTCAACACGCCCCTCTCACCCCTTTTAGTGCTGGAAGTTGGGAATGGCACCAAGTTCACACTACTTCCGCTCTTTAACATACTTGGACCTTTTTGAGTCTAACAAAGAACTTGGGGGCGCGTCACTATAGGATTGACAATGTTGTATAATTGCACCATGAAGTGTGTCCTTGCATTGTATGGCTTTAGCCCTTGAAAAAATAATGGGTGTAACCTACAAAATTACATTGTCATTGTTTAGGTCATAAACTAAAAAACCAATTTTAGAATTCAAAATTTAAGGGTGTTAGTGTTTTACATACTTTAAAACAATTGGTTGTGGTGTCAGACAACTTCCATTCTACGTACTTTGTTATGAATATCATAACATAAAACCCACATTCCAAATTGGACTCATGTTGTGGTCTAGTAAGCCAAACTCAATCATTCGTTGTTGTATCTCATTTCCAAGCTACCCTTTGAGTTATTGGGCCTTGCCTAACGACCTACACTTTAGCAAAGAATCGATGCACCATTGCATATGGTAAACAATTTTGGTTAATAAGACGGTCATAATGTAAAAGTTGGTAAATGTTCATCTCAATGACACTCGAATGGTTGGCTTCATGCAATGGAATGATGAAGTCATTGACAAAAAGAGGGACTTTCAAAAAAAATTCAAAAAATGCACAATAATGTCTTTTGATTCCCTTTTATTTTTCGACCAATTCTACACAATGTCTCACATGTGTGGGTGTGTGATTAAAAAAAAATGGGGCAATGTGCAACAATGGGACAACCAAACCCTAAAAAACTTCATGGGATCTATGCTTAAATGTTTGGTGAGGTCATTTAGGAGTTGAATATTTACATTGACCATGAGTTTCAAGTATTCACCTTTAATTTTAATTGAAATTTCTAAATCCATGGTCCCACCATTGTTAACAAAGAAATCTTTCACAACTTTGGCCAACCTACAAAACGCAAAACATTCAAACAAACAATTAATTAAACCTTGTTGACATTAATCATATTGCTCTATGACTACATATAAGTATAGGG
The DNA here is from genome assembly GCA_963921925.1 of Sphagnum tenellum. Classification (NCBI taxonomy): domain Eukaryota; kingdom Viridiplantae; phylum Streptophyta; class Sphagnopsida; order Sphagnales; family Sphagnaceae; genus Sphagnum; species Sphagnum tenellum. Next base: position 2,617,133 of record OY998159.1, read on the forward strand.
TACATCCAGTCATAAGAATGGGCATGCAAACAACCAATCGGCAAGGCAAACTTTGGCCAAACTACAAACAGTAGAACATTCAAACAAACAATTAATAAAACCTTGTTGACACTAATCATATTGCTCTATGACTACATATAATTATAGGGTACATCCAATCATAAAAATGGGCATGTAAACAAGCAATTGACAAGGCAAGCATATAAACCTTACTAACGAAAGCAACATCTTGAGACTTTCTTGTAAAACTTACTAGAATTGTGTACAACCTTCTCCTACGGCCTTTGTTGCACCATTTTTACAAGGTTTTTTGTTTTCTCCTCTTAGGATCCAAGGTTGTTCAGATTGGCGATTGTTTTTACAAGGCTTTGTGAATAGTGCCTTATAGGGCACAACCTTAAGGAAAGGGTTGGTGTCCTAGTAAATGATTGTAGTGTAGGATGCACAAGGTGTGTAGCACAAAGTGTAGTTGGGATAAGATTAGATACATAGAATTGGAGGAAATCTCCGTCTTGTTTACGATCTACCTTTAGTGTGCCATATAATTGTATATGGAAAACATGTAGTTGTTCTACGATAGTGTCTTTCAAACCTGGGGTTGTTCCACTACATCCAAGTTCAAACTTGTTGACTCTATAGCACCTTGACTTTGCACCTCTATGGATGTTGTTTGGGAACTTCCATTTACAATAGTAGATAGAAAATGCTTAATAAAAAATAAACACATACATTACCTATGAACATGGTAGATAGATCAATAGAAAAAAAACAATGTAATGCAAGAATGTAAAAATATGTTCCATTACCTATGGCAATGTGCATGACCTTCTTGATATTTCCATTATCATCATGTGGGTTCATTGCCCTACCCAGTTTGACCATCAAGGCATGTAGCTGGAAATCTCAAAGTTCCATTAACAAAGATTTGCATTTGATGGCAATGTCATGGATGTTGGTGTCATCTTCAAAATCAACGTTTATAATAAACAACCATTCACTATCAATGTCCTCCTTTAGCAAAAGGGTTTCATTCACTGCCTAACCAAGTGTAGAACATTCACATAAAATTAAATTATAGATCTTATTAACATGTTGTGTAAGGTATAAACCAACAAAAGAAATATTTTTTTGTTCATGCAACAACTGGTAGAGGGAGGATATAATAGAAGTGGGAAAATGGAGTGACTATGGATGTTATAAACAACAATAGATTTAACTACATCATTGTTGTGAAGTTAGAAAGTAAGAATTAACATTTGTTCAAGGAAGTTGCATTGGTCATTAGTAGTAAACTCATTACACCACATGTCCTCAAACTCCTTTTGTTTTTTTACCAAATGTATGTTAACAATTGTTCTATGACATATTTTGGAGATGAATGCTTTGATTTTTTCAATGATCAGATGTTGTTACTCTTCGTCAAACCCTAGTAGCCCCAACAAATTGTGTTGGTATTCCTATAGATCTTTAGTGCATTTTTGGATTTTGGGGAACCGTGTAAAGACGTAATCAACAACATCCAGAACTACAATTGTTAAGTAGACATAATGACCCAATTCACGACAATAATGTAATATGTTTCGTTGGGTTAATCCATGAATAAGGTGAGCCACTGGATGCAAACTCCCAAATGTAGTTTTATAGAACAATTTTAATGCCTTGATTATATGGGGGCATTCCATTTCTAACGAAAAGGGATTGCTTTCATTTTGCAATTTTGTTAAAATGTTTTGCAACTCCTCCTTTGTGTGGAACCATGGGCATTACAAACCTATCTACAAGGGTAACACTTCAAAACATTATACAATGGTGACCACCTCCACTATTCCTTCTCCTCTATAGCCCTCATCTATAGGCAACATGACATATAAAAATAAACATTGAAACTTGAGGATCCATTCATTAGTGCTTGAATTTTTACTAATAAAACACCATTGATAGTCTATAATAAATATTCAAAACACTAGGAATCTATTTATCTTCAACTTATGCCTAAATTACAAATGATGAAGCATCAACACTTAATTACTAATTGGGATTATGCTTGGGAAAGAACTTGGAAATCAAATTTATGGAGTTGTTCTACAACATATATCTTTTTTCTTCTAAAGGGTCAGGGTGGCAACTACTTTGTTTACCTCATAATCATTCTTTAACTTCAAATATTGAAAGTAATCTTTGAATGTTTTGATTTCTAGGAATCTTTCCATAATCATAGCTCCTTCCCACCTAATGTCCATGCATTTAATGACTTCTTAAATTTTTTTGATATCTTAGTAGTCTTTTCATTTCCTCCTTCTTTCTACATGATGACAATTAAAAGTCAATAACACCATTGTAGACTTAAATTCAACAGCAAATCATGGTGTAGGGATGGCCAAAAAGTGGAACAATATGGTGGGAAAATACTTACAAGAAGGTATAAAAACTATTCCCCAAATGTAGCAACAAGATGATTACATAAATTGCCCTTTGTTTCCATCTTCATGAGGTGTGAAATGCATTCCTTATGTTCTTCCAAAAGTTGCCTTCTCATAACAATGTCAATTTCTAAAAGCAGAATATATAATCTAATCATTTCTACAATTGTTGGAAGTGGAGGCAACTCATAGAACTTCTTTACTTTGAAAGTTGTTGCAATGGCTTGGGCCTTTGCCTTGATTTTAGCCCTACTTCCAACAACAATTGATTGTTATAATGTTGTAGAAGTAGAATGCTAAGATAATGTTGTAGAAAGTTGTGAAGTTGGTACAATTGTTTTAGCAAACCTTTTTTGGTGCATAGGAAAAGTTCTTTTCTTTTGCATTGTAATTTGGGTAAATGTGTTTCTTCTGGAAAGGGACATGTTAAAAACAAATTTATTTTCCCCCTTTCTATTTGTTAGAGACGATGAAGTCATTGTCATTAACATTAGACAAGTTGACAACCTCCTTGTGTCATGGCGCTACTACCCATGGTGGCATTGCCTTGTCTACCTTGATTTGGTTACCACTTGTAGCTCACTTGTTTAGAAGGATTACATCATTAAAATTAATATGCTTGTTCTTGTACAACCAAGTTTGCAAAGGTAGCCACTATTACACTTGCTAATGTTATGTTAATACTATATTTTGTAATTTAATATATCAAATATTGATGTTGTTATTGTTGCTCCTAAGTTGTTTGACGTATTTGTAGATTCTATTCATAATCTTTCACCTCAAGAATAAGTGGCACATTTGTGGCACATCAATGAATCAAAAGAAAATGTTCACACTAGGTCATTTACAAGGTGTGCAACTTTAAAACATTTGGATGAATTTTAGTATGTCCTTATACCATGCACCAACCTAATGCATGTGTTGCAATGTGTTGTTCAAACATTTGAAAATGAATTTAAATCAACTGTTCATTATTCAAACCACTTCTTCCTTGCCCTAAACAAGCAACTGAACAAAGGTAGCCATTGTTGCACTTGTTGATGGAATCTTATTATTTTATTTAGTAAGCTAAAACATTGGAAATGATGTTGTTATTCATGTTATTAGGTTTTTTGACCTATTTGTAGATTTTATTTGTAATGTTTCACCTCAAGAAGAAATGGCACATTTGTGGCACATCAAGGAATCAAAAGAAAATGTTGGCATTTGGTCATTTATAAGGTGTGCAACTTCAAAACATTGAGAAGAATTTCAATATGTTTTTATACCATGCACCAACCTAGCTTGTATGTGTTGTAATGTGTTCTTTCAAAAATATTTGAAAATGAATATAAATCAAGTGTGCATTAGTCAAACCACTTTTTTGCCCTAAATAAGCAAATCAACAAAGGTGGCAATTGTTACAATTATTCACTAGTAGAAATTGGCCAAAATGTAACCACTCTATTTACGACTACATGCCACTATTAGTTATTTGCAATTACATTTGGACATTTTTACAACTATTTCTTGTTTTGGTCATATTTGTAACTACATTGCAATTAGTTTGCAACTATTTTGGTGTTCATCCTTCCATGTGAATAACGTTTAGTTTGGTTTTCATCCAAGCAGAATAATTTATATCCCATTAGTTGCAAATGTCACCAATTTAGTTGCAACCCTATGAATATACAAAGGTGTATTTTGTGAATTCTAAGGAATATAATTAGGTGTATTAATATTCATAAATGGATATTTTGAATGTATATGAACAACCATATTCCATGTGTATTCAAGTAATATTATTAACATAAATAGCCTCAATATAATGGTTACATTAATTGGTGTATATTTTGAGTATATTAAAAAAATAATTAAAAAATTTATTAAATATATTATGCCCATATTACAACTTTATCCAAACCATCTTATTATACTTTTTCAAATTATTACAAATTATATTTATTAATATTAATATTATATGTTTATATTAGTTACATGTAATAAAAAAATTCAATATTATCTTCCATTTTTTAAAAAAGTAATATTTTATTACATAATGATCATAATGATGATGATATTACAATGATAGGGAAAATATTATGTAATTATTAAAATAATTATATAATATAATATACTATTATATTTTATTAAAATATTTTCAAATGACTAATGTACTTATTAAAATTTGATTTTTTATTCATTAAAAAAATTTAAAAATCATAATAGATCTAACAAATGACATGACAGTATATAATAAAAAATAGGTAACCTAGGCTACCTACAAATTACATTATTATTATTATAAATAATCAATTATGAAGTATCACTATATTATAATAATTACCAAAATATTAATATATAGTTTTAAGTTTCTATATTTCAAAATTATAATTAATATTTATTGAATTATGAATTATTCAATTATTATAATCAATTACTGATATATAATTTTTATTTTCGGCTTTATTATTTTATTATAATTATTGTAGTAGTTAGAATGGAAATGTAATAAATTAATATACAAATGCAAAAAATATTTTCGAAGGAAAAGTATTCTTGTTAAAAATATAAAATATTTATTGTAATAATTCATAAATAACTATAATGAGTGAAGTAATAATATGAATAATAAAAATAAAATAATAAACATTGGTTACCAACTAGTTACAATAATATTTGAATTAATGTTATTTTTAATATTAAATATTTACATTTATATTATTATGACTTGTAAAAATGAAAATGATAATGGGAATAATTAATAACAAAATAATTAGCCCACATTAGGTTTTAATTATATTATTAGATTAAAAAAACTACTACTCAATTTTTATAATCATCAATTATTAATTACTGAATATTTTGAATTATTATATTAATTTATTTGGTTATGATATAATAATTAATTAATTATGAATAATTAGCTAATTATTTCAATATTAACCAATAACTAGTTAATAAAATTGGTTGATAGATCATTATAGTTCATATATTAATAATGTTTATCTAGCTAATTAATTAAGTAATATTTAATAATAACTAATAATATAATTAATTCATTAGTCATAATATATTGATGATTATTATTATAAATAATTAGCTAGTTGGATAATTTATAAAATGAATTAGTTAATTTTTAATTTAATTTTATCTAATTAATTAACTAACTTATTAATTGATTTTTTTATTTTATTCATTGAATATTTAATAATTTTACTAGTTAATTAGTTAGTTAGTTAGTTGTCATTTACCTACTTAATTATATACTTTTCAAGATGAGAATGAAAGCCAAAACATATGGGATAAACTTTTTAGTTGCAAGTCACTTAGTGACTTGCAACTAAAAAGTTTATCCCATATGTTTTGGCTTTCATTCTCATCTTGAAAAGTATATAAACAAGGTGTTTTGTCTTTATATTTTCATATTTAAAACATGGACATATGGGATGAGCCATTGAATACGATTTAACCCAAAATAAAATAAAAATATTCATTTGTTTACCCCTAACTACATACTTCCCTAACTTACCTACCTACCTATCTAAATAGATATTTGGCCTAGGTAGGTAAATAGGTTTTTATCTAGATAAATTTTTAACCTAGAAGGGTAGGTAGGTATATAGGTAGGTAGGTACCTAATTCAACCTACATACTTAAATATTGATTTAAATTGAATTTGGACAAATTCAATTAATATGCCACATGACAAATTTTTATTGCACCACGTGTCACAATCTAAACCATCCAAATATAAAATTAAATGTCTTGGATTATTTCAAAATAATAAAGATATATTTTTAATTTTTAAGATTTGGGACACGTGGCAGCACATAATTTGTTCCCTTGTTCACCAAAAAAGTCACATCCTAGTTGCAAGCGACAATACATATACGATAAGTCAAAGGATGAAGGTGTATTTTGTTGACTTTTTCTTTCATCCAAAATTCGTTGTCATTTGCGATTAATGTCGTTTGCGACTTGTCCAATGCAACTATTAAAATTTTAGTTGTAAATGTCGCTTGTAACTAAAAATTAGTCGTAGAGACCAGTTGCAAAATAGCCATTTTCTACTAATGATTGATGGAATGTTACTACTTTACTTTGTAAGTTAAAGCATTGGATATTGATGTTGTTATTCATGTTATTAGGTTGTTTTGACCTATTTGTAAATTTTATTCATATGTTGCACCTCAAGAAGAAGTGGCACATTTGTGGCACATTGAAAAGAATAAAAAACAAATGTTGGCATTTGGTCATTTACAAGGTATGCAACTTAAAACAATTGGGATGAATTTCAGTATGTTCTTATATCATGCACCAACCTAGCTTGTATGTGTTATTTCAGAAGCATCTAAAAATGAAATTAAATCAAGTGTTCATTAATCAAACCACCTCTTCTTTGCTTTAAACAACCAAACTAGGAAATGTAGCCATGGTTATGCTTGTTAATGTAATGTTACTATTTTTATTTATTTATAATTTCACCTATTGTTTGATTATATATAGAATGTTGCACCTCAAGAAAAAGTGGCACATTTATGGCACAAAAAGGAATAAAAAACAAATGTTGCCAATGCCATTTACAAGGTATGAAACTTCAAAAAATTAAGATTTGAACTTCAGTGTGTCCTTGCCCTACTAGTGGAAGTGATCCCAATCACTAACCACCTATCCCACTATTGTGGTTTGGTAATAGTTTTCGATGTTACTAGTGATTGGGGTTCTATGGCAAGGGACATGTCATTGCACAACCACCATGCATGCCAAACCAATTTCTAGAGTTTAAATGAGTGGAATGGTCAATTTGGCAATTCCACTCCCCCCTTATTAATATTTTTGTTTGATGTTTGACATATTACTACTTTCACATTTTAATTCCATAGATTGATTTACATTGTCATTTGTCATGGTAGGGTGTAGTAAGTGCTATGTTCAATATTGATTGGTGGGATTAATGATGATTGTATCTTAGATATGACATTATTAGTGACTTTGGAGTCCAATCCTCTAAAATTATTACATGCACCAATCTAGTGTAATATGTGTTGCAAGGTTTTGTTAAGCATATGGAAATAAATGCAAATTTTATTGTTTTGACGCAAGTGACATACAAGTGATCCTAGGTGCATGTATGGAGAACTACCCCATACATATGTGGGATGCAAATGTTCATTATCTATGGACTCCAAATGCCAATTGAGAAAGTTCAAGTATGTGTGTTGTTCATGGAAAGGTACATGATTTGGTAGCTTGAAGGTGAATGCCATTAACATGTTTCATGAAATTGCAATTGTAGATGATGCAACCAAATTGTTCAATGGGAATTGTTAGCTTATTACAAATGTGCACACTCACATGTACACATAACACTATAAAATTTTGAATTCATAAAACTTGGAATTTCACCCCAAGATTCAATATTTCATGTCTTATTGTGGGAAGTTTTAAAACACCAAGTTACATGTTATGATTGATAAGGGTTCAAAGGAACAACACATGAAGCAGAAGAAGTGGTGAAATGTATAGGTGTGAATATTAAAGGTACCATCTCATCTAAAGGTCCATGTGCATGTTCGAACATGTTTTTTAAAATTTTCATAATACAAGGTTAACATATATGACAAGTAGAATCTATGGCATTAAGACTAGGTGTAAATGATTTGACCTTAATGATATAAGCTCAAATGATGGACAACCCTCAAACCTTAATGAAATAAACTTGGTTTAAGTGAAATAGACCTCAAATAAACTTAGTGAAATGTGTCTGATTAGCACAAGCCTTAATGACATAAACATGAGTGACACATTTTAAGTGACACATGTGAGGTTTTATTTGATTTTCATATCATGAATAAGGTTTTTTAAAACCCCTATTTTGGCAGAATCTGCATTTTTTCATTTTTTCATTTCCCCACCTTATTGTGTAATTTTCTTATAGAAAATGTAGTCAAGTGAAAATGAAAATATAATGGAGGAGGAAATTGAGGAGGACTCAGAAAATAATTGAAGTCTTGAAACATAAAATATTAAACCAAATCAAATTGCAAAAGAAAAAAGAAAAAGAAAATTACAAAAAGTGCATTCTCAAAGAAGTTTTTTGAAAGGGCACAACATAAATGCATTATGTTGGGCCTTCTATTTGATAATGGTAGGAAAAATGTTGAATGAGGCAATCTTGAAATCATGAAATGCATCTTTTGTTGAAATATTCTTGTGAATGCACATAATTCAAGCATTAATTTTTTTTTTTGATGACATATTATAAAACCTATGGAATAATTGCTTTCAAAAAACATGTGAATGCAATCATGACATTATTGTAAAAAAGTTTGAAGAAAAAGTCAATAGTCTAATGAGAAAAAAAATGGAAAGACAACTAGTGAAGAAGAGGCCTAATGTGTATGGTAATGCAATATCTATTTTTTTTAATGTGAAAGATCTTTTTAAAAGGATGATGTGTAACAAAAAATATTTTTTACAAAACCTTTGTCTCTTAGCGGTGAAAAATCAATTGCCTTTCCATTTAAAAAGTAAAATTTTCAACAAATATTACCAAATTTGGTAAAAAAAACGCACACATATATATATTTGTTTCGCCAAAATTGGCAAATTTTATTTTTGTGACAATAGGTTTTGATTTATGGATGTTTAAGGGGGTTCATGATATATTGACTTTTGCCATTTGGGATTTGATTAACAACCCAAACATATGATTATTGATTTGTTTGAAACCATAAAAACAATTGGTCAAGCCTTGGTCAACAATCTAAAAATATTGTTTAATCAATATGGGTTTTAAGAAAATATATATTCCTTATGTCAAAAATGAAGGGTCAAATTTTAAAAAACCATGAAAATTGCCCCAAAACTTATTGTGAAAATGTGAAAATTTAAATTTAGATGAAACTTTATAAGCTACTTGTTTTGGTTATGATTTTTTTAAAGCATGTTACTACATGTTACACCTAATCAAGTTTGCAAAATTAAATTTGTAAAAATGGGTAACTTGGCATAAAACATTTAGGAAAGGCAAATGGGAATGGAATAAGGCTTGTGAAAATTCCAATTTTACCCTTAGAAAATTAAATGTTCTAGTGAAGATAAGGTAGATTTTTAAATTTTTACTACTTGAATTCTTTTAATTTAAGTTTTCTTTGAATGCAAATATAGTTGAAAATTTTACTAACATTACATCTATAATTTTGGTTACAAGTTTGTTAGCAAAATCATTATGTTCCAAGAATTTTTACAATTCAAGGACATATTTATTATCCTTTACTGTAACTAAATAAATTACTATGAAATCTAATGGGAGAATGCCACCTTTTTTTTATTTGGTATGTTTCAAAAATAATTGTGGATTTTTTTTTTCTTGTTATGAATGTTTGTGTCTTGAACCAATCTAGTAGCCATTGGTCACTTTTTGATGCATTGTAATACACCATTACCATGTGCTTATAATGCAAGGTTGAATAAGTTATAAACCCACTATCAGGTTGCTTTTGAGTTGGCTTTGTTTACTTCCAACATCAAAAGGGAAGTTTGTGATGTTTGGAATTTTTTTTAAAAAAAAATGATCCAAAGAAAGAGAATTAGAACTTGTTATCTTTGATGTTAGACTAGGTTTAAAAACCTTTGTCTTAATATCTTCTTTCATTGATTGTGAAATAGGTGTGAATATTGTTGAGGAATATGATAGGTAATCCTTAGATCCTATGCTTTTGAAATGTTATCATCATTACATTTAATGGAAAAATTTAAAATTGAATGTGTAATACAAGCAATTGATGAAAATTCCAATATGATATTTTTGAACAAATTGTTAGCATATGACTTGGTAAAAGAACTTGTCATTAGAATTTTTTTGATTTTTGTGAGTAAAAATTGACCAAGTGATTTAAAAGTTGATTGCAAACTACCTTCCTATTTGGTGGAGTTAATTGAAAAGGATATAGATTCAAAGGAGGAGTTATTAAAAGAGTTCAAAGACTCATTACAACATGATGAAGTTATGTACATATAAAATGTTGGAAAAAAAAAATACTATTTGCTATTTTTACCTTTAATTGGATTTTTAAAAAGTGAATTGAAAATAAAATTTTCATTTCAAAAAAACTAGAACTTTTGATAATCAATATGTGAAAACTACCATTAAAACTAAGCTCATAAGAAATGGGTGAAAACTAATATTTTGGAAACTAGGCAAAATCATGTTTTCCAAAATTTTGAAACCATGCTTAGGTTTCTCTACGATGAAAATAAATAATTAAAGAACCATGGAAAGTTTTACATTTTCTTTTAAAACTCAAACTAGATGATATTAAAAGAAAACCAAGGGATTGCCCAACATAGTTGAAACATAAGACTTACATTGTTAGTCATAGCAAATTCTTGCGCAAGTAAATTCTTAAAATTTGTTAAATGTAAGAGATCATTTGAAACAAGAACAAAATCATCAATGTAAAGTCTAATGACTATAAATTGTGATGATATTGCTTTAAATACACATTACAATCCAATAGACATTTGGTATATCATGTTTTTAGCAAATGGTTGTTAAACCTTTTGTACCAAACTCAAGGTGTTTGCTTTAATCCAAAAATGGTTTTTAATAATTTCGGGTTTGGATTTAATAAACAATGTGTAAGAAACTTGGGTCAATTGTTAGATCTTTTGAAAATCTTTCAGTAGCATGACTTTTTGATGATGAAAACATTGGTGTTTGAAGGGAGATAGGTGAACTAGGTTGTTCAATTGATAATGGTAGTGTTTGATATTGAACAACTTGGTTCAAGTTTGGAATTTGTTGTTGATGCACTTGAGTAGTTTCATGCACATCATAATCATCACTTTCCTATGAATAGATTATGGTGAAGCTGTAGGTGGAGTTGATAAGCTTTCCATGCTTGCTCCCCCTCTAGGTGAGAAAATAAAATCTTCATAAAATGTAACACTTCAATTTACAAATTTTTTTTGGTACTTCTATTGTACAATTGATACCTTTTCAACTTGTCCATAACCAATGAAGATGCATTTATTAGATTTTGGATCCAACTTTTTTCAAAGCTCTTTATGCACATATTCATATGTAGGGTAGCCAAAAATCTGAAGATGTTGAAGATTTGATTTTGAGCCTATCTATGTTTGATAAGGAGCTCTTTCATCCATGGTTGAAATGAATGAAACATTTTGTAACTAACATGTAGTTGCCACAACTTCACCTCACAATGACTTTGGCAAATTTGCAAGTTGGAACATGTTATATGTAAATTCAACCAGGGTTCAATTTTCACACTCAAAGACACCATTTTGTTCTAAGGTATATGGTGTAGTACATTGTTGCAAAATTCTATGAATTTCACAAAATCTCTTGAAATCATTTGCTGCATATTCCCCACCATTATCTAATCTTAATGTTTTTACTTTCCGTTCAATATGATTTTTTACTGAGATTTATATGTTTGAAAATTTTGAAAAACTTTTGATTTATGATGAAAAAAAATATATCATTGTCTATTGGAATGATCATCAATGAAATAAAGAAAATAATATGAACTAAAGATTGAATTTGCATTGGGCCACAAACATCATTATGCACTAGGTCAAAAAGTTTTGAAGTTCTTGTTGATCTCGTAGAAACTTGCACTTGTGGAAACTTGCACACACAAGAGGCAATGTGTTTTTTCATAGACATTTGCACAAAGTTTTTTGTAATTTTTTTCTTGTCAAAATGGTAGATTTGTGGAAGCGACAATTACTACAACAATTGTAAGACAACATGGATGATGATGAAGGTGAAGAGCTATATTTTGCTAGAGTTCTACACATGCTTGCATCTGATATTGCAAAAGCTCCTTAACAGCATGGCGAGTCTACACCTTGGCAATCAAAAATTTTGCCCAAAGATTGGCAACAAGGCCATGAGCAAATCTACCATGATTATTTTCTACCTTCACCAATGTTTGGAGAAGCTCTATTTAGATGTAGGTATAGGATGACTTGAAACCTATTCTTGTGCATTATGGCCTCTATCTATGAGTATGATGCTTTCTTTGTGCAATGCCCAAATTGTACAAGGAAACAAGCTTTGGTTTTCCATGATCTAGACTTTTTTCAATGTAGCAGTTGCCATGTTGGTAGTTCTTTTTGTTTGTGTTTTGAGAACACATTCTTTCATTGCATGATTTTTAAGTTCGTCCTTGGCTGCATGTGACCCTTGTGGCCTTTTCAAAACCTTATGTTCATCATAATCATTTGCGTGTTCTATGCCTATTTCAATCTCTAGAGATTTGTCTATGCTGTCAAATGTCCCAACATCCATTAACATTCTCCTCTTCATTGGTGTCATTTTCTTACTATTTTCTTTAGTTTTTGACCATCTAGGCACATCTTTGAGGATTAGCCAACAATGTATGAAAACAAAGGCATTTTATTTTGGATGCTTTGACTTGAAAAATTCAAGAGATTTATGTAATGTGTCCTCACTAAAAGTGCCACTTTCATTTAGGGCAACTATAGTATGATAGTTCTCACAAAATTTGGCCACATCATGTTTGATGAGACCCCATTTGGTCTCCAAGCTTTTAGTTGGACATTCTTTGCAAGAAGTAGGGTGATTATTGTTGTAATGTGATGCAATCCGCTCCTAGAATGCTTGATTCTTTTAGCCATTCCTTGTGATTAGATCTTGTGACACATGAAGAACAAATTTACACACTTGCTTCTCCTCTTTTACCACAATTTTTTTTCCCTTTCTTCCCTTCCCAACTGGTGTTCCGGTACTGGATTCTTCTATCACCATCACCACACTTGATCAAACTCACATGAAACACAAAGAAACACAATCAAATGTTGTTGGTTGGATATGCTGAGACTTTTTGGAAGGCACGTATGTTACACCAATTTGTGGAGCCCGATGCGATAATTCCTACTGCCTATATCTTATTTGTAGTTACAAGTGATTGTTAAGGTGTGGTTTGGATGCCATTCCTTCTCGGTGGCGCTATGTTATTGTTGCAAAGCCATTTACGACCCACTATTGAAGATGTTCTAAGGTTTGAAAGTGTAAATCTAAACACTTAATTAATGTTTGTGTCTTTCATCAAGTTTTTCAAATTGTTTTTGTGTTCTTGCTCATGGGTCTTTTGTGACTATTTGAGATAGATTGTAAAGGTGTTGATAATTTCCAAGTTGTTGTGCTGTTGTATTTGTGGTTGTTTTTATTTCCATATTTGTCACAAGGTCATGAAATCAAAACTCCTAACTCCACTAGATGGAAACATTAGGGTAATCAAATTCTTTTGGAAGTGACATAGCAGAAACTTGAGAAGGCAAGTGAAAGTTTTGATCATGCAAATTGGACTTCAAATGATTTTGCTACTAAATTGAACTTGATTGTTATAGGTTTAGATACTCACAAAGACTTGCTTCAAAAGTTGTTTTGAAAGAAAAGGTGATATTTGTCTTTGGTGCATAGCATGTGAATGGGTGGAAGGCCAAAATGAATGAGCAACTCTCTAAGCGTGAATGTGCATCCCTACTAAAGCTCTATGAAGATTATGCACACCCACTACTCATCAATGATGGCTATTGTAGAAATTTCTTGAAAAGAGTCACTTGGAAATTTTTTGAAGGTTGGCTTGTTGAGCAGAAAGGCAAGGTTGTCAACTGGGCATGCTATGCCTTTGACATCACAAAGAAACAAATGAAAAGGGCCAAGAGGCTTGTGCCAATACCACCATGAACTTCAAAAAGGAACAACATTGAGACTTCTTCCAAACATAGTAGTCAACCTTTTTAAGATCCTTCAAACAACACTAATGAGAGATTGCTTGTGGTGGATGAACCTAAGCATTTGACGGTTTACTTTCCAAAACAACTTGGAGTTGCAAAAGGTTTGCTAGAGGACACTAAGACAAAGGGAAACACTTTTCTCCCATCCAAGTTAGAAATGTACAAGGAAAAGCTTGAACTTCTAGGTAGAATCACTAAAATCCAACTTGCTTGACCAGAGAAGGGAGTATGATATGGAGTTGAAGAAATTGGCTACTTTGAAAGTGATAGTGCATGGTTTGCAGCAAGTGGTGGTTGTTTGTTGGGGTTTAGATCTGTTCACTAACACTCTATCTCAAGCAACAGAGAAGCTAAGAAAGGTGGAGTCCAAAAATATTTGATGGATTCCTGTTTGATTAGGGTGAAAAGGATTGTGAGACAACATCTCAAAAATTGGTAAGCGTTTCCTCAAAGCTTGAAATTTTGGACCTTCAAGCGACTCATGGCATTGAAATTCTGGTCCATCAAGCAACTTGTAGCAAGTCATGGATTCAAGGTCTTCTGAATCAAGTCTATTTGATGTCTAATGGGTCAGGAGTCAGCAAATTGACTTTCTCCATGGGTATATTGCATTTACTTACTTCTCCAGCCTGCTACTTCTATCCCACCAGTGCACAGGACCTGAAAAGAGGCCTGAAAAGAATTTCTGCCAAAGTTTGGACCTAAGAAGGATATCAACCAAGAGAGATAAACAATAGAAACACCAACAAAGAACAACAATGGCTCCATTGACATGTGAACTTTGACAAGATTGAAGTTCAGTTACCTTCTCTGATCTGTGGTCCCACGATTGTCAAAAATCCTTAGAGCAAGCTCTTCCTGGTCGACTTTCCGCTTTTCCACGTGGTGGAGGAGCCGCTGCTTTTGTGGTCTAAAAGAGAGTTAGATCTTGTAGCACACAACAGTTGCACTTACTGCATTGATGATGATGAAGAACTTACTGCTTCGTAAAAACAATCTTGGCAGCTACTCTCTCTCTCGCTCCTCACAATCCAAGAGCATCGCAAGTAGATCCTATACAGTCCCCTCTGGAGCGTCCGAAGTGAAACCAAATGCAAATCTCTCTCCCACCCCCACTACCAACCTGTGCAGTCTTCAATTTGCTTGCAATACGATATAAAGGACAGAACAACACAATGATTGTACGTCCACAACACCACGCAAATGCAACCTAAGGACTACAACACAGGCTCACACACGATGACAAAGTGATAAAATAAGGGCTGACGCAAGAGAGACGAGGACGACGACGGTAGGCTTGAGAAGTCCGCACAAAAACAGAAATGAAGGGGAAAAAAAACACAGTACGACGCCGATGATAAGGAACCCCTCCGCGCCATTCTGTTTTCTCCTTCTCTCTTCTCTTTTGTCGTGAAGTATTTCCAAGATTCCTGTGCTTCCCGTTTCGTTGTCGAAGAATAGGTCTCGGATTGGCCGTCGTAGCCATGATCATCTCCATAGGATCGGTTAGGAGATCGGGCGGAGTTTTTGTGGCGATTCTTGTGTTGTGACTTGTTTCGGGCTTTAGGGAGGAGGAATTGCAAAGGATGCTTTTTTCTTGTTTTTCTATGCGCCTTTCCAGCAGCAGAAGCAGTAGCGTGGTTGTTTTCTCAAGCTCCTTACTGTATGTATTGACCTGCTGTCGTTGCACCTTTTCTCTCCTCCCTATTCCATGAGTTCAATAGAGAGCAATTTCCAGATATGTGACAAAGAAAAGAATCCCCCCCCCCCCCCCCCGGTGTGCATCATTTCTCGTTTGCTGCTACTATGTTTCTGGTGATTTCGGTGCTATGAATTGGAACCGTGCTTCCGCTTGGTTTGTTTGGGAAAGGATATGTTTTTATTT
Organism: Sphagnum tenellum; assembly: GCA_963921925.1. Taxonomy (NCBI): domain Eukaryota; kingdom Viridiplantae; phylum Streptophyta; class Sphagnopsida; order Sphagnales; family Sphagnaceae; genus Sphagnum; species Sphagnum tenellum. The sequence continues at coordinate 2,633,213 of OY998159.1, forward strand.
CATGGTTTTCTTCTTCTCTGGAGTATTGTATCTGGAGTCATTGACGAGAGCAGTGACTCACTGACTGCAATTTGTCAACAAAAGGGCAGTATTGAAGTCACGATCCTGCGATTGGTTAGACAGAGTTCAGCATTGTTATGGTTTGCCTGTTGAAATCAGAGCTCTGAAGTTTGCTGTGGCAGAAATTCTGGGATATAGAGCCATGGGAAAATGATGCCAATAGGACTTACAAGTCTTGGCATTTTTCTTTTGCTTAGGGAAAAACTTTGCTGTTTGGTGACTGTCCTTTGATCAACACAGCCTGACATAGAGCAGTATCAGCACATTTTCTCATCTGAGGACTAGTTTTGCAAGTGAGCTACTTGCTATTGTGCGATGCTCCAGACTCAGGAATTCAATCTTCTTATTTTACACTCTATGCAGAAGCAGGCGAGTCGGCACTGTGGGGAGGGGAAGAGACTTGAGATTTCAGCGAAGCGTTCGAACAAGAAGCAAGATGGCAGCCATGGTGACAGCAGACATAGAGTTACCTTCAGGAGGCCGTGTGCTGAGCATCCAATCCCACACTGTGCATGTAAGAACAGTATGCAGTACCATGATTGGGTTGCTGGATGGAATCTCAGAAGTTGTCTAATGATTTGTAAACTTGTCAATTAATGTTTTGGGTCATTGTCCCTAGCATCACACGGCTTTCAAGCATTACTGTTGTATTGTGTGGTTGTTACCTCCAGTCATTTGTGTGCAGGAATTTCCCTGCATCCCTAGAATTTTGCTATGCTCTCATGCACCCTCCTTATGTATACAATTGAGACTTTGGGATGTATGTGAATAGCAGTAATACAAGTCTAACTGATCATATAATGTGGTGGGCATTGTCAAAGGGCTATGTTGGAAACAAGGCAGCAGTATTTCCACTGCAGTTATTGGGGTTTGATGTGGATCCTATCAACTCTGTTCAATTTTCCAACCACACAGGCATGGTTACTTTTGGCTTTTTACTCTTCATACTAATGCCATATCATTCCATGAGCAGAGTCTAGAAAACTGTACCGAATGAAAACAAACTGTTGTGTTCTCTTCTCTAAGATGGCATAGTTTGTAGTTGAATGTTTCAAACTTTTGTCTTTGTGCTACTCATGATCCTGATTTAGCTTAGCAGCCTGCACTCAAGTCACCACCTTATGGGGTTGGCACTGATCAAGTAACAGAGGGTGAGGGAGTGCAGGTTATGCAACAGTGAAGGGCCAAGTGCTTGATGGTGAGCAGTTATGGACACTCATTGAAGGCCTTGAAGCCAATGACCTCCACCATTACACCCACCTTGTAACAGGTGCTGATTGTGCTCTCTTAATTGGACTTGTTATTTGCTTGTTATGTTCATATGTATCATTTCAATCATTTTTTGACTGGGCTAGCTATCCTTTGGTTTCTAATGATTTTTTTCCGTTTAGCTTTCCCTTCCCCTTTCTTTGTGCCCTTTGATGAGGTATCTTACTTCAATTTTTCTTTGCTGTCATTCAGTCTCAGCATGAACCTATCCATTTTTGTTAGTTTTCTTAACCAGGGTTTGGTTGTATTGATTTAAGATTCTTTTGACCTTGGGTTGGCTACCTTCTTTACCTGATACCCTTAGACAATGACTGTGGAGGTCCATCTCTGTGCATATGAAGTATGGTCTGCACCTAATCATTGTTTTGCTTGACCTAATGTTACTGATTCTGGTTTAATGTTCAAAGCTTTTACCTTCTTCCTCTATACAAGGGTTTAATACTGGTTGTTTGTATTTCCTAATACAGGCTATATTGGCTCTGTTTCTTTTCTTGAAATGGTATTGCGTGTGGTCGAAAAACTGCGATATGCCAACCCCGATCTTATTTATGGTTTGTCCAAATCCTCTTCTCTTCATGGAGATTAGAGATGACAGATAATACCTGGGAACAGAATCGATACTGAATTGGTTTCTTCATTGTTCAGTGACTTGGCAGATGATGTACTTGGTACATGCAAAAGCTCAAGCTAACAAAATTTTGTTCTATTTTAGGAAAATTATAAGAATGTATCAGAAATGGGAGACTATTTTCCTTGAAATAAATGCAAACATTATTTAAGGTAGTTGATGTTGGTCTGCAGTTTGTGATCCTGTGATGGGTGACGATGGTGAGTTTTATGTCACACCAGACCTGGTTCCTGTCTATTGTGACAAGGTATGTCCTGTGGTCTTGTATCTTTACCACTTTCAAAGCAGAGAAATTGAAACTACTCTCAGAAGTGTCTCATCTCAGATATAAGAGACAGATGTTTCAGGTAGTAGTTTTCCCTGTGAATGGACATATTGCTTTTGGCTGCGCTGCCATATCAATCTATTGCCTCCATTTCATATCATGAACTCCTCAAAAGAAATTGTGACAATGGGAGAGACTGGTCACCTGAGGGATTCCTGTAGTAGCTTCTAATAGCCACCAGGATGCCATCTGTTCCCAACAAATTTTTATGTTTACAACCTTATTTTTTATGTTCTCCCTCACCAATGCAGCTATGGTTCCCTCTTGGTGTATATCTTGTTATTGCTTGGTATATATTTGTAGTGTTTTGCTGTGCACTCACAGTCTTCTTTGACTGCTGGGACAATGTAGGTTGTTGCAGCAGCATCTATGCTCACCCCAAATAAGTTTGAGGCGGAACATCTTACCCATCGCTGGTGTGATGACTGTCCTTCTTTAAAGCAACAGAATTAATTTATTTTTCTTTATACTTTGAAGAACATTCCACATATGCTAGCTTATGTCTATATGTAATCACCTGGACAAAACAATCCTTCGTGTCCTGCCTCTATTGTACCTCACACTTCTTGTTATATTACTCTGATCATTTTAGGCATGGTCATAGATCTTCTGGTCTTTTCTAATAAGCATTTCAATACAGAAGAAAGTAAGGGGCAAGTTGGCAGTATTGAAACAGAGGCAGATGCATTGGAGGCTTGCTGTGACTTGCATGATACAGGCCCTTCAAAGGTTAGTCTCTCTTAATTTTCTTGTCTCCTATACAAGATTATTGTATTTCAGCATATCTGCATCTCAGCAAATGAAATCATTGGTCCTTGTTGCTTGTCCTTTTCTCATTTAGTCTCTGTGTTAGTCCTTTCAGTTCATGGTGGCCTGTTAGTAGTTTGCCAACAGATAGTGGAGGGATCAACTGGAATACCTGTATCTGTACTTAGTACTTAGGTTTTTGGCTTATGGAACCAATGGTGTTTTTATACTGCTGGTGTCTCTGCGCTCAGGTGGTAATTACCAGTCTAGACATTGATGACAAAATAATGATCATAGGGAGCCATGTGCAAAGCAAGGCAAGCCCTCATATTCTTTTTCCATTTCACCAATTGACACTTTTGTTTTGGTCAGATACAATTGAAGAGTTATCCTATATAGTCTTGCCAGAGTGGGCAGACCTGCAAAATGCTCTATTGTAGTTGTTTTTATCAGCAGAACTGTAGAGAACTGTCAGATTGATATGGCATCTTTGCTTGGACTCAACTGGCTTTGTGCATTCTCCTTGTAAGCTCCTAGTGTTGAGTTCATTCTCTAATCTTTTATATGTAAAGCAGGGGATGGCACCCAGGCAGTTCAAAATAACAGTGCCCAAGCTAGATTCTTGCTTCACTGTATCTTACCTACCTCTTGACTCATTTCCTACTACACATCTTTGCTTTGTTTTGTGGTTGTCATCTGTTGTACTTTTCAATTCTCTCAATTGCTGTTGTTGTTGGATTGCCTTCTTGATCTCCTGCAATGTAGCTGAAAGCCATCAACATGCTATCAGTTTCCATCCTGTGGTTCGGTTTCTATGTGTGTTATCTTTCCTCTTGATTGCTGGCTGCCCTGTAGTCTTCTTTTGATAAGTCTAGAAGATACTGATGAAGGTTACCTTGAGATTGGTTCGCTGTGGCTTAATGGAATTGACATGGTCCTTCTATGTGAAGTGCTTTGGTTTATTTGTGTTTGAGGGGCAAGTTTGCTTTGCAACATCTCATAGATACTTCTCTCCTTGCTAACAGGGTACTGGAGATTTGATGACAGCACTTCTTCTAGGATGGAGCTATGTGAGCATTTTTTCATCTCAGAGTCAATTTTGACTGTGTTGGTGTACTTATAAAAGTGATTCTGCACTGGCTTGGGTTTTCATATGTTATGACTGATGTCATGCAGTTTCCATAGGACATGACTGGAGAGTGCTTTGCACATGTACAGTTTCAAGTTCTCAAGTTGTGTCTCTTGAGTACTAGCTGACATCTCAACCATGTCTTCCTGTTGCTTCAAAAAATGCAACAGAAACTCAGGACACAGATTTGTTGTATATTTTCCCAAAATTTTGAACAGATAATTTATATGTATACACCCAGTGTGGGGAGCTTATGAATTCAGTGTGGAGTGTTGGCAGTTAGTCACTGCCAGTCATGATGAAAGGTGATGGTCTGATATTTTCATGCATAAGGTCATGACCACACCTGTTCTGGTGGCATTCAGAATGAATTTTCTGGAATTGACAAAATGGGTACCTTCAAAGAGTTATTGTGGAGTTTTTTCTGCAATTGCAGAGATATATGAACTTTCAAGTTGACACATAGACTTCAGAATTTATTTTCTTTCTGACAGCATTTTTTGCAACTATTTGGATGTAATCTACAGAAGTATCCAGACAACCTAGAAAAAGCAGCAGAGCTTGCAGTGTCAAGTGTTCAGGTGTGGCAATTCATGGATAGTGTTGTGTATACAATTTACAAATTTTTGAAGAAATAACAACACTGTAAAATGTTTCAGTGATGTCATTACTTATGTGTTGATGTAATGAGATATTTGTTTTGTAAATCTTGGGGTCAGAGCTTGGCAAATATTCTCAATCTCAACCTGTCTTTGGCTTGCAGGCAGTGCTGATACAGACATTGAAAATTGAGGAGAAGGCAGGGTTGTCCCAAGATGGTGGAGTGAAAGCCCTTGAGCTTTGCCTAATTCAAAGTCATGATGAGATTCGGTATCCAAAAGTCACATTCTTTGCTGAGAGTTTGTAATTGTCATGGTTTAACTCATTATTTATGTTCAGCCTCCATTATAATGATTATAGATAGAGCCCTTAGTTTCTTATATGGTCTGTACGGAAGGATATCAATGATTGTCCTCAACTTGATTAGTAATGTGAAATAGTCATGGCTGCCTTTTGTGCCTCATCAGGTTTTGCTCCAGTAACTGGTTCATTGACAAGGTTAAGGCAGGTTGTCAAGGCTGAGAAACTGCAGCATTCCATTTGCTTGAAATGCTTTGAAGCAATGATGTAATTCAGTACAAAGAGTCTATTCTTTCTCATAGAGACACATATAACATGACAATCTTCACACATCTCTCTCTCTCTCTCTCTCTCTCTCTCTCCTTTCTGGTGAGATTGATTTCTGTTTCCACTCACAAGGCGACTTTCTGGAGATGGAACATTGGACTTAAAGCTGCCATGTACTGTAATCCTTCATTCTTGGAATGGCAGAATATAGTAATGAAGACAAATGAAACATGCTCTGAACTTCTGTCTCAACTTCTTTCTTAGGTGTTGATTGGCGGTGATATTTTGTCTGACCTTGGAATGCTGGGTTTCCTTCACTGAGAAGAAATTTTGTCTTTTTTAATTTGTACTTGCAACTACTTTTTGTCCAATGTGAAGCACAAAGACAATATATTTGCAGATTTTCCATCAATGCCTTTGAAGCACTTGGAGCATGTTTCTTTGTGCTGAGGGGTTTGGATTCAATTGGGGAAGGACTCCTGGTTTTTAAAACAATATATCATCTTTCAGTGAACTCTGGCTATGAACTTATGGCTATAAACAATTGGTTATGAACTTCTCATGGCTTCTGTTTCCATCAGCCCATGGAATGATCCAAGTTGTTATTCAATACCAATTCGGGTCAATACCAATTTCTGGTTATCTATTTATTTCAAGTTAAGATATCAACACCTGCTCTACCAACTTAAGGGCCACGATTCTTTTCCTTTTCAAAAGCCATTTACAAAAAAAAAAAGAACAACACTGAAGCCAACTCTGGTGATGCTATTTTGCCACTTGAATGCTCCTTGGATGTACCAAACATGAACAAGTGGTTATCCACTGAAATGCCTTCAGATCCTTCCCCTCGATCCCAGTGCCATCATCCACAGGTGATTTTTAGAAATTGCAAATTTTGACACCATGTATAAGAACAGCAGAAACCTTGGAGGTCTGAAGTAGCAGTGGAGTCAAATTGTAAGTATTTATAATACACAATTGGATAGTGACCCTGATTGCCAAATAAGTTGGTGCAGAACTCTTTACCTTTCCAAAGACACATAAGGAGTTGAGTTAACCTATTACTTGCCCTGCACATTGAGCATTGGCGCTCTTGTAAATCCCACAAAGAAAACCCAATCTGTCCAGATGCAAATCCACTAACCATTTTAGCAAATGTGCTTCACACACACAAACTTACATATCACCTGTCTGTCAAGTGCATGGAATCCACTGCCAATGGGGAATCAAGCTACTCCTATTTGATCCCATTAGATTTTTGTGACACATAGAGAGGAGTTAGAAAATTAATACCAAAGCAGTTTTTTGAATGCTTTTCAATCAGCTGTTCCCTTATTGAATTGATCAATAGATCATGTTGTTTGAGGCGGTGTCAAACATGTAAAGAATTGTTGTTATGACTATATGCAATGGCAAAGCCCTGTCCATTATCTAGGGTAAGGTGCCAGGTGAGACCGTTAAGGTGAGCAAGGTGACACACCCAACTCAATGGGCAAGGGCAATGCCATTCGATAACAATAAGGTCTGGGGTGGCAGATTCAACGATTTAAAAAAACACACATGTTGAACAGACATATTTGGGTCACTTTTAGGAGTGTATGATCATCACCCAAAAGATTATGTCATATATTGGAATGGTATTGACAGGTTGAGATCATAACACCATTTGGTTGTCTGATCTATGCTCTGAAGTCGTCATGCCTGCATTTGACTAATCTTTTCCACCATTTTAGAGAAGTCAAAGTGTCGCCGTTACTCTCGCCCATACTAAGGAACGACGTAAGTAAGTTAGATTTCGTTTGGTCCCACATTTTGACGAATGTTCACCAGGTGTACTCTGAACTATGAGTTCATTTTGTGGGAACTTTCCTGTTTTAATTCTTGTTGGTGTGAAGCGTGAAGTTGCCGTAACAGGGGGAAAAGCCATTACCCGATGAGCCGGTTTGTTTTCAATCGACGAAGTCTATCCAGTTGGATGCAAGTTGTTGTCGCGAGTTTGATATCTCGTTGTGTGGGTTCATGTGGATAAGGCGACGCTGCTCATCGCTACTTCACGATTCGCATTCCGCCAAATATCGACGTCGGCTGTTGCGGCACCCGAGCTCGCTCTTGCATCAACCTTCCTTCGGAGTGCGCAGGCCGTCGTTTGCCAGCCACCGTCAACTGGTATAAGCGTCTCATTATTCAGGTGCGTGAGCATTGTCATGGTTGGGCATTGCATTGCTTTTTCTTTTTTGTGTTTAGGAGATTTTGTTTTTGGGGGGGCCGTGGTTTTGGGAGCTTTTGCATGCTCTGAAACGAAGTATCTTTGTCAGACTTTGAAATCTTTGCGCGCCAGCTGGTAGTTCTTTTTTTCTAAGAGCGGAAACTGAAGATTTGAATTAGGCATGGCTTCTTGCGCTTTTCTCGTGTGTAGTTGGCCTAAGATCAAGAGAAATGCTGTTATGGAATGGTGAGAGCAAAGGAACAGTTTGAGGATCGCGGTGCAATTCTGCCTTCATCTATCTCATGTGCCTTGATCTTCCAGAAATGCGCGAATTTTACGTGTGACGTATGAATGAATTGCAGTGTTTAGGTGCGGGCGACAGTAGTAATGGCAACTGCGCAACAAGTGCGAGAATGGACTGGACTGCAACAGTTTCCTGTTGCAACACAGACAGCCCTAATCAACGCTCTTGGCAAGCTGCGCCAGCAGGTTGAGCAACCTCCCGCGGTTTTGGGCGTAGGTCTGACTTATGTTGTTGTCTCTTAGTTGATTTTCCATGTTAATTTGTGATCAGTACAAAACCACCAGGTTGCGATTGCATGAATGAGGTTGGTTCCTCAATGTGGAAACACTTGCTCAGCAGAGACTGTCAACATTGGATCGATTGGAGGGCTTCGAGCCTTTTTGTTTTCCATGTAAACCATTGTATATTGTTGAAAGTGGCAGCTTGCTCAAGATGATGATGTCATAACCATTTTGGAAAGGTTGAAGGTTGTGAAAGGTTTTGTGGCTATGCATTTCCGGCATCAGTAGGATCGAGGGAGGGTGAGTGTGAAGGGTATTTGATTCAATATGACATAGTTAGTGTGTCCGGGGATGGTGTTTGCAGAGTGTGGACACTGTTACGGTGCTTGTGTTGGGGAAAGGTGGTGTTGGGAAAAGCTCTACTGTCAACTCTCTAATTGGTGAGAGGGTGGCAGTTATCAGTGCATTTCAGGTACATTTTGCATCTGCAGTAGACATTTGGAGATCCCAAGCAATTGCTTCAAGGAAGAATTTGCTTGTTAGATTTTTTGGCTGTTGTCCTGTATCTATATTGTTGCTACTCACTCAGGAGGAAGCAACAGCATTTGAGGATGTGCAGAGCAGGGTATAATGGAAAGAAAGTTTAAAATCCCTGTATTTGACAAGAGTTGCATACCTGTTTGGGTATGGGTGAGACTTGTGAAGGTGGTATGATAGTGCACAGACTTGCAATGGTTCACAGGATAAGCATGCTATGCTCATGAAAAGTTTCTTCCTCTTGGCATCTGTGTACTAGTCAAAGACAGACATGCTCCCTAAGCTCAGGGTTTGACTACAGTATCCTAGGGTTGGGAGGGCATTGGGGTCTGTACCAAGTCCTCACTGTTTTTAGTAATTTTGGGTCACCTCCTGCTGGTGACCTGACCCAGATATCCCACACATCTAGTCTGCACTTTTTCAACAAACTCAAATCTCACTTTTGACATCCACTTCATCAGCTAAGAACAAGCTAACATATTCTCTTTCAAACACTGGAAGTGGACTCTTGGGTATTGCATGTTCAGAGCTTCTCTCTCCCACAGCAGATGTAATCTCCAGTGGACAACATCATGATGTTGAGTCATTTTCAATCTAGTCTGGGTTCCTTTAAGTTGGAAAGCGCATTTCAAAGGTTTTCACACCCCTCTGCAACCATTGAAGGGAACAAGTGCAGTGATATTTGTTTCTAGGTTCACTTATCCAATTATTTTTAGCACAGTCAATCTAGATCTGACCTTATAAGGTATTTATGGTCTGCTTTATTGTGCCTCTTCTCCAGGTTTGTGTGACCTGTGTGTGCATCTTCTCTGCTACAAAAAGACCCTTTGCAGCAATGGAGAATTGTTACTGATAAAGAGTACATGTACTGACATCTGAGTGCAGTCAGAGACGACAAGGCCCATCCAATGTGCTCGCTCAAGAGCTGGCTTTACTCTGAACATTATTGACACCCCAGGCTTGGTGGAAGGAGGATGTGTCAATGACCAGGCACTTGACATCATCCGAAGGTGCTTTTGATTGCAGTGTAGATTGGTTGAAGAGCTGCTTTTTCTGGCATGGTTACTCCTTTTCTGTGGTTATAGGTGTTCATCAATTCATTGAAGAACGTAAAAATTGAACCAATAGTCCATCCTTACTTGTGGAGGTAAAACAGTGTTTTGAGGAATTATGTGAACTGCTTTTGCAGGTTCCTTTTGAACAAGACCATTGATGTGATGTTGTATGTTGACCGGCTAGATGGTTATCGTGTGGACAACCTGGACAAACAAGTCATCAGGGCTATCACCCAAAGCTTTGGATCTCAAATTTGGCGCATTGGGGTGGTTGTTCTTACCCATGCACAGTTCTCCCCAGCTGATGGAGTTGAGTACCTTGACTTTGTGTCAAAAAGATCAGCAGCTTTGCAGGCAGTGATCCAAGAAGCAGCAGGTCTAAAGAGGAGTGAGAAAGAGGTGAGTCTTTACTAGGAATACAACATATAGAGTTCTTCTCAGTTGCAGTTTAGCAGATGATAGGCATTCTAGGAGCATGAAGACTATGGCCTAGAGGGCAGAGCTCATGTCCACCTTATCAGTGCTCACAGGTTCACCATTTGTTCTAAACAGCTATACAGGTAGCTGGGGGTATCAGTTGTTGAGACTGCTCAAGCCTAGTGGCTTTCAGGTCTGTTTGCAGTTGAAATCTTACAAACCAGATCTGGGTAAGCATGTCACTCTTTCTATAGGAGTTAGAAATTCCCAGTGATCTATAGAATTCACCTTAGTTTAGAGTCTGAGATTTATTAGAGCAGCCCTCAATTGATAAGTAGAGGTTGTCACAACTACATGCTTGGGTGTATTGTGTAGGTACCAGTAGTGTTGGTTGAGAACAGTGGTCGTTGCAATGTCAACTCTGGAGGGGAAAAGGTTTGCCCTCATTTATTCCATGTTCTCTCTCTTTAAAAGCACAACTAAGATGCTCAGCTTGATTTACTTCCTGATTACAATGTAGGTGGGTGTAGCACCCATAACTTGCAAGCCTGAAAGTTTACTTAAGTCTTTTGTTTGTTGGATGCTCTAGGTTCTGATCTTGTTCAAAGTATATAGTGGTAGCTGTTCTGGCAAACAACAGTTGTCTGAGAAAAGTCCCAGTTCCACATTAATGAACCATGAAATCAAGGTTGAAGGAGAAACTCATGTTGTTGAAATTTGATTTTGTGTCTGGTTTTGCACACAATGGACATGGATCCATTTTGGGAAACTGACACCAGTAGAGCATGGAGGTGCAGATCCTTCCAAATGACACAGTCTGGCTCCTCAACTTGGTAGAGCGGATAGTTGAGGTGGCTACTGGTGAGAGCAAATCAATTCTGGTTGACAGCAAGCTGATCAATGGCCCTAATGCTAACCAGACGGGGAAACTTTGGATCCCTCTTGCATTGCTAGCTCAAGTATATTTTTCACCTTTCAATTGAACTGACTACTTCATTGGTCTGACCTGACATGCACATGAAAACTACAATGTTGTGCATTTATTGATCATTCTAGAGTAGGGGTTTGGTGATTCCTTCCTTGAATCTTGTAAGGGCTGCTTGGCTTCTGTGATTTTGAGTGCTGTTTTCATGCTATGGGTAGAGGATTCTTTGCTTGGTGTCCCCAGTTTCAGATGCTGCTATTGAAAAGTCACCTTGGTTCTTTATGGTTGGGTGGCAGTTTTTCTTAATTGTTTGGCCTATTCACAAGTCCATTAAGAGGGACTTGGAGGAGGAGAAACAGCAGCGCCCACATTGGGAGGTGAGGGCTGAAGAGTTCGGCCACAGTGCAGGAGTCTTTGAAGATGATCATGCTGATGAACAGGCAATCACTGAAGCTCTTCAACAAGATGACATTCGGTTGGACCAGCTAAATGACTTTGATGATGAGGACGATGACTTATTTGACTAGTATCATCTTTTCTGCGCATCACATAGGAGTGGGATTGCAGCTTACTGAAAACATTGCCTGATGTGCAAAACAATAGAAGTTCAAGAAGTCTGTGAAGTCTTGTTTTGACTTGCAGACAAAGAATGAACCATAAGTAGGATAAGGAAAATTTTGTTTTGCCAAAGTTTCATGGCCTAGGAGAGCCATTCGCAATTATGACATTCAGGGAGGTAGAGCAGTAGGATTGGCAAGAGCATCCACCTCTGTTGAAATGGCTTGAAGTATAATTCAACAGAACAATGTGATGGAATGTCATTAGCTTTATTTTTCCCATTGGCTATAGGGGATGTCCACATGTTTTTCAAGGCCTAAAAGTCCCCTTTTGACAATCTTTTTCACATCCCTTGTTGACATTGTTAAATTTTACCATCTCACACTGCAATGTTTGACTTTTGATGATAACTCTTCAAAGCTGCATTATGGTCTCCTTTAGCTATTACTACATTTAGTGATTACTTGCTGCAACTTTTTAAATTCAGGGCCACTCTTTAATTTTAGGTCAAGGTTTGTGAATTTGGAACCTGATCATTTGTTTGGGGGTGAGGCTGTAAATCATGCTTGTAATTCCCTTGGAAGTTGTCATGGGTTGGGCATGATTTTGTGGCGAAAGCAGACCACACAACTCAAGGAGAGCAAGCACAACCATGTTGTCCCATGGGTTTGTGAGAGTATGTAGTAATTGTCAGTCTTCATGTGTGAAACACATTATCACAGATATTGAGATCCATTGCAAGTTGTGAATTCCTAATTTTTTTCCCTGGAGCATTGAAAGCAGAGGCAAATGAACTCTGCGATTCAGTACCACAGTAGGCTGCAAACTTGAACAAATCACATGGAATGTGATATCAGCAGGGTGCAAACTGTGGCCCACAGAAGCAGTCTTTCTTATTGTACTGGGTCTTGTGAAGACCACTCTATGCCCTGGTGATTTACAGGTCCAAACCCAATTTTATCCTATTTGAAGGCTGTACTTCATCTGAAGTACAGTGTACAGGCCATGTTACTCTTGCGAGTGGATCTGCTCTTACATTTGGTGGGTATCGTCCACTATAAGCAGCAGCAGCTAAGGGTAGTTGTTGCCTGCTCTCCAAAAATGTAAATACCAAAGCAATGCAAAAAAATTGATCACAGCTTCAATTCTGGATTCTCAAATTCTGCAGCAACATATATAACCTTGAATCATGACTAGAGACATCCAGGTCTGCATTTCAGTTCCTGCAAAATCAAGACGTCAGAAAGGATAAAACTGATTCTATTGGAATGAATGACGTATTAGTGAAATAATTACCTTACTGGAAAGAATTACATATATATACCAAAAAGGTGTGCGCATAAATAAAATATTAGAATTCTGTCAGCAGTGGGGTTCGAACCCACGCCCCCTTACGAAGACCAGAACTTGAGTCTGGCGCCTTGGACCACTCGGCCATGCTGACTACTAGCCGTATCCCTTGCATAGTTTTTATAGATTTCTTATTTTTCCGGGACCCAACGTCTCCAAATAGAAATCGTTGAACACCCAGCAATTTTTGGTGGGGTGATTTTAAGCTTTTCCAGGGCAGAAACAATCTCTTGACTATTCAACAGAAAACTACTACTCGACTTTTCATTCCAAGTCATCTGCCTGATATTGAATGATTAAAATTTGATCATATTTTTATAATTTTATATAAATTATAATTTTTTTTAAAAAAAATTATGCCAAAAACATTTGTTTTTGAAAATTTTACATAGGGCATTATATATATGGATTTTGTGAGTTTTTTTTAATTAAAAAAATTAAAAAATGACATCAATTACCTTAAATATAAGTTTTCACACAAATTTGAGAAAGTTTGTAAATGATTAAACATGTATTATTCAAAAAATTAAAAAATTAATAATCATATTCATTTGAATTATTTGAAAGAATCTTCTACACTTATAAAAAATGTAATTTTTGTCAGTATTGAACCGCTGTACCATGCATTCACTCTCAAGGTAATGCCTAGTAGTTCATACAGAACTTGCTCATGATTGTGCTCTTGAACTAAGGCATTAGAAACCTGAGAAGAATTGTGCCCCCTGTGATGCAGATTGTAAGGGTCGCATGGTCAATTTCTTACTTAAACAATGTGACCATGGGAAAGTGCTTGGTGTGCTTTGAACCCTGCAACACAGTGGTAATGATATTGCATCACAATGTTTCCTGTGGAGTGATTTCTCAGGTACTGCGTCCACTGTTGTAGCTTGAGATTTACACTGGCTCTTCAAGCTAGCAGTTTTTCATGTGAAAATTAGAAAGGTTAGCATTTCTTTGTGCACTGCATTCTCAAGTTCTGCATGTTTGATGGCAGACAGGAACAAGGATGGGCTGCTCAATTACTGCAGCCCACCTTGGTAGAAGACTTATCTTCCTTTCTTGAAGAGAGGGGGTGATGACAAAGCTCTAGAGAGAGGTGCTTGAGAAGAGAGACAGATGATGGCATGCCTGGTGCCATCACAGAAAAAATGCTTGTAGTATAGTCATGAGACCTGCAAACCAGTGTTTGCAAACATGAGAATTGCAGCTATTTGACACACAATTGACCCAAGATTTACAGGCAGAAGATATTACAATGTTGAAGAATAATAACCCATGGTAAGAATCTAGCATGGGGAAGGCAGATGGGATGAGCCCAAATGATGAAGTATCTAAGCAAGCTCAATCTAGTGAGATTTATCCTGCAGGTGTGACTACCACAGATGTTGGCAAGCCTCTGAGTTCAATCAACAAAATTTCTGTTTGATGCCAGAAGAGAGCTCAGTTTGGAGGCTGTGGGAATGACCAGTTTCAAGCACTTAGATTCAAAAGAACTTGTATAGAGAAAGGAATAAGTTTGAGGTTTCTTTGGCTTACTGTGGATTTCTACCTTTGTCCTCATTCTTTCCATTGCTTTCTCCTGACATCAAATTCACCAGCTAGCTGTGCACACATGCATTTTATTGCATTTGACAGTAACAGTATCTGCCAGGTATCTTTGAGACAGACCCAAAACCCAAACCCTGTGTGTTAGCTGCAAAACTGGTTATTGAACCTCCAGTTGAAGAGTGACCAGGTGAGGGTGATCACAGGCCATGAATACCTTAGGTTTGAAAAATGGTATCTAAGGTTTCTACTTTATTTGCTAAACTGAACACCTGATTTTCAGGTGGACCTGTGAACACCTATGGTCGTGTGCATGGTCAGGGAACTAGTTGCATGTGCAAAGATACATCAAACATACCTACCTGAACGCAGGAGAGTGGGTATCTTCGTTCTACCATCATCTGTTCTTCTACCATAGAAGCTAGCCATGTGATGACCTTCTCCATCTTTTAGCATGCCTTTCCTTGCTAAGCAAGTGTTCAATTGCAGCAGTAGAAAGTTCTGGATGTTTGTGTGCATCATCAACTCCTCACTGTATTTTGTGAGTGTTAACAACCCATGATTGGTATCTAGAAGGCTTGCATAAATGGGTCGGTCTGTTGTTGTCACTACATGTGTTTTATTTGATTCCAATCTCCAATAGGTTAGTCTTGAATTCTCTGTTCTAAATTCTAAATACAATTGAGCACTACTTTTTTACTTCTCAGTAGAGGTCTGAACAATGCCCCACTTTGAAGAAATTTGAGTTGGACATGTAAAATTGACTGCTCATGAATCTCAAAGTTCACCACAAGATACAAAATGGAGTATAAAATTTGCGGACAAGTTTGGGGTGGGTGATCACAGAGAAATCTAACATGCAGGTGCAGGTGCAGAACAGAATTTTTCACAGAGCAAAGAATTGGTTACAATCTTGATGACAAGAAAACCTGGTGCTGCAGAATGAGGCACAAGCAAAACAGGTACACAAACTGCTATAATGAATAACTGGATACCAACCATGGCCATCTTGTAATGACTTGAACAAGAAGTAGGAGGGAGCTCAATGTGTATTCGTATGCTACCCATTACGATTTTCACCTGGGGGTGTCCAAGTCTTTAGGGGAGGGCTAAGGATCACAAAATGGGTTATTTCAAAGTGTTGTACCAAGGGACTTCCAAGTCCTTCGGGGTTGACGGAGCAATTCGGTTAACTCCTGCTGCTCCTCAGAGATTTTTAGTGTCTAAACTTTGGAAACAAGGTTCAGTCAAGCTTGCTCCCCAAACCAGAAAAAAGATGAAGAAGTCTAAGAAGAAGAAGATGATGATGACGACGATGGTGATGATGCTGATGGCAATGAAGAAGATCATGGTGCGCGTCGTCAATTCTTTCCCCCCTCCTGCTATATCTGGAAAGCAAGGGAAGTGGCAGGCATTGAAGATGCGGACAGCAAGGTCATGACAGCGCATAAGCGGTCAACAAGTAGAAAAGACGAGAGAAGAAGCACAACTACGAGAACAACAACTATGAGAAGAAGAAGAACAATAGCAACTTAGAGAACAAGAAGAGAAGAACAACAACTTCCAGAACAAGAATTAGCATGGACGGATCCGACAACCAAGGTTGTGGTGGCAGCCGTGGCGAGGAGGGTGTTCCAATCCGATTGGCGGCACAGACGACCAGAACCGCGATCCTCAAGCTTCAATGTCCTCGCCAACTGATGATCAGAAGCGCAATCCGCAAGCCGTGGTCTCCTCGCCGATTGACGGCACGGGCGATCAGAATCGCGATCCCCATGATACTGTGGTCTCGTCACCGATCGATGGCACGGACGATCAAAACCGCGAGTCTCTTACTATAGGAATCTCCTCTTCCTCGCCTATTGGCAGTACGGAAGGTCAGAAGCGCGAGGTCGACGCTGTGGCGGTAGACTCGCGGGACGTATCCATCAATGTGTAAGTAGCGCACGGCCTTTCCTTGCACGACGTTTCTGCACCCGCTCAGGCTTCCTTCGGTACGTTCTTATCTCTACCCTCGAAGCGAAACCGATTCTTTCGTTATATTTCCTCGCCTCCCTTTTCAAGGCGATGCTGGTTTTTGTTGCAAACAATCGCTTCTTTGGCGTCCAGAATCTATTTATGGTTTGCTTCAGTTGGAGGGCTAGTCGTAGCTACAATGGATCAGAGTTGCAGTATGAGCAAGTACATAGGATTGCCTTGCTTCCATGCAGGGAAATTTGTTGGAGGTTTAGAAATCTAGAAGTCTGTTCCAAACGTGCAAGTGGCCAGCCACTATTTCCAGCGCCACCAGTGGAAATCCATGAAGTAGGACTGATGATAGGGAGGAGGATTGCAGCGAGAGAGATTATCACAGGTTTTGGTGGATCTGCTGCAGGAGATGTGAAGAGCCTGCTGGTGCATGACACTGGGATGGAGCCCCAAGACCAGCACTTGCTATTTAAAGGGCAGGAGAAGCAAGACTATGAATTGCTGCATCATGCAGGTGTGCAAGACAAATCCAAGCTTCTCTTTGTTGAGGATGCTGCTGCTCGAGAGCGGAGGCTTCAGGAACAGCAAAAGCAGGAGCAATTTGCCCGTGCCTGTCAAGCTATCTCACACGTTCATGCAGATGTGGACAAGCTGGAAGAACAGGTCTGTGTGTTCATACACCTATGCAAGTTTTGCCCATGATCTGTTCCTTATCAAACACCCTCTTCCAGGCTGCTTTGCTTGATTGTTGGTGAGGTATACAAGCATATTTCTTTCTTTGTTCAGACATGTTCATTTATTTTTGCTCCCCCTTGATCATAATCCTCATGTCCTCCAACAGAAAGGACCTCATGTAGCCATCTCTTCCCAACCTTATGACTTCGGTTGGGTAATAGTATAACTTTGTCTAGCAGCTTGTGTATGTTCTCTTGGGCTTGTACATGTTGAAATGATCAGCTGAATTGGTATTTGACAGATGTCATATTGTCATGGAAGTGAGTGCTCTGCTGTGAGCTGTCCTACAATAAGGTCTAAAATTTTGTCATTTTGCCACTTTGTGAGTTCACTATTGTTCTGTTGCAGACTCCACCATCAATGTTTAATTACAGATCCCTTTCAGAGCACTTTTTCTGGTAAAGAAGTTGAAGAATTTTCTTTACTTCTGATTGTAGTTATCAGCTTGCGAAGCAACAGCACAAAGTGGAGCTGGATGCACAGAGAGAGATCTGGCTGGTTTAAGTGAGATGCCTGTGCAAGAATTGCTGAAGCTTGATGCTGTTGAGGCAGATGGAAAGGCCAAAAATTCCAGGAAGGCAGAGGTACTATAACATATGCCTATTTCAATTTCTTCTTTTTCTGTGCAATGATGTACATCAAATTTCTCTTTTCCATCATAGTAGTTTTATCTGGTTGTGTTGTTACTGCTTTCATACCTCTAGTTACATATTTATGCGATTTGTCCAAATGGCCTGATGCAAGGGCTTGTTATTTTCTTAACTGCTTATCACTCTCAGAGGCTTATGGGATGGACCCTGGAGAAAGCTACTTCAAGAATTGCACCAGTGATGAAATGAGCAAGTGGAAACTGTGTTCTCCATGGGCTTGTTATGCTAAATTCTAGCACCCAACATATTCCAAAAACTGTTGGCTGGTTAATTGAGTTGTGCTTTAGAATGTTATTGAGATGCTCTTTTTATTAGAAGCCTGATTCTTTTGCACACATTGACATTACAATTTCTTCTGGTGGCAGGTTCTCTAGTAGTCGATTGTTGTGACCAACATCTTTAGGTTGCTCACCAAATCTGTTCTCAGCAATTGAATAGCCTAGTGTTTCATGGCATTAATTGTTGATTGTCTGAGTTTGAAGGAGCTCATGGCAATTGTAAGCAGTGGTTGCCCTAATTGGTGACACCATACACTGACAACCAGATTTGTCATTGGTAATTCCAGTTTCTGATCACTGCTTGACAGGTGATGAGGGTTCTACAGCTGGATGACACAGTTGATAGGCTAAGAAGAGAGAATGTAAAACCCCTACTGACCAAGAATCAACCACCAACAACTGCAACTGAGCTGCCCCCAAGTGAGATTCAAACACCACCTGAGACAAAAACACTGGGGAACACTGAATGGGAGAATCAACCACCCACAACTGCAACGGAGCTGCTACCAACTGAGAGTCAAACACCACCTGAGAATGAAGTGGTGGCAACCACTCAATGGGAGACACTTGGAAGTGATCTTGGGATCAATATAGGCAGTGTCTCTGCCCCTCCATCCAGCTAGCCTGTCACTGCAAACTAGTGAGACGTTTTTATTGAAGGCTAGTATACTAGTCTTCAACTTCCAATTTTGTTCTTGTATTCTTTGTGCAGGGGGTTTTGAACAAATCACTGAGTCTTGAATAAGATGCAGAAGCCAATAGTTGTAGCAATTGCCCTTGTATATACTCAGTGTGTATGGTCCCTTTTGGAGGTTTATTGTGGGAGAGTTTGACACGGCTACAATTTACTTTTGCTATCACATTTTTTAGTCAGTCAGCTTATGACAGGTTGTCACTCAATGTATGTTGCCATGACTCCAATGTAAAGGGCCTTCCAAGTTCACTGTCAGAGCAGACTTGTCAGTATTCTTACTTGAGGCATATAATAACGATGCATAGGATTGATGGGAAATATTAGATTGCAGACAGTAGGAACAGTAGACTTGTGGGGAATTGTAAACAACTTGTGTACAGAGGATATTCACAAAAGCATTGGAAACAGTAACAATTTACAAGTTTGACAAATTCCAAGTTTTCATCTTTGGCATTTCCAGGTACAATCTGTAAGTGCAGGTTGCAGCTTCCTTAGCCCCAGAAATTGATTCAGGACATAATGTGATAGATTGTCATCTTTCAGCATGTTTCTTCAGAGTGTTTACATAGGCATTGACATACTGTTCCATGAACATTTAGGCAACGACATGAAAATGGCTTTGTTTCTGATAACCAAATTCGAAATAGGAACTCCAGCTATCCAGATGTAAAAAGAAACCTAGGTTGAAAACAGTATGCATCATTCTGTGACCAAATATGAGCATGCTGATACATTCCCAACATCTACAGTAACTGGAGAGCATACAATGCTAATGCTGATTCCTTCATCAGCATGTACTTCATGGTTCCATAATTCTTTTAACAAAAACACTCTCCAATCTTTGAACACCTAAACTGCCAATCATCAACCATACTTGAGAGACCTTTGTACACACTGCACCTGAACCAGAATAGATCACCTCAAGACCACATCCTCCAAAACCAATGAAAGGATTAGGTTTAGCTTCAATCTCTCATGATTGCCAGGGCCTTCCATTGCCTGATACAAACAGTCCCTTCTGACCACTCAGCTATGCCAAAATCCAATCCATAAATGTAATCAGTCCCAATTACTCATGAGAAACATTCTCTGCAAGTTTTTCAACATCATCACAACAGTTTTGCCGCTTCAGGGCTACACTGAACATGTATTCATCTCAAATCAATGGAACACCAAAATGAACTTGTCATATGGTCATTTCATCTCTCCACATTGTGTCACTACTTATGAGTCTTGCAGCCCTCCTCAAGTTCTTCACTCTGAAGTGTCAACAACTCTGTGGTGTGAAGGAAGAGGTAGAGCTTCATCAGATCTACTTTGACCACAATCTTCAAATGACGTCCAAAATGCCTCCTACATCCCCATACTTATCCAGCTCTTTTCCCTTGAACTGCTAATTTCAACAATCAGAGCTGGAGCCATGTTTGACAATTAATAGCCACTGCATTGCAGAGCGGCAAAAAAAACACCAGTACCATTGAGCTTCTGATTCCATGCTCTCCAAAATTCTGCAATACCAGATGTCTGTATACATAATGGAGAAAATTCAAAGCTTAATCAAGGGTTGGATATATCCTCTGTTTTCTGCTGGTCATTTTCCACTTTTCATACAGATTGCAATTAGAGATATGAACAATCCAACTTTGAAAGATGCCCATCTCTATCAAATCTGGCCTGTGGACTTGTAGGACTACTTTGACCAATTAGTAAAACCTCATCAGGTGTGCAACTCTACCCATTTTAATGCATGAAGGTAGTTTTGAAAACTTGACCTGTGTCTCTTTCCAGACAAACCTGTCTTTACATAGACTCTGTACATGCTTCAAGAATCCTCTGCACCATCAGTGAGCACATTCCACATGCTTCTTTTAGGTGTTCTCCAGCACCTCCAAATTATATGCTTTGAAACCCTTTGTACCAACAGGAAGAAGTCTATCCCCAGTAAGCACATTCCACATACTTCCTTTAGGTGTTCTCCAGCTCTTCAAATGACATGCCTTAAAACCCTCTGCACCAACAGGAAGAAAACCTTCAGTAAAAGCACAATCCACATACTTCTTTTAGGTGTTTACTAGCACTTCAGAGTTAGGCAATTCAGTCAAGAATTTCAAATAGTTCAATCAAGCCTCCAGGTTTCCAATTTCGGGTTACAGGTTCACCCAGTTGAATCTAAGGGTTCAAGAGAACGGTAAATTCTGCCATGTGGAGATTGTTGTTGCAAATCGTACTTGATGAAAAAAACCAAAAGATACAGTTGCGTTGATGTCGAGAGAGAGGAGAAAGAAGGAAGACCAAGAGTTGTGAGTTAGGAATACTTTCAGAGTTCCACCAATGTTCAGAGTGTTGTTGCTTTCAGCAGGGTTTCTTTCTTCATTCTGGAAGATTATTAAAAAAATGCACGAAATTTGAACGCTAGGAATGAACCTCTTAAGACTTAATTTGAAAGATCGGTTAAGCTTAAAGAGCAGAGAAAGGCATAGCAGATTTTAGGGTGGAGACCTCTTGCGACGCTCCATTATCCAATTCAGCTTCTTACGAAAAGCTTTGCGTTGAATGCGTTTGTCTCGTTCCTTGCGAGCTAGTACCTTGAGCTCAGATGGCTTTTGATAATACTGGCGGCTTCGCAAGCGGCGGATGCAACCATCATCTCTCAGCCTCCTCATCAGCTTGCGGATGGCCCTTTCTAGGTCGTCGTTAACCACCTCCACCATAATATGCCTCACTTGTTGTGGCCTCCACGGATTCCAAAACAAACTCTTGTTGGAAGATTCAAACCCTAATAATTCTTGCTGCTCAGATATACCACGTCTTCCCGACCGCGAGTGCATCGAACACGCAGATTTGTTGTTGTAAGCTGCATCTTCTTCTTCTCTATGCAGATGATGAACAAGCTGCTGCTGCTGCCAGACTCTCAGAAAAGCTGGAGCTGTAATTCCATGACAATGGCGAAAAGAGGAGGAATTCGAAACTGCAGTAGAAGAAAATTTTACGGAATGAAGAGAGTTGGAAGTTGGGATTGCAGCAACCGTAGGTCCACCAACGCAAACTCCCCGCATCTGCCGCTCCCAGACTTGAAAAAAAGCTCTGATTCGGGCTGCTGCTGCCATTGTCTTCTTGCTTCAAGGAGATTGCTCGTCACCGCATCCAGAATCCAAACCGCAAACATCATGTTCTCACTATTTTACTTACTGGAACCTTACCCGCCCAAACCTCAGATGACACAAGCTGCTACAAATTTTATGGTCTTTAGAGGGGCTCTTGCTTAATAGTAAAGCCCTGTGTTCACAAAAAGTATAAGGCATGTATAAGCAAATGTGAACACACGAAACGAAAATCAAGACAACCACAATAGTAGTACTGAAGTGGAAGTTGTAGTGCGTAAAGGGTATCCTCTACCACAAATCAGCTTGCTAGCAATGGAGGTGCAGTAGCTAGAATGTGTGGAAGAGATGAAGAACTATGACTAAGCATGGCAGCCTGATGGAGAATTGAGATGGTTTGTGCACACTTGAAAGCTATCAACACTCAGTTGTCTATAATAATATATAAGTATCGAAGGTACCAAGGAGGTCAGCTAAGACCAAGTTGTATTTGCATGTACACAAGAAAATAAAAAGGAATTAAAATGAAGATGAAGACAATAGTAAGTCTCGATGGCAAAGAGAATGAAATCATTTCCTAGCACTTTTTTGGTGTAGGATCATGTTTTGTTTTGAGTGACAACTATTATAACATGTGCTATAATCATTCAAGCTCATTGCACCAAATTTATAGGAGTCAAATTGATAATGATAACATCTGCAAAAGTTTGAAACTTTTATTTAATGATGACAATATTCAATTGTTTTTGTATATGACAATATAAAAGGTGGGAAACCTTTCTTTGTATGTGAGTTTCACTCTTTAACATGATAGTTGCAACTATATTTTGAAGCATATCACAGATTGCAATGAGTTCATTCTCACACTGACAACATAGCAAGTGGACCCCCAAAATCATTAATGGTGATGGTATGATCACACTAACATTGTGAAAGATGTGAAATTATAAGATGTGATATATCAAAATAAATATGGAATGTTGTAAAAAAATGGATAGAGGACAAACAAAATGAAAAGGTGTTAGGATGAACCAATGAGTAAGCTCTTGTTGTTGCTCCTACATACGAGCAAAGATGTGCTCGCACAACATTCAAATGAGCATCTACTACAAGTGAAATAAATTCCTACTCATGTAGTTGGTCCATCAAAAAAGGTTACAATTGAGAATAAGATTGTAGCACTAAACTCTCAAAAAGCAAGACATGTAATCAAACAACCTTTGGTAGCATTGCACATATAATGTTTTTAAAAATAAATAAATATCAAGTTTTACATGTGCTATCATATCAAGAAGAATAGGATAATCATTTTGTTGAAAACTAAAAACTACTGCAAGCATGATCAAAATCCAACATCTTAAAAATACAAAAACATGTCGATTTAAAGCTTAAAATTTTAATTTTAATCTTAATATGGTAGCATTTCTTAACTTAGGTTTTTTGAACCATTTACACATGACCTAAAAACTTGTCACCATTTGATGCTAAATCCTTCTTGAGATATTAACCAATGACACTATATCAAAAATCCAAAATATATATCAGTGGTAGGTTAACGCTACATAATTAAAAAAAATTGGGCTAAGAGAAGGAAGTTTTTCTTCAATATTATGATGTAGCAGCAATGGTGATCATTCACAAGAAAAATTAACCAAATTTGGCTACAAGTCTCAAAAGAAGTTAGAAAATTTTAAGAATCCTACTATGTTTTGATGACCTACTGGATTTGTTTTCTCTAAATATGACATTTTCCAAAAAAATTCCTTAAAAAATTGGCACTTCTGTATGAACCAAATAGCCACTTCCATATGTTGTAAGTACTGGGCCTCCTTTTGAAGTTGGGTTCTATGCCTTGTTTCTTTTGGCTCAATTTTGTGATAAAGCCAAAGCGGAGATCAACTATACAAAGATTCAGCCAAATTTTTTTATTAAAAAAATATGAAGGTAAAAAGTGTTACATTTTTAATATTTTTGACAACGTACTTGAACCAAGTATAGAAATCTGGTGTTTTGTCTCATTTTGATTTCAATTCTGGCAATTGAAAATCCCAAGCATCACTTCAATTTTCAATTTCAACTAAATTTTGCTGGAGTAAAATAAAAAAGGCTTATTCTATGTGAATTTGCAACAAGTCAATGACCCCAAGCCCAGACTACTTTCCTTAGAGTCAGTTTTATCATTAATAATCCTTAGAATAATGAAATGATTTTTTTGTGAAATATGAAGCTGAGGTATGGAAACCCAACATAAGTATTGTGGGCTGGATAATTTCACTCCTCATATAACAATATCATTGTAGATCATTTTTTAAAAATCAAATAAATAAAAAATCTGAAAAAAATTAATTATTCATCTTGTCAATATGAAAGCTAGTGTCTACAAAATTGTTGTCAATTTCTTTTCTTGTGGAATGGTCACAAGTGAGGCTAATTTCAGAAAGCTTATGAATCACTGCCACCTCACAAAATTGAAAAATAAAACACTGTGCCATCTGGTTTAAATTGACATGTAAATAAACATAATTGGCCACAGTGAACCATGCAGCCACCAGAGCACTGTGAAGGATGGATGGTAAGTGGCCAGGAAACAGTTTTCTGTTGAGTTCCAGTTCCCTAGTTAACCAATAGTGGTTAGCTCAGTTGATTTTTTTTAACTATCTACATACTAACAACCCACAAGCAGGGTGTTAGTAGGTAGGAAATAAAAACAGCCTTTATGTATGTGTAGATCATCTACTTACCTGGTAGTTGCCTATTTTCATACCTATCTACCCCTATACGAGAGATATTTCTTACAAAATTGGTTACCAAGGTGAAAGCAAATATTACCTCAATTGAGGTTCATCCACAACTGAGTAATAACCCGAATCCAGTGGATGGTGCACAGGTGGGTTTAGGTATGGATGATGTATAGTCACAATTGGATGATGTACTAGTCACCTGGAGCCTGGCTATATAAGTTTCACCCTTACTAGGTAGATGCCTTCTACACCCTATAGTCAGGCAACAATTAAGGAAAGCAGTATATAGTTGAGGTGGTTAGTTGGGACCTACCTTGTAGCTATTTAGCTACTCACCAACCTATTACAAGAGGTCAATGAGATGAGCCACCCTATAGGGTGTAGCTGCCCCAAGCATAAAATGATCGCCAGGTTTTGATGGCAGGTGCTTACCACAGGGTCCTGCCTTACACAAATTCCCTTAAAAAAGGGTTGGGAAAGGGTGAATATTTTTCTGGTTTGGATGGTTCATAGGGTAACTTTTAAAGCTGAAGATTATATCATTGATGCATGATGACATGACATTTTCATCGTGTCTGGCAACATGATACTAATGTCTCATATGGTATAGATCATGATCATGCAATGTTTTGTTTTGTAAACTTTGTGTTGTGGTCAATATGACAATAATACATTAATGGTACATAGAAAGTTTGTCCAAATTTGACTACAAACTAAATATAATTTAGTTTGAATTTAATATTTTTGGTTACATGTTTGAACCTCATGTATAGAAATATGGAAATGGTCTTAAATTTTGATTGAATTGTGGTTATTGAAAATGAAAAAATCACACTTTTGATTTTAATATAGTTTTTTGGTTATATGCAATCAACCAAAAAATATTTAATTTTAATATGATTATTTATTTATTATTATTATTATTATTGGCATCAATATTATTGGTTTTTGGCAAAAACATAATCATTTAATGACAACAAAAATTAGATTTAGCCATGGAGATTATTTTTAATGTTATTAAAACTACTTATTCTTTTTTTAAAAAGAAATGAAAATGGCCATATCTTAGTTAGGGTTTAAGGCAACAAGGGAATTTGTGCATTTCAAGGTTTAGGGGTTTGCTTAGTTGTTTTTTGGTGCCTCCCTTTTGGTTAAACATAGAACGAAGTGTATCATTAGTGTATTAGAGGGAAGGTGCAAGCTCAAGAGGAGGAGAGGAGAATAAGAGGTGTGTGCTTAGGGGTAGGTCAAAAGGTTAGGAAGAGGAGGATAGGAGGTGTGTGCTTATGGGTCAATTGAAAGGTCCAAAGGAGGAGGATGGGAAGAAGGCAACTACATGTTCATGAAAAGTTTAGATTGTTGTCAATATGCTAGGAGGAGGAAGGGAGGAATGCATTAGTAATAAGTTTAAGAGGTTAGGTGTTAGTCAAGTAGTAAGAGAAAAGAGGACCCCAATGAAGGGCATTGCGTGCTCCAACTTTAGCAACAAAGCTTTAGAGGTTCCAACATTGGTGACATTGGCAACAAATTATCAAGAGCAACAATGGATCATCAAGAGGTTCAACATTAGTGACGTCTACAACAAACTATCAAGAGCATCATTAGACTATCCAAAGGTCCAATGTTGGTGACGTTAACAACAAATTGTCAAGGGTGCTAACAGATTGTCAAGAGATTCCAATGGCAAGGGATCGATGGATCAAAAGGAGTGTCAAAAGTTCGAAATTTAAACCCAACAATAACTTATCTTTCCCTTTGTAAATTTTTTTTCCTCATTTTCAAACCTAAGGCATTCCAAACACAATGTAACGCTTAGAAATAAAACCCAAATAAAAGGTCTATGTACTTGGTAATGGAGTTGGTTGATTGTAAAATGTGAAATTAATTTCAACAATCTCATATGGTATTAACCTCTTGAAGAAAGATTATGATAACTGTTTAAGCTCCAAAGTTTTCTCCTAATTGATTTTTTCAAAGGTTTATTTAACTTAATTGAATTTGAAATTTATGGGTGTTGAGACATGCACAATCTACCATAGGTGGCCTAAAAAAACTATGTGTTTTTGGCCTTTTCTTTGTGATATGCTAGTGTTGTCCAAATTTTAAGGAGGATCTCTAGCTTGCTACGGTGCAAGCATACAAAAATAAGTCAACTATATATATATATATATATATATATGTTGCAAGTAGAGAACACAAAATTGTCAACTTTGAATCATAGAAAGTAGAACTTAATCTTTGAAAACATACAAAAAAATTACACGAGTGTATGTAAGATGGTATGGATATGTTTTTAAAGCTTAATATTTTGTATTTCCTTTTTTTAAAACCTATTTTCACTCTACTTTCCAAATTTATGTTGTTGTCTCGTATTGCACAAAGTAATGTAAAAAGGTCAAAGCAAGATAAAGTATATAGAAAAAGTAGTTGTCTCCACATTAACCCTGTGCTATTCATATAACTACCATAGAATAACATCAAATTAGATGAAAGTATGTGTCAAGTAGCATTAGTTTTTTCTATTATGTTTTGTAAGAATCTAATTTTTAAAAAATAAAAGCAAATGAATTTAACAAATAGATATAAAGTATGTTTGAAACCAACTGAAAAATACGTGTTCAAACCTACTTTTTGGTTAGAAAAATTAATGAAATTGATATGTCATAAGTTAGGAAATGAAGATGAACATATGTTTTAGCAAGTCATCGAAAAAAAAATCTTTTTCCTTTTTATAAGAACCTACTTGAAACCAAAAGCCCATAGTGAAAAATAAACATCAAAACCTATTTGTATTTTGAAAAACCTACTAAAAACCTACTTTTACAATTTGAAATATGAAAATCAATGCACAGTGGTGTAACCATATATTATATTTAATCATTAAAATGAAAACATTCAATGTTCCAAAATTCTATAATGGGTTTTGTTTTTATTTTAAATCTACTTGTTCCAATTTTACAAAGTAATCAAGTTGTTCACTTTATTTTGCTTACACCCAAAAGTATATTAATTAATTATCATTTGACAAAAAAATTCATGTCTTATTTTAAGACGGTTAGAAGATTGTTTTTACATATTATATGCAAGTATTAGTGTTTGGGCTCATATAAAACATCATGTTTTAGACACATAACTCTATTAATTTGGAAAACTACTTTTTAGAGGCTTCACATTATCATAATTGAAATATTCTAGTTTCAAAAAAAAAGTATCAATATGCATGATAACTCAAAGATCAACATCACAACATTTGAATAGTTTGATTTTGAAAAAGTATTAGACATTAATTTGTGATAAATAAATAAAATGATGAAAATAATAAATACATGAAATATGACCATATATGGTTTATTTAGTATAGCAAATACATTCAAAATTTGTAACATTGCTAAAAGCCTTAAAATTCAAAATGCAAATTCTACTTTTTACCTACTTTGACTTTTTGAGCAAGGATCACCAATTGGCCTACTTTAACATGTTTATGCCTATTAGCTTTGGGTCTAGCTATATTATTGTTTTAAGTTTGTTTGGTGTATATGGGGACCAAAGAACCTCATTTCCTCCTACTTTTAGGGCTATTCTATTTACGATGTATTCAATCTCTTTAGCAAGAGTTTCAAAATTTTGAGATGGTCTACATGCACTCCAAGCTTTTTACCTTAGATTTTAATACTATTTTTATTGGTCCCTATTTTTCTTTTTTGTTTGACTATTTTTCACCTTGAGCTATGTCTTTTGAGTGGTAACCCAATGTCATGACCAAATAGCCTTTTTGTTGGTTCTTTAAGTGAAACAAAAACTTGCAAACAGAAATATGGTATTCATGGTTTGACCACATGTTGGGTTGATTACTACATACTTGTCCACACCCATTGTTAGGAGCTAATTGAAGTAAGTGGGTGGGTAGTCATGGTAGTTTGTCAATAGCATTCCCTAGGAAGGTGATGGTTTTCAGATTTGGGCTTTTAAGTTTTTAAGGTCTAACAATTTAATGGAATTTTTGGTTCTAATTTCAGCAATTTAAAAAAAATTCCTTTGAATGGAATGTCTAATGAGTTTTCGAGCCTGCTTTTTCAAATCCTTGAACATCTTATTCCTAGGGTTTGGATACTAATTTTTCAAATTCCTTATTGTCCAATTCTTGGCTCTCCAAAACATATTTTCAATTAGGTTCCACCTACTTACACATATCTTGAGGTTGGAGATTCTATATGTATTAGAACAATACAACCTACATAGGACTTTTTTTCTACTAATTTGTTTTGGTAGTTGGGTTTAATTATGGAATCAATTCAGTTTTGAAAATTTGGCTGTTCAAAAAGAAATGTAAAATGTTTTGTAGATGTTTCCACAAGGATCCAAAATGAGATTCTTGGAACTATGATACAGAAGTTAAACAAGTTAAAATTGGGGGTGATTAATAACTAGGATTAGTTTTTATGTGGAGAGTAGTTGGTTTAAGGTAGAAGGACAACTTTGAGTTTTGGTGATCTTGTATCTAACTTAGGTCTACATATGTGTGGAATGATCAATAAATATATTATTGGTTATTTATTTTGATGAGTGATGACCATGTGCATAAAATTTACATTTTTTTGCTCCTCATTCTTGAGATGTATGTCACCTTGGGTTTGCCATTTTCAAAATTGATTGGGTTTAAGGCTATCAAATTATGGTCAATAGGTAACCAAAATATTTATTTTAAAAAAAATTTAACTTCCATATTTAACTTGTAGCCAAATTTGCTTAAATCTTCTTGTGGAGTTTGATACATTATAGCATAGATTTACTTCCAACCCACTAGGATAAAACTATACATATAGTGGTAAGTTTTTAATGTGATTGCAATAACCTTATTGATGTGAAAAAAACACCATTTGAGAGATGGCAAGAACGCATGTAATTAGTGATTCACTTCATGGTGTTTTCAATTTAATATTCAAGGTTTTCTCCATTTCATTCCAGTATAAAAACTGACCAATGATTGTCCATGACAAATCATGGTTAATACATATTGGTATTTTGAAGCTATAGGGAAGATGCAACATTTGTGGAAAGGTTTTGGTTTAATTCCAGTGATCAAGTACAATTTCAAATACCCATGAAGGGAGAAACTACAAATAAAAGGATTGAATATTTGAATTTGAATAATTGTAATTACTGAACTCATGTCATTAAAGTACCCAAATCTGTAAGAATCCTTGTGACCAAGTTTATTGTTGCTTCCCAAGATGTGATAAAAATTCGGGATGTAAATTTTATATAATGGGTCTCTTAATTTTTGGGTGGACTATTTTATCCTTCATTTATACCCACCATCATGAGCTGATGAAAGTAAACTTGGGTTAATCACAACAACGTATCACTACCAATTTGTGATGAAGAAGGTGATGATGGTCTCATAGTTTGTGAACA
This sequence comes from Sphagnum tenellum, assembly GCA_963921925.1. Taxonomy (NCBI): domain Eukaryota; kingdom Viridiplantae; phylum Streptophyta; class Sphagnopsida; order Sphagnales; family Sphagnaceae; genus Sphagnum; species Sphagnum tenellum. Next base: position 2,663,238 of record OY998159.1, read on the forward strand.
ACTATCATAAGGTTATAGAAACCAAGATACTGATGTTGCTCTACTATCTATTGTTCTCTTTTCTATAGTAGGTGGAAAAATATTTATTACAACTTTTTCCATTCTTTAAGTGTCTAACAACAAATTTTGTGTCTAATTTATTTTTAGAGTGGTGAATGATATTCCCTTGTTCCAAGAAAAACAAATTTGGTGTCAAATACCCTACAACCAAAATGTGTGGAGGGTTTATTGTCTTATGTTTGCCTACTTTTTGTTTAACCTCCTACAAGCAAGGTAATCATCAAATGGATCTTGTCTTCAACAAATTCAAAGGCACATACATTGTGGAAAAAAAAATCCATGTTGTTTTGCACCTAATAGCCAATGTCCATTGAAAGCTTGAAAAACTCATCATGGGTTTAAAATAAATTATGCAGGTCATTCACCATGAGTAGTTTGTTTATAGAATATGTTTGTTGTTTTTTGTCCATTGGTTGGTGCATAAGAGTATTATGGTATAATGTGGATTGAGTTTGGCATTTGTTGTCTTTGTGTAGTTGAGTATTCTTATTGCGGCAAAACGACAAATGCAAATTATTACTAGTTGTTTTAGTACATATGGACCCATTTCGATTAATATAATTTCATTTGGGATTAAAAAGTCCTGGATGTGGTGCATTTTGATGCAAAGGTGTATGTTTGGTCCTTTTACATCTATGTATGTGAATTTATGTTTTTGGCTAAAAGTAGTGGAATGATATCCCATTTTCATTTAAGATAATCAATACAACAACACTTATGTCACAACCCTAGCCTTGGGCTTGCGACCAAGGCAAAAAGAATCTCAAGGACGCGGGCAAAGAAGATTGTGAGAATGAAGACTCACACTCCCAAGTGAGCTCTCCTTTTGGGAGTTGGAGTCCCGGTGGACTCTTGAACATTCATAGGGCGATTGCAAAGGTCAAAACACCTCACATTGAGGAATTATTTATATCGTTGGAAAGCTATTGAAGTTTAGATGCCTAAAATGGGCTTGCATGATCCGTTTGGACATCTACAACACAAGTTATGGCAAAAAGAAAGGCCACAAAAAGTTGGGAATCGACCCGACTTTAATGCTTGTAGATGGAGTGTGACACACCATTGAAAAGCTCTCAACAAGAGCTACAACTTTACTTGAGACCTCATCCCGATTGGAGGTCTGAGCAAGAAGTTATGGCCCCACAAAGTTGCGAGAGTCCAACCTTAGTAGTTTTGAAACTCCCCTTTGGGAGTCCTGGGATAAAAAGGCCATTTGGATGTGGGCCTCGTGGAGAGGTGCAGAGAATACTATATAGGGGAAGGTGGTGGCTTCCCCCGAGTCCGGGCCATGGTGAGTCTTGTGAGTCCTGTGAGTCCAAAATCGCCTATGGTTTGTCCTAGCATCAAAGGTGTTACAACATAGTACTAACCAACTTCACTAGAAGAAAGTAGACTTTTTTGACTGGTCCTTGTGACTGTTTTCTAGTCGCAGGCAACATCTACAACTAAAAGTTGTGTAGTCGCGTTGGACAAGTCGCAATCGTCCTTAGTCGTAAGCGACAACTGGGTTGGATGGAAACTGTTTAGCGTATAAATACCAGTTCATGACAAAATACGAGTATACGTATGTGGTGCTAGTATTCAACAATTATTTTGGTTATTATTTTCCACTAATGCCCAGAGACCACGTGGTATATTGGATATTTGATTTTAAAATTCTTCATGACATCTAATAATACTACCCATCCGATTCAAGCACTAGGATTATGACACGTGGATTTTAATATGGTATTTATTTTATTATTAAATAATACAATATATATGGACCGTTCGATTTTACTCATAACGATTATGACATGTGGCAATTAGTTTTTTATTTTAGTTTTAAATAATGCATTTATTTACAGATAATGCATGATTTTTTTTGTCGTCCAATTTCATGTTGCACACAATAGATCCTAAGCGTTTATGGCTTTGCCTAATATTTATAATAAACACAATATATACTTCAATTGAGTTTTGAAACCCAATGGTAGGATCATTTATAAATTGTCTATAATCCCAAAAATTTAAGCACCCAAGGTAAAATTACATAAGAATTTGGTAGTTTAAGCTTGACATGCCAATTTGCTTGGCCTCCCACCAAAACCAGCATAGATTTTATTACTATGGCAATGGGTTACAAGTTTTTGCACTTATCAATCTAATTACACATGAACTATTCCAAGCATTTGAACAGCCCACATGGGTTCACTAGGGAAAAATTGAACATACATAACATTGAGTTCACCTTTCTGCCTGCAAGGTCCCTGGTGCAGCAACCCAATCTTAACCCACATCTTCCAATGTAAGTAAGTATGTTCAAAACCTGGCAGTGCCTAGACTACTACATTCGGCTACAACCACATCCACGCCCTCATGGGTCCTCTTGTTGCCTCTAAATGCTCCTTGACCTGCACCATTGTTGCCATGATCAACAATACTCTAAACAACATTCCTGCTGCTTAACATGCTGCTTAACATCAGATAGACCAACCAGGGTCTAGTGCCATTGTCCATTCCTGCGGAAATTGCCACAAATCACATGTTTGGGCCCAACATTGAAAGAATTTTCTTAGTACAAATATATGGGAAGTAAATAGTCAGCCCACCCAATGATTGAATTTAGAGGCCAACTCTACAGTAGGGCTACTCCTTCTGGGTGTCCCATCATAACATGTGTCCCATCATAACATGTGTCAGTGTGTGCAACCCCATGATGGTGTTAGTTACATATAAATACAAATTATGCCACAGGATCAAGAATAGAACCCACTCTACATGACAGACCTACCAGGCCAAATCACACCCATCATCAAATACACTTCAGGCTTGGGACTACCTAGTCTGATGGTTGTTATAAAGTTCACTTGTTCCTCTGGTAATGTCCTTAACACACCAACACTTGCGGGATGTGCCACAGGCTGGGCACTCGATCCCATCTTACACCAACACCTCTGAAATCACATCAATAACCATGAACACCTTTTAAGCTTAAACACTAGCAAATCATTCTTAAAATCTGGAGTTTCAAATCAGAAGGCTCCATACTTGCATTATATGCTGGCCCTCCCCATCAATTATAACAATTCGTGGAACATAAACCATACGCAGGTCTTCAACTCAAGCTCGGCAGTTGCATTGTGGACACTAGACAACACAAAACCACCTGATATAAGTTCAAAGTTCACCACAAAATGTGATGGCAAACTTCAGGCTATAAACATGGATGAACATTTGTGTATACTTGCATAGGCATGTTTGTTGCTTCCCATACCTTCTAAGCACTATATTGGGGTGTGACAATTTTTATTTTCACTGATCATAACCTTGCTAAGTTGAAGCTTGCAAAGAAAAATATAAGTTCAAGGCGGTAGTACCTTCCCTTGCTTCTTGCCTGCCTATCTAAGCCAGCGCTTGATGCATGATTTCCCAAACAAGTGACCACATGCCAATGAGCTACAAATGCCAAAACCTCACCTTGAGATCCACTGATAAACCTATGGCTCATATCTTGAGAGAGGACACAAGATTTGACTTCATCTTTTATCTATTATAAGTTCTCGAGGAAAAATCCAGTCATCTGAAATCAAGCATATCACTGGAAATATCTACAAATGGGTTTAGGGTTTAACAAATGCAAACAAAAGATACCAAATGCCTCCCAATGCTCGTCCATGCTTCCATGCATATTGGACATGTGACCACATCTGCTTCCCCATCTCCTGGCCTCTGAGTGCTAACTTGATCAGGCTTTGAGTCCATATCCTTAAAACTGCCTGCAACAATCATCAACAATAGAAAATTAAAACACAACATCTTGCACATAAAGCACTGAAGTGCCTACAAAACTCAGATTCTCACATAATCTACGACCCTCATATTTCTACTCACCTGTAGGAATAGCAAAAGCTGCAAAATCAACATTGGTGGAAGGAGCATGAAAGTCATCATCATGATGCATGGTCTTCACAGTTGAGCAGCTGATAATTCTACAGTATGCCATGTCCCACAGTTTCAGGGGTTGAGAATTTCCATAGCCTTTGCAAGTTGCAGAGCCTTCCAAGTTTCATGCATTTAGGTCTTTGGAAGTTCTACGTCTAGACGTCTAGCAGCTGTGTGGATGGTGTTGAAAACCTACACTAGAAACGTCATGAGTTGAATGCATTTTTCTACAGGGCCCGCTGTTCTAGAACATGGGAATTAGCTTGAGCACCTGCAAAGTGCATGCGCCAAGCTGTAACCAAAAACAAATCTAGTACGAACATCTCTCGAATCATCAGCTTTCAAAGCATGTGACGGTCTTGACAAAAGAATTAATCAATCTATGCGAGCAAACCTCCTGATCTTGAATATGGTCCTAGTCAAGCTGCTGCTATAGGCAGCAGCGATGGAGATCTAGATCTGTATAGCTAGCTAACTGTGGTTATTACTACCACCCAGAGATAATATGAGCATTTAAGAAACACCCAAGAAAAGCCAACTCTGCAAGCCCCAATTCTTAATGGCAAATAACTAGTAAATGTCTAGAAGCCAACGGCTTGGAGTTGTACAGCAAGCTACTGGAAGCACACATTCGCCGTTGGACACACTCCGTTTTGCAAGCACTAGAAGATCAAAAAGGGTAGAAGGGGAGGGGGGTGTGGGCCAAGCTGGGACATAAATAAGTCGACCATCTGTGGGTTGACTTCTGGCGCACACACGTTGATCAGAAAGGTCCATCGTGATATCATGATGATCAACTTGGTCCACCATCTGAAAAGTTTAGCAAAGGTTTGACAATCAAAAGATCGGCGCCCTGCCTGGCTTCCTGCGTGCCTACGGGCGTGCCTGCCTGCCTGCCAGTGTTTGTTTCAAATCACAGCAGTTCAAGCCAACGGGCCACAGCAGAAGAAGAAAAAGATTCATTAAAGAGAGAAAGCGTTAGTTAACTCTCGTAGAGAGTACAAAACTAACGGCACTGCAGCAGGATCGGATCATCAGCTTTTCAGAACCTGAAGAATAAGTTTAGAGGAAAACCCAGCAAAAAAAAATGAAAAAAAAAAAAAAAACGCAACCAAGAAATTCAAACAAACAACCCTCGAAAGAAAAACTCCCCACCCTCCTCCCCAGAGAGAAAAGGAGAGGGGATTTCTTTTGTTTTCTTTACCTTCCCCACTTTGGCAACTTCTAGAGAGGCTTTCTCTAGCACAAAGATGACTCCACCATCCTCCGTAAATGGAGCTAGAACTGGAGCTGTTGCATCCAGAACACTGCTAGGTCCAAGAGCTTCCTCTGCAACATCTTCATTCCTATCCTCTACACCCACCATCCTAGAACTCTCCCAAAAACACTAAACAAGCCAGACCTAAGCAGTTCTTAGTCTGGAAAAGCAATAAGCAAGCAAGCAAAAAAGGCTCTGCAATTCCTTTAACAAAGCCCAATCTGCAAACGAAAAATTGTGCACAACCAAGAGAAGAGTAAAGGAAATCCCATTAGGGTTTCCAACGCCAAGGTTTAGGGTTTTGCTAAGAAGCTCGAGACAGACACCCATCGCAGAGCCCCAGCACGCCCCTCTACCCCTTTAAAGGGTTTAGAGTTAGGGAGCGTGCCCCGAGCTTCTAACCTTTCCATTGTTTTCTACCATAGATTCATTTTTTAGTCTAACAAGGGGCTTAGGAGCACGTCGACTTAAATATATGATGATTTGACATATTTATGTGTATGAAATTGTGATGGTATGGCGCAAATGTTGAAGTTTTAGTAGTAATTTCAACTTGGTATCACATTTCCCCAAGGTTAGTTATGCTTGTGGAGATCAACTAATATTTGTTTTACCTTTCTATAACATCTTTCATTTTCACTTTCAAACCTAGAGCCTTCTCGCGGGTGTCAATATGTGTATTGAATTTGGCAAATGGAGGTCACTCTAATGCATGTTGAAATTTTGCATATCCCAATACTGCATTGGAAGAAAACAATAGTCAACAAATTGAGGAGGCATTTTGGGATTGGAATCCAATATGGCAAAATGCTTTCATTCAACCAAAAAATCTTGAAGAAGATGCTAGAATTACCTTGGTGCCATGATTGTAACTTAAATCATTTATTTTTGCATTACTTTGTTTAGATTTTTAATTCCCTATACTAATCAACTTTCCCTAATACTAATCAACTTTACTTTTGTGTGTAGTTATGGAGGCACAAATTGTATAAAAACTGTTAATTGGGCTTCAAACTCCAAAGATCCCACCACCAATGTTTATGTAATTGTTGAAATTCTATCTTTTTCTTCATAGTGGGAGGGGAAGAAGTCTCCTTATATAGGAAGGAAATCTACAAAAATGAATGTAGTCTCCTCCCAACACATGTAACAAAATCTTACACCTTTTACTATCAATATCATTCTATCAATGTTTTTAGTGTATCACTAAGCCAATGTTTCATTGTATCAAATATTTGATCTTATTAATGTTTCAATGTGTTAATGTTTGAGTGTATCAAGTAATTATTGTTTCAATGTGTTGATATTTTTAGAATATTAGGTAGTTGATGTTTCAATGTGTTCAATGTACCATGTAGTTAATGTAACAATGTTTAATATTATAACATGTTAATGTGGCAATGTATTGATGTATTAAAATGTTTATCCCTACATCTAGGATGGTTAAAAATTACCTTGAATGCCTTCCAAAGGGAAGCTCAATATGTTTTTGGGCGATCCATTACCGATCAAGATATCCATCACCTACAACCCTAGTGATGATATTCTTCATTTTGCACATTAAATTCTTTAAAATTCTTCATTTAGCACCTTGTCATAACATTCTTCGGCGTGAATTTTGACGAATTTTAACGAATTTTAACAAATTTTATGGAGATCTTTGGGCTTCCATAACATTCCCGCACCAAGAATGTCATAACTATGCCTACAACAACAATTATTTGATTTTGCATGAGGGAAGGGAGAAGACATAAGGAATGAGATTACAATTGGTTATTGGCCTATCAAGGGTGTGCCTTAGAAGATGTGGCCTTGTTCAATCCGAGTCTTTTCTATGGTTTATGGCATATTCAAGCCAATGATAGATGGGAAGAACACAAGGACAATGTTTTTTATGAGTTTTTACATCATTGTGAAGTGTTGAACATCTAGTGGGTCCCCTTAACTATTGGTGAGTCTTTTCCAATGTGCATATATAAAAATAATTGTTTGATACATTACATCTATGGTCTTCAAAAATACTAACAATGGTTTTTGATTTTATAGGTCGTCTTGTGACCATTTCTCCAAATGTTGAAATGCTGCATAATGACATCCTTGGAGTTCTTAGAAATGTGGATAGTGAAGATGAGAAAAAACAACATAATGCATTTGAAAAGGCATTTGGGCTTCAAACTCCAATGCATTTGGATGATAGTACTATGGTTGTTCACATAAGGTCAAATCCACTAATTTTAAAACATAAAAATAGTAGTACGGAGTTGGGCTAAGATTAGACACCCTTGAGTGATTTACAATCACAGAACATAGCAAAGGAATTTGATGTCAATGATTTATTGGCCTTTGCCATTTCCCATAAGTATAATTTATTTTTCAATCATATTGTCTTCTTAATGTTTCAGCTTTAGTGTATCAAATGATATGTTGATATGGTGAGTTAATGTCTTAAATAATAACTATCAAGCATGTGAATGTGTCATCTTTAGGGGTGCAAGTACGTAGATAGGAGCCAACAAAATTACTTTACAAAAGGATTATGAATCCTTTTTAATCCTTTTTCACTTTTCATATGAAAGAATTTTTGAATGAAATCTTTTGCAAATTGCTATTAAAAATACATATAATTGTGCCAATAGATCACATGTTTTTTGTTCATCATTGTTGAATAAATATGAATTTTTCAAAGTGTGTAAATTTTGTTAGATTCTACATTTTATCTTGAAAATTTAGAAAATTTTAAAAATATTTTGAATTTTAAAAATTTTAAAATTCTATATCTTTTAAATTGTGATTTTTTTTGGAACTTGGATAATAGTGTGTTTATGCATCGTATTCAAGTTCAAACGTCCTTTTTAAAAACCAAAACCCAAAATTTAATTCAATGAATTTTTTAATTTGAATTTCTCAACTTTCATCTTAATCATTTAACACAACTTAGAATGATTAACATAATTTTAAATGTCAAAAAAAAACATATGTCAAGAAATTCACAATTTTCACCACTATTTGACATGGTTTTTGGCTCTTTTATATTTGCACCCTTAATTATTTTATTTTCCTTGGAAAATGTAGAGTACCAAAAATGATTCAGTCCATAAAGTACAATTTCTTCCTTCAAAACACATTCACTAATTTTTTTTTCATATGCATCTTGACTTTAATCATGTGTATTAGTGTATGAACAATGGTCTTACATTGATATTCCATGTTATAGATGTTCTTAAAAAAATAGGGCAATAAATCCAAATGTTGGTTTTTTGGAGGACAACCACATATTGAATTGAGCATTGCAAATTCAAAATTTGCCAAGTTTTGGCAACCTTGGGCTTGGTTGGGGGGTTCCATGATGGATTTCCTGAATTTTAGCCACTATGTTAGTAGCCCTCTAGACATTCAAAAGGCAATATTTGTGACTAGTGCTTTGATCACCCCATCTTTGAAAAAGTTATGTTTTGGTATGGGGGTGGTACTAAACTTATAAAATTGGAGGCCATCATGGGATGGGCCAAGTCTCACCTATCATTAGGTGGAGGTGAGAATAGATATGACACTATGGTAATACCTTATCATGGTGAAGTACATTGGAGTTTGCTTGTGTTGGAACCTTCCCACACCTTTCATTTTAACTTTAAGATTGGGGTACATGACTATTCAATATGTGACATTTTTATTCGACGAATTTCATGTGGGGCCTTGTTGTTGTTATGAGGTGTCCATCTTGGTGATACTACATTTAATGAATTGGTTGAAAAGTTAATGTTGAATGTCCCTTTCTTTACATAGGTTGGGAGTTAGGAGTGTGGATATGTTATTTCACATAACCTTTGCCAATACCTGGTTTACAAAGCAGGTTTGAAGAATCAAATGATTGAAAAACCTAAGGTTGGTTTTCAACACCAATGTTATTTTTGTAATACATTCAAAACATAATAATTAGAATGTCAATATATAATAATCAATGTAATGTGTTTCAAAAAAAATGTAACGTTGTACCATTGGATGTGTATCACCTTTTGTGATAATGCAAATCTTGAGCAAGTCTTGGAATGCACCATTTGATCCTTTAGAATATCAAAAAAAAACCATCATGAAACTTGTGGAGGACCTTGAAGTTAAAGACGCAAGTTGTGGCTATTTGCCACCATATAGACCATTGGTTGTCGCACATACAAGCCCCAATAATGATTGTACTTTGTTGGATGTGATTATAGGTTTGCAAAATTCACATACAAGGCCTTCAAAATGTAGGTGGCTTTCAAATGGCAAAAGGATTGGGTGTATCGTAAGTAAATAGTAGGGTGGCTAACTTTTGTGCATGGGGGAGCCCAAATGGGGATATGGGATAGATTAAACAGTTGTTTGGAATTTTTATGAATTAAAACCTTCTATTTTAATGTTCACGGTTGGGTGGTAATGTGCATGTACATATGATTTTTGTGAATTATTGGTCCATTCTATTGTAATGTTATGAAGTATGGTGTTTCATTTTAATCAAAGTTTGTAGTCATGAAGTAGTCTATCAATGTATTAACGTGACAATATGTTAGTGTGACAATGTATTAGTGTGTAAATGCAATAGTGTGTTTGTTTATCATTATGTTAATGAATGTGTGTCAATGTATCTGTTCATGTTAATGATGAATGTAACAATGTATCATTGTATTAATGTGTCACTAGATTAGTTTATCAATGTAATAATGTGTTTGTATTTCATTAAGTTAATGTATGAGTGTATTATTGTAGTAGTGTATAATTGTACTAATGTATCACTATCTTAATATGTCGATGGAAATGGAGGTGTGTTTGTCTATGACTCTGTTATTATATGAATGCATGATTATATGATTGTATCATTATATATGTATTAATGTGTCAAAGTGCCAATGTGTTTATGTATTAATGTGCTAATCATCTAGTGTGTGAATGTGTCATTGTAATAATGTATCTATATTTGTTATTCTAATGTATTAGTGAATTAATTCCTTAGATGATTCAACATTTAAAACTTTGTTGGATGCAACAATTTTTTCAAAAACATTCAAGGTTTTAAAAAATATTATTAGTTTGAATCCATTTGATAATATCCAAACATAATACGTTTTAATATTATTGAACTACATACTTGAAGCATCAATCCATACCATGTCATCGAAAATTAATGCATTGATGTACCAATGTACTAATGCTTTAATGTTTTGCCTATTGAAGTGGTGCTAATGATAATAATTTTTTTACAATTGGTTCATGCCCAAGAGCCAAAAAGTTCAGGTGTCATTTGAAGCTAAACCCTTGCCCATCTTCAATTGGTAGAAGCACAAGGTTTGAGCCTATGGGGCTATGTAACCCACTCTATAACTTTGCCACCACCTTTGCTTGATTGCCTTGTGCACAACAAAAATTTGCCATCAAATGTTCACAAATGTTTCCACATTGTGCATTGATGTAATTACAACATGCCCACTCTAATGTTGGGTTGTGGATGGTGTATTGTCGATGGGTTTTTTTTTATGACATGACGTGTGTTGGACCACCATCATAGGAAGGCAATGTCACATTTGTGTCAAGAATCAACTATGCCCCCAATAAGGTTTGAACCACAAATAATTGTTGGAGTTTGTTGTTCATGAACTCAAAGTTCTAATGTAAATTTTGATACCAATATTGAGTGAGGACATCTCTAACTAACTCATGGATGCACCAATCCACACAATGACCAACCAATCTATTTTTCCCTAACTTCAGTTCGGCCTTCAATGTCCCATGGTAACTTTTAATTGTAGCATTGGTGTCTTGCCCAACATATGGTAGATTTTGAAATCCAACCACGCACATGTGAGTCTTATGTCAACAATTTTTCTCCATGTATTTCCTAAAGACATTAGCTACAAGGCGCTTGCTAGTGATATAATGTACCCTATTCATTGCCCACTATTTAGCACCTACTCTAGATGGACCATCCTTGTCATACATGATGCTCCCTAGTTCTTACAATACTTTATTATGTAATGTTAGGTCTTTTATCTTGATACGTGCTTATATTTTCCAAGTTTTTTCACATGCCACGAACATAAAAAAATGGCAGTGTCTGGCGATATATTCTTGCAAGAAAGAAAATCATTATATATGAAACTTGTTGGATTTAAATACAATCAATGAACATTAATGCATGTTACATCCATTGGGGCAAATGACATGTATATTGTATAACTGGCAATTTGTTGGATAAAAAAGGGGGAAAATGTAAGGATTTTACTTGATGTAGTTGATTTCCTATCGAGCACAATCAACAATGATAGCATTGGGATGCCATGATGGGTGAATATTGTGAATGCTTTCATTCAAAATGTGCATCCATGGTGTCAAATCCTCTTGTGGACATCGTGATGTGATGTAATATGCTATAGGAATGCCATTATGCCATTGGTCAAACACCATCATGGTATAAAGGAGGAACTACCACAATTCACAATAAAGATATGTCAATTAAACATTGAAAAGAGATATAATGAATGATTTATTAAAAATTTCAAATTTTTACATGTATTTTTTTATGTTTGTTGATTTGTCCTATTAATGTTTCAATGACATGAGACTACATTTATACCAATGTATTAGATCACATGTGCATGTATTATGTATTAGACATAATGTGTCACCTTTTTTTCATTTGTCCCAAAGGTTGCATCAATTGCAACACCCCCTTGGTGCCCATGTTCAATCATCATCTACTTTTGCCATGGTGTTTAGATACCTAGAATGAAAGGCATGTTTTTCCCAATGAAACCACCATCCACCTCTACCTTAATTTTTTAATAGTAAAAGACTGAATTGGTGTTTTATTTAACCCACATACGCACACTTTTTGCATCATTCTTATGTAGTTGGTATGTTTCTTGAACCAATTTCCCAAACAACACCTTAACATCTTGTTCAATGAGGAACATGTCTCTATTTAACTTAGATGTCCTTAACATGATGTTATTCACATGTTGCTTATGTTTTTCCATAATTTGAGACATTGAGAGTCCAACCTTTAGTTGTTCCATCACAAAATCCTTGATCTCTTTTAATAAATGGGTAACAAATGCAGATTTATCACCAATTTTTGAATCCCCATGGACACGTAGACCATCTTGATTAACACGATTTCATTGAATGAAACATAATTCTAATACATGCTTGAGCAAATACAGTGTGTTAATGGTGAATTCAACCCTACATCCTTTTTTTTATAAAACCACCCCATTTTTTCCTAAAATCTTGTGTACCCTAGTGGCTTGTCCCTAATGGAATTACTTTTCCATTGATGTCCAATTTTTTTGGAGCTACATTGTGGTTTTGTGTAATATCCTTCACAACATTTGTGTGATCATTGGGATCATGTTGACATTGGTACCTACAAACAACCAACCAACCAATTTTGTGCTACTTATGAACATAAATTGCATTAGAAAACATACAATTAGTCACATATTTCCTATTTACAGAATAGTAAAATTAATTCATTAAATGCTGAACATCACATCTAAACATGTATAATATGTATGCAAACCTTAGTGCAGAAATGCAATAGAGGCTTAAATTTGAACCTTGAAAACTTGAAAGAACTATCTATTTGCAATTGTTGCAAAGAAAGTGACATCGTCCACCATTTTTACCTTCTTCACCAACTATGAAATCATGCACTTGCATTGTGGGGATGAATGTAACCTCAACAAGGTGAAGGCCTTGTTGCATCCCAGTGTGTTGAATGACAATTTCCCACAACACATCTTCATGATCAAAAGGCCCATTTGGTGGTGTTTGAACTACATTTTTTAATCCGTGCAATTAAGCTTGATGGCCATGTTCAAACAAGTGCGACTTCCCTTCCATGCTTCCAAAACCCATTGTAAATGATATTAATTTCTATGCAACTTAGATTCAAATTATGATAATGAACATACAATGAATCAAAAGATACTAAATCTTTGACTTACGTAAAATTAGGTCGTGCAATGACATGTGAAAAATCTGTAAAAATGTCAAAAGTGTGTTCCAAAACAACCTTGGAATAACACAAGAAGATCATGTAAAAAGGAAGTTCATGTCAAGTTTGATATGCAAAAGTTTTAAAAATGTGACCCCAAAGTATTATCTGCAAAATAATCCTCATTGGAAGTTCAACATATATTTATAATAGACTAACAAATGCAAATATCAATTATTTATAATCGAAAGGTGGTGGGAAATGTGTAACACACATGTCAAATTTTCCCATATGCAAAGATTTCTTTTTCAAGCATCAAATATTAGTAATACACTCAATGTATTTCTCACACCATGTGTTAGTAGCATAGTGGTGCATTTTGATTTAATTAGTTAATTTTTTACTTTACCCATACACTTTGAAACATGGCAACCTCTTGTCCATTTATTTTGAAAAATTTCCCATTCTTTCTTTGTTTAGACATGTTGTAAAATCTTTGGTGTATCAAAAGGTCTTTAATGTATCAATAACACATGGTTAATAATAGTTAGTTATAATATAAAAACTGATGGTTAATCTATCTAGGTGTCAAATTTTCACATGTAAAGTTTATTTTTCAAGTGTGAAAGTATGTTTATAACATTCAATGTATTGCTCACATCACATTTTATTAGTTAGCAGCATAGTGGTGCATCTTGATTAAATTAATTATTTTTTACTTTACCCATACACTTTGAAATGTGGCAATGTCTTGTCCATTTATTTTGAAAAGATTCCTGCTCTTTCTATGTTTAAACAAGTTGAAATTTTTTTAGTGTATCAGCGACATATGGTTAATAATAATTAATCATAATAAAAAATGATTATGAATGTATATTATGTGTCAAAATTATGAATGTATATTATGTGTCAAAATTTCATATGTGAAGTTTATTTCTCAAGTGCGAAAATATGTTTATGAGACATTCAATGTATTGCTCACATCACATCTTGATGGTAGATTAATGGTTCTTAATGACATTAACAATTGTTTTACTTCACTTATAAACTTGGAAATGATGTGGCAACCTTTTGTTCATCTATTTTGAAAAATTCCCATTCTTTTTATGTTTAAACAAGTTGAAAAAGCCTTAGTGTATGAAAGATCATTAGTATATCAACACATCATTAATGCATTAATAAAATTTTACTATATTAGTGACGTGTGGTTAATAATAATTAATTATAATTGAAAAATGATTGAAAATGTATATTAGGTGTCAAATTTTCATATGTAAGGTTCATTTCTCAAGTGCAAAAATATGTTTATGATACCCTCAATGTATTGCTCACATCGCATCTTGATAGTAGATTATGGGTTTTTTACTAAATTAACAGTTGTTTTACCTTACCTATAAACTTGGAAATGTGGCCACCTCTTGTCCATCTATTTTGAAAATTTTCTTGCTCTTTCTATGTTTAAATGGGCTAAAAAATCCTTAATGTATCAACAAATCCTTAATGTATCAATAAATCCTTGGTGTATAAAAACATATGGTAAATTATAATCAGTTATAATTGAAAAGTGGTGTTAAATGTATGCTAGATGTCAAGTTTTCATATGTAACCATTTATTTTTCAATTGTGAAATATTAGTCGTACATTCAATGTATTGTTCACACCATGTGTCAATAGTAAATTGGTGGTTTGGTACTATAATAGCAATTACTTTACCTTATCCGTAAACTTGAAAATATGATAATACCTTATCCATGTATTTTCAAAATTTAATGTACTGATTTTTTTGATACATCAACAATTATAGTATAGTAAAAAAACATTTAAATGTTAATTTATTAAGTTTTTTATGCATGTGATTTGAAATTTTCCCCACCCTTCCCTACACAATACATACATACCACATAAGATTTATGTTAATGATATAACATGATGCATGATGACATAATGCATGATGGAATGTGATGCATTGATACATTGCCATTTCGATACACACCAAAAATAAATAAATAATCTGTACTCGAAATATTTATTGTTAGGTAAAAACTGACTTTACCAACAATTACCTTGTTTTCACTCACTTGCACACATTTTCACTCTTGGGCAGGATGCCCATGACTTCAAAAAGGTACTAATGTAGGCACCTGGTATGCACCTGCCATCAAAACCTGGCGATCATTTGATGCTGGAGTGTGGCTGCCCTTCGCTATCAAACTTGCTCAGAACCTGGACTATGATTAATTAGCCGGCTTGCACATTTTGTAAGTGGTGCACATTTTGCAGCAATGAAACTTTCAGAGCTAGTATAAATCCAAAAGGGGTCATGATCTGTGCACAAACTGTCTGTTGGATTATATGAACTAGGGCTTTTTCCAGGAAAAGGCCTTTATTTTCTTTTGCATAATAATGCATTAATCTACGCCCTTTCCAAATTGCTGGTGACAACTTAATATACTATGAAGTTTGACATCACATTACTTACATTTTTCTTTTTCAAAGTCTAATATCTGAACTAACCCGAAGTACATGAACTGAACAAGCTGCACTAAGCATTAAATTAGCAACAGTCCTGTAACAGAGGTTCACACCGGACAAGAACACGGTAGATACAGTTCTGTCATGGCATGTTCACACTAGACAAGAACACATTGAATGCAACAGTCCTATCGTGGCATGTTCACACTAAACAAGATCACATTGAATGCAACAGTCCTATCATGGCATGGTCACACTGGATAAGAGCACAGTCCAACTTTGGGCTCCTAAGTACGTCAGTCAACTCAAAAGTCCACAGTCATTCATTGCTGACTCACATTTGGGATGAGAAAAAGATTGAAGGTTTGTCTAATAACCACCTTGGAAGAATGGAATTAAACACCTGTTTAATTAATTAGTAGCTGAATTAAATTTATAGGATGATCCAGCTTCTTGAGGGCAGACTGACTAATCAGCGATGTACCTTGATGAAAGCACTATGATATGCGGGTAGGGTATTGAAAGTCTGCAGAAGAGTATGAACACTAGAGTGCAGCTGGAAGCAGTTTTGACCAATAATAGTGAGATTGTATACAAAGGCAGCTGTGCAAGCACAGTCCGCCAAGCAAGCGGCCTGGCATTGGGCTTTGCTGGTAACCAGAGTAGATGGGTAAGTTGGATTCAGGTCTCCAGACCAGTAGAAATCGTCCAAGAGCAAGTAACCTGTGCCATCTAGCTCAATCAGTTCCACTGACGGTCCGCACAAGGAAGTCAGGGGCTTCACTGGTTTGCATCCCTGACTCAGGTCTGAAGGATTTATGGGCTGGAATTGTGCGGGACAGCCAATGCACTTCTGATCAGGCCCGTAGACTCCAGAACATAAGCCATAAGGACCACACCCATTCGGAAAGTCGCACACTGAAAATAAAGCTTGGAAGTTTAGCTTCCAAGATCCGGCCAGGAACACAAAAGTCTTGAGATTGCCATCAGGTTCCAGTCTTGCATACTCCGGGAACGTGTTGTTAGGATTGAGATTATTGCTCGGTGCCTGAATGAATACCCCACCGCTGGTGTCAAATACGGCGATTCCGTTGTTGACCTCGACATAGAGAGCTTGGTAAGCTTCCCAGGAATTTACTATCTCCGCAAATACCGACTCCAGTGTCCAGTAGCGATCGGAGCCCGCACTCTGGTTGTACGCCGGAATGGGACCCGTGTAACCCGGGTGGTCGAAATCCACAAAGAGCGACAAGTCGTTGGTGTATTGTTGCACTCTGGCTGAGTAGATGCCCGCCGATGAGTAGGGCCAGTTTGGGTCTGCCGCGAAGAGTATGCTTCCCAGAGGGAACTTCTGGCCGGTGACCAGAGTGTCGGACGGGTAATCGAAGCTCTCCCACACAGTCTTCTTCGCACTAGTCAACAGGACCAGGTTCCCAGAAGCCAGCAGCTCAATGGATTGTACCCCTTTATTAGCTGTCTGGCTGCTCCAAATCACCGTTCCGCTCTGCGATAACACGAGGTTGCCATCTAGCCCGAGCTTGAGGCTACAGATCTGTTCAGAATCATGCCGCATACAAGCACAATACTACTACAGATAATTAGTGCTTGTAAGTCTGCCAGGACCCACATAAGAATCTCAAGACTGAACATCACAAATCTGAGAACAAAAGACAAGGAACGCATACACAATTGCTGCAGCAGTACTGTTATAGTCTTCTAGTTTCATGCGATTGGACTTGTCATTACCCCGCCGGGAGAGTATATTCCGTTGCTGAGATAATTAGCCACCCAAATCTGCAGAGCCGGAGGTGGGTTCTGGAAGTTGACGGTGGCATAGCACTTTGGTCTTCCAGGCGGCGCTCCAGGAAGCTCTAGCACATTGAGCTTGTATGCGGGGTTTGAAGCGCCAGAGGAAGTGAGAGCGGTCACCACCTGCTGTCCCTTCCCCGACGTGCTCCAGGCAGTGCCCAGCTGTGCAGTGTTTTGTGCAGTGACGAATTGAATCTCGACTGTCGACAACAAAACCACCACTACCACCAACAGCCAAGCCGCATACATTGATGTAAACTGAACCGGCGGCCGGCTTGAAACGTTGTTGTTGCTTCTGCTGGTTGTTATCGCGCCTAAGTCCACCATCATGAACCTTTGCAGATTTGAACAGCCAATATTTTTTCTTTTGGATCTCTCTTGAATTGTTTCAGCAGGTAGCACAAATGTAGAATCAGCTCTTGATGTCCAGCGACCAAACCGCCTTGAGCCCTCGGCGTATTATAAGTAAAGCACAAGTATCTCCTATCTATTCTCTTATACTCATGTAGATCTTCAGCCTACTCTAGAGTCTCTTAAACAAGTAGCTCAGGGCGTAATAGCTCTGCCCTTGATGCCAAGTTCAAACTAAAAACAAAAACTTCCCTTACAGGATGTAAAACTACTTCTCATCTAAATAATTGTACTTTTATGGAACACGCCCATCCATCATACGCGCCCAGAGTATTCCAGATGTGACTCACACATTGGGTCAACTTTGAGCCAAAATGCTATGCTCAAATCCTAGGGTAGAGCCAATAAACTGTACCAGCGTCATTTCACTATATACCCTACTACCTTGGCAGCTTGGACGCTCATGATGTTATTTTCACAATGTGGAAACTTTCAAAAAGAATTCAAGTAACAAAAAATTGTGAAAGAAAATATTGAGTCTTCAAGAATACTCTACTTGTTGAAGTGGAATTTTTTTCATAATTAATTTTTTATTAGACAAACTTGTGTTGTATATATGTTTAGGTTTGGAATCCAGATCGAGGTTAAAAACCACTGGTTGAAGTTAGTAAAACCAGATCCAAAATGGGGCAGATTTTAAAATCAAAATTGGAACTGCAAGGTTTTATTTGAAGAACCTGACTGGGAATCACATTCCTGGTTCCATTTGTGTGAAACTGGAATTGAAACCAGAACCAGAATACATTTTTTTTAAATAACAAGGATTAAAAACAACGGTTAACTGTTGGTTCAGGTCTTGGTTAATAGTACTTGATCCGGACCAAATGAAGACTAAATATTTTCAAAACTGAAACTATCTTGGTGAAAGAGAACTGAAAGATGAACCTTCCCATTCAGATTCTTAAAATCTGAACCTAAAGCGCAACCAAGACAACTTAATTCTATCTGTCATAACCGGGACCGTACGCACTGCATAAAAGTAAAGAACCACCCCAAACCTCTTTTCTTAACTATGGAACTAGTGTATCACCCAAGGCAACTAGAAACAGACTTTTCCAAAATATGCAAAGAGACAATTTCTGCATAAAACCAAAGTAAAAAGACAAAGGACTGCAGAGTTGGTGACACTCATCCCTGCTATTTTTGGCTCCACCCCCGCTGTGCATTGACTACCATCTGTGTAAGATGTGAGGTCCAAATTTAGCTTATATTGGGGATTCATTTGTGGGCAAGGGAGCCGGAGGACCTAGGTCTCTACATCTTAGAGCATGCCCAGCAGCCCAAATATTTGGGTTCGTCAACTTCAAATTGGGGTTGTCTAAAATTTCATTGTTGAGAGGCATCCCAGCAACAACCCTTAGCATTTTAATTTCTTGTGCCCAATTGAAACTTTTCTCAGTGCCTCACATCTAGAGTGCACTTGATGAGTGAGGTTTTTACCACATCATCATATCTTTCACTGCCCCCAACATTTTCATTGTCTACACGTTTTTTTTGTCTTTGCAAGGAAAACAAAGGCAATCTATTTGTCTTTGAAATTTTATTTGGATTATGGCAGTAAAAAACAGTACTCTGATAATGACCAAAGAGGATGTGAACATGGTGGGCCCTACAAGACAATTGATATATGCTAGTAAGTAAGCTCATCTAGTGCTAAAAGATTTTGGAGGCAAGTTGCTGGCGGCCTCCACAGAACCCTTTAACAAGGTTGAAACAATGAATTTGGTGAGGCACTGCTAGGCAAGTTGTTACATGTTACAATGACTCAGTGGGTATGTCCATTTCAACATACCAATAGAGTACTCATATCAAGACATAGGTTTCAATTTTTACACTCTGTGTGAACTATGAACATAGTAATCAAAAGTTCTTGAAGTGGACATATCAGGTGGGTCTACATAATAACGTACATATTTTAGAGCTCTCAAGTATTATAAATACGGATAAACAATACCCTCATAACAGCTTAGATGAGATACCTATCACAGTATATTTCACATCGAGATTCCGTCCAAAATGAAAAAAATCACATGTTCTATTGTAGTAAAAAAGAAAAGCGAGGATAAGAACCACACAAATGTAACATGAAGACAATCCCATACCAACTATTTAAATCACATGCTGCTAAACATAAAAACTTTGTGAAACTGTAGGTAACATTGGTCCTATTCTAAGATCACAACTTAAAAATTTGAAGAAATACAAATTGCAACTGAACTCAATTTGCCACTAGATATGTTTCTCACCCTAAACCCATTTCAATGCACTGGTATCTTCTGTGGACATGATCAGGTAACCTGAGTCTTCCTCAGGTATTCCACTATCCCATACCAGCCAGTTCAGGTTCTAAATACCAGGGTGCATACCCTGATTCATATCTGCTCTAACCCTATATAATAAAACAACACCGGGTAGAGGGTGCTGCGCATAGTGAGAGGGGGTTTCAAACAGGGGATACAGCCAGTCTCCAAACTTGTCTTCTCATCATGTTAAACCTTTCAGATCTGAGAAGTCCTAAATGGGCTAATTATAGCAAGTGATATAAATGAATGACATAGTGGTTTCCAAAATGGGGCTGGATCTGGATCATTGTAGATGAGGATAACCTTGTAGAAGGTCCTGGGAACAGAACATGATGGATGCAGTAATTTTTGGCAAAATTTTGCAACCTGGAGACAAAAAGGGCCTTGCCACAAGTACAAAGGCTTTTTTCAGATTTTGGAAAAAAGAATAGGTTGTAGCATGTCACCAAGCTATGGCATAATTGCTTTAAAAAATTCTTTTGTCCTCTCAAATGCATAGCCAAATTTGGCTAAATCCTCTTGTGCATGATGGTGAACCCACCAACCTCACAAATTTGGGGAAAAAAACACTGGCATTGTCCTTGTCAGAGAGTTCATTTTGCTATTCCCTGTTGTGCAGCACATCTCATATCATTTGCTACATCAATTGCTGCCAAGAAGATGGATGATCTATGAGTATTGTGGATTGCAACTGAAATCAAAAATTGTGGATAATGCACTGTGCTGGGCTTGGTAACTCTTTGGCTGGTCTTTTATTCTGCCCGACGTTGTCGGATGCTCCAAGTTCTTCACCATATCTTCCAAATATTCACTATTGATAATCTCTTGCTCCTCTTAGAACTTCCAAATATTCACTATTGATAATCTCTTGCTCCTCTTAGAAGTTCTAGGCCTTGCTTGTTAGCGATAATAAACCCTCTTGCCTGTTTGGTAAAGCTTTGGCTGCCGTAAACACATCAAAAAGCTTCATTTCACTTATGAAACATGCAAAACAAATTATCCTCTCAATTCACCCATGGAAGGTCCCCCCTCCAACGCCACCAAAGAGAAGGAGGGTGATGAGCTTCCAGCAGTAGGTGAGATGTTCACTGTGGATAAGGCTCAACAGCATGATGACAGCACTTTTACTCTTTACCACCCGGCTAAGGCCAAGCTGCACAATGTCACTCTACCATTAATGGCACCAGCTTTGTGTGGAGGTTTGTTGTTGTTCGTTCCTTAGAAGTGAGGCCAAAGTCCAGACAGACATGACCCATCTGGCCATCAACATAAAGATCTGTGACGTTTTTTTGACTCGGCCATCACATCCAATTAGGGGATTTTATTTTATTTTCCAACTCCACTAGGTTGCTTGTATAGCGCCTTGGGTTTAGAACAAGTTTCGTCCACATGGCAACATAGAGTCAGCTGGAGTCATACATCATTATTGAAGACATACTCATTGTGAAATGTGGAAATTTGATGAATTTGGTATGGTTGTCCTGGGTAAAGTTCTATTTGCATCAGCATTGTTAGATTGTAGTTTATACATGATCCTGGATGATGTAGTTGACTTCATAGAGATAGACAAAATAGGCAAGATAAGTCAATAGACATGTTGCATAGGGTTGACAATGTGACACCGGATAGGTCACAGGAGCAGCTTGGGCAATGGGGCTTACAAAAGTGCAAAGCCAAGGAAAGCAAAGTTCACTAAATGAAAGTAAAGAGAGTTGACTTGAAAGAAAGAAAGAAAGAAAGAAAGAATAAGCGTCGTTAACTTGCAACAATGGACACCTCCGTCCTGCTAGATCCAACAGTGACATTCAGGAGTTCAATATCTGAATCAGTCTTTGTGATCCAAAAGAACCTGCAGAAGTTTTTAGTGTCTGTGGAGGGGGCCTTACCCAGGCAGTACATGGTTTCTGCAACGGAGGATCTGGCACGTTATGTGTAAGGTTTCCCATCTATGGAAACCTTCTGGCACCTTATATGTAACATTCCCCATATATGGATAACATTCCTAATAAAAAATGAGGAACCTATTGTGTAAGGTGTCTCATCTCAAATGATTCACAGCCATGCAAAATTCTACAGATTTTTTATGCCCAGTAAGGACCTCAAGGGGGCTGTTCTGAGAATTGGGGCCCTCATTAGGCTCCCACCTTGCACAGCTTGCATTCCCTCATTAGAAGAATAGCCCCTTCTTGATCCTTATAATTCTTACCTCTTTGAGGCCCTCTTGTGGTGCACTTTCACTAGTCAGAAACATCTACTGGACTTTGGTAATCACTGGCTAACAGACTGTTGTCACAATTTCAGTGTGTGATGAATGACCGGATGTCAAACAAAGTTATGCTCAACCACTTCCATTTCCTTCACAGAAGAAAAGAAAATCACAATTTACCGTGCTGCGTAAGGGTTGACATAAATGCCTTGGGTTTGCAAATTGCAAAGCAAACACAGAACCAATTGAAGAGAATTGACTTGGAAATGAAGTGGGGCCCATCCATCCATCCCCCCAAGATCCAACTTTGGCATGTTCCATGATGCACATCGGTAGTGTCCATGCTCATAATCACAGCTGCAGAGGTCTTCGTCTGTCAGCTGGACAGATGAACCATGTACTACTGCCTCACTTACAACCCGCCAAGCCAAAATAGACAGAAAGTCTAAATAATAATGGAAATTTTTCTTCTTTCACAGCTTTAGGCTATCATCAGCTGGACACGTTGCAGGTCACAACAAGGGCCGACATCAGTTTTTCAAACTTGTTCCAATTTTATACATATGCGATTCAAGTGCAATGACCCACCACCCGTAGAGTCAGATGAGAGGGATAGACAGACTAGCAACTTAGCGATTGTGAAAGGTATTTTGTATTTCAGAATTGTAGTTTTGCAAGCATTTTTTGTATAAGGGTTTCAGTGAACAGAATATTATACTAGTACTTGCAAATGTAAATGAGTGCACGAATTTGACGGCTACTTAGGACATGAAATGTAGCTACAGCTGACATGATTGCATGATGTTGCGGCCCACTGACCGCGTGAACTTGAAAGGTTAAGCGGGCCCCAAACCCAGGCACTTTCCAGGGGCGTCTAAACACCGCTGATGTGGTCTCAGGAAGCCGTTCATGAGTCGACATGATTATTAGGATCATGTTATAGCTGAAAGTCATTGACTTTTGAGAGTGTGA
This sequence comes from Sphagnum tenellum, assembly GCA_963921925.1. Classification (NCBI taxonomy): domain Eukaryota; kingdom Viridiplantae; phylum Streptophyta; class Sphagnopsida; order Sphagnales; family Sphagnaceae; genus Sphagnum; species Sphagnum tenellum. The sequence goes on from OY998159.1 coordinate 2,686,622, forward strand.
ATCCATAAACCCTTCAAAACTCCCATCCTTTTGCTCAACCCTTTGTTTTCTTTTTTCAAATCTGGGTAAAATAATTGAGTGAAAGGAAACACAAGTCACAAAGACTGAACAAGGATTCCAAAAATTCTCTGGCTATTGCCACTGTAATACAAGGAGGAATACAGTACAAAAATCATTCTGGGGCCTAAGATGCATTCCGCTCTACCTAAATGAGCTGGCTACCTAAACCACCTCTATTGCTGGCTAGTTATTGACACTAATAACCTGCAGGAAAGTTGGCAACAAGCTTAAGTTAAGATAGTGTTATCTAGCAACATGTCATGTAAAAGAGAAAACAAAAATAGTTTCACATTTCAAGCATATCAACCTCCACCATCCTGCACATCTGCCCTAGTGTCACAGGTAGCCTTGTATGGAAAGGTACTGTGTGTGAAGAACTTTTGTGTGTACATTGTTGGGCCCAAATTAGACTAACCTGATTTTGATTACGAAAGTGTAAGTTGGTCAAGGAAGTTTTGGGGTAAGTGAAAAGAGGAGAGTGATGATGTTGATGTGATCTTTAAGGATTAGGAGGGATTTTGGCACATCTTGAGAGGGTGAATTAGGTGAAGGGGGCTACATCATCATGGATGAGCAAGTCTCTCAAAATATTTTCAAATCAACAACACCTCTAGAGGGTGGAGGTGGGATCACCAATAGGTGGTGATGGGAGTTGCTCAAGTGGGGGATTTCATCAATGTTGTTATTGGAGGCGAATGGTGGAGATCAAGTAGATGCACTTGGGTCTATTGTTGGATAGAAGAGGTAGGTAGAAAATGGGAAGGAGCCTAGATGGGAGGTTGTGGGGCCTAAAAACAAAAAATGATGGTCTACCCACTTATAAAAACAAAAGAAAAGGAACTAGGGGGTTGTCCCATAGAGGTAGAATATCAAAAGTTGTTTTGGGTTGTAGCAAAAAGCTCTAGAGGTGTAGGTAGTTAAAAGATAGGATTGTAGTAAATGAAGGTAGTATAGAAACCAAGTTAAGAGTTATTTAGAGAAAGGGATGGGAGGCTCAAGGTTGAAGAATACATTGTACCTCTTTCTTGGAAATGTGAAAATTGTTTTGTGTAAATACTTGCTGAATTTCCTAAATTTCTTATATGATGATGCTTGCATGAATGTGTTTTAATTGAAGGTTGTGGTTGGTTAAGTGAAAGGAAGTAGGAGGGGTAGATAGAAGTAGGATTGTTATCTAAAGCAAATAAAAAGGAAAATATAAAGGAAAACAAAGGATGGAGTTGTTTGAAGGGAAAATTCTGCTTGGCAAAAGCTAGAGCTTATACAATGTGTTGGTTATGATGTTTTAAATAGAAGGTAGTGTTAGTTGTCACAACTCTAGCCTTGGGCTCGCGATCAAAGCAAAGGCTTGCAAAGGTGCGGGCCAAAAAGGAAACCTGGGAGTCACATCTCATGCTCCTGGGAGTGAAAGAAAACGTGAAGGAATGAACCCTCACATTTCCAAGGGAGCTCCCACTTTGAAAGTTGGAGTCCTGATGGACTTTCAAATTTTTAAAAAATGATTTCAGGGGGTCAAAACCCATTGGATTGAGGAGTTCCTTATATCATTGAAAAGCTCTTGGAACATAGATGTCTGAAATGGGCTTGCATGACCCATTTGGATACTTTAAACATAAGTTATGGCCCAAAGAAGGATCAAAAGTCAAATTGTCAATTTGACTCCCGACCACTAAAAGTAGGGAATCGCCCCGATGTCCTTGTGTGCAGGTGGCATGCGACATACTATTAAAAAGCTCTTGACAAGGGTTATAACTTTTTTTGAGACTTCATCTCAATAAGAGGTCTGCACAAAAAGTAATGATCGCAAGAATCTTAACTATGGGAATTTCCAGACTCCCACTTGGGAATCCCGGGACAAAATGACATTTGAGTGCTGGTCATGTGGCGAGGCACATAACATACTATAAAGGGGGAAGGTGGTGACTTCCCCCAAGTCCGGGCCGTGAGGAATCTTGTGAGTCCATGTATGCCCGTGGCTCGTCCATGCACCAAAAAGCTTTAATTATGCACTAACCAACTTGTTGTTTGGTTTGTGCAGGTTTGTGTGAGTGATTAAATAACTTGTCAATCTTCCTAGTCGCATCCGGAACTCTAGCATGCCCCTCTACCCCCGTAGTGCTACGAGCCAAAAAGCGCGCCCCAACTCCTTTTCCTTCCGATGTCATCACCTTCAGGTTCATAATTGAATCCATCAAGGAGCTTGGGGGTGCATCAATAATGGGATAACTTAGGTGAAACAAATATGACCTAACTTCTTACTGTAATTTACTACATTAATACAATTACATTTGTAGGATGATTGTTAGAAGGGACTAACTTGGGAATAATTGGTGGATTAATTAAAATAGAAATAAAAGGGCAAAGGGCTAAAATATAAGTTAATAATTATGATTGCCCCCCCCCCCCCCCCCCCCCCCTCTTCCTTATGATCTTCAAGGGGTTAAGAGGGAGTGGCCCAAGTCAAGGTGTTAAATATGTGTTATTTTTGCATTTAACATACATAACAACAACTAACTACATATGATTATTCAAAAAGTTGTGTATTTTTTTTTCCAAAAAAAAAAATAATTGAAACAACCATGGCAATTTATGTTGGTTTTAAATACTTCAAAAACAAAATGAGACTAGAGTTATGATGCAAGGATCATTTACCACAAGTGAGTGAAGGGATTGACAATGACAGGGTTTGCCTTGTCAAATGCAAAGGCCACTTCTTCAACCATGGTTTAAACAATATTAAACTTGATCGTCAACTTAAACAAACCGTGTTGAACATCCAAATTGCACCTTAATAGAATCCTAGGAACCATAGGAACAAAGATTTCCTCCTTAAATTGTCCACATGGTCATGGGTTGCAATAGAATCCTTATAACATCTTTTAAGTATTGAGGAAAGGTCATTTCCACATCTATTTGCATTTAGTATTGGGAATAAATAATCCCCATGGCATCCAACATTGCATGTTTTATAAATTAAATGTACAATTCAATAATCAAGCCTTCACCACATGTGATGGCCCCAACATGCAACACAACACAATACAATACACAATTTTCATTAAAAAACAAATACATTGGAATTGTCATACAAGCCAAAGTGCCTCTACAACTTACAACATTTACAAATCAAAAATCAACTTAAAAACAACCTATAGGTCCCCAAGAATATGAATATGCACATGACTCACCACCTTTTCAAACCACCTCCAAGTCCCAATAACATCCCATAACTACAAATTAAAATGTCAAAGTGACCATTTGCTATTCCTAATAACATCTCACATCTACAAATCACAATAGAACTTCAAGATTAGTTACAAATCTCAATAACTTTTACCATTTACAAATTGAAAAACAAAGTCTTCAAACTATGCTCCCAATTCCACTTCAAATAAAAGACACATGTCACCAATAACTTGGTAATTTTTGATAGAGTTGAAGGTCCAAAAAAGTCTTTTTGAAAACTTCAAAAGTTTAAGCTATAGTATTTACATTCAATGTAATAGTTGATAAGCCACATCTTAATCAATATTGACAATTGACAGACACTTCAATGTGTGAGGATGAATCTAATTGTGAGTCATTACATTCCAATAATATTGAAGTTGAAAACTTCAATAAAGACACATTTGCAAATAAAAAAAGAACACACAAACCATCTACAAAGCCTAATTATATCTTATGTTTACAAATCATAAATGATCTTAGAAACCATCCCAAGATCATTCACATTTACAAAAATAAGAACATATATAAACCAACTACAAATTCTAATAACTTACCATAATTGTACATGAAAAAACAATTTGCAACCCATTTATGAATTTACAAATTATACCACATCTACAAATGCCACGTGACCTTACCACATTCACAACTCAAAAAAAAACTTGTACACAACATTTATAATTATTGTGAATGTACCCCATATGCATATTTAAAAAGAAGACAGAAAAGGATTTTGGAAGTGCCATGAATTATTGCATTTGCAATTTAAAAAATACTTATAAACCATCTACGAATATTTATTTTATACCACATCTTAACCCTAAAATAAACACACATAAGCTTTATAAATCCCATGATCTTATCACATCTACAAATTTTTTATAAACTTATAGACCATCTACAATGTATAGAATGTACCACATTTGCAAATTTAAAAAAGAAAACATTGACCATTTAACAAGTGCCAAAATCGAAGGGGGTGACAAGAGCTTACATTTGCAACTTTCACAAGATACATGTTCAAATGTTGATTGTGTCACTAGCAACATAACACATGTTTTTGGGCAAATTACACTTAAATGAAATCATGTTTTTTCACCATTTTAAAACAAATGCAAGGTGTTCAATGCTATCTATATTATAATTAGTCATGCAACATTTCATACAATTTTTTTCATGGTCACCTTACACTAACTAAGAAGGACCAAAATATCACCTTGGAAGGAAGATGTACTATCACAATACAAAATGTACAATTGGTCTTGATAGATCATCACCAAAACTATGAAGTCATGAAAGAATATATCCCTCCTCTAAATTTTTTTGAAAAGGGATTGCATGCTTTCCACCGGCAACAAAACACGAGCCAACTTGAGCAACAAGTGCATGTTGGACAAAAGGCCCAAGTTAGTTTGCCACAAAATCATAAAAACAGAAAACGGCCCATTACACATGAGATGCAAAATTCAAACATAAAAGAGTAGGAAACAAAAGCATAGTTTAGGCTTCACCTTTACCACATGGGTTGAATTGGATTCAATTTGCATCATTGCAAGCAATTGATGGTATTATGTCACAAGGCTCCAACATGGACATCCAGCTTGTCTTAACATTCTTTAAATTTTTGTTCCCTTTTGCATATAAGACCCAAACCAATTTTTGAAACTTTAAGTACCTTTTTGGGAAGTGGTTGAAAGAATTATACATGTTCCTCATGAAGGCCTTGATTTGAACAAATAAGGTCAAATGCAATTAAGATTATACTACTAAGTTTGGCCTATGGGCAACACAATGAACATCCATAAAAAATTGGTGTTCATGAATCCCTCATTTGCTTTATGACTCTAGCTATTTCCACCCCCTAAAAAACATTCAACACATTTGCTCCAAAGCACAATAGTTTTTTAGACAATTCCTCCTTGATCAATCCGCATCATTGACCAATCTAATCATAATGACTTCAATGAGGTTGTTAAAACTTGTTTCAACCACAATCCTATCAACACACACCAAAATAGATATCCTAGTCAAATGTATGGACACATCCACAACATGTGATGCATTATTGTAACTTCATCATAAGTCAAGCCTATTAACTAAGTCATAAGGTTTACTTGAGACCCTTTTATGCATACAACTTCATGCTTTTCAAGTTGGCATGCAATATTTTGCAACGTATTTTTAAGGGGGAGTAGAGGCGGGGGGGGGGGGAGGCATTTTTTATATATTTTATGAAACATTTGGAGTAAAAAGATATTATTTGGTATGTTATGAAATAATGGAATATTGAAAGAATGTTTTCTAAAAATTGAGAATATTTTAAGTATATTTTAAATATATATATTCATAATGAATTATGCACCTTTTTTACACATTAAATTATTTATTTATTTTTTGTTGAATTAAATGCACCCTTTATTTGTTTGCATGTCCTTTGGAAAAAATGGAATTGACCTCCCTAGGAATGTACAAGACCTTTCTTAACCCCAAGCTTTAACAAGTTTTGTATAACAATCTTATGACTTGCATGTTTTGTTAAAGTATCCCACTTACACCCAACAATTCTTTCCTTAATCTCAATTAGAAAGAAAACATTACACTTCAAGGTGCAAACAAAATAACAAAAGTCACACAAGTCCTTGTGATGAATGTTTATTAGAGAATAATCTTGATACATTTCTATTTATAAGTTGAAATAAGTCATCAATTTTTTCTTTTGACCTTACAAAATGTTGCATGGTATTATAATATGTGAAAAAAAATCCCCATTAACTAGAAACCTTGCAATGTTTGTTAAACACTAGTTACAACACATAATGAGTGTTTTTGAGTATTCTATATTCATTGAATTTAATCCAAATCATATTTGAACATGTTTTTATAATATATTAAAAACTTTGTCATGAGTTTTTTTGAATGATTTGCAACATTAGCATAATTTTTTACACTAAAACATGAAAATAAAACAATGGTTAAAGCCACTTATTGCTCCTACTAATGTGATTGCACCCTTCACATTGTGAATAAACCCACCTTTTACCACTACACCTTTGCCCATGGCAACTTGGTTACCCACTTTATTTGGTGTCATCACAAGATGATTTATACTTTTTCAAAGGTAAGTTATATTGTGAATTATATAACTACATAATCTCCTTAGAATCTATTGACTCATATGGGAATTTATGAATGACTTTAAACAAAACTTTAAGCACACAAAAATTAGAAAGAGGATTCAACAACTTTGGCTCAAAGTGAAAACATGGTTAGGTGGTTCACTTTTGGCTTTTGGAAAGTTCATTTCTAACACTAGCTAAAACTCTTGCATTTTAATAATTATCAATTCTTATGCATCTAATGTGCACTTCCCTATGTTTCCATTAAAAAATATGGTTATCTCAAAATGTGTACATAGACATATATTTGGTCAAAACATCCATGAACTCTTGAATGATAAATGGACTAATAAGAATTAATAATGATATGTGTGTGTGTGTGTGTGTGTGTGTGTAGGAAATGCATCTTACTCTTAAACACCTAATGTTGTTTTATTTTTATAAAAAAATTGACATTACTATGACATTTTTTGAATCCACATGTCAATTTCTTACTTTATGATTGGGAAAATGTCATTAGCTCAAAAGTCCACTATGAGTTCAATAATTTTTTTTTACAATTTATTCATAATTTGTAACATGATTCCCAAAGTCTATCTAAGTTCATTATCACGTGGATAACTGAAAAATTGACAATTTTAATGTGGAATATGAGTTTACATTTTAAGTTCATCTACATTAATCCAAAATAAACTTTAATTGTGCTAGTCCAAATTATTGTTCTATTTATGCTTTCACCATGCATATAGGTTTAAAGGAGGATTTTTCATTTCTAGTGCATGAAATTTTTTAAATCAACTTATTACAAGCTCAAATGACCACAAGGCTCATTCAAGGAAATGTTCAAAAGGATAATTTTAAATTTTCTTAGTATTTAGTATATTACAACTATGGTTTATTATTGTGTTCCCAAAACTGAAGGATGAAGAGAGCAAGCTTTTAAAAAATTCCAATAATTATTCGACATGGATTATTTAAAAGTCTTTCTGAGTCCTTGACTAACTTATAGTCAATTGTTCCAATTGTAATTTTTTATGAAAATATTTAAAATAATGAATAAAATGATGGAATTGATTTCAAACTTTTCTTACAAGAAAACAAACTTCCTATTATGCAATTACATTATCATTTGGTCAATTTGATGAAAAAATAAATTATATGAAAATTTCAAAGTCTTCAATTTTTGAAGCAATGGGCTACGAAGGAAATGATTCCTTTATTCAATCATTTTCATAGTTATTTACATTCATTATATTCAAGATTTTTTGTTTTATAGGTCACATGTGCATGAAATAATGTGAAAACCATGTTTAATTGATTTAGAAGCCCATTTTGGCTTTTTTTGCATTTATGCATGTAAACCAAAATATTTGTGCACAATTATGTATGCATGTGAAAAATCACCAACACCACATGAATTATTTTATTTTGAACTATTCAATTTTTAAAATTTAAATTTGTTTCATGAAAATGTTACTTGTAAAAAGTAGCCTTAAGAAAGTTTTGGCGTCCTTTTTCCTTTTTCCTATTTTTGGTGCCCCAACCTTGAATAGACCCCACACTCCACTTAAAGTTTCTCAACAACATTTATGCCATTTTTATACCATTTCAAGTGTTTTTTTCAGTCTTTTAAATAGTGAAAACGTTAGTCACATGGCTTAACAAGTGTTTTTGGGTATTAAAGGTGAAAGCACATTAAGGTGTCACAATTTCGGCAGATTAGAATCCTTTTTCAAAATCCTTTTCTAATGTAGTTAAAAACTGGCTTAAATTACGAATATTTCGATGATATTGAAAGTAACTTTTTTCCATTTCCAATTTCAAATCATGACGCTATAAGACATACAAAAAATATTACAAAGGAAATGTTTTTTAAATGCTTAAAAAGGGTTTTTAAATAATTACAGTTTTTGGGATTTCAAAAAGTCCATAACATAATAAATTAAAATCACATTCCATTCATTCAATGGATCTTTAGTTTCTTAAACATGATCCATCCAATATCTCAAAGTTACAAACACATAAGCCAAACACATTGTAAAATAAAAGTTCATATCCATGGGTTTTCCAAATGTGACAAAAAGTGTGGGCGAAATTCAAAAGTCAATGACTATTAACAATTTTGATTTCATTTTTTGATTCTTGGAAGGTTGATTATGATAGCTTTAGATAAGTGAATCCTTTTTATTATTATTTCAATGAATTTTTTTTTTTAAATTTGTTTTATCTAGGGAATACAAGAAAAACTGCCATTGTGACGTCCATATAAAGTCACCTTAGTGTGCAAACATCATTAAATACTCATTGAAATCATCTCAAGTTTAACCAAATCTTTACATAATGTATATATTACATATTATAAACATTTTTGTATAAATGCACCAACATTTTCAACATTGATTTGACTTACCATTTTAAAATGTGAATAATTAAGTAGTGTTTATGTTTTCATGGGTCATTATACAAAAACATTTCGTCTTTTGACTCTTGAAATATTAAAGCACTCCATTAACTCTACACAAATCCACAAGGTCATAGAAAGTTCGTAAAAAAACTTTGTAAACTTCACAAAGCTAGAACTTATGGAAAAAAAACTAAATTAAACAAACATGTACTGAAATGGCATTTGGAGTAGTCATTTCAACTTTCAAGGTTCGTAAAAAGACACATTTTGCACTTATATTACTAGCAATAATTAAACATCAAGTGGATTTAAGCAATCCTAAATATTATTAGATTTGATCCTAGCTCATGGAACTCAACAACATCTTGGCAAAAACCTTGCAATTTTTGTTTGCAAAACCAATGAACTTCCAACCAAAAAACAAAATGGCATTTGAAGGAGTCATTTTGGACAAAAGTGGCTAAGGTTTTCGAAATGAAAAAATGATGAGATTACATTTACAATCATTGTGATAGTGTTCAGTCTAGTGATATAAATGCATGGCGTCAATGTAAATTAGTAATCATTCAATTCATTGAATAACATTTATGGAAACAAAACAAAAAACTCCTCATAATGTTAAATGGGTTAAAATTTAACATCATGTCAAAAAAAACCTACATTAGTTAGCATTGATTAGTTAACTTTTTGCACTCATTCACACCTAGGAGAATGATGGAAAAACATTTTTTAAACTTAAACATTGATTTAAAACCCCTTGTATGAGTTGTTATTTGTCATTGTGTTTTTATTTTAAGATTTATGATTTTTGAAGATTTGATATTAAACTAACATTCACTTAACATCAACTTAACATCTATTTAAAAATAATGTGCTACCTAGAATTCCACAAATTCTAAATTTTTAAATATTAGTGAACATTCTTGGTTTGAATGTAACATAAAGTTTGCCCTTTTTTAACATCAATTTAGCATTAGGTTTTATTATAGTTTAAGAATAGTTCCAACTTCATTTGATTAAAACACATATTTAATTAATTCTAGACTTTGGAAAAGTTTGAAAATAAAAACAATCAATTTTGAGAGTTTAAAGATAAATAGAATAACATCTTCAACTTGGTGACCACTAGATATTGAGAACTAGAAGACCATAAAAAGAAGGGTGCATAATTAAAACATTACATAACATTAGCAAGTAAACAATTCACTTGCAAAATCAAAAAACCAAATTTGAAATATCTACTAAATTTTATATCATTGAATTGTGCAAAGTATCAACAAAATAATTAAAGTATCATAAACCGTTAGTGGACCATTGAACAAAAAAACTTGTAAAACACTGAGTGATTGAAAAGAGTTATTTATTTAAAAAGAAAATCATCTAGTGACCACCAATGGGTATAATAGTCATAGTTGGAAACATGTTAAAACATATACATTCAACATGTAACTTTTAGTAGGAAGTATTTGCTTATTATGAAATATGAAATCCACACATGGGAACAAACAACAAAATTACATGAAAAGATGGTTGAAATATATGTCCTATTTGGTGGCCACCATATGTGTGTTCTCCTCCTTTCGTGTATTGAATTAAGTCCAAAATTAAAGTTAAAGTTTGGAATTAATTAAATATGTGTTTTAAAGTAAAATGAATTGTAAATGTGACTTGTAATACGAATATTGGATGAAATCAATGTCACAACGGTGTGAAAATGGTGGGTGTGAAAATGAATTTAATTCCTATAATAATGCACACAATATCATGGGTGTCAAAAGACCCTTGAAAAAAAAATGTGATCAACCATTGTTATTGATTGGTTAATCACAATGATTGGCCCACATGTGACATTTATATAGTTCCTTAATGTATATTATCCCATATTTGTTATTTATGAATGGGAAGGGCCAAATATTTAGTATAATTTTGGTTTAATATTTAAATATACTATTTCAATTCCAATGAACCATTAAACTACTCAAACACAATTTTCCATTGAATAAGTACTTCTTGAGGATTTTAAGTTTGATGTACTTATTTTGATTCCAAATGCTCCATTTTCAATTTGTATTTGCAACACTTCCATTATGGAATCTCAAATACACTTTCACCTTGGGAGTTTAATGCTAATGAAATGGAACCCTAGTTTCACCTTTAGTTTAATAATTTTGTGTTAATAAAAAACAATTGGACCTTCCAAAGTTGCAAGTCAATGGAAAGCCTACCTAATTACAATGTTCAACTTGATTCCAATTTCCATATTATTCCCTTCATCCATTTTCAATGTTTTCCCTCACAAACTCACAAATTTTCAATCTTTTATTTCCAAAAAGAAATTCAATATTGGTTCAAGCATAATAGGTATTTGAATTGTCAAAAATATATTCAAGCTAATAGAAGCAATCATGCACCCTTTGTGATTTCTTACATGATTATTTATCTTAAAATATCTTTCTAATATTTTATGAATATTTTACTTGTAAATTGAAAAAATATTATTAAAAAATTCTTGTGACTAGCTAGAAAAAAGATGTTGCATTATACTAATATGTAAAAAATGAGTTTAAAACATTTTTAAAATATTTCACTTTAAATTTATTTAAGAATCCATTAAATAGTGCAAAACACTCTTTACAATGTTTTGTGATTTTGTTTTATCCTTATTTAATTTATTCCATATCATTCACATGTTTCCATAATATTTTTGAAACATTATTATATAAACACATTTAAAAAAATTACAACATTAATTTATTTTTAACATAAAACATGAAACACCAAGTACTAAGTACACTTTCATTGGCTCCTTTTAACTTGAATGTACCCCTCAATACACCATATGATTGCAACACTAGAAAAGCAAGCTCAAGCACAATCTTTATGCTCTAGCTTTACCCTTCCATAAATGGAGGCTTCATTACATTTCATAAACTAACACTACAAGGAAATATTGGCTGAATTCATTCAACTTTTCAATGATTTTGTACTGAATTTCATGAAAATTCATTACAATGAATTCAAAATTGAAAATGTGAACAAGTTAAGTACTTGGCTTGTACACATGTGGATTTTTAATTTTCCTTTATGAACAATAAACTTATCGAATTCAAACATATATAAATAGTAATTTCCATTTCCATTTATCAAAAATCAGATTAACTAATTCTTAAAAATTTAATTTTAAAAATAAAAATAAAAAACCTATGTTTCAGGTCTGCTTATGACACCATATAATGACCACCATGGATAGTACCACAAATTATAAGGTTACATGTATAGTGTATGTGCTTTTATATATGGCGTAAGACCTCTCTTGGGGACATTCAAACCAAGAACCCATTGTAACCAAAAAAGGAGGGCTCTATCTACCCTACAGACTTATCCAAAGCAGCTGACGCAACTGATCAAGATCTAATACTCGATTACTCTGCAGCAAACCACCTGCTCCTCGTCCTTTACTAGTATTCTTCCCTAAGAGCTCTAATTTCTACATTCACAGTTCTTATTACATACACAGCTAGCACCCATGCACAATCGATTGAACTGATCAACGATTCAAGATTCAAAGTTCATTCACAAAATGGTCTGGCAAATACAGTTTGTGATCTTCAGTGCACCCTCAAATACTTCCTCATGTATGTCCTCTGAGGTCAGGAGGTACTCGTTCTCCCTTCTCTATTCACACAAAAAGACTCTAAATCACTGCATTACTACATTCAACCAGCAAGGCTCACTTCAATCATCGTGCCCGCGCTCCTACAACCTGACGATTTCAGCTCCAAATACCTCCCTGAGTTGCTCAAGAACCTGACCCTCACGAAAGAGAACGATTAACAGAAACTCTGATTTCCCGCTATCACTCTGTGGCTCCCTCAGATAGTCCACTGAGCACAACTGATGCATAATACTACAACCCATTCTCCCCAATCCAGGACACAGATCTCTCAACCTCTCATCAGAACACCACACTAACTCTTCCCAAAGTGCTTACAACAACTTGGTCTGCTTGCTTGCGCAGCGGAAGGTTTCAACAACAAGCCAAGTTTTTCAGGACCATATCTGCTACTACCAACATTCATCACACAAAAATCCAAGTACCAGATCTTTTCAAAAAAAAAATCAAAGTTTCTCCAAAAATCACTCCTTCCTCCAAAAATCTTCTCTCTTTTTCTTTTGGTTCCTCTCCAGTGCTGATTCTAGACATTTCTCACAAAAATCAGCTAGACTAGTGCCGACCTGAAACTCCTCTCCTCAAACCTCAAGCTTCTTCTCCTTCTATCTACCTGCCTGAAACTCGTTATTGCTTCCCCTTTTATCAGCTTCTCTATTAAAATTTCTCTCACAAGCTTTCCTCACGTCCATGCATCAGTAATGGGGCGCCGTAAAAAGGGTGACGACTAATAAAGCAAATTAAATCTTAAAAGCGACAAGTGTCCAAAATGGTTTGGCGACCTGTTTTCGCATTGCATATGTAACCCCTCCCTTCTTAGACAGCTAAGTCCCTCAGCTTCATCTAGTCTGGTTGAACATGATGTATTTGAAGATCCCGACATAATCTCTCCCTCTGACGTCCATCAGCATCCTGGATGAAGTATATCCGGCAGCCTTCTTCTATCCAAAGACCAGAAACATCTGTCAGTCCCATTCTGGGATTCATTGGTTGATCTATGCAACATGCTTTAGTTCTCTACTTCACAGAACCCTCATATGCACTGAGTAGAAGTGCATCAGCACATGCCTCCCCCACCTGTCAAGAAGAGTTTCTTTTGAAGGTGCTATACAATTGCTCTGCTCTTCCATGAGCATCCATCATCCACTTGCCGAAAACAATATTAACAGGATTTGTTCCCAAAAGTTCAACCCTTGAACTCTCACTGTCTTTGTTTCCAGTAGTAGAATAGTTCTTAAGCTCATTCTGGATATTGCTCTGGTGTAAGGGAGCTTTGACAGCTGTATCCTCCTCCACCTCTCTCACCAGCATTGCACAGGAAACCGTTTCCAGGACATCAGATCCACATGATTTCTCTTTGTCCTTTTCGACAGAACATTTCTGTGCAGTTCTTTCCAACTCATTCTGGCAAACACTGTACACCATAGGCTCAACACCTGTATCCAACTCCCTTCTTGCTTCCTCTATCATGTTTACATCCCCTTCTGCATTCTGGAGACTGGACGCACCTGATTGGATCCTTGTGGACAAGTTGGTTCCTCTGTAGAGCCTGCTGCAATCCTTTCTCTCAAAGAAGGTTCCTCAGTAATGAGTGGTGATGGATATGTGCAGAGCTCCTCCACCTTCAAGGAACAGTTTCTTTTGAGAGTGACGCTTGGTGTCTCTGTGATTACATCTGGATCCATTTTGCAGTCACCTGTCGCAAATTCATAGCGAACTGTTCCCAAAAGCCCACATCTCTTTGAGCTCTCATTGTTCTTACTTATAGTAGGACTGTTCTGAAACTCATTCTGGACAGCACAGTCACACAACGTAGCTTTAGGGCCCACAATAATCTCCTTGCTCTTTGATATTGTAGAGTGAATGTCATCAGAGATGCCACTCAGTCTTGGGCTCTCCTTGTGCTCATCTGCAAAACCTGCTGCATTTGAAGTCTCTTGAAATTTGTCCTGGACAATGTTCTTGCTGAGCACCACAACCTCCATATCTGAAAATGATTTTCAGGGACTGTAGCCCTTGCCCGTTTAAGATTAGTGAAACTTACGCCATCACAGTGTTCTGGTCTAGCACACTGAATTGTGAGCACTGGATTCGACTCAAATATCATTCCTGATGTTCGGCACATCTCAATCAATTCATTGCAAAGCTGGGGTGCAATTTCAGCTCTTACATATTGTGAGAAGTTGATGCATGCCCAGTGCCTTACACTCCCACCATTGACCATTCTCTTGTTCATCATGTTCCCATGCCCGATACTTAAAATACACTCCTCCCAGCTTGTATCATGGTATTTGAGCCGAGGAAGTGCTAGAGTTTGAGCCGCCACATTTGCAAGCCGGTTGCTGATGGAAATGCCAAACTCTTGCACACAAGGATCCTGCCCATAAGCATTTGAACTCACAGTCTGAAAAATGTCAACATCACGACCTGGTGGACGCTGGCACGTCACCTGTAGGGGAGTCATAGACGAATCATCTGGAGCCACAAAGTTGTCTGGCAGCCCCATTCTTACAGCCTCAATCCTGCTGTCTTCGCATTTCGCTCCTATGCCGTGTTCAGTCTTCAAGGATGGATTCCCTTGCTCAGATGCTTCAATCAAAACCTCAACCAATTCGCTGGCGATTTGCGAGATACTGGTTTGCTGCTCATCTGCATGATTCACCATCGTCCTTCGATCTACACGATCATCCTCAACTGCAGACTGTGGCAGAACAAATGTGAGTGGCTTTCCCAGCCCCGTGTCAAGCTCACTTGTGATGTTCAAGTCTTCCACCTCAGACTTCTTGATATTTCGAACTGCTCCAACTATCTCTGCATCAATCGGATTACCACCTGCTTTGTGAAGCTGCTCTTCAGTTTCTTGTACTGTCAAAGGTGTTTGATCCTATTGAATCATTGCCACCTCCTTATTTGGTTTGAGGACATCCTCAATCTCTTTTTCTACTTCAACCACCTCCATACTGACTTTGTCTTCAGCTGCATCCAAATGTTCCTTTTTGGTGTTGCTGGGCTCTGCTCTGAGTTCTTCGTAAGGTGTCATTACATTCACAAATCTCCTTCCAGTATTAATCCCTTGCGTTGCTTCTTCTTTATGCACCAAAGCCTCTGCAAAGTTGGCTGTTTCAAAACGCGATTTCCCATTGTTGTGTCCCTTCCAAATTTTCTCTTCGAAGTATCCTGGTTCTGCACAAGAGGTATATTTAACTCCACAATTTTCCATCCTATGCGGCATATTGCACTTGGCATATCTTAGTCGTGCTTCATTCAGCCTCGGACAGGTAGTGGCTAGATGGTCCCCCTTTCTACAGATCTGACATTCTTCAACCACACTGGAAGAAAATGAACATGCGGGATTACACGCATTCCCTTTGAAGAAATAGATGAATGCATCGTTCAACGCTTTAACTTGCCTCTCCACCTTTCCCTCCGAAATTTCCTCCTCTTGCTCGTCACGAAGAGGTTCATATGGAGTCTCCCCAAGTTCTACCAGAACTCTCTCCACCTCTGTGGCAGCTCCGACCAACTCCTCGATATCTGTGAAGGTTTGCACTACACACAACTTCCGGATCTCTGGCCTCAGTCTAGCCAGGAATCTCCTCCTCTGCTCCACATCCTGCACCTTGCCCTTTCGAAACAATTTGTCAAGGCGCTCGAAATGTTTCTGAACCCGCTCCTTGGGTTCCTACTTGATGACATCGAACTTCATTCGCATGTCATTAGTGTCCACGTTGCCATGCTTCTGCAAAATCAGTGTTCTCAGCTCAAGCCAGTCGGCCGGCGCCGGCTACAGCTTTCTGAACCACTCCCGGGCCCTGCCTCTCAGATTGAGCTTAGCAATCTTGAAAAGTTTGTCCGCATTGAGGTCGCGCACCTCAGCAGCCATACTGAGCCTTTCAGCCCAATCGCTGACGTTTTCATGATCGCGCCCCCAGAACAATTAGTCCATGCCCTGTGAACTCGTCATCCTGCAAAAAGACTCAACAACAAACTACAATCGCTACACTTCCCACAACACACGGTCTCGCTAAAGTCACTTGGTCGGAACCTGCTTTGATACCAAAAAGGAGGGCTCTATCTACCTTGCAGACTTATCCGAAGCAGCTGACGCAACTTATCAGGATCTAATACTTGATTGCTCCGCAGCAAACCACCTGTTCCTAGTCCTTTACTAGCATTCTTCCCTCATAGCTCTAATTTCTACATTCACAGTTCCTATTACATACACAGCTGGCACCCATGCACAATCGATTGAACTGATCAACAATTCAAGATTCAAAGTTCATTCACAAAATGGTCCGGCAAATACAGTTTGTGATCCTCAGTGCACCCTCTTACAGATCAAATACTTCCTCATGTATGTCCTCTGAGGTCAGGAGGTACTCGTTCTCCCTTCTCTATTCACACAAAAAGACTCTAAATCACTGCATTACTACATTCAACCAGCAAGGCTCACTTCAGTCATCGTGCTCGCGCTCCTACAACCTGACGATTTCAGCTCCAAATACCTCCCTGAGTTGCTCAAGAACCTGACCCTCACGAAAGAAAACGATTAACAGAAACTCTGATTTCCCGCTATCACTCTGTGGCTCCCTCAGATAGTCCACTGAGCACAACTGATGCATAATACTACAACCCATTCTCCCCAATCCAGGACACAGATCTCTCAACCTCTCATCAGAATACCACACTAACTCTTCCCAAAGTGTTTACAACAATTTGGTCTGATTGCTTGCGCAGCGGAAGGTTTTCAGTAACAAGCCAAGTTTTTCAGAACCATATCTGCTACTACCAACATTCATCACACAAAAATCCAAGTACCAGATCTTTTCCAAAAAAATCAAAGTTTCTCCAAAAATCACTCCTTCCTCCAAAAATCTTCTCTTTTTCTTCTGGTTCCTCTCCAGTGCTGATTCTAAACATTTCTCACAAAAATCAGCCAGACTAGTGCCGACCTGAAACTCCTCTCCTCAAACCTCAAGCTTCTTCTCCTTCTATCTACCTGCCTAAAACTCGTTGTTGCTTCCCCTTTTATCAGCTTCTCTACTAAAACTTCTCTCACAAGCTTTCCTCACGTCCATGCATCAGTAATGGGGCGCCGTAAAAAGGGTGACAGCTAATAAAGCAAATTAAATCTTAAAAGCAACAAGTGTCCAAAATGGTTTGGCGACCTATTTTCGCATTACACCATGACCTTGTGTGGATCAGGCCAACATTTTAATCACCAAACCACACAACTACATGTTGACATAAAATAGTCAATAGTGCTATTTCACATGTTCTTATTAGGGTTTTTTTTTTTTTCAAATTTCTCAAGTAGGTCCATTGGTGAGGATCCTTAGCATTAATTAGTATAAAATGGTGACTATCCTAGGTGGGTTGTAGCAATTTACCAAAGTGTTGCTACAAGTGATGACCTAGGAAGTGGCTAGTTTAGATCTCTAGATAAGGGCTAAATAAATTATTTTTATTTTGGAAATTTTCCTTTTCTCATTTTCTGAAAAAAACTCGCCAACTTGCAAAATTTCACCACACAAAAAAATTTTGGTTTCTTATTGAATTTTTTTGGAAATTCAAACTTTAATGACTTGCCTTTTCTTTTTCAAATCTCAAATCAAGCAAATTAAAATGTGACTTTAAAGATTTTGTCAATTTCCTTTCAGAAAAATAAAATAAAATATACATATGTTAAACTATTTTGAAGAAAAGCCTTTTGAAAGTCAACTTTTTCACAATCAAATTTAATATTTCTTCACAAAATGTTCTAAAAGTGCTTCAATTATATATTAAATTCAAGGATATTATAAAGATTTGACACTTGATTATTATTAAATATTAAAAAATAAAAATATTTTTTACAATTTAAAAAGGTTATTAGTAATTTTAATTATTGTCAAGGTTATTATGAAGGCTTTGAAATTTAACAAAGTTAACAAGGTTACTTGGATATTACTTGAATTTATTCAATACTTAAGGTTTATGATTTTTAAAGTATTATAAACTTGCACTTTTAAACTGTTTCTTGCAATTGTTAATGAAGAACCAAGGAAATAAAAGTGTTATTTGCACATTTAAAGGTCAAGTGATACTTGCATCATATTTGAAATGAAATCATTTTCTTTGACTGTGTGTACTGGAATTGCATCACACGTAGTGGGATGTGCGATGCATGTAACTGGATGTGCATCATGTGTGATGAGACAATACACATGTGGTCATGTGAAATGACATCCTATTATCTTCATCAGTTGAAGAAGTAGCTCGTCTCAGAACTTGAACATTTCAGATACTGGCCAGAAATGTTTTTTCCATATCATTTACAATGGAAATTTCCTCTCTTTAAACACACCCAACCAAGTTCAATCTGGCCAACAGCACTGTTACAGATCAATTAGGATTCAACCTTCATACTTGATTTGCATAGTCAAAGTTTGAGGGGCACACTCCATGGTTCCATTTCCCTAAATTGTCAATCCAGTGAAAATGATGATCCATGGTATCCCAATTGTGTATATTAAGGAAACATCAAAATCTTGCTAAGGTTTTGTTGCATGGAGACCTTGCATTTCATGTTTTCACTGGAGGGGTGGCCCTTGCCATACAGTATCTGAACTCAAGCTTAGCATCGTGGTTGCTATGTAACTTGAGCTACTTCATCAAGCCACTCCACATACCCTGAATTCTAGTTCTAAGTACCCGGATTTTGTAATTCACTGGCTCTTGCTGTAAAGGACTGAAGGACTGAAAAACAACTGAAGGATGTAAGTAGTTTTCATTTGGTCCCAGATTTTGAGGATTGTTCATCAGGAGTTGCTCTGAACTGTTCTTGCTAGTTTGAAGGGAGCAAATGGCTTGTATTCCAAGAAACACTAAAATGTCATACCATATCCCTTATGTTTCCTCCATTGACTTGCTACTCGTAGACATTCCTCCTTGATTGCATTGCAGTTTAGAAGATTACTGGCCCAGTGCTGGACATGCTACCGCTAAGATGAACTACTGAAATGACTACTATGGTGGCCAACTGAAGAGTAAATAAGCCGCACAAAGGGTAACTTTGAAGATTAGATAGACTGTAAGGGGTCTAGGTTCAGGAGTTTGTGTGAGTTAGCCTCCTGCTTTGAATCATAGTACCCTGTACACACAGCATTGAGCAACTCTGCTTGTTGTCCAGCCTCAGTGTAGTAAAGTGAATCTTGTGCATTGCAAACAAGGCAGCTGATCAAATACTTCAATTCACTGGAAGCACAGTTTTAGATACTCAAGAAACCCTTATGCATCTTACCTCACAAAGCCTTACCAAAGGCTCAAGCACAAGCCTCTCTAGAGAAAATTCCTCTCTTTTCAAGACTATGGTTCCAATGCTCAGCCCACACAAAACAGCTCAGGAATCAAGTGACTGAATCCCCAAAGAATGAATCCTCTGGAGGGTTCTGCTCGAGTTCTGTTTTCTTCTGTCTTTGGGCTCTCTCCTCTGCAAAGTCCTTTTCTTTTAACATATAACTTTCTCTTCTGTTTACTCGTTACATGCAAATTTCGATTACATAATTGGTTTTTGTATTCTATTCAGGCAGCTTTGTGAGTGTTTTCTTAGACGAGATATGCAACCATTTAGTAGCAATCATTTACTCGCACTACTTATGGTGTTGTTAGTGTCAGTTTTAATGCAAGTCGAATGATTAATAAAGGTGCTTGAAATGTGAATTGACATTCAAAAATTGATTACACTTTGGAATAGGTACCGGAAGAACCCATTACCACCTAATGGCTTTCCCTACTAGGCTTGTTGCATTCCTGGGTTCCCATTTCATAATACATTAAGCATTGGGAGAAATTTCCAAGTGCATTTGGAGATCACCAATTTCTATTTGTGTGAAGAACTTGAAGAAATTTCATAGTGTATTTGGAGGGCACCTTATTTATACACATTAATAATGCCCACCTGAGGCGCTTACCCTACTCTTTTGACATGCATGGTCTTCCATTCCAGCTCCCACCTGAGATCTTGCTATGATGTTTGTGTAGCAAGGGCTTGAGAACACTATGCCAAGGGGCAGACCCAAGGAGCAGTTTCTGTGTTTTATTAAGGAATGTACTAGGTAATGCATCTATGTACACATTTTCCCTTGTGTTTTGCACTCTAGTTGAAAAGTGTGCATTGAGATAAAGTCAATTGATATGGGACAAGTTTCCTTTGTGTGCAAATATGAAACTACACGATAGACGAGAATGTCATTCCATCCAACTCCCATTAGCCAACCATGAACCTGATATGCACATGGAAAACATATACCTATAGCACTGCTTTTGCCACAGAATTAAGATAGCTCCAATAGTACAGGAGGCAGCTTCAACACATTTCTGTTAAATAAATAATTAATTAATTTTGAAGATTCCATGGTGAAAACAATATTCTTGAACATACCAAAAGGTTCTCTATTTTCCTTCACACTTTTATTTTGCTTTGAAACAATTATTTTTTGAAATGTTCAGCATGTCTACAATTAATATAATGAGTGACAAAGCTGCCAAGGTACCATCATATTCATCTTTGGGGTTGGATCCTTCCTTTCCACTTGGAAATAATTGTGAGGGTTGTCAAGTTGTTGGTGGCTTCCTAACTTACAATCTGACAGGGCGCAATAGCCAACTTTCATGCTTAAGCTCTGTCGTTTACAGCTTGCCTTGGATAGTTTGGATTGCTGCTGGAGATCCCCAGTGCCTTTTTTCCTTACTGTGGATTGTTTGGACATATAAGTATGTGAAATTCATATTCAATAATGGGGAAATGTATAAAGTCTTTGAATAAGTTAAGACCAGCTATCATGGGCTCCAATTACAGATTAAGTGTAGGGTAAAGCCCACTCCCAGGGCATTATACAATGTAAAAATCGAGTTTAAAAAACAAATTAAATCCCATACCCACAGGGTATCACAGGAAATCTATCTATGAAGGAAGGTAGTTTGTTTTGTTGTTATGAGATCCACCAATCTAGGATGCTTCAGATCGTGTTCTTGGTGTCTTTGGAAAGCTCTCAACAAGAAGGGGTGCATGGGCTTGGTTCCATGACATTTGCACTTCTGGTGCAAAAGTTCTTGAATATTGAATGATTTCTTCGTTGAAAATTAAATTGAACTAGTGTGTACCCGTTGCGTTCGCTGCCGGGATAGGCATTGATGTGGGTACACATGACCTTCGCCCACTGGGAAGTCCCCCGCCCGTCCCCCCCCCTCGCCCGGTCCTTTCCCCTGCTGGCCCCCCCTTTGGCCCCCCCGCCCATGCCCCCCCCAATAGTAAGTAACTTAGGTGAAAGAAGATAACTTCATACAAATAGTAGATTAAAAAAGGTAAGTGGGAAGTCCCCCGCCCATGGCCCCCCCCCCTCCCCCCAGCGGGACGGATGACGGTTCAGGCGGATTCAGGGGTTGCTTCAATTCTCATCCCCAAAACAAATCGGAATTAGGGGGTTGCTTCATTTGTCATCCCCAAAAAAACAATTCAAAACAGTTCATTCAAAACGGAATTAGGGGTTGCTTCATTTTTCATCCCCAAAAGTTTTCATATATAAAATTGTAGCTGAAAGTTTTGGAGGAATTGGAATGTGCCTTTGGTGTTTATGAAATGATGAAGAAGCTAAAGATATAGAGTTTGGTTTAGGGTTTACTTTCATTACATTGTGGATCTCACCAAAACAACAATATTTTATTATAACAACATTGGCCCATAGGGTTGCAAATTGACCTCCAAAGTTGATAGGTATCATTTTCCTACTTTGCAGAGCCATAAAGTGATAGATTAAAAAAAATGTTTCATTTTCCAGCCTTGATTCCTAATGTAAAGTTGTTGGGGCTGATTTCAGTGATTGCACCAATAGGATTGTTTGATTTGAGTTCAATCTTGGCCTTGACTCCTAATGTAAAATAGGCCTTAAATGTCCTGAGCTCTAAACCATTGTTCGTAGATGAAGTTTATCTATGACCTTCTAATTTTCATGCATAATGCATAATGGATGAAATTGATTTAATTAACATTTTTTTTTCAACCATCAAAAGAATTTTATCTTTCATTTTTCATTCATTGTCACATAATTTGTTGATGATGGATGCAATCTATTTGCAAACATTTATTTTTTATTCATGCACAAAATTCATCCATCATTTTTCATTTTTCATTGAACATAGGTGAAGTTCATCTGATTTCATTTTTTCCATCCATAATAAATATTTAGGAATGTGCATCAAAAATTTCTTTGCATGGTGAACATTGTAGAAGTTTTTTAAAGTTTCCTTGCTAGCTCCATTAAAAATAATACTAGTATGACCTAGTCTTGTTCATTTTTCTCATGTTATGGAAAAACAAAGAAATTGGATATACATGTGTTTTTGTGAAAAATTATATTTTGTGTAAGGTTACAAGTAGGTTCAGAAAAGTGACACCAATTGGTACTTGTCAATAACTTCCTATTATGACAATTACCAATCTATCAACATATCAACCTAACAATCTATTTGAACATTCTACATGTGAGGTAGGAAATTGCATGGAGGTGGCATGCTACTTTTTAAAATCCTACATAAACAGAATAAATAAAAAACCAATATGTCAATGAGACCTTACTCAAGTGACTATGACATTCCCAAAAGAAAAAAATTCAAGAATAACTTAGTTTGTAGACAAAAGGTGGGGGAAATATTAAATTTTGATTAGTTTTTTTCATTGGAAATTCAATAAAATTATTAAAAATGAACCTTTTGGAAATAAAACTTAGTTGGGTGACCAGTTTCCCAACAACATACATTGCATTAGTTCTAAATAAATAAAAGAAAACAATGTGGCTGGCTAACTTTTCCTACACATGAACTTTGAGCCCAACATACCTCGCCAAGGTTTTTTGTTCAATTTTGTCAAGTAGGTAGATTGGCAATCATCCATAAGAGGAATGAGCCAAATGTTGGTAGAGCTTAAATAAGAAAACTTTTTTTTTTTGGAATTGTGCCTAGTTATGTTGATCTACAAAATTCATTGTCTAAATCTAGGGATTTCTAGCTTTTTCTTCCTCAAAATATGACAACTTTGTTGTATTTTTCCCAAAAAAAACTCCTCATACAATTCAAACTAGATTTTTTTTCCACCACTATGAAAAATTTCCCTCGACAAAAAACACTCATAGCTGTTTCAATTTCCTATGATTATTTAAGAATAAAATTAACCTAATTTTTAAAATAGTAAGGAATGCAAGACCTACCAATGAATTAAATCTCATAACCGGTTTGCGATGAAACCCGAGTTCCAAACATTTTGATTTCTAATTTAGTGGTGAGGAAAAAAAAGATTCATTACTTGTAGATCACAACATAATCATCATTATCAAACTCTTTTGCTTAACAATTTAGTATCACAATTACAATAATTTTGTAAAATCATATTTTGATGTTATTAGATATAATATATTGCTGCTATAATTAATGTGCCATGTAATATTAATAAGTTGTTGTGATTGAAGAAGATCTTATGTTGATGAGTTCTTTTGATAAAATTTTTGACTTTCTGTTTGCTATGTAGATAGGGAATATTCAATCAACATTCGATTGTTGACCATAACCCATGTCATTTGTGAGAATTGATCCTTAAAATTCAATGATGAAAATCAACTCTTATATTATTAAGCCTTCCCTCTTGTTGTTATAAATATTAGTGTTCATTCTATTTAGCCTAATTCATTTAAAACATCAAAAAAAATCATTTTTGATATTTAATATCTTTAATAATTTTTTGTCCAAATGTCTCCAAAATACTTGTTGATACTAAAAGAGGCACATTCAATAATTTTGAAAATGACACTTCCATCAAAAAATTCAAGATATCATGTTTATTATAATACAAAAATCATTAAACTTAATTAACTTGTTATAAAGGAAAAGAGTGATAATTAAATGTGTGATATATAATTATAAATGGATCATTAAAAAATTATAATATAAATATAGTAAAAACATATATTAGATTTAATGTATATGATTAAGTTATGTAATTTATTTTAACTTTTAAATATGAATTAATGTTATATAATTAAATAATTAATTCAAAAATATCATAGATCAACATAATAAAATGTCTGCTACTTAATAACCCACATAAATGTGACCTACTAACTACTCATTACCAACTACTTAGCTTATTAAATAGTTAGATTAATTACATTGTCTACCTAATTAATTCATTAAACCTACTACCTAAAACCTAACCTATATAATAAATAAATTGCATATTTTACTTAATTAAACACATATTTAATTAATTTCAGATTTTAGTTTAATTCACGACTTAATTCAATACACAAGGGGAGGCCAAAACACATCTAGTCGCCACCAAATAAGACATAATTCAACCATCTTTTCATGTAATTGCATAAATTTTCAACAAAAAGTTGAATTTGAAACCAAACTCAACACATTGGGGAACAAAACCCATTTGGTGGCCATCAAATAAGACATATTTCAACCATCTTTTCATGTAATTACATAAAATTTCAACAAGAACCTGAATTTGACACCAAACTCAATAGGGTAGGGAACAAAAACCATTTGGTGGCCACCAAATAGGGTGTATTTCAACCAAGTTTTCATGTAACTTCATAAATTTTCAAGAAGAAAGTGAATTTGACATCAAATTCAACATGGTGCAAATGTCAAAATCAATTTGGTGGCCACTAAATAAGAGGAATTGCCACCATGCCAACACGCACTTTCATAATTTTTCATTAAAAACTTGAATTTTCATTCAAATTCAATATGATTGTTTAATGGCTTCTAAATTATTAGAAGTTCAAGCATATTTTAATTAATTTGCATAAAATTTGCACAACAACATGCAAATTCATACATGATTTAAGTCAATTCAAACTTATAAATTCACGTTTAACTGATGTGGTGCTCACAAAATTTCAAATAATTATTTTCGTCCTCCTATTGTCAATTACAAATAATATCTTCAAATTGAAATTTGTTGAATTCAATATAAACTAAACTAGTTGTCTAAAATGAAAGTTAGACCTTACCGACCACAAATCATTAACTTAAGTACATGATTGCCATTTTTTTCATATTTATCACTAATTATACCAAACATTAACAAAAATTTCATCCACCCATGACATTAAAATAAAAATAAAACATATCACCTCTATAGTAGTTTTTCATTCACACTTACGATGACATTTTAAAACAAGCAATGTCCATATTGACAAATCATAAAGAGGATAAACATTATGAAAAAAATTCAATGAACGCACATGGGCAAATTGAATATATTCCAAAACATGAAAATCCCATTTGAAAAAAAGATTAAAAACACATATTTAATTAATTTAGGACTTTTCCCTATTTCATGGATAGTATAAACTCTATCTAGTGGCCATTAGATTTAAAAGAAGTAACCTTATATTCAAGTAAAAACAATAATCATTCACAAACATAACATCCACAAAGACATTTTGTCTCAAAAAAATTCATACTAATTTAAGACTAATATAATATTATGTTAGTCTCAAAATTCATATATTATGATGAAAACAATATTTTGCCTAGTGCCCACCAAGTGAACATTATAGGACTTAATTTTTAATTAAGACTTTATACAACTTGGTGGATGGAATGAACTCCACCTAGCGGCCACCAAACTTAACAAATTAATGATCATCTTTGACATGAACGTCATATTATATAAAAATGCAATTACATTATTTTCAAATAAAAAAACTTTGTAACCAACAATTCCAAAAAGATCCATGTACACATTATGTTAAAAACATTCATATCAATTCTAAAACAAGACCATTAATTTTCATGAGTGATTGAAAACCAAAATGTTAATTTTCCCATCTGACATCAAAAGATTCAACCCTTTGAATTTGAAACAAGGAATGAAGCCAAATTGGCAAAACTCCAACATCACACAAATTATTAATACTTTTCAAATATATATACACCATAAAACTTTTTAAAATATAATTGAATGCCTAGTGGCCACTAAGTGAAACATAAAATTGTGAACTATGAGAACCAAATGACACAACTCCCATTTAGTAAAAATGGAACTCAATGTTTTGAATTTAACATATTGAGAACATGTTAAATTTCTAACAATGGCAACTTGATCCATCCATGGTAATTGTACAATAACAAATCTATTATGTTTCAAATTCCATATATACTTAAAATAATATTTATCCTGGTGCCGAACAAGTGATAATACATAATAAATTATCAAATAAAAAAGTCACAAGTTAATGCTCCCAATATAAATAAATAAAAAATCATTTTTTTGAAATACAAAGAAGGCACAACACACCAATAACAACAAAATCTATGCATGTAATTTTATTATTCATGTTATAACAAATCCATTATTTTGGGGGCTTTACATACCATGTAAGAAAGTTGACGCCTAGTGGCCACCAAAGATTTGGAATCAAGTGGAACAAAATATATTATTAATTATTACTTTTCAAGAATCACATACATGGATAAATTTCAGAAAAATAATATATATTTTTAAAAATTTTAAAACATCAATCCAATCAATGTAATGATACAAAAGACATCAAAAAATTGCAAATATAATTTAATCAATGTCACCAACATCCTTCACAAATTGGTTGAGGCATTAGTATCATTGAGATTAACTTAGTTCTGCTAGCATAAGTAGCAACAAATTAATCTGACTTTTTCTTGTTGTATTTTTCCGAGTAGAAAAAGAAAAAAAATTAATGAAATGTCAAGCCATTGTTCTAGATCCGCTAAATTACATTTCCACTTCCCATTCTAGCAATCTTCATACAGATGTTGGTCATTCAAATTTGATCCTTTCTTCACAAGAACCCACCATTGAACTCTCACCATTTTTAAATATTCACTATCTTCATCTTTGATAACATCACCCTCTGCACTTCCCATCTAGAAAGGAACAAGATTAAGATCATACGGTTTCATGAGCACAAAATCTCCAACATTAAGATCTCTAAATGGCACGTATACAATTAAAGGTCTCATTTTTTTGGCCCACAATACGGAACTCACATTGGATCTTCAAAATCAACAACGTCCATCAGGGTTGACAATGAAGCCTTAACATAATTAAACCTCCAATTGCTTGAAGGCCAAAAGCCCTCCAAAAGAGTTGTATTTTGAAGCAATAACGGTCTTTACAAATGCAACAAAACATTTTCCCAATATTCCACATACGGCTTCATCTTCATTTCATATGTGGGATTTTGCGCAATGCCCACCTTCCAGAAATCCACATATTTGGATAGTCCAAAACTTATAAATTTTTTACTCTCCACTAACCTTGTATTACATACATTGGCCAACTTGAGGAATCAACAAAAATTTTAAACAAATGCATATCAGTATGCCCTACCATCATTTCAAGGACAACTTTCAAACAACCTAGGACTTAAGATTTGAAATCTAAAATCTCTTAAATCAATTGAGGAATGAACGATCTCTTGTGTAAGATCATGAAAGCTCTCATCAAATCTACTAAAATGTAATTGTTTTCGTCCTTCAATTTTTTTGACAAATAGCCAAAACATCCATTTATATCCTCATGTGTATGGCCAACTACAAGAAATCCCACTTTTACCTCCTCAAAAACATCCCTTGCCATCGACAATGATAGAAACGCTAATAAATGCCGATTATTATTGTCTTTTAACACAATTATTTATTTGGAGGATATTTTTTTTTAGCAAAGGCTTTAGACCAATGATTTGATCCAAGGTGCATAATTTGCATATACAACGCAATTTCCCTCACAACATACATGCCAAGAATGAATTCTATGGAGGGTGTTCAAACAAAACTTTTAATTTGAAACTAAGGTCATTTCCAAAGTCCAGAACAGTTACAACAAGGACCCAATTGTGAAATTGGGATCGTTTGGCCACAAATCATTAAAATTGTACATATTTTTCACCCCCATGACCATCTACTATCATTTTTTTAAGGGTAACAAATAATTATCTAAGGCGAAATATCATTTGTTGCACACTTGCAACCTTGGAAGCCAAGTTTTTCCATGGTTGATCTTATGCATAAGAACTCATCCTTTGATCACATTCACTATGTCCTCCACGTATGGTATAAGTTTTTACACATTTTTTGGTGTAGGATATGTTTTTTTAGCTTCACTTCATACTCTAGAACCTCATTGCTATTTTTTCCCAATTTGGATATCAAGTCCTTTAAGGATTCACAAATAATGCATTTCACAAACACAAACCCCCATTTTTTGCACATCAACATTGAAATAGTGTCTTCTCCTCAACCTATTCATAACAAATTGAGAAATACCTCCAATGTTTAATTTCTTGTTTATCTCCCATCCCACAAATATTTTGAAAATATATATTAAGCTCTCCACTATAAATGTATACCTTCACATATCATTCAAAAAATAGTTTTTCACAAAAAACATTCAACGGTTGCTAGGCATTTGTCACCAAATAAGAACAAAAATTGTTGGTCATTCCATATAATTTACCTAATCATTGTTGATGCGCTCCCAAGCTCTTTGATAAACACAAGCGTGAGTCTGAAGTGAAAACATTAGAAGAACAAGGAGTTGGGGCACACTCCTTAGTGCGCAACACTTTAAGAGTAGAGGGGCGTGTTAGAGCTCCAGGATGGGACTAGGAAGAATGACAAGCATCAACAACTCACACAGACCTACACAAAACCAAACGCAAGGTGGTCAATGCATAGTTAGAGCACTTTTGGTGTTAAGACGAACCACAAGCAACTTGGACTCATAAAACTCACCACGGCTTGGACTTTGGGGAAGCCACCACTTTCCCCCTTATAGTGTACTCTGTACCTCTCCACAAGGCCCACATCCAAATGGTATTTTGTCCCGAGACTCCCAAATGGGAGTCCTGAAATTTCCAAAATTGAGACTCTCACAACTTTGGGGCCCCATAATTTTGCGTGTAGACCTCAAATTGAGATGAGTTTTAAAGCAAAGTTGTAGCCCTCATTGAGATCTTTTCAACAATATGTCACACACCACTTGTACACAAGGAAATCGGGTCAAATCCTGACTTTTAGTGGTCATGAATCAAATTGCCAATTTGACTCTTGGCCTTTCTTTTGGCCATAACTTGTGTTTCAAATGTTCAAATGGGTTTTGTGGGCCCATTTTAAACATTTACGTTCCAAGAAATTTTCAATGATATAAGGAACTCTTCAATCCATTGAGTTTTGACCCTTACAATCGCCCTTTAAAGATTCGGGAGTCCATCGGAACTCAAACTCCCAAAGTGGAAGCTCCCTTGGGAGTGTGAAGGTTCATTCTTTCACACTTTCTTACACTCCTAAGAGCATGCGATGTGACTTTCATGCTTCCCTCTTGACCCACAACCTTACAAGCCCTTGCCTTAGTCGCAAGCCCAAGGCTAGGGTTGTGACAATTGTGTTCCTATAACTTTTCCATGTTTCAAATAAATGATGTCACACATCTTGGCTACCATTTCCAATCCCTTTCATTTGATGCAACATCATACTTGAAGATAAATCAATCAACGATTGAACATTGGACTCTGCTTGTTGGGTTGACATACGTAATTTATGTGTACCCTTATTCCCATGTGATAAAAACTAACAACCTTGCTTGATATTTGATTTGTACAACATATATGTTGACCTAGAAGGCCAATTATTTGACACCAAACAATTTTACAAATGTTTGAACCTTGAATAATGATAAATTTTCATTTACTTCTAACTCCCTTCATATGCAACCTTCTTGGAATATGTCAACCATAGGTTTTATAGTCTTCAAATGACAAACTCCATAATTCTTGTTTAAACAACAAGGTTTTTTCACAAGGAACATGTTGACAACAATTCATGGCACAACACTTTCACTACAACAAAAGGGGGCTATTTTGCGATCCAAATATCATCGCAAACAACAAAGAAAGAAATTTCCAAAAGCCCGCTGTTGCGAACCATAATTCCTCGCAAACTCTTA
The DNA here is from genome assembly GCA_963921925.1 of Sphagnum tenellum. NCBI lineage: Eukaryota > Viridiplantae > Streptophyta > Sphagnopsida > Sphagnales > Sphagnaceae > Sphagnum > Sphagnum tenellum. The sequence continues at coordinate 2,717,131 of OY998159.1, forward strand.
ACCTTTTGCAATACCATAACATTCGCACCCGTACCATCGCAAGTCCTTCACAACTCCCGAACTTGATAAAATCGCAAACTTTTCTGATTATAATTGCTTCTATACATTGTTTGCGATTAACACTATATCGAAAACTATTTGCAACAAACCCATCACCGCAACGACTTAGCGAATCGACTCAAAACTCTATTGGTTTCTGATATAAGATCCGACGTAAACATTTCGAGATTCTCAAAATGCCGCTAAAAGTTTGCGATTAACATTACATTAGAAACTATTTGCAACAAGCCCATCACCGCAACGACTTAGCGAATCGACTCAAAACTCTATCGGTTTCCGATATAAGATTTAACGCAAACATTTCGGGATTCTCTAAATGCCGCTAAAAGTTTGCGATTAACATTATATCAAAAACTATTTGCAATAAACCCATCACCGCAACGACTTAGCGAATCGACTCAAAAGTCTATCTATTTCCGATGTAAGATCTAACGCAAACATTTCGGGATTCTCAAAATGCCGCTAAAGTTTGCGATTAACATTACATCGGAAACTATTTGTAACAAACCCATCACCGCAACGACTTAGCGAATCGACTCAAAAGTCTATTGGTTTCCGATATAAGATCTGACGCAGACATTTTCGGATTCTCAAAATGCCGCTAAAAGTTTGCGATTAACATTACATCGACAACTATTTGCAACAAGCCCATCACCGCAACGACTTAGCGAATCAATTCAAAAGTCTATCTGTTTCCGATGTAAGATCTAACAAAAACAAATTGGGATTCTCAAAATGCCGCTAAAAGTTTGCGATTAACATTACATCGGAAACTATTTGCAACAAACCCATCACCGCAACAACTTAGCGAATCGACTCAAAAGTCTATCTGTTTCCGATGTAAGATTTAACACAAACATTTTGGGATTCTCAAAATGCCGCTAAAAGTTTGCGAAATCTATGATTTCGCAAACCTATTCTGGAATGATTTTACCCGTAAGAGTGTAGCGATGTCTGTGACATGGTATATTTGGTCTTTTGGCTTTTGCAGTGTTTCAAAGAATTATGATTCGCAAATGGTTTTGAGATCCATTGTGTATCGCAAGAGCATGACACTGTATTCTTATTTTGGAAGCAGGGTTTATATTCATTTGGAGTCACTTTGGAAGGCAAGAATAAATATCTATATCAAAATTTCAAAATTTACAATGTAAAAGGGTTTGTAACCCTTGGGTATCGAGGAGGTGGCTCTATGAAGTGTTGAATTGCACAACTTTCAGATAATGTTACTAGATCCCCTACCTTCCCTTCCATAACACACCTATCATAACATATCATGACAGACTTAAGTGTCCTATAATATTCTTTTCTACCCTATAAAAAACACCTAGTTTCAATGCAAGTATTTAGACTTATTTAATCTCCATTGTGTTTTACCCTGGAGGATTTCTGCACCATCAACTTGCAACCGCAACAAATGTGTAAACTGTAAGTGTGGAGGTACACACTTGGCAACATCTAGAATTGATGTTTGAGATGCAGTTGTGTATGAACAACCTGCTCCATTCACCTCTACTTCAGCTTCCTTCTCTAGCTTTGTAGTACAGGATGTAGGACTACACATTGACTGTAAAGCATCAGATTGGTTGAACTGTCTTTTGTACTTGAGTGTCATGCTTGAAAGTTCATAGTTTTCAAAAACTGCAACTGGAACACTCTGCAGCCACAGCCACATTCTGAATTAGCCTTGTGTCCACATTTCATACTGACCAGCCAAACAATGAAACAAGTATCCTGCATGAGCATGGCACTTAGATAACAGAAAATAACACCAAATCTCCGAAACATCATGTAAAAAAACATAATTACTCTTGAAGCCAAGTGCTCTCGAAAGGAGCTGTCACACACCATTGGTCATCACAAACTGAGGTATGTATGTAAGTAATCAGTAAAAGAAACAAGTATCTTTTATTTGACTTCTGAGAAAACAGGCTAAGAGAAGCTTACCTCCATCACCCATCCAACATATTTCACATTGTTGACATGCTGATTCATGTCCAAATCACCACGTTTGGCTGCAAAGAAAACTAGAACGAAGAAAAAAAAGACAAGCAGCGAACAATATGAACAAACTAAATATATTTGAAACAAAGCAAGTGACTCCTGATTTGACAAAAAACCTAAACTCGTTTTTTTTGTCCAAGGGCCAGAACCAATCTCATCTCTTGACCTTGGACAAGTCATCAAGATCACCAACTCTGTTGCACCCACCAAAAATGCCACAGGTTACATACAGAACACACCAATGTCGATAGCAAAAGCAGTCAGGGTCTTTCTAAACGTAGCCACTTTGGCAGCATCTATTGCTCTCCCACTATACATGGCCATGAATTACCCACTGAGCCCCTTTGCTTGTAGTATCAAATGGGTAACTGGATGATTCCACTGAAGCTAACAAAGTCTCATCATTTGCATCATTTGCAATATCCTATCAAGTCACAAGGCATCACACCTTACTCATCTTTTTGAGATTTGAAGAAAACTCCATAAGAATGATTCACAATTACAAGATGAGTCCAGTGATTACCTTTTGGGTGCTACTCACAAAGTATGAGATCATGAACGGAAATCACTCCTTACTCACTACTTCTACCTTACAGCCACAATGGTAGGAGCTTTTGCAGCCTAGAAGGAGAATGAAGCTCAAAGGAAAAATGTCCTATTCTGCCCATAAGATACAAACACCCAAGCTAGGGACTCAGATCCTTTTAGATTGCGCTGCTCTAAGGAATAGCTACCTTGTATGTTGCAAGCTGAGATGTCCAAAAAGGTTTCACAAATCTGCAGTGCCACTAAGGTGACAATCTTGGGCACATTTGACTTCAATCGGTTTAGCTCCTTCAACGACTAATATCACAGAAAATTTTAGGGTCCATGCAGGTTTAATATGGACACTCAACAAGCAGCTTTGTATCAAAAATTAGGGAGTTAAAAAAATCATGGTTCAAGTGGTTCCCATGATGGGAAAAACCACCTTGCAACCTCTACAACTGTCTTTGGATTTGCACCAAGGTGGCTGGGTTGTGTAGGCAAGGGACTGATGAACTTGGTAGTACAGTTTGGCATACCTCTTTCAGCTCCAAGGTCATTGCATTCATCTTCTCCTTAAGCTCACATATTCGGGCCTCTAATGTGTTGTACTTTTCTGCCCAATTTTCACTACCTTTGTTTAGGATTGTAGTGTATTGTATAGGTGGTGGGTGGTTTACCTATCAAGACCAGCCCGAGTTAGATCATAGGTCTACTACTAAAGGCAAAATGTGCATAGAGTTTTACCCATATGGCATATTTGTCACAAAATATCAAGACTGAAAAACACCCACCTCTTCTTTAACAATTGCCTCTAACTTGTCCCAGTCAGTCCCGCATTTTGTGTTGCACCCAAGTTGCATCCAATGAATGTTCGTAGCCTTGACAAGTTTGATCTCCAACTTGGTTTTCAAGCAGGCATATTTACAAGTGATTGTGCAAGGATCACTTGCACAATCAATGTGTGGGAGTTAACCTAGTGAGCAGCCTAGGCACATTAGCAATGTGCTTATCCTTCTACTGTAACACAAATGGCTTATCCTTCTATTGTAACACAAATGGCATAGTTATAATAAGTCACCTTGCCGAACAAGGGGAGTTGTAGCATGCACGGTAATGGCTCCCTGAGATTAATTACCAGGCCTAGCTGCCAACACACATTCCATCATTTGCTGCAAGTGACATTAAATCACAACATCCATCATTTTATATGACCTTTAATTAACTACATATTTTCACAACATTTGTAACTCTCCAATGGAAACCGACTGTCCCTGCAGCAAGAAACAAAATGCTAATATGTCAGTGGTTTTCCATTAGGCTGCTGTGATCACAGCACATTGTGTGTAACTATGATCACAACAACCTAATGGAAAGAGACCCTAACACTGGCCCATCTATCATTGGGCCTTCAGAAACACACAGTGACCTGATAACAGAGGCCTGGAGCCATTCTTTTGGACAGTTCAATGCAGGGTGAAGAAACTGCTATAAAAATTGTGCAGCTGATCTAGAAACACATACAAGTCATTAGAAGCCCATATAACATACAACCAAACTATTTGAGAAACAAAATCAAGGTTTGGGAGTATATAAAACTTGGAACATACAATGTGTTCACTGAAATGAACTTTCAGATCTTCTTCTTTAGCTGCCTTTGCCAAAATACAAACCATAACCAAACTGGTTGTTTGGTACCATTCATACCTGCCACAGCCAAATAGATGCCTAACCACTAAAAGCAAAAACAGTCCTAAAAGGAACTTTCTACTCCTACATTGTCCCCTACAGGTTATTCCATATTTGATGGAGCATGGACTCTTGTTAGGAAAACCCAGAAACAACCATTGTAACGTAATGCAGCTAAATTGAGCCCACAACAACCATATGCAAGTTCGCCATATAAAAATCACCGAGAACCGGGCTTTGTTTTATACAACATTTGGATTCTACAAGAGCCCTTACTATAGATGCTTACTTGAATTTGGCCGATGGAGCATATGGTGGTGCAGGGGACACCATGTCAACCACCTTGGTGTTTGAATTGGCAGATGCAAATTGCAAATCCTTCTTGACAACCTTCAACTCCATCTCAACACCCATTCGTGTGTCCATCTCACTTTAGCAAGGATTAATAACTATTAGGGTTTCTTCCAAGCCTGTCAGGTTTCTCTTCGAGCTTTGGCCCGTGGTAAGGACCTTGCGAATTGTGACCAAGACCAAAACTCCCATCAACACTGCTCAATACCTGTAGAGTCCCCCATAGTCCCTCCATTAGCAACTAGGTTGTACTAACCCACTGTGTGAACTCTGAGCAATCGTGCATTCTAAAAGAAACATCGCTAGTTTGTAAGATAAAAGTTGGAGGTAGTCGAAAAGGATCTAAAAATAGGGGAACAACTCTATATCACACCTAGAAATTCATTTCTGTGAAGTTGAGCTTCTGAACAAACAACAACCTTCGTGCTGCTCGATCATTCACAAATCTTGGGATATGCTTGCATTTCAATTTAACATGAATACCATACCAATCTAGACATATTTTGTGCCTTCTGAAATATACCGGATGCTCACGAGAACATCGACAACAAACATCTAGATTACTTATGAGATGTTCAATCCTTGAATCCTGGTGGTACCTCTGAACTAGCAACTTTATTGTGACATTGCTTGAAAGCACGCTTGATGTAAGCAACAGTCTTTTCTTTGTCGCATCCCCATACAGATTTCGTCATTATAGGTAGTCGTCATTTTCGTAAAGGGTTATCTAAAAGACTATCCAGTACACTGGAATCAGGTGTTATTCATGGGCAAAATTTTATCAAGTTGAGGTGATAATGGAGGTGCATGTACATTTGGTACAAACTACACACTTACTTTGGACCCTAATGACTTGGCTCTTAAACCCTGAACCCTTCAAACCCCAAATTGATCAACCCCCATATACCTCATAAAACACTGTTGTTTTGGCCATACACCTCATAAACAATGTTTTTTTGGGGAGTGAATTATCCTTTTCTTGTAAAAAAATCCAGGAAATTTTGGACAATGTTACTTTCTAATTTAATTTCAACCAATTTTGATATTTTGAGGCAAATTTCGAGGAAATTATAACATCATATATATGGCACACTACTATGTTTCAAAACAAAACAATAATTTTTAGAGGGTGAATTTGCCTATCGTAAGTTAAAAATTGGAAATATATGAAGATAAATATGAAAAGACTGGAAATCCTTGGTTTGTCTATGTCAATTTTTGAAGATAAGAGCACCAAAAAGGAAGAAGCCAAAGTTTCTAGACTAGATCCCTGTGGCTAGGGAAAGAAGCTATGGATTAACCTAACTGTTTTAATATCAATCCAAGAATTCTTGTGTGAATTCAGCTAATTTTGTTATGTCTTGAAAAAATCACCAAATTTTCAATATGACAATTTGAAGAAAAACATTGGTCATGCCATTCCATTATGCTCACATACTACAATAGAACCTGTCTAATTTAATACTGTCGGTTTAGAGATAGATTGTATTGATTTAATTTTGGTATTGTTTCAATGATAATTGATGTAGCACATAACATTTGGGGACCTGTTTAATTCATGGCCAATTTATCTTTGGTATATTTGGTGGGAAATAGATGATATTTTTATTCCCATCGTTCAATAAACATTAATTCATCCTCCATCCCAACAAATCCTGCACGCAGAGTTTAACATGCGATGTTTGTGATGCCATGCTCCCTCTCAACATAATATATGCAAAAAATGATAATTCAATCGTTCACAGTTCGGATGTTGGGCAAACCATGTGTAAAAGATTCCAAAATGGATCGGTGAATTTTACATGGAGATATATGTTGTGTTGCTCACCCGAGGAACAAGCGCTTGGTGCTATATATATACTGCTATACTACACATACAAAATAGCTTTTGGATTTCCAAATCGTGGGATTTTACATGACATATTCCTCTTACACACACAAGAAAATTGGAAAAAAAGGAATATCTACCCCCCCCCCCCCCCCCTTTGTTTGTCATGTGTCGTACCTTTTTATTGCCGTCCATGCATATATATGTTATTTATTTGGATAAATGGAATTTAATTTTGAAAAAAGGTAGATTACTTTGTGTTAGATTTGATACGATTATGTATTCATTGCAATATGGGTGCAACCTATTTCAATACACTTGGGAAATGTTGAACATAATTTTAAGTATTTAATGTGGCTTGTACAAAAATCATGTGCACCATATATGAAACATATTTTATAATTTTTACATGTTAAATAGACTGACCCGTATAACGTTGGGATTGGCTGTCCACAACCAAATGGGAACGCCGTAGCCATTTTGGAGGGAAATAGATCTGATTCTTATTCTCATTGTTTAATAAACATTTAATTCGTCTTCCATCCCAACAAAGCTTTGTTACAATGAATGTTTATAGATTAAAAATGATGTGTGATATATTAAACTTTGTGCAAGCATGAAAACTCTGATACTGTTTACCAAAAATGTCCTAGAGTATTTACCAATTAAAATTAACCACGATTCGCCACGATGACATACTTTAGATATGCCCTGCGGCGTTGCCATAATGTTCCTTTTCCCAAAACAACCCTAATTGTTATTTGGTCGTCATAAAAAGCAATTCTTGATTTATTTTGTGATACGGCTTGGGTTGTTCCAGACAAATTCATATCAAATACCTCTTTGATGGTATAGATTTTTGATTTTACAAGTACACGTTCTCCCTTTTCTTCGAGCTATTTATTAATTTCCCTGGGAGAAAAGTTTGTCAAGCCTAAACCCTAAAACGAGATTTGTGGATGGGGCATTGGTGGGTGTTCGGTCATTCAATCCTGGGAAAAAAAAAACTCGGGAAATTTCATAAGGCACGATTTTCTTTTCCCATTCAATCAAGTAATGAACGTCCTTGGAGGGCACGAGTCCTACAATACTCCTGCTAAAAATTGATGCAAATGATGACAAAATCTTTAATGAAAGGAAAGAATTCAACAAAGAGTTAGTTAAAGCCTAACACGGAGTACGTGGATCCTCGATATTATGCACTTATATGAACATTTGCAAATCCAACATTCTAAGAGCCTATTCAAAAGGTAATTTGAGTCGGATTGCAATCTTGGTAATAATTCTAACATATGAATGGCAGACATCATGCACAATCGCTTTCCCAAAAAACATTCATCATTTTTTAAAATTGTTTATGGATGGGGTAGATCGTTTCCAAACATTCATGGATGTCGTGGATCATTTTCAATCACCCGTGGATGAAAAAGATGATTTATATTCACTACATAGGGTGGAACCTTTTTTGGGAAGGCATGGATGATGTGGATTATTTTTGGTCATCCATACATTATTGAGATCATTTTTAACTGCCTGGAAAAACACCAATTGCGCAGATCATTTTCATTTTCCGATCACGTCCATCATCAATATAACCCCAATCTACTTATATAAAAGAATTGGGTTTTTTTTCAGTGTAAATCCCGTGTGTCCGTCTGTCCGGTATCCTATTGGCTGGAACTCAGGGTAATGGGTATCACTTAGAATCAGGGGTATCCCTCAGTGTCATGGGTATCACTCAGTGTCCAGTTTGTTTGTGAGGAAAACAGGGTCCCTTAGTGTAATGGGTAAACTCTTGGGTGGGTTGTGAGAATTGTCAGTGAGAGGAAAAATCACTCAGGGTATCGGTATCACTCAGTGTAATAATGGGTATCACTCAGTGTAATGGGTATCCTCTTGGGTGTGTCCGTAATGGGTATCACTCAGTGTAATGGGTATCACTCAGTGTCAGGGTATCCCTCAATGTCAGGGTATCACTCAGTGTAATGGGTATCCTCTTGGGTGTGTTCGGGTTTAGGGTTTAGGGTTTCTGCACTAAATCGTGTGTGTCCATCTATCTGTCTGTCCGTCCGTCCGTCCGTCCAATATCCTATTGGCTAGAAGATTGTCCGACGTGTGATTGGACGGAAGGGCGAAAGGGAGGTGAGTTCTCTCCCACTCACACACACACACACACACTCAAATCAGAAGGTGAGTTTTCACTCACTCACACACTGAAATTGGAAGGTGAGTTCTCACTCACACACACACACTCAAATTTCTTTTATTTGCTTTCTGCTTAAACATTTATGCCTTTTAACTAAAAGCAAAAAAAAAAACAAAAAAAAACCATATAAAAAAAAAAAAAAACAGCTACTAAAAATTTAAAAATAAACCTCCTGTCTTTATTCTTTTTTTTAAAAGCTAGCATGTCGATAGAGAACAAGAATCTTTCACGATTTCTGCAGTATATCACAAATGTGGTCACTCAAAAGGAATTCTTTGGGGAAGGTTTCAAAGGTAATAAAACTTTTCCCCTTATCATTTTGCTTACAAAATGGGTTTACCAACTAGTACGGGGTAGATTATTTTTGGTCACCGATACATGGCCTGTATTAGTATTATTTTTTATACCAGGGTGTTATTTTTTATACCAGGCCTCGATTGATTTGTTTGCATTTGAAAGGGACTTGAAGTCTGAATGGGTGGCAAATATGATGGCGGAACCAATGCAATTTGTTGGAATGTTGACATCATTGCCAATGAAAAGTTGACACGTCACATCAATTTTTGCCCCCCATTGATTGGATAAGATTGTGCCTAGTTGAAAGTCTTATGGAAAATCAAAATCGCTTCATGGGCGGTTGGTAGGAACAAGTGTGTCAAGGATTGGTAGGTCGAAGGCAAGAAGGTCGATGCTTGCAGATGGTTGGTGTTTGTGTAATGTGCACAGATGGCACATTGGTTGGTGGGTGGGGGCAAAAAGGTGCTCAGTAGGCTGATGCAAAGTTCACCGAACTCACTTGATTATCATATATATTGTAAAGGAAGAAAGTTCCTTTCCCTGAAGTTGTCCAAGGTACTAAAATAGTGTAAATTAAAAGGACCCAATCAAATGTCACCTTATGGGTCAATCACTAACATTAGTGAATCAAAGGAACTTTTTTCATAAAAAATAAAATAAAATCCAAAAAAAGAGGAAAATGTTTCTGTTCCATCTTTTTTGGTTTCTTTGATCCTTTTATTTTTATTTTTATGCAGGATAGTTTTTATTTAAATGGTGTGATTAGTGTTTCTCTCTTTCTAATTTTGTGGTGTAGTTGATGTGATCATCCTCCATAACAAAGATTTAGCCAAATTGGGCTATAAACAAGATATGAAAGTGGAACAATTAACACTCTTCTATATTGTTTCCTAACTACGGGCACCTAACATAGAATTCTTGGGATTTCTTTCTTTTTCTTTTTTCCCCCAAAATTTGGTGATAAAACTCGCAAATTTCACTTTTTCTCAGTTTATATTTTCTTCATCAAATATATAGTTAGAACATCCCTATAAAAAGTTGTTCATAGAAGGATGGAGTCATTTTATGAAATTGTTACATTAAAAAAAACTATAAAAGGATGTTCATAAAAATATGGAGCTAGAAGTGATGATTCATAAATGATTTGTTTTCAACTTTTGTGATGTAGACTAAACCCTAAATCATACATAAAAAAATGGAGACAACCACGATAACAATCATCTCTTTTTGCCTAAGTAGCCAAAAATCTCACAAAATTAATGTCCATGGATACTTTTGACAATAATTTGATTCCCAAAAACCAATGAATCTTAATATTTAATGTTTTGAAATAAATTCCTTCATTCATTACCAAATTATGAATGTCATATATGATACATAACAGAACATGGACATGTGAGAAAACACAATCAAGATAACTTATGTGTCTCAAAAGGAAGTGTACTTGGGCCGATGAGTAGGCATCACACTATGCAATGGCTTTTTGTGACCCTCAACATCTTCAATAAAAATGTTTAGCCCAAGCTATTTTTTTAATAAAAGCCCTATTTTGACAAATTTTCACTAATCTTCATTCAAAACATGTTGGACAACTTGATGTTCAAGAATATGCTTTATTTTAAGGGTAATATATAAAGGTAGAAAATTTGATATGATTCATACGTTAAATTTTAATCAATATAATATCAAAAATTCATCATTATTTTTTATATCAACGTAAAAATTTAATTTTAATCAATATAAATATCATGGACATGGAAAGGCACACATTAATTTATCTTTTCGTATCCGTGGTTGGGGGGTACTTACGAAAAGGGGTGAAATAATTATAAAAATAAGTTATTATATGGTTATTTTAATACCGAAAACCTTAAAGGTTCTTTAAAATGGCTGGGAGAACCGGAAGCGTTGGTTTTCACAAAAAGTGAGATCCGCCCAACGCGGCTAGAAACAGTGAGAAGAGGAAGGCCTGAATGGGATGATGCCCCAAGGTATGAAGTCAAAAAAATAAAATTATTTTTTAACCATAAACCCTAAACCTCGGTCGCTCTTTTCTCTCTCTCTCTCTTCATGGCACTGGATTGACGACGGTCCTTTTGGTTCCCGTGGTGCCGCCTTCGAGAGGCCCTTTTGAAGCTGTGTAGTGAGTATCATCGAGAGAGAGAGAGAGAGAAAAGAGCAGCAGCAGGAATGACTGGTTTTTTAGGTATTTGGATCGCATCGGTGAGTGTGGACGCGCTGAGTGGCTCTGGTTTTCTGGTTTCCTAAGTGCTTCGCTTCTGCTCTGGCAGCTTTCTTCCTTGTGATTGGGTCTCGGTTCTCCCATCCGCTGAGCTTGCGGCAAACGACGCCAAGATATCTGGATCAAACAGTAGTAAACTTGTGCTGTTGTTGTTGTAGCCAAAAACTTCTTCTTCTTCTTCCGTTGCTGTCGCAGAGGAGAATTTGGAGAACAATGTTTGTGAGCTCGAGTCTGTGACGGAATGAGCAGGCCCATGAGCAGGAGCTTTTCCCAACGGTACCACTTTCTCACTCATCTGCGTCTCCAATTCTACGACTGTGGATGCAGCTGCTTTCAGGTCTTCGATTGATGAGAGAGAGCGAGATCGAGAAAGCTGTGTTTTGCTGTCCTTCTTTCTCTGCACATGAGCTAGTACGGGTTTGATGATCATCTCCAAATCCTTCTGCAGTGAAGAATCATCATCGTGGGAAGCTGCAGCTGCTTCAGAAAACTGGAGTGGAGGTGGATCAGCAGCAGGCAATGGGGAAGGTCGCGGAGTGAGATCATCGAGACCTGCCATCAGTTCCCAAGTGTTGATGGTCTCGAGCTCTTCTTTTCTCCCAGTTGTCGCTACAAGAACTGATCTCGTTCTTCAGAGGCAACTTCACAGACTCCTGCTCTTCCTCATGATCTTGCAATTCTTTGCTGGTCATGGTCTTCACCGAGCCTGCAATAGTCTGCACCGACCTTGAGATACCCATTGCCATCTCCGTCCAGGTCTGATGAAGCGCAGGTTTGGAACTGCGAGCGGGCATGGACTCCGACTTCCTCATGATCTTCGAGTACATGCCAGGAGCAGCAGCCGCAGCAGCTGCAGGATGATGATCACAGCCAGCTGAGACGAGATTCGACTCCAGGAGCTCCTCGTCGTTCACTGCATATTTCTCCGCCTCCACCAGTTTCATGATTCCGTAAGTGCTAGAGGTGAGCGCCACCACATGGTAGTCGTAGTGCATGGGCATCATATTCTGGTCTGACATCAGCTGAGAGCTGCGCAGCGGAGCAAAAGAGTGGCTCTTCCCCATCTTCTTTCAAAGTGTTCGCTGCTGCGTGGATGGGGGCGTTTGAGGAGATGGAGAGTGGAAGAAACATGACGACGTTGTGATCACTGAATCTTGTGGTGTCCAGTAGCAGCAGCAGGGAGTTCAAGAACGAACTCGAGGTTGGAGAAATGGGTGGGAGGTTTTTGTGGGTTCTTCTTCTTCTTTGCATGGGTTTTTTCTGGGGACAGGTGGTAAGTCAGCAGCAACCTGAGGAGCAATCGAAGTCGTATAAAACTGTGAACTCGGGCGGCGGCGTTTCGAGGTGGCTGTCTTCACCGTCGACGAGCAACGAGCCTGGAAGCAACTGGCATGGAAAACCTGGCCGGAAGGAGGAACTGTACAAACGCTGCCCAACGGAAGGGACTATTCAAGCCAAGCTATCGAACGATTTGTTCTTCAGCAATGGGTATTGGGAGCAATCTCCGGAAACGCCGCCCATTCTGCCCTACTCTCCTCCTGCTGCTGATGGTGACAAATCAGGTATGAACACCCAACCTGATTCTGGTGAGCATTTGGGTTCTTATCTGGCAGGTTGGGGCGATTGGCAATCTGGTCCATTCTTCAGTCAACATTAAGAAAGAAGTTCTTTCAGCAGGAGCACTTCAGCCTGTCATTGGCCTTCTAAGGTGTTTAATGATGCACCTTTTTGAGTTCTGCATCAATCTGATTAGACATATTAAAATTGTAACACTTGTTCTCATAGTCCTCACAGAATACACATAATCGAGCTGGAATTGTCCACAATGGTGGGCTGAAGTCCTTGCTTGAACTTCTGGATTGAAAGAATGCATCTTTGCAGCATAATGCAGCTTTTGCTCTGTATGGCTTGGCTGATAATGAGGTGAGAACTGGACTTACATGTGTTAGGACTACCTAGGTATTTTTAGTCACAGGATGTACTTGCTTCACTAAAACAATTCATTCTAGTAGCTGTATATGAGCAGTTTGGACATGTACATGAAGAGGGGTGATATATTTACACATGATTGCTTGGAAATGCTCATGCTTACAGTCATTTATGGTTGTACTAGTGGTGGCGTTCTTTCACTGAGTCTTTGATACTTATGTATTGCAGGACAATGTGTCTGATATAGTCAAGGAAGGTGGAGTTCAAAGGCTCTTTGATGGTGAACTTATTGTGCAAGTAGTTTTGTGGTGCTTACTGCCTATGTCTACAAGAAAATTGTGTCAGATCCTTTTAGCTTTTGATTTGGGTTTTTAGGAAGTGGGGCTTTATGTATATATTTTCTTAGGGCTGTGCTATTCCTAGGACTATGATGTATGTGTGCAACCAAGAAGATTGGTTTATTCCCGAGAGTTATTCAGTTGGTGGATTGCTTAGCCTTGTTGTGATATATTCTAGAATGGCAAAAAAAATTGGTAAATATTCAGTATCAAGATTGAATTTACCCAGTTGTGATTTAATTCTTTCATTTGGTGTAGGCATCTAAGGAATGTGTACTAAAAACATTGAAGAGGTTGGAAGAAAAGATACATGGAAGGGTAAGCAAATGTGTTGGTTTTTTGGGTGTTCAGATTAAGATATCGGCAGCAAGCTTTGTTGAGAGGGGAGTGCAGACATTTATTCTCCTCGAGTTGCATTGGTTTTAGGATGTCGAAGTACCGGCATCTGTGAGATCGGGTAAGTATTTTTTGAACAGGACGAGGAGTTATATCCTCTTCCCTTTCTTTTATGTTCTTTCTAGAGAATCAACGAGTTCTGAGAAGTACATCCTGTAAATGACCTTTGCTTTGTCTTTTGAAGTGCTTGTAAATGTCCATACATGCTTGTAAATGCTATATGAATGTTTGTGTGCACATGATTCTTGGTTTGTTCTTAATCTCATAATTATCTTACTGCATTTATTGGTTTGTTGTCATGGTTGTCGGAAAAATCTATTTCTTATAAGGAATAATTCTAGGAATCCATTTCAAGAGGAGTTGGATTACATGCATAATCTGTGAGGTTATTAGGGGACGCCCCATGAACATTGTTTTTGAACTGTTTGGTTAGGCAATGTTTGTGGGGGCCGGGTTTTACTTGGTGCTCGTTGGTGATTTGGTCGGCTGATTGGTCACCGAATTGTTGGCGAGCTCTCTTCTGCTGACCTTGATGCATGTAATTTAGTCACACTAAATCCATGCTCTACTGAAATGGATTTTTGGAATTTTGTTGGACCTGTAAATGCCATGTGAATGTCCGTGTGCGTATGATTCCAGGTTTGTTCTCAATCCCATGGTTATTTTATTGCATTCACTGGTTGGTTGTCATGGTTGTTGGATAATCTTTTTCTTATAAGGATTAATTCTAGGAATCCATTTCAAGAGTAGTTGGATTACATGCATAGTCTGTGAGGTTATTAGGGGAGGCCCAATGAACATTGTTTTTGATTTGTTTGGTTAGGCAATGTTTGTGGGGGCCACGTTTTACTCGGTGCTCGTTGGTGATTTGGTCGGCTGATTGGTCACCGAATTGTTGGCGAGCTCTCTTCTGCTGACCTTGATGCATGTAATTTAGTCACACTAAATCCATGCTCTACTGAAATGGATTCCTGGAATTTTGTCGGACCTGTAAATGCCATGTGAATGTCCGTGTGCGTATGATTCCAGGTTTGATCTCAATCCCATGGTTATCTTATTGCATTCACTGGTTGGTTGTCATGGTTGTCGGATAATCTTTTTTTTATAAGGATTAATTCTAGGAATCCATTTCAAGAACAGTTGGATTACATGCATAATCTATGAGGTTATTAGGGGAGGCCCCATAAACATTGTTTTTGAGCTGTTTGGTTAGGTAATGTTTGTGGGAGCCGGGTTTTACTCGGTGCTCGTTGGTAATTCGGTCGGGTGATTGGTCATCGAATTGTTGGCGAGCTCTCTTCTATTGACCTCGATGCATGTAATTTAGTCACACTAAATCCATAGTCTATTGAAATGGATTCCTGGAATTTTGTCGGACCTATAAATGCCATGGGATTGCGTGTGTGCGTATGATTCCAGGTTTGTTCTCAATCTCATAGTTATCTTATTGCATTTGCCGGTTGGTTGTAACGGTTGTCGAAAAAAAATAATTCTAGAAATCCATTTCAACAGGAGCTCAATTACATGCATAATTTGTGAGGTTATTAGGGGAGGCCCCATGAACATTGTTTTTGAGCTGTTTGGATCGGCAATGTTTGTGGGGGCCGGGTTTTACTCGGTGCTCGTTGGTAATTCGGTTGCCTGATTGGTCACTAAACTTGTTGACGAGCTCTCTTCTCCTGACCTCAATGCATGTAATTTAATCACATTAAATCGATGCTCAAGTGAAATGGATTCCTCAAATTTTAGTGGACCTATAAATGCCATGTGAATATCCGTGTGCGTATGATTCTTGGTATGTTTTTAATCTCATGGTTATTTTATTGCATTTAATGGTTGGTTGTAACGATTGTTAAAAAAATAAAATTATGAAGAATAAATTTAAAAATCCATTTCAACAGGAGCTCAACTACATGCATAATTTCTGAGGTTATTAGGGGAGGCCCTATGAACATTATTTTTGAGCTATTTAGTTAGGTATGTTTGTGGGGGCCGGGCAATGCATATGATAGAATTATGACTCGCAAATGGTTTTGAGATCCACTGTGTATCGCAAGAGCATGGCACTGTATTCTTATTTTGGAAGTAGGTTTATATTCATTTGGAGTCACTTTGGAAAGCAAAAAAAAGTGTCTATATCAAATTTTCAAAATTTACAATGTAAAAGGGTTTGCAACCCTAGGGTATTTAACACACTAGCTGTTTATCTAGACTTCTTTTCCCTCTTGGATTTTTTCCTAGTGTTTTCTAGTGGAGGGGGAGGCTGCTCATCCTCCTCCCTCTCTTCATCGTCCCCCTGCCCTTCGTCCTCGTCCTCGTCCTCCTCCCTATCCTCTTTATCATTGCCCCCTGCAGAATCTGCATTTCGACTAGCAAATGAACTGGGTCCTCTGCTAGTGGTAGCACTGGGAGCAGTGCTAGCACCTCTCTTTTCCTCATCACTCCTACCCTGGGAGCTCTCACTCTCACCATCAGATGCCTACATTTCAACATGTAAAGCTTAGTCAACACCATAATGAAAGTCTCGATTCAAATGAAAACAATCTCAACACAAACAAAAATTGAGTCCCAACCAAACCCACTCACCAATAGTGCATCAACATGTTCAAAAAGATGTTCCTTGCCATGCTCCTGGCCCATTGTCATTTCTACAGCTGTGATCTTCCTCTTGTACCTCTTGTACTGTCCCCATAATACAACAGGTCAATAAAAATGCATAAAGAATCTATTCAAGTCTCCGACCACTTTTGCGAAGTGCAGACCTTCACATATTGAACCTTGCGAAGCAGTTTGCGAAACAAATCCCATCGTATCTTTGCAAAATAAACGCCATTTGACCTATATTTGCGATGCAATTCGCATCGCAAAGGTATCGCAAACAGTCCTATTTAACTCCACATAAACTCAACTTTATTCGAATATTTGCAGGAAAGAAATGGAGGAGAGGGAGGGTACTTACAAATGTTGCTTTGAGGTCGGGAATGCCACCTTGCCCTAGCTTGTGGGTGGTGGGTGGAACCAGTTTCACTCGCTCTACTGCCTTGAGGAACTTCAATGGTGGATCACCAACCTCGTCCACCACTGATTGGCATTCAGCAAGTTTAAGCTCCACTGTAGGGATTGGTACCTGTCATGAGGCCAGTAAGCCACATCATGAGGAAAGGCCACGTGTGCCCTCCATTAGGCAGCGATCCAAAGCACAATGTCCAAGTGAGGATCATGCTAGGACTATTGTTGAGGGCAGATGGGGTATGTGTGAGTTCACTGGCAAATGTGCCAGTATTATCCAGTCATGGAACCCTGCAGTTCTTCGATTACTTGATAGTTTGCCCTATGATGAGGAGGTTGTGGTTTGGGGTAGATGATGGATTGTTAAGACCCTCTACACTTGGAGAGAGGCATGGCCATGGAGTATATGCTTGTGAGGACATCATTGTAGAGGATTCAGCTAATTGTCGTAGAGAGGGTCCTACTTTGTTCCCTTATGGTGGGCCTATCTATAAGAGAAAACATTAAAACATGATCCTCACACAACATCCTGAGTGGAAGACCTTTGCTCTTGAGATGGACACATTTGCTGGTAGCACTAGGAGGCATAGTGATGGGAGGGTGATAGATGGAGACCCCATACGTTTTGGAAACATTGCTGGTTTCATCAATAGTACGGTGGGGACTCAGCCTAAGCATAGGGCTAATTGTGAGTGGGTTTTTGTTGAGGGACCTCCTCCAGCACCATATGGCCAGACTTATCATGAAGACCATTGCCTGGTTATAGCTATTAGGACCATCAGATTAGGAGATGAGTTGTTTACACACTATGAGTGGAATTAGGATTCCACCATTTTTGAACTATGAACCTTGTTTAAGACATAACATACCATATCTATATACATGCATTTTGGCATTTTTTAATTATAATGTAATATGCAACTATGCTTGGTATATAGTTAAAATCTTCTGGATTTGGTATTGCATAGAATATTCGGCCTTCTGAAGACATGTTGCCACGGAGGTTGAAAGCAACATATCGAGAAATGGGCATGCCACACAAATCGGACTCTTCATCAACTCATTCTTCATCAAATGACTTGTCTCCTCATGATGAAGGTGTCTCTCAACCAATTCAAGAAGCACCACTGCCCGCAAACCAAGAACAAGCGATGGATGACTTCATGGTTGACTGGTTTGGACTTGACATAGTTGATGATATGTCTGGCAATCCACATGATGAAGGAGCCAATGCAGATGATCCACGTCATTAACATACTGCCCAGGGACAACGGCAATGGCAACAGGCGAAGGCACATGCTCAAACACCTATTTTTCAAGGTGCAAGGTTAAGCCGTTTAGCAGCCATACTGGGGTTGTTAAACATCCAAGCAAAACACAAGGCAAGCAGTACTATGTTGTCAGACATTTTCCAGTATTGTCATAGCCTCTTACTGCCTAAGGAAAATGTTTTACCAGGATCTTGGAAGGAGGCTAAAAAGATCTTATCCTCCATAGGCATGGAGTATCAAATTGTCCATGCATGTGTTAATGACTGCATGCTATTTCATCGGAACAATGCCCATTTAATAGAGTGCAGTACATGTGAAGAGGCTCGATATGATCCTCAAATGTTTACAGAGAAGGTGCCCAGGAAATCAGTAAGGTGGTTTCCCATTCTTCCTCGCTTGCTGCACATGTATCGATGTACAAACTTGGCCGAGTTAATGGTTTGGCATAAAAAACATCGATCAGAGCCTGGTGTTATGAGGTTACTGGTTGACTCTCCTACTCACAAGCATGTGGAGTCAACATGGCCAGAGTTTGAACGTGACCCTAGGCATGTGAGGTTAGGGTTAGCATCAAATGGTGTTAGTCCACATTCACTTGGAAGAAAGGGACGACCTACCTCTGTTTGGCCAGTTGTTGTCATGAATTACAACCTTCCTCCGTGGTTGTCTATGAAAAAAGGATTTTTGTTGCTTTCTCTTATTATCCCAAGGCCAAGTAAGGTGAAAAACCTAGACACCTATTTAGCACTAGTGGTCGATGAGCTCAAAACGTTGTGGGATGGAGTATGGGCATATGATGGGAGGAAGACCACTGGAGGAATACCACGTGTATTCAAGTTGAGGGCAATCTGCATGTGGACAATGCATGATTATCTTGGTAAGAAATCATGCACATGCCTCTATATATTTTTTTATTATTCTGTTTTTGTGATTATTTGTTGTTCTAATATTTAGTTCTTCTACAATCAGGGTTTGGTTTTGTAAGTGGGCTGCAAACTCAAGGCTATAAGGCCTGTTCTACATGTGGCCCAAGTTTGGAGGACATGGCTAAATACTCAAGCCATCTTCGCTAAAATTGTTTACCTTGGCCATACAAAGTTTCTTCCACTGGGACATGATATGAGATCAGACCCACTTTTATTTTCATCTTTTGAGATGCCTTATGGTGATGAGCGTGATATTCCAGAACCTACCACTTTTGCATATTGGAAGGATGTGGCCAATAGAGTTATTGACCCAAATGATTGTATGGTGTTTGAGGGTAGTGGATTGACAAGGTGGGGTGTACTCAACAGCTTGCCCTACTGGGATGAGCTGAAAATACGTCATCTCTTGGACCCCATGCACATTGAGGGAAATGTGGGAAAGGCTATCATAAAACAGCTCTATGGAGAGAATGAGAATAACTTTAGGGAGGCCCGTGAGGATTTTGAGAGGCATCCCAATGTGTGGATTACTGTTGATCCTAACACATGTATTGAGCAGTGACCATCAGCTCCATGGACACTTACTACACAAGAAAGAAAAGACTTTCAAAATTGCATAGGAGAGATGCGATTCCCTACAGGTTTGAACTTTGATGTCAAGGGTTGAATTTAGAAGTACTCTGTTGCTTTTATTTATATTTAAATATGTATGCCTTATACTGGAAAAAAAGTTTGAAGTATAGAATGTTATCTGTTGGATGTCTAGAATACTTTTGTATAATTTTATGGATCCTTGTTGCAAGTTATGGAGCTAATCTTCAAAAAGTTTTTGGTAGGGACGATGACCACATATGGCCAAGGTATCTCAAGACACATGACTATCATCGTTTACTGCAGCACATATTGCCTGTGGCAATAATAGGCTTAGCTAGTGCAGAAGTACAAGATGCTCTTTGGTCATTGGGATATCTGTTGAGATGGGTATGCTCAAAGGAGTTATTTGTAGAAGAGATTCCAAGAATGAGGGTAATAGCAACAGAGGTGGTATGCAAGTTGGAAAAGGCCTTCCCTCCATCATTTTTTGATTGTCAAGTGCATTTACTAGTTCACCTTATGGATGAGATAGCCATTGCTGGTCCTGTGCATTATCGGTGGATGTATTGGCTTGAAAGATATATGGCAGTATTAAAAGGTTATGTCCGTAACCATGCACGAGTGGAGGGAAGCATGGCAACAGGACACTTGGTAGCAGAGAGCATGTTTTATTGCACCAACATCTTGGCCACTATAGATCCATCATGTCCTCATGTCTGGATGGAGGAAAGAGAAGAGGAGGAAGACCGTTTGACTGGTGCCATCAAAACACGTATGTTATTTACCTACAGAGTTAATTCAGCTGATCGCATTCATGTTGAATAATAGCAATGTCATGGAAGAGTGGAGGAACTTCTATGAGAATGCCAAAAGTATGAGTGGGAGATCAAGGATTTTTCCTACATTTCATAAGTACATGAAAGAGAAGTTGGCTAAAGTGGATCAATTGTTAGCACAAGGAAAAAGTATATCCTGTTTTCTAGAGGCCACAGATGATGTTCGCACCATTCTTCATGGACCACTAAGAGTTGTGACAACACGTTCAGCAATGTGGACACAAGGAAGACATTTTAGGTATTTATTTTTTCTATTTCATTAGGCATATTAACTCATCTTCACATTCCAGACAAGTTTTTTAGAATGTTCTAGGATGATTTTAAGGGCATGAAGTTTCTATTATCATATAAGTTGTTGACTCACAATGCTTAACACAATATTAATTTCAGGATTTCCACTTTGGATGAAAAGAGGGGCCGCACCTTTGACTGTGGAGTTCAAGGGCAATTCATTCAAGACTCTAGAAGCAGTCGGCATGACAGGAATATTGTTCGAGATATTGTGCCACATTATGGAAAGTTGGAAGAGATCTTGGTGGTATCTTATGATGCACATTCAAAGTTTGAAGAGTATGTGTTTAAGTGCAAGTGGTTTAAAGTGAACCTTGCCGGTGCAAATCGCACTGTCAGGATGAGTGCGGACACACACGGTTAAAGACATCTGCCACCAGTTATCAGCCATCTCATTAGCAAACTTCAGAGCCATTTACTTTT
Organism: Sphagnum tenellum; assembly: GCA_963921925.1. Taxonomy (NCBI): domain Eukaryota; kingdom Viridiplantae; phylum Streptophyta; class Sphagnopsida; order Sphagnales; family Sphagnaceae; genus Sphagnum; species Sphagnum tenellum. The sequence continues at coordinate 2,738,346 of OY998159.1, forward strand.
CCCAGTCATGTAGAGCAATGCTTTTATCTTCCTTATCCCCCAGACCCAGAGGAGTGGTCACTTGTTGTCACATATGTGCCACGGTCCCATTGTATTCTAGGCGAGAAACCAGAGGTAGTGTTTACAACCTTTGAGGTGGATGATGACCACGTATAATGTACTACTCATTATTTTTATGCAAGTTGTCATTGAGGCTTGTGGTTTTATATTACTACACAATGTTCATTGTGTCATTTTCTGCCTATTCTGCTCCATTGTGTAATTTTACTTTTAAGAATAGGAGCAGTGCTATGTGTACTTTACAAATATTTTAACTCAGTCTACCAAGGCAAAATGGATTATAATATTGGTTAAGTGGATTTATAGCTTCCATTTGGTCTAAAAGATTTTTATTTCCATTTCTAAACCTTAGATTCTGGTGGCTCTTCCTGGTAATCCACTAAGTAATTCCTGAAGTATTGCAATTGAGCTATTGCCTTTGGTATATCTTCTAGATTGTCTAGCTCTAACATTCCATCCACCTTTTGTATAATGCTGGCATCCCTGTTCCTTAAGTATGCCTCATACCTCTGTTCAGGAGTAGGCTTTGGTGGTAAAAATTCTCTGGCCATTACCTCCATTGGTTCCTCCTCCATTAATGGCTCTGGATTTGGCTCTGGTTGAGGTTGCTGGACATAGTCCCCTTCCTCTTTTCAACTTTTACTACAGCTAACCTTTCGTCCTCCTCATCACCCAGCTCTGGATTTGGATACATTTGCTCCATTCTTATATCCATATAGTCTATGGGAATCTAAGTTGTCCCCATTCCTCCTTGGATTTCACTCCCCTGGTCTGTTTGAGTCTCCATATCCCTTGTCCTTATAACTAATTCGACCCTAGAGATAGGTTTATGCTGTCCTTGTCCCTCTTCCTATCTTTCTCCTAAATTCAGCAAAGCACTAACCAATCCTTTAGTATCTGTCGCCTTCTGCTGAGGTTTAGAAACCTGTGAGTCCACTATTGCTGCTGCCATCAAAGGTTCCATCATATTTGTACTTTGTGGCTGATCTGAACTCATGTAAAAAACTCTGGTCTCCTCCTTCAGTTTCACCATAATCCTCCAATGGTACCTCAGTGCTTTCCTCCTCTGTCTCCTCATAAGTTGCCTCTTCCTCATCAGTGAGCTCATCCTCTGAAGTACCATATACTTCCTTAATTACTCTTATAACCAGAACTCTGTGATGCCTCTCTATTACTAGCTGGCAGTCCCATAAGCATAGAGTTGAGCTAGATAACTAGGTAAATAACACAACTTCTTAGGCCCCAATGCTCTAACCTCATCCTGTATCACTTTGTGCATGATGAAAGCCCAATTGATCTCCCTTTCTCCTGACCACGAACCCATGACATTATTGGCCCACTTTACTGGTATATAACTAGGCTTTCGGGGATAGAGAATTGGTATCAAAAAATGAAAGAACATCATCAGCTCGGGATCCTTGCACTGTGAGATCTTGTAACCATGTGAGACTATTCTATCCTGTGCAAAATACCTTTCAGGCAAAGGATCCTTCTGTGACAAAAATCCATGCCCTTCCAAAGGTAATTGAAATGAATCTCCTACAAATTCCAAGTCCCATTCAGCTGGTTTACCTCTCACTGTTGCAGAAAATCTTGGATCTATTCTCCCGTTGTAGAAATCAAGGTAAGTGCCATCTTGTATGTCCCAAGGAATCAAATACAGATGCTCTAGTTTCATCCTTCTCAAACTCTCTCTCAATATGCTCTGTAGTTCCCTAGTAGTCGGATACTTCATTGACAAGGATGAAGGTATGGCCTCCAAATCTTTGGCCATAGCTGAAATCTCTGAACGCAAAAAGGTTTCAAAACCTTAAACCCAAAAATCTCATGAACTACTGTTAACCCTAACTAAATTCCTAGACCTCCTTCGCGTCTCTGCCAACCCTCTCGTTCCTCTTGAGCTCTCTCCCGAAGAAATCGCGAATGCTAAAGGGATCCTAACACAATGGAATTGTTCACAAGAATTTCAGCCTTTATAGTTCTGCAAGTAGGCCCTCTAGGAACTTTGTACTATTGTCCTTTGCACTACTGCATGTACTACCTCAATGTCACCGAGATTTTTTGCGACTTAAAAAAGTCTGTGATAAATCAGATGACATTGCGAAACCTTTTGCGAAACTGCCTTCTCCAGTAACCCTTTCACTAATTTGCGAACTAACGCACATCGCAACTTGTGATACATCCACCACCGGAAAGTTTTGTAAAAATTTGTGATGAGGTTTGCGATACATATTCAAACACAAAATGCGAGGTGTCGAATAACGCAAGCTTGCGATTTCTTGTGACTCTCAAAGTTTTTAGCGATACGTTTTGTATTGTAAAATGTGCGATGTTTTGAGTATGATTAAACGTTGCGAAGTGTGGAATATCGTTAGGGTGGACGGAGACTGAGCGGGTCGCAAAGTTTTCTTTGTGGTATATGTCGCAAAAGTGTTGCGATGATTATAAAGTACATTATAAATTAGCGATGGGTGGTGCACCACAAGGTGCAATGCGTGTCACATCGCAAATATGGCAGGTTGTTTTTGCTTCGCAAACCCTTCAGGTTTTTTGTTTGGCCTTTTGCAAAAAGGCACAATATGTAGTAGTGTTTGCTGCACCCACATTGTGCATAGATTCCTTTGACAACATTTTTTCAATTCTAGAAATGGAATTGTTAGAGTTAGCTACACTTTGCTTCCTTTTATGAAAGGAACATTTCTTTTTATTTATACCAACTACTCCCACATCATCAACATTTGGTATGTGGGTTTCATTTTGCCAAGTTGTTATGGAATATTCTCAACACCTTGAAAAGGTGAAAATGATTCAACCGTGCAATCCCTTGTGTAGATTGAATCCACCAAAAAGTTAGACGACACTATAATTAATGTGATTAAGTTATTACTACATTAGGCATGATGATGTTGAATCCTCCAATTCTCATTGAACACAACACTAATTATGTTATGAATGGAATTATTTTAAGATGCTCACCACCCAAATCATCAAATTAACATTTTGATAAAAAAAATGGAGTAGATTTTCTAAGAAAAGACTTGGGCATTAGGTAGTTGGTCAAATTGTTGGTAGAAATCATGTCCTTCATGCAAATGATCTATATGTCACTTCATGTAACTAAACTTGTCTCTGATGATCAAAGACTAGTACTAATATCATTTTGGACATTGGGTGAATGTGCCCAAGTTTCATTTTCATGCATCCCGACTCTAGGTGGTTTTTTCTTTTCAAATACCCTTGGTTCAATGATGTCATCATCATGCCTTAATTGAACATAGTCAAGTTGTTGCCTCAGTCTTTGGCTTGATAAACCTCTAACGATTGCCTTTCCAAAACTAAATTCATCAAAAATATGAACACCAAAATAATCAATTTAACAAGAATAAACATTAGATGCTCCCCCTTCTTTAAACAATGGTCCATTACAAATGATTTTTAATGATCATAAAATCCAGTATTGCATATTTCCACTTGCCAACTCCATCGATTGTCTCCTCCTTGCGAGGTTAGGACCTTTTGCATTGTTGAACTATATTATTTCCAAAATAAAGTTGAAATTTTCTACAACATAACAATGCATTATATTACTAATCAATATTTTCAAGCAAGCTCTGGCATCTCTCATCAACCTTAGCATCATCAAAATCATCCTCATTTATATTTTTTTGGAATGTAAAAAACATCCTTCACCAAAAACCTTAAGTTCCTTCAATCAAGGTTTAAGAATCAAGGTTTTAACTGAATTTTTAAATAGAAATACCTAATATTATGTATGTTTAATCAATGTATTTTCTTACCTCTATGTAAATTTATTTTACAATGTATCAAATAATGATATATTTAATTAATTAATGTGTGGATTTATTATTATTTCTGCATTCTTATACATATAACATCTTAATGATTATTTTATGTTAAATAATTTAAGTAAACACATTAAAAATAATTGAAAAACATTTTCAAACTCATAAATGTCAATAATTGTTCAATGGACAAATGTAAAATTGTTGGTACATGTAAATGAAGGTATTACAATATTTGCCACATTGATGGTATAAAGGTTTACTTCAACAAAATTTTGAAGTGTAACTACAATACCTTCATTTTAATGATAATTACATTACCTTTTATTATCAATGTGACCATTTTAATAATACCTTCATTTGTATCATAGTTTACGATATTATCACAATATGGTGCATGTATTGTATTTCTTTTAGGTTTTGGAAGGCTATGTAATACACTTCCAAGTTTCATGGTTAACGCAAATATCCCAATGTTGCAACCCCACTTTGAGGCAGTGTGAGGATGAGACTCACACTCCCAAAAGTGGGAACTTGGAGTCCTTCGAGACTCCTGCAACTTTAGAATTCAATTGCAGAGGTCAAAACACCTTGCCTTGAGGTGTTCTTTATACCATTGAAAAGGTCTTGAAGTGTAGATGTCGAAAATGGCCTCGCACAAGCCATTCAGACATCTACAGCACAAGTTATGGTCAAAAGAAGGGCCATAGAAAGGGCCAAGAAATTGACAGTTTGACTCCCAACCATAAAAAGTCAGGAATCGACCCGACCTTGGTGTGTGCAGGTTGAGTGCAACACACCGTTGGAAAGCTCTTGAAGAGAGCTATAATTTTGTTTTAGACCTCGTCCCAATCAGAAGTCTGAGCCGGGAGTTATGAACTCCCAAACTCTTGGGAGTCTAAACCGGGACAGTTCCGGGATTCCTCCTTGGGAGTCCCGGGAATAAAAGCCATTTGGATGCGGGTTCAGTGGAGCAACACAGAGAATACTATATGAGGGAAGGTGGTGGTTTCCCCTAAGTCCGGGCCGTGGTGAGTCAAGTGGATCCGTGTTGCCCGTGGCTTGTTCCAACACCGAAAGTGTTTCCGAAGGTGAACTAACCCATTTGTGGTTGGTTTTGATGCAGGACCGAATAACTAAATAGTTTTCCCTCTTTCTAGTCTAATCCCGGAGCTTTCAACATGCCCCTCTCACCCCCTTTAGTGCTGGAAGCTAGGAGCTGCACCAAGTTCCAACCACTTCCACTCTTTAACATAGTTGGACTCATTTTGGGTCTAACAAGGAACTTGGGGGCGCGTCACCCAACATGATGATGCATGTATTACATTTAAATTCGATAATTTTTTCAAATGACATTTTACCATCAATGTGAAGAACTTTACAATACCCTCAATTACTTGAAGCAATATGTCTAGCATGATAAAGTGAACATGGAATAAGGATTTTTTTTAAAATCTTTTGTTTCATGGTTTACGATATTATTGCAAAATGATGTGGGTATGGCTTTCCTTCTAGGTTTTGCTAAGGCTATGTAATATCTTTTCAAATTCCAAAAGATATGTAATGGGGCCAAAGGTTTTATGGGATATTTGAAAAATGGTCATGCATGTGAATTGAATAGTTTTGGGCATGAACAATACCCTTTGATTGCCCGAACCAAAATAATTGAGCCCATGGTGTTTCAAATTACCCCAAAAAAAGGTATTGCTCTCCTTTTAGATTTTGGTATGGTTTTGCAATACCCTTATAGTTTTCAATAGATATGTGATAAAGCCCAAAATATTTTTGATATACCCTATGAAAGGTATTGCTTATGCATTCAATAATTTTGGGCATAAGCAATACCTCTCTAATAACCTGGACCAAAATAATTTAATTCATAGTGTTTATAAAATATCCTCAAGAGGTATTGTGTTCTTTTTAGGTTTAGTTAGGGCTATGCAATAGCCCTATAGGATTCTTTAACTAAGTTATGGAGCCCAAAGATTTTTAATATACCTTAATAGGGGTATTGCATGTGCATTGAATAATTTTAGGCACAAGAAATACCCTTTTAATAGCCTTAACAAAAATAATTCAATCCATGGTATTTACAGAATACCCTCCTAAGGCTACTACTTTCTTTTTAGGTTTGAACTTCTAATTTTTGGAGGTAAAGAAAGATTTTTTGGTTTGGGTGCAAGATAAATTTTATTTTTTTTTGATAATTTTATCAAGCATACATATAAGTATGTGAGAATGTATTTTTAATTATTAACACAAGATGGTGTTAAATGAAAGTAAAATGCCTTAAATAAATAAAAAAGGTGAAATGTGGTACAAAAATGTGCAAAAAATACCCAAGTCCAAAACAATTGGGCTTAAAATGGGGAACATGTCATAATGGTAAATATGGGTCCATAAATATGTGGTTGTTGTAAAAATAAATTGCTCACCTAAATCTTGAAAACCAAAACAACACTTTAATCAAAAGCAAGATAACTATGGGCTAAATTAATTTGTGTCACTATTGGAGGGGGATGGGATCCCATAGGCCCTCATGTACCATGCTGATGTAATAACCTCTACATCATGGGCATGCCATAGCGTAAATACTTTGTAATTGGCCAATGTTGCATCCACAACATTAGCCACAAACACTTCCCCAGTGGTGCTTCAAACCTTACGACAAACAACACAATACAATAAGTATTGCATATGAAACCTAAAACCTAGAATTCAAAGCAAATTAAGTATAACATTGTTAAAAATTTACCAACCATGAATCATTTTTTAATCAAGGTATTGTGTAAGGGGGGCCAATCTCTTTATGTTGAACCGTTTTATTTGATGCATAGTTCTAGTCACGCTCCATCCAAGCGCCTTTAAACACCTTTGCATACCCGGTTTGAGTTATTCGAATCATAAGTGCAAGGTCCTCATCATGCTCCAACTTGGGTTGCAGATTGAAAGGGATGGCCCCCACACCCCATGCAGTCACGCTAAGAAGTCAAAGAATGTGGCTAGAGGCTAGCTTGACAAGTGTGGGCTTAAAACTTTAGGTGTGTATTTCAAATCACTTTGGAGCCTATCCCATTCTAGGAATGCGCACCTCTTAGCTTAAGCAATAGCCTTTTGCTCATTGTGATGGAAGTGAACCAAGGGGTTGTTCAAGACCCATGCATTCATGGCCGCATGATCTTGAACCCTCATGCCTTCCTCCCAAATAGATGGGCGTTCATGATTACTTTATTCCATAACCACATTGTGGCATGCCTGCAAATGCCATACCAAGTTGTACTTGGTTGTGTAGGATGCATCACACCCATCAACCTTACAAGCAAATTTGGGTCCATCCCTTGCCCAATGGACACCTTTTGTGGCAACCAGGGGAGGGGCAACCACATCTTAAACCAAAAAAATAAAAATAAAAATAAACATTATGGATGAAGGTTAACCCATGTATAATGAGTGTATTGCATAAGTAGATAGAAGATTTAAACCTAAGGATGAGGGTATTGCATAAAAAGATAAAGATAAAAAACACAAGGTGAGGGTATTGGGCAAAAAGATAAAAGATCCAAAACATGAGACAAGGTTATTGCCAAAACCCAATGTTCAAAAGTTAAAATCACCTACAAAGGCTTGGGGTATCGCTATCAAACTTTCACAAAAAAAAATGCCCCACCCTACCCTCTCACATGGAGAAAGAAGGTGGGCAAAGGTGGGGTTTAAGGAGTAGAAGTAAATGAAGGTATTGTTACAAAAAAAATGAAAAAAAAACCCCACCCGTCCTCTCCATTTAAATTGTAAACAAAGTTCATTTGGGCGTGAGGTTCAACATCCTCATTTGTATTTTCTTCCTCTAGAACTAGAATAGGAACTACATTTTCTTGTCTTTCTATCATCAAAATAGTTTTCACCAAATCTACCTCAATTTTATTTGCATATGTAGCAGATGCTTTTCCACCATTTTTCATTTTTGTTTGAGTTTACATCTAACACAAACACAACAATAAAAAATAAAATTATACACAAAAAGAAAAAAAATGCCAATGCTAACACCATGCTTAGTTAACATTAGCAGCTACCACCAGTGCCAACACCATGTTCGTCATCATTTTTTTGCTCCTACAAGACCACACCACAATGGCCATGAGCAACGCAACTATTCAGCTCCTCATCATCTTTCTTTTTGTGCTTTCCTACAAGACAACACCAAAACAACAATGAATAGTGTAGTTGTTCATCGTCATTTTTTTCCTGCTTGCAAAACACTAAAAGAAGATGATCACAACACATGGTGTCCTCTTCCTCCTCCTTGCAACAAAAAAAAAATGACGACAATAATGTCATTGTCATGAAAAAAAAAGACAACAAGCAAGTGCTCGTTGTTCATCATCTTTTTTCCAACAGTCCTACAAGACAACACTAGGAGAGGAGGAGGACAACACAATGTTGTCGTCGTCCTCTTCGTAACCAAAAAAAAACAATGTCAACACACAATGTTGTCATCGTCCTTTTGTTCATAGCGAAACAAAGGGACAAGAAGATGATGACACCATCACCATTGTCTTCTTTGTAGCAAAAGATAGAAAAAAGAAGATGACAACAACATCGTCATTATCTTCTCTATAGCAAAAGATAAAGAAGAGAAGACTATGAAGACAACGACAATGGTGTTGTTCTCTTCTTCTTCTATTGTCCTAATTGTAAGAAAATAAAAATAAAGGACGAAGACAACAACAACACTGTTGTTGTCTTCTTCACAACAAAAAACAAACAAAAATATTTCAAAAAAAAGAGGAGAAGGCTTGCCTCTTGCCACCACGTTGAAGCTCCTAAGCTCATCGTGCATTGCTTCTAAGCTCCTAAGCTTCTCTTACGATGGCAATGGTGGAGCCCACTTGTCCAGCGATAGCTGGGAAGAAGAGCACTACTGGGTGTTGGAAGTGAGGGCAAATGGTGGGGTGGGGAGGGGTCAGCAGTATGAGGGAGGGAGGTGGGTTGGTAGGAAGAAGGGTGGTAGGTAGGTTGGGTGTAGGTAGGAGCTTCCCAAAAAAAAAACTTTGATTCAAGGGTGGGCCAAAAAGAAAGTGGAATAAAAACTGTCCCCAGGAAAAAAAAAACTGAGCTAGGGAATAGAAATTGGGCTGACAAAAAGGACCAGAAGAAAAAAAAATTACTGACCAGGTAAACTGACTCCTGGGGGACAGTTTCATCCCATCCATGAAATCCCAGAACGGGATTTTTTGGATGGTGCACTGGTGGGTGCTGGGTCACTCAAGCCAGAAGACTTATCAAGTGATACCTGTGTGTGAAGGTATTCATTCATACACCTCATTAGAACATCCACATAGTATTCATGCATGTGTAATGAGAACATTCAATGCCATGAGGTTCAGCTTGTCGAGGGAAATGGGGTTTGTTTAGTCTTACGATAGTAACTTCTTACAAGACATATTCAGTGATACATATGTGAAGGTATTCATTCATATAGCTCATTACAACTTCCACATGGTATTATTCATGCATGTGTCATGAGAACATCCTGACATTCAACTAAATGCGATGAGCTTCAGCTGGTCGAGAGAAATGGGGAATGTTTAGGTTTACAACCCTTCTTACAGGACATACATGAGTAATACTTATGTGAAGTATTCATTACAACTTCCACATGATATTCATGCATGTGCAATGATAAAATCCTGACATCAATTCAATGCCTTGAGATTCCAGCTGGTGTAGGGAAATGAGGTTTGTTAAGGTTTACAACACTTCTAACAAAGACATATGCAAGTAATACTTAATGTGAAGATAAACATCCTGACATTCAATTCAATGCCATGAGCTTCATCTGGCCGAGGAACTACACACCTTGTCCACAATTCCTGTTAGATTGTAGCCAAGGATTGCATTCTGCAGCCAGCGAAAACTTTCTTGTTCTTAACAACTCATAACCTTGGTGCAGGGCATTGCATATTGCGCCCCCACACAGTGCACGCCAGCCTTGGCACCAAACTCCCAACCCATTTTGGGTTAGTGCAAGGCAGGGCAGCAGCTAAAACCATATCTTGTAAAAGAGGGGTTCTTGGTACACATTTGATATGGCGATGCAAATTGTGGGTAAAGTTGCTTTTGAACCTATGAACCAGTGAACTACCCATGAACAAGTATGGTTTTTGCTGCTGCCCTCCACAAAATGGGTTGGGAGTTAGCACCAAGGGCAGACCAGTATGGCTGCCTTGGGGGAACCAGCACCTCTACTGGTACCATGTTAAAAAATCCCAAAGTTTTTTGGGCAGCGTCTAAATATTAGAAATATATGGTCCTCAGACAAAATCAGGGTCTCTGAGTCCAAATTTAACATTTCACAGGATTAATATACCCTTTACGAGGCCCGCTCAAGGAGGTGAAGGTTCCAGTGTAAGTAGGTGCTGGTTCACCCTGGCCGTATGGATTGCTGTACTAATCTCCCTTGGCCGTTACGCAGGGAATTATTGCCCTGCAGCCAGCCCATTACCCTAACAGTCTTGTCAGTGCATCCTGAGGGGGGGGGGAGGGCGGTTTTCAATTTCATTCCCTAGGGCGTATACATACCTGATTCTCTAGCTAACCCTAAAAAGTAAATGTTCTAAGAAGACACAATTTGGGTACCTCAAATTGGTTCCCAAATGCACAAGGGATTATACAAGGATATTTCTTTGATTCTCTTGCTGACCTATAAGGCAAACATTCCAACAAGGATGATCACAAAAATGGATATACCCCAAATTGGTTTCAAAATGGACAAGGGATGGAGTTATTTATTGCATCAGGGATTTTCTCTCACTCTTTGCACTATATATACTTGGGTTTTGATGATGTTCTTGGTAACCCTAAAAAGGAAAAATTCTAAGAAGGAATATCACAACATGGGTATACCCCAAATTGGATTCAGAATGCACATGGAGTGAGTTATTTGATTGCATCGAGGGCTTTCTCTCACTTGGAGGAGGGGATTTTGTCACTTTGCACCAAGTATACTTCGGTTTTGATGATGCTCTTGCTAATCCTAAATCCGGGAAGAAGCATGATCCCAACAACGGCGGACGTGGTGCCAGATGAATCTGCAGCAGCAGCAGCCGCAGCAGCGTGGGTGTCGTTTTCTTCATCTTCCGAGTTCCAAGGGACCACGGAAGTCATGAACGAGGAGTCAAAAGCTTGGCCTGGACATGCTCGAAAGATCCTTGCTGGGTTGTTGAAGGAAAACGCTAACCTTTGTAACAGCCACACGGAAACGGCAAGCTTGCAAAAGCTTCTGTAGAATTCGGTGGCAGGATGAAGTCCGTGGCGGAGGATCTTGGCGGAGTGATGCGTGTTGCTGAAAAGAAGCAACTCCATTTGCTCATCCACTACGGTTTGGAACTTGTGGAAACAGAATTGGCGGAGATAGTTGTCGTGCGATTGATTGTTGACGAGAATGGAGACTGTGTTGTTGTTTCTCCTGTAGAGCTGGAACTGCTTGAAACTATCTTGACTGTACTGCTCAACATCCCAGCTGTTAGTAGACATGCAGCTGTCGATATTGAAGCTCTCGTTCTCGAAGCCTGCGTACAGTCGGCGGCAGATGAAAGCTTGAACCAGGAACTTCCAGTGGCTCTTGCTGGAGAGAGAAAGGTCACCTGATTCCTTCTGTATTCGATCTTCTAGGGTTTTGCGATTTTGGGGGTCTTGAATCTGCGTCATCGTTCGAATGAACGTCTTTGTGAAGCTGTTAGCTGCTTCTTTCGCTCCTCTGGTCGCGGATTGAAGGATTTTAGGAGAGGGTGCAGTATCATCATCCTTGTAAGAGCCACTATCCGCTGCTGTTGCAGTTGCTGCAGCAGCAGAATGTTGCTGTTTCTGCGGAGGATCACCTTTCATCATTATCTTTGTCTCCAAATGCTGGAGCTTCTCTGTTAGAGACGCGATTTCACGGTCCTTTCCCTTGAGAGTCTCCTGCAAACCAGCTAAAGATTGCGCCTTGGCTCCTAACGCTGCTGCAGATTGCTCCTCCAGATCCACAATTCTTTTCTTCAAATCCTCCACTTCTTTAAGAGATGCAATTTCACTGGAGGAGCACTCCACGACGTTGTTCTGAGGGATCATGAGATCCTGCGGACTGAGTACTCCGAGTCCCATCCCCCGTCTCTTTCGCGTCAATAATCCGTTCTTGTCCAATTCCTGCTGCATCTCAACATGCTGCTGCTGCTCCTGAGGCCGCCTTGTTTCCTGCAACTTCAGCTGCAAATTGGCCTTACTTCTATTGCTTGGATTGGCAGCTTGTAAATTCTTCTCTGAGATATGACAGGTTTTGGAGGATCCATACCCTAAACTCTGCCGGAGCACCGGGGGTGACTTCAGTTGTGCACCTATCCCTGATCCCCCGACCCTCGTCCCACTTCGCCGCTCAGCTGAATCTCTCCTCGACCCCGCCGTACTACAGGATTCCACCTCAACTGCATTTGAGCCAGGCGTAGGACTTCCTCGCTGGTCTCTTGTCAGCCGAGAGCTCCCAAGGTTGTTGAGCTTGGCCGCATTGCCACCAGCTTTCCGCTCTGATGCCATCTCCTCGTCAATGAGCTCCCGTAGTTTTCTCCTTCCCGGCTGATCATCAATCGACTCCCTGCCGCGTGCAGCTCTGGCCAGTTCCTCACCCATCTGGTGCACTAGTACCCACGGGACCAAGCTTCACGGTCGACTCTCTGTCTCTGTCTGTCTGTCTGTCTGTCTCTGCATGCGCTGTGGAGTAAAATTCTAGAGATCCAGGTGCAGCAGCAATGCTACCAATCCACGAGCACAAACTATCACCCAGCGCTTCTTCTTCATCTGCTATTGCACAATCACAAAAGTCCCAGGCTCGCTGGAAGCTGGCTACCACTAGAGCTGCAAACGGATCTGCTTATTACCCATTCTTTCTTGCATGTGTCACAAGGGAAAAAACAACACATTCCCTGGAGAAGAGGAAGAAAAAGAAGAAGATACTACACAAGCTGTGGTGATCTCCTCTGATCCCGACACAGAGAGAGCGAAAGAGAGAGAGAGAGAGAGAGAGAGGAGAACGCATCACGCGGGGCTGCGCGCACAAATCCTTCCTTCACCAAGCGTTGATGGCGCCGCGTCATGTGTGTTCCAGTTCCAGATCAGGGCCAAGACGACTGCCTTGGTGGATACGCTGGAATCCACCAGCGGCCCACCAGTCATTACCCCGGTTGCTGCAATAATGAGACGTCAGGACAGGACAGGACCAGGACCAGGACCACGTTGTCCGACATAGTTCCGGCTTCCTCCGCAATCCTACCGACTATCATACTTACCTACACTCTTGCCTGCCTACCCACCAGTGTTCTTTTCAAGGGTTCTTGAAAGTGGCCATTGTGTGCTTGAGCTAATGACTCAGGTGGCTACACTCGTATGCCTGGTTATCTTTTGATTGACTATACAGAAAAGAAATTAGAAATAACATCTGGCTATTTCACCCCTTGGAGGGGTGCTGTATTTGGCTATTTCAGGTTGCATTTTGTATGTGAATATTGGTTATTTCAATTTTGACAAAACTTGTGAAGTCATTTGGCGAGTTTTTAAGGATTGGAATGGCAAAGCTTTGTGAAAAAAAGTCATAGCCAACAATGACTTAAGCTACTTGATTTACAACTTATAAGTTAAGGATTAAAATACAAGCAAGTAATTTTTACAAATTTTTAATTTTCAAGATAACAGCTAATTGTTGTCACAAATATTGTTTTTCAAAACTTTCAACTTTCACCAAGCCAATATCAAAAAAACTTTTCATAAGTTATACCCAAAATAAGGTAATTCAATTGCTACACCAATCCGATATCAAAAAAACTTTTCATAAGTTACACTCAAAATAAAGTATTTGCTAGATAATGTAATTATAAAAGGAAACTACATTTTTAGAATTAATATTAAATGATTAAAGAGTATATTTGTAAAAAAATATAAGGTCTCATAACAATATATTGCAAAATGCAAATATACTTTTTAAATGATTCAAATAATTGCAAAAACTTGATGATTTTTTTATAAAAATATTGAATATGAGTTGATTGTACCATTTCAATTACAAATTGAAAAGTTTGATTTGTGTGATTTCACAAAAAAAACATATCAACAAGTTTTTCATTCAAACAAAACATAAGTGTGTTAAAAAAAACATTTTAAAAAAAATTTACTTTCATTTGAAAAATAACAATAATTAGTTTGGAGGCCTTTGTATCAAAATCCATTTTTAAATGTTTATCAAAATGTTATATGAAATTAAAAAAAATTGCCCCCAAAATAATATAAAATGTACCAAAAAAATACTACATTTTCTTGCCCAAAGTGACCCGCTGCCCCATAGTGTGCTTTCACCCCATGGTTTGTGCACATAATAATGGTATGTTGGAAAATAGCACAAGTCATAAGAAAATAAAATGAGGTCTCAAGACAATGAGAATGCATCATGATGGAACTACCAACAATTCTAAAATTCAAGTTCTCCAAACTAATATTCAAATCAAATGTCCATTCATGCACCACCACATTTGATGGTGCATTCAACAAGTTTTAATACCCATTGAACAAATTGCTCATGTAGGCATTCTAGGGGTTAATGTACCAATAATAAAGATTTATTTGGCACAATTTGATTATAATAAAAAATCACAAATAAAACATTATTGAAATTATAAGATTTTAATCAAATCTTCAACCTTTCAAGGTAGAAGCATTGCAAGAATACAAAAAAATGAATGTTTCTATATTTACCTTATATCATGCATATAAAACCAAAAACATGGCATATTAAAAATAGGTGGAAGAAAATTGCAAACCATCCCACACCTTTATTATTATCATAAGTAAAGTAAACCACAAGTATCCCCATTTGTCAAGTGGTAAATTTGTAAATGATAATACTTTTAGTTTACTTTTAAAACTTAATTGCTCTGTTACTTTTGGGGATATAGATATCATTATAGTTTTGATTGTGGTAATAATTAAAAATAAAAGATCTATTTATTAAAATTGGGTGCAAACACAATAACATGAACCACACCCGCCCCATTGGGAGTCTTTTTTGGATGTTTTATTCTTAGAATATTCCACAAAAAGTATCAAACAAAATCTTTAAAAATCATGATAAATTTTTAAATAATATTTTGAAAAACCTTCACTACAATAAAAGGTGTCCCTATACACCAAGTGATTTCATTGGATTTTGAATGAATTCATTAGTTATAATGAACAAGATCTAATAAACTGCACCCACATTTTATAATAATGCTTGCATTAAAAAAATTCCAAAAAATTTCATTCAAAAATGAAAGTTATTAAACATGTCCTTTTATTGTTTAAAAACACTAGTTATAGTGTTTTATTAGTTTTATTTCATTTTTTTGTTCATTTGATTAACTTCAAATTTATTCACAAGTTCCCATGATATATTATGAATGTTATCATATAAGTAAATCCTACAATTTCAACAAAAATTAAAATTAAAATTTCAATAACATGGAACATTAAGCATTAATTACACTTGAAGTGGTAGGTGTGACCATGACTACACCTAACCTACATAAACCACATTTCTTCACTTGAGTTTTCACTAAATAAATAAAGTTTGAACCTACTTACATTTCAAACAAGGAGACAAAAAACTAATTGAAACAATTTGAAAGTTGAAAATGAATGCACAACAATGAATAACTATGTTTATATATATTTTAATAAAAGTTTTAGT
The DNA here is from genome assembly GCA_963921925.1 of Sphagnum tenellum. Taxonomy (NCBI): domain Eukaryota; kingdom Viridiplantae; phylum Streptophyta; class Sphagnopsida; order Sphagnales; family Sphagnaceae; genus Sphagnum; species Sphagnum tenellum. The sequence continues at coordinate 2,753,955 of OY998159.1, forward strand.
GTAAACCAGTTTTTTCATGGGTTTTATTACTATTTAATATTCCTTTCATCCACCTTTGACAAAGTATGTACAATTTACCATGCTTATGCCTTTTAGCATAAGCATGATACAATTTTTTTCTTGATATTACCTCTAAGTTAGTCAACATTTTAATCATTTTCAAAACCAAGACATGATATGACGCAATCCCAAATCCCGGGTTGAACCCACTTGAGGGTCCAACTATGTGGAATTGCAGAAAGTTGGGACTTGGAGGGCGTTCCCGACTTCCAGCACTATAGAGGAGTAGAAGGGCGTGCTAGAAGTCCCGGGATTAGACTAGGAAGAAAGACTAGAAGATCAAGCTTGAATATTGTCGCAACCCTAACTTGGCCAAGTGTGGGGGTGAAGCCCAACACTTGGAAAAGTTGGGATTTGGAGTCCTCCGGGACTCCCGAATGTTCAGAGCCCGACAGCAAGGGGAAAAACACCTGGCATGGAAGTGTTCTTGATTTCATTGAAAAGGTCTTGAAACGTAAATATCGAAAATGCCTTCGCATTCTCAATTTGGACATTTGTAGCCCAAGTTATGGGCAAAAGAAGGGCCGGGAGTCAAACTGGCAGTTTGACTCCCGACCATTAAAAGTTAGGAATCGACCCGCTCTCAATGTCCGATTTGAAAGTGCAATATGTCGTTGAAAAGATCTTGATGAAGGCTACAACTTCAGTTCAGACTTTGTTGCGATCCGAGGTCAAAGCGAGGAGCTACGCCCTCTCAAAGTCCCGGGAGTCCAAAACCGGGACACTTGGTTGGATTTCGGGACTCCAACTTGGGAGTCCCGGGAATTTGTGCCATTTGGATGTAGCCCCCACGGGGCGGCGCAGAGTATACTATATGGGGGATGGTGGTGGCATCCCCCGAGTCCGGGCCGTGGTGAGTCTTGTGGTCCGAAGTGCCCGTGGCTTGTCCTAACACCAAAGGGTGTCCCGGAATGTGATCTAACCACTCGGGTGGTTTGTTTTGTGCAGATTCTAGCTTGATCAACTAAGTCACTCTTCCTAGTCTAATCCCAGGGCTCCCAACTCGACCTTCTACCCCTTTCTAGAGTTGGAAGCCGGGAGCGTGCTACCAAGTCTCAATTCCGCAACTTGACTTTGTGAGACCCTCCAGTGGGTTTCACCTCCGTGACTTGGGAGCACGTCACGTGGTATCAGAGCAAGTGGTGAAGCTCACTTCTTGGGTTCGGATAGCTCCCAAGAAGAACCGCAAACTACCGGAAGACCCCATGGTGGGGGAGCCCGTCGATGACCTAATAGCCCCGCCCGAATCCATTGGGGAGGAAGAACCCATGCCCCAGGAGGACAGTGATGAGCCCGAAAGTGAGGAGGAGAGGAGCTCGGTCCTATTCACCCCGGCGCAATTGGAAGTACTCCTCAAGATGGGAAGATCCGACTTCGGTGAGTTGGTGGCGGTTCTCATAAACGGGAGCCTCCAAGGGTGAAAGGTTCCAACCGGCTAAGCCTGGGAACTTCGATGGCGCCCGCGACCGCAAGGTTGTGGATGCTTGGCTTGCGGAGATGGACGACTACTTGCATGCCGCCAAGGTTGGACGACATTCCGCCGTGGAGCTTGCCCACTCCTACTTGAAGGGCTATGCCGCCACATGGTGGCGGACCGTGCGACAAGAGTAAGGGAAGAGCCATGGTTATGCGTGGGAGTTTTTCAAGGACCGCATTGAGGCGGAATTCTTCCCGAGAAACTCCGACTACATTTCAAGGTGCAAGCTTCGTGACCTTGTGAATGCCCCGAATGAAAATTTGAGGCAATATGTGAGGGCTTATTCCGAACTCATGTTCGAGGTACGGCACATGCATGAGATGGACCGTGTGTGCCAATTCGTGATGGGGCTTCCAACTTGGGCCAAGCGGAAGCTTGAGGAGAGTTGGCCCGCCTCATTATCCGAGGCCATCATGAAAGTGGAGAACTTCTCGGATGTGGGGCGAAGTGACAAATCCGGGTTCAAGAAGGATAACAAGTTCCTTCACAACAAAAAGCCAAGGCATGAGGGGGAATGGAACCGGGGGCAAGGTGGCCTAACCAAGGATAAGCCCAAATCATTTCAAGGCTTGGGGTTCAAGCCAAAAGGAAGTTTTGTGAAGAAAGGGGCTCCTTTAAAAAGGAGCCAAAACAAAGGAAATTTTGGGGATAAGCCCAAAGGTGCATGTTTCAACTACAACGAGGTGGGGCATTACTCCAAGGATTGCCCCAAGTCCAAATCCGGTGTTGGGAGCTCAAAGGTACTTGCTCTCAATGCCACCCTAGCCCAAAAGGAATGCTGACGCGCTCCCAAGTCACGGGGGTGAAACCCACTTGAGGGTCTCACCAAAGTCAAGTTGCGGAATTGAGACTTGGTAGCACGCTCCCGGCTTCCAACTCTAGAAAGGGGTAGAGGGTCGAGTTGGGAGCCCCGGGATTAGACTAGGAAGAGATCAAGCTTTTAGATCATACGAACCTGCATCACAAACCAACACGAGTTGGTTAGAATCCATTTGCACTCTTTTGGTGTTGGGACAAGCCACGGGGACCCGGACTCACTTGGACTCACCCCATCCTTGGCTCGGGAGTATGCCACCACCATACTCCCTATAGTATACTCTGCGCCACGTTGTGGGGGCTACACCCAAATGGCACAAATTCCCGGGACTCCCGAAATGGAGTCCCGGAGTTGTCCCGAAATCGTCCCGGCGGGACTCCCGGAACTTTGAACGGCCATAACTCCCGACTGCGGAGTTGGATCGCGACGAGGTCTGAACCAAAGTTGTAGCCCTCGTCAAGATCTTTCCAACGACGTATCGCACTCCCAATTCGGACTTCGGGAAGGGGTCGATTCCCGACTTTTAGTGGTCGGGAGTCAAACTGCCAGTTTGACTCCCGGCCCTTCTTTTGCCCATAACTTGGGCGACAAATGTCCAAATGGCCAATGCGAGGCCATTTTCGATATCTACGCTTCAAGACCTTTCCAATGACACCAAGAACATCCCGATGCGAGGTGTTTTGGGTCCTGCTGTCGAGCTCTAAACATTCGGGAGTCCCGGAGGACTCCAAATCCCAACTTTTCCAAGTGTTGGGCTTCACCCCCACCCTTGGCCAAAGTAGGGTTGCGACACTCTCCCCCACTAGAAGAAAGAGGTCAATGTCCTCATTGACACTTAGAATTTCCTTTCATACAATTGCAATTGCTTTCTTTTGGATCCTTGGCCATTTTGCCAACTTTGTGGCTAGACCTTGTCTCAAGCTAACTTAGGCGTCCCCAAGTTTCCAACACTTTCTTGACAAGTCCAAGGGTGTCCTCTCCGGGACCCTCTCCCCTTGCTTCGTCAAAAGACTAACTAGCCTAATTGACGAAGCTCCTCATTTGGGAGGAACTTTTTCATTCTTCCCCTCATGAGGAGCCTAAGTCAAGTCTAATCTTGACCTAAGCTACTTGACATGACTCCTTTCCCTATCCCGCGCCTCGGTCACAACAACCAAGCCTTAACTAAAAGGTTTGCTTATCAAGGTACGAGAAGCAACACCTAGGTTTGCCAAACCCAAGTCCCAAACTACACTTAAAGTATGTGAGCGGGGTCATGACTTCCCGCGTTGGCCACACTACAAGCCAACCCTTCGGGATGCACCTCAAGGCATGTGCATGTCCCTGCAAGCTCACCTTGCTTGCCTCCTCTTTTGGGGTCAAGTTTCTTCAACCCCAAACTAGGAGTCCGATTTTGATTTGAGCCTACGCAACATAGTTCCATTTATCCATGCCACAACCCTATTTGCCTTAACAATTTTTCCCCATGATACAATATCTTGGAAGTTATAATGCCCTTTTTATTTCACTTGCAACTTGATGTGGTACATTTTATGGAATTCTCCCCCTCTAAAATAAAGGTGATGCCCTCATCACGCTCTACGCCTTTTCTTTGCCGGTCTAGTGTGAAATTCTTCTATGGCTTCTTGGGCATGTTCCATGTCGGACTCTTTCACCCAAGAAGCTTCTATTGCATGGTAACCTTTCCACTTCACTAAGTATTCCCGCTCTCGTCCCCTAAGTTGCCTTGATTTGAGCACGGCCTCAACCTCAAACTCTGGTTCATTATGAACTAAGTCCGGCGGAGGCCTTGAGTTATGCTCTCGATTAGGCCTTGAGGCATCGCGGGAGACCGGCTTCAAAAGGGACACATGAAATGTGGGATGAACTCTAAAGTTTTCCGGAAGTTCTAACTTATAAGTGTCGGAAAGTTTCTTTTCCAACACCTTGAATGGCCCCGCATATGGGCCTAAGAACTTATGACTCAAACCTTCCGGCAACCTAAAATTCTTGATGTTCAACCACACTTCGTCTCCCTCTTGAAACTTCACTTCTCGTCGGGACTTGTCCGCAAAATCCTTGTACCTTTTGTGCGCCTTCTGCAAGTTAGCCTTGGCCAACTCCCATAAGCGCTTCCTTTCTCCATCAAGCTGCGTCACCATTGGCACTTCCTCACTTGTATCAATCGAAGGTTGTCCTTGCGTTGCCCAAGTCATGGGCACAATTGGTGACCTTCCCGTCACCATTTGAAATGGGGTGGACCCAGTTGCGGAGTGTTCCGAGTTGTTGTAACAAAACTCGGCTAACTCCAAATGGTCCACCCAATCTTGTTGATCCGCCGCCACATAATTCCTCAAGAATTGTTGGATGACCAAGTTCACCCTTTCGGTTTGTCCATCGGTTTGGGGGCGGAAAGAGGTGCTCATCTTGAGCTCCGACCCCATTCGCTTCCACAAGGCCCGCCAAAACTTACTTGTAAACTTTGGGTCTCGATCTGACACTATGTCTTTTGGAAGCCCATGGTGTTTGAAAATGTGGGAGAAGAATAACCTCCCCGTTTCTTGTGCCGTTGCTTCATCTTTTGTGGGAATGAAATGTGCCATTTTGCTAAATCGATCCACCACAACCATGATGGCATCGAATCCCTTTGAAGGGGGCAGACTTACCATGAAATCCATTGACACACTTTCCCATGGCCCTTCGGGAATTAGCAAGGGTTGCAACAAACCCGCTTGCTTCTTGTTGAGGGTCCGGTTTTGTTGACAAGTTAAACAAGTCTTCACGTACTCCTCCGCACTATCTTTTAAGTTGGGCCAATAGTAGGACTTCTTTAGGAATGTTGTGGTGCGCTTGGCACCACCATGGCCCGCAAGTGGTCCATCATGACATTCCTTCAAAAGTGTGTCTCGCATCTTCCCTTCCGGCACATAAAGTCGATTTTGCTTGTACCACAATAATCCATTTCTCAAATGGAAGTGGGACTTGGCTCCATTTTGGATGCTTTGCCTTGTCTCCTTGGCAAAGGCATCCCGGCGGCTTGCTAGTCTAACTTCCTTTTGAAGTTCCGACTCTCCAACACACACCATTCTAAGTTGGTGTTTCCGGCTCAAGGCATCGGGCACTATGTTCTCTTTTCCCGGCTTGTGCCGGATGTCCACATTAAACAAGGCCAATGTGTCTTGCCACCTTTGTTGTTTTGATGACAACTTGGGTTGCGTTGTGAAGTACTTCAAGGTCACATTGTCGGTCCACACCACTACGTCTTTGGAACCTATGTAGTGGCCCCAAGTCTTGAGGCAATGTATGACCGCCCACATCTCTTTCTCGTGTGTTGGCCACCTTCGCTCCGTCTCACCCAACTTCTTGCTTTCAAAGGCCACCGGTCTTCCTTCTTGCACCAAGACTCCCCCAACCGCAAAGTCGGAGGCGTCGGAATGAATCTCGAAGTCTTTGTCGAAGTCGGGTAACTTCAACACCGGCGCCTTCACCAAAATGCCCTTCAATGTTCCAAAGGCTTCCTCGCATGCTTGTTCCCATTCATAGGTGACGGCGGACTTCTTCAAAAGGTTCGTCAAAGGCGCCGCTATCTTTGCAAAGTTCTTGATGAACTTGCGATAGTATGAGGCCAATCCTAAGAAGGACCTCAAGGCGGGAACCGACTTGGGCGGCTCCCAATCCAAAATCGCCTTAACCTTGTGATCGCCCATCATCAAGCCCTCTTGAGTTATCCTATGTCCCAAAAAGTCTACTTCCGTCACCCCAAATTCGCACTTCTCGAGCTTTGCATACAACTTGTTTTCCCTTAGCCTTTGGAACACCTTGCGAAGGTGCTCCGCATGCTCCTCCAAGGAGCTACTATAGATCAAAATGTCGTCTATGTAGACGACTACGAAATCATCAAGCCATTCGCGGAATATGTCATTCATGAGAGTGCAAAATGTGGCGGGTGCATTAGTGAGCCCAAAGGGCATCACCATGAACTCGTATGAGCCATACCTTGTGCGACAAGCGGTTTTCTCTTCGTCCCCTTCGCTATCCTTATTTGGTAATACCCGGAACGTAGATCAATTCTACTAAAAACCTTGGCTCCCGAGAGACGGTCAAATAGATCATCGATGCGAGGTAAAGGATACCGATTTTTCACCGTTGCCTTGTTGAGTGCTCTATAATCAACACACATCCTCAAAGTCCCATCCTTCTTGTGAACAAAAAGGACAGGTGCCCCATATGGCGACTTGCTTGGTTTGATATACCCTTTGACAAGGAGTTCTTCGAGTTGAACCTTTAACTCTTTCAACTCCTCATGGCTCATTCGGTATGGGGCCTTGGCGGGAGGTTCCACTCCGGCATCACTTCAATCGCATGATCAACCCGTCTTCTCGGGGGCAAGTCTTCGGGCAACTCGGCGGGCATCACATCCGGGAACTCTTCCAACACTCGCCTTATGCACTTGGCGGAAGTCACCGACTTGGTGACCTCCTCGGGCTCATACTCGTCCATCACCCGCATCACACACACCATGGCAAAACCTCCCACACATTCCTTCTCAAAAGCTTTTCCTACCATAAAGCGGATGGTTGGATCACCCACACAAGGCAATTCATGTGCCTTGACTCGCACAATCCCACTTTTAGATGGGATTCTAACTATCCGATTGTGCCCTTCTATGAGCACATTGTTTTGGGTGATGAACTCCATCCCCAAAACACATTCCATTCCACCCAAAGTGGAAACCAGCAAGTCTAACTTTCCTCTCCAATTCCCCAATTGAAGAGGGACTCCTTTCGCTTGTAACGTAGTTGGATGGGGAATCCCATCCGCAAAAATGCACTTCAATGGGTGCCTTGAGCTCCTCTAAGTGGGAGCTCCATCCTTTCAGCGCCTCCCGAGTTATGAAGTTGTGAGAAGCCCCTGTGTCCAAAAGACATAAGACATCCTGCTTAGCAATCTTCCCTTTCAAGAAGATCAGTCGATTGCATTCTTTTTGGGCTAGAGTGGCATTGAGAGCAAGTACCTTTGAGCTCCCAACACCGGATTTGGGCTTGGGGCAATCCTTGGAGTAATGCCCCACCTCGTTGCAATTGAAACACGCACCCTTGGGCTTGTCTCCAGAATTCCCTTTGTTTTGGCTCCCTTTGAAAGGAGCCCCTTTCTTCACAAAATTTCCCTTTGGCTTGAACCCCGAGCCTTGAAATGGTTTGGGGCTTATCCTTGGTTGGGCTTCCTTGCCCCCGGTTCCCACTCCCCTTCATGCCTTGGCTTTTTGTGAAGGTACTTGTTGTCCTTCTTGAACCCGGATTTGTCGCTCCGCCCCACATCCGAGAAATTCTCCACTTTCGTGATGGCCTCGGATAATGAGGCGGGCCAACTCTCCTCAAGTTTTCGCTTGGCCCAAGTTGGAAGTCCCATCACGAATTGGCACACCCGGTCCATCTCGTGCATGTGCCGTACCTCGAGCATGAGTTCCGAATAAGCCCTCACATATTGCCTCAAATTTTCATTCGGGGCATTCACAAGGTCACGAAGCTTGCACCTTGAAATGTAATCGGAGTTCCTCGGGACAAATTCCGCCTCAATGCGGTCTTTGAAAAACTCCCACGTATAGCCATGGCTCTTCCCCTCCTCCTGTCGCACCGTCCGCCACCATGTGGCGGCATAGCCCTTCAAGTAGGATTGGGCAAGCTCCACGGCGGAATGCCGTCCAACCTTGGCGGCATGCAAGTAGTCGTCCATCTCCGCAAGCCAAGCATCCACAACCTTGCGGTCGCGGACGCCATCGAAGTTCCCGGGCTTGGCCGGTGAAACCTTTCAC